>AP031356.1:20022500-24822500 GCA_037833965.1 Marchantia polymorpha subsp. ruderalis | reverse complement strand
AAAAAATGCAGGTCCTTCTGAAAGAGAGACCCTATCCAGATTGGCTCTCCCTTTCCCCTCCAAAGACATTCACCACCAAACTCCTCCGAATTCCACTCGCACCGACGGGAAAAAACTGAGAACAGACACCGTCTGAAGTATATTTTTATGACTATCACGAGAGACTCCTAAGCCTTGGAGCACGCACGCCCCATCATATTCAAAAGATTAACAAAATTGCCCAGAAACATAAAACTCAAACCCTCCCCGAATTCCACCCGACTCTGGTGGACACGTAAATGCCCACAATCAATCACAGTGCAATCAGACCGAGGGAGAGGTGTGGGCAGAGAAAGAAAGCCCCATTACCTGGTGTGCCTTCCCTCTGCCTCCCTCACCTCTCCAGCATCCACGTGTTGACCATGAAGCTCAGGTGTAGACCTCCGTTGTCAATTCATCCATTCGGATTCCACCAATGGATCATCCCCCTTTTCCAACGCTTCTTGTAAGCCCTGACGGTGACACCTTGCCATCTGTCGACAAGTATCTTACCACTTCTTATGCTCCTTGACTCCGGTTACTTCACTGCATACAATCCCAACTCCGATCACGGCAATAAGAAACTGCATGTCAATTTGGCTCAACCTTGAAATATCATTAAAAACACGAACCAACCACATTCAATCATATCCAACATCCTTCGTCACATCCAGTGCTAAGAAATAAAATTGGTCTTATGACAAAAAGCAGTGGTATATTGTATAGATTGGGAAGAGTTAGTTATGTGAATTCAGTCATGTAATCTAGTGACTGTATATTATGTGTTGGAAAATTATGTGTACATGATCCAATATTTGAGCAATGTGCTTATGCATAACTCATTACAACATAAATTCGATGGCATATCAAACTTAAGTAAATGTATTGTGAATTGTTAAATTGTTAAAATGTTATTAAGAAGAATCCGCCCATATCATGGATCATTATATTTAAACAAACTCATTTTAAGATTAGACTTTTATTTTATTTTTCACCAAACACAAAAACATGATTCAGGTTTCTAACGCCATGAAAACTGATACAAATATATGTTTTTGTGTTCTTAATCATATGAACTGAATTGTAACAACGGAAGAATTTGCATTTGATCTGTCGTGATAAAAAATTTCGACTAAATGATTTTACCTGATTCAACCACTACACTCTTTTGCCAAAAAAAATAATTTAATCACTGCCAACATTGATTTGAATTCTGATTATAGGATGTTGATGTGTGAATTTTATTTTTTATCAACCACAGATATATCTATAATGAGATTTATCATCTCTTCAAATTAAAATTTTTATGTAAAATGTATGATGTATCTTATGATTTTCATAAAATACAGTGTATGAAAGTGTGACTTGTGGGTTATTCTTATTTTTTTATATCAATCTCACTTACAATTTTTTTTCCTTATTATTTATGTTGCATTATATTTCACCTAGTTTTGAGTACATTAATTGCATCATATCTGAATTAAATGTATAAAATACTAGATTTAACTATCTAACTTCTGATCCAATCATTAAGATTGAAATTTAGATTAACTTCATAAATTAATAATATCAATTAGAAGTTTATTTTATTTCATCATATGTATCATTTTAAACGCTTTTTTGTATGCAAAAAAAAACATGAAAAACTCACAATAATCACAATCATCACATGCTAATAATGTTCATCACTTATTCAACATATCAACTTGCAAAATTGTGAAATCATTTCATCATGTACTTGCTTTCAGCAAAGAGGTGATTTACATATGTTTCAACTTAGTTTTGAATCATGTTTTTCATATCAATTATCTTACATAATTATATATGATTGATTATTTTTAATAATTTGATAAATTTTTTCCAAAATTTTTTTTATCATGAAATATAGAAATTTTAGATTTAGTCAAATTTAATTCCAACTTCTCATAATTTGCAATCACTTTTGTCTTGTTTCAAATCTCAATTTTTGCATTATGAACTCTACCTCTTCTGTAAATGCTTCAAATTTGAAATATATTTTTCATAAAACAGTAACTGAATGAAATGCATTTGTTATTTAATAATCAAAGTCTTAAATCTTATTTTACTCAATTATGAAAACAACCACCATGAAATTATACACAGTTGTAGAAGTATCAAGCAAATTATTATTTACAGCCTCTACATTCTTATTAGAATTTTGAATGCTTGATAAAAATTGAAATATAGCTAATTCTCTTCAAACCAACTCTAATTCTATACCGCCATCACAAGTTTTGGTCCATCAGCACCATACATCATTTGCAAAATACTGTGAAATTCGCTAATATTAAAACTCTCAAGAACATCTTCATGGCTTCAAGAAAGAAAGTTCTAATCACATAATCCAATTTGAATATTCAATCACCTCTTATACTCTTTATTCGTACATTTGAAGAGTTATCTCTTCTACTCTGTATACGTACATTCAAATTGTTTTCTCACAATCATAACAAAAAGTGAAATGAAGCCAAATAAACTCTGACAACATTACATTCCACTTTACGACACTAGATATTATCCACCATCACTACAACTAGCATGTTTTAACTTCAAGAACTGCACTTCAATGAATCCTGGTTTGAAGTTTAGGCCTCAAAACTGCACTCACTGCATGATCTTGCCTGTGCCAAGTTACATAACTAATGATGCCGCATAAGGCATTAAAATGAGTATTATGGGTCCAGGTATTGCGTTATATCATGCAAGGATGGCACATGATGAGAACGTTATTTTATCGTTGCCATGGGTGAGGAGAAGATGTTGTAATCTCGAGATATACTATTGATGTACTCCTCGGCCCGAGTCTCCAGTAACGGTATGGCCCAGCTGATGCAGCTTTTGGGAAGGTGTGCAGATGAGAAGTCATCATTCAACGTACAAATTGTGTAGATCCTTCGGCATCGTGGGTTGAAGCAACATTGGGGATCGATATTGTGAGTCTTCTGAACTCCTCAGGAGAGGCATCTTTCGGCTGAGGAAAACTGTCGGTTTTGCGTGCCAGATTGCTGATTGTACGAAAATATACATGTTACAAGGCTTCATACAGTATTCTCTGCTTGAGCCATGATTACTGAATTCAGTACTGTACTTTTCAATAGATACAAGCTTTCAGAACCGTGCAATGACTGCAGACCTGCGGAGGCTTTGCAGTCGAAACTTGGTTGGGCCTTATCACTACGCGGCCTACCAACATGAAAGATAACTGGTGAAACATCGGATGGTCTGGACAACTGTAGCATGTAACAAGTCATGGCCCACCATTCCCAACCTGGCTGATGACGGGAGGAGGAAATCCTGCGTTACAAGAACAATACCGCATATATATCAACGATTTGGTTCGTACACTGTAAGGAACAGATGGCACATTCCGGTAATCCAAGTGACAGGTCCAACCAATTCTAGTCCTCGATATGCATTGGACGCTCGCCTCAAAACGTCTGACCATGAGATGCGATAATGTGTCACGTTCCATGCACACGTCCTGCTGCTTCACTACAGTACTAACTAGTAATGATACCCAAATCTCAGTTCATCCTTACTTCCATCTCAGTTCATCCATAAACATCTCTTTCATTGGATAAGCTGCGGGCTACCTTGCGCTACATGCCATCATCGGTTTGTGCGAGAGAACTTAGAAGGTTCACTGCTTTCAACAGATCACCGCTCTAATGTGTGGTCAAGGTGAACGACTCGTGTACCCATGGACTCTTGTCCATGGACTTTTGCGCCTTCTTATCAAGGAAATTAAGTGGTTCCAAACCGACATCCGCGATACTATGCTTCTTCAGGAAATTTAAAAGAATCACCCAATCCGCCAGAAACAAACAATACATATGACTTAAAAGCAGGCTTCGAACTTTCACGTTCAACACAAAAAATGACAACGATGGTATATAATCACACAATCATTGGAACTTTTACATTTAAACTCAACTTTGTGAAGCTGAAGGGCCCCAAATTGTGGCCAAGAACAGTACTCCGGCAACATAATAGACTGCTTCTGTCTACATACCACATGTACTGAAATGTTACCTTGAGTAACACTCAAAGACCTTCCTACATTCACAACCGAGACACCTAAGTAGCTCCTTCAATTCCCGTAGTTTCTATTCTCTTCTAAGTTCTAAAGTACCCGCTCCACATCTTCACTTCGCGACCAATCCCACTCATCAAGAACCAGCTAATTCATGATAAGAAACAGCAAACGATCTCTGGTACAGAATGGAAAAAAAAACCCCAATTGAGAACGTCTCCTTCGGGGTTTGATGAATAACTGAAAGGTTACATAAAGTCGTAGTCGTCAACATCGTCGTAGTTTCCAGTGGCAAAACCATCATCCTCTGCCTTATCCACGTGCAGTTGCTTTTTCTTAGCACCTACAAAGACAAATGAGATAATAGAGCCTGTCAGTGGCTAAACTAACATAATCACGTCTTTTATAAAATATACGCCAGGATTAAGTTCGCAGCTGTACTGGATAGTATTTGCCTGTCAAAGTTCGAATGCCATAGAGTACCTGAGCCTATACTACGCAGTGCTGATACCGACAAAAGATGAAAGAGAGGGAATCATAGAGAAAATTCTCAGAACGAGACCACTCATACGTGACTTAACTTAACCTACTAAAATTCGTTTGAAGTTTCCAACTATCAACCAAGAACCCCTTCAGTGGCTCATCCACTTACTGCGCTTGATGATAACCGGAATATATGACTTAAACAGTAGCAGTTATTTACCATGGACCTAGGGTAAGGAGCTCTTGAATTAATTTACTAGCTCCAGTTAGGTACCAGCTTGCGCTGTGCAGCATAATCAGAAATCGACCCAAGGTTGATCGTACGGTCTCACACCCACAGGTGGCGATGAGTTGTTATTCAGCACTCTATCTAAGATTTATACAACCGCGTACAAGGCAAATGGGTAAGTGCAACATGTATCTAGAATCCAGTTTATTCATGTTCCTATATTTGTCTTCCCCTTCATTGGTAGTCGATGTATAAGGAGGGCCACCAGACTTCTGATTTATTATGAACAATAGTTCACGAATGAAGCTGTGAACTGATGACATTCTATGAACCATTCAGGGTAGAAGACAATAGAACTGCCCGTAGGTCACTAAAAGAAGAGAGTACCGAATGTTCATATAAAAACATCCTGTGGCTGCTGTGCGAAAGAAACAGCTTCAATGAGCCAAATCACAAGCTGATAATCTCCATCCCCTCTTCACCAGGTATGGATGGTACTCGGACAGGGTAGTCGACCAAAACAATATCTAACAAACGCTGCAACTTCTACTCAGATCAGCTGTGGTTAGAAGTCGCTATCATTCTCTCAAACGTTAGGACAATCAACCATGTTATACGTACAGGGAGTCCATGTAGCAAGACGCTTTCACATCCTGCTCGACTTCTGTCTGAGAGGAATCTACCCTTTCACAGTGAGAAAGGCAAGTAACCGCTTGGAGACATTATAAGCATTCCCGATATACTGTTCATAAGGGGAGGTCAGAGTTGCCATCGTCTTCCCCACATGACCATTATGAAATTTCAAGCGCGATTAACTGTAGCTGGCGTAGAAAACAATCTCTATTGATTAATTCCTAATCACTTCGTGGTTCCTATTGAACATCATCTATAGCATATATGTAATAAAACGCTGTCTGCCTTGGTCGCACTAGCTCTCTAGGAGATTTGAAGTAGCAGAATTTCCATCCAAGAACTTAAAACTTCAGATATAGACGCATACACTAGAAGGAAAGAAAACAATCGCCTACCTGTCTTCTTCTTGCCTGACGCGTCTTTCTCAGCTTTCAGCTTCTCATTCGCTGTGACTGTTAAGCTACTCGCTAATACTTTAGCATCAGCAGCATTTAAGGAAGTAACAGCGTGCTTCATGACGGCCTTCAAGAGAGTCATATAATGAAAACTTTTCTGCACGGAACGAGGCCATCTAGTGAGGCAATCTGGCCCTCTTGGTCATCTTCAACAAACAGAAGACAGAATCCAGAATTCAAACGAAAATGTGACATGAATAAGGGCTCTTCGCGCCCAAAACACTATAAGAAAGACCGCACTGCACTCTAGCATGATTTACCTCGAAGGGTCTAAGTTTGTTGGCAATGAGCTCCGCATAATCTTGGAAATCCTCTTCAGACTTCGGAATAAAGTTTTCTAGAGTTTGATCCGGGTTCTTTTGACGCCCAAACAGCTCCGTGGTAGATTGGTAGTCTGCTTCTTCGACAAGTCTGTGCACAAGAAACCTACAACTGGTGAGCGATGCACAAATATCATTTTAAACGTAGCAAATTGTCTGTCATAGCAAATTGACTTCTAATTTTAACACGTTTCTACCGTTGTTGGCGAAGCTTCTCCGCAAGCGGATCGGTCAATTTCCCTTCGTCGAGAGAAACAGCAACTTTTTTCCCTTTTTTCTCTTCCTTCTTCTTGGGCTTCGTTACCACCTGACACAAAGTGGGCAAAGTGACCACAACTGAGACATGGTATCGAAAGAGAGCACCTTCCAATCGGCGCAGCTAACATGTTTAGGGTTTACAGAAACCATATAAAATACATTTGAAAGTTGGTCGAGAGGATCAACAGCAGCACTGAGGAGTGTAAACACTGTCATGACATTGAGTAACTCCTACGCGTCAATGCACGGTATCTTCTATAAAGTAGCTATTGCATATACGCAGAATCTGCCCCTGCTCCTCTTGAAACGTTAGCGGCCAAGTGAAAACCCAAACACGTGGTCAGAGCAGAATTCGATACTGTATTTGATTATGGTACTTCCGAATGAGATCAAAATTGAAAATTGAATGGGGAAGGAGGGAATCAAGAGAACAAGCCGTACAAAGTAAACATACAGAAGGAACGAGAAGCTTTTGATCACGAGAGACACAGAATGTACGAAGTCCTGGGACGATAACAGAAATGCTGAATTCATACGTCGATATTGTCAGATAATCTGGCCCGAGAACGAGGCCACATTGACCAGGAATGGGCAAGTGACACTACAAAAAGACCATGATCATGACTGAGACACGATAGACCACGACCATCGAGCACATCTCAGCCGAAGTCGAAACAGGATTGGCGAAGCTTCAGTCCGAGCTCACGCAGCTTGCAAAACTACTCTAGCCAGTCGAAAAGGTTACGGAACAACGTACAGAGGCGGCAGAGGCGGCGGGCTTGTCTTCTTCCTCCCATGATTCTTTAACTTCCTCCTCCCCCTGATCTTCGTCCTCCCAAGGGGACTTTGGTTGTTCCCGAGCAATAACTGGAGGTGGTGGCACAAAGTCTTCTGCCTCTGTAACGGGCAAAATTTGGGGGCGGGCAAGCGTTAAAACAGATCCTAAGAACACTGGACCTTGATGAGCGAACTAACGAGAACAGCGAAAGAACGAGCTGGATTGCAGTCTCCTGACATGCATGCTAAAAGAAACGACGACCTGCACGAAAGAAGGAAGAGCTTTCAAACACGAAATCACCCAAATCCATACCCCAGTCATCCATGTCGTCGAGCTGTAAAAAATTCGGAAAGACCAGTCAAAGGGCACCACAGCAGGCTAGTGACCACACTCCTGCACCCTCGCTTCCTAAGTCCTAAGCCAAGGGGAGCCTGAAAAGATCGTGTTAGAGGACCCTCATGTCTGCCGCCGATGTCCGCAAACAACTTGATCGACCTTCCAAGCTGTTCTCGAACCCCCAAAAATCTACTTCCAAACACCACACCCCAAATCCTACAAAACTCCGTCCCCAGAACCCCTCTCCCCGCTTCCAGCCTCTCTCAAACACAATCACTACTCAACTAGGGCGAGCTCGTTCCGCTCCCCTGCACTCAAATCTCTGCACTCTCACATCAAAACACGGCCATTCCTACAGCGGCAACTTACACTACCTCCTGTTAATCCACACACTGCTGAACCCCTCAACAGCCAGCAATCAATCGTGATCAAGTCGACGAAAAACTGTAGGCGATGGACGGACGATGAGGTGAGGGGGCCCGAGAGAGCGATAGATCACGACGGGGGCCAAGTCATAGATAGAGAATGAGATAGACGAAGGGGCCGAACGCGTCTCCGGTGCTTCTTCGGAACCCAAGACTGGACACAGGACGCAAGGGAAGGGAAGGGAACGGAAGGAAGCAAAGGAAACCTCCAGGGGAGCTCCTCAGAAGTGAGAAGGGCAGGAATATGAAGTAGAGGCGATTTCGATTTCTCTGTCTCCAGAGAATGGCATATCGGCAGCGAGGATCTTACCGCAGTAAAAAGGTAAAGGTGTCGCCAGCCGCCGATCTCCAGCATCCCCTTCCTTCCAACCGCGCTCGGGTGAACGACTTGCAGCTTGCTTAGGCTTAGGCCAGCTTAGAGACTTTTCAGCCCAAGAAATCGTATTTTAGGCTGTCCTGGTGTTTCCATATCAAGTTTTCGAAATCTTCATACCGAAGTGTACGATTGATCGTGATCTTTATGCAATTTTTGTGCTTTCCTACTTCAGAGTCCTTTTACTGGATTAGAGACTGCTTTTAAGGGAGTTGGAGACCTGGTTATGCCACTATTTCTCCTTGCACGATACTTCGTATACTGCAGCTGAATATTTGTCACAGGATTTTGCACTCAGTTCATCAAGGGCTGAACTTACAGCTCTCGTTGCTAGAATTTAACGCATTTTCAGGTTTTCCTTAGGCAGTGATTCTTAATACATCCCATTATGTGATGTCTTTTACAAAGTGTGATAAAAAAATGTCATTATGGTTATATCTTGTTCTTATAGATCTCTGCAAGTGTGATCAATCAGATCAGATAGAGCGGTTGGCATGAGACCATTAGTACCGTGAGGATAAAATTTTATATTCAAATACCTAGATAGTAAGAATTATCTATGTTATGATCTCCGTGAAAATTGCAATCAGCAAAATTGCCATTGCAATGTTTGAAAGTGTATAAGGAATCGGAGCTACCAGTGGTGGTGATAAAAATCCAAATCTTTGACAAATTGCAGCCCATGACAATCTAAAGGCGATGTGGAAGGCATTTCGAATGAGAAATAGTAGGATGATGTGTGATCGAAACTTGGTAGCAGAGCGTAAGTATTTGTTTGCTTTGAGAGTAAATGTTTTTTTTTTGGTAATTTTTTTAATGTAGGGACGTCATTTGATCACAAATGCTGGTGAGAAGTTGAATAATTTTGGACAAAAATTTTACTTCAATATCTATAATAAAATAATAAAACTGAAACTAAAATGAATATTATATGTAAATATATGTGAAATGCTGAAGTTAGACTATTTAGGATATCTACAATATCCAAAAATAATTACAATTGAAAATTATGTACAATTTAAAACATCCAGAACAGAACAATGTACTACAGTCACATCTATTATTCATTGCTATTTCATTTATAGATATATCATGAGACTTTGTAATTATTAAAACTTTAATTTTACGTATTTTTAACAATTGAAAACTTTATCAAATTTTACTTTTTTTTATCAATCCAAAAATTATATTTTTATTAAAATTAGATTAAACTACATTACTATTTGATTTTTAAACATCTTTATGTTCATATGTATGATTATGGTGCAAAAATATTGCAATTCGATTGGTTCATTAAATTAATTAACATCTTATGTATATTTTAAAATCTGTAATTTTATTTGATGCTTCATCAGAACTATCTTATTCAAAATATACCATTTTTTTATAAAATTGAAATTTAATAGGATTCAATAATAATCCATCATTCTGATTTCAATTCTATAAAATGTTTCACTTTGAATGTATAAATATTTATTTCAGAAATTGAGTTTTAAAAGTCAAATGTTCAAATGCTAAATTAGTATGTTTAAATTCAAAAAAAATAAAATGGTCATATCGATAATTTTACAGTAAAAAAAATTTTTAATCAAAAATTTTCCATATAATTGTATTTAAAATAGAATTTTCATTGATTTTACCATTTTGAATTCATTGAAAAATAATTATAAACTTTTTTGTAGGTTTTATGATTTGTACATTACATCGATTCAATTAAAAAAAATTAAAATCTAAGTAAAAAATAAAAATAATCATCTTGAATAAAATTTTGAGCTCAAATGAAATGTTGATCTGAATTTGATAAACAAAATGAGCTTGCATTACAATCTTGATAAATTGTAATCATAAAAAATTATATTTTTATTATTAATTAAACATGTCTTGGTATTTCATTTTTGTATCATTTATTTCCAAGGTAAACTTTGAAGATTTAAATATTTTATTGTGTTTTGTTCACATTCAACGTAGATTTAACTAAATTATCCCTATTAATAAGGTATTTATAAATTATTTGAGATTTATACAAAAGGGTTCATTTTATATATATTAATTTTATTCAATGAAATTAAGTAAAAAAATATTTTCACAAGATCAATATGTAAGTAATTCAAAAACAATAGATCTTTTATGAATATTTATAAAATAACTGAAAAAAAATTGTAATGTTTATAAAAACCTATTAATCATGATGATTAATTGAATAAAAATAATATTTTACCATTAAAAAAATGTAATGAATATAGTTATTTGTCTCATATATAAGTAAAATATGTCAATAGAATGAGCTTTTATTTTTAAACTAGTCTTATATACTCATAGTTAATCTTATTTTGATAAAAAGTTAAATTATTTATATAAATGGTTATATTAAATTTAGGCAATATGACAAATGAATATTTAGCTAATTTCAAATTTTTTATCATACATCAATTTTTATTAAATAAACATTAAGTTTGAAAAAATTGGATGATTCAAATTGTTAAATATTGGTTTATATTAGTAAAAAATATTGTTAAAAAAATTATATATGTCATAATCCTAACATCATAATCCATTGTCCAGTAAGTCATACTCCTTGGCATCAAACCCTTGAATCGCATAGGTCAACAGAGGATTATTAAATTTAATTGTCGTAGTATTTCTTAACATGACTACTCTTGACATATTTACAACATACAAGTATTATTTTCTCTAGTAATATATACCTAGATTTTGATCACAATGATTCTACTTTGTCTTTCCAATTGGGAAACTCATCCCTAGATTTTCTCCTGCAAATTCATACTTCACAAATTAAGTATCAATTCTCGGCAATTTCTACACAACTTTTTTTAAATCACAATTTGTAACAATTCATACACAATCTTCTATTTGAAAATAAAATTTGTTTTTTTTATTCATCAAATAGACAAAAGATTCTTTTAGTCCAATAGATTCTTTGACGATATGAATTTCTACATCATATCATCATCATACCTTTCAAAAAATTCTTAGGTTGTATCATTAAATGCTTCAAACGGACAAAAATTCAAAATTTTGAAATATAAAAAGTTAGACTCTCCTTGCTCAAATTTAATCCAGAATTATGTGCAACATTTTGCACATCGTTAAAAGACATACTTTCAAGATTTTGTGCATTGCAACCAATTGCTTTTAGCATTAATCTAATACTAGGAGACTAAAATTGTGGTGCAAGTCTACTACTACAATGTACAACCATAGAGTATAGTGGAAGAGAAAAATTGGATTGAAATTTTGATGTATTGCTCTAAGATTAATACCGGATGAATATTTTGTAATGCTCTAGAGATAGAGTATCTTGTACAAGCTTATGTTGTGTTTTTCAAAAATCACCATATCTCAAATGAACTTAGAAAGAGACATGAGTTCAAACTTCATTGCAACTAACAACTTTTGATTCATTAGTGAGAAAAACTGATAAAATACGACACATCATTTTGCTCTTGTGTGAAATCAAATATTATTTTTACTAAGTATGAATATTGAATACTTAACGCTTTCTTTAATTGATTTGAAAAAAAAACATACCACGCACAACCAGATGTGAAAACAATTGGTATGATAAAATTCACACAAAAGCTTGTAAATACAAGAGTATACACTAAATGTGATCTTTTAGAAGTCACAGCCAAGAATTTAATTTACAACTAATCAAATTCTAACTAATAACCGACATTAGTTAAAAAATCTATTTTGCAACAATGCGTAACTTAATCTACAACTGAAACTGAATATGTGATTTTAACAGAAGCAACTCTTAACATAAAATCAAGAATCATTCACAAGACACTCATATAACGTGGTTCACCCTCGAGGGCTACGTCCACGGCTAGAACACTGAGCAGGTTTACTGACAAGTGAATACACAATATTTCAGCTCCTCTCAGAAGCCTTGGCTTTGGGGGTATATTTATACCCAAAGCCAGCGACACACATAACTATAAATAGCTAGAGCCTAAAGTTACTCCTTAACCGGAGTTAACCTCAACAATCTCCCCCTTAACTCGTGTTAAGGAAACAATAACCTCTGAAACTTATATTATTACTCAGCGGGAAGTTCTAGATAGATGCCTATCACAAGGCACCTCTTTATACAAGAGTTAATTAGAACTAGATCGTAGCCATAACAGGATAGAGTAATAACATAAAGAGATAAATAGAGTTACTATGCTAGCAAAGTTTACATGTGCTCCCCATGCACAACTTGCATGGTAGCATAGTGTCGCTTGAAACTCTCCAATGAAATAACTTTGGTCAAAGCATCAGCTGGATTGAGTTTACCGTCGATCTTGACTAGCTCAATCGTTTTATCAAACACTGCTTGTCTGATAAAATGATACCTGATGTCAATGTGCTTCACTCTGCTGTTCATGACCTGGTTCGTGGTCAAATGTAAAGCGCTCTGGCTATCACAATGAAGATTAACCACGCCCTGCTTCAATCCCATTTCCATGATAAGCCTATCCAACCAAATAGCTTCCTTTGCCGCTTCTGCTGCTGCCACATATTCAGCTTCCGTTGTTGACTGAGCTACGCATTTCTGCAAGGTAGACCTCTAACTAATGCTTCCATCGCCAAGTGTAAATACATACCCAATTGTAAATCTCCTTTTATCTAGATCTTGTCCGTAGTCAGCATCAACGTAACCAAACAAGGATTTGGCATTGTCTAATAGACCATCAAACAAGAAGCCATAATCCAGAGTACTCTTCAAATATCTCAAAATCCATTTCACTGCTTCCCAATGAACTTTCCCTGGATTTGACATGTACCTGCTCACCTTGCCCATCGCAAAAGCAATGTCCGGCTTAGTGCACACCATCAAATACATGAGGCTGCCTACAGCTTGTTCATAGGGAACACATGACATATTTCCTTTCTCCACCACATCCGTAGGACATTGAGCTGCAGGAAGTTTGAAATGTGCTACCAAAGGAGTCCATACTCCTTTAGAATCCATCATGTTGAACCTGTCAAGTATACGATGATCATACTTGCCTTGACTCAACCATAGTTTCTTCTGCTCATGATCCCTATGTATCTCCATGCCTAATATTTTCTTTGACTCCCCCATATCCTTCATCTTAAATGCAGACTTCAACTTACTCTTGCATTCATCAACATCGGATTGGTTTTTCGCCAATATGAGCATATCATCAACATAGAGTACTAAAATGATGAGATTGAACGTCTCATCATTTACCTTCTTCATGTAAACACAAGGATCATACACACTCTGAATAAATCCTTATGCCTTCATGAACTGATCAAATCGCGTGTTCCACTGCCTATGAGCTTGCTTCAATCCATACAATGATTTCAATAATCTACAAACCAACCTCTTTTTGCCTTTGACCTCAAAACCAACAGGTTGTCTCATGTAGATCTCCTACTCTAAATTTCCATAGAGAAAAGCTGTAACCAAATCAGTCTGATCCATAACAAGATCAAATATCGCAGCCAGTGCACATACCAGACGAATTGTAGCATACTTAGCTACCGGTGAGAAAACTTTGTTGTAGTCCACGCCATTCTCTTGGGTGAAACCTCTAGCCACCAACCTAGCTTTGAAGATTTTCGCCTCGTCTCCTCCTGGATTATCTTTCAGTTTGTACACCCACTTAAAGTCAATCACCATTTGATTGGTAGGAGACTCAACCAGCTCCCAAGTCTTATTGTCAATCAGGGATTCCATCTCCCGCTTCATAGCAGTATTCCATTCAAGCTTATTGACCAAAGCTTGAGCTTCCTTGTATGAAGAAGGTTCACCTTCTTCCAAAATCAACGCTATACCATCCCTATCTTCCATATCAAAGTCACAATCTTCTAGAATGGATGAATTTGTCCACACACCAAACCTTTCAGGAGCCCTACTAGCACGATGCGATCTCATAGTAGACGTTTCAGGTTGATCTCTGTTGTCTGAAACTATTGCAATAGACTCATCAATGATAATTTGCTCAAGTTCCGCATGTTCTTGATGAACCGGTGCTTCTTCTTGTGACAGATCATTAGTGATATAATGATCAAACTCTCCCATGGTGATATCCGTGATTGGAGATTTTTCCTTGTCAGTACGAGGAGTCTTAGAATTCTCCCCCTCTTTCAATAAGCCAAGCTCATTGAAAGAAACATCTCGACTGACAATCACCTTACGTGCTAGTGGATCCCATAGCCTGTAACCTTTCACTCCACTAGTATATCCAAGAAAATGACATTTCTTGGACGTAGAGTCTAACTTAGTTCTGTGCTCCTTTGGCGTAAGAGTATAAGCAGTATAGCAAAAAACCTTCAAGCGGCTGTAATCTGCCATCTGTTAATGCTTGAGTTCAAACGGTGTGGAAAATTGGATTGCACTAGAAGGAGAGAGGTTTACCAGATAAACTGCGGTGTTGACGGCTTCGGCCCAAAACTCTCTTGGTAAACCAGATTCAATTAGCATACTCCTCACCTTTTCCAACACTGTTATGTTGAGTCTTTCAGAAATATCATTTTGTTGGGGAGTGTAAACTGTCGTGAAGTGACGAGTAATACCCTCCTCTGTACAATACCTCTGAAACTCCTCAGAAGTATATTCGCCGCCATTATCTGATCGTAAATATTTTACCCTATTGCCAGTCTGATTTTCAACTTGAATGCGTCAAGTTTTGAAGGTTGAAAAAACCTCAGACTTGTGGATAAGAAAATATACCCACACATACCTAGAGTAATCATCTATAAAAGAAACATAGTAGAGCTTTCCTGAGAGTGAAATAGTAGGAGATGTACCCCATACGTCACTATGTACATACTCCAGTATCTCCTTGGAATTATGAGTAACAACACTAAAAGCTCGCCTATGTTGTTTTCCCATGATGCAGTGTTCACAAAATGCAAAGTCAAGTGTACCCAAACTCGGTAACACTTTCTTGTCATCAAGAAGAGACAAGTATCTATCACTCATATGGCCTAGTCTGGAATGCCATAAATGAGACATCTCTCTTCGAGATTTGGTAAAGTTGACTTCTTCACAAATTGTGGTGCCCTCTAATAAGTAAAGATTATTGTGCTTATGACCCTTAAGTATAATCTTCTTATCACTGAATTTGACATTTAACACTCCAAGCCGTGTGAGTCTAACACTCCAAGAGAGATTAAGTTTTTTCTCATATTAGGTATAAATCTAACGTGTGTCAGTGTTCAATTTACATTATCAAACATGCGGATTTTAACATATCCAACACCCTCAATCTTACAAGGTTGGTCATTTGCCATAAGAACAGAACCGTTTGATGCTGAGAAAGTATAGATGAACTCTCTAATGTAGCAAATGTGATAAGAACAAGCACTATCCAAAATCCATACATCACCAAGAACTGTTGGTGAACTATAGAGGGCATACCTCTGGCATCATAGACCGTCGGTAAACACGTCTTCCTCTTCAGAGCGAAGATGCTCCGCAACATTCGCCACTTGAGGAAGATTCGCATCTCTGATTTGCATTCGACAGTACTTCTTGATATGGCCATTCTTGCCACATCTCCAACACACCAAGTTCTTCAAGTTCCTCTTGTTAGGGGATGGAACCTGAAAATGAACTCTCCTACGCTCAGGGGATCTCGATCTCTGCCGCTTGAACCCTGTACGCTGCAGATTGTCCTGACCCGATGGTTGCGACTGACCCCAGATTACAATAAGTGCAGTACTTGAAGTGAATGGGCGAGAGAATGACAACATCTCCTGTTCTACCGCGTCTGCCAGAAGAGCACTTACAACCTCGTTGTAAGTTACAGCCTTGTTATCACGATGAAGTAGAATTTTTGATAGTGTGTGATAGGAGGGAGGCAATGAGTGAAGTAGATGCATAGCTTTCTTAATGTCAGAAAGCTCCTCTCCCATACTTTGAAGATCTACCAACAAATCTCCGTAGGCGTGAATGTGATTCTGAATTCTTGAGCTCGGCCTCATCTTGAAATTCAATAGCCTCATGTAGGTATTCATCACATGGGAGATTTCCTTCTGATGAAACCGTCTCTGTAAGGCATCAAAGAGCTGTGTAACCTCAGGATACTACTCAACTTGCTTCATAACCGAAGGATCGAGATAACCCATCACAATGTAGACTGCTTGCTCTTGTGAATCCTTCCAATCAATGTCGGTAATGTGCATTGGTTTGTCTTTAAGCACATTAGCGAGATCCATAGATCTCAACTTGCATTTCACTTGCTTTTCCCAAAGCAAGTAATCGGATCGGCCATCAAGAGTAAGAATGTTGTAGCCTGTTCCTGCAACTTGTTTTGAGGCCATCTCAGTTCGACAAAAACTAGAGATACCGTTTGTTGTCACGGCAATTTCGTCCTTCGGATGCATTTTCAGCTGCTGAAAATGGTCAAGATGCACTATACGTCTGTTACCTGCAACTATATTTGTCATCCGCGACTAATGTCGCCCGGGACTGAAAAAATCCGTCACCCGTGACTGCCGTCGCCCGTGACCACCGCCGCCCGCGACTATAACCGTCACCCGCGATTCTTGTCGTCCGTGACCACCGTCTCCCGCGATTGTATCCGTCACTTGAGCGCGTATCCTAAACTCCAAACTAAACCTTTTTTTTATTATTATTATAAATTTTTAATTAAACTAACTAAGTCCACAACTGATCATGTGCACAGTAACCTCTTTTTTTTTTTTCAACCACGTCCAACCTCAAACTGACCATGACCACGTTCAATTACGAAGGTGCATAACCCTAACCGTGTAGACGTCTACTACGTGCAATAGGATGCGGACCACGTCCAATTACAACTACGTAGTGAACTCTACACAGTCTATTCCTTCTGCCTCGCAAGTCTTATAGGAATGGAAGTACTTTTTACCACGTTCACAGCAGTAGCTCGGTGGTTAGTGCTTCGCGCTCGCAAGAAGGAGGTCGTGGGTTCGAGTCCCTCCCGAGGCGTGTGATCGCGCAGGTGATGACCCACGCCGCCTGGCCCCCACTCGCGAAGTGGCCCCGCCGCCCGGCTCCCACCCGCGACGTGCCTGCGCGTGCCGCTCGCGAAGTAGGGTGGGGAAGGCCCGACGAAACCTTAGTCACAAGGGTGGCGGCCGCTCGTTGTACCTTAAGTGAACCATAATTTGTATATTGAAAACAAAACAACTTCGAGAAAATGAGACTGAAACTTCGAAAAAACAAAACTGAAAACGAAATTGAAACTTCAAGAATCTGACGATAAAACTTTGAGAACCTTAAGTGAACCCTAATCTGTATACTGAAAACGAAACTGAAACTTCGAGAAAACTTCAAGAAAATGAGAATGAAACTTCAAGAAAAACTTCGAGAAAATGAGACTGAAACTTCGAGAAAATGAAACTAAAACTTCAAGAAAACGAAACTGAAAACGAAATTGAAACTTCAAGAATCTGACGTTAAAACTTCGAGAAAGGGTAAACTTCGAGAAAACTCAAACTCAAAGAAAATTCACAACTGTCATAAAATATCAGGAGCGTTAGAAACTCAAAATTATCTCAAAAAACCATCACTGAAGTGTAACCTATCACCAAGGAAATTGTCATCCAAATTGTCAATGAGAAAACCGTCAGCTGAAACTGTCACAAAGAAAACCTTCAGCACACAAACTGTTTGTGAGAAAACCGTCAGCTGAAAACTGTCACTAAGAAAACCGTCAGCTGAAAACTGTTACTAAGAAAACCTTCAGCACACAAACTGTTCGTGAGAAAACCGTCAGCTGAAAACTGTCACTAAGAAAACCTTCAGCACACAAACTGTTTGTGAGAAAACCGTCAGCTGAAAACTGTCACTAAGAAAACCGTCAGCTGAAAACTGTTACTAAGAAAACCTTCAGCACACAAACTGTTCGTGAGAAAACCGTCAGCTGAAAACTGTCACTAAGAAAACCTTCAGCACACAAACTCACTATATATCCGAAGCTAAAACCGGCTCTGATACCATTTGTTAACGTAAAATCAAGAATCATTCACAAGACACTCATATAACGTGGTTCACCCTCGAGGGCTACGTCCACGGCTGGAACACTGAGCAGGTTTACTGACAAGTGAATACACAATATTTCAACTCCTCTCAGAAGCCTTGGCTTTGGGGGTATATTTATACCCAAAGCCAGCGACACATAACTATAAATAGCTAGAGCCTGAGGTTACTCCTTAACCGGAGTTAACCTCAACAGCAACAAAGGAGATTATTTGATTAAATACGTTCATCATTGAAATGGAATTCAAATAGAAGATTATCAATTCTCAATGTGATAATCAATGTGTATTACATCTTGCTGCAAATCAGTTGATGTACAATAGAATAAAATACATTCATATCCAACAGCCGACTATTATCAAACATCAGATACTATTATAAAAAAAAATTTCAAATAATCAAGATTGATGATAAATTTAATCTAGCTCATGCGTTGATCAAAATTCTTATTTACTATAATTTTAAAATTTTGTGCTACTATGTTAATTTGACAAGAATAACGCAATGAATGTTATTCGAAATATTTATTAACTTTTAATATTTTTACTTTATCATGTTTTGGCTAAGGTTTAATATTAATCTACAAGTAAATTTACTTCTAAGATAATTTGTAAAGTAATTTTATAGATTATGAAGATTATTGTTTTCACAACATGAATTATAATAGAGAATGGTTAGTGATAGTTATAGATACCTAGTGATCCAAAATCTGGATCGAGTTTAGTACTTCTATTTATTTAAAGTACAAAGTACAACAATACCTAAATCTTCAATGGACATTGTAACAACATGGAGATTCTTGGAAAAAACTTATTACAATGCTATGTTCATGGAAACATAATATTTTAGCTAGAATCAAACCACGTTATCTGTGGTTTTCAAATGTGTTATGCATTTTGTTGTGTATTTTTTGATGTTTTGTGTGTGTTTTTATGCATTTTTTGGTCACTCAAGTCATACATTTTGCATCAAAATATTCATGATTAAATCTCAATTTTTTCTATTTAAAAAATCAAAGTGCAATTTCAATTATATTATAATTTTTTTTTTTTGATATAGATTTTGATTGCATATTTTTATATGGATTATTAATAATATTTTCTCATAATTTGCATGAAAATTTAATAATTTTTAGAGTCTTTATGCAATCTTCAAGAATTCCAAACTGTTGTGAGCAAATTTTTATTATACAACAATCAACCAACATTTAAATCAATTAGAAAGATAAATTTTAATTGAAATATTATTGAAATGTATTTTTTACAAAAAGTAAAAGTTATTCAGATGAAAATATTCACACATGATTGGTTTTTCTTAATTAATCTATATTTCAGAATTATTGTAAAAAACAAGATTTTCATCAAATGATGATAAAACAACTTCTCATCTTTTTTTTATACTGTTTATTGTGAACCAATCACAAAATGTATATCATTATGAGCACATGAAGTGTTGTCTCAACATTCATAAATAGTATATTACAAGTATGCTCGAGATGACTTTTAAGATGTATTACGTCTTAAATAATTTTAACTATAACTAAATGTAACGAAAGATGATCATGTCTATATTTTGAAATCTGATTATATCTGATCTATCTTACATTGTTTTTTTATGTATTTAAATCACAATGCATTAATTTAGAACATTAAAATAATATTCAAGAAATGAGAACTAGGAATGTGACATCATAATATTTCTTAGGTTGTGAACTTTTCTTTACCTAAAATTATGTTTGAAAATACTTAACATCATTCTAAATATGACAAAAATTTCATGTTGATACCATTGAGGAATGTCTCATGATTTTATGTTCATATTTGTACGCCTTGACTAGATGATGTTATCTTTTTGGTCTGAATAAGTTTACTTTTTTAATATGAATACAGTTGAAATACAGAAATAAGTTATAATTGCTATGTGGGGTACTTCTTTCTATCGTATTCTCAACAAAGAAATACTGAAGATTAAACCTGATGATGAAAATTTGTGATCTTATAAATTTGACTAAATTTCAAATTTACGATTGCATTATAAATAATTTTTTTTTAACTTACAAAAAAAATTTGTTAATTTATTTTCATGATGCTGAATTATTTCATTTCACTTTTTTTAAATAAATTTGAGATTACATTGCTGGAATGTTTTTATATCTGAGTCACTGCATACCAAGAATTTTACTTTGTGTCTACCGAACAACTCTCTATATATCAAAAATTGTATATCATTACTCTCGTCATAATAATTAAACAACAAGGAAAACAGAGATAATAAAAAGCATGAGAAAAGAAAACATCTACAAGAGCACAAACAAAGAAAGGGCATGGAAAGACCGAACATATTTCCAACCCATAGGCGAAACAGTTGAGCAAATCAGTCGGATGGCAAAGCACCTCGTAACTCAGAGGTTCAGAAAAATCATCAGCTATGAAGAAAAAATCTATTAGCTGATGTATTGAAAAGCTTGTATATAACGATTGAGGATTTTTTCCTGGTGAATTGAAGATATCATGTAAGAGCCTTCATCTTGCATCATGTGTTAAAAGTTGGAAAATTCTAAGTTAGTCACTAATGATAACAATAGTGAATAAAGAAGTGAATGTTTTCTTAGAGGTCATACTTTGATTAAAGCATTAGAAATAAGTTCAGACACGATTTCAACGGTAATTCCAATTCAGAATCTTGGCTGAGAAATGCATGTTGCGATCTGTGTCATAATGGAAATTGTCCAACGACCACTACAATTTTACAATCTCAATACGGGCTCAAAAACCTTCGGAAATAATAGTTACATTTATATATGCATATCTCATACTTTTGGTATCTTTACTGTGAAGAATTCTCTGATTTTCGCCCACGCCCCAAAGTGCATCCAGAAAAAGCACAGGTCATTTACTGTACATGTCACGGTCCAACCGTACGAAAAGGCCAATGCTCAGCGCAAAATGACACGTCTCAATGTGTTCGACAGCCTCCAACAAATGAGTTTTATACATAACCTAGCTAACTACTTTACCGGCTCATTTGACCAACTGAAAGGGTCTGTCGGCCACTACTGTACCTTGCTTTTCCTTCGTATTCCTGATTAATCTAACTTCCGCAAACCCGCGAAAAGGACTCCCACTCAATCTTATCTTCATAGTTGAAAAATCCGAGCTGACCTTTTTATACAAAAAATAGTTTCAAAGAGATATCATAAGTTTTTATACGTAGAGTCGCTTCATACGCTCTAAAACTCCAGAAGACCGCATCACGGCTGGGCCTTCTTGGGGAAAGGTGCATAATGTGATAAAGTGCACTCGCAGAAAAGAACATAGGCAGGAAATAAAAAGGTCAAGGTAAGTACAGCCAGCATGTTCTGTTAAACTATTCATTAAATACCCATATCCTAAGTCTTTATTTTGTCAACCGGCGTCTCTAATCTCTCCAAAGTTGAAAGTAGCACGTGGTGTTATGCACTTCCAGTGGAAGATAAAAAAAAGTGTGAGAAGAGTCATTCTATTTGTTTCTGATAGTCTTTGGCCTGAGTTGAGAAGTTTTATATTAAAGGTCAGCTTTGGGTCTGCGTGCATATTTGTTTACATATAAGTTTTAAACTTTCTAAATTTCATAAGCTAGAGTTTTCAAGTTTTTCATTTCTTATTTTTATGAATATGAAAAGCGTTATTGCAGATAGAGATTGAGGATTAAATTCTGCATCCAATAAAAAATATTCGTATTTCTGGATGCATGTTGTTGGAGGTTGTGTCAAATCATTTATGTAAAAAGATAAATTTTTTGTTGAAAATTTGATATATAATAATAAATTTATAAATTATAGGTTTGAAAACACATATATTATATCAGAATCTTTGATTTTTCTGAATTGAATAGAAAATTGATACGTGATATAATGGAAATTTCATTTAATACAAATACATCGAATTGTATTTAATGTAAATTCCACTATATTAAAAATGTATGTATAGAAATGATCTTTCTGTTCACATAGAATTGGAATTATATATTCACAATATTCACACGGTTGTGAGATTGCATGAGAGTACATTATGTTAGAAAGTATGGTACCACTCGTTTTCTAGCCTATCGTAACTTAATTAAAAATACATGATATCATCACTTGATATTGTAAGCTAGTACATGTTATATACATATATGAGCGCAATCATAACACTCGATGCAGCATTTTTTAAACCGGAGTAATAATTCTCCGGTTGTTTATACATTGTTTGATTTTGATAATTTAAATATAAGAGTTATTGCAAAACGTGTAACACTGTAACACCATCAATGACTAGATACTATTCTTCCATTTGATGTTTTACATGTTCAGCTTGGAAGTACTTTATAATTGTTACCATGTTACCCCAAAGTACACAAGTCAACTCAGCAGCAGAGTTTACAAATAATAAACTTATAAAACAGATCTTATTGATATAAAATTCTAATATCGATTACACAAACGAAACGTCTTTATATTCAGCATTATAATTTATAGGTGAATGAGTAGATGAGCATGATTCTGCATATTAATCTTTATTGATTCAATGACATATGTAAGTCTTCTTAGAATAAAATATAAATCACATGTGTATCACAGTATGTTCCAAGTCATTGTTATTATTCATGTTATAGTCATTGAAAAAATGTAAATCAATAACTTCTATGCTGATGGGAATGGGAGTTGATTACTTCTTGTGAAGATTTACTTCTTTACGTCATGGTTCCTTCTTTTACATTATTTGTTTGATACGTACAAAATTGAATGCTGATGCTATCCACAAATTTATTGACACCTTACCGGCTTATATTTCTCCCCAAACGTTTGTATTCATTCTAAATGTACATTACTTTTTGCTCATTTTACAAAGGAATTATATTTTTTATATTAATAATCTATTATTTGTGTCATCTTGAATTTCACATTGATATGTTTTGGAAGTGAAAGCAATATTATTTTACACAAAGGAATACACTTTCAATGTCAAGGTGACATTTTCTGCATCTGCGCAAACTTACATGGGTGGACTTACAGTGCACCAATGTGTCTAAAATTTTGACTAAGTTGGGATGGTAGTCCAGCAAACAATTTGTATAAACATTTATAGACTAGTGTAGAAACCGAGATAGACCACACGGTGCAATGGCCAACACGATTCCTTCATAAAAAATCGTTGGATTACATACAAGGGTTTGTTTTTTAGATAAAGATAAATCAATATGGAGCATATCTCTGCATATGATTACTTTGTAAGTTAGACATTTTTCTTTGAAGAGATTCCATATATGTCAAATCCAACATTCTCCAGATGTCTAAAAAGTAATAATTACTATCCCCGTATCCAAGTACTATGCACAAGTGGTACAACCTCAACAGTGGAGGCTAGGAAAAGAAAGAGCTGTTTAAATTGATGTTCGTTTCGTGTTGAGCAACAACGGCACCGACTGATGCCCCAAAAGCTCTGTTCCAGGAGTGTTATCACACTGAAACGTAGATGATAACACCAATCATTTCCATATGCTACTTGAGCAACACAAAGACGAAATTTTCCAACTTCTCACGCTCGTCACCTGTTTCCGACTTCAATCTGAACATTATGGGAAGAAAGTTGTGTACTTCTGCTTCAGATGTTTCCTTTTTGAAAACAGTTTCAGTCCTCCGCAGAGTACGCGGTTGATTTTTCCGAACATATAAGCGAGATCACCTGTAATCCCACGGCCTCTAGGGAAGTCTACTGGGAACTGAAGGCCTGGCTCATGCCTCAAAATTTTTTTGCCACCCTGCCTGCAGTGACGTACCAAGTATTTTCCAATACAAAACTCAGTCCAGGACAATATGACGAAAAAATAGGAGTAGACAGACAAATTGATTCCGGAGAAATTCGAGACAGTACAATCAAAACTTGCAGATGTGGATGGCGATTTATTGCATTATACAGTACGAAGTCGTGAAGGGTGATGACTGAAACATACATGAGCGAAAACAGACATTGAACCTGATGAATGCTTAAGGTCCAAAACTGAAAAGTCTTAAAGCGTATGCAAGGTCCTTCACACATTCAGTAAAAGCAGCATTTCCCTTCTCCACTTTCTGTAAGGACTCGTCCAGAACATTGCCCTTCAAGGCTAGAAGCAAGCTGGCATGATGCTGGAAACAAACAAATGCGAGTGTTTAGAAAGCTGAATGAGATCCACCGACATCTGATTGGCAGCATGCACGAGATTCATATCTCCTTCCAAAAGGTTTGAGTATACTGTTGAAAACTGCTGCCAAAATTTTCTGTTCTCACGCAAATATACGGAGGTACAAGATTTCGTACAAGAGCATACAAGAGCATCGCACCTCAGTAAGTAAAACCTCGGAGTAAGAGTCTGCCTTTTCGGATAGCTCAGCAAGAGCACTCCCTTTGATGGTGTAGTTTAAAGTTTTGACCACTTTGCTCTGATTAACATCACGTTGAAGGTTGAATATTAATCACGCTCTTTCTCGCCACATTCAAAGTGAGATTCAAATTCTCAAGTGTCAACGAAGATCAGAGGTCAACGACAATATGGTTTTCATATCTATGTTCACAAGTCTAGTCGAAGTATGGGATTAAGAAAAGCATCGATATTCTATCATGTAAAGGGTAAGCCGGGCGCACGAAGGGATTCGGCAGTCGTTCACCTTTTCAAGAGTGGGAGGAGCAACAGGGTCAGGTACTTCCAAAAGCCGAACTAGACAGTGATCTTTGTCAAGGGAAATATTCCACTTGCTGCTTGCTATAGTGAATGCCGGGGCCGCGAATGCCATGTCCAGGCAAGTGAACCTCTCCAGCTCTCCATCCTTCATTTATAGAGTTGAGAATTGCTATGGCATGTCAGCAATGGCAAACGAAGTGAACATTGAACTGAAGTAATTACTAGGTGGTTCAAGAGTCGAAGCAATTTACCTTCACTGTGGCCTTTATGTGTTCAGCATCATCATCACTGGGCAACAAATGAATTCCGCACTTGGAGAACCTCTGGTATGAATATTGATTGCGTGAAAGTCATCTCAAAAACTGGTCCCGCACTTCAAAAACATAGTATGACAATGTTCTCAAACACGGATGGAAACACGGCTAGCAATATAAGATAAAATTAAGAAGAAAAAAGACAGGTACCTTCAACATAACTTTTGGTGGAACCTCTTCTGCTGCAAAAGACGTGCATTCTGAAAATACAGGTGCTAAGAGTTTGCACCAGCCGATTCCAATTTCGATAGTGAAAGTCAACAGCGGGGTGACTAAAGTCATCACAGCTCCTTGCTCAGAGATGGGTCGGATGTTCCAAGACAAATATGGAAACTGTCTTACTCGGTTCTGCCTCGAGATCAGGCAGGCAACGAAGAAGGAATATATACTGATCATGTTACGTGATCAAATGTGAAACCCAAGGATACAGATTGATAAATGACTGCGCAAACCATTTGTAAACAGACTGGAGTAAATGATTTTAAGATGAAACTTACATGGATCACAGCCAAAGTTTTGGCTTTGGTGGTCTGAATGGACACTTTCCGTGAATCTGCTTCGTACAGTATGTCGGTAACTCCATCTGTTTGCCAAATTTCTTCTTCCTGGTTGTGAAGGAGGAAAGACCACTAGGCTGAACTGCTTGCTTTGAAGGCAGAACACGATTCCTTTCATGAAGCTGGTTCACACCATATCTCCTACACTTCTAGATTTCAGAAAATAGTTCTTGCATATAGTATTATGTTTCAGTGATGGTTAGCGGTTTGTTGACGTTAAACAATCTATATATACTGAAATTTGTCATCGATGATAACAGATGTCATGACTTTAACAACTTAAAGATAAATGCATGCCCATATGAATCTTCCTTTCCAGATAGATTGTTAGAAAAGTAAAAAAAGATCATACCTCATCCCACCAACCAACCTCTGGATTCGCATTCAAATGTATGATGTAGTCTGGTAGAAAGAAAACGACGCCAATAGGTAACACGGCGCCTGGAGCAGGTGTTGCTTGTCCAATGACAGGTATTGGGTACCCAATCCTAATAAGAGAAGAGAGAGTCGAAGACACTGGCACAGTGCATAATGTATCAGTCGGAAAAGATAAATCGATAACCAGATCCAAATTATTGTGCTCAAAAGAGACTCACACTGATAGGTATGTGATTTGCTATGTGCGTGTTATTTGATCATATTGACAGTTAACTTTAAAGACCGAAAGAAAGACTCTTCTTGGTCTTCGTAGAAGGAGGCTCTTAATGTATACATCTTGAACTGAACAATAAATCTTGTCATCCAAATTAGAGTTCAGAAGGGGAAAACAATTCAGAAAAGAGAAAGAGAACTAACTGATGAGAGAGACGAGGTTAGGAAAGTTCTGATCATGAACAAAGAGAGGTGAAGCATCAACCTTGGTCAAGGGTCCAATTCTTCACTATTTTAGAAGGAGGTGGTATTCCAAGAACGTCTATCACAAACGTTCCGCCCTACATCAAAGGGATATCAAAAAGCGATTACGGGTAAGTGTTGTCAGAGAAATGAATTGTCGTCCAAAGGATTAGAGAGAAGGATATGCAATAGACCGAACATACAAAAAACAAGAAAGCAAGACTACTGGGTCCAAATGAACTAGAGATTAGAAACTATAAACAGTGGCATACACCCAGAGCACAATCTTATTCTTTCTAAAACATAGTCGATCTACATTTGACTTTCCTTGATACATTTCTGCCGCTAATATGTCAGTGCAAATAGCATTCAACTTATGAAAACGCAATTTCGAAGCTGATACGGAAGATCACTTCAGATGTCAGGTATTTCAGACACCTGTCAACCAAGAGCGAGGTTGTGATGTGAACAGAAGAGTAGCATCCTCTGTCAACCTTTCACAACAAATAACATAGAGCGGTCCTAAAATGGTTTAAGGTTCCATCATGACATATTGAATCACATAAAATGTGACCCTTACGTTCGTCAACATAAAGCAGCACCTAGTTTCTAAGATCTTATACAATGCGAAATAATTTCTATAATCAATACCTACAATTGCCATGTATGAGTTCTTTGACTTGGTAATAGGATCTGCCATCCTGTGCTGCAAGCGGATTGCAACATTAGCGAGAGCAAACTGTTTTGGCAGGTTCATTGCTACGTCCACTTCTGGAAGATCCAACATTCGAAACCGTGGGTTCTTTGGATGATTGATCCAAAATGCCAGCTTCCAATTCTGGGCTTTAGCACAAAAGATATTTTGTTGTTTATCCCTCCAATATTCGTGTGATCTCTGCAGATGCAATTAGGAGTAAGTTTTGTCTTCAAGTCCTGCTCGAGTGAAGCAGCTGGATAAAGTCTCGAACTAACTCAAACTTTTCCATGGAGTGATCTGTATCACCAGCTGATATAGGCATGACAATTACACAAACATGCGCTATTACACTTCAGGAGGATAAGAAAAGAAGGAGGCCATAGACAACACCTTACGTGGAGTAGATAGGCTGTGGTTTGATCAAGGCGCCAGTCCGCAAGATCATACAATCTTTGCATGTAGCTTCTATATCTGAAGTTCGGGATCCATAAGCATACTTTCGTCAGGCGTAAGAAAGGTTCTCATTTTGCTCCTAGGTTGACCTAGAGCTGGTAACTTTACGGAAATCACATTCTGACTTTATGTTCCTTGACGTGCACCACCTTACCATGCCTTCTCAATAACTGTGTGTTGATGCCGGCAGTGAGGTGTGATAAGCTTGACAGAAGAGGTCTGACATGGGCCGAAACATTGCAGATACGAAGACTAAAGAGTAAATTATTAAAGAAGAGCTAACTTGAAAGAAAATTAGAGGTTCACTACTGGCATCCACTGTCCAGCAATCATTCAAGCTCTGAATTCATGCGAATTTTGTTGCCAAAGCTCTAGAAGAATCTAGGGAGGGATTTACATTGCAACTCCTTCAGCATCTCCCTTCTGTTCTCGTGTCAAGCAAATTTCTTCTGCTCCAGTTGCAACCTGCATGGAATTAAGAGGAATACTTGGCATATGTATGGACGGTTGATGATCCCGCCGTTTGAGGAATCTTTTGCCCCACGTTGAAACCTCAGCCGCAATTTAGCCTCGCAGGAGAGGCATAATCTTACCATAAAAATGTCGATCAAAGTTTCCATCAGAGGTTCGAGCTCTTGGTCAAAGGTCTCCCTCATTACGTCCAAGAATGTGTTGAGAGCTGCTTCGTTTGATGCATGCGGTAGTCTGGAGCTTTCCAGATACCTTTTCCACTGTATAACATCCTCAGACAAAAATATCTCACTTGTAAAACGCAGAGCACATGTATGACTATATGCGGTCCACAGAGAGAAGTAAAGTGTTGAACGAAGAATAGTCAAGAGATTATACGCTGCAGCAGAAAAACTACAACTCAAAGAAGTTTTCAGTTCAGAGTACACATCGAGGTTTCGACTATAGGACAGTCAAATTTTAGCTTTCCACTCAAAACTTCTGCACCACTTACGGGTGTGAACGTACGTCTGAAGCCTCCTTAGCCTCAGCTTCAATGCGGATGATCTCTGCCTTCCGCCAGTCGTAAAACTCCTTCATACTATTCCTTTCAGCAGTCAAACGATCTTCTTCTGCCTTCACCCATGCATCATGAGTTTCTTTTGCAATCCTTGCCTCCTCCTTGGCCTTAGCAACAGCCTCGACTTCTTTCTGCAGTCGCTCTACGAGCAACTTGCAAATTCAGAAGTCAGAAACTACACTGTCTTATTGCATTATAAATATATTCATTGATGCGCAATACACCTTCAAGCTAAGAACCATCGTCTTAAATGAGAAACTATGCTGGCTAACCTTGCTCCATCCTGCGCGCGACTTCCCTCCATCTTTCTGCGATACAATTCACATCATTTATCATTTCAGAGGCCGAACTGCCGAAACTCGGTAAGTCATGAGCATGAGCTGTGAACGTTTCCTCCGTAATCCCGTGCCGCGCAAGTAGCCATTTCTAATTATTTATCTGGCTTCATCAGCCATGTTTGACAAATCAGCAGAGGAAATCAGAATACCAATTCACACAATAGGATCTGAGTACTGTCTCGTGAATTGTAGTTTGATCTTGCCTCTTTCAATTTTCTTCGCTAAAGCCTTTTCCTTTCTTGTCATCTTGACTGGTCCTCCCTGTTGGTTTCCCTTTTGTGGCTTTTTCTTCGGGCCCATTTTTTCTCTCCTCCGCAATCAATCTGATGATGTCAGAGCTTACAATAAGCTCAAGTTTATTCCTCGTGACCAAACCACACCTAATTGATGTGTCTTTATCTGACTGGATGTTGGGATGGAATCGTGAGCCACGCGTAAACAACGCAGCAACTAGGAACTATTCTCGACAGTATTGAATAGATCGTTTGGTGGAAGACTAAACTATTTGTATTGCTGTACGCCACGAGCCCTTGGAGTTATTGTGATAAAAACAGCGTCGAAGACGAAACGAAATCTAAGATCGACGCAGAATGTATCAGAACATGGGGGAATGAACCTCACGCAATTCATTACCATCTCCCAAATCTGCCCTAACCCCAGGACTGCTTGCGTGGGACGTGGGGTGCGCTTTCCTGTGTTAACTCGAATTGAACTTCGACGGAATTTGGTGTAAGGGAATTCAGTGGTTGGATTCAAAATTGCTCGGATGACCTGAAGACGTTCCCACTTCTATCACATTCTCCACAATAGTAACCATGAAATGCAAATCTCTTCGAGCAATCACGTCATTTCGGAAGCTTGTATGCTTAGTGGTTTCACACCACCATTATACCGAACTTTTCATGTTTCGTTTCAGGTTCACGTCTGGGTGTTTCCATCCTGATTCCCCTGTTTCTCCATATGCACGTCTTCGTCATGACCCCTATCCCGAATTCGTGCTGTTGCGATTGAACAAAATAACTTCGCCGTGGTGACAGCAAACCTTGCTCATCGCGGAACCTACAAGTGGACTTACAGGGCTCGTTCGGACGTGCTGATTTGATTTATGCCGAGCAATCGTGGAACATAGAAACTCGGACCCTTCAACCCCTTACACAATCTGCACAGAGAGCTGAAGGTTGCATTCACTTACGAGCTACTTGTGCAACGCAACTGAGCCCTACAGTCGCATCTTTTTCTACACTCTGGTGCTCAATGTGACCTAGTGATCTGTACGTGAAGCCCTCGTAGCAGTACAGAAGGCAATTGGGGATGCATCAATAATCAGAACGCATGAATACGTGCAGGGTTTTGGATCAATCACCAAATACAAGATGTTAGTTGTTTAAACGCTTTATGCTTGGAAACTGCACGTTTTCCGTGACCACGATCAACATTGGAGCTGCCGACTTCACCTTGCATATTGCATTCTGCTCCATGTAAAGGTTGAGATGTTTTCCCTCATATACCTCTGAAGATCGTTTACCAAGGTCTTCTTGTATTCTTGATATCTTCTTGTATTCTTGATTTCTCCCAGCAAAATCAGAGATGAGAGTTATGTTGACGCGAACAGACCCAGAGCAGAGAGAGTTTAGGGACGAGAATAGTAACTCCTTCGTTGTGTGGCTATACTTTCTATTCACCCTCCATGTTTTTGAAAAAACATGATCTTTTTCAAACGATGTTCCATTGGTTACTAAATTCAACACTTTGGAGTATTGTTATAGGAGACATATTTTTGTGGCCTTGAAACTATTAGAATTTGAAATAAGATTTTATACAATATATCCATATGGACGGGTTGAGCTTTTATAATCCGATTACTTTGTTCGTACCTAGTAAATAATTATGGAGATTGGAAAAAGAAAACTTTGAATGTTTTATGATGTTAGAGATTTGGCGGTTATCTTTTCTCACATGCAAGATGGTATGTGAGACTCCGAGTTTTGCATGCCTATATATGCATGATTGAGTACCTAGTGTTTATGTAGTTCCTATCCTGGTAGTCTCACTTACTCTCATGACTGCTCGAGAGCTCATTGATTGAATATATTTAATAGGTCATTGTTTCTTTACAAATCAAGAGATAAAGATTTTATGAAAAACAGTAAGAATGTACCATTTGGTTCGTGCAAGTGAGGAGAATGAGCACATAGACATTTAACAATGACTTGAATCACGCACGACACTACATTTTTTTGCTAAATGTATCAAGTTGATCAGTTGCAAGAGATTAATTTTATTATCAGTATTTTCAATGCTATTTTGTGATGGAATATTACACTAGATACACTAATTCAATAAATAATTTTAATTATTAACCATAAAAACAAGGCTCGTTAAGAAGACTTTATTGCACGTGTCATTAGTTCTATGACCATAAAACATAGTTCACACTTCAACAAGATCTAGGCTTAAGCTTGCCACATCATGTAATAGACATAGACATAAGTGGTTTAGAAGAAATTTCTCAACATTAGATGTTTTGTAGCTGTAGGTTAATAATCTCTTTAAATTTGTTTTCAGAGAGCTCAGGAAGGTTGTTTTTTCAAAGCTCAATTATTTTGCAAGGTTTTTTATGTTTTAATTTTTTTCTAACATGTCTTCTCATAAAAGTGAATCACAGTTTCAGTATACAACTGATATTCAAGAAGAAAAAGCTTTTGAAGTTTTGTGATCAGTATAATCTATAGTATGTGTATCATTCGCTACGACTTCGTAGCGAATGATACACATACTATAGATTATACTTATCACGTAATACATGCCTTTGAATATGTAACTATTGAGTTTCATGTGTGACAAAGTGTAAAGTTTGAATTTTCCAAGATATTTGTCTTCAATTGTAGCTCTCAAATTGATATTATAAATCACTATGAGAATCTTAGATAAATTTCAAATCTTTAAAATATGATGCATATGACAAACTTGTGGAGATCAATAACACAAATAATAATTAGCGTTATGTATTTAGAACCAGTGTAATTCAACGTTTTTATGACCTAAGCGTGTTCGCTGTGGCAACATAGTAAACATGACATGCAATCAATTTATTCAACATTGATTGCTGTAGCCCAGTATACTTGCATTTCTAGCTTGCCAAAGAATTGTACTAGAGAGGGTGAAGGGATTGATATACAAAGGAAAAGAAGGTTTCATGTACTTTGAGTTGGATTTGAGTATTTTGTCACGGATGTATTGTATGTTATGAGGATTTTTTTCATTGTTATGTTTTCAGATAAATAAGTTATGATAGTCTAATACTTATGCTTTAAGCATATTACAATATCTACAAATGTAATCAAGGCCTCATATGAAGAGACTCCAAGATCAAAGACATGTCTAATGAACATATTTTTATCAAAATTTTCTGTTGATTTTCTCAAATAAATCGAATATTGCATTGATTACATAAAAGTTGCAACTTATGATGCACTAGAATTTTTTCTCCAAACAAAATTTCGATCACATTCAGAATATTTTTTCTCGTAGTTTAAACATTTATCAAAACTCATTTCAAGTGCAACATTTTTCTTCACCACTGTAAGAAACTTTAGTGTAAAACCAGAAGCGACCAAGCGAACGCCATTCAGAATCCCGGACAATAAAAAAGGGAGTGTCGTTCATAATCAACACACAATATTCCTACAGCCACATAGATTAAGAACTGCATCTCGAAGGAAAAAGTGGGATGCGGATCAAGACTGTACATGATCGTGAAGAAAAACACGAAGCACCGTTCTCGGCGAGGGCCGAGCGGTTGAAGGTTTGCGGCCAAGTGAGGGAAAGACACCATCATCCATGAAAGGGGCCTGGAAACGGCCACGGAGCCTTCGACGAAGGTCTGCTTTGGGATAATGTAGCCTCAGGCTCGGCATGAAGCTCGACTGCTCCATGCAGGTTCGAAATCCGGCTAGTAAAAAGTCATTGTCCCACTATTCTCAGCTAGAGGATCTGCGAATCTGACATTCTCGAGAGAAAGCGACTTCGGAACCCGATGCAAAGATCCGCCTGAGATTCGATTTGCAGGTTCGGGAAAGTAAACTGTGGCCGATCCGACAAGGGAGTGAGTGAGTCATTTGCTTCTGACCCTCCCCTGAATTGTAGAGGATTACGTCCGTCAAAATATCAGACTCGAGTGAATGATCGATCAGCTATGCCGCGCTAGAAGAGAGAGGTTTCTACATAGTGTGGGATTCTCGGGTGGTGGCGTAGTGTGGAATTTGGCGCTGTAAGAGGGTTGAAGGCTGCTTGGAGTCGATAACGATTGGGTAGGCCATGGAGGCCTGTGTTGCGTCAGTTGTATCTGGACCGTGTACTCTCGGCGGAGTGAGGAGGAGCAATGGTCTGCTTCCGTTGCGGAATTCCAGGAATTTGGTCGCGCGTGCAGTTGCCACTCCTGCTACTGAGAGCTCGGAGGACCGTGGAGGGGCTCAAGTGAGCAACGAATTCCCTCAAACTTCAGGACAGGAGTCTTTAAGGCTTGAGCCTGCCAAGAAATTGAAAAAAAAGTCGTCACAGTGGTCGACTGGAAATGCTCCTGGAGAATATGGAGGCCCTCCGCTGGAAACAGGACTCCGGAAAATGTGGGGTGGTGATAATTCAGACCCGCTTCAATCCGATGGCGAGTATATCTGGAAGAAAAAATGGCAGCCTTATGTCGAAACTCCTCCCGCGGAAATGGTCCCGCCTGCAGCCGTGAAGGTTAGAACAGAAAATTGTAATGTTCAGTCGTTAACACAGTCACGCAATTGCTCTCTGTTCTGAAATTGCATCAAATTGGATAGTATGGGAGATGAAAGGCAAGTCGCTAACTTGACATTGATCCCAAATTTGAGAGGATCACCCTTAACAACTTTAGCTTATGGTCCCTGGCTCATATTTTTGATACATGGTGGTGGCCCTGTGCAGGACAAGGAACCAGATTCGGGCTTTCTCAGTCTTAACAGAGCAATTGCACTGGACAGGTTGGTCGATCGGATATATCATAGTCACATATGATTAGTGTTTTCGCATTGTAAGGATTTTTTCGGACGTTGAATTGAGTTACAAACGTATTACTGTTGTGACACAGTAGGCATGTATTGTAGACAAATGTGAGAGCAGACAGCTGAAAGTCCGAGGTCTGTGTTGGCAGTATGGATGTGGATCTGAGTAAGGAGTTGATGCGCCCATCCAAAGCCACACTCGAACGGCAAGTTCAAGAGGCCCGCAATGTTGAGGCTGCAGCAGAGCAGGTATTTCCTTCTCCCTTTATCAAAGAACAAATTGAAGGCAAAATTACGACTACCATGTAACAGCGCAATTACGTTGTCAGGAGGTTGCGTCGAAAATCTCTTCGTGCAAGAGGTTTACCATTTTGTGATAGTTGTCTGGTGGTCTCATAGCAGAGATTGCAAAAGGAGAAGGTGAAGTGGCGTTTTGCCCCTTCCAAACGCGAGGAGATTAGGTGGACGTCAGCTCGGAAAGCCACCACGGGAGGCATGGTAGCTATTTTACTTATCATGCACAGTTGAACTCAAAGAAACCCGTTTATCTGTTGAAGAGAGGTGTATATTAAGAGAGACCGTAAGTGTATCCTTGAGTTTTTAGTTACTGGACCTGAGTTGCGGTCAATTCTCCAGGAAAAAATGGCCCGTGAGCTCGGACGGAAGCAAATAGACCCTAAGGTAGCTGCAGAGGCGGAAAGGATTCGCTACCTAAAGGTCAGTCCTGAAACATGTGATTCTTTACCTGTTTTTAAAGATTTTTTTTGGGTACACGTTACGTTTTCTGTTTCTTATTTCCTTCTCCCTCGGTATGTTGTGCATATATTGTAGACCAATATCTTCGATTTAATGTTGTGTCTGTTCATTCCGTCGATCAGCTCAAGCGAGATCTTCAAATTACCACGCTTGTCATTGGAGGATTATCGGCTGTGGGTACTTACTTTGCGTATTCACCACAAATTGCTGCAAGGTACTTTCCCAAACTTTCTTTCTACGAGAAGCAACCATAGTCTCTCTTCTCTTCTAGCTTGAAGTGAATCTGAATGATAGTCCTTCGAGACCTAAGATTGCTACTTTTGAATATCAGCATAATTATTTTTTCGTTGTTGGAGCTGCGTGAAAGTCTTTATGGTCTTTTAGTACTATTTTCTAACAAGTGAAAGGGACGTGGGTTGTACAGCTATGGAGCAGGGCTGGTAGGTGCACTGGTTTATGTCCGTATGCTGGGAAGTAGTGTTGATTCAATTGGAGCGCAGGATGCAGGATCAGCGGCAAGGTAGGCCTTTTGTATCTTTCAGGAATCATATCAAGTAAACAATCTGTCTTGAATTTAGAATTTCCAACTTTAGGTATAACTGCTGCGCTACGAAATACTAGAGATGATTAGGAAGATGAAGCTTGTCTAACCTAGTCTTTCACTGTTGTCGGTGGAGCAGAGGAGCTTTGGGACAACCACGACTGTTGGTACCTGTTGTCCTTGTGATGGTCTACAACCGATGGAACGCGTACGTTTCTAAAATCTGTGAACTTATCAATTTTTTGCTCATTAACAATCTAGTGATTGAATGATGTTTCTGATTGAGCGCTCATGTAGACAATGGAACTCACAATTGGACATTTGGATCTTCAGGCTAGCGGTGCCCGAATTGGATGTTATGAGTTTGCAGCTCATTCCCATGCTTGTGGGGTTCTTTACATACAAAGCGGCTACTTTAGTGGAGACATTCAAAGAACTACTGCCGAACCAGGCTGAAGAAAGTCTTTGAATTACAGATTTAGAACAATCATTTGTCGAACTTTTATCACCTACCAAAACGAGTAAAATTTGTCAGATAGACCTTCACCGGCATTTACTTCTAGTTACAGTTGCCTCAAGGTGCACACATTGTTTCGTTGTACATATAGTGCGTGACATGGTCGCGATCCCCCTTCCAATCGATGCCGGCACTTTCTCGTGATTTGCATGTAGGCTAGATTGCATCCGGATCAAAACAATGATACCAACTTTTCTGGTCTCAGTGTAAAACTCTGCCACTTAAAACTTTCATCTTTCAGTTGCTTAAAATCTTTAATCTCCAGCAGATTCCCTATATGTGCATCACAATTCTGACTGAACTGTTTCAACATGAACTACACACTCAAAATGGGCCACGGGTTCCAATCTCAGGATGGAGTTTTGGAGAATTACGACTGGATACATTTCATTCTAATTCAGGGAGCAAGCAATTACAGCAATCTTCTAAATCTTGCCCACACCATATACTCCACATCTTGCATTCATAAGTCTGTCGACTTTGGCCAAAGAAAGCACGTTAGGTTGGCATGCAGAGCACCCCACGTGCAGAACTTTTAGTTACCACTGAAGAAACGGCATAATTTGCACGTCTAACTTTGTGAAATCCCAGATTGTGCGCTATCGAACTACTCAACGGACAGACACGATCATCACGGAAAACTCGTGCTTTTTCATTTCTATATATGAAGGGCCGAAAAGTTTGAGAATCGGACAAATTGGTTGAAAACAGTTCCAGCTTTCTTCATCATCCGAGCAATTTTCTTCTTCCGGTTTGCTCCTCTGGAATCAGGCCCTAAAAGAGGTACCAACTCCTCGTCACTTCTACCAAAGGTCATGGAAGGAGGCATGGACTTCTCTTCTTTAACAGACTGGATCAATCTTGGATGAACTAAATCAACCGATCTGACCCGGTTGGCTATTTCTTTGGAAGCCAGTGGAACCTGCCCAACCAGACCATGAGATGCGCCTGGTTGATTGTTTGTATCAAGGGAGAGCGAAGAGGAAGTAGATGAACTCTCCGAAAAGTCTGGAGTAGAACTCTCCGAACGTGATGGAGAGAGATCATCACTATCGCTATAATCAAGAGAAGAAGCAGAGAGCGAAGGGTCGACCTCGATGTCTACGGTAGTATTGACAGCACCTTCACACTTGCGATCGTTGTTGGTGCCTGCACCACCACTTCCTCCTGAAGAACCAGAAGTACAGCTGTTTGCATTGACGACTTCTGAAAAATTAGAGAGCTCGTGAATCGAGATCCTGACAATTTCTTCTCGAACTCTAAACACAATATGAGCGAACCTTCTCGCCAGGGAATTACGAGACAAATATATATTACCACAATCATAACCTTTATCTCTCAGGGCAAGGCACTCAATTCTGACGGTCTTCCCATCCCGTTTGTTGAAGATTGTCACCTTCACGAACGACTTGACCGGAGTCATGGTCATAAAGTCCAAGCAGCTTTCTCCCAGGTTCGCGTCTGCCATGCGGAATCGCTGCGCTTTTCTCGAGTTGCTTTCGTACACCTGAATGTAGAAGCCGTAAGGTGTGTCTTCCATATAGATCCGAGCAATGGTCATGGAGCCCAGAGATATTTTGGGTGGATCACAAGCGCCAGGCACTAACTTTTGATCCGGAGATGAACTTGTACCAGGTTCTGCTTTGCGAATGCTTCCAGCAGAACTTCCAAGGTTCTGTGAAGCTTCGGATGAAAATTTCCTGGAGTTCTCCATTTTGACACTACCACTCGAAGATATAATCATGAATGTGTAGAAAGAACTAATCACAAGAAGCTTTACGGACTTTCGACAAGCTCAAGAGAGAATGATAGACTTGGCTAAGGTTGATGTCATACGATGATAAAGAAGATAACTTTCTCGTGATATCACTCCCCATCAGTCAACGCGAAACTGAGATACGAGAATATTGATTTTAGACAGTGGATGAAAACCTGAAACACCTTGAAGTAGTTGCAAATCCCAGCCATTGAGTCTCGAGCAATTGGACACAATCATGTCTTGCTGTACACACAAGAAATGAAGTTTTCCTATCAGCTTCCAGGATAACAAAGGGAGACTTATAGTCCATCGCCTCAAAGATGACTGTCATTAGACGTCATCCAGACTTGTTGCTGTTGGTTACCTTAACGTAATGGTGGCTAGATATGAACGGTTAGAATCAAATGAACCCCTCCATAAATGCTGAACATTACCTAAGGTTCACAGCCAAGCGACTAAGTTGTTCAGATGAGTTTGCGAGTACTTTCAGATCGTAATTTAGTAGCTTCTTGACATGATGCTCAACTGGTCTACCTGTACGGACCGGACTGCAATATGTGGCAAGTTGCGCATTCCGTTGAGACTTTACGTTTCATCTTAGAGACTTTTGAAATTCGACTTCGAGACTTTTTACTACAACACTTCTTCGAGGGCAGTTTGCGGGCAAATGGGCTACATTCGCATTGCTGATGCCCGCTTGGATCCCACATTCAAAATTCAGACTTCTAATTTTCCGATTAGAACGTTTCTAGCTGATCATTAACGGAGCAAGTTATTCCTCTTCATGCTTTCACTGTAAATAGCTAGTCAGTCTCTTTCGGCTTGAAAACCTAGCTCGTTGTCAGAGTTTCCAGTGAATGGATTGTAAAGAGGGAGAGTGAAGACCCTGTAAGGCTGAAGGTACATTAAGCCGAATGCATTCTTGACAAGTGAACCATCGCCGTGGAGGAACAAATTGCCACAACAGCAACATTCAGGCCTGTACATGAGACTATCTGAAAACATCTTCGAAATCTTGCACTGGCTTCAGTCCTATAATCACTTGACTTTCCCGTGACTTTAATTTATATCCATCCATTCCAAGGACGTTTGAACTTCATCTTGAAAATTATAAAATCTATATCAAGTATTTCAAAGACAACTTCAAGGCAACAAATTAAGTGAAGACAAAAAGGTCGACGCAGGTGATACTGAAACTTAAAAGCACTGAGAAAACTTCATGCTTTGGAGGTTAAACGGGGCGATTAACAATGCACGAAGAGATTATGTTGTACTTTTGTTACAGCATGGACATACAGAAGGCATGACCACAACCACGCGTGCTCCAGTTTACCCGAATCGAGACAAGCATTCCGAACAAACGGGGAAGAATATTAGAGTCGTCCTTTGCGGAGATAAAGAAATATAATGCAGTTCTCCCCGTTACCACTTCTGTCCACAGTGTACCATGAAAGAAAGAAAGTTCGTGATTTCCTTATCACTAGAATGGAGCGTGACTGCGAGAATGGGAATTTCAAGGTTTCCGCAGATTTATCCTCTTTTCAAGATTCTCTAGGAAACCACAAGACCTTTTCAATTCAGAATGTTTGAGTCAATTGAAGTGCATTGTGCATTTACTGGCCACGACTTAGTCCTTAGTGGCTTTCGAATCTGTACATCATTGTCAGAGGTCTTAGTTTTACTGAAACTTTTATACTTTGTCAATTGTTTCATCAGTCTGATGAATTAATTACACGATGAGGTAGAAGAATCACAAATATACCGTTTGTAGAGGTAGATGTCTGCTATTACAATGATCAGATTCGCGTGCCAGTGCTCTCATACTAATTTATTGAAATGCAACTCTCTCTCTACATATATATTCATTTAAATGAGAACTATTGCAATAGACTTATCAACAGATAACTCTGACAACATCTGAATAAAGACAATCACAGCCTACATTCTTTATGTCTCTGCAAACTCCAAACCTGACCTTGTAAAAACTCAGTATAATGTATGGATCAGGCCTTTCTGGGAAATAAGACATGAAGTGAAACTGCAGACCTTGCTCTTATGAGAGTGACCTACTTCTAAGTATCGATCAAAATAATTGTGGATCTCGGTTGTCTTATTTGTCAAAATTCAATCCGTAGTAGTTTGGAATTTATTTTCTCCTGCGCACAATGCAAAAATCCAACCAGATTTTCAAGACCATTGAATATTTCTAAGTTTGTATCCGCTTCAGTGAATGTCTTCCAGGATCTTATATCTTTACAAATGTAAGCATGTTGATGTTTACATACACCAAACCGAGCTTGGAACTATCATGCAAACTTAGTTGCAATGGTCACGCAAGAATTTTGATAGCATCATTAAGGTTCATGACTCATTCACTCCAAAGTCAAATGAATAATTTGTTTTAGTCTAGAAGATTATCTTCACGGAAAAGCTTCATTCTGACCACGTTTTATCCACAGAGGGATGTTGAACAAATGTTCTCCATCTAGCAAATCAAAGTGCAGATATGTACATCAGTGTCCCTACGATCAATGTACATCCTTATATTGAAATTGAAACTAATCAATGCCATTCCATTTAGAACATTTTGAATGAATTACAACACTTGAGGTAAATTTTCACTTTTAGTAGAATTGCACTTTTATCCAAAAGATGGAAGTAGAAGATAGATCACGCAAAACATAAGAAAAAGTATTACTGAATCAACCTCGGATAAATTATTTCTTCATGGGAAACTTATCGCAACACCTCAGATTTCTCTACTACAAATCTTTAGCTGTTTTGAGCTTCACTAACCTGTCTTCTGCGAAATTTCTACTAATTCTTTACTATGTTATGAAAATTGGCGTTTAATTCCACCATTGTCACTTAACGCTGTGATAGAATAAATTTTCGTGGTACAACTTGATGTATACATGGTGTTCATGAATTAGCAAATCATTAAACTATAGTTATGAACATACATTGTGACACGGGTACATGCTAGTCCGCTGAATATCCGAAACGAAAAGGATGGAACTTAGGCACATAGGGTTTGTTCTATACTTGTGACGACTCTTGGAACGAATCAAATTGTCTAATACAGATTTCAACCTCACTCATTCATGCCTTACATTCACTATTCAGATAACTCCCAATTCATTCTACCCGTGAGCCCAAAAACATAAAATTTTCACTGTCTACCTAAAAGGTAAAAAGAGTTATCTTGAGTAGTTTATTTCACTTCCAGAATACATTTACACAAAAAATTTCTTATGAGATGTAAAAGATATTACAAAGCATCTAGAAAACAGTGTATTTGTGGATTTGCAACTATTGATCAGAATATGAATCCCTATATATGAGGATGTGTACACTCTCGAGTGATTTGGAGGTTGAATTCGAAGACTTACAATGCACAAGAGATTGTGCATTGTTCTTTGATTTTATTCATTTTCATATTTTCAAATCAAATTTGTAATAAGATTATAATGATAATTTATTTCAACAAAAGGTCATCATTACTTTTAGACATTACTTGTTGAAAATGTATAAATAACAATCAGATTAAATGATGATTCTTTGGATGCTATCTTGTATACAATTTGATGTACATATCTGATACATATTTAGAAAAACATGTTCCAGCATTGGGATGCAAATTTTTGGGAGCATAAACAGTTTCTCCAAATTTCGAATTTGCAAATTACAAGACTCTTAAATTAGCAGACCGGATTTTTTGGAAGATCATTCTTCAAGTCGGACAGTTTTGAAACACGCTTTTAATATCCCAACATATGCTGTATTAATCTTTGTCGGCGTTCAATTGCAATATTGTTGTATTCGAATATACTCCAAAATTATGTAATTTTTTTTCCTCTTTGTCCTCTTTTTCCCCCTTACCTATTTACCGTATGCATCGGACTACATAAGTAAAGAGCGCTTGGGTTAAGCATGGACTTCTTCTTTAATATCGTTAGCACCAAAAGTGAATGTATTGAATAGAAAATCCACGAATAGTCCGGAGGGGCCATGGGACACAGATGCAATATCGAACCCAGTACAGAATTCCGTATACCAACGAAGGACAACACTGTGTGTAGATGTCCGTAGATTAATAAATAATTTTGTTTTTCCAGTCGAGATCTGTAAGTAGTTTTGATATCACACTTTTTCTCCCCGTTGCGTCCTAGATTGACTCTACGTACGATGGCCATCCGACGAGATACGCAGAAAGGTTAAGCTTTATCGTGAAGTGTTGTACGACTTAGAACTCGCATAGAGCTCGGAGGTTTGAAAGTGTATGTCCGTGCACAGTTCGAAGAAGACGACGGGAAATGTGTTGAATAGTCAACAATGAGGAAAATGATCGATCCTTCTGTACTGAACTGATCGTTTAGCCTTGAAGGTCTTGCAAGACGATCGGCCCGCTGCTTCTGGTCTAGAGTCTTCGAGGTATCGAAACTATCCAACTTTTAGAGGTAATTTCGAACTCATGGGGCTTTCGGAGCTTTGCTCAGAGGAACGCGCAAGGAAGAAGGCAAAGAAGGAGCACCCTTCCAAGAAGAGCGACCTCGACGAAGCTCTCAGTGTGAGGACAGCGTGCCTGGATGTAAATGTTATTACAAATTATGAAAATAGAGCGATTCGCGGCGATTGCTTAAAACTCATGAGACGACTTCCTTCGGAGATTTTGGATTGCACCATCACGTCTCCGCCGTATAACAAAGGAGGAGATGTAATTGTGTACAATTCGATTTCGGATAACATGCCTTGGGATGTCTACATGGCCGAACAATTAGCTATATTGAATGAACTCTACAGAATTACTAAGCCCGGTGGACATCTGTGGTATGTCCATCAAGTCCAGCCCCGTCCAGCTCGACTCTTTCATCCGATGGAATGGATAATCAAATCGCCATGGACGGTAAGTGTGCATGAGATCGATGTTTCCGATCATTTAAAGTACTGATGTAATCAGGTCAATGTAAACAACTGGATGGAAGAATTGTTTCAGTTTGGGTAATGTTTATGTGACAGGTGCGACAGGAAATTATGTGGAAAAAATGGGGCTGCCAAGACCGATCGCTGTATCGATTTAAGTGCTTTGAAGAACGCATATACTGGCTGAGAAAGGAGCCCGGCCCTCCTTTTGAGTTAAAACGAGAAGTAGCAAAGTGGGGAAACCTCTGGGTTCGTCCGGATCAATCGGTCCATCTGCAAAGACGCTACAGACATCCTAGCACATTTCCCTTGTACTTGCCCTTGGCAATTCTTTATGCGATGAATTTACCGCCTGGGTCTCTGGTGTTCGACCCCTATGGAGGAACAGGTACCACAGCCAAGGCAGCCCAGGTGTCAAATCACTGGTACCTGACTATGGACGTTGACAAGGATTACATCACAATGACGAAAGACCGATTGAGAGATACGGTGTATGAAGACGAGTGGTGGATTACGGTGATGATGAAACAGATTAACGACGGTACTTTGAACCTTTCTCAAGACATTCGGAAATCGGTGCAGAAGAGAGTACTGTCGTCGACGTACTTAGCCGATGATGCACAGAGTGGGGATCACAGATAACCACAGTACGGTGCATGATATTTGATCTCAAATTTCCTTTTCGAACTTCTGAGTCAGACGAGATACTGAAACGGATTGCGCAGTTGTGCATACGCTTGATAGGAAAAAGATGATAACCGACATATTTTTTGATAATGGGGCATTCGATAGAAGATTGTCTCAATAACAAATGGCTGTAACATCCTGCATCCTTCTTTATTCAAAGAACGAGGTAGTAGATTCACATTTTACTGTCGAAGTCAATTAGCTTCGACAGCAAAATGTGGATCCGACATTTTGACATGTCAGACAAAGTCGGACTTATCGGACTTATGAGGATTCAGTCTAGAACACTCGAACTACTGAAAGAAGCATGGATTTCGACATAGTGTAAAAGGTTCGAAATGTTTTCGGGACAACTATCTTATATATAACAAATATTCATTCACTCTCTTTGCAAAACGTAAGAATTATGTCATATTTGTAGTTTTTTATATTCTTGAATTCATCATAAATGAGCATTAGATCTAATTGGTGTGAAGTTAATTCTGTAAGAAAAAGTTTCTCTTGGTCTGTTCTATAAGTCTATTAGCTCATTGCTATGCTGTTTTTGTCTTTATCCATTATTTGTTTATGCCATCATATATCAATTTGCACTTGATCTTGGTATTCTATATACAAGTTTCATTATTTGTTTTTGCCATCATATATCGATTTGCAGTTGATCTTGGTATCCTATATACACGTTTCAAACATGATTGTAATAATCTTTAATTTTTAGAATATTGCTGACACAATTTTTAAATTTCATCATGAGTTAAAATTATTTGATTCATCGGATTGTTTTATTTTTTGTGAACAGATACTCTTTTACATTTTTTAGAAGTTTTAATAATTGACTGTATATTGTTGGTTCAAGGTTTGGATCTATCAACTTTGAAATATGCAATTTAGACATTGTCAGATTGAGCATATAGTCTTTATGTAATCCGATACACTCTATAATTTGTATCATCCCACAAAAATTTAGATTCAACTTATATAATTTGACAAACGTAAAATCTGCAACTTCTATTTTTTGGACTAACGTAACTCAAATTTTTCTTTGAAACATCTTTTTGTACGTTTTTTTGGTGCTTCAAACAGTTTACTTTGATAGTTTTTTCATCCAATTTTGATTTAAGTACTCGAAGAACTACTAAGCTTGGTACATACTTGCCAGAATGAAATGAGCTCAATGAAAATTTTTACTTTAAAATAAAAATGCAAAAGGTTCAAATTAATTAGCAAGATGTTCAGATCAATTCTATTTCTATAAATCAAATAATATGATTCTTAGATTTACAACTTGAGTATGTTGCAACCACCAAATCGAAGCTACCATAATTCTAATATTTACCACAATACTTTTGACTTTCTTCAAATTACAGTTTTTAAGCAGTTTCCTCCACTCTCGAAACATCCACCAAGACATGACAGTCATTACTATCACATGAAAGATCCAATTTTAATCAAGCCAAATCCACCTTGTGACTCAAAGACTATTACTTTTCTGCACTAAGTACTCTCCACCTTAGCCGTAACCTCCAATTTTCAACTTCAAAAACTGAAACCTTTTGGAACCCCAATTATAATTCTACCTCCTTGAACCCTAGGTATCGTAACAGCGCTATCGGCCCTATCGACGCAATCGGTTTTAACTGTTGTGCAGTATTCAACACTCTGGTAATCACAACATAAGTCGTGACAATCATAAAAATGATTAAGGCTGTTGATAGTTCATGAATGAGGATGATTTAAATTGGAAATTGTCTTATCTCTTAGAATTTTTACTAGAATTAATAATGGCTGCAATTAGAAGCTCAGATCCAAGGCGTTATAATTCAAAAGTGATTTATACCTTGAACAAAATGGTGATCTCAAGTTATAGTCCATTTGATCAAATCCAGTGAATTCGGCTTGAAGCAATAATGCAGAAATAACAATTCTCCACAAATTTTGTTCCAAGAGATTCACTCACAACTTTTGCGTCAAGAAGAAAGTAGTGATCACTCTCTATGCCATGTGAACGTGATTCATCATCTGCATTCATTACACAAAAATATGGTCTTGAATATGTAGATTTTTATGGCTGATATCTTTTATGTCAAAATTAATAAATTACTTAACCCAAAGAAATGTTTTTTGATTTAAATGGATATAGGTTTTTTTTGAATACCATTAATCGAACTTAAATATCATAATAACATTTTCTTTTTTGAGCATAAACAGTTTTCCAAATTTTGCATTTGCATATTACAAGACTCTTAAGTTAGCAGATCGATTTTTTCTGGAAGATGAGTCTTCCAGTCGGACAGTTTTGAAACATGCTATAATATCCCCACATATTCTGTATTGATTTTTGTCGGGATTCCATTGAAATATTGATGTATTCGAATGTACTCATAAATTGTGCAATCTCTTTTCTTCTTTGTCATTAAGGACGTTTACATATTTACCCTATGCACTACATTAGTAAAGACCGCTTGGGTTAAGCATGGACTTCTTTTAAAATATGGTTAGCACCAAAAGTGAAGGTATTGAAAATAAAATCCACGAATAGTCCGTAGGAGCCATGGGACACAGATGCAATATCGGACCCAGTACAGAAGTCCGTATGCGAACGAAGTACAACACTGTGTGTAGATTTCCGTAGATTAATAAATATTTTTGTATTACCGGTCCAGATCTGTAAGTAGTTTTGATATCACACTGTCTCTCCCCGTTGCGTCCTAGATTGTATATAGGTACTATTGCGTCCATTACGTACGATTGCTATCCGAAGAGGCACGCAGAAAGGTTAAGCTGTACCGTGAAGTGTTGACGACTTAGACCTCGCATAGAGTTCGGAGGTTTGAAAGTGTATGTCCGTACACAGTTCGAAGAAGACGAAAGGAAACGTGTTGAACAGTCAACAATGAGGAAAATGATCGTTCCTTCTATACTGAACTGATCGTTTTCGCCTTGAAGGTCTCGCAAGACGATCGGCCCGCTGCTTCTGGTTTAGAGTCTTCAAGGTGTCGAAACTATCCACCTTTTAAGCTTTTTTCGAACTCATGGGGCTTTCGGAGCTCTGCCTAGAGCAGCGCCCAAGGAAGAAGGAAACGAATGAGCAACCTCCCGAGGAGAGCAACCTCGAGCTCGAGCTCGACGAAGCTCTTAGTCTTTGGACAGCATGCGCGGATGTAAATGATATTAAAAATTATGAAAATAAAGCGATTTGCGGCGATTCCTTAAAACTCATGAAACGACTTCCTTCGGAGATTTTGGATTGCACCATCACGTCTCCGCCGTATAACAAAGGAGGAGTTCAATTTAAGTACAATTCGATTTCGGACGACATGCCTTGGGATGTCTACATGGCCGAACAAATAGCTAATTTGAATGAGCTGTACAGAATTACTAAGCCCGGTGGACATCTGTGGTATGTCCATCAAGTCCAGCCCCGTCCAGCTCGCCTCTTTCATCCGATGGAATGGATAATCAAATCGCCATGGACGGTAAGTGCGCATGAGATCGATGTTTCCGATCATTTAAAGTACTGATGTAATCAGGTCAATGTAAACAACTGGATGGAAGAATTGTTTCAGTTTGGGTAATGTTTATGTGACAGGTGCGACAGGAAATTATGTGGTCAAGATCGGGCTGTATGGATGTATCGCAGTATCGATTTATGTGCTTGGAAGAACGCATATACTGGCTGAGAAAGGAGCCCGGCCCTCCTTTTGAGTTAAAACGAGAAGTAGCAAAGTGGGGAACCATCTGGGTTCGTCCGTATCAATCGCTCCATCTGAATAGACTCTATCCACATCCTTGCACATTTCCCTTGTACTTGCCCTTGGCAATTCTTTATGCGATGAATTTACCGGCTGGGTCTCTGGTGTTCGACCCCTATGGAGGAACAGGTACCACAGCCAAGGCAGCCCAGGTGTCAAATCACCGTTACCTGACTATGGACGTTGACAGGGGTTATATCACAATGACGCAGGACCGATTGAGAGTCACGGTGGATGAAGACGAGTGGTGGATTACGGTGATGATGAAACAGATTAACGACGGTACTTTGAACCTTTCTCAAGACATTCGGAAAGCGGTGCAGGAGAGAGTACTGTCGTCGACGTACTTAGCCGATGATGCATGAGTGGGAAACACAGTTAGCCACAGTACAGTGCATGATATTTGAACTAAAATTTCCTTTTCGAACTTTTGAGTCAGACGAGATACTGAAACGGATTGCGCAGTTGTGCATACACTTGATAGGAAAAAGATGATAACCGACATATGTTTTGATAATGGGGCATTCGATAGAAAATTGTCTCAATAACAAATGGCTGTAACATCCTGCACCCTTCTTTATTCAAAGAACGATGTAGTAGATCCACATTTTAGTGTCGAAGCTAATTGACTTCAAAGTAGTGGACTTATGGGGATTCAGTCTACAACCCTCGCGCCACTGAGAGAAGCATGGATTTCGTTATTGTGTAAACGGTTTCAAATTTTTTTCGGGACAACTATTTTATATATAACAAATATTCATTCACTCTCTTTGCAAAACGTAAGAATTATGGCATATTTGTTGTTTTCTATGTTGTTGAACTCATTATGAATGAGCATTAGATCTAATTGGCGTGAAGTTAATTCTGAATCAAAATGTTTCTGTTGCTCTGTTCTATGAGTCTACTAATCATTGCTATGTTGTTTTTGTCTTTCTCCATTTGTTTTTGCCATCATACATCAATTTGCACTTGTTCTTGCTATCCATATGTATACGCCTCAAAGTTGATTGTAATGGTCTTTGCCTTTTAGAATATGAGCTGACACGATTTTTTTAATTTGATCAAGATTTAAACTTATTTGATTCATCGGATTGTTTGTTTTGCGAACAGATAGTTTTTGACATTTTTTAGCAGTTTCAAAAATTGACTGTATATTGTTGGCTCTAGATTTCGATCTATCAACTTTGGAATGATGCATTTTAGACATTGTCAGATTGATTATAGTTTCTTTATGTAATCCGATACACTTTGTTATTTTTATCATCTCACAAAATTTTATATTCAACTTATATCATATGACAAACATTAAATCTGCAACTTCTTTTTTTTGGACTAAAGTACCTCAAATATTTCTTTGTAACACACTTTTGTATATTTTTTCCGTGCTTACAATTTTTTTCTACGATAGTGTTTTCATCCAATTGTGATTGAAATATATTAAGCTTGATGCATTCCTGCAAAAATAAGATAAGCTCAATGAAAATTTGTACCTTAAAATAAAAATGCAAAAGTTTCAAATTGATAAGCAAGATATTCAGATCATCTTTAATTCTATAAATCAAATCTTCTTGGATTTACAACTTGATTATGTTGCAACCACCAAATCGAAGCTACCATAGATCTAACATTTTCCACAAGACTTTTGACTCTCTTCAAATTACAGTTTTTGAAGCAGTTTCCTCCACTCTCGGAATATCCACCAAGACATGACAGTCATTAATATCACATAAAAGATCCAATTTTAATCAAGCCAAATCCGCCTTGTGACTCAAAGACTATTATTTTTCTGCACTAAGTACTCTCCACCTTAGCCGTAACCTCCAAGTTTCAACTTCAAAAATTGAAACCTTTGGAACCCCAATTAAAACTCTACCTCCTTGAACCCTAGGTATCGTAACAGCGCTATCGGCCCTATCGACGCAATCGGTTTTAACTGTTGTGCGTTATTCAACACTCTGGTAATCACAACATAAGTCGTGACAATCATAAAAATGATTAAGGCTGTTGATAGTTCATGAGATGAGGATGATTTAAATTGGAAATTGTCTTATCTCTTAGAAAATTTACTAGAGTTATTGGATGACTGCAATTAGAATCTCAGATCCAAAGCGGTAAGTCAAAAGTGAATTATACCTTAAACAAAATGCTGATCTCAAGTAATAGTCCATTTGATAAAATCCAGTGAATTCGGCTTGAAGCAATAATGCAGAAATAACAATTCTCCACAAATTTTGTTTCAAGAGATTCACTTACAACTTTTGGGTCAAGAAGGATGTAGTGGATCACTTTCTCTGCCATCTTAACATGATTCATTGTAATGCCTCCAATTGCCAACGTTGAGAAAGAAAAAGAAATTTATGTACTTATATTCCATGTGGAAAGCTATCTTATACTTGACGCTTTACTTTTCCCTTCAGAGATTTATAGGACCGGTATTATCTAAAGGAATGAAATGGCTCGCGAAAGGAATGACGAACCGAGAACCTAGCCGCTTGTTTTTACTTACCAAAAGCTAAGCCGTTCTGAATGCCAATGAAGACCAAGCATCATGAAATCTGGGTCTACGGTGTATGCCGTTGTGTAACCATCGAAAGGTGTTAGGACGCTTGAAATCGGATACATATTCCGATCGTTTCTACTCACTGTGACAAGCCGGGAGTTATTCGGAGGTTGGGGAATTTACTTTTGCACCATGTTTTACTTTTTAGTTTCGGACTGTAGGCGAGAAACTCTGTTACATACCGCATAATGAGTTAAAGCATTCAATAAATCTCCAGGGCAGTGGAAAGTACCCATCACTGATGGACTTTACTGTTCGAACTCGGTCAGTGATACGTAAAAGCTTGACACACATAATTAGGTCAGTTCCTGCATTCGCATGGAGTGTGGAGTTGTGATGGACCATATGTGCTCAAAGCCCAAAGCCCAAAGCCCAAAGCTAAATTGGCCCAGGACTACTGCCGACTTAGCGAGGTATGAAACCATCAATGGTTTTACAATTGATTAAAATTGATACATTTCAGAACTATAGTATATTTCGCAGCTAATTGAGCCGATCCAATTGCATCGAAGATCGTTGTTTCGGAAAAGCGAGATCGTTGGTCATCTACGGCTCATGGGGCTTTGGGATCTCTGCGAGCAACTAACACCACCAAAGACGAAGGTGCAGGTCGAGCCTTCAATCTATCAATGGGGGCAGAACGAAGTCGAATTATATAAGCTTGTATTTGAAAACAAACTTTCAAATTAGCTCGTGAATGTTAGTAGGTTCAGGCAGTCATACTAACATTTGATTCTCAAATTTCGAATGTATATGGGGTCCGGCAAATGTGGCTTGGTAACCTTAGCACATGCTTTGAGCTTGTCAGCAGCCAAGCGGCCGATAGCTGTTCAATTTGAATTAGCAGAACGAAGTTGAAAGATATAATCTTGTATTTGAAAACAAACTTTCGAATTACCTCGTGAATGTTAATAGAGTCAGGCAGTCATACTAACCTTTGATTTCCAAATTTCGAATTCATCCAAACAAATTAGATTTGAATTCAACCAAACAGCAGCTGTCCAGCGGTCCCAACTAGGATTTTGAAATATGCTGTTAGATTTGAGTAACGTTTTTCTGAAGCGAAACGATGAGCTTTACCAACTTGGGCTGGCATCATTACCATCCAGAGTGGTCTGTCTCGTTGTTCTTCTGCCTGCCGTGAGAAACACGAGATTCAGCGGTGGCAAAAAGTTGGGAATTGTTGGAATTTGCGATTGTGGACAATTTTGCAATTCATTTCAATCCTCCCGGACATGTCTACATCATTTGAAGCAGCAGCTTCCCACGATCAGAGTAAGGTCCAGACTCTCTGTTGGCCCTTTTTCATGTGGAGTTTTGATTGTCATTCTTGGAATGATTTCGAAAATAGGAATATTGAAAATTGGTCTCATCTTCTGATTGCTTTCACCATGGCTCATGATTCATTGCGATTACAGTATCAGGTTGTCTTGCATAGAAATAAAAAATAAGTCTCATATTAAGGTATAAGAGTTAGAAAGCCTAGATTATCATCTGTACCTGGTGTTTGATGCAGAATTTACGCAGAATAAATCGGAAATGACGACAGCTTACAAAATGAGACTAAGAAATGGAAAAGATTTGATGGCTGGTATCAATTCAGATTTCGATGCACCAAGCAACCTGCAGCCAACTAACAGGAGCTTAGGAATTTTAGCTTCACAAAGAAGCAGCGGAGGTAATTGTTGGAATTGTTTATCATCAAGTGGCAGGAAGATATCCGAAAGGAGAACATTGAACTTTGTTCACCTGAGCGATTGTCCATCTGCAAAGAAACGTGAGATGGATGATGAAGCATCAGTTCAGTCCAACGAGACAACTTCATATGAGAGGAGAAAGTCAAAGACGTCGAAAGTTGTAATTTCCAGTGAGAAGCAACTGGCAAAGAGGCAGAAAGCTGACTTCCCTGGGTATCTAGAGAAAGCAAATCGTCTACAATTTCAACATTCCAATGGGTGGGAACAAGATTTGTTTTTATGGAGATTTGATGTTACTCGACTTCTTGATCGAAACTTGCTAGAAAATTTTTTGAAGAGGTTGAAGCAAGTTCAGTTACTAAGCTTCTTGGAGAGAACTTGCGAAGTCATTGCTCCTCCGGAGTTAATAGCAAACTTTATCCTCCAATGCAGAGTAGAGTGGATTTCCAGCACAAAGAGAGTGATCATCTACGATCTGGAAGCAGCAAATTTGACTAAGTTGCACGTTGAAATTTCGAGAGAGTCATTTGCTGAAGCCTTGCAGTTACCATTGGTGAAGACCAACCATGACGAGTTTTCAGACTACTCAAATCCAAAGTTCTTCAAGAGTTCCAAAGTGGAGTGGCTCGGGACAGAATACTTTGGTACATTATGTCAGTGTTCTCAAATGAGATTCCCTCTTCCAAATGGTTATGCAGATTGCAGTATTTGTTCAAAATCAAATCCACCAGAAAGCTTCTGGTTACTGGATGAGATCAAAGACCATTCCGTCAAGGATCTCATTCATTTTATTGGATTATGGATACACGATACATCTAATACCTCATGTTTAAGACGAGCAGCAATAAGTTCTGTCCTCGAAGCTCTGAATTCAAGGAGTGCTTTGCAGATATGGACACAACAAGTATGGACCAATTTTCTGTCCACTCTGGAGACTTTGAAAGGATTAGCCAACTGTAATTTTCCTTCTGAATGCAGTTTTAGCACAGCTGGAGTCATATCAGCTCTTCTTTCAGGACATACAAGGAAGCTGAGGAGCTGGAATAGAATTTGGCTAGAATGGGAGAGAGAAACTTACATCCCGGGAATTAAAATCTGCAAAAAAATGATCAGCCACATGCATCATTCGACCTTAGCAGCAGAGGAGCAAGAATCGCTCATGGTTTATCACAGAAGATCGCTCTGACTTCTCAGAAGTCTGAAATTAGACCATGAAGACGGTTAAATGAAAGTAGGTGTAGAGAAAGTTGTAAGTGCCGTGATTGTAAATCTTGATTTATTGTTGACTTTATGTTTTGACTTCATTTATCTAAGCCATATGTGTTATTGTGGTTTTTTCTTATTGATAATGATAGTGACCTAAGTCTTCGCAGCAATTTCTTTTCTTGAGAAACGTGTTCTTGAATAATTTTATTGGCAAATTAGTTTATTTCAATTTGTTTGTCATCACTTCCTGTCAGTTTTTTTTCTCTTTTTAAAATATTTTTTTTCGTTCCTTCAATTTATAAACAATTAAGATTTGTATCTCATAGTGACAAACTCTTGATTAAAAAATTTGAAACCTCTTTTGTAGCGTTGGAGTCTCCTCGCGAGGCAAGCTCCTTTATATTCTATATAAGCACTGCCATTTTAGTATGAAGGCCTTGATTAAGTTGTTTCTGAAAATGCTAATCATTTGTAATGATCAAAATGAACATAGCAACAGAGTAGTTTATTTGTTTTTAGCGCTCTTCAGATACGATTTTCCCCGAAGGATAGAAATCCCGAATGATAGATAAAATCTAATATAGTGAGAACTCCGCGTGTTAAGATAATAGCTGTGGTACGGGGATATAAAAAAACAGAGCTGGATTTGCATTCGTCAAAGTTTCAATTGTTTGGCACTTTGTATAAATATTCTGCCAGGTGTTACAATGAAGCCTACACAGCACACACAGAAACTATTAGCCCCGTTCCTATCTAAGAGTGTTGTCACTATCTAAGGATATACTTGTCGATCTCTGATCAAAAAGCCGACATGGAGCAACGAACATTTGGCCTGATTGAAGAAGCAAGTAGTTTAAAAAACTACTTGCTCCTTCAATCGAGGGTATGTGTGTCTAGATTCTGAGAGGAGGCTAGGAAGCAGAAAGAAAATGCGATTGGGTGGTCAAGACACTCGGAATCTTCAGATGCAATGCTTGGGGCGGACTTCCAGACTGATTGCAAAAAATGCGATCTTGATGGCTGAACTATTCACACACCTATTGCAATTGATCTAGCCAGGTGGTTTGAACCTCAAGTGTTGAAAACTACTAATGCCTAGAAAGTAGACATGATTCGGGATCCTTTTCAAAGACGTATCATCATCACATTAAATCAACATTTACCTTGCAGCAAACAACTTATGCAATCTTGCATAAATTTTGAACGGTGAAATAGTGTTGATTGACTGTAGAAAAAAAGTTGCGCAATATGGGCATGAATTGGGATTGCAATTAATTCGAATTAGGAAGGTACAATATTTTATTATTTATTTCTTCGTTCATATTTAGGCTTGGTCGGGTTAGATTACGGCCGAGTATCAGAAATACGTATCAGGCTTGACAAGCAGCATTAAGCAACCCGCCAATGCCCCTAAAACCTGTTGTGCTTGATGTAGAGTATGTTCAAACAAGAAATCTCAACGCGGCTGAAGAAATTGGAGGAGATTGTTCGCACTTTTGGGCAAGAGCGTGTGCGCTAGAAAGGTGAATTTAGTCGATGGCAAGAACGACCGCTGAGGGAAGTTGTGTGTTCTGTGAAAGGCAATTGTGGCCACGGACACGGAGGAAGATACTCACATAACACGGACACCGAGTTAATGTGTCACGATCAAAGATTTGTGCGCATAAAGAATGGATTTCGATACCCACAGTCAAGTCACTCCATCAGCAAATTGACCTCACTGCTATTTCCTCTAATTTTGAGTAAGAGGAATTGGCTCTTGTGTATTTTCCAAGATGGGAGCCATTGCATGAAATCTACGTGGAGATCGTGAAGGCCTGCCGAAGGTGGACCAACAAGAATACAATCGTTCTCAAGAGCTTGAAGAGCTATAAAGATCAAAAAGTGGTTTGGAGAATCAGAAAGTTGCTGCTGAAGAGACAATCGCAAATACTCGAGCTGAGTTGGATGGATTTCGTGCCAACAAGATTTCCAAGATACGAGGACTCACATGATCATTTGCGTCGTCAAATCAGGTTTTTCCAGACCGGCTTGCAAAAGGTCAACGTGGACCGACCCCACCACCTGATATCTCTTACCTGAAGATGCTCCGATGACTTTATTGCTAGTTAGCGGTTAATGATATTGTACGGACTTATGCATTTTTCGGACCAGCAGAGCATCCTACTATCGCGTTGGCAGGAAATATATCGGTGCCATGCGACATGTAAAGCATGAGCTATTTGAAGGACTGCGAGAGGTTGAAGCGGCGGTAGAAGTCTTTGTGCGTCCTGAAAAGCGCGCACTGATTGCAATCCCAACGGTTCATTGGACTCAATGCGAGCTTTATGTGTGGCTTAGTCGTAAAAGACAGAATGTATAAATAGGATTAAGGGCAGTTGTACAATAATCTTTTATGTTTTGCAAGTGTTTGACTGTTGAACTTCAAATGTAGACAGGATAGAACGAGTGCTGTGAGAAGTTGGATTAGCAATATTTAATTGGCGTAGACTGCGCATAGCCATGTGAAGTTAACAAAGTGCTCAGCCATGAATTCTCAAATTTTTCATTTAGGAAACTTCAAGAGACAATTTGCCTGTTAAACTGTGAAGATCATTCAATCTAAAAGGAATAATCTCATGTTGTTTGAATGTTACATTTTTCACTGATTGACCAACGTGGGTTGATCAATTTGGATATACTTTGGACTACGATTATCCAGAGCATTGAAAGAAGCATAAGTAGTAAAATTATGATCTTTGTGTCAAATCTCTCTATTCTCTTGGGAACAAACTCATATTTGTTAATTTTTGGAAGAGAATTTGTATGAATTTTACAATATTGTCTTTCATGGATTTTTTTATTCAAGCTTCTCGACCAATGCATTTGATTTTTATGATTTTTAGGCAAAAATTATGATAGAGATGTCACCAACTCTCTTTTACATCCAAATTGTCAACGTCATTCTTTATGCCTTACACATGATCATATCCAACTTTCCTCTCGCTAAATATCTAGCTGGGGTTATCAAGCTTTAACTATGCGGCAACATTTCCCATGATGACACCTGAACTATGTTTTTGTCTTGATTTTTCTCGGTCGAAATCACTTTTGTAATCTGCAACTTTTCTCGATTGAATGGCTTATATAACCTCAAGTTAAACTTCAATCATCAGATTCTCAAATTCTGACTGACGTTTTGAGTCTGGATAGATCCAAATCAAATATAGTGATGGAGTGAGTAGAATGAAAAGAAAGTGAAGGAGGAGTTTGCGATGAACTCTTAATAGGAGTCGATGCCAAACATGTTGGATTTCCTGCTTCTGGCGTACATTTCATGAATTGGGCAGAGATCAGTAGCCGGTGGCTCGTTCAGTCCGAACCTCATCATATGAAGTTATGTAGTCCTTGTAAGAGAGGGAATATTTTGTGCAAGATCTCATGGTCTTGCAAATAATATAGGCAGCGCACTTTACTCCGGCTAGTGCTAGTTTTTTAAAATTTACATAAATGTATTTTTTGATGAAAAAGGTTCTCGCTTACATATGTCATGCTATTAATATTAATCCACACATCTATATACCGTGACTTCGAGTAGAAATAGCCAAAACTTAGTTCAAATTTAGCTTTTTGATATGTACAAACTTGACCACCGTCTATTGGATCACTGTCATGTTTTATCAAAATTGCTTATGTTCGTTGGGAAGTACGACATTTATGTTTGACGTTCTGCATATTAGTAATGTATAATATTGGTAAGTTGACAGAAATCTAAGTGTCAAGCTGGTCCAAAAATCTGTTTCTAGAACTGGGGTGACAAAACTCTATATAATTTACTTAACTTTCACTTAGTTTTTCAGTATAATACTTATAAGGAGATTCTAGCGATGTGAAAAGGATTAAAAAGCGGAGATTTCAGACAATCCCGCATATGAGCAACTGCTGTACATCTCGGAAAACAAGGTGATGCAGTTGGAACCTGCTTCGAGATAAAAAGTCCAAAAGCCAAAGGCGATAGTGAAATGAATGGGAACCATGTAGAAAATTAAGTGCTCAAAAATCTGTCTACACACCGAAGTAAAAAGAACAAAGTGCCAGAGGACTTAGTGAAATAAAGTGTTCGCTAAGTATGCTTACATACCGAAATTATAAGAATAAATTTCCAAAATCGATATTGGAATGAAAGGTTTATAAGCCGTGCATATACTTACAGAGCAAGACAAATTCAAAAGAAAGAAGGGTTTAGGGTAGATAATTGATATCTACAAGATCTCTTATGACCCGTTGAGAAGCTCAACGAAATCAGCCCCTGCTATAACTGAGGCTCCTGAAATCGTAGTGCGGTAACTGAAATCCATCGCCCAGTACTTGAAATAACAGCTGATAAAGGCACACTCTTACCTCGTATACGGCAACATATCGTCATGTAGCGCACGGTTGGGACCTATGCCACGGATTCCAATAAAATGTCGTAAACAAGAAAAGAGGCACTATTTATAAATGTGATAAACATTGTCTCTGCAGTAGTGACGTAGAAAGTGTGGAAGTCTAAAATAGGTCTAAGACTAAGAGCAGTGCAAAACCACCACAGGAAGAACCCTTCAAAAAAATTACTAAGAATTGTGTGGCAATTCCTCGATTCCGTCCGAAACTTCCTCTTGCGTATCATAAGCAGGACAAAATGAAAGCCAGGCCCATACCAGTGGTGGCCAACAGATTTGAATGTGAATCTGCCCTAAACTATACTAATGATTTTGGATCTCATTGAGACCAAAATTAAGTTCAAATCAAACGAATATTGGGAAAATTGGTAAAAATCCTCCGGAGACACATACCCTATGGAAAAGAACCTATTGACAAGATTACAATTAAATTTCCAACTGTAGGCCAAAAAAAGTTCAAAGTTGCTACGAGGGTAGCAACTGGACATCACAGCTTGCATGATAGTATAAAGAGTTTTTAATACATGTGAGAACCGTTTCAGTCTTCTTTGTTGCCCAAAGTTCACCATCTACACCAGGGCACCGTGATTACTGCCAGGCACGTGGTGCGCGGGGAGCATGTTCGGGCCTGATAGCCGGGACTAGTAACTAGTTCCGGCTACTGATTGTAGTCTATAGTCGTTGTACATTCCATTGTCTATTTGCAGTTGTCACTTCATAGCAATATCATAACAGTTTAAGTTACTACTTCATCAAAGCATGAATCTGCGTTTTCGAAATCGGACACAAGTTCTGGTTCAGGTCTTCGATGGTATGAACTTTTGCGGCCCACTATTCCATGACTAGATGCTCTAAAGAGGGCTGAAGCCAGGTATATCTTGCAGGATACTTTTGTTCAGTATGGAGAAGATTTCGCATTTTCCAGGATTTAACAACTCGGTATAGGATTTTAGGATACCGAAACAAAAAGTACAGGACATTGTGTATATGCATGTGCTTACCAAACTAAGCACAGAAATACGAGAGAAAGAAAAAGTAACATCGAAATTATATTATTTGTCTTTCATCGTTTTCGAGTTTTTTCCCTGATCTGCTGTGAAATTCTACCGTAGTCTCATACAAATTTGATTTGGACTTCTTTTTAAGCTCCAACTGTTTATATCTAGAAATACCAATGAAAGCATGCCTTTGATACATAGCTTCATCTCCATGAAATTTATGGTGAATTTTGAATTTGCTTCCGCATTCAGAGTACAACCTTTGTGATTTTGAAACATTTTGGAGTTGTTACGCACGGTGAACAACATCTTCACAATTATCACTCGTTTCCTAAGCATGAACACTTCATGAGTCAATAAAATCAATTGGCCTTACAACAATTTTAGTAAATCTATCCGATGTAGTTATTCAAAAATCCATGATCTTGTGGTGATAATCTCATTCATCACTCCAACACTCCACAGTCAAACTTTGCAACAACAGACATCTGAGAGTAGATACTTTATTTTTTGTTATACACAATCTGACAAGATTTTGTATGCTTACTGCAGCTGTGAACTCCTCCTAGTAAGTCCAGAGATTTAAAAAAATCGGAGAATCTGCGGATTCAGCTAATTTAGTGCAATAATGGAGTGATGTAAATCAACACAAAAATTAACGAAAGTAATTATTACACTCTACGAACTCATGGAAATGAGTGGAACTTGGGATACATCAATCTGATGCGCTCTTCGACCTCGGGAAGGTTACTCGAAACTTGATCTGTTATCATATCTCCAATCACTACTGTTCTACCTCCCCAGTCCAAGTTCAGCCTGAAATGACCATTCCACACCTTATGCCACATAGCAGAAATCGAACGGTGGACGACAACATCGAGCTCACTAACGTAAAACTCCTCAACAAAAATTTGCTGCTTTTTGACGGTCAGAAACCAAGTTGAAAAATAGTCTATGGATATGGGCTCGTTGTCCACCCATATATGTAGGGGATTTTCCTCATCTTGTTCACCGATCCAGAATTTTACTGCTGTGCCCTGGCGCATAATTTCAAACATAATAAGGGAACGTGGCACAAACATGCATTCGTCTACTTCCAACACCTTATGTTGAACGACTTCACAATCAATAAATGTATCTAGGTATCGGTGCACATAGCGATCGGGAAAGGGTTCACCCATGACTAGTTTCAAAGCTTTCCAAGCCGCAGAGTTTAGGCCTTGAACACCGAGATGTGTAACTTTCTCCACAATCTAGGCTTCAGACTATTAATTTCGCGCTATTCAGCCAGAGGTTGGGTCTTTGTTGCATATTCCAACACCGTCACTAGATGGAATATAAAACATAATGACAATGGCTCTATGGTTTGAAAGTTTGCATCGAAGGAATCTGGCCACTTCGTACCTGCAAATTTCGGCAACATTCAGCTTAGCAGGAACTAACAACTTAACTTTCAAGGATCAAACAATCAAGGTTCTCAATCGTACACCGTGCTGAGACAGAAATCACAGAAATAGAATCAACATCGTGTCGGTATCGGACATTTTACAACTTCAAAACAAGAAGTCAATAACTAACACGTCTGCGACGCATGGACTAAATTGTTTCTTCTCGTAATATGAAGACACGATAAAACACAAGTTGAACCCCACAGAAGTTGTGAAGCAACCAGATGTTCACTACATGTGAAGACGGAAACATGAACAGGATTGAGTTTGGGTTAAGATTTGTACCATTTGCAGATCCAGATCTTCAATCAAGCCACTCCCATCTCATTCATGTCCAGGTATAGAGTTCGATAACGATCCCCCATTTCTTCACGAGTGAAAAGTTTCCAGCTGCTTGTGACGAATCAGCCTCGAGATTTGCATCAGGAACATGGATGATGCATGTACGGAAACACTTCCCGACAGAATTGTATAGTCCTAACAGTTTCTCACGAAGAATATGACCCTGTGTATAGCGACGATCCACCACATTTGTGTCCAAACATACTGAATCTGTCCAATAAGATATTTCTTACAGGCGATAAGATAAGTTGAAGCTGCAATTGTGACATAGGAGAGATGCCAATGCATAGCATCAAATAGAAGCTCAGATTGTGTTCACCTGCCGAAACAGTAATGCTTCCATAGACACAAGATTTAGAGGTCTGTCAAGAAAGCTTTGAAGGAGTCCTGAGGAAAGCAGTATCGAGCAATCGAGTATGCTGCTTCGAGTGCTCTATGTCTCGTTCGGTTGGTCTTAGAAGTCCACGAAACGAAAAAGTGGAGTAGGTCACTGATCCACGATTTGAATTTCTCAACGTTAGTAGTTTCAATATGATTGTATCGAAAACCCGACGAACGTTCCTTTCCCATCGGGTGATATGAACATCTTTACAACGTGTTGCTCAACTGACTTTTGCAAACTTGCTTGCATTGAGCAGTCTACTCACGACCAAGTGGCAGGTACAACGATCGTCAGGAGAAGACGGTGGCTGTGAGATTGTACTGCGGGAGCCCGTGACATTCCTTCTGATAGCCCTCATAACGAACTATATACACCATAGTCTTTGTACGTATCCCGGGACCAAGAGACTGACATTATCCTAATCGTCAGAGTTGTAGGATTTGACTTGTCTACAGTCCAAACTTGAAAGTCAAGGAGGAAGTAACTCAAAGATTTTCTGTGATTCTATGTAATAAACAGTGACTTGAACTATTTATGGACATGGCATTTATCAATCATACAGATTCAAGAGAAAAATATTCATAAAATGGCCAAACATATTTCAAATCCGATAATGGATAAAAAGTGATCCGTGAAGATATGAAGATAACGTTGGTCCAAATGACAATATTTAAATTATAGATATTTTAAAATCTTCTTCTTGAAATTGATTTAACAATTTTATAAATACAATTAATTTATATGATGAGTAATTGATGAGCTCGTGGTGCAATGATCTTCGTCCATAAAGAGAAGAGAAAAACAATGAAAGAGAAAATTAATCCAATAAAATCACAAGATATAACTAAGATATATCAAATTTTTGGGTAAATCTGCTAACGAGATAATCCTAAGTCTTTTCAAATAAAAGAACATCCATCAGGTTTAAATGTTGCTTTAAGTATAAATCAGCTTAATTTTTAAAGTTTGTACATTAAGTCAAAAGCATAATTGAAATTATTCTTCCGTTTGCTTAAATTTTCAATTTCAAGTGATAAGATTTATTAAATGCCATACAAGACTTATGGATCAGATTATCAAAATGTCAGAAATTCTTTATTGAATTTTTGAAATCATTATTTCATGTTTTTTCAAAATTTAGATTGTAAGATAGTTGAAGATGTAAATGACATAAATTTGCACAACTGTAATGTATCATAAAGTGTGATATGATACAAAACTTCCATATTTGACATATTGTGATATAAGAAATTTCTACTAAACAATTTACTTAAAGAGTTAGATATACAAAAAATCAGGAAAACTGATGAAAAATATCCCTTAATCCATCTGGAAGCTTGGGCTAAATTATGACAACTGCATGCTTCAAAGAAATTCACTTCCACGTAATCACAACAAAACTTTTAAAATTTGTCGTAAGATTGTGACAATGTTTACATGACTATGGTCCGCATATTTGGTGCTGAAGAGTTTGGATTGTTCATCAAGTCTCCAACCTCTTCCAACAGTGTGTTGTGAGGTCAATGACATAGCACAAGGTCGGTAATGCACGACCGATATTTCTAAAATGCCGACAGTCTACAGATGCTGTAAAGAAAACACAGAGAATGTGTATTCTGGACTATACTATGAAAACTGCATTTAGAATAGATGTCGGATTTAAACGAGATTTGACTATACACTCAGAAATTGCACGCGGATGTATGACCTTGCACAGCAAAGTACGAGGCGTTTCAGACTCGAAGATGGTGGAACAAGTGAAATGTGAAAGAAAAACTTGACTTTTATTGTACAAGTTGTCCTTGTAAGTTTCAACTGACATTTTTACAAGTGTGACTGGAGTATTGGAAAAAAATGGCAGGACTCGTCAAAGAAGGTCCCGAGAATGATCCGAAAAAGTTTTAAATGTACTATTTCAAGAAATATTTGCAGGTTATCTACGTAATGTAGACTTCAAAGCATTATTGGCAGAATTGACTCAAGATGTCCATAATGGTTTTCCAGCCCTTTGGAGTCATGATCTGCATAGTGGTAATCAAAATAACGATCAGTAGTATTACTTCTCCCGTGGCTCGATGACGGCGCAATGTTTTCTCCAGCCGTAGGGATGAGTTCCCTCAATGAAGCCCATTTTGATCATAGAAATTCCGAACTCGGTCAAGAACCACGACGGGTCTTCCACTGCTTTGGTGACAATTTCCAAACCATAGGGGTCGCTTGTGAGCGTCACATCTGATTCAAGTAGTCCTCTTTTGGTTAGAAGGTTCTGATAATAGTCAGTGTCAAATGTCCCGTTCGTTCCGCCGAGAGCCATCAATCCGAAAGGCTTGTCAATGGGGCATCTCTTCTTCAGAAATGTGGCCAGTGATGCGTCCATCGAGGGATCTGTCTTGTTCGTCCCTTCAAAATTGTACAATCGCTCGAAAAACGCTCCACAATGAGCTACGCCTATGGTGTGGGATCCTGCAATGAGACATACCTGTTAATTATTTGTGTCCACAACTGATTCTGCAAACTCATTCACACACATTCGCCTTGTCATTCCTTGTGCTTGCATCTATGCCAGCCATGTTTCTCGGGATTATGTCTTTGTAATTGACCAACACTATCATGTGTCTTTATCGTTCCCCTTAATTGGAAGAAGCAGGCTAAGTGGCAGAAGAAATACCTGACAGGATAACCATGTCCTTCGCATCCAAACCACGTCTCGCAAAGTTGGCAACGAGAGTAGTATAATTGTCCGTACGTTCTGGTAGACTACCGTTGACCTCCTCACCAACGGAACCGGCTCCATCGATTCTACCTAGAAACACTGGCCAACCATAGCCGCCAACCTGCAAGAACATAGAGCGACAACCAGCCTCAAAGCTTGAAATATTCGTAGCCTTCAATCTGTGCTTCAAAGTATTTGGTATTAATACATGATGCCTCGCTGTACTCAAAAACCGCCGAGGAAGGGGTCATGCAAAGCCCAATTATTTTTGTTGGCAGCATATTGGTGTCATGCTTGATCTTTTGCAGGGAGAGAATACTTTGCATCAAATAGGTTGAATTAGATAAGTAGAGGCTGTTCGATTAGAAGAACCGAAGGACCCCTGACTGTCGTTAAGAGGTTATGTGTACACTTTGCCTTCGAAATGCTGTCGGGGAGGAAGGATTATGATATATGACTCTTAACAATGAAATCTTCCTTGTCCAGTAGGTGTTGGTTACGTACCTTGGCGGTGGCGTCTCTGGCTACAAGAGCAAGAATATCAGCACACGACACAACGCCGGGGCATGCACATTCAAGCTCCATCTTGATGGCATCAATCTCCTCGAAACCTCTGAGAGAACCTTTGTTCAGAAGAGCATCCTTCTCAGCCAAACTATCTTCCGTTGAGTTGACAAGCACAGATCCATCACAACCCTGCAGGAGAGACGTAAGTGAGTCCAGTAGAGAATTTCAAGATAACATAGATGAGTTTATAGACACAGCAGCTTGAGAGTCCAAAACTGACCATTTCCTTATCTATGCTCTTCAGACAAAACCTTCTTCTGGCCAAGACTTGCTTATATTGGAAATCTGACTATTGGCCAGAAGCGGTTGTCCGAGGAGCAAATACAGATATAGTACAGCTGATTGCGCGAATGAAATCATTGTCTTCAACAGTAGCGGGTTGTAGGAAATTGGAGTTGGCAGCAGAAAGCTTACTCGAACAAAGCAATCATGGAAATGTAAGCGCAGAAGAGCTCCAGCTAGTCCTCGATCTGCCTCGATGAACTCGTCTACCTTCCGCTGCACTATAGAAAGGGCTTGAGGGCAACTTTGGTCATAGAAATCCGTCGTAAGATAGTTGGCATCTGTTCGCTCAGATGCCAACATAACTACAAAGAGAACCAAACCTAGCATTTGCCAAATAGGCAATCTTGAACCGCCAGAAGTCATGATCGCTTTGTCTAGCTGTGAAGATCGTCTCTCTGTTTTTTCTTTATTTGAGAATCTCACGACCAGCTTGAGGTAATGATCGATTTTGCTTCTCTGCAAGGACCACAACAACGACCGGTCATTACTAGAGTTTAGACATTGGACAGATTTTAGAAGGCATTCTGAATATATTGGATCTACTACGAACCATCACTAAGCATGTGGATGGTGCGAGTGATTGAGCTCAAAAGTACTGAAAATATAATGAAAAAAATCCAAATTGATGAGGACTGTATGTGCTTCTCTTTGATTCTCACAAACCTGCAAAGGTCGAAGTTACAAGTGTAGACTGATCGACCCGGCCAGCTGCGATTTGACAATGCCGCATACTCCATATATAGTCCTTCAGAAAGAAAGAATGAATATTTTAATTGCAGAAGGAAAATAATAATCACGTGATAGATCGGCATTTTTCTCGTTCATTCCACTGATGCTACGACTGTAGCGTGATTTAGAGGGAAGGTGAAACTTTGTGGCTCCCGCTCAGACGTGCACCCTCACACAGTTCACTGTAACATTGTTGTAGGGAAGTATCGTGTCCAGAAAGTTGTGTATCAGATACTTCTGAGTGCTTTCCTCTAGCTTGACAATTTCTCTAATAGTTAGCTGAAGTCAACATCCACAAGATACCATCGCCGATCAAGAAATTTGAATTTTATTGACCTGCACGCTGGCTTCGTGTTACTTTGCTACCAAAGAGCGAACTCGGCATACGAGTGAGCTCGCATCATGATTATACGGATACTGATTCTAATCCTACTGATAAGTTTCTTACCCTTGGGCGGGAGTTTACCTACTCTGAAAACATTTTGGATCCTTCCAAGTGCACGAAAGATGTAATTTTGGCTTACATCTTTGTAAGGGTTACTCTTAGTCGCTAATATGCATATACTAAATGGTTGGGCGCATTACTTGACTCCAGTTAAGTTCAACATGTTCAGCGTGCACACTGAACATGGTGCAAGGTGTTTCTTTCCAACCATATGGGAGCCACAAGTGACATCAGCAATTCTTGCATGACCATGTATGCAAATGACAATCTGCAAATCCTCGTTCAGATGACGATTGGCAATGGCGTATGAATCTCTGAGTATTCTGGTAAGATACACCGGGACTTTCAGTGATCCCAATAACAAATATTCCTTTTCGATTTCAGCAACAACCGTTGACATCCCCAAGCTGGTAGTTGTCGATCGTCTTTTTTCCCTTTCATCTATAAAGATAGCTGTGTGTCTTACTTCTTGACAGTAGGAAATTAACACGCGGCAAGCCTACGTGTGTGTAATTAGGTGTATTGCGATAACTTGTTTAGGTCGCTCAGATCATCAAACATTATTCAAACTCGCACCAGCTTCCATGTTCAAGTGTGCCGACTCAGCTGGTTCGTGTTGTGTCGCCCAAGGGTGGATTTCTTATCCTCGGCAAAAACGTGGACTCTGCCTGTACCTCGTGTTCCTTTTGGTCACGGTTTCAATCCCAGGGCCTGTGAAGTTTATCCCTTCCTGGCCTAGATATCTTCTCTGTATCATTAGCTTTGCGTGTCTATCACTGTCCATGTGTGTACAGGCACCTGAATTGGTGGTAATAGTAGCGGCGGTGAAAATTGTCTTTTCCCTGTCTCTTCTCGACCATGACTTGCGCGTAACTCCATATCTAGCGAGACGTACCTGCCGTTCCGGCAGGCCTTGCTTTGAAAGAGATATACACGAAGTCATCGTGAACAGCGCACCAGTTTTCACGTACTTGCTCTACAAGCATTGCAATAGTAGCAGCTGACCAATTCGTAGTGGTACTAATTCGGGCTTGCAGTAGGTTCTCGAGCATGTTGGAGGTTAGTGGATTTTTGGGCAATAATACGGATAAGTAACCTCAGTGCCTAGAGTGGATTGTACTGTGTGCGTGGTAGTCTGTACCCGCAATTTCGACAACGAGTTTTTCGGTCGAGAGGTTGACAGGATCTATGACTTGGTAAACTGACCTGAAGAGATCCATGTCGTGCATCAAATACAAAACGCAGCTGCGTGTGTACTGTTCAAGACAATCAGCACAGTAGTGATCACGAGTCTATAGACTGTGGTACTCTTGCCCTTGATCAACCTAAAGTAGTCTTTGAGGGTCTTTGGTAGATGTCGTGCTGACAAGACGCCTCGTTGACGTGAGTTGGCGTGAAGGGGCTCTGTCCCAACAACCTTAACTTTGCACAGGAGTCCTCCATGTGCTCGAGAGAAATTTGGATTCGTTTCAGGAGTATAAGAATCTGGTGGGACAGTTTGTATCGCCACTACAACAGACTATACCAAGTTTGTTCCGATTTCTCTGCTCGTCGACAACCAAAGGCAGTTATAAGGCAGCTAAACTCGATCCATAATGCATGTCTTCCCCACTTGAACACCTCAAGGTGTTCACCATCGGCGGTATTCAAGAACCAGCTCTGCCAGGGTTAGAGAGATTCTTTCGAAACGGTGACGCTCGAGTGGCATCGGATGACAGCCTGACTGTATTGAATCTGCCCGGTTATAGATCGAATTGGTTTCATCGTTGCGTAACTGTGACCAGAGGAAAAGGGTTCTCTTGCTCCGCCTTCTATTCACCACATGGTCTTCCTCATCTTCAAGGAGGAGCTAGACTAGTTACACGAATGTACACATTTACAAAGGTCTTATTACAAATTGCTTGGCTTCACTTTGACCAGCTCAATCTCAATCAGAAGGGCTTGAGATGCAATCCTCTCTGAAAGGCGTCTTTCTGCAAAGAATGATGTGGGTCTTGGCAAAAGATCAGGCCTGACCCAACCACGCTCTGGAGTCACTAGGATTCGTCTCTTTGCACCCTCTCGCATCCCTTCCATTCCTCCTTCTATTGCTTCGGGAACCTGCGAGCAGAAGACGATGGAGTCAAAACGTTTGAGCTGACAAGTGGATCACGTGGTGTGTTCGACCTAGGACGGCTCTTACTGTCTCACAACCCAAGGGTGCGTAGGAACCAAAGAGGACAGGAAAGAGGTGTACTAGATCCACCCGAGCTTGCAGAATGTTTGAAATGCCCAAACCATTATTTATTGATGACTCTCTGCCAACATATCTGCTGCAAGCAGTGGCAAGTTGAAATAACAAAATGCCCAGAAACAAGCTGAGATTCAGTATTACCAGTCCTTTGCCATATTCAAACTTCAGTGCTTCTCCAACATCATTCTTCCCTTCCTTCCCATAGCCCATAGAATCCAAATAGTATCTGCATTGTAATCCAAGAAAGTTGAGAAGACGAGTTCTGAGGAATCTGACAAGAGAGAATGTCTCGTTATCGAGATGACGCTAGTGGCAATAAATTGTCAGCAGGTGAGGAAAAACAGAGGAACTAAAATCTAGAATTTAGAGGATTTCTTAGAGGCTTCAGGGACGAAAAAATACCCATTTAATCTCGATATTGTGTAATAGATGGACACCGCGTCGCCCGTTGCAACAGGTCTTCCAGTACCTCGCTCTAGTTCCCTATATCTGCCACGGCCAGAGTTCCAAATTACAAGGTGAGAAGGTAGGTTTGATCCACCTCAACGACGGTGCAACAATAACGGGACGTTAGACAGGAGTCCACGTACTTGATACCAGTTGAAGATACTATAACAGGACCCTCAGCAGCTTCCTTCTCTTCACGTAGCTTTTCTCCTGCTTTCCGTGCATCGTCTATATTTGAATACAGAGTGACCTTCTCTGTTCCAGCTCTGCCAAATCAAAACTTTCAGATCAGGAAAATTCATAGCATTCCGTGATCAACTCCAACGAACAGATTCATACGCACTTGTCGAAGGTGAAGAAAATGTTGATACTCATCAAACTTCTGGTGGTGACTTTATAAAAGGTATCTAATTCGAGGAATTTAAATGTTGGGCATCGGTAATTCAGAGTTGCGAGTCCAATGAAAAATCTAGATATGACTCTATGAACAATTCAAATCCCTATTCAGATCAAATCAAGTTTTCAAATGAAGTCCGACATTTCAAATTCATTACAGGTATGTCATTTAGCTTAGCGCGAATGTCATTGAACCATTCAGCTCAATGACATCCGAACATTAAGTGTTCCTATTTTAATAACAAGATTCATCATATTCTTGAGGAATTGATCTTAGGTGATAAGGTTCTGGGGCTACACAGGCACCCTTCTGGTAAGATCTCAGTCATACTGGCGACAAAATCAGCTGAATATCTGTAACAACGGTTCAAATTGTAGGTTACCACCTCAATTTCCTTTGAATAAATTATAAGTAAACAGACACAGTTCTGTGCACCAGTAATTTGAAACATAAATACGGGCAGCGGTTTTTCCAAAATTCAGGATCTTTAGACCAGGAGCTGTTCAACTCTCGTAGGAAGATGAACTGCGTCAGATTCACACATGTTGACTTGTATGGTTAGCTCGATTGATTCTTGTCAGTAGAAACTTTGGGAGCGGAAAAAGGAGGTAGATGCACCCAACGGAAGAATAAGGGTTTATGTCCCCGAAATTGAACGCCTGTGACTAGAAGGGAGTGCCTTGCCTCAAGTATAACAAAGGCGGATGAGGCTTACAGCGCAGAATGCAGAGGGGCCATGGACAACCCCGCGCCAGCCACTAAAAATATAACCTGGCGACGTGAAGCAAATCTGCTGGAATTCGCCTCGACATCCTGCGCATTGCCTGGGATTTGTTAACAACTACAATGTCAGCTACACGTTGGACCAAGAACCTCCACGAGAGATCACGAAAGATCCCAGAGCAAGGATAGACGACATGCTGCATACCGATTGAAGAGCGAGAGACGAGGATTGCTCCAGAAGCAGAGCTACGCCTCCGTAAACCTCGAGAATCCGACGCTGCTGAACACAGGAGAGGATTCCGACAGGTTCCAACGAAGCTCCACTTCAAATCCATGGCCTGACGTCAGGGCAGGTCAAGGTACGCCCCGCCCCTCCCTTCCAAGCTCCAAGCTCCAACTGAGAGTGGTCGTCAATACAAACAACCGTCGACTCGATTCTGTTGCGAGTGCCCCTGCATTCGCAACGCAGCAGAGTCTCCGACAGTGAACTGGACTGCGTTCACAGCTTACAGAAACTATCCGCAAAAGGGAGAAATTCGATAATCAACTAAAAAAGAAGGGAGTTCAGTCCGCAACAAAGCTCCGGACCGTAGCTATTCTAGATAGCTCTCAGTAAGTCAATCAGTCGAGGACTGCAGAACTGCAGAACTCCAGGCCAGACATGCCCTCAACTCGATCTGAGCGTTAGCATAGCCCACTCACAGGCTGAATGTGGATAACGTTCTGATAAACCCATGAGCGAGAATGTGCAATCTCCTCCTTTTGCAGTCAAAGCAGAATCGAATCATCGAATCTATACTGTAGCTACCCATGGCCTCGTTCAGCAGATGGAGACTTTCTAGGAAAGCTGAGGAGAGTGGGAGGCTCATGTGGCGAGACCATGAGAACGTCAGTTGTCAAGTAAACCGCCACATCTTTGCCTACCCGAAGGAAAGCGACCCAAAGCAGCTCGGGCTGGCTTGGCAGGGTCCCTGCGACAGAACGGACAAGATTCACCAGATGGAAAACACGTTGCGTCTGAATTCTGTCCTACTCATACAGTGGACAGTACAGACTATCACTTTCCATGTCTTGGCTTTTGGATTGTGGGTACGAGATGTTGCATATCAATGAGCAGCGGACTGGTTTCATTCATGTACGATTAGATGTGCTCTTCCCATACTTTTTTGTTATTTTATTTTGTACTCCATGAGAAGTAGCGTTGTATTCCAACTGTGGTTATTAACATAACGCCAGTCCGCAACCATTATATACCCCACTAAAAGCAGAATAGCTTTTGAGATATTCCTGGTCAATGCACTCAATATCGTGAATTGATGGTTTCCTTACCCCACTGCTGCCCCAGTTGCCAAATCCATGGCCCGGTAGGTGGGAACATCATAATATCTCAACGTGGATTCGACATGCCTTCAATGCATTGTCTCCTGTCCCTCCCCATTTTGAGCTTTACAAATTTCAAAGGGTGACTCTCATATCTCTTATAGCTCTTGTTTCACGACTGCTTCAAGGATATCCTATCAATTTGAAAGCCATCAGGATGGTGTACTAGATTGAAACGTATACATGTCATCAAAAGTTAAAAGTCGATAAAATTCCTAATTTGTACATTATTTTCTTTGGCTCATTCTGCAGTTTTGAAGATAAATTTGATTTCCTTTTCATTTTTCATGGCTGATTCACCATCTGATACCAAAACTCCTCACATACTTTCATAAATGCATTGGAAAATGTAGGGCGATACGTACAGCTTGCAGTCACTACACTAAACTTCATCCATTAGCTGCCAAATTCATTCATGTTTCTCCTAGATGGACTTTGGGTCCTTGGATCTCCTTGCTAAAACTAAGTTTAAAATAATTCTATTGAGCACGCTGTAGCATGCAAAGCAGCATGCTCATCTGCTTTCGCACGTCGGTAGGGCGTAGTTGACATTTTCCATACTCGATCGATGTCTTTTATTACAAACAAGCTATTATGTAGTATAAAATTTACAAATATTATATATACACTATATTCACATTCTTTTAATTACACTTTCATGAATTTTGACTTTCTTCTACTTCCATCGTCTTTCATATTATCTTCTCACCTACTTCTACCACTTACTCTGACTCTTGAGGCTTTCACGTTCATGTCTCCTACTGCTATTCTCAATGCATATGCATCACGGTGACATTCCTTTGAACTTATTTTCTGTACGACATTCAAATTTTATTGGATCATATGTAATATATTGAGGAGGAAATTTTTCCACTTTAGATTGATTTAAAGTCGGCCCAGTTTTCACTAGAATTTTTTCACTCTTGCAGTTATTCCTTCCATGGAGAATCTTTATTGTGTTCTTTGAATTTGAGTGAGTATATGCAAACCACAACCCTTAGTACTTTTAAGTACAATGAATTTAGATCTATTAAAGCTAATATATCAAATATCAAGAAGTTTTCAAATTCTTAGCTTCATGCAACTCCTCTCATCCACATTCACTCATTTACTCATAGTCTCTCACAGTAAAACATATTACTATATCAACACAAGGATACAAACAAAAAGTCGACAAAGAAAATAAAGTATTCACCTTAGTGAATCACTTATACATATAGTGACAGATTAACTAGTTTAAAAGACCAATTTTATTCATGATTTAATTCTTAATGATCTCTTTCTTAACTTGTGTCTTGGATACCATAATTTCCATAGTCTATATAATTATTCTACATAAAGTCCTGGAAAAAAGATTTGACATGTGAATCTCTCTAAATTAGAAATAATTTATACTAAGTTGTAGCCAAAAACTGATTATATATATATATATATATACAAAGATAGAAAAAATTGCTAGTAAAAAATACTTATGCAAAACTTGCAAAGCAGCAAAATGTATTCCAAAACTTTCCAATTGAATTATTGTGTTCAATGCATCAGCTTGAATGGATTTACCATTGATCTTGACTTGCCTAACTTTAAAATTAGAAACTGTATTTCTAATAAAGTAAAATCTAACGTCTATATACTTTACCGTTCTATTCATCACTTGAGTTATTACAAAATGTAATGCACTTTACTAATCAATATGAGGATTGATAATATCATATATCATGACATTATGTTGTAGATGATTTCATAATCTCATTCTCAAGAGATTGCGTCAAATTGCGTTTCGGTCAGAAGTCATGATCGTTAAAATGATATGAAGTAAATATTCTATGTATTATCACAGAATGAATGAAGCATTATTTCTAATTTTCAGCTCAAGCTTTATAACTTGGACGGATATTTTAAAACGTGCTCAAAAGTCAATTTGATCAAATATTAGAATATGTGGTAGAAGAATTGCTAAATTTTTTATTAACCCTATATTTCCTTGCCACATTTAGAGTGATGTTTTGGAATTGCGGAATTAGGGGAAAGTGATTCTTTTTATCCGTTCATTACTGGATACTCGTCCGGGTACACCCAGAAATGTGGGCTTAGTGTAAGGCCTGAGGACGAACGAAAGACAAAGTCTTGACCCAAGGACAGCAGGTGGTAGTATTCTTCATCTGGCTGCATTAAAGCAATATGGTTAGTTATGAAGTTTTGGGTCCTAAGGCCCAGTTGGCCCAAGTATACGAATAAATACACGGGAGGGCGATGAGACAGCTTGTTGTCACACTAATGGAATATTTGCGTGACATCCGTTCTTCGATCCTAGTATTATTGCTGGTTTGAAGTCCTAAAAATGACACGCGAGATTGTCCAGAAACCAACAGCACTAATTTTTCACTTTCCCTTCTGACAGTTTTAAGCCGTCTCCTCTTCTCTCGAAGCACGGCTGCCAGTCCCATCTGCATCACCGGGTTTTCCGTTTTGCGGTGCGCGCGAACGTAACCTGTTCAATATTATGCCTTTTGAGGATGGTGTGCAACAAAGACAAAGAGAGTCAAGACTTCAGCCCTTGTAAGTCTTACTTCTTTCAAGAGTCATGTAACAAATTTTTTTAAATGCTACTTTCATGACTTACTAGTACAAAGCACTAGTACAAGGGTTTGTAGCACTACTTACGGAATCTAGAAAGGCTTTTTAGTAGAGAGTTGTGAAATTGAAGATTCATCCACAGAAATGCGAATTTGTTGTTACATCTGTGATCTACGTTGGACGTAGTATCCTACCAAATGTTAATATCGCTCATTGGGCTAAGGTGATTGCTGTCATAATCCTGTCCTACGAATGTGCTTTCACTGCGTAGTTTCATTGGGCTTTGTATATACTATCAAGTATATGTTTAAAATTTCTGTAGAGTGGTTCATCTTCTCTAAGCACACTATCAAAAAGGAACCTGGCACGGACATGAAACAAACTTTCTGCCAATGCATTTTAGCGACTGAAAGATAAGCTCTTAAAATTTCCAGTTCTACGGTAGTCTGACTATAGTAAGGTATTCATTCTCCATACTGACTAGAGAAACCTTGGAATTGATGCTGAAAGGTAATGAATACTTGATACCCTGTGCTTCTTGAAGCAACAATAAGCCAGAGAGCAAATACTCCTCATATGAAGGCTGTACGATGGGCTGTTATACATTGCATCCGTACCCATATATAACTAGGTTCACGATCTACAGCGACCATCAACTTTGAAGTGGTTGATGACCAACAACAAGTTAGTTCGTTCGGCACTAATATTACAAAGCATATGAAGTTGATGTGATTCAGTGCCTAGGTTTTACACATCAAAATGCTGATACGATGTGTAGTACACCTACTGTTTCACCAGAGGATGATTCGGCAGACAGACTAGACATTCACATAGCAAGGCATTCATTATGCTTCTAGTTATCTTGCTCTACTCCAATTTTACGTAATAGGAGAGCAAAAGTTGTTGACATCTAGGAAGCCTCGGTAATAATGAGATTCCTTCAACATGGAGAGTATCCTTCTAAAGTGACATCTCACAGAGAAATTGTATTGAATAATGTTCTAGGAGTTACTAGGTAGGACTCTAATGACTTGGCATTTGCCAAATATGTCACACATAGCATCACCATAACATTATTTATAACAAATATAATCATATTTTTAATGTGTTTGAATTGACTTGAATTGCTTACAATACATGATACCTTCGAATCACATATCCATTAAGGACAATATGTACTTGTCTTCCAACTAAACAAGGAAAATTCATATTTCATAGATGTAGTACCAGAATATACACTAACAAATCTTACCGCAAACGTGCATAGATTAGGAAATTGAAGTTGAAAAGTACTTCATGCTTCATGAAAATGGACAAATTTTGGCATTTGATAGATTGTTTCACAAGATAAATCTTCTCTTTGATAAGCAGTCCTTAGTTCTTTGTGTTCTTGTTCCAAGCCGTAAATGTACTTGTTGCTTACCTTCTTTTCAAGCCAAGATCAGAATTTAATAATCAAGTCCACGAAGCTTTATGCAAGAATGGTCGCGAACTCGCGAGGAAAACTTGGGGATAAAAATGTTGCCGATGCATTGTTACCATCCCTTTCTGGCTTGATTGCATGTATCCATGTTGCAAGACTAACGATTAGGTTTTCAACATGACAAACCGTAACATCCTTCTTGACTTGAGACAAGCTATCAAATTACATTGCATTTGATAGCTTTCATTGAATCACATCCTCAAACAAAGTGCATAATAGCGTTCTTGACCATCTTGTAAAAATTATTATAACATCAAATGTCTTGATCTTGCTCTTAACACATGCAACATCCACGTTATGAAGACAAAAGATGAATCTAGGGAAGTTGATTTTATGTTGTGTTACTAGCAGTGTCAAATGCTACAAGGTTTTGAACAAAATGTCAATCTCTATAACCATTAGGATCAATCAAAATAAAGCAATCCATCACATGACACTCGATTTGAAATCAAATTTTTCTTTGGTTTACGTATTCAACATTACGGCAACGATAAGATGAAAACTAAGACAATACTTTCCCCAATGATAATCAACCAGTCTTAGAAACCTTTGGATATTTACATCGCATTTTATTGATTAATATCTACTGTCGACGCAGGTATGCAATGGTGGCTCTTGACGTCAAATAATATTCTTTGTTGAGATATACAAAAATAACAACTTGAACAACAAGATCAAGTTGATGTGCACTACAACAGAATCAAATCAAATAGCATAAGTCTTGTTCAATTCAAGTAGAAACACAAATCATCAAATCGAATAGCATAATTCTTATTCAATTCGAGTAGAAACATAAATCATCATTTCATGTACTTCACTTGTCATATTCTTGGCATCATCAAAGCATGTTGAAAAGAGTGTATATCTCCAAGACATACAAATTGCATTCATAGCCTCGTCAAATGTCTCAAATAAATGTTTTCTTGTGTGCTGTCCGTAAAGAGGAAGACAACATAAATGGAAGCAATACAGCTTGATTCATTTAAAAAATTTCACTCAAACGTCAAAAAGACAAAATGCTCTCAATAGTTGATGAATCAAATTCAAACATAAAATTCCAACAATCAACAAATAATTTGTTGAATTTTTGAAAAAAAACGGCAGCAGAATCTAAACAAACAATGATACTTTTGTCTCATTGTATCTGTCAAAATAATAGCGACACAGTTCTTTGCATGCACACTTCACTTGATTGAACAACAAGCCAAAATCAACCATTCCAATAACAAGCTTGATGTTCTTGATATGAACTTGATAACATACAATCACATTGTCAAATTTGATAGGTTCAATAAATCTCAACAGTCGATCAATAGAATTACTTTCAATTTTGAGATCAAATAGAAGCGTGCGTAAAATTGTATCGATGATTTTTACGTTTATATCAAAATATAGCTTATCAGCTCATCCAAAAAATGAACATGCATATTATTCACTACAGCAGTAACATCAAAAAATTTTGTCTAGTGTCTACTTATAGAGAATGATACTCACTCCACTTTGCCAGGTGTTGGCTTTTGAGATTCTGTGAGTAAAGTTTTGGTAGATATGAAACCTTAAAGTATTTTGTGGTCTTAGCTGGCTTGCGCTTATGTTGGATCTTTTCTTCACAACCCCATACTTGGCAAAAGCAACACAAAACTAATGTAACGACACCAAACAACAAATTTCGAGTCAAGATTTTTGGTATGTACTCAAGTTCGTGAGCGAAATTGAACGGAATTTTGTGCTTCTTTGACAACAATTTATTCATAGCAATTTTTCAATAGTGGAATCTTTTCAGCAACAAAGCATTAATGTATCAAACTCTTCAACCGCTGACAAAAGTAAATGCGACTTGGATTCTACATCTTATCTATGGCATCTTATTTTGCCATAGAACAATAATAACTCTTTAGCGATAATAGTTTTTTTCCACCGCTAAAGAGTTTTTGCTCTTCGTTCAACTGCAACAGATATGAGCAATTTTTTTTTTCACTGCTGAAGAGTTCTTGTTATTTGTTTATCAGCAACAATAGCAACCACTAATTCAGACTTTCACTTTTATTTATGACATACCACAAATAATATTTATGACAAATTTGGCATGATGTTCTATATCATATTTGAAGAGTATGCGAATAGACCATCTAGTTTGCTGCTTGTGAGGTGATGATATTGGTATCACCTCCACACCAAGAACTACTTTCATCCAAAAGATCCAATTTAAGCTTGAACACTTTTGCATCAAGCGCACATTTAGTCGTCTAGCACCACACTAGAGAGTCATGTTTGTGTAGGTTCCGCAGTTCCTTCCTATATATGAACAATCTGATAGGATGACCACTTCATTCTCTCCATGTCAGCTCACACTTTATGCTATTTATCTTGTTTAAATGTTGGGTTTGGTTGGAAAGATGACTTGTACATCAAGGAGCAATATGTAGATTATAATAATGCTACAACACTTCTCCAAGTCGACTGCTATACTGGATTCACCCAACAAACATTCTCATATCACAAGTCCAACATTTTTTTCACCAAGTCTTGAGTAGATTTGGAGCATGTGCAAAATGCCTCAATGATCAAGCATCGGAACTTAAAGGAGGGGTTTAGATGATACATGACTAGGAGCTCATAACTCATTGACGTAAATCGGCGGACGGTCTAATTGAGCGATGCGGAACTGCAAAAAAGAATTTGTGAAAATATGCTTCACCAAAACAAAGGATGATTAAGGGTTGGCATTGCACTATCTTAATGGGTTTTCGGATGTTTTGATAATGCTTGTCTTTCCAAATTCACTTTTTGTACTTTATTTGAAGTAAAATTAGATATATTATGTTATTTGGCAGGCATCAAGTCTTGCTTTCTTCTATTGTTGCTCATATGACTCCGGTTGTGGACTTGGATTCAGAGGCTATTTAGTCAAATGTTATGTCAGATATTTAATTTTTTTTCCTATGCTCGGAACTGTGACACTTTGTCATATGCACATATTAGAGGAGAAAGCTAACAGCCGAAGGCAAGGAAATTGAGGCCGGTAATCTTTCTTATCTTCAGCAACAACACAATTATACAATGACACTTCAGCAGGATATATATCATTTGAAGGTTGAGGAAGTGAGAACTTGAGGTGTGATGGTTTTGCAAGGACCTGGTGGCCATACTATCAAGGAGCATTGTAAGTTGTGCTCCTTGTCATCTGTCCAAATTGGATCCAGCAATTTTGACTTATAACTGGATCGCATATTTAGACTGGATTGCATATTATAATAGATCGCATAGATCGCACCACTAGACTATCACTGCAAAGTTTGTCAACGCACGGATGATGTGATTCAGAGGCTGTTGTGTGACAATTGAATTGACGAATATCACTTGATTTGTCTCACTAAGGAGCTAAAAAGTTACATTTTATCAAGCCATTGCTATTGTTGAATGGTAAATAGACCAAGCACGTGGGACCCAAAGGGTCAAAAGGCTGAGAAGGACTGAAAAACTTTCTCTATGTCATTTTCCAAAATTTATAAGACTAATAAATTATTTTTTTGAACGTCTCATCTGCAAATATCATAAATATCAATTTTTTCCCACGTCTCATACTTATGTCTCATTTTTATATACTCATCTACTAATCTTATTTAACGCTATCTCGCTTGAGAGGTTGGTCAAAATTCCCATTCACAAGAACCTTGCTTTGTTTCCCGAAGGTGAATATAAATTTCCTGACAAAAATTTAGAGCTTAAAAAACATAGACATAGTACTATAAATTTGTGAAGCAAATTCTTCCTAAAATTCTTCCTCACAAATGCATTACTGGAGAACATTCCTTGGATGTTACGGAGCTGAACTTGCGTTTGAATGTTATCTTTTGATCAGGAAGAAGACTTTCCTTATAATCAGGTTAATAAAGGCATAAAAAGTCATCAGTCCGATGTCAGCGTTTTTGCATCTTATAAACCTTCCCCAATATAACATGATCGTGATTTTCACTGTACACATGACGTAGAATACGTATTAATATCCTATTTACTGATATCATGACATAGAATATTTCATAATCTCATTTTCAAGAGATGGTGTCAAATTGCTTTACGGTCAGAGTCAAGATCGTTAAATTAATATGAGGGTATGATATTTCATAGATTTTTTAAAAATGAATGAGGCGTTATTTGTAAATTTCGGCTCAAGCGATTTAGGTTGGACGGCTACTTTACGTAATTAAAAGTCACTGTGTCCAAATATAGAATATGCGGTATTTGAACTGCTCAATTTTTTATCTACCCTATGATTCCTTGCCCAATTTCTAGTAATATATGGGAGTTGCGGATAGACACATGGTGGATTAACTATATCAGCTCCATCAGATGGTGCCAAAGATCGACTCCGGGTTCATGCTCAAGGTTTTGATTGATTAATTCTTTCAGTTAGAGAATTTAATGCTTTCTTTTATGGATTATTAAATAAATGGAAATATGGTTTCAAGATCTTAATCAATGAATACAAAATTTATCTATCATATGGTTTTAATGCGATATCCAAATGAAATCTGCTTTCTAAGGTAAAATTTTGTCAATCGATGGTTACATTATGTTATGATACACTAAAAGATGGTGCTACATATGCACAATCAATATAAATTTCGCAGTGATAGAGATACGCTTGAACAGTGAAATCTATAGAATGATAAAAATTACAATGAGAAGATAAACAAATTCAAGAAGGTACATGCAACGAAAATCCACAAACTTATCAACAGGATGTCACGTGAAAATATGGCTGCAAGAGTGTTGGTTTCATCTTATCACACTATTTATACTTCACATGCTCTTTATGCAGACATAATGGCAACAAAAACTGTGAGGTAGGTTGTACTACGTAATTCAAGAACTTCATGGAGCTATAATTCATCGATGTAGTGTTCAACTTACAAGGGTAGATAAATTGGCCAATCCTGTCCATTTCTACCGTTAAATGGCTGTTAGGTATTTCACAGTCTACTTCGCTTTGAAGAATTCAAGTAACACATCACCTTCTACTTTCCTCATTTGCACCATGCAAGGTTTGATATAAGAACGAATGTCAAATTTTTCTTGAGTACAACACAAGCTAAAGGAAAGGTTAGTTCAGATTGACATGGGAAAACTTAGAGGAATTTTTTTTCCTCCTAGATTTTTCTCTTGTATATTTCTCCAACGTCACTTCTGATCTAGTTATGTCAACTTCATCAAGACTTTGTTATTTATGTTCAATTTTTTGCATACATTGAGTGTACAAATTTGCAAGTTTACGGCGAGATCCATTATATTTGGATTACAGGGTTAAAAAATATAACCTTTCTTTCTCGGTTTTTCAATTTTTGAAGCTACATAATATGATCCAAATCACTGTTTGCTGTTGAAATAAGTCAAAACATTAAAGATTTAATTATATATTATCAAAGCTTTATATTAAATGAAAAAAAAATTTAACTTGCAAACTTATAACACTATGTACAATCAATCCTCAATGTAAGTATATTTTAATACATTCTAATAAATAGCTATTCATAATTCTTTGATTTCAAGCACATGCATTCTTTCTTTTAAGTGAAAAAATATCTAATAGTATAAAAGAACTCAAATTAATGGTTAAGAGAGACGATTTTATTCCCATCTCAAATCTGTCATTCACGATACGCTCAATGCATATCTGATTAATCAAATATCATATTTTACATAGTCGTAAAATATTATTAGATTATATATTTATGTATTTATCTTATAAATAGATCCTCATCGTTTATGCATATACATGTACAATGATCCTATATACTGCTACCCATCATTAAATTCATATGATATTTTCATCAATCTAGCTTCAAAATCCAGGACAACTACTTTGGACCAATTTTGTGTTATGTCAATGCAAACTTGGAAATAACAAATCATCAAAGGATCAAGTTACATTTCATATCAATAATTTAAAAACGCTTTATCCTTATATCAAGTTAAATATAATCTTAAAAGAATTAGAATTCAGTATTTTTTTAGATCAATATCAAAATATAAAATAAAAATTCATAAAGTCAAAGACAAAAAAATGTCCTTATGCAAAAAAATCATTTTCACTAGTTTTAGCTATGCTATTTGTAAAATTTGAATCTCAGCGTAAGAAATGCAACAATTATCATCGCTTGCTTTATGGAAAAAATCCAATCTTGAAAAAGATCTTTTTTGTGTTTTATACTGATTTTTTATACTAAAATTTTCATGTTTCTTTTAATTCATCTTTTTGATGAATAAAAATATAATACATATTGCAATCCAAAGATTATATAAGAATAAATAATTAATGATTAACTATTCACTTTCATAACCTAAATCAACATCTAAAAACTTAAAAAAATCAAAAAAGTAAATAGTCTTCATGAAATTTTTATTATCTTCATAGTTGAAAATCATTAATAAAAATATTAAATGAGTAAAAAAATTATTTAAAAATTAAATAAAAAAGAAAGAATATAAATATTTTTCCTGATCAACAATTATCAGCTATTTTGATTTTTTTCTCTTTGAAAATATTTTAGGTCATGAATAGAAATATAATATTTGAATTTTTTTGAGATGATTTTTAGAAATTTATTCTTAACTCATTTACATCAAATTTTTTTGCAATTTGTAAAAAAGTAACGTAAAGTTTTTCTTACATTCAAAGGTTGAAAAATAAAATTTTCCTCACTTAGGTATTGAAACTAAATATTTATAAAAAATGTGTACTTCATATTATTATTTCATGTTTTGACAACAAGTAATGCAAATCTACCTTTATTGACTTAATTGTGGAGTTACTTAACAGAACAAGCAAAAATAACTAATTTTCAATACAGTTGTCACTTGTTAGTTGTTTAATTAGGTTTTGCTAATTATTGTTATTGTTATTCTTGTCAGTGGATCTACGGTCGATTCGTCATTGTATAAGAGAGTTGATCGTGGATCTTTGCGTCACAAACTTAGGGATTCTAAACAAAGCATTTGTGTTCTCTATAATGTAGACTTAGTACAGGTGAATCACATGTGCCTGTGTTAACATTCTTGTATTGTTGTGTTGGAAATGAAGACTGATAATTTCTTCAAAATAAGTGAAATGAGGGCTGGTTAAAAGAAACTAAGTGACGTGAGGTTTTCATAAGGCTTAAGACAAGCTCATGTGTTTCTCTTGGTTGAATCTCGGTTGAAGTACCATGGTGATGTAACACTACCACTACACACTTGCAAAACCTAAGAAATAGCATGATATATATAAATAAGGCTTCCTCCCCTTCCCAACAATTTTTTAGCAACTGTCCACGATAGTACTTTTGTGCCCCCAACAACCAACAACAAAATTGGAAATAACGGAATGGACTACTCTGTCATAAAAATATCGAGAAGATGAACAGAAAAGAAACTGTTTAATTTAATAATGATTACAAGTCTTTTCTGATCTTATATCCAGGAAGCTGTAGCAATATTTGTGGAACAGGATCTTAACTGACAATCGTGACTGGCTAACTTGCTTTCTGATTACCATCAATTATGGAGTACAAAATCAGTTTAGTGAATGATAAAAAAACTCTTCACTTCACTCAGGTAATGATGTTGTGTGACATCAGAAAGCGTTGGTCATGACAATATCAAATCATGCGTCGTTTCCATACCAAAGTAGTTAAACTTGAAACTGGATGAAAATAAACATTGACAAACTTACTGGTTGTGACAGAAAATGAAGCGAGCTATCAATTTAACACATCTCTGGGTGTTAATGACTTCAGTGCACATGCACTTGTACGTTCTTTCCATGAGACAACCTTCAGTAGACTGCTTCAACAAAATATTGGCGGCTACGATCTTCAATAAATCGTTTCTCAAGATTGCAACAAATGACAGTAGTGGTTGAGAATTGTGAACATTTGAAACTCAATGGACTTCTTCTTCTTCTTCTATTGTCTCCGATTTATACAATTCGTCCCCCCACTCTAGTCTTCAGGTTTACAAGTCTATTTCCACGACATTTTCCTCGTGATTAGTCTCTAAAGTGGAGGCAAGAGTCGATGGGGTGGATCAGAGAGTCCACAACAAAAACAACAATTTTTGATAAACATGCTTACCCGGAATCGGGTCCAGTTGGATGTGAAAAGAGAGCACGTTGTCTGGAACGCGACCCAGAAAGTCTCATCATCACCCCAGCGTGTAGAAGCCTTAAGCGTGTAGAAGAAACGGTACGGTAGGGGCTCAGGAGTAGTCTGGAGGAAACAGGTAGGGCACTTTTGTTCGCCACCGAACTCTAGAATGCCTGTGTAGAAGGCTAGAAGATACGATATCCTCGACGAGGGGATGGTTAGGCGCACCTGCGGTGAGCTCGCCAAGGCGTTGAGTCTTGTCGACTTCCACGCGCCGAGTCTGGATGTGGCTCTCCTGATTGGTGCAGATCAAAGTCAAAGCAAGCCACCGAGCACTGGCGCTGCAGGCGTGGAAATGGCAAAATGTCAATGAATCAACATGGGCAATATGTCAAGGCGCTCAGTCCCTCGATGGAGATTCGCCAATCTAGCAGTTCTGGTGATGGGGAGCCGTATAAATTAGCTGCATGCACTCAGTGCATGCAACTAGGGGTAGTTATAGAGCACCTTTGTGTTCTGCTTGTTTTCAAGGAGAGAGGGTATCGGATGGCGAAGACTAGTCACAAACCAATAGTGGATAGCTGACACGAACAAAGTGTTTACAGATATGTGGGCTTAAGTACAGTTCTTGATAATCTCGTTTAGCTCTGAAAGTCCTCCGTTCACGACATTCGAGGATACGGTCTCGACTCAGTCAGTGAAATGAGTCAGGATTTTTTAAAACTTCGTTATTCTGAACTCGGTTCAGACAAACATGTGCACATTTTTCATGCTCATTTGTGCAAAAGCGGCTTGGTCCATATGCAGCTGATTTCCCATGTCATTAAAAATCACTGGGATTTGATTTTCAGCCAGTATTTGCTCAGGGAGATCGATACACAGTCTATTTTAGCTGTTGACCATGCGTCACGACCCGAGGAGAGGCAGAGCTTTTCGATTGAGCGATTCAAAGTGAGATCCGCCGGTGTACTGCTTCAAACGCCTTGTAACATGCTCTGTAAGGCTCTGATGCAAACGTCTACAAACCAAAAAGCAAAAGTCCCAACTACTGGTGTGAAGTGTCAAAGGGTGGAAACTATAATATAAATATTCAGTCACCTACACCAGTCTTAAAGTCCAGATCTCAACGACAAGCTGACGTTGAATTTCTGATACCTTCGGGTGACATGTCAACTCCATAGTCCATACCTGGCTGACGCTTGATCACGAGGAAAGTCAGTACCTGCAACGTCATGTGGGTCGTGGTCTTTCCAGCATGCTTCATGTCAAGCTACACTATGATTTTTATTAGGAGCAGCCGTGCCATTGTGTGGGCTGACATAAGTCACGAGAATCGGTGCCCTGCATGCCAAAACGGTGCCTTGTAAGCCAATGGCTCCTCCCTGGCGATGGACAAGCTTTTCTGTGACTTGTTCTGCCACTATGTCCAGTTTGGGACAGTCTTTTCATACCTGCCCTTCTACCTTCCTCTTTTGCTCCCACCTCTCATTGAGCCTGAAAAATTAACCAGGTTCCAGCCAATACTCAACTTCGAATTTTCGCAACTCCTGTGACTAAGCGAGGGGTGGCTGGACTTTTTCCAAAACTGCCTTTCGGGTTCGTTCAGTTCTGACAAGTGCAGTGCCTCCAGCTTCTGCAACTTGTACAGAACTGCCATGGCAAATTGCGAAGTCCACCATGGGCACCTTGCTCTGATTATCACTATCCATACTCGATTCCGTATGAGCCGTCGCCTCAACTGCCCTACCTCATGTAATTCCCTCCTCCATCACCGCGGCCGCCCATCACAACATAGAAATCCAAGGGCGTAGAGCTTCTTACCCTCAATCTCCATACAAAAACCTTCACCTTGTGACCTAACCCCATCTTGCCATTCCGACCACAAGCTAATCCTTACACAAAAACAAAATCTAAACGTACGTATCAACATTCACTATTTCTTTTGTATCTTCCGTTCTATGAGACCAGATGTTGCACATGTGTACTAGTTAAAGAAGTAACCTAAACATAGATAAGTTTAGCTAGTTATGACTAAACTAATTAGTTATAATTAATTTTAGCTAATCATGATTAAGTTTAATTACAATGTTTATACTTGGCATAATAATTAGCAAAGTTCTAGAATATTGGAGTGAGCACTTCTATTTTCTATTTTATAAATTTTTAGATTCCAAAGGATTAGACTTTTGACTATAAGTTTAAATTTCATTGGTATGATCAAATGTATGAAAGATGATTTGCTAGACTAAGTACAATGTTGATTTAGTAGCTAAGAAGCTTCTAGAAGAATTAAAGCGTCTAATGGCATCTTGTCATCTCAACCTCGGATTTCGGAAACTTTTAGAAGGTTGAGGTATGTCAATGACATATTACCACGTATAGTGGGTATACTCAAACCTACCTAGGTAAAAGTGAGTTAGGAGAAATAACCACGTGTTAATAAGTTAAATTCTCAAGTAATAAATAGAGAGGTAGAGTAGCGACTCTCAAACAAGTTTGGAAAGTTCATGTGTGAGGTCTTGTTTCATCAATGAAGAAGAGAGGTTTTTCAATATCTTGGATAATCTACGTGTGGCTGAATTTATATAAATATAGTGATGTGTGAATTGAGTGATGTTTTGAGAGTTTGTGTGAACAAGTGTTTGTGACGCAAGTATGAGTGAGAATCCTAGTCTTCTAGAACCTTGATGAGCTACCACAAAGCCATCTGAGGTAAACCTGAATGAAAGTCAACCTAGAGGTTGCATTTCTCCCTCGAGCTCTTATACCTAGCTACCTATTTAACTAGCACTAAACTATAACTTCAATATTTTATTTTTATTTTCTTGCATTAAATTTCACTCTAATACTAACGTCAACAACATTCTCAACACAACTTTCCATGCAAGTTGTAACTTTAGATTCACAAGATGCTTCATCAATGTTGCGATAAATTTTCACATAATGTTGGCTCTTAACGACTATGCATCAACTGAGTAGGCTTCAAATCAACATTATTACTTTTTGACCCATGCTTGCAACATTGATACAATATTATGTTATTGCAATGTTTTGATATCATGTACATAGAAAATTGGCATGAGTCCGTAAGATGTTTGCATTGTTGAGTCAGACATCCAAAAACAATACATATAGAATGATAGAGCCACTAGCAAAAAGTTTGCTTATATTGATGTGCAATTAAAGTACATTTCACCAATGATGTGTCAAATTTTCATATAGTGTTGAATCCTATGAAGTCTATGCTTCATAGGATCATATGATCATCTGGCTTCAAAACAAGGTATTACGTTTTTGACTTGTGCTTCCAACATTATCATGAAACCATACACAAAGAAAACTGCCACGACTCTCTTAGATGTTTGCATTGTCAAGTTAGACATCCAAAAGCTTTATAAATAGAATAATGGAGCCACTAGGAAGAAGTTTGCTTATACTGATGTGTGACTAAGAGATGTTTCACAAATTTTGAGTCAATTTTTTAGATTGTAATGAATCTTGAAACGTCTATGCTTCAAGTGGTCAGGCTCCAAACAACATTATTATGTTTTTGACTTGTGCTTGCAACGAGAGTAGGATATCATACACACCAACAATTGCCATGAATCTCTCATATGTTTGCATTCTCAAATAAGACATCCAAAAGCCTTGCATATAGAATGATGGAGCCAGTAAGAAGAAGTATACTTTTATTGATGTGCGAACAATAGACATTCCATCAATGTTGTTTCAAACCTTTAGACATTGTTGAATATTGAGACGCATATGCATCAAATGGAACAAATTCAAAACATCAAATCCAAAGACAAATTTTTTTTTCAGATATATACAAATTGTTGTGGCTCAAGTTACACAACTTAAAACTCAAGCAAGCTGAATCCATCACTTTGTGGTCATGGCTAATTCCAAATCCTTTTATGTTAAAAAAGTTCACAAGCCTAGCCTTTTCAGATGTGGAGGTGCAGCATTTGAAAACTCTGTAGCATGAAACTTCAAACTTGAATCACTCTCCAATTTTACCCCACCATTAGATCCATCTTCATCATCATCATCATGCCTATCCATATATATATATATTTCTTTTTGTTGCTTTTAAGTTTCATGCTTGTTTTGGACTTTCTTCCAACCAAACATGCACGATCTACTTCATACTGCTTTCCAAGTGATTAGCACTTTTTGTGTTTGATTAAATGTGGTTGTGTTTATTGACAATAACATTATTTACTTAATTCTTCATATAAGACATTTTGTGTTCTGAGTTGCGTTTCTCTCTTTTCACGCAGGCATGCAAGTTCTCACCATCTGTGATGATTTGCTCGATATGAAATTCGATGAGACGGCGATGAAGAGACTCGCAAACGTATTTTGAGACCCTGCTTGTAAGTAAATTTTCCCAAGAAAAAAATAGAAGGACTAAACACTGACATTGTTGAATTTGGTCTGCTGCAGACAAAACTTTGTGACAAAAAGTACCAAACAAAGTCATGGTTATGCTCACTGGCTGAAAGCAAAGCATTCTTTGGTGTGTTGATTTCTTTCTTGTGCAGAATTGGAAATGAACAAGCCATCGTCAAGATTCCTAATGTAGAATCTTACCAAGGATGAGCAGGACATTCACGTATGTGTTCTTCGGACACTTGGCTTCATCTTCTAGCGTCGAGGCTTAGCCACAGTCTCTTTCATCTTCTGCTAGTATGAAAAAAGTGTTATTGAAAAGTGAAGGCTGAAAAGTGTTTTCAAGCAGTACTCGCTTTAAGCCTTTCTGTCTGTCAAGAGTTTACTTGCCAAGATATCTGTGCTCTGCTAAACTTAGTTGGAGTATTAGTCCCTCTCTGGATCAAATTCATAGATTCCAAGGCTTCAAACGTTCTAAACGATTGTCATCAGACAACCAATTAGACATCTGTCTCGGACAGAAATTTACCCTATGGGCAAGTTTTTTGTGATTCTGCCAATTTGTTTTGCCTATGCATAAATTTGGCTTCTTGTTGAGGGGCAAGTCCGTCTACTTATGACTTTCCTTTGAAGAAAGAGCCTCAGGAGCCTCTTCCTGAATACTGGGCCGGACTGTGGACGACCGAGGTTTCCGAGTCTTCCACGTCATCACCATGGTGGCTGTATAAACATAAAAATATTAATAGGGAAATATAAATAAAATAAAATAAAGGTGAGGAGGAAAGATAGTCTTAGGAGCAAAAATCTAACAAACAAAACCAAAAAGAACCAAATTATATACAACTTAACAAACCGTTGGACTGACTTATTGAGGCAATGCACCCCTCAAAACGTCAAAGATGCCGCCGGCAACTCAAAGCTGCCGCTGAGAGCAAATCTATGTCGGCAAGCTATAACTCAAGTGTTCGCCGGCGAATAGGGTTGGCAAAAGGGATAGGGTTTTGCTGGAATTCCCTCGCATTCCGCTGGCGACTAATTCGACGGAACCCTCGTCTCCTCTCATGATTGGCCGTAAAAAGAGAAAGTACAGGCGGACAATGATGACTTAAGACAATTAGGCGAGCCTCATCGCGAACAAACAACTAGAACAAAATGAAACCAGAAAGGAATCCACGTCGCGTTGTCGCGACGTGGAATCTCTATATTTGCCCCCACACCCTTTCACCTGAATCTCCTTAAACTCCCCTCAATTGCTAATTTGCACCAGCGCTCTACTAATTCACGGTCTCGTCTCAAGGATTGCTAGTACTATGATTTCAATCATTATGAAGTTTCACATTGTTCATTTGCCTTGGTATGTTGTACTATCATAAACTTAATTTGTTACGTAGTCAGGTTTACTATTACGTATTTTCGCAGTTGAAGAATAGACTTTGGTATTAGATTGATTGTTATGGGATCATTTCTATTGTAATTTTTATTGAGTATCCACGTGTCCTCATCAAGGACACGTGGATCCTTATCGCGTGGTCGCCAACACACGATAAGGATGGGAAAACCCATAGACGCTTGGAGGGAAGAAACTTACGGGTTAATATGGTCTAGGCCTCAATAGCATCCCGTGCGAAGTTTTTGTGACTAAAATTGAAGCCATGCCTGAAGTATCACAAGCTTGAAGTCTCTAGTATTTAACAAACATTCCATAAACTTGAGGTTTGATGCCGAAAGAAGAAGATTTCAATCAAGTGGTTTTCCATCATGGTTAGTTCACAAGTGAGACTAACTCTGAAGAAAGCTACTAAAAATGTAATTTTTGTATAAGATCTCTAACATTGTTTCACATCATTTCTACATACCAGTGAAGATTATACCGTTTGTTTGGGAAAGAAAGGAGAGGTTTTTTTAATAATAAACAAAAGTGGTGTAGTTCAGATTAAGGAAAGTTAGAATAATGAGACTAAAAAATATGATAATCATATCAGTCATGAGAGTCTTTAGAGTTGAAGTCGGAATTCTAAAAAATAGGATTCCGACTTCATATGATAATAATGAAACTATATTATTTCAGCTTGGTTTAAAAGTTGGGTATATGAAATGTTTGATTGACATTTGGGGTTTTTGACATGAAATGTTGACTTTTTTCTCTTTCATGGAAAAAGATAAAGTTTGGGAGTCATATTACTGGTTTGATTATTTTTATCAGTAGAAAAAAACTCATAGTCTTAGTCTTGCTTATCATTCTGAAATGATCTGAAAATGACATGCGTAAAAAAAAATTTGACTTGAATCAAATCAATAATTCCTAAGGCAAAGAGTTATGGATTTATTAAGACAGTAAAGAGTATGCTAAGATTTAGTTAGAGAAATTTATAACACCAAATCAACTAATAAACAACTGAAAAGAGAGATGAACAAGATTGATTTGTGGTTTGCTAATGGCCTCAAGGATTATCAAAGTACATGCAAAACCTTTGCATCAAGTTGGAAAAATTTAGTCTTTCAAAAATCTCACAATGACACTTAGTGATTAACAAGGAGCAAGAACTCTTTGTTCAAATTAAATTGTGATTATTGATTATCTAAATTTCATTCCAAAAATGAATTCAAGTTTTATGAACTTGCAAATTTATTGTAGAAAAAACTAATGTGATACGAAGTACTTTAAAACTTGGTCTATGATAACTATCACTCATAAAAGTTCTGACAAACATAAGTGTTGAATAGAAAGTCAAACATGAAGTGATGTGAACAATTTGGATATGAGAATGAAAGAAGTTTTCAATAAATGAAAGTTGAACACGAGAGTGAGATAAAAAAAGAGTTAGAATTTCAAAGAAGGAAATAAAGAGGTGAAATATTAGGCATAATCAAAAAATAATTATCCTAGTGCATAAATTTAATTATTTCTTAAAATGAAAATCAAATCAATTAATGGATAATCACTATTCATACTAAAATTTTGGACAACACAAGTACAATAGAGAGTGATGTTTGCCATTTTGGTATTGCAACTACTGCAATCCTTAATACTCTATATTGAAAATCCATACTTTTCATTATTTGCAATAAGATATGTCCATGCATTTTTTTTTATACAATTATTTCATAACAACGATCAAAAAAATATTAATATATATTATTGGGTTGTACTAGAAGCGACTAAATTTATATGTATCTTGATAAGTTTGAATGTGATAAGATTAATTCTTATATGTAATCGAGATAAGAGTTAGATCTTAATAAATCTTAAATTTTAAATGACGAAATGTACTAGACAGATCGATTCCATGTATATTCCTAGTACTGGGCAGCAAACGAGCTTTTGCTCTTTATTGCCTAGTGTTCACATTTTCTCACGTTATTTATCACCTGCCTCAATTTTTATAATACATTCTGATGTCCCACGGCAGGCCTCCATGATGATGCCGGCAAGGCCAGAAAATGAGGATCCTTGACTCAATTTCTCCAGTTTAACGGCCCTTATATGCTTAAATATTTGGATGTACTCGGTAACGTTTTGGACGGTCGCGAAACCGTTGTCGCTTTAAATGTGATTTAAACTAAAATTCTTCATGTGATTATTAGTCTCTGTTTTCTAGAATTCTGCTGTGTGTTGGAAAACTGAAAATACTCTAGCGTCTAATTCTTGAGGGTACACTATTTTGGTTGTTAAAAAAAAGTCTACCCGTTGTGTGCGCTGATAAACTCAAATGTCCATGAGACCGTGACTTGACTCGTAACCTGTTCTTACCTTCTCTTTTGCTGTTGTCCGCAGACGCGCTTGGGCACTTCGGTTCTAGACTCGCAGTGGTAGAGGTTGTTTCTCTGGTATGTCAAAGATACGAACGGAACGGACAGAGAATCGTCGAGTTTGCTTGATTGACCTTGAGCTATAACAAGGAATTCAGATTTCAGCACAGTAAAATACTGATTCATTCAGTGCAAATTGAGATTTTAACTTGTAATTGAGGTCTCAGATAGTGATTGAATTGTCTCCCAGAAAGTCACAATACCCGCACAAGGCATCCAAATATCATCATCCAATCTTTAAGTCTGAAATTAGTTTTGAAGTCGGCTTTGAAAAGTACTGTTTTAGAGCAATAGGGTCTCTACATATTTCAAATGCCGTTCTAGAGTTACCATGCTGTCTGCCGCAGTATCCCCTTCTGAGGGGTTACGTGCACACCTACATGTTCCTGAAACAAGTACAGAACAACTGTAAGAGGTATTTCATTCATTCATTATTAGCAGTACAATTGGCGAACACGCGGATAAAGTTGACAAGTGCTGCGAATTATAAGCTTTACCTGCACACTTTTCGACTACTCGACAGCAGCCAATCATTCTGCAGTTCCACCAGCAGATTTTATTCTAAAAAAGACAGAATCAACTTTGGAATTTTTTGATTTTGATTCGACAAAATTTTGAATGGATGGAAAAATTCTAAGCGTGTAATTGAAATATCATGTTGATTTAACCTGCGGTGCAGATGCTTTTCCCCTTGTTCTTGAAGTCGGCCGCAGCAGCTATCAGTCGTGCCCGGTAAGCTTTCGCGGACATCGCATTTATCTTTCGTTCAACAACTTCACTTCCTCCAGGGACAATTTGCCCCTTCACATCCAATTTTTTTGTTAGCAACATATGTTATATATGTTTTTTTTTTTTATTAGCAACATATGGAAGATAAGCCAATGGGCTTGTGGAGTTTTGAGCCTAGAAAAATGAACTCTAAAGGAGGCCTGTGAAGGAGCCCGGTTGAGTTGAGCAAGTGAGATGGAAAGCAAGTTCTAAGAACAAAAAAGTGTATATATGTTTTTAGGGACCATATATAGGAGTCAGCGGAGAAGTTTTCATAAGGTTCTGAACGTTATCCAGCCCAAACAGATGAAGCAGAGAACTTTGTTGCCGTCAAGGCAAAGTATGTTCATTTTTTCGACAAATATTGGATGGCAGTCTTGGAGACCGAGGATTAACTTATAGGTTGTATTTTTTACTCACTTATAATTGAGTGTTGGAGATTTTCCGTGTAATTACTTATATTGAGATATTGGCAGGCAAAAAGCCACTGCGCGTTGTGTCATGGCTCGAGACGTTAGTGTGGATTTGAGTGTAGACACGTTAGGACGCGGTACACGTTGGGACGCCCTGCACGTTGGGACGCCATGCACGTTGAGGTCGTCGACACCTTCCGTGGGTTATATTCGTGGCGAACTCGAAGAACTGTCAGTTCTTCGAGTTGAGCCTTACGCGTCGGGGTTTTTCGCCTGAGCTTCGACTTTTAGTCTACCTACGAGTAGTGAGTTTGGCTCGACTCTTTGTGTATTTGTGTTTCGACATCTCTTTTACTCGAAGAACTGCGTGTAATCTATCGGTGAGGTGAATTTTGCCGTCAGAATTTGTTTCTTGAGAGCTTTGTTTGTCGGAAGGGCGTCTTGGAATGGTCGGTGGGGGAGAGATCGATTGGCTCCAGCTACTAGTATGCAGGTAGAACTTGGAGATGTTCAGAAGTAAGACACGATAGTCACAGTATTCTGGATGCAATTTTACGTGAAGTCGGGACTTAACTGAAAGAATGTGCAAATTCGACCTGAGTAACAAATGATAGAAATGCCGCACTAGACATTGAGAGCTTGAGTTACGGACCTTCGTACAGAAGTGATCTCGGAAACCTGATTGCAGCCCATGGCGACTGATTCGACGATTTATACATTACCTTTCGACGTGAAGTTGTGAACTATTCAGGTCATAATCGACATATTTGGTGCTCAATGGCGATGCTTGAACAGGGATGACATTTCAAGTTTGCGAGTCGGCCATTGTTCAGGAGCTGAGATCCTTCGTCTGGCTTGGTGGTGATGATGGGGTTGGTGAATTAATTTTAGTCGTGAGTTCTCGAGGATGCGAAGAATAAGTTTTGGGAAAGGCTTTGAGTAAAACATGCTCGTATGCTGTGGGAAAGATACTTGAATTGGACTTCATTCAGTGAGAGTCTGCGAACTGCGAATTGCGAACAATTGAAGTCTGGGACTGCAGTGCAATTTCGTTCTGATCTGTTGCTCTTCTTTATTCAAACTGCTTTGCAGTTGAACTTCGCATCCAGGTTTGCAATTTGAGAAGGCGTCACTACGATAGGTAAATTCTTCACGTAAACCGACCTTCTGTCGACTTCGTTCTCGTTGAGTAAACCTTCTTCCAAACTATCCTGGCCACCGATAGTTGCTGCGGGATATGGTTAATAATCTAGAAGACACTTCAGGTCGTTAAGGCGTAGGAGTAGCAGCTTTGGGAGCTGCATTGTAAGTGGAGACGACAGAGAAGTCCCAGCGGTCTGATGCCGAAGAATGGATGCATAAGATTTTTCTGGCACTCCTCCGAAAGTTTCTTCCGTAGGTAGGACAGCAGCTGCGGGTTCTGCCATAGAAGAAGGGGCTCGTCTATCACAGGAGTGGACTCTGAGATGCCATTCGCGAGAATAGCTAGTGACTTGCTCGCGATGGGCTCCTCGTCAAGATACCTGAAGATATCAGTTAAAACGTAGTAGCCCTTCGCTTGGGGAGCCAAGAAGAAGCCATGGACAAAATTCCTCTTACCAATAATCTTGCTGGATAGTAATCCCGTAACTATAGCAAGCACTCCACCAAAGAACGAAGACTACGAGTCTACAGCAAAATTGTTTGCCTTGACATCACAGTAATCCAGAGACATGACCTTCTCGTCGATCTCACGTTGCAAAAAGAATGTCTCAACGGCGCCATCTGCTCTTGCTTCGGCCCAGGTAAGTCTTCTATCGTCAGTGTAGAAGCAGTGTACAACGTTGGGAGTGCTGTGCATAGTATTACTGGTTTTCGAAGGCATTTTCCACCACGTGCGCAGCAGTCATACAACGAAGCAGAAGCTTGAACGAGATTAGTGTAATATCTTGAGGATTTTATTTTATTTTACGATATATCCACCTGCAGAGTTCGTAATTACAAACCTTTGTGTGTTATTCAAGTATTTTTTTTTTGCTTTCTCCAGAGTGAGAGAACCCTAGTTTACCCACATGGCAGGACTGAACATTCCTTAGCTGATTGAATATCAAGCGTTGACATTCAGTGAGGGGGATACAATTATTGGCACCTTGAGGAGAACATTACGATTCTAGATACAGTTGAAGATATTGTGCTCTTTCAAGAGTCACAAAGTGAATATATTATTGAGGAATATTCTGAAGGGATCTATAGGATTTTATATTTATATTTTTATTTTATTTTTGATTGTGAAGACATTGTACTCCTATACATATGACGTGGTCAAACTTATATTAAAAATTTTAGTGCTTAGTGTGTAGGTTTGTTGAAGTGGTGGAAACATAAATTTTATCCGTATCTCTTTTCTTATGGGGAACGGTTAGGGTAGATAGACAGTTTGATATTCCTTGCCCCTATTAGTAGTGCGAAGTGGAGTTATGAGGTGGAGTTGTGAGGCGCAGTACTAGACACCTCGATGTGGAGACTTCCTTGGCGACTTAGTGGAAGAGGTGACATTGTAGGCGTTGAAGGCGGAAGGGTCGATATCATCTTTGCGACGGGATGAGCGAGATAGCGTTGCAGGCACGAGAGGCGGAGGATGATAGGAGGCGATGGAGTTCGACTCGGGGTCGCGATGCGAGGCGATGTCCCGTGTGTTGTGTTGTTCTGTGCTGTGTTTCATTTCGGCTGGACAGTTGTTGCTAGCTGTTTGCTTGTGTTTGGATACTCTCCAGTCTGGCTTCTTGATGCGCGCCCATGTCTGGGTTGACGTTGATTTCCGGAGTAGTTTTACTCCAGTGTGCTGTCGATAGTGCGGCTGGATTTGATCACCGGCGCCTATCTTTGTTTCTCTCATGGTGAGACTGGAGTGATGACCAGTGGACCAGGAGAGTCTTCTTGCGGTGATGACAGGTTAGGTTGCCCATACCCATAGTCAGTAGAGCTAGAGCAGGTTAGTGCAGGGACGAGGGCAGGTGGAGTTGTGGCAGTGGTGCCGAGTGGTGAGTCAGTCATCACGGAGGAGTTTGGGGGTTCCGTTGAGGACCGTGGAGGATTTACGCGGAGTGGGTTGAGGTATCGGCTACCTCATCCTAGCGCATCAGTGGTTATAGAGTCACGGAGTGTGGCAGATAGCGGATCTTTGGTGGTGATATCGTCTAGAGTCCCACACTCGTGGACTGGGGACATGGACGGTATGTACGGGGCCATGAAGGGCCCACGGCGATACTCTGGTGCAGTGGGCACCATTGAGTTGGATGATTTCATCCAGGAGTTTGACACGTGGTGCGATATGCAGTTCTTGCGTAACCCCACGTTGTTTACACCCTTCTTTGCATGGAAGGGGTTGTTTCAGCATCTGGAGGGGCCTCCCATGGATGACTACCATGAGTTTGGGAGAGAGTATGCTGTGGAGATTGACGCATGGAGGCATCATTGGTCTCCAAACTATACGTCGATCACCCAGGGTGGTGTTGGTACCAGTGGAGGTGCGAGTGGTAGCATCACCGATGGTACTAGTGGAGCAGGTACCACCAGCGGTGCTGTTGGCGTTGCCAGCACAAGTGGAGAGACTACTTGCGTACCTTCGTTAAGCCCCATTCCTGAGTTCTTCAAGAAGTTGAGGAAGAACTATTAGGGGGTGAGGACGGAGAAGTTGAGGAGTCTCCAGGAGTTTGAACGGAAGACTGGTGAGAGTCTTCGGGAGGCATACACGCGTATGCGGCGGTTGATCTCAGTTACTCACGGTGTAACTGAGGCACAGACGGTCTAGTATTGGTACAGGATACTGGACAGAGAGCTACGGCGGAGAGTTCGGGATGCTACTCTCTTGAGCGATGCGTCACCGACATTGACCTATGTGTTTGCTCTTTCTGAGAAGATTGAGCTTAACATAGTGGAGGAGAGAGTGGTGACTTCTTCATTCGCTAGAGACGCAGCCACTACCTCTCGTGTCCCGCAGAGCACGGCACAGTCTAGACCCTTTGGTGGTGGTAGTGGTGGGGGTCGCGGAGTGCAGACACGACACCAGACAGCCGCTAGAGATACAAGGGCACGTGCACTAGTGCCGTCGTTTGCTGGCCAGCAGCAGGGACCAGCATGTTGGACATGTGGAGGGGATCATCGGCGGAGAGATTGTCCCCAGGAGGCCGGAGGTCAGAGTTCACAGGCTAGACCCCAGTCAGCACAGCTGGTGTGTGACCACTGTGGTCGAGCAGGTCATACTCGAGATCGGTGTTTTGACCTTCATCCAGAGTTGACATCTGGTGGTAGAGGTCGTGGTGGTGATGCTTCTCGAGGTCGAGGTGGCCGTGCTGGTAGAGGTGGTCGAGGTGCCGGTGTAGTTGGACGTCCTGTAGCGAGTGCTACTTCGGCTATAGAGAGCGCGATGGCTGCTCGTATTGAGCAGTTGGAGCAGAGGCTTGCTGCTATGGCGAGTTCTGGGGCGAGCACTTCCACCTCTTACGAGGAAGAGGGTTTCCTCTATCTAGCGAGTGCAGCACAGGTAGAGGCATCGGTTGCAGTGACTAGAGGTGCAGCTCGAGCTCTAGAGCCACGCGGTGCGACAGGGGAGTTGGATCCTCAGAGGGGTGAGGGTGGACGTCAGGCCAGACTTCCCCAATCGTTTTTGTTGTCAGAGGTGGGCAGTACTTCATCCATGAGACCTGTATCACCTAGTGGCCTTAGTGGGAGGACTGAGACATCTACGTCACGTGTGGTGGACACGGACACACCATCTAGTGCAGTGACGCGGATGGCTAGCTCAGTGATGAGATCTTCATTATTTTTAGCTATGGAGCTGATGGACTCTGGGATTGACTTGGCTCGGGTTTTTCGTGCAGCAGCCACGTTGTGTGAACGTGTGAGTATCACTGCTACGAGTGCCGAGATAGGCGAGACTATTGGTGAGGAGCTATCCTCTACGACTCCATCGAGCGATGAGTCGACATGGCAGGCGGCAGCGGCACAGATGGAGTCCTTGCCAGCCCGACCAGCCATTGATCGGAAGAGGGTTGTCCCTGGTGTGTGTATGGTGGACAACCGGAGCGGTGTATTTCGCTTGGTGAGTGCTACCAGGCAAGTGTATGTCCCAGCCAGAGTGTTGCTGGATTCTGGTGCACAGCCTTTGATGTTGGGCAAGATTGCCTGCATTAGTTTGGGAGTTCGGAGGTCCGAGTTGGAGCCTTGTCCGTTCCAGATTCAGACATCACTCGGTGGCACCAGCGACAGGGCTTACAAGATGACCAAAGAGCGCATATCAGTGCAGTTGAGGCATGGTCATGCTCAGGATAGCTCGCAGTTTGGAGTTCGAGCGGTGGTTACATCAGCAGAGTCATATGATGTGCTTGTTGGTGGAGCGGTGTTGTATCCGATGGGATTTCGGATGGATTATTGGACGGAGACGGCAGCTTATCGCCCTGGTTAGGAGTCCGGTGATGGACGTATGAGTGAGCTGCCTGTGAGGTTCATTTCTCGGGATCGACCTCTTGGATCTTCTCCTGCAGTTTTAGCCTCTATTGCGGGTTTCAGTGGAGTGCTCACATGGCCTGATGACTTGTTGGAGGGGAACAGGTCAGCCAAGGATACTCCAGTCTATGAGGAGGCGGAGGAGATGGTGAGTCTCGCAGCGGCAGTGTCATCATCTTTGGATGTTCCACTTTGGGATTCTTGCCACGCATTACAGCAGGAGGCTGATAGATTGGTGAAGAAGGCTTGGAGTGAGGCCTCTTTACTAGCAGAGGCAGAGCGAGTCTCAGATGGTCGGCTAGTATGTGGTCTTAGCACCCTATCACCATTAGTTACTACACCTATCGTATGGAAGTATTCCCCAGAGGGTGTTTGTTTGCTGGATCTTTTTGGAGGGATCAGCACGGGTTTGGCTGCAGTGTTGCAGTCAGGTATTCTTGTACGTAGATACTTGTACGTGGAGAAGGACGAGACTGCACGTCGGGTTTCTTCACGACATGTTACACAGTTGATGCAGCGTTTTCCTTTGTTGTTGCCGCGATCAGCTGTTCGAGGATACCAGAAGGCGTTGCCTGCAGATATTTCATTGCTGGGGGCGCCAGACCTTGATTGAGTTGGACATATTGATTTGGTGATGGCGGGATGGCCATGTCAGGGGCACACACGCGCTGGGCATGGAGCAGGGTTACATGACCCGAGATCTCGGATGTTTTTTGAGATGCTACGAGTGTTACGTCATCTCCAGGAACAGCAGACACGTTCTCCCGCATACAATCTAGAGAACGTGCCATTGTTGGGTGACACTCGGGCCCAGTTGATGGCGAGTGTCCATGAGCATGGATTGGATTAGCAGTGTTGTTGGATGCTGCGAGGGTTGGTTCACGTGCTCATCGTGCACGTTTGTGGTGGACCAACCTTGTACCACGAGAGATATTGTGTCATGCGTATGATTCTGTGCATCGTGATCCTACCCTCACCGTTGACAGGATCTTGGATGTCTCTCGATACTCTCAGGTGGTGAGAGAGGCGGATAGGTCACCCATGGCATTGGTGAACCACGTAGGTCAGCCTCGGATGGCTTTGCCTACGTTGGTCAGTTATCCGGCATCACATGCATATCGTGATGGGGGACCTGGACTACTGTGGGACAGTACCCTACATCAGTTGGTGGAGCCCAACGCTGATGAGAGAGAGCGTGCGATGGGGTTTCTTACTGGTGTGACCGCGGCTTCTTCAGTTTCAGAGGCATCGCGTCGTCAGGTTTTGGGTCAGGCTATGGACCTGAACTGCTTGACGTGGATTGTGAGCTTGGGTTTGGCCGAGCAACGCCGTTTGCGCGCAGATTTGGTGGTTGTTACACCACTTATTAGCTCATTGCCTACCGGGACGGTAGTGGCAATGGCTGGGGGCGACTTGCGAGATATTCGTCATCCTTGGAGTTCATGGGACGTGACGAGAGGACTTGCGAGAGTAGACGCCCATGCAGTTGGAGACGTTGGTCACGGGGAGGTTGCTACGAAGGAGGGTACAGAGAACCCTCCTTTGGAGGAGGTGTCATAGCAACCAGTGACAGTATCGCCTCCCTCTTGTGGCTCCATGGAGGAGGAGTGGGAGCCATCGATTGGTTCTCAGATCACCGGAGGAGAAAGGCGACGGTTGATACAATTCCTACGTGACTATAGGAGTTGTTTTGCCTTCAGTATGAAGGAGTTGGGTACTTTGATTGGACCCGGCATACGGATAGAGTTGGCTAGTGATACGTCAATCTTCCGTCGTCCCTATCGATATAGTGATATGAAAAGGGACTTGATTAAGAGTCGGACGTTGGAGTTATTGGAGGCTGGGTTAGTGGAGTTGTCGCATGGTGAGTATGCTTCAGCCACTGTTATGCCAGCGAAGAAGGATGTACATGGCAACTACACGGATAGGCGGATGTGTGGAGATTACCGTCCTATCAATCGGCAGACGAAGGCCGATAAGTATGCCATGCCTACACCTGAGGAGATCTTCGATGTGGTGGGACATGCGAAGATTTTTAGTACTTTGGATCTTCGGGCGGGATACCACCAGTTGCCGATTCGAGAGGAGGACAAGGCCAAGACAGCGTTTTGGGGTGTCAACTCTCACGGCAAGGATTGTTTGTATCAGTGGCGATTCTTACCCTTTGGGTTGAAGAATGCACCTGCCGAGTTCCAGAGAGTGATGGACAGGATTCTAGCGGGGCTAGATTTCGTCAGATGTTACATTGATGATATCTTGGTGTTTAGCGACACGGTGAAGCAACACCAGATACATTTGCAGATTGTGCTTGAGCGGTGGAGGGCTCATGGTCTGCGGTTACATCTTGGGAAGTGTAGGTTCTTCCAGGAGAAGGTGGAGTACTTGGGTCATGTGATCTACGCAGGTGGTTTGGGAGTTCAGCAGGCAAAGGTGGAGGCTATTGCGCGCATTCCTCGTCCAGCGGATGTGAGTAGAGTTCGTGCGTTCATGGGTTTGGCGAACTATTACCGGAGATATGTGAAGGGATTCAATGCTATAGCGAAGCCTTTGAACCAGTTGCTGAAGTCGGATCAGGAGTGGCAATGGGGAGATGAGCAGGAGAGAGCTTTTGTTGAGCTCAAGGCCAGGTTGGTGGCCGCTCCCATCTTGAGGAGACCTATCAGAGGTCGACCATACCAGTTGCACATTGATTGGAGTATGTTGGGACTTGGAGCGGTGTTGACGTAGTGTGATGATGAGGGCAAGGAGTTTGTGATTGCGTACGCTAGTCGTTCGAACAATGCAGCAGAGTCGCGGTATAGTTCGTACGAGGGAGAGTGTTTGGCAGCGGTGTGGGCTGTGGCACACTTTAGGTGTTACTTGTTTGGTACGCAGTTTACCCTTGTTACCGATCATCAACCGCTCAAGTGGTTGATGGAGTCTAACAAGCTCACAGGGAAGCTTGCACGGTGGGCTCTCATCTTACAGGAGTACGACTTTCAGGTGGTGCATAGGCCTGGAGTTGCGAACCTAGATGCCGACGGTTTGAGTCGGAACCCATGCACTAGCCAGGAGGATGACAGTGGAGCTAGGTGGCATGGTGAGGTTGATGAGGAGATGGTGCCCGGTTGGCATGCATCGGCCTTCATGTGTTGGTTTTGTGGAGCCTCTAGCAGTGAGGACCACTTGACATCTTACTCTAGTCAGAGAGTAGATAGTCAGTCTTCGGATCCTGAGGTTGAGGATGGTGGTGTGGACCAGCGGGATGTTCACGATGATGCGTTGGTGTTGGAGTTCCTACGGACCAGTATGGTGCCATGCACAGTGGGTGCCAAGGAGCGAGATCGTGTTCTCCAGAGGGCGAAGAGATATCGATTGGAGGGAGCACATGTTCTCCGAGTGTGGGAGGACGGTAGGGTACGGGTAGTACCGCATCCAACTTAGAGAGCACGCATTGTGAGGCATGCTCATGAGGAGTTGAGACATTTTGGAGTGAAGCGTACGTACAGCTTACTCCTAGGTCAGTATTGGTGGCGTGGTATGCATACGCAGGTGCAGCAGTTGGTATCACGTTGCATGGTTTGTGATCGAGTGAGGGCATCGTTCAATGCCCCGACACCAGAGTTACATCCCTTACCTATCATGGGATTGGGTTACCGTTGGAGTTTGGACTTTGCTGAACCACTACCTTTGACTACACGACATCATCGGTATGTGTTGGTGATGGTGGAGCATTTCTCCAAGTGGATTGAGTTGGTGGCATTACCTGACAAGGCGAGTGAGGGAGTAGCATAAACTTTCCTTGACAGGGTACTTAGTCACTTTGGTGCACCAGCTGAGGTGTTGACCGATCAGGGGACATAGTTTCAGGGTGAGTTTCAGGTCTTGTGTGACAAGAAGCTGATTGATCACCGGACTACTTCCCGAGATCATCCAGAGGCGGATGGTTTGGCTGAGCGGATGGTACAGACGGTGAAGAGAGCGTTGCGCAAGTATGGCCTACAGAAGGGGCATCTTGGGGACTTGGATATTCAGTTACCATGGTTGGCCATGGGATATCGATTCAGTCGTCAAGCATCCTTGGCTTCGTTTTCACCATATTTTCTATTGTACGGCCAAGATCCAGACTTGCCTGCAGCGATTCGTCGTGAGTCTAGCGAGGTGGTGAACCTTGATGATCCAGATATGTGGGTGAGAGTGTGTTCTCAACGTGCAGTGCTCTTTCGGAGAGTTATGCCTGCAGCGTTTGAGAACCTTGCGATTGCTAAGCACCGAGATACGTTGCGGTATGCAACTATTCGAGGAGGAGGTTATCGACCATCGATTCGTAGGTTCCGCGTGGGAGACTACGTCTATCTACAGCAGACTGCACCGACTACGTTGGATGTGACGGCAGGACGCACTATCTTGCGAGTGCGAGAGGTGTTACCTTCTGGAGTTCTCATGTTGTAGGGTCGTGACGGTGTCGTTTGGAAGGATCATGTGCGCAACTGTGCGCCATGCCACCTCTCAAACGTGGATGGTACTATGGACCCAAGCTTGGCGATTGTACGTGCCGGCTTGAGGTGCATGTTATGTGGGTCAACTGATCAGGCGGCCCATATGTTGGTGTGTGATAGGTGTTCTAGAGGATGGCACATGTCGTGCTTGACTCCACCTATCGATGTTGTTCCTACTGGACGGTGGGTTTGTCCTCGATGTACTTCAGAGGGTAGATGACTTGATCTTCACATGTTATGAATTGCAGATAGGCGACTAACGATGGGGCGACATAGCACCCGGCCTACTGGTTCGCGCACCCACGAAGGTGCATAGCATGTAGTTGTAGATAGGGCTACCTGGGAGTCAGAGGGACCTGACCGCCAACTAGGGGGGCGAGTTGTGATACCTTTGTGTGTGGACACTATCGTTCCTTGTGTATGTATGTGTGAGTTGGGAGTAGAGCATGTCAGCGATGTATGATGTATGGCGATACTGAGTCGCACGACAGCTGTCATGGCTCGAGACGTTAGTGTGGATTTGAGTGTAGACACGTTAGGACGCGGTACACGTTGGGACGCCCTGCACGTTGGGACGCCATGCACGTTGAGGTCGTCGACACCTTCCGTGGGTTATATTCGTGGCGAACTCGAAGAACTGTCAGTTTTTCGAGTTGAGCCTTACGCGTCGGGGTTTTTCCCCTTAGCTTCGACTTTTAGTCTACCTACGAGTAGTGAGTTTGGCTCGACTCTTTGTGTATTTGTGTTTCGACATCTCTTTTAGTTGTGATACCTTTGTGTGTGGACACTATCGTTCCTTGTGTATGTATGTGTGAGTTGGGAGTAGAGCATGTCAGCGATGTATGATGTATGGCGATACTGAGTCGCACGACAGTTGTAAGTAATATACGTGTAAAAGTGTGCATGAAAAATCACGGAAATTGTAACTGTCTCACAACTTCCGTACCTCCATGGATGGATGGAATGTTTCTTAATGACAATCCAGTGCATGTTAGAACAGTAGGATCTACTTTTCACATAAGAAAGAACGCCACTTTGCCAGCTGTGTACACTTTAATAACGCCGTGCAAAATTCCATTGTACCTTTAGATTCCTTATGGGAAGGTCTTCCTTGGCCGGTACTCTGGAAGACCGAGGTCTCCGAATCGTCCACGTCATCGCCATTTCAGCTGTAGAAACATAAATAAAGAAATAAGGGTGAGGAGGAAAGATAGTCTTAGAAGCGAAAAAACTGACAATCAGAAGTAAACAAACTGACCGGACCAACGGATGGACTGAGCAGTGACCGCCTGCTGACTGACCCCGAGCGAGCAAACAAACTCAACTAACAAAGAACACCACAAAAACAGCAGCAACTAAGCCAGCCCGCCGCGCATCCGTCCGTCCGTATGGGCATGGCGACTGATGTCATCATCAATTGCAGTAATTAGTAGAAGATGATGATATTTCTGCCCCTCCCTCTCTCCCACCCGCGCAATTGCAGCCCGGCCAGCCCCGAGGTTTCCGAGTCGTCCACGTCATCGCCAATTCAGCTGTAGACACATACAAAAAAAATAAGGGTGAGGAGGAAAGATATTCTTAGAAGCGAAAAAGCTGACAAACAGAACCCACAATTTGGCGGAGGTGATTGAATTCAATACGTTTTCAGGATTCTTCCATTGACATAGATTATAGGATGTTTGTTTGTTTCGCATCAGTCTCTCCACCAATTTAGTAAATAACGGTGACATAAATAACAGACTACTTTTATCTTCTATGTTTTATCTGCTGGTACCTGATGACAACAAACGTGGAATAATAACAGTTATTAGAAGAATAAAAGAACTTTTGACCCAACAGTTATTAATGCTGAATACAGCATAAGGGCCACGGATTGTCCAATAGTTCCATGAACCAAGACACAAGCTACGGGAACCAGCCTTAGATTTCTGTTAACAGGAGAAAATAGTAGGACGAGAATTGTATACACATATGCATATACTTTGTCTTGAATCACTGGTTACTAGTTCAAAGGGCAAAGTGCTACGTTGAGAATTCTGATCTCATCAGCTTTCTTCAAGCAAGCTGTCAAAAGTGTAAAGAGAGTCCAGAAGATAGTGGAGAGACATCATCTAGAGGTAATTCACATATATTTCACATTCAACACTGATTTTCGAAGAGCATATGTATCGAAAGTTGCATTTTTCTACAGTTAAATGAAAATATTCAAATCAACACCCTTTGCTAATAAACCAAGAGTGGGGTTTGCCACACCTCCAAGGATGCCGCCTCCCCGCCTTCTGCCTCTCCCAGGTCGGGTCTCGCTTGCTGACGGGGCACACCACCCCTCCTCTCCTCGCGCGTACGGGCAGCGCGGGCAGCCGACAGGAACGCGATTCTGAAGAAAGAAACAAAGTAAGATGTATATTTGCGACGTCAATTGATTTTAGTTTAAAGCTCACAGGTTTGCATTACAGTCAACTACTCTTGGGAACGAGAAACAATTGGCAAAAAATTTACAAGCAAAAAATTTAGCAACATGGAAACATAGCAACAGTTTTGCTTTATTTTAACTGAATCAATGCAATTAAATTACGCAAGTAACAGACGTTTATACTTGTTAGCGAGAGTGAGTTCTAGAGTTCACATTGATTCTCTTTAGTGAGAGTTGACTTCCAGTGAAGTCAATGGTAAAGTAAAGAGCAACTCTGCCTTGCTAATTATCCCTATGCTAATAAACCAACAGGGGGGTTTGCGATACCTCCACAGCGCCGCCACCAATCCTTCTCCCAGCTCGGGTCTCTCTCGCTGACCGGGGCAGACCGGGCGCCCCACTCCTCCGCTACTCTCGGTGTACGGAAATCGCGGACAGCCGACAGCAATCCGATTCTGGATGCTCTCTCACCTACTGCTAAAGATTACTGGAATTGATACCTGATTACCGCGATTCTAGCATTAGTGTTTTATAATCCGCGATTCAAGAAGCATTACTGTTTCGTAATCCAAGATTCTACATTAGAGTTGCCTAATCAGCTAGGGTTGCCCTGGCCGCCGCGGCGAACGGGCAGGGCTCGCCGGCGGCGAGCAGGGTCCACAGCGTGAGATTGTCGGCCGTTCTGCCGACCAGGCAGATCCGGCCGCCCGTGCGGCACGTTGTAACCGAAGCGCGACGGCAGCGGGGCGCGCAGGCTGCTCCAGACGCCGGAGCCGATGTAGAAGGCCTCCACGCACTCGGGGTCGCCGTGGTTGTGCTGGTAGTAGATCACGTCGCGCCACACCACGCCGGCCCGCAGGTGGTCTACCGGCAGATCTTGCTGGGGTTCGTGGGCGAGCTCCGGTGCACGCGCCACTGCGCCGTCGCGGGAGTCGAACACCACCGTCAAGTTGCCCGCCACCCCACTCCTCGAAAACCCCCCACCAAGTTAGCCCCACAGTCGCACCTAGGCTGCCAGCTGTCCAACCTCGTTGGCCGTCACTTCTTAAATCAAAGAATTTTTTTTAATCTTAACACATTTTTCAAAAAAATATTTATTATATTTTATATGTAATTTTTTATATTTTTGCATTTAATAAATATCTTATATTAGATTTCATGTTTCATTATTGATTCTTTTATAAGTTTTTCCATCGATGTAGAGATTGTATAATATATAATGATTTTTTTAATAAATTAGCATTATTTATTTTTTTTTCCTTAAAAATATTTTAAATTTACTTTACCGATATATTTCAAATTTTGATGTATTCAAAATGTTTTAAAAAATTCTTATATTCCTCTTTAAAATATTTTTACAATAAATTATTAAAGTATATAAAGTATTTTTGTGAAGGTTTCGAATTTTTTTTAAAACAAAAGTCTAAATAAATCATGTTGTTTCTGAAATAACCTTTATTGTGTTTTAATATCGATTTATTATTAATATCAAGAATTTCTATCAAGATTATAATCAATCTCTAAGACTAATTAATATGCATTGAAATATTTAAAAAATAAGCATATCTGAAAAATATTTATTTAAATCTAGAATTAAATATAAAATTATAAACTTCAAGGTTTCAGTATGCACAAACTTATCATCAGTAGTTTTGAAATTATAAATAGTATTCAAATGAAATGATTATCTTTTACTTTCAAACTTATTTTACATGTAGCACTAAATATTCTACGATTCTGCTTTAATTTTTACTACGTAGCTCTAGTTTTCAAAACACACTTAGACTATTGTTGTTGAATTTTGTGCATTTTAATTGTCTACTATCTTATTAGTAGAATATTGAAATGAAAATTTTCAAGTATATATTCTGTTTCTTGTTTTCAAAAATATTTTATTATTTTATATATAAAAAATTTTATATAAATTGGATATAGATAGAATAGGTTATGTGTATTTTAAATAAGTACGCAATTCTTTTAAGGAATTTGAAATTATAGTCCTTAATTTACATTTTCTACATTTTTATTGTGTCAAAATATTCCATCAAAAATTCTCTACATTATTTTGAATTATATTATTATGTAATATTAAATTTTTTTTATATTCCACAATTTTATACGTTTAACAAATAAAATAATTTGAAACATATTCTTTTTAATAGCTCGCAATTCTAGATTCTAGACCCGCCAATCTTATCTTTCAAACACTGCTCAAAGAACAACGCGTTGCTATTTGAAATTGCAATTAGCTATTTGCAATCACGTCGGATTACAAAGTTAGCTATGAACAATCCTAATTTGCACGCGATTGCAGACGGATTAGTGTTGCCTTTAGCCGCCGTCGTAACCCAACTGCAATCGCGGGCAGATTAGGGCTTTGGAGAGCCCTAATCCGCTTGAGATTGCAAACGGCTATGAAAAATCCTAATCCCCCGCAATTGCGGCAGATTACAACAGCTATGGGAAATTCTAATCCCTCGCGATTACGGCAGATTACAATGTCTAGGGTTGCACCTAGCCGTCGTAATTTGCCACTGTACACATTTCTCGGTTCATCGAGAGAAGAAGGATCTCACTCAAGATACATCTGGATCCCAAAGCTTATTCAATTATAATTGTTATGTTAAATTTTTTTATAAATTATTTTACAAAAATATTTATATATATGTTTTTTGAATTAAAACTTTTTGTTTTTATCTCCACAAAGTTCAATAAATTTTTTAGTTATTATGTGTTGTAACTTTTTGCGATATAATGTGTTGGGTTTGACTTGATGTGAAATTTTGTGATTGCAATAAAATGTTCAGTTCTCAATTCACTCCAAAAACTTTGTTTATTCTTAATAACTTTACCTAATATCTTTAAAAATTTTGAAGTGTTCAAGTATCATATAATCAATTTTATATAATTTTGTTCCAAAATTTTTACTTCTTCCGCATTAAGTATGTATTATACACTTTAAATACCTATCAAGTATCCATCTAGATTTTTTAAAATGTATTGAAATTATTTATTATAAATATATTTGAAATTATTGAAATAATAATTGAAACATTTGAAGATACTAAATATATTCAAATATTAAATAAAGAACACTATATTTTTTTCAAAATATATTATTCTTTATATTAAAAATTAAAAATTATATACTTCCAAATTTTAAGTTTCAAAAATAAAATTTTAATAAGTTTTTCTTATATGATATAATGTTTATAAAACAAAATGTTTCAAAACATAAATTTGGTTTAAATATTTTTTATTTATTTTTGGAAATTTGTAGATTAAAATTTTTGTTTTTTAAAATATAAAAAAAATTATATAAAGTTTTTTTATTTTACATATATGTTCTTCAAGTTGAGACATAGTGTAAGAATGTTTTGAATTCAGCTATCTCGGAATTTAAGTATTTAAGTGAGGTAGTCTCTACTAAAGTGAAGTTAGTGTTTGCCATTGGGTTTTCACGTCTTCATTCATTCAAAGAGGTATATTTATTTTCAATGTCTTCAACAATAATTTTAATATTCTGAAGTGTTCTATTATTCTATAAACAAATCTGCATGATTATTTTCTAAATAATTTCATTATTTTGCATTTAGTATATTTTATTATTTTCATAAGTATTCAACTATAATTTCATTATTTCCATCTAGTTTTTTTACAACATATTAAAAATATTTATTTTAAATTTAAAAATGTTTAAATATTGAATAAATATTATTTTTTTCAATTATTTATATTAAATATAAAAATTATATACTTCCAGATTTTTTGTTTCAAAAAAAATAATTTCAACAATTTTTTTTCTATACAGAATGTACATAAAATTATACTTTCTAACAAATGAAATTAATTAAAAAATTGAAAATATTTCATAGAATAGAAAATGATTAATGAAATATATTTCACAAAAACAAAAACATTAATTTGAAAAAAAATACCAAAATATTTGGAAAAATTAAAAAAATAAAATAAAATTTTAGTTGATGATTTTGCCAAACATGAAACCTTAAGATATATAAAATATATATTCAATGTGGAGATAAAGTTTATTTCATCCCAAAAAAAACAAACAATTTTAATGATTGAACGTAGTGAATTCTATTTTTTTAATTAATTTTTTTATTGGGTAAAAGTACAAAACTCTTTTTGATTTTAGACTTGTATTGTTTGCATAATCTTATTATTATATGTATGTTGTGTGATAGCTGGTATCTTTACCATATCATTGTTGCAGTTAACTTTTTTATTTGAAGTAATACTCTATTTGTGTGAACTTGCAGTGATGGTTTTTGGATACATATAACACTTGCCTCTCGTCTTAGGTCAATCTGGCCCCCCTTCAATCTCTAAACTCTTTGTAGATGTAGATCATGCTGAGTGAAACATGTATATCATCATGTGCTTTCTTTGTATTCTTCTTACTAGTGAGCAAGATCTTCTTTTTTTGAGAGTGTGTACTTTGGTGGGACGTCCGAGGGTGGGTATTTTGTATGTAAACATCATGAATCATAATGATTTGTTCAAAGTTCAATATATGTATCAATGTCTGTATTTGATTCAATTTATTTCATTTGTTTACAAGATTAGAATACTCTTTGCTTCTAAAACAAATTGTATAAACTTACTTTGTCAAGTGTGTATTTTAATAAAAGGAAGTTTTTTTATTATTATTCATTGTGTCTTTCACACATACAACATGTTTCAAATCCAACATTCAATCATATTTATGAGATATTAAACTATAACTTAACAAAATGCAACTTTGTTTTAGTACATTGTGAACAAAAGTATACATACATATAATTAAACAAAATTTTAAGTGCTTTCAGAAGAAATTTGTCGTGCTAATACATATCACCATACACTCTACACCACTTACATGCTACTCACATACACACACATACACATATATAAGGCGCAAGAGGGTACACATTCAAATGCCACAACTAAAAAGTACAGGAACTTCCCTACTGGAATTTCTGTCGGTCAGGTTACCCCACTAGCAACAACCGTCACATACAAAGTCAAGCCCAACTTACTCCGAAGAGATTCCAGGTGGACGCTAACGGGCAGGCGCTCTACTCGCACTACTCCCAACGTTACAGGCTCGACTCGAAGAATTGACGTCCTTTGAGTCGCCTTTGATCCTATACCCTTCGCGACCTGAAACTCTACCTCGACGTCTAAATATATTAAGAATTGAAACTACATGACACGACTCGAAAATACATGACAGCTGTCGTGCGAATACATATCGCCATACATTCTACATCGCTGACATGCTACTCACAAACACATACACACATATAAGGCGCAAGAGAGTACACACTCAAATGTCACAACTCGCCCCCCTAGCTGGCGGTCAGGTCCCTCTAACTCCCAAGTAATCATATCTACAACTACATGCTATACACCTTCATGGGTGCACAAATCAGTAGGTCGGGTGCTATGTCACCTTATCGTTAGTCACCTATCTGCAATTCATAACATGTGAAGATCAAGTCATCTACCCCTCTGAAGTACATCAAGGACAAATCCATCATCCAACTGGAATAACATCGATAGTTGAAGTTAGGCATGACATGTGCCATCCCCTAGAACACCTATCACACACCAACATACGGGCCGCTTGACCAGTTGATCCACATAGCATGCACCTCAAACCAGCACTTAACATTGCTAAGCTTGGTTCCATAGTATCATCTACATTTGGAAGGTGGCATGACGCACAATTGCGCACATGATCCTTCTAAACAACTCCGTCACGACCATCCAGTAGGAGAACTCTAGAAGATAACACATCCCGCACTCGCAAAATTGTGCGTCCCGCCGTCACATCCAATGTCGTTATTGCAGTCTGATGTAGATATACGTAGTCTTCCGCATGGAATTTACAAATTGATGGTCGATAACCTCCTCCCAGAATGGTTGCATATCATAATGTATCTCTATGCTGAGCAATCGCAAAATTCTCACACGCTGTAGGCATAATTCTCCAAAAAAACTTTACACGTTGAGAATATACTCTCACCCACATGTCATGGTCATCACGGTTCACCATCTTGCTAGATTCACGACGAATCAATGTTGGCAAGTCTGGATCTCGTCTTTACAATAGAAATTATGGTGAGTGAAGCCAAGGATGCTTGACGACTAAATTGATATTCCATGGCCAACCATGGTAATTGAATATTTCAGTTCCACAAATGACCTTTCTGGAAGCCATACTTGCGCAACGCCCTCTTCACCGTCTATACAACACGTTCAGCTAAACCATCCGCCTCTGGATGATCTTGTGACGTGGTCCGATGATCAATCAGCGCCTTGTCACACAAGATTTGAAACTCACCCTAAACTCCGTCCCCTGATCGATCAACACCTCAGCTGGTGCACCATAGTGACTAAACACCCTATCAAAAAAAGCATACGCTACTCCCTCACTTGCCTTGTCAGGTAATGCTAGCAACTCAATTGACATGGAGAAATGGTCCATCATCATCAACACATACCGATGATGTTATACAGTCAAAGGTAGTGGTCCCGCAAAGTCCAAACTCCAACGATAGCCCAACCCCATGATAAATAATGGATGTAACTCTAGCGTCGGGGCATTGAACGATGCCATCACCCGATCACAACTTATGCAACGTGATACCAACTGCTGTACCTTAGTATGCATACCACGCCACCAATACTGACTAAGGACTAAGCTATATGTACGCTGCTCTCCAAAATGTATCAACTTCTCATGAGCATGCCTCACAATGCTTGCTCTCTGGGCTGGATGTGGTACTACTCGTACCCTATCGTCCTCCCACACTCGGAGAACATGTGATCCCTCCAATAGATATCTCTTCGTCCGCTGGAGAACAAGATCTCGCTCCTTGACACCCATTGTGCCTAGCACCATACTGGTCCGTAGGAATTTCAACACCAATGCATCATCGTGAACATCACGCTGATCTACATCCCCATCCTCAACCTCAAGATCTGAAGATTGACCATCCACTTTTTGACTAGAGTAAGATGTAATGTGATCCTCTCTACTAGAGTCTCCTTGTAACCAACACATGAAGGCAGATGCATGCCAACCGGGCATCATCTCATCATCAACCTCGCCATGCCATCTAGCTCCAATATCATCCTCTTGGCTAGTGCATGGGTTCCGACTCAAATCATTGGCATCTAGATTTGCAACTCCAGATCTATGTACTACATGAAAGTTGTACTCCTGTAAGATGAGAGCCCACCGTGCAAGCTTTCCTTTGAGCTTGTCGGACTCCATCAACCACTTGAGCGACTAATGATCAATAACAAGGGTGAAGTGCGTACCAAACAAGTAACACTTAAAGTGTGCCACAGCCCACACTGCTGCCAAGCACTCTCCCTCGTACGAACTATACCGCCACTTCGCTGCATTGTTCGAGCGACTAGTGTACGCAACCACAAACTTCTTGCCCTCCTCATCACGCCGCGTCAACACCGCTCCAAGTCCCAACATACTCCACTCAGTGTGCAATTGGTACGGACAACCTCTGATAGGTCTACTCAAGATGGGAGCTGCCACCAACGTAGCCTTGAGCTCAACAAAAGCTCTCTCCTGCTCATCTTTCCATTGCCATTCTTGATCTGACTTCAGCAACTGGTTCAAATACTTGGCTAAAGCACTGAACCCCTTCACATACCTCCGATAGTAGTTTGCCAAATCCATGAATGCACGAACTCTATTCACATCTGTGGGACGAGGAATGCCCGCAATAGCTTCCACCTTTGCTTGCTGAACTCCCAAACCACCTGGGTAGATCACATGATCCAAGTACTCAACCTTCTCCTTGAAGAACTTACACTTCCCAAGATGTAACTGCAAACCATGAGCCCTCAACCGCTCTAGCACAATCTGCAAATGTATCTGGTGTTGCTCCATCGTGTTGCTAAACACCAAGATTTCATCAATGTAACATAGCCCCGTTAGGATCTTGTCCATCACTCTCTGAAACTCGGCACGTGCATTCTTCAACCCAAAGGGTAAGAATTGCCACTGAAACAAACAATCCTTGCCGTGGGAGTTGACGCCCCAAAACGTTGTCTTGGCCTTGTCCTCCTCCCGAATCGGCAACTGATGGTATACTGCCCGAAGATCCAAAGTCCAAAAAATCATTGCATGTTCAACCACATTGAAGATCTCCTCAAGTGTAGGCATGACATACTTATCGAACTTCGTTTGCCGATTGATAGGACGGTAGTCTCCACACATGCGCCTATCCGTGTAGTTGTCATGTACATCCTTCTTCACCGGCATGACCGTGGCTGATGCATACTCACCATGCAATAACTCCACTAATCCAGCCTCCAGTAGGTCCAAAAAACTACTCCGAATCAAATTCCTCTCCATCTTACTGCATCGATAAAGACAACGGAAGATTGACATATCATTAGCCAATTCTATCCGTATATTGAGTCCAATCAAATCATCCAACTCCTTCATACTGAAAGCAAAACAATTGTTATGATTCCGTGTGTCAACTATCGCCTTTCTTTTTTTGTGATGTGGGACCCAATCAATGACTCCCATTCCTCCATAGTCACACTAAAGGAAGACAATACTGTCACTGGTTGCTACGTCATATACTCCAAAGAAGGGTACTCTCCTTCGTAGCAAACTCCGCTTGAGAAATCTTTCCAACCGCATAGGTTGCAACTCTTGGCAAGTCCTCTCGTCACGTCCAATCAACTCCAAGGATGACAAATATCTCGCTTGTCGCTCCCACCCATTGCCACTACCGTCTCGGTAGGCAATGAACTAACAAGTGGTGTATTAACCATCACATCAATGCGCACACGGTGTTGCTCGGCCAAACCCAAGCTCACAATCCACGTCAAGCAGTTCAAGTTCATAGCTTGACCCAAAACCTGACAACGCCACACCTCTGAAACTGAAGAAGCTGCGGTGACACCAATCATAAACCCCATCGCACGCTCTCTTTTATAAGCGTTGAGCTCCACCAATTGATAAACTGTAGAATCTCAAAGTAACCCAGGTCCACCATCACGATATGCATGTGATGCTGGATAACTAACCAACGTGGGTAAAGCCATCCGAGGCTGAACTACGCGGTTCACCAACGCCATATGTGATATGTCAGCCACTCTAATCACCTAAGAATGTCAAGAAGCATCCAAGATACTATCAACGGTGAATGTAGAATCACGCTGCACAAAATCATAGGCATGACGCAATATCTCTCGTGGCAAAAGGTTGGTCCACCATAAACGTGCACGATGAGCACGTGATTCAACCCTCGCAACATCTAATAGTATTGCTGATCCAATCCATGCTTGGACCGGATGGACACTCGCCATCAACTGGGCCCGAGTGTCACTCAACAATGGTACGTTCTTCAGAATGTTGCACCTGGAAATGACATAACACTCGCAACATCTCTCAAAACATCTGAGATCTGGGGTCATGCAACCCTATCCCATGTCAAGCGCGTGTGTGCCTCTGACATGGCCATCTCGCAATCACCATATCAATATGGCCAACTCGATCAAGGTCCGGCGCTCCCAGCAATGAAATGTCTTAAGGCAACGCCTTATGATATCCTCAAACAGCTGATTGCAACAACAACAAAGGAAAACGGTGTATCAATTGTGCAACATGTCGTGAAGAAACTTGACGTGCAGTCTCGTCCTTCTCCACATACAAGTATCTACCACAAGAATACCTGATTGCAACACTTCAGCCAAACCTATGCTGATCCCACCAAAAAGATCCAGCAAACAAACATCCTCTGGGGAATACTACCATACAATAGGTGTAGTAAACAATGATGATAGCGTGCTAGTAGCACATACTAGTTGGTCACCTGAAGCTCTCTCTGCCTCTACTGATAAAGAGTCTTCACTCCAAGCCTTCTTCACCAACCTATCAGGCTCCAGCTGTAGTGTCTGACAAGAACTCCAAAGTGGAACATCTAGGGGTGAAGACAACTCCGCTGCGAAGCTCATAACCTCCTTGTAGACTGGGGTATCGTCGGCAGACATGTTCCCCTCTAACAAGTCATCAAGCCAGTTAAGCGCTCCGCTATAACCCGCAACATATGCCAAGACCACAGATGAAGATCCAAGAGGTTGATCTCGAGAAATAAATTTCACCGGCAGCTCGCTCAGACGTCTATCGCCAGACTGCCAAATGTGATAACCAACCAATGCTCAATTGTAGCAGAATAGCAAAGGATCAAATCCACAAGGACAGGAACAGCACACAGAGCACAAATTGTCACGCTTTAACAGTCTATTGAAGAGTTTGAATTCTCAAGCAACTGTCACTCCCATAAATATTGCGAAGGCTACCCCCGAAGGCACGTTGAGGTGCGTAAATGACACACACACAACCTGAACTCATTCAATTCGCAACTCAAAAGTTAACCGAACTTCACTTTGGTATTTAGGAGGGTATAATTCTGAAGGGGTACAATCAGGGAAATTGTTCGAAGGCACCAGTCCGAACTTGCTTGACTTCTGTCTAGCCTACGCTACCACAGAACGCTCGGACCGAGTGCACTTACTACAGAATGCGGTAACTTCAACAAGCTATAGCACCTCTTGCGCGGTGACAAAATGCAAGACGCAAACGCTCAGAGAAGACAACTCGCTGAACTGTACTCCAGAATCTAGAAAATCCCCCGAACTAGAGCTTCAACCCCCTTTTATACTACGCAAAATCCTAATTAGGACGGGATGGTGCTACCATCCCGTCCTAACCTTTAACCGCTGTGCCTTCTACGAGCCGGCAGACAGCCGTCCGAATGATCAACTGCCCACTCATCCGATCTTCGGCTCAGCCCCATGCGTTGTAAAACCGCCCTTATGTCCTTCTCCAAACTCGCCATTACGCCACGCGAGCTGGACAGGAACGCCTCCAACTTCTTCGCGACCCGGCGTCGACTTCTCCCTCCACCGGTCATCATGGCAGCCGCCCATAATTTGAACTCGCGCAACTCCATTCTCTCCTAAGTCGTTGTTTTCCATCGAATGAATCCCTTCAGGCACCGGTCAACACGCGTGATTAACTCCTCCCTAGTCTGATCCACAGCGGGCCGGTTCTGATCTCCCAGGTCCGCCAACTACTCTTCTGCCTGCGACCGTTGCGATCTTAGCTCCTCACAGCACGACTGCAACCTCTCAATCAAGTCTTGATCTGCCCTTCGCGCTGCCTCACACTCCTCTAGGAGTTGATCCTTCCGCACAAGCTCTGCTATTAAAATCTTGACTTGAATGCGCTCGAAAGCCTGATCCGTGTGCAACCGTTTGCGCAATTCAATGGTTTGGCATCTTGACTTTACGAGATCGTCCTTCAGCTTGAATGCAGTCTTGTGCATCTGCCACAAATTTGTTAATTGCTCTTGGAGGAACTTGTAACGCTCTTCCAAATCACAGCACTTCCGGTCTTTGTGCTCCAGCTTAGGATTTGCCGCCACTTGGTACACGTACGATTACGTACCAACTCTGCGTAAGATCTCTCGTTGCCAGCCTTTCCGTACTTTGGCATTTTACTGTCGAGTTACTTGAGAAGAGGTACCACCTACTCGCACAATATGCCAATCGGAGTACCCTGCACCGACTGCACTTCTTCCTCTGAGGGTCCTTCCGCCAAAGGCACTTACTCGGTCTCCAATATTTTTGTCGCCGCCGAAGTCCGCGGTGACTTCCTCGCTATTGGCTCGGACACTCCTTTCGTTGCGGCCTCCTCCACACGTTCCGCCAACAGTTCTGACGAAGTTGGATTCTCTCCGTCAACCGGCCTACTCAAATCCTCCCAAGACGGTTCCTCCGAAGGAAGGTTACCCACGCCTTCCGCCGTCGGCCCATCCGTACATCCATTCACCTCTTTGGCCTCCCTTCCTTCGACCATAGGAACACCTGCCGAGGGTTCTTCCCCCGAAGGCCACGGAGTCTTCTCCAAAGGCTCACCAACTCTCTCTGAAGGCTCCTCATTCAGCCTTCCTACCACCTCAGTTCCTTCGTCATCTTCTCTCGACGAAGGTGACCCTTCAGCCGTCGCAGCACGACTGGTATCCGAACTACTTCCTACTGCCAACACTAACTTTCAAGCCTTCGCCTTTGGCCTCGATCGTACGTTGGCGGTCCGACGCTTTACAGGGATGCCGCTCGATCCTCGCCTGTCCGACGAGACAACTTCGTCCCGTTTCCGCTTTCGCTGCGGCTGTTCACTCCTTCGGCTCTCTCTGCCGACTATTCTCACTCTAGGTGTGGCAACAAGGACCTTGTTGGGGTATGTATCCACTTCGACATCCTTGACATATCTTCCGGATGCCGCCCGTGACAGCAGAGGGAACTGCAGCTTCTCAGCTGCCGTCAGGGACCCCATCGTCCGATAGAAATCAATGAAGAACATGGTTAGGTTAGAATTAGCCAATCTCCCATTCTTCACGGTGGCATGCAGACGCGTCTGATGCCACAATATCTGAGCCCAATGAATGACCTTCCCCGCCAAGGCTCGCTGTACGAAGCCGATCATCCAAGAAGCCATGTATGTCGTTCGCTGTGGTCGCAGCATCTGCATAATTGCCATCGTGACGTTTCTCCGCTTCCGATCTCGGTAGTCATTCGTCTTATACCCGTTCTTTTCCGTGCGCAGGTTCTTGAACAAGGCGTCGAACGTGAGTTCTTACTTCTTCGACACCCGGACACTATCGCTGTCAAAGATATACGCGCCCTCTGAGCCCACGCAACGTCCCAACACTTGTTCCCCATCATAATTCTCCCAGGTCTCAAGGTGTGCTCAATAACCCCTTGATGGACAATCTTTCTCTTGTTGGCACTCGTACACCATCATAGGGCTAACCCAGTTCCAACCCCACAACAAAAAGGCCTATCGCACCGACAGCAATTCGTCCCTGAAGGCTCGTAATCCCATCTGGGGCACTCTCAGGGGCGTCATCCTCAATTGCCCGGTCTTGCCCATGGTGGCCGTGGTGTCTCCGCCTTCTTGCTCTCGTTGCCTCGCGTTGATCGATTACGAAATTGAAAAGTGATGAGCTGAAGTCGGTCGTTCAAGTTTTTGATCTGCGTTCTTGAATTTGGCATCTGGTCTTGGACGTTCGTCGCTTGCCCCGATGTCTGGCTATAATGGCTAACGACCTGCTACGCACGCACGTCTTCACGCCTTGCCACTTCTCGTACTCGCAACCCATAACTCCCCGCATTCCTTTGGCGGAAGTCTTCTTTCGCGCATCTCCGAAGGCATCTTTTCAAGGTCACCTTCCTTCGGCGCATGTACTTCTTCATTTCCTTCGGAGAAATCAAGGTCATTCCTTAGGGCGAAGGACCTCCTTCGGCGAAGTACTCTGAAGGCCGGGCTTCTCCATTCCTTCAAAGAAGTCACTTCCTAACTTTGTACACTCTGTACCCTTTTTAGCTTTTCTCTTTACACCCATTCTTTCAAAGACAAACTTCAGGTCTTTATTACTCATAATTACTTTATTTCCAAAAAAACAAAAAAAATGTACTACCACAGATAGGCAGTAGTCTTCGTCCAATAGTCCATGCGAAAGCCCATTGAATATAACACAACTCCACCAACAATTACATCATATGACTTTGCTAATGTAACCACCGCACGAACTCCAAACTGCGAGCTATCATGAGCATGATCATGTCTCAACTGCACCAATATGCTATCCCTTGTCATAAAGTAAGACCTATCGCTAGCGCCACCGAGTGATGTCTGGATCTAGAATGGGCAAGGTTTCAACTCTGACCTCCAAATATCCAAACTAATGCATGCAGTCTTGCTCAACATCAAACTTTGTGCACTAGATTCCAACAAAACTCTGGCTGGAACATACACCTGTCCAGTAAAACTCATCAAGCAAAATATGCCACTTCGGTTGTCCACCATACACACACGAGAGACAATCCTCTCACGATCAATGGCTGGTCGAGCTGGTAAAGACTTCATCCTTGCCGCTGCCGCCTGCCAAGTCATCTCCTTGAACAATGTAGACGTTGAGGATAGCTCCTCAACCGTATCTTCGCGTATCTTGGCACTCGTAGCAGTGATTCTCCCACGCTCATACGACGTGGCTGCTATCCAAAATATTCGAGTCAAATCAATACCAAAGTCCATCAACTCCGTGGCTGAAAACAATGGAGATCTCAGGACTGAAGTGACCATCTGCATCACTGCATTAGATGGCACGTCTGCGTCTACAACTGATGATGTAAGAACCTCAATTCTCACTCCAGTGTCACTAGGCGGTGCAGGTCTCATAGATGAACTCCTACTCAGCTCCGACAACAAAAGGTACTAGGGAAGTGTGTACTGACGTTCACCCTCATCCCTCTGAGGGTCCAACTCCACAGTCGCACCACGTGGCTCTGAAGTGTGAGCACCACCTCTGGTCACTGCAACTGATGTCTCCACCTGTGCTGCACTTGCCAAATAGGAAAAATCCTCTCCCTCGTAAGATGTGGAAGTGCTCGCCCCCAGACCAATCATAATAACAAGACTCTACTCCAACTACTGCTCAATCCGAGCAGCCATAGCGTTCTTTGTGGCAAAAGTAACACTCGCTACGGTACGCTCAATGATCCTTTAGATATATTAAGAGATTATGACTTAGTCATATATAAGTCTATGACTGAAACGTTAAATACTAATTATCATAGGAATATGTCTAATATACCATATTTAATACTATGATTAAATCTGATCATGATTAACTTGTTAATCATGACAGTTAAATCATACTTTCAAAATAAATCTATTTCTGACTTTATGACTGAAGTATTAGTAAAATCTGATCTATTTGGATAGGATATTTGGAGATTTAGACTCTTGTTCATATGTTAGGATAAAGACACACCTGATTATTAGCTTTTTCGCTCATACTTCTGATTGTTCAGTATGAGCGAAAAAGGACAAATGGCTCTGAATCGCGGATTTTTGCTTGAAGTGGACAATATTGACTTTGACGTGGCTACTAACAAAAGCATAGATTTTGCTTTTGTTTCTTTTGTTCGCATGTGAAGTAAAGTCTCCGCAATAATATGGAGAATGATTAACACTTTTTCCTCCATGACAACGAACCGAAGAGATCAAGGTGTAATATCTCCGTGCATGGCTCTCTGTAATTCTTGAAATGACTTCAGAATAAAATAGGGAGGAGTGAGAAAAACTGGGCCAGCAGGAACTACTTCTAGCTGAAAATCTGAAGAATTTAAGGTTTCGCTGCAGGATACAAGGAATAGATTCATGTATCCGTGTCCACCCCAATAAGATATGAACACTAAACTGACGGGCACAAAGCTAGGATTTTTTATCGACAGCATGGAGGGCGAATGCCTTCCACTCACATAATGTTTATCTTCTAATGTAATCAGGCCTACAGTGGACCAAATTACCCCTTCAAGTAATCACAATGGAGGTGCCCATGTTTGTTAAGTCAAAATCTATCATGGAATTATCGAAGTAACCTTTAAAATATTTCCGATCAGAAACTTAATCGAATTGATAATCTTTCTAATATTTTACGTTTTATTTTAAGCTTTAATACTGTGATTTCGTCTTGGTGGGATTTTCATAAACTTCAATAGAATGTGAACATCTACAATATCGTCCGTAAAATTTTCTAAAACTTAATCGTTTTGAGTATGTTCTCATTTGATGATACGACATATCATTGTAAACTTCAAAATTTCTCATAATTCAAATGGTGACAAAGAGAATATGGAATGGTTTCAAATATTGAGTTTTTATTTGATAATGTCTGCAATCAAATGAAATATTTTTACATTTTTATCGGCTGAAAATTAAATACATACAAACCTATGATTAAATTGTATCTTCTGCATTTTGGATTACGTCTCTACGATGTGTATTAAATTATATATATAAATATATAGTGGTGTATTTTTCTTCATTGTTATCACGTGGAAGTTTACGGTTTAACACTTCTGATCACTGTCCCTAGGGAGCTACGGCATTAGACCTCAAGTTTAAGGGGAGGGCTAGTTATCCCTCACTTAGGGTTAATTAGCTCTCACCCTTTAATTTAGTTTAATTATTCAACTACAGAGTATATCCTTTTGGACAGAGAGCATTTTTTGTCTGTATACAGTTCGTGTGAAGCTTATGGAAGCTTCTGGACAGCCGCACCAAATTTAGCGATGCTTTTAGCTTTTGTATAGCTTTTCATCCGATAAACTGCTGTATTGCAAACAGCATTGATGGCTACGGTCTCCTGCAGTTTCTCTTTCGATAAGAATTAATAAAAGTCGATGAGTTTTTCTTGGCAATGCACTAACTGTACCATGAACTTTTTCCAGTGTTTTACGACAAAACTGTCATAAGAGAAGAGTCTTATCCATAGCAGTGCTTCTGTTCTCCCAAAAATACTATTTCGGAATCACTTTATATTGAACCTGAAACTCCCTCGTTATATACCCCATTATGTCGGAAATGACAATGTGTCCTCGGTCAGTTGTCCGTTTTCCTGCTGATACTGTCAATGTCTACACAGACATAGGCATGGCGCAGTACATACACAAAAAGAAGCAGGTCACGGACACCCCTTAGGTCGAAGAGTCTCATGACGGCTACAGGGGACAGGATCCACTCTGTTCGATAGGTGTACTCGAAACAGAATTTATCAAAACACGGCAGTTCTTGGGTCGATGAGGAGTTGTTCAGGTGTGAGTCGCATTTATCAAAACTCTGGAACCCCATTGACCAGAGCTGTTTCGTTGATTCTATGATACATATTGCTATCCGTATCTAAAGGTGGAGTCAAGGTAGATATGTATTCCTAGAGGGGATTGTGGATTGTCTTCCTAATATGAGAACCTCATTATCAACTAACCACATCTAATAACGTGGACAGAATACTTCTTGATCATAGTTAGAGGCCGAACGTTGACCACTTGGTAATCGTATATCTAACCACTCCCACTCTACTTTACCTTCACCACAAGCTGGAATGCTTTTCTCGATGAGAGATTTAAAAACTATAGTGGAAGATCCCATCATGATGTGTGTGGAAAAAACCAACGTGTCTGTATAATAGCGTCACGGCTTGATATATACACTATCTGGATCAAATGATCTAGACAGTGTATATATTAAGCCGGTTCTTTACATGGAGGAAACCAAAAGGATAGTATCTTGACGGATACAACTCCATCCACTACCGGTCATACATTATAAATAATCATCCTTTATGAAAGACTATGAGTGTTGGATCTGCAATCTCCGCTTAGAATACGGTAACATTTTCTTACACACCGAGGTTAAGTTTACCGTGATTCAACTCAACTGTAGGCAAACATGCTGAAACGTTGCAAGAGGGTAACACAAATTGGGTAGGAGACGAAGGATACAGGATTGCACAACTATCCTAATTATTGCAAAAGAAAATTCATCAAAGAAGTTAAACTCCACAGAAACTCACAACATTATATAGTCAATAATTTTTTTTCTCTCCTTTTGATAAGGCTTGGGTAAAAAAAAATCCAAAATAGGCTTAGAAATTTCAAAATTGTAATTATAAAAAAATAATCATAAGTGATGTAGAAATAAAAATTGTGTATTCTCAAACACAACCTGCCTAATAAAATAGTATATGAAGTCAATATGCTCTATTTTATCATCCATCACCTAATTCTTAGCAAGGTGAAGCGTTCTCTAACTATCATAATGAATATAAACATCCAGCTGCAGTAATCTCATCTTAGTGATAAGCTTATTCAACTAGATTGTTTCCTTCGTTGCAACATATTCAGCTTCTGTGGATAACAAAGAGATGCATTTTTGAAAAGTTGATCTCCAACTAATGCAACCACCTGTAAGAGTGAAAACATACACAGTCACTGATTTTCTCTTGTCTAAATCTCCTCCATGATCAGCATCCACATATCCTAAAAACTAGTTGGTATTCATTGCTTTGGCATCAAACAATAAGCCATGTCGTGTATAGCACTTAAGATATCTAGGTATCCATTTCATTGCTTTTTTATGCATCTTGCTTAGATTTGACATGTACTGGCTCACTTTAACTACAACTGATGCTTTATCAGATTGTGTGCATACCATCAAACACACTAGACTACTCGCTGCACTCTCACAAGGAATAGAAGACATCAAGACCTTTTCAATCGCATCTATAGGACATTGCGCTCCTAAAAGTAAAAAATGATCAGCCAATAGAGTATTCACAGGTTTAGCTTTCTGCATGTTGAACTTGGAAATCAATTTCTCTACATACTTCTAGTAACAGAAAAATACTTCTAGATAACTAAAGCTTTTCTGCCTTGCGATACCTGGATATTTCCATGCCAAAAATCTGAATACTTCTGTCTGCAATCTTTAACTTATCAACAACGGATCTTATGGGAGCTGCAATAAGCATATCATCAACATACAACACAAGAATGATAAGCCCAAATGGAGCATCAAAAACCTTCTTCAAGTAAACACAAGGATCTTATATACTCTGTAAGTATAACTTTTGAATGGAAGAAGTCATTGAAACGTTTATTCCACTATCATGGACTTTGCTTTAAATTGTATAACCATTTAGGCAATTTGCATTTAATGCTTTACTTTCTTTTCATGAAAAAACCTTGCAATTATTGCATGAATATCACCTCATCGAGTAATCCATAGAGAAAGGTTATGACAAAATTCATGTGATCAAACACTAGAATCATATAGAATCACAAGGGCATGTAGCAGACGTATTGTAGAGTACTTTGCTACCGGTGCAAAAACTTCATTTTAATTCACACCTTTGTGTTGTGTGAATACCTTGGGTACCAACCTAGTCTTCAAGATTTTCTCATCTGTATTTGTACAATCATCTTTCTACTTGTAGACTCACTTACAATCTACCACTTTTTTTAACTTGGTACAATTCAACAAGTTCACAAGTGTTGTTGACATGAAGTGACTTCATTTTCTTTTTCATCATTGCATTGCACTCTTGCTTCTCACTAAAAGCTAGAGATTCGATAAAAGAAGATGGAACTTCATCTTCAATGATCAAAGCGTCATTTGAATTCTCATCATTAGTTTCAATATCATCAAAAATTGAAGGATCAAACCAAGTGTCATACCTAGAATGAGCTGATTATTTGCACTTCACAACTGTCGGCTTGATGAAGATTCTATTTGATCAATTTGTGTTGGTTCTAAATATGGCTCACCAACAATCAACTTGTCTTGTTCCACAATAGGTGGAACCTCTTCTTCTGATCCATTCATCAGTGATGTCAATATCAATCTCCTCCTCAAAAGTGTCTGAGATAAGAGTTTTGTCCTTATCCGAATCGGAGTATGCACTACATATAATGATCAGTATTCATTGAATGAAACAACCCAACTAATGAAGAGTTTGCAAGCATTGATATTCCACAACCTATATCACTTTACTCCTCTTTGATAACCAAAAAATACACATTTCTTGACCTTAGAATCAACTTTGTCCTATTATCCTTCAAAGTAAAAGCATAAGCATCACAATCAAAAACTCTCAACATAAAGTAATCACATAACCGTTTATACGATAGTTCAAACGGTGTCTTGAACTTGATGGAGCTATTAGGAGATAGATAACCAAGTAAGCTATAATATTCATGTCTATTAATTTTGCTCTGAAGTATACAATGTGATGAGACTGCAAGTAATTTTCTCCTTTTTCACAATACAATTGAAATTCAGTTGTATTGTACTTCTCGTCGTTATCTGTGTGCCAAAACATCTCACCTTCTTTTCAGTCTGGATTTCAACTAGAACCTTTCAATTCTTGAAAATCTCAAAGTCCTTAGACTTCTGTCACATGAAGTATATTCACACAAATCAAAAATAGTTATAAACGCAAGTTTACGTAGTATATCTTTCTAGAGTGGGAAGAACAAGGAGAAAGTATCCATACATCAGAATGAATGTATACAAGAATTTCTGATGAATTATGCACTCCAATGCTAAATGCAACTCTATTTTGTTTGCCAAATACACAATGTTCACAAAATTCTAGCTTGCATTGTCTCATTCGGGGCAATAAACTCTGTTGTGTAAAATGACAAAACCCTTCTCACTCACGTGATCTAGTCAAAGATGTCATAGATGAGAAATTAAATCTAGAAATGTTATAACATGTGGCTCTCCAAAGATCGTTGTACTCTTCAAGAAATATAAGTATTCTTGAACCCCTCATGAGAATGTGATAATCATCCACCACAGTAAAATCCCACTCTCAATGCTCTACTAAAACTCTTTCAAGTCCAAATTCTCTAAGTGAAATTAAGTTCTTACACATATTAGGAATGTGACGTACGTTGATCAAGTTAGGGATCATTCCATCAAACATTTGAATCTTCATAAATTCAATGCCAACAATTTTGCAGCTTTGATCATTTCTCATAAAGACTTTACTAGTTAACGGAGTGTAAAAACTAAAGGTCTCTTTAACATGACAAATATGATAAAGCAAGCTAAAAATAAATCCATTCATCATAACTAACATGGACAAAAGTACAAAGTGCATAACTGGAGTCCTCAATTACGACCACGCTTTTCGAGTATTCATCGGTTGTCTTACTATCAATCTTTGAAATGTGATTAGATTTGCCACATTTTTAGCACTTAATGTTTTTATCATTTCTGGACTTAGACCTAGACCTAGACTTGGTTGTGCTATGTCCAATTTTTTTCTTCCGAGTAGATGTCTTACCACAAGAGAATGCCAGGACAGTAGACAATGAAGTGGATTAACTCGAAGAAAAAAGCACAGACACCAACATCTTTTGTTGCATGTCGTCGGTTAATAAGGCAATATCAACTTCATTTTATTTGATGATTTCCTTGTCGTAGTGAAACAACATCCATAACATGGATTAATATGAAGCCGACAAAGAACTCAACAGCTGAATCACTTTTTGCTCATCACTCAAATCTTCTTCAAGGTTCTCAAGATTCACAACCAAATTATTGAAGACATATACATGGTCTTGGATCTTAGCTTTTTCCTCCATCATGAAGTTGGTGAGCTTCAAAGCCAATGTACATTTGGTTTGAAAGCTCCTAAATAGGATATTTCTCATACAAATCTGCAAACAAATCTTCTATCATTGGCGCCACTTCCATTTGCTTGAAGACATTTGACTTGTATCCAATACCACAAGATTTATAGCAAGATATTAGATGTCATTTCAATCATCATCATCTACATTGTAGGATTGTGGATTAAATATCTTGATCAAAGTCATAGCACCAAGTACACTAGCGACTTGTTGCTCCCACAATACCAAGTCATTCCGTCCATCTAGTTTTTCCACCTCAAACTATGGACCTCCAAGCTTATTCAACGCCATTGATTTTTTTTTCTCCTAAAACGTAGGCTGAGCTCGGCTTGTATTGTCTACTTTTCTCCTTTATGTCTACTTCTCTCTCTTTTGTACTTAAGTTGAATTCTAGATCACTAAAACTGCTCATTCCTTAAGGAATTGGCAAAAATCTCGTATGTACTCTCAACACTTAATTATAAAAATGTTCCCAACAAAATATTTTTGGAATTGAAATGTAAGTTCAATTCCGCATAGCCTACAAGATAAATTATTGGAATGTAAAATCGGTTTGTCAAAATCAACCTTGAGTAAAAAATTATTAACGTTAGATCAGAGGGATAAAAAATTGAATTTGGACCTCCGAGAGAATCTTCAGTACCACCGATTTATACGTTGTACATTTTCAAAACCATCTTTTGTACCACGTGCTCAAATTGACTAAAAAATACCTTGCAAAATTTGAGTTCAATTTTTGGTTGTTTGCCTCGTCAAATCTTTCAAAATTGCCAAAAATCAAGCTTATTATTTTATTAATTTTTGACCAAGATTCTTCACAATGAACTTTGCCTTGTGAAGGCGTCCACGATACCTTTTTTTTACGTGCTTGATACAAGTGACCTGCACTTTTAAATTTTAGGGTTTTCGCAACTCACCGTTTTGAGTCCGCATTGTCGCTCACTATACTGCCACCATAGCCAAGCTCAGTTCCAAAAATTCAATTGTCTGTAACTTCATCCATAATTTGACAAAGTTTAGATCAAAATGATAAGCTAGTAAATATATATTATTGATATAAATTTAACATAGTATAAAACATTAACTGATCTTTTTGAAAAATATTTTGCAATCATGAATTGAAAAAAAAAGGAAGCGTCTAGTTATACCTCAGTTTAAGCTAAATATATCTCACTCTACTATATAGAGTTATGTGATTGATCGATACCATGACCTGACATGAAATATATTCTTCATGGAGATATAGAAAGAGTAGAAGTAGTGCACAGCATGGCAGTGTTAGCCTACGGTGAGTGATAACTAGCCTGTCTAAAAAAATTGCTATAAGTTTATAAAATAAATAAACATCATTAAACATGGATTGTAATATTAATTTGTAAAAATTGAAATTATTCTCAAACTCGTAAAAATTGAATCTAAAAAAATTCATTAAAACAAGATGATTTATGCTTAATAAAAATGCAAATAAAAAAACACAAACAACTGAGCCATAAGAAATACATAATTTATAATAATTGAATAAACTCATTTTTTCATATAAAAATAGAAGATTTAATATTAGAAAAGCTTCATCTCATTTTGAAAAAAATGTCATATTTTGTATGATCAAATAAATGTATCAAATATGTTTAAAAAAAATTTTTATAAGATTCAAATAATTATATAAATATATTTTTCCATTCGATTAATTCAATATGTAAAAAAAAATCAAAATCTTTTCTAATACTTTTTGACTTAAAAATATACACAAAAAAAAATTTCAACGTGCCAAAAAAATAATATTTCCTGCATGAAATATATTCTGTTAGAGAAAATTTATCTTCAGCTTGAAATATTTATGAGTTTTTATGAATTACTAACAATATAACCTTTAAGCATTAAAATAGTTTTCTTCTGAAATCCAAAAAAATAATTTGCAGTTAAAAAGTGATAATTTTTTATATGATGTGAAATTTTTTTGTATAAATGGAAGTTTAAACTTTCAAAATTCAAAACATAAAGTTATAACAGTATATTAACTTTTTTTACTTGAAATTTAAATAAAAAATATATGATATTTATTGTAAATAGATTCAAAATCAATTTGAAGTTTTGATTTTACCACAGTGTACTCTCTAAGCATAAACATATAGATGCATGTGCATAGACAATTTTTCTAAAGTAATTGCAAATGCAAAAAAAATGATAAAAATAAAAGAAAAATATCAATAAAAGCATAGCAATCAAACTTGAAAGCCACAAATTATTTGTGCAATCGATTATTTTCAGTTCATGAATATTGTTGTTTATGATACTGAAGATTTTAGAAGTAATTGATGTAAATTTATGACAAGTTTGATCATAATATTAAATTTTATAAGAATAAATTTTATTTTTATCATACAATTTATATATATCTTGAAAAAATCAAGACAAAAAATGTCGGAAGTGATTACCATGATTCTCTTTTGAAATAAAAAATCAAATTATGAAATTTTGTTATAACAACGAAAGCATAATTTTCAAACACATAAGAGAAAAATGTAGATTTTTGAAAAAATATAAAAATATTTTTAATTATATTGTTAATTTTTATGAATTTTAGAATATTAACCTATAATCCAACTTAATATGCATTAACATGTATGTTTAATTTGACAGGTTTTTTGATATGAGTAATCAATCATTTTTTATTTTCTGTGTTGAGATGAAAGTAAATTTTAAATAAATGATGACATTATGATAAATTTGAGAATTAAAATCATAATAAATTAAATAATTTTTTATAGATTATATTGTATCAAAATAGAAAAATCACATTACGTAGTGCAATCTTATTGGATGCATTGTTTATAGACTATTTGATAGTCATAATTCATTTATTGAAAAATACATATTTACCATTTTGCATTATCTCTAGATTTTCATTTACTTCAAAGATTTATTAAAATTTGATAATGTAATTGATGTTGAATTATACAATGCCAAATCATCAAATGAATAGGTGAATACTGTTTTGAAAAAATTGTAAATAAATTTAAATAGAATTATATATTATATTTTTACATGTGAATGGAATGCATCGATCATTGTTAAATGCAATGTAGATTGCACATTTGCAATCTACATTGCAAAAGTTCATAATTTAGTCTACAACAAAAGCTGAATGTGTAATGATAGCAAAAGCAAAAAACAACAGTTTGGTTGAATTTTCTTGTGCTAAAATTTATATTAATGCATTTAATCATAAACATTTATTTTGAAAAATAAATAAATTGTGAATTCAAGCATGAATAGTAAAATAAAACATGTCAAATATCTATTTTTGAAATAAGCTCTGATTGATAAAATGATTGAATTAGTCAAAATAAATTTCACATCCAATTTTGATGATGTTATCATAAAAAAAAGGTAATTTTTCATGTTGCAAACACTATAATAGATATAAATAATGTAAATCTTCTAAAAAGATTTTTAGCATGGAATTTCAATTTCAATTGATCAAAACTTTTGTTTTTCACATCTCACTCTTTATTATTTCACGAAATAGTTGGAAACTGTGAGTAGCTCTCGTATCATTTGTCAAAAATAAAATTCACAATATCATCATCAAACCCAAAACCCACGGAGCACAACATACCCTACGGCAGATTCAACGTTAGAAGAGAACGTGGTTTCGCTCTAGATTAGGTTTACTAAAAAAACCTGTTACAATATGCTAAGACAAGCTAAAGGGATCTTTACAAAAGCGAGGTTCAAATATTGTTCTTGAGATGGCGCGTCTGCAGGATGGAGAACCGTACGATCATCAGACATGGTACTCTCTAGCTTTACAAAACACCAGAGGATCAAGTACTAAAACGAAGTCTTGTTTTAAATGCGCGATGACTTGGCGCTGGGTTGGCGTCTATGTGGAAGGTAATAAATGCAATCCATGGGCCATATTCCAAGAGCACCTCTCGAGATGTTCTAGCGATTTGGGACGAGTACCATATGCTTCTCGTTAAACTCTCGTTGTTTTTTCTGCCACGTGGAGGAGAGTATCGTAATATGGTATGCTATTTTGCATTGGCGGGAGTACTCTTAGCGTACGTTGAAGAAGTGAAATTTCTAGTTGAGAGAATTGATGCAGGTGGAAAAAATTTGTCGTAAATATTTCAACAGTTTTGAGAAATGAAGAAGTATTTCCGTGCTCATGGAAATGGCATGCGTTCTCTTTACAAGAAACATTGTGGTACTAGACCCATCCCGTACACTCGGAGTACTATCCTTGTCTAAATATGGCCCCAACTTGGCACACAGATTATTTCGACAGTATTTGACCACCGGTTTTGTAAAGACCTCCCAAGTCTCGCCATCCTTTGTAGTCTAAACAGATAGAAGCCTAAACCACTAACTGGATTTTTGGAAAAACCAACGGACAGAGGTTTATTCCTAACGTAAAGCAATAATTTAAAATATCTTTACAAATTTTTTCTTAATATTTGTTGAATATTTTTTTTAAACACATTGCAATTAAATGACAAATAACATTAGCATAAAATTCTATCAAAAATATAGCCAAATCTTGAAAATAAGGATCAAATGCTATTGAAAAATTTAGAATTTCAAATTTTTTTTTAATGAAAATTCAATCATTTTATTTGATAAGTTTTTTTGGGATTTATTTTATGTTTTAAATATAACTTACGGTGTCAATTACGGTAATTATGATCAATTTAACTTGTAAACTACTTTGTATTAGCATTTTTTGAAAGAAATTTTGCAATTTTAATCATATAACCAATAAAACATATACAAAGAAAAAATTATGAAGATTTAATTTTTATTTTGATTTATTTTAGTTAGTTTGAGTATGATTGGTTCGATGAAATTAGCTATTGCTATGAAGTAACTGGTGAAAGCTCTGTGTGAAACAAACTATGATAATTTTAGTAAAAAAATTGTGCATATTTGTGTACATGATGTGACTAAGAACATAATATTTTTTTTATTATATGAATATCATTCTGAAAAAATCTTCCTTATTGAATTTCATACTAGATGTGAATAAGTTTAACTTTGAAATGACAAGAAAAAAAATGACACCTGTTCCTACTAGAAATAAATTTGTGATCAAAAGAAAAAAGTTTCATGAATTCAGTCTTTTGTTCAAGGTTCCATTTTTGAGTAAGGTATCATCAAGGAATTTTAATCCAAATTAGCTTAATTTGAAATGAAGAGCATATCATGAATGTCGGACATGTAAGATAAGCACCATTCTATCTTAAAGATTTCAAGTTTGTTTTTTTTAAATGCTGCAAATATTGTCTATTAGAAATGTTTAATGCGTTCAGTAATTATAGCTTCTTCTTTTTATTTGTGCAGAATTACCAGTCACATTAGAACTATTGGTTCATAATAAATCATTTTGTGTGATTATAACATTGCATCCTTTCTCTTATCATGAATGGTTATTATGACTTGAGAAATAAATCATCAGTTGAATCCATCAATTTACAACTGTGGTGGATGATAAATGTGAATAAGTATTACTAGCCTTGATTCTCTATTGCGAGGTGGTTGGCGTTAGGTGAAGGCACCTGGCTATGTGAAGATTCATAGCCTAGCCTCTAGGTAGTTCGCTATGCGAAGACTTACCAAGCCAAAGATAATTAGCGGGTATGTTAAGCGCTCCGCACTCGGCCTGAGAAGAGGCACCAATGGTTTTGCAGTTGAGATATTAACATAATCATTAATATTTGAAACCAATCCATATGCTAGTATCTAAATTTATAAAAGAAAATTCTCATTGCAAATAAAATAATTTCCAATATTATATGGTAAATACATTTGGAGTCATATTTTCATATTATTGGAAATATGGAAATATGTTTACCAACAAAAATACTAAATAACTTAATACTCAAACTAAAACCAAATCATTCTTGACCCTCAGTACCATAATTAATCACATTAGAGTTGCCTTGGATTGAAAAAATTTCGACCATATAGCTCATATTGATAAACATAATTCGTTCTCAAATAAAATTGATTTTGAAAAAAATGTCTTGATATTAACATAATCATAATCTTTAGATATATAACAATCCTTGTAATAATCCCCACTATATTACATCCATTCGCAGAACATATTCCCACAACTAGGAGCCAACCATACATTATCATGGCTAAAAAATTTCACAAAACTCTCAAATTCACGCCAACACCAGGTTTAATTCCTGCATCGTCTTTTTTAGTTCAGATATTATCAACACACCCGTACTTAACAAACAATCAAAGGGAAACAAGCGAACCCTAGCCCTCTCATCTAAAAACCATAGGTTTAGAATAAAGTGTAAACTGTTTTTCCTCATTAACCTTGGGGTTGAGGCGATGATGTTTAACAGAGAGGTACGTACAATTCACAAATCAGCACAAAGAAACAAGAGGCATATGTATCTTTCAAGGCATCCACAACAGAACCCACATCCACGCTGCCAAATTGGTAAACAAAGAAAGCCTTGTAGATTTGCTGTGAGCTTGACCTAATTTTCTAACTTCGTGGTCTTATTTTACATTAGATGTGTATTAACGGTTGGGGAACAAAGAATTAAAGTATGCATCCTTCCATAAAGAATCTCTTCTCCTACATTCCTGTTGGTCCTACTCCTTTCCATGGAAGAAAAGAATAGTGAGAATATCAATTTCCGGTTTTACAATGAACTCAGAAAATGTAACTCGATAAATAATGTGTTACTTTCATGTAATGATGGAAGAAGTGTCTCAAGTATGCTCATTTTTAGCGTACTTTATTATGAACGTTACGCAATGTTCAGTCAAGACGAGGAACGACTGGACAGAACGGAGTGACGAACTAAAAAATTTATTCTTTGTACTCGAACTTCTTTTAAGAAGAAGAAATACTCATTTAACTTAACCATCACTGCTCATGATAGTAGAAATGGTGTCACCTTTTTTTGGGTGAGAGAACAACTTTTTCCCATCCCACCTAGAAGTGGGAGCAAAAGTGGAGGGACAAACCCTACCTTGGACAAAAAATGACTTGTTTGGTACACCTAAACTACATGAAAGGAAAGAACAAAGTTTTTTCAATAACTGCTTGTAGCATAAGCCGTTATGTTTGGACCTTGAAGTACAGTCTAGTTCCTTCGGAGAGTTGTGATACTTACTTTTTTTGGCCACAAGGAATCTTAAACCCTGGATCTTTTAGCCAGCATGAAAGTAGACTGGGTTAATTACTTGCTACAATATCTGAATGTCATGAAAGTCAAAGTGTCTGTGTATGTGATTAATTAATTTTTCTAGTTATTAAGGGGATTGCTCTGTTTATGGTGGTGATGAGTTTGGCCTTACGTTTAAGGTGCGAACTTTATTTCATAATATTTGTTTCTTGTAAATTCAGCACAACACTTATAAGAAAGAATTGATAGGATAGTCAAGTTGAGCCCCAGGAGCACAACAAAAAGTACAGATAGCCACAGGCTCAACGAGAATGCGCAAGTTGTAATTAGGGGAGGTAGCGACAGTAGACTAGGGTGTCCTTAAAGGTCGGGCTAGAATGCTATAAGTGATTGAGTTTACACATACAAGTACCTTGTGCTCATCACAAGCAGTGCATCACCTCGATCGGTCAATATATCGAGATGATAAGCTCACAATCTAAACGAATGCTGTGAATACACAAAACTTTTGCTTTATATGACCTGTGACACAATGTGCAATAATGTGGGAGAAGTGACAAATTATTACAATTAAAGACCAAAATAACACCCACACAGTGAATGTTGATTTGGTAAGCAAAATATATAAAAACAAGGACGGTATCATTCCATCCTTAAACAAGTTGCATAATAAATTCTCAATTTAATAATCGAATATTAGATAAAAAATTCCTCTTTAGTGTATTTCCATTCTACATTGATTTCATGTATCAACAATATTTTATTTTATTTTTTGTTGAAAACAGATTCGATAATTTTGAAGAGAACATTATTTGCATTATCAAACTGCAGATCCAAATATACATCTGAATACTTCGACTTCTAGTTGATACAAATCTAAAATCTAGTAAATATATTTTGTGCACAATTCATAGCAAATAATCATATGTTACTTCCAAAATCTTTATCTGTAATTGCCAAATAATCCTTGACCTTCTCATATCTACTGGGATTCCCTTTGACTTGAAATGTAGAAATTTTTGAAAAAACTTGTGGAATCATTTTAATCAATACATTTTTTATCAAGAATTATCGAAAATGTGAATTTCATGAATATTAGAAGCAATTAAAATTTTCCTTCATTTCAATTTTTTTTAACAATTGTAACTGTACATCTTGCATTTAATAACGATTTTATTGATACTAATGATTTTTTCATTTTTTGATTCCTCAAGTTCATAAAAATAGATATTTTCAACTCTACTTAGGAAAGAACAAAACATTTATGATATCTTGTAGATTATGTTATTATTGAATTTAAATTTAAAAATTAATATAATAAGATTTAATACCATTATTTTATTTTTAAGTCAAATCAAGTTTCCATTCATGACTTTTCTTTTTGAAGATAAGATTTACTGCAATCCAACATCAACGTCTTTCTTCAGTATTTTGTCGTAGGTATTAAAAATTCAAAAAGTGTTTCAATTCTTCATTACGCATTGAGTTGTGTTATATCTTACACGTCACTCCAATTACATATTTCTGCGCAAGTTCTTTATTCACCAATCATACAGATTTAGTAAATCATAATCTAGAAAGATGTAAGAGTTTATTTTACAAATTGGCTGGAGCTGAACTCCCCAATTTGTGTTGATTAAGTGGAGATTCCAGCACCAGCCAATTTGTAAATATAAAACAGTTAATGTGAGAGGTAAAAATACATCTTAATTGAAGTATTGAATCTATTTATGAATGAATTTTATAAGATCGGAGTAGATTTTGAGTTAATTTAAAAAGAATATCCATTCCAAAATTTGGTTAGTAATGAATTAAAGGATTCAAGATTCAACCTGTTAGTTCAACATTTTCTTTTACTGTCTCTTTGTTCTCGGTGTTATTATCATGAGTCAGTTGAAGATCTGCATATTCGTTCTTCATTCAAAAAGGAGAAAATTTTACAAGTACTTTATAAAGCATTCGTCTAGGGTTTTCTATATAAAATCCTCAAACGGTATCTACATAATGAGAGTTGTTGTCCCTTTACTCATAACAAAATGCTTTTAGAGGGTTGAACAGTCTTCATAGATAATCCAAACCACAGTAAGTCATGGAATAAACAATTTGAACTAGCACCTCGTTCTTGCTAGTAGACAGCAATCTCTGAGTTCTTTACTGCAACGAAAAACTGGTAAGAAACCAACTGTACCTTCAATATATAAACTGAACCAAAAGATGGAGAAAGCTTCAAGGCAGAAAGAAATTGAGGTTGATGGTGATAATACGTATTGCATCTAACTCACATGCCTGCGGTACAGTTCTTCTAATAAACTACAGCTATATATATAGTGCAGATTCTGTAGACGGGTCGAAGTGGCGATGGTCTCGAGACGTTCAAACTTCTTACCGATCTGATCTTCTTATCGGACCTGATCTACGTTGAGTTACTTCAGTGCTGTACTGTAAGCCGTAACTATATAAACCAGAGATAAAGTCGGTCCTTGTTGCGAACCTCCTTATGAAGCTCTCCGCATACAGGGAGACTTTGCCACTGGGGAAGTATAAGAAGATCCAGCTCGTCAAAATCTGGAAAATATCTGCAAGTATTGTACTTTGTCATAAGTTCTGGTTGGTTCGTGCATGTTTTATTCCATGGGTCTCCGTAGCTCTTACTTATTAGACGCTCTGATCAAGTCTTGCAGTTCACTAACAGGGTTACCTGGAGTCGCTTCACATTCTTGCACCCATGCTCCCCATACAACAGAGGTTCCCGACGACTGGACTCTGGTTCCAGTCCGCAGAGTAGTTGATTTTGATATAATTGTGCACTGTGCAGTACTATGGTCAAGCTCGGTCCGGCCTTCCCAAATGCTGGCAGGAGCGCCATCAATAGCGTAGCCATGGCACCCGATGGGTGTCGGAGAGCGACGCTGTACAGGTGACAAGGACATGAATGCCGACATCTGAAGGTCCACTGACTAAACGCTGGGGAAACGTGACCGAGGATCAGAGTTTGATGGCCTTTATGTGAAGAGAGCTCAACTTTATGTCGAACTTTCGTCTTTTAGCCAAAACTCCTTCTGATGTGGAGACTTAAGTAGACTAGTGTCATCCCTTTGGGTATTTGAAAAACCTTAAACTTGTTAAAAAGCGTAAAAAGCGTCTTGATGTTTAAACGACATGCATTCATAATTGCTGATGGTTTCAGCTTTTCCCTGCCGATCCTCTCACCCGAGGAAAAGATTTGTGAGGCAGATCATAACAAATAATCGTCTCCAATTCAACTGTAAGACGAATTACGTGGCAACGTGAAGATTATCCCTTTCAAGTTTCGACTATAATTCTAGATGAGAATAGAAGTTATATGACAAGCAATGTTCAAAGCTAGACAAGTGAACGGTTGTTGGACTAATCTGACAGTATGTTCCAAAGAAGCACAATGCAAGAGCTTTTACACTTTTGAAAACGTACATCTCAATCACAGAAAAACGTTTAGAAAGAATGACAAGCAAAAGAGAATTTAAACATCTCATGCAACTTGCAAGACTTCATCTTACTTCTTTGTATGTGCTCAATTACCTACAAAGTGGTCCTGAAATGATTTCTATATCCCTTATTCAGTGAATTGTTGTTCCCAATAGAAACACAAGTGAAAAAGAAGAAAATAGCCCAATCCATAGTCAACTCAGGTTTTAAATCGCTAAATTCCTTGACTGCTGAAGGTAGCTGTTAGTGAGGGTTCAGATTTCGGGGGAAGTAGAACGTAGAACGTAAATCACTTTGCAACTCAATCAACTCCGAAATTTCTATTCCAATACAGAAACTTCATGTAAAATAACTCTGGCCATTTGTAGCCCGAAGATTCATATGAGCGAAGCACCTTATATTCACGTGCATTGAAGAGATATTAAGATGCAATCATAACCCAGAAGTGGAAGATTGCATGGGATCTTCTTGTCTATCTGTAAATTTATGATCATGAGAGTTTCGTTTCAATCATCGGTACGACCCGTTGTGCTATTCGCCATAACCCCACTTACCTACAAGATTACCGTAATTGGAGTAATGCATGGAGGCGAGGTACTTGATATTGAAACGTATTAAGTTTGCCGAAACAGCATATTGATGGTAGTTGACTGGTAATCAGTCAACACTGATGGTATGCATTCGGATTACAGCATCTGACTCCAAATCTCCACGTTCAGTCGAGCCATGTGGTGAGGTGAACCTATCGTTCTCACAGGCAGTTAGAATTATTATGATCTAACCTTGCATTAACGCTTGCTCTTGGCAAGATAGCGCTCCTGACCACGATTCTCTCGAGGAATTCTGAGCTACCGGCATACGATGTCATTGTCACCGGCTAACCAGCAGCCAGCTCGTACAGCTATATGAAGAGCTGCATCTAGCCTTCGTTTCGACGAGATGCACGGCAAACCTCTCCACCGCACCCAAGAGTGGAAATCGCTAACAAGGTGAGACTGGGCTTTGGGAGAAAATCTCCGCGGGCACTGGAGGAAGCGTCGAATCTTTGCGGAGAAGTACACTTTTTTATTATATTCAGTGCCGAGAGGTGTGGAGTAGTCCTCTCGGTAGTAGGAGTACTTGGGTAACCCTCCGGCCGATAGAAGCAAAGACGGTCTGGATATTGCATAACAAAAGCCGGGATCTGCATGCCTAGCGTAGCGAGCCTGGCGTGAGGCAGTTGACACTGTGCCCGTTCGACTGATGTGCTCTCGCGGCTTGAAAGGCTCGTAGACAATCATTGGCCGGAATTGAAACCCACGGGCACTAGATTTGGCGAACACCCTCCGCTCCCCTCACCTGCCTTGCCTTGCCTTGCCCTGCCTGGAGAGAGACAGGATTTGTCTTCAGGCTTCCGGGAGTGCTTTGGTGATCCGGAGACGCCACCGTCAGCTTGTCTGGTGCAGTTATGTCCATCGGACCATTTTCCCTTTGGAGTTTGTCCACAGTTTCAAGTTTCATTTTGGGGAACAGATTGAGACAATTTTGCTCTCGCGAAATTTGCGGAAAAAAACAAGCACTCGGTGAAGCGTGGGAGGACGGAAGAGGGGAAGGACGGACGGCGACTCTGATTTGACTCTTTCAATGTGTTAGCTGAAGACGTAGGCGTCAGAATGTCTGTCCTTTTGGCCGACCGTTGACAAAATTCCGATCAGCTTTTACCTCCTAGCTGCGCCTCTCGCTTCATGATGACAGAAATCACAGAATCCCTTTAAAGTCCGTAGCATCGATCCTCACTTTGTGCCATTGAGCGTTGCGTTCTGGTCTCCTGGCGGACCAGACCGAATTTCGATCCTCGGGTAGGAGAAGAGCATATCGATCGCCAGGTACAGCCACTGCGTCCTCACCACAACAACCTGTCCTGTCCGACTGGCTGCCTCCGCTCCTGCTCACTGGAACCAGAACCAGCAGCAGTCGCGGCAGCATTTCTCATCGCTGAACTTGTTGCTCAGCTGAAGCGTTTATATAGCGGGGAGCAAAATAGCTCGTTCTGAGCTGCGGAGGAGTCTGAAATTCAGCCACTAAACCCGCAGCTGGGTTTCTGGGCTCGGGCCGAGTCGGTTGATGCAGGATTCACGGGCGGGTGATTCATATTATGCAGCAATTCACCACTCTCTTGCTCCCGTCAGTTGAATTTTGGAGTGGATTGCAAGAATATTCCAGGCCGGGGCCCGTGGTATGATCTCCGCTCGAGTTTCGGGAGAGCATTAGAGCGAGTGCAGATCCGGTGGCGAAGATGGCCGACGCAGATCCGATTTCTGAGCCCACCGTCGGGTTCAGCATGATTCCTTTAGTCGGCGTGGCCACTGGCTTGGTGTTGCTCGTTTCTGTGGTTGTATCGAAGCTGCTGTTCTCGGCCCCGAGGCTGAGTATGCCCCCGACTCCGAAGGGCGTTCCTCTCTTCGGGACCATGCTCAAAACTCGAGGCCCGAGAACTCACAGAATCCTGATAGAAATTGCCAAGGACTTCGGACCTCTGTACGCGCTGAAGACGGGGTTGAAGTATTTCATCGTCATCAGCTCTCCGCAGATCGCGTATGAGGCCCTGATCAAGGAAGGGCAGCTGTACGGGACGAGGCCGAAGCTGCTGTCTCGCCTGAACTTCACGGGCTGGAGGAGTGTGAACTCTGCCCTGTACGGGCCATACTGGCGAGGAATTCGTAAGAACTTGGTGTCGCAGGTGCTGTCGGCGTCCAAAGTCGCATCGTTCGCCCCGTTTCGCGAGGAGGAACTGAACATTCTGATCGAAAGGATGGCGAGCGAGGCGCGGGAGAATGACAATGTCATCACATTGCTGCCGCACTGCCGCTTCACGGTGTTCAGCATTCTGCTTCACGTCTGCTTCCGCAAGCGGTTTCCCGAGGAGGATGTGAAGAAGCTCGACGCGATTCTGAAGCGGCTGCTGCAAATTCTGGCTCCGCAGGTGATCGACTTCCTGCCCTTCATCCAGGCATTCTCCAAGAAGCACAGGAACGAGTGCCAGCATTTGCTGGGCCGCATGAGGGCCATCTTCCAGCCGCAGATCGACGAGCACCGCGAATTACGAAGGAAGGGCACTCCCGTGGGCGATTACGTGGACTCGCTCATCGTTCTGCAGACGGAGATGGGACTCGTCGACACGGACATCCTCGGGCTGATCGGCGAGGTGCTCACCGGCGGGACTGACACCACTGCCAACCTGATGGAATGGACCATGGGCAATTTGTTGACGCATCCGAAGATTCAGACGCGGCTGTACGAAGAGATCCGCAGCGTGACCGGGGGCCGCACCGTGACGGAGGCTGACCTGGAGCAAATGCGCTACCTCCAGGCCGTGGTCAAGGAAGCTCTGAGGAAGCACCCGCCGCTGCCGCTGGGCATCACGCACGGGGTCACGCAGCGCACCAAGCTCCGGGGCTACGACATTCCGGAAGACGCGCTGGTGCTCTTCCACATCCAGGCCATGCAGAACGACCCCCGAGTCTGGAAGGAGCCCCAGCTCTTCAACCCCGACCGCTTCCTCAACGACGACCCCAACTTCGACATGACGGGCTCCCATGGCCCCCAGAGCCTCCAGTTCATCCCGTTCGGCGCAGGCCGCCGCATCTGTCCCGGCATGAGCCTGGGCCTCACCCACGCGCATCTCATCCTCGCCCGCCTCATTCAATCGTACGAGTTCACCAAGGTAAACCCGGACGAGGACGTGGATTTTGAGGAGACTCTGCGCTTCACAATAGTCATGAACAATCCCCTGAGAGTGCGCATCAAGCCGCGCTCTTCTTAATTTATAAGAGAGAGAGTGAGAGAGAGAGAGAAGTTTGTTTGTATATGCACTTGGCAATCCCAGAGTGAAAGAAATAGGAAGGATAGGAAAGGAAAGGAAACGTACAGCTGCAGGTGTAGCCGGGCAAAGAAACTCATGAATTTTCTTCAAAGTAGATTATGGTTTTTTGATGCCTTAATATTATTTTTTGAGAAGGCTGCGTGTAAGAGTCATTTTCCAGCATAGCAATTAGCAGCGTCAAACTGGCGGATCGATGGGCCAGCCTCGCAGCTCGGAAGAAAGATCACAACGCGGGTCTACTTTGTACAAACTGAAAGAGATGATGATGAATTGGAGGTCTATTTCTTGCTTGTGGGACTCGTTTCGAGTTAGTTTGCGTGTTTGATTGATGGACTCTGTCTGAAGTTGTCCGTTTCACATACTCACATTCTTCATACCAAACCTCCTCCATTTATGGACGAGTGAGTTTGTGTCAAAGACGAACCGCGACAGTTCTTTCATGCGCATTAAAAAGCAGTTCATTGATGTGGTGTATCGTCGAGAGATCACGTGCATGGATCTTGAGGCTCACTCCCCTCTCTACCGGAGAGTGATTTTGGATGAATCAAAGTGGGGAGAGTATCTACACTACTTGCACGGCGTGTATGCTTCCGTCCATAATTCTCCTGATGATAGTTAGAACGCATCTGTAGACGGCATGGTGAAACTGTAAAATGTGTGTGCTTACGAGAAAGTCTACTTCCTCCTGCGCCTTGCGCATTGCACGGTCAGAGCAGCACAACCATCTCTCCCTAAGAGTGCTTCACCTGATGAGTGGTACATGCAGAGGAGCTTGCAGGCAGCTAGTCCCGAGCCGTTTGTACAAATATACCAAATCGAACCATGACAAGCGACTGACTTCTGTGGGTAGAACGATCTGACGCACACGAAGCAAGCACAGATCAAGGCCCTTGAGGTCAGACACTCCCAAAAGTAGATCGTCATTACGGTCAACGAAATCGTACAAAACAGAGCGCGTCGTGCTGCTGTACACTGATTTATCAATCATGGTAACGCCCCGTATATCAGAGGAAAAAGCTGAGCTTCAACACAAATGCGAAGGGCAACATTTCCAACTTCTGCACCTAATCTATGACCGTCAGTGGCATTAATGTATTCTACCTGAATGATGACTTCCAGAAGTTGCCATGGGAGCTGCTGAAGATTACTCCTGCTTCGTTCTAGCTCTTAACGCTGGAAGGGATCAGCTTATAACTTGTTTACGGCTGGCGGATGACATTTATATCGTTCTTTGTGTGCTTAATCACTCTCTCCGAGCCTCTCTTTAAACTCCAGGACCCCTTGGGAAAAGAATGCCACGGTACGAATTTTTCGACGGTACCTTCTCGCCATGTGTTGCTTGTTTCTTGTCATAAAGATGCGAGGCTATGATTGACATTCCTTGGAGCGTTGGAACTATCATGTCAACATCAAGCTACTTATTCGTGCATAAATTATACTGTGCATGCGACCGAAGGTCAACACTCCTGTCCTGCAGAGCCTTCTTTCTCTGTTGTTTCCTTTCATATTCTACGCTCGTCTCTGCAAAGGCTTGTGGGGTCGTGGAGTAGATATCAATATCAGTTGTTCAAGGTGTTATTTCATGATGAGCTCTTTCCTCTTTGAGATCTGTTTTTCATATCGTTCAAAATATTGTCCATTCAGAGATCCCTGAACACTGCGCAAGTTATTTCTCGGCTACTTGACTAGCTTCTAAAGCAGCACCGCCATCTCGCTAAGATACATTTTAATAATCAACTGTTGGCAAGATAGTGGCGTGGAGTCTCGTAGAATGATTCGTTTGGACATTCTACATAAGAATTCTGGAGGGCGGGTCAATGTAAGCCTGACACTCAAAGAGGTGCTCTGCCGAGCATCGATTGAAGTCACAAGTTTCTTCTCAAAACATTCCAATTCCTCAAATGCGGACTTCTCATTTTGCTTCCCGTCCCAGTGAGCGTGACGCGATCATACTTTTCAGAGAAGTATTTTCATACAGGATGAATTACCTTCATAAGTACCCTAGTTGTTACATGAAGAGATTGCATATTACACTTAAGAGACAGAAGAAAGATTACTCATCTTTACGTTTGATCTTTGGATGTGAACCACGCTGCAAGAGGATCGCCAAGTCAGACAGTAACTTTCAGTTCGACTTGGAACTTTAAAAATGCCTCTGTTTCAGGCCTTTTTCAGTAGAATTCTCTCGGACATTTAGTGTCAGTGGCTCTAACCCAAGAGAGAGGTTTACATCTTATCTTATTAAGGATGGGATCTCAGAGCAGTATCACCGAAAAAGTCATGCATAGATGGGCAGGAACCAAACTAATTATGCGAGATGACTGATACAATCGTGTGAATGTTAAAACCCTGAAGATATCCAGACATGTACGTTGTGTTGCAAGTCCTTTTCACTTCTAGTGTGGTTTTGCTTCATATATGCATTGTTGACCTTGTTCTCAAAATTTGTGATAAGTCTCCACAAAGCTTCAGACGTATTCGGCTCTCACTTTGGACATCTGTTATAAGATATCGCATATCTGAAGCACACTAAGATTATCCAGTCTTCTTGAGTCTTCAGGACCGGTTTGAATTTGACATCAAACCAGAAAATCAATCTCATAGATTAGATTGCTCAACTCACGAGAATTTGTTCTGTGTCCACTATTTCAAATTCAATTTCGTACTAGTCAATTGCCATAATAATGAATTCCGTTAATAGTGCAGATGTTTTACAGTTTGCATGCTCATGCGCAGTGAAAGATTCTGTTACTCGGGAGATATGTATTGATATTCTGAGAAGAAGACCAACGCATCCACGCATCAGTTGATCGTATGACAGGATCTCGACTGTTGAAAGTTATGAAAGTAATGTCAGGGATTTCATCCTTCAGCACTACTATTCTTCTCAAAAATTGGACCACAACTGGTTGTTTAAGGAACCGATGACAAAATCGTCAACCAAGTCCAGCAGTGATTAACCACAGCCGCTGGGACCTAATTCGCCTCAACATTTGACCTGAATGTCATGGTCAGGCAGACCATTTTACCGTACTTTTTTCTCTGGGAGGGAAAGGAGAACAGGTAGAAGTTGTTTATCTTCTGCCACGCCAATGTTGGAACTTTTTATACGAAAGCCACTCTACAAGCAACTTCTCGACAAATTGCTGGATGTTCAGGTTTTGCAACTGGCTAACTGGCACATTTGGCACATTCTCGGCGCACCCTGAACCCTTCTTTGATCATGTTTCGTTACGGAGGAACTGAGTTTTAGAATCCTACATCAGAAAGAGAATCAAAAGCAATTAATTTCGTTCTTGTGGTTCTTCTTCACCGTCTTCCTTTTAGTCTCGGCATCTTTTGTTGCCCACTCTTGACAAAGAGATGAAAAAATATATGTTTTTTACGACATCATATCTCAGGCCTTTGAAATTTTCTGTCATACTAATTACGAAGTTTTCAATCTTAAATTATTCGTAATTAAATGTAAACTGTTACCAAGGTTGCAGATCATGCTGTTCTTTAGACCGTGTGATTGGTGGCTTTAGTATTCAAAAGATATGTCACACTCATACATACCGTTCGTGTTCTGGTCCTGAAACATCATAAAAAATTTTCATACTAGAGCTAAGTAACTGCTAGCAGATCATACCTTCATTCAAACATTGGTGGTTCAGTACAGCACATATGAGGTGGTACTCGCAACTCAGGTCTTCCGTTGAAAGTAAAAATGCGCAAGGATTGCGGGACCAAATCATGTGAACAACTATTATGCCAACAGAAAAATACCTGTTACAGCATTTGTAGGTCATATTGTACTTCAGATACTGGTGATTCAGAGCTACAGGAATGACGGTGCAATCATACAGCAACTGCAACTTAGGTTCGCAGGTCACAGAAAGCAAGGAAGGAGTCCAGAGCCAGTTCAGGTAAATAGATAATAGGCCAACACGATAGTTAAAATGGTCACCAGAACTCTAGATCATGCTATCTTGGGAAACTTAAAAATCAGGACTTCATTACAACAAAATGAATGGGTTCTTGATACTTGCATTCAGATCGTCCTTTGACAGAAGTCTTGAAAAGAACTGCACAACGAATGAAAAGATATGGTTGGAAAACAGAAAGATACCTGTTGCAAGCATTGTAGATCGTGTTGCCTGAAGGTGCTGGTACTTTACCAACATCCATACTAATGAGAGGATGTTGTACCTTGATACTGGAGAACTCAGGTCTTCTGTTGGCAAAACATGATACAGATGTATGAAGACGAAACCCAGTGATAAAACTAGCGAATAATATATTTTTGTATCCAGAAATCTACACCATGATGAAGACTTCAAGTGATGGAAGACTCAAGACTTCAGTACCTCAAAATAGTTCGACTCATGCCTGCAACCAAGGTCTTTTGTTGACACAACATACGGAATTGCAGAACCAACCATGGGTTCAATGATAAACCAACGTGAAAAAAAAACGTTACCAGATTTTTATCATTCTATCATGCTGGACTGTGGTGATTCCTGGTGTTTGCGAAGCACCTGGAAACTTGAATAGAGAAGTAATGAATACAAACAGTAGGCCAACAGGGAAGGGTTTGATACCAGAAATCTAGATCATTGTGTCTATGTCAGTCATGTGAACATATGAATAGGTAACGAAAAATTTAGGAGTTACCAGATTTTGGATCAAACTGTAATCCCATTTCTTAGGCAATACTCCAAAACTACAGCGGAAGACGGTAAATGTACGCTTGCAGCTTAGATATCTTGTTCACGGAACGTTAATACGAGCTGCAAAACACATATACAATTGTGAAGGCAACAGAAATGTGAGTTATTTGATGCTTGGATGATAAAGCCGAGAGGATATAAGACAGCCATAGAATGGCTATCAATTTATACGTCAACGTTATAGATAATTGTCATGGATTTATGCAGTGAGAGAGGTGATCAGAAACAGAATTCATCTCAAGAAGACGCTCAGCTATCGAGTTTGGTATCCAAAAGCCTTCGAGAAGGACCCAATCCGTAACGAATGAGTTCGGACTAATTCATTACAGTTTTGCTGGTTTAACTTACTGGTTGCAACAAAATCTGAACTCTGAAGGGAATATGAAATCAAATAATGCAATCACAGCAGAGTCGGCAGAGCCACAGTCAAAGCACATCGACACTGCCACAAGAAGGAAGTGAACAATGTGAACCTCATTTCTTCAGGGCGAGGGTGAAAAAGTGGGCGCGGGCGCCAGTCCAAGGGCAAGATTTTTTTCGCCGGTGGCCCTGCAGGCACGTGGGTTGGTTTTTTTCTTGCGTGTGCATCTCTGTTACTTGAACCGGAGCGGCCTAAGAATCTTTGTCACAGTCTGAGTGGTAAGACTTACACTGATTTGGCCGTTCTCTTCTGCCCGTTCTGGGTCTCAAAATGGACTCTTCTGGGCTATTTTTGATCGTGAATCATCAACTCATCGTCTTCTGAGTGTCATGTCATAGCACTATTGTGGTGTTGGAACAATTTCAGAGTTTATAGTCCGTTATCAAATCAGCTCAAGCTTTAAGGTTATCACCGGTGCTAGTTGTTTGAGTCATAACGGAGAAGCTCTGAGCTGGGACAGTTGACTGCGTTGAAGACGTCCTCTGCCTCCGCGTTGAAGAGGCCTTTCGAAGATTTCGAAGAGCTGCTTGGAACTAGCTCAGGACTCTGACTCAGGAGAGTTGAGATTTCAGAAAGTAAAACCCATCTCTTCTGAGTCAGTCTGAGTCTTGAATCGCCAGCGACGTCAAATCTCTTAATCGAGATTGAAACGTTGACAAATAAGCGTTCTGATGATCACAGAGTTTCAGTCTCCATGGTTGAAGTAATTTGATGGAAAGACAATGCGGCTATAATGCAAGAATATGGATTACGGTAACTTAGATTTTCTTGTTGCTCCGCTGGAAATATATGAAATATATTTAAGCATCTACGCTCTTACACGCAACTCGTCACCACGGCTCCCAGTTCTACCTTAACGAGGAACCTACTTCGAGACTCGCGGCTGTGCCCAGAGTGTTTCGTGTTTCCTGGATATACATGCATATGTATGTCAATAAAAATATATATGCAAGTCAACTGCTAATGTTCATTAATGTACAAATAATTATTTCCACATTTAATACATTAGAGTGACTCATATATATTTATTCAAAGGGGGGTTAGGTAGCCAAACTCTCGGTAATGGAAGAATAAATTACTTGACTCAATTATAATTATATTTTAAAGGTGTACGGGACATCACATGTTCATATTGAAAAAAATTCAATATACTAACATAAAAGCTTGGGAATACTATCATGTCCATAGTTTGACATATCTTATATTTTTTTGAATATAATAATATATATTTATGATAAAATTGATTTCATGTGTCTTTTGAAGACAATCAACTCTTTAATTATTATGTATATAAATTTCAGGACTCTTTGGAGTAGTTTTTGCTGGTATAGTTAAGGCTTATGTTATGTTATAATTAATTTGACATAATTTTATGTTGTTGCATTGAGCTTGTCTGATAAACGCAACCTAGATTTATTTTAACAAGGTTACTATATTTTTCATATGAGTGAAAAGAAGTATTCCTTTAAACATACAACATAAGGGAATAATGAAACTAAATATCAACGATATAATGAAACATATTATCTCCATGAAGATTGGATTTGATAAAGTTAAATATGATGAACTTGATGAATATTTGTTATTTAAAAATAAATCAAAGACAGTTTTAAAACTTTGGATTTCGAAAAGATTTTGAAGACTAGACTTTTCACTTTCATTAATAAGAAGTCCAAAAATTTGTAGTAAGAATTGTAAAAGTTGTTACAATATATTAATCACCTTCATTTTGAATATAAGCGAATGAGTATGATTATTACTCTATATTGTTAGAGACTCTTGATCAAAATTTCTATGGTTCAAAATTCTCAAACAAGTTGTATATATATTTTGAGCCATGAACTTTAAGATAAAATGTTGTAATATAAATATCCAAGATTGTTATATCTCCTTTTATGCTATTTATCCTTCACCTGTGTTGTTAGTAATTAGTTACCGAGTGTAGTATAGTAATCACGATTAGGATAGAATTAGATCAGAATAGATTAGGATAATGTTCTTTTAGATCTCTTGTGTCTTCTTCTGTGGTGGATACCCTTCTCGGCCATATCATCCCTTTGCTACTTAAGGGACCTCTCTCTCTCTAATCAATTATCGAGTTTTTACTTTCAACATGGTATCAGAGCGAACCTCTTTGCTGTTCTTCTTCTACTAGCGACCGACGATTAGATATTTGCCGGTCTTGTTCCTTTCAGTAAGCAGATGCCTTTCTGTTAGAAGAGAACTTGTTGTTCTAGTACCGTAGCTAGCAATGGACAAAGTTTTGAACTTTTTTGAGTCTATGAAGCTTTCCGGGCGCGAAAACTATCTCAATTGGTCTATCCGCCTAAAACGATTCTTCGCACTAAGGATTGTTGGGATGAGATCATACACCAACCAATTCTACTTCACAATCTTGATGGCGCTCGTCAGCAAGACATCCACAAGCGTCGTATCAAAGCTATATCTCTGATTCAGGCCATTGTACATTAGGACATCTTACCATCTATTTTAGATTTTGAAGACACTCCTGCAGAGCTTTGGACACATCTTCGTCAGCGATATGAATTGCGAAACACACAACAAAAGCTCATTCTCTCTCACTCGTTGTCTTCGCTTCAGCTTGCTGAAGGTGCTTCTCTTGAAAAATACCTCCAACAAGTAGACTCTATTGCTGCACAACTCGCAGTCATCGGTCATAGAGTACCGAGCACTGATCTCATACATCACACACTAAAAGTACTACCTGGTAGCTTTGGCCCTTTTGTGCATAATTTTTTGGGTGAAATGGAGCGCCAGCCTTCTACGTCATTTCAAGACCTTGTCGAACGTCTTCAGTCCATGCAATACTTCACCGAGGGAAAGACACAATCAGACAAAGAGGCGAATTTCTCTACTTCCGTACCCGCTCAAATTATACTTCTCTACCAAATCATTCTCATGTTAACTCAATGCCACGGGGAGAGTGAAATATGCCACGTTCAGCACGTTGTGACTACTGCAGCAAGGCTAACCATCTTGTCGCTGACTGTCACTTACAAAAATTAGACGAGTCGATTGCACAATTGCAAATTTGTGCATTCAACCTTCGTCGCAGCAACCGTGACCAGGTTCACATGGTGGAAGAAAGGGATCTTATGATCCATCTCTAGACTCCAGAAGTTTCTGAAGAACCTCAAGACATAGAAGCAAACTTTCCAGGTGACACCTCTCCAATTGTTGATTTTTATCTTGATTCACAGGAGATGGTTCTCTCCTGTCTTCATTTCAAGCAGGATCTTCATCAGTAGGAGTGTCTACTGCCAATGGGGCTCGTCGTTCTGTAGCCGGAAAAGGCACTTTGTGTATTGACACTAATAAATGTTCGTGGGTTAACAAAAAATATGTTATCTGTGGGCCGACTCACTGATTCAGGGTATTATGCACTTTTTACACCTTACTCATGTTTTCTTTTAGATGAACAAAATCCAACTAGTGTATTTTTGTACGCAAATAGGGATCCTAGAAGTAGACTGTACAAAGTTAAGCCTTTTCATCCTCAGTTATATGAACAATCCAGACAACTACTTAGAAAGGTTCATGCAACTTTACGACAGATCAAACCTCCCGACTTTCCTCATTTTGTTAGGATTACTGAAGACACTCCAACTGTTGCAACTGTACAGTCCATCGACACAATAACTCTTTGGCATCATCGACTTTGTCACTTGAATTTTCAGACGGCACACCACATGTCGGGCCATCACATGTCGGCCAAACGTTTTGTGAAAGGTTTGCCTTACTTACCATCAAGCCGTGAACATAAGTGCATCACTTGTGTTCTGTCCAAGCAACACCGCATTCACAAGAGTAAGAAACCTGCCAAGCAAAGTACTCGGCCTCTCGAGCTTATTCATACCGACGTGTGTGGTCCAGCCGTAGCAGGAATTGAGTTTAAGTATATGTTGATTTTTATCGATGATTATTCACGGTACATATGGACCTACTTTCTTCGAGTTAAGAGTGCTACGTTTGATTGCTTCAAACAGTTTGTCACTTTAGTCGAAAACATATTTCCACATAAAGTAGCTGCAATCACTACTCGGGAGAGTGATTGGGACTTCAAAATCTCAAACTTGCGTTCAGACAGGGAAGGAGAATATTAATCTCAGTCTTTCAAAACCTACTGTCTCAATAAAGGCATACAACGCCAACTTACCATTGCTCGAACTCTGCATCAAAACGGAGTTGCAGAGCGCAAAAACCGCACGCTGGATGGAAGTAGCAAGATGTCTGTTTACATCTCAAAAGTTTCCTGAACATCTCTGGACTGAGTGCATTCGAGCTGCAAACTATGTACTCAATCGGTGTGTGACTTGAGCTCTGAACTTGACAACACCATTTGAGAAGTTATATGGCATCCATCCTGACTTATCTCGACTTCGTGTAATTGGAAGTCTTGCATACGTTCACATCCCAATAGAACAACGCACTAAATTACAAGTGAAGTCTTTTCGCGCTGTCCTGTTGGGGTACGACGAGTAGTCACTGGCTTATAGATGTTGGGATCCGCATAACAAGCGCGTAGTTGTATCCGCAAATGTTACTGTATTTGAAACTGTCGCGGGTGATTTTCAGTCAGATAAACCATTTGTGGATATCTTTTCCTCCCTTCTTGATGATGATACTGCACTTCCTATTGTGTCACCGACAGATAAGGAGCAATCTGATCTCACGGCCCCATCAGATATCCTTCAACCAGAAAGATCTGAACTTCAAGCACTACCTACGACTTCTACTACGAGGTCTGATGTTGCTGCAACCTCCACTTTCTTAGACATTACTCTTCCACGACGAAACTCTTCAAGGATGCGTCGTTTACCTGCTCGTTATGACGATACATCTCATCAACTCAATGTGGTAGAGACAATCAAACCAATCACTGATCAGCTTTCATTCCAACAAGCAAAGCTTCATCACGATTGGTGGAAAGCAATGCAAGAGGAATTCGACGCTCTCATTACAAATCACACGTGGGAACTTGTTGAACTTCCTAAAGCCAAAAAGGTGTTGACTTCACGTTGGATCTACAAAGCAAAACAAGAATTAAACCCCACACGGACTCTTTTGAAAGCTAGGCTTGTTGCTCGTGGCTTGGAGCAAACGTATGGAGTCGATTACAACGAGACGTTTGCTCATGTGGTTTGTTGGTCTACTCTTCGAGCAATGATAGCATTATCTGTCACTCTTGGTTGGACTTTGCACCACATGGATGTTATCACTGTCTTTCTGAATGGAAAACTAAAAGAACAGATCTATATGCAGCAACCTCTAGGCTTTGAAGAACTAGGAAAGTAGCACTTGGTGTGCCTACTTAAAAGGTCCCTTTACGGGCTCAAACAATCTCCTCGTCAGTGGTATGAGGAGATTGACACATACCTTTGTTCCAACAAATGGACCAGAAGTCAGCAAGATCCTAACTTATACTTTCTACTTAGAGATAAAACTATCACTGTACTTTTACTCTACGTTGATGACTTGCTAGTTTTTGGTGATAGTTCTTCTCGTGTTGCTGAGATCAAATCTCAACTTAGCTTACTATATAAGATGAAAGATTAAGGTAGGGTATTTCGGTATCTCGGGGTCGACGTCGTGCACACCACTACTGGCGAGATTTTTCTGCATCAAATGAACTACACCACGGCCTTACTCAGTGAGTGCAACTCGGACATTGAAACGATTCCGCTTCCGACTGATCTTGTTCTCGAGGCAGATATAAGTATTCCACCTGTTGATGGCTCAAAATATTGTCACCTGGTTGGTAAGCTTATCTTCCTTTGTCACACTCGACCTGATATTTCATACGCTGTTGGACTTCTCAGTCGGTTTATGCATAAACCACAAATGGCTCATTGGGATGCAGTTCAACATCTACTCCGATACCTCAATGGCACTGTGAACTATGGCTTACTTTACCAGAAAGTAAACCCACATATTCAAGGCTATACTGATGCAGATTACCTTAGTTGTCCTAACACCCGTCAATCCGTTGGAGCTTATATGTTTAAGCTTGCAGGCGGTCCTGTATCTTGGTCATCGAAGCAACAACCCACAGTGTCTGATAGCACGACTGAAGCTGAATACAAGGCCTTATCAGAAGGGGGCAAAGAGGCTGTGTACCTCAAAAGGTTAATACAAGAATTGGGAATCCTTCCTTCTCTAAAGGTTCCAATTTCTTGTCTTGAACTATGATCTACCATAGTTCAGAACTTGAGAGATGCAGCTACACCGACCATTGCAGATTTGCACCTATTTTGCGACAATCAAAGTGGTATTAAGCTAGCCAAAAACCCTGTGTTCCACGCTAAGACCAAGCACATCGAAGGCAAACACCATTTTATTCGAAAAAGAGTGTTAGAGGGGGAAATTGACCTCAAGTACATTCACACTGAGGAAAACCTTGCAGACTTACTCACCAAGTCACTTCCAAGACATAAATTTGAAAAACATAGGAAATCTATTGGAGTATGTTCTTTATACGATATTCAAGCTGTCTCTTTACAACATTAGTTTCCAATGCTCTACCCTTAGAATTTTCCGATACTACCCTCGAGAGGGGATGTTGTTAGTAATTAGTTACCGAGTGTAGTATAGTTATCAGGATTAGGATATGATTAGATTAGAATAGATTAGGATAATGTTCTATTAGATCTCTTGTGTCTTCTTTTGTGGTCGATACCCTTCTCGGCCATCTTATCCCTTTGCTACTTAAGGGATCTCTCTCTCTAATCAATCATCGAGTTTAGATTTTACTTTCAACATGCTAGTTATCCTTTACTTGTGTGTTCAATTGGGCGCTGCATGGATCCAACTCAGTTTAGCGATCCCTCTAAATCTAATGTGGTTTCCTGAGAAGATAACAGTGGCGAAGCGCAGATGAGCGCGATGGATTAGTCCGAGTCGCGTCGCCTTCTACACAAAATGCGTTGCAATTAACAGCCAAGCACCAACCAAACTTTGGCAGCGAAGGAAGCGAAGGAGTTAGCTGAGCACCAGCCAAACTTTGGCAGCGCAGGCAAGAAGAAGGGAGAGAGAGAGACTTGGAGGACAAGGCCATGAGAAACAGAGAGAGGGACAAGAGACGACTAAAGACGAGGCGAGGCTAGACCTTCCGTGCCGCTTGCCTTGTCTGCTTGCTTGAGTGTGCTTTTTGGTTGCTCTGGAGCGCTCGCCTGCTAAGTTGCTCCCTCGCCTGCCTTTCGTTGCTTTGCCTTGGCTTGCCATGTTTGACGACCAAGAAGAGTAAGGAGAAGAGAGTTACAGGTTGAGGGATAATTAGCATAAATAGAGGGATAACTAGCAGTTTTCTAATTTTGATTGAAGATATGATAAATGATTTCCAAAATTTTTGACTGTACATTAATGACGTTTTGATGAGTTTTGTCATTTAGAAGGCTCATCATTTTATTTATACTATCACGCGGATTTTTTTGTGATACAATAAAAATCATGTACATTGAATTAATTGATTCATTGATTAATTATATAAAATCAAAAATATAATAATATTATTTGATTTTTTTTTGAATTTATTATTTAATGTGACTCATAAATTTTTAAATCCATAGTAGTGTTATAATATTTTTTTTATATATAAAAAGATTTTCTATGATTATTTCAAATATAATTAAATTACACTAGTAGATTTAATTTGACATAAATTTATAAAAATAATGGATGGAAAAAAAAAATTTACAAAAAATTATATTTCATATCATAAAATATTTATTTACATATTAGCATTTGATTGATTTAATAAAATAAAATAACTTGATTAAAATAATTTGATTTTGTGAAAAGTTGAAGAATTAAAACTTCCAAAATTTTCAATAATGTTGAGGTTAACTCCGGTTAAAGAGTTAACAGAGGTTAACTGCATGTGTAACTATTTATAGCATAAAGTGATTGACTACCTTGGGTATATATACCCTAAAAGTGGTAAGAAGTTTCTCACTTCAAGCATTAAACTCTCTCGAGTAGGATCGTAGGCAGGTAGGAGCAATCGCGAGCGGAAGAGAAAAGCCCCCCTCCTCCACTGTCGAATTAGGGCAGCGCAAGGTTCGCAACGCGGTTGAGGGCACAACGTGGTTGGAGCTAAACCTGGTCAAAAGAGACGCACTTGCAGTTGTGGTTGCAGATTGAACGCAGTCGGCAAGCCAACCGTGGTCATAGTTAGTGGCCGACCAACGGTGACGGTGACGGAGATACCAACGGTGACAGTCGAAAATAACAATGAAGGAATATTTCTTCAAAATATTTTTTTTATCGGTAATTAGTCAAATTGTATATCGTTGGAAAGTTCTTGACACGAATAAAGCATCTAGACACTTCTCAAGAATTGAACGATGACTCAAAAGGAGAAAATTAACTTGAAAGCTACAATTGTCTCTCATTTTTTACGTGTATAGTCGATAGGGCGACAGGTCGGTGGCAATTTTGGATAAAACATTATACCTTTCGATGGCCAAAGTGATTATTTGCTTTGCAAAAAGCAACTAAAAGTAAAATTATGATCCATGGGTCTCACTATATGCTTGGGAAAACAACATTCTAGCATAAATGAGATTAAATGAAGTGCTGCTAAGGACCAGACAATCAGCACGGTGTCGGCATATCTAGACCCTACCATACTCAAGCAGGTTGACGAACACTCTAAAATTTCCAAGTTGCTTGATGCGCTTCAACAACAAATCCATCGGAAGAATCCGACGATTATCATGAACACTTACATGCGATTGTTATGATTTACTATGAAGTCTGACACACGCATCAAAGATCACATTCATGCCTATAGAAATCTATTGATGGATCTTTGGAATATGGGGAGGAGCTTACTAACACAAAGAAGTCAATGCATCTTCTCCACTCATTGCCGTCTACCTATCAAACGCTATCGAAGATTCTTCTTCATCGTCATAACACAACAGTCACTTACAACGAGGTTGTAAGTACCCTTGTAACGGATGCGGTTGAGCAGGATATGTTATCATTCTTAGTCTCATCCACTTCAAAACACAGCACTTATTATGATCCGAGGTCAATCACAACCAAGAGATACCAACGATTCACGGCGTTTAGGATTGAAGAGATAAAGATCAAGATCATAAGAGTGAAGTAAAGTACAATTTATGTCTCAACCACTTGACAAGAAGAATGTTATTTGTTGGGGATGTGATAAGAAAGGCCACATCTTGAAATTTTGTCGGATGACAAGTACGGCCTCCCCTTCAATGGCGAAAGTTGTTGAGCATCTTGATCTTGAGGCGAACTATTTGTACACAAACGGCCTATGATGCTACAGAGATATGCTCTCTGTAGCTCACGAAAAGTTGTTGGTGATGTATGGATTCTAGACAGTGCTTGTTCTTATCACATTTGTTACATTAGGGAGTTCTTTTGTACTTTCTCCGTATCAAACGGTTCAATTCTTATGGAGAATGATCAACCTTGTAGAATTGAGGGTGTTGGATCTGTAAAAATCCGCATGTTTGATGGTGTCAACCGTATGCTGAACCATGTTAGGTTTATACCTAACATGAGAAAGAACTTGATCTCTTTTAGAATGTTGGACTCACACGGCTTAGAATGAAGTTCTAGGCAGTGCATGTTGGATGTCAGAACATGTAATAAGAAGGTTATTCTTTGAGAATACAAGCATAATAATTTGTACTTGTTAGAGGTCATCACTATTTGTGGCGAAGTTCACTTTACTAGATCTCGCGTTGAGATGTCTCATGTATGGCAATCGAGATTAGACCATATGAATGATCGATACATGTCTCTTCTTGATGAGAAAAAGATGTAACCTGGTTTGGGTAAAAGTAACTTGTCATTTTGTGAACATTGCATCATGGGAAAACAACATAAGCAAGCTTTTTGAGTTAGAACTCATAGCTCCACGGAGATAATGGAATATGTACATAGTGACGTGTGGGAACCCTTTCCTTTTGCCTCACTATCAGGAAAGTTGTACTATGTATCTTTTATAGATGATTACTCCAGGTATGTGTGGGTATATTTTTAACCCACAAGTTTGAGGTATTCTCAACCTTCAAAACTTGGCGCATACAAGTTGAGACTCATACTGGACACAAGGTGAAATATTTGCGATTGGATAATGGTGGCACGTATTCTAGTGAGGAATTTTAGAGTTATTGTACAGAGGAGTGCATTACTCGTCATTTCACGACAGTTTATACTCCACAACAAAATGTTGTTTCCAAACGACTCAATCGAATAGTATTGAAGAAGGTGCAAAGTATGTTGGATGAATCAAGTTTACCTGGGCAATTTTGGACAGAGCTGTTAACACCGCAGTTTATTTGGTAAACTTTTCTCCTTCTAGTGCAATCAATTTCTCAACACCGTTTGAACTGAGGCATAAACGGATGGCAGATTATAGTCACTTGAGAATTTTTGGTTGTATTGCTTACACTCTCATACCCAAGGAGCATATGACTAAATTAAATCATACATCTAAGAAATGTCGTTTTCTTGGATATGTTAGTGGCATGAAAGTTATAATAAATAAATATAGCATAGTAGCATTAGTCTATGGGATCCAGTTGTTCGTAAGGTGGTTGGTAGTAGAGATGTTTCTTTCAATCAGCTTAGCTCATTGAAAGAGTAGGAGAATTTTCAGGCTTCTCGAACTGACAAGAGGAAATCTTTATTCACAAATGTTGTTGTGGGGTAGTTTAATCATTCTATCACAAATGATCTATCACCTGAAGAAGCACCGATGCATGTGGAGCAAGTTTTTGAGGAACATGAACTACAGGAGTAGGCTATTGTTGATGAATCTATTGCAACGGTACTAAACGAGAGATCAAATGAAAACGTCTACAAGGAGATCACAACTGCCTAGTAGAGCTCTTGAAAGATTTGTTGTATGGGCCAATTCATTCATTCTCAAAGATCGTGACCTTACTTTTGAGTATGAGGATGGTATGGCGTTGAATTCGGAAGAATGTGAATCTTCTTCATACAGGGAAGCTCAAGCTTCCCTGTATGAAGCTCAAGTTCAAGCTTTGATCAACAAGCTTGCGCTTCAACAAGCTGCTATAGAGCGGAAGATGCAGTAATTGATTGACAAAAAGACTTGATAGTTGGTTGAGCTTCATGAAAATCAGACATTGATTGACTCCAAGTGGATGTACAAGCTGAAAGACAATCCAGCAGGTTATGAGGCGAGAATCTTCAAAGCTAGGTTGATGGCTAGAGGTTTCACTCAAGAGAAGGGTGTGAATTATAACGAGGTTTTTTTGCCTATAACAAAGTATGCTACAATTTGTCTGGTATGTGCACTCGCCGCAATATTTAGTCTTGTTATGGATCAAATGGATGTGGTCACAACTTTTCTTTATGGATATTTAGAGGAGTACATCTACATGAGACAACAAATTGGCTTTGAGGTCAAAGGTCATGAGAGTTTGGTTTGTAGATTGATGAAATCACTGTATAGACTTAAGCAAGCTCCTAGGCAGTGGAATACATGTTTTGATGAGTTCATGAAGGCACAAGGTTTTCAATGAAGCGTGTATGATCCTTGTGTCTATATGAAGAATGATGAGAAGTTCAATCTCATCATTTTAGTACTCTCCGTTGATGACATGCTTTTCTTGGCAAAAACCAATCCGATGTTGATGAATGCAAGAGTTTGCATTTAATATGAAGGATATGAGGATTTTTTGAATAGAAAAAGCTATGGCTTAGTCAGGACAAGTATGTTCGTCGTAAACTTGACAAGTTCAACATGGTCGATTCGAAAGGAGTATGGACTCCTTGCCGGCACATTTTAAACTCGCCGCAGCCCAATGTTCTACAGATGCTATGAAGAAAGAAATAATGTCATGTGTTTTCTATGAACAAGCTGTATGCAGCCTCATGTATTTAATGGTGTGCACTAGGCTTGATATTGCTCTAGCAATGGGGAAGTTAAGTAGGTACATGTTGAATCCAAGGAAAGTTCATTGAGAAGCAGTGAAATGGATTCTGAGATATCTAAAGAGTACTATGGATTATAACTTATTGTTTGATGGCTCATTAGACTATGTCAAGTCCTTGTTTGGCTATGTTGATGCTGACTACATACAAGATTTAGACAAAAGGAGATCTACAACTGGATATATGTTTACACTTGACGATGGAAGCATTAGTTGGAGATCTATCTTGTAGAAGTGCATAGTTCATTCAACAACAGAAGCTGAATCATCAGGTATCACTTTATTAGACAAGTAGTGTCTGATAAAATAATTGAGCTAGTCAAGATTGACGATAAACTCAATCCAGCTAATGCATTGATCAAAGTTATTTCTTTGAAGAGTTTCAAGCGACATTGTGCTACTATGCAAGTTGTGCCTAGGGAACACGATAGATATGGTTTTTAGTTACCTCTCTATATTATGACTCTATCCTCTTATGGCTACGGCTTGGTTTTAGTTAACTTTTGTTTAAAGAGGGATCTTGTGGTAGGATGCCGTCTAGATTTTCCCGCGGAGAAATAATATAGTTTAGAGAGGCGATTAAGATTCTTTAACATGAGTTAAGGGTGAGAATGTAGGGTTAACTTTGTATGTTATTACTCTATCATGTTATGGGAGTAATAATATAGGTTATAGAGGTGATTGAGATTCCTTAACATGAGTTAAGTATGAGATTATTAAGTTACATCTGTATGTTATTACTCTATTCTATTATGGGAGTAATATGTGAACACAAAATTGTGCTCGCATGTCTTTTTACCCTTATGAGAGTTAAAATTTTGGATTTAAGCTCTTGCAAAATTATGCTTGGGGTGTTCTGAAAGTTTCTGCAAGATTAGGAGTTGGTGTGATGATTAGGGGGCAAGAGGTGCGGAAGGAGGCCTTCGGGTCAAGGTCTTCGGCGAAGTGCCTTCGGTGAAGTCCCTTCGGGAAAAGGCCTTCGGCGAAGAAGTGAAACTCTCATGACGTTTTCAATGTGTGACGCCTTGACTCATTTAGGGTCTTGTTGGAAAGAGCTCGCGACGCTCATTCCAACAAGACCAAGAACTCTTGAAACGGATGATGCATCACCGAGTTAGGAGCGGCGGAAATTTCTGATATGGAGGGCCTTCGACGGATTGCGCGTAGGCGGCCTGCGCATAGGCAAACGCCTTCGGCGGAAAGGTAAAACCGTGATAACATTTTCAAATCTTAACGGTTTGCGTTGGTTAGGGTGTCGTTGGAAAGGGCTCGACACGCTCGTTCTAACGAGCCCAAGAACGTTTGGAATGGATGACAACTTAGGGAGTTATAACTATCGGAAGATACGTAGACGTTCGCCTTCGGCATAAGGAGTTCGACTCCGGCGGGAAATCCGCCTTCGGCGCTAGATGTTCGCCTTCGAGGGAAGTGCCTTCGGCGGTTGCAGGCCTTCGGCGAAGCAGTAAAACCGGCATATTTTTTTCAATTCTTAGCGGTTTGACTTGATTCGGGTCTCGTTGGAAAGAACTTGACGCGGTGGTTCCAACGAGACCAAGAACTATTGAAACAGATCAGTCATCACTGAGTTATGAGCGTTGAAAGCGACTGTCATGGTTAGGCGAGAGGACTTCGGCGTTAACAGTTAGAGGGGCCTTCGGCGTTAACATATAGAGGGGCCTTCGGCCCAAGGCGGCCTGCGCATAGGCGCGCTATTCATAGGCAAACGCCTTCGGCGGAAGAGTAAAACCGTCATAACTTTCTCAATTCTTATTGGTTTGACTTAGTTAGAGGCTCGTTGGAAAGAGCTCAACACGCTTGTTCCAAAGAGCTCAAGAACGTTTCAAACGAAGCAGACATCTGTGACGTTACCGCTCATACGGCTCCCAACCCCAATCTTTTTCGTTGTAGAGTTTAATCATCGAGAATCACAGGCCTGCCCCCTTCTTGGTTTCGGGATCAGAACCACAGATACATCTATATCCTGCGTAGTCTCTAATCGATAGAAGTGTGGCCTTTTGATGATCTGAGTAGGTATGTGTAATAGCAGGTCGACTTCCACGATAAAAGAGTTCTGTTTCCAAAAAGATTTGAGAAAGTAGCCTGGAACTCGACTTACTTCGGATTACTTTCCGAGTTCAGATAGCGGGCTGGCCTAGTCTGCGTCGGGGGTGACTGTTTTAGATAGGCAAAGGTGCGGAAGGGTGTCTTCGGCGGGAGGATGCCTTCGGCGCTGCGCGGAAGAAAATTTCGGACGGCGGATGTTGACGTGATCATAAATAAAGACTGTATTGGTGTGGCTGTGGTGGCGGCGTGAAGTCAAGCGTGGAATAGGACGGCGGGGCATAAAGTCGCACATGGGAACCAGGCCGTTGCCCATCATCGCGGGAACGGCATTCACGCGGCCTGTGGGTGACTCGGCCCTTGGACGTTAGAGAGTATTATTCGGCCTGCGAGCTGGGATTGTGTGGTGTGCCATTGTGTGGAGACGCTGGTGGGATCGGTAGAAGGAATAGAGTGTGGATGTGAGTGATTTTCGTAGGGAAGTGGTGAGAATTAGGAGGGGAGTGTGGAGAGTTCGATGCAGGAGGAAGCAACCTCTCGTGGGTGGAGAGTCGTATCTGAGAGTGCAATTAGATTGAGATCGGAGATTGAAGTGTAATTTGTGAGTGGGATCTGAGATTGAAGTGTAATCTGTGAGTGGGATCTAAGATTGAAGTGTAATCTGTGAGTGGGATCCGAGATTGAAGTGTAATCTATGAGTGGAATCTGAGATTGAAGTGTAATCTGTGAGTGGGATCCGAGATTGAAGTGTAATCTGTGAGTGGGAGCTGAGATCAGAGTGGAAGACCTGAGAATGTGAGCTGTGAGTGAAGCGAAATTTGAGACTGAAATCTGACAGTCGGGATCTGAATTTGAAACTGAAAAGGGAGAGTTGAATCTGAGAGAGGAATCTGGTGAGGTCTGAAGGTGGAAGCTGAGAAATCGACACTGAAATTTGAGTAGGAATTGGGAGTGGAACTCGGAGCTAGGATAGACCACAGCGGCTGTGGTATTGAGAAAGTCACCCAGAGTTGGATTAGATCTTTATGTAACAAAGAGCTTGTCTGCTGCTCTTGTGAAGATAGCAGACAACAAGTTATTATTTTCAGTTTTGGATAATTTGTCTGTGAAAGAGCAAGTGTTTATGATCTCATTGTCTTGAATACACTTTGATCACATGGTTGAGATTAGAGAAGTTAGATTATGGGAGCTCGAACCCCCACCTGGACTACAAACGCTGAAGGTTGGGGAGTTTAGGCTCACATAATAATATAGATTAAAAAATTGACTGATACATCTTAACACGAATTAAGATGAGATTGTTGGATTACATCTGTATATTATTACTCTATCATGTTATGACTAAAGCTTAATTCTAGCTAATTTTAGTTTAAAGAGTAGACTTGAGTCAGAATTCCGTCTAGAACTTCTTGCTGAGTAATAATTTAGATTAAAGAGGTTATTGAGACTCCTTAATGCGAGTTAAAAGGAATATTGTTGAGGTTAATCATGTATGTTATTATTCTATTATGTTAAGGGAGTAATAATAAAGGTTAGAGAGTTTACTTAGACTCATTAACGCGAGTTACGGGGAAGATTGTTGAGGTTAACTATGTATGTTATTATTCTATTCTGTTATGGAATTAATAATATAGATTAGAGAGGTGATTGAGATTCCTTAACTCATGTTAAGGAATCTCAATATGCTCCTTAACTCATGTTAAGGAGCATATTGTTGAGTAACCTTTGTATGTTATTACTCTATCATGTTATGGGAATAATAATAAAGGTTAGGTAGGTGACTTATATTCCTTAACATGAGTTAAGATGACATTGTTGAGTTACCTCTATGTTATTACTCTATTCTGTTATGGGAGTAAAAATAAAGATTAGAGAGTTGACTGAGATTCCTTAACATGTGTTAAGGAGCATATTGTTGAGTTACCTATGTATGTTATTACTTTATCCTGTTATGGGAATAATAATATAGGTTAGAGAGGTGACTTATATTCCTTAACATGAGTTAAAATGAGATTATTGAGTTACCTCTTTATGTTATTACTCTATTTTGTTATGGCAGTAATTATATAGGTTAGAGAGGTAACTAAGATTCCTTAACATGAGTTAAGGGTGATATTGTTGAGCTATCTATGTATGTTATTACTGTATTCTGTTATAGGAGTAATAATATAGGTTATAGAGGTGACTGAGATTCCTTAAGATGAGATTGTTGAGTTACTTCTGTATGTTATTACTCCATTCTGTTATGGCAGTAATAATATAGGTTAGAAAGGTGACTGAGATTCCTTAACATGAGTTCAGAGTGAGATCGTTGAGTTCCCTCTGTATATTATTACTGGATTCTGTTACGTGAGTAATAATATAGGTTAGAGAGGTGATTGAGATTCCTTAACACAAGTTAAGATGAGATTGCTGAGTTAACTCTGTATATTATTACTCTACTTTATTATGGTTACGGTTTAGTTCTAGTTAATTCTCGTTTAAAGAGTATTTGTATGTAATATGAAAAAAAGTATACCCTTTTGGTTTTTGATGGAGATCTAAGAAAGAAAAATCTGAGTTGAGAGTACGTGATAAAACTATGTTAAGAGATCATACGTTCAACTATCTATAATTGCTTGAGTTCACTATCATCAGTGGTAAAATCAAGCTTACTAAATTTTGAACTGAGATGTTAATTCTTAATCTACAAAAATGTACATAAGTAAATTGGTATTATTCATAGTTGTATGATTTTAAGTCTTTTAAAATTATCATGAAGTTAAATATGCTAGTTCTAGTCGTGAATAAGTTCAACTTTGTGATATTAAGCCGGTTACATATCTAACACATCTTTAGTTTAAGGCGTGAATAAATACATATATTTTGTCTAATTAGTAAAATAAAAACTATATTAAAAATTTTCATTTTATATCAAAAAAAATATTTGACTATATCCAATTAATTGATTACTTTGACTAAGTAACAATATTTAATTCTTTGATTTTGTACATCTAAATGCATATTTATAGTCCAGCAGATCAATCTCCTAGAGATCAAATTCATGAGTCACATTGATAAAGAGAAAATCAGCACCTTTGATCTTCACACAACAATAGTTCTTGATAGGGCCAATCTTATCACATTTTCAACACATCATCATCATATTCTTTAATTATTTAATTGTTCTAATTCTAATTCTAAATTCATATACACTTAAAATCAAAAAAAATTTCATTCCGTGAATACGATTGATCTCAAATCACATAAAATGTCATATCGATGACTTTGTCGATAAGAAAAATGACTTTATCGTTTTTTATTGTAAATCATCATCCAACATGGCACTAACAATCTTGTTGTAACTGATTGTTTGTCTATCACAATGAAACAAGACACGTGACACGTGATCGATAAAAGTCAATCATTGAATTCAAGCAATAAAAAGCTTTTCTCTTATCAATTATTGTAATGACAGATTATCATCAAATGCAGCATAATGGTAAAGATCAGATCCCACGAGGACAGAAACAACACAAAGAGTACCAAGTGTCACGTATTTAACAGTCTATTGAGTTGTTTAATTTTTCAAGCAGCTGGCACTACCAGAAATATTGCAGATGCTAAATTCGAAGGACACGCAATGCAGCGTAATTCACACATCAGTCCTGAAATTCTCCAATCCAGCATCACAGAGGTTGATTGCAAACATGTTTCAGTATTCAGGGGGGAAAATTTCCGATGAGTACACTCAAGAACTACACAAAGCTTCCAATTGCGAACTTGCTTAAATTCTGATCTAGCCAATTGCTACTCAGGACATTTGAATTGGGCTACTACCTCGTATGCGGTATCTTCGACAAACCGAAGTATCTTTCACGCGGTGACAAAACTCTCAATACACAAACGCGCAGAAAATGCAGGCTCAAAACTAAGAAAACTAAATTCTAGAATCCATCCGAGGCCGAAGCCTTGGGCTCGTTTATTACCAACTAACACTTCGAGATGTCACTTGCTCTGGTGCGAGCTCCTAACATGCATAACGTCCGTGGAGTCGGCAGTTGTCTTGCCATTTGACTTCCTATCTAAACCTAACCTACACAAAACGGCCGTTAGCTCAAACTCCAAATTTGACATTGCCTCGCACGAACTTGTAAGAAACGCATCTAACTATCTAGCTAACTGACGCTGCCCACTAACACTACACACTATCATTGTAGTCCCACGACGCTCTAGATATCGTAACTGCAACCACTTTTGCATCTCGACCTGCCATAATACAAACCCTCGCAGACACCGGGTCACCTTTTCGGTCTTGACGAACAACGCCTTGGCGTCGTTCGTCTATTCCGCTAACTGTCGATTCTTCTCCTCCACCTTTGACAGTTTTGCCTCCATTTTATATAAGTGCTCCTTGGCCTACGCCCGCTGAGATCTCAACTCATTGCACTGGGCTTCGAACTTCTCTATCATTTCCTGGTCCGAGATTCTAGCAGCCTCACACTCTGCCAGAGCCTTCATCTTTGCCGTCAACTCCGCTGCATGCGCATGTTCTCTCTTCGTCAAATTTGCATTCAATTTGTAAACTCGTCATGATTCCGCGTTGAACGCTACCCGAGATGACTCTAATCTATTCCGGAGATTGACAGTCGCACACTTGGTGACCTCAATGTCCTCACAAAGATCCTCACATGTCTTTTTTTGAAGTACTCTATAACTCAAATTCTTCGGCCAATCTTTTCCAAAGTACCTCGTACTTCACCTCTGTCTCCTGTAACTGCCGCTCCTTCGATGCTGCTGCGGAAGTTGCTGCCACCTTTGCCCGCGTCCTATTACGCACTAACTCCACGTAAGATCCGTTGTTGGTGGTACCTGCATACTTCCCAAGTTTGGTGTCGAGATACTTGAGTAGTGGGATTACCTACCCACACAGCACGTCCGCAGCATTGAGTCCTTCAGACTGTATCTACTCCGCCGAAGAATCCTTGCATGTTTTCAATATGACCGTCCCTGTGGACGTCCTGCAACCTCCGGGCTGACTCTCACTCAGGTTTACCTCTGATGGCTTTGTGGTAGCGCATCATGGTTCTAGAAGACTAGGATTCATCCTCTCACTCAAGTCCCAAACACCTTCTCTCACAAACTCTCCATGTATCACTCCAACTCACACACAAACTCTCCTCACATCACTCTCTTCACATAAACGCAAACACACGTTCATACTCCAAGATACTCAAAAACTTCACTCCTTCATTACTGAAACAAGTCCTCACACATGACTCTCCAAACTTGCTTGAGAGGTGCTACTCTACCTCTCTATTTATACTACTTGAGAAGTTACCATAGTAACATGTGGTAATTTCTCCTAACTTACTTTTACCTAGGTAAGTTTGACTAACCTTCTCTACGTGGCAACATGCCATTGGCCTACCTAAATCTTCTAGAAGCTTCCGGAATCCAAGGTTGAGGTGGCGACATGCCATTGGAAGCTTTTAAACTTCTACAAGCTTCCTAGCCACTAAGTCAACATTAGACTTAGTCTAGCCAATCATCTTTCATACATTTAGTCAAACCAATCAAATCCAAGCTTCTAGTCAAATATCTAATCACTTGGAATCTAGAACTTTTGTATAAGACAAAATAGAAGTGCTCACTCCTTGTAAAAGACAAAATAGAAGTGCTCACTCCATTCTTCTAGAATTCCGCTAATTATTCCGCCAACTATAGACATTGTAGCTAAACTTAGTCATGACTAGATAAACTTAGTTATAACTAACTAGTTTAGTCATAACTAGCTAGTCTTAGCTATGCCTTGGCTAATCATCCTTAATCACTTGACCACTTTTAAGACTTAGTACATATGTGCAACACCCGGTCTTACAGTCCGAGATGATGTCACCTGCTGCGGTGCAGCAGTCTCTCCTACTATGTATCTACTACCCTTTCAGCAATCTTTTTCAAGGCCACAAGATACTCCTTTGTGTCCGACAACACTACCAATATCTCGGCTGGCTTCTCCAAAGAAACTCGTACCCTAATTCTTGCCGAAGGAACTTGATTCCGTCTTGCAACTACTCCCTCCGTCATGATAGCCTTACCTTTTTCCCTCCTAGTGATCCAGCATATCATTACTGACGTAGGGCTCACCGCAAAAGTCCAAATGTCTTTCTCTGCTGACACTTTTTTCTCTCTCACCACAATTTCTATGTTCAACTCTCCTCCCGCTTTTGGATTCAGATGTCCTTGCGATGTAGCAGCCCTGCTCTTTGTGCTGCTATCAGCCTCTAGTATCAATCGCCTTGCTTTTACCTTCGTCCTAGCTCGAACATTAGCCAATCTGAATTTGATGGGAACTGTCCTACGTTCACGTTCTTCAGTCACATCGACCTCTTGAAGCTTCCTTCTTTTCCGCGGCCGTTCTTCTCGTCTGTCCCAGGATCAATCTATTCTCCGAATTAATCTGCTCATCTTCTGAATCACTATTGACCTCATTGGCACTTACAACCTCTTCTCTTGCCTGCACGTGAGTTCGCATCGGAAACTCCCTTCTTTTGTAACCATCTTTGGTTAGTAAGAATTAAAGTAAAGGATACTCTAAATGTTGATATAGATACTTTAGAGTACACTAGTAGTAGATGCCATGTCAGCGATCTGCGCGCTTGGTAGGAAGAGAGTAGGTGTGCTAGTTGGCAGCGCCACATCAGTGATCCGTGTGCTTGTTAGGTAAGGATTCAGTGTGATTGTTAGTGTGTTGGTTGAGAGTGCCACGTCAGCCATCTCTGTGCTTGTTAGGGTTATCCGCCACGTCATCCATCCACTAGGAGTGGGATGGGTGGTGGGTTGAAGATCTTATCTCCTAATACTTGTTGGTGAGAGCTATACAAGGGAGACGAGAACCATTGTTGATATCTCTCATCTTCAAAGTTTACGTTTCTATCTTCGAGTGAACTTCTTTCTAAACCCTAGTGTTACACCTTTCTGCAGCAGTCAACAGCCCCATCCCCCTATAGAAATTAATCAAGAACGGGGACATGTGATTGGCTGATCCTCCTCGAAGTACTCCAATGTGTTGTCGGGTGGCAGTTTAGAGGATTCACGTCCAATGAATACGATCTCCTTGCATTGCTCGTTCCACGAACCTAACTTGCCAAATCATCATGTACGTGGTCTGAAAAGGTCAAAGGATCTGCATTAACGCCATCGCCACATTTCTCCTGAAACGATCGTTGTACGTAATGATCCGATATCCATTCTTGTCGGTGCGCAGGTTCTTGAATAAAGGTGCATAGGACTTCTCTTCCGCTCGCGTTATCTTGACACTCTCACTGTTGAAGGTAAGGTTGCCATCATCGCCTACAAAACTCTCCAGTATTTTTGTCCCATCCCAAATTTGCCAAGTTTTGAGATTTCCTCGATAGCCCGGCAGCTTTGGTGCACCATCGTTGTCCCACTCTTGCATCATCGATGCACATACCCAATTCCAGCCCCAAAGCAAGAAGTCCATCTTTGCAAGAATCAATTTACCACGATAAGCTCTGAGCCTAACTCAAGAACTCTCAGTGCGATCAATCGAATCGATCGTTCCATAGTTGCTTCCTCTAGCTCCAGCTTCCGCACCACAGTATCTAGTTGATTTGCTATAGTGTGATTGTGGAATGTGTGAGCCGAACTTGCGTCCTCTCGGATGTACCCCGCAGTCGTAACGGTAGTTTCAACTCGTGCGAATTGAAGGTGTCGCCATTCAAAATTCTTTTCCGTGCGGCGCCATCTTTTACTTCGTTGGGGATCCTTCGCCGAAAGGGCTTCAGAGGTAACTCCGAAGTCGTCATTTCCAAATACCAAACACCCATGTCCAAATACTCACCTAGGTATTTGGAGAAGTTGAGTCTTTGCCCGTCCTCCCGTCACTTGAGTCTTCCTGATCCGTCTTCTTGATAGGACATCATTGGCCTCCGCAGGCCAAGCTCTTCTCTTAACGATCCTTTTGAGTCTATGTTCCTACTTAGCATCTATAGTAAAAAGTATTATTCTCTTCTATCCTAACTACTACTAACTCAAAAGTTAAAACTTGCATGTATTTTTCTTCCTAACTACTCTATATCTGAAAAAACAAAAAAACTACACTATCACAATTATCTCCTCTACAAAATTTTGAAAATCATTGACAAAATCATCAAATGTATCACTATGATCTTGAATCTTCTTGTCAAAATTTTTCATTTTGAAGGTGATGAGCTTCAAGGAAACATACAAATGCTTTGATAGCTCTTTTTGATGATACAATCTCTCAAGAGTTTCAAACAAAAGATTATATATGTCATATTCATTTATTTGTTTTAATATTAAAGGTTATATATGAAATATGACAATATTCATAATGAGTTTCTAGATTTATTTCCAATCGTTGTTGTAGATGGATGATTTCACAAATTCATGATCTTTGTGAAAAGTAGATTCTACATAGATCAAAAAATAATACAATTTCTAGACCAAAAACAAAAATTTAGATGAGTGGGATTATAAGACTAGAAAATAGCCAAAAAAAATAGTTGATTTAGTTAAATAAGCCATCTAACGACTCCCATCATGTCCTAGATTGGATGATAGTAGGTGCATTAGATAAGTATTGAAAGTAGACGAACCTGTCGCCACCAAAAGTATTATGACCACATGCAAACCTCGTCGGAGTTTCCACAATCATTCGACTAAAAGTAGAAGAAAATAGAATTATCTAGATAACTGGTAGCAATTATTAATGGGGCTTGATTGCTTCTGGCTATCACTTTGGAGGTTAGGTAGCGGCAGTAGTAGTATTAGTAGTCAAACTTATAGAATTTGGATTTTTAATGATCCGAGATTCAAAATTTTAAGATCTAGTGGATCATTTGATCGCCAAAACTTTAAGTAGAGATTAATTGTTAAGCTGAAAGTTTTTTCAAGGTCATGACATTGTTTTTGTATTCTGTTAGCTCTTGAAATTTTGAAGGTATTTTTGAAACTGTTTTGAGTTTGAGTACAAATTGGCTGCACATCAAGTCTATTGTTGTTTTGGTTGGAAGTAGAATTATTGCTAGTAGACATTCTGAAAGTGTGTTGACCGGTTGAATGAATCAGAAGAGCTCACGGAGTGTTGAAAAGGTGTTAAGTGTGAAGTGTTGACGTTTTTTAACTTTTAAAAGTAACTTGAAGAGGAAATAACGTATTTTGCAGATATATGTCTATTAGTTCCTAGAGCACAGAAGGTTGTGCGGATCGGAATTTTGAATAAGATTGATATCTCCTTGACAATAGATTAAAGCTTGACAAATTGACCAGAAATCATATGGGAAGGTTAACACTATAGGAAAAGTACTTACAACCAGACCAAAATGTTGTTGTAGTCTAGAATTTTGTTCATATATTTGCTACCAAGTAGCTATCTGATAGGACAAAAATAGACTTACGGAATATATACCATCCAATTATTAGAATAGGACAGTGAGTGTCTAGCCACTTCAAATCACGGGATAGTGGAAAATCAGACTATCTAAACATTAGAGTATCAACGAAAACCAATCACTTGGATAAAAAAATCTGGAATAGCTCGATAATAACCTTCTGGTAGCTAGTATCCACATCATTCGGGAAGTTTACACATCACTAAGACATCCAGAAGGAAGAGATTTGGAAGGAAAATTGTAGCTTATTGTTTAATAGAAAGAAAACTATATGTCTTCGAGTGGTCAAACTCAACGTGATTTATTCTGGAGTGTTTTTAATGACCAATTCATTGTTTTTTTAGGAATACTAATACCAATCTGTATTACAATCTTCAACGTGCATTTGACTAGTTTATTTCAAAACTGATATTTATCACGTTTGTTATATTTGTAATTTTGTATCTTGATCCGTCAGATTTTGTGTTTGTCATCTCATTTTTCCAAAGACTTAAAGTTGATCCTTGTGTGATTTGTTGAAAACATCTTCTTTTTCACTCACATATGACTTTTTATGAAAATATAGATATGAGTTCAGAAGAAATCCTCTAATATATGAGTAATTTTTTTCTACTTCAATGCTGAAATCAATCTCACATCAAAATTTGTTGTCTTGTTTCTAACCATGCATTACGCCTTTAGGCCTACAACTCTTGCTTGCTATTATTCCTCAAATTTATAAATAAATAAAAATAAATAAAATTATGTGATTTTTGATATCATGTTATTAACCACATCATGAATTGAACAGTTAGAAATTAACTATATCAAGTTTTTCATTCTTCTTCTAAATTTTGATTGATAAGAAGTCTCGTGTGAGCGCTTAAAGAAATTGTCAACAATCCTCATTGATGATAGTCATGAGAATTTTTTTCATCAATGAACACGCGGAGTAGTTGACAAAGTCAATTTTTAGGGTTTAGAGTTTTTGAATACATCTGAATTTTTAACTGATTATTAGTTAGTTTTAGGAAATTATATTGGAAGCAATCAATGCAATTGCTGCAATGATAAATTTGATATTGGCTTATATCTCAAATAATCAATGGTCTTGACAAAAGTGATCAATGTACAAATTAGATTATAGTTAAATTGTATCAATAAGATAAAAAAATTATAAAGAGTTCCATTTTTTTTCAAATGTTTGATTGTTATGCAATGAAGATAGATAATGAAAATTAGTGCTCTAAGAGCTATTGAAGCAATTAGACTTTATTTTGAGTGCAATTGAAAGCTCATAAAGCTATTCAATGATTGTGCAAAGGTTGAATGATAATTTGATGATACCAATAACTTCAAGAGGCAATTTGATTTTTCTATTATAAACATTCAACATACAATTCAATTTAACATATTCTTTGATTGCAAATAAAAATGAACAATTTCTTTTTGAACAATTCGATTTTAAGACTTATTTTGATGTCTTGATAGATTTTGTGCATGCTTTGAATGATGTATAACTTGTATGAAATAGATAAACTTTGTGTTGATGTACTTTCTTAAATTTAAAATAAGCTCCAAAAAGTAACTTTTGTACTGAAATTGCCAAATTTTGTTGTTTTACAAGATCTTTTGTATATTTTTTTGGTTCTTATATTGAAACATAACATGCCATTGTGAAATTTGAAATTTGAAGATTTTCTATTTGCCATAAAATTTTTATATATATAATTATATGTAATTCAAGCAATTCAATATAAATATCATTAATATTATAAATAAATATAAATAGATGCTTTGTCTAAGTACCAGCAGGACTTTGGCTAACAAGTAGGTCACTAACTTTGCTCTTTGCATTGCCATCACACTTTGTCATGGCGATGACACATGAATGGGTCTTTCTCAACCGGTGATGTAAGGCGCAACTTGTTATAACATGTGGTTATCTATACATAGATGCTTAGAGTCTATAGCTACATAAGATACTCAAGGAACAGCATATTTCTCAACCGTACAATCCTTTGGATTTCACATCCAAATGGTATAGACAAATTTATTCCCTCATCATCAAGAGATCCTTCAAATAGGAGATGCCACATATACGTAAGCCATGTGGGAGAAACGACATTCTATAAAGTTGTTCTCGCTAATCCCCCATGTAAGATATATGACAAACCCGTTTGGTTGGTCATGCAGCCGCCAGGTAGAAAAGTTCCCTCTTACTCACAAAGAGATCATTTCGTAGGTTCTTCTTTCTATGTAATAAGTTTGATGATTTACATCGTCATTTGTGAACCCATAGGGAGAAAGGGTAGTAACCTTACCACCCTAGTAGAGACATGGTTTGTTGCATACCTCCATGCGAGGATTGGAGTTGCTGTGCGTAAATTTTAGTTAGAGTTACTTCAGTAGCTTCTTAGCATTGAATGTATCCTTCGGTCTTGGTACTACACTGGCTATCCAAGACTCTCACATGTCTAGGTCCTACTGTCTTGATCATATAGCTCTGTCAGCTATGCAGTCATATAGTTTTTGCCTTGCTAGGTTAGGTTCGCAACCTGTTTTGTATTGTTGTACACTGGGTTTCCCATCATCTATCGTATTCTAGTGTTGTTGCGTTGTAGGAAACCTGTAGAGCCTGTAAAGCAAGTCAACATTTAAAATTTGTTTTACTTTTTGATAGCTATATTTAAGATGATCTTTCTAACTCAAGTAATTTCTTCGTTCAGATTTCATTTTTGCACAAAGCTAGGTGTTAAAGGAAAGCATTGCACTAGCCTGTGTTCCAAAGTCTCAGTTTTAGTTCTCGTTTGTCTTTCATAGAATTCGACATCCGCGAAAAAAATGGAGATATTTTTATGGGAGAGGAGCTTGAATCGAACGATTGTGCAGTGAAACCCGTTAAATGTAGAGAAATTATAATTAGCATATGACAACCATAAGGGAAATCGATTACAGTAAGTCTGGTCGTTGATGGCGGTACCCGGTAACCGGGGTCATCATCGCCGGGAACGTGAATCAGCAAGGGAAAGAAGTGAGCTACAGACGAGGGTCGAGGCCAACCGTCGAATTCGAGTCAATGGTCAATCACCAGAGCGGGGAATAACATTGGGCATTCAATGCAGTCTCGTCTGCATCACATATACGGTTCTGATACACAGTTTTTGTTTCGGGATGGACTTAGATGCTGGCAGGACTCTGGAGTCCAATCGAAAGGCCTTCATTTGGTGGCCATCTATACTTTACTCGATTCATGGAACTGCGATCCTGATTCATGCTTGTTTGACCGTTGACAACTTTGACGATCCGCACAAATCTCCAAGCCAAGTTTCGAAGAAAGCCCTCGATCTGAGGAGATTCCGGAGGGTTTGTCCTTTCAGAGTTCAACTTTGAACAGTCCATAGTCACTTGAAATCACACAAATTGAGCCTCAGGGCCAACGGGAGCAAAAACCGTGAGTTCACTTCCTGTATCTTGCGCCTGTAAAACTGCCAGGTTCACATGTTCAGTCTGTGGTTAGTACCAGCTTAACTTCTCCATTCCCCCTGTTCCTGTTGCCGGTGTCTTTATTTAGCCTTTGAACAGAAAACCCCTGTTAATAAACAATTTCGGCGGAGATCGAGTTGAGTACAAGCGTCTGGCTTCTAAGCTGATCATAGTATCTGACACAAGTAAATTCCCCAATTTAAGGGCAAATTTGGTCAGTGGCTTTCTTTGGTTCACTTATACCGGCGACAATAAGTGGTGAGTTGAGAGGGAGAATTGTTACGTGATCTCAGAAGCACAGACAGCCCCAGAAAGGAATTTTCAATCGCAGTAATTTATCGCAATCGCAAAGTGCCATCGCGACATAGGTGAACAACCTCTCGGCTTCCCTGATGCATTCATGCCAACATCTGTCATTCTTGTTGTGTAAGAGAGAACTGGGAATCCATTGATTCATAGTCGAAGTTATATTGCGCGAGCCTTATCTAAGCCTCTAGTACATGAGCAATATCCACAAATTCTGGTTACTCCATATGTTGGCTCTGTTCGTTACTTCTGCATTCATACCCACAGAGATCAAGAGGACACAGATTTGAGTCCATGGATCTAAGGATAGCGCTTTGTGTGTGCTTTCCAGGCGCGAAAATATCGTTGACGGTAGGAGATCTCCTAGGCTGATTCTGTAGGAGATCTGAGTATACTGGTCAGATTCGGGCGTCAGAAGTAGGTGATTAGAAAACGATTTTTGGTTCTTGTACAGCAGGCACAGCTTCCACAGCCTTGCAGAGGGGCATTAAGCGAAGCGCACCTGTCAATTCTCGAGAACTAGGCCAATGACAAGGCCTCTCGGAACCGGTTTTGGAAACGACTCTCGGCCGTGCCTTCAAACGAGAGAAGTCGTTGTAGACAAACATATTAAATACTATCTTTGAAAGCTGCAGAAATTCCATCCAGCAGTGTCTGGAACTGAACGCAGCGTCGTGGACATATTCTGATCACACTATTTCCTCTGTTTTAATAATGACCCGAGTTATTGCCCTGTGACGAGGACAGTCTGGACAGGGAAGCTATCTTGTCTTCATTCCGAGGGGACGGATAGAGCAATCATGACTCCGTGATTACCCATTGAAAAATAAGCAAGTAAATCACCGTGGAGATGCGAACTTGTCCGCTCAGAGCGTACCTCAAAACTTTATTTCGCAATTAAAAGTGCCCCCTGAAGAAAACATTTGACTGTACACCCATACTGTGGAGCCATACTGGATCCACTTTTCCGGCCTATTCGGAAATACGTAGAAAGAACTAACTTTTCTTATATATAGCAGGATTCAAGATAAACATCCGTGAGTTTACTGACAAAGCTCGCAAACAAGATTTCCGACTGACTTCAGAGTTTGTTGGTGGCTGCGTCAATGCATAGTATTTGTTCGAAAGTTTGGGGCCACAGTGGAGAGACATGGTCACCAGTCGTTGCCGAAGATTCCAAATCCAGTGTTTTGCTGCGAAATCGGGAACAAGGGAACTGAATGCCCAAGAGATGAACAGGATTAAAGGCTGTGGTGCGAACGAACTTCCACTGTACACTTTGATCTGTACCGGTATCCCTCTCGCAGTCTGGCAGTCGGGTAGGTCGAAAAGGCTTTCATTCATTCCTTAGAGTCAGCAAAGCCGAATGAAGATTGCGACGGATCTCTGACTTCAATATGCAGATCACTGGGAACAAGTTCACGGTGCGAATGCTTCGGTATTGCTGCAAGTCATATTCGGGTAGTCCAACTGATAAGCTATGCGGAGAAACGGCCTCATAATCCCCATCGAACAACACACAGCACCAGCGTTCTCTGTGCACACGCTCTTCTGCTCCCTGCAGAAAGTTCACTTGCTTTTGGATTAGAGGCGTACGATAATGTGGATCAAAGGTAGATGATTCTGGTCACCTACGTACAGAAGGTTTCGATGAGTCTCATATAAACCAAACCTGGAGACATAGAAGAGAAAAGCGCCACAGCGAAAAGAATCTAATGCAGCCGGTAATGACACTTTTTAATGGACACGCTGCTGACAATAGAGAAGAGAGCTGTGCAATCCGACACTGTTGCTGGAAAAATCTCTTTTGTGGATATCTTGAACGAGGCATTTGACTGGAACGTAAGGAATATATTAATGGCATGAAGTGAAACTTGTAATCCAGGCCGAACAATTGCCACTCTTCACGTCCAAGCCGCCGGTCGAAAAGTTTGGCCAGCAGTCTGCCTGCCAAAAGGCGATCAATCACTGTTGTGGGCTTAGCTTCGGGAGATCTAGAACTTTACCATGCTGTCGAGGATATACAATCGCTGTAGTACGTGCAGACCGAGGAGCTTGGTGAGCAGTGCGAAGTAAACTGGCAGGGAATATGAGTTGACAGTCTTCCGGTTTAGTAGGGAAAGGAGCAGATAAGCGAGTGATCCAGTAGGATGATCGTAAAGCCTACGCCATATCAGAAGTGTCGCAGAGTTGCTAACTGCAAATTGGGCGAAGGTTTGGATGAAAGGCTGACGTAATTGTCAAGGACTCTCCAGTCAAGGTAAGGCAATTGATCGAAATCACACCGATCAATTTCAAAAGGCGAGGCAAGGCCTGTGTTCTGCAAGAGAAGATGGTGTACTCGGCCCTACTCAACATTGGATGTCATAATTGCTTTGGACACAAACACTTTCTAGCTGTCTCGTCGCACGGTGTGTCTGACGAAGTACTGGAGAAGTCACATTCACATGAGGTCAGATAGATGCTGCAAAGACCGTGGGCGGGGCCTGTTGGAAAGTCAGTGAGAAACATCTGAGAAAGGTTTTGCATGTAGATTGAATAACGTTTCGGGTGCCTTTTACAGATGTTGCTCGTTCATGTGCCCGGCCTGGCCCGAGGCTTCGTTATGAAGCGTGCACGTTCTTGAGCATTATATGTCTGGCATAATGCGCCTTGGAAATCTCTGTCCGATTAAACTTGAACCACCCATCTACAGTAGTGGATGAATGTGCGTACGCAGATCCGACATCGTTCGCATCCGTCACTGCGAATTCAGGTCACTTGAGATCACATAAATAGAACCGAGGGCCGGGACCAGCTTTCGGTAGTTCAGAATCAGACGAAATGCATTGAGGATTGAGAGAGTTTACGTTTGAGCGAGAAGACGATCGGAAGCTAGAGAACTTACTTGCTTGCTCACATTCTCCCAACCCGCCTTCCTCGAGGCCATATCCAGAAACTTGCCTTTAAATGGCGGATCTGATCGTCTGTTATCTGACCCTAGGAGAATGTCGTTCGAGAATCCTAGCTTGCGACAATAAGCAACCTTCTCCGCTGCGCTCAGCTCGAAGCCCGGCTGATGCCATGCCCGTCCAAGTCGCGAGACGGGGCTCGGAATTTTATTGGTGATGTTAAAGCCCTCGGGATTCAAAACCGTAGACCAACAACATTTTTCGCTGGGGACAAATATCGTTCCCCAACCGAAAGAAAACAGCACTGGCACGAAATTCCCGATTCCCGTCCATACTCAGCAGACACGTGGGTATATACTGCATGTACAATTCCAAACTTTCTAGATACACGCATCGAGAACTGCGTGACGTCAGCTAGCGGGCGGAGACAGAGAGATGGAGAGAGAGGCCACTGTAGTGATCCTGTGCATGCGGTAGTCGCTTGTGACTTCCTGGCTACGGAAAGATCGAAACGAGCACCCGCATCCACTATAATAGGGACGTTGATCAATCTTCGGGTGTGCTAATTTAGACTACCGTTCTCATCTGAGGGAATGGAGCGGCTCCCACCGACTGGTTTAGCTTTACGGTCTTATGAGACTCCAATTATAAATTCTGAAAAGAGACAAATTCTAATCATTTTCTCCAGGCGAATCTCCTCTCGCGCAGTCGAAACCCCTACCCTTTTATGACACGAGCTCAACTCGTTCGCCTAAAGTACACGACTTTGTAACTGATTCCATCTTAGCGAGAGGGAGAGAGCCATGCTGAAAGTATCGTCACAGCAGGCAGTCGAACATCACTTCACTCCCATGACAAGAACCTTTTGTAGACTAATGTCCAGGACCGGTACTCCATTACACTTTCCCAATATGAATACCATGTCTCCTGGGGTGGAAAACAGTTCATTCAGCTGTGAGTTCCTAACTCACTGATTATGAATAGATTGTACACCATCGATGTCTCGATCCACGAGTGATCTAGTAAGTCTGCCTAGCTATACTTATGAATCCCAGTACTGTAGAGTCTAGTGAGGTCACCAAAGCACCGAGGGATCCTCTCCTTACTCCCTCCCTCCTACTCCCAGGACAGGTTTTGAGCATTGCGGTAACATCTACATCATTGTGTAACATCTAGTATGGTACCGTAGGCGTGCAAACACGAGTAATATAGATAATGCAATCGATGGCAGGTTTTCGGCGACCGTACTTCCATGGTCAATCCGAGGAAATTAATATATGAAAATTTCTGGTCGATACAGCTTAACTGATTCTGAGGTATACATCCCTTTTGCTTGTGTTAAAGTCGTGGTAGTCAAAAGCTGTAGGGGAAAGGGAAGGGAGAGTAGGGAAGGGAAACCGGGCAGGATTGAGTAGGGACCAAGGGAAGGCAGACACGGGAACCAGAAGCAGCAGCAGTGGTTCATCGTTCGACTTCGCTCACGAAAGAACGAGTCGACATCCATGATTCGCTTAGATTCAGTGCGTTGAAAGTTTACCTGTAAAGTTCGCTGTACGGCACGGACTCCTTGTGCGTCGGCTTTTCGTTGGAATCATGACACTCACATTTTGGATGTCGATTCGACAGCTGTCCCAGCTGTCATACGCTTTGAAAGTGGAATGTAAGTGTGATTGAGAAGCCCGAGAATGATCTCAACCTTAGCATGGTGGCCGGCTTATTGCAATTGAGTAACATAGGACACACGGACACAAGGGAGCAATTAAGTGGTAAACTATACTGTAAGAAATAAGCGTATAAAATGTGCCTACAATTAGACTCTACACCAAGACCTACTGTACATGTATGAACTATCATCATGGCACTTAAGTACTTGTCTCTAACGGCAGTGTAGGACTACTTCAACCTACGCCTGACCTGGATGTATACCTCTTCTGTATACGGTTCACCAGGTGCCGATGGAGTGAAACGATAAATCGCATGTAATTTGTTACCATACCTGTCATGATCTTTGTAAGGTCGCAAGGGCCAAGTGCAAAAAACTAGATTGAAATATGGCTGAATTACTTAAAGAGATTGGAAATAAATCTATGTCAATAATATCATAATATGAAATATTTTGTGTTCATATTGATGAATGTTTTTATACGATAAAAATTTTTTACTTCTATTTTGTAGTATCATTTAACACGTGTTAATCTAGCACCATTGAAGGAATCTGTTAAGACTATAATAATTTAGATGACATATAATCACATGTTATCTAAAATAGTCACCACATTTAACCTTCATAAAGGATTTTGAAAAGGATTTGTTACAAGTTAGCCCTTATTGTGTTTTATGTATCAAAGGAATCTTATTTTATGTGCAAAATCCTAGAATTTTACGAAAGTGTTCCCTGTCCAGCAAAAGACACATATATTCATTCCAGATCCACTCACTATAGAACTCCACTATCATGGAACATGGATTACTGTACTGCACAGTGGATTTACAAGTTTTATGTTTTGAGACAAGAATCAGACTTCTAACTATCACTTCTTCTGCAATTTTTCAAATATTGCAGATAAAGAGTGTTACATAGACTTTCAGCAAAAAATCCTTTAAAGTGTAATGCTTTTTATGGCCCATGCTCATGCATAACATGCATATGAACTTAATATTTGCAATATGAAGTTACAATAAAATGTATCACAAAAATTTATAAAGAAATACACTAACTTCTCCACTAGAATATACTTGTATTTTCTATATCTTTTGTATTGACGTTGATGAAATTTTTATCTGGGGCGGCTAGTTATCCCTCATCTTGGACTAATTAGCCCTCACCCTACTATACGGATGTCACTCACTGGTTCAATCAATTTATAGTGTCTCTACGGTGAAAAAAAACTTTGCAAATTTCTAGTCTTTCTAATCAACGTCAAAGATCTTTGCTTGCCGAAACGTTTCTTTTACCCAAATCTAGAGCATATTTGTGCTTACCAATTTATAGTTTCATAAGCCCTACATTGCCATGCTCAAGGAAACCGGGTCGAATTCCGAGTTCATGACACAATAGTTTATCCTCGAGTATAAGCCATGCAACTTTATGAAACCAACATCTTGGTCGACTGAAGCACTAGCTCAATCGAAAGCTGCACGGAGTCGAAAAAAGTTATCACCCTCAAAAAGAAGCTACATGGAATAATTTTACAAGCTCGGATTGTAGAATTTATTGGTTTGAATGCTGTAAAGTGAACGGTTAGTTGTTACGTGCCGTTGCAATTTTGTTCCTACCATAAACATATGAACTTTGAAGGGTACTCAGCCACCTCACTTACTTTAACTAATACAGCGGCATGTCTGAGGGCAGTTTGAAATTGATCAACAACTTATTTTTCATCACACGGACCCTATAACCCGATTAATTAGATCCAGGTGAGGAATAACTAGCTGCACCTTTTTATCTTGTACTAACACAATAATTACTATTTTATTGTATGTAATTTAAACATGCACTATAATTCATCACGTTCATCAAGTTACATATTCAATTGGTATGATTTTGAACTAAAGGCTGAAAAATCCTTAGAACGCTTACAATAAGCAACAAAAGTATTGGAAACGGAAGTTCAGTTCAAAATAATGGACACAACCTTGAATTAACCATGTTTGGCTATTTTGTATCATTCCAATACTGACTCGCAAAATAAAATAATATTTGTTGGAAAAAGCTAGATACGTAAAATGAAGTAGCATGAATTAAGGTTCAGGAACTATTTTTTAAAGACTCGAATAAAATCCTACAGGCCGCTACTTTGAAGATTTGGGCTAGAAATCCATCCGTTTGACTTCTATTTGAAAACTTATGCCTGCAAATGCGGAATCTTGATCTTGATCAAGATTCCGCGTTGATCTTGATCATCATGTATGCGACTGAATAAGACTATTATTATGTAAGATATCTTTCACACATGAAAATCAAACAGATGCCATGAAAGGAAATCAAATTTGAAGCAAGATGAATTGGCATGAAATTATCGATTGTGCTTTTCTCACAACTTAAACATTATGCAGTTGTGGAATGTGTGGATCAAGTGAAACAAATAGAGTGGATATAACGCCAATGGTTTAGCAATAGACCAAAGCTTCCGAATATACAAATAAAAAGTTCTCTTTATTATTCCAAATTCTTTAAATATATTGATTTTTGGAGGTTGAATCTATACATTTGTGAGAGAGTATACCATGTCATAGTCTAGGTTTTTTGTTTTACATATAAAGTTGTAGGCAAGTTGTATATGTTAGTGTGTATCCACAAGATTACAATCATATTATGATTAATTTAGTAAGCGGTTAGTTATTCTTCACTTTACCTTATTATACTAGGGTAAGGGATAATAAGCCAAGTCAGCAAAGTGTGGGACAAGTTTTTGGTTGGGCACTTGCCGGTGACAATAGCTTGAGTCTAGAAGGTTTGTAACCAAGTAGTCGTCAGTTTGTAGAAAGATGGAACTCCGAGATTTTTGTCTTTGCATCTTGTGAGACCGATGGAGCCTTGTGTCGCAAAAGACCATTAAAAAGCAAAATTTTGTCGTCATCATTAACCCAAACTATGCCAACAGAAGAACAAAGGATTTAGGGAAGAAGCTGCTCCCCAAGTTGACAGCTCGTCTAGGCAACAAATGAAACATTATTTAAAAACTCATCGCATGTCCTCAACACGCCATTTAGTTTGCGCAGGAGGCCGTCATTGCAGTTGGTGGGGATGTAACGCTTCATGAAGTGGTCAATGGATTTTTCAAGAATGGAAAGCCGATTGAATCCAAACTCGCGGATTTATTTCCTGCGCAAAAAAATAGCTCCTGGGTTTATACACATGGGCATGGGCTCCGACTTCGCTTGAGTTTTTTGATGTAATAGTGATCCAACTAGAGCCATAGATCGGCTTTGTAGTGATTGGCTTCCAATGACAATAGCCTGCATCCAAAAGGCTATCCAGACTACAATCGATCCTGGTTCTTGGCGAAGGTCCAACCTAAACTAAGAACACCTACTTGGCTGAATTATCCCTCAACCCAATATAGTAGGATGAGGGATAATTAGCCAAAAGTGAGGGATAACTAGCCGCTTCCTTACTTAAATGATTCTGTGATGAGAAGAGTACTCTTCAAATATTTTGAGATAAGTAGACAACGTAACCTGAACAACTCAAATATTGAGTTGAAGTATCACATATTTTCATTGCGATACTAACGGGAACTATACCCATGATGGGGTTTTTGTATTGGGTTTACCTATGGATGAATAACAATAAGAATAACCACTGACTAAACATCTGATGTTGATTTCACTCACAGCCTGTGAATTTAGTAGATGTGAATCAAATGAAGCACTAGAGTGGAGGCGAGTATTGGTTGTATCATGACGGAAAAAGCGACCCATCAGTTTGCAAAGTCTTGAGGTGATTTGCAAGACTTGTTTGGGTTTGGCCGTTCATATAGCAGTAGGTTATACATGTCAAGATGGATTGGTAGCTCTAGCTACAAGATGTTTCGGAAATTTCAAGTCTCATCCAGTAGGTTGTCAAAATCGCTTGCTACGGACGGAAGGATGTGCTTCCCTCTAATTTAAGCGACAAAGATCTAATTGAAAAAGTTTGATTAAATAGATCTCCGACTGCCTTAGAGTTGACAACACAATATTATTGCATATTGATAATTTTTGCTACTACAAAGTTAAACCTCCCATTAATGACATACATTTGGTGCTAGGTGTCACTCACAAGAGTAAAGTGCTTAAACCGTGAGTATAACCTCCTAATAGTAACGTTCATTGGTGTTAGACTCAGATGTCACTATTAGGAGATGCGTAATCTTGAACAGAACTTTCTAATAGTAACATACATTGGTGTTAGGGTTAGATGTCATTATTGGGAGGAGTTACTTATAGAAAGAAAGCGCTTAGACTTCTTATCATACCAAATATCAATCCTAGGACAATCTATAAATGTGTTGTTTTGTTTCAAATTTGCCTTCCTTTGCATATTTGTATTGTTCATGAAGATTACGTGAGAGTTATAATTGAACTTGGATTGATACACAAAAATCTGAGTGAAACAATTGATGACATTATATGCAACTAATTATATTATTGAAACCCAAGAAGTATGAATTGTTGGTATAGACCATTAAATGAACAGCATGTAACATTTTTTTTCTCATAATTATATATTGTGATGATATAAGAATTTTAACTCACAAATAGTATCATGTCACTATTGTAATAATGACATAGATTTACAAATAGATTTTCTTGAACAGGTTAGAAATTAATAATTTTGGGATTTTTATGAAAGTACGTAATTCATGAAAGTCGACACTATTGGGAAGTTTAAATTATGTATACAGAAATGCAATGGCAAGTAATATATCTCGGAAATCACGACCTGAGTCATACCAAGTCTTCCGCCAACAGAAATGGCTAAAAAATAACTTTTATATGGGACACGCCGTTGACGGTGTATCTGGACGTACGGTACCCATGGACTTGTACTTTGAAGTAGCGTGCGAATGGGCGAGTACAAAGTCATGACAGTGATTTCCTTCTGGAATGCTATCCATCTTTTGCGCCTCACCTATTGAGTTGCAGTCGGCTGGCTCGACTGCATTGCTGCAAGGTGCCATGATCTGCCTACGAACATTCATGACTAGAAATGGCAGGGCTGTCAGGTACACAAAACCTCTGATTGACCGTGTCAGAGACCTAGCTGCGGATAATGAGCCAATCACAGCGCAAGGAAGATCCAAAGATTGAGTCAGGGATTGATACGGTTTTCCTACCGTGCTTTTCGAAGCAGTATCCAACGGGCCTTATGCGGCCGATCCGAAAACTGCCAAAGACTCCTATTGAGTGGGTACGGTCACTCCCTTCGCAGAATAGTGCCAGCATGTGTATAATAGCCGGCAGGGTTTCTCGCAACTCGGCTTCTTTTCCAGCCTTTTTCTACTAATCAGAGGTCGAATCAGCCACGGAACTGGCGCCGAATTCAGCTATTGTCTGCTCAGACCCGAAAAGAATGATCTACCATGTCGTCTGTCGTATACGTGAAAGCAGATGGCTTAGAACTTATGGAGAGCCGAACCGGAGTCGAATCGATCCCGCTTCGTAGCTCAGAAGACACTTGTGTAGCAGTACGCGATGACTAGTGACGACGCAGAATGTGGATTGGATGGCAAAAATATTTCAAAGAACTCCTTGTGTCAGGCCCGACGCGATGACATCAACGTGCAGCATAGATCCTGGTACTTGGAACTGGAGCAGTTACGCAAGAGGTTGCACTGGAGTACGTTGCGAATACAGTCCTCGGAACTTCGTACTCCTCGCTGGGTTTTGCAGCAGAAGACAATGGTTTTACCAGTCCTCTCACGAAAAGTCCGACACGCTTTTTCTGCTGGCTCGGCTCACAATTCTCTTTCTCTCTCTCTGGTCCCCTGGTACACTCCTAAGCTGTACGTGCATTGATGTTCGAGTTCCCGTGCACGAGGCATCTTCCCTATCTACGTGACTAGATCCCTAGATCGATAAAGAAAACATCTTTCTTCCTTCATGAACGGACCACAGCGTCTTTGTCCTTTCTTTACCAAGTGTCTTCTCAGCTGAGTCTAAGGATACCGGCTCATTAATTCGTCCCGGGTCGTCCCTCGTGCCGTCGTCGAATTTTATATCTCGAATCCATCCCAGAAAACTCATGCTTGTATTTACCAGTCTCAGTCGTCAATAAAAGGAGTGTCTAAGGCTTAGACTCTAAGCACATCTAAGTAGGGATAAAGTACGGATTCATCATCTAATGAACCTTGATTATTATGATGGCTTGGATCCCCAAACAGATGCGACTAGGCAAGAGCAGACTTAGTTGCCGACTCCAGTTTCAAATACAAGACGATGATTCACTCGAGGGAGGCGTATTTACTAATTGCAGTAAATTGAATATGCTGTTCAATCCCACTGCATTGCTTGTAAATGCACAGGCAATCCTTTATTGTCACGCAGTCTATGCTCAGCTTTCACCCTTGATCATAGCGCTATAAATTGCCTGGAGGACGTAGGTACCGTGTGGGCGAATTTGTGCGAATGTGGCACATGGCACATAGCGTTGAAAGGACATTCCACTTTTACTTGCATGAAAGTTCTAACTGCCCGGTTTCACCACGGAACAATTGATAATTTAGCATCACAAGGTGACCGATCTTTTTTGGTGGCTAGTGACATGGGAACTATGTCATGGTACCACGATCTCAGTTCTCCTCAGACGCGCCAGAAGACTTGTCTGTCTGAGGTGACAGATGGTGCACTCATGACACTTTAAGTCGTGAATCATCTGCACAACTTCTCCACAGCATATGAAAAAACATGCTAGTCTGTCTATTTCCTCACAGAAAACGTGCACCCATCGACTACTTTCATGAAACCGGATCGGTCAATCCCACAAGAAGCAACATTCTTCGTGTGAAGAAAACATGTAATTACTTGATCAATAAGAGTGATGCTCAAAAGAGACCACATGCCACATGGAATTCGGATGGAAAAGCCACTCAGGCTACATATGAGAATACCCCAAATCCATCCCGCCCAAATCTAAGTTTGCACATGGCGCCAAAAGTCTATCCGTTTCCTTATTTGATTTGTGCATGTAGGTAGGCGAGACTAGGATGTGCGATACATAATGTATACTCGATGGCACCAACCCGAGATCTCACGCATCTCGTACATCATTCCAAAGTTAGTACAGGTTGGCTGCAGGTTTTCAGTGATTTAAAATCGCCTCTTTCAGAAGGGGACAACTCGAATGCACGAAGTCTTTGTACTGCTGGGAATCTCGAGAGCTGCCACTGAAGAAGTCCGTAGACAGTCGAAAACCAGTTAATACGCACACATGGAAAATTCTGGTTCCTTCTTTGGCTCAGTAGCTGAACTAGCTGGTCCTTAAATCAGTCCTCAAGGTAAGCTAGATTGTTCAATACCGCCCTCGGGTTTTCAACCACTGCAAGGAATCATATCCAAGGCCAGAATCAGACTCATTATATAGAAGTGGATGACATGGACCGTAGGCTAGGACGCATTCACACCATTTACATCTCTATCTCTAAGCACTGTCTCGTGGTAGATGGAAATCATATCACTTCTGTACGATACCCGGAAGTCTGGATGCAACAGTGTTGAAAAGATTGAGCACTGCCAAACTGCAATTATCTTTATTTAATTACTGTTCATTTTTTAAGCACCATGAGCTTACTGAGAATATCTGTGGAATTGTTTAAAAAATTCTACACACAAGTTTTGTTAGTGGGCAAGGTCTGTTTCAGTGCAGTCCCACTGATGTGTCCGGCTCATATACATATACGTCAATATCCGCTCTTTCCTTAACTCAATGCTCGATCTCGAAAATCACAAAGCTTACTACCACCTGACAACAGTATGTACTAAGCAGCTATTTTATGACATCTATTTAATATAATCCATGTCTAGTGCTTTTTATTGGAGTTCAAGGCTCCTCCCATCATAGTCAGATCTTGGAGGACCTGAGAGGAGTCACAACAGCATGAAGCAAGAATGTACAGTGTCGATAATGTGCAATCATCTATAGTCAGACTATCGGTACAGGAGGTCACGGCTTCGAAAGTTGCTGACGCCATTTTCCCAACAACTGATTGCCTGCTAACTTACGCACGTTTTTGGGCAGCTTTGCATGTTTGCATAACGCTTGTCATATTCGTTGGTGCAAACACAGAGGCCATATCAAGTGCTTCTTTATGAAGATCATTGAGCACGTTATAGTAGTATTTGTTCTTACACAGGAATTAAAAACTTGAGAATCAGCTGAAGACTCGGGAATTCAGGCTGTCGACTATTGCTCAGCACCCTGTCAAATTTTCACCTTAGACGTCATACATGACGGTTTCAAAAGCCTCGTGGAGACTGTCACGAATTACGCTAGCGTGGGTACTTGTGTTATTTAGGGGGGGTGCGAGATTTACAGGAAGTACCATTCCGTTCCCTACTGTACTCACGAGTCATCTGACTTGGGTTCTATGAACACGTGAACTTTTACAAACGCGTAGAAGGAAGTGACAGTTGCGAATGATACTGTCCTACTCCACACGTACGTTCCTCCTTATCATAGAAATTTGCTTGCCTTCCTGAAGATGGCATTCTTTTGGGACTGTACTATCATTTGGTTATGAAGCCGGTCAAAATTTTCCTTTCACGAATTCAACTGTCTATTTTCCACAAGATCTGGTGTAAACATCCCAACAAAACATGACTGTCAATGTTGGTCTATTACTCTGCTGTATATTCGATTCACGAGAGAGAAAGGAGGAACGAAACAACTGGCGTTGTATAATATGTCAATTATAGTTCTCAAGTACACACTACATTTTGGAGGTTTGAGGTAGAGACAGAGCGCAGTCAGTTCGATTACTCCATCTCACAGATTGGTAGTAGATTTGAGCAACATCCCACTCTTCACTTGGTCAATAATGGCTACCGATTAGATGTAAGGATACGTGATACATCATGCCATTTTTTCAATCGGCATGCACTTGGGGGCCAATTTGTCCAATGCAATTTTCCATATGTATTCCTGAGGAAAAGTTAACCTTCACTGGTGTAAAAAACATCAAACTCGACCGACAGCACTATTAACACACATGCTAAAATTTTGGAGCTTCAACTCGAGTGTCACATCTCATAGCAACTTGCATAGTAATCCCAACAATTCCAATTGAGTACACACTTCTAGTACAAGTAAAGAGAGTCCTTATATTAACAGATCAATTACAAGTTGGATGTGTGGTAATCAGATGCTAGCAAATATATCAAAACCTTAGCGCACTAGCTAATAAACGTCTTCATCTGTGAACTAAGTGAGATCTTATCACCTACTTCGTAGCTGGGGTTTGTCCCGTTAAAGAGATCACAGCTCGATCTCTTAAGTAAAGGGACAAAGTTGGACTCCCGAGGATGGAAGATATTACCTAATAGCGAATCGGTATTCCTATGTTAGACAAATCTTATCGATTTTAATCCGGTCATCTGCGTGGTGAAACACACATTCTCATCCATGAAAGAAAGGTACAGGTCTTTCTCAAAAAAACAATTGGGTATTTCAGCTAGCTTAAAGTCGATTTCCTGAAACCCTCCTATGGATCATACTCATGAGTTGCGCAACAACGTTGAGCAACAGCTTCTTACTGGAACAGCGCACGACAGCCATTAAACGGACGTTAGCAACAGGCTCTGTTAACACCCACAGCTGGAAGCCAGATGCTGTAAGGACATCTGCATTCATTACAAAGAAACTCAGATGCACTTCAGGTCCAGGGACGTCAGCTGCCAAGAAGAGAGCCGTTATTTCGCCCCACGGTCCATGGGCTTCTATCTTGTGACGCGATCATCGACGGGCAGATGATAAGCTAAATTGCCAACCAATATAATGCTACAGCTCAATTCTATCAACAGCTACTCAGCGTTCTTTCCTCTACGACGATTAGAATTTCGAGCTATTGCGATTCCGGTGTTCGAGCTGTGAATGCATAAAAAGGACACGAAAGAACCTACCAGCATATCGCAAAGTATTGTATGCATTACAGACCGACCAAGTCACTCAGAACCCAGATGTCACATGGAAAGGTGTTTGTGTCTTCCCCGCGTACGAAGAGTCGCATGACAGTCGTACCTTGTGTACGTGGGACAGTGTCACAAGCTTGAAAAACAATCCAGACTGAAGACCGTGTGAAGCATCATGTCGGAAGATAGTTTTCCAAACTTGCGACTCAATCCCACATTCACATCACAGCACCATCGGCAGCTGGGCTGGAAAAACTCCGTCTGATTACGACCGACGTGAAAGTCGTCATGTTCAGCTCTCTGTGAACATCTCACCACGTCAATTCATCACAAGGCACAAAAATTGCCAAGCGCGGCTGTCGGGTCACATCTCCACTGTAGAATTGATCCCGATCAGTGACCGCTCTCTCTCTCGCTCTCTCTCGCTCTCTTCTAGCACTCTTCTAGAGAAGAAGATTGAAGATGAGCGCAAGGAAGCGGGAAGAGGAATAGCAAGGAGTGAGAAACAGACGAGGACGATGGCGATCGAGTCAAGGCCCAGCTGCTGATGCACTTTGACCATCTGAACACGCTTCTTCTGGTGACATGCTCGTCCACAAGAACATTCTCTTCCCAAGGCCCTGATTGCCTGATGCCTGCCTGCCTGCCTGCTGAGAGTGACTGCCTTGCCTGAGAATGCGTCGCAACACAGAACACAACCCAATTTGAATCTAACCATGTGCAGTGACTTCAATATATAAGTGGATACCAAGCAGTCGGGGGATGGCGAGTGGCTACCCAGGCACTAGACCGTCCGTCCTCAGAACGGATTCCCGGCCAGCAGCGCAGCGGAGCAACAAACCAGCAGGCCTCAGATTTGGCTTTGCCACAGACTGTGTCCAATCTTGGCGCGAGCGAATCACAAGCCGTCGAACACCTACTGAAATAGATGGGTGAAAGCACGTCCGGCCGGTAAGAGTCAAAGACCGCCGGTAACAGTCAAAACGCACCGGTAAGAAAGTCAAAGCTGGACCTGTAAGAAAACTACCCGATCGGAAAGGTGGAACGGCGGTTTGCGCCTTCCCTCCCCCTGATGGCGATCGGTTCTCACAAGGCCAGACAGCGAGGGGCAACAGATCGAGGGGTAGACGACGCGCCCGGGTATATCCGGTGCCCGGGATTTTGTCCTTTTGTGGAACTTTTTCGGCTTTTAGACATTGTTATGGAGTGTATGTATCTTTGTCTCGAGGCTGGAAATAACTGCGACTCCTACGTACTCACTCGAGGGGAGGTGATGGCAATGGTGTCAGGACGCGAAGTCGACGATTTCTACGTTGGTGCAGGTCGGGGGCACCGGTGTGTAGAGAAGGGGACGTGAGAGGAATGTGCTCGAAGCCCCTGCTGCGGATTGTGGGCCGCTGCTCGGAAGCTTGGCGAAATTAATTTTGGACCTCGGTTGGTTGTGCGTGTTCCAATTTACAGAACGCCGTCATCTCAGCATCACCGTCAAGCTCGAGCGAGCATGACGCAGTCAAAACCTTTGGCTCAATCTCGAGCGAGCTTGACGGAGTCAAAACCCTTTGGCTCAGTCTCCCTCGTTCAATCAGAGCGCGAGGGGCGGGACATGTGCAGGCCGGATCCCAGAACGGATGGAAAGTGGGAAGTAAAACAATGATGATGCAAACGGCTCTCTCTCTCTTTCTCTCTCTCTCTCTCTCACTCATGGTCACATTTGGTTTGGCTTGGTTTGGCTCCAGTTTACATCTCTGCTGAAAAAGTCCTCAACTACTTCTGCATTCTGCTCCGAGTCACTTCTCGGCACCCGAAACCAGTCTCCCCCTTCTACCAATTTCGGCCCCACTTCCATAATCCAGACACAATTGCATGACCACAACGCTAACCTTGCTTGCCACGTATTTGCACCTACTTCTGGACTTCCTTTTTTGCGAACATTCATTCACCTTCGCACGAAGTGCTTCCATGGTGCAGTTCGGCGCCAGGTCGACTTGGCTGTCCATCCGAAAAACAGCAAGTTGGCTTCGGTCACTGGAGACTTATCGATCTCAGAAACTGATACTGGACAGTGCCAGTAGACCTGTGAGGCAGATCGTCTGTGCCAAAGTTTCTCTAATTCTGCTGACGCAGAAGTCGCATGACCAGGCTCCTTACGAATACTTTCAACTTGATAAGAATGAATCTGCCCTGCCAAGGTTTGATTACAGGTTTTGACGTGCTCTCGCGGCACGGTCAAGACACTTTAGCCAAGAATCAACTTATCAGTTCGCATGGAGGATGCCTGGAATGGAATGGTAATGAGCACTTTCGTCAGAGCTTTTTGCAGGCCAAGCCAGCCACAGCCAAGCATCTCGTCCCCAGGTGCAAGACTACCGTAGCTAGTCCCCCCTGGGCTGGGCCTCCCCCATGTGGGCAATTCAGAGAATTTGCGAGCACATTTCTTTTCGCTCTCTCATTTCTCATCCTCGCTTCCGTCCTTCTCTGGCGGCGGCTGTAGCCGTCTTCCTTCCATCTTCGCTCTCTCTTCTTACGTCTAATCTATGGGGTAGGAGGATCTGTTTGTTCACAAATATAGCCCTTGGCCCCTTGGCTGGTAGATGAGCGATTCACGTTTCACGAGCATGTCCTGTAGTTCAATTGATTCCTCTCCTTTACCGCCCTAGTAGAGACCTTGAACCAACATCCTCGTACACTTTACAGGTCGCATTCCTCGAGAATGACACTTCGCTTATCCGGCAGAGTAGATGAACGACTCAGCTTACATTTCTCCCTTGCCCTTTTCGGCGGAATACATGAGTATCCAGTTCTTTTCTTTTAGGTAGTTTATATACTACCCACAGATCGTTTTGTAGTTACGGGATCGTGTCTACATCTGCACTCATACATGCTTTTGAATCCTGTTGACAAAATAAACTTTTGTTCCTTCAAAGCGGGTATAAAGTGCTTGTCAAAGGGCTCCCTTTTTCAATCATCACTTATTTCTGTAAAAGGAGATAGATAAGAAGCCCACGGGGACTTGAAGAAGCCCTCATCTAGAGCTTCACAAAATTGGAAAAGGTTTCTGCTCGACAACAGAAAAACAAAGCCCTTACATCCACTCTCAGCGCCAGGATAAGAAACCCACGAGGGTCTCCGCCGAATGTTGCAGAAATCCTTAAGAGACAGAATTGATGAAGGCCAGATCGTTTCGATCTTAGCCCGCCCCCAAGATCTAGAATGATTCGCAGGACATTAATTATGTCTATCTGCATGGTATTCTGAGTAGGTGCCATTCCGCATGTAAGTATTCTCCACTTTTGCCTCAAATGGAACACCACCATCTACTCGAGTCTACAAAGTCCCACTTCAAAGGCAAAGGCACAATGGCAGTCTCCGTGGAGCCTACAAAGGTGTGAACTCTGAATGCAGATGAATGATTATTCCAAGGTTAACGTTACAAGTCGGGATTGACCTTGAATTGCACAATTGCAGTCGGGAGCCCTCAATTTGGTTGCTAGATTTCCTGAGATTGCGTGTCCATATGAAGCATTTAATCCTACTATAGAGAGTGATCGAATTGATCACAAGAATGCGTTGTAATTCAGAAGTGAAACTGAAAGTGTCTACAAGCCGCCCCTATGATCTCTTATATGTTATTACCTTCGGCACGGGTAACTTTTGGCCTCATCATCAAGTTTTGATACATGTAATACTCATCAGTATGTCACAAATGGCACCTCTGGTTCAGATGCCAGTTAAAGGACGTAGACTGCAAGTGAATTTTTCTTACGGGCCTTATCCCACGTTCTATCCAAGAGCCAGTTTCTTCGACTCCACGGTCGTGTTACTTTGTAGTATACATCCTGCAGTAAAAGGAACAGGAAGTTTGTCACTGGAGCATTCGTTTCGCATGTTGCAGCGAAAGGGATCTTTTGCATAACTTATCGCCAACTACAATATAATATTCAATGCCAGGAGAGCTACAACAAACAAGAAATTCAAGATTATTAACATGTTCATAAACTTCTTGCTCATGCAGTGTCAGGAGAATCTATCTCGTGTTTGAAGCTATCTTTCCTTTTGTCTTCATGTGACAGTTTCTTGCTGTCAATTCTTTTTTGTACAACTTTGTTTATTAATTAGAGACGAACAACAGTAACCTGTAAAGGTTAATTCACGATATCAACTTATAGACTAGAAGTTATGTAGCAAAAGTCAACCTAGCACCCTGGATATAATACCAAAGAACCTCATCTCTGCGAGCGATTCAATATATAGGTGAGAAGTTGCAGACTAGTTATAGACTTCATCAGAAATTTTCCCTTCCATAATATTATTGATCAGCATTTCCTCACTTTCAAACGTGTCTTCATAGTACGCAGTCATTAAAATTATCTTTTACCAAACAAAACTAGACACTAATTATACGGACGACAAGATTGTCGCTCTTCTCAGGTTCGGAAAAAATAAATCAAACAAACAACATAAACTTCGAGTGTAATATATATGAACACATCTTTACCTGTAGTTTGTGCTCTTATGGATCTTGTTACTAATTCAATTTCACAATCCATTCCTTAGTGCATCCGCCTTCTCTCACATCGCCTTTGAACCTCAATGTTTATAACAGCAACTTGCTTTGGTTCACACCGCTCCAGACCTATCCTCTAGGAAGCAAAATAAGAACACCCAAAAATTAAATCAATTGTGTATTCCCTTGCATTGATTTGTTGAATACACAGATAACTTTGGACATTGTTGATGGACTGACATTTTTCTCGAGTTCTTCGGTGAACGCATTCATTCTGATCCGGTGGCCATGTAAGACAGGTGCTACTTGTCTTTTAGTTCGAACAAAACCATGGAGTGGGAGAGAATGTTGTTGTCCATATACAACAAGATCATGAGCTTCAAAACACATTACGATAATACTCGTATCTTTGCATTTCTTTCAAATTTGTTGACATTCACTTTAAATGTTTACTACTGCATATAGGTTGCTACTCCTGACGTCCCATGAACAGCAACAAGGGAAAGTTACGAAAGCAAGTAATCGACACCATGGATTGAACTTTCGCCCGTGCGATGGGGTACAGTACAGTGACTGGAGCTTGCCTCATCATGGCACTCGTGAAATGGTTCTCCGATAAGCTGTAACAGGGCAGTCTACCGCGAGAGTAGAACGCTCTTACTATTCTACCGAGCAAGAAGAATAAAGAGGATCCCACCACACAGTTCTCAAGTTCTTTAGCCCAAACAGATCATGGTAGGACCCACGAAGATCTGCATCCTGAATACTCTTCATGGTGGACAAAGAAAAGAAACTTGTTTGAGATGACTTGCTGTTCTCTATGTTAACGATACACTCGTCAACGTTCAATTCCAGTGACAAATTTCTCAACTTATTCTGTCCGCGCTTTTGATAGTACTGTTCTGTGACAGAGTGTGACATAATCAGATTAGCTTTCTACATCACGTTCCAGAAATACTCAATACAAGACAAATGTGAAGATATTCTTACCTGAGAAACTATTTTGTTTCTTCTCTGTTTCGAACCTGCTGCTGAAATAATTCCCCTTAACTGCACTCACCCAAATTACGTTCTATCAATCAAAACTCGGATCATGACCCGCAGGCGGATTTGTTTCGGATGGGTTTCCTCATTCTTATCTCAGAACCGTACCCGTTTTGTTTCTTTTCTGTTTCGGTACAGGTTTGGCCAGAACTCTGAATCTTTCTTGTTAAGTCCGTGAGTCTGTGGTTAATCAAGTTTTGCTAATTTTAATACCATCAGGATCAGGCCCGCACCTGCGGGTTTAATTTATCATTCCCTAGGGTGCCTGAGCGTCCCGAGCTCAGCAACGAGCCTGTTTCCTGTGGCCGCATCCACACGGTACGACAAACTTCACTTGCCCCTTGGAATTTGCATGAGTTTACAAGCCAAAAGGCATTCCGGTCACAGCACGCCCTGAGGGTGAAATTGTAAAACTATATATATATATTATACACCTGACCAGAACACAACACCGGTCCGGTTTGTACTCGCTCGCTCGGCCCGGCTCGCTCCGGTTCAGATCAAACGCTCCGTACAGACACACACTGTCTTGCTCCTGGATCTCATCTTCTGCTTTTGCCAATGGTGGCTCTGCTCGGCGGACTTCAGTGAAGTAGCCTCTCACGAGCCATGGTAGATGGAGATCATCGTCGCCAAATGCCCTGCGTCCTGCTTGACCGTGTCCGTATCCCACTTGCCTCCCAACCGTCCGTGCTTTAGTAGAAGTCAGCCATGTGCCTTCGTTCAGCAGTCCCTTTAGATTCACCGGTAAAGTCCCTTTAGTGTTGTACTCTGTCTTGGACTTAAGTTGCAACGCTCACATTCATCGCCTTCACTGTCTCTAGCGGGAGGTAAGTTTTGGCTGGGCTTTAACCGGGGGTCAACAAACGGCCTATCACAGGCATACGAAAGTTGCATGCTGACATACGGATTAAAGAAATGCCAACGGACTTCCTATGTCTACACCAAGTTACCGACAACCCCTGCCTGACTGACTCGTGTACATTATGTTCTGGATTGTGGATACCTTTTGTTTTACAACAAAATTAATATTTGAAGATAACTTGCAACTTGAATAGATCCTGCAGTTACCATTATTTGTACAATAGTTTATAAACAAGAGCAAATTGTTTTACCATGTTTTATATTACTTTCCTTTTGCAATTTCCCCACCATATCCAGATGCCACACTCGAAAAGTTTCTCTGGGCCTATGCAATTTGAGGAAAATTCGTCGTTCAAAAACCCACCTAAACTATGAGTAAGAGGAAGTAAAAATCTGACATTGGTAAATTCAGGATATCGTTGTTTTCCCTCCACAAAGGTAGAACCTCACAAAATGTTGCTTAATGTTTCTCACAAAGAAATAGTTCATACCTACCATTTAGATTCCCTTTATCCTTTTGATGTTTTTTCATGAATAAAGATCTTATAAAGCACCTTCAAATTATTAGGATTTAAGTTTGTGTTCATGTATATCACTGCTGATCAGAGCCCATCAGGTCATATGCAAGTACAGTCCACTTCCGGTCAAAGAAAATTACATTCATCAAAGAATTTCTTGCCCTTTGGGAAAAATCCAGATAGAGAGGATAGTTCAAAATGAAGACTGTAGGTGGACTTTGACATTGATGTTGTATCCATAAAGTTACATATATATTATGCATTGTACTTGAAACTTCTATTCTCCTTGTCTTGGAAGTATTGTCAAGTCAGAGGCCAGTATTAGCTACACACATGTTCTGTTCCCAAGGAACTTTCCCATCCAGGTCTAACAACAACTCAAACGGAATCCTTACACTCTTTGGAACGAATTACTCGTGTGGGTTAATCATGAGTTAAGTGAACTAATATGACAACCACAGTTTTAAATAACTAAGTTTTAAATTCTAAAAAAAGTCTATAAGAAATAATTTTGAGAGACTTTGCAAATAAACAAAGTTGGCCACCATTTAAGCATGTATCAATTGAATAACTATAGATATAGTAGTAAACTAGAGGCTTCTTATAGGCTAACAGATCATAATGAAGTTACACGGAAATATAAATGAAATCTTTGTTTTCTTTAAGTTGAGTCTTATATGTTTGTAAACGAGAGAATTTGCACACACACACACAGCTTACCATCGCCTTGAACATTTGATGCACATGGAAGAGAGAGGCACTTATAGTACTTATTGGTGGGATAGGGAAGGCACTTGAATGAAGAGCCAATCCACCATATGAGTTTTCTCTTTGCACTCCAGTACCAGTCGATGAGCCCACGCGGTTGAAACGGGCAAAGCTAAAGAGTGGCTCCCAAAGGTTGGTGATCGGAAGAGTATTATTTGTAGAGATTTAATCAACTTCATCCTCCGCGTGAATATGATTTCATGGTCATGATCCAGAGTTTTGATATTATTTAGTAGTGGAAAGGGACCTAACCTGTTTTGTTGCTGTCTTACTTTACTTTTTTTCTTCTCTAAAATCCACGGATTATAGTGCCCCATTTATAATTTGGAGAAGTAAGCCATAAATAATAGAAGCCAAGGAGTTTAAGATGGTTGAGGAGGCATTTTACAAGATTTGACGTGCTGAAACTCAAATTCAAAAATTGAGAATCCAATAGCTACAAAAAGAGTTGTAAGCGGTAGAGATAAAACAATCAACAGATTTAGAATACTAGCAAATGGGCACAATCTTTTATTCTGAATAAGATGTGATAGAGGCAGTGTAAAAACATAATTTTACGAAAATGAAGTCAACTGCAATCATATTGATATTTGTTCCCAACAGAACACATCTTAACCACATTCTTGCACCTTATGACAGTGGTTAATTACGCACTGAAGATATCTGTCGAGGTTGCTTCTTCTCACACTCATTCAAGTTAAAAAAGACACAAGTATCAACAGTAGATTCCTAATAGATTCCAAATTCCAAAGATATCGTTGAATATTTAAAGTGTTGTATATAGTATGATAGAAAGTCAATCAATCCAATTACAAGATGGAATTGACAGTTAGATCACAACCTTTACAGTTTGACAGTGAAAAAAAATGTTGAAAAGAAAGATTATAGATTTATCATACGACTATATACATACATGCATCTATCAGCCATCGAATCAATCTACATAAATCAAATTTGATCGCGTTGTCTCGTAATCTTCAATGGATTTAATGACGTTTCAGTTTCTATTTGCTATGATATTTCTCATCTCAGCTGGAAGATGGGTTCATAGTCTTACTCATTTTTACCAATTGCAACTTTTTTGCTTTGTTTTATCTAGCAAACAGGTCATTTGAGTTCTTGCAAAGAAAATATGTTTAATTCTTATGAACACCTCACTTTTACTTTGTAGAATAGCTGCGTGATGTTAGTTATTTTATGTCGATTTATTCTTCTCAACTTGAAAAATCGAAACTTAATTTTTATTAACTAACAAGATCTAGCGTTATCTTTGATTTCAAATCAATTTGCTTTATTGCTAGCTTTTTCTTGCTCTCATTGTATATTTCCTTTCCTTCATTTGCCAACATTCTTTAAACTTATTTTATTTGTCTTAATCACATTATGAATGATTCAAATCAATATTCTCCTCTTGTTTTGGATATTTAATCACAAATGTATTTTGATCAGATCTCATCTAACTGAAAACAATAAATTACAATGACATGCATTTGTCATGTACAATATAATTATGTGATATCAAGGCTTTTTGTAATATCAAACATATGTGAATTTTAAGTTAAAAATCCAACACACTCCATTGTTCAATTTGATTTGGATTAGTTTATAGAAAAAAATAAAAAATTAATACAAGTTTTGATTACTTATTGCAACTTAATTTTACACATTCTATTAGTAAACTACACAATGATGTCCAACAAAAATAGAAATTGCTTGCTGTAGTCAATCAGTTTCACAATATTCAAACTTCAAACTTGTAACATAATTGAAAATATATTTGTGCCAAAATTCAAATACTTAAGTAATTTTTCAAGACTGCAATTGAATTTTTGCACAAATTTAAAAGTCAATTAACAAGATTTGTTTCAAATAGAGTTAGTATTTTAACACAAAATTTTGATTGATTTATATGGGATTATATCATTTTAAACACTTTTGATGTTTGTGATCAAAAGAATTCAGTGATTTTTTTAGATCACTGAATTCAACTACACATTCATTGATCAACTACACAATATTTAACACATTCAAACATCAATATAAGAGAAAAAATATATATTAAATGAATTAATTTTTAATTAATTTCAATACATCGAATAAATAATAAGTTATCAGATAAAAGAAATGACAATCATATAATTAAATTCAATCCAAATCAGATATTTCTATTTGATTAATTTCATAGTAGTTAATTGCAACTTACATCCAAAATATTGCTTTTATAATTTTATAAGCATTTATAACTTTATTTATGTTTGAAAGTTGTTAGACTAATATTTGAATAATTGAAAATTAAAAAATTCAATTTTCTAATTAGAAAGTCAATTTATTATTTCTTTGAATCTAGTTTATAACTTCCACATCTAATAACAATAATTGATGATTTTTTCACATTTTTCAAAAAAAATTTAATTTTCAATTTAATTTTTTTTAACTTCAAAGTCCTTAGCACATAAATCTGAACATGCTATTACATAATCAATTGTTCATTTATATTGTTTGATGTTTTTTCAAATAGTGTTCAAAATCTTCATCAGCTCTTGGATTTGGAATAAATGCTTGAACTTGATATCACCACATATGAAGGATTATTTTTTGTCAATTAATTTTTAAACTTTTGTACCCATTTTTTTGTCATGAAAAAAGTAAATATATTTTATCATGAATTTTTTACTAAAATTTTGTGATTTTTTAAATTTAAAATTTTTTCATCCGTTAAATCTTTTTAATCTTCTCATGTTTTTGATGTGTTATTTGATGTATGATAGAAAGTATTTCCATACAAAATCAATTATTGAACTATCGTATCTATAGTTTTATGAATGTATTTGCTATTAAATTAAGGGAGCCGCTAACCAGCACTCACCTTTGGCTAACCACCACTCACCCTGTGAGACCCCAAAGAAGATGTGGAAGGTGCCGTTAGTCTGGTCACAATGCTCGACATTGCCAGCAACTTCTCGCACCTCCCGCATCTCTCTGATATTGAAGAAGATAGATAGACAATAGCTCAAATAATATTTAATACAAAAATGGTCTTCTGTCGGCGGCAAATTATTTTTTTGTGATAATATTGAATGGTTCCAGCCAATCACAGGCCTTGAAAACGAGCCTAGGGGTTCTATATAGACAGGGTGAGTGCTGGTTAGCGGCTCCCTAAATTAATCATTGAATTCAATACTCTTAATCATGACTAATTTTAGCTAATTTTGATTAAATTAAGCTATCAAATTTATAATTGTAAAACTAAAAAAAGATTTTTCAAAACATGTGAATTATCAGATTTAAAATCAAGTAAAATTTTGACTACATGTTAATTTGATTGATTTAACTAACAAAAAAAATGATTGATTATAAGATTAAGTTTAGTTAGACGACAAGTTGAATATCTAGAACTTTTAAGAATTTCAATAGCTCATTGTTTCCTCAATATGTGATGAAAAAAACTTCTAAAAGGCGTAAATAGACCAATAACATGTTGTCAAGTAATCTTTTTCAAAAAAATTAATGACATCTACCAAGATAAATCTGAATGAAATGAATTTACATAATAATTATCATTAGTTTAATGTTAAAACTTAATTATTATATACAGAGATAATAAAAATTCTTAAGCAAGTTCAAATAAATCTTTATGCAAGATATTGTTTCGTCAATAAAAAGTTTGATTTTCTAAATACCTTGGAGATCCAACTAGAGTTTATGTTGAATATCAAATGAAGATATCGTTTAAATACATGCATGCAGCTGAAACATCAATCTTCTAAAATCATGATAAACTTGATAATGATAACTCATTTTTTATTTTGTTTCTGTCGTAAGTTCAAGTTTTACAAGATTTTGGATTCTTACCTTTTGAAGTATAAGGAAGTACAAGTCAAAGCTTGATTTAAAAGATTGTATTAGTTTTTTGACAAAAGACTATGATTTTCCATGGAAAATTGTGAAAAGACAAATCACCTACAATCTCTGTGTTTTTTGTGATAGTCAAATTTTTATGCTTTTTAGGATTTTCATGTGATAATTGATACTAGAATGTTCAACATTCATATTTGGCTTTTGCTACAAAGACGGGCATAAGAACAAGATTTTTTTTTGGTTGGCAGATGCAAAAGAAAGATAGATTGTTTTATTATGCAGCGCACAAAGAGCGTATTCATTTTGTCTTCCTACTGTACTGTTTTGGACACGCCACTCATGGACAAAAGAGAGTATGACCTGTGTATTGACTTTCACTTACGTTTATCTCAAATGGATTTTTGATAATTCATTATGAATCAGAAATTCAAGAATTTCTTAATATGTTTGTGTCACAAACACTTTTTTATATTTTTTCTTCATTCATCTAACAAATTCAATCACTCATCAACACTTCAAGTAATGATAGTAATGAAATTTAATTTCATTGATGAAACAAGTTTTCACACATTGAACTTTTCAATTTTGTTTGAGATGATACTTTCTAGCTCTTTATTTATACATTTTTTAAATACCATTATAAAAATTGATAAGTATTATACAACTTATTTTTACTACAATAATTTTGATAGACATTTACGTAACAACTGTTATCTAGTTGAATCTTTTAGAAGCTTCCTTGTCACTAGTTTAAGCTAGCGACATGTCATTTGAGAACTTAAAACTTGTAGAAGTTTCCTTTGTCAGTAAATCAATCTAAGGTTTAGTATAACCAATGATAATGTCATTCTTTAGTCTAATCAATCAAAACTAACATGTAGTTTAAGTTTTATCTTCTTGAATTGTTGATAGAAGAAAAAATAGTAATACTCACTTTAATGTTCTAGAATTATATTATCTATCCTATAATGATAGACATCATAACTGAATCTAAATATTATTAGTTAGACTTAGTCATAACTAAACTAACTAAGATTAAATTTTTGATTAATTTTATTATCATTTCACACATTCAACAACTTGTTTTGTATGTCTGAAGATCAAAGAAGTGTTCAAAAATTAGTTGAAAGATGTTTTGTTACACACATCTATCTTTGAATAACTTGTGTATACTTAATTTATCAAGTTGCTATTAAAAATTGATGTTAGAGTAACAAAATTATCACACAATGTTTCAAGAAAAATTAATGATTGCGTTGGCAATCATTAAATTCATTGCCAACGCAATGTGCCAATCATTAAATTCATTTCTTTGCTAATACGTAGTTTGTGATGAAGATTGATCATAAATCATAATTGTATCTAAAAATTGAAAAATATTTCTCTATAGAACTTATTAAATGGGCTAAGTGACGTGTATGTTTCAACATGAAGATTGTGTACGTGGAGGAGAAAACAATTTAAGATGTTTTACTTGGTATGCCATGTTTTTCTCATGTTACAGAAAAAAATATCTAAATTGATTGGTGAAGGAACATGACACATGCCACAAAGAAGTATCATGACAACACTACAAGCTAGGAAGTTATAAAAGGCTTGAGTTTTGACGTTTCACAACCAACACATATGAAATTTGCAAGATCAAAAGTTTTGCACATTGATCTTATCAAAATTATATAATAGAGTCATTTAAGATCATGTGAGAGCGAAGAAGATCTTAAAAATTTATACAACAAGAACTTTGATCTAAAATACAAGAGGATGTGGATGCAAATATTTAAACATTTGTAGTTTGTCAATAAAACAAGTCAAGTAAGATTACTTGATCTCTCTTGAACGCAGGGTTGGACATGCTTAGTTGCTTTTGAAGCAGTGTTACTTTTTTCTTGGCCACCAATGTCTTGTTCGATGTGATCTCGTGCTTCTTATCGAGATGGGCAGTCACGTTCGAGCAACTTGTCTTGGTGCACTTGATTACAATAGGTTTCTTGGGATATAGCAGGGGTCCAGTAGACAAACAAAGAACTCAATTTCATCCTCGTTGAGTAGTCGGATGTCGCATTTGTTCAGAAACGATGTCGATTTCTTCAAATCCTTCAGCGTGGCGCTGACAACGCTATGGTGGAAGTTCGCATCGTCCATGTATCCTTTAATCTGTCCAGCTACAATGTCGTCGGTTTTTTCTTCATCCTCTTCAATCTCCTCGGCAACAGTAATGATTTCGTTGTGAACAACATCCTAGCATTGTTCATGGGAATCGTCGACAATTGGCAACTCTTCGACATCTAAATTGGACCTCGTTGGCTGCTCGCCAACAGTGACAATGTCCATGGAAATGTCTTCAACACTTCAACATTGGATGAGACGCGTGGATTGAAAAGTCTGTATGCGCGGCCAAATTACATCTAATCTAACTCCGTGTAAGCGATTTTGGAAGGCTTGTGTGTAATCTATCTGGTGACATCGGGTCGGTCGGTATGTGTGGACATAGCTATACTGGCGCCCTCACTCACATCAGTATAGTTAACTACCTTTATTGATCAAGGGCCGACGCGCACCACTATAGTTAACTAGAAAATGAACTATACTGATCTTCGCTACCACTACACCCACTTAGTGACGTTTTAAGTGGGTCATCCCAATCTAGTGGTAGAAGTTCTGAAGTAATAAGAACCAGCGAGTTTATTGCAATCTTCTTTCATACAAAAACAACAACATAATATGTCACAATTGCTCCTATATGAAAATTACAAATAAAATTTGTGAAAAAACAAATTACTTTGTAATGTTTGTGGATAAATTGAAAAAAATTATTCAAATTAAGCCAATCAAAAAATAGTAATAGCTTCTCATTTTGAAAAATTGAATTCAAAGTTATTTTTTTGTAAATCATGGATTAAACAAAATCTTAATCACTTATGAGGGTAATAATTTAATTAATTTGATGTGAAAAATTTTGTTCGAATTTTTTTTTTTTAAAAGCAAGTTCAACCACTTATCATCTTCAACTTAAGATCAAATGAAGAAACTAAAAAAAATTGTAGAAAATAAGTTGCAAATAATCATATGAGAAGAGCAAGAAGAATGTAGATTACTTTTGACTCTTCTAGAATTTGCATTAGATCTAAGTAGCTTCAATCAAGAATTTTGTGTACCATATTCACATACAATTATATCAAGTTAAAAAAATTGGTGATAATTTATCTTCAAAAAGAACAACTTGCAAATGCTTATTGTGAAGAGTTGATTATTTTAATAGGAAATGATATTTATTATTTAAATCAAATTTTAACCTTAAATTCATTTAAACTTTTGTGGTTTAAAATATTTTGGTTGAATGTCATACAATTTGAAACTTGTGTCACATACAAAAATACATCTTGTACCTTAATTCAAAAAATAATAAAAAATTTGATCATGATTAGTTTAATCATGATCAAATTTATCTAGTTATAACTAAATCTTGCTATCAATTTTATATTTGTCATAATAAATTTGATACTTTTAAAGATTATAAGTGAAAAATTCTATTTTATTTCCTACCAAGATCTAGATTCTAAATCTTTTTCATACTCTAACTACATAATAATTTGAATTGGTTTAACTAAGTAATGGAAATTTCATCGATGAAACTAATTCTCAAGTTGATAGATTTGAAATGGAATGTAGCTACCTCAACTAAGGTAAAAAAAAACCTCTAAAAGGTTTTGATTGGTCAATGTCATGTTGTCACATAGTCAAATTTATCAAGGTTTTTTCTAGTAAATGTAAGTTAGATCATAATTTTCATATGTTATCATGGTATTTTTTTAAGTAATATAAATAGAGTGGTGGAGAAGAAAATTTCAAGCAAGTTTGAAGAGTTCAATCTATGAGTTGTTTTTTCATCAATAGATATTTTAATTGAGCGATCATCTTAGACGGTTGAGTAATGAGTTGACAAATTGTGTAAGAGAGTGTTTGAGGCGTGCACATGTAGATGAATTCTTGTCTATTAGAATCATGATGAGCTACAAAAAGATTCAATCCATAGATTATGAGTAATTTGAGTTAAAGAAAATACTCAAGAAAAAAATTTGAGTTCCAAAATATCAAAATATAAGATTTGATTGAATTAAAAGTATACACATTAGATCAACTTGGTAATTAGCTATAATTCAAACCAATGCAGCTTTCATAGGTCAAAAGTTTGAAGTTATGTGCAACATTAACATTGTTACTCAAAAGTAGAGAGATTTGTAATCATGTTTGATTAGCTAAAATTAAAGTGATTGTTAAGATTATATTCTTTGCCATCAATTCACTAAGAGTGAAATGGATGATGGGGGTGAAATCTTATATCCTTCTACTTGTTGACAATATCTATATAAAGGAAAAAAAAACATCCTATATATTTTTCACTTTTAATTTTTTGTTTCAATATTTTATGATCTTCCTTCTAAATTGCTAATGTTATATTATTTTATTCTAATGAGTTTACAAGCTCGCGCTACAAACACCTTTTCACACAATCTCTACATTTATTATTCAAGATTTACACTTGTTAACACTCCAACTTTTATTGATTAAACAAGAAGTTCTCAAAAATCTCTTCAAATTTTCTTAAAAAGCTTTTTTTAACTCTATATTTACATTTATTAAGAAATCATCATAGTTATTCATGGTTTTACAAGGATAAATCTTGATAGTTATGACTAATTTTCATTACGTGACAATATGTCATTGGTCTACTTCAATCTTCTAAAAATTGTTTGAAAAAGTTTTGGAAGAATTAGATTAGATTTAGTTTCTTGGATTAAGGTGACAACATGTCATTAAAGACCTTAAAACATTTGAAATTTTCACTTGATATTAAGTCAAACTTTAGATTTAGTCTTATCAATGAAAATTGTACTTAGTTAAATCAATCAAAACTAATTTGTAGTTTTCTTTCATGACTTTGAGACAATAAAGCACAATTCATTTATAATATCTAAAATTATAAATATCATTTTGTCAAGTGTAGACTTGATAATTAAAATTATATATAATAAATTAATTTTAATCATGATTAAGCTAATTATGATAATATCTTTGATTGATATATATAACTAATTTACATAATAACATAAAAATAAATAAATTTCTTTTAAAAAAAGAGCAATTTTTTTAAAAAAGAGCAATTTCAAGAGTATTTAATATTCAAATTGAGAATCAAACAAAGAAAGTCAATACAATTGTAAAGTGTATGCTAAGTACATTCAAAATAAAATAGCAACAAGGATAATCTATTTTTTTGACACTTGTAAAATTTGCATTTAAAAATGTTGTTAATGCATTCACATCCTCATACTATAACTTCATCATGATTAATGAATCTTTTAAAAGCAAATTTTTTTTAATTCAATTCGCTTTATTGAACAATTTTGTGCAACATATTTCAAGAATGTTAAATCAAGCAAAGAAAAATTTGATGAAAGCTAAAAATTGACAAAACAATATGTAGATGAACATAGCAAAAAGTTGATTTTTTGAATAAAATATCATATTTGCAATAGTAATGTCTGATACCTTAGTGATATAACCCTTGATCAGTATATCTTGTAGCTTGTATTGCTTGTTGAATTTTATTTTTTAAGCCATTTATAATAGAATATAAGTGTTGATGAAGTGCCACACAAGTAGAAATGTTTGTCTCATATGAAAATATATATTGTATTTCATATGTCACAATTGCAAAAACATGTATCACAATCAAAAAAATTCATCAATCAACCAATAGCATCTCCTTTTATAATTTTAAAAGTTAATTATGAAAAATGTAAGCCAGAGAAGATACTCAAAAAATGAATTTAAGATAAAATATATCTCAAAATATAGTATTAGATTTAATAGAAGAAATATTAATTATATGAATCAACCTATATTTTAGTTAGAATTTTAACGAATACATCTTTAATAATTCAAGAATTTAAATTTAAGATGCAACGTCGTCGTTGCATCTTAAAAGGAAAAAAATTTCAATATCATCTTCAATTAGTTAGAATGAACTAATAAAATAAAGATTACTCCACATGGATATGAAATTTTTTATATTGAACCATTTATAATCATCATGTAATTCATTTTTGTGTTTGGTAGATAGAGAGCAAGTGTGTTAATCAATAGCAATATTTCAGAATTCATGTGCTTGTTTAATACCAATCATGTATTCAATCTACTAGCATTAGAATAGATGATGAGATGAAATATTTTCTACTTGTATTTATTAGGAAAATACATAAAAAAAAGAGAAAAATTATTCTTGGATGATCGCATCCATAAATTTTATGTTTTAAATTTTAAATGATATACTCTTGAAATTCATAATGTTACAATAAGTCATAATTTTTATAATGTTTAAAATATTATTTAACTTTTTTTTACGTGCAACGCCATTTGGGATATTGACAATGTATGCATAAAAAACTGAATTTCACAATAAAATAAATAACATAACAAAAAAACACAATGCATCTAAATCAAATGATTAACAAGCTTGAGTATTTTGAATCAAAATTGTAATCTCCGGATTGACTTTCATTGAGGTTTACATCAAAAGGTTTTTTTTATAGCTTTTAGAATTGTGATGAATTCACCATAGTTGTGGTAGAAAATTATTACATTAATATATTTTTCAATGACATTAAATCTTTGTCCAATCCTTTTATGTTAAGACTTTCTTGGGTCAATAAATACAATCGGATTATCAAATAAAACATTCAAAAAAATTCCATTTTGATTAGATTTTCTCCTAAAATGATATGAATATTTCTTAAAAATTACATAGATCTATTTTTTATTAAAACATCTGTAATGACAGACAAATATCAAAATACAGCATAATGGTACAGATCCGTTCCCACGAGGACAGAAACAACCACAAAAGTCACAATTTGTCACAGAATAGCATTCTATTAAAGAGTTTCACTTCTTAGGCCAATGCCACTCCCAGAAGACACTACCCAGCTAGAGCCGAAGACCCGGAGAGTAGTGCATAACATCACTCATAGCCTGAAACTTTTCCAAACAACGCATGTAGGAATCGCTTGCAACTCCACACTTATATTTCAGGGGGAAAACTTCCCAGCATTGCATACATCTCAACTCACTGACTTGAATACTCAGACCTGTAAGACCAGATATTGCATGTGTGAAATAAAACTAGAATTAGCCAAGGAATTAATCATGGTTAGGATAGTTATGACTAAATCTAGCTAGTTATGACTAAGTCTAGCTAGTTTAGCTATAATGTCTATACTTGGAATAACTAGAGAAGTTCTAGAAGATTTGAGTGAGCACTTCTATTTTATCTTGTACAAAAGTCTAGATTCCAAGAGAAAAGACTTTTGAACTTCATGTTTAGTTTTGATTGGTTTGACTAAAGTAAGGAGTATTTCATTGGTTAGACTAAGTCTTATGTTGACTTAGTGGAAAGTGCAAGTTCTAGAAGTTGGAAAGGCACAAATGACATGTCGCCACCTCAATCTAGGGATTAGTAAACATCTAGAAGGTTTAGGGGGCCAATGGCATGTTGCCACATATTGATAACTAGTCAACCTTACTATGGTTTATCTTCGTAAAAGTAAGTTAGATAGAAATTACCATTTGTTACTATGGTAAATTCTCAAGTAGTATATATAGAGAGGTAGGGAAGAGCCTCTCAAGCTAGTTTGGAGAGTTCATATGTAGAGACTTGTTTCATATATGAAAGAGTGACGAATTTTCAGTACCTTGGAGTGTCGATGAGTGTATGAGTTGGAGTGATACCTTGAGAGATTGTGTGAGAGGGTGTTTAGCTTATGAGTATGATGCGGAATCCTAGTCTTCTAGAATCATGATGAGCTACCGAAAAGCCATCTGAGGTAAACCTGAGTGAGAGTCAGCCCGGAGGTTGCATTTTTGGTTCCGTTGCCGGGACCTCAATCTAGAAGGCGGAATGTTTAGGATTCGATTTCTAGCTAGAGAGAAAGTATCCATGAGGGATCACTTGGTGTTAACATTGGGGAATGAAAGAGCGGAGAGTGTGCTTGAGAGCAAAAACCCCTTTGTTTATCCAATAGTCTCATATGATAGCATAGAAGTGATTTTGTATGTTTTGTACACGTAATTAGGTCTTTTTGTGAGAAAAGTGATCTTAGACACCGAAAAAATATTTTTGAAGGTATTTTTCAAAGTTTTTATTGATTTTAGAGAGGAAGATATAGAACATTTACGTTTTTGTTTCAGGTCCAGATCATGTATTAACAAAAAGATATGAGAGTTAGAAGTTGAGTGGGTTTTTACGGGTACCAAAAGTTTGCTCTCTGGAAAATTTGTACAGAGTAAATTACTTTTTGTGTATTTCAAGTTAGGCTTTGAAACTTTGTACGCGTGTGTATTTGAAGATTACCTACGTGCGAGTTAAAAGTTTACTGAGGGATCACGTCTAGAGACAAAGTTATGATGATTTGAAGTTCAGGGGGTACAAAATCAGGATAAGATAGCAAAAGTTTTGGGTTTCTTCATTTGAAGTTTTGGCCTAGTAGATAACGTTTCTGGGAGAGACCTTTTGAGTGGTTTCCACCTTATGGAAAAATGAGTGATCAAGGGGGCTACAAGATTAGTTTATCCAAAGTACCTCAAGGTTTGGATGTTATAGTGTCTCTAGACTCCAATACAAGAGAATTCAAGGTGGAGTTTGAAGAAAGAGTAGTTAGTCAATCCCCAAGAGTGAAACGTGAGACTTGCTTTTATTGTGGAGAGGAGGGACATAAGGTTGTCAATTGTTCACTGCGGAACAAGGATAGAAGATTGAGGAGCAAGAGAACCTTGGAAGATTTGAAACTTCACTTGGGACCATCATCGCCACATGAATCCCAAAGTGCAACCTTTTGTAACAATTGCGGAGTGATTGGACTACCGGCGGGACACGAATGCAGCGGAGTGAAGGCGCTTCTAGAATCACTTGTGGAAGGGTTTGACGGCAAGCTAAGTGCTGAAGATGGAGATCATCATTCGGATGATGGAGAAGATGATGATGAGGGTAAGACTCATTGTATGCATAGGGGAGTAGAGAGCTTTGACTATCTTGGAGCAACCAATTCCTTTTGTGTTTCCTTTGATGAATTACTCAAGGATGGAGTTAGTGTTGTTTGTATTGTATTAGGGAGTCCCATATAAATTTCCAATAGAAAAAAAAAAATTATAAAAAAAAATTAGTTGGAAATGGGGATGCTTCCGGTGTTTTATGGGAGGGAAAATGAGGATGTAGAAGCCTTTGTTAGGGACTTCAAGAGGGCTTGCATAGGAAACAATGAAAGGAAGAAGGTTGAGTGGGCTATGCTTTTGCCAGATTTCTTGAAGGATTCTGCACTCAAATGGTACCAGGAGTACAAGAGAGAACATGTGGAGGAGGACACTTGGGAGACATTGACGGAGAGCCTCATCGAAAACTTTCTTCCTAATGAAAGTTATGAAAAGCTGAAGTGTGAGGTCACCTTCTTGAAACAAGGAGAGAACGAGAAGGTGAGGACCTATGTGGAGAGAACTGAGAAGTTTGAGTCGAGGTTCCACGTGGTGTTGAGGAAGGGTGGAGACAAAGTGGATGCTACAATGGTGGGGATACGAGCAATGCTCATGAAGAACTTCGTCGGAGGTTTGAGACCCGAGATTCGAAGTAAGGTGAGATATGAGAAGCCTTCTTCTAAAGCTGAAGCCATTCGAATTGCTATTAGAATGGAGGAAAGCTTAGAAGATGATGATTCTAGCTTGGTGGCTAGAGAAGTAACTCCACCGATTGTAGGAAGATCCATGGGTTCAAATCTTGCTAGTTCATCCACAATGGTGAATCCTAATGTAGATTTGCAAAATGAGTTGAAATCTATTACGGAAACTCTAGCAGACCTCAAGATCAATGTAGTACAGTTGTGGGAGAAGAGGAATCAGAATGTAGGAGGAAGTTCTAGAGGGTATGGAAATTATCCTCCAAGAGGAAATCCACCTCCAAGAAACTTTGCAGTTTCTTGTTTTACTTGTGGCGGTCCTCATTTTCAGCGAAATTGTCCTAACCCTCGACAACATGATGGAGTTCGGCACAACAACAATGCACCGGCCACACAACAAGCCAAGGATAAGGGAGTAGCATCCATTGATGTATTTCCTCATCAATGCACCTTTGAGAAAGGAGAGAGCTCAAAGTCGAAGGTGGATATCCTTGCACATGAGAAGAAACGTGCTCGATTTGCAGATGAGTCAATTTCCATGGAGGACATGCCAAGTCGGAGTACACGATCAAGTGGAGTTAGTCAACCAAGAGTACCAAGAAAGAAGTTGGGCATGAATGACTTTTCCATTTCATCTTCTCAAGCTAAGTATGACGTGGTGGAAGATGTAGGAAGTCAGAAGGCCAATATCACAGTTGGCCAACTCATTGCTTTAAATCTAGCCATACGGAAGGAGTTGAGAGGAGGCCTTAGTTCCACAAGGATCAAGAAGCGAAGATCCAAAGGAAAAGCTCACATGACTAATGTGGGAGTTGGTGTGGTGGATGCTGCTGCCTCGGAGGTATGTACACATGCCTCAAAGATCGAAGTGAGGATCGATGGGCATGATGTTTCAGACGTGCTAGTAGATGGTGGTTCTGCTGTAAATGCAATGTCTGAAAGATTGTTGATGAAGTTGGGGATGCAACTTTCCAGACCTTCAAGTATAATTGTTGGTATGGCCAACAAACAGAAGGTAAAACCACTTGGTGTGGTTGACAAAGTTGTGGTAAGTGTGAGAGGTGTGCAAACCTTACTTTCCTTCCAAGTACTCAAGGAAGCTAGTTATGATTTGCTGTTGGGACGTCCTTGGTTGAGGGCGGTGAGAACTACTGATCGATGGCACAAGGGCTATTTGAGGATAGGCCCAAAGAACCATCGGGTGAAGGTTCCTTTGACAGGAGGAGGAAGTTCTCTTACCGACTCAGATAGACCAACCGACGAATATTGGGAATCTGAGAGTGAGGAGAGTGGCAGTTTTTCAGAAGTTGACACCGACATGTCAACTTCTGATCAAGAAACATCGTCAGACGACTCTTCAGATGATGATGTACAAGTTCAAGTGGTTGCTGCCATGGAGTTGCTTCCTAGACCGGGGGTGAAGAAAGATCCGGACAAAGTGGAGATGACCGAGGAGGAGGTGTGTCGAAGATTTTCCACCCTCAAGTTTGGTCCAAATGTTACCATGGAGGAGAAGGCAAGATTTTTGGATATATTTCGCAAATATATCCATGTCTTTCCCTTTAGTTACAAAGATTTGAAGCATGTGACACTTGAAACTCATCACATTGAGTTGGAGGAGAAAGCTCGCCCTATTCGGCAGAAGCAACGACGAATCAATCCTCCTACAGCTGTGGTGGTAAAAGAGGAGATTGACAAGCTGAGGGAGGCTGGCTTCATCTATGAGGTAGAAAATTCGGAATGGGTGTCTCCTATTGTGATAGTGAAGAAAAAGAATGGTAAACTACGTGTATGTGTAGATTACAAGAAGTTGAATGCTGTCACAAAGAAGGACTACTATCCTTTACCTTTTATAGATGAGATTTTAGAGGAGGTAGCAGGCCATGAGTGGTATAGTTTTGGAGATGGTTATAGTGGCTATAACCAAATCCAAATTGCTTCAGAGGATCAATTGAAAACTACCTTTACCACACCATGGGGAACTTTTGCCTTTAGAGTAATGCCATTTGGTCTATGTAATGCTCCAGCCACTTTCCAAAGGTTTATGAATAGGGTGTTTGAACCTTTCATTGGAAAGTTTGTGAGAGATTTCATAGATGACTTTTGTGTGTACGGGAAGAAGGAGGATCATTTTGATCATTTGATCAAAATACTCCAACGTTTGGAGGAAGCCAAAGCTTCACTCAATCCAGAAAAATGCATTTTTGGATGTGAGGAAGGCTTATTGTTGGGGCACATCATTTCCAAGAATGGTATAGCTGTGGATCCAGAGAAGGTGACGAGGATCATGGAGTTACCTTTTCCGGTGACGTTGACCAAGTTGAGACAATTCCTTGGTATGGTGGGGTACTATCGGAGGTTCATCTTGTCCTTCTCCAACAAAGCTCATGCCTTGACGAGTTACATGAAGAAGGGGACCAAATACAAGCTCATCTTCAATGATAAAGAGGCGAAGTTGGCGTTTGAGGCACTCAAGAAGGCGTTGGTGACGGCTCCAATTTTGGCGAAACCTGATTGGGGTAATGTAATAACCCACCAAAGGCTAAAACTGCAGTATGGTGGTAAAAAGATCGAACCCACAGGGACGGAGGCAACACACAGAGTAAAAGTGTCACGTTTAACAGACTTTTGTAGAGTTTGAATTCTAGGCGACTGTCACTCCCAGAAATACTGCAGTGCTCGACTCGGAGGAGGATCTCAACTCGGAGGATGCTCGGAGGATGCACGGTACAGCTTGGTCACTCAACACACACACACACACACCTGAAACTGGCAAAAAGCACAACTCGGAGGTCGGTCAGGACCTCCGCTTCGGATTTCAGGAGGAAAGTGTCTCGTAAGTTCACTCAGAGGTTCTGCAGGAAGTGCCTCCCACTCCGGCTTTTACTGCCCTTCCGCCATGAACTAGCGGGGGTACCCGGACTGGACTTCTCACTTCGGAACGAAGCCTCTACGTACGCCGTGGACGTCACCCTCGACTATCACACAAAACGCAGGGAGTGCAGACCCGACTGAGAACTTACTGAAAACACGATCCAATAACACACACACAACCTGAATTACAAACCAAGGTTTACACGAAGTAATGAAACTTCACATTGGCATTCAGGGGAAACTTCCCGTAGGAGTACAATCAGGATATGTCACTCGAAGGAGTAAGGGGGAACTGTTCAAGTCTCTAACTTGCAGCCGGCTCTGAGCATCAGAAATCACCCGCAGGTGCAGATCCGCACTACTCAAGTCTCTAACCGGGTACTAGCTCTGAACATTCAGCCGAAGGCCTTCAACTACAACATACGGTAACTTCGCTATGCTGCAGCTTCTCTACGTGGTGCCAGGACCAAAATGCACAAACACGCCAAGAAAGTGAGTTCCTGATCTGCACTTCCGAAATTGGAAGAGTCCCAAGGCAAAACGCCTTGATCTACTTTATACTCTCAAAAGATCCTAACTAGCACTACGCTATCCTATCTACCACTCGCAGCATCTGCGCGAAACCAAACTACTCTACTGCACTCAGCAGATCCGGTGCTGCGCCTCCTGCGCGCCGGACTGCTCCGCTTACTGTCTCTACCTTGCCAGTCTTCCGACCGGCTGCGTAACCCCAGGCGTCGGAGCGCTGCAGTGACTTCCGACTGCAAGTGCGCCATAGTGTCGCGCGCACCCGACAAGAAAGTTTCTAATTTTCTCGCCACTCGCCGCCGACTCCGACTGTCACCTTCCGTCAAGGCCGCCGCCCGAAGCTCGAACTCCCGGAGTGTAACCCTCTCTTGAGCTGCCACCTCCCAATAGGTGTATCCGTTTAGACAACGAGTCACCCGTGCCGCCAACTCTCCTCGTGCCCTGCAGCTGCTCTCCACCTCTGCCAGCTGCATTTCCAATCCCGCACGTTGTGCCCTCAAATCCGAGCACTCGGTTTGCAAGTTGCGCAACAACTCCTCATCCTCCTTGCGGGCTCTTTGACTTTCTTCTAAGGCGCGCGTCTGGCGCGCAAGCTCGGCTGCTAGGACTTTGTTCTGTCTCCGCTCCTCCTGCAAGTCCGACTCGATCTTTGCCCGTATTAGCTCGGCCTCCGCCTGACTCTTCGTCGCCGCATCCTCCTTCTGCTGCTGCAAGGCTTGGTATAGCTTCTGGGTGACCGCCAGGTGTTGTCGGAGGGCGGTGTTCCTATCCACATATACTCCGCACCTAGAGGCCCACCTTGCCACCTTGCTCCTCGTCCTTCGCCTGATCGTCTCCACATAAGACTGCGGTTTTAAGGCACTTGCGTATTTGGATGTCTTGCGATCTAGATATCGCAGGAGTGGAACTATCTGTTCGCACAGCACCCCTGTTGGCGTTTTCTGCATCGAATCCTCTTCTTGCTCTTCCGAGCTCGTCTCATCCTCAGTCTCGAGGATCTCAGTCGCCACCGAATCCCTTGGCGACTCCCTGGAACTGTGGCGCGCAGCAGCTTCCGCTGCGACTGCTGCTCCACTGCCTGCTAAAATATCCAGGGCAGTGGGAGATCCCACTGCTTGAGCCCCTGTTCCGGCTTGATCTTCGGTTTGTGAAGGGGTCGACGCCGCAGTGACTTTTGTCACTCTTGATCCGCCCGCTTCTGCTGCCTGTCCTTCCGGCACAATCTGCGCGGAAGGTGTCCTTGCTGAAGGTGCGTCCGCCGAAGGCGTTCGCACACTCGTCGTTGGCCCCATCCGTCTCGCAGTCGGCGAATCCGGCTGACTCTCTGTTGTCCGACTCGCAGTCGGCCGACCAGCAGTTGTCCGACTGGGAGTCGGATACACCCTGCGCGTCTTGACTCCACTTGGCCTGTTTGCTGGTGGCGTTCTTCCAGAAGTGCCTTCCGCCGAAGACGACCCTCTGAGGATTGTTGGCTCGTCAGCCAAACTCTCTTCTGCTTCCGGCCTGCTGTCTGGTTCAACGCGCCGTTCAGTTGGCCTTCCTTCCGCTTGTCGACCTTCAGTCATCCGACTCGCAGTCGGCCGACCATCAGTCCGTCCATCTCCTCCCGAAGGCCGTGGTGCCTTCTGTGCAGAGGTTTCTGCCGTCTTCCCTAGGACCTGAGCAATTATCTCTTCCTGTGTGAGATTCCGCCGGGTCGGAGTTCGCCTGGTCTTCTCAGTAACAGTTGGCATTCTTCGTGCCCTCTGTTTTGGTCGACTGTGAGGCTCGGGGGTGGGCCGACCACGAGTCGGCGCAGCTGGTACTTCCGGCTGCCCGTCCTCAGGTCTCTCATCCCACTTCCGCTTTCGCGGAATGCGCTCACTTCGACGTTCTTCTGCTGCTCTTGCTGGAGCCGGAGCCGGAGGCGTACTGGCAGGTTCCTCGTCCGGATCCGTGTCTACTTCGGCCTCCCTCGAATATCTACCTGGATAAGTCCGGGTCAGCTGCGGAAACCGAGTTTTCTCAGCATTCGTCAAACATCCCATCGCCCGGTAAAACACGATTAAGTAAGGCGATAGATGATTGAGCGTTCCTCCCCTCTCTTCTTGCGCATGTTGGCGCGTCACCTTCCACAGGAGCCGTGCCCAATGCACCGGAGCTCCTTACAACACTAGCTCCACGAACTCTACCTGCCAACCATGCATGTAAGCGGTCTTGGTCGGCTGCAATATCTGCAGCAATGCCGTCGCGACATTTCTCCGCAATCGATCCTTGTAATCCCGTGTCCGGAAACCGTTCTTGGGATGTCTAGCCACCTTGAAGAGCTCATTGTAAGAGACTTCTTCCTCCTGGGACACTTTCACGCTGTCGGCCTCGAAGAGGAGATCCCCTTCCTCGCCGGCACACCTGCCCAACACCTGCGCCCAATTGCAAATTTCCCATCTCTCTGGGTGTGGGCGAAATCCGCGAGAAGGCTTGTGTCTCTCTTGCAGATACTCGCGCACCATCTCCGGACATGTCCAATTCCACCCCCAGAGGAGAAAATCGAGCTTCAGCCTCGACAGCACATCTTGAAATGCGCGTAGACCGATCTGCGGCACCCTGAGTGGAGACACTCGCAGCTGGGGAACCTTCGACATTGCGTTGCCTGCACACACAAACGTTCTCCCTTTCGCTCGCTCTCTCACAATCGCCACTGCGCGTCGGCCACTCAAGCACTGACTGCTCACTCTCTCTGCGCTCGTTCAAGATCGCTACTCCCAATTCTTTCAAGGTCCGCCAAGATCCTTGTGCAACTCGTCTCCGCACTCTCTACTCTCACTGCAGGTCGCTCCGCCCTTGCGCGTAATCTTGGAACTGGAAATTGCAAAGTCAAGAATGAGAGAATGAGACTGGAGCGCAGTCTTTTCTTCTCCGATTTCAAGAACGTCCAACGTTCTTGCTGGTTGCAACGTACGCAGTCGGCTATACGGCTTAACGGTTCGCCCTTTGCATGCGCGAATTCACGTCTCCGCATTGCGCGCATTCGCATGCTTAAACGTTGAATTCTCCCGCCGCCGCCACCTTCCGGACTCGAGTCCGCTGCAGGGTATACGTCGACCCTGTTGTCTTTTCCTAACCCGCCCTTCTCCGGAGGCGTGTCGCCGCTGGTGCGTTCATTATCCGTCGGCGCCTTGCTGGAGGCGCACATCCAGTCGGATCGAATTATGCCGGCGCGCAGTCGTACCGCCTATTTTGTCCTTTATGCCTCGTCCGTTGCTGCCGGCGCATATCCGCCAGCACAACTCATGCCAGCGCATCCGGCCGTCAGCGCCACGTCGGAGGCGTACATCCAACCGGCGCTTTCCTTCCATGAACAGCCGCCAAAGGCGCTTCCGACTCTGAGTGGGTTTCCTCCTATGAGCGCGTGATTCCACCGAAGGCGCATCGCCGAGGGCGTACGGGAATCCTTTCCGGCTGTGAACCCTAGCGCGAACGGCGCATGTCCGGCTACGAGTTTTCCGACGCTCATAACTTCTCCATTCCTGATCCATCTCCAATGATCTTGGACTCGTTAGAACGAGCATCCCGAGCTCTTTCTAATGCAACTTCAACCAACTGGATCTACCGTGTATCCCGATTGTTATGAAGGTTTTCCCTTTCCGCGCTAGCGGCGCTTCGCCGAAGGCGCACTCATGGTCGGATGCCTTTAGAGGTCCGGGCCCTTCTCCTGACGTCTTTAGCAAAACCTCCTCCTGAGGTGTCTGCGCCGGAAGCGTAGCTTCCTTATACGCTAGAGGCGCGTGAATAGAGACACCTCAAAAAGGAGCTTTTGCCGAAGGCGCCGAAGACGTTGGCGTTGGTACATCCGACTACGTGATTCTTTGTGCCCTCGTGACGATCTCATCAGTCCACTCTATTTAGCGTACCCTTCTCTAGCTACAAACACTGCTTTGGTACTCGTTTTCTAAAATTGTTTAAATTCTGCAAAAAAAACAAAAAGTGTGTTACCACAGGTAAACCTTTTCTTCTATATACAGATGCATCAAATATTGCTGTAGGATGCACCTTGAGTCAATTTGATGATGAAAAGCATGATCATCCAATTGCCTATGCTAGTAGACAGATGGTACAAGCAGAGAAGAATTATTTAGTGACCGAAAGGGAGGCTTTAACTGTCATCTTTTCACTTAAGAAGTTTCGACACTATCTTTTGGGTGGAAAATTCACTATAGTGACTGATCATAAGGCCTTGAAATATATTTTCAACAAGCCTAATGCTGAGGGGAGGATAGCTAGATGGAAACTACTACTAGCGGAATTTGATTATACCATTGAGGATCGACCGGGAAAGAAGCATGCTAATGCGGATTTGTTGTCAAGAGCTTATGATGAGGGAGGAGATCAATCTGTGGATGACACTTTCCCGGACGAAGATTTGTTGGTCATGGACACGGTGACATTGGTACCAGAGGAGTACAAGGAGATTTGGGAGTTCATTTTCAAAGGAGAATTTCCTCAAGGTATGCATTCAAGAGAAAGGAATGCATTGGTAAAAAGATGTCAACCCTATATGATCATTGAGAAGGTGTTATTTCATCAAGGAGCTGACGGTCTGCTACGACGAGCTGTTGGAAGAGGCGAAGCATTGCAACTCATGAAGGAGTTTCACGAAGGTGCCGTGTGTGGAGGACATTTTGCGGGGAAGGTAACAGCCTTCAAGATCCTCGATGCTGGATATCATTGGAAGGGTATTTTCAAAGATTGTGTGGAATTTTGCAAGAGTTGTGATGTGTGTCAAGCTTTTGCTAAAAAGTCCATGAAAACCCCTCCTTTGATTTCAATTCCAATGTTAGTTCCTTTTGAAAAATGGGGGATAGATTTTGTAGGTCCTTTGAATCTTACTCCTCGGGGAAATAAGTTCATTGTGATAGCTACATATTATCTTACCAAGTGGGTAGAGGCAAGGCCACTAAAATCTACTAATGAGAAGAAGGTTGGTAGGTTTTTGTATGAGAGAATCATAACCAGATTTGGTTGTACTCTGGAGTTAGTGTCGGATAGAGGAGGAGAGTTTGTGGGAAGTATGATCCAAGCAATGTTAGATCATTTTTCCATCAAGTCTAGAGTGACTACTTCCTACAAATCCAATGCTAATGGGTTGGCGAAGCGGACCAACTACACTCTTTGTATGATGTTGGCTAAGGATGCAGACATGGATGGGAGCAAGCAAAACTGGGACAAGAGGTTGCATGCTATCTTGTGGGAGTATCGAACGACATGGAAAACATCTATCGGATATTCACCTTTTCGGATGGTGTATGGAGTTGAGTCAAAGCTCCCAATACAATTTGACTTGACTACTTTCATGACAATCCAGCAAAGGTTGAAGAGATCAAATGGAGCAGAAGCCATCAAGTCTCGCCAACAACAATTGATGGAGTTGGAGGAAGCTCGAGCACTAGCCATGGTACGAGTGGAGCGGGCTCAACAGTTGCAGAAGAAGTATCACGACAAACGAAGTGGAAACCAGAACTTGAAGCCATTCAAGGAAGGTGATTGGGTGATGCTCTTTGATGCAATTAGATACAAGAGAGCTAGGAAAAAGTTTCTTTCTAAGTATTTTGGACCTTTCATAGTTGAGAAGGTGTGGGGAAACTTTACTTATGATATCAAGGAGTTAGGAGGACGTCACTTCGATCGAGTCAACCACGACAAGTTGAAATTATTCCATCGAAGATCAGATTCTTTCACTCCGAGTGCGTAGTGAAGTCTTGGTCCGGGGGTAAATGTAAGACCAGATATTGCATGTGTGAAATAAAACTAGAATTAGCCAAGGAATTAATCATGGTTAGGATAGTTATGACTAAATCTAGCTAGTTATGACTAAGTCTAGCTAGTTTAGCTATAATGTCTATACTTGGAATAACTAGAGAAGTTCTAGAAGATTTGAGTGAGCACTTCTATTTTATCTTGTACAAAAGTCTAGATTCCAAGAGAAAAGACTTTTGAACTTCATGTTTAGTTTTGATTGGTTTGACTAAAGTAAGGAGTATTTCATTGGTTAGACTAAGTCTTATGTTGACTTAGTGGAAAGTGCAAGTTCTAGAAGTTGGAAAGGCACAAATGACATGTCGCCACCTCAATCTAGGGATTAGTAAACATCTAGAAGGTTTAGGGGGCCAATGGCATGTTGCCACATATTGATAACTAGTCAACCTTACTATGGTTTATCTTCGTAAAAGTAAGTTAGATAGAAATTACCATTTGTTACTATGGTAAATTCTCAAGTAGTATATATAGAGAGGTAGGGAAGAGCCTCTCAAGCTAGTTTGGAGAGTTCATATGTAGAGACTTGTTTCATATATGAAAGAGTGACGAATTTTCAGTACCTTGGAGTGTCGATGAGTGTATGAGTTGGAGTGATACCTTGAGAGATTGTGTGAGAGGGTGTTTAGCTTATGAGTATGATGCGGAATCCTAGTCTTCTGGAATCATGATGAGCTATCGAAAAGCCATCTGAGGTAAACCTTAGTGAGAGTCGGCCCGGAGGTTGCAGACCCGAATTTGCTTAAATCCCAAGGAGCCTCGTCTGCTCAGGACACTCGAGCCGAATACTCACAATTCATGATGCAGTAACTTCGACAAACAAGAGTGCACCGTGCCTAAGGCCTAGATCACACACTAGCGCACAGACACTTTGGATAGAGATTCACAATCAAGACAAGCCAATTGACAAAAAAACCCCCAAGGAAAGAGCCTTGGGCCTCTTTATTCACAATGGCAACTCTAGGATATCAACCGCCTGAGGCGAATCGGTCTCAGGCGCTGTGCCGTCCGATGTAACGGTTACAACATTGTCTGAACTACTCTCTACTCCTAATCTACGCAACACGTTTACAATCTCTACTTCTACATTCTCGCGTGTCTCATTCAATTCCTCTGAAAATTAATTAACTAACTCTACAATCTGTTTGTGTCCTGCGGATCCGCTGGCCTTTGCGCTCATCAGCCGTTGCTCAAGTGAATCTAACTTCATCCACTTCACCGAATCCAATCGCCACATCGCGAACCCGTTCAGGCATTTCTCTAACCGCAATTTCAACACGTCGGTTGACTCCTCCCGCAGCTGATGGTAGACTTCCTCTGCCTTTTCCATTCTTCTTTACGACTCTTTAGATCTCATCTCCGCCTTCCCTAACTGCTCTCGTAACCGCCGACAGTCGGATTCAACCTTTAATTTACATTCGACCTCCGAAGACTTAACCGACTCGCAATCTGCCAATTTCTTGACCCAATCTGCTAACTCCTCTTCATGCTTCTGGTTTCCCGCTGACAGACTTGCTGATAGCTCCTCTGCATGTCGGAATTCCATTTCGCACTTCGCCTCAATCTCCAAAATTTTTGCTACGAAGATCTTCCTCTGCCGTCTTTGCCTTTGCGATTTTGCCCCAAAGTTCTTCGGCGATACGAGCTTCTTCTGCTCTTCGGGCTTCCAATGTAGCAAGTTCCTCGACCTGTTTCTTCTCTCGCTCAACCGCTCCGATCTTTTGATTGCCGCATCGTAAGCTTCTTCCTTTAAGGATTTCTCCAATCGCGCCATCAAATCCACTGTTACATTCCAAGCATTCTCATTGGAGATACAAAGTCCTCCACAGGTCTCTTCCAACTTTGCACACCGCCCGAATTCCTTCTCTAGATTCAGCTGCAGCACTTCACACTTAGTTTCCTTCTCCCGAAGCTGGGCTTCTCGCTCTCGCAATGCCGCCTTCACTGCCGTGCACTCGGATGACAAGGTTGCAGCTCGCTCCCGTGCCAATGCAGTTGCGGAATCCCACTCCCTCTTTATTGCAACTGCTCTCTTGAGCTTCGTCATATTCCTCGCTTAAAGTGGACTCCTTCTCCAGGTCCTCGTTCATCTTCATCTGTGGTGTCTCTTCGCCCTGCGCAGACCGTGTCTGCTCCGAAGACAAAGAAATCAGACTTACCAATTCCGTTACATCCTTCAAAGGTTCTGCCGGTACGTCTGCTGGAACTTTGATTGACAACTCCGAAGGTACTCCTATCTCCACAGGCCGCATTACCTCGCTAGCTGTGACTTTGGATGTGTTCACAATTGATGCCACCGTCTTCTCCACGCTGTTGTCCGACACCTCAACTGTCACCATCCTCCGATTTGCCCTCTTCTTTGGTCTTGCGCTAGCTCTATGCTGCCTTGCTCCACCTACATCCATATCCATACTTCTTACCTCGTGGGCCAATTCTTCCTTGTCATCACTCACGACCTTACTTCTCTTTGCCAATCGTCTCTCTGGCTTCTCCCGTCTCTGAACCACATCCACCTGAACTGCAACCTCCGGGCTGACTCTCACTCAGGTCTACCTCAGATGGCTTTTCGGTAGCTCATCATGATTTTAGAAGACTAGAATTCCACATCATACTCATAACCTAAACAACCTCTCACACAATCTCTCAAGGTATCACTCCAACTCATACACTCATCGACACTCCAAGGTACTGAAAATTTGTCACTCTTTCATATATGAAACAAGTCTCTACATATGAACTCTTCAAACTTGCTTGAGAGTCTCTTCCCTACCTCTCTATATAAACTATTTGAGAATTTACCATATTAACAAATGGTAATTCCTTTCTAACCTACTTTTACAAAGATAAACCATAGTAAGGTTGACTAGTTATCAACATGTGGCAACATGCCACTGACCTCCTAAACCTTCTAGATGTTTACTAATTCCTAGATTGAGGTGCCGATATGCCATTTGTGCCTTTCCAACTTCTAGAAGTCTCACTTTCCACTAAGTCAACATTAGACTTAGTCTAACCAATGAATTACTTCTTACTTTAGTCAAACCAATCAAAACTAAACATGAAGTCCAAAAGTCTTTTCTCTTGGAATCTAGACTTTTGTACAAGACAAAATAGAAGTGTTCACTCAAATCTTCTAGAACTTCTCTAGTTATTCCGCCAAGTATATACATTATAGCTAAACTAGCTAGATTTAGTCATAACTATCATAACCATGATTAACTCCTTGGCTAATTCTAGTTTTATTTCACACATGCACTATCCGGTCTTACAGAACTGGTCCTCGAGTTGTTGTGTGTGTTGGGATTGAGGGGGGTCGGTTCTCGTTTTCGGTCCCTTCACTAGACTCAGCTGTCAGGATTTCCCGTTCTCTCGGAAATCGCTTCTCCTCCTCCTTCGTAAGCAATCCCATCCCTCGATATAAATTCACCAGAAAGGGAGTGATGTGATTGGTCAAAGGTCCCGTCCACCGGGAGCCTGCATTCACCCACACAAGTTTGTGAAAGATCCTTGCCCAATGTACTCGCTGTCCCTTCAAAATGCGTTCGAAGAACCCTACTTGCCAGTCCGTCACATAAGTCGTGCGCGCCGGCCGTAAGATGTGCATGATCCCCAACACGATCGCCCTTCTCTTTGGATCTTTGTAATTGACAGTCTTCCATCCATTCGTTCCCTGTCTTCCAGACTCGAAGAGAGGCCCGTAAGAGAATTCCTCGCCGCGCGTAAGTTCTACGCTATTCTTCTCAAATAGCAGATCTCCTTCGCTGCCCGCACAGGATCCCAGTACCTTCGTTCAATGCTCAATGGTCCACAGCATGGGATTACCGCGGAGCTCCTCGCCTTCGATCGTGCTCTCGCCCATTACTTCCTTGCAGATACTCGCTGAGACGCAATTCCAATTCCATAAAAGGAATTCAAGCCGTAGTTCATTCAACTCGCGTCTGAAGGGTCTCAATTCCTTGTAAGGCACCTTCAAGGGAACCAATTTCCTCACCTTCTCACTCTTCTTGGGCACCATGTATTCAATTTGTGTTTCGCTAATCGTGGGTTGGCTCGATTTCACTTCCTCTCTCTCTCGCTCGTTCTTGCTCGATATCGCAATGTCGGCGCGAAGTCTCCTTGTACTGCCTTTACCTTCGAAGCCCTAACATTGCCTTCTCCCGCGCATAGTAGAACTTTCGACGCAAGCAAACATCGCCCGGCCCGTTACGTGATTTGAAATTGATTCCGATGTCTTCGCCAAAGACGTAGCTCTTCGTACATCCATAAAAGGCTGCTCCGAACACACGAAGATCCAAAGATCTTCGGACGTAGACAAATTCTCACTAATTTTATCATTTCTCCTCGGGAGCTGCTCATTCTAACTCTGACAACTACTTTCTAAACAAATATCTTTTAGTTTTGTTGATTTTTAAAGAAAAACGAAAAAACTAGGCACCACAACATCAAAATTCCAAACCTCCATATTTATTGCGGCTAGAGTATTTAAGAACTACAAAGACATGAACTATCTCTTTCATCTATGCAATATAGATATGTGAGGCAATCCAAGTTGTAATCAAACTTTTGGGTGAATATAAGGAGTACAAAGATATATTTGAAAAGAATAATGTGGAACAACCTCCTCAATATTGGCCGTATGACTATGAACTTGATCTCCAAAAAGAATTCAACCACATTTTGGACCAATCTAGAATCTTTCTCAGAACGAACTTGCCGTGGATACATCAACGAAAATCTTGCCAAGAATTTTATTAAGCATTCTAAATCACAGTCACGAGCTCTTCTCTTTTTTGTGAAGAAGTAGAGTTCACTTCAAATATCGGTGGAATATCATAGATTAAAAAAAATCACAATCAAATAATCAAGCCCAGTGCATTTAATTTCTTGACTCCTCTATTAGTTGGATCAAAACAATGTATATACAAAAATTGATCTTTGAAAAGCTTACAATCTAGTATACATCAAAGAAGTTGATGTATGAAAGATCGTGTTTTGAACAAAATATGGATATTTTAAATACAATGACATACATTTCAGTCTTACAAATAAATCTAGCATATTTTAACATCTGATGAATAGTATATTCCAAGAATTTTATGATGACTTTTTTATATATAATTTCAATGACATTTTGATTTATTCAAAAAATGAAGCAGTATCAATAGAGACATGTTTTATTGATAACTTTGAAGTTGCTCAATGTTGTGCTCTATGTCAAATTAAAGAATTACGTATTTTACCAACATTCAGTTGAATTTCTAGATTACATCATGTATGGAGAGATTAAATCTATGGAAACCAAGGTGATTCAGATGATTTTATAATAAAAAAATTCAACAAGTGTTTTGTATGTTTTATGTTTTTTCAACTTTGTAAATTTTTCTCAAATTTCATGAAAAATTATTTCAAGATTACTTCTTTATTAACGCAAATTACTTGCAAAGACAAATTTAAACAAATTATACCAATAGAACAAGGACTTGACATTCTTAAAACGCTAGTTATCATTGTATCTATCTTGATATATTTTGACTTTTGAAATGCGTTCTTCGACAAAAGTGATGTATTTGAATTTGTCTTTCAAGCTGTTATCTCACAATATGATGAAGACAAACATTTTCATACTATTGTGCTCCATTTGAAACAATTTCAGGTTGCAAAAATTAACTTCAAGATTCAAAATAAAAAGCTTTTAGCTATCGAATCGTGATATTTCCTTGAACGAGCTCAACATTCAATTAAATTTTACACCGTTCACAAAATTCTTGAGTATTTTATGTTTGCAAAAGTGTTGAAGGAGTGACAAAAGTGCTGAAATACATTACTTTCACGTTTCAACTTTATCATCAAATATTGTTTATGTTTGTAAGTAGTTTGCTTTGATGCTTTATCAAATCAAGCTTATCTTGCTTTAAAAGAAGTTGATTCAATGTAAGATCAATAACATCAAATTCTATTAGAGTTTAAATAACTTTTGCTCAAAATCACACGCACTACAACTTTGATATTTGCAGTATTTTTCCAAGATATCCGAGTAAGTTTATGCTTTGATCATTTGGATTTGAAATTCAATAAAAATTATGAACTTCTTGCTTTGAAAAATATCCAAATCATGAACTCTCAAATTCTTCAAATTGAAATTATAGATTTGAAATTTTTAAATCAACCTACTTTTTCTTCAGTGATACATAGATTACATGAAACACAAGGACTACTATATCTATTTGAGGGCCCATTCCGAAATTGAAAGCTCTAGTCCCGATACTACTTTGCGTTGACGTGGCACTATGACTTTAACAAGATCATGGAGCTAATTTCAAGAGATTTTGGTGGCCACAAATGTGAAAATTTGTGAAATTTATGTCACGTATTGTGATGTAGGATTGAACATATTTTAACATCATGAACAAATTTCATCATATGTGACATATATTCAATATTTAATATTTCTTGGCATTGTTCGTATGAATTCTGACATCCAATTCAATTTACCAAAAATCATGACATTTCATATTCATGGATTTTATTGTGGATTTTCAGAAGTTCAAATCTTGTCAAAAAGTATTGTTAGAGAAAGGTAACAATTTTGTTGTAAATTTTTATTTCAAATTTTATTCTTCTTTTTATAAATCAATTATATTTCAAATAATAAAACATTATAAATTTTTAAATTATAATGAAATTACTTATTTTTAAATTTTTTTGAATTAGTTAGATTAATAATTTTTCATTTTATATTATAACATCTATTTTTTGATAACTTTGATTGATATATATTTCATATTCATCTTCAAAAATTAAGAATTAATTATTTAAATATATCATTATAAAATCTAAAATATGAATATATCGTTCAAATACCTATACATATTTTTTGTTAGGTTAAATCTATCTTGGAATAACTTCAGATAGTGATAACCATGGTTAGGAAAGTTAATTATCGTTAGATTAGCTAAGATGTGCACCTTATATCTTCTTTCATAGAAGAGAGAAGGAATCATTCACTACATACAGTTCATAGTTGCATTTTGAAAGTGAATAGCAAGGAGAGCTTGCCTATGGAGGTTGTGTATACACTTGTGCTTTAGTGAAGTTTCAATTATTGCCAGTGGATGGAACCTGTTGAACATGAACCACATTATTTTGGTGTTGTGACTGTTGTGCATGCTGATTAATCTTGATGATTGGGACTTTCAAATGTTGTTAGAGCTAATTCTTTGCACAAAAGTTTTTGATTTTCATAGTTTCTTGGAGATCATGGAGCGCGAAAGCGCTGTCAAAATATCTACTTGCAATTTGAAGTAATTGCTGGCTGATTTTTTGTAGAAGAGTAGCCAAAGCTATTGATTGAACTTTGATGAAAGAATGAGATCGTTTCATTGAGTAATCATAGAGATTTTTGAAATTTGAAGCTAGAGATTCATTATAATCTATCGTTAGAGAAATTGCTTTGATTTCTCAAAATCTGAATTTTTCATCAACATATGTTATGATTCTTCACATATAAGCTTGATCTACTCTTCAATACTATCGTTTTAACCTAAATATTGTTGAAATTTGTTGAGAGGTTGCAAACTTATAGATGTTTGATGATTGCAGTCCAATTCAGCTATGATGGTTTCATAGCCAAGCGAATTCGGAATGACAAATCGTGGATTTAGGGTTTGAGGAATTTCAAGGGAGTCTTTAAATTAACTCGGATCGGAAGGAGCTATGGATTAGTAAGGTCGGAAGGCACCAGAAAGAATCCACGTAAGCTTCATAAAAAACACTTTCTTCTGAAGAATCTTGTCAAAAAGGAATAAAAAGATAGTGTGTTTTTTGGCAAATTTGATGGATTAGACCAAGCAAACTATGTTTGTTTAAGCTCAAATTTTGCAAGGTGATTAAGCACGTAATACAAGAAAAGGTTTTGGAAATAGATTTTGTATGAATTTTTGTTAGTAAAGATTCCTTGGGATTCCAAATTTTATTTTTTACTCCCTTACGTATAGGGTTAATAATTTTTTTACTCAAAGTTGATTATGACAAAATGTTTCACATTCCATTGGGTTAACTTGTGGACTACACGTGTATGGTCTCAGATTTTAATCTTAAAAACTTTCATTTTTTGACAATTTTTGATACTAAGTGTTGAGAACTTTTAACACTATGAGCGCTTTTTGGGCATGAGTAGCTTGAAGCGAGGAGCGGAACTTGTTCCAATTGTTTTGGAAAGTGCTAAACTCCTGGATTCAAACGACAAAAATGAGGAGTCAAGCTTTTTTTGCGAGTTCCCTGTTGAAGACATTCCGAAACGTCCTCAAACTAGAAATCGACCAATCAAACCTATGGCGTTATCTAAGATTGGTGTATCGAGGTTTGAAGTTGAACGTTTTGATGGCCATATTGATTATCTTATATGAAAACGGCAAATCAAGTATGTGATGAAGATAGTGAAAAAGTTCTCAAATCAAAATGCCTAATTTTTGATAACAAGGATTGTAATGAAATTCATGATTAAGTTGTGAGTATTGTGACTTTTTATTTGAAGCCAAATGTGTTGGAACAGGTTGAGGAGTTATAGGCTATGATACCTATGTTTCAAGCGTTGCAAACAAAGTATCACATGAAGCAATTGTCAAATAGATTTTTCATTTTGTTACAACTAATGAGCTTTAAAATGATCAAATGTGCAAAGATCCAAGACCACATTGATGCTTTCAATGATTTATTAATGGATCTTTTGAACCTAAATGAGAATTTGAGTGATGAAAAAAAGACATTGCAGCTTTTGCGCTCCTTGCCAGTCTTTAATCACACTCTATTTTGTGTGTTGCTTCATTGAAACAAAAAGATCATCACTTACAAAGAGGTAGTGACAGCTTTATTGACGGACAACATCCAACAAAAGTTGGTTTCTTCTTCAACAATTTCTTATTCTTCTACTGCCCTCTATGCCACTCGTGGGAGATTAAAGAAGCGATTCATGAGCTTGAACAAGTTATAAAATTGATCCAAGTGAAGGGAATTCAACAAGAAGAAGATGAAGTGTTGGAAGTGTGGCAAATTGGATCATATGAAAAAGAATTGTCGTATTAAGGTACAAGAGAAGAGAGAGTAATATGTTGATCCCTCTGCAAATATTGTGATCAACAATGATGAAGGCTAGGTCTTTTGAACATTTTTTCTCACTTGAAGAGATAAATGTATTTTGAACTCCGCTTGCTCTTATCACATGTGTTTCATCCGAGATTTTTTTACTTCTTACGCACCATCTCAAGGTTCAAACTTAATAAAAAATGATCACTCTTGTAAGATTGATGGTATTGAATACATTCGGATTTAAATGTTTGATGTTAACATAGTAACATTGACGAATGTTATGCACATTCTCAATATGCGTAAGAAGAATTTAATTTCACTTTGGGAGATTGACTTGAGAGTTTTTCATTGAAAAATTTTTGATGGAATTTTCACAATTGAAAAAGGTTCCAACGTGATAATGAAAGCTCACAAGCGGAAGAACTTGTACATTTTGGAAGAATCTACAATTCTTGGCGAGGCCAATACTACAACATCATTGAAGTATGAGACCAGATTGTGACATACTCGTCTTGGCCACATAAAAGCTATGAACATTTTACACAAATAGAATTTCTAGCTAGCTTGAAGTCTTTCAAGCTTGAATTTTGTGAGTAATGTGTATATGAAAAGCACACGCGACGTGCTTTTAGAATTGGAATTCATAGTTTAAAGACAATTCTTGTGTATGTTCACTTTGATGTCTGGGGCCCTTCTCTTGTTGCCTCACATTCTGGGAAGGAGTATCATGTTACGTTGATTGATGACTACTCAACGGTATGTGTGGATCTACTTTCTCTCACGCAAGTCTGATGTTATTGTCACTTTAAAGAAGTGAAAAGACCAAGTTGGGACTCACACAAGAGAAGATGAAGTTCTTGCAATCTAATAACGGCGAAGAATACGTGTCCTAAGAGTTTGGGGCGTTCTGTGAAAACGAGGGAGTTATAAGCCACTTCACCACTGTTTATACTCCACAACAAAGTGTCTTGTTAGAGAATCTCTATCAGGTGTTGTTGAATAGATCACAGAGTATGTTGAACCATGTTGGTTTACCATAGATTTTTTGGACTGAAGTCATCAATACTGTGGCTTATTTGATAAACTTGTCTCCTTGTAGTGCAACAAGTTAGAAGACTCAATTTGAAATGTGGTTTAAACAAAATGCTGAATACTCTATTCTGAAAGTGTTTGGATTGGATGCTTATGCATATGTTTCTAGGAAATTGAGGATTAAGCTCGATCATAAGGCTATTATGTGTATTTTTCTTGATTATTAGCGTGATGTCAAAGTAAACCACCTTTAGGATCCTTTAGGTTATAATCTTGTCATTAGTAGAGATGTTTCTTTCAATGAGTCGAGATCATCGAAAGAGGGAAAGATTGTTGATCCTCTTACTAACGAAGGCTAGTTATATTTTCCAACACCATTGAGGGGGAGATTTTTCATGAAATTTTTCATAATGAGCCGTAAGCAGTTACTCCACAAGTAACATACAAGGTAGAAGAGCAAGATTTTGTTCCTGAAAAGAGTTATGAGGACAAAAAAACTACTAGTGAGCCATCATCTGAACTAGCACACAATGATCAATAAGAATCTTCAATTGCAAGACCAACAAGTGTTTGTCTTGCTTTAAAAGGGATGATATTCGGTTTTTTACAGAATAGGCTATTAGGAACAATAAATCTATTTGTTGATGATTTAGAAGAAGCACTGATCACGGACAATGAAAGTTTGTTCTCCCATATTGAATCTCAATCAGTTTAGGAGAAGCTTGATTGGAATGTAGCAATGCAAAAGGAAATGAAATCACTTCATGACAACCAAACTTGGAAACTCGTGGAGGTGTTCAATTGATCACAAGCTATAGATTGCAAGTGGGTCTACACTATGAAGTATGTATCTACTGATGCAGATGAAAAACTATTCAAGGCAAGATTGGTAGTCAAGGATTTGAAATAGCTGAAGGGCATCGACTACACTAAGATTTGATCATCAGTTGCTAATTTTTCAACTATATGCTTGTTGTATGCATTTGTCACATTATTTAATCTAATACTAAACTAGATGGATGATGTTACAACCTTTTTGCATAGACGTTAAATGATATGATTTACAATGGAAGGATTCTTTCAAGAGAGGAAAGAAACGTTTGGTTTTTTGGTTGCTTAGATCCTTGTATGGACTTAAGCAAAGTTTTTGATAATGGAACAAACATTTGGATGAATTCATGTATACGCATGGCTTCATACAAAGTGCATATGACTATTGTGTGTACATGAAGTGTGTTAGCAACACAAGTTTTGGCTTCATGCTATATGTAAATGACATGCTTATTGCCTCTAAGAATAGCTCTAAGATTATTAAACTCAAAGTCTAGCTCAGTTGTGAGTTTAATATGAAAGATTTAGAGCCTGCTAAGCGTATTCTATGCATGCAGATCCATAGGAACAAATCATCAAGCAAAATTTGATTGACACTGCCGTGGTATGTAGAAAAAATACTTGCTAGATTTAACATGTTAAATGCTAAAGCTGTAAGTAGTTCATTAGCTACACACTTTAAGCTTTCAACAACTTTATGTCCAATTGATGCGACTGCAAAAGTATTAATGTCTTCTATTTCTTATGAAAGTGCAATTGACAGCATTATGTATCTAATTGTACGCACTAGACCTGATATAATATATGCAATGGGAAAGATGAGTAGGTACATGTCAAATTCCGGACGAGAGCATTGATAAGCTTTGAAGTGTATAATAAGGTATATCAAGGGTTCTCTTGATACTTGATTATTTTTTGATGCACAATCAACCAATGCAAGTTTGCTCTTGGGGTATGTTGATGCTGAAAGAGATCTAGATAAGCGGAGATCAACAACTAGTTATGTGTTACCATCTTTAGTTAGTTAGAACTAAAGTAGAGGTTACTCAAGATTGAGTAGAATAGATGATAGTGCAATATATAGAGTGTCACGTCAACAATCCGTGTGCTAGTCAGTGTGTTAGTTGAGAACGATACATTAACAATCCGTGTGCTTGTTTGTTAAAAATTAAGTGTTCTAGTTGGTAGCAACATCTCAGCAATCCGTGTGATCATGAGGTAAATTTGTCATGTCACCAATCCACTACGAGTGAATTGGATGGTGGGGATAAGATCTTCTCTCTTTGTATTTGTTTAAAAATCTATATAAGGGAGAGAAGAACCATTGTTGGTATCTCTCATCTTTAAAGTTTATGTTTCCATCTTTGAATGAATTTCTCTCTAAATCTTAATATTACAATGGTTCCAAAGCGACCTTGCTTTTTCCTTGAGTGTCGATTATCCCTCATGAATTAGCAAGTGAGTGATGATAAAGTGCAATTTTTGAAAATCAATAGAAGTTGGTAGAGATCTATAAGACCAGATGTTGTATGTGTGAAATAGAATTAGAAGTAGCCAATGAGTTTATCATGCTTAGTCTAGTTATAACTAAGTTTATCAAATTATAACTATAATTAGCTATAATATCTTTACTTGGCGAAATAATTAAAAAAGTTTTAGAAGATTTAAGTGAGCACTTCTATTTTGTCTTGTACATAAGTCTAGATTCTAAGAGAAAATACTCTTGACTTCATGTTTAGTTTTGATTGGTTTGACTAAGTAAGGAAAAACTTCATTGATTAGACTAAGTCTAGTGTTGACTTAGTGGCAAGTAGAGGTTCTAGAAGTTAGAAAGTCACAAATGGCATGTTGTCATCTCAATCTAGGAATTAATATACATTTAGAAGGTTTAGTAGGCCAATGACATGTTGCCACGTATTGACTACTAGTCAACCTTACTATGATATATCTTTGTAAAAGTAAGTTAGATAGGAATCATATCATTTATTACTATGGTAAATTTTCAAGTGATATATATAGAGAAGTAAGGAAACATCTCTCAAGCAAGTTCGAAGAGTTCATGTGTAGAGACTTGTTTCATATATGAAAGAGTGACAAATTTTTATTACCTTGGAGTATCGATGTGTGTGTGAGTTGGAGTGATACATTGAGGTATTGTGTGAATGATTGTTTGGGATATAAGTATGAGGATGATGATAAATCCTCGTCTTCTAGAATCATGATGAGCTACCGCAAAGCCATCTGAGGTAAACGTGAATGAGAGTCAGTTTGGAGATTGCAGAACCAACTTCTATTGATGCAATAGCGTCAAATAAAAAACGTCTTCAAGAAATTGAAGATCAAGCAAATCCTTTGATTCAAATGGAAAAATTCTTTAAAATGAAAGATTAAAAAGGAAGAAGAGCGATGAGAGTTTTAGAGGAAAGAATATTCATTTATCTTATTTTCATATTATATTATAGGAATGTTCATGAAATATTATCTTGCGGATAAAGCATTCACATGGTACACAACATGAGAGAAAATGCTCTTAGAACAAGATGCTATTATTTTGTGGAGTAAAATGTAGAAATGATTTATGTAGAATTCTCAAGTGGTGAATTTTCTTCAAACTACAAGAATGAAGTTGTAGGATTTGGAGCAAAAAGGAGGTATCTGAGTATAATGAGTACATTGAAGAATTTTGTCATCTTCAAGTATTTATCATGGATATGAATGACGTAGAAATCTTGGACATGTTCAAACGAGGCTTGAAGAATTGAATTCAAAAAGAGTTGATGATAAGCAATCCATCTACAATGAATGAAGCCATTGCAATTGCTTAATGAATTTTGGATGCTTATGGTGTCACATACGATGAACGAGAAGTATTTTTTAAGATCTATCTTGCCCTACATCAATAGAGCTAAGAAACCTTCAACGTAAAAAAGGTTTTGCATTAGCAAGAGGATCACCCCCAAGATTTGGAGGTGAGATTCAACGACCAAAAATTCCAAATTTGCAAGAAGTTTATGCAAATAATGAAATGCTTTGAGGATGAGCGGGAGTTGTCACAGATGATTTGATGTAAGTATACAATGTGAGAATTCTAATCGATCTTGGAGCAACGGAGAATTTAATATTAAGTAGTGTTGCTATGAAGTGAGGTTTGATATTGATGAATGACATGAGTGAAGAAGTTGAATTGCTAAATGGACAAACTGAAGTGATAAAAACACAATCACGAAGTGTAGAATTATCCATAGATACATACTAGGAGATTATTGAATGAAAAGTAATTTGTTTAGCTCATTATGATGTCATACTTGGAATGCCATGAATGGAGCAATATAATTCGAAGTGAGATTGGAGAAGAAAAATGATAACAAGTAATAGTTAGAAGATCTATGAAGATAGAATTAGATCTAAAAATAGAAATTTACCACTCTTTGTGATGAGTAAAATATCCAATTCTACACATGATGTATGTTTCCTTGGACTTATAAGAGATAACTCAAAGGTTTCATAGACAAACTTTACATCTCGAAGTCCTTGAACAACATTTTTAAGGAGTCTATAGATGTTTTTTCATATGATCTACATACAAGTTTAACCACTAAAGAGACAAGTAAATCACAAGATTGATGTGATACCTGAAAGTACACCAACTTGCAAAACTTTATATTATTTGGCTCCAAACAAATTAGAAAAATTCAAAGTTCAAGTTGAATAAATGTTGAGCAAGGAAGTCATTCAACCAAGTGTTTTATATTATGAAGCTCTAATGATCTTTGTGAAGAAGAATGATGGATTCATGATATCATGAATTGACTACCGAGGGTTGAATCAACAAACGTTGAAAAACAAATATACATTACCTCGTATGGATGCTTTGTTTTATCAACTTTAAAAAAAGAAGTACTTCACCAAGCTAGATTTGAGAAGCGGCTACAATCAAATTTGAATTGCAGATGAAGATAGCCACAAGACCTTCGTACTAGATATTGCTACTTTGAGTATCTAGTGATGTTTTTTGATCTCATGAATGCATTAGCTATATTCATGGGATTGATGAACAATATCTTTTGTCTTTTCTAGATATATCTGTTATTGTTTTTCTAAATGAGATATTGGTGTATAGCAAAACTTTGAGTGATCATAGACACCATCTACAAGAAGTACTCCAAGTTTTGAGAGACAATCAATTGTATGCCAAAGTTTCCAAATGTGAATTTGTCAAATCAGAAATAGATTACTTGGGTCATAGAGTTACAACCGCATAAATGCAAATAATGAGTGAGAAGATATACGTCATTTAGAAATGTACAACATGTGAAAATCAAACTCAGTTGAAGAGCTTTTTAGAGCTCACTGGATTATATCGTAAATTTGTGAAAGATTTTGCTTGCCTTGCTCAGGCCTTGACTTACATGCTAGGAAAATGTCAAAAATGAATATGGGGGCAAGCTCAAGATTAGTTTTTCAAGCATTGAAAGATGATTTGTTACACAAACCTATCCTCAAATGGTATGATCCTAATCATACTATCAAGTTGGCTACTAACGCATCATGCACAACGATGAATGACATACTTCAACAAAAATGGGAGTATGGATGACATCGAGTTGTTTTCTATTCTCACAAGTGGATGAGGGCAGAACAAAATCATAATACGACAAAATTGGGAAGAGTTAGCCATTATGTTGGCAACAAAACACTGGAAGCATTACTTGGATGATGCATAGTTTGTGGTGGAAACCTATCATAAACCCTTGGTTTATTTGGAAATTCAGAAGGATATGTCTAAACAAAAAATTTGATGAGCAGAATAACATCAACGTTTTACTATGAAGATTGTATATGTGGAAGGCAAGAAGCAACATGTTTTGTCTGAATCATGTTGCAAAAATGAAAATTTAGGCTGATTGTTTGAGGAAGATGACACAAGCCACAAATGAGATCACTTGATCACAACACTGAAAAGACGGAGAAGTCTTGAGGTTTAGCAATCTACAAACAACGCATATGGATTCCACAAAATCAAGAATTGAGCACAATGATTTTGGCCAAAAGTCATGACATATTCATTGCAAGTCATGTGGTAGTGGAGAAAATTGTGGAGAGCATACAACATGTGTACTATTGGGCCAAAATATGTGAGGACGTGGAGTCTTAAGTTTAAAATTGTGTTATTTGTCAACAAAACAAGTCAAATAATCAAAAACCAACGGATTTATTATAGCCTCTTCCTCTTCCGAATTGCTGTGGAAACATGTTAGTATGGATATCATATATGAGTTAGCAAAGATTTTGTTAAAGCATGATTCAATGGTGGATTCTGTCAATAAATTGAGCAAGATGATGCACATTATGCCAACCAGAAAAACATATATCAGTTTCACAACTAGCTCAATTGACTCTAGATGTAGTTTTCTGTGAGTCATGGCTTAAGCAAAATGTTAATAACGTATAGAGTTACTCACTTCACTAGTTTATTTTGGAAAACTTTGTTTACTTTTTTCAATACAAAAATAGCAATGTTAACAGCCTATCATCCTCAAACTTATGTACAAATGAAGAAGGCAGATAGAACTATAAAAAATATGCTACGAGCATTCACATTAGAAGAGCAAGAAGAATGTTACATCCTTTTGACTCTTGTCAAATTTGCATATAACAATCTTGTTAATGCATTGACAAAAGTGTCGACATTTTACTTCATGTATGAAGCTCATCCTAGAACTCTTTCAAGATTGATGCAACTTTCAAAAGTAGAGAAGTTTTCAACCAAAGTTGCAAAAGTGAACAAGTTTGTGGAGCATATTCACAAAGCACTACATCAGATCAAGAATTAGTTGATGATAGCTAAAAATTGGCAAAAACAACATGCCGATGCTCATCGTAAAGAATTGGTTTTTGAGGAAGGAGATCGTGTTTGATTATCTATAACAAATTTGTCTCTTGTAGAAACATCAAAAATGAACCTTAGGTTCATTGGTCTATTTTTTATTTTTAAGCGTGTTGGTGAAGTGTCATACAAATTGAAACTTTCGTCACATACAAAAATACATCCATTTTTTCATGTGTCACGATTACAAAAACATGTACTACGATCAAAACAATTCACCAACCAACCAACATCACCTTTCAACCTTCATAGCAAATCATGAGAAGTTTGAGGTAGAAAATATACTCAAGAAACATATTCGAGGTCATAAATATTCCAAAGTAGAGTATTTGATTCAATGTAATGTCTATCTCCATCATATGAAAAATCACCTTGGAAACCAGCTAAAAATTTAGCAAATAAACCTTTGATAATTCAAGAGTTTGAACTTTTGTGCTTCGATTACATTGCATCTTAAAAGATAAAAGGTTTGTAACCATCTTCAGTTATTAGAACTAAAGTAAAGGTTACTCAAGATTCAATAGAGTAGATGATAGTGCAATATTTACATTCTCACGTCAACTCTCCGTGTGCTAGTTATTGTGTTAGTCGGAAACGACACGTCATCAATTCGTGTGCTTGTTAGGTAAGGATTGAATGTGCTAGTTGGTGTGTTAGTTGGTAGCAACACATCAGCAATCCATGTGCTCACTAGATATATTCGCCATGTTATCAATCCACTAGTAGTGGATTGGATGGTGGGGATGAAATCTTATCTTCTTGTACTTGTTAATAATAGTTATACAAGGGAGAGTAAATCCATTGTTGGTATCTCACATCTTTAAAAATTTATTTTTCCATCTTCGATTGAACTTCTCTCCAAGCACTAGTGTTAAAATATGTTTTCATTCTTGCTGATGGATGCATAAGTTAAAAATCTACACTTCAAAAATGCAGTCGTCCACAGATACTGAATACGTTGTAACATTGGAGAAGATAATCTGGTTGAACAAGTTGACCACTGAGATGGGGCTGTCACACAATGATGCAAATCTTTACTATGATAGTTAGAGTGCACTTCATCTAGCATCAAACAATGTGATGGATAGTAGGATAAAGCATAGTGATATCCAATATCATTATATGAGACAAGAGATGTATGATAATGCGATTAAGCTCATCAAAATTGATGGTGAGCTCAACTTTGCCGATGCATTAATCAAAGTGATTTCATTGAAAAGTTTTTTCAAACATTGTGCAAAGTTGCAAATTTTGCATGAGCAAGGTTAGTCTAGTAACATTTGTACATGTATTCTTCATTCGATGTTTGCCAACTATGGCTTCATTCTAGTTAATTTTTGACTATAGAGGAAAAATGTGATTTAGCTTTACTTTTTAGAAATTCTTGGAGAGTTATATCTGGAGTGAATTAGTTAGTTCTCCAAGACTTGAGTCAAGTGGGAGTTTGTTAGGTTAACTCTATGTTAGATTAACTTCAATCAGTAATAATCATGATTAGAAAAAGTAATTGTGGTTAATTTGGCTAAGAATTGCACCTTATTTCTTCTTGTATAGAATAGAGAAGTAGCCATTCACTACGTACAATTCAGAGTTGCACTTTGAGAGTGATTAACAAGGAGGAGAGCTTGGCTATGGAGGTTGTGTATGCACTTGTGCTTTAGTGAAAATTCTATTCTTGCATGTGGACGTAGCTTGTGTAAGGTGAATCACGTTATTTCGGTGTTGTTACTATCGTACGTGTCGATATTGATGTTTGGGACTTTCATATTTTATCTCTTAAAATTTTTCAATAAAATAATGTCACAATTTACCTTAATATTATATCATTAAAAGAAAAAAAGTTTGGCATAGCTTCATAATACTATTTATTGAAAAATCATGAGAATACATTAAATAAATCTTGATTTCATGCATCAATCTATAATTTCTTGCTCTTGTTCAAAGATTTATTCTCTTAACATAGATTCAAATATGATAAATTCACAAAGAATGTCGGATTACCAAGAATGAAAATATATTTTCATCTTGATGTTAGTGTTTTTACATTACATAGTGATATACATTATTTATAGATTATTTAACTTTGTTGATAGAAATAGCTTTCAAAAAAGATAGAATATTGATTTGCATCCATTTCATATTTTTGAATCATTCTTATGTATTTATCAATATCAACAATAATGATAGCAAGTTGTATCATGAAATTAATTACTGCATATTCAATAAATCCTAGAACTCCATCAAAAGATATGAGTGTTAATTTGATGTCTACATTGTTTTTTTTATTTCAAAGCTGTAACTTATATTTTTTTCATATAATCACAAAAAATGATATATGTAGAGTTAATATTTGTTGCAGACATATTGAAATTTCTTTACTTTTTTATTTGAAAACTTAAAAAATTTATTAAATCTTTATTTTTATTTATATTTATGATCACTCTTTCATTTATCTGAGATTTTTTTTTATTTTAACTAAATTTGAAAAATTCTTAGAATATATCCTTAAATTTAATTTCATTAAAGATAAAAATTTTTCTGTAGTTTATTCAAATTTACAAATTATTAACTCATTTAAGTAAACTCTATAATGTGTAGAATACAATTTCTTTGTATGAATGCGTTCAGATTTTTTCCATAGCCATATTAAATTGTAAAATCAGTTTTAGACTTTGGATGCCTTATATTAGACCCATAAACAAGGAGTGTAAAAATGTTGCGAGGTTAGAGGTCACGCCAAGACAAAAGCTGATAGTGTAATTTTCTGACAACAAATTATTAATTTTTAAAGAACAAGAAGAATTTGAGTTGTCAAACAATCAAATACAACTTTCTAAACCAAAATTACTATAATTAATTCTCTAATAATATCCATCAATGTTAACTAGATATTGTTGACGACTATAAAATCATTAAATTAATCATTTTTTATGTGAATTCTTTGCTAGAATTCTCATGATTCAATAGTATCTCAAATTCGCAATAAGTTGAATATTTCTAATCTATCTTTAGATTTTCAACTCTTATATACTGTCACACCTAGATTGCAATAAAGAGATTTAGATATCGCCAATTGGAGATCTTATTGTATTAGCATCAAGGAAGAACTCCTGCTCTTAGTCTCAAATTTGGGCTAAGAACCATTCTTATTTACATATTTTTTATTTTTGACCTCAACAAGAAGGAAAGATCAAATCTTTCTTTTTCTATCTATCAAATCTAAAGATCAAATCTAATTTTAATTGATGATAAATTGTATTCCTCAATACTACATCACCTAACAACCAATGCTCGGCACTTTTGAAGTGATAGTGATTCACGTACTTAGCAAACAGTTACAAAAGTGAGAACACTTTCCTGGCGGAATATACTAAATGACTTACAGGTGAAGAAAAGTGGAAGTGCAAATCAAACTGAGTAGAGGAGCATTGCACAAGCATATCCAAAAGAAGTCGTACCTACCAATCTCAAACTACCAATGATGTCGAGAGAGTTAACGCAATTAGGACACACATAAAAGCAATGGTTATGGTAGGGGATCCAATAAACATACTGAAAACAAGGCTGATACATACTGAATGGATTACTTACCATAAAATCTAGTCCCTGGTCCCAAAAGTGAGATTATATCAAACTTGAACAGGTGCACACAAATCTTTTGAACCTTTTATTTAATAGAATCCAAATTGGAAAAGTTTGTCTTTACCTAATGTGGAGATTGGCCAGAAGTGCCATATATAACCCAGACAATACGCGTGCATTTTGATGAGAATGTAAATGTTGCTCCCGTTACTTATATAATATTTGAAGTTTATGGGTAAGTTATGAAAATACCCATGGTATAAGAACAATTTACAATTTACATACTCCGCATGCTGAAACGCACAGGAACTGGAAGGGGGTGAGGGAGCCGAGGACAGAGGAGGAAAATTCCACACGATACTTGCACATCGCGAAGCATCAAGGAGCGCGTAGGCTTAGGCGGAGGGAGCCATCCAGGACAGCGGAAGAGAGGGAGAGAGAGCAAGGCAAGGCCCTGGGCCAAGCCGACGAAAGTGGGAAAGCGCCGGGAGAGGGAGAAGTACGGACGGACCTGTTAGAATCAGCAGAACGTGAAGAAGAAGAAAGGCCTGCCGGGAGGGCTGCCTTTGCGATTTTGAAACGCAAGGTGAGAGCCCCTCTGCCAAGCGAAAAAAGGAAAATATGAGGGGACCGAAGTCGAACACTTGGGGCCGAAGCACTTGTGCCGCTTGCATGTGCAGTGGGGATATGTGCACTCATCACAGTCTGCGACATTATTCACACCCTGAAACAGACCTGCGTTAGCTGGCACCAGGAGCCCTTACGCGGGATGCCAGCAGAGGCCACGTTTGCTATGTTTCTTGATGCGATGAGTTAAAACAATGCACGTGGCTTGATTACAGAAGTCCAAGTTAACTCCTTGCTTTTAAACATCAATGAGCCCCTGCAGCCCTCTCTGCCTGGTCATGAATGACAACAATATTCTTCCATGAACGAGAGTTTGCCGGAATTAGACTGCTTCGATACTGGATCTCATGACGCAGGAGGTAGTGGGCGTTGAGCATTGGAACTGGCAAAGGGCTGATTCGTGGAGGTGTCGATATTAATAACACTCCTGTGATCTTTTCGATAGAATTCTCAGTCGTGGTGCTGGCTTCGCCTCTGGACATCGGAAGAAATGAAGTTGAAAGGAAATCATTGTCGTAACAAAATGGAGAGGTGGCTTATGAGCGCGTTTTTTTTGAGTCTCTTCCTGTTGAAGGTAATGGATTCTGATTAAAATTCGATCTTACGATTTACTCCCGTTTCAAGTCGTGGCATGCAGCCGCAAGGGCTTGTCGAAGAAATTTGGAAACATGGATCTTCCTTAGGATTTTTAATTTTTAGACCTGATGCACATTGAATTACTTCCTTAGACATTATCCTGTATCTGTAGAAAGGACTGACGCAATTTGCAACTCACACAAGATGATAGCTGTGAGATTAACCTCACCCGAATAATATACATTTGCTCAAGGTTGATTTAGTATCTGTACAAAACTGCACGCAGTTTTTTGTGCGCGTAGCCTTCTGAGAAACTGATTTTTTTTCGGTGAGCTGAAAATTGTCCATTTACTTTACGTTGGACAAATTAAATGATGACGCCATCATGTTTTGGCTATGAAAGCCACGAATCATACTGGCAGAAATTGTCCAGAAATCTACCGATTAGGTTCTCAAGAACTGAAAATTCGATCATCCTAGTGTGTCACACATTATCTGCAGTGTAAGAAGCTGGAATCGATGGTTTTGACATTTTTCAACCATTGGCCTCATTGAATTACATTCCAGTATTTTGGCCAAGTTTTTGACCTACAGTATCTTGAATTCTGCTTCACATCCTATCCTTCTTTGATAGCCGATGTCTGTGAGTTCGCTACTCTTGGATTTAGACTGTAGAGTTCCTAGTTATTACTACACAGGAGATGATTTCTGAGCTCGCTCTTGATTTGTTTAAAATTTAAGGAACAAAGTATCACACTGTGCAAATCAAGGGTTGCACTCCGAAAATTGAGGCCTTCTGAACAATAATGTAGAATGCTTTGCCAGTATCAGAACGTTTGTGTAGAATTATAAGCAGGGTTCAACTTCTATGATCTGGTAACCAATCAATTTTTCTTCACAATTTTCATAAAAGTTTACGTCTGTAATTAGTCCTGTATGAGCATCGTTAAGTCTTAAAGAATGGGTTTATTTGACTAAGAACTTTGGAGACGATTCTCGCAGACCCATCTATGTTTTATCTGTAGAATGTATTGTAGTTGGTCTCAACGGAATGGTTTTAGTATGATGTTACTAGCTAGTATGATTCTTCTTGAACATTTTATAATTATATGTATCATCAGTTGTTAATCCGTTACGTCATGCCTTTGGCAGGTAAGCATTTCAGAGTGTGCGGCTCCTTACACATTTACCTCAGAACCTGTTTCAGGACTTTCGACAGCAGTAAGGTATGGCTGACCTCTCGCGATGCGCAGCTTGAAAATATTGAACATGCAAGTGCAGAAGAAATTAAGTTTGTGAAGGATCGTTATTGGTAATATAAAGGCTCCATTTGTCTCTTTTTCTTTGGTCATACTTTACATTTATAGTTGCAAATTTCGTTTTGTCTGGTCTTCAAATGGTAAAGCTGATTCGGTGGTTCCTGCATTTCTCCTCTTCTTAATGAAAGGAAATAGTATCATGATGGAAACGTAGGATAGGAGTGACTGTTTCTGCATTTTGCGACGTCCAACCTATATATTCTGGCTCTTGCAGGGATCAACTCCACCAAGAAGGCTGGTGCTCTATGTATGATTTGTGCGGCGCACGAAAGGATGGAAAACCTCTGAACTGTCCAAAAGTTGTGGAAGCAGTCACTGTAAGATTCAATCGGCTCCCAGGAAGCTCTTGCTTGTCTGTTCAATCTTGTTATATTTGGCAACAAACTTGTGATTGTATTTATAATTATATGTACAGAAAGACTTTGTTCTGCATTAGCTCAATTCTGATTTGCCGGGACATGTGCAATTATGCTTGTGTGTGACAGCCAACTGAGACTTTCTCACATAAGATACAAAGTCTATGTCCCACTATAACTGGGAACGTATGCTGTAGTGAAGATCAATTTGACCTTCTCCGGCAAAGTGTTCAGCAGGTTCTGCACGATTTCCTCAACATCATATTCTTTTGTGCATCTGAAATGGGTATATCATTACAGGCCGCCAAAGAGGTTGGCTACAACTGTTATCACTCCTCTTCTTGCCCAACGTTTGAGTCTTAGTTGCTGACATCATTTGGACCTGTGCAGGCCGTACCATTTCTAGTAGGTTGTCCTGCATGTCTCCGCAACTTTCTGGATCTCTACTGCGAACTTTCATGTTCACCTGATCAGAGCTTATTCGTTGACGTCATCTCAACCTCGAGGGTATATTTATTATTTCTTATTCTACAACATTTCCTCTCATATTAGTTTTGAGCTCAACATCCAAGAATTGTAAGATATCTTAAGTTGAAAGTGTATTTACACTTGGCTTTTGAGGAAGTATGAAGAAATCATCATGTAGAAGAAGATTATTATATTTCTTCTTTATCTTTGCTTCTCTTCTCTCAAGCATGTTGCAGAGACATGTTGCTATTCTATCAAACCTGACGTCTCTCTCGTCCATAACACTTCGTTTGCAGGAGCATGGACGAGAATTGGTGGATGGTATTGATTTCTATATTACAGAGGAATATGGAACTCAGCTGTTCGATTCTTGCAAAGACGTAAAATTTGCAGCTATGAACACTCGAGCAATGGACTTCATAGGAGCAGGTGCCAAGAATTATACAGGTAATAACGTAGACCTTAGCTTGTACTCAATGGGCTTGCATCTAATATAGTCTAGAGAAATATTCTTTATTGTCTGTTGTAAGTCGGCGCAGAATTTGTTCTCACCATTGTGTTCTTTACAAAGCTGGAAGAGCCATAGACCACGCGCTCTTGTTGGGGGCGGAAACAGAAAGAAAGTTTTGTCGTTTTTTGTTGTGATTGATGGTTTTCTAAAGAAGAGGAAGGTTGAGAAATGGTTGTGCAGATTGGCTGTCATTCATGGGCCACAGGGCAGGATCTTACGAAGCCGGTTCGCCCTACCAGATTAATTATAAGACCAATGCCGTGGGAGACATACGACCTTTGAATACTTCTGTTACTCCTTGTTGGGATTCCTCACTATCGTGTTCGTGTGGTGATTGCCCTTCGGCCACCAGCTGCGCTGAGCCACTGCCGCCTAGTGACAACAAAGACGAGGGATGTCACGTGACTTTAGGATCGCTGCAGGTTTGCATTCGACGTTTACACTTCTTCATCTATTAAGCGTTTACAGCATGAGTTCCAACATGCAGCCTGTTATTCTATGTTACATTTGTTCAATCTGGATATGGTGTCGCTATTGGTCATTTGGTATTTCTAGTATTTGAGTTCGATGTGCGTACGTAGTGAACTGTATTCAAGTCTCTTCCGGTTCCGACAATCAGGACATGACTTGTTTCTTGTGCAGATTGGATGTCTAAACCTAGGTATGGGGATACTGTACGTCGTTATTCTTCTCGGCATTGTTGCATGGTGGATACAGTCCAGGAAGGAGCACAGTAACACAACTGGGCAATCAGATATCAATGAACCCCTCTTAGTATCTACCAATGTTTCACCTCCTGTTCCTGGTCAGGGACCAGAAATCGAAGTAAGATAATCGCTCCTTTGAAGCCTAAAAGTCAGGATTTTGAGTGGGGTCACAAACAAGACTTTTATGAGTAAGCTGGTTTGGCGCCTCTAGCAAGTATAGAGAGATTGCCAAACTTTTACGGAACCGTGACAGACTTGTTTATTTGTCTTTAAGTATTTGGTTGATATAGACAGGCTCTGAATTCCGTCAATTCCTGATGTGCAGGAGGCCGGGAAGCCAGAGAAAATTCAAGATCCTACGTTCATTGAGTCGTCCTTGTCTCGATGGTTCAGGTACTTAGAAAGTGTCGATACCAGACAGTAGTCATACATGCTTCTTCTTTTACTTCTGTACATACTTGCTTCAACAACCCCAGTGGAAGGTGCAATAATAGGATGTTGTCATCCTTTGGGATGAATCACAACCTTTGCATGATAACATGTCGAACAATGAAAGAGGTCTTATCCAGTGTGATCCTGTGCCTCGATAAATCTCATGAGAAGGTGAACATAAGATGGGAGTGTGATTATTGCTATTCTTTATTTCACATTTCATGTGAAACCCCAGAAGCTGTTGCCGTTTTTGATAAGGAATTTTTAACATCTGCATCATGTAATCTCCAAATCTGATGCTGTGAGTGAATTTTACATCATGGCAGATAGCAGAGACTGACCTCTTAGGCCGAACAAAGAATTGGCTTCCGCCCAATAATGTCATATCGTAATGTGGTTACAGGGCACAAGGAACTTGGACTGCTCGCCATCCTGGAATTGTCCTGTTCATTGCAATTGTCTTCATGATTCTACTTTGCATAGGTTTATTGCAGCTGCAAGTGGAGACCCGCCCCGAGAAGGTGTGCTGTTTGGTGCACTAAAAACTTCAATGTCCTTTTTACGCTACTCCTTACTAGGTTCAAAGGCCGAAGTTCAGAAGATCAGCTTGTACTCTTTGAATTTGCCATGTCAAGTAGGTTAATCGTGAAAGTATGATCGCAGTATACATCCAACCGAACCGTGCTTAAGTGGGTAGAACTTGCTGTGAAGAAAAGCTGGTTCATATCTTACATGTCAAGACCTTAAGTATTTTGATTGAAATAACAGTTTTTTGAATGGAGGCTTCAGATGGCCGTGTAATAGTACAACTTTTCGATGTTAGTTTACATTTGATACACTGCGTAGAGTCATACTATTTGCTGGTGAGGATTTATATGGGGGTTTGTCCACAACAATGTCATGTACTGTTACTATACCAGAACATGTGATGTAACATGAAGTGCTTCAAGGTTTTTCTGAGTACTACAGTATTTGTAAGTCGTATTTCTACGTTTATAGCCATGCTAATTAACAAAAATGACTTGGCTATGTACAGCTTTGGGTGAGCCCCGGAAGCGAGGCAGCTGAAGAAAAGGCCTACTTTGACTCACATTTGGCACCTTTTTACCGAATCGAACAGGTCAACGGAAGGATATATTATTTTGGGATTCGTGTCTTGTACTACTTTGCTTTTCTTACTATGGGTGCGACGTTAAGTAATAAGTTGTCATTTCTGAATTTCCGCCTTTAAAACTTTTTCCCACGTCTCTTCGGCAGGCGCTCTTTGTTGTCCAGGCTACATGAGTGAAATACAAAAAAGTACAGTTCAACTAAACTTAAAATATCTTCTTTTGTGCAGCTGATTTTAGCGACAATTCCTTCTGCAAACGAGTCAGCTCCTTACATCGTCACAAACCAGAATCTTCTTCTTTTGTTCGAGATTCAAGCAAAGGTATACTATGTGATTATTTTGTGGAAGTTCAGCTCTACAGGTCACAATATCTGTTCGGAGCAGACTAAGTCCTCATATTTCAACTCCTTGCCAAGTTTGTGGTCTTCCACCCATCCGAGCAGTCATTTTACTCACAATTTTGTCAATGTCGACATGTTTACTTCGTCTCATAAATTCCCCACTTCACACTTGCAACAGGTTGATGCACTACGTGTTAATGTATCCAACTCCTCAGTTTCACTCCAAGATATTTGCACGAAACCAACTGGATCGGCATGCGCCACTCAAAGTGTCTTACAGGTTGGCTTCTTGCCTTCATTTTGTGTGCTGTGTGGATGAGTATTTTATCAGAGAGGAATCAGATTGTAGGAATTCTCTTTTTGTCAATTCGGACTAGAAGAGAAGATGCTTACATGTTTGTAATAATGGTAACCTTCAACTTGTGCACCACTCTTGTGCATCATTCTTTTACTTTTAGAGCGATTGAAATTAAAAGCTCCCTTTGCTTGGAGTTGGATGGGCAACTTTTCTGTTTCTTATGAGTTTGAGCACGGTCCCCGTATATCGTTTGCAGTACTTTAAAATGGACAGCAGTAAATTTTATGATTACCAAGGATCCGCACATGCTGAGTTTTGTTTTGAGGTAAATAACTATTCCCGGAGTCCCAGTCGAAGATATCAATGAAGCACTTGTGTTGCCCTTCAGGCATAAGTATTACTACGGTCAAAGTTATGACATGTACATGTTTGCTTTGTTTACCTGAGGTTAAGGGTTTTCTTTGTATCATTGAGAAGCCTCTCAGAACTTTAAAGGCAGATATGCAGTATCCATGCTTGTTATCATCTCAAGGAAAGTGAGAAACAGATAAGCACCTAAGTTAATCAATTTGGCTGTTTTTGTCTTTGAGGAAAGTAAGAAACAGCGTTAGCATCCAAGTTAATTAGCTAGGATACTATCATTTACAACACGCTTTGCCAGTTAGGGTTCATACTGACGTGAAGACTGTATATTTCTGTGACCATAGCATGCCTCATCAGCAGCCCAATGCTTGAGTGCTTTTGAGGGGCCAGTGGAGCCGGGCACTGTTCTCGGTGGTTTCTCTGGAACCAACTACACTGAGGTGACTATTCTTGCTGGAAATATTGTCCTAGATTTTGTCAATGTTATAACCGCGTACAAGAAATTGTGTTGGACGTAGGAGGATTGAAAAATTCACAACGTATAGATCCGGATTATGTTTGTCATTAGAAACGCTTCAACTGCTTGTTCGCTAGGAGATAGCCTAGTAGAAAGTGGTTTTTTCTAGAGAGGTGTCCATGACGCACCAAGATGAGCATTCTGATTTGAGAGTTTATTGCGGGGCACATTAGGCTACTGCTTTTGTTATCACGTACCCGGTTGAAAACTTCGTCGGAGAATCTGGTGATGAAAACGAGAAGGCTGTGGCATGGGAGGAGGCATTTATACGATTGGCTAAGGTACGTATCCATCATAAAATTGTTGTTGTATTTTAGTCGAAATTTTATTCTCGGAGGAGTAAATTTGGAAACATTGTTCCATGTTTGTTCACCATCGATTTGCAGTCAACTAGAGCAGCTAGACAGAATAGAAGCAGAACTGTACTTAATTTCCCTGTGTAGACACAGCCACTAGCTCTGATTATGGAGTACTCCAGGTTACCGCTGTACAAATTTTAGTCAGACGCTCGTAAATAACTGTATTGTAGAACATAACGTAATATATCAGAGTTAGAAAAGGCTGATATCCGATATCTCACCTAATTTAAGCGGCAGGACTACACTACCTTGAATGATTTTCACCTCTCAGCCAGTATTTGTGGTCAATTGTCATCAGGAGGAGCTCACAGCCATGGTAGAAGGAGAGGGTCTAACTCTGGCCTACTCCTCAGAGAATTCTATAAAAGCCGAGCTTGAGCGGGAGAGCACCGCTGATGTTGGAACAATAGCGGTATAAATCCATGACATGATGAGCACTTTAATGATTTGTTCTTGAATTTAGACTTGATAAGTTTTCCTTCGCAGTTCGCCACAAGCCACCTTTCTTTTATACGATGAGTTGTACTTTACGAGAAAGCTTACAACTTTGCTGTCACACAGGTGAGCTATTTAGTTATGTTTGTGTACATCTCCTTCATTCTTGGAGATTGGGTGTCTCCATGGTATGTGACGTCCAAAGTAAGTGAATTCAAACTTTTGACCAACCTTATCTTTGTATTTCTTTACTCTAGTTCAAGTTTTACATATACATAAATTTAATTTTCACATTTTGAGGAGAACGCGCGCATAACTATCGTGAAACAACCCTGACCAAACACACTGTCAACTAGCTGCTTGATTTCAAGATTAAGTATATAGGCCCTTGCAGTCTTCACCTCACTGAAAACTATCTACTCCGAATTATATGTGCTTCAAGTATCCCAGCCATTTGTTTCAGATTGTTACTCTTTGTTAGTAACAGCAATAAAGAAAAAAAATCCCCGTAGGATGAAGGATGGCCTAAGCTGCTCTAGATCCTCCTTGCATTCAAGCTATGCAATGCTGTAACATCGAAATTTTGTTTTCTGTCTTTGTTCATCGGTTGTTTCTTGTGCATATGCACTCCTTCTAACTTGCCTACTCCATCTTAAACATGTGCAGACAATGCTAGGCTTGGCAGGTGTTGGTATTGTTGCTCTGTGTGTGCTTGGTTCTATCGGGCTCTTCAGTTATTTCCACGTCAAATCAACATTGATAATTGTTGAGGTGATACCGTTTCTCGTCCTTGCGGTATGTTCTCTTTTCTTCTTTTGAGAACTAACTGTTTTCATTTGAGATGACCTCAGTGGAGGCCTTTTTTCCTACATGAGCAATTGTGATTGCTTTTATTCTCCAAGCTTGTTAGTTGTTATTCTTTTTAAGAAATCTGTATGCGTGTTATGGCCATTGATAACCCTAAAATTGCCCCAATTTATCCCCTTATGCAGTTAGGGTACAAGATTTCTTGATTTTCTTACATCATTTGGCAGTTAGAAAAGACAAACTTATCAAGAAATTACCTAGGTGCCAAAAGCAGAAGGAAACATTGAAGTTTTGCGTTTCTTTATTGGTGCAGGTAGGAGTTGATAACATGTGTATTTTAGTGCATGCTGTCAAACGTCAAGCCAATAAAGATGAGTCGGTCGAAACACGTGTCGGAAGAGCGCTTGCTGAAGTTGGTCCGTCGATTACGCTCGCCAGTCTTTCAGAGGTGTTGGCATTTACAGTTGGCATATTCACACCCATGCCTGCATGTAGAGTGTTCTCCATGTTTGCAGGTATGTTACTTGATTGCTAAGTTGCAGGAGTTTTGGTACACTTTGAATATTTGTAGATAGCAGCGATCTAAAAGTCTAATATATCTCAATAATAATTGTTCTTTGAGCAAATTTGTACTCTAACACAATATTTGAAGTATATAGAACCATAAGGAATCATAATTATAACTATCTCCGATGGACGTGAAATGACGTTGGGTGTAAGATTGGTTGAACTTGTCAGTACGTGCGTCTTCTTGCATCGAAGCGTCATGCAATTAGCTTGTTTCCATGTTCCACGTAATAGAATTGACTCTCTTTTTTCTCAGCTGTCGCTGTGCTGCTTGATTATCTACTACAAGTTACGGCGTTCGTTGCTCTTCTGACTTATGATCTCAAGAGAGCTGAAAGTGGACGCGTTGACTGCTTCCCTTGCATCGCTGTAACAGCAGAATCAAATGGTACACTGAACGATTTCCCTTCCAGTTACTCACTGTATCTGTTTTTGTACCATATCTACTAGTTTAGTGTTCTCTGACAATTCAAAGCTCCTCCGAAACAACTCTTCCTCCGTTGGGGCTTTAGGCTCCTTCAAAGGTTCTGTCCGGGTATGCCGAGAGGCCTACATGAGAAGAGATACTTGTCTGAAAGTGCGAACCAAAGGATGCAATTTCTGAGTCCGATCGGAATCTTATACTTGTTCATATTGGCTGACCGACCAAGTATCTGTCCATGGACTTCTGCATTGTATTTCTTGGGGCTGCAATATTTTCCTGTTGTATGACGGCGTTCATGTGAAAATCATGATAGATCTTTCTTCGTAAAGTTTGTGATACTTTGGTTTTTAAAACTTGAACTTAGGGTAATATTTGCTGGGTTGTTGAGCGTAACCATTGGCGCTGCAATTTTTGCAGATGTACAAGCACACGAGCCCGGCGTCCTGGTGAAATACATGAAGGTGTGTTTTACTTCATGTGCATAACGTTTTCAGGTTATCAGTAGCATTGTGCGTCTTTTAGGCAACATGTAATGACTGTTCACATGTGTAGCTTAATTGCGTCGTCGCCTTTCTTGTTAGTATAGATTAGCAAGTTCTGTTGGCTGCATTCTACGGAGAGGAGTCGCAGTCTGAAGCTAGTAGATTACAAGATCTACAAAACCTTCTAAGAGCTCTTTGCACTTCATGACTCTGACGATCTTTTAGCAGCTAGAAGGGGATGAATATGATAGCGTTTATAAGTACTATAGTCTACCTGTGGATCACTTGCTAACCCTGGTATATTTTCCTGTAGGATGTCCACGCTCCGGTGCTCAATCTTCCTGCAGTTAAAGCTTTAGTGGTGGCCCTGTTTACAGGCCTCTTTCTTGCGAGCATTGTAAGAACTAAGCCCTAACCTTGTGCCCCAACGTTGAGGTTGAGAGAACGAACGAACGCATTTATAGCTTTGACTTCTCAAAACTTTGAAATAATTTTTCCAGAAAATGGTTGAGAGATATTTGTGCATGTGTTAAAGAGCTTAGCAACGCAGTCTAACTGGCGTTCAGTTTGTGTTATAACCTTAAACCCACATGTTCAGGGTTGATATTTCTTGCTACACATTCTTAGACAAAGGTACGGTTTTCGGTCTCTCCTGCAAAGATGTAATCCTTGTTCGACTTTGTTTCCAGGTGCTTGTTCCGAACCTTGTACCTGGCTTAGATCAAAGAGTTGCACTTCCGCGTGACTCCTATCTTCAGGTTTCTCCTTCTTCAGTAGTTAAATGAAGATATGGTACCTCTGTAACGTATGCCGAAGTTTTCCGGATTTGATGCCATTAAGGTTCTTTGCATGATGTTGTACTTTTCCTTGCACTTGCTTGCACCTACATCACAGTAGTTTTTCTGCTGAAAAAAGTGTCTGCCGTCCTTATAGTTTAAGCCATTTTTAACGGACGGTTTTAGGCTTTTAATCTACCAAGAAATGAATTTGAGTCAAACGATATTTTTGTCCAGGGTTACTTTGGTAACATAACGGAGCATCTTCGGGTCGGACCTCCAGTTTATTTTGTAGTACGCGACTATAATTACAGGTGACAACTACTTTTGCGAACCACCTAGGTGTAATGCCTTTTTTGTCAGAATATGTATCTTCCCTTAGACGAATGAAAATTTGCAGTTTTATCGTTACTGTAAGTAATTTAGTTTGTAATACATTTGTCGTTTTGCTTAGGAGTTTAGTTTGAAGAAACTGATAGACCACTCTTAGAGATGCGCCTCGCGGTCCTTCTTCTCTATTATCATCTTACGCTAGGAGGTATGCTAGTTATTTTTCTCTGATGAATCTTCATTAAATGTTGCAGCACAGAGAGCAATCAAACAAATCTCCTGTGCTCAATCAGCCAGTGTGAGCCAAATTCTCTTCTTAATGAGGTAGGCGCATCACTTATCTAAAGCCATGTGCTCCTGGATAAAAATAAAATGATCCAAGGAGTCTGAACATTTCATATTAGAATGGCTAACCGCCTTGAAGATTGTATGCCATTCGTAGTTTAATATTGAATTGTAATAAAGTGATGTTAGTGATGATATAAGCCGGCCAACTGGAGTTAGTTGAAACCTGGCTTTGTATGATTCTACTTTTCATGATGTACTTATTACCTGTTTTTACCTTGTAGGTGTCAAGGGCAGCGTTAGTACCAGACACGAGCTTTATCGCGAGACCAGCTGCTTCTTGGCTCGACGATTTTCTGGTATGGATGTCTCCCGATGCATTTGGATGTTGCCGAACGTTCCCGGATGCTTCATACTGCCCTCCTGATGATCAGGTATGTATAAGACCATATTGACGCATGTCATTTGTTCTACATACATGTATAACAGAGGTTTTGCAGTCATGGATAGGACCTTCAGGCTTATCAAGATCAATCTACTAGCGATATGGAAAGCTTATCTTCTACCAGGAGTGGAATTTAACTCCTACAATTATGGCCCAACTCGCGTTACTTACACTTTCTCTCGTTATCTGACATTGCTTCTTTTGAAAATAAATACAGCCACCCTGCTGTCCAGAAGGAGACGATTATTGTTCTGAGGGTGATACTTGTAAAGACTGTACAACGGTAATTGATTTAAATACTGTTGCATCCAACAAATTTGTGTTAAATCTTTAATTTTCATATGAATGTTATACTTGATAATGCGGAGCTAGGTGCTTTTAAGAAGTATTTGTCTTTTTGCAACTAGATATTTGCAACTTGTGAGCAAGGAAAAGCTAGCTATTCTGTACAGATCTTCATGCTGAGCAATAGCGGTGAAACAAATTTTGTTTCTTGAAAATTGACCTTCAAAGTTCGAATTAGAATCAGACGAGGTCCTTTGAGGAGTTCAGAATCTAAATGGGGGACTTTCAATCTGCTTGTCTGTGCAGTGTTTCTTGCGTGCCGATTTGTTGGAGGGACGACCCACAACAGAACAGTTCAGAGAAAAGCTACCTTGGTTCCTTGAAGCTCTCCCTTCAGCAGACTGTGCGAAGGGTGGTCATGGAGCTTACTCAACAAGCCTGGATCTCAATGGTGAGTTTGCTGATCTGCTATAATTTTTCATCCCAGTTTCGATTCACGATTTTAGTACTGCCTGTAGGAATTCAACTTTCTGATGAAGTAACCAAAACATCACTTTTTGTGCACGTTTAATCTCGTACGTATTAAGTCTGTTCAATTAAACCTGGATTATGCGTTAGTTAGAGTCCCTATTGCTGGATCTCCCGGGTCTGTGCTCCTCGGTTTCCTAGCGTGTTAAGCCCTTGCGGTTCATCACGTTTTATTGTACTTAAAATACGGAGCCTCTATATGCGATTGAATCTAATCTCAATGGCCTGCAGGATATGAAGATGGTGTAATCAAGGCTTCAGAATTTCGTTCTTACCACACCCCTCTAAATAAGCAGGTGTGTTTGTTTTTCATCAGCAATTCATCCATAAATAGGAGCAATTTAGGCTTGAGGTGAAAAATAGATCCAGGCATCTCTGAGCTTTATGCATGCATCTTGTTTTGCACCTAAGTTTTAGGACAAGATGTGTAAGGTCGGATAAGAATTTTTTGTATCTTTAATTTTTACACATCAAATGAGATATTCGATCATTTCTGTTCTGTCGTATTATTTTCTCTTAAAACGTCCTGAACGTTTCCTTCTATATAGCAAGGTATCTGATGTTACCTTAAATTACTTGCAGACCGATTACGTGGATGCTCTTCGTGCTGCCAAAGATTTTACGAACCGAATGTCGAAAAGTCTGGGGGTGAGTTTGTACCTATTTTCTTCACTATAGACTCTTAGATTATGGCCAGGTGGTCAAGTTCGAACGTAACGTATTGTACCAAGTTGTCTGGCCGCTAATACTAATTTGGTTGTAAGTCTTGACTGTAGTAAGATACAGCTTGATGCTACAGATAGTTTTGCCTTATTAATTCCAGTCGTTTCTTGTGCTACTTATTGTTTATCTAGCTTCTTCTTTTCTTGTGTAAAGCACGAGCATTTTCTTACAGAAATTGGGGATTACAATTCCGTCCCTTTGCAGCTTCCCTGGCTCTTATACCGTATTGCAGGATATAGAAACGTCAAATACGCGTTTCTCGTAACTTTATACAATTAATTGTTAGTTTTATTAGTGCCCAGAACATGACCTTCTGTAACATCGAACGTTTAACTTTGTAAATTTCCCTTTTCAGTGTACTGATTCAGTGATCTCAACGATGATTGGCAGATTGAAATTTTTCCCTATTCGGTATTCTATATGTTCTTTGAGCAGTATCTTGACATATGGAAGACGACTGGGATTAGTCTCCTCCTTGCATTGGGTAAGCCCCTAGAATCTCTGGCTCATTGGAAGAACACCTTTTGGATCCCAGTTCTTTTCAATTATCATTCCCTTTAACCTGACCATATTACTTAACAGGAGATTCAGTTTTCTGAAAACTATCTGTTGTCTTCGTTTTCTGTTCGAGAAGAGGAAGGGGGATTCAGCTTCTAATATTATAAGTTGTATCCCTTTTTTGGAAATTTGCAGCTGCCGTCTTCTTCGTCAATGTTTTTATCACAACCAGGTCAGTATTTTTTACTTGACGCGACCATGCCAACCATATTCAGTCATTAAGGCTTTATTATTTCTGCTCTATTTTGAGGATCAGTAACAACGGAGATTATGGATTTGCATTACTTCCTCCTCTGGTTACCTTTGTGTGTCAGTTTTGTTGATATATATTAAAAAGCTTGTTACGTTTGTGCAGTGTTTGGACATCTTGCATTGTGATCCTAACAATCGCCATGATTGTCATCGATCTGATGGTTAGCACTTCAACTGACCCCAATCTTGAGTTTCACCTTTTTCTATGCTGGTTTGTTGCATTAAAGCCGACTACCTTTTCGGATGATCTCAACCAGCATTATCTTGCATTAGTTTACCCATAGAGTTAGTGCATTATCTCTCGATTGATTGTTCATTGTGAACTGCGGAAAAGTTTTTACAATTGACTCACGAAGTGTTCATCTTACAGGGTGTAATGGCTCTTTGGAATATACAATTGAATGCTGTTTCCGTCGTGAACCTTGTTATGTCCATCGGAATTGCCGTGGAGTTTTGTGTACATATTACTCACTCTTTTGCAGTAAGATGCCTCAACCATTTATTCTCACCATGAGTAGGAATCGACGATCGACTAATCAAGTCGATGACGACTTTTCGTTGTATCACGTCAAAATGGGACGGAAAGTTGATCATGGCTTTCGGTTCCATTGTGTTCGCTACGCGGAAAGCCGTCGTAGACTTTCCGCATAGGTCTTACTTTTCATTTGAATGAGATTTTCTCCCATCATCTCTCTAAAAGTTCTGTCTTTCGAGATTATCTTGAAGGAACAGAAGAATGAAGGGAAAGTTTTAACTTATTGTAGATTGGTACCAATACTGCTCGCCAATCCTGCTCTGGCGTTATTCGCCAATAGGGGTTCTCGGTTTCACATTCTATTACGTTACCTTTCATTGATTTTACAACAATCGTGCGCTAGAATCTCATGTGTTGTCCGATTTTTCAGGTAAGCTCTGGAACTCGAAGTGAGAGGGCATCAAAATCTTTATCAACGATGGGAGCGTCTGTATTTAGGTATATACAATGTCCCTCGTATTCAGCTTTGATTGTCAGAGCTTTGTTGGCGCTAATATCCGCGCTGGTTTAAATACAACCCCAACCTCATGTATTGTCTCACGTCCTGCTATTTGTTCCAAAATGAAATTGGCAGCATCACATGGAAGGTGCTTTGACATTGACCTTTCATCTCACGTTACTTCATCGCCATCGTTAAAATTGGATCTTGACCCAATGGAATCTTCACGGGGTTTTCAAGGTCCATCTGACGAACTAATATGATATTTGTCGTTGCAGCGGAATTACTCTCACAAAGTTTGCCGGTGTTTTAGTTCTCTACTTCGCCAAGTCTGAAATTTTTGAGGTTTGTAAGATTACATAAACGTGCGCTTGATTATGTACTCTCTACTGATCTAGAGAGAGTTTAGGATGTATCGTAATTCCGTTATTGTTTTCTCTCATTTGTAACCTTTATCGATGACAAGTTTGAAACTGCCTCCTTTTTGTGCCTCCTAGTGATTGAGCTAGGAATTTGGGAGCTGTGAACATCCCAAACAAGAGCTTGTGGAAAGTTTGCTCGCAAAGTTTCCTTCTCTTGCCTAATTTATTGTCTTATGAATGCAGGTTTATTACTTCCGAATGTACTTAGCGCTGGTGATTTTGGGAGCTCTCCATGGACTTATCTTCCTGCCGGTTAGTTTGTTGTGTCCGTTGGAAAAAGCAATTTAACTATGTTCTTGAACATGTAATATACTACTTGGAACATGTTATGTTTGGAATATGCGGCGAATACTATATATTTGAATCGAAAGCCAATACAACATTCAGACTGGATGAAGTGTGCATACTACTGAAGCTAGAACCAGACGGTGTTGCATCAGGCACATCTCTACATGGAGTTCAGCCGGGTCTGCCAAAGCATTAAACTGATAACTTCTCCTGTTGACACCACTGTAGGTTTTACTTAGTTTGTGTGGCCCGAACACCATGAGGGAAGCGCCACCGAACAGACATGCTAAGCAGTATTTAGAGGTTTCTCGAGGGGCGGAAGAAGTAACGGAACCGGTTACATGACCACCTTCGGATGCACGTGCTTTTAATGGGTATATCCGGTAACTTTTGTATGGTACGTATCACGTACTCATTCAGATATCTCTCTCGAGCTATCGTTTTCGCTTAGATTTCAATGTTGCACATATCAGGACATGAAAATGATCACACTTCTAGCTCTCAATGCCTCCGCGCGTTGTTTGTAACACAAACAGAATGTAAAGAACGTGCGGGGCAAAAAGGATTTGCCGCAGTGGCCACTTTGCGCAGAGGCTCAGCGAACACAGCGACGAAGGGTTGGTGCGTTGTGTGTTTAACAAACTGTATGTAAAGTACGTGCTGGGCAAAAAGATTTTGCCCCAGTGGCCACTTTGTGCAAAGGCCCATCAAACACAGCGACAGGGGTGGCTCGTGGGCCCTCAATTTAAAGTCAGTAAGCGCAACCTTGTGCAGTAACTCGCGGAAATAAGCCAGACCATGGTCCATGAAAGCTTATTATTAGTTGCAGATTGACTTTCGTGGATTCTCGATAGAGATTCTATTTCAAATGCTAGAATTTGCAGGCCTCACCTGCCAGGAGGAACTATGACATGGTCCTGAGAATTTGACATAAAGATTAGTTAGTCAAAGAAGGACCTCGCGTTTATCCTTCGTTTGTTTATACATCCGAATTCTTTGACATGTGAAAATGTCGGAAAGGCGCGCGTGAACAAGTTCAGTAGAGAGTAGATAATTTTAATGTTCATAAGACGGTTGGGTCAAGTACTTGGTCACGCACGTGGACAACTACGTGTTGTTTTCTCTCTTCCTTCAGTATATTAGTCGTTATAACTCGGATGACTAATGGTGCAGGCCAAATTAGCTTAATGGTAGGAAATATGTTAAAAGACATGTGAAATATTTAGGTTATTCTTTATAAGAGTAAAAGATGTCAACAAGTTTTTTTCTTGGAATGTGGTTTTTCGTAGGTGTATTGATTATATGCAAGTGTAAATTGAGTGAAACATAGTATTAGATTATATATATATAAACATGAATATTATGGAATGAAATGTCATTCTTATATGTGATTATCCGTGTATAGAATCAAAATAATTTGATCTACTCAAAACACGAATATATCATAAAAAAATATGAATGTGACAAATTGCAAACTACTACTATAGCTTGGAGTGAAAATGTGACCAAGATCTTTCCAGATTATTGTATCAAAACGTTTGTCAAAATATATAATTTTTTCTTCCAAATTCACTATAATAACTTTTCGAATGAGATTGGAGACAATGCAATGAATTATTAACAATATTTAACGTTTTATTAATAATCTAAACCTTCAATCCAAATCATTCAATTTCTGAGACGATTGTTGTTATTTCGTTGCAACGCAAAATTATTGTTGAGCTCTGCAGGCCATCCTCACCCATGTTCCGATACAAAGTGGGGGAGGAATTGCCCTATCGTGCCAAACAACACTTGTGCCCAACTTGAACAGTAATTTTGATGTACTTTGTTTTGAATTCTGGAGTTACGGAAATCTATATAACGTCAGAGTGAAAGTTTATATGGCCATTGAAGTAAATAGTACCGTCGGAGAGAGTTCGTGTTGTGCATCATTCTACTCCCCTCGAGCATTCTCTCCTTTTAAGTACCATCTTGGTGCAGATTGATGGCAATACATGTGATAATAGGTTATATGACACATATTTTTTTTAGGAAGGTGATGGATTCCGAGAGTGGTCGGATGTTTAAGGTATTTCAATTCTGATCGTCCTCGTTTGGCCGATGTAAATCTGCAACGTGAAAGATTTCTATTTCTCTCCACAACATAAAACTGTTTCGGATCTTTACATGAATATATTCTTATTCCTAACCCACTTCTTGTCTTGTGTATAGGATGTTCAAGCTTTTAACGTAGAATTTCGGACAGATGCATAAATAGACTCATTACTCCCCATTTGAGTTTGATATGTTTTCTGAATCACTATAAATGTCTGTTGGAATTAGCCAACAAAAGACAATCGGAGCATTAATCTCAAGCATTTGTGACATCTGCATACTGTTAAAATATGGATCGTCACTTACCTGAAAATACTTCTATCCACAATGTCGCAATTTTCGCAGTTCACTTTCTTCCTCATTTACAGACATTGTGTACTAATTGCTTACATTTGAAACACTTGCCATTTGCCTTAGCAGGTTGGTTGCTTATTGTTTGACGTTTCCTTGCCTTTTTAATCATGTGTAGTTCACTTTCTTTCTCATTAACAGACATTGTGTACTAATTGCTTACATTTGAAACACTTGACATTTGCCTCCGCAGGTTGGTTGCTTATTGTTTGACGTTTACTTGCCTGTTTTAATCATGTATTCTACGAACACCATGTACATGCTGTTACAACTCAATGTCATCATAAATGTAAAACTTTTATAACATTTGATCACCCTCTATGTAGAATTTGTCATATTCAATGTTTTTTATTGCACATATCTTTATCACTTTTTATTCTCACAATTCTTTGCCGAGGCCTCTTCACAGAAGTAACAAGTGGGTAGCATCATCCTCATTAGAATTTAGATGAAGACTCATTAGAAATGGAACTGTTGGGTCATACATGCTACAGAGTAATTTAGTTTTTCAATAGTGATGGAAACATCTATTGAAATCAGTGACGTAACTGTCATCCCATATCATGACGTATTTGCATGGCTACAGTGATTTTTATGTCTTAACGCAAGTACAAGTTATTTTTTGTTACAACTCAACAGTGCATTTTTGTTTGCCATCCATGATGAATACTTTTGTCATATATATATATATATATATATATATATATCATCTCAGCAACCTGCCATTGCTCATAATTTTGGAGATTCACATTGTGAAAAAGATTTGCAAGAATGATCAAAATTAAATTTCTTCTATAAGACTTTGACCTCCGAGCATTGAATCTACTCTAGATATAATTTCACAATATGAAACCATCAACTTCAAGGATGTGTATTTTTTTAAGCTTGAATATGATTATTGGGCAGGGTTAAAAATCACTTTCACTTGTCGTGGTGGTAAAAATGTGTGTCGGGACCATACTGACGCATTTATCTTCTAATATATTGCTTATCATCTTCTCCTTTTGTCTTTTGTGAAAAATAGTTCAATACTTTTTTAAATTGTGTCTTCATTTTGACATATATCATGGTACATAAAAATTCTCACATACCTTACTATTGACTTATGTATTGTTGCTTTTTATATAAGAGTCAAAATGAACATATATGTAACTTGAAGTCATGCCTTATTGTTGGTCCGTTTAATGTTGCTTTTTAGATAAAAGTCACAATGACCATGTATGAATTTTGAAGACATGTACTTCTCTGTCACTAAAAGCCCTTTTTGTCTATAGGAAATCAAAAGAATACTTATGTCATGTATGAAAAATTTTAAGAAAATTTTTTAATTCTTTGTGTACATGTGTTTAGACAAAGATGCTGCTAGTAGAATTTCATTGCATTGCATTACATTACATGTTCTTGGAGTGCATGTAAACGCATGTTGAAAAATGTAAAATTGAAGTATGTTGTTCAATCGACTACATTTTTCAGATCTTTTTCTCAAATCCTTGACTACAAAGAAATAATCATGTGAAAAGATTTTTGCTGTACTTCTAGGTAAAAATGCTTCATCATGTTGTCTGTTTGTCACATTTGCATATACTTTGTATTCCACTTATATTTTATTGCAAATCTTGTTAACGGATGAAAGTGCATAATCTTGTTTCTTTATGTCGCACCAAGTCATTCTAAAGCATGTAAGAATCCTAATCATCTACTCTTGTGTCATGAACTTGTGTATTGTCCACTCATTAAAGTGATCACAAATGTCTTTTTTGCAAAAGACATGATCTTATGAAATTTGATCTCTATTCTAGCACTTGATCAAATTTGTTACAAGGATCAATTACATAGTTAGTTCTTTTTGTTGCAATCACAACATCACGTCACGGTCCAAAGCTACTTGGAATTCACTTTGCAATATGTTACACATATGAACTTGAAGAATGAAATACATTTTTGCTAGATTGATGAACAATATTGGTGATATATCCAAAAATGATTCTGTGTTGTTTGTTGCGGGTTGGTTGAGATTTATTCTTCTATTAATTTTTTTGATAGCTTGCACACTGATGATTCCAATAGTGGAAGCAATTTGTGAAATAAGTCTTGGTAGTGGATAAATTCTCAACTTGCGTAACAAAAGCTACGGTAACCGCCTTTGAGCTCAATTGGTACAAACTTTGTAATTCTTACCAAAAATTTTCACCTAACATAATCATATCAATGAAAGCACACAAGTTAGTTGAATTTAATCTTGAATCAATGGTATGTTCTACATTCTATCACACTCTAAGAATGAAATCACCTATCAAAATTCTCAAAGTTGTCAAAGTGTTTTTTCAATCTTATACTTTGGACCACTTCTTGGATTTATTCCAAACTTTTTTAAACCAAATCGCCCATCATACTTTTTCAAACGGCTATCATCTTCCAATGAGAGTGTTAATGTTGAAAGATTGTTGACGGTGAAAGAATCATCTAAGAATGATTAAATTTACAAAATAGTCATGTCCATGTCCATATGTCATGATAATAGTTCACATCCTTGTCCATAATATTGAGCTTCAAATCTCTACACATAACATGTGGCAAAATTGAATTCACTATGTTTGAAAAAAAAACAAATAAAAAAAGCTAGACATCAAAAGTTTGATGAGACAAAATAATTACATGTTCACACTTTCATATCAGTAAATTAAAGCTTGAATCACAAGATTCGGAATGGCGTGATATAGCTCAAAAGATGAGGAGAACTCCAAGAAGCAAGAGACCAAAGTAGCAGGATATGACATTAAAAAGTGATGATTGAGCTTGCAATTTAACATTGAAGCCCGTTTTCAAAATGGTTGTACTGTCTTTGGAAGAATCTTGAGCATGCAAAGTATATTGCTTCATTTTGCTCTGCAATAGTATAAGTAGCATCCATAGCATCATCTTCAAAGTTGATAGACTCTACAAAGAGAAGAAATTATTGGCTACCACCTCATACTACTTCTTGTCATGATGTTGAAAACGTAACACGTCAATGGCGTTTTAGCACACTTCATTTGCAAACACATTTTATTGTTTGCATGTACTTTTGATAGTCTAAATATTATATGTTCCACTATGTTGCAGTGATATTGAATGTTAAAAATAGTCGATAGCGAGGAAAAAATAGTTTATAGTCTATATACTACATGTTGAAGAACTATTGAATGTTGAAAATAGTGAATAGCGAGCAAGAAATGCTTGATAGTCTAAATACTACATGTTCCAGTGCTATCGAATGTTGAAAATAGTGAATAGCGAGTAAGAAATGCTTGATAATCTAATATTACATATTGCAGTGCTATTGAATGTTAAAAATAATGAATAACAAGCAAGAAATGCTCGTGAAGTATGTCGCCACATCCAAGAGCTTGGTTGTATTACTGATATTGTATCATTTGCCGCGATTGAGGTTGGCCAAATTCAACTTTGGGAAAATTTACATTTTTCCTCCTCTTTTGTTTCATTCTCTCTCCCTTTGTTTTATTCATGTTTTGTGACTTTGTGGACACATATCCATCATTTAAATACAAAGTTGTGATTGAGTTGGATAGATCTTTAATTCCACAAAAAATTGCCTATTTTCTTCCTCTTCCTTCATTTTTTCTTACTCTCACCTTTTTATCATATTTTGTGATTTTGTAAACGCATATCGATAGATTTAATCTTGTGATATGATTAAGTATGATCAATTTTTGGGAAAATTTGTATTGCTTCTCTTTCTTCATTCTTTCTTACTCTTTGCTTTTTCTTACTAGTTTGTGTCTTAGTGTAGTCATATGTTTGTTGCATATACTACGAGTGTTTAGAAAATTGATCCACTTGGTCTCCTGAGGAAGAAAAAGTCATGTAGAATACAAGAGCTCATGAAATTAATAAATGGTGGTGATATTCGTATCTTGCTGGTGGATTTACTATTGATGATCGATCTTGAGTTAGCTTCAGAACGTTCATTGGCAACGCTTGATTCTTATGGCAAGTTTATTATTGTAGTTTTCTACCATATTACATTGGATTACTTTATTTCCCTCTCCTTGAATTGCAACAAGAGTAGTGACTTGTATTGATGATTTCGATGGCAAAAGATACATGTATTGTTCGTATGCTCATTTGTGCACTTCAACGTTGAATCATAAATTATAGAACATGTTGTAGTCTTTGTCTCCTCTTATTCTAATTCTCATAAGATTAGTTTGATTTTTATGTCCTGTACAACCATTGGAATCATGTCTTTAGAGTGAATTGTATCTAACCAAAACATATACTTGAACATAGTTGACAATGTGCCGTTGGTGAAAATCTATAGGATAAAATGAATTGTATTTGATTCAATCAAGTATTTTGTGTTCCATATGAATATCATCAAATAATTTTTGCTTAGTTTTTTGACTTTGTGAATACATCGTGATATATCTATTTTCTAATAAATATTGAAATTTAATATATAAAATTTTATTGTATAAACATTACACATCATATATGTAATACTTTGTTTTCACATATAATGTGTTTAATATTTTATTTTATTGACATAGATAACAAAACAAAATTCAAAGTGAAGTAAATTTTAATGATGACATTGAAAAAAAACAAATTATAAATCAAAATATTATCATGTTAAATACATTGAAATTTTTGCATTTTTTCAGTTAGAATTAATTTTTAAATTTATATCTTTTTTATATAAAAAATAATATTCAGAAAATTAAATGATAGAAACTTTCAGTAGATTTTTAATCTCAAATCATAATTTATCAGTTTAATACAAAATTTATGTATTTGACTGGTCGTAATTTTCTATAATGGTTTGGACATTATAATTAATTTGTATCATCTATCAAAAGATCTACTAGTGTGTTAGGCTTTTAATCATCTTTAATTTGACTTTACAAAAACTCAAAATTGCTATCAATCATTATATGATTGTAATATACTTAATCAATCTAACTATTTTGCCAGCTGTTGACGACTTTAGGCTTCTAGCATGGTTTAGGTTTAGTCAAATTTTGGATAAGATGTGATGGTAAAGATGACTAAATGTGATAAGATTAAAAATATTAGTTCAAATTTTTAAAATTTGAGTTATTGAATATTTTTTATTGAGATTTGAAAACTAGATTAAAAAATTAAATCATGTTATAAATTTATTTTTATAAATTTTTAACATTTTTAAAATGTTTGAATCTTAGATTTCAAACATTTGAATTTTATTGATGTAGATTTAAATAAATTTAATATAAATATTTATTCATATGATTAATTTTCAAGGTTTATGGTTCAAATTCACTGCAATAAATTTGATAAAACTATAGAGATTTTTTGTGATTTTTTTCTATTAAAAATTTCTTTGAAAAAAAAATTTAGTTTCAAATCTATTATTGTAGCATATCACATTGATTAAATGAATAGTTAGGACAAATAATTTTCAAACAGGTACATAAGCATAGTAAATTTATTATTAAAATGATATTTAATAATTAATATATTATTTTGCAACATTTTCAATTTATTTTTTTTCATGTTTGAACATGATTATATTTTTTGAACTTTTAATTGTTACAAACTTTGCATTGTAACTTTTTTAGTATCATGAAGCTTATAATGAATACTTATGTATAACTTTGTATATAATCAAATGTTTGTAAATTCTCCTAAAACATTGTTTATGCAAAAAAAATTTATATTAACAAATTCTTTAAAAAAATATTAAATAAAATACTATGATTGTTTCAATTAGATTTCAAAAAAAAATATTTTATTGTCAAGATATAAATTTTTGATACACATTATTTTATCACCATTAAAACGTTATATATATTTAACATTAGAATTAAAAGCATTAAAAAAATCATTGTGGTTTTTATGATGAGACACAAACAAATGTTGTGCATATAAAAGAAATTCTTACACATCAAAAACAAAAAATACATGTTACAATTTATGAACATCAAGATGTTGTATTTAAAATTGAAGATGAGCCAATAGCCCCTATTAAAATATCATCTCATTGTATTGATAAAAGCTCGAACAAGAATAAAAATATGGCATGCTTTATTATTCTTGAAGATCATGATATTGAAACTTTATAGATTTAGTAAGATCTGATATATATGATCTCATTCATTCATTTTCAAATATTACAATTTTAAAATTGAAGATATAGGTAGCGGTAAGTCGATTCTTTAGGAAAAAAAATTAAACTCATAAATTGAATAGTTTATGAGATTGAGATCGAGATGTTAATTATAACAAAGAAACAAACCAACGTTGATAAACGCAAAAAAATAATTAAAATATGTATTCAACACTTGGATAAAATCATGATGATGATAATAAGTATGAATATTCACCATGAATTGAAGAAAAAACTATTATTAATTTTTATTAATAAGAGTAATTTATTCAATTTATTGTTTATGTATTGTGTATATAATCTTTAAAGTATTGTAATCTTGTGTATATAAAATTTTGGGAAGGTATAATTTTAAACAAATTTTAAAAAATTTTGATGGCAAATTTTAAGTTTAACATCACAAAGTTTGAACTTGATATTTTTTGAATTAAAAATATGTTATATTTTTTATGGTAAGACCGTGGACAGCCTTAAATATTTAATAGTGTGAACTCAATCAGATATTCATCTGGTTATGTACAAGATGAGCATGTCAACTCCGAGTAAGTTGGATTAAAAAATTATGTGAAGGAATTTCAAGTAACTCAAGAGTAATAAGGATGATATATTAAGGTCATAAAGTATCATATAAATGAAAATTCAAAGTATTATGATATTTTGTTTAATTACTATTAGACTATGTCAAATCTTTGTTAGACTAAGTTTCCATTCTTTACGAACAACATCTTGAAAACAAAAATAAAAAATTGAATATATGTATAGAAAGATGTAAGCATTTATTTAAGACGTTTTGTTCAAATATGCATATTTCAATCATTTACAAAAAATGCATATGAAGCATCAATCAAAAGAAGAAATAAAGCGTATTTTGGTTCAATAAATTTATTATTTAGATGAAATTGAAACATTTTGTTATTGTTCTTCATTGTTATTATTAGATTTCATTATATTCTGCAATAGAGCAAATAATGGTAGTAGAGTAAAGTACAAATTATGTTAGATAATACTTTATCAAAATGTATTCTGATCTAGTAAATAAAATTAGTCAAGATTGATAGTAAATTCACTTGAATTATATATTGATAGAAAATATTACTTGGAAAATTTGAAAATACACTATGCTATTATACAAATTTTGCATAAACAAGTTAACTAAACTTTTTGAAATTCTTTTAAACTCTACACAGAACTGTACTCTATTGGTTTTGGTTAGGACTTAATTACAATTCTAATATAAAAAGGGCCATATGTCTAATCCTTAAATAAGTCTTGCACCAATCTAAAATATATTAGAGCAATCGACCGTTCACTGTTATTTGCTTTGTCGCGTGCGGCAAGGCGTCGGCAGTCCGCAGTTCATAGCGCATGGATCGGGGTTGTGGCATCTGGACTCTGGAGAGCAATGGGTCACAGCAAAAATGAGACACAAAAAATCCTTTTTCGAACCGATACAATAGTGGGAAAATTCACTAAAATTGTATCTTGTCTCGAGTACAACGCTGAGGTATGTGCAGTCACGACATCAATGAAAACTCACGCGACGTCCATTTGCACGTAACGCATTCGGACTGTGGGGCTGCTGAACGAGCAAAACACATTGGCATTATTGGTATCGAAGGGTTCTTCTGCTCCTCATGCTCATCAGCGACATCTGCAATTACCGATCAATCGATTTGCGCAGGTGGAGGATATTACGCCGGCCAAGAAAAAGGCGCGACAGACGTCACTTGACATCATTGTCTACATGTTTTCCATTGAGAACAATAGTGAACTCGACAAGCTACTTTCCCGTGTGATTCATCATACTCGATCAGCCGGATTGGCAAGCGTTATTTCACCCGCTTCGTCCCATCTATACGCTACCATCAGCGGCGATTATTGATGGTCGTCTGCTACAGTCGGAATATCAATCGAAAATAAAACTAGTTCACATGTCTTTAACGAGCCAGCAGTCCGGCACGCTTACAAGGGATGGCGCTACTGATCGGAATGGGCGCATTCTCCGTAAATTTCTGTCATTTGAAATAATTCTTGCTTCGCTAAAAAATAATTACATTCAAGGACAATGTCTTATATAGCCTTAAATAAGACCCTTATTTAAGCTTCATTATTTATCAAATCTGAGAGACATTTGAATAAACTTATTAAATCCCGCTAATTTTTCCCTTAAAGTAATCATATTGGTAATAGAAAAGACAGCATAGGGAACCAAAACATGAATCAAGAAGTAGATTTGTGATCTTATGTGCTTAATCTCCTGACTACATATTCTTGTGTTAACTATGTTCTAGATTCTGTCTGCATGAACTCTAAATTTTTTTCTCGCATCTTTTAGACAATAAAAATATACAGTATATTTTCATATAATGTTTATTTTTGTATTACTTTTTTCAAAAAATCATGAATCTTATTCGAATCATCATTAAATTATTTACATGACTTACTATACATTTATAAATATTGGATTCTATAGATGCAATTCAAATGTTTAAGTTTGTGTTGAATTCTATACACATCTAGAAAATTCACATTTTTTTGAAAAATTTGTGTAAAAAATTTATGATGTAAGTTTGGACATTTGATTAGTTATGGAAAAAAAATATTAATTTCACATAAAAAATAGTAATGTTAAAAATTAAAATTTTCAATATTATAAAAAGACATGCGTAGACGTTTAAATAATTTGAAAAAGCTCTTGGATCAAAAAAAAATTAGTCTTAGAAATCAAACTTTGGGATATATAAAAGTCTGTTATACTTCAGATTCTAAAATTTTGGGCTGATTCTTATCAAAAAGTCCAAAAGATGATTTGAGATACTTGATTTATCTAAGATGAATTTTCATATTGAATCTTATCATGAACCTCCTGAACGTTGATAAATGATTCAAATTATCGGAAATTCCTTCTATGTTTTTTCTTTCCTTTTTGTAACAGCTCATTCTTTCATTATTTTTCATATTTAAAAAGGATATAAAGTCATAATCGATATATGTGTATATAATGATCACACATATTTTTACTTAGAGAAAAAAAACCTTCTCGCAACTCAGATTTCTATCACAGTGCCCTGAAACTTCGAGGCGATAACAGGAACAAAAAAAACTCTATATCGTGCATGTCCCAGGATAAGAAGATTACAAGCATGAACTTGCACGCATTTTCAATTGAGTTACTATTATGCGTTGTAGAGTATAAAATAATACACAGATGCCATGTTCAAACAAACGTCCAAGCGAACAGTGATCGTGACTTATTGGCACCAAGAAACGAGGGCAGGCTTCGATCATTAGTACCAACGATGTTGTCCGTACGGATGAACAAGGCAACAAATGAACTGTGGTTTGCTGGATCGGTGTGATACGATCCTTGTGTAATGCAAAGTGCACAGTTCGAAAGCACGACAACATGTCGAAGCTTTGGTCTGACAAGTAGAAACCTCCAAACCCTGCACGTTCGCTCATCCAGCACCTGTGGCTGCGGGGCAAGCCCCACGGGGAGCTCCATTCATTCTTAAGGTTGCCCAATGCCCGGGAACAGATCACTTGGCAAGCCTCGACCCTCACTGCTTGAGGCCACGATCCAACAACGAATTGGCCTCGGTGGTGAAGCCAAACGTCTGAGAATGACAGCATGAGGTCGCTGTAAGTTGGTTTGAGAGCAAGAGAGAGACATGATTATGCCACAGACTTTCGGGCACACAGATTGATGATTTGCAGAATGTTTCACTTTGGAGACGGCCAGAATTTGACAGGCTCGGCGGATGACGGCTTGTCGCCGAGGTCCTCGGAGACCATTGAACGAACACCAGCTGATGATGCTAATGGCTGTGAACGAGACTCTGCGACGAGCCTCGCTCACTCCATGGACCACCATTAGGTTAGTTGGATGGAGGAGTAGGTCACGACAGCTCGAGCTGTCACCGAGAGAGGATAACGTATGATGAGAGTGCTAAAATGGGACCGGTCAGACCCTTTGGCCTATTTGGAAGAGAATCATCATAATCCTGCGACTAAAAGTCGATCTGGGTCAAATTGCAATTGTGGAGGTTCTTCTCTAGCTATCGAGAAGCATCTTCTTCGTCCTACAGTCTCAGACTCTGAGTTCTGATCTTGTCCTATTAACGAAGTCCTCGTTGTACAATTGGCTCATCAGGAGGTGTGGATTTCCACTGCAGCTTCAGCGGCTCAGCCCAGCTGCCCGCTCGCTTGCTGCACCGAACAGACGGGATATCTTGCTGTCTGGACGAGTACAACTTTGAGATATGATCATCACACAACGCGTCAGTTTAAATTAGCTGCTTGTAGTGACGTGAACCCAATCCAACCAACCCCGGTGATTCAATCATGATGAACTTGGAGATGCTGATGGCTAGCAGCGCCCGCAGGAAAACCTCTAACTTCTCGAAGAGAATTGCTAGCCGGATGCCTAGACAACAGAAGCCACCTGAAAGGTTGGTAAATCTGTTTCGTCTATGGAGCTTTTCAGCACCCCTCACAGCCCATGCTCCCTTCACCATTACTACATTCTAGCCATATCCTAGCCAGGATAGCTACCAACCAACCTTACCAGAAGTTCAGAATTCCAGACCCAGGCCAGGCCCAGTGTGCGAGTTATAACTCCTTAGTAATAGTAAAAGGATATTCTGTCCCTAATATCTTTCTGTCCATTGACATCTCCATAACTGCTCTGTTAGGCATCAAAGTCTACAGCAGCCCCTTATCCCACCCCTGCACTGTGAAGTGGACCGGAGCCCTTCACTGTAAAGTGCTCAGTCTCCCTCTCGTTTCCAAAGCATAGGGAATGGACTCTGCGTCGGTTTAGCACGTCCGTTAACAGAACGCGAGATTAAGAAGGTGGGCGACACGCACAGAGGAGGAGGATATTCATGCATGTCGAGGAGACGGAGAGAGGTGCTGGTTGGTGAACTAGGAACCAGGTTGGGACCGTGGGTATGATGCATTTGCAGGTAAGATCGTACCGGTAATCGCAGAACTGCAGAGGCTTCAGACTCTCCATGTGAGAATCTGCAATTCTCAGAGGTGCTGTTAGCAGAGTAATTGCAAGCATCATTACCCGTAGACTCTATCGCATCGTCTGTAGTACTGTACTCCGGCCAGTCAGTGTCATCTTGCAGTATAAACTGTTTCCACGCAACGGTCGATCATCGATGAGTCCTTCTCCTGTGGTCATAGTCTCCATCCATACATCAAGCAGCAGCATCCATGAGGCACCAACAACTGGTGCATGCATGCGGACTGAGTGGTGGTATCGTGTCGGCCCTTCCCCCATCAGTCCACTAGTCGTCATGCCATGCCACATCATTTCAATGACAATGTTCAGTCCACTCTTGAGATCAGTCTAACTTGAACCAAGAACGAAAACCTCATCTCAATTTCGTTGTGGCACCTACAAACATGCAATTATACCTCATTACCAACCAGATCTGCGAGATTCCATCGTGAGGAGGAAGTCGTCGTGGACGAAGACCCCTCTTCACTTCCGTCCTCGCACCCACTGCATCCACATCGGACAAACTAGGAGAAGCATAATTTGACTGGGATCACGAAAAGCAACAAATACATTAGACACTAAACCTTACCTTCTTGACATCCAATAACCGGTCTCGACTCCATCTGCTATATTGAAGCAAAAGTGATGTGATTCATTGATACGTAAAAAAAAAGTTCACGAACATTAGGTTGATCGAAATTTATAGTCAAATTATAATCAGGGCTTAACCACTCTGGAAGAAAAGTCCTCCGAAGAACATGCGGAAGAAACGTACTTTCTTGCACGTCCCCATAATTCTTTACGAGCTGTTTGATCCTGTCCAAATCATCATGTTTTTTTAAGGTGTGTGTACATTGTCACATATTCGAGTTGAAAACCGGGATCGACCCCGCATGTTGACCATTTTAACAACAACATGCGCACTCTGTTGCCCACGACACGGAACGAAGCCTCACTTTCCTGTGTACTGTACGCGGCATCCATACCCTCTTCAGATGACCGTGACCTTTGGATGTACATTCAGCGTACGTATACACCGCACCATACCCTCGATGTAAAGCATCCAACTAATAAATGTCTGAATCCACATATTGTTCCTTTGTGTCAAGAGCTTTATTGGTAACCGATCTGCCCTTTTTAGCAACAAGATAAAGCATCTTAGGCAGATCAAAGTACAAGCGTTGAAATTCGGCAAACGAATTCGTTGCCTACGGAACTGTGAAGGCAACACCTGTTCATCCGTGACCACGAGTCCGACCAGAACAAAATTGGACGATTCGATATGGCCTCTATGCAGTAATACAGGTGTAAGAGAGCTCGACTGCAGAGCTGCGAAGGACGGGGGATCCTTTCGCGTTTGATAAAACTTGGCATAGGCTGGGAGAACGTGTTAGGTGACCGGGCCGAGAAAAGCTTAAACCTTCAATCATTCGGTGGCGGATGAGTGAATCATGTCGCCGTTGAACATTCTGGCCAAGGGTGATTTCGGAGACATAGATTTGCTGAGTCTAGCTAGAGAACGCGAGAAGATGACAACGAGACTTCAGACGATGCAAAATAGCAACATCCGTGTCCGCTCTTGATCTTACAAACACTTATTAGAGGCTAATATAGGGTTTGAATGGCTGCCAGGAAGCATGCATGCATGCATGCTTATGCATGGTTCGTTGAGCTCCGATTCGAGCTACTTTGTCACCTACGAAGTAAATCGCTTGCTTTTGTAGGCACTCTCTGCCGAACCACGTCAACCGTGCTCAGCTTTTCCGGGGCTCTTGAGCCCACCTAGCCCAGGAAAAGCTTGTCCTATCCCTGCCACCAATTTTGCTTGAAACTAGTACTCGTCCGCTTATTATAATGATAATCCTCCTGACTTCTAATGTTGTGCTGCTTATGTTATGACGTCTGATGCCAATCAGGTAATGTGCAAATGTGAAAAAAAACCACAATATTTCATTGAATTTCCGAAATTCCAAAAATATCGCTAAAATGTTCTCAATTTGTACAAATCATGGACTGGCGGGATTCCTAAGTAATCATTGAATTTGAAACCAGTCTAAGAGCGAATCCAAGCAGACAAGACATGGATAATTCTAGGTGACAATAAGTGCTACATGTTATATGATACGATATAAAATATATGTTAATGTTGGATTGCGCTTCTTTCAATAGTACTCTTTGAAGAATCATGCATAATAAGCAATACTAATCAATTATCTCTACGATTTTCTGCTATCAGTCGACTTACTGAAAGTAACTGTAATGGGATTTTCAACTCGACAAATTTCAAGCCTCGGTGCCACTCCCAAAAAAAAGATGCTCAATGATTATGGATGAATGCAACTAATCCTTAATCACGACACTGCTACGGAATCCTTTCTAGGATCGAACCCTCCATAGATCCACCTACCATGTAATTTGCACTTGTAAAAAATGACCTTCTTGATCATGTCAGATTTAGAGAGTATGTTCAAAGAATGTAGATAAAGTCCAAAGCTAAGATTCCATCTTAGCGTTTGGACCAATAAAAACAAAATGCATTAGAAGATTATCTTACTGGTTTCCCTACTCATCACTACAGTATATATTTGAACACAAAACCCCTTCTTTGTTACACCCACAACTACATAGAATAAGCCTTGATGTGATAACGTTATTGGACCAGTAATAATGACTCAAGAAGTTGGTCATCTATAAGATATAGGTGACACATCGATTTATTTATATTGTTCTTTGCAAGTTTGATGAAATACTTCCATCAAATTTGCATCTTATATCTTATCCTACATGTCATATCTGTCATCTCTTCTAAAAGTGTGTCAAATTATCTATCTATCACTTATTCATTGTCGTTTTCATATTCTTTAGAGTATATAAATCTTATGTACCTTCATGCCAATGGTGATTGTGTCCCATATGCAATGTAAATATTATGAATTATAATTAAGGTTGAATATCCAAACAATATATTCAATATCTTAATATGAAGGCGATAGACTACAAGTGTTTTAGCGATTTATGCTGTATTTTTTATCACATTGTTTACTGCAAATTGTGAGATTTATGCATCAAAAGTAATGTAAGTACTATAGTTGAAAGGTTGAAGCTTAAAAAAAGTTATGAGTGTCATGTAATACCAATCTTCAGATTTCCTAATATCTGAATATGGCAAGTTGAACTAAAAAATACAACTGTTATTACTGTTTTTCCAAATTATTTATCTAATAATATGTAACACTTTTTTCATATGTTTCTGTATTTCAGTTCACATATAATTCTCATGTCATTCAACAAATTTGCATCAAAATCAGAAAAAATATTTCAATCAGATATCTGATAATATCAAACTTTGCCAATTTTCATGTTTAAATTGATAATAAATGTGACAAGTTTTGAACAAAGTCACTTGATAAATCACGATATAAATATTTAAAATATTCTATTGTATCGCCAAAAAGTTAAATAAATGAAATTTTTTTATTTTATGTGAGTAATAGTCATATTTTTATCCGTGTGAAAGATCAATAGCACATTTATTATGGAAAAAAATTCATTAAAATGTAACAAAATGAAAGATATTTCAAAGTTAATAATCTTTCAAAAAAAAAATATCATCTTTACAAATAAAAAATTTTGGCAACCAATTATTTTCTATGAAGTAATGCTTGATTGTTTATTGTTTCATAATTTTTAAAAATACGAGAATTATGAAATTGAAATATTTTTTATAATACATAATTATTATACTTTTATCTGATTTTTCTTAATAAAATAACTTTAAACTACTAACATTTTTTCTAAATCTGCTTCTTTTGCTACTAAGTATGTAGTATATCATAAAATGTCTTACGCATGGTCATGAAGCTTGTTTTATCAAAAATTTGAATTGTTCTACTCGGATAATCTATCTCGCAAACTGAGAAGATACTTTCATATGTATACTAAATATTTACTTCTGAGTGTGATTATTTAGATATGAATTGTGCGGAATCGATGTGCTTGTATAGCGAATGCATGAAGTTATAATAATTATCTTTGATATGACATAGAACTTAGATGTCGAACATGAAGCAAGTATCAAATCATTTTGAAGTGAAATCAAGTTTAAAGATATATTTCAAATGTGTGGAATTAGTATATCACTCATATCTTTTGTATTCATGAAAAAAATAAATTTACATATTTGTTGATTTAACACACAAAAAAAGAAAAAATGATCCATTTTTTTCTGGTCTTTATATCGTATGAAAGAATCAACTTAAATGCTCACAAATTATATTTTATTGTGTCTTTTACACTTATGGTTATTTGACAGCTCATTATAAACCTAATAATACTCTTTTTAACATTGTAATTGTAATATTGGCGCATGCTAACAAATGCTACATGCATTTGTTAGCATGCTGCATGCATTTTAAAGCTCAAATCCTATCATTCTTTTGATTCACTTTTAAATGAAACACTAAACGATAGTTCATATCCTTAATCTATTTAGATATTTTCAAAAAAAATTTGTAGGAATAATGTTAGCTTTGAAAAAATCAATTTTTTCAAATTCTAATAATCATGATGAATATCATGCTATTAAACTATTATCATGGTATTGTGGTACCCCAATATTTTTGTTCAATATATTAAACTAATATATTGATCAAAAGAGTATATATTACAACTGCAAATTGAAAGTGAAATATTTTCAACATCCATTAATTCACGTGAAGTTTTAATTATTTTAAGTTAGTGTAACTCGAAAGTTTTTAAATGATCATAATCTAATTAAAAAATTTATATCAAACAAATTCAAATCTCACTTAATAATTTTCAAAAAAATGGAAATTTAATGCTGGACTTTTAGTTTCAAAATGCATAATTGAATTCATCTATTTACATCAAATCCGTATTTCCCCTTTTTCATTTATACAATAACATAATATCAAGCTAACAATGATTGCAATGAAAATCAATATAATGAAAAAAAATTAATCTCTTTGTTGTATTTTCATAAAATTGTGACATAATATTCTGAAAATATCTGCAGTAAACGAAGTTTTCAATTTATTTCTTGTGCATTTGATATTTTAAGCTGAATGTTTTCAATAAGAGATATTTACAAAAATTTGAAACATTTATTTGAAATTGATTTGATCAAATATGAAAATTATGATTTTCATGTATTATTGTCATATTTCTATCATGTTCTATCATGTATTTCCAATTACACTTTAAACATCTAAAGTGAACATGAAATATTATTATTTTATTCAAATTTTGGAACTTGCATGATTTGTCATTGATGTATTGAGCATAATAAAGGATATTTTTCGTAGTTTATGTATACAAAATATTATTCATGAAGTCATGTTAATTGACAAGAAGTAAACTCTACGTTGTATTCTAACTGGAATTTAGTTTTTAGACTTCTATTTTACTGCATTTGAAGATGAATTCATATAAAATTATCGATGAAAAAGTATAAAATTAGGAATATTTAGTTTAAAAATAAAAATATTTTGAAAATTTATATTTTAAGAATGATTTTTTTATTTGAATTTTTTTCTAACATAATTATTAAGTAAATTCATTTGAGATTCAGGTTTATTTTTAATATGTATAGTTATTTTCATATAAGAAATCAGTAAATTAATAATTTCTTTCTTGTACCTTTTCAAATACAAGGCATGAATTTTTGAATTAATCTATCTAGTTATAAGAATTATTTATTGTATTGAATCATGTTATGATGTGTATATATATCTTCTTTGAATATTTCCAAATTTTGTTTATTTTTTTTGTATGAGTTAGAATCCATCAAGTTTTCGGACTTATTTCTTAATTTTTAAAACAGATTTGATTGTAAAATTAAATTTTGATCTTAAAATTTAACACAGTTATGTGAAAACCATTATGATTCAAGTTTATACACACAATCATACATTGTTATCAATATATTTGAAATTTTTTATAAATCTATCTTTTGTTGAAATCATTCGATCATAAAAACCATCTTAATTTTTAATTTTTAAAGTTTTTCTTTAAAAATATAGATCTTCTATATGAAAAAAAATGAATCAGAATAAATCCATTTATATATACGATACATCACAATAATCCATAATTGAAATGAAGGAATTATATATTTGAAGCCAAACGAATTCATGAAAACCTTTGATGATTTTTACCATATACTAAACGATTTCATTTATATCAAATAATGATATTTAGTTTTCCTCTATTACTTTAAATTTGAAAATTTTGACATCTCACCTGAATGAAATGACGTGCATCTGATGTCATAACGCCAATGTGATTTTTCAAAATTTTTAAATTTAAATGATTCATACCTGAAGAAATGTCAATTTTCTTTTTATTTGTGATTTTTGTCAATCCTGAGTTCTTCCGTTTAGGTTTGAATCAATTTAGATTTATTTAAATTAGTTCAATGTAAATTTCTGGTTTTTTAAATAAAATTTAAATTTATCTGAAAAATGATAATTTATTTGATCCAAGAAATATTTAGAAACCAATGTGAACAGTTCTTGATTCAAATTTTATCAAATATAATTTATGTTGCCAAATATCTTCCACAAAATCAACAATTTGATAGTTCTTTGACAGAAATATTAAAAATAAAAATTATCTCGCTCAGAAATTTCCAAAAATATCTCTTCATTTTATTATAATTTATTTTATCTTTAAAAATTACTTAATCTCTAGACTGAGTACATTCTTGTTTTTATCATACGTTTGGTGTTCAACACATCATATCTGTCTGTATCTAGTCATTCTTGTAAAATTACTCGCATATGCTTTTACTGAAACGTTGGTTCTTATATAGTTGATGTCATCGAATGAGCACGATGTTTCAAGAAAGCCTTATTCGAAACATATCTTATTTTTCATATGAAGTCCAAGCCGTGGATTACCCTAGTTAGCAGAAACTCAAAAAAATCACCCAACTGAAAGTGGTATAATGGCAAGATAATCGGAACGCGTATGTGTGTCAATCACGTCATGTAGTTATTCTTCTCCAGCTATATTTCTTTATATACAAGGAGAAAATGTTAGATCAAGACATTTCATCTTATCCTCACGGAACTATCGATCTATCTTAACTTAGAGGAAAAGGTTTTGAATGCATCTTCAAAACTACCGAACAAAAACTTTGCATTGATATTGTGAGTGCGTATCAGCATCCACAATAATGTCAACCACATGTTGGCAGATGTCCAACTAATACTGATACTCAAGAACAAAGATTATTTCAACAACCGAAGGTGTATCAGCTTTACCCAGCGAGGGGTGTCGTCTCTCACCTTAACGTTGGTCGATGCTTCTTTGCTTTCCAAGGGACCATTAACTGCACTGACCTTGAGTACATGTTTGATGGTCTAGTCCAGTGGTTGAACTTTTATCCCAGAAATCATGATAATCTTCTGGCAAAGAAAATTCTCCTGGATTGGTCTCGTTTCGATGGATCGTCTTTGATCCGAGTGTCTATGAACTTCGAGCAACAGATCTGATGCACTTTACGGGCTGGATACATGAGCCTCCAAAACAGTAAAAAGCACGATTGAAAGAGAAGACGATTGGAAAGATCCCGTACAAAAGAGGGAACAAAAACCCCTTAAAGCAACCTAGGCTCGCAAGCTAGCCCTGCCACCGCATGGAGAGAAGCCCCGGCCCGGGCTGGATGAGGTGGTAAGTAGACGTGATTGTCGGTAGGACCGAATGGAACCACTTGAAGGTAAAAGCAGGCCCTTCAAAACCACTGATTGAAGCGAATACGTGTGGGGTGCTTCCTTGCCCTCGGCATGGCATGGACTGCAAGTCCTTGCATGCAGAAAAGATGGAAAGCAAGCAGAGGAGTTGACTGCCAACGGGTTAAAGAGGCCAGAGTCTTCATTCAGTACCAAGCGCAAGTAGGGGACGTACACAGCATTCAGAGTCACGAGTCGCAACAAGCAGTGGACTTCGTGCTGCCCCTTTCGGTACACGCTCCCTATAAACGGAGTAGGTGGGGCCGCTCAATGATATACATACGTAGTATAAAAGCAGCTCCCCATAGTAGTTGTAGTATATCATCATGACCTGCTGCTGGAGTTTAAAGCTGCCAGGTCTTCATTGGCCATGAATCTTCCTGCAGAGTCTACACTTGCAGCATCTAGAGTTCTCCATATGACCCAGATGGGAGATAGAGCTTTGTAGGATACGACCTTATTAACCTTGATCGGTTAAGTTTACCGCCAAACAGGACTCACAGGAATGATCACTTTCATTTTAGACTGAGTATTTTCAAGTAAAGACTGATCATTGCTTTTGAATAGAGCTTAATCCGCATCCATCGGATATTTAGCTTTGACTTTTCTGTAAACATGCCAGACATCAATTGCATCTATAACCGTCTTGATCAGTTGGACATGACTTCTTCGCCTGTGTGCAAAAGCACTCAATACCGCGTAAATCATCATGTTATCTAAAAGACTTTAGACTACCCAAGGGACGGACTACTTTTTTTTTATGACAGAATCACAGATTGGGAAAATCGTGATTGTGAAACGTTCCAATTTGTAGAAGTGGACATTTCACACTTATAAAACATCCTCCATATAGCAACTTCGAGAAGGTATATATAATTTGATCCAGACCGTTCAGGTTCAATACGACATGAACTTAATCCATATTTCCCATTATGATGCTATAAGGTTCTAGCATTGTCTACCACTACTTGACGTTGTCGTCTATCTTTTCTATAATATTCTAGTATGATCTGGTGACCTTAGGGTTTCCCATGAGTGATAGAAACATCAGCAGTAAGACAGTCATACACCACAAAATGGAAAGATCCGTCAATTACTACATAGATGAAACTTAAAGGTTAATATAAAGCGGGGAGAATAAGCAAATGATGGGTTGTAATATCGCTGCAGGTAGATTATTTTAAGGAAGAAAATTTAGCTTCTGTAAAGAACATCTGGTCAAGTAAAACATATAACCTCAAACTATCCTGAAAAAACCTTTGGAATTGATGCAATAATTGATCATGAACAGATGAAAACTTGATGGTGTGCTCTAACAAGATTGAGTAAAAAAATAGTCAATATAGATCTTTGGAGAACGTTTTATACAAGCGAGGAAATCAAACGTGAACGAAGCATCACTCGATTTTGTAAATAAATATGATACACAAAGATTACGTTTTTTTCTAATTACAAGACTTTATTTCAAGTTTCAAAAATTCATAATTACGATAATGGGGTCTCTATGGCTCAAGCTGTTCGTCGAAAGAATACTTCCATGTATATTTTCTTTGGATTATGTCTTGAACCCATCAATTATATGATCCATTGAATGTCTCAAATCTCTCGGGTAGCCTACTCGTCATATGTACAATTTTTTCTTGGTAATGATGTGAACTTGCATAACGAGAAGTATAGGGAGTGATATTTCTGCAGTAGTTCAGCTTTATTTTGATTGAAAACGCATTCGACACAATACGACGAAATCAAGGCTTAACTTGCGAAGTAATTGCTACTTGCATGGCATATTCTCCTGATTTAGGGAATAAAACAAGGCATCGAGTCCCTGCTTTAGTTTCTTTGTCAATGCGATGATGGGTTTATGTAATGTTAATATATGTTTGGCCCTACATAAATGCCCATCACTTTCATCATACAGTATACTGTATGGTCTTTTCTTCTCAGTACGGTTGTGAGGGGTCCTCTCGAAATACAGTAATTAGAGAACGACCATGTGGGTCTACTTCTAAATTTTTTGTATTAAGTATATACAATTGAATGTCGTGGTACATAATAGGTTGTTTGATGAATGCACTGTACTTACTTGCTTGAGCGCTTATGAAATGAGGAATGCCACAAAACGTGGTGATGGAAGTAATTTATGAAATTCATAGAATTCCAGTGGGCATCGCTTTTGTGATGATGACTCTGGCCATCAATCAATGCTTCCATCTGAGTTATGTGTATTGTGTTACGCATTGGATCTTGCATCAAGGACTGAAGTCAATACGCTTGGTTATCTTATATTATTGCTACTGTCTTGAAATATCTTTTCAAACTAACCTGGCCTTCTTTGGTTTCTTCCCTGGCTACATACCTTCATCCTCCAGCTTTGATGATAATCCCATATTTCTTGCTATAATATCAAGTACACAAATTTGATGAATCATTGTAAATCAACAAACTAGGGAATTCTCCACTTTAACTTGGATGAATTCAACCTCTCTATTAATTTGTTTGAAGGATTTATTGACAATACCATTGACATGTAAATGATATTATTTCTAGATCAAGAATATCTATGTTCCTTCTATTTTCCAATATAGTCGAAATATTTTAAAAGAAAACTTCTATTGCAATATTTATAATGACTAATCTGAAGAAAATGAAAAACTATTTAAAGAGCAATAAAAAATCTGAAAACAAAAGAATCCAATAAATATATTCTAAAAGCCTAACTCTAAAAAATGATTTTTAATTTCTAGTGAGACAGAAGAAATAAATAATTCTCTAATCATAGATTCTTTAATTGGTATACATATCCAATACTTTAAATATTTTTTTTAGTTCATAATTTCAAAATTTCAAATAAATAAAATTTCAAATATCAAAATTTAAGAAATCAGTGAAAATGATGATAAAACATATGGCATACTAAAAGTAGTTTTTTGTATGTCAAGAATTCAAAAAATTATATCTGATACTTATTTCTGAATAATTTTAAATAAAACATATTAATTTTTATTTTAGTTTCTAAAATACCTTGTGTGTATCATCAAAGAGTCATAAAATATTCTTACAAAGTATGAAAGTACATCTTGAATAAGAATTTCATTTAGAATTATCATGTAATCATGTTCAAACTTTAAATTTACTATGAAATTATATATATTATAACCTATTATTGGATTCTTTTTAGGCTTTTAAACTCTCATTTAAAGAAATGGAGATTGTCATCAAATTCTATCTTGACAAATTGCATGCTTATACTAACAATATTAACATTAAATATGTGTACTTCATTTAAATTTAGCTACAAATCTTGATACAGTACTTGAGGTACATAAACATAATCAGACTACATAAAATTTAAATATGAAATATTAAATTATAAAATTCTTGATCAATAATCATAAGCAAAAATCTGAATTAAAAAAAGTCTAATACGTATATTCATTTTAATATGAATAAAATTCAAGAAAATGTGAATGATTTCACAAATAATAACACTTTTTAATGTAATATGAAATATCTAGGTCCCCAATCGGCTTTGGATAGAACCCAAAAATCTCTATTTCAGGTCGAGTTTGAATAGAGAGTCTGTTTGGGTTTTCGGGTTTGGACCCGAAAATCCAAAAATTAATAAAGCCTTTCATATTGCGCAATCTGTACAAACATTGACGTTTCATAGACTTATTTAACATCAATTCATTGTCTAACATGAAAACTCTAGCAAAGCGGACGCTACCGTTGATATTTTTGGTAGCACGGACACAATTCATCAAAAGAGAGAACATAATCACACATAACTCGACTTCCATTATGCATGTTAGTAGGTTTGGCCTTGAATTTGGAAAGTAAACATGCAGACTTCTCCAGCATTGACAAGATCAAAATTTTAGCAAATGACAGTGATTCAAAACATAATCCAAAGTCAACACATATAGAGACCTCGTCTTTTTGGATGAAAAAATCTATAACAAAACTAAGAGTTGAGGTTTATGAACACATCAATTGTCCAGATTAAAATGACAAGGTGTTGCTATCTTGTAAATACTACATAAAATTTTGGTACTTTTCAGAGTATGACTTCAAGAAGACTAGATGAAGCACTACAAATCATATGAAGCATGTGAAGGAACATCATAAAAGACAATATTCTGGAAACGACGATGCAGTGATTGGATCAATGGAATACTATATGGAGAATTCTTCACCTCTCGAGAAGAAGATAACAACGAGCTCAAATTTTTTTGAAGATATAATTCGTGAATCAAATGAGAATTTTGTGATGTCTAGGGCCAAAGCGTTCATCATCATTGAGTCAAAGTCATTCCTAACGCTTTTGAAAATATTACTCAAATGCAAACAAAAAAATGTGATCATCCCAAGAGCGGATGCCCTTCAGAACGGTATATTGAAAAGAGCAAAGAAGATGAAAGTTGAAATTAAAAAAAAAAAGCTGTTCATTATGCGCTTAGCTTAGTGATGATGAATGACAAACATTTCAAAGCATATGTAATCACTTGAAAAGGTTTGAAGAAGCCTCGAGATTAATGCAGGGAAGAAGTATCCATCGCTCTCCTTTATAATGTTTGTGTTTGTTGAATTGTTCTCGCATATTGAAGGAGAGTTGGCTATTCTTGACAATTTGAACCCAATGAAGAACGCTTTGTCTATTGCACATCAAGTTCTCTTCAAGTTTTATTTATTCACGGATGATTTTTAATTCTATATGCTATCTTGGACCCGAGGTTTAAAAAACATAACTTGAGTAGAAAGAGTTTGAATCGCTTTATGTAGGATTGATGCATTGTAAAGTTATGTTGTTGAAAAGTTGGTAAATACGATAAAAATATTTCTTGACGCCAATAATATCAATTCATTCTAAATGTTTCCTCCACATGAATCTCAACAACCAATTGTATTTTTGGGCATGTTTGCTCATTGCAATGCGGATAATGAAACACAAGATGAGGTTGATGGATAACTATACTTTCAATGTGAGGATCTTACCGTAGATCTGTTTGAATACTGAAAAGTTCATGAAGAACAATTTTCCATTATCATTGCGGTTGCAAATGACGTTCATTCTGTATCAAGGTTATCAGTGGTCGTCAAGTTTATTTTCAATTGCGGACGGTATGTGATTGGTCTGCAACAGCACTGTTTTGCTATCGCAATTGAACGCGATTGTGATATTTGCTCTAATTGGCAAAAAGTTTTTGAAAGGATTTGCAATGAACATAGCAAAAAATTAATTTTTGTCTACAAATTTTTTTGTATTCTATCCAAATCAATCAGAGCCCTATTTCAAATATCATGTTCATTGATTGAAAGTAATAATATAAAAATTTCAGCATAAAAATTTCAAATTTTTCATATTTTATAAAATGATGATTTAAAACATTTTTTCAGAACTACTGATTAATATATTAAATAAAATTTATTTTATTTGATAATCATGAATTAATATATAGTCCTTTTTATCGAGTGATGTGCAAAAAAATTTAATTTTAAATATTTATATCTACATGAATTGTATTAATGTATAAATTTATTATAATAAAAAACATATTTTTCCAAAAATATATTTTTTTTAAAAAATGGTTAAATAATGAATCATCACAACATCAAATACATTTGTATGTATATCTATTGTATATTAAATAAATGAATAAATAAATAAATATAAAATTTTAGGGTTTAGGTAATCATTCATCCATTTATATAGTCAACATAATATTTGACTTGAAGTGAGATGTTAATTTGATCAATGTACATCAAGAAATCATGTGTCAAATTATAAGAATCTACTATTACAACCTTTTAGAGGTAATACTGTGAGTTGTCGATAGCGTATCATATAGTACATAACGAAATTTTGATTTTCTACAATTTATTTTGTAAAATATGATTTTACTGCTTAAAAGAAATGCTGGTGACTGTGATCCATAAATATCTTGTTGTTTGCAGATACCTCTTCATGCTAAAATTGCTCTAGCGTTGGGTCGTAGAGTGGATTTCTAAGACTTTATGTGAGTTGTTTCTATGCATCAATTCTCTTCTCTTAGTGGGCATGTACTATACTGAAGTTTCAAAAGCGTTTCAAACCTTAAAGTAATCCATAGTCAAATACTTATGCATACATTATCATTCAACATGAAGATAATGTATTCGATAATAAGAAACGTGTTTAGTCACACAAGAGCTCAACAAGAAGTATTTAGATCTAACTCATAAGCATGTTTCTTGACTAGGACTTATAGGCTTTTAATTGAAGAAACCAAATTATCCTTCGATTGAATGCACTTGAGTTTTTTCCGTCGCTGCCAGTAAACATGAATCCTCTTCCTTTGCTTGTGTAGTGCCTAAAATCTCCCAGTCACGCGATTAAACATGAATCTTTTCTTTTCGCCATCACACTCTTGTTTTCCAGTCTCTATCGCTGTCTGACCTCACACTGACTCAATATAAAAAGCTTATAATATCTTCTCAAACAACTCTAAACAACTGCCTCCTCTACTGCTTTTGCTATCGTTGCTAATGTGATGACGACGAAGGTTTCGTTCTTTTCTTTCTACATCCCTCCTCGGTTGCTTTCCTTTTCGTCTCACATTTAAAAACAGTACGAAGAAATATTGAAAGCCAGAAGGATTCAATTCAAATAAATTCTCCTCTTATCCTGTCATTTCTTGTAACAAGAAATGAAAGCAACATATATGTAGAAAGTTTCAAGGATAATGATATTCTTGGTCGTGCAATTCTGTTCATTTACTTACAACCTCCGATCTTGTTCCGTTCCTTTCTGTACTTCCCTCCTCCCATGACTTCAAACTGTCACCTGTTATCTGGTGTCGCTGACTATCACTAGCCCTTTTTATATTTGGTCGCGATGGCATTCACCTGCTATGCTCGGTGCTGCTAATCCGCTTTGAGACTTTGAGCGTCTTCTATTTGTTTCACTTATATATTACATCTTCAACATCATCCACGGATGTGTATGTTTTATATTTTGTCGTGTGAATAACTACGAATCAAATATTTAATGGATTGTTTGTTCATTTGTTTTTAGTTTACACGAATTTACGAATCTTTTTTCAAAAATTTGCGAGAGAGAAATCATGTTGAAATAGGTCAACATTTTTTCGGTTTTTATAAAGACGGGTTAAAAGATTAGATTTTTTCCATCTTCAACTAATCATCAATTCAAAACATTACAACATGATTATTTTAAGTGACGTTTTCTTAGATATAATAAGAAAATATCTAAGAAAATATTTTGAATTTTTTTATTTTTTTATTATGCAAACTATCGGAATCTGACCCGTGTTATCTTGATAGTTTGATCCTTGGATCGATGGAGGGTTCATATTCTTCTTGTTTTTGTACTTCGTCCACTTGTTTCCCTTTTGTTGTATGTAATACTTGCACACAATATGTAAGGAGAGACAACCAGCTCTCCTTGCATGTTTGGTGCCCGCCATACTAAGATAGTGCATATCCCACATCCGATTAATTGTGGGTTTGTAACAACCGATCGAAGGGTTCCCGCATAAAATTTGCGGAGGAGAAGAGCATGCGCCGGTGTCACCAGTGACCTCATAAATCGTGAGGCCCCTGGAGACAAAGATTATGCGATATGTTTCGCAAATCTTCTATCGATACATTGATGACGAGATCAGCTAATTTTGGGTCGACTCCCAGATTGTAGTAGAAAAGTCCTATTTTTGTGAATTAACAGTTGTATTTTTCCGACGAAAATGGGGAACCAAGTAATAAAGCAAAAGGGATGGGTTTTATGTGCAGTGTCCGATGTGTAAGTGTATTTGAGAACACCAAGCATTTATTAGAAGAGAAAGATGTACGCGAAATGAAGTACAGTATAGTAGATACTTTTGGCATCCATGACCAAACATTCTACATGTACCTACGGGTTCGGTTAGAATCCCTGGGTATCAGCGTGGGGTAGCTACCTACAGAGTGCAAGTGTGGCGCCTTTACATTCTTTCAGCATCAGCACGACGTCATGTCTGGCAGAGTTTGTCCAGAATCTTAAATGAAAGTGAGTGCATGTTCTGCTGGCCTTCTAGAGGGTTCAAGCTCGCCTCTACATCTCACTGTCAGTCATTAATAATATATTTGTGATTCATTCGCAATACAGTGGTAGAGTCTCTCGCATCCAGATTCCACAGAGTCCTCCGTATCCGTTCTCTTTCACAGCCATCATCTTCAGTGTATATTACTCTGGTGGCGTTCCAAGTTGACCCAATTATTTTTAGTTCCGAAGACTAGTTACGTTGGACCTCACTCGAGTGTACATTCTAAGGGATGCACAAAATGGTTAGGAATAAGGTTTAGGGTCAAGAATTTGGAGAATGTGCAGTCCAATGACATGTTCACGGAAGACATGTCCAAGGAGTTTCTACTTTGTGCGACAAAGTAAAATGCGTTTATAATGGGGAAAAGATTTGGAACTTTTTAATTTTCAGCCAGATCGGAAAGGCATGAAAGGCAAACCCCCACCCATCCAAGAAAGCTTCTTCAAACAACCTATCCAACAACAAAGTCCAAAAAGACATTCGAGTAGCAATGCATCATATAAAGGGGGGAGTTCTTCTTGACTGAATATAGTACGGGTGTGACCGATTTGACAGCAAACTCCTACAATCATCTGCATTGCGACTAAACTGATCTATGTTCTCCGGGTTTATCGGGGAGAGATGAAATGGACTGGTGTAAATTACGTCGAAACAGATTTCTTAAGTCTGGCGTGAAGAGATGCGGAGTCGCCGAGAGTCAGAAAGGTGATGCATCAGAGTCCAATTCTCGCATCCCCCTTGCCAATGATTCTTTTGTTGTGCATGGGAAAAGGCGTCCAGCTCACATGGATATGAAGTTGTGATGCCTCGCATACGGGAATACAAAGGATTTCGGTATCTTTCTCTGGAAGGACACCTGGACTGCAGCCAAGTGGACTCGAGGGAAATGTGTGTGAATGATTGCATAAATTCTGAACTTTCACAAGCCGAGGTGGATAGTCATGTGGTCATGTGAAAATGACCACCGGAGTACAGTACACCTCTAAACGGATGTACTGAACAACCAAAAAATTGCAGAGCCTGTCAAATAAAGGAATCAACTGCCAATCTAGTTGCATAGAGTGACAACATTAAAATTTATACCTCTCGACACTCGAGCTTTAATAATGCAGTTTATTCCAGATAATATTGTGAATATACTGAAAACATAACAACAAATATTGCAGGTTCTGAGGAGTCATATGTTCCCTTCGAGCCCTACTCGTGGACGTATGGTCTCAATATGGCGGGCAAATAGATGAAACTGAGTGGTTTGGTGCAGAGGGAAGCTGAACAGTGGTTTGAGCCAGGATTCGGTCGAGACATGATATGTAGTAGAACATCATACTGGCCACCGAAATGCACAATTGTCGTACTTTTAGGGTGCTCCCCTTTAATCAAGTCAACTACAAGTGTGTTTTTATTATATCCCCTAAGGTCAAAACCTTGTGTCAGACCGAACCCCGGAATCCCACAAACAGAACAGTTCAATTTTCCCGTCAAAAGTGGAGGACCTTTGAAGTCGCCAGGTAGAGAGATACTTTTGAGGTCACTGTAAACGATCAGAGAAGAAAAAGAAAAGAATCTATTGAGTATGTGCACATGGTCTGTCTTCCTAGTGACTTTTGAGTATGCTTTCTCAATGAGAGGTTTTGTGAGCAAATACATGGATTTTTCACCTCTGATGCAGTAGATTATACTCTTAAATTTATGTACCATAACCTCTAACTCACAAGCCTGAACATTTGATTTCTTACTGCAGTAATTCCCTGTCATTGAACATATAAATTTTTTACTATTGTTGGTCCAAAACCAAATTTTTTTAAGGAGAAAAATTTCTAAATTTTAATTTTCCTTTCCATATAATTAGATATATAAGTTATTACATTCCAAATTATTTCTAGTGAAATTCTTTTCATGCAATTGACTTTCAAGTATCTAGTTAAAGAAACTTTCGAAAGAAATGTACTACAACTGGGTGCATTAATAGTTCTAAACTTGAAAATATAGTATGGATTTTGATCTCGTTTAATACGAATAGTGATCATATGGATACAAAAATCAGTTTTCCATTACATTTTTCCAGATTCAAAATATCAGCGCCTTGTGGTTAAGTGAAGGTGCTGTTTTTAGCATTTTTATACGTAAACGTAAGAAAACTTCGAAATTTTTAGGATGTGACCTGTATGTATCTAATTTTTTTTAAATGAAATATATTTCTTCATAATCAAATTGGAAAAGAATCGGAGCGAATGCAAGAATTATTTCTTGTACCAATGTTACAAAAAATCTATTTAATAGTTGACTAGTGTGTTTTGATACTGACCATTAGATTAGGGCAGGGACATAACATGTTTCATGGGTAGACGGGAAGATTTTACAGAAGTCACGAGCAAATTGCTTTTTCCTGTGAATCTACTTCGAATCATCCGGAACGAAAGATTGCTCTTGCTTGATGTTACTTACTGCTGGTTAACATCACAAGCTACAGCTGAATCAGTATACGCAGGATGAGTGTACGCTAGGTTGGGGAATGTGTGCGTACTGCACTGGTAATCTCGTGCCCCGAGAATTGACCTGCAAGCGTCCGACCTCGTCCGCGATAGCCAGTGGACACAATACCTGATGACAATGAGAAAACTTGACAAATATTGTCATTTGCCTTATACTAAACGACGGATTCTCTCATGACATTTTCCTGAGCGTAGATCAAATCGGAGAATGCATATACAGGCCAATAACATTGAGGGAACTGAAGGAACATATAAATTTTATAGCGTTGGGATATAATTACCAGTAAAGTTATGTACCGAGTTTTTTAATGCAGTTAGAGGTACGGCAATGAATATTGATCAAGTGCTGTTCAATATACGTTAGTGAGGAAATCACTACATGGGATGATGCAATAGACTATGAGTAACAATGATTAGTCAATTGTTCCATGATTAGATCAAAGCTAAATCAGGGAAATCCGCTTAGAGGTTGTACGCCTACAACTACGGATGTATTATGCTTCAGGCATGTTCGTCACGCCCAAAACATGATGAGATTCCAGTTTAGCTACTGACATGGAAGATTGCATCGGTAGTGTAAGAAAATGTCAGCTGATTAGAATATGTCCCAGGAGGGCTTACAATAATAACAAGGGATTGGACGATTGAAGAGCTAATGACTAACACTCCGCGAAGACCATCTGTGGGATCTGACCTTCTCACAATACCGGACCAGTGGTCCAGTGATTCAGTGACGTTGTAGGGTAGAACCCATCTGGTCATTTTCTTCTCGCAGTTGCTATTAAGTGAACAGGTCTTGCGTCGAAAGACAGTACATGCTTCAGAATTATTGTAATTGTCAGAATCTATTATTGGCGGACAATTAGGTTAACGGGATTATCAGCCTGATGCTAATCTCATGCTGCTGTTATGACCTGGTGAGGGGTGTTTTCTAGGGACTCATACTTACACCTTTGTTAGGAAGTACGAGCATCTCCGAGAAGAGCAACAGAGCGAGCACTTTCCAACGATTTCATCAAGGAATGCACGTGACATGCGGGTAGGAAATTGGTCGAGTGTTTGCAGAATCATTCACCATAAACGTAAATTGATCATCGATGTCAACAGCCGAATGCCGTATGACTCCATAGAAAACTGCGCTAAAAGCTTTGCAGCGTGTGGACCACGGGGACGGCGCATCCACGAAACTGGCAGAATGATCGAAACTTCCAGTTGCCAACAAGAGGGAAAAAGCTCGCTGGCTGTCGCTGCTCAGACAGTCCAGGATATAAGCTCAGGGGGCTCCAAAGTGTGGCTGTAGATTTGAGGGGCCGAAAGGATAGTGGATGGGATTCTTCAAGACTAATGTTACAAGTCTAATCAGTTGGGAATTGGTTGCCGACCAATAATATCGTCCAATCTGTGAATGATTCAGCCCTCTCAGTAGAACATATCGTTCTTATATTGTGAGACGAAGTACGTTTCGGACAAAAGCACCACTGGGAAATGGTCGAGGCCCACATACATTTTCGGCGTATACCTTTTGATGAAATATAAGAACATGGAGAAAATAAATCAAAATACTACTGCACTCGTTCATAATCCTTGTCACTGAAGAAATTTCCAATGACAAGAAATGATTTGTACATAAATTCATAAATTGAGTTCATAAATTCCAAAAATAGAGATCTATTGAAACACTTAATTCAATCAACAGGCTGCAAACAGATTACACGGATTAATTTTTAGTTATAATTTAGAAAATTTAATATTAAAAATTCAGCTATATAACCTAGCCATTTTTTTCGATGTTTCATTTAAATTTCAGGATGATGTTTTTTATACTTAGAAATTTTCTTCACTTAGATTTCATGCATGTAGTTCATTTTTTTTAAAAGATTGTAAAAATTTGCAATTTAGATTACTTAATGAAAAAAATTTAGAAAATGAAATTTTGATATTAAGAACAAGCACTCAGAATTGAATCTTTTCTCGTTCTCTTTGCAAGAAAAGTTATTCGCAACACGATCTAAATCACAACGTAAATTAAACCCTAAACTGCGATCTTTAGCTCTCTCTAATGGTGCTATAGCAATCAACGTCACTTTCGATACAATATAGATAAGTATAAATGACTTTCATTACTGTATCTCATATTCGCCCTGAGCAGTTATATAACTAAGTTTGACTCTACTTATGTAATGACAGGTATATTAGAGTAGTATAGTACAGGGGTTTCCCTTCCTTACATTCACGATCTTTTTATTGTCCCAGTTATTTTAATGTCTGAATAAATGCGTCAGGGAGTGAAATTGCATGCTGCAATCCGTAAAGTGAATGTGCAATGGCCTCATCTTGTCATGTTCTTTGGGATTCCTGCACTGTGGTTACTTTGGCTAGAGCGCTTGAATGTCCTGGAAAAGGATGCCATATGTTATGCCTGCAAGTACTAACAGTATCTACGCAAAAGTGCTTCTCCTTTCGGCTCACTGTGCTTGATCCTTGATTGTTCCTGGATTCAAGGATCGCAGCTCCAACACGATTCCACGATACTGTAGTGGAAGTAGCCCTGGAGGGCCTCCTTCCCACCCTCCGAGCGACCTGAATTGGGTTTCTCCCTCGTTGTACAACCCCGACAGGTTATATAGTATAATGCTGCGAATATATTCCTAGCAATGAACGTTCACTCCTGCAAGGATGTATCTTGTACCTCAGTTCACAAGTCTTACCACCCTTTCTAAAATGCTGATGAGAGGACTATTGATATTTCATAGTACTATGTAACATAAATGTGTATATAAAGGATTTGAGCTCCGATCTTTCTCCGTTGTCCATCAATACGAGGGGAGTTTCATCATCATAGATGTAGCAACTGTCGTGTGATTGAGGGGTATCTTCATGGACTAAGAGGATGAGAGTTACACCTCATCGACTCATTCCTCAGAGGTTTAAACATCACATCTGTACTCCCAACTTGGAAATCAAATGGAGTGTCTCCCTCCATGCAATGTGACTTTATATGATAGCTTTATCCTTAGAGTAAAATCGGGAGAAGAGTTCCTCCATGAATCAATATGAGCCACTTAAGTACGGAAAAGTACTTTCCCTTGGATGTCACTCCGTCATTGTCATAGGATTCCGGAGGAGGTCGCAAATGAAAATTATGTGTTGAGAGGGCAAAATCTGGTTCAGAATTACCTCATCTCTAGTAAATACTTACACTAATATTATAAAAAAAATATGTAATATAATCCATATCTATAAGTTACTATATGTTTTCAACGATCTCAAAATTTAGAGACATCCTGCCTCTTCAGGAGTTTTATACTAGCTCGCATGTCCTTGAGAAAAGGAACAATTTTCAGTCTTTGTCGACTTTAAATGACAGAAGAAAATATATATGACAAGTAAAAGATAAAATCTTGAGACCATGGCATTCATCTCTCCCGTTTTTTCCTCTTTGTAGGATTGTTCTGAAGACATATTACAATGAGTCTGGACGTTTGAATATAAAAGTAAATCCTGCTGAAGATATTAGTTGCATTGCACCACAATCTTTCAGGACGAGAATGTTAGAAAGTCTTATGGAAGCTGGATGCCACTCGATCATTCAACCTTTACTCTGCTATTTAAGAGACAAAAAAACACGTCACGATGAGAACAACAAGCAAATCTGCTCTGGGAAACTGCAGTTCTTACTACTTTTTTGTCTCCTCAAAACTGCAGACATGCCCACAATAAACATGGCTCTTGGCATGTAGGAGCATGCCCACTTTCATATGTCGTGATTGGATGATGCATGCCCACATGCCCACTTTCAAGTCATGTAGGAAGAAGAAAAAAAGTCGAAATCTTGTGCGTCCAATCTAACATCAATACAATATGGAATCCATGCTAGTATTTGTCTGGACTACACTACGAGTGTAAAAACTCTACCTACGCATAAGAGATACGGACGAAAGGTCGAAGTAATCTAAAAGAGGAATCTGAACCACGTGAAATTGGGCAATATTATATGGTTATAGGCTGTGAAGAAAAACGCCTTGGGCGATTCCATTAGATGGGAGGTTTGGACTCTGCCACATATGCTGCAAGCTTCGTTTACTGGAAGAGTAGGGAGATTGCAATAGCTCAAATATCTAGAAAAAAAAAAGTGATTAAAGATGCAAAAGATGAAGCAAACAGTTCCTTTTCTTTTGGATATATTTTTCCATCAATGCTCGTTCGAACTAGCCGCTGGCATAACCATGCTGTAGGACCTGGAGGATGCATGCTGCTTTGCTTCATGAATTTGGAAAGAGGCAACCTTTGGGTTGTTACTTGTTTGCATACTCTTCCTCGAGAGCTGCTCCCGAACTTTTCTTAATTCGAAATAGTGTTTGCAGAGGATAGTGGGGCTTTCCAAAACATGGAAACTTTTGCAGTATCCAAGTTTCACGTAAGATGGCAGAAGAGCCTGGAGTAGCTCCAACTGTCATTAAACCTTAGTCAGAAAGCTTACTCCGAGAAATGCTTCAAGCATAGATCTATTTTGAACAGGAGTTGTCACGATCCCGGCTCATGAATGGCCAGCAGAATTTTCCACACAACCTTGGGCGATTTGTGGAATTTTCATCCCGAGCTTCGCCCCCGAGGGCATTGTCTGATACATTCAAGAAGTGACCGTGCACAATTGCCTTCTACTACCGGGTCAAATCTAAAGGAAATGCTTATAACATTGCATGTTCTAAAGTAGGATGAATCATTTGACACCTTGTGCACACATGCATGGATTCTTCAAAGCAATTCACTGTTATACTCACGAGTGTTCATTGTATATTGCAGAGTTGGATTGGATGGCAAAGTACTGGTGCTTGCCACAGTACCACGATACTTATATGGCAGAGATCTGAACCCCACTTCGCATCTTATCTCTTGTCTCTCATAATAGTGTTGAACCTCACCTTAAACATGTCAACAGAAAAGATGAAAGATTCTTACTCAAACACATCGCTAAACATTTATATCTGCAACACCTACGGAGGTGGACACTTCGTACTATACGGATGTGGAGATTTCATGCATGGAGTACAATATACCCACAATGGTAATGCTATTGTACATAAACTGTTCGTGACTCACTCAAGGATCACACTCGCGTCATTGTAACATCCTATACTGCTTAACTCATTTAAGGCATGATTTGCTTTTTGTTCATGGCCCATGTAAATGTGTATGTCGATGAGAACGAATAGTTGAAAACAGTACTCAGTAAATAGTGATGAAGTTGTGTCAAACTTTGACATACAATAATTTTGTTTCAATGTCTCCCATTAAATCTGATGTTCAATCAGAAAAATTCGATATATTTGAACCATTAGAGCTGAGCCATTGACAGGTGTACCAACAAAAGCATGCCAGCTCAGCCGACAGTCCTCACAACACGTTTTTAATAGGCACAGAGTATTAAGTTTCCTTGTGTAACGAACGTATGATGCACGGAAGCTGTTGTGAACATGTTCTTGACCATGTTCATTCTCACTATGATTAATCTCTTTGCGTCCTCCCATGGTTTTTTGATATACAGCACTTGTACCTCTTGACTGTTTTTCCTATAATGCAGTGGTCGGTACAATCCGAACACTTAAACTTTGGTTGTTGTACGAAACGTCTACCAAAAAATGGTATTCTCCCTGTTTCTAAAGACCGAATTTCACACCACCGGCCAACTTGCTTCTCCTGATAACCTTGTACTCGTTAACGACATTAAGTCAGTGGTGGAGATTATAATTACTATCTCTGGCCATTGCATTCGCATCTATTTAGGATTCCCCCAACGAGAAGACTGAGAAGCAACACGTTGCGGAAAGTAAGAGGAATCGGGCCCAACTTCATTTACATCCACCTTAGACTGCATCTTCTACAGGAGGGAAATTGTTTTTGCACTTCATTCAATTGAACCATGTGGAGAAGTTTCATAACTCATAAGATATAGTGAATTATAACATATTTTAAATCCAAGCTTCTAAAAATTTATTTCAAAGTCTCTTATATCTCTTAAGATGAATGCACATGAACATAATGTGCATATATATTTGACATTATATGAAGAGATTTTAAAAATGTTCTAATGCTTAAGAATATTATTGACTCACAACTTCACGATTTGTCAATTTCAAAAAAATGTAAAGACATGTGATTGATTTGAGTGAGAAGTATCACAACACATTAGAAATGCCAAATTCTCACATATATGTGGTATACACTAAATAATTCATGGTTAGCAATGAACCAACATCATTTGGTGTATTATACATCAATAACTGAATTCTCCGTAGCATTATGACATGTTACTTAAAATACTTTTCAACTCGCACCTCATCCCACTTGATGTAGTTTCTAGTAATCGATCCGCCGGGAGTGGAGCCGGAAACAACAACTTTAGCCAGAGTAAATAATGGGATTATGGCTTTCAGAGGCATTCAATATGGTTGTGATGAGAAATACTACTTCTAATAAGCCCAAGTTTTGTTACTGTGTAGGAAATTCTTGAAAAAGAGTTTTTTTGAACTGACTGTGTATCGTGATTAACCCCAGTAAATATAGAAAAATGATAGTTTAGATTCATGATTGGGTGGATTAAGATTATGATATGATCAAATTGTGGACCGTTGACCATATTGAAACTTGCGCAAAGACTCTTATATGAGGAACTGTTTTGACTGTGACATCTTGTCTGCAGATTTGGGAGTGTGGAGCAACGAAACCCCTGCTTGAGATTCAATCTTCAAACGTGAAAGACGTATCCAAATAAAATACTGAGCCACCATACAAAAGCGTCGGAATGTTTTTTAAGGATCTTCGATGGTACTACGATGTGACAAGTATTTCCTTCAACTGTACGAATCAGTGGTAAACCTCAGAAATCTCCTGTCGGACGAAAGGGCTATAATTGAGTCGTAATTGAAATAAAATATAGCAAGTATAGCTCAAATAGTAAAAAATTTGAACTGCAGTTTCAACTGATCCTAGTTGCTATATTCGATTTTCTTCACACTCGTTAAATCCATAGATCCATATTGAGATGGATATATTTATAAGAATGTCGTGTCGTAATGTCTTTGACTATCATTAGAGTGTGGATGTTAAGTATAGGCTAACACATAAGCAGTTTCCTCGGCACGGACCAGGTTTAGTGTTTTGAATCTCTTGTACGTAATCAAAAGTGCTGACCTGCTGGTACCCAAGAACAGAAAAGGAATCAAGTGTATTGTTTCGTAATGTCTATGACTATCATTAGAGTCCGGATGTTAAGAATTTGACAAAGATTTGAGCTCGTTTTCCTTTGCAAGGACCAGATTTAGTTGTTTGAATCCCTTTTATGTAAACAAAACTGCTAACCTGATGATACCCAAGAAGAGGATAGGAACCAAGTAAATATAGCAAAAGAGCGGGACAACGAGTGAACGCAAGAAAGGCGTAGACAGCTTACAACGATTTTGAGAACGTTATCTGTTCAGATATGGAAGACACTGTATAAATAAAAGTTCCATATTATCTGGAGAGAAGTTGAAAAGACATCACAACGGCCCTTTTGACTCTGGGTGCACCCAAGCTCGGGCCGAGGCCATCGACCTGGTGGTTGGAGAGAGAGAGCGAAAGATGACGTTAAGTTGCAGCCATGGGTTCCCCTTACAGTATTCAGAGCACAGGAAATTGTGTACGGTAGCATTTTCTCGCAGCTGCCCCATGTTGGAGACATTAACCCCATTGCTGCCCTTTCACGCACATTATTAGACCACAGCACTCCTTCTCCCCCGGAGCCTGCTACTGTATAACCTTCTTCTCGTATCTCCACCGCGTAGCTTAGTGTATACCAGCCCTGTGGCTCTAGTCGACGTCATTATTTCCAACCTTCGTAATGTCTTTGAAGCCATTTCATGACGATGTGCATCGATCAAAATGATCCCAACCCTACTTCTGGGTTTGCTCTATTCACCTCCCATCATTTCCAGCTTTATGTCGCGCTTTTGGAAGGAATTCATTTGAGTGTACAGTACATGATACCATCACCTGCACCACCACTTCCAAACTTGTAAAGTACTTGCTGATCGTTCTGCATCCACCTGCCCATTATTTCAACTTTTCTCCGATTGCTTCGTAGCAGGTTCGTATCGCTTCGTATAGACGCCAGTGCTCATGCATCCATCGCACTTCAAGCGTGCCATGGGATAAGTAGAGTACAGTAATCTCCCGGATAAGTACGCACTTTGAACCCGAGAGGTGCGTACTTAAGAAAATTGACTTTCTAATGTTTTGATTTGAGTGTAATGTCAAAGTAACCCTATATGAACACTCCTAAATGACTCGGGGCTATTTGATATCATAGAGAAACTGAGCAAAGTCATGATTCCATTGGAAGAGCTAGAACTTGCAAGTGACTTGATCATGAAGATGAGACAAAAGGAACAAGTCACAAAGCTAAATTGAGTTAATGTATGATGAAGTAAAAGAGAAGACTTTGTAATCTCACTCTTCTAACATCTATTGACAACGCCAAATAGAAAAATATGGCATTGAGTTTATTGATTTCATATATGGATTCCAGCACATATTTGTAATTGCTAAGTTCTATTCAATTGCCAAGTGAGTTGTAAAAGCTGTTGCTTCTAGGAGAGTGATTTGAAATTTTATCATGCACTCTAGCAACGTTAACTGTTATAGCCCAATATAATCTAAAACCTCAAAAAAATGATATAATCTTTTCTTCATTTTGCGATAGTGGCTTGTTTTTTTCTCTACTATGAGAGTTTGTCTCAAATGTTAAACTAGTATATATCAGCCACTAGAGGTTCATGCTTCTAATCAGATATGAGACAACCACTAGGAGGAGTAACAATTTTTGATCATAAACCAAATGAACGACATGTCATAGGTTAAACCCTATTTTTGTGCAAAAGAAATGCGTAATTAACCGGGATGCGTATCTAAACGGGTGCGTACTTAACCGGGAGACTACTGTACAGTCAAGGGAAGATGATGATAACCTCTCCCCGTCACTCGCACTCTCACTACCCACTTCCATCACAGACCCACACTCGTTCACTTACCATGCTTCCCTTCCTTGCTTCCAAACTACCACGTTCGGACCTTCCTATTAGTGCCGCAATGGACCTCCTCATTACCTTCAACCTCATAGGTTGAACAAGGACCTTGTTGCCTCAAGTATACCGACCACCAACACACCATCCTTTCCAAAACTACCGCCCTTCGTGCTCTGGCTTCACCGGGCCTTGTCAATCGCGTGATTAAACTACTCCCTTCTGACCATCCCTCCCTTCTCAGATCGAAGTCCGGCTGGACCTTCACCTTGTCATGTTATTCGGCACCTCCCACGTCCTCCTCCGTCCTCTTCCTCTTTCGCCTACTGAGGCTCCTGAACGAGAGGAGAGGAAGATGGGGGGAGGGTGGTAAATTCACTGCTGCTCTCCGATTGCACGTCGTTTGTAAGGATCCGGTACAAAAAGTAGATCGACACATCTGCACCCAGTCTGCCCCGGAACATCTGCCGTCTACTTAGGGAAGCCTTTGTCGGGGCCGATGATACGAAGGGACGGAACCCATATTCTCCGGGGTTCCGTCCCTTCGTGTCTCGCATGAAACTTCATTCATGTCCCATCCCGACCACCATAGCTCCCAACCCCAGTCCTGCTGCGGCGGATGGAATGAATGACCCACCGACCTTCGTCTCCTTTCCATACTTTTCTTCTCTCCCTCCCTATCTGTGGACTCGTAGTTCTCTCCTTGGACTATAGCTGCCAGCTAGTCTTCGTAGTTTCATACGTCTTCCTTGGAAAGTCGACCTATTATGTACGGTCAGTCATACATACCAAAATTTCAGTTACCCCCTTTTTTCATACATAAATAAATTGGGCAAGGGCCTTAGAAGGTGAGCTGGGAGGAGTGTATGTTGGTAGAAGGCTTTTGAAGCATGCAGGTAAATAGAGTGGATGTATGGATGGGTTGGCTGACAGAAGCAGTGCAAATGGGTGAGTGGATTTATTGCTAGCGACAGTATAAGGTTAGCGTATAGGACCATGAACGTATGGAGATGAACCGTACCAGTTTACTGCAGCAGGAGCAGAGGAAGAGGAAGAGTGAGACTGCAAGTAGAGCAGAGTATCAAGTTCAGACTCAGGAGAGGTGGGAAATCGTTTGGCTGCTACCGCTTTGATGTATGCTGGGCTCCCCCTGCTCGGAATTTATCTTTCTCATTTCCCGGGGAAGTTTTATAAGCGTCGAGCTGCAGTGAATGGCGATCGTTGTGGGCAGGGAGAGGCGTGATAATTTTGCATCTTTTATCTTTTCCCTGTACCGATGGACCCGGCGCCTGACGCCTTGTCATTGATGGTCCTGCAGAAGCAAGTCAGAGTGAGGCCCGTCAGAGGGTGAGTGCTAAAGTGTGAAGCTATAGAAGAAGCGAGGCGAGCGCCATCATGCCAGCCGCCTCTACTGTGTATGTCATGGCCAAGGGATGTAGAGACAGTCGGAAATCCCAGAGAGAGAGGGCGAGAGAGAGGGAGAGAGAGAGATGATACATGGGTGGTGAGGGAGAGAAGGAAGGGGAAGAAAGAAGGGTCTGGGTCGACTCCGCTGACGCTACTACTGGCGGGCCCTGACTTCTTTGCTTCCCGACAGACGAAGCAGTAGTGATCCGACTCCAAAATTGTCACTGCTGTTTTCGTGTCAGTATTTGCTTTAGGCACACTGGCTGGCGGCATTGGCGTGGCGCTACAACTCCTTGGCTTCTCACACTTTGCTTATTCGCACAAACTCGGGTTCTTCTCATTTGTTCTGCACTAATAACCCTCCTCTCCTCCCCGTCCGTCCCTTTCCATTCCAGTCCGTTCACTTCGATGTCTGTCACTAGATGATCTGGGACCTGACCACGCTTCTCTGGCAATTCTTGTCTTTCTCCACCTCTGCTTGTCGAGCTGAGAGAGGAGTCTCACACGAGACCTGGTAGGTGCTGCTGTGTTAGGCGCAGGTTGTGTAGGCAGCGTGAGATGCATCTGCAGCTGCATCATCCCTTCAGCTAGTAGTCTCCACATTCTTGTTTCTATTCTCGCTTTCCTTTCGGCCTCGTCTTTTCTCGATCGGAGTATCAAACCCTGCGCGCCCATGTCTTCCCGAATCCTGAATTTCTAGTCGTCCAACGCACGGTGAACGATTTGGCTGATCTCACTGAGTCCACACAGAGCGAGAGAACGAGCGAGGCCTAGTCCAGCGTTTCAGTGTCATCAACATTACCGCATTACTATCTGGAAGGTGGAGAAGAGGCAGACAAATGTCTGTTCAGTCGACCAGAAGTCTGATAAGGCGGGTCACACATTCTCAGCGGGCGCAAAGTCTGAACGCGTAGTGAGTTTATTATGGATAGCTTGATCACAGCAGATAGTCTTCATGGCAGGATCGCCAGGTCTATCGAAAGAGGAGAGATTTGAAATATACTGCCGCAGGAGGATCGCCGACAAGCTTCACTTGTAGCGGAGCTGAAGGACGTGAAAAATCGAAGGGTAGGAATGTGGAGTGACATGAGGTAAAGGAAGGCAAAAGCACCCGTCGACAGGTCCATCTCCCTCGACCAGACAAGCAGACTCATACACACTGTGCGAGGCTGCAAGATGCAGCTCACCGGAGACATCGATTGGCACGACGACGAGGCGGAAGGCACCGGGAGGTTCGACCATCGCAAGGAGCTCGCGACGTTCGGGAGCGTTCCCACCAGAGTGACGACAGCCCACGGCAGGAGGTCCGCAGATTTTCTGCCCGAGCGCGAAATGTACTTCGACATGGACATAGCACTCCCTTTCCACTGGGAGACCATGACTGGCAAAGGACACAAGCTCTCGAAATCCACCGATTCTCAGGAATTCGAGTTCAGCATGTCGGTCGATCCTGCCGAGCCCGTCGAGAAAGAGATATCTCCGGCCGACGACCTGTTTTACAAAGGTCAGCTTCTTCCTCTCCACCTACCGAAGCGATTGCAGATGGTGCAAAAGCTGTCCTCCCCCAAACAGACATCTCCGTCGTCATCTTCAGCCTGCAAGGCAGACCCCTCTGCCGTGACAGTCTCGTGCTTTTTCCAACCTAGTAGTCTGAAATATAGCGCGCTGGGATTAGACGAAAGCTACTTGGGCTCTGCGCTGGTCAATTCTCGCAGTTCCAGTTTCCACTCGCAAGGGAGCAACAACTTTTGGGAGTCGGACTCCCCGGGAGACGTAGACTCTGGAGATAGCAGCTCTTCTCGAGACTCGTCGGGCAGCTCGCAAGATGCGTGCGTACCCGACAAGCAAAATCAAGCGGCAGGGAGCTTCAAGGACCACATTGCGTTCGGTAGCCACTGCAGCAAGGACAGAGGTTTCTTCCAGCAGCGTGAATTTTTTGCCAATCACAACTTGCGGTCCGAGAAGTCGCTCTTCTCTTCGTGGCTCAGGACGCCGTTCAAGTGGAAAGTGCTTTTCGGGCTCAAGAGGAACTCCAAGTCGTCCAAGAGCGAGGACAATGTGAAGACGGTGATCGACGAGCCTAGCAGGCGCTGCAGCAGTGACCACCACAACATCAAGAAGAAGCTCCCGCGGAGTGCTCCGGCTCCGGATGAATTCGTCCCGGGCTCTGTGACCGTCAATTTTCCTCGCTCGGCCAGGGCCACGAGCTCGTTGTTGTTCGGTGCAGACCAGAGACTGTCGGGCAGGAAGGAGTTCTCATCGTCGTCGGCGTCGTCGACGACATCTTCATCCTCGGCCCGTGCTGGTTCAGGCTGCGGCGCTTCCGCCTCGACCACGGGCGAGCTTCCGCACAGCGGAAGTTTGCTCCTCTTCCCACCATCCGACCACGGATTCGTCAAAGACAAGTTCGACTCATCCGAGCGCTCTGTATCGGGATCCAAGGCCCGAGAAAGCCTGCACAAGTACCTCAACATCCTGAAGCCATTGAACGTGAAAGGGCCGCAGAGGACCGCCGACACATCGGATTTGAACACGTACAGAATGGTCGACATTCGGGCCACGACGTTCTCCGGAAATCTCACGTCTTCTCCCAAGCACTCGTCTTCATACTCGGCCGGGCTGCCGTCCCCCAAAGCCGCATTCGCCAAAAGCATGTCGTCTCCGAAGCCTTCGTTCTCCGAGAAAAGGTCTCCGGTCATGCAGTCTCTGTCGGGGAACCTCCGGGTCCCTTCCTTCTCCAGAAGCTCGAAGGCGTCGATGACTGCAGGCTCTGTCGCCAAAGCGGCCTCTCCGAATCACAGCGGGGCTCTCCCCACTAGCAGCCCCAGTGCAATGGCTGAGCTCCACAGCGCGATCCAAGGAGCAATTGCTCACTGCAAGCAGTCTCAGGCGAAGTCGGACTGTAAGTAGTTGATGCTCGGATTGCGAAACATGGCCGTTTCGAGAACACACGCAGTAGTAGATTTGCAGCGAGCGGGCTGGCCTGTGAAGTTTGCAGTCGAAAGAGGACGAGGTCTTACCACCTAGTGCCATGCATTTCTGTCACCGGCAGATCTTCGACCGGCACGACGAGGGTGTCGATCGTCGAGCGAGTGCAGCAGTTCAGTTCTTTCGAGAAAGCGGAGGAGGATGTATTGCAGAGAAAACATCTATTATGGCTCGGGGAGGGAAGAGAGTTTGAGAGACCGAGAGAGAGAGAGAGAGCGAGAGGTAAAGCAACTTATTGTACAAAGCCGGCATTACGGTGGTAATCTGATTGTCATCATCTTGGTGATTGTGTCGGAGTTTCTTCAGTTTTCCATTTCCATTTGTTTTCTTGTTTCGTGAACCAAGCTCCGCCTTGTTACGCTGTATTAATACGATCCGCCACACTTGGAGGTGAGAGCCGTGGTTCGGACTCCGAGGCAGTGACGGGAGGAGCTTGGCCGGCGACTGGGCTCTTGGCCCACCATCGCTTTGGAGAGACAGAGAAAGCAGAGCATCTCAGAGCAGTCGACTGCCGGTTCCACGCATCGGCGGCGGGTCCATGTACAACAGCGATTCAATCCTCGGCGCGTCTTCAGACCCATAATGTCCGTCCATCAATCAGACCTGTCTGTGATTGATTGCCCGCTTCATGCCGATCAGCCGCCTCTCCCCTTGAGCCGATCAGGGGTCGATGGGTTGATGGGTCGATGGGTCGATCAGTCTTTCACTACTGAGGCAAGCGTGAGAGACGCAGCGGCGGCAGCAGCAGCTTTCATCTGCTCCGAAGTCTTAACCAGCGTCTGGGCATTTTGCTTCTTCTACGTTGGCTACATCATCACCGGATGTCACTCTTGTAGCAGTCTGCACACATGAACTGCTGCCTTGACCTGCGGGGGCTGTATACTTCTGCCCATATCTGAGCATGCAGTCCATGCCCCACGCCAACGCTATCGATCGGAGTTCGCCATCAACATAATACAACATTCACGTACATAACTACTCTAGCAGACTGGGCTACATGAACAGTGAGTGAGGCCTCCACTTGAGGCTCAATCACGATGTGCAAGCTCGGTTCTTGCCTGATCTCAACTTACAGTATCTACATCTACCGACCTTGGAAGTATTCCGTTGCAAGTGTTCACGGACGTCCTGGCTGTGAGCTCAGATCAGATCATTCTCACCCCGAGGCTCTTCAGTGATTGCAACATGCGGGTGTTACTCAGGCGGAGTCTATTCTGAAAGATGTAGAATCAATGAAACTTTTTCCTTCTCGGTTCAGATGATTAATACATTCATGTAGTTTTGAAAGAAGTTATCGAGGTTAGTGGTTCACGCTGGAAGCCCGCTCGCTCGTCCAATTCAAACTTTAATAGAAGGATGTATGCACCAGGTGGTGAAGTGAGGGGAGGAGAGAAGAGAAGAGAAGAGGAAGGTCAAGGAGTACGGGGCTGAATCTCAGCTGAGTGCCGTCTTATGGCAACTTGTAAAATCTTAGAATCTTATACCAATGTACTCGTTAAGGGGCTTTGGTTCTCTTCAACGATGACCATCGCGCAATGAATGGGTATCCTTTGATGTATGTGTCCTCGAAAGCCATGGCCCATTCACCTGGCGATGCCCTTTCTATATTGTCGTGCTCCTTCTGTTTTGGGGAATTGTTTCCTTGTTTTTCTCGGTCCGGAAGTTTGGAAGCTGTTCCACGATGTGTAGTATTCTGCGTCGTGAATAAGAACTGCGCTTAGAAACAATCACTGATAATCGTGAAGCGGGGCGTAAGTTATCCGTCTTCTCTCATGTTTTATCGCCAATTCTTAAGGGAGAAGTCCGGAAAAAGTAGAATGATCAAGAACGTATACTCGAGTTCCAGAAGGTGAAGTGTGTAAGCCCAAAAGAGTTGTTGTACAGTGACGGTATGCTGACGTGGGACAGAACGAGCGAGTGGCATGATGAGTCGAGCAATCAACATCAATGCCACGTTCTCCACGTCATTGAGAGTGTATCTCGACGCTCCCCAAACCTTCTGTGCCAAACATTCCCGGCATGTCAACTTTCGCACCATCAGATGCTTGAATTCTGTAATCACACCCGTGACACGAGGACCTTGGAGAAATTTCTTTTGGTAGATTGTGCATATAACTTTCTCCCATTCTATATAATTCCGGACCCTCTTTCCTCCAGTTTCTCCAGCACTTAATAATTTGCATAATGATGTTATTATATATCTCGGGTGAAAGGCTTCAGCAGCTATGCGGAAGTTATAATGTTAATCGCTGTTAACAAAACTTACGGTAACGCGCATACAGAATCGAATGCGAAAGGGTCACGTAACAGGAGATTACAACCTCTTGAACTTGTGGAGTGGTGTCGCAACCCCCACCACCTAACGACGGTAAATCGTAGGAACAAACTTGTCGAGCCTCATTCACTGTAGAAAGAAATTCGATTCGCTCAGCATCGAACTCGAGTAACTCTTTCTCTCGTTTTCATATTCCGGTACGGGTGCCTAACAGGTACTCGAGGAGCGAATTTCTCTCCTAGGGAAGGTACTCTGTTGAAACTGGAGAGATCTGTTCAGCATCTATTAGATTTCCTCCGTACTTCAGAACGAGAACATCTGGTTTCTCGAGCTCCGAAACGAGTAATCTGCCTACTCGTTATCCTGCTAACTACCTTTTCCCACTATGTTGTGCATCTCAAAGTGACGTGTTCGAGCTCGGGAAGCTGGGCTTCATGCCACTGTAGTACACAGGTGCTGCCGATGCAATCTCGAGTCTACTGGACTCTACTATTCATTGCATGGGCTGTAATAGCGCTGTATGTCAACGACGTCTCGAGCTCCCTGAACTTCCGAAGGGTATCAAGCGCACCATGTCGTATCGCCCCTCAGTCTCGTGCTCGTAGGAATCTAAAACTAACTACCAAAACCTGCTACCATTCTCTCTTCCTTCCCCTCTCTTTACCTTCCCTACCATACCAGAATGCACATGGCATGTTTCGAGACAACAGGAAGTCACCGACCATGACTGCATTCAACAACTTTTCCACTCGCTTGATTTCGTGTGAAATGTATGACATCAATATGTGACTGAGAGTTTCTTTCGTGTTGGAAGTACTACGTACTGATGCATGGTCTCCTGTTGGAAATGTAACGTGCTGTCGGCTACAGCTGAACTAATTTCTTGTCTATTGTGGAGAACTTGTCGACTTAAGATAACACTGTAATCAGCACTATCGGTACCGTACTCTTCCACTAGGGTCTCTACACTGATCTATATGGACACAGTCCAGAGCCCCAAGCGTTTCCTTCAGCGGGGTACGACTGAAATGTACATCTTCGTATGTGTACACTGCAAGATCAGATTCGTTAAGCACAAGATTACAGAATTCGGCCAACAAACCCACTCTCGTAGATTTCACGATCTCCCAGGTTTAGGAAAAGATATCCAATGTTTACAATGTAACAAGAACAAAATCCGTCTGATATAAGTATAAAATTATCCTAGCTCTATGTTTTTTGCAATTAGAGATATTACGTAGACATTATCCAGAATCCCGCTCTTAAACCTCCAAATTCGCACCTGGTTTCGCAGCCCTATTAATGAAGGCTTACTCACTTGGAGGCACTTACAATGATTGTATGATTGAGTATCACACAAAAGACCGCGAGGTGAGGCATAGCAAAAATGGAGGCTGAGAGTAAAAATGCACCCTCGTACTGAATCTGAGAATGTGTGAGTCACATGTGTACTTCATTCCTTCCTCATGCCCTCGGGCAGTGCAGCTATGAACTTTCCTCGATGAGCCCAACTAATCGATTTATTAATTAATTGGATGTCAAAACCAATAAACGATTCTCATTCACTGTCGTACATCTTCTGACTCCCGGTCTCACACTTTCGTGCACTGACAGCATGGCGATAGAAGTCACTCCATGAGTTCATCGTACTGCATCCAAACTTTGCTCCTTGTGGTCCACAGATACACAGACAGGTCAAGGAAAGTGAAAGGAAAAGACCTTCAGCTCGAAAGGCAGACAAGAACCAGGTCCTTCTGGCCACGATGGCTGCTCTTCTCTTGTTCTCTCTTCCTTTTTTTTCCTTTATTTTCCATTATTTTATTATATTGAACATGTAATGTAATCGTAGTCGAAGACAAGGATAGCCACTTCAGCAGACGCTTACCATTTACATTATCAAAGGGCGAATGCAATCCTCATTTGTATTAGTTTCGGGAGTACGTGGAAAGTTTCTGTACAGTAGTTTCAGTAGATCCCAGGCACGCCCGGCCCGGACGTAGTTGGAGCTGAGGTCGTCATCAGGGTATGAGGATATATATATTAGGTTGGTTTTGTGAGCAGATATGAGAATTACTGTAGAGTAAGGTCTTAGCGAATTTTCCTGGGTCCAGAAGCAAACTTACAAGACCCTATGGCGACCACGTCATGTAGATGGGGCTAAATTACTCGATCCCTCTTCCCTCGATGAGGTTAACGACTTGTTAACTTATCAACATTTAATCAGACGTTCAGCAGCAGGGATGTATGAGACAGTATAGTAGATAAGGAGTCCGGGATTATTTATTGTGACCTCTTCATCGTTATATTTTGCCAAACATGGATGGTGAATAGATAATCATAGATATTCAATTTGAGTTAAATTGGTGTCTGTTTGGAACAATTTGTAAAGAATTGTCAAATCGTTTGTCAAATCGTATGGAAAAAGATGACCAAATGTAGTATTAATAAGGTTTTGATTGATTCTTCTAAAATTGTACATATGATTTGAGTCTTCAGTTCAATGTATGGTATCTATTTGGAACTAGTTGAAAAATCATACCCAGTGGGATCAAAGATGTATAAATGTACTTTAATTTTTGAAAATCTAGAATTTTTCTCCCGTGAGTTGGTTAGTATTATATTTTTTTTATCAACATGCGAGAGTAGATACATGGCTCCATGCCATCTGAATTTATTGATCTTTGTGTGCTTGATAAAACTTCATTTCTTTGTGTGCGTTCATATATTATTGTTTGATACACAGGCATGCTAATACTAGGCAATCGCTTGAATTACCTAACTAAAATGACAACATCAAGATAAGTTGTGGTTTCCTCTTCAATATACTTACACAGAACACAGAATCTGCTTTCGGTCAATTGATATTGCAAACAGATTACAACACCTAAATTGCTCACTTAAAATTGCTGTGAAAAGAGATGGAAGTGAAGGAGAGGAAGAGAAAGAGGGGGATAAGCCAGGAGAGAAAGGAGTTTTTTTCTGGAATTGATCATCTAGACTTGCCGGTGAATGTTTTGTAAAAGATATGTAATCTACTGTACAAGATTGAACTTGAGAAAGAACACCCAAGAATCATCCAAGCAATTCAGGAGAAATTTCTCGGCCTTACAATTCTCTTTACCTGTTAGTGGTATATGTATTGTCCATATATTACATTAAGCTGCAATTGTTCCATGTTTCATTTACCTCGTGGTCTTGTTTTAGATATAGTGCTTGAAGACGGATCAAACTGAAAATAATATGTGAAGCTTTCAAAAATATGCAATTTTCAACCTGATTGCAAATCTCTTTGTAGCCACTTACATATTCCAAAAGTCAAGTTCAGAGATTAAATATCCTCGTGCATATTGAACTTGTAAACACCATTGAACTGAAAGTAGTGCCAAACGAGAAGAAAGCCAGTCATTTTACCATAATACTTTAACATTATAACCGTCTCTTTGAAAATCCACATTTTTTAAATTCGATTCAACTAAAAATGCTAACTGATCTTCCTACTTATTTTCATTACATGTCAAACAAGGCTAAGCAACAAAATTGTCTTCTTGAATGTTAGTTTTAACTTTCATTCTGAATGTCACTTTCATAAGCTTTGAACTTTACTTTTACACATAATTTTTATGCTAGAGTACCAATTCAAAGACTTTTTAGGATTGAGTTAGTTCTATCTTGCTCACAATCTCTATATTGCCCAGTGTTGTAATCTTGTGTTAATTTCATCACAAGAGAGTAAAAAGTACATTGTATATGAGCAGGCTTGCTTATAATAGGCGATCGACTAAATTAACTAAATTAGTTTAATATAGACGCCGTTTCAGAATTAATTTAGTTGGTAGGCACATTTAGTCTAGATCGAAGGTCAATAAACAAAAATTGGAAATTTTATTCTCGCAATAAGATTTGTATTACCGGAAATCAAGCAGCGAGATACCTCTTCAATTATCACAAACCCCAAGTGCCTGGATTTGCATATATTGTTTCGCATGCGGCACACCTTCAAGTCTAAAGTCTAGAATACTCTTGTAGTGATCAACTTTCTCCCACCTCAGAACAGATAAGTCAGATTCTACTATACTGGTGACGGGAGATATAGTTGCAATGCAAACACAAAACTGGATCAAGTTTGGATACCGAGCAATGAGTAAGTTCCAAGCATTGTCAATGGATGTCTTTTGGTTACAACCATCAATGCTCTCCAACAACACATGCTCATTGCAGTAAGTTCGAAGAAAAGCTTTATGCTCGTCGGCAATGACATCTATTTTTGTCACCGAGTATTGATGTTGCAGGCGAAAACTCTGTCTATGAGCCTTGCAAATGAAGTCGGCAGCGGAAGCGCGAACAAGCTTTTGTAGTAAAACAGGAGGTAGCGTGAGTGGATCATTAGCATCATTGGCCTCGACGTAGGAAGAGCTATGCTTGTTCTTTGACATTGAACTTGAGCCAATACCAATTTAATGGAGGTATGGACATGGTGAACGACACCTTAATTTAGGCAACTCACAAGAATTATTTTAGATAATTTAGGCGCCAAAAATTCTAAACGCCTAATTCATGGTTAATTATTAACATATTTTTAAGAAGTATCTGACTTTCATCAACAAAATATGAGCCTAAATTTTTTTAAATTTTTTTAATGTCAAAAAATCAAAAATACCAAGTTTTTAGTTTATAATTCATAAATCAACAATAAATGTTGTCCATTGAGATTATTGTGAAGCTGTGTAACATTCAGATAAAGCTATATTTTTGAATTAAAAAATAAATTTTATATCGATAGACTTGCAACAAAAACACTAGACTTTGATTACAAACAATTATAGTATGAAAAAAAATCCCAAAAAATTATTCCTCTGTGTTTCACATCAATATCATTTTGATCATACAATGCTTTGATCAACTATCGAAATTAATCATATTATTATTATTATAAATTTGAATCACATTATTCTAATTAATAAACCTAAATAATATTTATCAAATATTGTCAATCATTTTTATCTTCCAAGGTTTATATATTTATTTATAATTTTTACCTCATCAATAAGTTTACAATGAGCTTGATCAAATAATATCATTGTAGTATCAACAATCATACAAATGAACAATGTCAAATAAAAATTTTTCTTCTTCATTTTTATACAAAATAATATAATTTTAATTATTCAATGTCATTATGATTGCACAAAATATTTTGATTTGATTATACATATTAGTGACAATGAGAAATAATAATTATGATAGGAATATCAAAATATATTGCTTCATAATGATGAATAAATACATAAAATGAAAGTTAAACTTAGCCTATGATATTTTGATCAAACTTGATCAAATAAATAATATGTTTTAAGTTAAAAATTCTAGCATGATGATGAAATACCTTAATTTTTTATGAAAAATATAATATTACCTACATAAATTTTATATCAGTTTGCAATAATTTATTGAAGCATAAAAATAGTTTATTAATAAATTAGATATCATTCATAGGCATAATTATAATTTTTAGAAATCTTGCACTTTCCAAGTAAATGCCATTATATAAAAAGAAATTGTCATTTGCTCATATATGGCACAAAATTTTCATTGTGATAAAAATAATCATCTTTCAAGTAATGATAATCTTATGAACATCTAATAATTTCAAAAACATATGCTAAGTAGTGACATAGTAGAGCTTAAAATGTAAAGTAGTAAAATGTAGGTTTCAAATGATGAAATATGAGATAGGCTTGATTATCTCACTCATTATGAAAGATTTTGTAATTAGTTATAAATAATTATATGACAATATTTACTTATTAGCAATATAAAAATTCACATAGATTAGTTTCATCAAGCGAAAAAAATTGCCACAATTTTATTGGCAATAGAGCATTATCGGAGTTGGTACTATCAAGACTGTTAAAACCAGACCTATTCTCCAGTAGATACTCGTGAAGTGATCTAGATCGTATCGTTCTAATTAACTAGACTTGTAAAATTTTGATGTTATTATTTATCGTCATTATCACCAGTGTTGGAGATTCAGTAATTTGATTAAGTAGATTGCTGTATTTCTTGAATGTAGGTTGTATTTTAATCTCAGTTTCCTAAATCAGACCATATTTTTCCGTCATTTGTTATCATCACAGCAGATTTCGTCACCAAAATTAAATCCTAATTTTCCGTCATACGTTAGCACCATTGTAAACTCCGTCTCAAAATTCAAAGTCTAATTCTTTGTCACTTGCTACTACCACATGTATTTGCATAATAAGATACCATCAAAGTATTAAGAATTGATTTAATGAGCCATATGCAACTTCACAACACAATACAGTATAATATATCTAAATTAATAACTTGTGATAATTAATATTTGCGATTTAGTCCAAAGTCGAACCCATAAATTTATTAATAACCCTCCAAAAGTTAACAATTAATACAATAATAATAATTTGCTGCAGTGGTTATCATTGTAAAAAATATTTGAGACTTCCTGTGGAGTACAAATAATAGAAATCGTTCCCTGACTTACAGAAACGTTATGCATTTCTTGAAGTCACTTGATCAAGTCTACTTGTGTGAGCTATGAAGGCTTCTTCTTGTGGTTACAAAGAGCTATCAGAACCTCGTTGGTCATGTTAGTATTGGTGGATCTCTTTGAAGTCATTCTGTTGTGGCTTTGGTTGTGGTTTGTTGTTATCCGAGGTGAACGCCACGGCTCGCAAATGTTACAAATGACACAAACGGAAAATTTTTTATTGATACTCTCCTTATTAATATCCTGTCTAATTTACAAAACCCCCGATCCCTGTAGTATTAACTTATACAGGTTCTACTGTAGTTTTTACACTTACTCATGTATGACTTAATCTACATATAAAACTCAAAATTGAGAATATAAGTCTTGTGTTTCACGTGCATTCATGTTTAGAAACGTTTGCAAGTTTGATGAAATTTTATTAAGCTTTATGCGTTCTATGCAATGTTTTTTTTTATTTACAAATAAATTTTTTTCAGTTTGCAGTACTTATGAAAAGTAATAATCATCATCTTTCAACTATCTTTGATATACAATATAAATATTTTTAACACAATTTTTAGATATCATACATCATTACATTTTTATTCTTATCATGCAATAAATTTCAATATATAAAAAATCATATAGATGACATCAAACATTGATAGATTACATAAGCAGCAAAATTTATTCTATGTATTTAATATTTAAGATGTTAAACGGAAAGTCAAGGCATGCTTGTAATATATTTTATCTCTGAATTTCAAAAGTCTAATTTTTTTAATTTTGTTTTTATTGATATACTCATAGAAATTCATTTATATAAATAATAATCCTCTATTAAAAATAAACAGGTAATCTTGAAATCTTTGAATCTAATATTATTTGTTAATTCATCTATGTAGTCTTCACAAATTGTTATTCATCTTAATTTAAATTTATTGAGGTAAAAATCATGAATATTTTTATGAATATCATCAAAATATGACGCTTAAGTTTCTATATGAGATATGATGTAAAAGTATTTAATTCTTGATTATTTAATTGATTTTTCTTAATTTAATATATTTTTTCCCATATCAATTATATTTAATGGACTCTTCATTTATTTTTAAAAAAAATGAAAATTTGAATAAAATGAAACCTATAAAGTATTTAGGTAATAATTTTGAATCTAAAAATACATTCTATGGTTAATAAGTTGAAAGTCTGAAATAGCCTTGAACTGATAATTTCATTATACTCTACATTGATAATAAACTCAATCATTGCTATGTATATTGTTTCTAGATTGAATCATGGTTTAATATTTTATCTCAATCATGCATAAACTATTATTACCTGCATCAAAGTACTTGACATAGTAATCGCTTGTGAATATTTGACAAATTCCTAAAAAAAGACATACTTGAATTATTATTTTTCTTTTCATATGCATGTTTTCAAAAGGTTAAAAAAAAATAAAAATTCATCAATGTCATTCATACCGTTTCTTGTAAATCAATGAGATGAGGGGTTTCACTATTAGCACACTAATTGACATGTAATTACTAAATAACATAATCAGACCACTATGAAGTAATCATGCAAATTGCTGATCCGTCATTTATAAATAGTACATCTTGAATTATTCTTTATATATTATACGTCATGTGTAATTTATATTTACCTTCTAACTTACTAAAGATGTTTACGACGAGCAACTAACTTTATGATGAGATTTAGCCTTGGCTTGATCTATCAATTTTAAACTTTAACTATCACATACATGTATTTGTCCAAATGTATCACTCATAAAAAAGCTATAGATATTGTATCATTGGCTTCAATAAAGATGAGATATCATCATATTGTTTATGTGTCTTGTTATCAATGTGTGTAAACATAGTAGTTATTCGGTTTGAAACCACTGCATTATTAGATTTGACATAATAGTTATTAACTCAACATCTCACACAATATCGGAGGGACGTTATTCAAATCCGAAGGATATGCGACCAGTGGAGCAACAACCACTGAAGCCTCCAAGTATAAGGTATGAGATATGACGACACTTTCGAAAATTTTGCTATTATATACAGCTATCAACTTAAACAAGTTTGTTTGCGACAAGCTTACATTGCAGCATATGTATCACTTTCAGTTTTTCTACACAACTTAAGTGCATTATATAATAATTATACTGTGTTGCTATTGTATATGAGTCTAATGTAACTAGTTGTGGTATCATAATTGTAACATTTGCATGGATCTTCACTTTCCTTTTGATTTTCGCGTGTGTATCACTCTTAATCACAATTCTCAACCCATACAAATGGATTCAGTCTTGTCCCCGTGGCCTATAGTATTGGTTCCTCGAGTCTCACTCGAGAAATGTTGAATTACATTGGTTCCTCGAGTCTCACTCGAGAAATGTTGAATTACATGTTGGTTCGTCAAAAGAATTGGTTTTCATAGGATAAACGTGAACGTAAATTAAGTATTAAATAGAGTTGTGGATGATCATCGCTAAGAGCTTCTAGCCACTCTTTTCCTAAGGTTATCTAAGTTTTGGACATGCCCACCCAATGCAGTGCATTGCCTTACATGGCATATCTGTCCTATTGTACTACTTATGATGACCTTTCTGCAGCTTAATTTTAAAAACTCTGCTGAAGCAATTATGAATGCGCAATGTACTCTTCGTGGTTCGAGTCACCTGGATAATACATCGCTGTCTTTCCTAAGAAATGAGTAGGGCATGCTGGCAAATCAAATTTTTTTAATGTTTCATATAAGATGACTTACATATATACAAATTCCTCGATTGCATTGAATCCTTGAATCGTACTAAACTTTGGAGGTCAGGTTGACATGTGAGGTAAAAGACTTAGTAAAGTAGGATATAGTGAGTATAACAGCATATCTTCTTCATTCATGATAACGATGTACCATCTTGGTTTGGAAGATGTCATTGGTTTTAATAAATCATTATCGTAATTACATTACAGATGGGCTATGAACTTTTTTTTATTATATACTTATATTACATTTAAGATTCATACCTTAGTCAATTTTAAATTGTCAATTCAAACAGAAAAATCTTTTCTGATCATTTAACTTCAAAGTTTATGATACCTTCATGTTCAAATTGTTTGCAGCACTGGTTGGAGAAACCCAAACCAGTGCTGAATTTTATAAACTCAAATTAAACTTGTATATGCATTACATTTTCATCAAACTCATGGAAGACTTTGATAAAACAGATAAACAGCACCAATTGAAAATTTGAGCAGACTCGCTAAATTTTAATGAGTCATTGTGATATCTATATAAAACTATAGTCTTTTGATTAACATCGTTATTACAAAAATACCAAATGATCACGATCAAGATTTTCTCTTAGAACCTTAAGAAAATAAATTTCCACTAGGCTGAAGCCATAATGTACTTAGCAATTCAAACATGAAAATACTAGAATTTTAAAAAATGAGAAAAATCTATCAAATATTTCTCCAAGTTCGGAACAAAATATCTACACATATTGTAAAAAAAATTTGTTAACTGACCTTTTTACGTTTATTTTTTTATTGTTTCATTTGTTCACTAACTTACTTAAATTTTTTTATTCAAAGTGTATGATATGTATTTCTTGCTATATGTATGAATTTATTAAAAAAAACTGTGAAGTAAGAAAAAAAATTTACACATAAATTTAAATTAAAAAAATACATCGAAGGCTGTATAGAAATATATATTTGCACTTGTCACATACTAAGGATGGAACAAGTACTAAATTAAAAATTAGACTAAATACCATATTTTTTATACTTTTGACATCCTTGCGATACTTCGAGAACTGAATGAAAGTAAACTGATTTGCTGTGTTGACATTTGTATATTTATGGCGAATTTGTTATCAAATGTTTTCCACATTTGCATGATTCAGGGTTTGTACGTGTCTTTCAGACTCTACCTTGAAATAAGTATTTTAGGTTATAAATTATAACTTATAATGCATATCCTTCAGAGTAAGTATAGACTTGAGGAAAATATAATCAAGATAAATTGTTTGAATTTGTTTATATAGAAAGAAAATTAAATTTTTCCTAGAAAAAGGGCTACAAATGGAGAAACTGGAGTAAAAGTCCATCTTAGAGTACTTGAAATCTATAATATAGTTTTCGCAAGCAGTGTTTGAAGTGCTAAAATCTGATTGGCTAGCAAATCTCGACTGAGTTTATAGTTTTCTATTCACCTGGATATGATCTGGATTATAGCTCCGACCAGAAATTCACAACAACTCAAGGAGTAACCAATTAAGGTTGTACATGGTTTTTCTGATAGCTTTTATGTTTCCATTCGAGTGTAGACTTCTTCATGCACTGGCACTTGGTGACCGTAGCCATTTAACATGAGACCTTGACTACGACGTTCCTGACGATAACAGAGATGAAGTCACAGTCATGTACGTTTTTACTATGGCTGACTACATGTCTTAGCAAACTTGGAAATGCAGTGCAGAAGGTGAAATTGTGGTCTGTTTCCCCTCAACGACTGCATTATCCTGTTAATAGAGTCCCGCTCCTTTCTCCCACAACACTCAGGACGCTGCTGCACCACTCATCATACTTCATGTGATCCATTATTGCGATCAATTAGCATGTTACTTGCTGGATTTTCTCACAATGCATGTATTATATGCTCTTGCGAGCATTTTTGACGTCCTCCTCGAGACAGACATGTAGAGTAAGGCGTGGTATTACACTCGGAGAACGAGATATTCAGTTGGATGGACCACACAAGTGCAATCAAAAACTGCATCAAGAGCCAGTCGGAAGTACATGCATCAGTATGCTCACTAACCCAAAACTAAAACGTTTCACTTTCATCGTCTGATACAAATATTCCCATTTCCGTGATATGGCAATTCTTGTTGGCTCCAAGTACAAACATCTTATATTTACTCCAAGTCCTGTGAACTCGACTCCTTCAACCATACCGTCCAACAGATTATTCACTAAAACATGTCCAATTGATCCCGACCTAAGTCAATCAAGACAGATCTAGACAAGAAGACACCTTCTCAAAATTTCATCTATTGTGTAGGGTTTAGTCGTCTTAACCAATTTAGACGTGAATGGTATAATTCAATAACAGCCACGTCACTTCATCGCCAACAAATTGCTCCAGAGTCACAAGCAGGCGATGCTTAAAGACACAGTTCAACAGTGCATTCTTTACAAAGTCGTGCACATCACAAATCGGAGAAACAGTAAGTTTTTGCCAAGACAGCACTACATGCAAGCTCTCTGTGTGATGAACTACAGACATTGCTACGAATCCTGAATGTTTGTGTTCGTGGAGACCTATGACGTTTGATTCAAACAAGCAATATTGGAGAAAATACTCTAAGAACAGCGATCGGTCAATGCCTTCTGATTCACTGGCAGAAGGTATATTATGTCATATAAACACACGTCCTGTAACTTGCATTGGATGCCGCATAATTAAATCAAGACAACAAACACCCACTGAGTGCCGATTGACGAATCACAAGATCATAAGGTCCGTGCAACTGTACAAGGACCATAGCGGAAATAAGTTGAACAAAGCTACCAATAAGACTTAAATCCTTCCATAGAACTTTCTCGACTCGACATCAGAAACACGTGCTAAACAACAACCTTGTGTGCCAACTGAGACATTGCACATTGACATTTTCTTGAGTCTAGACCGGAAGGTGGATCTTTACAACTACTTATATTCCTGGTCACCGGCTGGATTCATCGCTGATCATTCTCAAACAAGAATACGTTCTGACATATTGTACCAAGAATGCTAGATTCTTCTGTTGAGCAAGTGACACTATAGTACAAGTTGGATAGTTCACCGATTAAGTGTTTTTGTGCGTGAAGTTGAGAAACGGAGATCTACGCAACCTCCAACAAACTTTGCACTTGGGCGACAAGCTCTTGAGCAACTGTGACATCTTCTTCGCCCTCCATGTCTCCCTCAATAGCAGCCTGTCATGTGGATCAAGTGAGTTGCTGCCGTTGTGATAGACTCAGTCCACAAAACACATTCGACCATGCAATCCTCAATAACTTCGTGATTCTACTCATGAGGGTGGAAACGAAACATGCGATCGAGGCACATGAATACTCCATTGGATTTAGTAACAAACATGGAAAACACCCACTTACCAAAGCAGCCTCCAAATTCACGACAGCAGTTTCCAATCGCCTTCTGCAGTCAGGAACCATCATCTTGGACTCTGACAACACATTCTCCTGCTCACACAGCACCACAAGACCGTTTAAACTCTTCCATCGCCACGCTCTCAAACAAAACCCAAATACAGATCAAATTCGAAGACAGCCACAAAGGTCAGGCGCTCTACCTGCTGCTTGATGTCGTGAGAATCAGCATTATTATCCTTCATCTTCTGTGTCTTGGCAGACTCGCGCTCCACCTCTGTCTCGTACGATTTGAGCTCCTTGAGGACTCGCTTACATACCCCTGTCTTGATTTTCAGGTTCTTCATTTCCTGCGATGCCATCGCCTTTCCGCTGATGCCTTCCTCGCACAAATGACAAAATTCTCACCTCGATTTCGAAACAACAAAACCACAACGCTTCGGTCAATTCACAAGCACGGGCCGAAGGTAATTTGTCCGCCTGATGAGATCTGTCACTCTGCCTCCCCGAGCTTCTTCTGGCCCAGCTCTGCTTCTCGTCTGTTCTTTCTGCGCTCTTTCTGCTCGCCAGTACTTGCCCATCGGCCCCGCCTACGTCGTACAGTTTGCTGGGGAAAGACAAAGAGAATTTGAACTGAATACCGGTTCGTGGTTAGACAAGTAACAAAATTCGAAACAGATCTCGCCTTCGAGATGTATTGGTCTGGTATGGCGGGGAATAAACGAATATGCGGTAACAGATTAGACTTGTTACTGTCGCCACCTTCGCTTGATCTGGCGGATTTGACCCGTCAACGTGCATCGTCCCGACTGTGTTCTCTTTCTGATGGGAACACGTAACAAGCAGGACCGCTTTAACTTTCAATTGTAACCAACAAGAGCCTCATAAATCGCAAAACATGTCCAATGTAGTTCTAGAAGCCATTCACGAATATATTATTCTAGTATAAATTCATTTAGCCTAATAATATTTTACTAATATTTGGTGTTGAGTTAAGGTAACGCAAACCAAAAATTTCAATTCATTTGATGGAAATGTCCTTGTCAGACATTATTTTTCATGCTTTGAAATCGTTAAATTATATTGTCATGGATTAAATGAAGCTAAATAGTATCTAAAAAATTGAATGACAACCTAGTCAGTTAAAACTGTCTTGAACCATTATACGAATAATCTGGTCCTGTTGCTCTTCAAATTTTTATCTTTTCTACACATGTGGAAATGTCTTTTGACATGGAAAGATGGTGGAAGTTTATTAAGTTTTGAATAGATATGTATCCGAACAAGAATACATTCATATTGATAGTTACCATTTGTGTACTCGAAATGCAGAAAAGCGACATACTCACTTGGTATCAACATAAATAAAAAAATTTCATATCGCTAGTTACAATGTAAATTCATTATTGCAGTCATATGAACTGATTCTGACTTACAAAAATAGAGATCATAAACATTAAATCATAAAATAAAAATGTTGATAGATAACATTTAAGCTTTCTTTATAATCTTCATTTTGAGTTTAGATCTTTCTAAAAAAGTAATATTATCTTAACTATGAATAAATTAGTCATTACCCACAACTATGCTACAAACTTTTAGAAGTGATTGTTGTATGAAATTATTTATGATTGCTTTTTGAATTTAGTTTTTTCTAATTCAGCATAAGTCAAACTTACAATGTCTAAAGTGATGTAAAGCTAATTGATGCAACTTTTGTAGATTGAGATTTGTTGATAAATCCCTTTTTTTTTTAAGAAAATTGATCACAAATTGCCTTTAAATAATAATATTTACAACGGAATATTTTATATTTTTTTATTCATTTATCTGTATTTCATCACGCAGATTATGACTTGTCATGGCAAGCATGACATTTGAACACAACTTCATTAATCACATGTTCAATTAGTTTGCAAATGATAAATAAATAAATCAGCAAAAAAATTTACAAAATTTTCTATCTTTTATTTAAAATTATTTAGAATTTCTAATTAGAAATTATATCAATATTTTCAAATTTATTTTTCATTTTCAAAGTATCAAATTTGTTTACTTCATAATATAATACATTGTGAAAATTTTTGGTAGAATTAATTATTTATTAATATAATATCATTGATTATTTGTATGAAACTTATGATACATTTATCACAACAAATATATATATATATATAATATATATATATATATATATGATTCGCTAAATAAATCTTATATAAAACATTTGTTATATGGATGATTTGAAATTATGTGAAGTTTTTTTCGAAAATAATTATTTATATGTTAGGAGTTAACTCAGATCTTTATTAACTAAGTTAAGCTTAATCGCAACTAGTGACATATTCTTAGGATTTTTTCATCAAAACCTAAGATGTTTCTGGAGTGGTGAACGACGTATGTCTGTATCAGATGTGATCATGCATTTTTGTATTGACAGCGTGGTGAGTGCGTTTTAACTTTTCTTGTGACAATTAATTCTAAATTGTCACGTTTTTTTAAGTCTAATAAGATGCAGTTGAAAATCTAATTGAGTATGTAAAGAGCTGCACTACTGCTGTTACGTGTCATCTGTTTAAATCCTTCATTAGTACATTGTTGCGAAATTGTGAAAAAGCAGGGGATTAATTTCTTCAAATTGGTGGAGTTTTAAAGTATATACATTTTTGTTCACATTGATCATCAATTTGACAGCCATTATAAAGAATTTGAGGATTAGAAGGAGGTGTTGGAAATTTTTTTTTTCTAAAAAAAGCGCAAACCCGAGAGTTGTGAGCTTTAAATTTTAAATGTGTGTACTCTTGTTTGTTTTTCTTTGAGGGTTTCATATCGCCTATAGTCAATCTTGACTAGAATGTCATCATTGTGCTTTTTGAGTGAGCATGAACTGGTTTCTTGGGTAGTTGTTGTTGCTTCAAGAAGAGATTATCAAATGTTAAATAGAGTGCACAAGTTGACATTGAAACATAATCGGACAATACTAACGATAGTTAGGTGAAAGTGGTATTGTGAGATTTGTCTAATAAGTGATATCTGAACATCAAGGAAGGGAAGGAAAAAGGAATTGTGTTAATAATGACCAGTTAAAAAATAGATCTGCTAACGGACGATTCAGCGTTTGTTAAAATTGTGAGGACCATGTTTTGAAAGTTGTACCCACCATTTGTTGGTCTTGACCGTGGAGAAAAATAATTTGAAATGTTCAGCAGCACTGTCAAACAATTGAACGCTTCGTCATATTATTCTTTGACATTCTATGGCCCAAGTTAAAAAAGACCGAAAGTGAGTCATAGTTCAAAATCAAATAATTTGCAAAGAAGTATGATCAATACTTTGTCATCATTGTAATCTCAACAAGAGTGAAATTTTTTTTATCATGAGTTAATCAAAATTTTCATTTAACTCATGTAAGACTAATCATGTTTAGTTATATTGGTCGAACCGTATTATGTAAAGTAACTAAAAACTATTTTATATAATATATAGCTCTGAATGAAACTTTTAAGGATTTTTTGGTAAAATTTAAATTTTATTATACTTTATTCAATGTGATTGACCATGTACGCTCATTTTTGTCTATTCTTGTGCATTTTTGTGTTGATTGGATTTTGTCTATAAATGAAAAACACATCTAATATATTGAAATTATAGACATCAAAGCATCATGGTAATGTATTTATTATCCTTATATAAGATATCAATTCATTCAAGCAATAAATGAAAAAATATACAAAAAATAAATATTGAAGTATTTAAAATTTTTTTGATTAAAATTCAATGATGCATTTATCTCATAGATTCATTGACTGATTTCAAAATCAAAGTAGTGTTTTCTTAAACTATATAATGAAATTATCATTATATAGTTTAAATTATCATCCAATGACCTTTTACTGAAATTCATAACACATACCCTTTGCACAGTAATGGACTTGTCCTTTTTATCGTGCGGGATCTAGACCGGTCGCCCTATTTGATTGAACATATATTGCATTTGGTAATGTTCGATATAATAAAAACTATGGAATCCCCGGGATTCCAAATCGACAACAGTTTTTTTATTATTGTAAATATTTTAGGGAAAAAAATTGTAAGAAAAAAATAAAATTTTAAAGCATTTTTACAAATTATGATGTAATATTTATTGACAATGTGATTAATCCTAAGTGCACAAAATTAGAATCAATATATGAATAATAACCTTGAAATTAATGCTCTAACTGAATATTAAAAAATAAAATCGCATGACAACAAAAAATGGGAAATTTTTTTTGTAAAAAAAACTCAATTTTCTTTTTTAATATACTATTCAATAATTTTTACTAATAAATTTAAATTTTTACTGTCTGATCTATCAGAAAATTTAAAATCCCACAATTCATTTTTTCTAAAATACTTTTTGACGTTTTGATTTCAAAAGGCGGTGGCTGTGTGGAAGGTCGCTCTTCCCGCCCGGAAGACGCTAAATTTTATATTTAGCCTTATATTTCATTTCAAAGTGTCTAAATTTGATTTATATATATATAACTTTAATGAAAAAAATTATAAACTTATCAGAAATAAAATATTTTAGAATCATGTTCTAGATTAATTTTTTACCTCATTTATGTGTAAATCAAAATGCATTTGTGTATAAATTAATAATTTCATTTACTTCTTTACTATTCTTGGTTCTTTTCCACGAGTGTTAAAAAGATCAAGTGGATTTTGGGTATACTGTTACTGTGTGCTCTTTGCTATAGGTAATTTATAACTAACAGTCTCAAAACTTTCATCCTGACAAAAAACAAAAAATAAACCTTCCAGTAAATTGTTATTTACTAATAATGTTCAAAGTTTTTATACACCTATTTTGATCTTTTATTTGAATCTGTTAATAAATTTTGTTACATTATCATCACATTTGTAAATTTTACAATCACAATATTTTTTATTGGACTCAATCCAACCTGTAGTTGAAGAATTATGAAATTTATTATTAGATTATTCAAAAAATTGGAAAGCTTTAAAATATATAGGTTTCATGTTTAATTTGATAGTTATATAATAATAATAATAACAATATTTCTACAACTAAAATATGATAAATAAATATATGATTTAATAAATAAAATTTATAAATTCAATATAAGATTCGTCTAACAAAAAATTTTTATACAACTTTTAACACAAAATCTTATTTTTTACACTAGATTACTCATTGTTGAAATATTTAATTTTTATTTTGATGAAAAAATAAATTACAAATATTAATTTATATATTATTTTGATTTTTTTATAACTTAGATTGAAATTTATATTATTAAATTTTATTTCAATCAATTATTGATTGATTTTATTGGCATAAGTTTCTGATTGGACTGATGATATTTTGTATTGGTGTGATTTGCACATGTGCATTTGTGTAGAATCTCAGAAATAAGTGTTATATCATCCAAGATTTACAACTATTTGTTGTCCATCAACATTATGAAAATTTTATTATTGATGTAAATCAATTATTCATGCAATATTTTCAATCATAAAAGTAATGTAAATCTTTTATGTCATAGCAAATAATACATCAATGTTTAATTCAATCTGTATTTTACATACATATGTGTACGCATAAATGAGAAACATAAAGTAAAAAATATAAACACAATTATAATATAGTTTATAGAATATGTTAATGAAACATTTTGTGTGATTTCAGACCTGAAAGCTTATTCAGGACTTTTGATCAATTTGGATTGAACATAATTAAACTTGATTGAAATTATTATGGAACATTCACCAACATCAATATCATAATTGTTACATTAGTTTTAATCTAAATAAGATCATAAAATTGAGTTTTTAAAATTTTAGGATCACAGAATATTGAATCATAAGAAGAGTTTCACACTTTGTTGTTATCATTTTGAAGGTGTATGTAATTAAAGCTCCACTGTCGTTACAATGTTGAAGTATCTATGTTAGTCCAACACATACTTTCAAATATCAGTTTTTCATTGCAATTTAGTATCATATATACTCAGCCTATCTAACGTACTAATTTTTGGTTTATTAGTAACAATATCAATGCAATTACATGAGATCAAATATTTTTAAAATTTTATATGAGGAATTTATTATTAAAAAAGAACTTTCCTACGATGCAAAAATAAAATAAAGATTGTAGTAAATATTTTTTCAATCTCTGATTCTATTGAAGCTGAATTGATCATTATTTGATTTCATCACATATTTTATTTTTGTATGTTGTGTTTGTATATAAGAAGATAAAAAATTAATTAAATTTTAAGTCATAATTCATATTTATATTTGCAAAAATTATTTCAGAAAATTTTCATTCTCATGATTAAATCACATGAAATTATTATGTAGAACGATATAAACTGAATATAAAATAATCTAGAATATTAATATCACTATATTGGTGTATAAGTAAATAAAGTTAATTCTCTCTTATATAGGGTCAAATCCGAATATCTATAATTATGGAATTTTTTTTGTAAGTCACTGTATTGGAAACGTTATAAAAAATTTCAAATTTGTGAAACATATAGGGGAATTTTCTTTTAACCGAAGTGACTGCTAAAAGAATAATTTCGAATGGAATAGAGACAAAATAGTTACACAGTGTATGGATGGAACTCTTCGGAACTCATTATCTGTGGAAAGAAAGGTTATGCGTTCCAAAGAATTCAGCAAGCAAACCAGTCAAACAAAGAAACCTATGAACAAGCAAATTTACCATCAACATGTTTCTTTCAGGAATCAACTTGGCCACGCTACCAATTACATTCTCACACGTTTACAGAAACACGTACATTTGGACCATTCTCTCTACATGCCCCAAACCTTGAGTTCCGTGTCTTTAGGTCTGGCCAAGTTGATTGCCACGTCGGACATGTGGTCCAAGTCAGGCGGTGGTCTTATTCCACGCCCGAAGGCGTGGTATACTGCAGTAGAACGAAAACTACACTGACAGTGATTTCTCCGCACCTTGCCGGCCTTGTCCTACATGCGGCAAATCCCTAGTCTTGGGTGCTCTGATCGAAGGAAGGGAAGTGGCATTTGAGATGCCGATGGAATGAGGTGTGCCTGGCAATTTGGAATTTGATCGACAAACGGAGCAAGCGGTTGGCAGACGATGCAGATTTGGCTCTTAAGGAGATTTTGCGAAGGTTGTGTAAGGATTATATTTTCGACGGTGTTTGTTGCAGTTTAGTGAGAGCCGAAGACAGACATGGGTTTTGTTGCGGAAACCCTGGATTCGATACGGAAGACAAATGTGCGTCAAATTTTGCTTCAAGCCGTCAGTCTTGGGATGATTGTGACATCGGCTTTGATTATATGGAAGGGGTTGATGTGTTTTACCGGCAGCGAATCCCCTGTGGTGGTGGTGCTGTCGGGTAGCATGGAGCCAGGTTTCAAACGAGGAGATATTTTGTTTCTGCACATGAGCAAGGCTCCTATCCGTACTGGAGAAATCGTTGTATTCCATGTGGATGGTCGGGAAATTCCAATTGTTCATCGCGTGATCAAGGTCCATGAACGCCGTAATACAGGGGATGTTGAAGTGCTTACCAAAGGTGATAACAATGCGGGAGACGATCGGTTGCTGTATGCCCAGGGTCAGATGTGGCTTCAACGGCACCATATTATGGGGAGAGCTGTTGGTTTTCTACCTTATGTAGGCTGGGTTACAATTATTATGACAGAGAAGCCGTACATTAAGTATATCTTAATTGGAGCATTAGGACTCCTTGTTATTACCTCAAAAGAATAAAGGATTCGGTTCTGAGGAGAAAGCGATAATCTCGGTTCCGAAGAGAAGCTACGTTTTTGAAGCAGCACCGCGACGGCAACTCGATGCGACTTTGAGTGTAGGTACATGAAAGTTCAATGACAGTCATTTCATGGGTGTCATTGGTTAGATGGGCAAGATCTTCTGATCAAGGAAGTGAGTTTTAACTCACATGTGGTCAAGATTTATCCACACATTACCTTTTGTACAAGCCCCCAATTCCCTGGGACACACGTAATCCTTGCACCCAGAAATGAAAATTTAGAAACACATGATGACCAAGCAGTCAGAGGTTCCTGTGTTTAAGAGCTGGAAAGGATGACCTTTTTTTATATCAAGCAGCACTTAGAACAGCTTGTTGTTGCACGGTTTCTGATTTCTCTTGTATGGTTGAGAAGGCGATGAACCTTCAGCTTGTGTTCTAACAACATGAATCTTGCGAGAAACGGTGAACTGTGACATCAGTCATTCAAGTTTGAATTTCGTTAGAAGTGACACGATTATTGTTAGGGTAGGAAGAATATTGTCGAAACTTTAGTATCACCCTCATCCGCATGTTTATGGCGTATGGTACTTCGTTTTGAACCCTTTTTTCCGGAGGTCAGTAGCGGATATTTCTTGCTGGAAAGTTTTGTCAAGCATGTGAATTGTTACTGCTGGGCATCTCAGCAGGACCTGGACTGTAATTTGGTTTGGGCTGCAGCCCATGCTCTGCGAACCCTTACGAGGAATGTACCTGCTGCAGGAAGATCCAGACATCTCTTTTTGCTCTACTGGTGAGTGCCTGATAGTTCTCGTGGCTCTTTCGAGGCAATCCTATATTGGATCGATGATCATGTGACAGTCAAGGGTCTTATTACAGCCATGAGTACGTGTGAATATTTTTCTTCACATGAGTAACATTATCGACTCTGTAGTTGGCACGAAGAGTGAGACCATTTTAAGCTTGACCTTTTTGAGCATTACACTATCCGTGTTTTCCAGGATTCGAGGAATGTGGCATCTAAATCCGACAATGGACCCATTTGCTCAGCAGAGTTGGGAGGTTGTGTTCTCATGAAGCTGCGTTAGAGGTTAGTCTTCGTCGTGTTTTTCAAAGGAGTCATATTTCAGTTGCAAGGTAGCCAGTGTGCCTCATCCGAGCCAAAGACGATCAAAGCATGATCCTAAAAGCCCATGCGCGTATCCACTTTTTAGACTTTGTGCCACCTTTTCGTGCTGAGAAAATGTGTCCCGTTTTCAGGTCACTCATCCTTAAGAAGCACCAGAATTCTCATGTATCCAACTTAATGGTTGAACCATGAATCCGTTTACCCATTACACATGGTCTTGAATCACACATGACAGTACACGATGAGGCGGTCAAGAACCGGGAACATAGCATGTGAGCCTTAGATGACTGACTTCACTTGGAGGAATTGTCTTCAGGTCTTATTGGAATACTCATGGACAAAATCCGCTCCAATCAAGGACTAAGAAGCCGGTTAGCATGGAGCCGTTTTCGTCGGTTCTCAGCAATCAACCAAAGACTGTATTCCACCACAATTTTTCACAGCTGCATTTAATTGAACGACTTCTGAAATGAGGGATGATATGAGTTGGAGCATTGAAGGTTAAAGCTCGGTGAATGCCTCCTGGCTAAGTTCAGAACGACCGGGGCTTGCAAGCTCTTGACTTTTCAGCAAAGGATTTGATGCTTCGATTCCCACAAATGCACACGACGCCACACATTTTTCATCACCTCATGGGTCTTCAAAATCCAGAAAACACTCAGACGAAGTGAAGGGCAATATCATCTTCTCCTGTAGGTCGATTCCTACACACCTGGCTATGAGGCTCAAATCTCTACGTGTACAACGGTTTCAGGTCAAACTCGGGGTTCAGGTTTTCATCAAATCACTTACAATTATCTTTTTGAAAGAAAAGTATGCATCGTCTAGAATAGTAATACCTGGATGAAATCAGCTACAAAGATTGTGAAAGTTCAAAACACCTAGTTTGAGAATTACTAATTGAAGTGGCCTGATGAGGGAAGCACTTTCGTTGTGGCTAAGCACCCGGCGAATTTCGGCAGCCGTTATAAATACCTGTCTTGTCACCTGACCCTGGTTCTTGTAGGAATGTCCGTCCTCTCTGTACCCTGGGGGAAAGTGTGGAGGTCTATCCTCGAGTTGGAGGTGATTTGGTATGTTGGAAGTAGCTACATATTGACTGTCATTCGGAGGACCATCACATGGTAGTGCTTATTCAGCTTTACACGATTTCCTGCCATAACGATGTTGGACGTCAAAGACTACAAAATGTCAGTGCGCTCCTCCGTACTGAGTTCGGACATTCTGAATGTGAGATACTTCTTCGAAATTGTCGTGGACAGAACTTTGTTAATTCTCTTTGTCAGAATTCAATCTTTGTGTAGAACTGTACACTATTTGCCCTCTATGAATGTGACTCTAGACGTTACCAGTCTCAATGGACCTATTCTTATCATTCATTCGATGACAAAGCAAATCAGTTAGGCATTCATGTGATCTACTTTAGACTCTAGGATCGAAGGCACCCTATGTTGGACCTTACCAAGTAATACAGCGAAAAGATGGACGACCCCATCAAGTTCTACAGGATGGAACCGAATGATTAAGTTGGAGCGACAATAATTCACGATGGAAAACATGATATATTGTATTTAGCATCCGAACAATGCGGGTAAAACAGTGTACATACTGTGACCATATGAAAGACGGTTCGGATTACACCAGCCAATGCCGCAGGTGTGGAGTAATAATAGTGAACGGGAAACTTTTATGTATCGAGAAACCTCAGGATATACTTGCCTATGGGCGGATGCAATCAGTAATATCCTAATCATTAAAGTAGCCAAAGACATTCTTGAACGTTTTTTAGGTCTCTGTTATTTGTTCTGCAAGATCTGCTCCACGATCATAGAACTGTAAACTGAGACAGATTGAAATATTAAATAACTCAACTTAACTCCTAACGTTCTTAATAATTGTTGCCAGATTTTATTTTACTTGGAAAACGCATTAGCCTTGACTATGAGATTCCATCTTTAACCTCTTGTGAGAATCTCATATCTCTTTCTCCTGATCATCAATTAATATTGGGTTTAGTTGCATTTGAAAAATACATTGCCAAAAAAATCATGCTTTTCACATATCAATACTGATAAATTTTAGTCAAAATTTATATAATCCAAGTCAAACATTTTAAAATTTTTGAAACTTTGAGACAACCTTTTGAGCTCTTTCAACTCTAGGAGTATACACAAATTTCAATATATACACTACCTTGAGTTTTAAAAATATATGAGGCTTCAACGCTACTCTTTAATGTATTTTAAATAGACTTCAATAATCTCTACATCCTTGGTTTCACTTTCAAATTTCAAATCAACATATTAAATTAATTATAACTTAGATAGCATCAATTTATATTTCTACCGTACAAGTGAAGCTAATACCTTAAATTTCTATCCAGACCTTACAAGATTCTTGTACTTAAAAGTATTTCAAAACTCTTCAAATTTACAGATATTTATTGGTTCACACTTCACCATTATTGAGAAAATTGTGTAATTTGTTTTATGAGATAATTTATCCAAATCAACTTCAATTTATTTTTAAATCAATAGTTTATATTAGTGAAACTTTTCATTCACATTTTCTGAATGTTGCAGTGGACAAAAAGCTGATATTATGTTATATCCATATGTCCGTGTCAAATTTACTTTTATAGATAATGTTCTAACAAGCAATTAAATAGATCAAACTTCATGTCATATGATTGGATTTTACTTGATTAGTCTCTAGTATGTACCAATGTACACAATTAAAATCTTCGCTTTTACTTTAACCTTAAGCAGGCTCATAAAATCTGGCATCTATATTTAGATGCCGACTTTACTAGAATTAAACTGGCCAATGTGCCACAATTTACTTATATAGACTAGTGGGCCAGATCACCCGTTGACCATCTCATTAATAGTTTTCCGTATTTTGCACAATATTAAAAGAAATTACAAATTTCTTGAATATTTAGTTTTCACCTTGATTGTGTATCTTGAATTTTATGAGATAGATGAAAAAAAATCTACATGTTAACAACAGAGTCTAATAGTTAGTTTTTATATATGTATCTTAATGAATTTCAAAACACAAATTGTTAATGTTTATTATAATTAATACACTTAGACTACAATTCATTCTTCATACTAGTATAACAATAATTTTGGACCATATATTACATTCATGTACAGATGGGTTCAATATTTTATTTGTCTTGAAGAAGGTTTTACATTAAATGGATAAAGTGTTAAAATATAAACCAGAAAAGAAACAAGTTTTGAAAAAAATTGTTTAAAAAAAAGAAAAAAAGATAAGGATTTTATTAGAATTTAAAATTATTTTTTTTGAAAGTTTTTATTACTTACAGAAAATTTACATTAAATAATGTAATTGAAAAATTTTTAAACACTTGAAAACATTGATACTTATCATTAAAAGAAATTTTATAGAGAAATTAAAATGAAAAGAATTATATTGAAATATCTAATAAAAATATAAAACACAAATGATGTGAAAAAAATTCCTATTAATTCTTGAGAGAAGTAATTTTGAAAATTGCAAAGTTACATGAACTAAATATTAATTAAAATTAGTCTGATTTTTGTAATACAATTCATTACAAGTATATAACATACATATTTTTTATCAATATAACTGGTTAAAAAGTTAAATATAGTAGCCAAGAATATAATAAATGAAAATATAAGAAATTTTGTTTGAAAAATGCTAGAGTAAGGCAATTTTTTTGTCAGAGTAGAATATTCTTTCAACCATGAAAATATTCTTTTGGTTAGAATATATCCTTAGTGAAAGTATTTTCTCAGTGTGAGTATTTCCTCAATTAGAATATTCACTCAAACAAAATTTTTCTTCACGGTATTTTGGTACATTCGGGAAACTCTAAGAAGATAACAAATGAGCGGAAAGTAAGAAACTACCACAACTTCTAGCATTTGTCGTATTGAGATTCAATTAGTAAGGCAGAAGTAGAAGGTTACAAGAACTTGATATGCTGTTGAGTGAGAAATCTGCTAACTTCAACAACATTGAATGAAAAGAACTTCAGAAATTGTAGTATACATCATACAGTAAAACCCCTGCTAAGTTATCCCCCGCTAAGTTATAACCCCTCGTAAGTTATCAAAAATTTACGGAACAAACATCGTTCTATGAGGACTAAGTTATAAAGCATAAGTTATGTCCTCAATGACCAAAATAAATTTTTCAGAGGTTTTTTATTACTGCTTAAGCCAGCCATCGAGCGTCGCTTGTTGGAGATTTTCGAATCGAATGGTGCTTTGGATTCTACGTAGCTGACAATGTACTTGGTGCTCCACAGGATCCGCTGAATTTAACATTGAAATCACCACCGATAATCCTTTTAGCTTTTCAGCACGTGTAAGTTGTGTTGGTTCCTCCTCCTCAGGATCTCCGATGAATGGGTCATTCTGTTGGCCAGTGACAAGATTTGCGATCTACTCGTCATTCAGAAACATATGCTCCACACCGCTTTCCTCGATCGGATTCAACAGCGATGCAATTGACATTGGATCCCGCAGAGGTAACCTGTGTAGAGCATCCGTGAGCTCTTTCTCGACCTGCTCCTCTTCTAAAAACGCCCGACGGTTGTCTTCTACAGCCTCGAACAGTCCTGTGTGGCGAAAGCAGTTCTCGATCGTCTGCTGCGATATCTCGTTCCATGATGCGAGGCACCACCTCATTGCGGTAAGTTGATCAACTGTGTAGAGGTTGACCTCATTCTTCTCATCACGATCCAATGCATTTTGCAAGTGGAAGCGTGGGTAATGTCTCTTGAAAGCAGCGATAATCCCGGCGTCCATGGGCTGAATCTTTGACCTCGTGTTTGGCGGCAGTAGGCATACTTCAACATTTGGAGTTGGGCACTCATTAGTGATATGTGAAGGTGCATTGTCCATCAACAGCAGGATGTGGCGATTTGCTACACGCATCTCTGCATCAAAGCGCTTTAACCACTATTGGAAAAACATCCCAGTCATCCAGGCTTTTTTAATTGCTCGGTAATAAAATCCAAGCTGTTCGTCAGTTTTGCGATTGAAGCAACGAGGTTTCTGGGCGTTTCCAATGAAAAATGGCGGCAGTTTGTGATATCCATTGGAACTGTCCTTTTTAGAACCAACAATACGTTGTTGGGTAATTGTCGTATCTGGCACCATACGGTAAAAAAGGCCCGTTTCGTCCATATTGTAGACATCTTCCGGATTGAAGGCAGCAATACGGGCCCGTAATGCTGGCATTGCCGCTTCGATCGCATCATCATCGACTGATCCGGCTTCACCATGGATTTTAAAGCTCTGTAGTTTGTTGCGGGACAGGAACTTATACAGTCATCCATTTGAAAATTTGATGCTGCCTTCAAGTATTTTGAGCATTTCTGCAAATCGTTGACATTGCGCTTTGATGAGATCGTATGTAATGAAGACATTCCGGTGCTGGCACTGCAGGACCAAGAGTGAAAGTGCTTCTTCAAGATCGGGAAAATTCACGGTTCTCAGCCTTTTTGCGTGAAGCTCGTGTTCATCCATTAGCTAATAATCATGCTTCTTCTTTAGAATCTTGCTAATGGTAACTTGCGATGGTGCCGCTGTAAGCCCAAATTTCCCTTGGTCCATGCTGCAACTTCTGCCTGCGACAACGAAGCGTTGGCTTCCTTATATTTACAGATTTGAAGGCGTTGCTCATTGGTGAAGCGTGGTGCCATGCTGCTGCCGATGAAAGAAGTAGATGAGCAAGGAGTGCGAAGAAAAGCGGAGTGAAGGGGCGAAGAGCTGAGAACGAAGAAGTGGGAAGAGTGGTAGAAGGGCAGGGGAGTGCGAGGAGCGAGCTTCTAATATTACACTGCCTAGATGACATACATAGTCAAAATGCACTTAGGGTTTAGGGTTGGCTAATTGGCTACGGTACATACCTCCCAAAAGTTATAACCTCCCGTAAGTTATCAAAATCCACTTCCACCGAGGCTATAACTTATCGGGGGTTTTACTGTATTGGTATATTTATAACTATAAGTTTTGAAATAGGTGGAGTACTATGATGAGATGAGTGTAATGTTTGAGTCTCTTCAGAGACGATTCCATCACAACTAACAGTCAAACATGTTGTACATCTCTTTGAAGCTCATGAGCTTCAAGATGAGAGATTCTAGTACCAAGATCCAATATCACATCGACGCCTTCGATGATCTTGTGATAGATTTGCAGAATCTTGGCGAGGAAATATCAGATAAAAATAAGTCACTTCATCTCCTCAGCTTGTTGCCGGCATTGTATCAAACGTTATCATCGTGATAGACAGATCATCACTTATAATAAGGTTGTAAGTGCTCTTTTGAAAGATGACATGTAGTAAAAGATGATGTTATCATCTAATCCATCCATTTGTCCAAGATGGCATTGAACTTGATTCAAAATTGGTCACGTTTAAGAAATGATGGGGATGGAAAACATGTTGCATTTAAAGGAAGATTTAAATTAAAGGGTAAGATTCCTTAAAGTAAGACGGTAGTGTGTTGATGATGTGACAAGAGTGATCAAGTCAAGAAATAATGTCGGCAAAAAAGTTCAAAGGCGATATTTTGTTGGCAAATATGACAAAATATTTTGAACGTGGAGAGTATGACTTGTTGGAAGATGACCTATGATAACAAAAGTACAGCCTATGCAATTTTCCAAAGGTTATTATTATGTATGAATTCTTAACAATGCTTGTTTATAACACATTTGTTACATAAGATAATATTTTTGCACTTTCTAAGTATCAAGGGGATTAATTTTTACGAGAAATGATTGAATCTGTAGGAATGAGGATGTTGTATTTGTGAAGATCCGCATGTTTCATGTATCAAACGTACACTAATCCAAGTTAGAGTCATATGTGACATGAGAAAGATTTTGATTTCTATTGGAACGTTAGACTTTTATAGTATAGAGTGAAGCTCTAAAAAAGACGTGTTAGACGTTGAAACACGTGATAAAATTGATCTTTGAGGACATAAGCGCAATAGTTTGTACATGCTAGAGAGCAACACCATATGTGGAGAAGTTCACTTTACTAGATCTCAAGTTGATATGTCTCATGTATGTCATTCTAGGTTAAGACACCTGAGTGACAGATATATACGCCTCCTTGATGAGAGAAAGTTGTAACTTGATTTGATAAAAGAATCTTGACATTTTGCAAACATTGTATCATAGGCAAGCAGCTCATGCAAGCTTTTAGTGTTATGACATATAGTTCCAAGATGTTAATTGAGTATATACATAGTGATATGTGTAGATTCCCTTCTATTTTTTCATTCTTTGAAAAGTTGTACTATGTATGATTTATTGATGATTAATCAAAGTATTTGTGGAATTATTTTCTCACATGCAAGTTTAAGATGTTTCCAAGTTTTAAAAGTTGACGGTTCCAAGTTGAGATTCATAGTGGACAAAGTATGAGATTTTTTTGCACGTATAATGGAAGGGGGTATGCTTATGATGATTTTCAAAGTTATTGCAAAAAGTAGGAGATTATTCGCTATCTCATCACAATTTATATTCCGCAATAGAATGCTGTTTCTAAGAAACTCAATTTGTTGGAAAAAGTACAGAGTATGTTGAACCAATCAGGTTTACCATGTGAATTTTGGGCCAAAGTTTTCAAAACTGTAGTTTATTTGATAAAACCTTTTTTCTTATAGTGCAATCAATTTTTTGACACCGTTTGAATTGAGTAAAAAATGGATGGCTGATTATAATCATTTGACAATTTTTGTATCTATTGACTATACTATCATATCCAAGCAAAATAAAATTAAAGTTGTTACTATATTCAAAAAGTGCCGTTTTTTTCATATGCTAGTGGCGTGAAAGATTATAGACTATGGGATCCAAAGCTTGTAAGTTTATTGTTCGTAGGGATGTTATTTTTGATGCGCCTAGATCATTGAAAGAGAGAGATAAATTTCAAGCTCTCCATACTAACAAGGAAAATTTCTTGTCTAGTATATTGTTGAAAAATAGTTTGATACTTACGCGATTAATGATCTTACGCAAGAAGTAGCGCAAGTAGAGTTGAAGCAAGTTTATGAGAAACAAAAACTAGAAGAGTAGGTTATTGTTGGTGAGTATAGTGTATCTTCACTAGACAATAGAGATGAACAAGAATATTTTTTGAGGAGATCATCAAATTGGGCTAGTAGAGTCATGGTCAGGTATGATTTATGAGCTTATTCTTTCATTTTTAAAGATCGTGACGTTGATACAGAGTATGATGATGGTATTGCGTTGATCTTAAAAGAAGTAAAGAGTGAATCTTCTTTGTAATGTAAGCTCAAGCTTCTGCCAATGAGCTTGAGTGGAATGTTGTTATAGAGCGTGAGATGTAGTTGCTTATTGATAACAAGACTTAGAAGCTAGTTGACTTTTCTAGGTACATGCGTTGATTGATTGCAAATGGGTGTACAAACTAAAGTATAGTCCAACAAGTGAGAAAGCAAGAATCTTCAATGCCAGATTGATGACTAGAGTTTTCACAAAGAAGAAAGGTGTGCACTACAACAAAAATTTCTCTCTTGTAACGAAGTATGTTTCGTCTGGTATGTACACTGACTGCAATATTTAGTCATGTATTTAAGTTGTTTGCATCTTTTGAGCAAGTGCAATGTGTTGATCTAAAACCAATTGATTGTCATAGTTTAGCAAACAATGACAAATGAAAAACAAATGAGCAACAATGATAAGACAATTCTCAACTTATAGAAGCTTGAGGTTGAATTATATAGGTTATATAGATTACTTGTACCTTAACATTGATTAAGGAGGAGATTGTTAGTATTAATTCATCTTTTGGATTAAACTCTATTATTAGTTAGCCCACCGTCTAAAACTTGGATATTTAATTCCCCAGCTTCACTATTTAACCCGGCATGCGCATTGTACATTTGTGTGTTTGCCTTCCCGTGGTTGTAACTACTTGGCTGAACCACGTACTTGCAAGTCTCTGAGTATACCTCCCTGTTGCACTACTATTTGTGATTTTTTGCTTTGGTCAAATTGTTGTAACTTCTCAAGAAATTCCTCTATAGTTAAATCTAGTTATAAAGAGGGGCATTTTGCTACGTTTTCTTCTAGATTTTCCTGCTGAGTGATTAAAAAAGTTGTGGAGGTAACTATTTACTCAACATGAGTTAAGGGAGAGATTGTTAGGGTGTAACTTGGATTTTGTGTTAATCTTTGGTTACCTAACTCTAGTTAATGGCCAGGTTAGCTGCCACAATATAAATCCATTGGCTTTTGGCTTTTGGTATGGAGAACTTCATTATTATACAAAGTTGATGTTTTTCTCTCCATGGACGTAGCCCATACTCGGATGAACCACATACTCGTTGCATCTATGTCTTCGCGTGTAATTCTTGCATTTTACTGATTTCTGATTTTTCACTTTTATTGTTATCATTCTCTGATTTTACACTTTTATCGCTGTCATTCTCGGTGTAACATGTAACAAGGATTACATAATTACACAATTGATTTAAAACATGATATTGCTTAACATTTTGCTATATGACATGATATTTGATATTTTGATGATAGATTGATCATTCAATCAGATTTTCTTAAAATAAATTATGATGAAATATAAATCAATCCTACTCACTTTATTATAATGATAATTTTTTAGATTTGAGTTATTTTAATCAATTTATTAACACATCTGGATTCACACAATGAATTTCAAACAGTATTTGAAGCTTTTTTTTCTTGAAATGTTACATATACTTGATTATTTTAAATGAAATGTTTTTAGATAATTTTTCATATTCAATAATATTATTATTTTATTATTTCTATCATTAACATTCATTTATGATATAATCTATTGAAATAATTTATATAGAATTTTTATAATTGTGTAATGTATATTACATATGACTTGTCTTAAAAATTTGGTGAAATTTTTGTATATATTTATATTAATCATTTTTGGTTAATTTTAAATTCATGGCAATAATAATTATATGTACTGTTTATAAACTTTCTCTTAAAACCCATCTATGTTAAACTTTATGCTTACATAATATTTTTTTGATCACTTCATGCATGTATATATAAATATAAATATAAATAATTTCATATTAAAATAAAATTAATATTTCTAATTTATAATTTCATCACTCTAATCTGTTTGTATTACAAACGACATCTGATATTTTTGAAAGATGAAAATTATGAAAAATGAATTTTATGATTGATCCATACATTTCACTATTATGTTAAAATTATTTATATCTTGTATTCATATGACTAGTTTTTCAAATGCACTATTGAACCATAGATTTAATTGAACATTACTGTATAAATTTTCAAAATTTTTTTATTGCTAAGTATAAACCGAGTTTTCTTACAGTATAAGGATTTGTCTAGGCCATAATCCGACTAACTTGAGTTACTGGAAGATCCGAGTTAAAATCTTAGTTTAAATGATTGATATAATTTAACAATGATGAAATATATATCTAAAATTTTCATAAAAAAATGTCAAATTCCATAAAAAATCATTCAAATTAATTTAAAGAAAACGGAATAAATCGATATTGATGAAAGAATTATTTATAATATAATTTCCTGAAAAGAGTTTACTTCAATGTACAGTACTTCTAAATCTCTTCTACCAGTTATGAAAAGTTTATTAATTGTTGGTTTAACAAAACCCAAGAATATAAAGTCAGAAGACACGAGTAAAATTTATCTATGGCACGTTGCTTCAAGAGATGAAAAGCAACGTTTTCGGTGCGTAGGAGCGATTGTGTGAAGGACAGAAAGTTTCCGCGGTCTCGGGGAGAACTTGGTTGAGTGCAGAGTTTTGAAGCAATGATAGCTAGTTGGTCTCGGTTTTTAGCAAGATCTTATACGTGGATGCCCGACAATTTTTTTTTACCAAATCTCCAATTTCGCCAAGAGAATTAAAAAAAACACCACAAATAAAAACAATGATACCATATCAGTGATATGGTATCGCAGAGACAGGTGGACAGAATTGCTCACGTTCACGAAAAAGTACAAAGTTCTTCTTCGGACAACATGTTTTAGTTGTCAAACAAGGAACTACTCACAATGAACTTGACAGATGTGCTGTGAAGTAAACTTCCAGTTTGGACAGTGGTCTAATTCAAGTAGTCGCCACGAAAATCGCATTTTGATCGCCTCCTGTTGAAATACGACCATGAGCCCTTGCGAACCCAGCAAAATTCTTTGTATTCATCGTGTCTCACCGAAACTACGAGGGAAGAAATCTAAGAAGTGTCGGGCGATGCTACCTGATCATAGACCGTTCGTCTCTCTTCACTCTGGTATCTGATGGGATATTGGGAGCTTGGGATTTGATCGAATGAGATGTCTGGACATTGACTTCTGCCGCGGCATGCGGAGCAGAGATATTTATGGCCAGTTCCAGGGCGGAGAAGCAACAACGCTTTTGGCACGAGCCCTGAACTTCCTCGTGCGGTTTTACCTCTGGCGACGTATGGAGCTCAGAGTCAAACATGCACTTCATCGTCTTCCCTGATCAGCCTTGCTCTAGCAAATCAGTGAACAACAGGTAGACGAGATATATGAGGACTGGTCGCGGCTCATCGTTTAACACAAGAGTATGAATTCAGGGGCTTCCATACTCTGGAGAGTCTCGTACAGTTTTGTCTATTTCGAGGCCTTTCCAACTGCTGCACTTTAGGAATCCACGAGTTTCACCTTTCCAGTCGAGCTACCGAAGCGATCAGAAAGGGGTCTCTTGCAACTTGACGTGGAGGTGAAAGCAGACTGGTATCTTTGCCAGGTGCATGGCCATATTTCCCATTGAGATGCTATTGGGGCCTAGTCTCCTATATCCCGTTTTCTTTCGACCTTAGTCTTATTTTACTATGTCCGCATCTCTTCGCTGCGCATCACGAGTACAAAGTACGAAGCTCTGTCGACCGTCCAAAGTCTTAATAAGGGCTGGAGATAAATTATTTGCTTTCCTTTCGGTCGGGGTTAGCCGATTTAAAATATCAGTGAAACACGGTAGATGTCCCGTGAAATAATGTATAGCCTTGTCCGTAGATGAATTGCCACTTTTCACGCCATTCGGCCTCCACCCCGAATCCGTATAACCGATGGACACACGGACCAATTGTAAGGCAATGAGGGGCAGGATCGAAATCATCGGATTCACAGGAGCAGCGTCCACTTCAATTATTTCAAGCAATGTCGCTTTTCAGGCCACACAGGATCGGCAGTAAAAGCTTTCGGCACACTGTTTTGTACAGCAGGAAAGGCATGCGGCACCTCGTAAAAGTGAACACTGAAGGTGACGGGCTGAAATTATTCGCCCGGCAGTTTTACCCACTCCCCACCGAGACGGGAATAGCTTTGTTGCGCTAAAATATGATGCAGTGAGGACCGAGCTTTGTCCCGTTCATGCATGAATGCCCATCCTACATCCTGTGATTGCACGATCACTAGATTTGTGTTTGAATCTCCACCGCCCATCTCACGATCGGAAGCCAGAGTGGCCTTCCTACCAAACAGTGCCCTACTGAAAGATTTAGAGCTGTACATAGCGAGAGAACGGTGGAAGTGCAAACCCGTCGAGAAAAATCTGCGATGAACAGCGAGGCCCGGCCTATGGGCGATCGGAGCCGATAAGTCTTCGGCATAGGCGAGTCCTGGGCCCACTGAATCAGAGCGTCCGATTAACCCGTATTTCGCCCGGAATGGGCTGAGTCGGACAAACGCTGGGACCTTGTTTACAACTCGCCACGTGTGCCTGAGCAGTTCGCTATGCCACGGATTAGAGCCGCAGAGCAACGTATACCGTAGATATCTCGACACGTCAACCGTGCACGGACGAGCTTCTACCCCCAGTCCCACGTGAAGACAATCAGGGGAATTCCATTCACCACGTGTCCGTCCGAATGCATGTTTACTGAACACCTGTCGAAGTTCCTGAGGCTTGACAGATGCGACCATGTCTAACCACGGAGAGGTTAGAATCTTGAGCTCCGCGGGCCCCGCACGGGGTTTTGCCTCAAACATTTCCGCCGGGAAGCCTTCCTCGCGTATTGGAATACAGTGAGTGAAATATCCACACGCTTTCGCATTGGATGAAAGTGCCGCAGGAGTGATTTTTCGCCTTCGATCCGTACGTTATGGGGGTCAGGGCTTGGCGGTGGGGTAAAATGCTAACCAGGGTTGGAAACCCCCCTTGGTAGAAGGGGAATCTGGAAAAGCGGGCCTCGCGGGGTATACATACAGAGGGAGATTGAAGCGTTCAGTTGGCCAAGTTCCATAGGACGCTGTTTGCGGGCAAAGAGTCTCGCAATCTTTCAGCAATTCCGTGCGTCTTTTGGAGTTTCTTGGGGATTTTCCAGGTCCATCCCCACAAAGTCGATCGATCGCTTCTCGATTCGAGAAGCGGCGGTGTGGAGAGCGAACTCGTGACGAGAATCTCGTATTGCGGAAGCGGCATTTTGTTGTCGTTGACAGAGTTTGAATTTTGTGAAGAGCAGACTGAGAGTGTACAGAGGAACCGACAATCAAAATGCTGAGCTGTGGAGTTTTAGCGAAGGCCCAACCTCTGGTAGTATGTCCAATTGCCAGTCACTCTCTGGAGAAGAAGAACGGTAGAAAGCACCTAGCGGCTGGTGGTGCGGTGGATTTGCCCTCTTGTACATGCGCAACCACGCGAACGTTGTCTGTCTCTCAAGCGAGCTGCTCCAAATTGTCATTGAAAAGTAGTAGTTTTTTCTCTAGAAATCTGTCGTCGCTTACATCATCCCGAGTTGAAAATGGGAGGAAGGCGAGCAAAGCTGGAGATACCACCCCTCGCGCTGCGGTGGCTGTTGATGCTGTTTCCACGGTAACGTTTACTTTCTTCAGTTGTGTGGCTGCCTACACACAGTCGAGGTAGCTCGAAACTAGATGGTTGGACAGTCAGATACATGAAATCTTAAGTCATGGCCGAAGCAGCGAAAGTGGTGGTTCGATTCCGATTCTTTATCAATCTGATTGTCGAATGAATGTCGAGAATCAGCATTCGATCCTTAACATAGTGAGTAGATTTGGGCCAGGATGGTTTCGTACTGAGTCATAGGGTTGTACTATATGCCATTCGTATTCTTGCACGCTGTGTGAAGTTTTCGCAACGTGTTCTCGCCATGAGTAGCTTGCCGACCGAAGACTGGGACAAACATTGGTTTAAACCCACGAAATATTAAGGTCTAGTTAAGTGTACGTTCTAGCATGCGCTTAGTGGATTACACAAGGTGCTGCCAGGTGTATCAAGTGATGAGCAGGAAATATCCCTTCCATTTGAACCTCTGAAGCTGTGGTCCTATTCATACGCCCGAATAGTTGGCTTTGCAATCGATTCAACTCTGCTTTTCTGATTTTATTACACAGGATCTTCTGCTGCAGATAAGACGACACGTATTTAAAGACCTAACAGCTGACGTATGCCGTAGATGCCAAAATTCCTGGACTCTGTCAAGCTCCCTTTATGTCTCCTATTTAAACGCGGAGTTCCTGCTTGCTGAAATCCTCATCAGACGCCGCTTCTTGAGTGAATTAGACGAATCCTCCAACTGATGTTTAGCGTCGCCTTAAGATCCTGTTTTTCCCCGTGAATCTTGGGATAGCCATTGAGGCTTCGTTGACAAGAGCACGAAATATGCTTAGTCCATCGCAGGCTTTTGCCCTGTTTACGCGGGCTTCTTGATTGGTTACTTCATTTGTATTAATATATGGATTCTGCGATTTTGGTCTTTGGAATGATACAGGCTACGGTCGAATTTCAAATCGATGGAGGCGCTCATTTAAAGGTAAATATCAAGTTGTTTTCTTGTCACATTTTCGATATGCGGGTATTGTCCACGTACTTTACCAGATTCATCATCCAGGTCTACAGTTTCTGCATTTTTATCCCAGATAGCTCATGCTGCGACCGGTAGGCGGCTCTTCTCATCGCATGGATTTTCCAGGTGTCTCGAGCTGCAAGCATTGATTTTAGCCTGGACCATAAACATTCCGTTCAAAAATCTGAATCTTCTGCTGATGACTGCTCTCTATCTTTGAATCAGGTGAAGATATCAGGGGCATCACCTGGATCGCCTGCCGTAATTGAATTAGAGGTGTATAACTCAAGTGCGTCCCAGCTTGTCCTCCACTGGGGGGCCACAAAGTCAGGAAAAAGGTACACTAAATCTTGGGAACCATGAAATTTATAATTTGGCTTTATGCCTTGGACGCAAGTCCAACGCAAGTTTGACATAGCTATCTTGCAGAGGAGCTACTAACATATACTTTGGTTTCGTTGTCATACGCCGAACAGCAAGTGGTATCTCCCATCCAGAAGACCGGCCGATACTCGGGATTTTCAAAACCAAGCCTTGCAAACGCCATTTTTGAAGGTGGTTTATCGTTTTTACCCTCAACCACGGTAGCCAAGAGTTCGTGTAGTTCTCGTAGTTGCCTGCTAAGTATGTCAGAGGTTTTAGGTCTTAATCCTGCCTGCTAAGTATGTCAGAGGTTTTAGGTCTTAATCCTGTTTCCTGTCGTTCTGGAACATTGCTCAGGATGATAACGAAATCCTGCAATCATATGATCATATTATCTTTGTGCATGCGCTTGTGAGCATCTTCGTGTTCCGCACACCCGTTGTTGCTGACATTCCATCTGATTTTCAGGACGGGAACAAAGCCTACCTAACAGTTGAGCTAGCAGATGCTGATCTCAATGGTATCGAGTTTCTCCTAAAAGAGGACAATACAGATAGATGGTAAGCACTTACCCAGCCCACATTGCATCCTTGTGTTTCGAAACATATGACAGACTCAGCCTTCGTCGCAATCGTAAGTGGATCCCGAAACGAACTTTGTTGGACTAAATTTGCGTGAAGCACTCTCTAATGACGTTCAATTTGTTCAGGTTCAAGAATCGCGGTGGAAACTTTAGAGTGGACGTGCCAAGAGCAGATGTGGATTTTTCAAACATCTCTGTTCCAGAGGATCTGTGTGGAATTCAGGCATATTTACGCTGGGAAAGAAATGGCAAACAAAACTACTCACCTGAGCAGGAGCAGGTACTGCTGTCCTCTAGTTCGGTTCTCGCACAGCTATAGAACTGCAGCTGTCCTGTAGTTCTATAGCAAGAGCAGGTGCACCTGCTCTTGCTGTAGCAACTTCACTTCTGAACTACATTGTCGACTCTGGTCAGGAGCAATAGAAAACTGAACAGTTTTATTGGATCGTTTTCCAGAGGGAGTACGCAGAAGCCCGGAAAGATTTGCAGCGCGAAGTGGCGAGCGGAGTCTCCATCGAGGACATTCGCCGACGATTCGGAGCTGGTGGAGAAAGCAAGGACGAGGGCGGTAACAAGGACAACCATAGTTCGAAGAAAACAACTCAAAGTGCACCTCAAAAGAATTACAATGGCCACAGAGTCTCTCGGAAGAGGAGGGATCCCATGGAACTGCTGAACAAATACGACGAAGTCAAGACCGGGACTGCTGCAACGTCTGCACCAGCACCTCCAAGGGAGCCTACTCCGCTTGAGATGGGAGCCGAGGTCATGGAAGGTGTTGACAGTGGAGCTGTCGTTGTCAAGAAAATTTTCAAGCTGGGAGGATCTAGTCTTCTGGTAAGGAATGCTTTACACGAAGCATTCCCCGGTTTTAATTTCTTAATCTACAAAGTCTTAATATATAAGGACATAGTGTTCTCTTAATATGGATAGACTGCATGGGTAAAAGTTTTTTTTAAGAGGACCTTGTTATGATCGGATATCCAGGTTCTCGTGACAAACCCCGGAGGAGAGGTTCGTGTTAGGATGGCAACGGACATGACCGAGCCCGTGTCAATTCATTGGGGTTTATCCAAGGTTAACAACAGGGAATGGCAGGTAATGTTAACTGCTCATTTTTTCAAACCGCCGCGTACTATGTTTTCCTCGGAATTGCATTCTGTTTTGTTCAGTTGAACTTTTTTCTCATTCCTGAAAGATGTAATCTCAGGCTCCTCCCGAATCAGTTGCGCCCGAGAACTCTACTCTTTTAGAAGGCTCTTGTGAAACTCCTCTGAAGAAAGGTTTCGCAGGAGACGAAAGTCTTCAGGTTGGTTTTCATTTCCTTGAATTGTTCTAAGTAGGTTCATTATTATGGCTGGCTCGTACTTTTCACACTGGCGAGATGTTCGGAAGTTTTCGTCAAGCATTTCTGTGCTGCAGAGCTTTCGATAGATTAAAGTTTGAAACTGTTTGGAGTGTGCGACAAAGTTATTCCTCCACACTTTGACTGACAAAATTATGTATTTGTTTCTCTGGTTGTGCAATGTAGTCTCTTGAAATTGTGGTGGGAGATGCTGGTTACATCGGAATGCCTTTTGTCCTCAAATGTGGAGGTAACTGGTATAAGGACAATGGGGGTGATTATTACGTATCTTTAAAACCAGTGGAAAAGAAGAAATTGAAGGTGATTATTAATCTTTTCTCGCTTAGATTGCGGTTTGATTTCTAGTTGTAGTTGATATTACTGTGATTGGTAGTTCCCGCACGTGGGTTACTACAGAACTAAAGAGAAACATCGAAAGAGGATTCGTCCTATTGTGAAGATGCAAATGACGAGAATTTCCTGTTGCATTTTAGGCGCTTGGAGACGGTGCTGGTACAGCCAGAGCCTTCTTGGAGGAAATAGCTAACCAAGAAAGCGAAGCTCAGCGATCATTAATGCATCGGTAACTTCTGCTCTTCAAAACTTCTACGCTTGTCAATTGCACCAGAGCATTCATCTGCTTCTGTCTCTAATTTGCTTAAAGTTCCGACTGAAATGAATGCCGTTTGTGTTTCAGCTACAACATCGCGGTTGGATTAGCATCACAAGCCAAGGAGGAGGGAGAGTTGGCACTGGCTGGTATTTTAGTGTGGCTGCGTTACATGGCGACTAGACAGTTAATATGGAACAAGAATTACAACGTGAAGCCAAGGTGGGAGTTGCTTTAATCCAGATAGTTCCTATTTATCAAAAGTGGCCAGTGCAACAATTTGTGTATTTTCCTTTGAGTACCGACAGAGGGTATTACATGGCTTATGCGAGTTTATGATTAGCTTTGTAGGAACTTTAGTTAGAAGAATCCGTTAAGCCCCCCTCCCGATGTGTAGGAACCACTGGCAACGCTATCTTTCTAGTAGTATAGTTCACCCATCGAACATTCACCGCTCACAAATTGTGAGGTACTGAAGGGAAACCTCACAAACTGGTCTTTGAACAGAGAAATCAGCGCAGCCCAGGAGAAGTTGACAGATTTGCTGCAAGCGATCTACCGCGATCAGCCTCAAAATCGCGAAGTGGTGAGGCTTATCATGTCAACCGTTGGAAGAGGTGGGCAGGGTGATGTTGGTCAACGAATTCGAGACGAGATTTTGGTTATTCAGGTAAGGAATATCTTCTTCCATATCTCTGTACCCGTTATTGTTGAAAAGACCTTAAGTTCTTAATCTTTTGTGCTTCATATATGTGTTGCACAAGTGGTAGGAACCGGAGTGGAAAGCCCCTGCATGAATACCGTTGAGTATATTCGTAATCTTCCAGCAAATTTATCTGTGACCTTTCGTCGATGCAGCGCAACAATGATTGCAAAGGAGGAATGATGGAGGAATGGCACCAAAAGCTCCACAATAACACAAGTCCTGATGATGTCGTTATTTGCCAGGTGAGTTTTGTGTGTCGGGAAATGGCCCCAGTGTTTTTCCAAGTCATTCATTTAAGGACTCTCTAGAGTCGAAAACTTGTCTCTCAACCAATCGCCCTTTAAGCAAAACTGCTTTCGCTGATTGCATGTGGTATTGCAGGCTCTTCTCGATCATATCCAAAGCGGTTTTGATATGAATGTATACTGGAAAACTTTGAATGACAATGGTGTAACCAAGGAGAGGATGAGAAGTTATGATCGGCCCATAGTGTCTGAACCTAATCTCAGGCATGACCAGAGGGACGGCTTGATTAGGGATCTCACTGCTTATATGCGCACGTTGAAGGTATGATCTTAACATGGAACAACTTTTGAACTGTATAGTGCACTGATACTATTAGAGAATAAATGGTCTCAAAATGTTGTGGACTTCGTATGTTTCAAACGTTCACAGTTCCAATCTTCCATAACTGCTCCAGGCTTAAAAGTTCAAGGTCTTGAATCAAAAGAACTCTGTTTTACTGAAGTGTACTGAATTTATGGGGAGAAATGACGTTTGTATTTATGAGTACATTGATCCTATCAAGATTAATTTTATCGATTTTGTCGTGCTAACGCAGGCAGTACATTCGGGAGCGGACCTTGAATCTGCGGTTGCCATATGTATGGGTTATTCTGCTGAGGTAATTGCACGACGGAGGAGAGATTGTTTTGTCAGTACAAATGATGTGTATCCACAGCTAGTTCAGTGTAAAGCTGAAGTTGTTGTCATTAATTGAGGATGTTCATGCCAAGGTTCATGTCTGACTTCAGGGACAAGGCTTTATGGGGGGTGTCAATATTCATCCTATCAGTGGACTGTCAGGAGATTTGCCGGTAAGCATTATCTCTAAAAGCGATATGTGAGTTTTGTTTTAGAAATTTGCATGGTATAATTAAACGTTAACTCACTGCGAGGGCAGGTGAAGTCGAACATAATTTTTGAGGCGCCTCCTCTTTAGTGAGGAATTGACACAAATCTTCAAATCTTCTCTTTTCTGCTTCTGTTATGAATTAACTGGAGACATTTCTGCAATCCTGACATTTCAATTCATTACTTGAAGGGCTTGTTGAGGTTTGTCCTGGAGCACATTGAGGACCACGAGGTTGTCCCGCTATTGGAGGTGGGTCATTTCCTGATCTGTAGTATATGGTCGGCTTGTATTGTACTCTTATTTTAGCGTTCTCGCTTTTTCATAATGCGGTACTGATGTATGAAATCTATGCAGGGATTGCTGGAAGCACGCCGGGAACTAAGGGCAAATCTGTTGTCTAAGCATGACCGTCTTCGGGACATTATATTCCTTGACTTGGCACTTGATTCTTCTCTTCGTACAGCGGTCGAAAGAGGGCTTGAAAGTCTTGGAAACAGTGGGCCGGCTGTACGTATACTCGCCCTTTCTCCCATTTGTAGTAGATATTATAGCAGTTAGACCCTGTTTTTTTAACGTGCATGAATTTGTAGGGGCAACGCTTGTTACATCTGAAGAAGTGATGGTAGTGAACGTGTCACTCGTTGAAGCTGTGGGACCTACGCTATGACTAATGCATGATCTTCTTGCCAATACAGGATTTGGCTTCGATTGTAAGTCTTGTGGTTGAGAATCTTGCTCTATCCAGCAACAACAACGAGGAACTTGTTTATTGTCTAAAGGTAGGACATGCCATTCAATTTGTATACTTCTAGTCTGTTTATTGTGCAACTTTTCAACATACTGTCATTCCTAGCGTCACCTAATGATAAGGGCTTTGAAGATTTTTACAGGGTTTCAGTTGAGTCGATCTTTGGAACAAGGATAGCTGAAAACAGCAGTATCTTTGGGATTTGCAAGTGTGCTGCTTGGAGGTTCGCCTTGGACACCTTCCTCCTATGGTTGACATGTTTGAGTGTTTGTCGTACAGGATTGGTATGTCGTCATTGACTTGATAAAATCTAAAAGCCCCATGTGGGCCTTGAGAACTAAAGCGGTCCTTGATCGCACTCGCCTTGCTTTACAAGATAAGGCTGAACACTATCAGAACCTGCTGCAACCTACAGCAGAGTACCTTGGAACATTGTTGGGTGTTGAAAATTGGGCTGTAAGTACTTCGTTGGCATATTCATCTTCATCTTCATACATATTAAACATTTCAAAGTTCTTGATTCTTCCCCAGCTTACAAATATCACAAATGTTTCGCTTGTTGTATACTATCTGGAATTCTCAGTGGATTTTGAATTGGTTTTCCTGACATTCTGGAAATCCTTGGTCAACAACTTGCAGATGGAAATTTTCACAGAAGAAATGATCAGATCTGGGTCTGCAGCGTCTCTGTCTCTTCTTCTTAACCGCCTTGACCCGGTGATTCGAAAGGAGGCCAATATGGGCAGGTGATGCCTGGACCTTTCTGAAATGTGATATATGCCTGAATTAAGAATTTGTAAATTTCGAGATGAATTGTTGTGCTCAGCCTTCAGGTGTATTTTTACATTGTTTATTTTTCTAATTCTTTATCGTCTATTTACCCGTACTCTCCTCAACAGTTGGCAGGTTATCAGTCCCGTGGAGACTAAGGGTGTTGTTGTAGTTGTGGATGAGCTATTGGAAGTGGAAGATAAGGTATACGATCGACCTACAATTTTAGTTGCGGGAAGAGTTCGAGGAGAAGAAGAAATCCCGGATGGAGCTGTAGCTGTCCTGACTCCTGACATGCCTGATATTTTATCTCATGTCTCCGTAAGAGCTCGCAACGGCAAGGTAATTACACTACAGATTACTCTTTGTACAAACAAATGAGTGTCCATTCTTGAATATGAGCATGGTTTCCTTACCAAGTTTTACATCCCAGCCGACTAGTAATGCCTTGGACTTGAGTTCTGCAACATCTGATGCTTCTAAAATGTGTCGCTTGCATTAAGATATCTTGGACATCCAGAAGTGAATGCAGTCTGAATATTCTTGGGATATCAAATTTCCACACATCTCATATATATACGTCTTTATCCTTTGCCGCTTTCGTAATATCTCAAGTATACCTTCTTTGGTTGCACCACAGACGTGGGAGACTAGTACAAAATATCTATGGACATAAACATTTGACGTCATCCTTCCTGCGATTGTGATATTCATCAAATGTTTTTTCCTCCAGATATGTTTTGCAACTTGCTTCGATTCAGAGGTTCTGGCAAATTTGCGGTCTTTGAGTGGCAAGGCTGTGAGGGTTGAGCCAACTCTAAACGACTTGAAATACAGGTTTGTGAAATGTTTTTTAAACTGGAAGAAGATCTGGTACGTCTCTTGAAATTAACAGCTTTACTTCCTGATTGAAAGACGGGAGTGGTCATCAATACGAATCGTGTAACTGACCACTTTCATCTTTCCAAAAGGAGAGTAGCTTCTGTGTACTTAAGTATAATGACCTACATGTGCTGCAAAAGTAGAAAATAGGATGTTACTTTGGACAACTATATTGAAGGTGTGTGTACACCTTCATCATGATTCTGAAGACGCAAAATTAAGTACTGTCAAATTCAAATATAATTTTTTGAATTATTTCTTTTACCAGGTTTAACGCTCGTCAGCTAGAAATAATAACAGTGCGTGGCACACCAGCCGATTCGCGTAAGGAATTTACTAGTTTGGCGTACAGGAGTTGTAATGTCCGTTAGGAAACGTGAATACCTGACATTGTGGATTGTTTGCAAAATTTAGTGAAATAAGTGAGTCTGAACTGAGTGGTGCGGGCGGTGCACAAACTTCGGATTCGGCTCCTCCTCCGAGAATAACATTGACCAAGAAGAAGTTTATAGGAAAGTACGCTATTCCCGCAGACGACTTCAATCCTGATATGGTAAGAGAGTTCCTCATTCACCACTTTGAAGGTCCGCTATTGTGAAGACTTGACGAGCTGACTTGACTTAATACGATAATTTATGTCTTTGCCTTCACTGAGCCGTCTCACATATTTCGTCAGGTTGGAGCAAAATCGCGCAACATCGCTCACTTGAGAGGAAAGTTACCATCATGGATCAAACTTCCAACGTCTGTGGCACTACCCTTTGGGTCATTTGAGAAGGTGCTAGCGGAAAGCATAAATCAGGTAGTTATCCTCAATCCTCGCATTTTACGAATTTTTAACTTCAAAGACCTCCGTGTATAAGTTTTGTCTTTCCAAACGTAACCAAAAACCGGGAAAGATTCTTCTAAAGTTTCTTGTCCAATAAGTGCATGATAAATACCACCAAAACCTAACACTGCAGAAGAAATTAAATGACGACCTTCAGACACAAAATATGAAAGAAGTATCAACTTTATTTTTTGTATACGTGTACTAGCTTTATATGCTTTTCCTATAGAACAATATGGAAGAGAAAAAATGTGATGGAAAATACGCCAATAACTAAAATTCTTCTTCATAAAAACTTTTAAAATACTCTAGTTAACAAATCTTTGAACTCATTGCAGGATGTTGCGAAAGACATCGCGATCTTGACCAAGGAAATTGACGCGGGCGATTTTCACAAACTCAAGGATGTACGAGAGACAGTATTGCGGCTGCAAGCCCCTCCCGCCTTGGTAAACGCTTCAGACCTATGACAGAAACTTTCAAACCTATTCGATCCAACAGTGTGGAAGTTCCAGCTCGTATGGGTATTCGTGAAAGGCAAATTACAGTGACGCTCACGCACTAGAAGGCTGCGCGTGGATATTGTCTGTAAAGTGAATGCGTTCTAATGTGACGCTGACGACATGAGAGGGGAGTAATTTCAATTTGACTGTAGTATCGATGCAGGGGGAAAAAAACATCGGTTTCTTCTTGTTCGTGTTCTTGTGGCTAATATGGAATGTTGAACCAACGATCGTGTACAGGTTGAGGAATTGAAGAAGACACTTGAAGGTTCTAATATGCCCTGGCCGGGTAGTGAGAGCAAGGAGAGATGGGAACAAGCGTGGACAGCCATCAAGAAGGTAAGAATATAAGTTTTGAACAATCGATGTGAGCAAAAAGATGTAAGCATCGTAGTGACATTTGCCTCATACGGTAGTTATTTAAAAGTTGACCAATCGTTGATTCTACTGATTGTGCCTGACAAAATGTCTTCGTGCTGCCTCCAGGTCTGGGGTTCCAAGTGGAATGAAAGAGCTTACTTCAGCACACGGAAAGTGAAGATAGATCATAATGATCTTTCTATGGCAGTCCTTGTCCAGGAGATTATCCAAGCAGATTATGCATTTGTCATTCACACCACGAATCCATCCACCGAGGATTCAACCGAAATATACGCGGAGGTAGGGAAAGTGCATGCTTATAACCTTTCTCCATTGTCAGTTTAAACCTACTACTCATAGGGAAGACGATTGGAAATCACTTTTCTACGCTGCATTATGCAGCTGATCCTCTTTGGCTTACAGCCGCCGAGATAGTACGCTCTAACTCTATTTCGAGATAATCTAAATAGGCATTTTTGTCGTGTTGTGACTTTTGGAACGTGAACAGGTGGTGAAAGGTTTGGGAGAAACCCTCGTGGGTGCGTACTCGGGGCGAGCGTTGAGTTTCGTTGCCAAGAAATCAAATGTACAATCACCTCAGGTACGTTCATGAATCTATTAATCATCATTATCCTATTCTAGAGAAATAGAACCCACGATGTGGTACTTACACTTTGCTGTCACTGGGAACAGATTATTGGTTTTCCAAGTAAAAGGGTTGGACTCTTCATCAAACAATCTATCATCTTCAGATCTGATTCGAACGGTGAAGACTTGGAAGGTTATGCGGGTGCAGGCCTCTATGACAGGTAAGCTGAAAGTCCTTACGTTACAAAGAAAATGAGGTTTTTCGATTGTGTCTATCTATTAATGACGAGTCACAGTGTATCAATCGTATTTAGTGCCGGTTTGGATTTGCAATATAATTCACCTATTTGTGGAAAGATGTTTTTATCGTACTGACCACTGGCATTTTTTGGAAACACAATATATGATTTTGAATATTGCAGTGTGCCTATGGATACGGAAGACGAAAGAGTGGTCGATTACTCGACCGATGCTCTCATATTGGACGAAAAGTTTCGGTCATCTATGCTTGCAAAGATAGCAGCCGCCGGCCTTGCTATTGAAGAGCTTTATGGTACACCTCAGGATATTGAAGGTGTCATCAAAGATGGAGAATTGTATGTAGTTCAAACGAGACCTCAGATGTAAACCTGTAGTCACTTACTTATATGAATCGTTGTAGATAAGACAATAGTTAACAATAGGTTTTACATGGAAGGTTGTAAAATCTGAGCTTTTAGCTTTTAGATGAGGTTGGAAGATGCCATCAATTTTGTGCAGGTATGTTACATTGCTTTGTAATAATATCATGGAAATTATCACCGTTAGTCGGATGTTGGCCGGCCCCTATTTAAATCAAATTTGACCACAACAGCCTATGCAATGAAGGGACTGTGATCCGTATTGAATGATTTTACATTTCACCGTTGCTTTGATACTCTTCGTAACTGAATCTATGTGCTATATAAAATTAGCAAGTGTCAGTAATGTGCATACCTCGGTAGCAATGTTTATAAGGAAGGGATTTTTTTGTTCGTCCTGATTGTCACATTCAAGGTGGGATAATGTGAAAAAGTAATGCTTCATGTATATGGTGGAAGAATATGGATGGAGGATGAATATTTCTTATTGACTGTTTTACTTCTTAGCGTTATTTCCTGTCTTTGAAATTATACTATATATGACTATGCGTACACACATTTCAAAATATTAGCAACAGCAGTTTTGTAAAAAATTAAAAATCTAGAAATTACTTCCATCATCTAGAGGGAAAAAAACATAAATAAGGAAAAGAAAATACACAACATTTATCTATCATCATAAAAGTAATCATGAAATGAGAGAAATTCCCTATCACAATACGGAAATACAACTCCCTCGAGCAAATGAAGAAAAACATGAGATAGAAAAAAGAAGACTGTAATAATTGATTTATCAGGTTACACAACAGAATACCAATTTGAAAAAATGGAGTATTAATAACAGCAAAGTACAAGTTATTACCAAATATCACCAATACCATTACAAGTTAAATTCATATTTTTACACATAATTATATTGCATATACCAAGTTGACAATTTACTTTCGAATTTTTCTTTCTACTGATAATTTCACCGAATTATATTGTCATTACTAGATTACCATCTTCTTCATTATACAACTAACATTTTATAATTGAAACCAAAAACTATAAAAAATCTAATATGAACCTCTTGATGCAACCAAGAAGCTACTTGAAACTGCACACCACCAAATGCATTCATCTGATCTAGAAATTTGCCAAATTTTCTCACTAAAAATAATATATTTGAGATTCCAAATTTAATGTTTGAGGTGAGTTTCTTCTATCTTTAGACTTCGAACGTAATTTCTTTTCTCTTTTGATCAATTTTCTCATTATGTTTCAAATATACTAGAATTATCAACTTAGTATGTTTGTAGTATAATCCTTGCTCTATAAATTCTAAGTTTAGTTTTCAAAACTACATATAAAATTTATTTATAGAGCTAGAAATCTTAAACTAAGCACATCAAAATTCAAAATAAAATTGATTTTTAAATTGAATTTATGAGATTATGTTTTAAAGCTGTGTATAATTTTTGATAATCAAATCTAAATTATCATCGATGATGACATATCAAAATATTTATTTAATCTAAAAGCTTACAATTTCTACTTCATAGACTAAATAGAGTATATGAAACAATTTCTATACTCAAGAAATTTTAATATGATAGTTTCACTCATAGTCGTAGCATAAAGTTCCATAACTAATACAAGCTTATTTTGTGTTTCAATCCACATAAAAATGAAATAAAATAAATAGTTACAGTACATATCCCAATTAAATTACAATGATAAATATGTTCAATATCAACTAGACTAATTAGATGATCAAGAATAGAAATTTTATATATAATATAAAAAATTTGATTCAATATTAAATGATGTGATACTCTATTAAATTATAACAATAATTTATTTTTTAAGTTAATTTTTTTTTTCATAGTTTACATAATTTATTATTTGAGATTCTTACTTTAGCTTATTTTCATCATAGATGCAATTTTTTTCAAGAGTTAACTTAGTTCTTTGGATAACTTAAGTCTTGCTAGTGATATTAATTGGTTTGTAAATATGTTTGAGAGCTAATTGAAGTCTTAGGATTTTTCATAAGTAAAGTTACTTGTGTTCTAGTGGATGTAGTCTCACCAAGGTGAATTTCAAATTTATTTTTTGCCTGCCAAAAAAGGTAGATAATAATATAATGAGTTAACAAAATTGATCTAACATCCTTTTAAAGGAACGTCATCTAAAAACGGCATAGTTTTATAAGTAATGAACTTTTGCAAAATCCTATTCATGTCATTCTGCATATGAGTTCCTTTTATAGGAACATCATCAAAAAACGGCCTAGTTTTGAAAGGAATAAACTCTTGCAAAATCCTATTCATAGCATTCTGCATATGAGTTCCTTTTATAGGAACATCATCTAAAAACGGCCTAGTTTTAAAAGTAATAAACTCTTGCAAAATCCTATTCATAGCATTCTGCATATGAGTTCCTTTTATAGGAACATCATCTAAAAACGGCCTAGTTTTAAAAGTAATAAACTCTTGCAAAATCCTATTCATAGCATTCTGCATATGAGTTGTTGACTTTTTTACATCCATTGGAAGCGTGCACATCCTTACTAACCCTAACGACGTTCTCATTGCCGTGATATCCTTGTTATCTAGCGCCAATTGAAATTAATCATAGCCTGAATAGAGATCACCAACAGAATAAATAGTACTACCAGCAAACTCTTCTGCAAAGTCATCTACTATAGGTCCAGTGCACACATTCCTTATTGTACATGGTTGCATATCTTGAATAAAACGAAACTTTTTGTTTTTCTTCTTAATAATAAATCATCTATTAGAATATGGAGCATTTGAACTTTCTAACATACTCCTTCTAACTTTTCCTTCAACAATTTTATTAACTTAAGCATCAAAGCACGAGGCACATGAATTGGTTTAACCTCCCAAGTCACATTAGGAACAGTTTATATAACCATAGGCGTAACTTCTCGCAGATCAACACATCCAATCACATCGATTGAAAATGAAAATGTCTTTACATGCTTGGCAATCATCTCCTTGAAAGCTTTCTTCTCCACCTTGATCAAGAATCATCACCTCCAATATGTAGCTTCTTGATTGGCTCCTCCGTAAACTTATGTCCAATCTCATATGGTTCTCTAAGACTTGGCTCCCCCTTTGCTTTCTTCAGAATCTCTCTTGTCTCCGGTGTCAACTGTACAGCAACAGGTTTAATCCTCTTATCTACAGTATTATAATTAATATGCACTTGTGCAAAGCGCTAACATATGCATATGCTAACATAAATGTGGCTCTGTCTACTTCTAATTCTACTTTAACACTGCAAATATCTTCGACAATCTCTTCAAAAGTAGGTGGTAGACTTCTTCCTCAATCACAACTTCTAGGTACTCATCAACTTTTATCAAACCACACTTGCATAAATATTTTTTTTGTTTTCTAAGTTCTTTATGAAATACCTTCTTCCCATCACTCATATGTACATCCGATAAAAAGCTTATATTAATCACACCAACAAAAGAAGTCTTCATATCAATAGGCGAGTCAAAAGGCCATCTCCTATTCTTGCCTCTTCCAAAGTGACGCGTAATCAAAATCTGTACTCACTCAAAGTCTGCTCTTCCAACTCACTCAAAGTTCTCAATTCATGACAATGCGTTGAAGTTCATTTGAACCTTGACACTGCAATGTAATTAGTGTTAGGGAATATAAATTAGGGAGAAAAATTATAAATAGTGTGGATGCTATGTATATTTATTGTAACTAGAGTTGAATGTAGCTTGTACTTCCAAGTTATACTACAAATTTATATTATATGTAGTATTAAATTGTATGTTCTATATATTTTCAAGTAATAAAAAATTAGCGCTTCATTCCGTTCAATCTCAACTTTATTCTAATAAGAATAATATTATGTATTATAATAAATTTCTTACCGCTCAATCTCAACTTTGTTCCAATAAGAGTAATATTATGTATTATAACAAATTTACTCATTTTTTACTTATCCACTTGATCATTTTATTCATAAAAAAAGGCCTAGTGGATAGAAAAAAATCATTTATCGAGGTAGCCGCATAATATATAAACCCTTAGCACTATAAATGTATCTATGAGTTTTATTAGATAAAAACACTCCATCTTGTTTCTGCATGTTTCATTTTGCTTAGATCTTCTTCATGTTTTTGACTTTTAATTGTTTAACATGGTTTACAATGGCACATAATATAAGTATGAGCCCTGATGATACGCTTTGAAATCAAATTTAACAACTTATCAATAATTTATAGAGCTCGATCTCGAAATATCATGTTTGTAATATCTGCAGGATATTTTGTTCTGTATGCAAAGTCACCACATACTTTTATAGTACGGAGACTCGATTGCAGTGTACTGATCAAAATACATGTGGGACTGAACTCATAGGGATTTATCGGTAAAAACGAACTTTACATGCAGAAAACGACAGAAAAGAATTGCATGGCGAAAGAGACGACGACATGCACCAGCTTCTCCAAACCCTGTCGTTGGCCTCCAGCGCCGTGCTCGTACAGTTGTGAACGTCTGCAAGTTCACCTGACCACGAATAGGGCCGACCTTTGTACCATTTTCCAAAACCTTTTTCCCCAAGTCCCCCGACTACGTTCCTATCAATGTGACCAAAACCCAAAACCGCTGAAACCTAACCTCGTCGACCGGGTCCGTGGTGCGAAAGGAACCACAACAGGTGTAGTACAGGACTCTCGCACCCCCCCGGGCCGGAGGCAGGGTTTGGACAGAGACGGGTCTGGCATTGGCGAGAAAGTTTGGGATCCCAGCAGGAGAAGCAAGCATTTTATGATTGCCGCTGCTTCGAAACTTGAGTTGGTTTCAGGTGGAAATTCGGCTGCCTTGGCTACCATGGCTGCCAGTGTTTCGAGCTTACAGATTTCCGCGGGTAGTGTGCGTGCACCTGCGGCGACGGAGTATGAAGGATTGAGGAAATGTGCTTCTGCCGTCAGAGTGCCCTCGACGGGTTTTCCTTGCGTGCATTTGTGTCAGCAACAACAATTCAGGCGATCAGCGAGAACAGGTAGGATCTGAATTGGGAACAGTTGTTGGTTTTTGTTGATTTAGGTGTCCAGTAATTTCAGAGATCTGCGAACATGAGCTAAACAAATGCTGCGACTCAGCATTGCTGAAGTGACTCGAATTTCTCATGTATTCAAGGTTTGTGTCAACGTGCAGGAGTTAGAGCCGTTCTTGCAGATAATGAGGTTAAGGTGTCTGCCGGAGCGAAGTCTGAGGGAGGACTTCGTGGGAAATTGGGGAAGGTTGTGCTTGCTTACAGCGGTGGATTGGACACTTCTGTCATCGTTCCGTGGTTGAGGTCGGTTTCAAATCTGTGTCCCTTGTGCAGCGCTGAGACGGAGCTTTTGTTGAGAAGTGTAATCTCGTTCACTTTCTGATTTGTACGATATGAGAAATAATGCGGCTGCTTTGATGGTTTCTAACTATCTGAGGAGGACCATCACAATGGCTGTCTCCTCCAGTGTATAGAAACGTGCGTCTCAACGAACGGGTAGATAGCTAATTGCCTCTAGTCTGTATGTGAGACTGGGAAGTGTGCATGGTGGCGATCTTCATACAGTTAAATATCCAACCTGGAGCTGCGCTAGCAGCGTAGAGATGTTCTGGAGTGTGTGTCATCCTGTGTTAAGACCACGTGTAAATAGACTCTTCATTCATAGATTACTGGCTGTCAGAAGGTTCGATGACAAGTTCCGAATCAATCTGCTGGTGGTTCAGAGATTGTCCTAGACATCTCATTTTGAGACCAGGACAAAGAATACAAGGATTGAAATCACAGATTATGTCATATACTTAAGGAGCTGAGTCCTCCGGAACAATGTATTGAAAACTCAAGTGTTGAACCTGCAGAGAAAACTATGGATGCGAAGTTTACTGCTTCACAGCGGATGTCGGGCAAGTATGTTCTTATCATGCACACTTTTGAATCTGTTTCTGCTTGTGAAATTGTATACATTTGGATTTAGAACTTAACTGCACTTAACAGCTGTACATTTTAACTCCACGACTCTGCGGTGAAAATCTTCACTTGAGGTTTCATTCTCTTACAAACTAGCTTTCATTTCACCAGGGTGATATGGAGACCGATGGACTTCTTGATAAGGCCAGAGCAAGTGGTGCGACCGACCTGAAAATTGCAGACTTGAAAGAGGAGTTTGTGAAAGACTTCATCTACCCATGCTTACGAGCTGGAGCAGTCTACGAAAGGAAGTATCTTTTAGGAACTTCAATGGCACGCCCCATTATTGCTAAGGTAAAATCACTCAGCTGATGATGATGCTGAGGATTGTTTCGAGTCGTCGAATCAATTTCCTCCTTCCGATTGAAACTTATGAACCGTTTGACTGGATAGGCCATGGTTGATTATGCCAAAGAAGTGGGAGCGGATGCTGTATCCCACGGTTGCACTGGCAAGGGAAACGACCAGGTATGCGTAACCTTCAGGTTTCACGCAGGAGACCTTTTTCCTTTTATATACCTCGATTTAGACTTTTCCTTCTGCAAGGACTTCACTCTTCTTCTCGCGTTCTGTCGCATGTTTGTCAAGTCAAGGTATTTGTTTAGGTTTTTAGAGGTTATCATCTGTACCTGGACATGACTGTTACATCAACACACGTTCCCAGTTTTTTCCAACAGGTAATGTTTACCTTACCAACAGCTTGTCAAAAGCATAGCCATACCTATAATGGGTGATTTATTCCAAATGCCTGGAGTTGCCCAATTGATCCCTGAATACATATGGATTGGGAAATATTTCAATAACTACTCGAGGGCAAACTCTTCACCATCGAGTAAGATCTCTAAACCCTTAAACCCTCCGCTCTTTGTCTTACAGCGCTCCAAACTGATCGCGCGCAGGTTAGGTTCGAGCTGACATTCTTCGCTCTGGATCCGACTTTGAACATCGTTGCTCCATGGCGAGAGTGGGATATCAAGGGCCGTGAGGATGCCATCGACTACGCGAAGAAGCACAATGTCCCCGTGCCTGTAACAAAGAAATCGATTTACAGCCGAGATCGGAATCTATGGCATCTCAGTCATGAGGTATTGTTGCGAACATAATTCAGCGTCAATTGGGTATGAACAGGCACTTAATATACAAACATTAGAGTAACTTTTGGTCTTGACTCACTTTAAGCTGTGGACTTCGATAATCTTCTTCAGTTGATTGAAGTGCTCGAAGGAAAGAGGTCAGTAATACTTTTTTTTCTTCCTGCAGGGTGATATTTTAGAGGACCCTATTAATGAGCCAAAGGAGGACATGTTTGTGATGACTACGGACCCCACGAAGGCACCCGATACGCCTGAGTAAGTCTTCTTGCAACTAACATTCACGTCTAGCAATTTAGGTGAACCCTGTGACCTGTGACAGTGTTTACAGTCGCGGATTCTTACCGTCTGAATGCTTCTTTAATCGTCCCGAGTGTTGAAGCAACTTGCGAAGGATTAAGGTCCTCAAACAAGATTGGACTTGGCCGAGAGCTTTCGCCAGCCACTACTGACTGTTGAGTTCTTTCTACTTTTCCTTGGGTCTAATTGCATCGGCTCACAGAAGCAGGGCCTATTTGTCGTCTATCTTCACCTTCACCTGTAAAATTGTGCGTCTGTGGGTGTCAAATTCTCAATTGTTTGATGCTGATTTGCAGATACATCGACATTGAAATTGAGAAGGGATACCCAGTAGGTTTCAAGATGGTTCAGAGTGGAGACCCAATGTCTCTTGATACTGAAAAGATATCACCCGCTACTCTTCTAGCGGAACTCAACAAGCTCGGAGGCAAACACGGGATTGGTAGAGTAGACATGGTTGAAAACCGACTGGTAGGCATGAAGAGCCGAGGGGTATACGAAACTCCTGGGGGCACCATCCTGACTCTTGCTTGCCGAGAACTGGAGTCTCTCACTCTCGACCGTGAGACAATGCAAGTGAAGGATTCTTTGGCCCTGAAGTATGCAGAGTTGGTCTACGCCGGAAGGTGGTTCGATCCCTTGCGGGAGTCCATGGACGCATTCATGGAGAAGGTATCTGAAACCACCACGGGAACCGTGAGGTTGAAGCTCTTCAAGGGCTCTGTGACCGTGGCAAGCAGACTCAGTCCTTTCAGTCTTTATAGGGAAGACATCTCCTCATTCGAAGAGGGTAGCAAGATCTATAACCAAGCCGACGCCGCTGGTTTTATTCGTCTCTACGGACTTCCCATGAGAGTTCGAGCTCTACAGCAGAGGAAGGCACAGCAGTAGAAAGTGATTCTCGAACTCCTTCGCTTCCAGTTGCCTTTTAGGTCTTTCTATGACATTAGAGTAGTACGAACTCCATTATGAGTTAGGACCTGTGGTGTTTGACACCTGCTGCACGATAGCGTTTTGCACCACTTTATGCATATTCATATCTGGGAGGCCGTTCCAGTTTTTTCCAATGCATCAGTCAAAGCTTTGGGCAAGCTTCTAGATCTCAAAGAAGGCGATGTGTTTTCTGTACCATTGTAGCTGAGGAGATTCTGTTAGCTACACGCGGGATTGTAGTGAGATAGAGGTATCGAGCAAAAAGGCATCCAAGTTACGGTGTCATTTCAAAGTTCAGTGTACCATCTTCATTTTTTTGATCCAATATACTTGCTTCAATTTAGATCGCCATTATTCAACTTGAAATGTAACACTCGGCGAAATTATTTTTGGATTGGCCGTTGCGCTCACTGTGCTGAAGCCAAAATCACATTTATTTACTATTTGAAAATATTTTTGCTGGATACGATTGTAAACAAGTAACCAGGAATGTCATATCCAATGGAATTCTTTGTAAACTAATAGGATATATGCAGGAGAAATTACAATCACATCAAAAGTTTGGCTTTAGTATGTCACTTTCTAGATGTGAACAAGGTCACATCCTACGAGTGATAGTTCCAGAAATTCAATGGTTCTGATTCCCATTCGAATCCAAGATCAGAAGAGAAGCATACTTTTGTATCCGGAGTGAGCTTTGTATAGATCAGCCAACTTTATTTCACCCGGAGACCTGCATCACACCTAAATATCATACCCGAACCATACCCGAACCAGATCCCCGTCCTTAAATCCACGTCCCGGGATTCTGCGCTTGTGGTACCCATACCCGAAGAGACAAACCCGAAACCCGAACTCCACCGAAGTCACCATGTTTGGTGGAACCGTCCTGGGATTCTGCGCTTGTGGTTCCCATAGTCGAAGAGACAAACCCGAAACCCGAAATACCCCAAGTCAACATATTTGGTGGAACCGTAACATGGACAGATGGGAAAAGTTCGTCAGTTTTCTATTTAGCTTTCGGTCTTTGGATAAACCCTAACATGGACAATAGCATTGAGCGCAGAACATGAGCTCGTCAAGCTTGGAATGATGCAGCTCGTTTCCTCATGTTCCTTGCGTCTCAGAAGTTATTCTCAGATTTCGAACTAGAAGCTGGAATGGCCAACAAATAGCGGGCTAGTTGAGAAAGTATAGGAAATTCGTTTTGATTGGACTTTCATCAAAATAAATTTCCGTATTTAGATAAGAGTGTGCTTTCATCATCGCTTCACTTGTGACTAATATAGTTGTTGAGCTCCATCATCAAAGCAAAATCAAGCTGCATGTCATCAGCGGGAGGCTTTTCCTCTATGGCGCTATCGCTCTTAGAATTATACTCGGCAAGACCACGTGCGACACGTCGACTGTCTTGTTTTTCATGAGGTCGCACATTATTGTTGCAGATGCCAAAACGAATCATATGATCTTTAATCATATCTTTTCTAGATATGATTAAAGATCATATCTTTTGTTTGCCAAGTTCGGTATCGGCGGAGTCTATGCCCAACTTGTCGATACGAAACTTGGTTTTAGGATTGAGTAGGGCGGCAATGACATACATGTCACTCCAAACAAATATCTGCTAGATCAGCTCGGCAACTTTTGGCTTCAAGGCAATGAATGCTGGAGTGTACTTCTTCAATGTGGTTATCGTGTCATCTTTCTCCTTGATGGTAATATACTCCGTAACAATGTGGCAATGTTTTGCAGATTTTGCCAAAAGTAGAGTACGTAATCTAGCATAGGCTCCGTAAGCGCCTCCATAGCTAGAGTGGCATCCTGAAAGGGCACTAGAAAAGAGATGAACTTCTTAAGATGCTCGTGATCAATCTTGGTGACCTTGAAAACCAATTCGCGACCTCGTGCACGTAAAGTCTTGGTCAACTCCGCGAGTGCCTCGTCTATGCTAATCATGCAACGGAGGGCAAAATCTCATCGTGTCGCATTTTTTTGCTTGAGGATATTTGCAATCTCATCTTGAAGATCTGCTTGTTTGACGTATGTCACAAGAGCTTTGACCTGCTCAATCATATCAAACAACTCAAGGCTAGATTGTAAAACTCATAGAAGGGAGCAGATTTCATACCTTCGACCATATGAGTATTGTTGGCAATAACCGTTATGAGTATGGTATCAATGATGTGATCATAACAAGAAATTCAATAATAAAGACTAAAAATGTCATCAGCAGAGTGTATATTTGAGCCTCAGCCGGTGACAACCTTGATCTCATCATAGCTATTGATGCCAAAATTTTGTAAAACTTCCTCTTAATTTTCCATGATGTCGGATCTATGGTGCGGCCTAGGAAACCGACTGCATGCAAGGTGATGCAGAGCGAACTCGTCATCGATGAAATGTGCAATGATCGATAGAAAAGAAACCTTGTTGATGTCATTGATCTAAATGTCGGTTGTGTTGTCAATCCAGATTGCTTCCGCTTGTCATGTAATTTCGAGTCGGCTCACGCAGTCTGGGCACTTACTATATTTAGACGTGGATATAGGATTCGGGTTACGAGGGGTATATAGTCGGGGACGGCTCGAAGAACGTTAGTTCTTCGAGTCGAGCCTGGAAGCGTTGAGAGCGTAGAGCGACTTTCCCCTTTGCGTCGACGTGGATTCTCCGAGTGTGGAGTGGGTTAGGCTTGACTCATATTTGTGACGGTGACGGTTTGTTGCCAGTAGGGTAATCGACCGACGGGAATTCCAATGGGGAATCTCTCGTTTATTTCACTCGAAGAACTCGTTTTCGTGACGTTTTGCGATAATTGTCGTAGTTTCAGGTTTGTGTTTTTTCCTGTGTGGAATGTGCCAATGTTGTGAGGATTTTTCCCCGTCGTGAAGAGTGAGACGACCAGGTGTAAACTCGCGGGTGCATGAGAGCTCGAGATTGAGACATATCATGGTGTTAAGGCTTTCTGAAGATCTGAAGTCGAAGTGAGTAGCAAGAGAGTTCACAGGATCTGTACGAAGTGGGAGACAGTGCGAGGCTCCGAAGCCCGAGCTGAAGCATCGCGTTGGCCCCCAGGAGTAAAAAATGTCATATCAGCTGAGGAATCCGTCGGAATTTTCTGTACATACTTGCAACTTGATCAAACCCTAGACCCTACACGATTTTCTCGTGCAATTGTTGATTCGTGTAGGTATGGTTCTCTGGTGCTCCCCAATCGGTCGATTGTGATGGTGCAGAAGGGTTAAATGAGGATACCATCACGTCATTTGCAACCTGTGATTGTATTCCTGCGCTGTTTTGGTGTTTGGATCTCGGACGGAAGTGGCTCGTGCAAGGTTGGCAACTGGTCGTAGAAGCAAAAGCGGAGGACATTTTGCGAGTGATGCGATTTCTCGTTCGAAGAAAGGAAGGAAGTTGAAGCGTTGAAGAAAAGGCTGGAGCAGCAAGCGATCGTCTTGTGAAGAAGAGACGAGAAAGTGAGAGGTTCAAGATATTTAAGATGGAATAAGCGCATGAAGTCCTGCGTAGGCCATACAAGAAACATGACGAGATCGAATTAGAGTCGTCTCCTATTTCGCAAATTGCAGCACAAGAGGCATACAGATGCCGACAACCTGATTTCTGCATTTACTCGTGGTGTCGGGCGGGTGTGAGCAATTCACTTACTTCTTCCATTATTCAGTTTGGTCAGCAGCGGACTTGAATGAGAAATACAAAATTGACAAGCGGGCAGGGGGTTCGACCGGTGTTCATTGAGATGGCCTCGGTTTGCTCAAAAAGCCTATCATACGTAAGTAGATTTTTCCATGATAATCTATTCGCACGCTTGTGGAACTGAGGAGTGTAATTTGACGAGAAATTTACTAGCAGAGCAGTGTATGTCATTCAGATTTCACTGTGCAGGTCCTTTCGTCTCAGGCAATCTTCTGTATTGTTCCACATTAGATTGACAGTCAGTTACGGACTCCATCCAAGGTTTCCACGACTAGCAAACCCAACGTACGGCGTAGTCCACAAATTATCTTGACTGTAGGAAGGTTGATGTAGGTAGTATAACCACGTCAATGGTGAATTAGATGACATAGTCTACAGCCGGTGTGAAAAATCATGACAGGTTTTACGCCTTTGTAACTGCTCCGTTATATTCTATTGAACTACCCTGCAAAGGCATTGTGGAGTAGTAGCATATAATGGAGCCCCTTTGGATGCTAATAAATTTTTTGAAGCCAGCGTCCTCGTGCTAATAACTACAGCACTGTCAAAAGTACACTTCCATACTGGAACCAATTTTGAGGTGGCGGAGCTAACGGAGTTATCGAAGTCAAAGGGTGACGGAAAGAAAGTATGTTTGAAAAGGTGGAGGACCTGTATATCAGAAAAGTCGTATTTTGATACCCCGCCTGAGGCCGTGTGGTGGGGAGCGGAAGCCGCAGGTCCCTTGCAGCGAACCTCGCTGGGGGCTTGGAGACAGAGAGGTTTTGGAGATTGTTGAGGGACTGTAGATCGAGAAGAAAGTGGTAGTATTGGCTGTATTTTTTTGCAAAAAGACGGGGTTAGAATTTCAAACCTGTTTCCATCTCTCAGATATATTCTTCATGCCATGCCATAGCTATTTACCAAATGACCACTATACCTTAGTTATTTTCCTTACCTGAAGTCAGGATGACAATAAACAATGAGAATGTTCCATCTGTAAAAGAACATTCTGAGTCTCCCTATTGAGGAGTAGAGTTAAGTTGGGTGTACCATTCTAGAAGGTAGATTTTTTGAAGTTCTTTTTAGTTTGTTTGAAGTTTACAGAAAAATACTTCGCTGGACTTGTTACTTCGTCTAGACACTCTTACCTGACAGTAGAAGTAAAGATATCTTTGTAATACATTCTGATTAGAGTTATTATTCGCTTGAAGTACATTGAAGGTGAGTGCAGAGAATAAACTACGAGAGGCAAATGTAGTTAGTGAAGGGTTGAATGAAGGTGAAGTTCCATAAACTGCTGTGTACGACGTTGTTAAGTCGGTGACTACCTACAGTGGTAAAATACAACAATATTCCCTTACAGTAGGAAGTTTCTGATTTATGCTCCTTAAGAGTTACTAGTTCTGAATTCGCTAGTGAGAGTGGACTTCATAATCAGCTCTTTAAGACTATTAAAACTTTCCGATAGTTTTATAGTTTAACAGTTGTTAGTTTCCATTTTAGGGATTTAGTTTACAGATACGTTGTAAAAAACCCTCGTATCTAGTAAAGTTTTGAGTAGAGGACAATGCCGCTTCGAGAGAAAGTGGGAGACAGTGAAGTACAAGAAATTCAAACGGTGGAGGTCGTCAAGAGCAAGGAATGTGATCAGGAGCAGGAGGTGACGGTGTAGCCTCAAGCAGAAGAGAATCTGGTAAACACTGCTATGGTAGAAGAAAAAAATTATGGGTTAGATTGGGACGAGGCACTAGCCGTAGAAGAACTTCTAGAGGAATCCGGCCTAGAGTACAGGATATATGAGGATGAGTTACTAGACCTTCCGAAGGATATTGCTGATCATTTACGAGATGTTCAGTATGTTCAAGACTGTCTTTCAGAAGAAATTCTTGTACTAGAGAAATTTCTTGATAGTCTTTCAAAGGATTGATAGCAAATACCTGTAGCGTTTAGACAGGAGGTACCGAAGGGATCGGGAGTTTGCACCTGGTCTCACTGCCTGTAAACTTGATGTTTTGAAAGCATTGTCAATATATATATGACGTAGTCAATATATTGAGCTTTCAGTGTGTAGTGTGTTTGTTGAGGGGGAGTGTGACCCCTGTGAGAAAAAGAAAAAAAAAGAAAAAGAAAGAAAGAAAGAAGTTTTCAAACAATTTTTGTTTGCAACTTGGTGGAAGAGGACATCGTAGACGCTGGAGGCCCAAGTTGATGGCGGGCGATGGAGATTGAATTGGGATCGCGAAGCGATGCGATATCCCGTGTGTGCTGTCTTGTTTTGTGCTGTGTTTCCTTTAGACTGAAAAATTGTTGCTAGCTGTTTGCTTGTGTTTGAATCCTTTCAAGTCTTGCTTCTTGGTGCGCGCCCGTGTAGGGGTGACGTTGATTTCCGGAGTAGTTTTACTCCTGTGTGCTGTCGATAGGGGGTTGGACTTGATCACCGGCCGGCCTATCTATGTTTCTCTCACGGTGAGACTGGAGTGATGACCAGTAGACCGTGAGAGTCTTCTTGCTGTGATGACAGGTTAGGTTGCTCATACCCCTTAGCTAGTAGGGCTAGAGTAGCTCAATGCGGCACGACGTCAGGGGCGGATTGGGTTAGTGGGTGAAGATCTGGCAGTGGTGCCAGTTGAGGTTTTGTCATCACGGAGCAATCTAGTGGTCCTGTTGAGGACCGCGGTGGATTTACGCAGAGTGGGTTGAGGTATCGGTTACCTTCACCTATCTCGCCAGTTGTTGCGGAGGAGGACCAAAGTGTTGCAGACACAGAGTCTTCGGTAGTGATATCGTCCGGTGTTCCAACCCCATTGATTTGGGACATGGATGGGATGTACGGGGCCGTGAAGGGCCCTCAACGTTATTCTGGTGCAGTGGGCACCATCGAGCTCGATGATTTTATTCAGGAGTTTGACACGTGGTGTGATATGCAGTTTCTGTGTAACCCCACGTTGTTTACACCCTTCTTTGCGTGGAAGGGGTTATTCCAGCATTTGGAGGGGCCTCCATGGACGATTATCATGAGTTTGGGAGAGATTATGCGGCGGAGATTGATGCATGGAGGCGCCATTGGTCTTCGAACTACTTATCCATTACCCAGGGTGGTGTGGGTACCAGTGGAGGTGCGAGTATCGGCATTAGTGGAGGTGCGAGTATCGGCATCAGTGGAGGTGCGAGTACTAGCATCAGCGAGGGTACTAGTGGAGCAGTTGGCGCAACTGGTACTAGTACCAGCAGCAAAACTGTGAGCGTTGCTGGTGGCAGCAAGAGTGGAGATGCTAGTGGCGTACCTTCGTTTAGCCCCATTCCTGAGTTCTTCCAGAGGTTGAGGAAGAATTATCAGGGGGTGAAGACGGAGAAGTTGAGGAGCCTCCAGGAGTTTGAGCGGAAGATTGGCGATAGACTTCGTGAGGTATACACTCGTATGCGACGGCTAATCTCGGTTACTCATGGTGTGACTGAGGCATAGGCTGTCCAGTACTGGTATCGGATTCTAGACAGAGAGTTGCGGAGGAGAGTGCGTGATGCTACTCTCATGAACGACTCATCACCCACATTAGCCCATGTGTTTGCTCTTTCATAGAAGATTGAGCTTAACATGGTGGAGGAGAGGGTGGTGATGTCTACATTTGCGAGGGACACGACTACTACCTCGCGTATTTCACACAGTACAGCACAGTCTCGCCCCATGGGTGATGGTATTGGGAGTCGTGGAGGTCATACCCGACATCCTTCAGCTCACAGAGAGCCTAGTACGCGGCCACCACTGCCTTCATTTTCGGGCCAGTCACAAGGACCGTCATGTTGGACATGCGGAGGTGGTCATATGAGGAAGGTTTGTCCTCAAGAGAGAGGGAGACAAACTTTACAGGCTAGGCCACAGCCAGCACAGGTGACGTGTGATCATTGTGGTCGACCGGGTCACCCTCGAGAGCGTTGTTTTGACCTTCATCCTGAGTTGAGATCTGGAGGTAGAGGTCGTGGCGGTGATGCCCCACGAGGCCGAGGTGGCAGAGGCGGTAGAGGTATCGGTGCCATTGAGCGTACCGCAACGAGTGCTACTTCCGCCACAGAGAGCGCTATGGCTGCTCGGATTGAGCAGTTGGAGCAGAGGCTTGATGCTATGGTTGGTCTGGGGGCGAGCACTTCCACACCTTACGAGGGAGAGGATTTCTCCTACTTGACCAGTGCAGCACAGGTTGAGACATCAGTTGCAGTGATCAGAGGTGGTGCCCGCACTTTAGAGCCACGTGGTACTACTGTGGAGTTGGACCCTTAGAGGGATGAGGATGGACGTAAGTCTAGACTTTCCCAGTCCTTTTTGTTGTCGGAGGTGAGTAGCAGTTTATCTATAAGACCTGCACCGCCTAGTGACACTGGAGTGAGAATAGAGGTTCTTACATCGTCTGTTGTGGACGCATACGTGCCATCTAGTGCAGTGATGCGGATGGTCACTTCAGTCTTGCGATCTCCATTGTTTTCAGCCACGGAGTTGATGGACTATGGTATTGATTTGGCCAGAGTATTTCGGGAAGCAGTCACGTCGTGTGAGCGTGGGAGAGTCACTACTACGAGTGCCGAGATACGTGAGGATACGGTTGAGGGCCCATCCTCAACGTCTACATTGTTCAAGGAGACGACTTGGCAGGCCGCAGCGGCGAGGATGGAGTCCTTAACAGGCTCGCCCAACCATTGATCGCGAGAGTATTGTTCCTCGTGTATGTATGGTGGACAACCGAAGTGATCTATTTCGGTTAGTGAGTTCTACTGGACAAGTGTATGTCCCAGCCAAAGTTTTGTTGGATTCTGGTGCACAACCCTTGATGTTGGGCAAGGCTGCATGCATTAGTTTGGATATTCGGAGGTCAGAGTTGGAACCTTGCCCATTCCAGATCCAGACATCCCTTGGTGGCGCCAGCAATAGGTCTTACTTTATGACAAGAAAGAGCATAGTGGTGCAGTTGAGGCATGATCACCCTCATGATAGCTCGCAATTTGGAGTTCGTGTTGTGGTTACATCAGCAGAGTCGTATGATGTGCTTGTTGGTGGAGTTGTGTTATACCCGATGGGCTTTCGGATGGACTATTGGACGGAGATTGCTGCATATCGTCCGGGTTGGCAGTCCGGAGATGGACGTGTGAGCGAGCTGCCAGTGAGTATTATTTCTCGGGATTGACCTCTTGGATCTTCATCAGCGGTCTTGGCATCTGTTGCGGGTTTTAGCGGAGTGCTTACCTGGCCCGATGACTTGTTGGAGGGGAACATGTCTGCCGACGATACCTCAGTCTACGAGGATGTGGAGGAGGTTGTGAGTTTCACAGCGGCGGTGACTTCAACCTTAGATGTTCCACTGTGGAGTTCGTGCCAGACACTACAGTTGGAGGCTCATAGGTTGGTGAAAAAGGCTTGGAGTGAAGCCTCTTTACCAGCAGAGCCAAAGAGGGCTTCAGCTGATCGGCTAGTTGGTGGTTCTAGTGCATTGTCTCCATTGGTTACTACACCTATTTCATGGGAGTATTCCCAGAGGGTGTTTGTTTGCTGGATCTTTTTGGTGGGATCAGCACTGGTTTGGCTGCAGTGTTGCAGTCAGGTATTCTCATACGGAGATACTTGTATGTGGGGAAGGACAAGACTGCACGTCAAGTTTCTTCACGACATGTTGCACAGTTGATGCAGCGATTACTTCGTTGTTGCCGCGATCAGTTGTTCGAGGATACCAGAAGGCGTTGCCTTAAGACGTTTTGTTGCTGGAAGCGCCGGACCTTGACCGCGTTGGCCATTTTGATATGGTGATTGCTTGTTGGCCATGTCAGGGACACACACGCGCTGGACATGGGACCGGATTGCATGATCCTAGATCTCGGATGTTTTGGGAGATGATGCGAGTGTTACGTCATCTTCAGGTGCACTAGACACGTTCTCCAGCATACATTCTGGAGAACGTACCATTGTTGGGTGACACTCAGGCCCAATTGATGGCGAGTGTCCATCAGGTCCGAGCATGGACTGGATCAGCAGTACTGTTGGATGCTGCGATGGTTGGATCACGTGCTCATCGTGCGCGTTTATGGTGGACCAACTTTTTGCCACGTGAGATATTGCGTCATGCCTATGATTCTGTGCAGCGTGATCCTACACTCACCGTTGACAATATCTTGGATGTTTCCCGACACTCTCAGGTAGTGAGAGTTGCTGACAGGTCACATATGGCGTTGGTGAACCGCGTAGGTCAGCCTCGGATGTCTTTACCTACATTTGTCAGTTATCCGGCATCACATGCATATTGTGATGGTGGACCTGGACTACTATGGGACAGTACAGTCCATCAGTTGGTGGAGCCCAACGCTGATGAGAGAGAGCGTGCGATAGGATTTATGACTGGTGTAACCGCAGCTGCTACCGTTTCAGAGGCTTCGCATCGTCAGGTTTTGGGTCAAGCTATAGACTTGAACTGCTCGACGTGGATTGTGAGCTTGGGTTTGGCGGAGCAACGCCGTTTGCGTTTTGATTTGGTGGTTAGTATATCACTTGTTAGCTCATTGCCTACCGGGACGGTAGTGGCAATGGCTAGCACAGTGGACTCCTCGGCACAGTGGGTGCCAAGGAGCGAGATCGTGTTCTCCAACGGGCAAAGAGATATCAATTGGAGGGATCACATGTTCTCCGAGTGTGGGAGGACGGTAGGGTACGAGTAGTACCACATCCATCCTAGAGAGCACGCATTGTGAGGCATGCTCATGAGGAGTTGGGACATTTTGAAGTGAAGCGTACATACAGCTTACTCCTTGGTCAGTATTGGTGGTGTGGTATGCATACTCAGGTACAGCAGTTGGTATCACGTTGCATGGTTTGTGATCGGGTGAGTGCATCATATTATGCCCCGACACCAGTGTTACATCCATTACCCATCATGGGGTTGGGTTACCGTTGGAGTTTGGACTTTGCTGGACCACTACCTTTGATTGTACGACATCATCGGTATGTGTTGGTGATGGTGGAGCATTTCTCCAAGTGGATTGAGTTGGTGGCATTACCTGACAAGGCAAGTGAGGGAGTAGCGTATGCTTTCCTTGACAGAGTGCTTAGTCACTATGGTGCACCAGCTGAGGTGTTGACCGATTAAGGGACGGAGTTTCAGGTCTTGTGCGACAAGATGTCCACGTCGCGAGATCATCCAAAGGCGGATGGTTTAGCTGAACGTGTTGTACAGACGGTGAAGAGGGCATTGCGCAAGTATGGGTTGCAGAAAGGTCATCTTGGGGACTGGGATATCCAGTTACCGTGGTTGGCCATGGGAAATCGGTTCAGTCGGCAGGCATCCTTGGCTTTCTTCTCACCATATTTTCTATTGTACGGCCGAGATCCAGACTTGCCAACATCGATTCGTCGTGAGTTTAGCGAGGTGGTGAACCTTGATGACCCGAATATGTGGGTGAGAGTATGTTCTCAGTGTGTAGAGCTCTTTCGGAGAGTTATGCCTGCAGCGTTTGAGAATCTTGCGATTGCTCAACATAGAAATACGTTGCGGTATGCAACCATTCGGGGAGGAGGTTATCGAACATCGATTCGTAGATTCCATGTGGGAGACTACGACTATCTACAGCAGACTGCACCGACAACATTGGATGTGACGGCGGGACACACAATCTTGCAGATGCGAGAGATGTTACCTTCTGGAGTTCTCCTGTTAGAGGGTCGTGACGGCGTTGTTTAGAAGGATCATGTGCGCAATTGTGCGCCATGCCACCTCCCAAACATAGATGGTATTATAAACCCAAGCTTAGCAATAGTACGTGCTGGCTTGAGGTGCATGCTATGTGGGTCAGCTGGTGAGGCCGCCCGTATGTTGATGTGTGATAGGTGTTCTAGGGGATGGCACATGTTGTGCCTGACTCCGCCTATCAATGTTATTCCGGCTGGACGATGGGTTTGTCCTCGATGTACTTCAGAGGGGTAGATGACTTGATCTTCACATGTTATGAATTGCAGATAGGTGACTAACGATGGGGCGACATAGCACCCAGCCTATTGGTTCGCGCACCCACGAAGATGTATAGCATGTAGTTGTAGATAGGGCTACCTGGGAGTCAGAGAGACCTGACTGCCAGCTAGGGGGGCGAGTTGTGACATTTGAGTGTGTACTCTCTCGCGCCTTATATGTGTGTATGTGTGCGTATGTGTATGTGAGTAGCATGTCAGCAATGTAGAGTGTATGGTGATATGTATTCGCACGACAGCTATCATGTAGTTTCGAGTCGGCTCACGCAGTCTGGGAACTTACTATATTTAGACGTGAAGATAGGTTTCGGGTTACGAGGGGTATATAGTCGGGTACGGCTCGAAGAACGTTAGTTCTTTGAGTCGAGCCTGGAAGCGTTGGGAGCGTAGAGCGACTTTCCCCTTTGCGTCAACTTGGATTCTCCGAGTGTGGAGTGGGTTGGGCTTGACTCATATTTGTGACGGTGACGGTTTGTTGCCAGTAGGGTAATCGACCGACGGGAATTCCAGTGAGGAATCTTCCGTTTATTTCAGTTGTGACATTTGAGTGTGTACTCTCTCGCGCCTTATATGTGTGTATGTGTTTGTATGTGTATGTGAGTAGCATGTCAGCAATGTTGAGTGTATGGCGATATGTATTCGCACGACACGCTAGATGTGACTCCAAGGCGGCAGTCAATACCTCTCGTCCAACACTAGATCAGGTTTGCACATTTCTATTGATTGTGGTTGGATCAAGAAAGCAATTGTCCACAAGCATATCCACCTTTGAGTTGACACTAATGTTGAGGACGGTTTGCGTATAGTTTTTGACATTGCTGCCCTTCAAAATATGAAATGAAAACATGTGAACAGCGCATATGTCCACCAACGCTACGATGATGAGTTTCTTCTCAGTTGTAGTCGCATTGCAACGCGTTGCGTAGTTGTCATCACTTGGTTGATCTTTGCAGGCGGACATAAGCGTTTGAACATGGCGGTGGTTCTGTTGGATGATCTGTATTGAAAAATAGTGAGGCATTTGTTGTTGTAGACAAAAAAATTATCACTATAACAAATATGTTTGTCAGTCTCTTTAATCGCAACAAAAAGAATGATGATCAAACACCCACTCTAGTTTTACGGTTTTCCACTCGATAATAAACACCATCCTCTTTTTGCAGATCTGCGGTGATTTTTAACTTCAGGGTGAACATATCTTTGGATTTCATCTTAGTTGTCATCATCAGCCATGACAAACGTCGGGAGTGGCGTATGATGTGAACAAGTGCAATCGACACTCTGTACAGTGAGCAAGTAGTTAGGTGACACTCCACGACCAGTTTACTGACTAATCATAATAATCCATTTTTAGGGTTAGTCAGTAAACGAAACCCTACTCGAAACCATTCTACTAAAAGTCAAACTTGGATCTGAATCAAAACTTTTCTAGCTTTGTCCAAACCTGACCCATACCCATAGGTTTGGGCGGGTACGGTTCGGATTTTGGGTATGGAGACCCGATGCAGGTTTCTGCTGCAACTTCTAGATTGACTAGCTTCAACACAACAAGAAGCGTTTGAGCATTGCCATGTATAAAATTTCTAAAAATATAATATTAATTAATTCCAAATGCTAAATGCTTTGAAATGTACCCTTAAGAATTAGTAGAGAATTATCAAATTTTTATCATATTTGTATTTTGAGTAATACAAATACATGTTCAATAGATAGAAAATTCATTCTATATTGGTTTTTATCTTAGAGTTTTTTTATCTATTGAACATGTTTTTGTATAAGTCAAAATACAAACATGATAAAATTTTGATAATCTTGAAAGAGTGAGTGTTGATGAAATTCAATTTCTCAAGATTTTTTTAATGATGGTTAATATAGTTGCATTGCCAATATATTCACAAAGATGCCAATGACATTTGTATTTGAAAATTGGATAAGTAGTGATGTAAAATTGATGTTGATAAATATAGTCACATAAGCTTAATTCATAATAATAGGAAAAAAAATTATACATAGATAATCATAGTCATAGAGCAGGTAAGATATTGTAAGATCCAACAATCAAGATTGATCAACACGCAAGACAGTCACAACACCGACATACTGTAGTTCACCTTCTAGAGGCTATGTTTATTGGGAAGAGTAGAAAATTCACTAAAGGACAAATATATACACAGCATTCATAGCCAAGCCGTAACACTAGGGTTTATAGAGAAGTTCACTCAAAGATAGAAACGTAAACTCTAAAGATGAGAGATCTCAACAATGGTTCTCCTCTCCCTTATATAGCTCTCACCAACAACTACAAGTAGATAACATCTTATCCCCACCATCCATTTCACTCCTAGTGGATGGATGACGTGGCGGATAACCCTAACAAGCATACGGATTGCTAACGTGACGCTCCCAACTAACACACTCAATACTTACCTACAAGCACACGGATTGCTGACGTGGCGCTGTCAACTAACACATTTACTCTATACCTACCAAGTGCGCGGATCGCTGACGTGACAGCTATGATTAGTGCATACTAAAGTATCTATATGAACATTTAGAGTTACCTCTACTTTAATTCTAACTAATCAAAGATGGTTACAAACCTTCCTCCTTTTAAGATGCAACGTCCTCATTGCACATACGTTCAAACTCCTTAACTATCAAAGATGCATTTGCTAAATTTTTAGCTAGTTTCCAAGTTGATTCATACGATGGATAGCCTTTTCATTGAATCAAATAATCTACTTTGGGATATTTATGACCTCGAATACGTTTCTTGAGTATATTTTCTACCTCAAACTCCTCATGATCTGCTATCAAGGTTGGAAGAGGAGGTGATGCTGGTTGGTTGATGAATTGTTTGGGTTGTGGTATATGTTTTTGCAATCGTGACACATGAAATACTTGATGTATTTTCATATGTGGCGGAAGTTCCAACTTGTATGACACTTCACCAACACGCTTCAAAACCAAAAATGGACCAATGAACCTAGAGTTCAACTTTGGTGTTCCCACAAGAGACAAATTTATTGTAGATAACCAAACATGATTTCCAACCTCAAAAATCAATTCTCTACGATAAGCATCCGCATGCTGCTTTTTCCGATTTTGAGCTACCACTAACTTTTCCTTGACCTGATGTAGTCCTCGGTGAATATGCTCCACAAATTCGTTTACTGCTGCAACTTTGGTCAAAAACTTCTCTCCTTTGATAAGTCTCATCAAACTTGAAGGAGTTATAGTATGAGCTTCATACATAAGAAATAATGGAGACACTTTTGTGGATGCATTAACAAAATTGTTATATGCAAATTTCACAAGTGGCAAAAGGTTGTCCTACTCTTCTTGCTCTTCTAATGTGAATGCTCGTCGCATATCCTTTATGGTTCTATCTGCCCTCTCCGTTTGTCCATAAGTTTGAGGGTGATAGGCTGTTGACATTGCTAGTTTTGTTTCGAAAAAACTAAACAAAGTTTTCCAAAATAAACTAGTGAAGTGAGTAACCCTATCCGTAATTAAAACTTTGCTTAAGCCATGATTCACAAAAACTGCATCTAAATACAACTGAGCTAGTTGTGGAGTTGTTATTGTTTTTGTGGTTGGCCTGATGTGAATCATCTTGCTCAATAAAAGCAAGATGATTCACAAAAACCATCATTGAATCATATAATAACGAAGTCTTTGGTAACTCACATACAAGATCCATGGTGACATGTTCCCACCGCTGTTCAAGAATAGGAAGAGGCTATAATAAACCCGCTGGTTTTTAATTACTTGCCTTGTTTTGTTGACAAGCAACACAAATTTGAACATAAAACTCCACAACGTCAAGTATTTTGGACCAATAGTACACTTGTTGTATACTCTCCACGGTTTTCTCCACTTCCACATGACCTGCAATGGTTGTGTCATGACATATTGCCAAAATCATTGTGCGCAAATCTTGATCTTGTGGAATCCATATACGTTGATTGTAAAACGCCAAACGTTGAGATTTCTCTGCCTTACCAATTTGTAGTGCCCGAGTGATATCTTCAATATTCCCTTGTGGCTTGTGTCATCTTGCTCCACCAATCAGACTGAATTTTCACTTCTGCAACATGATTCAAACAAGGCATGCGTGTGAGAGCATCTGCAAGTTGCTTCTTTCCCTTTACGTACACAATCTTCATGTTGAAACATTGACGCCACTCTGCCCGTCGAATTTGTTGTTTGGACAGATCCTTCTGAGTTTCCAAATAAACCAAGGGTTTATGATCGGTCTCCACCACAAACTCCTTATCACCCAAGTAATGCTTCCAATGTTTGGTTGCCAACACGATGGCTAACTCCTCCCGTTCTGTTGTGTGATAATTTTGTTCCGCCGCCACCAACTTTCGAGAATAGAAAGCAACTCAATGCCATCCATCCTTCCATTCTTGTTGAAGTATGGCATCTACTATTGTACCTGATGCGTCAGTAGCCAACTTGATAGAACGGTTAGGATCATACCACTTGAGAATAGGTGCGTGTAACAAAGCATCTTTCCATGCTTGAAAAGCTAACTCTTGAGTTGTTCCAAATCTCCATTTTTGACCTTTTCCTAACATGGAAGTAAAGGCCTGAACTAAGCGAGCAAAACCTTTCACAAATCTACGATAGAATCCAGTGAACGCTAGAAAACTTTTCAATTGAGTTTGATCTTCAGGTGCAGTTCATTTTTGAATGTCATATATCTTCTCACTCATCACTTGAATTCCTTTAGTTGTAACTCTATGACCTAAGTAATCTACTTCTGACTTGCCAGATTCACATTTTGAAGCTTTGGCATACAATTGATTGTCTCTTAAAACTTGAAGTACCTCTTGTAAATGACTTTTATGATCACTTAAAGTTTTGATATACACCAATATACCATCTAGAAAAACAATGACAGATTTATCTAAATAAGAGCAAAAGATATCGTTCATCAATTCCATGAATGTAGCTGGTGCAGTAGTGAGACCAAAAGGCATCACTAGATACTCAAAGTGTCCATACCTAGTACGAAAAGCTGTCTTGTGTACATTTTCATTTGCAATTTGAATTTGATTGTAGCCGTTTCTCAAATCTAGCTTGGTGAAGTACTTCAATCCTTAAAATTGATCAAACAAATCATCCATACGAAATAATGGATATTTGTTTTTCACCGTTTGCTGATTCAACCCGCAATAATCGATGCATAGTCTCATGGATCCATACTTCTTCTTCACAAAGAGCACTGGAGCTCCATAAGGTGAAACACTTGGTTGAATGAATCCTTTGCTCAACATCTCCTCCACTTGAGCTTTGCATTCTTCCAATTCGTTTGGAGCCAAACGATATGCAGCTTTGCAAGTTTGTGTACTTCCAGGTATCACCTCAATTTTGTGATCTACTCGCCTCTTTGGTGGTAATCGTGTAGTTAGTAGATCATCTAGAAAAACATCTTTATACTCCATAAAAATGTCGTTCAATGACTACGGGATGTAAAGTTTATCCGTGGATCCAATATCCTTTATAAGTCCAAGGAAACATACATCATCTCTGAAAAAGGATGTTGTACCCATCACAAAGAGAGATAAATTCCTATTCTGAGATCTAATTCTCTCTCCATAGATCTTCCATCCACTACTTGTAATCACTTTTCTTCTCCAATCTACCTCCGGATTATATTGCTCTATCCATGGCATTCCAAGAATGACATCATATCGAGCTAAACGAATTACTCTCCATTCAATGCTCTTTTTGTATCTATCTATGAATAATTCTACACTCCGTGGTAGTGTTTTCATCACTTCAGTTTGCCCATTTGACAATTCAATTTCTTCACTCACGTCCTTCATCAACATCAAACCAAACTTTGTAGCAACACTCCTTAATAGAAGATTCTCAGTTGCTCCAGGATCATTTAAACTCTCATCTTGTGTCTTTACATTAAACCATCAGTGACAATGAGTTGAGCTTGCTTCTTACTCCTTCCATGAGCTCACAACCATTGACTTCTTCCAACCTCGCTTTTCTTCGCTTTGTAGAAGCAGTATGATTGCAAGGCAAGTATACCAGGTGATCTTCGTTTCCCAAAACTTCTTCATCCACCTCTTCATACTCTATCTTGTCCATGTTGTTGAACGGTAGTCGTTGCATGGACTGTCCTCCTTGTGGTGTCGGTCAAATTCGACAAAACTTGGCAATGTGATCCATTTGTCCACATGCATAGCATTGATGATTGTCATGAACTCTAACTGCTCCTCGAACCATTCCGTTATTTGCATAACCTTCTTGCAAATTTGGATTTCATAGTTGCCAAATCTCACTTCCAAATCTTGGTGTTGATCCTCTTGTTGGTGCAAAACCTTCTTTACGTTGAAGGTTTCCCAACTCTATCGGTGTTGGGCCCGATGGAGCTTACTGGTTCACCGTGTGTGACACCAAAAGCACCCAAAATTTGTTGAGCAATTGCGATTGCTTCATTCACAGTAGATGGATTTCTTATCATCACTTCCTTTTGAATTTGATACTTCAAGCCTCGTTTGAACACGTCCAAGTCTTCTGCTCCATTCATATCCATGATAGATACTTGAAGATCATGAAATTTTTTCATGTATTCATGAATAACTACTTTCTGCTTCAGATTTCACAACTTTAATCTTGTAGTTTGAAGAGAATACTTCGCTTGAAAGTTTTGCAGAAGTCCTTCTTGCATTCCACGAAATGGTAGCACCTCTTTTTGAAAGCATTCTCTCCCATGTTGAGTATCATGTGAGAGCCTTATACGCAAGATAAGATCTCATGAACATTCCTGCAATATAATTAGAAACATGAAAATGGCATAAATGAATATTCATCCTCATAATCTATCCCTCTAACACTTCCATTGCTCTACACCCTTTGTAAGCTTCCACCTTAAAGGATTTTTCCATTTGAAACAAAAGATTTGCTTGATATTCAATCTCTTGAAAAACGTCTCCTATTTGCATTTGCGGCATCAATAGGAGTTGGTTCTGCAACCTCCGGGCTGACTCTCACTTAGGTTTACCTCCGATGGCTTTTCGGTAACTCATCATGGTTCTAGAAGACTAGGATTCCTCCTCATACTCATAGCCCAAACACTCTCTCACACAATCTCTCAAGGTATCACTCCAACTCACACACATATCAACACTCCAAGGTACTGAAAATTTGTTACTCTTTCATATATGAAACAAGTCCTTACATATGAACTCTCCAAACTTGCTTGAGAGGTTCTTCCGTACCTCTCTATATATATTACTTGAGAATTTACCATAGTAAAAAATGGTAATTTCTATCTAACTTACTTTTACAAAGATAAATCATAGTAAGGTTGACTAGTTATCAATATGTGGCAACATGCCATTGGCCTCCTAAACCTTCTAGATGTTTACTCATCCCTAGATTGAAGTGGTGACATGCCATTTGTGCCTTTCCAACTTCTAGAACTTTCACTTTCCACTAAGTGAACATTAGACTTAGTCTAATTAATGGACTACTCCTTACTTTAGTCAAACCAATCAAACATGAAGTCAATAAGTCTTTTCTCTTGGAATATAGACTTTTGTACAAGACAAAATAGAAGTGCTCACTCAAAACTTCTAGAACTTTTCTAGTTATTCCGCCAAGTATAGACAGTATAGCTAAACTAGCTAGACTTAGTCATAACTAGCTAGATTTAGTCATAAATATCGTAATCATGATTAACTCCTTGGCTAATTCTAGATTTATTTCACACATGCAATAACCGGTCTTACAGTTTTGGCTGAACTTGGGAAGCTTGAACTTGAGGTTCAACTTCCATCTTTCCAAATCTCTCTCTCTACTTTCTAACAGTCCAATGCAAAGATTTTATCTTCCATGACTTGCTGCTTGGTATGACCATCTACTATCGCTTTTCTCAACTCTCTCTCTCTCCTTTCTCACAATCAAATGCGAAGATTTTATCTTCCATGACTTGCTGTTTGGTATGACCATCTACTATCGCTTTTGTCAACTTCTTCATCTCCGCCATGATTGCATTGAGAACCTCACTCATATCGATTGATGTCCCCATGCTTTCTCACACTCCCTCTGATACAAAATGAGTATAATCACTATCTGACCTCTCAACAAAGGAGCCACAAAAGGTACAGGTGATTCTATCACAACTCTATAGTACTACTCTTCATAATTCATCACAAGAAAAGCTCTCCATATACTCTTCTGTCGGTATACTATTCTAATCTCTACATAAGTGCTGAACCGAACCGGGACAGGTGGTTCGCGATTCAAATTCATGAAACATTCAGTATATAGTACAATCCCAAGTCTCTTCATAAGTAATTATTGGAAGAATCAATGGTACTCTTGACTCCTTCACTCTAGTCATAAAATCTGCACCCCAACAAGCCACAAGGTACATCCGAAAATGATGTTTCTACATGCAACGAAGGTGAATATCGAATAAGTTACAAATTGGTCAGTGCGGTACTGGATTACTCTCAATCTTGTCCATAACTGCAAAACCACAAGCTCCACCTTCCAACTCTTTTTACATGCAAATGAATGACCTCTGCTAGCCTCTATACACTCTCAAAACTGCATTGCATCATCATTCACTTGCTATTCCATTAGGGGTAATTCACACTCAAGGAAATAGCAAGGTCGCTTTGATACTATTATAACACTAGGGTTTAGATAGAAACTCACTCGAAGATAGAAACGTAAACTCTGAAGATGAGAGATACCAACAATGATTCTCCACTCTTTTTATAGCTCTCACCAACAAGTATAAGGAGTTAACATCTTATCCTCACCATCCATCTCAATTCTAGTGGATGGATGACGTGGCGGATCGGAACCTGTTGATGAGTCGTGGAGAGCTCTTGTTTTTAGTTACGCATCAAATGGCACTTTGCCTATGTTTATGAGCTTAATGATTTATTGATGAGGGGCTGGGAGGACGCAGCACACAAAGAAATCTTTGTTTTTGCAGCTGATTATCACTAACAAGCACATGGATTGCTGACGTGACGCTCCCAACTAACACACTCAATCCTTACCTATTAGCACACAGATTGCTGACGTGGCGCGGTCAACTAACACATTTACTCCATACCTACCAAGTGCGCAGATCGCTGGCGTGGCATCTATGGCTTGTGCACACTAAAATGAAAAAAAACACCAACGTCCAAAAATATATATTTTATTTATATCAATATTTAGAGTAACCTCTACTTTAGTTCTAACTAACTAAAAATGTTTACACAAGCTCAACTACTCCGTGTTCACTCTCAAAGTGCAACTCTAAAACTATACTTAGTGAATGGCAACTTCTCTCTTCTATAAGGTGCATTTTAGCTAATCTAACCACAGTTAACTTTTTTAACCATGTTCATCGCTAAATGAAGTTAATACAAAGTAGAATTAACCTAATAGATATGAAGATGATGATGATAAATTAGTACCAATGGTTGGATGTATACATTTAGTAAATAGAGAGGAAAGAGAATTGATGAAACAAATAGGTGAAGAGATTTGAAATTGAACTATTGTTAGTTGGCTTATATTTCTCCATATGCAATATTTCAAAAAAAATTAAAAGTATACAATAATAGATATCACAACCACTATTTGTCAAGTTTTTTTGCGTTCATATAATTATAAGCATACATATAGTGTACGAGTAATGTCAACTTCTACATTAGAGTGAGAACATGATATTTCATTGATTATCAACTTGAGATCTTCTTATTAGTAATAAATATTACTTAGAAGTGATTAACAATAGCACACATTACTATAATTCACGGTGATAAGCATAATCATAGAGTTGATAGAGGAAAATGTAATTATAAAGTTGACAACGGTTTAATGTTACCAAAGGTAGTACAATTTAATATAGTCTTGAATGTAGAGATGGATGTATATTTGTAAAGTTGGCATAAACAAAACGGATCAAATCCAAAATTGAATACCAAAAAGAATATATAAAGAAAGTATACTTTTGACATATAGAGTTGCAAGTGGACAATATTGATGAAGAGAAAGAAGTGAGTAGGTTTCAAAAGTAGTAAAAATAAGAATGAGGGTCTTAACAAATGAGTAAGAAGAATACACTCCATGCTTGAACTTGAATTAAGATTTCTTGTAAATTAGGTGAGCTATGATCCCACAAAGAAAAATTTAATTTTCAAGCACAATCCAAATTTGACATGCTTGTAATGGATTGAATACAATGAACCTAAATTGATATGAAGAATTTGCATCATTAAAACCTCTCATAATTGAAACTTGGTCGAAGATAGATAATCTTAAGAAATGTCATAAATCTCATAGCAGTTGGAGCTAGGCATTGGTTTGTTTAATGATTCAAGTACAAAAGTGTTCAAATATTCAAAGACATAGTGTAGGATTGAACCATAGTTAAGGACAAATTTTTATTTTTTATTTTTTAAAACTAAGAATACGATTTTAGACCTCACTTTAGCCAATCATTATCTATCAATATATGAATATATATATATATATAAAGTAGTCAAATTAATAAGTATTTTGTCAAATCATGAGCACACTCATGCATGAATTAGAAAAATTCATTCGAAAATCTAAATTTTGTAAGAGTTATCATTGCAGATAATAATTATCTCTAATTCTCACATGCTGAACTAACTTCCATGCGATCTGATAGAAATTTTATTCGATAGATATTCTCCCAAGGAATTCGACGATCGGGTACTGTAATCTGAGAGAGAAAGGAATTCATGTATTAAAAAACGTACTTTAAAATTGAAGTTCATGGATGAATATGAATGACGGTCAAGAATTTGCAAATAGGTTCGTTCAAGGTATCCGTCGATGAGTATATCATAGTGGAGTTTTACTATATAGAGCTCCATTCCACTCTTGTCTTCACACACCTTGAGTAAGCTAAAAAGCTATGGTCTGAAAAGAGTCCGAAACCCATTCAGAGTTAAACGTCCCAATAGTGTCAATTCTTATGAGTGACATCTTTTCATTAGTGACGTAAAATTCCAGAATCATTACTTTCTAACATGTAATTCTGCTTATTAAAAACAGTATGTCACTATTGCCAATAGTGACATGATATTATCCAATAGTGATAATTTCAAATACAATGTCGGAATCAAAATTCCTATCATTATCACAATCCATAACTATGAGGAAAAAATGTGACATACTATTATTTAAAGGTCTATTTCAATAATTTACTTTTTTTTGGGTTTCAATAAAACACTTTGCTACATATATTATCATCAATTGTTTCACTCAATTTTTTTATGTAGTAATCTGAATTCAAATAAAATAATAACTCCTACGTCAATCCTAGTGAACAATACAAATGTGCAAATGATTTTGAAACCAAACAACGCATATAAAATTTATGTGTTTTTTATAATGAACTGTTAGTCACCACTCAACTCCAATTTTAAAAAACACTTGCAAACTTTTCTCATGTTCCGATTGGTTGGATGAAAAACACTATTAAAAAAATAACATTAATAATATTGAGCTTTGACGTCACCGTCTTTGTTGTTTCCAATTCACCTGGTGTACAAAACAATCACGATGTAAATTTCATCGGTGAGTGATGACTTGCAACTCTTCATTTTTTAGAATGAATGGTTCGCAACGTTGAGATCTAACCCTAACACCAATGTATGTAATTATTAGGAGTTTATATTCAAGATTACGCAACTCCCAAGAACTCAAGACATCCCCTCTACCACCCATGTACGTCACTATTAGGAGATTATACTCAAGGTTAAGCAATTTACTCTTGCGAGTGACCACTCCGGAAACGACGTAAGAACCCTAGCACCAATGCACGTCACTATTGGGAGCTTTAACTCTATAGTTCGGAATCTAGACGGGGAATCTATTCGGCGGCAACTGTTCTTCGCAGGGCCCACTATTCCCGCGGAAACGAAGGTCTTGGCGGGAATATGTTAATTAGTTTATGCTAATTTATCCTTCAACCTACAAAACACTATTTAAATTGTTTAAGAAAGGAGGTGTGTGATACCATTTCAACACGCTCGCCACACCGACAGAGTTCTCGACACAACATTGGACGCTTCTGCGAGTAGTGCAAGGTTACTCAGAACAACGCGAATTCAGAGATTTCGGAAGTTAGAGACGCGACTTCACAGCATTCAGTCAAAGGCTGGCTGGCTGACAAGTCCAAGTTTAAGCTCGGGGGTACCGGTGGCGGGTACCGGCATATGCTCTCATTGTGACGACGTCTCGTTGTAGAATCTCAGTTCAAAATTCTGAGAATCTACTCCGAGTCAGCGTCTAAAGATACGTAACGAGGGAACTGTGAAGAAGAGCGGGGGAACTTGAGCTGCAGCGCAGCGTAGCTCGAGCAGAGTGGCAACAAACAGAAATGCTCCGTTCTTAGTCGTGGCTCCCGGCCCAACTGCATGCCAGTAATTAGCAATGTTGAGGAGTCGGTGGAGCTCTCGAAGGCTTGTGACTGCGAGGGGAATGAAGTTTATCGTCTTGGTCGTTGACTCTTGAGATTGAGTTGGTGCAGTGGACCTGGGAACATGTGAGTCCAGTCTCGAATTTCGAAGAAAGATGCACTGAAGCAGAGCTGTAATCTGAGTTGAGACTGGACTGTGACTAAATTCAGTCGCCCGAGAAAATCTATGAATTCCTTCGCAGGTGGTGGGAAATTTTGCAGCTTGTGGCACCTCTTTTTGCCGTTGCAGTTCAGTAGCAAACAGGGAGGCAGCCGACATTGATGGAGAGAAGTGTTGGGCAGACGTGAAACAGAACTGGGGGTACTTGAAACCTCCAGAAACCATCTGCGTTTGTGTCCACAAATTGTTACATTTCTGTGACAATTTTGTTACCAGCAGAGCCACAGTTACGTAGAATCATGGGTCCAGTTCTTGGAGAAGCCGAGTGGAAGGACTATGGTGGTAATATCATTGTAAGGTCGTACCCGAACGGCAGAAAAACTGTAATATATGTCGCCCCTGACGGTGAGTTATCTCCATCCTCACTTGTTCGGTTGCATATGATGCACATGTCTATGCAAGAACCTTACTCTTTTTCAAAGAAACTTCGTCTTAACATGATCATCCAGCTGAAGATTGTGTATATCGGTGTATGCCTGCTGATGACTCAAGCCATTTCAGATGGAATATGTCAATCACTACTGCTCCTAAATGTCACGGGTTTGTCTGCTTTTTTAGCCTCTGTTTGCGCGAATCTACTGCGTAGACTCGCTGCAGTATTCGATACTGTAGGAGAATTTACACTGCAAACCATTTTTGGCAAGAGTCCTTGTGATCTGACGGAAATTAGCTTCAGTGTATTTAGTTCTGCAATATATTCCATATCGAAGGCTATCTTGTCTTAATGCAGCATAAGGTGGTTCTGTTTGAGAATTCACCAGTAGATTTTTTTCGGTGTTCAGAACTTCTGACGGTGCGATATTGAGGAACTTGCTAATGTTCTGTCACAATGCCCCATGTTTAATATATTTTTCTTTCTCAGCATTACCAGTTTGACTGACTTGCCATTTTGGGTTTTGATGGAGAACATGCCAAAGAGATTCAAATTCTAGTGCATTCAGAATTCGAGGTGCAGGGATTGTTTTCGTGTGGACAAATCCCATCTTCCAGGCAGTTGTCATGATAGAAGCTTTAGCCTGAAAATCTCGCAGAGGAGGGTAATCGCCCGACTTAATTTGTGTCAATTGTAGAATGACTGTATAGCTTCTGGTATTGACTGTCAAACCTCGTATACATCATACGGTTTTACTTTCTCAAGTTGGAAAACCATTTGGTTTCTCTATGGTAGAAATTACTTCAAAATGTTGGGACCACCTCTGTTGCTTCTTAAACCTCATACCACCGAAATATGTCTTTCGTGCAGACATCTTCGTATGCACTCACTAACGTCGGTGAAGTGTACCCGAACAAACTGATTTGCTCTAGGTTCTTCTTGGCTGCTATTAAGTCAAAGGATCACTAGCCCTCCAATTCTGAGATTGGAGATCCCGACGGGCTCTGATAAAGTTTTGGTGTTTTTGAGAAATCGTTTTACTGTCGATATATGTCCCTGGACTAATTATTTAGATTTATAGATGATAATCCTTCTCGGCGTTCGCACTGCTGGAATTTTACACTAAAGCATAATACCTATCACAGCATGCCGTATTAGTCATGGTCTACCCCTAGTTTCGCACTGATCGATCTTGTGACGCAAGATCTCGTTTGGGGTCTTCTCTCTAGTATTTAGCCACTTCATCCTGACTAAGCTATTCACTTTACCCCAACTGGGCCCTCGTTGAATTCTCTTCAAACAGATCGACATTCTTATCAAGCACATTGTGTACAAACATCTACATAGCTTTTTGCTCTCCTGAGGATTCAACTAGTTTTGATTCCAGCTTCTATGTTTCGGATTTCTTTTCCGCAGTGTCCTTGACGTCTCTTACATACTACACGACCCACGTCTTTTACGGCTTGTGAGTAGCAAACCGTATCTTCACTCCAGACAGTTCCAGCTGCCTCAAAGCAATGTTGATCTAAGTCTACTCTCAGAATCTCCTCCACTGAGGGTTGAGTTCAACCGTCTAACTTGTTTCTTAAGATGTGTAATGAAGTATACAGCTGGTACTTCAATAGCTATCTTTTACTGCCAGCATTTTGGAATCGCCGTCACTTGAGCACTCTCTGACATTGATTACATTCTCCTTGGTTTCTAACCTTGTTGTCTTGGACTTCGGTACGCATTATGCGTACCGAAGTTGATAATTGATTATTGAGACTAAAAGTCTCATTAATCTGTTCCCAGTGCTGTGGTACATTAACCATGAATCGATAGGAATTGTCTCATTCATTAAGAAACACACCTGTTCTGCTCTGGCAGGGTCGAAGCTGCGATCGTGGAAAACTTGTTTGGCCTACATGGAGGAGAGTCCGAAGTCTGAGACCAACGGGACATCAACGAAATCCCTGCCAACAAAGAAGGATCAAAAGCCGAGTAAAACCGAGAAAGTAAATGGGGAGTCTGGTCATGTTTCAGCCTCCGATCACGAAGATGGTGAAAGAAAATCTGTTGCAGTGGATTTTGCTTCCGAGCTAAGAAAAGCTTCAAACTCATCAAAATCAAGCCCCAAGGAGGTCGCGGCCATCGCTTGTGAGGGTGCAGACGGATCTGTGAAAGATTTATGTAAGATGAAGAAGCAGAAGGTGAAGGCCGAGACTCTATCTGAGAGTTCATCAGGTGTATCATCGGAGGATTCAAAGGGTGCGAGTATGAGAAGCAGGAAGCGAGTAGGTGATTCTTTTGGAGAATCTGCAGAGTGCAAGAAAGCTAGAACCACTGACTGTCCACCTGGCCTTGCTAGCAAAGATAATCCAGCGGATTCGAGTGGAAGATGTGAGGCAGATACCGAGGAGGAGATAACGCCTCAATACTCATCCAGACGTCCAAAGAGAGCGGCTGCAGGGACAAACTTCAAAGAGAAGAGGATACGATTAGGCGAGAGAGACGCGAGGATTGATGCCAAGAAAGAACGTTACGCTGAAGATCAAACCACCATGCTTATGATGACCCGTTCGGAATCTGATGGATCAGAGGTTCAACAACGAACTGTTCTAGATTTTTATCTCCATGATGGCCATGGAAGACTCAGGCCTGTGGATCCCATGGAGAATGGAACCTATCTTTCAGGACTTTGCATTTCGAAAGACGGAGCCTTGGATAAAGACAAAGGTGTTCGCTGTGACTCTCTTGGTCCTGTCCACTCGTGGTCGATCATGGGCTACGATGAAGACCGGGTAGAAATTGTGCTCTCAACAAGCATGGCAGATTATTACTTGGATAGGCCTGCAGCGTGTTACAGAAAGATCTACGGTCCTCTATTTGATAGTGCCCGGGTATGTCGTGAAGTCTATAGAGCTCTGTCTTTGCCTGATGGTGGAGACCCATCGATGGGTCTTCCTGATCTTGAACTTCGGCTCATTAGATTGTACAACAATATGGGTACATCTGGCCAGTTCTTCAGCCGAGACTACTTGTCCGACATTGGAGAGTTCGTAGCTACACAGTTGTACGCCTTGGATGCAGATGCTCCAGATGGATCTCAGCTTTTCAGTGGTTTGGGATGTCTGGAGGAACTGAAACACTTATCTGCAAATCGTAGGCAACGTCGACTAGGAGGCGAGGACTTGCATGCTGGAGCACCCCTTGCGGAAAATGAAACTGCGGATGGTTCGTATATTGTGCTTCTGACCAACTTCGTACATTAAACTCTTGGTTCCAGCTTTAGTTTTTTTCGCATCATTATCATACGTTGACCCAGCTTCTGTTTTCGTCCAGGATCTCCCTTGGGAGATGATTACAAGCTCGCTCGACGTCTCCAAAATGTAATGGACTTGGCCAGTAACCGCCCAGCCAGACGAACTCCAGCCGCCAAGGGGAAGTTCTATGTCAAAATAAATGAGAACGAGATCGCAAACGACTATCCGGAGCCCGAGTATTATAAGTCGGATGAACCTGAAACTGACGAATACGTCATGTTCGCTGAAGATGTTCATCCCGACGATGAGGATTTTCCACATCGCTTTCTTGACAACTGGACACTTTATAATTCGGAGATGAGGTTAGTTTCCTTGGAGCTATTGCCCATGCTCCCATGTGCAGAAAATGATATGCAGATCTTTGGTTCCGGAGTTATATCCGAGGATGATGGCTCCGGATACTACCATGAAGAAGACGGAGGTGGAAGAAGCATTCAAGATGAAGAACGCGGTGGCTTTCGGGTTTTTTTGAGTGCTGTGAAAGAGTGGAAGGTGGAGTGGGGATCAGGAATGCTTATCATATCGTTCAGGACAGAAGTATCTTGGTACCGGCTCGGCACTCCCTCCAGACAGTATGCTGATTGGTACAAACCGGTGCAGAAAACTGCCAAAATTGCAGTTAAGATCATAACTATGCTGAAGGATGAGAATCGAGTTTCACGTCTTTCTTTCAACGATGTTATCAAGAAGCTGACTGAACAGGCTAGAACTGAGCCAACCTGGATAGCTTCCAAGCAAGCAGATGTCGAAAGATATGTGATTGTCCATGGCCAGATTATACTTCAACAGTTTGCGGAGTTCCCTGATCAACTCATACAGAAAAGTGGCTTCATTCTTGGATTAGCTACGAAAATGGAGCAGAAGAGTCACGAAAAGCTGGCTGTTTCGAAGAGAAGACTCTTGCTGCAAAAAGAAGTCAATCTAAATCCAAGAGCCATTATCCAGCCTCAATCTTCTGACGTGGTCAAAAAGGAGAAGAAAGCACCAATGCGAGCTACAACTACGCAACTAGTTAATCGGATCTGGAGTAATTATTTTGGTTCTGATGCCTCTGATGCTTGCCCTCCATGTGAAGATGAGAGCAATGCCAAGGATAGTGAGATTGTAGCTGTAGATGTTGTGGACGGAGACGATTCGGACGATGAAGTAGTTGAGGTAATTTCGCCGCCAGTGGGTTTGAGCCCACAAAAATGTACGAGGCCCAAGTCAACAAGAAACAGCAGTACAAAGCAACAGCTGTGGAAGTCCTCTAGTTCTAAAGTGAAGTGGGGAGATGAGTCCTCACATGAGACCCGAGAAGGCTGTCCAGTATACAAGAAGGCTCTGTTTTCAGGCCTAGAGCTCAAAGCCGGCGATGCAGTTAGCATCTCTGGTGAATCTGCATCACGACGTTTTCTGATCGAGTACCTCTACGATTCAGACGATGGGCCCATGATCCACGGACGCATGCTCGTGAAAGGTGAGGAGACTATTCTAGGAGATGCAGCTAATGAGCGAGAGCTTTTCCTGACAGATGCTTGCAGTGAGATCAGAGTTGCTCAAGTCAAGGATTTTACACAAGTTGAGATCAGAAAGCGTAATTGGGGACATCAATTTAGGAAGGAAAATGCTACTAAAGATGAAGAGGACAGGAAAATGGCCAAAGAGCGCAAAAGGAGAGGATTACCTCAGGAATATTTCTGCCGATCTTGGTGGTCACCTGAAAACGGTGCATTTTTCAGTGTATCATCCGACGCTTTAGGTGTCGGGAGTGGCATTTGTTCTGCTTGTCAGGCGAGGGAAGATTGTGAAAAGAAGATGGAGGTCGAAATATATCCAGAAGGCAGAGGATTCCGTTGGCAAGGGGTCGAATACCGCATCAACGATTATATGTATCTGGACCCAGAGGCTTTGAAACTTTCTAAGCCATCCAGTAAGCCGTCAGAAAACACTACTCATAAGGGAGGTCGTAACAAAGGCCTTCACGCATTCATCATTTGCCAGCTTCTAAGTGTAACCTTACCTCCGACGGCGAATTCGAAGACAAAATCTTGCTCTATGTGTGTGAGAAGATTCTACAGACCGGAAGACGTTGACAATATGAAAGCCTACAAGTCTCAGCTTCACGAAGTAAGTACGTCAAAGCTACAAGGTCTATGAAGGCAGGTTGCTGTTTTGAACGGTTTCATGTTACTTCATCTGTGCGGACTTCAAGAACAGCGGACTAACTTCACTCTATATCAACTGCATAAACAATTGAGTATCGACGTTATTGGGACTTCTAACCTCCTTGATAACTATCCTAGTATTTGAACCTTTCTTGTGTGACGTGTTGCTGCATCGTGCAGGTATACTACAGCGAAGATACATACACGGTAGATATATCCAACATTCGTGGAAAATGTGAGGTTCGGCGGAATGTACATAATCTTGACACAAGCAAGGGCGTTTTCGACCACGTTTTCGTCTGCGACTACGTCCATGATCCGAAAACACAAACGATCAAGCACGTGAGTTTTTACTAATTTGCATCTTTGGTACTTACAAAATTCACAATAAGCCCTCCACTGGCACTGTTTGACTCCTGTGGTTGGTACGTGCAGTTGCCAGCTAATATCAAGCTGGGTTCTTCCGATAAAAAAGTAGACACGACGTCCCTTCGCACAACTAGAGCCAAAGGGAAAGGTAAAGCAAGAGTTGATGACGAGGTTCAAGAACAACAAAATCTTGAAGAGGAGAAATCACCACCTCTAGCGACACTGGATATCTTTGCTGGGTGCGGTGGTCTTTCTGAAGGATTACACCAGTCAGGTACTTATAAACCTTTTGAAGGCCTTAGTTTAAGCACACCATATATGTGAAAGATGATCGTTAAGTCGCTGGACGTGGTCACGATAGAGCTCGTCTTAGCTGAGCGTGATTTCTTTGAACACTTAAATGAGTACATTGAGCACATTTTTCATACCATAAATTTGAGACTTTAATAATAAAGTCTCAAGTTTAGCAGTATTTTGCCCTTTATATAAGAGAGCTCTCCTTGTATCCTCCACGGGCCTCTCACCCTCTGAGTGCAGGAGTTAGCGAGACGAAGTGGGCAATCGAATACGATCGGGAGGCCGCTGAGGCCTTCAAATTGAATCATCCAAGCTCAGAAGTTTTTTGTGATAACTGCAACGTTGTACTGAGGTAATGCACGGCCGGTCAGCTGACGCAAATGTAACATGAACTGTTTCGTAATCCACTACATCATCTCATAATAGAACTGCAACGTTCCTGTATGGTTTGTCTGAACACAGATGTGGACCTCAGACAAATGGTTCTGTTACTACTTGTGAACCATACAAAAATACCAGCATCTCAGTTTTTTGCGAGCTTCAAAGAGAACATTGACTATTTATTGGAGTAGCTGTATGTAAACATCTTTCCTGTACTGACTGGTGAAGGATTAAATTCGAGGTCTAAGATGATATTTGACACCTAGAGTGTTGGTCTGTGAGTCCACGTTGTTCTCCTGGAATGTCCTTGAGCTGTAAACTACAAAATTTCTCTGGTGTGGTAGCGGCTACATGGTTTTTCCTGCCGTGAGCAGAGGATAGCTGAGAGAAGTCTTATTACTATGAATGCTCCACTATTAGAGGTCACCTTCGTTCTTGACTTGTTCCAGCTTCTTAATTGTGGCTAACAAACTCGTTTGAATTTTCGGACAGAGCTATCATGGAAAGAGGAGGGGACTTGGATGATTGCGTATCTACTCCTGAGGCAGATGATTTGTGCTCCAAAATGGAAGAGATCAAGAAGAGCAAGCTTCCAATTCCAGGAGAGGTTGACTTTGTGAACGGAGGACCGCCTTGTCAGGTAAGGATGGATAAGGGCGTTCATGATGGATATCAAAGACAGATGTAGTGAGCTCGCTACCTTACCATTCATGCTATACTACGACGGCCCCAAAGACCCGTACCGAGTACTTTACTTAGTCTCCCTATTTTTTTTTAATGTATCTCACTAACAACGATGTGGACAGAGGAGCACACATGTTTGATCTTGAAATGAAAATTCGTGGACTGCAGGGCTTCTCTGGAATGAATCGTTTCAGTCAAAGAGTATGGTCTAAAGTACAATGTGAGATGATTCTAGCGTTCTTATCCTACGCCGACTATTTCCGTCCTCGATACTTCTTGCTTGAAAACGTTCGGAACTTCGTCTCATTCAACAAGGGCCAAACTTTCAGATTGACTATGGCCTCTCTGCTCGAGATGGGTTATCAGGTACTGAGAAAAGCCGATAATGCCCGAATTTTACCGATGAACATATACGCACATAAGCTCATTAGTATTAACTCATGCGACAAGCGCAATACTTCTGTTTATGTGCATGTCAAGAAGTACCACTAAGATGGACAGACCCATAATCTTAGAACATTCAGTGGAAATCAGGTAGATCGTTCACCCGATAGGTTTGTACGTGAGCTCAAAAAATTGGACTTCAATCTATAAATTGCATAGAGCTGATTTTGGCCTTCCGTCATTCATGTCATGCAGGTACGGTTTGGCGTGCTACAAGCTGGGAACTTTGGTGTTTCTCAGTCTAGGAAGAGGGCATTCATCTGGGCAGCAGCTCCAGATGAGGCATTACCGAATTGGCCTGAGGCCAGACACGTCTTTGCAAGCTCACAGCTAGGAATTACTTTGCCTGGTGGTGGGCAGTACGCCGCAGTGAGAGACGCAGGGCTGGGTGCTCCTTTCAGGGCCATCACTGTCAGAGACACAATTGCTGACCTTCCCGCGGTGGCTAACGGTGCTGACACCCAAAAGACAGTCGTAAGTGCTCGTAACTAACGGGACCAGTTTCCGATTCTGTTCACCGTCGAGATTTGGAGGCATTGAGCTTCCCTGCCAGAGATAGGGAAAGATAATACTCGATATTCGTTGAAGATACCTGTTCTCTTCTTTTCTTGTGCAGTGTACCGAACCTCCTCAGTCGTGGTTTAAAACAATCTCTTGTTCTTTCCTCGTGCAGTATACCGAACCTGCTCAGTCCTGGTTTCAAATGCATACTAGAGGGAAGACCGACGTATTGACTGATCATATCTCCAAGGAGATGAATGAACTGAATCTGATTCGCTGCCAGCGTATTCCCAAAAGGCCCGGGGCCGATTGGCGCGATCTTCCTGCCGAGAAGGTGGCGACTTGTAAACTCTCAGCCTTTTGCTTTGACCTGTTCGTCTGCCAGTTTGATATTCCTACGAAAACTGTGGAACCTGGAACTGAACCATGAAATTGCGCGCAGATAAAATTGTCCACCGGACAACTCGTCGACCTCATACCCTGGTGCCTGCCCAATACGGCCGCTCGGCACAACCAGTGGAAGGGTCTCTTCGGACGTCTTGATTGGGACGGCAATTTTCCCACTTCGATCACCGATCCTCAGCCCATGGGGAAAGTAGGAATGTGCTTCCATCCCGTTCAAAATCGAATCGTCACAGTCCGAGAATGTGCCCGCTCTCAGGTATGTATACAAATATATGGACAGATCTGAACTTGCCCTGCCATAGTCTACGTAAACAGCTTATCGACTTATCCAGCTTAAATCTCTGATTTGATCTTAAAAGAGCTTTCGTTGGTTTCGTTCATATTGGAAACTATTCTGTATTGAGTTTTTAATGGTGGCTAAAGCTTGTGAAAGCTTCCTTGAAGAACAATGTTTAAGGTCCTCTCGGTAACTGCTTGTTTTCTTAACGCGCGTTGGTAATTGGTGATTGTTCCAGGGATTTCCCGATTCTTATAAATTCGCCGGTAATATCATCTGTAAGCATCGGCAAATTGGTAATGCTGTACCACCACCTCTGGCTTGTGCCCTGGGGTACAGACTGAAGGAGGCACTGAACTCAAAGAGAGGCTCGACCGGCTGTTGATCTATTTCTCGGTAAATTTCTTAGGCGATGGTGTGATCTCTCTCTGTACGTAAGTTATTTCATGCAAAAGTCTTACGTTGCAGTTAGGGGAAATTCAGAACATTAATAAGTCACAAGAAAAATCATATGCAGACCAAGAATTCAGCTTGTAACATAAGATCTACTGTGTCCAAGGCGTTCACTCTTAGTCTACCGTATCGTCTTTTGAGACAAACAAGACGTACACAAAATTCATACATCTGTAATATTCTCAATTGTAGGATCTCATATAGATTCAAAAAATTAATGCTCAAAATCGAAACATGAATGCCTTACTCGCCTGTCATGAGATATCAGGACAGAAGAAGCGCTTGCAATCTTCGTGGTAGAGGATTTTAGAGTATATTTAGGTGAATGCTATTGACATTTTTTCGTATTATCGATGGGTGGAAAGGAATTAACCAAGGTAAATATCTATTCCAAAAATTGAAAATTATGGTTATGTAACCTCGGTAGTTATTTGGAGCTCGATTCAGAATACTCAGGAGGATACTGGAAAAAGTGATATTGGTGTAATTTGTTGTAAACTACGTTTTATATAAATCGGTTTTATCACTTTCATAAAAGTAACTTGTTGTAAAACGAAATAGTAACCGCTTCAGATGGTGGTGCAGGTTTGGATATTTATAATGCTCAAAGAATAATGTTATGATATATGTATATTTTGATGTTGATGACATATTTTAGTTTTGGTGTGTTCCGTGTTGATCCGAGGTATTCTAATGGTCATAGACAGTTACTCTGTCCGCCAAATAAGTATACCACAATCATTGTCCTCTCCGAGTAAATTCTTGATGAAATGGTATCCACAGAATACATTTTAAGAAGATGTTACAAAGTTGCCAAGTGACCTAAAGTCTTCTGAAGCTAATGCGAACTCTTCATCTCGAAAGAACACCCTTACATCATCTGAAGCCGGTTAAAACATGAATGATGCTTGTACAGGAAGCATTTACATATTATACTGGAAGTGGCGAAGTCACAAATTACAAATGTACAATGGTCAAGGTTAACCAGTTCACAGTGGGTGTCCACTTGATTATATGATTATTTTGGATGAATATTGACCCAATATATTAAATCATATATATATACATAGAGAGGGAGTGGTTAGTTATCTCTCGGTTCAGTTTAGGCTAATTATTATTCAGATGTGTGATCAGTTGAGTGTTTCGTGGATCCAGTTCAGTTTAGCGGTCCCCCTAAATCTGGCGTGATTGCTTGAGAAGATACAATGGCGGATTCCTAAGTGAACGTGTGCTTGGGCAAAGAAGGACGGAGAGAGAGAACCTTGGAGGACGAGGCACGAGATGCATAGAGAGGACGAGAGGCCACGAGAAGCGGGTCGCTCGACGTTCCTACGCCTGGATTGCAGTTCGCTGCTTGCCTCAGCGCTTCTAGGATGCCGTGGAGCGCTCGCCCGCCATGTTTGAAGACGAAGGAGGAGTGAATCTCGCGCCATGTTTGAAGACAAAGGAGGAGTGAATCTCGCATGGTGAAGGATAACTAGCCGCTCCCATAAATACATCTATTTCCAGCTCTCAGTTGGTTATAGGCGGCTAAATTGTAGATGATTGTCATCTTGTTTAAAGTTTCTCTTTGAAATAACATCACTTGAAAATATGACTGGTACATTGAGCCAATTTTAATTATGTGAGAAGTCTACTTTTGCAAGTCGACATAACACTAAGAAAACTTTTGATCTCTAATGATAATAAAATAAGGTTCAGTACGTAGATGCCCCAATCTTGACTTCTTACGTGAAAATGAATTTCTTTTTTCTAAAATTTCAAATATTGGTAGAAAATCGTATGTTTGCGTGTAAATGAAGGGAAAAAACTTGCAATAAGGTAGTAATATTAAGCAGTGATTCTAGATATTTACTTTCAAGTTTCAACTGACAGTTGACAGTATGATGGAGTGAACGGAAAAGGGGTTTATGAAATTAATGGAGTCATATGAGTTTGCATGTATTTTACACAAGTTTATAATGACGTCAAAGTGCATTCGGCTAACTATTCAATAATCAGCTCTCCCTGCAACGCAAGAAACTCCCTCAAAAGAAAGAAGCAGAGGCGGAAAAATGACAGGTGAATGTGCGCGAAGAAATTTTGAGATTGATCGCGTTACAGTCTCAAAGCGTATTATGGGGATTGCGATCCAATATTTGTTACTGTCACTTGTCTCCTTTATCAAAGAGATACGTCTGAAGATCAGAATAGTAACAATCTGGGGACGCGCCTTGATTCTATGCATGTATCACAACCTAACTCGTCAGCCCAGCTCCACTGCCAAGAGAGAAAGAACTCGCTGTATGGAATTTGAGTAAAACTCCACTTTCAAAATCTGACGATGATAAGATCTTCTTTCAAGCTGCATAGGAAGCTATTAAGCTGTAAAACGTTCCCGTTTTGTCGATCTTATGCACAGGATTCACCGATGTAGTACTAGAACTAGTTGGCATGCACATGCAAGGTTAAGTTAGCAGATCTGTACGAATTGTCTCAATTTCTCTTTTACAGCAGATTTCCTTGTTACAGCAGATTAGATAAGCCCCCCCACCCCCCTCGTGGGTGATCGTCGTCGGTCTATGGCGGTGTGGACTGTCAGACCGGGGGTTGGAGCAAGGCTACAGTAGAGCCTTCTGTCTCTTAGCTCGGAGTAGATGAACTCAGCGTCCATGAATCCATGATCCATCTACTGTTCCGGAATTTGTTGAAGTGGATGTTCTCGGTTATGCATTGAACTGCGTTCCAGGTGCAAGCGGCGCGGAGTCAAACTTTGTCATAATTTCCAGGCGATCAATTTGAATCCCGGACCTCCGTGCCTGGAAGCCCCTCAATGTGGCAACTTCTTCGTCCCGTTGGTTCTTCGGACGAGCCGAGCGTCAACGCCGCTAATTATTACACACCGCGTAACTCGTATGATGATGTTCGTCGTTGGTGCCCGGCCTGGGCCTTCCGTGAGTTCTAGAACTGGACGAGGGTTGACAAGGTTCGTGCAGGGATCGTAGTATTCGAAAGCACTGTCGCAAGGAAGCGGGGCACGTGTAGACATGCGCTTTTCGCCGCTTGGCGCATTTCGGCAGGAATCCGGTTGACTACATAACAGCAATTTTATAATGTTACAGCATATAAATCCGCCCAATATCGCGGTACTTTAGTGCTCCAAGATCTCATTCCAGTTGACCCAAGAACCATTCACTCATCAGCACGAGCGCAACCCACCCAGAAGCACTGTTTGGAAGGAGAGCTTGGAGCGCAAAACACAGGTGGTCTGATGCCATCCTAGATAATAAACGCAGTGAGAAAGAAACATAATATCAATGAGATTTACTAAGCAAGCCATCGAACAAACTCAGAAGCTGTATTGTCTTAAACTCTGCTGTGAATTCGTGCCGGTAGTTATCATCGACCTAAAGCATTGCAAAGACCTACAGGTTGAACAGAATATAACAGCTATGACAGCTGTAAGTGCTGTCTCCAATTTTACACTCAAGAGCAGCTCGGGTATGTTTTCATTTTCCAACTTGCCACAGGAAATAAATGTACCATGAGAACGCCATTCAACAGATTCAGCAAGTATGAGCCAGCTGCATCAGTGCTCAGAACATTCGCAAATTGAGAGAAGTTCACGGTGTCGTGGATTCCGAGGAGATACATCATGGCAACAAGCCAATTCAATCTGTCGCAGAACTTACATCCATATGTTTTCGCTCGTGGAGCCTGAGGAGATACATCATGGCAACAAGCCAATTCAATCTGTCGCAGAACTTACATCCATATGTTTTCGCTCGTGGAGCCTGAAATGGCACTGTAGTAATGCACGGAAGCCTTTTGTCACTGTGTAACAAAAGGCGTCAAAACAAAAGGCGTCAATCACAAACAGAGAATAAGTTATCAGACAGCTCTATACTTCTCCAGCAGCGCGTGATGTCATGCTGCCCACTTATCTTTCAATGTGGGTTTTATACGAAGATTTCAATAAGGTCGAGGGTCGACTACTGTGAAAACATTGCCTTTCTCCTTAAGGCATCATGTCTCGTAACATGCAAAGCGCTCCATGTTTGGCAACAGTATTCAAGTCGTGTGCCTTGTCATGGAAAACATGCTACGAAGAAGAATTCGTGATATGTGGATGTCTGCTCTTGGACTACCATTTCCATTGATACTCAGGCAGGAGCTATTGGACAATCATAAGTAATCAAAATTACAGCCCTGTACTATATTGTTCAGTGATAGCATACGTTAACATGCATCAGTCTGCAGGAAAGAACGGCTACAGAACCTACATCCCCACCTTGACATTGCAGGTCGCATGCGCAATAACAGACAGACATGAACAAGTAAGTCATATCAGCTCCTAACTTCGTGGACAGTTCTTCAGAATACTCATAGCCGTGCACTTTCAAATCATGCGCGCCAGAAGCATTCAGCTCAATGGGTTGCATGGATCTCCTTGCACCACAACTTAATTACATTGTTAAATGCACGTGGACAAAGTATACCGCAACAAGTATTATCTTCTACATACTTTACATCTTGTCCTTCCTACTGGCCTCATATCTATCTATAGTGCATGAAACTAACATGAATCATTGTACAGATAGTACTTTATCTACAGATTCTTATTAGATATGTGATAGAATTCGGAGACAAGAAAACAGTAATAGTATCATTGTGTATGTAACTTTAATTTATATGATTATTTAGATATCATTATAATAATGTATTGAGTGGACAACAATAGATATGCAGGAAGTTAAAAATATTATTTCACAATATATTATACATGTCCAGGTAGAGTATTTTTATTACTTGTTTAAATCGATGATTTTTCAAGTAAAATTTCTTGTGAATCAATCACTAGTTACAGATGAAGTACCATGGTCTCGGTCTCAGGGACATCTCGATTTGTACGAAGGTAATGAACAGACTCTGATGGCGGCTGGAACAAGCGCAATGGTAAAAACTAGCTATTCGATCTAATCTTGACTCACTGATTGGAAGTAAAGGAGTTCTTCTCCTCGGACTTCTACTTCGTGGAACTATTAATCCCATCCCTCATGACTGAATATCAGATTCCTCTTTGAACTGTCATCCTTCTCTTCATGATCATCACGTAGAGGTGCAGGCAATGCGGAAATTCCCGGATCAATCCTTTCTTTAGATATTGATACTCTCAATGTGCATCAACGAGATATCTGACTTACCTCATCCCAGCGGGATTTTCTCATCAGCAGCACAGTAGATTCTATTTTGAAAGCAGCACCGTATGCATCTGCATGGCATCATACACATCTGCCAGTAGGAAGCATGGGATCTTGTGCATCCTTTACTTATCCTTCTTTTACCTCGAAGGTTCATCCACTCTTTTCTTTCTTTCTGCTTCTCAAGGCGCTTCACTGTCCATGAACTAAACCTAGCGTAGTTGCCCAGTTCCGGGGCAGTTTAGAGTTCGAACTTCGTGATATACAATGCTGCCATAAGAAAATACAGAGAAAAGGAAACAAATATCTCTATAACCCTAACAACAGAGTACTGTAAACTATCAAATAATATGAAAACTACCCTGTAAACTTGACTGCAAATCAAGAGATTTATGTAGCTGCTAATCAGGAGTGCTCAACTTCTGATTAGTTTTCGATAAAGTCCAGAGGGTTGCTTTCATATTGCATGTTTCTGCTTTCAATCAAGTTTGAGTAACCTTCATATTGAATTGAACAGATGCAACCGCCCAATTCATCTGAGTTTAGTTGACAATATCTCACAATACTTGTTTGGCAGTTGTGACACCGAGTGTCAAATTATGTTTACAATGGGTCGGAAACACATTGCTCTGAATTCAAAGATTCGTCGATAGATAGATTGTCTCCAGTCCCTCAGAACGCGTCCATCAAAAGTGGTTTCCAAACAATCGAAACCATTTCCGATCATTACCTCTAAATCATGGTGTGAGAAAGCGCACATAAATAGCCTACACTTAAGTGGTATATGGTACACACATTATCCAGGACGCTAAGGTACAAGGACTTCACTTTACAGAATGCGATTGTTAATGCGATATCCTAGCGTCATAAATTCGAAATGTGTCAGATATTTCTGGTGCATGGAAGTTTCGAGATCCTGAAGGTTTCTAAGAATTGCTGATACGACAGTTCGCTTGCCTTCGTACTATTCGTTCCGACTCTCGTTCATTGGGTGCCTTTGAGTGATTAAACTAATAGTACTGCACAACCCCCACTAGCTGCATTCTACACAGGTACACTCCGTCACAGTACAAGTTTGAGCAACACAGAAATGAAAGAAACAAATAACTGAGAGAAGAAATATGTACACGCCCAGATAACATGATGACGACGAATTTCTTTGATGCGTCCTTCCAACCACATTGATCCAGAAATAGCCGGGGAGAGAACACACCCCGTCACCAAGCATACAAACGTGGGGATGGGCTCTATATATTCATGTATGTAATCATCAAAATTGGATATATACTGTGACATCATTTTCTTTTAAAAGTGGTCGTGAAATTTCGGTAATTGGATAAATTCAAAGGTTCAGTCTCCTTAGGAAGATAAATGATGGTAAAGGAGCACTACTGTTTTTTTCCTTCTTCTAGAAATCGTAGAATATAATTTTTTGTAAACTCATTTAGACTGCGTGTTGAATATAATGTTAATGCAGAATAATCAATTAAAATTGATTGAGAGTTATATTTAAAATAATAATGATGCATGAATGAATTTATTCTAGCTTTGTAATCTACTCATCGTAATATTATTGGCAGTTAACCCCTCTTCTAATGTTGGTTTTTGTACCTTGATCGATTTTAATGGGATATTCTTATCATTTTTTCTGTCCATGTGTCCCGACTTTTAGTTCTGTAATAAGAAGATATAACAATCTACTTGAATTTTACATATTTCAATTTTGATAACAACGTGTTCAATAATTTGCTTCATAATGTTCTTCTAAGATGGAATATAAGTTGGATAAACACACATAAAATACGTATAAAATAGAAAATTCAATATTATTTCAAGCTAAGAATCACGAGAATTATGAACAGATGAAGCTTTTAACACAGCTATGAAAATTGGTTTTAGGATGATACACCTTATTGGGTATTTATTCCGAGTCACATGATGCTTTTTTGAGCCATTGTTTTGGGCCATGGCGGCTAATGCTCCAGGGATCATAGAAGCAATGCTGAAATAAAGAGAATAGATTTTGCAAAGTTAGGGGAAATTAGTTACAACGTTTTTTAAAATGACAAGAAAAAATAATTCAATAATAAATCATTTTCTCATAAAATATATCTTTTTCATATGTATATATATCTTTTATTATTAATAATAATTTCATTGGAGAATTTTTTCATCTTGTTTCAATTCATTTAAATTTTATCGCAATATGAAAATATGAAATAATTATAAATAATTTAAACTTCTATTTCAAGAATTTAATTCGATAATTTCTGATTATGACCTGCAAGTATTATTAAAGCTCAACAAGAGTGGTTGAAAAAATTAGTCTGCAATCAAGTATGTCAATTATATACAAATTTGTTCCATGTAAAAGTTATTTTCATTATTAATATTTCCAAGTGTGATGTAAAACTAAGATATCATGTTGGATCAATCTATTGCATAAAATTAAACGGACGAAATAATAAATCAGTGAATTTCATTTCTGGGTTTAAAAAGCACAAAATTTATCTGTACTTTAAAACTCTAAAGAATCAAAGACTTTGATGCAACTGCAAGTTTGAAGTTTTAATTCTATGTTACATTGTGCAAGAGATTGCTTTAAAACTGTTTCGAATATTGACAAAAAGAGAATCGTTTTGATTGAATTTTTTGTGTGGTTCAAGCTTTTCAATTATTTTTTATCATGATTAAATTTACCAAGGAAGTCTCCCTTGTGCACCCCACCCACCTTCTGGCTTTGGACTTATTTATGACTTTTTGTGGTTATTAAAGAGCTTGAACTACAAGACAAGCTCTACTCAATAGACTTTTTTTCATAGAAGCTTTGATTGGATGTGGCTAGGAGTTCAAACCTGCCACACAAAAATTCTATGAGATTTTTTTGGGATAATAGATTAATATAAAAATCAATATATATATATATATATATATATATTTGATAGATCTTATAGATATATACAAAATAAAAATCAGATTTTTTTACAAAAATTATGAAAAGTTGAAAATTTGTTTTGCAATTCAAAAATTGAAAATTTGAAATTCATAGCAAATATTAATTTTGGCCAATAAAATTTACCTTAAAGATCATTTTTTGACTTTGAGATGCACATTTTGTATGTATTTAAGTTTGAATTTGTAAATAGCTGACGTACATAAATTTTGTGTTAGCAAAATTGATAGTAAGAAGTTTAAATAATAATTAAATGAAACAAAAAATGACTATGCAATTAGCCACTCCCAAAATTTATTCGCCAAATGAAGATGATTTTTTTTTCTCATTGTAAATTTATGTCTACTTTGTTAAAATTTTATTCAAAATGCTGCAATATGTCAAATTGCGACAAGAATAGTTTATCAAAGTCAAACATGAAGCAATCAGTACAAAAGTCTTTGACTAATGGCATTTTGCACTAGTAAAATTGACGTCTTTAACTATTATTCAATTCTACTAATTCCTATGTATATTTCAAAAATTCACGAAATCGATTTCATTTTGAGCTGACGTAAATTAACTTCATGTTGATTTATCCTAGTTATAAGAGATTAAAAGTATATTCAATATGAAGCAAATGAGAAAGCAGTTTGAGCTGTAGGCATCATCCATTAGAGGTACGTTTCTTCATTTCTTATTCCTTGAAGTACACATGTCTTTACCCTATGTTTATGTCTCTAAACTGCAGGTGTATGGATGCTAGTTTTTCAGTTAACGCTATCTTAGGATCAAATGAACTTTTTTAACTTTCTCATAATTATCATAATAGAAGAAATTATAAATCGAAAGGTATTGATATCACACCCTCAAGTTGTGATCATTTAAATATATTACGCTAATATGAAGATGAATGCTATGTAATTAAACTAACGAAATATTGCAATTAGTTAGCAACTTTGACATATAACTTTTTGAACTATTAATGACTGTAAACTATTGTTACATAGATATAAAAAAGTTTCAAAGAATAAAAAAATTTAAAATAAAAAAACATGACAAATACAAAATATTCACATTGCTAAGAAGGTGAGTTAAATAGAGTTTAAATTATTCACGACTTATGGATATAAAAAAAATATCAGTTAGATTGTGAATGCTACGATTCATGGTAGTTTTCATTTAGCGTTCTGAAAACATAATTGGTCCCCTGCATAAGCTTTCAATATGAGTATTACAATATGATGTGTAGTCTGACTTCGCATCAGCCAATAAGACAAAAGAGATAATCCGTAATTGAAATAAGTACTGTGACCCCTGGATGCCTTATTCGACACCTTTGGACCTCGTGTTTCCAACGGGGTGGAAACGACAGGTTCAGTGAAATATTGTCATTTATTTCTCATTACCAGTGTATCATATGTTACCGGTTTGGTTTTCCTTTTAAAGCTGAATGGGGTCTTCCCATCGTTTTTGCTAAATTACTAGGTGCTTGTGGATGCCTTTTGTAAATTATATGATTATGACAGCCAGTGTTTCTTCTTTCCACGATCAAGGTCCTGCGCATGAGATCAGTCTCTCTCGGTCATATTACATGACCGATACCAGCTGACATAAAATCTCTTAACCGCTTTATGTTCCAGTTGCATGCAAAACGTACCCCCCAACTCAACCTCGGCGATGGCTTCATCACATTGTTCAATTCACCTGGCTGCTTATGAGTTACAGACAACATTAGATCATTTTACATTTTTCTGTTTCTGTAATTGTATCAAGATGGTTCAAGGTCTAGATACAGTCGATCCCTGAGACAAATCTACCCTAATAAAAGAAAGCAGCTCGTACCCACACACCGTAGTCTCACAGAAACTCACACTTCTAGGAAAAGCTGCTGTGTATACTTACATATGTCACACCATTCTTTACGGATAGCATGTGTCTCCAGGAAGTAGATTACAGGCAGAGACAAATCTCAAATATGCTGAGTTACTCTGTATATATTTCAGGGAGCAACACGTCAAGTCAAAAAGACTAGCAGCTCAGAGGAGGCTGAAGCAGTTTCAGAACTTGTCGAGCATGCTCTACAAGAATTGTAATAGGCTGATACGCAATTTTTGAGTTACATCCACTTGCAGCGTCTCGTTTCTTGCGTGTATCTGTTTAACTCACTGCGGTGTGGTGATAAATATCGTGAATCAGATACGCAGAAACAGGTTGGGGAGAAGCCAAAAGACGTATGAAAGTGTTTTATGAAACTGTGATTACAATTGGATCCTCTAAGGACTGAAAGTTTATGTCGAGGGTATTCGCTAGTATATAAAGTGTTTGCCATTCACCACATTTTCTGTGAATGTAGTGGGAGTCGTTACACTGTTCGATCTTGATGCTGCACAGCAGTATCCGGTACAACGTCCGGACTCAAAGCTTCGAAGTTGAATCTACCAGGGAACAAGTCATCGAGACAGACGGAAGATGAGAAAACAGACTCAATATCACACAGCCTAATCGTAATAGTCAAAATTGTTGTAAGACACCCTAGTCTCATGTCTGCCAAATACCGATAAAGTGTTTCGCTCAGTCCGTCCATGCAAAGTATATGATAGAGTTACTTGCTCAGAAGAGCACATGAGAGTCTTAGAGATATATTGCGTGTGACAGCAGAGAGAAACACTGCACCAGTTAAGGGATACTGACCCTAAGAAGATAGTAATCAGTAGCACACTGAAGTTACAAATAATCTCCTGCGCAGATTAAGGTAGCCCGTGAAGAAAGCTTAGTTAACTTTGTCTGATCGCCTTTATTCAAGACGATTCAAGAAAAGCATGTAGTTGTGGATGGAAGAACAGTAATCACATTCAGTTCACTCACTTCCAGAAAGTCGTTCAACGTCTGACTCCTTTGAATTGTAGTCAACGCCAAGTTTGCCAAGTGAGCAAACGACAGTTGAGAAATATCATAAAGTCCGGCATATTCTTCTCAGAACATTCTGATATGAATGCTTTTGACTCATTGCATTCCGCGCCTCTCGGCCTTCTGTTTTGCTGTGGTGCCCACTGCATACTTACTGGATGCAACAAATGTGGATTTTCACTATCAATACAGTGGACTTGACGAACATGCAATAAAACTTCTCCAGATATCACTTTCCGGATGGATGTCCACCTCCTAACCTATGTGTTGACCTCCTTCGTTTACTCAAACATTTCCCGCATGTATAGTTTACCTGCTGCTGTCACTAAAAACTGCTCATAGAGCAAGCTGCAAACGAAGTCCTATATGTTCGCTTCTTTAAGTAGAAGGCTGATACAACGTAGAGAAGTATTGAAGTACATCTCGTCAAAAGCTCTAAACCGTGACATGTATCGATGCCAAAGACCTCAAGTGGAACTAGCGTCGTTGATGGATTCGAAAGATTCTGAAAGTGGGAATGGTAAGTTTGCAAGTAGGCGAGAGGAATAGAGTGGTAGTTTGGAGTGGATTAAAAAGCATACACAAGGTACACACGTTGCCTCAGTGGTGCGTTCGTACAAGATTCCTTCCTTGCCGACCTAATGCAAGAGACTAGAATACTTTATCCACAGATGACGAGGTTTTACATACACGGTAGGTGCTCTTTAATATCTAATCGTTCAGCGTGCGAGGCGCCTCGTGCGACTGATGAGGGTTGAGATATTATGGTCTCAACAGCAGTCACAATGACTCCGGTTTGTTTTATAATTTCTCCATTTCCGTTTCCTTGTTGTTGTTCTTCTTCTTCTTCTCAGCTTCATCTTCTAATCCTCTTCTTTCTCTTTCCAGTTTTCTTCCTCCTTCCATCTTCTTTCTTCCTTCTAATTCTCTTCTTTCTCTTTCCAGTTTTCTTCCTCCTTCCATCTTCTTTCTTCCTTCTAATCCTCTTCCTTCTCCTTCCAGTTTTCTTCTTCTTTTGCGTTGCGGACGACTGACATGGGGTTTGACCCAACTCTGACGTCTGTCCGAAAGCCCGGTCAGGATTCTTTTGGCTTTCCATCATTGAATCATGCATCCTGCTTCCCCGTGGATTCCGCATCTGAGCTTTTGGGAATGTTCTAAATGCCAAAGAGAAATTTCAAGTACGAGCCTTTTCCTCGAATGAAAGTGCGTAAAGGGCGGTGCCATTTCTGCAGTCGCCAGTTGCTTGATTCGATGCCTGCATGGATGAGAGCGAACACGGTAAGCACAGCAATATAATATTCAAGCACTTTGCAAGACGTCTCTAGTACCAGTCCCATTATAACATCTTTAACAGACAATGCTGTTCATGTATGTTTTGTGTACAGAGCAGCTTTTTAAGTGTATCAAGTTCCTTATTACTTGGCACCTGTGACATATTGTTATACATGCTTTCACTAAATATGGGTCCTACATTGAACAAGAGGTTTACAGATCGACGAAATTATTCAAGCTTTGAGCGAGATCTCGCTAACTGCTGTGTTAACTTTTGCTAGCCGCTCAGCAAAATTTGAGTTCGAACGTCGACTGAACTTTAGTGTGACGTATAGCTGCGATCACTTCAATCTTGGAGTTGGGATGAGGCAGTGTTACGTAGTCCTTCATCACTCCTTTCAAGACAAAACTAGAGGAAGGCAGGCCCCAGACTGTGCATGCAGTCCAGTCGAACGATTCTATTACATGGATATTACCAGATTCTTGGAGATCTCGAAGTGCAGCGTTTAAAACAGATTACGACATCCGTATCTCAAACTGCGGAGCTCGCTCCTCGATTTGGTCCAATGAGTACAGATCTTTGTGTGCACCTCTCTCTTCCTCCCAGCCTCGACTTCGCTACGTTACTCAGTCAGCCCCCAAAAAAAAATGCAGCTGCACAGATAAGGTCTATTCTCTGCCTACAAGGGAAGGTTTGACATGATGCAATTTGCCAAAATTGACAGAAGGCGTAGGTTAGGTTTCGCAAGCTTGTCTCAAGAGCTCATCGTCAAAACTGAGTCGGAGCATTCCTCAAGGGACTAATTGAATCCACTCTCCAGTCATATATACCTTACCTGTATGCGTATCACATGACGCGAGGCTGCGATCTTGTTGGAAGAAGTGACGACTTTTGTGATATCCGCGTCCAATATCCAGAAATGCGATTTTCAAAATTAACGAATTTCCTTAGAAGCGCTGCAGCTGCAGTGCATCTGGAATGTAGTACCTGCATCGGCAAGCAGGGTACCGTTAGGCCTAGTCTTTCGGCTGCACTGCTGCATCGATAGCCGTTACTTCTTGTCCTGACAGCCACCACCCTAATCAGGGCCTAAGCGGAAAGAAACAGGAGCACAACTGGATCACGAGTGCCTGTGAGTACGCTCCGTATCAGAACACCAGTCAATATCTGTAATTGTTTTCTTCTTTCACTCCTGACCATAAGGCCACATTGCCTACGAAAAGCTGCAGTGGCTGCTGGTGGTGGATAGGTGTTCCTGAACATCTGCATCGCGTTCGAGAGGTCTAATAGGTTTTAGCTGCGAGAAATCCGTCAGTGCAGAAGGTCATCGGAACTTTCACAACGCGTGTCGTTAGTTCCTGGCACTTTATCGACTCGAATGTGCTCCAATTCCACTCACATCTCGCACTTTTTTATCTGAAACGCTCGTTCACATACTCCACTCACATCTCGCAGAGTGGGTCCGGCGAAGATGGTCCCGGGGTTTGTGAAGCAGTGTTTCAGTTCTAAAAGTGCTTCATCTACTGAAAAAGGATCAAGAAAAGAGCAACACACCATTCGAAAGGTCAGTCCTGAACAGTTTTTCCTATTTTTTGAAATTTTTTATAGACATGGGGTGGGAATTGAGGCAACTTCGACAAGATTTCTGGGAACAGAACAGAACTGGTAGAATCATAGATGCAAACTCAAGTCTATCTCTAGCTAGAAGCTAACAACTGCATTCTTCATTGAGGACGTGGCACTTGTGTTTTCGAGAGCTCCTCAGAAATTGTTCTAAACCAGTCATTTCGTACACATGTGGTCACCAACCTAAGCCTGATCATGAATCGCATTGCGGCAGACGTACTCGATGACCTTCGTAGAGAAAAGAACCTTCTCCGACTTAAGAGGATTCTGGAAGTCTAGCCAGGGACTGGCTGGCTGGCTGGCTGCGTCAGGGTGGGAATAAATAGAAAACACTTCGACTACTGGCTTTACATCAGCAATCTCAACTCGACACTCAGCATCTCCGTTCTCAGACTGCCAATCTTTTCAGCAAACCTGAACTCATCTGGTAGCTGACACAAGGTGGTTTCAGATACTGCTGCAAATCCGGGCAATCCCTTACAGAATCCAATTATTCAAGCGTTCTGTACGCTGTAGATTGCCTTTTCACACCCCTGGTAAGCCGTGATTGCACAGGGCGGCGGCAAGGCACACTCAAATACCGTAACGGAGCTTGAATAGTATTTGAACTATCCAGAAGCAGACTGAGCACTTCCGGGCCGGAGAAATTCTCAGAATAGGTGAGACCTGTTAAGAAAGTGTCCGGTGGTGTAGACAATGATCAATGAGCGTACAGCGTAGCAAACAATTGCGTCTGATTTCCAAATCTGGATGCGGATGGGATGCAAATGTGGATCCTGCAAGTATGCTACTGAATGCCAATGATCACATGTTCGTTTTCAACGTGGATTAAACCATGAAGATGGTCCAGGCTCCGATTTGGGCCAAGTCACTACAACTACATATACATTATTTGGCAACCATTAAATGTACAAACGAGTCGACGGGAACTTTCTTGCGTGCACGTGCGTCCTGACAGTGTACGGGCGGTCGAGATAGGATAATTGAGTTCAGAACCGGTTAGTTTGTCAAGGTTGCATCTAAGACAGGTGACATTGTGACCCAAACCGACAAGACCTACAGTAGCACTCACAATTGCACTTGCAACAGCAACAGCGCCTGCTCTCTTGACACTTGCTTGCATGCATGCGCATGCATTTTGAAGCGAGAAGATCCTCTCGATCGATGATATGTCCTTCATGGTTTTACTGTTCATAATATACGGGCGGGCTGAAAGACTTCCATCTCCACATCCTATCATGTACTTGGGAGTTCCTTAGGGCCCTCCGAACGCCGAAGATCGATTTCATACGTATTGAAGATGCTTTGCTCCCTCGAATGTCCTATGTCCTGGCTCCACTATCCGTTCTTCAAGTTGACAGACAGAGAGACAAATCTGCGTCACTACGTCCTGCCATTTCATCCCCATCGTCGATCTAAGTGATGAGGATTCAGGGTCCAGGTTTAATAGAAGGTGACAGATCGAACGCGAACCCTTTCGCATCTGAGCATGTGCATCGACTTAGTTGTTCAAACTGAAAGAAGCTATTAGATGGTTCAACATCCTGCAATGATGTATCTCGTGAAATATTGTGGGAATTTTTTATAGAGCCTTGTGTGCATACAGCTGCTGCCTCCTCTACTGCAGAGCAATCCGAGCAACGTGATGCACGTGTTCGCCCTAAGGGCCAGATATAGTAGAAGGTGACAGATTGAACAGGAACCCTTTTGCATCTGAGCATGTACATCTATAACGTTTGTCAAGACGAAAGAACCCATAAAATGGTTGGATTAACAGCGATGATTTGTATCGTCTTTAGATATAGTGGGATATCTTAAAGTGTTTTGTGTGCAGAAACCTCCCACTAGTACTGCGGAACAATCCGAGCAACGTGGTGAACGTGTTCGCATGGGAGAAAAATTGCATAACAATTGGCTTTCGGGCTGCTGTTACATACCAAGGACTATATATCATCTACATCTACGGTTTCGATACCCACCAGACTCATGACCAATGCTCCAAGATAACTGAAGGTTTATCACAGTTACTTGGAACGAGAACCTAGAGTTGAGCTCTTGGGAATTCCATCAAATGTAACAGCATCTGACTTCTGCAGCTTTTTCCTACACTCACCTATAATACATCGTAGAAATCGAAGATTCTTTCCCAGATCTGTAAAAAGTGGACAGGCGAGGTGTCGCTCTCACTAAGTGTAACCAGCATTGACAATAAAAGAAGAATCTGCACTCTGATACGATCATATATTAACAACGTATCCTTTCATATAAAGACCAGAAACAGCATTCTGACGTCAAGTCCCAACGCGCTTTTGTGCTCCCCAAGTCGATTCAGGTCCCAACTCACATCGTGTCCTATTCCATCCTTGTATGACACCAGCTCCTACGAGTACTTTTGCATGTACTCGCAACTTGGTTGAGTTTCAAGAAGCAGAAGGCGCTGGGCTGGAATCAAAATAGATATAAACAACTCTGAGGATCGAGAAAATGGCCAAGATGGCGGCAACAACGGCCGTTTGGAAGTCGTCATGCACGCTGGACGCTGAGTCTAAGCTCTTTCTGGGTTCTTCGGCACTTGTCGTAGGCACTTGCCTTGCCATTGGAGTGTGACTTGCCGATTGATGCACATCCAACTTGCTCGGAGCTTTTTGACTATTCGGCTGCTAACGGTTATTTATTGTTCTTTAGGGTTACACTGTTTTGGCGCCTGGACACACGTTCGAATAAGAAGACTCTCAGTGCAGCTTTCAGCTTTAAAACTCGATCACTTGCGGGCTTTCCCGATTCGTTCAATCAAGTTGCTCTGCCCGCACTCGTTTCATCGTCAAGTGGAGGACTGCTTCGTTGACAGCAAAACTATCCCGCTGTTCGTTAGTCTGATGCAAACTTCTCACGGAAGCAAAGGAAAGAAGAATGTCGGAAGGATATCTTTCTGAAAGACTCCCTCTACAGCAGGAACTTGTTGCTGTCTCCAGTGCTTGCTAAACCTCTGTTTCTGCAGCTCCGATTTTTCTATCGTTTCGCTCGTACCGGGGAGAGTATCCTTTCATTTACGTATTATCTTCTGAGCCTGGAGTCCACCCATTTCAGTTGCCGACATCTGCAGTCCGCTGCTTGTGTATATTCTCGGCAAAATGTCATTGGATTATTCTCAGCTGTAGACCACGAGTTGGTGTTTGTCTCACGTCACCTCTAGAATTGCACACACATTACACTCAGAGACGACGTTGGGTGGTTAATTGCTTGTGTTGAATCAAACTCCTGATTTAGCGCTCATTACATCATTTATGCGCTAATCTTGTCTTAAGTACACACCACAAATGAATATTTAAGTTTTTTCATTTGCGTGAAATATTCGAAGCCAGCGCTGCAATTACGTGCTAGTACTTGATCATCAACCATATTAACTGCGGTATTCAGTGGAAATCAACTTTAAGAATCTAAGTATTTTCAATGGACAGGTTTCCAAGATACCGCGTATCCTTGAATGATTATTGCTATTATTAATTTTACCCACGTTAAGGAAGAAAAGGCTAATGATACATTCCACTGCAACTTTCAGCCGTTAGGGATCTTATGATATGTCAAGCGTGATATTACCTTGTATGCTTCTGTTAACTCTAACATAATTGGTTGAAGGATGGGTCCCATCAACGAGCAAGGTTCTTGTATGAATTTCGAAGCTGTCTTTGGAGCTCCATATCTCTAGAATAAAATACAAATTTTCTAACAAAAACACATGTATGTTATATCTCTCACAATTTGCGAGTTTCTTAGCTTCAAGTCTAATATATTCCTTTAGTTATAGAACGATTTCCAATTAAAGTCAAATTCACACAATATCACATTAAGGGAATTAAGTGAACTCACCAAAAATCAAAATTTCTAGGAACGTTTTTGCTTCTTGGAAAATCTAAACCTATTCTTGGAGGTTCTAACTAAAAGCATAAAAAACGAAAGCATATTCTCTTTGTAAATTCCTTTCAAAAAACATAACACTTATCATGTAAAGAAAATTTAAAATAATGATGATTTTTTTTGGATTTTATTTCCTTCAACTCTTTTCTCATGATATTTAGTATGATGTAATGCAATGGAAAAGTGAATAGATTCAGGAATATTTGTGCTGTAATAGTTTTGAGAGTCACCTGAAGAAAGTTTGAGAATATAGTATTTTTTTGTTGGATCAATTAATTTTCTATTTTCTAATTTCATTCTTAAACGAGGTCGAATGTCGCAAGTTCGTAATTTAAGCTAGCGTAAGCTGAGAATTAATAAGAACAGAGAAATAAGAAAACCTCTTGCATACTAACAATGGAGTGGAACATGGACCCAATCATATCTGCAAGAATGAAAAGTAAATTAAAAAGCGGAATCTGTTGCAATATAATCTTTGAATCTGCAAATATGCAGGAACATACAATGGATTCCAGTTTTGCTTAAAATCGTTTAAATTAGAAATATACAACGATCAAAATTGCCTTCTGAAGCGCTTATGTGTTGATCACACAACTACAAGAAAATGGACATGAAACCAATATACTGATATGTTGGATCCATTTACCATGGCTGTTGCACTGGTGCCCTTGGCACTTGTACAGACATTCTGACACACTATAACGGTTACGTGAAATTACAGCAACGAGGATCGATTACGATCTCGTACTTTCATGAACGGCGTGACAGGTGTTAGAATGTCTTTAAAGTCCTATCACGATTACAGTTACTTTTAGAAGGATTAGACTATGCTTGGGTTCCTTCTCTGGTGGCCAACTTGGTCACAATGAAACCTTCGAAATCTATTTTTTGTTTTACTGACACAAATTCTTTGGAGATAACGCTTTACCCATCACTTGCAAGCACTCAAAACCAAAAGCTCGTTTTCAAGCTAGCAAACGAACCTTTTCGTAAATAGGCGAGTGACATTATGCATGCTCTGCGAAAGCTTTAGGGTAATGCATTTTGTCACTCGCCTACTTTACGAGAAGACTTCATATTGGAATGCAGAATTTGGATGACTATCTTGTTTCAGGTTAAACTCTCAATTGGATTGGGTTTGCGAAGGCATGGTTCATAAATGGTGAGATTTTTTCCACTCAATAACGATACTAGTTATCGCTGCAATCGATAATTATCTCGTCTCGGACTGAACTGTCAATCCGATGGTTAGCTATGCTATTGCACAGCCAAAGAATGGGTGAGATTGCTTCCACTCTATCTGACGATCCTATTTAACGGTGTAATCGATTAGAAGAAGTGGTCAGATTGCTCCAACCAAGTAACGTATTGAAATCGACTACTATCTTGTCTCGGTCTGAATTCTTCAATCGGCGGTTAGGTATAAATTGCGGAAAAGTGATGAGATTACCCAGTCTGTTTTTTATTCCTGCAAGTATGTCTTACGAATTGATATCTGGCCATTCCCAGGAAGAAAGCGGACCTTAACCAGAGCATCTGCCAAGTTTGCCCTTCCTCACGTGACGTGAAGGTCAATGTTGTATATATCATACTGGTCTAACTTGTCAAGAGAAAACTTGGCTCTCGAAAAACTCAATAGACCGAATTAGTCTTATTTTACCTGGTCCGACATCTCACGTGCTGGATGGAAGCAAGAGAAACACAGAAGGTGTGGCCTTGTTTGAATTTCCTCTTTCACATTCTTCTCAGGTTGCAAAATAAATGTTTGTCGAGTACAGGAATCTGCTGACCTAACTAGAAATATTTATGGAGAGCGGGGTCGGGGAATCTTCTAACTTTCCTCTCTTCCACCATGGCAGGGCTTGGTCGAGCAAGTGTGGCAGCTCTGTCCTTTTGTCCTTGTTGGCTTGTCGCCGTTTCATCTCTTTCGCCCAAACTTCTCTCTATCCGGCGACGTGACCCTCCGTGAATACGAAAAATATTTTATAATGATTTTGTCTTGGCGATCCGGACTTCTAGTTCATCCACTAAACGTGATGTTTTTTTGCATTCCCTCACAGCTCTTTCCGGGGCCAAAGGACGAGAGAAGCAAAGCAGAGTCTTCTGAAGGAACGATCCGGCGACAAGCCCTTGTACTAACACTTGCACTGCACTGCACTGCACGCGCTCGCTCGCTCGCTCGCTCCTCCGTTCCCTCGCTCGCAAACCAGTGTGAGAATCTTAAATATCCACTTCTCAACGGAAAATGGGGCGGGCTGCTGCAGCTGCAGCTTGGGCTTGTCAGGTTCACGGTCACGCCGGCCCAGATTCTCCAAAAGGGGAGACAAGTTCGATGCAAACGTCACGCAGCAGAGTCTCAGTTCATTTCTTCTGAATCGAAGTACAGTGCTCGGTGGTTTAGTCCGTCCTAGCGCCCAAATCCCTCGTCCGGATACTTCCGCTTTGCACTGTTCGGCTACCAAAGGTTTCGAAAGCACCAGACCACCTGTCGACGCTCATGCATATGTGCGCATGTACGCTACGACTCAGCTGCTACTCTCCGTCCCCTGCCTGGACAGCTGTCCATGCCCATGACACCCAGCTACAGCCCACCCCCACCAAACTCCAGCCCCACTGCGCAGAGGTATGCTGTCTCTCCATCTCTCTTCCCCGCCCTTCCCCGCCTCCCCTCCCTCCTCCTGAGAACACTCCTTTCTTCTACTTCTACCGACACCTTCCTGGGTCTCCGAAGCGTCGAGCCTCGTCCTGTCGACGAAGCTACTGCTGGCCTCTGTGGTCCACCAGTAGGTACTGCCACTCTGATGGACGAACTCGTTGGACCCACACGATTCTCCGCCGAGTTCAGGACGATGGCAATTTGGCACTCCTCCCTCATCTTGGGCACTCAATATCCATTGTGGAGCAGCGACACGGTGCAGTGTGCAGGTGGCCGCCACGTGTTACCTGACGGGGCTCTGCGTTTTCTGCTTGGCGCAATGCTAAGACAAGGGGGTTTAGAATTGACTGAATGTAGATTGTCTTTCATTCTCGTGCGTGCTCTTGTTGGAGTGAGAAAGAACTGATTCTCGTTCAGCTTTGAAAGCAGATTCAGCCTCTGTTCTCTAGTTGCTAAGCTTCCACGGCCCAGTCCTTTGATCTGACGTGGCAGAGTAGCACACAACAGTTACTTTGGGCTTTGGCTTCTGGGGTGGATGCCTTAGTTTGGAGTGCATGGACTCAAAAGGAAATTCCATTACAAAAAATTGCCCAAGAAAGTGAAGGCAGCAGGAAGACTTTTAGTACAGCAGTTGACCGATTTCAGTAACTTTTAGGACTTGTCTGTTCTGACACTCACTCCCTTTGCTCTCAAGACTCAGAGGATCGGACAATAGCCTCCCACTTTGCTGCTGGTTCCTGGGTTGCTGCTGGTTATTGTCGTCGGCAAGTACAATGTCGTCGTGATCCACCAACATGAGCAACTACACAACGGCCAACAGCAGCCATTGTTTCTGCCTCATCCTGTGTACACGGCCTGGCCAGCATGCGTGCATACCTGTATACAATGATGAATAAATCAACCGAGCCTCTTCGATTGACGTCGATCCTTCGGGCATTGAAAGAAAAGCACTAGTTACAGAACATGCGTAAGGAAGTTTAGAATCTCGTGACAGATGTCATCTTACAGCAGCCTGGCTTGTACACTGAGTAGCACCCGCAGCTATCAAGTGGATTCCTGGCCTGCCAGTCATGGGGTCACCTCTTTTCACGATAAATGTATCTGCTGATGCTTGTTTCATCATCGATCAGTTGCACTCGATGGATTTGTAGATGGCACTCTCTGTGATTCATCACGGGGTTGGAAGTAGGCTATTTACATGGTCGATTAAGATAAAACTTGAAATTTCCCTGCAGTCTAGTTCAATTTGCAAGGCTTGCATCTTGTTCAATTTCGTGTCTTTACGTTGAGCATCCGAATGTCTCAGTCTGCTGGGACTATGAAAATTTTGGACCGCACTATTGGGCAGTGGCTGCCTGTGCAGTTTCTTTAGATGGTGAAAATTGCTAATTGTTATCTTGCAGTGTTCAATACAGCCACGGTGCTGAAATACTTGCACTTTAAGCAGAATAACTAAACATGCATATGCATGCACACGGGCAGATCCTGATGCTCATTGGATGGTGCGTAACCCGTTCACAAGTTGCAGAAGAGGAGTTGCGATTCAAAGATGTCCGAATCACTCAGAAAGAGTCTGAAGCATCTTCCGACACAGTACAAGCCAATCACATGCACGACCGCTGCAGCTGACTAGAAAAGAAACTCGTAGGAGGTTGGATTTCGCAGAGACGCCCCAACTCCACTCAACGACACGAAATCTTTCATTTAGGATATTTCCACCCTAGATTTGATAATTGATCGATTCGATCAAGTAATCGATTTCCTGGATCACCGCACTCTCATTGATGATAGCGATACATTGCTGGATTAGATGACGAGGCGTATATAGATTGAGCACTTAAATCAGCTTTTTCCAACGATGGGCTGTTCAAACAAGCAAACTCCTCCAGTATATTCGGCCTACCTGATTCAACAATCCAATCCGACGATGATTCCTATCGGATGCGGTTCCACATGAACTATCCGATCATGTCACTATCATATTATCAAAAGATTGTGTTGCACAATCAGTCTAAAGAAACTGCAGCCGACCACACGGAACTCCACATTCCTCGGTTTACTCCCAAGGTTCGAACTCAAGCTCGCAACGTTGTCGGACGGCAGATAAGTGGGCCCCGCCTCATCAGGAACCAAGGTTTTCCAAAATATTCCGGGTCAGTCTAATTACCCACAGCGTCATCATCTTTTAAGCTCCTTCTCTCTCTCTTTGAGACACAGTAACATTATCTGGCGGTGAATCAATCAAATACTCTCATTTATATGCATAAATTAAGATTTGTACATGTAGTTCCATCTTAGTTCAGTACGGGGCATTGTAGTGCTGTAGTACTGTAAATGAGTACGTACTTTTATGCGTTCATAATAGTCGGCTGCTTTCTGTCCAACTCACGTGCGGGATGGGACCCACCATGAATGGCGACCATCAAAGGGGATGGATGAGGTGTGTGTGCGTACGTGATTCAACTGGAACGATGAACGAAATAAACAAAACGCTTACATTACGTGTTGGTCGAAGACCTAGCCTGTGTTCCAAATGTACGTGCCATACGATACCACCACCATGCTTTGTCCTGATGGTCCATCAGATCCATCAGATCCATCAGTGATGGATCTGATGCGATGGATCTGATGCGACTCAGCGGTAGATAAGTCAGCGGTTCTGAGAGAAGAGAGCAGAAATTGCATGTGACTCAGACTTGTTCTGGGTTCATGATGTATTATCATCTTCTGAGTTCCATTCAATACTAGAGGGTGAGTTGACTGCAGGTTAACACGCACCTTGGAATCATGAAGTCAATATATTTATATATCTATATGTGGTTAGGTCAAGCTGCTGTACTCTGCTAGCTCAAGAAGTACATGTAAATGGAAGAGAGGAAGACCGGCATACGGTGATGTACATGTGCTAGTCAGGTAGCGGCCAGCCCCAAGCCCATATCATCCCCGGACTGTTATAAAAACAAACAGCCCACCTCTCCATTGCATCATATACTAGCAGTCAACCCAAGAGCCGCAACCACGATACAACAACATTGTCGTGGGGGTTCAGATAAGCAGCGAGGTTTATTGGCGTCCACAGCTGCAGATTACTGCTGAGCTTCAAGCTGCTTTCATCCAACTCGAAGTCGATTGGCACGCCATCACACTGAGCTCTTAGCTCTCGGCAAGCTACTTTTATGAAAATCCGTTGTGGTGGCCTTTCATTGTTGCTTGCTATTGCATGCAAAGTCCAAAGGGGTGCAATTAGCGTTAGTTCCAATCTGCGACCTAATCGTTGATTTGTAACATTTATCGAGGTTTAGAATTACTATCTTTGTTCCTGTTGTCCTGACTCTTACCTTAGAATTGCAAGCACTTGTCCATCATTAGCATCGGTCAAGAATTAGGATCTGCAAATCCGAGTTGCAATGGCTGCGCAAACCTACTCTGGTGATATGTTACAGCAACAGCCCGAACATCGAGGGCATCATGCTTCTCATGGAACGGTGTCGCTGAAGGCCAGCATCTCTGCAAAACCTGGAACGATACGAAATGTGGGTGTTGTCAAGGGAGATGGGGAGCTGAGTTACGCGAAAAACTCGAGTTCCCAAGCAGTTGCAGTGCAAGAGTTGATCTCGTACATCGAAGATGCTGTTGACATCACTCGGCTGCCTAATTCAGCTGGACCTGTAGTAGTAGCAGATCTTGGCTGTGCTAGCGGATCTAACACGTTGAAGAACATCGACATTATTGTCAACCGACTTAAGAAAAGATATTTGCAGTCTTCTTGCCGGCAGCCTGATGTATCAGTTTACTTCAACGATTTGCCGTCTAATGATTTCAACGGCCTATTCCAGCTTGTCGCCGAAGACACCCTCACGGGTTACAGCTCAAATACTGATGCACCAGCGAAATATTTCCCTGCTGGAGTTCCTGGATCATTCTACTCCCGATTATTTCCAGAGTCTTTCGTCCATGTCTTCTTTTCTTCGCACTGCCTTCATTGGCTGTCCAAGGTGATTTTGTTCGACAGTGTCAAAAGTTTTTCCTCTCCATGCATCGGGTTTCAGATTGAGATTGACTTGCAAGTAATAATGGCACAGCCAATCAGTCGATACAGTATGCGTAAGCAGCTTCTATGATATGCATATCGTCTTCGAATAGGGATACTCAAACGATATCATACTATCAGTGTAGAATATCATGATATCGTACCATCACTCAAAATTGTGCCTCATGATTTTGTTAATTGCAGGTACCTGATGCTGTTATGGACAGAAACTCTCCCGCATTCAACAGCAATAGTTGCTGGATACAAGATGCATCAGAAGAAGTCATTGCAGCCTATAAGGATCAATCTGACAAAGACTTGACAGATTTCTTGCGTTGCAGAGCAGAAGAGCTTCAGTCTGGAGGACTGCTCTTTCTACTCTTCTTTGCGCGACAAACTTCTCACGAAATTCTAAACAACTCTCTTTTTGGGGACTTCTGGCGTCTTCTGGATTTGACTCTTGAGTCTCTAGTTTCAGAGGTACATATAATATTTCCATCCATATGAGTTTCAATACTTCGTAATTCTACGTGCAGGCTAACGAGGCAAGAAGCAAATCCCAAAGATTCAACCGGTAATAATAGCAATCATAGCTGTCATCGCCAACTAGATATTCTCGAAGGAGTATCATCAGTATTATTAAAGAATTGAAACTGAAGCTGTTGAAACCCTATCAGATTTTTTTGCTTTTCAGAAGAAAATACAAGTTTTAGCTTTATTTCATTTGAATCATTGTATATTACTACAGTATGTTATCAAGCCCATCATCACTCAATCACATGGTTCACGTTTGTTTTCCAGTGTATGGTTGATAATTATTTTTCTCATTATTTTAATCCCTATTGTTTTTGCAGCGGATTCTCACTGAAGAACAGAGAAGTTCATTCAATATACCTACTTTTGCCCGCAGCATGGAAGAAATATCAGAAGTAATTGAGAGATTTAAATCGCAGTTCGTCGTTCAAAAGCTTGAGATGTTGCCAATTTATCATTTCGCCGACTACTTCGGAAGGCGTTGCAATAATGAGGAGCCCAAAATCCTTGCGAAGAAGGTCCTTCTCATGATACGAACAACAAAAGAACCTCTTATCGAGGCGCATTTTGGCCCTGCTTTGAACAAGATATTCTGGGAGAGATGTACAGAACTTCTCCTCAGCAGTGATCTAGTTGGGAAAGTTTATGCCAGAGTAAGAAAGCCCGAACCTCTACATCAGGTTCTGATAGCTCTTGTCCGCAAGTAGAATGTCTATGAAAGACAGAAGATCATAATGCTTGATTCTATTTAGGACTGGGACTGATACAGATATTACCTAGCACAGTATTTTCCACCTTCCAAACGAGGTCACCGTTGCGCATATCATATATGCTAAACTTCTGCAGTTCGCAGGGAAGGTTTTAGTTTATGCAAGTTCTTATTTACGTTGCATCTAGCAATTTCTGATCTGGATATTTTTATTTCAAAGAGCTTGGAGCTTTGAAATATTATTATCAGTCTTTTCCTCTTGTCCGCATCATAATCCGTTGCAAGCACTTCAGGAAAAATATTCAGCTGATGGTCATATAGTACGTATGAAATATAGATGGTGGAGGATTGGGGCTTCCGAGTAGTATATATATGTACATGGTTCTACATTTTTCATTATCATGAGATGGTCTTTGATACTCCATCTGAACAGCACGAATAAAATCTGCAATACCATCTGTACACATTTGTGTCTCAAATTCTCCAAGGGGATTGCACATGAACTCTATGATTGACTAATCTTGCCTGACTAAGGCGGTGCGAAATGTTGAAATCTCCGACTATCTCTGACTACTCAATTCTGAATTGTTTTCATGCTACCCAGAATGGTTTTATCAGGCTCAATATATCTCCTCCGACCATTCTGCAAAAGCGGAATAATTACATTCGTTTTTCGTTCAGATGCTGAACAAAACTGAATGAAACAATTCCCATTACTTCTGGGTATGTTTTTATGATTTTGAACCCATGACTAGAAGCCAGATCTAATTTTAATACTTTGCGGAAAAATTTTTGTCATATTTAACGCTCAGCTTCTAATAACAAGCTTCTAAGGTGACAATATTATAAGGTCGGAAGAACATCATATTAACAATAATTACACTTCAACTGAGCTTTGAACGGAAGTGGAGTCTCAAAAATATCGCAGCTGCTCTAAGATCATATTTCCGCGACAGAGAACTCTGTATACGCATGCTCGAACATCAGGTCCAGCGATAAACATAAAGTTAATTTAGCTGAAACGAAATTAGATGGTCTTTCATATTTATTTTTTCAAATTCTTTTTGATGCAATTCTCAGAATTTCGCGATTCACTTGTGTCTCATGAACGGCGCACATGTCCAGTCGATCCGTTGCTCACTTGCTCGCCAATGAAACTGAGTACTAGAGAGGAAATAGGGCTCAGAAGAATTTTATAGGACCTTCGTCGAGAATTAGAGTAGCAGTTAAAGTTTAGAATTGCCTGACGAGGCTGAGAAAAGATAACTCTGATACGGGTTATTAGTGTCTCAGTTAACACGCAAGATGTACCTGCCCGATCATGTAACAATGATGCAAGGTCCACTAAGCTTATTTCATCGTTGCCGTTTTAAGAGCTTAACTGTAGAGCCTTCGTGCATAAGTATCAAGTCAGGGTCGACTCAACAAGAAAATATTGTTTTCTTCAAACTCAGAGTCTAATCTGCCCAAACATAGTTTGTTTTCATTGCCGTCAGCCTCAATCCCCTCCGCAGAATTCAGTGCAGTTCCAGTTATTAACCTCACAAGAAGGATTGCCCATTGAATAAACCTACAATCGAGTAGTTGTCGATAAACTGGCGAGGTGAATGACACCGAAGAAACCCGGACCAAATGAGAATGCGCCTTTCAAATTTCCAGTCACTTACAAATCCAGAATCCATATTTTGGTCTTACCTTATAGAGCTTTACTTTCTCCTCATTATCAAAAACCTATGGAAAAAAAGGCACCCAGAGCTGTTCTTCTGATCACAAAGAACATTGGAATGATAAGAAATGTCATTTTTTTTTCACAAGTCAATGGAGCCGAAACCGACTGTTCCATACAAATCCCAAGGCTTGGTTTGTCGCCACCATCTCTTTAGACCGCAACACGTGAGGACACTGAGATCGTGCACGAGTGATAGCAAATCGGTCTCCAAAAGCATGTTCGTTGTCTGAGATTTTAGCGGTGACCTTTGGTATGATCTAATATTACGTATCCTTTAGTCTCGGTGCATTCTGGCAGAGTCAAACTATATTTACACTTTTGTATCTACCTGTCCATGATTCAATTTGACAATAACAAACTGGAGCCAAAGTACGTCTGTCCAGTTATCTTGCGGTTGACAAGTTGACATATCTCTGATTTATCTATCTCCAGATCAACTATTCGAAGGGTCCAGATACAGTTCAACTTGCTACAAACCACCGGTAAATGACAGAGCATCTCCCAGATCTGGCAAAATCTGCCTGACGCTTTCGGATCTCTTTCGTCTGCTGTCTCTTTACAGTCTAATCTTGTATTTCGAGTAAGCATTTTCTGGACGTGGAAGATTCTCTGTGGACTTTGGCATTTCTAGGTAGGTTTGTTGTGATTCAATGTTAGGCTCGTGTGTTCTTGAACGACCAATCCTATCACTTGTAGACTGCAAGCGATGCCCAAACAGTTACTGTCTCCAATGAGCCCAGCCCACACTGGCATTGGAAATCTTCAAGAAAATTTCCAATTCCTTCAACTTATGCATAGCCGATTTCTTACACTGGGTTTCGGGACTGAGAGAACGATTAGACCTAACCCTTGTCTTTCCTACGCTGAACAGAGTAGGTCAGTCTAATGAAGAAAATCATCTCTATCCTGGATCAGGAAGTTACACCAAAGGGGTTCAGTTCTGATTTTCCTACAGTACCACTTGAGAAGGTGCTGGTCCAGCCATGCATGGAATGTAACAATAAGAATGAAAAATGGGAAATGAACCTACCATTGAGGTTATCCCATTTGCTGTTGTTGCTGAAGCGTACGCCTTACGAAAAGAATCAAATTACTTAGTTATTTGAATATCTGGAGTTGGAGTAGCTTTGGGTGTGTCTGTTCGGATTCAGCAAAAGCACTTCCGTTGAATGTTGGATCTGTATACCCTTCGCAAATGAAGAATAGAAATGGTCATTACATAACAAACTTAGGTTATTCATGAACTGAAAAACATAAATGGTCGCCATATGAATATCCTCAGTTGGATACGAATAGCTTTCACAAAACAAAAACGAAATTGATGCTTATAAAAGCATTCCGGTCTCCGCGTCTCACTGATATATCTACCTTACCATATTAGATGCTACGTCTGAAGCGAATTCGTGAAGCTAAGAAAGGCAAGGTTTGCTTCTCTCTACAAGATCAGGCTAGGTCCTAGGAGCTCACTATCCAAAACAGGTGGATCTGAATGTTTTTACTTAAAAGTTCACATTTTTGGAGACTGGTCACTGACAGTATTTTTTCTGGACATGCTGCTTGTTGACCTGTTGAAGGCGTCGAAAACAGTAGTAACTTGGTTACTTCTTTGAAAGTCTTTCTCTACTTTGATCCTAAAAAGTTCCTCACTTTTTATTTTAAATGTAGCACCCATGTGTTAGATAGCTCCTTCGACGGAGGGGGTCACCACCCTCCGTAGTTCGATACATAGCATGAGTCCATATTTACTGCATGATGTGCATCAAAGAAGAGGATCAAGCACCCAGAATATCTACTTTTTTTGAAGAGACCACGTCATGATAGTAAGGCCTTGAGTGTCAACTGCAAGATTCCTTCCTGATCCTAAATAAGGGCCACTCATCTCAACCGGAAGGGCAGTAATGGTATCCTTTTATATATGCTGTCATCCAAAACCAGAGCAAGAACTAGAGGTATGAAAAATACATCATGGGTCCGTTCTCCGTGGATGTTGGATCTCATTTCCGCTTCGCAATGCTTGTTGTCTCATTAATATGCAGTTAATGAAAAAGGTGAAAAGTCGAGGCAGTTGGGTGCAGGTCAGCTGCTATAAGGAAAAATTAATCACTTAAGCTATCCTACCGATTCAAGTCCAAGACTATCCAATATCGCAGATTGTGCATGCGATCGAACTCAATCTGCCATCTTCTTGTCTTCAGATGAATATTCTGACTTCCCCTACATCATACATACATATATTAAGCTTGTATATCATGAGTATATACAGTTCCAGGGCCCAAAGACGATGAGAAACAGTAATTTCAACGCCACATGTGGAACCTCACCGGAGGCTCTCCCCATGCTAACGGATGACGGATCATGACACATGCGTGACATAAGTTCAAACCTGACAGTACACAAAAATCTGATCCAGTAGAAGATAAAGCCGAAAATATGTTCTTCATCAAAAGTAAGGAAATAAAGATGCGAACGTATATAATCTAAGGCATGCTTTAAGCAACTCGGAGTAAAGCACTTCGCATATAAAAGTGATGATGATGATTCATCCCCATGGATTGTTTCTTCAGGTTTTGCAAACCAAGATAAGAATTACTGAAAATCCATAATCAGGTAATCTGGAATCATAGCCTGCTCCTTCTGGTACTTTTCATACTTTATACAACATCTTTCTGGATCACTCATGTTATCAATCTTACTGCCAATTTTGGAACAGAGGTTGAGGCCATGTGCAACGAATGTATTCACTAGGACACGTATACATATAATATATACCTCCACATTTGGTCCCGAAATTTCTAAAACTGGTCGTGTCCAGAATGCTAAAAAGGTGTCCCACATCTGTAGTTCAAGGTTACATCTGTTACTGGTTTTGCATGTTTATCCCTTCTCGATCTTCCTACGTTTGTAAGAATTGGATGAATTGGAAAATATTTCATGATCAGCTTTGTAGACATTTCTATTCACTGAACCCTCATTGGACCTGTGCTTCTATTGAGGTTGCTCTGAGAATATCAATCCCACAAACCTTTCGATTCTGAGAAAAACTGGGCTCTACTGATGGAACAAATGTTTCCCGGTACGTAGCAAGTAATCATCAATACCATGCACACCGGTTGAAATTCCCATATTTTTAATGTTATGTACGATTCAGACGTTTGACAATTCAAATATGTAATTCATACACTCCGATCTTCTCGTGAAGGCCCATTGTCACAGAGCTGGCAAAGTTATTGTGAACTTACGAATCACAAATCTAATGTCATGAATGGATCGTTGTCACTGACTATACCCGGTGGGGCCACATTATGCCCGTGCTTTGTTCAGCAGCACACCTTGTTTGTACACACTATATTCATAGTTGGCCTTATCTCTCCTTTTAATAAATACCGGTGGTGTGTTGAATGTCCAATTATGCGTAACCTTTCTACAAATATGGCAAACTTTTGTGGGGAAGAAGCGTCGGGCACGTGCTTTTGCCCAACCACTCGAAGGTAGGAAAGATCAAGTAGTCTTGATGCTGAGGGCAAGTGCTCTGAAGAATGTCAATAAAACATGTACAAACTAAGAAACTGGCCAAAATACAAGCCACCAGTGTGGAATGCTCCGTATTTGAGGCTGCAATACTTACCTGTTGATAAATCAACTGGCGTCTGGTCACAACTAGGCCGTCAACTTAACTTTTTACTTTAGCATTCACTTGCACCCATGTGCTGAGAGCGGAGCCTTAATATGTGTTCAGAGAACAAGCAATGCTCATCGAGCATTCAGAGTGTAGATTCGCAACAGTTTTCCCGTCATCGAGTATGACGCGATAAATTTGCAACCGCATTCGAGTCGTTCGACTGATGTAGCAAAGAAGCGGGACTGAAAACCTTTCAATTATGCCAATTCTTGGTATGAATAGACTCACCTACGGGATATGATCTCGTCAGGGAGGTGTAGAACATTTCTAGATTTTATAGTGTCTCCTCACATGCCGAGAGAGCTGCAGAAGCGTGAGCATCCAGTCCATTCCATGCTTATTTCTCATTAAATATTCCTGTTAGATTCTGGAAGTTTCATTCATGCTGTCTTTATCACGTCAAGACAGACGTCCGCCATAGGCTCGAGCGATCAGGAGATTCGTATTCCAGTCTTCTGTGTGTGTGAGGGTGTGTGACTGCGTCTTGGAGAATCGACTGATTGAGGCTAGCCGTCATAGATAACGCAGAATTTGATCTGGTGGTAGCAAGGAGGAGAAGCAATGGAGAGTTCCAAATCTACGTCGAGCTCTTATCACACGACTAAGAGATACAATTACGGATCCGGGCAGAGGACTGCATGTTTGTGATGGACGTGCACCTCAAGCAACTAGCGAAGGGCGAATGACTCATCCCAGACTGGGATTATTAATGCATCATGAAGGAAACCGTCCAAGGGACGTCTCGTGGGACCCTCTTGAGATTTGCAACGCATTATCAGACAAGGTGCACCAGGCTAGGAGCAGGAGGAGTAGAGCGCGTGCTGCGACCCAGAAGAAAAGCAGGTAACTGGTTTTCCCACCTGACCCTGTCAACGCATCAACCCATAGTAGATATGGAAAGAAAGCCAAAGCCCAGGTCAGGCCAAAGACAGCACCCATCTACCCATCCCTCATCTTTATCTTGAAGCAGGATACACTTTACATTCGACGAAGGGGTACTGGTGGTGGTCAGGTCCGTCTTTTTGAAAGATGGAGGCATCTCTTCATCTTTTCTGGTCATGGAGAGACTGTCCGCTCCTGCACATCTCATCCAATTCCATCGTCCATGTTCTGAGCGCTGTTTTTTATGCGTTTGTTTTGGGAAGAAAGATGCTAACGCCCCAGACAGGCATCTCCTGGACGCACGCAGTCAGCGAGCTAGACAGGCAGGCTCGGTCTGAACACGTGAACTTATCGTCGTATACGCGCGAGGTCAAGCTCCCACAGTGACACAGTCATTTTGGCAAGCCCGAAGCTAGCTAGCGATCAATGTGGCAAGCAAGCATCTCTGCAAAAGCCAAATCTCTCACCCTCAAGCGTGCAATTTGTTAGTGTCATGCTTGGGCTTAAGCTTAGCATCGGCTTCCGTTCCATTTACTCACCCACATAGCTTCGTGTAGAGGACATAGAGTATGACGTGGAGTAAAAGACTGTCAATTATTGCCTTGAAGTTCTGCAAGTCTTTGTAACTCCTTGGAACCTTCTGCTGCATCCGTTCGAGGTGTACTTTACTGTAAGACCGCAGTGCAGTGACCGCGAGCGACCACCTCGAGTAAAACAACGTCACAGTGCTAATGAGGTGTGTTCTGTCAGGATGATAAGGTCGTGTACTCTCCAAAGAACGTCATCGGCCTAGAAATCTTTTGACTAGTGACTGAGTGCATGTCGATCCCAGGGGTAAGAAAGATCAAAAGCAGTTGCAAGTATCCGATCCCCTATCTTGGGTGAATGCAGATTGGGTTTCGTGGACGTAATTCAAGACCAGATCAGACCAAGCGAATCGTGAGTCGTCTTAACTACTGAGTGTGTCTCTACCTACTGCCTAGCATGGCAAGCCGGCAGTTGATTATCCTAATAAAGGATTGAAATGTTCATCAATCATTCAATCATAGTCCAGCGGTAATCTATACCCGGATCGATGAAGCGCGGACAAACAGAAAAAAGGTTGAAATCGGAAGGAGTGAAAGACTTCCAAGGAGGTGAGTCCAAAGCGCCACGATCGAGGTGCCCTCTGCCATCGCCATGCCTAGATAAAAACCAGTGTAACTGGTTGGATGTGCGCTCGTAGCGTGCTGATAACATTTTACCAAGGCTCAGCTAGATCAATCCTGATGTGTCGACGTGTACTGAAGTGCTTGTCCTCTCGCGTTTCCACTGCTTTGCGCTTGTAGTAGAACCCATATCTGCAAAGAAATCATTCACCTCACGGAAATTACACTCCATGAATGCATCGTTCGTGCTATACCTAAGTTTGTCACTAGAGCAACCCCATTTCATCTTGTCACCTTGCTGTTCCGTGATCATACCTGATCCTTTGGGTTTCAATGCTCGTATCTTCCATGGGTGGATACCTTTCCCCTTCTTCCTATATAGTTCTACTTTATAGCACATTCCTCTGGATGGATACCTTCTAGCGACTCTGATTCCTCACATATGCATCACATAAGTATGTACACTTTAGGAGTGAGACAACCCCGGAGCTCGAGACTACAAAACGAATTAAGAAACTCACTATTGGCAGGACTCTAAGACGATAATTCGGAATCAAGTCCACTTCTTGACCGTTTCTCACTTAAGGACAATTAATGTTGACGGTGCCAGTAAAGTTTTCTAAAGCCGTTGTATTGCTGCATCGTTAGTCAAAGGAGCACGATTGTGAACAGAAAGGTGGGTTCTGGAACAGTAAATGACTTCTACAGTGATACGGAGCCCGGCGATTGATCGGTGATGCTGGAATAGGAAATTGCTTACTCTCTGGAGATGGTAACGAGACAAGGGCTGTATGCTCCTAGCTGCTATCTGATGATGAGCTCTACTCAGATAGAGCCCAAGGCACAAGAAAGTTCTCAATTAATCGCTTCGAGGATGATCTTTGGACAGGGCATCTCTAAGCTGTCGTACACATATTCTATAGGATCATGGGGGATTGATTTTCCGAACCTTTGACTAAGAACCAGCCTAAGGATCACACGCTTTTCAAGATATTAGACGATGTCATCTGAACCACGAGAAATCTTCCGGATCCAAATTTATTATTTCTCGTTTGTGTTTGCAATGCCTAAATCTATCTGGAGAAAGAATGCGACGTACTGAGTCTAAAGCTTATGCGAAGTTGTGCGCATCTGTTGACTTCGGAGCTCGGAGTATTATTCAATGGGGTCAGTTAACTATTACTGACCCCATTGAGACATTGGGTTGGAATAGGTGGGATTCTGCAACTCGTATCCATGTTAACGGCATAAGACAACAAATGACAGCTGAAAGGTCACACCATTTGCGCAGCAACTGGGTAAATACATGCTTGGCTTTCGTTGGAAATTTCATGTCGCAAATGATTAAAGTTAATACTCACCTTAGATTCTGACCACTTGAACAAACTCAGAGCGTACCGACTCTCACGCCAGAGTGCTGCTTTTCGCAACAGTGAATGGAGTGTGTGATGACTTGGTTCACGTGCAGGAAGATTGACTTTGTAGCAACATTGTCATTCCCGTGGTGATTCTGTCACCCTGACTCGATGACGATTGACTCTGAATATAATTTGTTATTGCAGCTCGTTCGATTCAGATACGCAAATATTTTGTCCGTCGTCTCATTCGTGCTTTGCCAACCCCCTTTCGTCTGCATGTGACGTGGGTTCCATATTTTCTTCTATTAAGGAAAGTATCCGTGCCCCCCTTCCTTAACCACGTGGACTGCTTTCCAAACCTGAAAAGCGTTCCAAAAAAACTAAAACCTACTTCCTAACTTCGCGGTCATGGTATTGAGAATGTTATCTGAGAACTGCTATCCAGTTGCAAAGAACGGCAATTGGGATGGTTGCACGAAAAGAAAGAGAACAACCTGGAGGTGATCGGGACAGATCAGCTCCTTTCCGGCAGATGCCTTATTCAGTTACATCAGCTTGCACCGATGGCATAGCTTCTGCCCAGAGGATCATTGGACGCGAATGGCGAAGAAAGAGGATAGAGAGATGGATGTGTGGATCATGTTCTCGAGCTGTCACGGAATCTGCACAATAAAAATACATGTGGTTCCAAATGATCTGAGGTGTATCTCACGGCTTGGTAGCAGAATTCATTTTAAATACAACCCGGCAACCCGACCGGATGCGATTAAAGCGGTCCACTCCAGTGATCAGAAGTGATTGGATTGGCTGCCGGCGTCCTCTGAATTTCATTCATCGGTGTATCGTGCATGCCACAACTAAATTGTTGCTCAAAGGGAAAGCAGACATACTTTCTCACTTCAAATAAATAGTAGGGCGTGATGTGGCATAGCAACATCAGCTGCGACATCCTGAGTTTCCCATTTTTGCACATTGCTGGGTCCACGGGGAGAAGTTTGAAAGTGTCGAGATTTATCCGCTCTTCCTTCCAAACTTTCTCCTCACAGTTATGCACAGCAACGAGTCACTTCACTTGCAGGTCCTGCCTGGTGTGGAGCTCATGAATATTCTGGTGCAACGTGCACGCTTTCCGTAGCTCTTTGTTGGAGTTGTTGGATCTCTAGACTGGACAACGTAAGCGTCAGTACGAGAAAATCTACAGGTTTCTGATCGGGATGTCAATCTTACTTCCGGGTTGTCTCACGCACGCAAAGTCCAGAGTAGTTCCTCCACGAGCACATTGATTGAGCATGCAGTGGCCTGCCTCCAATGCTTCCTTTCAGTGAGACACGTTATCGCACGTGCATCGTATTTGGACTTCCGCTGCCCGAACGGTTGGACATGTAGTGACAACCACATCGTTTCGTCCTTGATTTTATGATCTCTCTATCTGGATCGAACCCCCTTATACACCGCCAAGTATGTTATTATTGTAACTCTTCCCAAGACGTTTCATTGGCTTGTTAAAGTGTTCTCTTTGCGTTCCTATTCATTTCACTGTTTCTCTGAGAAATAGTGAAATGAATAAACAGTTCTAACTCTAGAAGAATTCATATTTCGTACTGAATAAAGTGAGAGTAATCGTATAATTCACTGTGATGGATGACGCCTCGCCTCCATGGTGTGCCAGAAAATGTATATCGTATGATAACAAACATCATTATTACAATGTAATCTTAGTATACTCGTTCTTTTGAAGTGCAACATTTTATGCGAGCACGTTTGGAACTGGTTAGACAACGTTAGTAAAACGTTTAATATACCTGGTTTCACTCCGGTGTTTAAGTGTGTTTTCCCCGTGTTTTCAATGTAACAGGGGAAAAGCTACCCCTATAGAGATAAGATAATTGAAATTGTGAAGATAGACAACATTGTATAGATTTTACATTTTTTTTCTTTGGAGATTTTTCCAAGATGTACAAGAATATAGTTTTTCATCATCAGTATTAATTTCATAACGGATCATGACAGATCTCATTGATAAGCATGTGAATTGTACGTACTGTATTCCGTTACCAATTAACGTATCCAATACTGATCTAACACACATCTTGCTAATACATTGTTCTCAATTACACATTCGATTTGACTAAAAAACAAATATTAATTATGTAATGTTTTCAATCAACACATGTAATATCTGTTTGACAAACATGAATAATTTCTCTTCACTAACATTTTCAAATCATTGTATAACAAATATTTGGATTATTAGTTTGATAATTATAGATTATAAATAAACAAGAATTGAAATCTTTCCATCTTGAGTAAGATTTACTTCAATTCAAATTAATTGAAGATGGTTTCAAATTTATTTACCGATGTTATTAATCACGATTGAAATTCGAAAGTAACAAAAAGATTCTTTGTATGATTTACAAAATGTCAATTTTTCTAGATATTTTTATAATGAAAAATTTAGAAATTACATAATTTTAGAGAATCATAATAGATTGTGTTTTATTATATGTTTTCAAATTTATAACTGAATTACGTTCAGTTATACGTTCAAAATACGTTCTCATCATCTAGTTATTTGATTCATGAGAAATGTGCATTGAAAGCTAAGTGAAGTATTCTAAACCTAATATTAGGAATAAATTTTAAAAATTTTCAATATATCACGATAAAAAATAAACAACACCCTCATATTTCAAAGTCACAATAAGCTTATAATTGAAATTTTTTTATTTGATCAAATATTATATTTTTTCAAACGACAAAACCTAAGTTCAGAATATCAAGCTTAATGTTTGAAAGAAATCATAAGTTAAAAATATCGAAACTGATTTGTGATGTCATCAGTAATACAGTTCATAAATGTTCAAGAAATCATTAGATATTTTAGTCACACAATAAGAAAATTACATCTTAGCCAGAATCAATCTTTCGTATGTAAAAAAAATTGTTTAACATAAAAAATAAATTATTGTTCATTGCTAAACATACAAATAAGAATAATCAATGCAACCAAGCAGAGAGATCATAGCTGTATAATAAACACTCACACTTATTCTATCACACTTACTTGATATGAATAAACACCATCAATTATTATTTCTCCAAAACTTCATAATACTTGAATTAAAAAGGTTAAACGGATTATGAAGACTTGAAATTAACATCAAGCTTTTTATTAGCAATATTTCCACATATAATTTTTTAGGCTATTTATTTGATTCTGAAAATATTCATTTTCTACAACTTAATATATATTTGTATCTATCCACAACGATTCATGTGCAGTTTAATATGCATAATACTCAATAAAACTTCAACGGTTTTGTTAAAATTTAAGTGAAAAAAATGATAATCGTATCTGCGATCATGAAACTTACTGGAAGGTATCAATTACAACAGATGCAATAGCTTCAAAATAAGTCATGAGTTTTTGGTAATCTGATTGATAATTGTCAATTGGAAAAAAGTTGTTCTTCTTCACATGTAATTCAGGGTTAACTTCATGTAATCCAGTTTTAAATCTTAGATATAAATGTGAAATACAAATAATAATTAATATAACAGTAAAAGTTTTCAAGTAGGAAAAAGACTACAACAGACTAGTCTCCTGTCAAAACTTTGATTTTTCTCACACAAGTCCAAATATATTCTCCAAACTTGTTTTTGTTACATATTGCTGCATATTAAACACAATAAAACATGATACTCTTGAGTAAACACTTCAAGAACAATGACTCTTGATTACTCACTGAAACTATTGCAAAGATATTTTTTGCACAAAAAGGAGGGAGAAGCCGAAAACAGGGATAGGGCTTGTGTGCGGAAAAAAATTTGTTTTTTTCATGGTCATGTGAACACGCATATGTGATAGTTTTAACATTTTGTGCCATCGTTTATAATGTCTAATCTTCCTTTAAATGAAAATTTCATTCACACTATGAAAATATATCAATATCTAAAAACCAGTCGTCAACTTCAGTATTGAACTTTCATACATGTCACTATCAAAAAATAACTTTAGTGTATTACAGTACTGCATAGAAATTCTGAGGAGTTAAGGACTGAAAGTCCGTATGTAGTGGATATCAAGTTTTCAACTGTACATTTAGCGGCCTCTAATATGTACCCTTCAAATGCAGACCCGAGATTTTTGTTGCATGACATGCAGGGCAAAAGTGTGATGAAGATTGTCTCCAAACATTATGGTTTCCAAAGCTGAAAATGGGAATGCAATAAATAGATGTGAATTGAAGATGAAGTTGACTGAAAAAAATAATAAATGTCATTTGAAGGTAGAGTTAATCGCGGCAATCAATTAAAAAAGTTTGGAGATGATTAAACTTCCAAGTGCCAAAAACGACAAAACTACATGTTGATTTGCAATGATTAATTACAAATTTCCATAATTTTTTAATTATAACTAAAGAATCAAACTTAGGATGATGATCATGTTCTCAGAACTTCTCATAATTCATATTTAGCATTAGTAAGTTTCGAAATCAATATCAGAATAATAATGCAATTAATAAAACCTTATTTACAACATAGATATTCATATAGCTAATAATAATTGTATCAACATCATAGGTCTACACATGTATTTTTAGTTTTTATGTCAGAAAAAAATTTCCAATCAAATGAGTCAATTTTTTTAGTGCTGGGTGTTTTTTTGAGAAAAAATATAAATTTTATCAATGATAGAAATTTTTTTTTCTAAGTAATAAAAAAGAATTAAGAAATAAATGTTCATGTTATCTTGTTTCATTTAAAAAATTTTAAATATACTTTTTTTCAGAATTGAATTCTTATATGATTTTACTTTTCACAATCACATGTTATTCTATAGATTTGATTAGTTGTGAAATATCTCAATTGCAATTTTCATAATTCTTAATGTGAATGTTTTGTGATCTAACATATTTCTAGAAACAATTAAAATTTAAATAAAATCACTTCTGTCTATAATAAAATTGTACCTCCATTTGAAAAACCTTATATTAGCTCCATGGATGATTACAATATTCAATATAGAAAGATAAAAACTATTCAAATTCATAATACAAATCTTCATGATTGCGTGTATAGGTTCATGAGTATTCAGCAATTACAAGATTAACAGAATAATTAGAATCTTGTACGAATTAAAATTAGATAGAATTAAATTTTTTATTTTAAATAAATATGAAATCATAATATATATATATATTTCTTATTCAAATATTCTATCCATCACTTCAAATTCTTTTCTATTGATTGAAAGAAAAAAAAAACAATTTACAATTGTACGATCCAATTTACTGTGTTCTATCATTACAAAGATTTTGAACCAATTCCACCGCTCGAAATCACTCTCTTTGCATGACTTTTGCACGAGCATTCTTTTGTCGGTTAGTCTCAGAGGACATGACTACATTTTAATTGCTTAAAAGTTCAACGGCCAATACGTTAATTTCGAGGAATTAACAGAAATTTGAAAATACACTCTTTAACTCTGCACTGCTCGCTAGCAGCGGCTGGCATTAAACCTCGACATATCAAAGGAAACGCATTAAGATCGTGGAGTTTTACTGAAGCAGATTGAGCGAATGTCCAGTGCAACAGTGTAAAGCAAGCGCACTGAAAGCGTTCCAGAAAGATGGGAAAGCCTGTATATAATTTCTTTCCCTGATATACACATTGCATTGTGCTTCGAACTTAGAGAAAACTAAACAAAATCCGCGGCTTTTTGTTGTTTCCAGCATACTTTTGTCAGAATCGACAGCGAGGCGTGAGAAGTTGACTCTTTATCACTAAAGGAAAAGATGAGGAATGTAACGTGCGCTCAACATACGCTGAATGATTGCAACTTCAATGCTCATTAAGACCGAGGAGTCCTCGAGCTCGTGGGCTCTTCTTCTTCCGTGACGTTCCGTCTCTCGAAGTCCGCAACTTTTACAAGCGTCCAAGTTTCTAACTATACTATATATGTCTATAATTTAGCCTGGTCTGCCAACTCATGGAGATGAGGGCGATTGTGGACTGGCATGTCGAACCAGGTACAATATTGTTGGTTTACGAGTTGTAGATCGTTGCGATTTTCGTACAGTTCGCCGTTTCTGGTGGCAAATCCATGTTTCTTTCTTCGAAATGGATTCACAAACTGTCGGCTGCCAATGGGTACTTTTCATCTCATTACTTGAGACTCCCACTCTGATCTCGTTACGGATCGGGAGGGTACTTTTTGAGGATACTATGAGCCTAATATGTACTTTCCTAACATTTGCTCGATAAATGTTATTGAATAGTAGAAATATATTATTTCTAAATTATTATAAATCTTATATTTAGCAAGTTTATATACATGTGACAAAGATGTATCATTTTTGTATTAAGTCAGAAATGAATTTATTCTATACACTACGGGAGATGTGTAAGTTAGTAATAAGTCACATAATCATGAATTGGATCAGAGTAAACTGAACAGAATGTATTATGCGACTAGTGTACATGATATTTACTTATTTATTATGTATGCATATTGACACCAATCCTCAAAAAACAAGAAAATTAAATTTTGTTAATAATACTTATAGATCTAAAAAGAAAATATCCAGTTCATTTTGACAAGATAGTGATAAATTTCATGTATACAGTGATGTGTACTAAACCTGACATTGCTCTAACCATGTAAAAAAAATTAGTAAGTACAGAAGTATGTTGAATTAAGAAGTTGTGAAATGAATTTTAAATATCACAAGAATATTAAGGATTGTAAGTTTTTGTTTGATGACTTTTTTTATTTCACTAAATTTCATTAAGCAACATTGATAGTGACTATAGAAAAAATTGGAACAATAACATATTAGCAATTGACTATATATATATATATATATATATATATACAAAGATAGATGCAATAGTTGGTAAAACTTTCAACTATTACTTAGATCAGTTTATTATCAAGGCTTAATATGTATTGGCAGCCAATTCATAATATTATTTGGTTTAATAAACTTATCACTAAGATGTAATTGAACCAAGATTTTGTTGATTTTTATTATCATAATCAATATACATTACATCTTGCAACAAATCAAATGACAAATAGCATATGTAATAACCCACCAAAGTCTAAAACTGCAATATAGTGGTAGAAAGGTCGAACCCACAGGGATAGAGGCAACACACAGAGTACAAAGTGTCACATTTAACAGGCTATTGAAGAGTTTGAATTCTCAGGCGACTGTCACTCCCAGAAATACTGCAAGTGTTCACTCGGAGGTCGCAAAGTGCAGCGTAGTTCACTCAACACACACACACACACCTGAAACTACAGAAACACAACTCAGAGGTCGGTTAGGACCTCTACTTAAGATTTCAGGGGGAAAGTCTCTCGCGAATACACTCAGCGGGTAGTGACTCCCAACTCCGGCTTTTACAACCCTTCCACTAGTTTTTGCTAGCACAGGGAAACCGGAGTGGACTTCCTACTTCGGATCGAAGTCACTCACACGCGGTGAGCAACACACTCAACTCACAAAACACGCAGAGAACACAGGTCCGAACTGAGAGACTCAACTGAGAAACGATCCAGTAGCACACTATAACAGTCTATTGAAGAGTTTGAATTCTTAGGCACTTGTCATTCCCAGAAATACTACAAGGGTTGCACTGAAGGCACCTGCTGCAGCGTAACCTGAATTACAACCAAGGCTTACTTGAAGTAACAAAACTTCACTTTGGCATTAAGGGGAAAAATCCCGAAGGAGTACAATCAGGAACAATCACTCGAAAGTGTAAGGGGGAACTGTTCAAGTATCTAACTAGTAACTGGCTCTCAGCATCGGCAATCACCCGCAGGTGTAGATCCGAACTACTCAAATCTCTAACCAGTATACTAGCTCTGAACATTTGGCCGAAGGTCTTCAGCTACAAAATGCGGATCGCCAAGTTGTAGCTCCTCTTGCGCGGTGACAGAACTAAGGACACAAACACGCAGAGAAAATGAGTTGATCTGCACTTCCGAAACTGGAAGAATCCCAAGGCAAGACGCCTTGAACTACTTTATACCTTCTAAATCCTAACTAACACTACACTGCAATACGCTACGCGCCTGCACGGAACCACGCTACACTACACTCCGCAGAACCTGTGCTTCGCCTTCTGCGCGACGGACTGCCGCGCATTAACTCCCTACTCTGCCAGTCTTCCGCTCGACTGCGCAGTCCCAACCGCCGCAACACCGCAGTAATCTCTGTCTCGCGGGTTGCCATGGTGTCTTGCGACTTTGACAGAAACGAATCCAGCTTCTTCGCCACTCGCCGCCGGCTCCGACTGTCACCTGACATCAAACCCGCATCACGAAGCTCTAACTCGCGCAGTGTGAGTTTCTCCTGCGCCGCCACTTCCCAGTGGGCGTAACCTCTGAGACAGTGGTTGACTCGCCTCGCCAACTCTTCCTTCATGCGATCTGCCTCTCGCCGGCGATCGTCTTCAACTACAACCAACTGCAATTCGGCCTCCGCACGCTGCGCTCTCAATTCCCCGCACTCGGATTGCAGTCTGCAGATTAATTCTTCATCCGCCTGCCGTGCGAGCTGACATTGCTCTAACAACCGTGTCTGTCGCACGAGCTCCTCTGACAAAATTTGATTCTGAGCCTGCTCAGAATCCAGCTCCCCTACGAGCTTCGCCTTCTCCTTGGCCGCCGCTTCAAGCTTCTTGTCCTTTGACTTGTCGAGGACCTTGTATATCTTCTTAGTAAGATTAAGGTGGCCCCACAGGCAATCATACTTCTCCCGCACATCCTTAAGTTCCCGATACACACGGGCCAACAACTTGCTGGTGTGGACTTTAGTGCGAGTTCGCCTACGCACTAATTCGACGTAGGACCCAGGCTGGCGGGGGTCTGCGTACTTCTCCACTTTGCGATCAAGGTACCTCAACAGAGGTACCATCTGCTCGCAGAGCGCCGCCGTCGGCGTGCCTGCCACTGACTGCTCCTCCTCCTCACTCGATTCTGATCCCGACGCCGATTCGGTCGATCCTCCTTCTTCGTCATTCTCCGAATTGAGGATTTCGGTTGCCACTGAATTCGCCGGCGCCTGTCGCGCACTCAATTCTCTTTCTGTCACCTTGTGAGTCTCTGCGCGTTAGTGTCTGGAATTTCTCTCGGCTAGAAGGTGGACGTGCGCAGCTCGCACAAGAAATTGAAATCGCAAATTCAAGAATGAAGTGTCCGTTCTCCGCTCGTAGGATGTCATGGTCGGCACTGGGTCGTGAGTGTCGACTCACTTGATGGCTGCGCCGGCTTGGAGGTGTAACGGCCCTCCTCTCGCACGCGCGGCTTCACGCTCCGCCGTCGCGCGCACTACACACGCTCAAAATTTCAATTTCAACTTCGGCGGCTGTGCCAAAGGCGGCTAGTCCCGCCGAGGGCGCCTCTGTCCGTTCCACCGTAGGCGTTGAGCCGAAGGAGGACCGTACGGATTCGCTACCCCGTAGGTGCTTACCTAATCTTGAGGCGCCGTACGAACTTCACCCCCGAAGGCGGACTTCTAGGGCCGAAGGCGGATATTCCGCCGAAGGCGGATTTCCCGCCGACGACGAACTCCTTCCGCCTATCCGTAGGCGTTCTCCTTCACATCTTCCGACAATCACAACTCCCTGAGTCCTCATCCGTTCTAGGCGTTCTTGGGCTCGTTAGAACGAGCGTGTCGAGCTCTTTCCAACGAGACCCTAACCAAGTCAAGGCGTTTGTGAATTGCATAAACTCTGAGGGATTTCCCTATCGTCGAAGGCGGATTATGCGCCTTGCGCCGAAGGAGAACTACTTCAGAATTGATCGTTTAGGTCGGGTGCCTGTTTCGGATATTGCGCCCAACTTATGGATTCTACGAGATCCTGCGAGACCCGCGATTATCCATCTTCACTCTATTTAAATGTATCGATCATCATTTACACGGCTGCTGCGGTACTGTTTTCCAAAATTGTTTTAATTTCCGCACAAAAACAAAAAGTGGGTTACCACAGCATAACAAAATATATTAACATCAAATAAAATTTTAGAAATGTAAAATTTTGATAAAAAAAATTGAACCTAGTTGAGATAGACATATATGCAACCCAACGAATACATTGTTTATATTTTTTTTTGCAATTTTTTTAAAAAAATTTGTTCCTTAGAAACATATGCATGAAAAATATAAGTATAATTAGTAGCCGTAATTTTATCTCTATATATGATATAATTTATTTTCTTTTGGCTATGATTTCATGTTAATCAACTTTGTTTTATTAGATTTCATATGCTATGTCTAAAACAATACAATTTATATTGAATGTAGAATCTCAATTCATGAATAAAAATTTTTTGTTAAAAATCAGTAAAGTTTTATGAATTTTGACCGTATAACTTTAGCTTGTTGATCTAAAACTGACTTGTTATTTTACAAAAGAACCGACCGTTTACATACAATCATACATCATTGTGACCACGAAAAGATCATAATTTAGTAAACTTTACAAAGATCACGCATGCCATGATTATTGGCACACCGAACAGATTCTTCTTTGGCCGCGAAAAGAAAGCTGAAAGGGCATGAAAGATGCGATATCCACCGCCCCATAAACATGCAGTTCCCTTTTGACTGATCGACGTCAAGTGGCACGGCCCTAGTCCTGGCATACTTTTAAATTTGAAATAAAATATTTTTGTTTATGTGAACATAGCATTGCAAAGATGAGTCATTTTGCAATTTTATGTGAATGATTCTTGTATATACATCTATTTAGATTAAACATAACCATTTTAGTGGTATGATAAGCTTAAAAAAAATTATCAAAGATAAATCTAAGTGTAAACTAATTTCAAGTTATTTTTTTTTATTTTTTTAAAGGCTTAATATTTTAACAAAAATTCTCATATTTTGAATCTAGCTTTTTGTAAAAAATTGAAAAATGAAGATTAGTTGAAAAGGAATTTGAAACATGAACAAGCGAAAAATATGTTAAAATAAAATGATTTTTTTTTAATATTTGTATTCTATATCAGCTAAAACTTTTTTTTTGCTTAACCTGTACAATTAAACGTCATTATCATTTGTTTCAAGCGATACAGGGTTATATGAAATACAGAGTATTTTTATTCAAATCTTTAAGTAATTTTTAGAAGGAAAAATTTTGATTTATTTCAGTGTCAAATCTTTTCTCTTGTACAAATTATGAGATAAGTAGATTGATGAGATTTAAAGTTAACTAAAAAGAAAAAGTCAAAATATTATTCTTTTGATGTGTATTTATGATTAAAAACATCAAAAAACTGCACACTTTTTTTTACCTTGAATTAATTTTAAATGGAAATTTGATTGAAATTTAACTTACAAGACAAAATTATGACTTCATGTAATGTGGTGAATAATTATTAATGTTGAAAGTCTTCTATGTTTTTCTTTATTTTGATCATTTTGAAACTAAAAATTTTTATTTTTATATACAATCTAACTATAGCTTGATTATGATTTGATTTATCTAACTTTAGATTTTCAAAGAATCATTGCCTAATTTTTATTTCTAAAAATCTAATTTTTTTATTCTATAGATTAAAAATCTCCTCATAATTGTTAAATCAATTCTTCAGCTTAAATATTGAAAATCTTAAATCAAAGTTGACATTGTTGGAAATGAAGCAAGATCTTGATTAACTTTAGTTAGTTTAATTAGAATTAGTTACAATACTTAGTGTGCGTAAAATAAAAGAATTGGCTAAATTTTTCTATGCTACAAATTAGAATGTAAATAAAGCATCCTTGTGCTTCTTGCAACATAGCATCACTTGGATTAATAAAATATATTGTACGTAAAGTATATTGAGGTCTAATGTTTGAAATTATATCATTTACATTTTATATTGAATGTTTGATGAATTTAAGTTGCAAACCATCCGTTCCATTTTGGTTCAACACATATGTAAATATTAGAACAATATATTGATTAAAAAAATGTGGAGATATATTTTATATATCTCAACATATATATTATTATATATTATATATATATATATTATATTATATATATTATATTATATATTATTTTATTTCATGTAAAATAATATCAAAGAGTTGTTATAGAATTATCTATACCTTTTGTGATTTCACATTTGAAAGTATGGTAGATTATCATACTTACCTTGTGAGTTAGAAAACACATGAGTACATCATGTAACATGGATGAAGTTTCCAATGCAATAATGGTTGAAATAGAAGAGTTGAAAAAAATGATTGAGATGGATACAAAAAACAACAAGCTATGAAAGATAAGATCTTTGCATTAGAAGAAAGTGTGAAAGTAAAAAGGAAAAAAGTTGAAGAGATGAAAGTTAAACCTCCAATTCATTTTTCTAGTTCCTTTTTCATGTTTTTGATTTTATCTCAGTAATGTTCATGAGATCTTATACTATGAATAAATGTTGTACATGATACACAAGATGAAAGCAAATGCTTTCAAAACAAAGTGTTTTGATTTCATTGACTGATTTCATTGAAAAGTTACTCTTGCATTAGCAAGAGTAACTTTTATAAATATTCAAACTTCAAAAATAAAATTGTACAATTTGAAACAAAAAGAAGATATTTATAATAACATGAAAGAATTTATTTAATTCTTTATACCTCTATCATGAATATGAGTATAATTGACGCTTTAAATTTGCACCTTCGGCGCTACGCGGAAGAAGATTTACTTCGGCGGAAATCGGTGTCATTATGTCAAATGTACAAGTGTGGGAGTCCGCGCGACGGCGGAGCGTGAAGTCGTGCGTGGGAAGCAGACCGTTACACCTCATCGCCAAAACAGCATTCAAGCGGCCCGTTGCCAAGTCCAAATGTCGAACTTGACAATTCTTGATGGACAGAGGGGGAGCTCACTCACGCATTATCGATTTCGTGCCTATCCGAACTATCGACGCGTAGTGACAACAGGAGCACGCAACAATTGGCAAGAATTCGATGGCCAAGTCCGTGCCATTGAGGATGGTACCACTGCGGGTGCCGCAAATTGGATTGCGGGCATTCCAAGATGAATTGACAGCGGTGAAGCTCGATTTACTCTTGTGGGGATGGAATTGGGTATGTCCGGCGATGATCCGGGAGTGGCTGCGCGAGAAAGATAGGAATTCGAGAGGGTATCGACCAAAATCGGAGAGATGGCAAGTTAGTGATTGATCGTAGGTCTTGAGGAGATGTGCGGGGTCTGAGGGAGACCTCTTGTTTGACATCAAGAGTGTGCAGCTCTCAAAGGAGGAGGAGTTGACCTTCGACGGCCTTTTCAAGAATCGCCGCTTGCGCAAGAACGGGTACAAGACCCGTGACTATGTTGATTGGAAACGAAGGAATGTCGCAGTAGCGATCTTCCTGATTTTGCAGACGCACAAGACTTCCTACATGTCATCTTGGCAAGAGAGATTTGTGAAGCTGGCGCTGGCGGGTACCTCAATTCATTGGGCTTGCATTTTGTGGAAGGCCAGGCGTCAGCATGCAGAAGAGGAGAAGCGGGGATCTATTAATCACCTCTCCCCGTTCTTGATTAATTTTTATCGGTCGATGGGGTGTTTGACGGCGGAGGAGAAGAAGCAATTTCTCTTGCTGTCGCGGATGAATCCGGGGAAGTTCGTGAGGGAGGTCGAGGTTGATACAGACCTCAACGAAGTGCCCGCAATCACACCGCCGGGCCGACTGAGAATCGAGGAAGAGCATCGGGATGCGCAGGCACCCAGGAAGCGGAAATTTGGTGAGGAGGAGGAGGTGAGACGGCGAGAATTGGTCGCCATTCCATTGAGGCGTCGGGCGACCAACGAGCAAGCCTGACCAAAGCAGAAGGCGCGCAAGCTGATTTGGACAGCGAGTAGCAGCGTGGATACGGGACGTATTGCGATCTCGAAGGGATCGCCTTCCTTAGAGGAGGAAGAAGGAAGTATAGGAGTTCTTGGGAGGTCGACTGACCTCCCTGCGCCGAAGGCACATGTGCTTTTGGAGGAAGCATGTAGGCCTTCGGGCCAGAGAGATAGGCTGGCGGCGATGGCCAGAATGCCTACGCCAGAGGTGTGCGTGGCTTCAAAGCAAGTGCCGTTTGATGACGCGCCTTCGGCCCAAGCGCCTTTGGCTCAGGGTCCTTCGGGACAAGTGCTGTTCAAGATGCCTTCAGAAGAGGCGCCTTTGGCGCTGAGGCCCTCTGCGCACATCCCTAAGGACAAAGGCAGGGATGCGGGGACACGTGTGCCTTCGGCGGTAGCGCCTTCGACGGAGGGAGCAACCGAGTTGCCTTTGGCGGAACCAGAGTTGGAGGATTTGGCTGCTCCCACTGGGGTAGGTTCTCCCATCCCGTTGGAGATGTTAGTAGGGCATGGAGTGGAGGCCGAGCAGAGGAGACTGTGAGGCCCAATGCTAGAGAATCGCCCAGGATTTTGGTAGCAACTGAAATCTTGGAGTCCGAAGACGACACGCCTTCGGAGGAGGAGGAAGTGGACTCGGTGCGAGGCATGCCGACCGGAGTGCTGTGTGAGCAGGTGGTACCGTTGCTCCGGTACCTTGACCGCAAGGCGGCCAAGTACGGGGAGCCCCGTCAGGGTAAATCCTACGTGGAGCTGGTCCGACATCGGACACGGATCAAAGTGGCAGCAAATCGTGAGTTGATTGCCCAAGACCAGAAGTACCGGAACTTGGAGGAGCGCTATAACTTTCTGCAGGATCAATGGGCGTTAGCCCGGAAACTGCAAAAGGCGGGGCTGAAGCTGCGAGATGAGATGATGGCAAATGCGCGGCGTGCGAAGGTCCAGACGGATTCCAGTGTTCAGCAGATTCAAATCCGCAATTTGGCGGATGAGCTCGTGCGGAAGACGCAGGCGTTAGAGCAGAGCGAGGCTGCGAGGAGGGTGGACGAGGAATTGCTGGGAAGACTGCAGTCGTAGTGTGAAGAATTGAGGGCGCAGCGGGCGGCGGCGGAGTTACAGTTGGCCGAGGTTGAAGGCCACAACCGGCGCGCCGCAGATCGCACGCGAGAGGAATTAGTTGCGCAGGTTGGCCGCTGTCTAAGGGGTTATGCTCACTGGGAGGTTGCGACTCGGGAGAGAGTGACGTTGCGCGAGCTCAAAATGCGCGCGACTGCCTTGATGGCAGGCGACGGACGAAGTCGGCGTCGGGTGACAAAGCGGTTGGAAGCGTTCCTGTCCAGGTCGCGGGATGCTGTTGCGAACCTTGAGGCTAAGGTGATCGAGGTGTTGAGGCGGCTCGGACTGCGTAGGCGAGTAGACGTGTGGACGGGTAGGGAATTAGTGGATCGCCGGCCGACTCATAGGAGGCATAGTCGATGAGTAGAGTTAGTTAGTTAGGACTTTAGATTTTATAAGGTAGTCCAAGGCGTTGGCCTTGGGGAGATTTTCTAGTTTCGGAAGTTCAGTTGAGGAAGTCGTTTTCTCTGCGCGTTTGTGTCTTTCATTCTGTCACCGCGCAAGAGGAGTTTTAGATTGTCAAAGTTACCGCATCCTATAGCAGAAAGCTTTGTCCGAGCGTTCTGAGCTAACGTAGGTTAGTCAGGATCTAAGCAAGTTTGGACTTCCACCTTCGGACGATTTTCCCTGTTTGTATTCCTTTGGGAATACAAACAGGGAATACCAAAATATCAAAATATGAATATGAATATGAATATCAAAATATGAATATCAAAATACCAAAATATGAATACCAAAGTGGAGTTTTGTTAACTTTCGAGTAAGGCTTGGTTGAGTTCAGGTTGAGTGTGTTAAGCTGCTTCAGGTTCCTTTGGGGGTAAACTCTGCAGTATTACTGGGAATGACAATTGCTTGAGAATTCAAAGTCGTCAATAGACTGTTAAATCATAACACTGGGACTTTTCTCCATTTAGTTTCTCAGTTTGGTCTTCTGCATTCTCTGCGCGTTTTGTGAGTTGAGTGCGTTGTTGACCGCGTGAGAGTGACTTCGGTTGACGAAGGTATCGCATCCGAAGTAGCAAATATCGTTCCAATATTTCTGGGAGTGATAGTAGCCTGAGAATTCAAACTCCTCAATAGACTGTTAAAACGTGACGCCTTGTACTCTGTGTGCTGATTCTGTCCTTGTGGGTTCGATCCTTTGTTGTTATATTGCAATTTGGCATTGATTGGTTATCACATATACTGCAATTGAGCATTGGTTGGTTATCACAGGAGCATCGGCGAGCGTCGAGGGAAGAAGAGCAGCGCGTGAGGCTTGCTTGGAAGAAGACGCACAACAGACAAACAAATGAGAGATCAATAGTTTGGAACGACGAGGCGCTGAATGACGAGTGTTGGAGGATTTTGAGTCCGGACTCAAGAAATGTTGGGACAAAGGGTTGCGGACGACGAAAAAATGCCAACTTGCAAAAACCTAAAGAATCACACGGTAATGAGGAAGGAGATAGCAAGCGAGGGGTGATCTGGCCAATCAAGGAAGAAGCAAGAAGAAGAGAAAAAGAAGGACTTTTTAATTTGGCGTTCATCGTGAAGGGAGGAGTAAATTGGAGGGGTTGTATTGAGGATAGACAGGAAGCAAAGGACAAGGAGTTGTACTCTAGAGTTAAAAACAGGGATACAAAGAAAGGCCAAGAGCGGTTGAGGTGGAATTTGCTTTGGAAAGACAAATGTTGAGGATGAAATTTGAAGGTTGGAATGAAATAAGAACTTCAGGTCAAGGGAGGAACCTCAAACTGGCATATCTCACCTACAGGTCTCAATTTGTTAGGAATTGAGGAGCGTGCTCAATTTGCTTGCGTACACAAAGATGAACAGAATATGAACGCAGTACTTAGACGGTTGTGGAGTTGAACGAAAACGCCAAGTTTTTGAAGTGGGTGGCTTTTAGGAAAGGAATGATCCTAGTCAAAAGTTGCTCGGCAATCCAACGAATCTGGTAGGGACCAGCTTTGTGAACAAAAACAGCTCGTTGCTCGGCATCCAACCCCTCTGGGCATTGTAGAGTGAGTAAGTACCTATACAATTCCGCATACCTCGACTCATTACTTGCCGACAACTGGAAAAGTTGTTTGTTAGGAAAATTGTCCACCAAATCAGCCTCTGCCGGCTGTGTCCACAGTCGAGAGAGATAGTCCGCGTTGTCATGGTGAACGCCCTTCCTTGTCTGCACTGTGAAGGTGAATTCTTGCAATAGCAATACCCATCTCGCTATTCCGCCGGACAGATTTGCCTTCTTGACTAGATGCTGCAAGGCATAATGATCGACATGGAACACAAACTCGTAGGTGGAATGATGTTTCTTCTTGTAAGATGTTTGTCATCATCCGCTGTTTGGCGCGTTGCACAAGCCAAAAGGCATTTTGTGATATGCATAGGTTCCTCAGTCGGTCGTGAAAGTAGTTTTGTCCTTATCTTGTTCCCGGATGGATACCTGGTTATACCAGGAGAACCCGTCGAGGAAGCTATAACACTCGTGACCCGCGACATGGTCCAAAATGGCGTCTGTGAATGGAAGGGGGTGATGATCCTTCCGCGTCGCCGCATTCAACTTCCTAAAATCCTGACACACCCGGATCTTCTCCATTAATTTCTTTGGTACAATAACTATTGGGGAGACCCACTCACTAATGAGGACTGGATAGATAATTCCAGCACTCAAGTACTTATCAATCTCCTCCTTAACCAACAAGGAGTATTTAGGGTTGAGCCTGTATTGTCCTTGGCAAACTAGCACTGCGTCGTCTAGCAAGTCGATCCGATGTTCCCCTGTGGTAACCCACTTTTTGTTTTTTTTGTGGAATTTAAACAATTTTGGAAAACAGTACCGCAGCAACAACTGTAAATAGTAATCGGTACACTAAAATAGAGTGAAAAATGGATGATCGCGGATCCAGGAGAATCCAAGAGTTGAACGCAATGCCCGGGACAGGCGCCCTGGCCCGAACGGACGGTTCCTATTGAGGGGAAGCGCCTTCGGCGCGAGCAGGAGAAAACGCCTTTGGCGCTAGAGTAAATCCCTCATAACTGTCCCAATTTGTAACGTCTTGATTTGGTTAGGGTCTTGTTGGAAAGAACTTGACGCGCTCGTTCTAACGAGCCTATGAACTCTTGGAACGAATAAGAGATTATTGAGTTATGGGTGTCGGAAGTTACTGATAGGAACGCCTTCGGCGACAGACGATACGCCTTCGTGTCAAACGCCTTCGGGGCAACGCCTTCGGCAGTGTACTCCTTCGCCTGAGCGCCTTTGGCGAAACGGAAAGGACAAGACGCATTGACTTCGGTCAATGCCTTCGGCGGAAGCGCCTTCGGTGATGCGCCTCCGTCGACGGACACCTTCAAGGGTACGCCTTCGGTGCTGCGGGAGAGTGACTTCGGCGGAAGACGTACGCCTTCAGCGATGCGGAGAAAGAATAATCGGAAATTGGCCAGAGGCGAAGTCCTTCGCCGCCACGCCTTCGGCGCTGCGCGGACAAGGCTAAGTCGACAGACAACGGCGGAAATCAAATTCAATTCTTGTGCGTGTGAGTCCGCACAACGGCGGAGCGTGAAGCCGAGCGTGTGAAGGAGGCCGTTAGGCCTCTAAGCCGGCGCGGCAATCAAGTGGGTCGATCCCCACACCCGAGTGTCGAACGGCAAAATCTTGTTCGCCGAAGGCGGACGTCTCATTCTTGCAATTTTGATTTCTATTTCGTTGGAGCGACGATTGCGCAGCAGGAAATTGGCGGAGAGAAATCAGACTGAGTTGCGACTCGCGGGGAATTGCAAGATAGCGTGCAGCAGCTAGAGGAGTCTTGCTAGAGAGTGCGGGAGCTCGCGGAGTGATTGAGTCTGCGCGCAAGAAGCTTGGGGAAAGGGAAGGAGAGTTCGCGGAACTTCTGACGATCGGCCTAATTCAAGAACGTGATGTCGAAGGTTACACAGCTGCGGATGATTCCGCTGAAGCTACCGCAAATTGGATTGCGCGCATTCTAGCCCGAGCTGACTGCAGTGAAACTCGATTTCCTCTTGTGGGGATGGAATTGGGTGTGTTAGGATATGGTCCGCGAGTGGCTGAGGGACAAGGATCAACCTGCGCGCGGATTTCAACCGCACCCGGAGCGATGGGAAGTCTGCGACTGGGAGCAAGTGCTGGGAAGATGCACGGGAGAAGAAGGCCATCTTCTGTTCGAGTGCGAGAGTGTCAATGTCTCGAAGGAGGAAGAAGCTACCTTCGCGGCGCTGTTTAAGCATAGCAAGTCGGGCAAGAACGGGTACAAGACCCGGGACTACAAGGATTGCTTCCGGAGGAATGTCGCAGTAGCACTCATTCAACTTTTGCAGCCACACCGGACCACGTACATGATTTCTTGGCAGGTGGCGTTTGTGGAGCTGGCGTTGGCCGGAACTCCGATTCAATGGGCTCGCATTCTGTGGAAGGCGACGAGACAACATGGAGAAGGGAGGATCGATCAATCACCTCTCCCCCTTCTTGATCAATTTCTATCGGTCGATGGGATGTCTGACCGCGAAGGAGCGAGTACAATTCTCATTGCTGTCACGCAGCAATCCGGGCCGATATGTGAAGGACGTCGAAGTTGATACCGACGAAGACGAGACACCCGCCTACACGCCACCAGCTCAACCAAGGGCGGAGGAAGAACCGCTCGCAGCACGAGTGCCGCGGAAGCGGAAGTGGGAAGGAGAAGCGGAGCAGAGCCAGCAACGCGATGCTGCTGCTTCCAATCGAAAGCGGCCACTAACAAAGCTCTGCAGTTGGCCCAAGCAGAAGGCTCGCAGGCTCGTCCTGCCGGCAAGCAGCGCAGAGACGGGGCGTGCTGCAGAGAGAAAAAACTCGCCATCCTCGGGGAAGGATGTGAGTGCACGAACTGAAGAGAGGTCAGCAGACCTCCCTGCGCCGAAGGCACGGATGCCTTCGGCGGAAGCGAGAAGGCCTTCGGGTCTAGGGAGACAACATGCGGCACCGACGAATGTGGCGACAACGGATAGGTGCTTCATTTCCGAGCAAGTACCATTTGATGACTCGACTTCAGGTCAAGAGCCTTCGGCTCAAGCGCCTTCGGCGCAGCAGAGGAGTGAGGAGGAGCCTTCGGCTCAACGGACTTCGGGCTAAGCGCATTCGGCGCAGGCCCAATGTGGCGGAACAGACGAAGGACGGAAGGAGGAGACACGTGTGCCTTCAGCACAGTCGCCTTCGGCGGTAGCAGATCAGACAGGAGGAGCGGACTTGTCGGGAGCAGGGTCTCCCACCGCCTTAGACATTTTGGCAGGGAGTAGTGCGGCGGCAGCGGCAACAGAAGCCACGCAATCCAACTCCCGGAGATCGCCGGGGAATTCCGTGGCGACCGAAATCCTCAATTCGAAGGATGAAGAAGATGAGTCAAGCTTGGAGGAGCAGGAAGAGGAGTCGGTGCAAGGCGCGCCGACAGCGGCGTTGTGCGAGCAGGTAGTACCTCTGCTGAGGTACCTCGATCGCAAGGTGGCGAATGTAATAACCCACCTAAGGCTAAAACTGCAGTATAACAGCAAAAAGGTCGAACCCACAAGGACAGAGGCAACACACAGAGTACAAAGTGTCACATAACAAACTATTGAAGAGTTTGAATTCTCAAGCGACTGTCACTCCCAGAAATACTGCAAGTGCTCAACTCGGAGGTCACTCGGAGGACGCACAGTGCAGCGTAGTTCACTCAACACACACCTGAAATTGGAAAAGCACAACTCAGAGGTCGGTTAGGACCTCCACTCAAGGTTAAGGGGGGAAAGTTTCTTAGGAGTATACTTAGAGGCTTTGCAGTTAGTGACTCCCAACTCCGGCTTTTACAACCCTTCCACTAGTTTCTGCTAGCGCAGGGCACCCGGGTTGGACTTCCTACTTCGGATGCAGTATCTTCGTCAAACCGAAGTCACTCACACGCGGTGAACAACACAATCAACTCACAAAACGCGCAGAGAACATAGGTCCAAACTGAGGGACTCAACTTAGGAAAGATCCAGTGGCACACCATAACAGTCTATTGAAGAGTTTGAATTCTCAGGCACTAGTCATTCCCAGAAATACTATAGAGGTTTGCGCCGAGGGCGTCTTCTGCACCGTAACCTTAATTACAACCAAGGCTTACTCGAAGTAACAAAACTTCACTTTGGCATTCAGGGGAAACATCCCGAAGGGGTACAAACAGGAATAATCACCCGAAGGTGTAAGGACGAACTGCTCAAGTATCTAGCCAGTTACTAGCTCTCAACATTCAGCAATCACCTGCAGGTGTAGATCCAGACTCCTCAAGTATCTAACCAGTACACTGGCTCTGAACCTTCAGCTACAAAATGCGGTATCTTCGTCAAGCTCCTCTTGCGCGGTGACAAAACTAAGGACACAAACACGCAGAGAAAATGAGTTCTTGATCTGCACTTTCGAAACAAGAAGACTACCCCGTAAGAACCGAAAGACTACCCCATACAATCCCAAGGCGAATGGATTGACGGAGAAATCCAATGGTCTGTTGTGTAAAATACTGCTCAAGGTCACGGTAAACCACGCTTACGACTAGGATACGAAGTTAGCAGCCGCTCTGTGGGCGTACCGGACAGCTGAGAAAATTACGACCAAACAGACACCTTACTTTTTGGTGTATGGTGAGCATCCGATCCTCCCGATTGAATTCGAAGTACCCACCCAACGAACGTTGGACCTACAGAGGGTGAGTGCGGAGGAGAGTCAGCTCTACAGATTACAGGAGGTCATGCTACTGGAAGAAAGGAGACGAGAAGCCGAGGAGCGCACCAGGAGAATTCAGCTCCGCCGGAAGGAGAGATACGATAAGAAGATCAAACCTGTACTCCTTCAGAAGGGAGATTTGGCGCTGCTCTACGACAGCAGGCATGCGAGATTCCTAGGCAAACTGCACCTAAGATGGATGGGACCATACAAGGTCGTCGAAGTCTTTTCGAATGGATCCATCCAACTTGCGGATTTAACCGGAGATTTATTAGGCACCCGAGTGAACGGGTGGCGGTTAAAGAAATATCACGTATGAGTGTTCGCGTGGGCGCTCACAATTGAGGAGGTGAGCATGTGGTACCCCACTTTTGGTATTTTTGAGGAAATTAAAACATTTTTGGAAAACTGTACCGCGGCAGCAGTGTAAATAGCCTTCGGTGCATCTAAACAGAGTGAAATCGGAAGATCGCAGAGATTCTCGAGAGAACTCGTAGAATCCAAGAGTAGGGTGCAACGTTGGGGACGGACACCACCCTCCATGCGGGCCCTGAAGGTATAACCCCTTCGGCGCAAGGCGCAAAATCCGCCTTCGGCGCTAGAGGAATCCTTCAGAAATTGGTCAATTCCCATACACCTCGACTTGGTTAGGGTCTTGTTGGAAGGAGCTCAACGCGCTGATTCCAACGAGCCCAAGAACGTCACAAACGGATGAGGACTCCGGGAGTTATGAAGGTCGCAAGATACTCAGCTTTTCGCCTACGAGTAGGCGAGGAAAGTTTGTCCTATGCGCGGACTAAGGCAGTTCGCCTACGCGTAGGCGAAATAGGGTTTGACGTAGGCGCGATGTCCGCCGCGAATGTCGCCTACGCGTAGGCGAGGAAACCTCTGCCCAGGCGGACGAGCGAAGTTCGCCTACGCACAGGCGCTTCGGCGTCGGCGGGAAATCCGCCTTCGGCCCTAGAAATGCGCCTTCGGGGTTAGAAATTGTACGGCGCCTTCCGCGCCAGCGCAGCAGCGAGGACGGGCGAGGAACCACCGGAGTAGTAAAATCCGTTTGGACCGTACGGACTGTACGGATGGATGCGCTTTCGGTCGGACGGAGTTACGGCGGCGAGAGCGCCGACGGAGAGACAAGAAACGGACTGTCTGGACGGAGCCTATTGACCGCGGTCAACGCCTTCGGCGCCAGCACAGCAGCGCGGACGGAATTCGCCTACGCGTAGGAGAGCGCCTACGCACAGGCGGATGAAGTTCCGCGCCGGCAGAGATTCCGCCGGGGATTCCGCCTACGCAGAAGGGAGCTCAACTTTTGTCCGATACGCGGACGATCGCCTTCGGCGAAGGGGGATTGGCCGAGGAGCGGTACGAACGAGTGTAACGCGCAAGGCAAGAAATCCGCCTTCGGCGCTACGCACCCATGTCCGCAGCGTAGGACGCTAGCGGAGTTCAAATTTTCCAATTCGAGCGTGTGAGTTAAATCGGCGTCGGCGGAGCGTGAAGCCGTGCGTGAGAGTGGAGACCGTTTTAGCGTAGAGCCGGCGCGGCCATCAAGTGATTAGATCCTCACGACCAAGAGCCGACCATGACCTTCGACGGGGAGACGGAGGGCGCCCCATTCTTGAATTCGCGATTTCATTTTCTAGTGCGAGCTGCGCGCGTCCACCTGCTAGCTGCTAAGCATCCCAGACATCGCCGCGCGGAGGATTACTTGTTGAGTGAGAGAGAATTGAGTGCGCGCGATTTGGAATTGAGTGAGATAAGAGTTTGCAGAGGGAGCAAGGAGCTCGAGCGGAGCAGAGAGAGAACTAGCGGTCAAGCTAATTTCAAGAATGCAATGTCGAAGCTGAGTCGATTGCGGATGCTGCCGCTCCGGCTTCCACAGAACGGGTTGCGTGCCTACGAAGAACGGCTGATTGCAAGAAAGCTCGATTTCTTGCTGTGGGGATGGAATTACATTTGTGTGAACATGGTGCGCGAATGGCTGGAACCACAGCGACCACCTACGCGCGGATTGCGTCTGCATGTCGATCGGTGGATCGTCCAAGATTGGGCGCAGGCATTGGGGAGGTGTGCCGGCATCGTAGGGCACCTTCTCTTTGATAGTGAGAGCGTCAAGGTGTCTAAGCAAGACGAGGCGCAATTTGTGGAGTTGTTCAAGCGGGAGAAGTCTACCAAGAATGGGTACAAGACCCGCGATTACAAGGATCGCTTCCGCCGAACTGTGGCTACGGCGCTGCTACAATTACTGCAGCCACACCGCGCCTGCTACATCACATTGGGGCAGGTCTCTTTTGTGGAGCTCATCATCGAGGGAGCTCCAATTCACTAGGCGAGCATCCTGCACAGAGTGATGCGACAGCACGCATTCGAGGAGAAGGGGGGAACTCTCAATCACCTCTCCCATTTCTTGATCAATTTCTATCGACAGAGAAATTGTTTGACCGCGGCGGAGCTCGCTCGCTTTCCGCCATTGTCCGTCGACCATGCCGGGTAGTATGTGCGGGATAATGTCATGGCTCGAGACGTTGGGTCGATTTGAGTGGAGACACGTTGAGTTCGAGATGGAGTCGGGGAACGTTGGGAGTCGGCTAACGTTGGGCCGCGGCAGACGGGCGAGGAACGTTGGATGGAGTCGACACCTCCCGTGGGTTATATTCGTGGCGAACTCGAAGAACTGTTAGTTCTTCGAGTTGAGCCTTACGCGTCGGGGTTTTTCCCCTTAGCTTCGACTTTTAGTCTACCTACGAGTAGTGAGTTTGGCTCGACTCTCTGTATACTTGTGTTTTGACACTGATTTTACTCGAAGAACTGCTCAGTATAAGTCAATGTAGTGTGTTCAGATTTTTGCTTGGGTTCTTCTTGGTTTTCTGTTCGTGCTTTCGTTCTTGTGTTCAGGTTTTTGTTAGTGCTTTCTCAGTTTCTCTTTGCGGTTTTCTTTGTGCAAATTGTTTCCCATCTTTTCTCTCTTAGAATTGTGTCCCAGCTCATTTGGTAGAGATCACTGGAGATAATGTGTTTGGTACTTTTCTGAAAACTATGTGAAAGCTTTTGTCCGACAATCTCCCTCTCGTTCGCTTGCTCCCGTTTCGCCGTACCTGTCATGCGAACCCTCTACTCTCGAGCACACGGCCTTGTCCTGAAGCGGGTTACATCGGAGAGCCAGCAAAAGCTTGGAGATCTATCACAGGCTGAACATAGAGACGTGACTGTCTAAACATGCTCTGAACGTGAGAATTCCACGAAGGGTCAAAGACAGTTCTTCATCCTCAGGGACTGCTGTGTAGGATTTTGGAGCAGCCGGGTGTTTGGTGAAATTTATCCACAGGAGGAGTATGAGTTTAGTAGGTTCGTTGCAGTCGAGCAGTCGATCGGAACTTTGAATAGAGAGGGGCGAAAGCTCGTTCACAGTTGGACAACGCAGAAAAATGGATACGTTTTGACGGCAAGGACGAAGGATGAGATTGTGGAGATGTGGATTCGATTGCTGGATTTGTAGGGCAACCCCACTTTCTGTGTACTATGAAGGTTCCAGGTTTAGGCCGATCGATATTAAAAGTGTAGCTGCCAGTAGTGCTTGATAAGTCGGCATGGTGGAGGACGTATACATCAATTGGTGATGCGCAATCAAGTCACTCGACTCACATGTACGGGAGAAGTACACGAGGTTTCCACAGGCTCAAGTTATAATCCTGAGAAACCGAGAATCTCTATTTCACGACCAACGAGTCTTCCGAGCTCTACGGTAGCTCTCACTGCAAGTGTCATGCTGTGGGCATTCTGTCGGTCCGCGATGTCGAGCGCTGCGGCACCGCACTTCGCCTCACAAGTGAGGAGCGGGTTACTAGCATTCATGTGACGGAGCAAACACAAGCTGAATGTCACGTGACTTTCTCTAAATATTGCTTCAGCCTTTGCGTTACTCCCTGAGAGGAACCTGTTTCCGCTTTAGGCTTCGCATCTTCGTGACCTTTCGGAATTACAGTCACTTTTACCAGGGACTCATATTTACCCACTAGACTGCCTTCCCTCACACCGATCGGACCTGGCTCGGTGCTCACATCCGCACCATCAGATATTCCAACCACTTCCACAAGGATTCCACCGTAATCATCACGAAAAGAAACACGAGCTTTCCTCGGTTTTTTTGTTCGGCCTCTCTGATCCATTGTAGTCTTCTTTTCCTGCCCCAGTACCCAATCTACTACCTGGTCTCCTGGGCGTGCTATACGTACTCAGCATAGGTGTGGTCGGACAGGGAACTCCGAGTCTGTTCAGCAGAGTATTATGGGCTAGCACAGCTTCCTCATCTGAAGCATCAGGAGGAGGAGGAATCACAATATTTGTTGGTGGTGGAACAGGTACCACAGGTGTAGGTACGGTCTTCCTGAGAACATAGATCCGTGTTGAAGCAGCAAACCGCAATGACTGGCCAACTCCTAGTTCAACTGGGTTGTCCTTGGTAAGGCGCTCATTTGCTACAAACGTTCCGTGAACCGATCCCTGGTCAATGACATATATACCGCCGTTCTTATAGTTTAGTTTAGTATACTAAACTATCATGGCCAACTAGCTATCAATGCGACTTCATAAAAAGCATTTGAGTACAATGTGGAATTACGATGCTCCTCTGGTTCCGAGACGGTGATCTTCCCAACTGAATGCTCACGTGAATGTCAAGTTCGTCCATTTACTCCGCAGCTGAGAAATACAACATCTTCGGTGCGACAGATTCGTTCATCCCACTATACCAGTCCATCAAAACTTGGTGGGGGATGCTGATTTCAAACTTTAGGTAAAGCTGGACGACTTCCTCGACACTTTCATTGAATTCATAGCAGGTTCGATCGGCTCAGTGCAGCTGTTACTCCACTGAGGACTTCGAAGATGATGGGTGTTGGTGATTTGGACGTGAGCAGTCGATGTGGAGCACCATGCACGTCGTTAGTTGCAGATGGTAGAGAAGTACACCAGGCGGCCTTCAATGTTGCTTGACCACATTCCCGCTGAGAGAGGAGGTGTATTTCGGTGCGCGCTGAGAGAGGTCGACGATATGCTCAGTGCATTTCGTTGAATGCGAAGGGTAATAAATTAGATGCAGGGTCGACAGGTTTTATTTATCCGCAGTCCACTCCTGTCGAGACGGAATGTGTTGTACTGAGGCGAGCAGATTTATGGAATATGTGAGGAAGAATATAATGCGAGCACCATTCTGATCAGGATCTGAGGACAGGAGTAGTATAGTGGCTCTTTACAAACCGAATTTGTAGGGAGGCTGGTAAATTCATCGGACAGAATCGTCTTTGCTGAAGTCAATGTGAGTTGACAAGAGAGACAAAAAGAAAGGAAGGAAGGAAAGAGAGGAAGAGGAAAAGCGAAAAAAAAAGAGAGAGGAAAATATTCTGAAGAGATTGAGAATTTGTACTCGTCTCACTTGCTATGGTTTGTCGGTTGTAAAAATATTGCTTTATCTCTATTTTGTTTTTTTTTTCTATGGCAAACAGTTAGGGTAGATAGGCTTTTCATATTTGTTATATTCGACGCCTCTATTTGTAGTGTGAAGTGGAGGTATGAGGTGAAGTACGGGATAGCTCGGCGTGGAGGTCATTATTTTTTTGCGACGGGATGAGCGAGATAGCGTTGCAGGCGCGGGAGGTGGAAGATGAGAGGAGGCGATGGAGCTCGACTCGGGATCATTATGCGAGGCGACTTCCCGTGTGTTGTGTTGTTCTGTGCTGTGTTTCATTTCGGCTGGAGAGTCGTTGCTAGCTGTTTGCTTGTGTTTGGATCCTCTCCAGTCTGGCTTCTTGATGCGCGCCCATGTCTGGGTTGACGTTGATTTCCGGAGTAGTTTTACTTCAGTGTGCTGTCGATAGTGCGGCTGGATTTGATCACCGGCGCCTATCTTTGCTTCTCTCATGGTGAGACTGGAGTGATGACCAGTGGACCAGGAGAGTCTTCTTGCGGTGATGACAGGTTAGGTTGCCCATACCCATAGTCAGTAGGGCTAGAGCAGGTTAGTGCAGGGACGAGGGCAGGTGGAGTTGTGGCAGTGGTGCCGATTGGTGAGTCAGTCATCACGGAGGAGTTTGGGGGTTCCGTTGAGGACCGTGGAGGATTTACGCGGAGTGGGTTGAGGTATCGGCTACCTCATCCTAGCGCATCAGTGGTTGTAGAGGCGCGGAGTGTGGCAGATAGCGGATCTTTGGTGGTGATATCGTCTAGGGTCCCACACTCGTGGACTGGGGACATGGACAGTATGTACGGGGCCATGAAGGGCCCACGGCGGTACTCTGGTGCAGTGGGCACCATTGAGTTGGATGATTTCATCCAGGAGTTTGACACGTGGTGCGATATGCAGTTCTTGCGTAACCCCATGTTGTTTACACCCTTCTTTGCATGGAAGGGGTTGTTTCAGCATCTGGAGGGGCCTCCCATGGATGACTACCATGAGTTTGGGAGAGAGTATGTTGTGGAGATTGACGCATGGAGGCGTCATTGGTCTCCAAACTATACGTCGATCACCCAGGGTGGTGTTGGTACCAGTGGAGGGGCGAGTGGTAGCATCACCGATGGTACTAGTGGAGCAGGTACCACCAGCGGTGCTGTTGGCGTTGCCAGCACGAGTGGAGAGACTACTTGCGTACCTTCGTTCAGCCCCATTCCTGAGTTCTTCAAGAGGTTGAGGAAGAACTATCAGGGGGTGAGGACGGAGAAGTTGAGGAGTCTCCAGGAGTTTGAGCGGAAGACTGGTGAGAGTCTTCGGGAGGCATACACGCGTATGCGGCGGTTGATCTCAGTTACTCACGGTGTAACTGAGGCACAGGCGGTCCAGTATTGGTACAGGATACTGGACAGAGAGCTACGGCGGAGGGTTCGGGATGCTACCCTCTTGAGCGATGCGTCACCGACATTGGCCTATGTGTTTGCTCTTTCTGAGAAGATTGAGCTTAACATAGTGGAGGAGAGAGTGGTGACTTCTTCATTCGCTAGAGACGCAGCCACTACCTCTCGTGTCCCGCAGAGCACGGCACAGTCTAGACCCTTTGGTGGTGGTAGTGGTGGGGGTCGCGGAGCGCAGACACGACACCAGACAGCCGCTAGAGATACAGGGGCACGTGCACTAGTGCCGTCGTTTGCTGGCCAGCAGCAGGGACCAGCATGTTGGACATGTGGAGGGGATCATCGGCGGAGAGATTGTCCCCAGGAGGCCGGAGGTCAGAGTTCACAGGCTAGACCCCAGTCAGCACAGGTGGTGTGTGACCACTGTGGTCGAGCAGGTCATACTCGAGATCGGTGTTTTGACCTTCATCCAGAGTTGACATCTGGTGGTAGAGGTCGTGGTGGTGATGCTTCTCGAGGTCGAGGTGGCCGTGCTGGTAGAGGTGGTCGAGGTGCCGGTGTAGTTGGACGTCCTGTAGCGAGTGCTACTTCGGCTACAGAGAGCGCGATGGCTGCTCGTATTGAGCAGTTGGAGCAGAGGCTTGCTGCTATGGTGAGTTCTGGGGCGAGCACTTCCACCTCTTACGAGGAAGAGGATTTCCCTTATCTAGCGTGCAGCACAGGTGGAGGCATTGGTTGCAGTGACTAGAGGTGCAGCTCGAGCTCTAGAGCCACGCGGGGCGACAGGGGAGTTGGATCCTCAGAGGGGTGAGGGTGGGCGTCAGGCCAGACTTCCCCAGTCGTTTTTGCTGTCAGAGGTGGGCAGTACTTCATCCATGAGACCTGTACCACCCAGTGGCCTTAGTGGGAGGACTGAGACATCTACGTCACGTGTGGTGGACACGGACACACCATCTAGTGCAGTGACGCGGATGGCTAGCTCAGTGGTGAGATCTCCATTGTTTTCAGCTATGGAGCTGATAGACTCTGGGATCGACTTGGCTCGAGTTTTTCGTGCAGCAGCCACGTTGTGTGAACGTGGGAGTATCCCTGCTACGAGTGCCGACATAGGTGAGACTATTGGTGAGGAGCTATCCTCTACAACTCCATCGAGCGATGAGTCGACATGGCAGGCGGCAGCGGCACGGATGGAGTCCTTGCCAGCCCGACCAGCCATTGATCGGGAGAGGGTTGTCCCTGGTGTGTGTATGGTGGACAACCGGAGCGGTGTATTTCGCTTGGTGAGTGTAATAACCCACTAAAGGCTAAAACTGCAATATAGTGGTAGAAAGGTCGAACCCACAGGGACAGAGGAACACACAGGGTACAAAGTGTCACGTTTTAACAGACTATTGAGGAGTTTGAATTCTCAGGCGACTGTCACTCCCAGAAATACTGCAAGTGTCCACTCGGAGCGCACTCGGAGGTCGCACAGTGCAGCGTAACACACACACACACACCTGAAACTACAGAAACACAACCCAGAGATCCGTTAGGACCTCTACTCAAGATTTCAGGGGGGAAAAGTCTCTCGCGAGCACACTCGGCGAAGCTGCGGGTAGTGACTTCCAACTCCGGCTTTTACAACACTTCCACTAGCTTGCTGCTAGTGTAGGAAACCCGGTTTGGACTGCCTACTTCGGATCGAAGTCACTCATACGCGGTGAACAACACTCTCAACTCACAAAACGCGCAGAGAACACAGGTCCGCACTGAAGGACTCACGGAGAAACATTCCAGTAACACAACAACAGTCTATTGAAGAGTTTGAATTCTCAGGCACTTGTCATTCCCAGAAATACTACAGGGGTTACCCTCAAGGCACCTGCTGCAGCGTAACCTGAATTTACAACCAAGGCTTACACGAAGTAACAAAACTTCACTTTGGCATTCAGGGGAAAAATCCCAAGGAGTACAATCGGAAAGAAACACTCGAAGGTGTAGGGGCGAAACTGTTCAAGTATCTAACTAGTCACTGGCTCTGAGCATCGGCAGTCACCCGCAGGTGCAGATCCGAACTACTCAAGTCTCTAACCAATGTACTAGCTCTGAACATTTGGCCGAAGGCCTTCAGCTACAAAATGCGGAACGCTAAGTTGTAACTCCTCGTGCGTGGTGACAGAACTCAAGGACACAAACACGCAAAGGAAATGGGTTCCTGATCTATACTTCTGAGTTTGGGAAAGAACCCCAGGCAAAACGCCTGGAACTATTTTATACCTTCTAAGTCCTACCTAGCACTACACTGCACTACGCTACACGCCTGCACGGAACCACGCTACACTACACTCCGCGGAACCTGTACTGCGTCTCCTGCGCGGCCGACTGCCGCGCACTAACTCCCTACCCTGCCAATCTTCCGCTCGACTGCGCAGTCCCAAACGCTGCAACGCCGCGGACACCTCCACCTCGAGGGCGGACATGGTATCCTGTGCCTTTGACAGAAAGGCATCGAGCTTCTTTGCTACCTTCCGCCGACTCCTACTGTCGCCTGACAACAACCCGGCTGCGCGCAATTCAAACTCACGCAGTGTGAGTTTCTCCTGCGCCTTCACTTCCCAGTGGGCGTAGCCCTTGAGACAGTGGGCGACACGCCTCGCCGTCTCCACCTTCGTGCGATCCGCCTCCTTCCTGCGATCCTCTTCAATTATCACTAATTGCGATTCGGCTTCAGCACGTTGCGCTCTCAATTCGCCACACTCTGACTGTAACCTGCGGATTAACTCTTCATCCGCCTGCCGTGCGAGCTGACATTGTTCCAACAACCGCGTCTGTCGCACGAGCTCCTCTGACAAAATCCGATTCTGGGCCTGCTCAGAAATGAGTGCTTCCTTGACCTTCACCTGCTCCTTGGTGAGCTCGTCCAGTTTCTCATCCTTCATCTTCTCGGAGTGCTTGTAGAATTTCTGATTAAGTTTGTACTGGCCCCACAAGCATGCATGCTTCTCCTTCAATTCCCTCAACTCCTGGTCCACTCTAGCTAACAGCTTGCTGGTGTGGACTTTAGTGCGAGTCCGCCTGCGCACTAACTCGATGTAAGATCCCGGCTGGAGTGGGTCGGCGTATTTATCGACCTTGCGATCCAAGTACCTCAGCAACGGAATCACCTGCTCAGAGAGCGCCGCCGCCGGCGCTCCAACAATTTCCTCCTCCTCCTCCTCGGTGTCTTCTGCTCCTGACATTTCTTCCGTGGAGCCTCCGTCGTCATCATCCGAGTGGAGAATTTCAGTCGCCATTGATTGCGTCGGCGACTGCCCCGAGTGGGGCTGCACGTCATCGACGTGTGCTGCCTGCGAAGGCACGGCTGCAGCCTCGCTGCTCGTCGCCAAAATGTCTAAGGCGGAAGGCGAATGTACCCGTGCGGCCTCCCCGTCGCTCGCTTGTTGGTTGTCTACCGCGTCCTCTCTGCCGCCGTCGCCCGCCGCCGAAGGCGATCGAGCGGAGGGTGGCTGCGCGGGGTTTGATTGCGCATCGCGCATCGAAATTTCATCCCGCGGACAGTCACTCCGCTCCTCCGTCTGTTGCTGCTCCCTTGATCGGTCCGTGGGGGCTGTGCCCGGCCCGTGCGCAGGCGCAATTGCCGGCGCCTTGTACGCCGCAGGCGTAGCGCCGCGGACATCCATCGCCGAAGGCGACATGGCCGGGGGCCGCTCGCCCGATGTCCCTTGGCCTATAGGCCCTACCGCCGAAGGCGCATCTATCGGCGGACTTCCCGCCGATGGTGCGGCCTCCGCACGCTCCCTGCTCGTATCTCCTCGGCTCGAAGGCCCTGGCGCCGAAGGCGCAAATTGCGGCGCGTGGTGCGCCGGAGGGTCTGGCCCCGAGGACCGGTGTCTCGTAGGCGGTTCTTCCGCCGGCTCCTTCCCCTTCCTACGTTGGAACGGGGGTGATTCTTGCCTGTGCACAGGCGGCACGTGTGGAGGTGTCCTGTGCACAGGCGACCTGTGCACAGGTGAGCGCCTGTGCACAGGCGGACTGCTCCTTCCCACGCGTAAGCGTAGATCCACGTCCACTTGTGATCGCCTGTCCGCGGAGGCTCGTCCGTCCGCGGAGGCTCGTCTGTGCGCAAACGGAACATCTGTCCGCATCGCACGTGGTAACTCCGGAGGTCCTTGGCCCGTAGGCGGCCTCTCTCCCGTCGAGGTTGCAGCGTGGCCCGTTGCTCCTGCGGTCGTCCGCGCTTCCTCCTGCTTCTCTGGCGACGCACTTCCTTTCTCCGTCGCAATCGTCGCCGTGTCCGCACTGTCGGCTGGTAACACCAGTCTGCGTGCCTTCTGCTTCGGCCGGCTGTATGACTCGCACAGCGGCCGCGGTCGAATGGGAGCAGAGGGTTCTTGATGCTGCTCCTCTTCAGACTCTTCCCTCCATCGCCGCTTCCGCGGCACTCGTGCTGCAGGAGTATGTCTCCCTTCGTCCCTCCGCCTTGATGGGGTAGAAGTCGGTGACTCCTCTGCATCAGTGTCGACCTCATTCTCCCGCACATACTTCCCGGGATGGTCGATGGACAATGGCGGAAAATGTTCAAGCTCCGCCGCTGTCAAACAATTCCGCTGTCGATAAAAATTGATGAGGAAAGGAGAAAGATGGTTCAGAGTTCCCCCCTTCTCCTCAAACGCGTGCTGTCGCATCACCCTGTGCAGGATGCTCGGCGATGGATGTCCGCAGGCGTAGCGCCGCGGACATCCATCGCCGAAGGCGACATGGCCGGGGGCCGCTCGCCCGATGTCCCTTGGCCTATAGGCCCTACCGCCGAAGGCGCATCTATCGGCGGACTTCCCGCCGATGGTGCGGCCTCCGCACGCTCCCTGCTCGTATCTCCTCGGCTCGAAGGCCCTGGCGCCGAAGGCGCAAATTGCGGCGCGTGGTGCGCCGGAGGGTCTGGCCCCGAGGGCCGGTGTCTCGTAGGCGGTTCTTCCGCCGGCTACTTCCCCTTCCTACGTTGGAACGGGGGTGATTCTTGCCTGTGCACAGGCGGCACGTGTGGAGGTGTCCTGTGCACAGGCGACCTGTGCACAGGTGAGCGCCTGTGCACAGGCGGACTGCTCCTTCCCACGCGTAAGCGTAGATCCACGTCCACTTGTGAACGCCTGTCCGCGGAGGCTCGTCCGTCCGCGGAGGCTCGTCTGTGCGCAAACGGAACATCTGTCCGCATCGCACGTGGCAACTCCGGAGGCCCTTGGCCCGACCCTTCAAGCTCCGCCGCTGTCAAACAATTCCGCTGTCGATAAAAATTGATGAGGAAAGGAGAAAGATGGTTTAGAGTTCCCCCCTTCTCCTCAAACGCGTGCTGTCGCATCACCCTGTGTAGGATGCTCGCCCAGTGAATTGGAGTTCCCTCGATGACGCACTCCACAAAAGAGACCTGCCACAATGTGATGTAGCAGGCGCGGTGCGGCTGCAGTAATTGCATCAGCGCCGCGGACAAAGTCCGGCGAAATCGATCCTTGTAATCACGGGTCCTGTACCCATTCTTGGTAGACCTCCCGGTCTTGAACAGCTCCACAAATTGCGCCTCTTCCTGCTTGGTCACCTTGATGCTCTCACTGTCGAAAAGGAGGTGCCCTGGCATGCCAGCACATCTTCCCAACGCCTGCGCCCAATCTTGGACTGTCCACCGGTCAACATGCGGACGCAATCCGCGCGAGGGTGGTCCCTGTGGCTCTAGCCACTCGCGCACCATATTCGCACAGATGTAGTTCCATCCCCATAGCAAGAAATCGAGCTTTCTTGCTATTAAGCGCTCCTCGAAAGCGCGCAGCCCGTTCTGTGGTAGGCGAAGTGGCACCATCCGCAATCTGCTCGGTCTCGTCATTGCGTTCCTGGGGTTCGCTCGCCCGCTCATTCTACTTCCGCACCGCCCGAGCTTCTTTCTCTCTCGGCAAACTCTAATCGCCCTCAATTCCAAATCACGCGCATTCACTTCTCCCTCAATCAACAAGAAATCTCCCGTGCGGCGACGTCGAGAATGTTTAGCAGCCAGCAGATGGATGCGCGCAGCGCGCACAAGAGATTGGAATCGCGAATTCAAGAATGGAACGTTCTCCGCCGCCCGGTCGAAGGTCATGGTCGGCTCTTGCTCGTGAAGAACGTCTCACTTGATGGCCGCGCCGGCTGTACGCTGGAACGGTCTTCGCTCTCACGCGCGGCTTCACGCTCCGCCGTCGTCGATTAAACTCTCACGCTCGAATTGGCGGATTTGAACTCCGTGAGCGTATTACCCCGCGGACATGGGGGCGTAGCGCCGAAGGCGAGTTTTCCGCCTTGCGCGGTACACTTGTTCGTACCGCCCCTCGGCCAATCCCCCTCTGCCTTGACGCGTGTGTCCGCATGTCGGACAAAAGTTCAACTCCTGCCTGTGCGCAGGCAGGAGCCTCGGCGGATGCTCCGCCGGCGCGGAACTTGAACATCCTCCTGTGCACAGGCGTTCTCCTGTGCGCAGGCGAATTCCGTGCGCGGCGCTGCGCTGGCGCGGAAGGCGTTGACCGTGGTCAGCCGTCTCCGTCCAGTCGGTCCGTTCCTTGTCTCTTCGTCGGCGCTTTCGCCACCGCAACTCCGTCCGTCCAAGAGCGCATCCACCCGTCCCGTCCGCATGGTCCGTACCGATTTGATTACTCTGGCGGCTCTTCCGCCGTACGCGGCGCTGCGTTGGCGCGGAAGGCGCCGTACACTTTCTACCTCACAAGGCGCATTTCTAGGGCCCAAGGCGGATTCTCCGCCGACGCCGAAGCGCCTGTGCACAGGCGACCTGTGCGTAGGCGGACTTCGCGCCTCCCCTAACCCTACTTCGCCTGTGCACAGGCGAACGCCTTCGTCCGCGCATAGGACAAAACTTGATTCCCCCTTCCGCGTAGGCGGAATTCGCGCCTTGATTAAGAGTCGGACGTTGGAGTTATTGGAGGCTGGGTTAGTGGAGTTGTCGCATGGTGAGTATGCTTCACCCACTATTATGCCAGCGAAGAAGGATGTACATGGCAACTACACGGATAGGCGGATGTGTGGAGATTACCGTCCTATCAATCGGCAGACGAAGGCCGATAAGTATGCCATGCCTACACCTCAGGAGATCTTCGATGTGGTGGGACATGCGAAGATTTTTAGTACTTTGGATCTTCGGGCGGGATACCACCAGTTGCCGATTCGAGAGGAGGACAAGGCCAAGACAGCGTTTTGGGGTGTCAACTCTCACGGCAAGGATTGTTTGTATCAGTGGAGATTCTTACCCTTTGGGTTGAAGAATGCATCTGCCGAGTTCCAGAGAGTGATGGACAGGATTCTAGTGGGGCTAGATTTCGTCAGATGTTACATTGATGATATCTCGGTGTTTAGCGACACGGTGGAGCAACACCAGATACATTTGCAGATTGTGCTTGAGCGGTTGAGGGCTCATGGTCTGCGGTTACATCCTAGGAAGTGTAGGTTCTTCCAGGAGAAGGTGGAGTACTTGGGTCATGTGATCTACCCAGGTGGTTTGGGAGTTCAGCAGGCAAAGGTGGAGGCTATTGCATGCATTCCTCGTCCAGCGGATGTGAGTAGAGTTCGTGCATTCATGGGTTTGGCGAACTATTACCGGAGATATGTGAAGGGATTCAGTGCTATAGCGAAGCCTTTGAACCAGTTGCTGAAGTCGGATCAGGAGTGGCAATGGAGAGATGAGCAGGAGAGAGCTTTTGTTGAGCTCAAGGCCAGGTTGGTGGCCGCTCCCATCTTGAGGAGACCTATCAGAGATCGACCATACCAGTTGCACACTGATTGGAGTATGTTGGGACTTGGAGCGGTGTTGACGCAGTGTGATGATGAGGGCAAGGAGTTTGTGATTGCGTACGCTAGTCGTTCGAACAATGCAGCAGAGTCGCGGTATAGTTCGTACGAGGGAGAGTGTTTGGCAGCGGTGTGGGCTGTGGCACACTTCAGGTGTTACTTGTTTGGTACGCAGTTTACCCTTGTTACCGATCATCAACCGCTCAAGTGGTTGATGGAGTCTGACAAGCTCACAGGGAAGCTTGCACGGTGGGCTCTCATCTTACAGGAGTACGACTTTCAGGTGGTGCATAGGCCTGGAGTTGCGAACCTGGATGCCGACGGTTTGAGTCGGAACCCATGCACTAGCCAGGAGGATGACACTGGAGCTAGGTGGCATGGTGAGGTTGATGAGGAGATGGTGCCCGGTTGGCATGCATCGGCCTTCATGTGTTGGTTTTGTGGGGCCTCTAGCAGTGAGGACCACTTGACATCTTACTCTAGTCAGAGAGTAGATAGTCAGTCTTCGGATCCTGAGGTTGAGGATGGTGGTGTGGACCAGCGTGATGTTCACGATGATGCGTTGGTGTTGGAGTTCCTACGGACCAGTATGGTGCCAGGCACAGTGGGTGCCAAGGAGCGAGATCGTGTTCTCCAGAGGGCGAAGAGATACCGATTGGAGGGAGCACATGTTCTCCGAGTGTGGGAGGACGGTAGGGTACGGGTAGTACCGCATCCAACTCAGAGAGCACGCATTGTGAGGCATGCTCATGAGGAGTTGGGACATTTTGGAGTGAAGCGTACGTACAGCTTACTCCTATGTCAGTATTGGTGGCGTGGTATGCATACGCAGGTGCAGCAGTTGGTATCACGTTGCATAGTTTGTGATCGAGTGAGGGCATCGTTCAATGCCCCGACACCAGAGTTACATCCCTTACCTATCATGGGATTGGGTTACCGTTGGAGTTTGGACTTTGCTGGACCACTACCTTTGACTACACGACATCATCGGTATGTGTTAGTGATGGCGGAGCATTTCTCCAAGTGGATTGAGTTAGTGGCATTACCTGACAAGGCGAGTGAGGGAGTAGCATATGCTTTCCTTGACAGGGTGCTTAGTCACTTTGGTGCACCAGCTGAGGTGTTGACCGATCAGGGGACAGAGTTTCAGGGTGAGTTTCAGGTCTTGTGTGACAAGACGCTGATTGATCACCGGACTACTTCCCGAGATCATCCAGAGGCGGATGGTTTGGCTGAGCGGATGGTACAGACGGTGAAGAGAGCGTTGCGCAAGTATGGCCTACAGAAGGGGCATCTTGGGGACTGGGATATTCAGTTACCATGGTTGGCCATGGGATATCGATTCAGTCGTCAAGCATCCTTGGCTTCGTTTTCACCATATTTTCTATTGTACGGCCGAGATCCAGATTTGCCTGCAGCGATTCGTCGTGAGTCTAGCGAGGTGGTGAACCTTGATGATCCAGATATGTGGGTGAGAGTGTGTTCTCAACGTGTAGTGCTCTTCCGGAGAGTTATGCCTGCAGCGTTTGAGAACCTTGCGATTGCTCAGCACCGAGATACGTTGCGGTATGCAACTATTCGAGGAGGAGGTTATCGACCATCGATTCGTAGGTTCCGCGTGGGAGACTACGTCTATCTACAGCAGACCGCACCGACTACGTTGGATGTGACGGCAGGACGCACTATCCTGCGAGTGCGAGAGGTGTTACCTTCTGGAGTTCTCATGTTGGAGGGTCGTGACGGTGTCGTTTGGAAGGATCATGTGCGCAACTGTGCGCCATGCCACCTCCCAAACGTGGATGGTACTATGGATCCAAGCTTGGCGATTGTACGTGCCGGATTGAGGTGCATGTTATGTGGGTCAACTGATCAGGCGGCCCATATGTTGGTGTGTGATAGGTGTTCTAGGGGATGGCACATGTCGTGCTTGACTCCACCTATCGATGTTGTTCCTACTGGACGGTGGGTTTGTCCTCGATGTACTTCAGAGGGTAGATGACTTGATCTTCACATGTTATGAATTGCAGATAGGCGACTAACGATGGGGCAACATAGCACCCGGCCTACTGGTTCGCGCACCCACGAAGGTGCATAGCATGTAGTTGTAGATAGGGCTACCTGGGAGTCAGAGGGACCTGACCGCCAGCTAGGGGGGCGAGTTGTGATACCTTTGCGTGTGGACACTCTCGTTCCTTGTGTATGTATGTGTGAGTTGTGAGTAGAGCATGTCAGCGATGTATGATGTATGGCGATACTGAGTCGCACGACAACTGTCATGGCTCGAGACGTTGGGTCGATTTGAGTGGAGACACGTTGAGTTCGAGATGGAGTCGGGGAACGTTGGGAGTCGGCTAACGTTGGGCCGCGGCAGACGGGCGAGGAACGTTGGATGGAGTCGACACCTCCCGTGGGTTATATTCGTGGCGAACTCGAAGAACTGTCAGTTCTTCGAGTTGAGCCTTACGCGTCGGGGTTTTTCCCCTCGCTGATTCTAACGAGCCCAAGAACGCCACGAACAGAGGAGGGCTCCGGGAGTTATGAAGGTTGTAAGATACTCAGCTTTCCGCCTGCGCACAGGTGAAGAGGTTTTGTCCTATGCGCGGACGAAGGAAGTCCGCCTGCGCACAGGCGAAATAGGGTTTTTGATGTAGGCGCGAAGTTTGCCTACGCACAGGCGTCCGCCTGTGCACAGGCGCTCCGGCGTCGGCGGGAAATCCGCCTTCGGCCCTAGAAATGCGCCTTCGGAGGTAGAAATTGTACGGCGCCTTCTCCGCCAACGCCGTACAATTTCGCCGTACAAGGAGCCGCCAGAATAGTAAAATCCGTACAGACCGTACGGACTCTACGGACGGGACGGATGGATGCGCTCTTGGTCGGACGGAGTTGCGGCGGCGGAGCGCGCCGACGGAGAGACCAGGAACGGACAGTCTGGGGGGAGGCCGTTGACCGCGGTCAACGCCTTCCGCGCCAGCGCATCGACGCGGACGGACTTCGCCTGCGCACAGGCGAGCACCTGTGCACAGGCGGGTGAAGTTCCGCGCCGGCGGAGAATCCGCCGAGAGGTCCGCCTGCGCACAGGCGGGAGTTGAACTTTTGTCCGACGTGCGGACAAACGCGGAGGCAGAGGAGGATTGGTTGAGGAGCGGTACGAACGAGTGTACCGCGCAAGGCGGAAAATCCGCCTTCGGCGCTGCGCACCCATGTCCGCGGCGTAGTACGCTCGCGGAGTTCAAATTCGCCAATTCGAGCGTGAGAGTTAAATTGGCGTCGGCGGAGCGTGAAGCCGCGCGTGAGAGCGGAGACCGTTTTAGCGTAGAGCCGGCGCGGCCATCAATTGAGTCGTCCTTCACGAGCAAGAGCCGACCATGACCTTCGACCGGGAGACGGAGAGCGTCCCATTCTTGAATTCGCGATTCCATTCTCTAGTGCGAGCTGCGCGCGTCCATCTGCTAGTTGCTAAGCATTCCCGACATCGCCGCGCAGAGGATTTCTTGGTGATTGAGAGAGAAGTGAGTGCGCGTGATTTGGAATTGAGGGAGATTAGAGTTTGCCGAGGAAGCAAGGAGCTCGAGCGGAGCAGAAGGAGAATTAGCGAGCAGGCGAACTCCAAGAACGCAATGACGAGACTGGGCCGATTACGGATGCTGCCGCTCCGACTGCCACAGAACGGGCTGCGCGCTTATGAAGAGCGGCTGATAGCAAGAAAGTTCGATTTCTTGCTATGGGGATAGAACTACATCTGTGTGGATATGGTGCGCGAGTGGCTAGAGCCACAGGGACCACCTACGCGCGGATTGCGGCCGCATGTCGATCGATGGACGGTCCAAGATTGGGCGCAGGCATTGGGGAGATGTGCCGGCATCCCATGGCACCTCCTCTTTGATAGTGAGAGCGTCAAGGTGTCTAAGCAGGACGAGGCGCAATTTGTGGAGTTGTTCAAGAGGGAGAAGTCTACCAAGAATGGGTACAAGACCCGCGATTACAAGGATCGCTTCCGCCGAACTGTGGCTACGGCGCTGCTGCAATTACTGCAGCCACACCGCGCCTGCTACATCACATTGTGGCAGGTCTCTTTTGTGGAGTGCATCATCGAGGGAGCTCCAATTCACTGGGCGAGCATCCTGCACAGAGTGATGCGACAGCACGCTTTTGAGGACAAGGGGGGAACTCTAAATCATCTCTCTCCTTTCCTCATCAATTTTTATAGACAGCGAAATTGTTTGACCGCGGCGGAGCTTGCTCGTTTTCCGCCGTTGTCCGTCGACCATCCCGGGAGGTATGTGCGGGAGAACGAAGTCGACACTGATGCAGAGGAGTCGCCGACTTCTACTCCGTCAAGGCGGAGGGACGAAGGGAGAAATACTCCTGCAGCAAGAGTGCCGCGGAAGCGGCGATGGAGAGAGGAGTCCGAAGAGGAGCAGCATCAAGAACCCACTGCTCCCATTCGATTGCGGCCGTTGTACGAAGCGTGCAGCCGGCCGAAGCATAAGGCGCGCAGGCTTGTGTTACCAGCCAGCAGCGCGAACACGGTGACGATTGCCACGGAGAAAGGAAGTGCGTCGCCAGAGAAGAACGAGGGAGCGCGGACGTCTGCAGGAGCAATGGACCCCGCTGCACCTTCGACGGATGAGAGGCCGCCTACGGGCCAAGGGCCTCCGGAGTTACCACGTGCGTTGCGGACGGGTGTTCCGCCTGCGCACAGGCGAGCCTCGACGGAAAGGCGACCACAAGCGGACGTGGACCTACGCCTACGCGTAGGAAGAAGCAGTCCGTTTGTGCACAGGCGTTCGCCTGTGCACAGGTCGCCTCAACACATGCCGCCTGCGCATAGGCAGGATTCACCCCCGTTCCAACGTAGGAAGAGGAAGGAGCCGGCGGAAGATCCGCCTACTGGTCACGGGCCTTCGGGACCAGACCCTTCGGCGCCCAACGCGCCGCGATTTGCGCCTTCGGCGCCAGGGCCTTCTGGCCAACGAAATGCGAACAGGGAGCGTGCGGAGGCCGCACCATCGGCGGGTAGTCCGCCGGTAGATGCGCCTTTGGCGGTAGGGCCTACGGGCCAAGGGACATCGGGCGAGCGGCCCCCGGCTATGTCGCCTCTGGCGATAGACGCCTTCGGCGCTGCGCATGCGGCGGACAAGGCGCCGGCATTTGCGCCTGCGCACAGGCCAGGCACAGCCCTCGCGCAGGATCGATCGAGGGAGCAGCACCTGACGGAGGAGCGGCTTGATAGTTCGCGGGACGAAATTTTGGTGCGTGATGCGCAATCAAACCCCGCGCAGACACCCTCCGCTCGATCGCCTTCGGCGGCGGACGTCGGCGGCAGAGAGGATACGGTCGAAGACCGACATGCGGGCGACGGGGATGCAGCACGGCCACATTCGCCCACCGCCTTGGACATTTTGGCGAAGAGCAGCGAGGCTGCAGCGGTGCCTTCGCAGGTAGCACCCGTCGACGACGTGCAGCCCCACTCGGGTCAGTCGCCAACGCAATCAATGGCGACTGAAATCCTCAACTCGGATGATGACGACGGAGGCTCCACCGAAGCAATGTCGGGAGCCGGGGATACCGAGGAGAAGGAGGAGGAAATTGTTGGAGCGCCGGCGGCGGCGCTCTCTAAGCAGGTGATACCGTTGCTGAAGTACTTGGATCGCAAATTTGATAAATACGCCGATCCACTCCAGCCGGGATCCTACATCGAATTAGTGCGCAGGCGGACTCGCACTAAAGTCCACACTAGCAAGCTACTAGCTAGGGTGGACCAGGAGTTGAAGGAATTGAGGGAGAAGCATGCCTGTTTGTGGGGGCAGTACAACCTTGAGAGGAAATCGCACGCCCTCGACAGGATGAGGAAGGAGAGATTGGAAGAGCTCACCAGGGATGTGGTGAAGACCACGACGGATTTGATGTCTGAGAAAACTCAGAATCAGATTTTGTCAGAGGAGCTCGTGCGACAGACGCGTTTGTTGGCGGAATGTCAGCTCGCACGGCAGGCGGATGAGGATTTAATCCACAGGCTATAGTCAGAGTGTGGTGAATTGAGAGCGCAGCGTGCGGAGGCCGAATCGCAGTTAGTGGTAATTGAAGATGATCGCAGGCGAGAGGCAGATCGCACGAATGAGGAGATGGCGAGGCGTGTCGCCCACTGTCTCAAGGGCTACGCCCACTAGGAAGTGGCGGCGCAGGAGAAACTCACACTGCGTGAGTTTGAACTTCGCGCAGAAGGGTTGTTGGCAGGCGACAGCAGGAGTCGGCGGAAGGTAGCGAAGAAGCTAGACGCTTTTCTGTCGAAGGCGCGGGATACCCTGTCCACCCTCGAGGTGGAGGTGTCCGCGGCGTTGCAGCGGTTGGGACTGCGCAGTCGAGCGGAAGACTGGCAGGGTAGGGAGTTAGTGCGCGGCAGTCCGTCGCGCAGGAGACGTAGCACAGGTTCCGCGGAGTGTAGTGTAGCGTGGTTCCGTGCAGGCGTGTAGCGTAGTGCAGTGTAGTGCTAGTTAGGAGTTAGAAGGTATAAAGTAGTTCAAGGCGTCTTGCCTTGGGTTCATTCCCAATTTCAGAAGTACCAATCGGGAACTCATTTCCTCTGCGTGTTCGTGCCCTTAGTTCTGTCACCACGCAAGAGGAGATACAACTTGGCGTTCCGCATTTTGTAGCTGGAGGCCTTCGGTCGAATGTTCAGAGCTAGTACATTGGTTAGAGACTTGAGTAGTTCGGATCTGCACCTGCGGGTGACTGCCGATGCTCAGAGCCAGTGACTGGTTAGATACTTGAATAGTTTCGCCCCTACACCTTCGAGTGTTTGTTTCTGATTGTACTCCTCCGGGATTTTTCCCCTGAATGCCAAAGTGAAGTTTTGCTACTTCGTGTAAGTCTTGGTTGTAAATTCAGGTTACGCTGCAGCAGGTGCCTTCAGGGTAACCCCTGTAGTATTTCTGGGTATGACAAGTGCCTGAGAATCCAAACTCTTCAATAGACTGTTGTTGTGTTACTGAAATGTTTCTTAGTGAGTCCTTCAGTGCGGACCTGTGTTCTCTGCGCGTTTTGTGAGTTGAGAGTGTTGTTCACCGCGTATGAGTAACTTCGATCCGAAGTAGGCAGTCCAAACCGAGTTTCCTACACTAGCAGCAAGCTAGTGGAAGTGTTGTAAAAGCCGGAGTTGGAAGTCACTACCCGCAGCTTCGCTGAGTGTGCTCGCGAGAGACTTTCCCCCTGAAATCTTGAGTAGAGGTCCTAACGGATCTCAGGGTTGTGTTTCTGTAGGTTGAGGTGTGTGTGTGTGTGTGTGTTACGCTGCACTGTGCGACCTCCGAGTGCGCTCCGAGTGGACACTTGCAGTATTTCTGGGAGTGACAGTCGCCTGAGAATTCAAACTCCTCAATAGTCTGTTAAACGTGACACTTTGTACCCTGTGTGTTCCTCTGTCCCTGTGGGTTCGACCTTTCTACCACTATATTGCAGTTTTAGCCTTTAGTGGGTTATTACAACCACGCTACACCTCCGACGGACGAGAGGCGGCCTTCCGGCCAAGGGCCTCTGGAGTTACCACGTGCGATGCGGACGAGTGTTCCGCCTACGCACAGGCGAGCTTCAGCGGAAAGGCGACCTCACGCGGACGTGGACCTCCGCCTACGCGTAGGCAAAGAAAGTTCGCCTACGCACAGGCGTTCGCCTACGCACAGGCGTTCGCCTACGCACAGGCAGGACTCACCCCCGATACAACGTAGGAAGGGGAAGGAGCCGGCGGAAGATCCGCCTTCGGATCAAGGGCCTTCGGGACCAGACCCTCCGGCGTACAACGCGCCGCGATTTGCGCCTTCGGCGCCTGGGCCTTCGGGTCAACGAGTTGTGAGCAGGAACGTGCGGAGACCGCACCTTCGGCGGTTAATCCGCTGGCAGATGCGCCTTCGGCGGTAGGGCCTTCGGGGCCAGGGACATCGGGCGAGCGGCCTCCGGCTATGTCGCCTTCGGCGATAGACGCCTTCGGCGCTGCGCCTGCGGCGGACAAGGCGCCGATATTTGCGCCTACGCACAGGCCAGACGCAGCCCTCGCGCAGGACCGACCGAGAGAGCAAGACCTAAAGGAGGAGCGGATTGTCTGTCCGCGGGACGAAATTCGGGTGCGCGATGCGCAATTACACCCCGCGCAGACACATTCCGCTCGATCGCCTTCGGCGGCGGACGTCGGCGGCGAAGAGGACACAGTCGACGATCGACAGGCGGAGAATGGGGATGTAGCATGACCACATTCACCCACCGCCTTGGACATTTTAGCGGGGAGCAGCGAAGCTGCAGGAGTGCCTTCGGAGGCAGCACCCGTAGACAACTCGCAGCCCCACTCGGGTCAGTCGCCAACGCAATCAATGGCGACCGAAATCCTTCCCTCGGATGATGACGACGGAGGCTCCACAGAAGCAATGTTGGGATCCGGAGATACCGAGGAGGAGGAGGAGGAGATTGTTGGAGCTCCGGCGGCGGCGCTCTCTTAGCAGGTACTACCTCTGCTGAAGTACTTAGATCGCAAATTTGATAAATATGCCGATCCACTCCAGCCGGGGTCCTACATCGAGTTAGTGCGCAGGCGGACTCGCACTAAAGTCCACACCAACAAGCTACTAGCTAGGGTGGACCGGGAGCTGAAGGATTTACGGGAGAAGCATGACTGTTTGTGGGGACAGTATAATCTCGTGCGGAAGACGCACACCCACTACGACACATTGAAGAAGGCGAGACTGGAAGAGATCACCAGGGATGTGGTGAAGACCACGGAAGAAAACTCAGAATCAGATTCTGTCAGAGGAGCTCGTGCGACAGACGCGGTTGTTAGCGGAGTGTCAGCTCGCACGACAGACGGATGAGGATTTAATCCGCAGGCTGCAGTCGGAGTGCGGGGAATTGAGAGCTCAGCGTGCGGAGGCCGAATCGCAGTTAGTAGTAATAGAAGATGATCGCATGCGAGAGGTAGATCGCACGAAGGAGGAGATGGCGAGGCGAGTCGCCCACTGTCTCAAGGGCTACGCCCACTGGGAAGTGGCGGCGCAGGAGAAACTCACACTGTGTGAGTGGGAGCTTCGTGCAGCCGGGTTGTTGTCATATGACAGTAGGAGTCGGCGGAAGGTGGCGAAGAAGTTAGACTCTTTTCTGTCGAAGGCGCGGGATACAATGTCCATCCTCGAGGCGGAGGTGTCCGCGGCGTTGCAGCGTTTGGGACTGCGCAGTCGAGTGGAAGACTGGCAGGGTAGGGAGTTAGTGCGCGGCAGTCCGTCGCGCAGGAGGCGAAGCACAGGTTCCGCGGAGTGTAGTGTAGCGTGGTTCCATGCAGGCGTGTAGCGTAGTGCACTGTAGTGCTAGTTAGGACTTAGAAGGTATAAAGTAGTTCAAGACGTCTTGCCTTGGGATCTTTCCCAACATCAGAAGTGCAGATCAGGAACTCATTTTCTCTACGTGTTTGTGTCCTTAGTTCTGTCACCACGCAAGAGGAGCTACAACTTGGCGTTCCGCATTTTGTAGCTGAAGGCCTTCGGCCGAATGTTCAGAGCTAGTACATTGGTTAGAGACTTGAGTAGTTCGGATCTGCACCTGCGGGTGACTGCCGATGCTCAGAGCCAGTGACTGGTTAGATACTTGAATAGTTTCGCCCCTACACCTTCGAGTGTTTGTTTCTGATTGTACTCCTCCGGGATTTTTCCCCTGAATGCCAAAGTGAAGTTTTGCTACTTCGTGTAAGTCTTGGTTGTAAATTCAGGTTACGCTGCAGCAGGTGCCTTCAGGGTAACCCCTGTAGTATTTCTGGGTATGACAAGTGCCTGAGAATCCAAACTCTTCAATAGACTGTTGTTGTGTTACTGAAATGTTTCTTAGTGAGTCCTTCAGTGCGGACCTGTGTTCTCTGCGCGTTTTGTGAGTTGAGAGTGTTGTTCACCGCGTATGAGTAACTTCGATCCGAAGTAGGCAGTCCAAACCGGGTTTCCTACACTAGCAGCAAGCTAGTGGAAGTGTTGTAAAAGCCGGAGTTGGAAGTCACTACCCGCAGCTTCGCTGAGTGTGCTCGCGAGAGACTTTCCCCCTGAAATCTTGAGTAGAGGTCCTAACGGATCTCGGGGTTGTGTTTCTGTAGTTTCAGGTGTGTGTGTGTGTGTGTGTGTTACGCTGCACTGTGCGACCTCCGAGTGCGCTCCGAGTGGACACTTGCAGTATTTCTGGGAGTGACAGTCGCCTGAGAATTCAAACTCCTCAATAGTCTGTTAAACGTGACACTTTGTACCCTGTGTGTTCCTTTGTCCCTGTGGGTTCGACCTTTCTACCACTATATTGCAATTTTAGCCTTTAGTGGGTTATTACAATTCCGCTGAAGGTATCTCCAACAGTACCGTTAGCATAAAGGCCGAATCTGGTGCACTTAGTAGCTCTTCGTCAGTAGCTTTTGTCGACCTGGGCTTTGTAAAGACTCCAATGTTTTGGTTTTTTCTTTATACTACCGCTCTTCTTCTATGGCTTTTTCCGAATCTCGACAGAGTTTTTGTGTGGCCCTTGCACTTAATTTACCCACACCTTCTCCCGTTGACATTCACCGCGCATTTCTGCAAGCGTACTCCGGTCTTGACGCATTGTACTCGGCAGCGGCGCCAAAAAAAAGTAGTCACCTTCTATGTGATAGCCCACTCAAGGCTAAATTGCAGTATAACAGCAAAGGATCGAACCCACAGGGACAGGAACAACACACAGAGTACAAAGTGTCATGTTTTAACAGACTATTGAGGAGTTTGAATTCTCATGCTACCGTCACTCCCAGAAATACTGCAAGTGCTCAACCCGGAGGTCACTCAGAGGACACACAATGCAGCGTAGTACACCCCAACACACACCTGAAACTGTAAATACACAACTCAGAGGTCGGTACCCAAGAGTACACTTAGAGGATCTGCAGGTAGTTACCCAACTTCGAACTTGCTTAAACCCTGTCACTAGCCACTACTAGTGCAGAGCATTCGGGTTGGACTTCCTACTTCGGATGCGGTACCTTCGTCAAACCGAAGTTCCTCTCACGCGGTGAACAACACACTCAACTCACAAAATGCGCAGGGGATACAGAAATCCAAACTGAGAAACTAAGTTGAGAAAAGACCCTGTGTTACAATTTAACAGTCTATTGATGAGTTTGAATTCTCATGCAATTGTCATTCCCATAAATATTGCGAAGGCTACCCCCGAAGGCGTCTGAAGCAGCGTAACACATTTGTGGTAACCGAGTTTTTGTTTTTTGTCGGAATTAAAACATTTTTGGAAAATAAGTACCGCAGTAGCAGTTGTAAATAGTAATCGATACGCGAAAATAGAGTAAAAGGTTGAGAATCGCAGGTCTAGGAGAATCTAGGAGTTGGGTGGCTTAGGCCGAGGTCGAGCGCCTTGGACGGAACGGACGGTTCTTGCTGAGGGATGCGCTTTTGGCAAAAGCTCCTTTGTTGAGGTGTCTTTGGCTGAAGGGCCTTCGGCGCAAGCAGAAGAAAGCGCCTTCGGCTTAGACGCCTGCAGAGGAACTTTCGCTGAAGACGTACGAAGCATGCGACACGGAATGCCTTCGTCACAGGGAAACGACCTCGTCACTTCAAGCGCCTTCGGCTGTAGATTCCTTCGCTCTAGCGCCTTCGTCGTTGGCGCCATCTTCGTCGTTAGGTTTCACCTTCGGCGGAAGGCAATGCCTTCGCCTCTCGGATGCTCCTTCGATGAAAGGATGTGCCTTTGGTGGAAGGACTCGCCTTGAGCAGAGCGCATTCGGGGGAAGCAAAAAGGACAAAGAAAACGGCGGCAGACTGTACCTTCGCCGCGAGCGCCTTCGGCGGTACGCGGACGGAGAACGGCGTCGGCGGAAATCAGCGGGATCAAGATTGAATGTACAAGTGTGGGAGCTCGCGCAACGGCGGAGCGTGAATTCGCGCGTGCGAATTGGACCGTTACGCCTCCGCGCCGGCATAGCATTCAAGCGGGCCGCGGCCTGCTCAAGTGTCGAACGATGAGCAATCTTGATTGCCGAAGGAAGAGACTCACTCTCGCATTTTCAATTTGGCATTCGCTCAAGCTCGCGACCCGCAGCAGGAGAATTCGCGGAGGAATTGGGGAGAGTTTGTCGATAGTGCGTTGCATAAGAGGATGCGGAAAATTGGTCGAGAGTGCGTAGCGGCAGAGTCTTGTGGAGAATTGCAGAGAGAAATTGCAGCGAGTTCGCCCGAGCTCCCGACGCGCAGTAGCCGAGTTTGTAGAGAGTTTGCAAGAAGTTCGCGGCAGCAGAGAGCAGGAGTCCGCAGAGACTTTGCAAGAGTTCAATTGCCAAGTCAATTCAGCTGCGGATGGTCCCACTAAGAGTGCCGCAGATCGGTCTGCTCGCATTTCAAGACGAGCTGATGGCAGTGAAGCTCGACTTTCTCCTATGGAAATGGAATTGAGCGTGCCCGGAGATGGTCCAGGAGTGGCTACGAGAGAAGAACCAACCTCCGCGAGGTTATCGACCGCACTCGGAGAGATGGCAAGTTAGCGATTGGGAGCAGGTCTTGGGAAGGTGCGCGAGAGAGGAAGACGACCTCCTATTCGAGTGTGAGAGTGTGCAAGTCACGAAGGAAGAAGAAATTTCCTTTGGTGCACTTTTCAAGAACTGCAAGTCGAGCAAGAACGGGTATAAGACTCGTGACTACAAGGATCGCAAGCGGAGGAATGTCGCGGTAGCACTCCTCAAGATTTTACAACCGCACAGTACCACCTACATGACATCTTGGCAGGTGGGATTTGTGGAGCTGGCGTTGGCAAGAACTTCGATTCATTGGGCTCGAATTCTGTGGAAGGCCACACGATAGCACGCGTAGGAGGAGAAGGGGGGATCGATCAATCACCTCTCCCCCTTCTTGATCAATTTCTATCGGTCGATGGGGTGTTTGACAGCAACGGAGAGGGTACAATTTCCCTTGTTGTCATGAACAAATCCGGGCACATATGTGAAGGATGTCGAGGTTGACACCGACACCGACACCGACGAAGCGCCCGCCAGCACACCACCAGCTCGACCAAGAGCGGATTACGAACCGCGGGGAACGCGAGCACCTCGGAAGCGGAAGTGGGATGGAGAAGCGGACCAGAGCCAGCGGGAAATGCCCACTGCTCCAGTCAGACGTCGGGCGAACTACGAGCCCGCAAGTCGACCGAAGCAGAAGGCACACAAGCTTGTTCTCCCGACGAGCAGAGCGGACACAAGAAACTCACCCTCCTCGGAGGAGGATGTGAGTGCAGAAGTTCTTGAGAGGTCAGCTGCCTCCCTGCACCGAAGGCACGGACGCCTTCGGAGGAAGCGCGTAGGCCTTCGGGCCAAGGAAGAAGGCATGCGGCAACGGCCAACATGCCTGCGATGGAGAACTGCTTGACTTCCGAGCAAGTACCCTTTGATGACTCGACTTCGGGTCAAGAGCCTTCGGCTCAAGCGCCTTTGGCGTAGGAGCACTGTAGGGAGGAGCCTTCGGCTCAACGGACTTCGGGTCATGCGCCTTCGGCGCAGACGCAACAGGAGCAGGTTGCTTCTTATGTAATAACCCACTAAAGGTTAAAACTGCAATATAGTGGTAGAAAGGTCGAACCCACAGGGACAGAGGAACACATAGGGTACAAAGTGTCACATTTAACAGACTATTGAGGAGTTTGAATTCTCAAGCAACTGTCACTCCCATAAATACTGCAAGTGTTCACTCGGAGGTCGCACAGTGCAGCGTAGTTCACTCAACACACACACACACACACACACACACACCTGAAACTACAGAAACACAACCCAGAGATCGGTTAGGATCTCTACTCAAGATTTCAGGGGGAAAGTCTCTCGCGAGTACTCAGCGAAGCTGCGGGTAGTGACTCCCAACTCCGGCTTTTACAACCCTTACACTAGCTTTCTAATAGCGTAGGAAACCCGGTTTGGACTTCCTACTTCGGATCGAAGTCACTCACACGCGGTGAACAACACTCTCAACTCACAAAACGCGCAGAGAACACAGGTCCGCACGGAAGAACTCATTGAGAAACGTTCCAGTAACACACCATAACAGTCTATTGAAGAGTTTGAATTCTTAGGCACTTGTCATTCCCAGAAATACTACAGGAGTTACCCCAAAGGCACCTGCTGCAGCGTAACCTGAATTTACAACCAAGGCTTACACGAAGTAGCAAAACTTCACTTTGGCATTTAGGGGAAAAATCCTGAAGGAGTACAATCAGGAACAGTCACTCGAAAGTGTAAGGGGGAAACTGTTCAAGTATCTAACTCGTAACTGGCTCTCAACATCGGCAATCACCCGCAGGTGTAGATCCGAACTACTCAAGTCTCTAACCAATGTACTAGCTCTTAACATTCGGCCGAAGGCCTTCAGCTACACAATGCGGACCGCCAAGGTGTAGCTCCTCTTGCGTGGTGACAGAACTAAGGACACAAATACGCAGAGAAAATGAGTTCCTGACTTGCACTTCTGAAACTGGGAAAGATTCCAAGGCAAGACGTCTTGAACTACTTTATACCTTCTAAGTCCTAACTAGCACTACACTGCACTACGCTACACGCCTGCACGGAACCACGCTACACTACACTACGCAGAACTTGTGCTACGCCTCCTACGCGACGGACTGCCGCGCACTAACTCCCTACCCTGCCAGTCCTCAGCTCGACTGCGCAGTCCCAATCGCCGCAACACCGCGGAAACCTCCGACTCGAGGGTGGTCATGGTGTCCCACGACATCGACAGAAAAGAGTCTAGCTTCTTTGCCACTCGCCGCCGACTCCGACTGTCACCTGTCAGCAACCCCGCTGCACGAAGCTCTAACTCGCGCAGTGTAAGTTTCTCCTGCGCCGCCACTTCCCAGTGGGCGTAGCCCCTGAGACAGTGGGTGACTCGCCTCGCCATCTCTTTCTTCGTGCGATCTGCCTCCCGCCGGCGATCGTCTTCAACTACAACCGACTGCAATTCGGCCTCCGCACGCTGTGCTCTCAATTCCCCGCACTCGGACTGCAGTCTGCGGATTAATTCCTCATCCGCCTGTCGTGCGAGCTGACACTGCTCTAACAACCGTGTCTGTCGCACGAGCTCCTCTGACAAAATTCGATTCTAAGCCTGCTCAGAATCCAGCGCCTCTGTGAGCTTCGCCTTCTCCTTGGCGAACTCTGCCAGCTTCTCGTCCTTCGTCTTGTCGAAGTGTTTGTACAAGTTCCTATTGAGGTTGTACTGACCCCACAGGCACTCATGCTTCTCCCGCAGATCCTTAAGTTCCCAGTCCACACAGGCCAACAACTTGCTGGTGTGGACTTTAGTGCGAGTTCGCCTACGCACTAACTCGACGTAGGACCCAGGCTGGCGAGGGTCCGCGTACTTCTCCATCTTGCGATCCACGTACCTCAGCAGAGGTACTACCTGCTCACAAAGCGCCGCCGTCGGCGCGCCTACCATTTCCTCTTCCTCCTCCTCGGTGGATCCCGATCCCAACACGGATTCCGTGGATCCTCCTTCTTCGTCATCATCCGAATTGAGGATTTCGGTCGCCATTGAATTCGTCGGCGACTGGCCTGTGCGGGGCTGCGAGATGTCTGCGTGCTCTGCCGCCGCTGGCGCTCCTGCAGCCTCGCTGCTTGTGAGCCAAACCTTCCCACCCTTCAGCGTTTGTAGTCCGGGTGGGGGTTCGAACTCCCATAATTTAACTTCTCTGATCGCAAGCCATGTGCTCAAAGTGTATCCAAGACAACAAGATCATAAACACTTGCTCGTTCACAGACAATTTATCCAGAACGGAAAATGATAACTTGCTGTCTGCTATCTCCACAAGGGCAGCAGACAAACTCTTTGTTACATAAAGATCTAACTCAACTCTGGGTGACTTTTTCAACACCACAGCCGCTGTGGTCTATCCTAGATCCCAGTCCCACTCTCAATTCCTACTCAGACCTCAATGTCGATTTCTCAGCTTCCACCTTCAGACCCCACCAGATTCCTCTCTCAGATTCAACTTTGCCTTTTCAGTGTCAAATTCAGATTCCGACTGTCAGATCTCAGTCTCAGATTTCACTTCACTCTCAGCTCCCATTCTCAGATCTTCCACTCTGATCTCAGATCCCACTCACAGATGTTACACTTCAATCTCAGATCCCACTCAAATTTCACTCTCTGATACGACTCTCCACCCACGAGAGTTTGCTTCCTCCTACTTCAAACTCTCCACACTCCCCTTCTAATTCTCACCACTTCCGTCTCCACACACGCACACCACCAGCTCTCCGTTCCCAGGCCGAACTCCCCACTTCGAAGTTCAAGGCCGAGACACACACAGCCCGCCTGAAATGCAACACTCGCAATGATGGGTCGCTGCCTACTCCCCTTGCGCGACTACATGCACCGTCGTCTTGCCTTCCCCACTTGACTTCACGCCGCCGCCGCTGCCACACCTGCACGTTCTATATTCCTGACCACCCGATCACCGCCGGAGGGAATCCTCTTCCGCGCACCGCCGAAGGCATCCACCCGCCGAAGACGCACGACCACACCTTTGCTTATCCATAACAGTCACTCCCGACACCCATAACTCACATATCCTAGCTCCGTTTCACAAGTTCGTGAGCTCGTTGGAACGATCAGGTCGAGCTCTTTCCAACGAGACCCTAACTGGGTCAAACCGTTATGAATTGAGAAAGTTATGCCTGTTTTACCCTTCGCCGAAGGCACACCGCCGAAGCCCTGTTACCTGTTATCGCCGAAGGCGCCGGCACGATGTTCGCCGGTTTGATGTCTTCCGGTTCGATGTTGTCCTACCCTATCCGCCGCTTTCGACGCTCATAACTCAGTGACGCCTTGTCCGTTTGAAGAGTTCTTGGTCTCGTTGGAACGAGCGTCGCGAGCTCTTTCCAACAGGACCCTAATCAAATCAAACCGTTAACAAATGAAAAAGATATGCCGAGTTTACTGTTTCGCCGATGGCCCTTGCACGATGTTCACCGGCTCAGAGTTTGCCGACTCCGAGTTCGCCGAAGGCCTGCTCGCAGTTGTCGCGAAGTCGTCCGAAGCCGGAGATGTTCGCAGCCGGAGACGTCCGGAGCCGAAGACTGTAATAACCCACTAAAGGCTAAAACTGCAATATAGTGGTAGAAAGGTCGAACCCACAGGGACAGAGGAACACACAGGGTACAAAGTGTCACGTTTTAACAGACTATTGAGGAGTTTGAATTCTCAGGCAACTGTCACTCCCAGAAATACTGCAAGTGTCCACTCGGAGCGCACTCGGAGGTCGCACAGTGCAGCGTAACACACACACACACACACACACACACACCTGAAACTACCGAAACACAACCTAGAGATCCGTTAGGACCTCTACTTCAAGATTTCAGGGGGAAAGTCTCTCAAGAGTACACTCGGCAAAGCTGCGGGCAGTGACTTCCAACTCCGGCTTTTACAACACTTCCACTAGCTTGCTGCTAGTGTAGGAAACCCGGTTTGGACTGCCTACTTCGGATCGAAGTCACTCCTACGCGGTGAACAACACTCTCAACTCACAAAACGCGCAGAGAACACAGGCCCGCACTGAAGGACTCACTGTGAAACATTCCAGTAACACAACAACAGTCTATTGAAGAGTTTGAATTCTCAGGCACTTGTCATTCCCAGAAATACTACAGGGGTTACCCTCAAGGCACCTGCTGCAGCGTAACCTGAATTTACAACCAAGGCTTACACGAAGTAGCAAAACTTCACTTTGGCATTCAGGGGAAAAATCCCAAAGGAGTACAATCAGAAAGGAACACTCGAAGGTGTAGGGGCGAAACTGTTCAAGTATCTAACTAGTCACTGGCTCTGAGCATCGGCAGTCACCCGCAGGTGCAGATCCGAACTACTCAAGTCTCTAACCAATGTACTAGCTCTGAACATTCGGCCGAAGGCCTTCAGCTACAAAATGCGGAACGCTAAGTTGTAACTCCTCGTGCGTGGTGACAGAACTCAAGGACACAAACACGCAAAGGAAATGGGTTCCTGATCTGCACTTCTGATGGGAAAGAACCCCAGGCAAAACGCCTGGAACTATTTTATACCTTCTAAGTCCTACCTAGCACTACACTGCACTACGCTACACGCCTGCACGGAACCACGCTACACTACACTCCGCGGAACCTGTACTACGTCTCCTGCGCGGCCGACTGCCGCGCACTAACTCCCTACCCTGCCAATCTTCCGCTCGACTGCGCAGTCCCAAACGCTGCAACGCCGCGGACACCTCCACTTCGAGGGCGGACATGGTATCCTGTGCCTTCGACAGAAAGGCATCGAGCTTCTTTGCTACCTTCCGCCGACTCCTACTGTCGCCTGACAACAACCCGGCTGCGCGCAATTCAAACTCACGCAGTGTGAGTTTCTCCTGCGCCTTCACTTCCCAGTGGGCGTAGCCCTTGAGACAGTGGGCGACTCGCCTCGCCGTCTCCACCTTCGTGCGATCCGCCTCCTTCCTGCGATCCTCTTCAATTATCACTAATTGCGATTCGGCTTCAGCACGTTGCGCTCTCAATTCGCCACACTCTGACTGTAACCTGCGGATTAACTCTTCATCCGCCTGCCGTGCGAGCTGACATTGTTCCAACAACCGCGTCTGTCGCACGAGCTCCTCTGACAAAATCTGATTCTGGGCCTGCTCAGAAATGAGTGCTTCCTTGACCTTCACCTGCTCCTTGGTGAGCTCGTCCAGTTTCTCATCCTTCATCTTCTCGGAGTGCTTGTAGAATTTCTGATTAAGTTTGTACTGACCCCACAAGCATGCATGCTTCTCCTTCAATTCCCTCAACTCCTGGTCCACTCTAGCTAATAGCTTGCTGGTGTGGACTTTAGTGCGAGTCCGCCTGCGCACTAATTCGATGTAAGATCCCGGCTGGAGTGGGTCGGCGTATTTATCGACCTTGCGATCCAAGTACCTCAGCAACGGAATCACCTGCTCAGAGAGCGCCGCCGCCGGCGCTCCAACAATTTCCTCCTCCTCCTCCTCGGTGTCTTCTGCTCCTGACATTTCTTCCGTGGAGCCTCCGTCGTCATCATCCGAGTGGAGAATTTCAGTCGCCATTGATTGCGTCGGCGACTGCCCCGAGTGGGGCTGCACGTCATCGACGTGTGCTGCCTGCGAAGGCACGGCTGCAGCCTCGCTGCTCGTCGCCAAAATGTCCAAGGCGGAAGGCGAATGTACTCGTGCGGCATCCCCGTCGCTCGCTTGTTGGTTGTCTACCGCGTTCTCTCTGCCGCCGTCGCCCGCCGCCGAAGGCGATCGAGCGGAGGGTGGCTGCGCGGGGTTTGATTGCGCATCGCGCATCGAAATTTCATCCCGCGGACAGTCACTCCGCTCCACCGTCTATTGCTGCTCCCTTGATTGGTCCGTGGGGGCTGTGCCCGGCCCGTGCGCAGGCGCAATTGCCGGCGCCTTGTCCGCCGCCGACGTAGCGCCGCGGACATCCATCGCCGAAGGCGACATGGCCGGGGGCCGCTCGCCCGATGTTCCTTGGCCTATAGGCCCTACCGCCGAAGGCGCATCTATCGGCGGACTTCCCGCCGATGGTGCGGCCTCCGCACGCTCCCTGCTCGTATCTCCTCGGATCGAAGGCCCTGGCGCCGAAGGCGCAAATTGCGGCGCGTGGTGCGCCGGAGGGTCTGGCCCCGAGGGCCGGTGTCTCGTAGGCGGTTCTTCCGCCGGCTCCTTCCCCTTCCTACGTTGGAACGGGGGTGATTCTTGCCTGTGCACAGGCGGCACGTGTGGAGGTGTCCTGTGCACAGGCGTCCTGTGCACAGGTGAGCGCCTGTGCACAGGCGGACTGCTCCTTCCCACGCGTAAGCGTAGATCCACGTCCACTTGTGAACGCCTGTCCGCGGAGGCTCGTCCGTCCGCGGAGGCTCGTCTGTGCGCAAACGGAACATCTGTCCGCATCGCACGTGGTAACTCCGGAGGCCCTTGGCCCGTAGGCGGCCTCTCTCCCGTCGAGGTTGCAGCGGGTCCCGTTGCTCCTGCGGTCGTCCGCGCTTCCTCATGCTTCTCTGGCGACGCACTTCCTTTCTCCGTCGCAATCGTCGCCGTGTCCGCACTGTCGGCTGGTAACACCAGTCTACGTGCCTTCTGCTTCGGCCGGCTGTATGGCTCGCACAGCGGCCGCGGTCGAATGGGAGCAGAGGGTTCTTGATGCTGCTCCTCTTCAGACTCTTCCCTCCATCGCCGCTTCCGCGGCACTCGTGCTGCAGGAGTGTGTCTCCCTTCGTCCCTCCGCCTTGATGGGGTAGAAGTCGGTGACTCCTCTGCATCAGTGTCGACCTCATTCTCCCGCACATACTTCCCGGGATGGTCGATGGACAATGGCGGAAAATGTTCAAGCTCCGCCGCTGTCAAACAATTCCGCTGTCGATAAAAATTGATGAGGAAAGGAGAGAGATGGTTTAGAGTTCCCCCCTTCTCCTCAAACGCGTGCTGTCGCATCACCCTGTGCAGGATGCTCGCCCAGTGAATTGGAGTTCCCTCGATGACGCACTCCACAAAAGAGACCTGCCACAATGTGATGTAGCAGGCGCGGTGCGGCTGCAATAATTGCATCAGCGCCGCGGACAAAGTCCGGCGAAATCGATCCTTGTAATCACGGGTCCTGTACCCATTCTTGGTAGACCTCCCGGTCTTGAACAGCTCCACAAATTGCGCCTCTTCCTGCTTGGTCACCTTGATGCTCTCACTGTCGAAAAGGAGATGCCCTGGCATGCCAGCACATCTTCCCAACGCCTGCGCCCAATCTTGGACTGTCCACCGGTCAACATGCGGACGCAATCCGCGCGAGGGTGGTCCCTGTGGCTCTAGCCACTCGCGCACCATATTCGCACAGATGTAGTTCCATCCCCATAGCAAGAAATCGAGCTTTCTTGCTATTAAGCGCTCCTCGAAAGCGCGCAGCCCGTTCTGTGGTAGGCGAAGTGGCACCATCCGCAATCTGCTCGGTCTCGTCATTGCGTTCCTGGAGTTCGCTCGCCCGCTCATTCTACTTCCGCACTGCCCGCGCTTCTTTCTCTCTCGGCAAACTCTAATCGCCCTCAATTCCAAATCACGCGCATTCACTTCTCCCTCAATCAACAAGAAATCTCCTGTGCGACGACGTCGAGAATGTTCCGCAGCCAGCAGATGGATGCGCGCAGCGCGCACAAGAGATTGGAATCGCGAATTCAAGAATGGGACGTTCTCCGCCGCCCGGTCGAAGGTCATGGTCGGCTCTTGCTCGTGAAGAACGTCTCACTTGATGGCCGCGCCGGCTGTACGCTGGAACGGTCTTCGCTCTCACGCGCGGCTTCACGCTTCGCCGTCGTCGATTAAACTCTCACGCTCGAATTGGCGGATTTGAACTCCGCGAGCGTATTACCCCGCGGACATGGGGGCGTAGCGCCGAAGGCGAGTTTTCCGCCTTGCGCGGTACACTTGTTCGTACCGCCCCTCGGCCAATCCCCCTCTGCCTTGACGCGTGCGTCCGCATGTCGGACAAAAGTTCACTCCTGCCTGTGCGCAGGCAGACTCCTCTGCGGATTCTCCGCCGGCGCGGAACTTCATCCTCCTGTGCACAGGCGATCGCCTGTGCGCAGGCGAATTCCTTGCGCGGCGTCGCGCTGGCGCGGAAGGCGTTGACCGTGGTCAGCCGTCTCCGTCCGGTCTGTCCGTTCCTTGTCTCTTCGTCGGCGCTTCCGCCGCCGCAACTCCGTCCGTCCCAGAGCGCATCCACCCGTCCCGTCCGCATGGTCCGTACTGTAAGACCGGGTGTTGCACATATGTACTAAGTCTTAGAAGTGGTCAAGGGAATAAGGATGATTAGCCAAGGCATAGCTAAGACTAGCTAGTTATGACTAAACTAGTTAGTTATAACTAAGTTTATCTAGTCATGACTAAGTTTAGCTACAATGTCTATAGTTGGCGGAGTAATTAGCGGAGTTCTAGAAGAATGGAGTGAGCACTTCTATTTTGTCTTTTACAAGGAGTGAGCACTTCTATTTTGTCTTATACAAAAGTTCTAGATTCCAAGGGATTAGATATTTGACTAGAAGCTTGGATTTGATTGGTTTGACTAAATGTATGAAAGATGATTGGCTAGACTAAGTCTAATGTTGACTTAGTGGCTAGGAAGCTTGTAGAAGTTTAAAAGCTTCCAATGGCATGTCGCCACCTCAACCTTGGATTCCGGAAGCTTCTAGAAGGTTTAGGTAGGCCAATGGCATGTTGCCACGTAGAGAAGGTTAGTCAAACTTACCTAGGTAAAAGTAAGTTAGGAGAAATTACCACATGTTACTATGGTAACTTCTCAAGTAGTATAAATAGAGAGGTAGAGTAGCACCTCTCAAGCAAGTTTGGAGAGTCATGTGTGAGGACTTGTTTCAGTAATGAAGGAGTGAAGTTTTTGAGTATCTTGGAGTATCGACGTGTGTTTGCATTTATGTGAAGAGGGTGATGTGAGGAGAGTTGTGTGTGAGTTGGAGTGATACATGAGAGTTTGTAAGAGAAGGTGTTTGGGACATGAGTGAGAGTATGAATCTTAGTCTTCTAGAACCATGATGCGCTACCACAAAGCCATCAGAGGTAAACCTGAGTGAGAGTCAGCCCGGAGGTTGCATTTTTGGTTCCGTTGCCGGGACCTCAATCTAGAAGGCGGAATGTTTAGGATTCGATTTCTAGCTCGAGAGAAAGTATCCATGAGGGATCACTTGGTGTTAACATTGGGGAATGAAAGAGCGGAGAGTGTGCTTGAGAGCGAAATTCCATTTGTTTATCCCATAGTCTCATATGATAGCCTAGAAGTGATTTTGTATGTTTTGTTCACGTAAACATGTCTTTTTGAGAGAAAAGTGATCTTAGACACCGAAAAGTATTTTTGAAGGTATTCTTCAAAGTTTTTATTGATTTTAGAGTGAATAATAGAGAAAATTTACGTTTTTGTTTCAGGTCCAGATCATGTGTTAACAGAAAGATATGAGAGTTAGAAGTTGAGTGGGTTTTCACGGGTATCAAAAGTCTGCTCTCTGGAAAGTTTGTACAGAGTTGATTACTTTTTCTGTATTTCAATTTAGGCTTTGAAACTTCGTACGAGTGTGTATTGGAAGATAAGCTACGTTTGAGTCAAAATTTCACTGAGAGATCACGTCTAGAGACGAAGTTATGTTGATTTGAAGTTGAGGGGGTACAAAAGCAAGATAACAAAGCAAAAGTTTTTGATTTCTTTATTCACAGTTTTCGTCAAGTAGATAGCGTTTCTGGGAGAGGTCTTTTGAGTGGTTTCTACCTTATGGGAAAATGAGTGAACAAGAAGGTTGGAAGGTTAGGTTATCCAAAGTACCTCAAGGCTTGGATGTTATAGTGTCTTTAGACTCCAATACAAGAGAATTCAAGGTGGAGTTTGAAGAAAGAGTAGTGAGTCAATCTCCAAGAGTCAAACGTGAAACTTGTTTTTATTGTGGAGAGGAGGGCCATAAGGTTGTCAATTGTTCCCTGCGGAACAAAGATAGAAGATTGAGGAGCAAGAGGAACTTGGGAGATTTGAAACTTCACTTGGGACCATCATCGCCACATGAATCCCAAAGCGCCACCTTCTGTGACAATTGCGGAGTGATTGGGCTACCAGCGGGACACGAATGCAGCGGAGTGAAGGCACTTCTGGAATCACTTGTGGAAGGGTTTGACGGCAAGCTAAGTGCTGAAACAGAGAAAGTGACCTCAGCGGGTTCAAGCTCCAACTGAAGATGGAGATCATCATTCGAATGATGGAGAAGATGATGATGAGGGTAAGACTCATCGTATGCCTAGGAGAGGAGAGAGCTTTGGCTATCTTGGAACAACCAATTCCTTTTGTGTTTCCTTTGATGAATTACTCAAGGATGGAGTTAGTGTTGTTTATATTGTATTAGGAAGCCCCATATAAATTTCCAATAGAAAAGAAAAAAAAAAAAAAAAAAAAAAAAATTAGTTGGAAATGGGGAAGCTTCCGGTATTTTATGGGAGGGAGAATGAGGATGTAGAAGCTTTTGTTAGGGACTTCAAGAGGGCTTGCATAGGAAACAATGAGAGGAAGAAAGACGAGTGGGCTATGCTTTTGCCGGATTTCTTGGAGGATTCTGCTCTCAAGTGGTACAAGGAGTACAAGAGGGAGCATTCGGAGGACGACACGTGGGAGACATTAACGGAGAACCTGATCGAAAACTTTCTTCCCAGTGAAAGTTATGAAAAGTTGATGTGTGAGGTCACCTTCTTGAAACAAGGAGAGAACGAGAAGGTGAGGACCTATGTGGAGAGAACCGAGAAGTTGGAATCTAGATTCCACGTGGTGTTGAGGAAGGGCGGAGACGAAGTGGATGCTACAATGGTGGGGATAAGGGCGATGCTCATGAAGAACTTCGTTGGAGGTTTGAGACCAGAGATTCGAAGTAAGGTGAGATACGAGAAGCCCTCTTCTAAGGCTGAAGCCATTCGAATTGCTATTAGAATGGAGGAGAGCTTAGAAGATGATGATTCTAGCTTGGTGGCTAGAGAAGTAGCTCCACCGGTTGTAGGAAGGTCTATTGTTTCAAACACTTCTACTTCATCCACGATAGCGAATCCTAGTGTGGATTTTCAAAATGAGTTGAAATCTATCACGGAGACTCTAGCAGATCTCAAGATCAATGTAGTACAGTTGTGGGAGAAGAGGAATCAGAACGTAGTAGGAGGCTCTAGGGGGTATGGAAATTATCCTCCAAGAGGAAATCCACCTTCAGGAAACTTTGCGGTTTCTTGCTTTTCTTGTGGAGGTCCTCATTTTCAGAGGAATTGTCCTAACCCTCGACAACATGATGGAGTTCGGCACAACAACAATGCACCGGCCACGCAACAAGCCAAGGATAAGGGAGTAGCATCCATTGATGTATTCCCTCATCAATGCACTTTTGAGAAAGGGGAGAGCTCAAAATCGAAAGTGGATATCCTTGCTCATGAGAAGAAGCGGGCCCGATTTGCGGACGAATCGATTTTCATGGAGGACACGCCAAGTCGAAGTACACGGTCAAGTGGAGTGAGTCAACCAAGAGTACCAAGGAAGAAGTTGGGCATGGATGACTTTTCCATTTCATCTTCTCAAGCTAAGTATGACGTGGTGGAGGATGTAGGAAATCAGAAGGCCAATATAACAGTTGGTCAGCTGATTGCCTTGAATCCAGCCATTCGGAAGGAGTTAAGAGGAGGTCTTATCTCCACAAGGACCAAGAAGCGGAAATCTAAGGGGAAGGCTCACATGACCAATGTGGGAGTTGGGGTGGTGGATGCGGCTACTTCGGAGGTATGTACACATGCTTCAAAGATCGAAGTGAGGATCAATGGACATGATGTATCAGATGTGTTGGTTGATGGTGGATCGGCTGTGAATGCCATGTCTGAGAGGTTGATGCAGAAGTTGGGTATGCAACCTTCTAGACCTTCTAGCATAATTGTTGGTATGGCCAACAAACAGAAGGTAAGACCACTGGGGGTGGTAGACAAAGTTGTGGTTAGTGTGAGGGGAGTGCAAACTTTGCTTTCCTTCCAAATTCTCAAGGAAGCTAGCTACGACTTGCTGTTGGGACGTCCTTGGTTGAGGGCGGTAAGGACTACGGACCGATGGCACAAGGGCTATTTGAGGATAGGCCCAAAGAACCATCGAGTTAAGGTTCCTTTGACGAGAGGAGGGGAATCCACCACTGACTCAGATAGACCAACTGACGAGTATTGGGAATCTGAGAGTGAAGAGAGTGGTAGCTTTTCAGAAGTTGACACAGACATCTCAACTTCTGATCAAGAAACATCATCGGAGTACTCTTCTGATGATAATGTTCAAGTACAAGTCATTGCTGCCATGGAGTTGTTGCCTAGGCCTGGAGTGAAGAAAGATCCTGACAAAGTGGAGATGAGCGAAGAGGAGGTGTGTCGACGACTGTCCACTCTCAGGTTTGGTCCCAAGGTTACCAAGGAGGAAAAGGCAAAGTTTCTGGATATATTTCGCAAATATATTCATGTTTTTGCCTTTAGTTACAAGGATCTTAAGCATGTGACGTTGGAGACTCATCGCATCGAGTTGGAGGAGAAAGCTCGTCCTATTCGGCAAAAGCAACGCCGAATAAATCCACCTACGGCTCTTGTGGTGAAGGAGGAGATCGACAAGCTCAAGGAGGCTGGCTTCATCTACGAGGTAGAAAATTCTGAATGGGTGTCTCCAATTGTGATAGTGAAGAAGAAGAATGGTAAGCTACGAGTGTGCGTAGATTACAAAAAGTTGAATGCTGTCACAAAGAAAGACTACTATCCCTTGCCTTTCATAGATGAGATTCTAGAGGAGGTTGCTGGTCATGAGTGGTATAGTTTTGGAGATGGTTATAGTGGCTATAACCAAATCCAAATTGCCTTAGAAGACCAACTCAAAACAACTTTTACCACTCCATGGGGAACCTTCGCTTTTAGAGTGATGCCGTTTGGTCTATGTAATGCTCCTGCCACTTTTCAAAGGTTCATGAATAGAGTGTTTGAACCTTTCATTGGAAAGTTTGTAAGGGATTTCATAGATGATTTTTGTGTTTACGGGAGGAAAGCGGATCATTTTGATCATTTGATCAAAATACTTCAACGGCTGGAGGAAGCTAAGGCTTCACTCAATCCAGAAAAATGCATTTTTGGATGTGAGGAAGGCCTATTGTTGGGGCATATCATCTCCAAGAATGGTATAGCGGTGGACCCAGAGAAGGTGACACGGATCATGGAGTTACCTTTTCCGGCGACTTTAACCAAGTTGAGGCAATTCCTTGGTATGGTGGGGTACTATCGACGGTTCATCTTGTCCTTCTCCAACAAAGCTCATGCCTTGACGAATTACATGAAGAAGGGAGTGGAGTACGAACTCATTTTCAAGGATGAAGCTGCAAAGAAGGCGTTCGAAGTTCTCAAGAAGGCGTTGGTGACGGCTCCAATTTTGGCGAAACCGGATTGGGGTAAACCTTTCATTCTCTACACAGATGCATCAAATATTGCTGTAGGATGCACCTTGAGTCAATTAGATGATGAAAAGCATGATCATCCAATTGCCTATGCTAGTAGACAAATGGTTCAAGCGGAGAAGAATTACTCAGTGACAGAGAGAGAGGCCTTAGCTGTAATCTTCTCACTTAAGAAGTTTCGACATTATTTGTTGGGTGGGAGATTCACTATAGTGACTGATCATAAGGCTTTGAAATACATTTTCAACAAGCCTAATGCTGAAGGGAGGATAGCTAGATGGAAGCTACTACTAGCAGAGTTTGATTATACCATTGAGGATAGACCTGGAAAGAAGCATGCTAATGCGGATTTGATGTCGAGAGCATATGATGATGGAGGAGATCAGTCAGTAGATGACACCTTTCCGGATGAGGACTTGCTAGTCATGGACACGGTGACAACAGTACCGGAGGAGTACAAGGAAATTTGGGATTTCATCTCTAGAGGAGAGTTTCCTCAAGGAATGCATCAAAGGGAGAAAAATGCATTAGTGAAGAGATGTCAACCTTATATGATCATGGAGAAGGTACTTTTTCATCAAGGAGCTGACGGACTTCTACGAAGGGCGGTTGGGAGAGGAGAGGCACTACAACTCATGAAGGAGTTTCATGATGGTGCAGTATGTGGAGGACATTTTGCGGGGAAGGTAACTGCCTTCAAAATTCTTGATGCTGGTTATCATTGGAAGGGTATTTTTAAGGATTGTGTGGAATATTGCAAAAGTTGTGATGTGTGTCAAGCTTTTGCTAAAAAGTCCATGAAAACCCCTCCTATGATTTCTGTACCAGTGTTAGGTCCTTTTGAAAAGTGGGGAATAGATTTTGTAGGTCCTTTGAATCTTACTCCTCGAGGGAATAAGTTCATTGTGATAGCTACAGATTATCTTACGAAGTGGGTAGAGGCAAGACCACTTAAATCTACTAATGAGAAGGAGGTTGGTAGATTTTTATATGAGAGAATCATTACTCGATTTGGTTGTCCATTGGAGTTAGTATCAGATAGAGGAGGAGAATTTGTGGGAAGTATGATTCAAGCCATGTTGGAGCACTTTTCCATCAAGGCTCGAGTAACCACTTCCTACAAACCTAACGCTAACGGGTTGGCGGAGCGGACCAACTACACTTTGTGTATGATGTTGGCCAAGGATGCAGACATGGACGGGAGTAAACACAATTGGGACAAGAGGCTCCATGCTATCTTATGGGAGTATCGCACAACATGGAAGACATCTACCGGATACTCACCTTTTCGGATGGTGTATGGAGTTGAGTCAAAACTTCCCATACAGTTTGACTTGACAACATTCACAACAATCCAGCAAAGGTTGAAGAAATCAAATGGAGCAGAAGCCATCAAGTCTCGCCAACAACAATTGATGGAGTTGGAGGAAGCTCGAGCATTAGCCATGGTACGAGTGGAGCGGGCTCAACAGTTGCAGAAGAAGTATCACGACAAACGAAGTGGAAACCAGAACTTGAAGCCGTTCAAGGAAGGTGATTGGGTGATGCTCTTTGATGCAATTAGATACAAGAGAGCTAGGAAAAAGTTTCTTCCTAAGTATTTTGGACCTTTCATAGTTGAGAAGGTGTGGGGAAATTTCACTTATGACATCAAGGAGTTAGGAGGACGTCACTTCGATCGAGTCAACCACGACAAGTTGAAGTTATTCCATCGAAGATCAGATTCTTTCACTCCGAGGGCGTAGTGAAATCTTGGTCCGGGGGTAAATGTAAGACCGGGTGTTGCACATATGTACTAAGTCTTAGAAGTGGTCAAGGGAATAAGGATGATTAGCCAAGGCATAGCTAAGACTAGCTAGTTATGACTAAACTAGTTAGTTATAACTAAGTTTATCTAGTCATGACTAAGTTTAGCTACAATGTCTATAGTTGGCGGAGTAATTAGCGGAGTTCTAGAAGAATGGAGTGAGCACTTCTATTTTGTCTTTTACAAGGAGTGAGCACTTCTATTTTGTCTTATACAAAAGTTCTAGATTCCAAGGGATTAGATATTTGACTAGAAGCTTGGATTTGATTGGTTTGACTAAATGTATGAAAGATGATTGGCTAGACTAAGTCTAATGTTGACTTAGTGGCTAGGAAGCTTGTAGAAGTTTAAAAGCTTCCAATGGCATGTCGCCACCTCAACCTTGGATTCCGGAAGCTTCTAGAAGGTTTAGGTAGGCCAATGGCATGTTGCCACGTAGAGAAGGTTAGTCAAACTTACCTAGGTAAAAGTAAGTTAGGAGAAATTACCACATGTTACTATGGTAACTTCTCAAGTAGTATAAATAGAGAGGTAGAGTAGCACCTCTCAAGCAAGTTTGGAGAGTCATGTGTGAGGACTTGTTTCAGTAATGAAGGAGTGAAGTTTTTGAGTATCTTGGAGTATCGACGTGTGTTTGCATTTATGTGAAGAGGGTGATGTGAGGAGAGTTGTGTGTGAGTTGGAGTGATACATGAGAGTTTGTAAGAGAAGGTGTTTGGGACATGAGTGAGAGTATGAATCTTAGTCTTCTAGAACCATGATGCGCTACCACAAAGCCATCAGAGGTAAACCTGAGTGAGAGTCAGCCCGGAGGTTGCAGTACCGATTTGATTACTATGGCGGCTCTTCCGCCGTACGCGGCGCTGCGCTGGCGCGGAAGGCACCGTACACTTTCTACCTCACAAGGCGCATTTCTAGGGCCCAAGGCGGATTTCCCGCCGACGCCGAAGCGCCTGTGCACAGGCGAACGCCTGTGCGTAGGCAGACTTCGCGCCTTCCCTAACCCTACTTCGCCTGTGCACAGGCGAACGCCTTCGTCCGCGCATAGGACAGAACTTGATTCCCCCTTCCGCGTAGGCGGAATTCGCGCCGGTGGCGAACTCTTTCCGCCGTAGGCGACCGCCTCCGTTTCTTCCAATAGTGATAACTCCCTAAGTCCTCATCCGTTCCAAGCGTTCTTGGGCTCGTTGGAATCAGTGCGTCGAGCTCTTTCCAACGGGACCCTAACTTGGTCAAGGCGCCCGAGGGTTGACCTAATTATGGAGGGTTTCCCTACAGCCGCGGACGCAACCTCCAAAGGCGGGTTTTGCGCCTTGCGTCGTAGGGGTCCTAACTGCAGAACTCGCAAGGAGGGTGGTGCCTGTCCTTACTGCTGCACCCCAAATCCCAGATTCTACAGGATCCCTCGAGAATCCCCGCGATCTTCCGGATTCATTCCGTTTTGATGTACCGAAGGCTATTTACAATGCTGCCAGGGTACAGTTTTCCAAAAATGTTTTAATTTCCTCAAAATTGCCAAAAGTGGGGTACCACAAAGACGTTCGCAGCCGGAGACGTTCGTAGCCGGACTTGCCTCAACCCTTCCCATCAGTAACTTCCGACACTCACAACTCAGTGATTCCTCATCCGTTTGAAGAGTTCTTGGTCTCGTTGGAACGAGCGTCGCGAGCTCTTTCCAACAGGACCCTAATCAAATCAACCCGTTAACAAATGAAAAAGATATGCCGAGTTTACTGTTTCGCCGATGGCCCTTGCACGATGTTCACCGGCTCAGAGTTCGCCGACCCCGAGTTCGCCGAAGGCCTGCTCGCAGTTGTCGCGAAGTCGTCCGAAGCCGGAGATGTTCGCAGCCGGAGACGTTCGTAGCCGGACTTGCCTCAACCCTTCCCATCAGTAACTTCCGACACTCACAACTCAGTGATTCCTCATCCGTTTGAAGAGTTCTTGGTCTCGTTGGAACGAGCGTTGCGAGCTCTTTCCAAGGAGACACTAACTGAGTCAAGGAGTCGCACATTGAAAACATTATGAGGGTTTCACTGTTTCGCCGAAGGCCTTTCCCCGAAGGAACTTCACCGAAGGCTCTTCGCCGGAGACCATGCCCTGAAAGCCCCGTTCCGGACCTTTGCCTACTAGCTATTACACCAACTCCTAATCTTACCAAAACTTCCAGAAAACTCCGAGCATAATTTTGCAAGAGCTTAAATCTAAAACTTTAACTCTCACAAGGTTAAAAAGACATGTGAGCACAGTTTTGTGCTCACATCATTGGCGACCATCAGGGGAAGATTCTAGAATCCTAGCTCTGCAGACTAGACAGCTTCAAATCCGGTACTGCTTGCATGTCTACTTCCTGCAGTGCGTGTGGGGAAAACTTCTCCATTCAACGTTTCCAACTGCACTGAGTTGTTTGGAAATACCTCACGAATCAGATAAGGCCCTAACCATACTGCATCAAACTTTCCTGGGAACTCAAGCTTCCTACCATCCTGGAGCATCACCATCATACCTGGCCTCAGAGTCCTTTTCTTATGCTTCTTGTCAAAGGTGATCTTTCTCCTCCGTTGAATGGCCTCAATATGTTGAGCACTCATTCTCCTCCTCTCATCAAGCTCTTCTAATGTCGTCAACCTATTCCTTAATGACTGACTGTTTGTAAGCCGTGACTGCACTGCAACTCGGAGTGATTCCACCTCAAATTCGATGGGGAGAGTGGCCTCCAATCCATACACTAACGAAAACGGCGTTGCCTGGGTTGTCACCTTGAAAGTTGTCCGATAAGCCCACAATGCTGCTGTCAGCTTGGTGTCCCAATCCCTTTTTGAGTCAACCACCGTTTTGCGAAGAATACTCACCAGAGTCCCATTGACTCGCTCTGTCTGACCATTGGTTTGTGGATGATATGGAGTAGTTTTTCTGTGATCTATCTCAAACCTATCTGTTAATTCTTGAAACATCTCATTCAAGAAGTGCCTGCCCCTATCGCTAACCAGAATCTTGGGACATCCAAACCTTGAAATGATGTTTTCGTACATGAATGTGGCAGCATGAGCAGCCGTATTTGTCTTCACTGCCTTCGCTTCCGCCCACTTTGTCAAGTATTCTGTCGCAACTATGATGTAAGCCATGCCTTTTGACGAATGAGGATGAATCTCACCGATATAATCAATTCCCCATTTTTCAAAAGGTACAAGTGGCAATGAAACGTGTAGAGGCATCTCCATTCGAAGGTCATTCCTAGCATACCTCTGACAAGCATCACAGCGCTTCACATATTCATGAGAGTCCCTAAACAACCTAGGCCAGAAGTATCCCGCTCTAAGTATTTTCTGACCTGTAAGTTGACCAGAGAAATGTCCTCCACAAGCACTGTCGTGGCAAGCCTCTAAAATTGCGGGAACCTCCACTTCTGACACACATCTTCTCAGAACACCATCAGCTCCCCTTCTAAATAATCTGTGGCCAATCACTGCAAAATGTCTACTGTTGACTCTCACCTTCCTCCTTTCCTCCTTAGTCCAATCACCTGACAACTGCTGAGTTGTCAAAAACTCTACTATTCCAGCGTACCATTCTGGCTGAGCTGTTACTACAAAAAGACTATCATCTATCAATCTATCATCTAATGGACTGGTCCCTACATTCTCCGACAGCCTAGATAGATGGTCGGCCTGCAAGTGCATGCGACCAGGTTTATACTCCACCGTGTAATCAAATTCCTCCAGCAATAAAACCCACCTGGCCAATCTTCCACTAAGCTCCGCCTTGTTCACCAGATATTTGATTGCCATATGATCAACGAAGAAAACCACTGGATTGCAGATCAGATAATGTCTAAACTTCTTGACTGAAAAAACCATGGCCAAGCACTCCCTCTCGGTAGTAGAATAGTTCCTCTCTGCTGGATTCAACTGCCTACTGGCATAAGCGATTGGCAGGTCCTTTCCCTTCTCCCCCGTGGACTGACACAGCGCACTACCCACTGCTACACTACTTGCATCACAGAAAACGTGAAAAGGCATGCTCCAGTCAGGAGGCCTCAACACCGGATAAGTACTCAACCTGGACTTCAACTCTTCAAAGGCTTCCTGACAGGCATCTGTCCACTCGAACCTATTCTCCTTCCTCAACAATTGAGTAATAGGCACTACAATCTTGGCAAAGTCAGGAATCAACTCTCTATACCACCCTACATGTCCCAATAACTTGGCTACACCCTTAGCATTCGTGGGAGTTGCCAATCCTTCAATGACTGCAATCTTATCAGGATCCGGTTCTCTTCCCTTCTCACTCACGACATAACCCAAAAGAACTCCTCTCTGAACACCTAGGAAAGTCTTCTCAGGATTCAGTGCTAGCTGCATTCTTCTACATCTAATGAGAGCTTGTCTAACACACTGCAGATGCTCACCAGCACTTGACTGAGTGCTAAAATTGTCCACAAAAATTGTCATAGACTTGTATAACAGATCCGTGAAAACATACATCACCAACCTTTGGAATGTGGCTGGTGCATTGCACAGTCCGAAAGGCATAACAACCCATACAAAAGTTCCCCACGGAGTTGTGAAGGCCGTCTTGTGAACATCCTGTACAGCTATGGAAATCTGATTGTAGCCAGCATATCCATCCATGAACGTGTACCTCGCATGACCCCCAACTTCCTCCAAAAGCAGAGTGATAAAAGGTAAAGGAAAGTGATCCTTCTCAGTACAGGCATTCAGCTTCCTATAATCCACACACACTCTAAGTTTCCCATTCTTCTTCTTGACCAAAACCATAGGAGAAACCCAATCCGTGATCTCTACAGGCTTAATGAATCCAACTTTGAGTAATCTCTCCAATTCTGCTCGAACTAACAACTGTAACTGTGGGTTCATCCTTCTCTCCTTCTGTCTAATAGGCTTAGCTCCAGGGACCAGCGAAATCCGATGCTCCACCATTTCGCGAGGTACTCCCCTCAACTCATCATACGACCAAGCAAAGGTGTCACTGAATTCGTCCACCAACTCACCATACTTCTGTATCTCATCCTCTCCTAGCTTGGAACCCATCTTCATTTGCTTCAGCTCTCCTCCTCTGATGGACACCTCCACATATTTCCAGTCTTCTTCCGCCACATGAGTTTGTTCCTCCGAGCTTTGATACCAATCTGGAGGGACCTGAGGATAGTCCCTGACGTCTTGGCCCACCAGAATTCCGGTTGATGTAGTCTTGAAATGCAAGGGTTCCTCCAACTTCGCATTTTTCACAGTAGTCTCCTCCTCTTGAGTTCCATCAACATGCACCGAATCCACCTCAGTAATATCCAACTCGTCCAACCATGGAGTGAGACCTCCATGTATCCACTCTTCCTCCATAAGAACCTCACATGGTTCTAGCAACAGATACTCTTCTCGCTGTGAACTGATCACCTCCTTCTCGAAAATTTTGTGATGAGAAATCATCATGGCGTCACAACCTGACTCAGGATAATCTCTCAACCACTGAGCAAACTCTCCATCCTCGCTTCTGCTGTAAAAACTAGGACCCAAGCTACCTGATCCTACATCTAATCTATTTTTTCTGTCATTCAAATGAACCACTCCCACTAAAGTGTCATCACACTTGGCCTCGTTTTTCTCTTCTTCCTTCCCTGAAGATAACTCAAGATCCTCTCTCACCCTTCCACCTAATGACCCTATTGACACCTTGACTCTGTTATCCTGAGGACCATATGTGATTGATGGCTTCAGTCCTCCCCAATCCACAATTGCATTAGCCATTCTCAACCAAGGTCTGCCCAATAGAATAGGGAAAGTGTCCCTGTTCGAATGCATCTTAATCACATGAAATGTGACAATGTACTCCTCACCACCAGTGGACAGCCGGCAATCTTTAATCATCCCCACTGGTACAGCTGAAGTCTGATTGGCCATATTGATAATGAAAGGTGAGGGGCCTGTCAGATTCAAACCTAACCTTCTCATGGTGTGTTCGGGTAGGATGTTCAAACCACTACCCCCATCAACTAATACATTGGGAATCACCTTGTCTACCACTATCACCTCTATCTCTACAGGTTTGACATCTTGACTTCCTTTTTGCAAATGAACTCTAGCAGCGACTCTAGTCTTCGTCTTTCTACTCCTTCTATGCACTGGAATGCCCTCCTGTAAGGTCTTACGAGCAATGGGAGATATTTCCAGCAGCTGACCAAAAGTAATGTCCGCCTTCAGCGAACTCAGATCTGACCACAAATTGTACTTCTCCGACTCTCTCCTTCTCTGACATCTCATGTCCTCCCACTCTTTCATGGGAATCCCCGGTCCTTCCCACTCTCTTGGTTCATTGCTTTCTGAATCTTGCGTGACAGGTGGCACTTCTGCATCATGCAGAATCTCATTTCTTTTCTCCTGTGCCCTTGTAGTCCTCCTTGCTCTCCTCGCCACTCTCTCAAGATCAGAGAGATGAGGAGGCTCCTCAGATGAAGTCTCCCCTTGCTCATCTTCATTTTTCTCAGTTTGCATCTTGCGATGCACAGCTCTGGTGGTGACAGCAAGGGCCGGAGCTTCATGCATAATCACATCATCCGAATTTTTCAACTTATAAGTAATCAGGTTAGTATGTGGAGGCCACTGATTCTGCCCTTGTTCGACTATCCCCTTACCAAGATCAGAACTACTACGTTGGACATCTCCATTATCGTTTGCAAACCTAGCATCTTGAGAGTTTGAAGAACATGGATCTGCAAAAGAAACCTGTTTTCTGTTGTCATTACGAGGTTCATCTCGTGGTTCACTCTGGATAGGAATATATATGTTCACTGTCTGCAGTCCAACAGGTGGATTGAATGTTTGTTTGCTGTTTTCATGATCATAATACAAGTTAGGAGGTCTAAGATTGTTAGAATGCTCATTCTGCGGTCTTGCACCCCTCATATTTTCTCTCGCCTGGTAAGGACTAACAGTAGGCTGAGGCATCCTAATAACTTTATCTGGCTGCCGACATTGGTCAGAGGGATGATTACCTCCACAATTACTACACCCATTAACCCCAACCTCAGACCAACACTGACCTGGATAGTGCCACCTACCACAAAATGCATGTAATTCTTTTCTCTCCATGTTCTGACCATCCTGACCCCTAGGAGGTCCTCTGTTCCCGTTTTGACCTTGGTAATTTGGTCCTTGGCCCCTTTGGTATTGCACAGGTGGGCCACCGCTCATTCTATTGTCACGGTTTGGCACCACCCTACAAAATTGCCTGGTATGTCCAGATTGACCACACTGGACACACCACATGCTTGATGAATGTCTACCTGACTCGACTGGAGGAGGAGGCCCTGGCTGTTGACTCCTGATCATCAAGGCCATCTGATCTGTAATATTTTGCATTTGCTTCATCATGGTCTCTTGAAAGCCCACTTGGCTAGCATTTAATCTTTTCTCTACATCTGCCAGGTTAGGATCTACAGTAGGGGCTGGCAATGCTAAAATAGGTGCTGGCTCTCTGGTATGCGAAATTGACTCAATGAGAGAATAGGGAGCTTGACCCCTATGCCTACCTGAGTCTCCTTCCATTGCTCTTGGACGAATTGGGATGAACTGAGGAATGGATTCATCCTCCTTCCTCCACAATCTATCATAGTCCTTGTCAATATTCTCTATCTCCCTGGCAGCCATCTTGGCCTCAGCAAGAGTTTGAGGGCTTCTCTCCAGCACCCCTCGGATGGTCCCAGATTTGAAAAAGCCTTGGATAAAAAATTGTCTCAGCGTGTCGTCATTGAGCATTGTACCCACAAAACGCGCACAAACCAGATCAAATCTTCTAATGTAAGCTGAGATTTCCTCTTCCCTTCCCTGTTTTAACGATGCCAAAGCTCTCAATGCAGAACCTTGCCCCACCTCAGGCCTAAACTCATTCAAGAACTCCCTTTGCATCTGATCCCATCCCCCAAAATGACCTTCAGAATGATCCCTATACCACTCATACGCCTCACCTTCCAGGGTAGTAGGAAACCAGACCAAAAAATACCCTGGATCTGTAATCAGAGAGCTGGCTAGCCTCTCAACATATCTTTCCATGTGCCTTGAAGGATCCTCATCCTTCGTCCCATAGAACTTAGGCAGATTGGGTGGTATGACCACAGCTGCCAAGTTCTGTGGAACTTGAATAGGCAGGCCCCTTGGCCTCACGAGTGGGTCGATGGGAGGACTAGGAGGAGGTCCTGCTCTCCCTCCATCGTCAGCCATGCTGGCAGATTCCTCAACCGACTTCTCACTATCAGGTTCTACAATCTCTAAACCTTCTAACAAAGACTCACCAACAGGGTCTACGTTAAGAAATATCTCAAGTTTAATTTCTTCCTCGATTTCCTTATTCTCAGGTTTCTTCCTACTGCGAACAGGTTTCTCCAGTCCTAACTCCAGGTTTGGTTTGTGCGATCTAGTCCTATTCTGCATTTACAAGATCAAGCTCCCGGCAGACGCACCATTTTATGTGAGCCAAACCTTCCCACCCTTCAGCGTTTGTAGTCCGGGTGGGGGTTCGAACTCCCATAATCTAACTTCTCTGATCGCAAGCCATGTGCTCAAAGTGTATCCAAGACAACAAGATCATAAACACTTGCTCGTTCACAGACAATTTATCCAGAACGGAAAATGATAACTTGCTGTCTGCTATCTCCACAAGGGCAGCAGACAAACTCTTTGTTACATAAAGATCTAACTCAACTCTGGGTGACTTTTTCAACACCACAGCCGCTGTGGTCTATCCTAGATCCCAGTCCCACTCTCAATTCCTACTCAGACCTCAGTGTCGATTTCTCAGCTTCCACCTTCAGACCCCACCAGATTCCTCTCTCAGATTCAACTTTGCCTTTTCAGTGTCAAATTCAGATTCCGACTGTCAGATCTCAGTCTCAGATTTCACTTCACTCTCAGCTCCCATTCTCAGATCTTCCACTCTGATCTCAGATCCCACTCACAGATGTTACACTTCAATCTCAGATCCCACTCAAATTTCACTCTCTGATACGACTCTCCACCCACGAGAGTTTGCTTCCTCCTACTTCAAACTCTCCACACTCCCCTTCTAATTCTCACCACTTCCGTCTCCACACACGCACACCACCAGCTCTCCGTTCCCAGGCCGAACTCCCCACTTCGAAGTTCAAGGCCGAGACACACACAGCCCGCCTGAAATGCAACACTCGCAATGATGGGTCGCTGCCTACTCCCCTTGCGCGACTACATGCACCGTCGTCTTGCCTTCCCCACTTGACTTCACGCCGCCGCCGCTGCCACACCTGCACGTTCTATATTCCTGACCACCCAATCACCGCCGGAGGGAATCCTCTTCCGCGCACCGCCGAAGGCATCCACCCGCCGAAGACGCACGACCACACCTTTGCTTATCCATAACAGTCACTCCCGACACCCATAACTCACAGATCCTAGCTCCGTTTCACAAGTTCGTGAGCTCGTTGGAACGACCAGGTCGAGCTCTTTCCAACGAGACCCTAACTGGGTCAAACCGTTATGAATTGAGAAAGTTATGCCTGTTTTACCCTTCGCCGAAGGCACACCGCCGAAGCCCTGTTACCTGTTATCGCCGAAGGCGCCGGCACGATGTTCGCCGGATTGATGTCTTCCGGTTCGATGTTGTCCTACCCTATCCGCCGCTTTCGACGCTCATAACTCAGTGACGCCTTGTCCGTTTGAAGAGTTCTTGGTCTCGTTGGAACGAGCGTCGCGAGCTCTTTCCAACAGGACCCTAATCAAATCAACCCGTTAACAAATGAAAAAGATATGCCGAGTTTACTGTTTCGCCGATGGCTCTTGCACGATGTTCACCGGCTCAGAGTTCGCCGACCCCGAGTTCGCCGAAGGCCTGCTCGCAGTTGTCGCGAAGTCGTCCGAAGCCGGAGATGTTCGCAGCCGGAGACGTCCGGAGCCGAAGACGTTCGCAGCCGGAGACGTTCGTAGCCGGACTTGCCTCAACCCTTCCCATCAGTAACTTCCGACACTCACAACTCAGTGATTCCTCATCCGTTTGAAGAGTTCTTGGTCTCGTTGGAACGAGCGTTGCGAGCTCTTTCCAAGGAGACACTAACTGAGTCAAGGAGTCGCACATTGAAAACATTATGAGGGTTTCACTGTTTCGCCGAAGGCCTTTCCCCGAAGGAACTTCACCGAAGGCTCTTCGCCGGAGACCCTGCCCTGAAAGCCCCGTTCCGGACCTTTGCCTACTAGCTATTACACCAACTCCTAATCTAACCAAAACTTCCAGAAAACTCCGAGCATAATTTTGCAAGAGCTTAAATCTAAAACTTTAACTCTCACAAGGTTAAAAAGACATGTGAGCACAGTTTTATGCTCACACTGCTCCCTGCTAAAATGTCCAAGGCTGTGGGTGAATGCGGCCGTGCCGAATTCACATCGTCTGCCTGTCCCTGTCCCGCCGCGACTGTAACCTCCTAGCCGCCGGCGTTTACCGCCGAAGGCGATCGTGCGGAATGTACCTGCGCAGGGTGTAATTGTGCATCGCGCGCACGAATTGCACCCTGCAGACAGGCAATCCGCTCCTCCGTTAGGTCCTGCTCCACTGATCGGTCCAGCTCCAGCATTAGGTCCTACGCGAGGGATGCGTCCGGCCTATGCGTAGGCGCAATTTCCGGCGCTCCTTCCGCCAAGGGCGCAGCACCGAAGGCGTCTACCGCCGAAGGCGGTTGAGCCAAAGGCAGCCCGCCCGATGTCCCTTGGCCCGAAGGCCCTTCCGCCGAAGGCGCGGCTCCCGCCGGCTCTCTATTTGTAACTCGGTGGCCCGAAGGCGCATATCCCGGCGATCTCACCGCCGGAGGGCCTTGCCCCAAAGGCCCTTCAACCGAAGGCGGTTCTTCCGCCGGCTCCTTCCCTTTTTCTGCGTTGCACCAGGGGTGAGTCCTGCATATGCGTAGGCACTCGCCTATGCGTAGGCGAACTTTCTTTGCCTATGCGTAGGCACAAGTCTTCGTCCGCAAGGGGTCGCCTATCCACAGGGAGTCGCCTATGCGTAGGCGGCACACTCATCCGCGCCGCACGTTGTAGCTCCTGACCCGAAGGTCGTCTCACCTCCGCCGATGGCGTAGGGTGGTCCACTGACCCCTCGGCCGTCCGCGTAGTCCCATCCTTCTTTGGGGATGGACTTTACTTCTCTGTGGCGATCGTCGCCGTTTCCGCGCTTCTGGCAATTAACAAAAGCCTGCGCGCCTTCTGCTTCGGCCGACTGCAGATCTCGTGCAGTGGCCGCTTCCGGGTGAGAGCAGCTGCTTCTTGCTGTTGCTCCCTTGTTCCTCGTCCTGTTCTTGACTAACTCCACATAAGACTGCGGTTTTCTGGGATTCGCGTGCTTTGCTGCCTTGCGATCCAAATATCGCAAGAGTGGCACTTCCTGCTCGCACAGTACCCCTGTCGGCGTCCCACGCACAGAGTCCGCTTCCTGTTCTTCCGAACTCGTCTCATCCTCCATTTCGAGGATTTCAGTCGCCATAGAAGCTCTTGGCGACTCCCTGGAACTGTGGCGCGCGGCAGCTTCCGCCGCGACTGCCGCTCCACTCCCTACTAATATATCCAAGGCAGTGGAGGATCCCACTACCTGAGCCTCTGCTCCGGCTTCATCTCTTGTTTCCGAAGGGGTCGGCGCCGCGGTCACTCTTGTCGCCTCTGCACCGCCCACTTCTACTGCCTGCTCCTCCGGCGCGATCTGCGCGGAAGGTGTCTTCGCCGGAGGTGTGTCCGCCGAAGGCGCCCGCACAATGGTCGCCTGGTCTGTCCGCTTCGCAGTCGGCGAATCTGGCCGACTCTCAGTTGACCGACTCGCAGTCGGCCGACTAGCAGTTGTCCGACTGGCAGTCGGATCCACTCTGCATGTTTTTACTCCACTTGGTCGCTTTGCTGAAGGCGCTTCCTCAGAAGCGTCTTCTTCCGAAGACGACTTTCTGAGAGTCGTTGGCTCTGCAGCCAAACTCTCTTCTGCTTCCGGCCTGCTGTCCGGTTCAGCACACTGTTCTTGCCGACCTTCAGTTGGCCGACCTTCAGTCGCCCGACTCGCTCTCGGCCGACTCTCAGTTCGCCGGACTTCTTCCGAAGGCATCCGCGCCTTCTGCGCAGAAGGGTTCACCGACCTCCCTAGAACCTGCGCGATTATCTCCTCCTGCGTGGGCAAGACATTCCGCCGGACCGGAGTACGCCCGGTCTCCTCACTGCTAGTTGGCAACACCATCTTGCGTGCCCTCTGTTTCGGCCGGCTGTGAAGCTCGTGGGTTGGCCGACTCCGAGTCGGCGCAGCGGGAGCTTCCGGCTGCCTGTATCCTGGTCTCTCATCCCATTTCCGCTTCCGCGGGGCGCGCTCACTTCGATGCTCTTCTTCTGCTCTTGCCGGAGCCGGAGCTGGACTGGCAGGTGCTTCGTCCGGATCTGTGTCCACTTTAGCCTCTCGCAAGTATCTACCCGGATTACTCCGGGTCAGCACTGGAAACCACGCCCGCTCTGAAGCTGTCAAACATCCCATCGCTCGATAGAACACAATCAGGTAAGGCGACAGATGATTGAGGGTCCCTCCTCTCTCTTCTTGCGCATGTTGGCGCGTCACCTTCCACAGGAGCCGTGCCCAATGAACCGGAGCTCCTGACAACACTAGCTCCACAAATCCCACTTGCCAACCATGCATGTAGGCGGTCTTGATCGGCTGCAATATTTGAAGCAATGTAGTCGCGACATTTCTCCGCAATCGATCTTTGTAATCCCGCGTCCGGAAACCGTTCTTGGGATGCTTGCCAACTTTGAAAAGATCATTGTAGGAGTTCTCTTCCTCCTTCGACACCTTCACGCTTTCGGCTTCGAAGAGGAGATACCCTTCTTCGTCTGCACACCTTCCTAATACCTGCGCCCAGTGACTAATGTCCCACCTCTCGGGGTGGGAGCGAAATCCGCGCGAGGGCTGGTGTTTCTCCCGCAAATATTCGCGCACCATCTCCGGACACGTCCAATTCCATCCCCATAGGAGGAAATCAAGCTTCAACCTTGTCAACACATCCTGGAATGCGCGCAGACCGATCTGCGGCACTCCGAGTGGAGACACTCGCAGCTAGGGGACCTTCGACATCTTTCTCGCTCTCCCTGCACACACAGACGTTCTTTCCTCCCGCTCGATCTCTCACAATCGCCGCTGCGCGTCAGCCGCTCAGACACTAACTGAAATCGCTCTCTCCTCCCTTGCGCGCTCAATTTCTCTACTCGCAAACTCTCTTCGGGGTCCGTCAAGATCCTCGCGCAACTCGCCTCCGCGCGCCTGGTTGCTACGCACTCCTTCCTGCTCACTGCTTCCTGCACTCTCTCCAACTCACTGAAGGTCTCTCCGCCCGATTGAGCTGCACGTCTCAAGCTCTGAAGCTGGAAAACTCACAATCAAGAATGAGAGAATGAGACTGGAGAGCAGACTTTTCTTCTCCGATTTCAAGATCGCCCAACGCTCTTCGTAGGCAGTGAGTAAAATCAAACTTGATTACGCAGCCGGCTATACGGCCTAACGGTTCTCCCTCGCATGCTCGAATTCACGACTCCGCACTGCGCGCATTCGCATGCGTGAACGTTGAATTCTCCCGCCGCCATCATGCGCCGGCTCTGAGTTTGCCATCGCCTAGGGCTTCCGGACTCGAGTTCGCCGCGGTGGAGCGTACGCTCCGACTATGTTGTCCTTTCTCAACCTGCCCATCGCCGGAGGCGTATCGCCGAAGGCGTACTCCTCCTCCGTCGGCGCCTCGCTGGAGGCGCACATCAAGTTGGCGCGAATTACGCCGACACGTACTTGTACAACTTCTTTTGTCCGTTCTGCCCCGCATATCGCCGACGGCGCGAATTATGCCAGCGCACCCGCCTGTCCGCGTCACGTCGGAGGCGTACATCATGCCGGCGCTTCTCTTCCGCCGCACAGCCGCCGAAGGCGCTTCCGCCTCCGACTTGATCTCCTCTCATGAGCGCGTGGTTCCGCCGAAGGCGCATCGCCGAAGGCGTACGGGGGTCCTTCCCGAAGGTGAACCCTAGCGCGAACAGCGCATCGCTGGATGCGAGTTTACCGACGCTCATAACTTCCTCGTCCCTGATCCATCTCCGGCGCTCTTGGGCTCGTTAGAACGAGCGTCCTGAGCTCTTTCCAATGAGACCTCAACCAAGTAGAACTACCGTGAATCCTGCTTGTTATGAAGGTTCCTCTCCCGCGCCAAAGGCGCATCGCCGAAGGCGCACTCCTGGTCGGAAGCTTTCCGAGGTCCTTGCCGGCTTCTGACGTCTTCAGCGACATCTCCTCCGGAGGTGTCTGTGCCGGAAGCGTACCTTCCCTAAGCGCCGGAGGCGCGTGGGTAAAGACACCTCAGCAAAGGAGATCTTGCCGAAGACGCCGAAGGCGTTTGGCGCCGTGATTCTTCGTGACCCGCGATCTCCTCAATTCACTCTATTTAACGTACCATTTCCTAACTACAGACTGCTTCGGTACTTCTTTTTCAAAATTGTTTAAATTCTGCGAAAAAACAAAAAATGTGTTACCACAGTAGGCCCAATGTGAGGGAACGGACGAAGGAGGAGACACGTGTGTCTTCAGCGGTAGCAGATCAGACGGAAGGAGCGGACTTGTCGGGAGCCGGGTCTCCCACCGCATTAGACATTTTGGCAGGGAGTGGAGCGGCGGCCGCGGCCGCGGCAGCAGATGCCACGCAACGCAACTCCCGGGAATTGCCGGGGAATTCTGTGGCGACCGAGATCCTCAATTCGGAGGATGAAGAAGATGAGTCGAGCTCGGAGAAGCAGGAAGAGGAGTCGGAGCAAGGCACGCCGATAGGGGTCTTGTGCGAGCAAGTGGTACCCCTGCTGAGGTACCTTGACTGCAAGGTGGTGAAGTATGGTGATCCCCACCATCCTGGGTCATACGTCGAATCGGTGCGCAGACGTACGCGAACCAAGGTCATGACCAGTAGTTTGTTGGCTTCCTTCGACGAGACAATCAAGGATTTGCGGTTGAAGAACGACGCCCTGCGTGGACACCTTGCCATTTCGCATAAGTTGCAGAAGGCGGTCAACAAGACGCGGAATGAGAAGTTCAACGAAGCGGAGAAAGAATTTGCGAAGCAGCGGAAGAAGGTCGCGAAGGATCTTGATTCTGAGCAAGCTCAGAATCGCATCTTGTCAAAGGAGCTCGTGCGATAGACACGGTTACTAGAGCAGTGTCAGAGCGCACGTCAAGCCGATGAAGAATTAATTTGTCACCTGCAATCGCAGTGCGGCAAATTGAGAGCGCAGCGTGCGGAGGCAGAGCTGCAGTTGATAGAGATTGAAGGTGATCGCCGGCGCGCGACAGATCGCACGCGGAAGGAGTTGGCAGAGCGAGTGAACCGCTGCCTCAGAGGTTACACTCACTGGGAAGTGGCTGCGCAGGAGAGAATCACACTGTGCGGGTTAGAGATTCGTGCGGCGGAATTGATGTTGGGTGATTGTGGGAGCCGACGGCGGGTCGCGAAGAGGTTAGACACTTTTCTAACGAGGTCGCGAGACGCCATTGCAAACCTCGAGGGAGATGTGACCGAGGTGCTTCGGCGGCTGGGGTTGCGCAGCAGAGCCGACGACTGGTCGGGTAGGGAGTTAGTGCGCAGTAGTCCGTCGCAGGAGACATAGCAGATGACATGGAGTGTAGTGTAGTGTAGAGTGTTAGTTAGGACTTAGAAGGTATAAAGTAGTTCAAGGCGTCTTGCCTTGGGATTCTTCCAGTTTCGGAAGTGCAGATCAGGAACTCATTTTCTCTGCGCGTTTGTGTCCTTAGTTTTGTCACCTCGCAAGAGTAGCTACAGCTTGACGAAGATACCGCATTTTGTAGCCGAAGGCGCTTCCGCCGAAGGCGTATTGCCGAAGGCACTTGTCCCGAAGTCGCTTGGGCCGAAGGTCCTTGAGCCGAAGGCTCCTCCTCACTCCTCTGCTGCGCCGAAGGCTCTTGATCCGAAGTCGAGTCATCGAATGGTACTTGCTCGGAAGCGAAGCACCTGTCCGTCGTCGGCACATTCGTGGGTGCCACGTGTTGTCTCCCTTGACCGGAAGGCCTTCTCGCTTCCGCCTAAGGCGTCCGTGCCTTCGGCACAGGGAGGTCCGCTGACCTCTCTGCAGTTCGTGCACTCACATCCTCCCCCGAGGATGGCGAGTTTCTTCCCTCTGTAGCACGTCCTGTCTCTGCGCTGCTTGCCGGCAAGACGAGCCTGCGTGCCTTCTGCTTGGGCCGACTGCAGAGCTCTGTCAGTGGCCGCTTCCGATTGGGAGCAGCAGCATCGCGTTGCTGGCTCTGCTCCGCTTCTCCTTCCCACCTTCGCTTCCGCGGCACTTGTGCTGCGAGCGATTCTCCCTCTGCCCTCGGTTGAGCTGGTGGCGTGCAGGCGGGTGTCTCGTTTTCGTCGGTATCGAATTTGACGTCCTTCACATATCGGCCCGGATTGCTGCGTGACAGCAATGGAAATTGCACTCGCTCTGTCGCGGTCAGACATCCCATCGACCGATAGAAATTGATCAAGAAGGGGGAGAGGTGATTGATCGATACTCTCTTCTCCTCGAATGCGTGTTGTCTCGTTGCCTTCCATAGAATGCGAGCCCAATGAATTGGAGCTCCGGCCAACACTAGCTCCACGAACGCCACATGCCAAGAAGTCATGTAGGTGGTCATGTGCGGCTGCAAAAGTTGAATGAGTGCTACCGCGACATTCCTTCGGAAGCGATCCTTGTAGTCTCGGGTCTTGTACCCATTCTTGCTGGACTTGCTGGTTTTGAATAGGACCCCGAAGGAAATCTCTTCCTCCTTCGTGACCTTGATACTCTCGCTCTCGAACAAAAGATGGCATTCTTCTCCCGCGCATCTTCCCAGCACCTGCTCCCAGTCGCAGACTTCCCATCGCTCCGGGTGCGGTCGAAATCCGCGCGTAGGTTGATCCCTGCCCTTCAGCCACTCGCGAACCATATACTGGCACACCCAATTCCATCCCCACAGGAGGAAATCGAGTTTCATTGCAGTCAGCTATTGCTGGAATGCGCGCAATCCAATCTGCGGTAGCTTCAGCGGAATCATCCGCAGCTGTGTAACCTTCAAAATCGCGTTCTTGAATTCACTCGCGCACGTCAAAAGTCCGCAACCTTCCCTCTACGGTCTCCAAGCTTTTTGCACGCGGACTCAATCTCTCCGCGAGCTCTCACTCTCACTAGCAAGTCCCTCGGCCGCGCACTCAGCTGTTGCGCGCTATTCTGCAATTCCCCGCAAGTCGCGAGTCTTTATGATTTCTCTCCGCCAATTTCTTGTTGCGCACTCGTCGCTCGAGAGAAATTGAAATTGCAATTCCAAGAATGAGACGTCTGCCTTTGGCAAACAAGATTTCACCGTTCGACACTTGGGCATGGGGATTGATCCACTTGATTGCCGCGCTTGGAAGCGTAACGGCCCCCTTTGCACGCTCGGCTTCACGCTCATCCGTTGTGCGGGCTCACACGCATGAGAAGAATTTGATTTCCGCCGTCGTCCGTTGACTTAGCCCGACTCGCGTAGCGCCGAAGGCGTGGCGGCGAAGGACTTCGCCTCTGCCCGATTTCCGATCTATCCCTCTCCGCATCGCCGAAGGCGCACGGCCGAAGGCGTACGTCTTCCGCCAAAGGCGCTTTCCCGCAACGCCGAAGCATACCCTTGAAGGTGTCCGTCGACGTAGGTGCATCGCCGAAGGCGCTTCCGCCAAAGACGTTGACCGAAGTCAATGCGTCTTGTCCTTTCCGTTCTTCTGTCTTGTCCCGCCGAAGGCGCTCTCGCCGTAGGTGTCCCGTTCCGCCGAAGGCGCATGTGTCCGTCGAGGACGTACCGCCGAAGGCGTACGGCCGAAGTCGCTTCCCCCGAAGGTGTTGACCTAATATTGATGCGCTGGCGCCGAAGGCGCTCAGGCGAAGGAGTGTACTGCCGAAGGCGTTGTCCCGAAGGCGCTTCAGCCGAAGGCGTATCGTCCGTCGCCGAAGGCGTTCCGACGAAGGCGCTCCATATCAGTAACTTCCGACACTCATAACTCAGTGATCTCTTATCCGTTCCAAGAGTTCTTTGGCTCGTTAGAACGAGCGTGTCGAGCTCTTTCCAACAAGACACTAAATTAAGTCAAAGCGTTACGCATTGGGACAGTCATGAGGGATTTCTCTAGCGCCAAAGGCGTCCATCGCCGAAGGCGCATTCTCCGGCTCGCGCCGAAGGCGCTTTCCCTAAATAGAAACCGTCCGTTCGGGCCAGGGCGCTTGTCTCGGACATTGCGCCCAACTCCTGGATTCTACGAGACCCGCGATCATCCATTTTCACTCTATTTTAGTGTACCGATTACTATTTACAGTTGCTGCTGCGGTAATGTTTTCCAAATTTGTTTTAAATTCCGCACAAAAACAAAAAGTGGGTTACCACAGTCCGCCACCCATTCTTGGTCGATCGCGGCGACTTAAACAACTCTGCGAAGGGCTTCTCTTCTCAATGGATCACCTTCACGCTCTAGTGATCGTAGAGCAAATTGCCATCTTGACCTGCACACACCCCCAAGACTTCAGCCCATTGCTCTATTGTCCAACTCTTGAGATTATCACAAAATCCATTGGCCTCTAGCGCGCAATGTTCAAGCCACTCCTTCACAATCGCCGTAGAAACTCAATTCTAATCCAAGAGCAAGAAATTGAGCTTGGCGTCTATCAGCTCATTGCGAAATGCTATCAATCTGAATTCCGATACTTTCAATGCCTTCAATCAAAGTCCCAAAACTTGCACCATCGCTACGCTCTCAATTACTCACTTGCGATCCTCGCTGAACTCTCAATTCAAAATGAATTCTTCTGAAATATCCGCGCGGAACTCTTGTTTCTGCTATTGTCTCTCGACGCCCTAACCGTCTTGTGAACTCTCGCGAACTGTCTGTGTGAAGGCCGAAGTTCCTTCGTGTTGGCGCCGCCTTTTACTAAGCCGAATGTCCTTCTGTTGTAAACCCAAAGGTGTCAAAGCCGAAGTCCAAAGTTCGAAGCCACTCCAAAGTCCGAAGTTCTTTGCCTTCTTCCTATCCATACCAGCCACTTCCTATAGTCATAACTCGGTGACTTCTTATTTGTTTCAGGAGTTTTTTGGCTCGTTAGAACGAGCATGCCGAGCTCCATCTATCAAAATTTCTCCTAGGTCAAGTTGCCACTAACTGACAAAGTTGTGAGGTATCCATCCTAGCATATCATAACCCATCTAATTTAACTTTATTGACTGCAAGTAAAAACACTAACTCTAGCAGCGGGATATCTAACGTGTATTCCAACTATTCGTAACTAATCATCTGCCACATAATCACTTATTTAATCTACTTCTAATTATTCTCATACTAAAAGTGTAAATTTCTATCCCTCTATTCCTCAAACTTCATCTTTTTGAAAAAAAATTAAAAACTACGTCATCACAAGCATGTCGTATGTACAAAAAAATGTCTATGTATAGTTATAGACGGTGGCATAAGTCAACAAATAAATGGAAAATTGCGCTTTTTGTTGGAGCTGCATGGTACTAAAATTGATCTTGGAATTGAAAGAGTTGCCAAGTATATGCAATGTTGTTTTTGTGTCGATACGTGAAATATAGACATGTACTTTGGCTTGTTGAGTGCTTTACTTTCATAGAAATATATATTTTAATATATCAAATACAGGTATTGTAATTCGGACATGCCTTTTGACCTTAAAAGGGAACATGGACATGCCTCAAAAAAAATTGTTGTGACTCCAACCCTACTCACAAGTACTCTTCTTGTTCCTACAATGTTGAGGACTCCTTAATCCCTACTACTTGGTTCATCAAGAACTCTGCTTTTTATTTGTGGACACTGAACAGTTAATATTTACGAATATTCCACGCCTTGTGTTCATTCCACACACACAACTCATATCCATTCAGTGATATTACTAATCCTGATCAAGTGCACAATACACAATTAGCCCATACTTACCTAATCTTCCACTCAATCTACCACCTCTTCTTTGTCAATCCAATAACCATCCAACCTCACTAATTGACATTCAAATGCTACTCCTTGCCAAACAACCCCTTGATTCAACCTCTAATGATTTAATACTAATTTCTTAAGCAAATGTCTAAGCCTAGATCCAATTTCACGGCCTTCAGTCCTTGTTGATTGAAGCCAAATCAAGAGTTGATACAATTCCAATAATAGAATTTAAATTTTTATTTAATATCACACAGGTAAAAAATGGCATGTCTAAAAAACGGTCTCCAACTTCTTGACTCATAAGATATGTGATACTATCCAAGCCTCTCACAGAGTTAATAGAGGCAACACTTGAAGAGTAAGTTCAAAAAGTCACAAAATTTTAGATGTTAGAATTTGACTAAGTAAGAGAAAAGTATATAATACATCTATCTCACCCTCAACTAACAAAGTAGTATTGTTGAAATCCCCCAAGTCCATCCACCATTATCATGTGTTGTTAGATGATGTTAAAATAGAATATTTCTATTTCTAAAGCTACTGCATGCGACAACTTACTGTTTTTTTACTTTTTCTCACATACATGACTATTAACAACAATAAATCCAACTTGTAAGCATTGCACGACACTTCTCTTACCGCAGGCTTCTTCTAATCGTTCTTCGAACCATATTACCAAGAATGACTTGAAGTAGCCTACGGAAGAACAAGCGTTGTGCAGTGTTATATTGGTCACGTTAGTGGGATAATGCTAAAACTTCAGGCGAACCAGCTTCAAAATATATTGCTTGGCACTTCTCGTACTGCGGGCTAGTTTTCATCTATGTCTTTGTACTCTGGCAGCAAGACAAGTCTAAATCCCGGGAGAGCTTTTCCAATACAGCTTGCAAGCTGCAGGTACGCATAAGGTCGACATCATTGTTTCAGATGATGCACAGGTGACCAAGAACACCGTGCATGTTCAATAGTAGGTTATAGGAATGCAGTTGACGATGCCCAATTGTTTGCAATCTGAACTGGAGTTGTAAATCGAAGTGACCAACAGCCCTATGTTATATTCCCATGGATAAAATACTTGGAGATGATAAAGTGAACTATTTATAGAGTTGATTGTGCCGTGATGATAATAATCAAACAATTTTATCCTTCTCTCAGAACAACCACTTTAAGAAAAGCGGTCAATATATTAATTTCAGGGGTACTACTCAGGAGTTCGCATTTTTCAGGAACGGTCAGGTCAGTACAAGGATGATAGCGGCGTTCCATGACGAAAGTAATTGGAACAGGCAACTGCAATATGAGAGTCACATCCTTGCTCAAGTGTCAGAGTCTGAGACACAAAAATATTTCTGACTGATACCACTCAAATTGATACAAATCTGGCTGGACATTGGGCGGCTTGCTTGTAGCTTCCTGACAATCACTTCCAGATAAGAACAGACTGGCGAGTACATTCAGAGCGTGGAATCTGGGGAAAATTCATTCCATTTTGAATACAATTTCACAATAGCCATCAGCAAGTACATCATCAATTCTTGTTTCAATTGATTGCTTCTCTTGGTTTGATTTTTTTTTTAATACTATGATTTTGCAATTTAACCTTTGTACTTTCATGAAATATTACTTTTAGATTTTGACTCAATTGTGACTTTCGAATCATTCTTGAAAGAGTAGTCAAATAATGGATAGATTTGTTTGATGGGACCCATGCGGAAAGTAATTTGCTTGATGGGACTCTTCAGATTTCATTTTATCCGATGGGACCCCATGAACGATGCACCGTCACTCATGTTCTAATAACAACTAGACAGTGCAACGAGTACTCCGCATCCGCAGACAGAGTGGACTTCGCACTCCATCACACTCACTTGTTTTTATGTTGTCATTCTGTATCCGGCCGCTATCAAGGAGACGAACAAAGAAATGTTCATCCAGAGTTTATTTGTTCGCCACAAATGGATGATCGCGAGACTTGAGCTCGGACCACGCAGGGTTACGGAAGGAGAGTGCAGGTGGGAGGCAACAGAGAAATCCGCGAATCTTTGCGATTGGAAGAATTGAAGCACAACAAATTGCACTTCGAGCAAAATCGATCTTTGTCCCCGTGATAATCCACCAGAAATTATAATCATGGATTGATCTTTTATTATAATTCCCGCATTGTAACTAGTAATAATTGTAGTTACAAAAACTATGTCCCATCGGGTCTCATCAAGCCAATTCCTTTCCGCAGGGGTCCCATCAAGCAAATCTCTCTCAAAGAATGCATACTCTTTAAAGCTTGTTGATTGCGAGAAGTAGCCAATGCTTTGCATCTCCCTATAATTCAAGAAGATTTCTCAAAGACACAAATCAATCCAATTTGAATATTTATGTCTCATTTTATTTCAAGTATGATTTGTTGAAATGAGAACTTTTGGCTTCTGCTTACTGTGAAGCTGCAAAGCAAGAATCAATGCCAACTATGATGCTTTGAATCTCCAAATCTGATTCATTCAGCCAATCAAGCCTGCCAAAGTTCCGGAAGCTGGCATGTAGAAGTTCAATCTTCATGTTTTAGTTCCACAGCTGTATTATCCAAATCAGAAAATTTACTTTTAAAGATATAGCAACAATTGTCACAATTGGATCAACTATAGTAAAACCGTCTAGAGTTCATCAAGAACTGAATTAACTCTTCACATTTCAAAACATCAAGAGAATTCTCTATCTTTTATGCTTGTGACGTGGTGATGATTAATATCATCTGTGAAAAATACCTTTTCATGTAAAAAAGAAATTGACATCAAGTTATGTTTGATTTTGTGATATTTTAAAGATCACAAATTCAAAAAACTATTCAATATAAAATAAAAATATTTATTGGTGCACTTATGAATTTGCAGATTTCTTTAATTCGCAATGATGACCAACCATATGCAAACATGACACATTTGTGCTTTTAGTGATTATTTTGGTTCAACATCTAATTGAGGTTGTAAATCTCTAGATTGATCTATCTGCCTGATAGTCACAAAGGCCCAGTACCCATGCAGATAGTTTGGCCTTTTTATGGAGTTAAATATAATCCATAACACACTTAGTTGACATTATAAAACAACTAAAGCTTCAAACGAATGTAACGAATTAACATGTAATTAGCACTCCAGTTGCTTATGTACGTCATACTTAGCGGTAATTGATGAATCAGGATTATTTTCTGTGCAACTTGAACTTAATTGAGACGAGGACTATATTTTCCACCAATGGTACTGCAAAATGGCCATTTTCATGAGCTAAAAATGCTAATGATATTGGCATTGCATGAGGGACTCCGTAAAATGCTATTCATGAAAAGCATTCTGTGAGGCTCATTAGTCAACAATACACAAACTTCTGCACTAGACTACTGCGATTCTACGTCATTCAAAGCATTAAATGCAGTTCAATGGTCAACAACTGCAGCAAAAACAACCCAGGGAAAGATTTAAACCTCGACTTCCACGGATCCTAGTACGTCGCAAGTGCCGAACCCTCCCGGTGAGCTTTTTCGAGACTACATGGATCATTTGTCATTCTCACGGTCAGAAAATATGTGATGACAACAGTTTACCTGGCATCTTTCCAATGCAACAACCGACTGCGGAACAAAAATTACGAATGACAAAACAAATGACGATTAATAATAAAGCGAACAAAAGGCCAGAAGGTAACAGCGGCGAATGACAACTCTAGGCCACAATGTATAAGATAAACAAAGACAAATACGAATTCTAGATGTAAACGTAAAGGAATTGGGGTGCCTACACGAACGTAAACAAATTTACTCGAGGAAAATCCATCTAAGAGGTAAGGACCTCGTTTTCTTGGCCATGGAGGTCATAATTCCCTATGTCATCTCTCTATTGGCAAAGATTTTCTATTTCTGTGAAAAGCCTTGCGTTATCATCTTGAGAACACGCCTGCAGGTTAAGTAAACACTTTGAATCACGTTAATCTGAACATGCGCATAATAAGCTTTGTACCCAAGTGAGAGATGTCGAGGAAGAATAAACCGCTAGACCTTCTAAGCATGCATTAGAAACAGAGAGATTGTTATATAGAGAGATGTCGAGGAACAGAGAGATATAACAATCTCTCTGTTCCTCGACATAAATGTGAAATGGGTGAAGAAAAATTTCACAAACATTGGTGCCCAGCATAACAGATGATCTCTGATGACACGTCAAGCAGTAAAGTGCACTACAGGCTATACACATGTAGTCATACAAATTTTTGGAATCGGAAAATGTATAAGGTGAAAAACATCACCTGGCCCCTTTTATATGCTTACAAGACCCTCTATCTAAAAAAAACAGTAGGCCACTACTTTACATCTAAGGAGATAATGGGGCAAAAGAATGACGATGAATTTCTTCCGAAGGGTGATCTACGAAAAGACCTCGATCCATCGGTGTACTGAAGCAATCCACCTTGAGCAAAAACCGGAGATAACCCCGAGCATCCAACCTGTTGGCTTAGGATCTTAAATGTTTGGCTTTGCGGAAGGTACAAGATGGTAGAAAGCAAAAAGTTGTGATACCAATTTAGGTGAACTAGGTCCTGACAACGCTTGGGCATAACACAATTGCAACTAGCATCAATCGTGTGATCCCGGTGCTTGAAAAACAGCAAAGATTCCCAACAACTCTTTCAGCCATCAACTCACTCTACATTGAAATGGCTGTAAAGCTAACTATACGTTTCTCACATGTAATGGTACTGCTAGCAGCCGTTCAGCGCACAGCGTTCTAGTTCAGACATCGAAATTAAGCGGAGGCGACGGACAGGTAGTAATCTCACGGCAAATGACGGGTACAGGTGAGGAGAGGCTGTTCAAAACCTGAGATCAATATGAACCTTCCAGATACGATAGACAGCTGGGTGTAACAAGATCTTCCTGACTTTGTAGTCTTATCGCTGCTACTAGCTCTTCAAAGTCGTCGCTGGCTCAAAATTTCGGAGTTGCTACCTTACGAGAAAGGCGATGAGGTAGGTCCGGTAGCGGCATCAGATCTGACCACAGTGCCCATCCCGCACACAGTACAGCCAGGTGATGTTAAGGCAGAGAATCTGGCGCTGCAAGTATCACACATATCGTGTCCGATGGTTGATAACCGCCCCATAGTAGCAGCACAAAACTGTGATGCATCTTCTTCTCCATCAATCGTCCGATCTGTCAGCCCTCTTTGCACACATACGGCGACCAAACCTTTAAGTTCCTCCTGCTTATTGGGTGGAGCTTTGGAGATCAGAAGATCCAACATTTTTTTGGAAAAAATGTAGTTCTGTACATCCATATTCCTTTTGATTGCAGTGCGGATACAGCTAATTCGATGTTTTGGTTGCAAAGGCAATGTACTCAGATGTCGAGATAATCGGGCCATTTCTTCCTTGGCACCCACAGCACCTTGACCTTCAACTCTTTGCAAACGTGCAATTTCCTGCAAGCCCACGATATCGTCAGCTCTCATTGTGAAAAATAAATCCTGAATCTAGTTTCGGAGACCAAGCAACGCAGAATGAGGTGAGAATGAAGTACCTGAAGAAGAAGAACAGCAATTTTATATTGTGCACAAATTTTCGCTTGTGGTTTGACATCAATATTGAGCGATTGGTCTTTTGCCAATGCCAGAAAGGCCTCGTTGAAACACGACATAGCGTCCGTAAGCTGGTTTTGCTCGATATGAGAAAGACCTGCTTTGAAGCAGTCAGATGCAGGAGCACCTCGGGGCACCTGAACACGATATTCAAAGCGCTGGTTATCTACAGAGTCGGCAAGCATAGACATACAAATTCCTTTGGAAAATCAAAAGATCATAAAATTTGGCTAGCAAACAGTCCATGAGAGCAAAAAGATTGGAGAAAAAGGGGAGATATGAGATGAATCTATATGGTTCGCTATCTGGTACATTTTCAGAACACGGAGAAACTACAACGCCATACTTTAAAGGCATCAGAGAGCATAACGTCATCTGAAATACATCGCTAAAAGACTTGATATGAAATACCTGTCCAAGCTTCAACGGTCCCTTCGGTAAGGTTGATTGCGGTTTTGCAGGTCCTGCTAGGGCACTGAGATCTGTAGGCGGCTGTCCCTTCGAAGTCTCCGCACTTGGAGGGGTGACTCCGGCTTGGGGTGGAATTCCACCATCAGGCAAACTCAACTCGGATCCAAGTCCTGGGACTGCCTGGGGAGGGATGCCACTCGCCAATTCATAACTTCCAGGCTGTGGAGGACCACCTTGAGGAGGCACTCCACCGTCAGGAAAGCGTGGCGCACCTTGCTGAGGAGTTCCCAATCCTTGAAAGGTCCACTGCAAAGGTGCGGATCCTGGTTGCTGCTGTCCAGGAAAGGCCACACCAGGGGGGTAAGGTGTTGCCTGAAATGTAGCGACAGTACTATCGCCCTGGAATATGTCTTCTGGTATAGGTCCGGTACCCACACCAACACCCATCATGGGTCCACTCGGCACACCCATGCCCATAAGTGGAGCACCGGGCATGGGTGGAGCTCCCATACCCATGGGCGGAGCGGGAAGAGCAAGCATATCTGGAGCTGGATTAGCTGTGAATGTAGGCATTGCCGTGGCTGTCATGTCTCCTGAGCCAGCAGATTGCCGCTGAGTTCGCACTCCATGCATGCTATCTCCAAGTCTGAACTGTTTGGTTGCCTCCTTCAACTTATTCACATCGACTGCACTTGCAGCGGCCTGTTTTTCGCGAATTCGAATGCTGAAGCGCTTCTTAGTGTTCACAGTGCCTTCCTCTTCATCACTGCTACTCTTCTCCAGACCATACAAACCTCTTTTAAACTCCTCCTCTGCTCTAGCCTGGGCATCTGACTCACTCTCACCCTTTTGTGCACCCGAAGCGGTTGCCCTTCCGCTTCCTGGTTTGGTGCCATCATCTTCTGAAAGTTTTGATTTGTTGGAGGCTGAGCGTGCAAGCCCAGCTGGTAAATCTCCAGCACCACCATTTTCCTCCAAAACACCTGAACTGAACTTCCGAACATGCAGATTTTCTCTGATTTCAACCACAGTTCCACGGCCTTTCAAAGTACCCAAGTACACACCAATGTGTTCGGGTATGATGGTAGGAATGGCACCATTAGGAGTTTTCATGTATGCAGTTACCTCGCCCGAAAGTTCCCACTCGGGCACAATTTTAATGGCCGGAGTAGTCTTGATCTGCCAATTACCTCCTCCCCATTCAAGCCCCTTGGGAGCCATACTCTCTGCTGATAAGTTAGCAAATGCTCCACCTTGACCCCAACCAACGGATCTCACTGTCAAAATCTTGGCAACATGACGTGTGAGCTCTGAATCGACCTTGTTTTCCTCCAACTTTTGAGCGAGTCGCCGCATTGCACTCGGATTAAGATGGCAACAGAACAAATCAAGCAGACTCTGGTAATCAGAAACAACCTCGAAAGTTTCCTTAGCCCTGTCGAACTGCCCACATCTGACAAAAAACCGAATTAGTTAGCCATTTATCAGTGCCCCCACCATCAACGATCCTATTCATAATAAAAGAGAACACAGGACGAAATGTTCAGTAGCTCATTTCAAAATCCTACACTAATCTCCAACGTCTGCGTAAACCCATAACTAATTTCAGCCTCGTATATACCGAAGCGAAGTAGATTACAGTTCATACTTATTTTGCTCAATTCCCAGGCGATTCTTTAGATGATGGTACATGGAAGGGTACCAAGTTTATGGATGTAGAACGTCCAAGAACCATAAACACATACCGTATACAAGCACGACCAAGCTCTCGGAAGCGCTGGAATAAACGAGTGGTAGGTGGACATCTTGGATAATCTCGTGAACGGAGATACTCGTCCTTCAGTATAGCAAGGGCGGTATCGAAACGTCGTGCCTGGATAGCATATTTACACCGAAGCTCCTGCAATCACGCGTCGTGATGGTTTACGTTATCGACAATAGGATCTTCCGGGTGATAAAATATATTCGTTGTCCTTTTCCAGCTTTAAGACCATTTGATTCTGTTTGATGCTCGTAAACAGCAAAGGCCGAGAGAGAGCAAACGCCGAACAGATGCAGATGACAATCCATGAAAGAAGAGATTAAGAATAGAAAAGATGTGGAACTGGAAGAGAACTGTTAGCAGGTACCACGAAGGTACCACGGAAGGCATGTGCGAGCTTCTTATCTATAAACACGAAATAGAATCCACATGCTGTTTTCAACATGGAATGTGAGCGTGTATTGAGTCGCTCCCGCTACCTCCAGGATATCGTCAGCCCGCTTACAGGATCCATGAAACTTCAAGTTTCAATCGGAGGTAGCGGTGAGTTCAGATCCACCAATGGGGACCCAGTACCAACGTCTAAACGCACAGGGGAAAATGAAACGAAGGCAACCCGAACTTCCTCCCAGTTTGGCATTAGTACTGGAAAAAGCACTCAGCATACAGCAGGGACAAGCGGTAGTAAGAGAGAGTGGAAGGGTAACATATTACAAGAACAATAATAAACTGAAATACTACCTGAAGACTATATATATGCACGATGAAGAAGAAAAGGAGACAGGAGGAGCCGAAGTAAGAGGATAAGGAGAGAACAGTACATGAGAGTCAAGACAGTCCCTTATAATCTGTAAGTATCCACCAAAAAATGCAGAAGTATGATACAAGAGTGCGGCTGCTTGGATCTGTGTATCAAGGCTGGTGTATTGCATACCCTTGGACTGCGGCAGCAGAGGAGGTAAGACAAGACTTGTCTTGCATGCAAAAGACAGATAATTCCATCAACTAATCAACAGGAAACTTGTTCATCCCGTCACAGAGGGAGGGATGGACAAAGTTGCAAAATAGTTCCAGGCACATCGTATTCTGCCGCAGGATCCAAATATTTTGCTTTAGTATGTTTGCAGGCCTTGCAAATCTTCCTAGGGCTTCATCAGATACCTGGTAAGGCTGAATGGAGAAATTCATCGTTCCTGTGACGACAACAACAAAAGTAACTTCTTATACTGATAACAAACGACAACACATTGTTAACATATCGAAATCTCACCTGAGTGAACTGAGGACCCGCCTGGGCCAACTCGACTGCTAAATCGCTACACACGGGTGGTCCTCTCGAAAGAACATCCAGTGACCGGGGTGTAACGCGAAGGTTATCAAATCTGCAAGCCCACATTTGAAACACCATTAGTGACTGGTGAACTGCCAGGGCGACAAAGGCGCATAAATTCTGCTTGTGCGCGTACTGTATTGGTGGAGACAACGTTCCGTAGTTCGCTTACTACCAGAGGACTAACCTGATATCTAGACGGGAAAACATCATAAACATTGACGTGGACTGCGGTACTGAGGCAGACAAGTAAGCTAAAGATACGATTCTTTCAAGAAACATTGATGCCTTGATATAGTCAAACTAGGTCTCCTTGGTTTAAGGACTACATCGTTCTACAGGCGGACTTTAAGCAGAAAAAGACCTGTCAATACCTTGAGGTTAGCTGATACATAATCTCTGTCAGGTCAAGCTTCGGCTCGAAACACTTCTGCAACGTCGTCCATCCAATCATCAAAGGCTCAAGTAACCCAAGAAGGCGTGTCTTGACCTCCACCATTTGTCTATTCCTTGGATTAGGATCATTCGTGCAGGCCAGAAGCAGACGATCATTCAAAGCTCCGATCAAAGCTGCGATCAGCAGATAGCACTTAGGCATAATATTAAATTTCAAATAAAAGAGATGATTCTTCGTTACGTTTCATAGTTCTAGTCCATCGTGCTACATGAAGTTAGAAACCCGAGAACTTTCAGAACCTCTCAAAGGAATATACATACTGAAATCTTCTTAACGAACGACCAAGAAGTAAAGAGATAGTTGGCAAATAGAATTGACGTAGCTCGATAGTAAAACAGAATGCGGAAAGGGATGACAATTTCAGCTCATAAGAACAGGAATACAATAAACTCACAGGCATTTGGAGTGCCAATTGTGGCCAAAGGTCTAGCAACGCCATCCCACCCTAGTATTACAACGGATGTAGCTGTGGAGAAAAGCAGGGCTGGTCCAACCCAGACGAGAGATCTGAAGTGAATTGTAGTTAAGAAATATTTCACATGTTCAAAAAATCTCTCCTCAATTCGATCAACTAAAGAAACAACCATCTATGACATTTTAAAGGTATATAGTGAAATATAAACTAGTCCTAGTGTGATAATCGTCTATCAGATGTTGTACGTTTCCATTTGGTAATTCGCATGTATTTTGAACTTTCGTGCATAGAAATATATCGATTAGTTTTATGAAGTAACAGATTATTCGAATAGAAAGTTATATGGAGGATATTGGAGGAAAGCCCTTGTCCCAAGTTGTTGAAGTACTGGCTAATATTTCAAGATTGGCTGACGTTATCATGACTCGTTGGGTAGTCATGATACCAGCTGCTTGGCCTGTTGAAGTTTCTTGCCAGCGAATCTGTGATATTCAAACCATTCGCAGTTCACTCATTAGTAAAGTGTATCAAGGGTATGCAACAGCTACAGACAGGAGTATAAGGACAAAGTCACTCTCATGACAAACTAGTAACAGAATGAGCTTACCTGTAAAACTCTTTCTAGCGGCATCAACTTCAAGAACTTTCCGGCTTCCGGCTTGGTGGAGAGCATCAGGTGACCTCCATCGGCGGCATAAGCGTCAGCAGACACTTTAGCCAAACCGAGATGACTGTCCGCCAGAACATAAAGTAAGGTTGCTTCTGCAAGAATAAACCAGAAAAAATCTCCTCATTGAGTTTAAAGAAAAGGCAATCTGTTTAAACTTGAGTACACTTAGGTGGACTATTAAATCTACGTTCTGGTAGGAAATGTGTACGTATTGTAAAGGGTTTCGAAGTAGGGGTAAAAAAATAGAAGGTTTGTCTGTGTGATATATGTAGCACTTCAAAAATCAAGCGTTCAACAGGCTGTGTTTCCTGCATAAGGATTCTAGATCTTACACAAACACACTCACCAGCAATTCGAGTAACTAATTGAAGTTTGAAATAAAATTAAGCATACTCTGGACCCCTTAAGGACTAAGCAAGACGAGGTGTTTCTTCGTCCCATGAGCATTTGGGCTCCCAGAGGAATTTTTCCAAATTTGGAAACAACCATACCGAGGGGCGATGAAAATATGCGCTGCACGGTGCTGTCGAAAACAAATTGCAAAGCGACACGCTGCTTTGGCCCTTCTGGTTTACTGACAGGAGGCTGCTCAGCTTCTTCCTCTTCTCCTTCTGTGTCTGAATCGGACTTCTCAAATGTGATTGCATCAGCAACAGGTACACCGTTGGGCTTCTTAAGACCATTTTCTTTTCCATTTCCCTCCACACTGAAAGACGGCCTAGCAGAACCACCAGTCATAAGATCTGGTTCTTCTTCCAAAAAGTTCAAAACGAGACCCATGCCATCATCCTCCAGAACGGCATATTGGTTTTCTTGATGTCCGATAAAGGCACCATCACGACCTACACAGCGATAGTTACAAGTGTGATGAGTTTCTATAATACTTCCTAGACAAAACTTCAGAGAAAGTTCCCACATGTCATCTCTTTCATGGATGATGGTTTAAGAAGTAAGAGTCACCTGCCACGGTGTTCACTCGCTCAGCCGCCGAATGTGTACCCATAGGATCGCGGTACAAGACTACTTCGCTGGGTGCACCCCGGCACTCGAAGAAGATCATAAACAAATGGTGTTTCCTGCTGTAAATCATGTGTTTCGGCATTCTCTCGTTTCCACCAATTGCCTATCCGCACAACAGGTATTGATAAGTCTAAGAATTCAATAAGTTAAAACAAACCGCCCGTATTACTGATTGTCCCTCGGGGCCTCCAAACCAAAGAATCCGCGCCTTCGCTGAGGAGTTCTAGTACCAGGAAGAAGTTAAATATAATGAAGGACGCGGAGGAGATAGGATACTTTAAAAGGAGAGAGAGGGATCGCTAAAACATATCTGCTACTAGAGATGTGGAGAATGATAAAGGGTGGAGGTCTGGTGATACACCTTCTTACACAGCCACAGGACAACATTTTCACTTCCAACACGGAAGAGGGCACATTAAATTTGGACACCAAGCATATCAACTTTCCAATCACCAAGAGTAGACAATCTTACTGTGGTGGAGAGCTTCTTGTAAATGTTGTAGTCGCCGTTGGTGAGGTTGTAGGATGTAAGGTTGCAAGCATCCATGAAGAAAACTCTAACGGGGTAGTTGAAGATGCGCTGCTCTGAATTGAAAAACTTGAGTTCTTGCTGCAACGGCTGCTCGCCCCAACCACAACATTTCAGTCAGTACTGCTATCATACCAAATAAGTACGGACAGTAAACGCCTGACTTGCAGGCTTGATGAAGATTATCCTTGTCCTTGTGAAAAAATATGACAATATTACCTACCCAGGAGCCACGACACAATATTGATAGACATGATTACAAAATTTCATTTATATATTCCAAGCCAAGAGACAAAATACACACCAATTTTCCTGCTGACCTCACCTGGCATACTGGAACATCTCGCAGAAGATGACTGTAGTCAGCAATTGTAAGCAAAGGTAAAGTCATGATTGGCCCACTTCTCACTTGCTCATTGGCTGAATTCTGCACAAGGTCCACGCTTAACTTAAGTCAGACATCAAATTTGGCAATCCCAAAGTTTCTTACTTTATTTCCAATACTTCATCTCCATAACCAGCCAACAAATGTAAATACAATCCATCTTCTCTTAGGGTCATAAGGCCGTTGACTTACCGACGTGCTACAAACTTCCAGGTTTTTCAAAGACAGAATCAGGGTGTCTGAAGCATATAAAAATTTGGCGTACTGGAACAAGCTGATGTAAGCACATCGAACAATTTACAGAAATCCACCAAATAACTGAATTGGGAGGTGATTGAACTTACTCCATACAGGAAAGCCTTCCTTGCAAGGTCGGACATTGTGAGCTGTGTGCCTCTGCAACCAGCAAGCGATGACGAACGTTTCAGGGAACTGAAAAGGCCAAGCACTGCCAACAAATCTATCATCCAGACAAATATGAAAAGTCCCTTCCATGCAAGGCACGCTGAAACTAGATTAAGGAACCATAATATGCCAAAATCATAATAGACCCTGGAGAGTGAGAGAGCAGACTGAAATGTTTGAAAGCTAGAAGCATGTGACCGAACAGTTGATGTGGTCTATGAACTGGCATTTGGATGGAAGACCGACCTTACCCGAAAGCATGTTCAAGACACCTACCCTATAACGGACTTTCTAAACCTTTTCACTTACCCGGCCTGTGCTCGAGCCTGATGCAGAAGCTGGTGACCGTGCATTATTCCAGAAGATCCCAAGGCTGAAAGTTTATCCTTCAGAACAGAAACTGCCAGCCCAAAATCAAGCATTAGAATTGATCTGGTCTACAGACATGTCGAATTTGATCCTATCCTGAGTAACTTGATAGGAACAAATGAATTGATAAATTCGCTATACAGCAAATACTCTCTACACACAACACATATGTCCGGTTCCCCCAGAATGGTATCTACTCAGTGAGGTGCGCAATATTTCACTATCAAAGCGTGAGCCACGTTTAACACAGAAACTTATGATTGAAGAGAAGGAGGTAAGGCTTGAGGCGGAACAAACCTGGAGAACCTCTCGCACTTTGTAAAACAGTGAAGAGTTGTCTTCTTGCTTCCTTCGAGACTGTCAATTGTCTCTTTCGTGTCTCTTCTTCTCCTGATGCCATACTCTATTCCAGCCAATGAACGAATGTACATATCTCCATCAGTACTACTAAGTGTTCGTGTTGTAATGTGCGCTTTTACTCCAAGCGTCCTAAAACAAAGACTGATTCTTTATCCAACTAAGGAGCTGAGAACGAAACCCCTCAATTGTGATTATGATCTGTCCTCACGTCAGCAAATAGAAAGTCAAACTTAATGAGGAGGAGCTAAGTCGAGTGCAAGCGAGAAATAAATCACAGAATCTCATTACAACATGACTCGAGTTTTGGGTGCGTCACTGGTACTAGAATTGTAAATCATGTCACTACCATAATGTGAACCTCTAACAAGAATGTAACAATCAAAGAGCAGAAATTCGATTTCCGACTTTCAACTAACACATATTCGCAGATATATAATTACAAGAAAACATCTAAAGTCGAGCTTGATAGGGCTTGATAGTCGAGTCAGATAGGGCTTGTACAACTAAAACAACTTACAGCGAACAAGATGGTGGCCAGGTTTAACTTAGGATGGACCAAGAGATCCACAATGCGTGGTACAGGATAAACGGGAACACCACCAAACTGGGTCAAAACGTTCCCTACGTCCAACGTCTCTAGTCCTGCCAATCGTTAAGATACAACGTAAATCTGAATAAGTAGACTGTCACTCTGCTTTTGCTTTGAATTAGACTCCTTGAATTGAAGAGCACACTTGAAGGAACAGCTCCTACCTTTCCGCTTCTCAAGTAAGAGTTGTGACCTACACCAATAATTTAATAACCATTCGACACAATAAGACCTATTCACTCCTTTCTCTCATCTCATGTCTAGAATCTACTACACAAGTCATTTCAGAGGTTTCCTTGAAAGGCCTAAGCAAAGAAACTGACGCAGCAACCATCTTAATCTTACCAGCAGGTTCGAAAAAGTTGGCTCGCAAGTGTGGTCTATTGGGGTTTAATATTACTCGTGGTTTCCAGACTTGCACCGAACCTTCCTTCGACAGTGTAAGGAGTAACTGTAGCATAGAATGCCATGCAATCGCTGCAACAGGGTTGCTTCCTACTTGCGTTCTGTACAACGATGAAAGAGATGCCGTTGAAATTCACATAAGATGAACCAATTATTGATATTACATCTGTAGATACATCTCGAAACATGCATCTCCAACCGTCACTCGCTAAATTATGACGCGGAAAACGATCTCTACTTAGTAACAAGATCACAAAGCAGGACATGTGATTTCACAAACAAAACGGAATATATTCATCGCAGTATTAATTAACAACATGAATAAAGAGTACACGTTGATGCGTCTTACATTCCAATCATGCTTGGTCTATTTGGGACGGAGACATCCCAAGCTAAAAGAGTCCCACTTCGATCACCCACAAACACCCATTCTAAGAGGGAGTGGAATGCAAAGGCACCTGCTCCGATTAATTTAATAGAATTATCAGCTGCAGGACGACAAAAGACGTGAACAAATTAGCGGGAGTTTTAATGCGATGATAGACCACTCCAAGATAATCCAGGACATATTTGTGAGAAAGGCCCCAGCAGTCCAAAAAAATCTGAAGTAACCATGGGTCTTGGGGAAAGAAAACCACAAAAACCTGCGAACTACTTACAATTCAAACTTCGTCTACATCTTGTTTAGATAGTACAACTATGGAATCCAGATGAGCAATGCACTTTCGAAACTGAGTGCTCAATGGCTTGTTCAAATAGTACAACAAGATAATGCCGTAATCGGACAGCCAAGAACCAGTTATTCATAGCTTTCAGGACCAAAGACCCACAAAGGGAACGGAGCACAATCCATAATCTTGGAGCAAGTGGAAATACCTTGTAGAGTGTACTGAACACTGAAGTTATGTATATTATATGCCCGAACCAGACCATCCGCGTAGGCAACGTACTGGCACCAGAGCCCAGACAACCAAATGAGAATTTATCTGAATCAGCTAGTCAAACAGATGCAAGTCCTACAACATTTGCAGCCAAGTCTCAGTTGAATAAAATATTGAAGGAGGATGACAAGAGGGAGAGAGCTTGAATTACCAGAAGGGGGCTTCGGGGATGGCAAGCAAGGTCAGTTATAGGCTTCTTCAGGTCTGCCTTTATTTTAGTGGCGGCTCGTACGCCTTCAATCGTCCCAACAACTGCTCAAACCCAGGCAAAACACGAGAAGTTCAAAATCGGCACTTCTTTTACAACTCTGCAACTTAAAGTGAGTGGCGTGGCTGTAAAGGCCCCAATGATGAACAATCCGTAAAACTTTACCGAATCATCTGGCCGTGCCTAAAGGAAGCTTCTCATAATTCCAACCGTACAGAATTTCAAAAGAAAAGGTGAGAGCATGTTCGAGCTAAAATGAGTCTCACCATTTACACTCATGCGAAGGTGGGCACCAAAGAAAAGCCACGGTCGCAGTGGCGTGAGGGCAATATGCACTTCAACAGAACCGCCTGGAACCTTGCTAGACTTCTTGTCACCGGGAGAATACAACACATATGTGTGTTCAGTCTCGAGGTCCCATGATCTAATGGTCCAGTCCTGCAAGCCACAAACAAAGAGAAGTTTTTAAGAAAAGTTCACAAGATCAATAAATAGTAAATTCCAGCACATTTTAGGTAGTAAGAACATTATTGTATCACAAGGCATGGCTTCCAGGCCATAGTGAAAATAGGTGGAGTTGAGCACAAGCAATGTTTTAACACTTTCACGGGACCCTCAATGGATCTTAAAACTGAACCGAAAACGCAGGAGAATGTTAGCTGCAGGAATGGTTGGAGTGGGAGCCGAATCACAGGGTATTTTTTGTATGTTTTGGATATCTTTCGAAATTTAAGCTTTCATAAGTTCGTGAAAGCTGCAATGTTAAGACACTCCTTGGGTCGAAAAATTTCCGCGGCACGAGACTGTCTCCCTTCTAAGGATCTAATTCCGGCCACTTCAAATGAGATGTACCAACTCTTCTGGTACCAACTCCTCCCAATATCATTATCAACAGTAGAACGAAATCCCATGGAACATCCTCTACTGCGTACAGTGGCTTGATCACCTTTTACACCTGATCCACTTCCACATTCAGCCCTAATGGTCTTTGTACGCCAGCTTGCCCCCTCCGAGTCCGATAGTATAGATCTATCCATCATTCTATCTGTTCAAGCTCCGAAGTCATGATGTATCGCCGGAATAATGTCGCCCCAAGAATACCTTCTATGCCCACGACGAAAGGCTCTGATCAAGTTCACACCCAATGTCTGGCAACATGACAGGGACTGAAAGGTCGCTAGAATTGATCTGTGAAGTCCTGACATACTGTACGCTCATACCAAGTTTGTAGCCAGCAAGTACCTCAAGAACCGCGACAATGATGTGCCCACCAGCAGGACTGTAGGCCATGCGCACAACAGGCGCACCAATGTCTATGCTCGAAAGCTTGCATCCTGTCAAGGCGTCAAACTCTGCGCCCAACCAACACAAATTGCCCTCCAAATCAGACCCAAACAACAGGTGCTCGGAGTTGGCCTGATTCTAATAGATTCCATAACCTGGAAAGACAAGATCGAGCTGATCGGAGTATGCGTACCGATGATATGTCTCCCAACAGCAGCAGCGAACAAAGCCTGCGAGTGATGAAACGCAGCGCAGTGAGGCTGCACACTTGGAGCACCCGCCCTGCCGGGCGACAGATCCAAGTGCTGCGTGGTGATCCACTCCATCCCGTCGACTATTCTTCCAGTCTCGTCTTCGTATTGATAAACCTGATGTCGATTTCTAAGTTCTTCTCTTTCCTTCCGCTCTCTAGCGCTGATCACCGCGCGACGTCCCCCGCCATCGGCATAAAGCTCCACAAAATCAACATCCCCGCCTCTGTCTCTAAGCAGGACGCCCCCTCCTCCTCTTTCTCTCACTCCAAACATGACTACCCCTTTTCGCCTCCTTCACTACCCCACCACGCCAATGAACTCCTGTAGCCTAAACTCTCGCTCTTTCTCATCCCCCGGCTAAATCCGGCGGCCCCTGCCCCCCTCTAAACTTAGCTGAAATTCACAAACAACCCGTCTGCATAGCACCGCACTTCGCTCGCTTGCTTGACAGCCACTTTGCTCGACGAATATGCTCGCTGGCCCGCGAAGAGATGGAGTCCAGAGGGCCTAGAGCTCGAAGAAACGCTTGTGCTAGTACGACTGCACATACGAGGATTTGCCGTGTTTTGACTGCTTTCCCACGATTAATGTTGTTATTTTCCTGTTTTCGGGCTCCGCCTGTCCGCTCTCGTTGTCCTCGTCTTCCCTCGCTCGAGCCTTCGTTCCATGTGTGCGCGCTTACCCGATGCTCAGACTGTCTGTCACCCATCGTTTCTTTTCTTTCCCCCTTCTTTTCTTTTCCTTTTCGGGCTTTCCATTGACGCCGTTTACTTGCTTTTCCCGAACTGATTGTCATTGCCCCCCACCTAAAGGTCCCGAACTCGTGATCGCCCCCTGCTCTTTATTTGCTCTGGTAACTCGTCACCGCTCACGGTAGTAAAATGTGAAATCTTCCCTGTCTTTCTTTCCGAAAGTCGTATCTTTTGTATGTATTCTCACTTCTATCCGTGGCTGTAGAAGTGACCGTACGATACATTGTTTTTTCCTCCATTCTCTTCTGACTGCGACCGAATATCTACGCGTCAATAGACTCTACATCGTCTCCGGTAGAAACTAAGCTCCCCTATTTCTTTCAAATCTGATTCTCGACGTTTTGTTGTCAAGTGTATGCGGTTTCATGAATCCATGGGGACGAGATGGTTGAACTTAGATTCAAGACGAGCAACAGAACACGATCGAATGCAAACAAATCAGAAAGTCTATCGTAAACCATGAGGTCAAATTTTCTAAAATCACAAACGCTTGCTATACTGTGATATGTCGATTGAACGGGCTAACATAAAAATAAAAAATTTCACGCTCGATGCGTTTCTTAGACTTATCTAGATACTAACGAAGCTGGAAAGAAACCTTCTCCCTTGAAAACAAATGTGGCAGTTGGAGCTATTCCACTCATCTTAATTTGGAGAAATCGACGCCATCTCTGCTACATGTATCGAAGAGTGTTAGGTCCAAGGAAGCTAAAAACAAAAATCCTTTCTTACGCCACTCTCACATCACCTCCAGCAGGTGGAGATTTGTCCTCGTACTCAACTGGTCACCATCAGTCTGGTCCCCGACAACCCAAGCAGGTGGCATATCCATGTGGTCTTCATCTTTATCGGGACAACACGGGAATCACTTCACCTTCACAACGAAACGGATGGCCTATTGGCTTATTTGAATTATTTCCCAAATCCTGTATGCTTCGGACAAAGAAAAAAATGAACCGTGTGACATAAGTCTATGGGCTTTTAGCCTGAATTCTCAATCAAGAAAACTCGTAAAGTACAAAGATATTAGTTTGCCCCGAGAGAATTACTGAAGAGATGTTCTCAGCAGAAGTGCATCTTGGATAAGCAAGTACATATTCTTAGAGCTAAGATTATCAATTCTTGTTTACATGTAGCCCACATTATGTGTGACCACAACCATCTATACCACGAAAACGTCAAATTTACAATAACATGAAAAGTTCTCATACGATCATAATTAGGCTGACATGAAACTGATTTAAAATGAGGAGGACGTGCTTTAAAAAATAAATTTGACACTTATGAAATACCATTACAGCTGTGGAATTACCAGAACCTGGAAAAGAAAAATATAACATACGTAAAAGAGCTCATCATCTATTGACAAATAAAAATATTTCTATTTTTCAGTAGATTTTATTTATAGTATTTTATAGAAAATAAAAAAGCAATCTACTTTGTAAAGGTAATGATACAAAGTGCTATCAAATAAGGAAAGTTAATCCATATTCTAATGAACTTCAAGTATTTACTGTTAGTAACAGATATTTACTTGCTCTTCTTTGATAAAGTTATGATTCATATATAAGCATTATTTTGTGATGCTTACTCATATTTGCATCTAGGCCTTGGCAAAGTAGGGTAATCTCTTGCTTTTACCCGATAAAAGATAAAGGTAAAATGTAATGTCTAGATTATATGTAAGATAGCGTGTACAGTAAATGTAAAGTTGAATCGATTAACCGATAATTACAGGATAACCCTTGTCCATTGCAAAAGTTCGCCACGTAATCATTGGCGCGGCTGCATAGTCTATGGCAGATTTCCATGTTCCAACTTAGTTCCAAGTGATAATTATTTTAGGGTTTTGATTTTAGTCAACATCAGTGATGTTGTGTGATGAGTTTCACAGTCAAATTCATCACGCAATTTTTCATTTGTTGACATATTCTAAGATTATGAGCACAAGTAGCCATAGCTACTTTGCGGTGCTCTACAATGGCGAATCCCTTCCTACAGCCGTGTCTCGCAACAACGATGCGCAACGTGTTGTCAACTCAAAACCCAAACGACCGTGAAAATCCTATCCTTGGACTTATATACCTGACAGGAAGGCCAACAATCTTGTTCAACAATGCCAGCAGCAACAGTGCACAATGTATTGCAAGTGCTTCTCTCACAAGACCAATGCATCAAGATGAAAGGCGCACCAGTGCTTGCACATCAACACGGATAACAACACCGCCTCGTCCACACTTTCTGCAAGCATATGGTCCAGGTGATGCTGAGCTGCGTCCACATGCCTATGTTCCCACACTCGTCGTCAAAAAGTTCAAGAACGCCTTCATTGATTACGTCATGCAAGATGATGTCACGCTACATGAGGTTGGCATTGACGCACTGATATGAGCTACCGTCGACTCGCATGATACTCCAACGCATTGTTGAGTTGCATCGTGTACTCGAGCCAACGCTTACGACATTACTTTGCAATTTGACCATCTTCATCTCGTTGACTATGGACGATTTTTGTAATTAAAATTTGAAGGAATTCTACGTTGTCACCGCTCTCTGGATGGATGTCGTCATGTTGAAGGCCAAGAGCATTTTGCTGACGATCCTGGATGTCAAGTGCGGGACTGGTGTTGGCATGCGCGTCGAGACAGACTTACTCAAACACTTGAATGGGCCGCATGCGCATATTGAACATCAGCAGCGATAATGGGTCGAATGCGACAAACGCGATTGTGCATCTCTTCCAGCTCGTGAACGTTTTTGTCGGGTACGAGCAACTATGCAAGTGCAACAATGTGCGGTGCGCCAACCACTCCGTTTAGCTTGCGGTGCTGCACGTCTTGAAGCTCATTTGCCAGTCCAGGAAGCATCTACGGAACGGCTTGGTTAAGATGTGTCATAACAAAGTCATCCGGCAACAGTATTAGATCGAGGCCTCAAGCTTTAGTTTGAGTAGCACATAGCCAACACATGCAGATTTGCCAACGAAATGGAACTATACGCATTGAATGTGTGAAGGCGCTTTTTGCAAGCGCGTTGTTGTCGACACGATCATGGATCAATACGAGTACGACATTGGTCAACGGGCTCTTCAAGATTTGGAGTGGTAGGTAATTGCCAACATGTCAAGTTTTCTTCACGCATCACAACAGTTCATGAAAAACCTCGCGGCGGATTTCAAGCCAACGTTTGATCTTGTGTCATTGTCCGTCGTCATGTTGATCAAACATTGCAATGACGGCAAGCAAAACCTGCAAGAGATACATGTTACGCTGAGGGCGAATTCCATGAAGATGAAATTGCAATTCTATGAGTAGAAGCTGGTGCAAGAACCAACCATAATCGTAGCTTATCTTAACTCCCAATCCCAAAGGCTATTGATCCAGCCAAGCTCATAATCATCACTAAAATTGTATGCAACGTCCCACATCGGCACTACTCTACCGAGATCAGCTCGATCAATAGGAAAGATCTGCCATCAAAAACGTCCTGCAACTCGCTATTCGCCACAATGTTTCAACCGCACAGTGTCAACTTTGAAACTGGCGATAAGGTCAATCAGTACTTGTTGATCGGTGTTGTTCATGCATCGGGTTTCATCGATTTCTTGTCATGATGATCTGGCCGAAAGGGATGCGCAGCCGGGTATTACCAAATGGCAACAAACTATCTGGGAACGACGACGACGTTAACGTCATCTAAGCAGGTGAATAGCGCGGTTGGTTGTGAATTCACGTGTACGCGACAGTCCTTGTCATTGTTGGTATTTATCATGTCCATGTGTCTCAAGTTGTGGATGAATGCAAATATACTCAAAGTGATGGTGCATCGAGCGATCACGGCTGTCATGATTGAAGACGAGGGAAAAAAATTGAAGTCCATCGTCCAAAAGCTTGAGGAGGAGCAAGACGGCTGAAATGAAGAGATCTTTGAAGATGGTGTCATTGCCATGCTCCGATCTCAATTCTCCGACATTGTTTTTGACGCCGAACACGACTTTGGATTCGACTTAAATCACAGTTGTGATTCACATAGAGAATATGTACTATGTAAACGGGAAAATCCCCATTAGGTTAATGACCTTTACCTATACCGTTAACTTATACCTTTACTAAATGTATAAGTAAAAGTAGATAGTAGTGATGCGGATTGGGTAACGTGTAAGGTAAAGGTCCATGCACTATCTTGTAACTTTTTACCTTACTTTGCCAAGAACTATTTGCACCACACATAAATCAGCAGATATGTATGTACCTAATCATCGCTATCGATAGTGAATAATTTTCATAGGTTATTTACCAAATATCTAATTTCATGATATATCTTAGTTTGTAAAATTATCATGAATATTCACAAAAGGATGAGGTTCATGAATCAATCAACATAAATATAAAACATAATTACAAATTTTGTGTGAAAATCAATTTATGATCAATATTGGTCAAAATTATTTACATCAAAGATATGCAATATAAAGATAAATATACAATAATCATGAATATACTAAGTACTAGCCATTACGGAAAATTAATTTCTTCAATTTTATAGATATATTGTCTATAATTTTTATGTTTTATTATAGATAATGTGATACATGTGATTTTTTCTTAAATATTTCAATAGGAAAAAATGATTCACTCATTATATTATGTAAATTTTAAAATCTATTTACAAAAATTAGAAATTGGTTTTCAATCCTTCATGTGATACAGAATAGACTAATGTAGTGTGTGCAATTTGTTTAAAATGAATATATTCTTTACCTTTTTTATTCTGTTCAATTTGATATTATCGACTTTCATGATAGATTAAAATATATTTATTACAAAATTCTGGATTGACTAAATTTAAATTATCATCATATTGATCATGTGGTATGTTGATAAAATAAGCAACATATAAAATTTATTGTAAGATTCAAATTATTTGTTATTATCAACCTAAATTAATTATCAAGTTTATCCATATACACTAAATGCAATGTTGCTCATGTATCATCATCATCATTCAAGTGTTCTGTGTGTGTAGTTTTAGTTGCATAGTTTTAAGTCATCATCAAGAGCATTCAGTTGATTCCAAATGTGAAGTTTTCCAGCCAGATTCAAAATATAACATTCACATCGGTGACTAAAGTGTAGAATAAAGGGCTCTCCTTCTCGACTTGACCCTCTTTTTCCTGGGCTATGGGCAAATATACGATATCCCCGGTTATGGATGGCCATCTCAGAAGTACCGACCATCTGAGAATCATGGAACTCACATATCTTGTCTCCTCATACCATCACACTATGACGCACTGCATTCTTTGGCAATGAGGTGGAAGGACCGCTGGTAATTTGGAGGTGAGTGAAAATTAAGATGATTTTACTCGAGTTGTCAAAATTTCATATAACAAGGCAAAATGGTAAACATACAAAACGATTTTTTTAAACAATATTCTTTAGTGCACTGACTTTCACTATTGCAGTTGCTATAAGAGATATTTGTTCAACGGGTGAACTCAACATCGTCAAAAAACGATGAGAGCTATGGTATAAGCATATACTTTATCCAACAATCCACTGCGGCAGCTTGTTTTAAGACTTTGCTGCATCACCATTTTCAAAACTTTTGAATTTTAATCAAGCACACAAGATTTTGTGTGCTTGATTGCTAAAACAAAATCAGTCTAAATTGTGTTTCTTACAAGGATCAATTTCATCTTATCAATGTATCGTTGATGATTAATGTAAGGATATCTAGCATGATTTGATTTATATACTACAATTGATAGCAGATGCAATAAAAATTGATATTTAAAAAATTCAAAAATTATTATTTCAAGGAAATTCGAATTTTATCCAAAATAATTGTATATAGAGTAAAAACTTACTTATTTGATTATTGGATGTGATTTTAACAATCTTTTTCTTCCATCTTCATCTTATCTAAAAATTCAAACAAGAATTTAACATATAATTAAGTTAAAGCACAGCTCAATTTCACGTACAAGTCAAGTTCATAAAGCATGTCGCATGCTGCATGTGTGATGAACTTGAGTTGTACATGATATAGCAGTATATGATATATCACCACCATGAAAAGCTGGTATATAAATAAAGCATGTGACATGCTTTATTACAGACCAGCTTTTCTTGGCTCCCGTGAGTTTCCGAAGAAACTCTGAAGCAAATGTCCCAATTCCTTTCCTGACTGATTAACTGTAGAACTGATCGAAATTCTGAAGTTAAAGGTAGTTAACCTTATCGGAAATGGTCTGAAGGTTCTCTTAAAGTCCATCTTTGCGAAGGTCCTTCGGAAGGACACACGTTATGAGTGACTTAAGGTCCTTGTGGGTTGGCGGCAAAAATATACCCACGTAGCCATCCACATCTTCCTTCACTTTGTCCGTCAGGCTGTATACCACGTGGGCTCTCTCTCCTGCAATCCTCTGGAATTACGGACTTCGTGGTAGGTGGCCATCACTAGTTAGAAAGCTGAAAATTTTTAGGTTTGCGATTTTCAGTCACAGGAGGAGCGAGTGAGATAGCTAGATGGATGGGAATATCCAAGTCGGACAGGGATGAAACCAAGCGGGTAGAATGAGTTTAGCCCTGGGACAAAAAATTAACGGGGGTTGTAAGAATTGTAAAAATTTCATCAAACATACCATACATTCATCATGTATATAAATCTATACACTACTATGCTGGAAATCTGAAATAAAATTTTCAGATTTTCAGTAGATTTTTCTGTTGGAAAAGGCCAAAAAGTTTGTCTGACTACGAGAACCGTCGAGACGATAACTGGTATGAACGAAGACTGTACTCAGACTATGGCAAATTCCTGGCCGTTTGTTACTACCGAAAATAATAGTTCAACAAACTTCGGGATCGCAGAAGATTTTGCGTTTTCTCAAAGCCCTTTTGAAGTACTCCCCAATTCAGCGACTCCCTTCGATCCTGCTGTATATAAAGTTCAATGCAAGTAAGAAATTCTTCGCAATATTACTGACATGTCAAGTCCGTGTTTCCAAAAAAGTAAAACCGTGCAAGAATGTTAAGGTAGGGCCATGGCTAATTTGTTTATGATTCTAAACTCAACAGATCGTATCAGCCGTTCGTTTCGCGCAAGTATTCTTTAGCTCACAGGGATGGGTGAAGAAGTTTTGTATTTAAAATTTTGCAACGCGCTTACCCCAAATTGTGAAAATTTCAGAAAGGGATCTACTGGAAGTCTGCAATATCTCAAGGTCTAACTTCATTCGCTCATTTTAGATAAAATATGCTTCAAAATATAACTTATTTATGAGACCAAATTGAGACTTAGTACAGTACTTGCACCTACAAGTCTTAAATTTGATAATCATAAAAAGGAGAAATTTGCACATCAGATTCTCTACCTTCGTATCCAGTAGATCGCTAGTTTTTGAATCTACATTTTGTGGTTACAAGCAGATCATCATGAACGTTAGACTACACTGGGTTGTCCAAATATCAGACATATGGAATGAAAGATTGGTATATATACCTGATTTTAGTCGATAATAGAATATTACAGGCTTCACTGGCATCAAAAGCCAAGCTCCCAGTAAGGTTGAATTAACATAATTAATCGCGAACACGATGGACCACGTCAACGGACATTACTGCACATGAATTTACATGATCTTCGTTGATATATAAATTTTCTGCATTGATTGCACACGCTTTGCACCTCGTTCATAAAAAAAATATTGTGTACATGCTTGAAAATTAACCTTTCAAACCTGGAAAAAGGTTTTCCGGGGTGTTTACAAACACATGGAAGCAAATTTTTTAAACACCAAGCACACAAGATTCACGATGATTAGAATATCATTTTACTTATGCGATCTTCGATGTACAGTTGTACTTTCCCCTGAGCTGCCTAATCAGAGCACATGTCCTTTCCGGTCCCCGTCCTTTTACACTTCTGAACTCTTGCGCCTATTCTTTCCGTTCGCAAGGAATACAGCATCGGTAAGGTGGGAGGGATGAATCAAATACAGTACTGTAAGAGCCCTACAGCGCGAGTCGAAAACATGAAGGCCAACGAAACGGGAGAGGTTTACGGGGCCGTGGAACCACGGATAATTACGCAGTACAACGCTCATCTGTAGCCCTAAAGACCGGCTGAGGTTGACTCGAGATACAGTATGCGTCCAATTTCCGAGATTCAGAGGAATACTGTGAAAGAGGCACGAAGAGTACATGAGGTGAGATATGGCCATCGAAGCTGAATGATTGACCTACGGCAGCGGTGTGGTAGAATTCTAAACGTAAACCGTGGCCATCGTCCTCTGACAAGACCGGATGGCTGTAACCTCGAAGATTCCACCTTTGAGCCTGCACGTGAGCCCGAGAAGATATTTATTTTTTTAACCTTACTAAACAGTCAGACAGAGGAACGCACTGTATAGCTTGGATTCAGTTTCACCTTCGAGTTTCGATACTACAAATTGGTGGAAAATTTTGTTCAGTCTCAGTGTCCTCTTTAGCATCTGGTTTTGCTCCTCGAGACGGAGACAGCGTAGTAGAGTTCGCAGGTGACACAACTCGTGTTTTCTGAGACAGACGGGCGCAATGGGTAAGGAGAAGTTCCACATTAGCATCGTGGTCATCGGCCATGTCGATTCGGGAAAGTCGACGACGACTGGTCACTTGATTTACAAGCTGGGAGGCATAGACAAGCGAGTGATCGAGCGTTTCGAGAAGGAGGCAGCTGAGATGAACAAGAGGTCGTTCAAGTACGCGTGGGTGCTCGACAAGCTCAAGGCTGAGCGCGAGCGGGGTATCACTATCGACATCGCCCTGTGGAAGTTCGAGACCACCAAGTACTACTGCACCGTCATCGACGCTCCGGGACACAGAGATTTCATCAAGAACATGATCACAGGAACGTCGCAAGCCGACTGCGCCGTGCTCATCATCGACTCGACCACCGGTGGGTTCGAGGCCGGAATCTCGAAGGACGGGCAGACTCGCGAGCACGCGCTGCTGGCTTTCACCTTAGGGGTGAAGCAGATGATTTGCTGCTGTAACAAGATGGACGCCACCACTCCCAAGTACTCGAAGGGCAGATACGAGGAGATAAAAAAGGAGGTGGCGAATTACCTGAAGAAGGTGGGATACAATCCGGATAAGATCCCCTTCGTGCCAATTTCTGGATTCGAGGGAGACAACATGATCGAGAGATCCGCGAACCTGGAATGGTACAAAGGCCCGACTCTTCTCGAGGCTCTGGACGCGGTGTCGGAGCCCAAGAGGCCGTCCGACAAGCCTCTGAGGCTGCCGCTGCAGGACGTGTACAAGATCGGAGGCATCGGGACTGTCCCCGTGGGCCGAGTGGAGACGGGGGTGATCAAGCCCGGAATGCTGGTGTGCTTCGCGCCGACCGGGCTGACCACGGAGGTGAAGTCGGTGGAGATGCACCACGAGGCTCTGCTCGAGGCGCTGCCCGGCGACAATGTGGGATTCAATGTCAAGAATGTGGCGGTGAAGGATCTGAAGCGTGGATTCGTGGCCTCGGACTCGAAGAACGACCCGGCCAAGGAAGCCGCCAACTTCACGTCGCAGGTGATCATCATGAACCACCCGGGTCAAATCGGCAACGGGTACGCGCCGGTGCTGGACTGCCACACATCGCACATCGCCGTCAAGTTCGCCGAGATTCTGACCAAAGTCGACCGACGCTCCGGGAAGGAGATAGAGAAGGAGCCGAAGTTTCTCAAGAATGGAGACGCCGGGTTTGTGAAGATGGTCCCCACGAAGCCCATGACTGTCGAGACCTTCTCCGAGTACCCGCCTCTGGGTCGCTTCGCGGTCCGCGACATGCGACAGACTGTGGCCGTGGGCGTCATCAAGGCCGTCGAGAAGAAGGACCCGACCGGCGCGAAGGTGACCAAGTCCGCTGCCAAGAAGAAGTGATGATCACGGCGATGAGCGCTTGAAATCGTTAACATCACGAAGTTCTAAGTGGGATTCCTGCGTTATTCAGTGTTTCATGTTCATGGGTCGCAACTGGAACCGGAGTTGGCTTGCTGCCGCTGCATAGACTGCGACAGGTCTGCAGACGGCGCCTAAATGAGATCGTGTCCTGTAAAATAGAGTAGGTAGGAATCCAGAGTCTTCGCAGGTTGTCCCGTTTCAAGTATTTTTACCTCGATTTGACATCCGTCAGCCTCTGCGCCGTGTGTCGCATTTGGGCATCACAGAGTAAAGAAGAAAGACCGGGAAATAGACGATGAGCTGAATCACGATCGTGGTGTTCAGTTAAGAAGCAAACATCTTCGAGATAATCTTTGTTACAGCATCAATAGAGTGACCAGTATACCGTAGATAAAGAGCCACTCTACATCATCCACCGTAGATGATGGAATCGGGAGGAATCCAGAGGCTACAGTAGGGAGCCTTGGCATAGCACGAGTAGAGCGTTCGTTGCTTGGAACTTAAGCATTATGAGTTGAGGACTTGTATCAAGATCTTCGTAATAGAAACTTTGCGCGCACACCATTTTTCATCATCTCGTCTTCTGTCCAGTTTTTTGTTATTCTGACTGCCGGTGGTGGATAGGGACAGTTGAAGACTGCTCCGCAGCTGTTGATTTATTAATATCATGAAACTAGGTCTTGGGATCTGTTGATGGAGAATATTTGATTGGAATTGCAAGGAGCATGAGAACATACTACTTTCGTCGACGGTCTATTGTGGTTATCAGCAATCTTAGATGCATGGTCCAAACGAGTTATCACGACATCATGACGAGCAGATCTGAAATATCCAGCAGAGTAATCTAACAGTGGCTTTCAGACTCTGTACCAATCAACGAGTCTAAAACTAATCAAATGCGTTGATCAACGAGAATCTACCGAACATCATAGCTCGTAATCCTTGTTGCTCAGACCTACACAGATCAAATTACTCTAGACTCGCATCGCCCCTACATATACAAAACGGCTGTGTTTAGAGGGGTTTGTGTCCCACCAGATGCAAGCTCCCCAGATTTCTGACGTGATTTTTTACACCAAATTAGCGTGTACTGTCCCAATGCAAACTAGAGTGAACCATTTGACCTAAACCAGATTCCGAAAGGGCTGATGAGAATTGCAGTCTCTACTCTTTCGAAAAGCCAAAGTGCGAGAACACCCTCAAATTCGAGACTGTCAGTCTTACGGTAGCCAACAGCAACTCTTCTGCGTACATTGTAGGAATTGCTCGAGAAGCAGACGAGGCAACGCTTGCAGGATTGCTGTGTTTATTTTGTTTTACGTCCATCAGATGTACAATTCTTTACCCTCTTCTTTTCAGATTAGAGAAGCTTTGACTGTCCAGCTATTCGTATGTTTCCTTCACCATTCTTGTTAGTGGTACCAATCCAAACAGTGGTACATGTTTTCCAATTATGTCAGTGGGGACTCAAAGGCGCATGAGAGAGTCGTTCATCAGTCCCCATCTCGCGGCTCGGTTTCTATTTTAGGGTTGCTCGCGGCCTACGTGTTCTCTCTGCCCTAGATGTTATGCTCTAGGCATCCAAGCATGATGTAAAAGTTAAAACCAGTACTTATTACAGTGAGAAATATCGGGCTTCGTTCCTATAAGTTTCATAAGGCTTCCACTCTATCTTTCTTTAACCTAAAAGCTCAACAAAGAGATAGAGAGAGAGCGAGGGTGGGTGATGTACAGTTTGTAACTATTGAACGAAGCTTTCATTCACCGACGATGGTTCACACCTTAGCCGATGATACCAACGTTGTATATGTTCATGACAAGATTAGGTGGATTATGCCTTACTTGACTATCAAATTTCCGTTTTGTAATATTCATAGCTAATAAAAATAAACTGGACATTGATTTTTAAAAATATAGTATTTTTAAATTCTATGTTGAGTTCATAGATCAGTGTATAATATCGATATTTGATTCTCATTTTTGGGACTCAAATGTTACTGAGTGAACATTAATTTTTTATTGCATTTATCCAATATTTATTGGGAAAGCGTAAAATCTACTGAAAATACCTCAATACTACTTGCACCGCAAAAATGAAAAATCAAATGTCGAGATTATAGACTGTTCTTTTATTGAGTTTGTAATTATTGCTTCAAAGGTACTCATATCATATTTGATATAGTACTTGGTGTCCAATTTATTTTTCTTTGATTATTTTGTAGCCTTTTAAACAACTTGTCGAGAACATAAACTTCAAGTCTTCTATGAATCTTACCCTGTTCAATAGCTGGACTGCCGCGAGATGGGAACAAATCGAGTAGCAACAACAACCGGGTCATGGACATGGTGTCTGCATAAACAGCTTGCATACCTATGTAACAACTCGACTTTTTCCTACACCAGTTGATTTATCAATTCTGAACTTAAACTAGGTTTTCGAATCCAAAGTTCTTAGCCCATCTCGTTGTAGACTCTTATACTTGAATGTCGAAATAAGCACATCCAGATCTGTAATTCACTATTCTTTAGTACCCATACGCGAATTCAGAATTACTGAGAGCTTCATGAATGAAATTATATAAACTTTATCACAACAAATAAGCCAGTATTCATAAAGCAAACCAGAACGAACGTAACCACTGAACCAAAAGAAAAATACCTATATTGGAAGACGTACCACGACCATTCGAAAGGAACTGCTCTGGTCCTGATTGTTAAGCAAGTAGCCTCAACATGTATGGAACTCGTGATTTTTTCTCCGAGAAAAGATCACAACTCTCCGTGAATATATTATTATTCAACTTAGTTATTAAATAGAGCCCATTTCATACGGCTTGTAGAATGCTTACGTTTTATTATGCTATCGCCGTATGGTTTTCAGGTATAAGGAAGCCACTCTTCAAAGTATGGTTACCTCACGGTGTGATTGGGCTTGAACGCGACTCTATCCATCTCTTCAGTCTCCCTCATATTACAAAAAATTCTGTCGAAATTCTCTTACAATTCATCTATAAATGTGAGGACAAGCTAAAGGGATGACTCCGTCACATTCTTGCAAGGCAGCTACATTCCTGAATGTATGACACAACACTGATAGAAGAATCGAAGAGAGTTTGCCGTCATGGAAGGGAGGTGATCTATTGATGTTAGACTCCGTTTTGAGTTGTATGTGTGTAAGATCACTTAGTAATTTGGGATCATTTAAGACAGTGCAGGATTCGAGATTGCAGCTCTTCAAGCAGATGCAGTGTAATGACATTTACGCTTGACTCGAAGATTGGACATAATTGTCCACAGCTGTTCACTGTACACACTATAGATCGCTCGAGTCCCAGGGATTCTGAGTCTGAATTGATGTATATAGTCCTGACAAGTAATCAGATATTTAATGCTACGCAAGTAACGTTCGAAATGCATTATTTCAGTTACTACAATCATCGACGTGGATAGATCACTCACAGCAACTGATCTAATACTTCACTGGTTGGTTTCACACGGTGGAACTATATGTGTTAGTACGTCGACTGCTGGTTGTAACCCAGGTACACACTCTATTTCATCGGATTTCGAATAGGAGTAATGAGTTTTACAAGATCATGAACACACTTTGGAATTTCTGCCGTATTAAAATCCGAAAACAGAAGGCATTATCTATAGTAGGACTAACTACCCATTTGACCGGGCTCATCATGCTCAGTACAGAACTACATACATCATACACGCACTTGTACTTCTTCTTTCACAATTTGACTGTTTCACTAGTCAAATCGACGGAACTCTCGGCAAAGAAGGCCTGTCCAAGTATTCTTTGAGCATTTCAAGCTTCTCCATCAGGTTCAAGCTTCTCTATCAGGTTCATGTTTAACGTATGTCGCCCATACACGTTAAGCAGTGGTCACGATTTGACATCATGAATACATGACGTAATCGCTATGATCCACACGATTCGGCCTATTGAGGGAATCACGTGGGAGCCGCAAAATTCGGGTGTCTGTAACTCCTCCTGAATTTGCAAATCCAACGGCTTCAAGAGATGAGGACTAGTAAGAAGGAAACAAATCGCGTAATGAAGAGGCTTACTCACGTGAACTCGTTCACTCTGGGCAGAAGGGTGATTTTGATTGGTTTGTACGAATTTGAATTCCGTCTCTATAATAGGAAAATCTTATCTGACGAAAAGTTTGTCATTTGAATCCAAGCAGGCTCCAGATTCCAAGTGCTCATGAATCTATTTCCTCCTGGAGGCTGGAGATGGATTACGAACAGTACGTGCTCGACGAACATCTCGATGCACGTTCAGAGCGACCTCAAGAAAATGGAAGCGGATCCTGACCTACAGCGGTGACAATATTCCGAATGAATTGGAACTCATGACATCGACAAAACGCTCCTATTTGCATATCCCGCACGTGGCCATGACGAATCAATATTCTAACATTTGTTTCCTGTCTGCATCGGCACACCATCGTCCGCTGCGGATTCAGTCTGAGCACTACAAATTGGCGCAACGTCGCGCAGAACCTCAATCTTGTCTCTCGCCTTCTGCTTCTCACTCCTCAGCGCAGATCTCTCTGACTCAGATCACGCAGCTCGTTTTCTCACAGCAGAGCTAGCAGAATGGCCAGCGACAAGGTTCACATCAACGTGGTGGTCATCGGGCATGTGGATTCGGGTAAGTCCACCACCACGGGCCATCTGATCTACAAGCTGGGAGGCATCGACCAGAGCACCATCGAGCGATTCGAAGAGGAGGCCGCGGAGATGAACAAGCAGTCGTTCAAGTACGCGTGGGTGCTGGACAAGCTCAAGGCCGAGCGCGAGCGAGGAATCACCATCAACATCGCCCTGTGGAAGTTCGAGACCAGCAAATACAACTGCACCGTGATCGACGCTCCCGGCCACCGGGACTTCATCAAGAACATGATCACGGGCACTTCACAGGCCGACTGCGCAGTCCTAATCATCGACTCCACGACGGGAGGGTTCGAGGCCGGATTCTCGAACGACGGACAGACTCGCGAGCACGCGCTACTGGCCTACACATTGGGAGTGGAGCAAATCGTCTGCTGCTGCAACAAGATGGACGCCACGGCTCCAGCGTACTCGCAGGAACGCTACGAGGAAATCAAGACCGAGGTGTCGAGCTACTTGGGAAAGGTGGGATACAACCCGGACGACATCCCGTTCGTGCCCATCTCCGGATTCGAGGGAGACAACATGATCGAGAGGTCCGACAACCTGCAGTGGTACGAGGGCCCGACTCTTCTCGAGGCTCTGGACAATCTGAAGGAGCCCAAGAGGCCGACCGACAAGCCCCTGAGGCTGCCGCTGCAGGACGTGTACAGGATCGGAGGCATCGGCACTGTCCCCGTGGGCCGAGTGGAGACCGGAGTGCTCAGGCCCGGAATGACGGTGAGCTTCGCCCCCACCGGACTGACGGCGGAGGTGGCGTCCGTCGAGATGCACCACCAGGCGATGGACGAGGCTCTGCCCGGTGACAACGTGGGCTTCAACGTGAAGGACGTGGCGGCGAAGGAGCTGAAGCGCGGCTTCGTGGCCTCGGACGCCGACAACGACCCCGCCACGGAGGCCGAGAGCTTCACCGCGCAGGTCATCATCATGAACCACCCGGGCCACATCGCCAGCGGCTACTCCCCGGTCATCGACTGCCACACCTCCCACGTGGCGGTGAAGTTCGCCGAGCTGCTCTCGAAAGTCGACCGCCACTCCGGCGACGAGCTCGAGCAGCAGCCCAAGTTCCTGAAGAACGGCGACGCTGGAATCGTTCACATGGTTCCCTCCAGGCCCATGACCGTCGAGACTTTTGCTGAGTACCCGCCTCTGGGTCGATTTGCCGTCAGGGACAGTCGACAGACTGTGGCAGTGGGAGTCATCAAGGCGGTCCAGAAGAAGGCGACCCCCGCCGAGAAGTGAGCGAGCGAGGCAGGCGTCTGGAGGCACGTGACTATGTTGGCATCGTCTTCCGAGTGGCAGGCAGGCAGGCAGGACGATGGCGTTGGCAAGAACAGGCGCATGATGGATATCGATCGGCGTGGGCAACTTTCGTTGAGACGATGCGTCTTCTTTAGCAATTCTAGCCAGGTGAGGATCTGACGAGGTCGGCCTCGCAGGCATTCTTTTTTCAAGCAATTTCTGCTCGACTAGATCATCGGTAGCCGTCTTACTGGGGCGAAGAGATTCAAATCCAAAGATGAGAACAAAGACCGGGAAAGAGCAGCGAAGCTGAGACACAATTCTCATGGTCAGAGAAGAAACAGAAAACTTTCTCAAGTTGAGCGACTTCAAATATTTGCTTGCATAGACGCGGTAGAAAGTGAGACAGAGATGGGACATTCAAAGGTACCAATTAATTTGAACAGACTAGAAGATGGAACCGGGAACTACACGAGGTTACTGTAAAGAAGCCAATATGGATGATCGGAACAGAAACTGCTTGAAATTGGAATTCTGGAAGTTAGGAACATGTATCAGATGTCGAATAATACACAAGGCAAGGCTGATACCGAAATTCGAGTCCATGTTGGTCAAAGATTCAATTGCATTTTGATCTCAAACTTGATTCCGCATCAAATTCCAGTCCATGTTGGTCAAAGATTCAATTGCATTTTGATCTCAAAATTGATTCCGCATCAAATTCTTTGCTAATTTCAAACCAGCGAATACAATGAGAAAATTTCAGCCCAAATTCAATGAATGAATCGGTTAGGTAAAGCGACTTGTTCAATGAGATGATCTTAAACATGATAGCTAAATTGTCTGTTATCGGGTTCAAGCTGGAGAGTGAACAGATTCCTGGAGTATAATACGAGTTGTCGATCTGCGATGAAAGTTGTTTCGTTACAAATGATAAGACCTTTTAGACATGATACAAACATGGAACTTCCCCGAATTGTGGTAAGTGGTACAAGTCTGGAGCTTCCCAATTTTAACCTCATGCAATTTCTTGCTGAAGATTAGAATCGGTATTTCCTGGATTGCTTTCTAACGATCTCTTTTTCCTAGTCTTCCTTCCACTTCCAGAAAACCATTAGATATCATATTATGCGAGAATATGACTCTGGGTAGGTCCACATAGCCGCAGAGAGGATTAAGTTCAATGTTAGTCGTATCATACCAGTCAAACAGGTGCCCCAGTGAGAATTATGATTGCATCATCTCGGATGTGAATGGATAAAGTCTTGGAAGATTGATGCTTGCCTGACGAGTGAAGACATTTTTCAACTTCATGTTCTTGTAGGTCGCTAAGATGTTCAAGATCAAGATCTAGAAGTTTACCTTCCCCACTCTGCATGTCCGTCTTCCAAAGAAAGCCGTATCTAGGCTGGCTATGGTGAGGACACACGCCATATACCATGTATCACGCATGAACATCCAATAGATCACGAACAATTTCACATCACGAATTAATTTCCTAACGTTAGCTCGAATGGGGGTTAACCTAGCTGAAATTCTCACTTATACTGAGACGTACAACTGCGGTGGTACAACAGAACACAATTACCAACATATTTTGACCAAAATAATGTTACAAGTGCGTCTCTAGGCAAATTGTTCATAACCTGAAATTATGATAGAATCTAATAAACTTGCGGAGAATAAAGACTGTCGCTACGACAATAAGTTATGAACATTCTTGATGGAGAGAAATCTCTGAGAAGCATGGCGGACAAGCTTCTCAAAGGTAAGGAGTCCTCTTCCGTCATCTTTTCATCATTAGATGTAAGAGGCTTTCTCCCCGATAATCCAGCAGATAGAACACAGTTCAAAACCAATTGTGCACATTGAATCAATCCCATTAGAAATGATGTGGAAGAAAAAGCGACATCAGTTTCTTCGTTTATGATGTTTACTTACACCACTATAATGAACGTTAGAACCTTCCAGTAGTTTTAGAGGTGTGACCGGTTCAACTCAATGAGCCTGTTTCCACTGTTCAGAGTAAGAAGATCTGTAACTCCGAACGCGAAGTCACGCCTTGTCAAACCTCTACACACAACACCATAAGGCTGATTGCAAGAAAACCTCCGCGCGTCAACCACTGATTTATCTTGACTTTTGTGAAAAATTGGAATGCGTTAGTGATGGAAAATAAGCTGTCTTGAACTTGTTTTGAAATTAATAATAGTCTATTCTTATAATGAAAGACACTTGAGTCAATTCTTGATTTTATTTTGGATGTTCTATTTTTATATCTAACTAATTTCTAAGAATTTTAACAGAACTTTTTATCAGATATATTAGTGTCATGCCAATGAGGTTGTGAGAAAATACCAAGAGGCATTTTTCATTCAGATAGATTTTGGTGGATCTTTAATTAATTATATTCACCTTTAGTTAAAAGAATGATGTATGAAATCAATATACAACTTATGCATTTCAGTGTTGCTGATATGGCATGTACTTTGTCTCAATTTACCTGAGTGTTGCAGTATTCAAAAAGCTCTACAAGAAGATTATATCATTTTACCAAATCTCCGCAAGTGGCTAAAAACTTATTTCATTTACTTAACACTTGTATATCAATCTTCATTCTTTATACAACTGTGTTGAGCTTGAAAAACTTGTGTCTAAGTATTATGAACATTTTTTACCATCATTGGTACTTTTTTTACATCATTGGACATTTTTACATCAATTTTACATAATTCATGTACTCAGATTCAAATCATTACATGTTTCAATCTTTATAATTTCAAACATTTAAAATTTAGCTCATTTATCAAAATACATGAAAAAATTGGTGAAATTAGCATATTATGCAAAAACATGGTGAATAATATTAACATGTTCACTAATTATCAATCCTCACACTTGGCTAAACAAACGATTACAAAATTAGTAAAAGAAATGACGTATCAATTGGCACTTACGAAATCGAAGTTATTGCTAATTTTCTTTCTTGAAATAAATATGATTCTAAATGAATTTTCTAGTAATTTCTTTTCAAAATCTACTTATATAAGCTAGCATTTCATTTTTAGCTATCATGGATTTATGAAAATGAACATACTTTATATATTGTTCTTTTTTATTTATCAATTAAATATTAACAAAAATTTGAAATTTTTCATTTTGAAAAAAATAAAATTTGAACTTCAAATCAAAGTTACTACAAACATATCATGTTATTAAATTGAAAAAATCCAAACAAATTATTGAGAAAAAAATTTAAATTTATGAAACATTTCAATCATAAAAAGAAATATATTAAATATTTTGATAGTCATTATTTGGAATAATTATGATAAAAAAATTTGCAGATTGAAAAAATACATCTATATATTATATGATCAAGAAATAAATAATTTTTAAATTTTTTTATATAAAGTTTTAATTATATGATTGTTAGTGTTATGGAAGAAACAAAATAATTGACTATCTTATCTAAGTTATGACTAAGTTTATTTTGTAATCTTACTTGGAAAAATGAATATTATATTTTTTAGAATTATACGCTAGCAAAAATTTTGATTTCTTAGTAATTATCAAAGATTAGATTCTAAGTTATGAATTTCTTTTATCACATATAAGTTTATGATGTAACTGACTAAATAAAATAATTTGATTAACTAAAGTTTGTATTTTTCTTGACTAAATGATAAGCTATGACTCTAGAATTTTCAGGATCGTTAATGACATACATAAGAAAAAAAGTATGTATAAAATAACAAGTTAACTCCACGATATAATTTCATTTAATTTTATTTCTAAAAATTAATGATTACTATCAAGTTTAATATTGGTGAACAAAATTTGCATATCTACCATACTTAATTACCATGATAATTCTAAAATATTATAAACAGAGAGCCAGACAACTATGTTTTAAAAAATTTTGATATTTTGTTGTAAGTACTTGTGTCATGCATGAAGAAAATTATATTCCAGAATATATTTGAAATTTCACTGTATTTCAATGAAATTTATTGTGCAAAACAAAGTTTGGGTCTGAAGATTAACAGGAAACATCACTCTTAGAAGAGCAAAAATTAGCAAAAACTCGTCAGTAGTAAATTCAAATGGAACTTAGTTTCGAAAGTACGACTCAAATGATGAAATTTATAAATGTATATTTTTTAGCATTATATACATCAAACAGTGCATTCATAATGACAAGCATTCTCAAAGGATGAAACATGGGAACTACGATATGTGACTTGACTCATAGTCATATCTAGAAAACGCACATAATAAATGATGACAATCTAAATTATGTCATAGATAGCTTATACTGGATTTTTTTTATGATAATCGTTTTCGATAAAACATCAGCTAACTAATTTTTTTGACAAAACTCAAGATAGTTGAATTTAAGCAAGATATGACCAAATTCTCACAATACTCTAATTTTAAGCATTCATGTTCAGGTCAAAGCGTCATATTTATGAAGATACTTAATTTGCAATTGTCACTTATCATACATGTAATTTTTGCTAGACAAGGTGGAGTTGTTAGTTGGTATTTCTCTATCCAAGTTATCATTTTTTTTATGAAGATTAACGGTTATAATCAATATATAATTAATCTCAAAGCAAAAATACATTCAAAAAACACACATAATCACATAAATTTTCTCAAATATGATATCATATTTATAAAGCACTAGCTAACAAGGTTGATCATATAGCATCCAAGTACCATCTACATATCACGATATAGTTGAATGAACTAAAATGAATCATGCATGTTGACTAACTATTAATAACTAAAAATTAACTAAAGTGTGATGATTACAGATATAAAAATTGTTGATGAGATTTTTTTCATTAAATACTAATTCTTTATTTGTTACTTTGATAAAAAAATTGATTTTAAAAATCTTTAGAAAATAATAAATGAAATTTAAATATAAAAAAAATCTACAAAATGACTAAAATTACCAAAATATTGTTTAATGTGATGGTTTAAAACGTTTAAAAAATATTAGTTCAACTTTTGGATAAACAATCTATAAAATAAAATCTTTCAATAACGTAAATGAAAATTTTGAAATTAGTCAATATTTTTTGTATAGAATTTTTTCATTCCAACTTTAAAAGCAGTGATTTATAATTCTTAATCCTGATTTTTAAAAGTTAACAACAAAATAAATCTTATGGAGATAAAATTTACTTCTTATGATTTAAAATAAGTTAAAAAAACCCAGCCAAGAGTAGAGTAAAGTTTTATATACTAAACAATTTGGATTTATAATTGTATTGCAGAGTCAAGTTAGAAGTGGCAAAAGGTTGGGGGGAGGGGAGGAGACATATTTCGTGCCATATCTGCGGTGCGATGAGATTCGAGATTTCCATCACTCAAGAGTATGCCCGAGCTCCCGGACCCTCGTCACTAAGGGCTCCTCAAAAATGAGGGAACGCGACCTCTGCCCGCCCGGGCTTTCTGCCCGCAGCCCGAACCCCCCTCCTCACCCGGGCCCGCATCCCGACCCCCTCCCCCCGCAAGGAGAGGGACGCCCACCATCTTGATATGAACGAAAAAGCACAGCTAGTGCTGCTGAGATGATTCAGATGGATTTGTACCTGTTGAGCCGTGAGCACATGTACCTGCCGCCAGATCTGGCAGTCCGTTGCAGTACAATGCTCACCAGCTAGATTACTCTAGCTGAAATTATGTAAGACTTGAGGCACCTGATTCAGGAACCTGAGAGCAGGTAACTACTTTGAACTCCATACTAACATGGAGCGGGACTGCAGTGCTGGGAGTCATGCTTGGTATTTGGGGGGGTAGTGAGCGGTGTTATTATTTATGAAGGACACCCCCAACCCCTAACGTTTAGGGGTTGTATAACGCAAATAGGCTTATAGGCACCGCCGATTGAGGTAATAAAATGTTAAAAAGTGGTAATTACCACTTTTAAATTTCTACCAATTACCACTTTTAAGCTAAAAGTGGGTTTACCACTTTTAAGCTAAAAGTGGGTTTACCACTTTTAAGGTGGCCAGCCCTAACCCCCTGAGCTGGATCCCCCGCCGGGCGGATGGATGTCCGGCCGGGAGGGGAGGGGATTTTAATTGATTTTTTTTTCAGTTGCTTTAATTTTACGCTATGTAAATAAAATTAGATGAAATTAGTTTATTAATAATAAAAAAGGAATGAAAAAATCTAGATTTGTGACTTTCTCAATTGAAACGAGTTTGTGTACTATCTTGAAATTTAAAATTTTAAAATATTTGTTTACAATTTTTGTAGGTTATAATATTTTTAAAAGAATCTGCTAATCTTTGAGTTCAAAAAAAAGTTAATATGATCTGATATGTGAAAAAAATTAGCAGATTTCATTTCGAGGTTTTCAAACCTTAGTTTTCATCAGATATTATTTGCGACATTAGGTAACGTGATATTCATACTTTACAATAGATGATAACTAAATTGACAAGGACATGAATATACAAAGAGAATTGTTTGGTGTTTTTTTTAGTCTTGAAGTCAAAAGTTTATGAGTCTAGGGCAAGGAGTAGGAAAGGCGAACGGTATGGATGTTCGCGAAGAGTTGGATATCGATGTCGTCTTCGCACATGCTGTGGAAGGGAGGAGTTCGTTGAAATTGTCAAGCTGTGCTCACCATGAGTTTCGAAAAGAGGACAATCGCGAATCCGAAACTCGAGGCAATTTACCAACAAACACAGAGGAGAAGAACCGAGAACTAGAACATTACACCACAAAGAGAAAGGTGGACTCTTTCATGATGGCGGGAGGGGGAGTTGGCAGCTTTAAGCTCCCTCCAGGCAAAGTCAAGCACGGTTCAGCGTGTACCCGAAGACATCGTCTTCGTGGACTCGAAGACGATGTCTTCGGTTCTGTGAAGAGACCTTCGAGCCGAGTCCTTGCGACTACCGATGCACGCGCAAAACTCCGCTTCAAAACTGTGCATGTAGGAATCAATAATCTCGGCAGTAGTCAGAAGAAGAGCGGGGACGTGTGCCACAAGACCGAAGGAGACGGATAGAGCTAGTGGTCTGGTTGCTTGTTCTCCGAGACATCTCTGTTTACAAACACGAGCAGAAAACGTGGCTGATTCGACCCAGTCCTCGAAGTTGGATCAATCTGTGTTCGGAATATCAAGACTTCGACCTTCCTGAAGACGGAGAGTACATCCACCGGCCACCGTCATCGTACAAGTCGAGTTAGAGGGCATCCGCGGTCCATGCCGTCTGAAGATGAGTGGGATCAGAATTCAGGCAGGTGGAAACTGCGAATGTGGTGGGCGAACATGACGACGAATCGTCGAAGACGCCTAGTGGCTCTGCTTGCGCTCTCGGTGCTCGCCTTCCTGGCATTGCAGAAATTCGACAAAAATGCGGAGAAGAGACCTGCGACAGGCTCGAGTGCCCGGCTGCAATTGCAATCCAATGGGTCGGACTGTCTGAGAGTTTGTGGCAACGTCTCGATCCCCTATCCCTTCGGACTTTCACCACAATGCGCCTTCAGCTCCTACTTTGTGCTGGACTGCAGGACCGACCTGGGACCAAATCTCACTTCGCATTTACCAAGTCCGTGGCCGGTTCTGACTCACATAGCGGCCACATCCACTCTCGGACAAAGTTTCAGCAATGGCACCATAACAAATGGATTTTTCGAGGTGAATTTTCTGCCAGTAACGCAGATACAATCTAACTTCATCCTCATAGATACGACGAATATCAAAGCGATGGGCTGCGAGAAAACGGCCACTGCCAGCCTTACTCTGGACGCGCAAGGCCCCTACTGGATTTCTGAGCGGAACGTCTTCATCGTCGTATCTTGCAGTGCTCAAGGATCGGCTACGGGTTCTAGTAGTTCTCTGAGTAACGGTTTCAGCACGACGTGCGGTCCAGTGTCGTGTATCAACCAGTACGTGATGCCGTACTGTGGCTTCTATGACTGCTGCATTCAGACCATTGGATTGACCAAGACAGTATCGATGACAGGGCTAGGAATAGCGTTCGCGCAGTTTACAAATTGTGGCTACTCCACCCTTTTGTATCCAGATTCATTTGTTGAAGGCGGGAAAGGAGTTGGTGATGGATACTACGGAGTCGCTTTGTGGTATAACATCCAGAGGGGGGTGGATATTTACAACTGCTTTGAAGCTGCAAAGGATACAGAGAAATTTGAATGCTCCACGCCTGAACAATGCACCGACTTGAAGGATGGCTACTATTGTCATTGCGATAAGGAGGGCTACGAGGGAGATGGTTATAAATTGGGCACCGGCTGTAAAGGCAAGTTGAGGCTGATAATTTTATCGTGCATCTAGGATTTATGCCCGTCTTGTTCCAGATCCTTCGCTACCTTGAAAATCTAAGTCTCAGATGACAACTACAAGTTAGATTCCCAAGACCGGAACTGCCGCTTTTATCGTTGCACTAAGTGCATGGCATGCCTCAGCCTGTTCCTCTGCAAACTCAAGTCTCGGTCGGTTCCGGAAATCTTGGTACCGCACAGCGAAGATGCCGCACTGTCTGGTTGAAACTTAAAGCTTTCAATGTGTCGGATCCTTTTCATTTGATTAGGTCGGAGATTCAACTGTAACGTTGGGAATCCCTTGGCTAACATGACTTGTGCTCATGCCAGATATCAACGAGTGTGAGGGGTCGAACAATTGCTCCAGTATAGCTACATGCGTCAACACCGATGGTAGCTATGAGTGTAAATGCCCTGACTTAATGGAACTGGACCGTGGCAACAATTGCACTTGTAAGTTTCCCTTGACCTGATATTCCATATTCCTTCCATATTCCTTAGTGTCGACATTGAAGCTGAGATTGAGTAGAGGATATCACTTGAGGCCCGCCAGTCGACTGTCAGGGATTCATCCCTGATAATCGTCCATCTGAATTTACGGACCACAGTTTGATATAATAGAGGTTTGTGAATTGACACGAGCAGGGATCGATCAGTGTAAAAATAAGACCAAAGTCTGCTCCCCAGATGCTGAGTGTACTTTCGACAGCAGCTCTGGCGATTTAAATTGCACTTGCCAAGGTGGAACTTTCGGAGACGGGCGCGTAAACGGAACAGGTTGCAGACTCAAAGAGACTTCCAATTTGCCCGTCATAATCGGTGCGTACTTTTCATGTATTTGTTCATTTTTCGTCCGCGAATCACTGCTTCCATCCAATTGCCGAAATTCCATTTTCGCCATGTCCAGTTTATATATTGATGTGAAGCGCGGAAAGTATGAGTGAGGTTCAAGACAAGTGAGTTGCAAGATTTCTGACCTAGTATCATCACCAACTGTCCATGCGTTGTCGCAATTCGCATAACAGGTGTGAGTGTCGGTAGTGTGGTAGCGTTCATCATCATCAACAGCATTCTATTGTGGTATTTCTTTCGGAGGAGGCGGCTTGCGTTCGATCCAGCAATTTTCTCACAGCAAGAGCTGCTGAATGAGATCGAGAACAAAGAGGGTGCCAAATACTGCAAACTTTTCACCTACAGCGAGCTTCGAGAGGCAACGAAAGACTTCTCGGTCGAGCTCGGATCTGGAGGATTCGGCACCGTATTTGAAGGAACCCTGCGGGACGGAACCAAGGTTGCCATCAAGAAGGCCAAACACGGAATGGGCGAGACACGAAACGAGGCGAAACAGTTCGTTAATGAAATTGTCATTCTGTCGCAATTGAATCATCGGAATCTCGTGAACTTGCTGGGATGCTGCTTGGAGACACGGGTACCCGTCCTGGTATACGAATTCGTCTCTAATGGCAATTTGCACGAACACATCCAAATGAGACGTCCAACGGAAGCTCAGAGGTCCGCTGAGGCAGTGGTTGACAACAACAACTACTTCTGTCATCCACCCCTAAATTGGACTTTACGTTTGAAGATAGCAATTGAGACAGCGGAGGGATTAGCATATCTCCACTGGGGAACGTCTCCCCCTGTTTACCATCGAGATGTCAAGTGCGCCAATATTCTTCTGGATGACACGTACAATGTAAAAGTGGCTGATTTTGGTTTGTCAAAACTCGTCCCCCTCGAGGACACAGATGCATATGCGGTCCCAACTGCAATACAAGGTACGAGCTACTGTGACCGCTGTTAAGAGTCTCTCGATCTACATATTTTTTTACAAAATGTACTCAGGTTTATAACGGATGAATGGATGTGTTTGGATTGGTTAGAATGCCAGTCCAATTAGATGTATCGCTCGCTTGGCTGAAAAGGCGTTGAGCACTTATTTCACCAACGATGTTCCAAGATGATGTTCGTTGATTACAGTTGTTTGGTTCGTTGCTTGTGCAGGTACTCCTGGCTATATGGTAAGTCAACTTCGTTGATATTCAGGTAGTATATGTATCTTTCAAGATGAATGTAATCATGCCCTGACGCTTTAAAACATAGGAATCACTTTGTTAAAGTCTGTGATTCCGCGGCTGATTATCTATCGAGACTATATTTCTGGGTAAGTTTCCCAGTGAAACTTACCAATCCCAGACCACATTCTACTTCCTACCAAGATTTCTTCTTCCTCATTTCTGAGTTTCCTGTTTTACGTGATCTCAAATCGTAAACATTCAGCATATACTAAAGTTCATGCATTGATTCCTACAGGACCCAGCGCTTTTTGACCAGTACGAGGTGAGCTCCAACCCAAGTTGAAGATCTCGTTGTTGCCTCAGTTCGAAAAGTTGTTCCATACTGAACAGAAAAGCTCAGCAATTCTGTTCAGCTCGACTTGTTTATGAGTTTACAATTCTGGAAGTATGACTTCCCTTGAAATATGTCACTGGAACTCATGTCTTGCATTGGCTTCTTTGTGCACTGCAGTTAACGGACAAATCAGATGTATACAGCTACGGTGTACTGCTTCTCGTTATTCTCACTGGGCAGAGACCAGTGGATCTTAAGAGACAGCCTAGGGATCAAAATCTTGTCAACAGATGCAACCGTTTGATGACTCAGGTTTGTAGATTTCTTATACCTACGATCCCTCGCCAAGGGCTTACTGCTGGGTCTTCAAAGTGCCCGATTGCATTTTTGTTTGGCAGCAGATTCAGACGTTAGGTGGGCCTAATGTGTTTGCACAAAGTAACTAGGCTGCGTTGAAGTGTGGTATATCTAGGTACGTATGTTAATGCTAGCTCCTCTCGAACTGATTTGACTTAATACTGAAATCTTCAAGTGAATTTGGAAGTCACCTACGGCAGTTCTCACCTGCGTAAGACGAGATGTCTTCACTCAACTAAGTCTTTCAAGCATCTCACTCTCTGCTGGACTTAGAATATGTATTAACTATGATGATGAAACGTTACTTTTCCTGGTTGAGCACAGGGTCTTTTCGCAGATATCATTGATCCAGAGTTATCAGGGGCGGTTGAGAGTCCAGACACCCTGGAAGCCATCGATGCAGTTGCCAAGGTATCAATCTCTCTCCTGGATAACACTCCTGAACATACGTCCTTCTGTGATATCCCGTGGATTGTTGTTGTTGGTTTCCTATTATTTCCAATCAAAGCCTTCCCAGTGTTTCAGGTGTCACTAACATAGCTCGTATTGCAGCTTGCATTGAAGTGTGTAAGCAGAGATGGCCAGGATAGGCCAACCATGAAAGAAGTGGCTTCGGAGTTACACACTATTCGAGGAAAGACAAAGACGAGGACCTCAGTTTCAAAAATGGTTAAGAGCCTGACGAAGAAGGTTAACATTTCAAAAGAGTACTCTTTGGTTCCACTTGCTGATGGACAATTGAACAATTCCTACTACACATCTACCTCAAGCTCCACCCTAGGCCTACCATGGTCGGAAACAGAAAGCTCCCAGCTGTCTTCCAGTGGACTCAGTGAGTTTGAACTTTCGAAGCAAGAAAGAAAACCGGTTCTTGGAAACCCTTGAGTATGGGATCATTTTGTTCTATCTTTAGCGCCTGGAAAAGGAAGAGAGTGTGTGATGATCCGAGGTATTAACAATCATTCGATCTGGGTGATTGTCTGTTGCTGGATCCTTTTTCGGGCTTGCAGCTCCAGTTTTTTCGGGTGTCTTGATTTAGAATTCATCCTTTCCTAGAGTAGAGAAAGAAGCATTCTCCAGTATTCCAAAAGTTAGTCATGGCCCATGACTAGCTTTTGGAAGACTGGAGAATGCTTCTTTGAATTATTCATCCCATGACTCATGGGATGAATAAGCACCTTTGGTTGCAGATTAGAGAGTCCGAACTGTAAATTCTGTTTTTTCCTCATCTGAGTTTAGTGTAAATACTATTGATCATGTAAACTACACTTAGGCTCTTACGTAGATCCATGTACTACTAAAACGAGGACCAACTAACATCAGCGATCAGGAGAAGTAGATTAGGTTATTAGAAAAATGAGATGATAGATTAGATTAAAGAGTATGTAGAAGAGCAAATTTTGTTGGAGATTTGGTTTGATAGCTGATTAATCTTCACGCCGTATGCTCCACAGATAGAAGCGGGGTGGTTTTACACATTCAATACATGTTTCAATGAAAGAGATCTGTTTATTTGGGTCTTACAATAAGATCTAAATATTTAGATCAATCAAAACAAAGAACCTAGTCTCAGTTACGTGAATCACTTTTTTCTGTATTGAATCTCGATTGCATGAGTTTCTCTGTGAAATCTTGTTTCGGGAAACAATAGGTATCAGAGAGATTGGAATCGACTCGACAGGATTTGTAGTGAGTGGCATTGACAGACTAACACTAGTAGGAGATGAGGAAAGATGATAAGCAGGCCTCTGTGCGAGAGAATGTACGCAGGAAAGGTGAATTATGAAATCTGTAGAGTTTGCCTAAAATCTCCTCACCTTGCGCAAGAAGATGACGTGGACCAGAAAGATTGCTAGGGCCTTCTTTTCCATCTGATTCGTGCCCTTCAGAACTATTGTCCAGCGGATTTTATTGCGAGAGGGGTTTCGAGTTGTGCAAGAACGGGAAGATGCTTTCGCTACTTAGTGACGCTGTGTGTATTTTTTCTGCGAGGGCTTGATTGTTGACAGATTTTGGTGCGCACCGCACCACCTGCAATCTCGTCGTTTGACTCCTCCAAGGTCTCGCCTCTCTTTACGGACTCAAGAGCCCGAGTGAGTATTCATTCTGCGAAGGCCCGTGTGTTCGGAAAATTTGGGTGAACCACCTCCTGCATTCTAGTCTTTGGACTCCTCCGAGGTCTCGCCTGGCTCTGTGGACTCGAGAGTCCGAGTGACGATTCGGCAAATTGACGTGGATCAACCCAGGATTGCACATCTGCGGTGAACAACTCACTTGGGTCGGGACAAGATCTGAGTATTTGAGAGGATGGGGTTCACAATTTAACGACTGGACATTCATCATGTCATCTTGTCTTTGCATTCGTATTTGAACCTAGACGCATGGGAGCAAGAATAGAATGACGTTTGACATTCCCGACCGTGGAGAAATTGATTCTCCGAGCAAGCAGATAAACCTCAACGCCGTCGCAGTCTGAACTTAGCTTGTTCTCACTACTCGCATCACAGAAGTTTGACTTATGAAATTGTTGGTTTTGCGATGTGGATTTTATTTTCTGACAAAGTTCAAATTAGTTCTGACTGAGAAAACGACAATTTCGTCCAATCTCGTATCTTTACGTGATTTCAATGAGAGCGGAGTGAGTAGTGAATACGACCTGTCAATAGCCATGTGTGTGGAAAGCTACGCTTTCGGAAGAAACTCATTCTTTGCATGTGCTTGAGTGCTATATATAATGAAGATGAAATATTTTATATTACGTATATGTTAAATTTGACAAATGATTAATTTTACTTCCAAAAAAGCACGATGATTTTCACATTTACAAGTTTATACGTTATAATTTACACAAACCTTCATCCATTAGATACAAAAGTAAATTTCATTGTGCTTTGATTCAGTCTTGATATATCATCACTACGGCCATTGTTGTTATGATGTCAACATGCTTTATCACATGAGTTATTTCAAAAGTAAGAGACAAGATATTTTCTCTACAGAGAATTGAAATCTACAAATTGATAGTAAATTTGTGCATTATACTAAGAATACAAATTGTGAAACTAATGTTGATTATATGATGATGGCAGAAGATGAATATTACCATCGTAGATCATGGTTTATTATAATAAATAATGTATTTTTACATATTCATGAATAAAGATCTTGAAACGGAAATTTTTTTTTACAACATGCTTTCATATGAAAAAATGGAAATTGTGAAATAAATTGTTGATTATCGCTTTCGGTTAGTTGGAGTGATTTGTAATGTTCAAGCAAAGAGAGACATTCAAAATGAGTCTCAAATTTATGTGACGCCTCAAGGGTTGATTTACAAATTAGTTAAGATGCACACATGATAAATTATTAAAAAGATTTTTGATCCATATTGTGATCTTATGAAACAATTTTGGGGCGAATTCTATGTTGATACGATTGAAAAAGATCACAAAAGATTTCTTCATGCTTACAACTCCAAAGTGGGAGTGAAAATTCAAATTTGTAGGTATGATCATGCCACGAAGTTCAACGATGCGTGGGATGATTTGGATGGTTGGTTTGATTACTTACGTTGATCATGTGGAGTGTTGACTGTCGCATTTGCCAACTCAATCCATGTGCGTTTTTGAAATTTGTTTTATACCAAAGAAAATCTATACATCCAATTCAGAACATTAGATTTCAAGCCAAATGTTTTTGAAGATTTCAATTAAATTAAATTCTTGTACGTTTGTAAAAAAATTTCTATCGACAAAAATTATTAAGATTAAATTAGAGCATAAATCTTCAAGTCAAATGCTTATGAAAATTTCAATTGAGTTGAATTCTTCCACGTATTTAAGCTTTCAATAAACAAATTCTCAATATCAATTCAAGAGTATCATGCTTCAAGCCAAATGTTTATGGAGATATTAATTGAGTTGAATTCATGTGAGTCTTTAATGTTTTAATTGTGTTTTATATGCATACGTAAGATTTTTAGTTTGGAGTTTAAGGTTTTACATGTATAGTTATTCTCATCGGCCAAATCAGGTTTTAACACGTATTGTGGACAACTAACCCTAGAAAACTTGGTGCAATTTGGTGTCTTGATAGAAACTGATGCAATTTCGTGTCCGGATTGCAAGACGAATATGGAGCTCTTGTTTTGATTGATAGATTATTTTTTAGTACCGTTGAATGGCTTCGTTTTCTAATTTCGATGGTGGATATTCCATGATATTTCATAGAATAGTTTAGACTATCAACAGTGAGTAAAGATGCAAATGCTTGCAAGTGGAGAGATACATAGTAAGTAAGTTGATTAGAAAAGAGTATTGGTGCAAATGTTTGAAGATTTGCTGTGTGGAAATTATTCTCGTCTCTTCAATCTTACTCTGCTTTATTATCTCATTGAAATCACTCTCTCATGTATCAAGAGACAATCTATCGAAATCAAATCTAGATTAGAATTGAACATTAAAATGCGTTTGTATTATGCTTACTAAATTTCAAAATTATTAAAATGAGGCAGAATAGAATTTTAATCTAAATTAATTTTGGTAATTTTTATACTTTACTACCGGTGTTAGAATCACAATCTCAAAGGTCATGCAAGGGGGGTGTTATGTATTTTTCAATTGACATTCATAATTTTTAATTAATATTTTCAATATTAATATATACTTTTTTAATGAAAATACTAAAATAAAATAATTTTTTTTAAACATTTCAATTTAATGTAAAAAAATATACATATTCATCAAAATATAAAATATTTATAATGTTGGTAAGATATATGAAAAAATTTTAAAATTTATTATTTTAAAAATGAATATTTATCGTAAAATTATAATAAAATTAATTAATTTTTACTTGATTATATAAACATAAAAAATATTTATTTCAAAATATATAATATAATATTAAAACAATCATATAAAAATTAATTAAAATATTATTTGATGCCTGTACATATAATTTGATTATAATACTTAGACGACGATAACCGGGAGTTGTGGGACAATCTGGTAACTATGGGATTCGTGCGGCGCAATGCTGTGGGCACTGTATGTGGAGCTGTGACTGAGCTGTCTGATTACGCTGCAGATATCTGCCCAAGCTGGAGCAGTAATATTTGGCAACTAATGGCAGCAGTGTGTTGTGTCAATTTTCTCTGCAACTCACAAGCCAGGTTCCAATGAATTTGGTGAGCAAACGCAGAAGATTCTTGGCTGGAATTCTTTCTGGGGTCTTATTAAGTAACATGATTCTTTCTCCGGTCCTCTCCCAGTCTACTGAGGGCTCTACACAAGGTGAGTCTGCAAATTGGCTTTCTACGGTGAATAATATCAAGAAATTTATTTCAATTTAAGCTTGCAGCTCCAACGATAGCAAATTATTGGCGATTGTCTGAAGCTATGAAACTATAAAATCAGGCAGTGCGATAGTGCTGATGAATAATTTTGCAACTAAGGATTCATAAGCATCAGCTGTTGCGGAGTAAGTGGAGTAGACCCTGTCACCTCACTTGACTGGATCACTGATAAATCTCATCTGGACTCGTACAAAAGTCTTTTTGATGAGAATGTCACCGCCACCGCCGATGTTCAGTACAACAAGAACTCACCTAGCGTGCTGAATGGCGAACAGTTGCAAATTGCTCTGGTATTACTTCCCAATTACACTTAACACACAACTCCGGGATCGCAAAATTATCTTCTTCGAGCAATGTTTTCCAGCCTAAATTTGACTCTGAATGAAACTGCATTATCAGGAATTGCCACTCGGTTCTACCTTACTGTCGACTCCACCTACATCCCCACAATCGAGCTACTGCTATCGATTGTCTGCTACCGCAAACAATCGAGCTGGTCGTCTCTTCATTAGATGACAAATTTGACGTTTGTCTCGCGCCTGTTGGAAGACAAGTCCTAAATGCCAGCTATCTCAACTCTGGAGTTGCGTCCGTTGAATCCAGATACCTATGGCAGATCTGGTCAGTCGAAAGACAAGCAACAGTCAAGCTATTTCATGCTGGTTGATCATTTCCACTTCGGAGGATTACCTGATACAGAGTCGCCTCCTCTCAGGTGCACATGCGAATGAGAATTCAAGAAGAGTGGAGCGAGACTAGCTTTACCTCATCATGTTGTCCAGCATGTGACGTGCATGGTGACCATTGACATTTTGCTTCATTATCCACGCAGGTATCCCGCAGACCCTTTCGATCGTAAATTTTCATCCCCACGAATTCCCGAAGGAGCGCAGTTTCAGAGTTACAACAGTACCTGAGATGCAAAGCTTAGGTATGGCGGGGACAATGTTCGCTTTTTTATTGCAGTCATGAGATCGATATGGAGGGGAAAAAATATGTGATCCTCCATACACTTTGATGTTTATGTGAAGACCGCTAGAGCCCTCCGTCCACAACCAACATTCTGGTTCCAGATGTTATGTTCAAACGTAGATTCTGGAGCTGTGAATCCTCATCAACGTGTCCACCTAATCGACGGTGATCAACCTTGGATCTGGTCGGCGTTTGATGTACCCGGTTCTTCCGATTTTCATCAAGTATATATGAAGGACCAGGTCGTCGGTAGCGAATCGTTTACAAACAGAATTGAACGAAATGAAACCATAGAAGCACTTGTTCTGATAAATGCAGCCGAGATTCATGGAGTGTTTGCAGCAGAGGCAGTGAGGACTTCAAAAGTTGATGGTAAGTGAAGGCCACAGTTAGCATATAAGTCGATTGTTCACCGACAGCTATGCTTGCAAAATATAGTCATTGAATGACTGAGAAATTATTACGGTTCTGTTTCTTCAAACTTTGTCAGTGGATGAAGTCAGGAAGTTTTCTCCGGATTTCGCACATGTTCTCTAGACACAGCTGGCGATCCATGTTTTCCAGTTCCCTGGAACTGGCTAGTTTGTAGTATCGAGTTGCCCCCTACAATGACCCAAATGTAAGTTTGTAATCCAAGAATTTCTTTCAATGGTACTGATCACACAATCAGAATCTACATTTTTAGCAACGCAAGAGTTGACATAATCTACATTCATAGAAACACAAGAATTGATCTCCTTCTGACGATGACCATATACAGCTCAAATCTTGCAACGTGGGTAAATTGAGATTATACTTTGCCGCGCACGGACGATATGAATAAGATTTTTTTGACGTTGCAGAAACCTCGCTTCGAAGCCGTGAAAGGAGAGTTGGATCTTGATATGTGAAGTCGTCTCACCGTCTTGGACTTGTCAAATAAAAAACTCAATGGACGCAAGCCAATATCCTTAGTGACTTTTTCTCACATGAATTGCTCAAGGATTTGTCGCATCAGATCCCTACAATTTTTGTCTTTTTGTTGATTAATATATAGCTTCCTTTGACGGGTCCGTCTCTCTGTCAGTAATCTTACTTTCGAAGGTGTGGCCGGTGTATTGCCTAGTGTATTTGGAGCATTGAGTCAATTGACAATTTTGGATCTGTCTGAAAACAATCTCAACGACTCTTTCCCTGATTCTCTCGGAAGAATCCACACTCTCAGAGAGACGTAAGAACCCTACTCACTCGCGCTTCGGATGACATAGATGCAAGCAGGTGTCTCTATGCTGACAATGGTTCCATCAGTTGTGCCATACTGGGTGATGTCATTGCAGTAATTGTAGAATTTTCATATCAACCTTTGATTGAAGGTGTGTTGACTTTTAAGTTTGAGGACAACGTCGTTCATCATTTGCATAGATCTAAAGTTTCCGATTTGCCAACTTTAGGAACATGGGACAAAACAAGCTGCATGGAGAGTTACCATTATTCAGTCCAAAATCACTTGACAATCTGGAAATGCTGTAAGTTGTTCAACATCCCACAACGCAAGTAAGATGTTTCGTGACTTCAGTAACATTGACAAAGTTCGTAGATAACTATCGGTTGAAATCGTTTCTACATATTTTCTAGGTGAATTCAAATTACGAAATTAGTTTCACTCGTGAGCATCGTTGGCGTCAGTTTTGTCAACTTAATATAAAATGTTGTTATTCAGTTGGATGGCATAGCTAGCTAGAGTTGGAAGACAATTTGGAATGAAGGAGACTGTTCAGTACTAATTCTTCATGGAGGGGAGATGATTTTGTTCATTCTAATGATCTTCCCATTAAAACTACTGCAGATCACAGTTGAGCAATATGTTTAGAGGGCCACTGGATTCATTATTGGAAGCATTAGACGAATCGATTCAAAACTTATTAGTTCAATGATCAGTTTCTGTTTCGAGTTTATGCCACTTTTAGAGCGCTTCTTGTTATTGTAGGTCCCATATCCAGTGACATTCCGTCAGAATTGTCACTCAATGAGGATTGAACATCATGTACTGTTCGAAGATAATGTAGTTAAACATCTCCAAGAGCTTTTTTCCAAATTCTTATAATCGAATATAAAAGACAAATATAAAACGTGTGTTGCTTGCAGAGACCTCACCAATAACAAATTCGTCGGAGATGTACATAGAAATATAAAAATGCTAGAAAACTTGGAGAATTTGGATATGTCCAACAACCAATTATCGAGCGAGTTAACAGTCAACTTCACTAAACTCAGGAATATGAAATACCTGTGAGTACACGTTTCAATTAGAGTTAGATAAGACTTGGACCTTCGATTGAACAAAGCAAAATTTGACGTCAGGATTCCTTGCAGTCGAGAAGATGTTTTCTTTTTATTGTTTAAAAGTATCTCGATTCTAAATGAGACTGAGATTTCAGTAGCTCGAGCCTTAATAAATTGAACGGTACAGTGCCTGACAACATATGGAACAGTCGCAATCTTCAACTTTTGTAAGTACACAGATAGTTAATGTATATCAGTAGTTAATGTAGCGAAGTCACTGGATGTTGATTCAATTATATGAAGAGAAATTACTAAAGTATTATGGAACCAAGCAAGATAAGTGGTCCGTTCTGTATGATTTGAATTTCAATAATGCTTCCATTCTACGGATAGCCACTTGGATTTGTGTTAAAATTAAAAAAACGTCCAACCTAGCAATAGAGGTTGAGGAGAAAGCTATAGTGCGTGTGTGGGAGCATCCGAGCACACATGGGGAGCACTCTACCCATGTGGTGGATAGAGAAATTAATTTTTTTAAGAGAATAGTATTTAGAAATACTATTCGTGAGTAATCCATTCCTTTTTGCATTACAATTGAAATTTTGTTGAGTTTTGCTTACCGTTGTTATTTGTGTACAAATATCTCACACCCTTTTCAATCTGGTTCTCAAATAGAAACTTTCAGTTCTTGAAAATCCCTAAGATCTTAAACTTGAGTTGCATGAAGTGAATCATACAAATCTCGAGTAGTCATCTACAAAGATTATGAGATATTTCTTTCTAAAGCTTGAGGAACAAGGGGAAGGTTCCCACACATCAAAATGAATGGAATAGAGAATTTTTTGTGAGCTATGCACTTCAATGCCAAATGCAACTTTCACATGTTTTACAAATATATAATGTTCACAAAATTTTTACCTGCATTGTCTAATTTTGGGCAATAAATTATGTTTGTGTAAAATGGCCAAATTGATCTCATTGGTGTGGTTCAATTGGTTATGCCACAAATGAAAAATCAAATTTAAAAATGTAGTATCATGTGACTCTCCAAAGATCATTGTTCACTCCAAGATGTATAAATTTTTCAGCGTTGAGCTACTCATGAGAATGTGAAATCCATTTATCACACTCAAAATTTCACTATTGATGTTTCACTTGAATTCTTTCAAATCCAATTCTCCAAGTAAAATCAAGTTTTTACACATACTAGAAATGTGTCATAAGTTGATACTCCCATCAAACATTTGAATACTCACAAATCCAATGCCAACAATTTTGCAAGGTTGATCATTTTGCATAAAATTTGTACCAGTTGACCGTATGTAAGAACTAAAAACCCCATAGCGTGATAGATGTGATTATAGCAGGATTAATAAAAAATACATTCATCATTTTTTGGATGGATGGAAGTACAAAGCACATTTTCAAATTTCTTGGTTTCAATCACACTTGCCATGGATTCATCATTTGTCTTACTACAAAATTTTTTGCTACTGTGACTAGATTTGTCACATTTTTAGCACTTGATGTTCTTATTATCTTTAGATTTAGACATAATTCTAGGTCTATGTCTATGTCAAGATTTGGTTTTCATCTTGATATTTTCATTGTTTTTCTTCCTAGTAGGTATCATATTACGAGAGACTGTCAATGTAGTAAACGATGAAGTGGATTGAACAAAAAAGGAATGCATATACAACAATTAATTCTGTTGCATGTTGTCAGTCAATAAATCAGTAATAATTTCATTATATGTAACGTTTTACTTGTCAAGTGAAGCAATATTTGTGAGAGTTACTAGTATGAGGCGAGAAAAAACTCAGTAATTGAATTGCTTTTGGCTCATTACTGAAATTAATATATCAAGATCCACAATCTAATCATTGAAGACATCTACATAGTTTTGGATCTGAGCATCTTTCGCCATGCTTAAACTGATGAGCTTCAAAGTCATGTACAATTGATTTGAAAGCTATTGCTCATGATACTTTTCACGCAATACCGCAAACAAATTTGCTACCGTTGGCATCGACTCCATTCGCTTGAAGACATTTGGCTTGAGATACAATACCACAATACTCGGCGATTGGTATTAAATGTCATTTCAATTATTATAATCTATGTCGTCTGGTTGTGGCTTAAGCACCTTACTCAAACCCATGGCAACAAATACAATAGTTATTGGTTGTTCCCATAAGACATAATTAATCCGTTCATCAAATTTTTCCATCTCAAACCATGGAACTCCAAGGTTACTCACCACTATTGATTGCTCTTTATCCAAAAACGTAAGCTGAGGTCTGCTAGTAGTTTTTACATCTCATTGTGATGCAATTGGGTTGCTTTTTAGATTGCTCAAATTGCTCATTTCTCAAGAAATTGACAAAAATACTGTATGTATTCCCAACATTTAATCACAAAAATCATCAAAAAATGAATATTCTTGTAATTAAAACCTAGTCTATCCTTGCGTAGCTCATAAGCTAACCCACTTGAATGTAAAAACGTTTTGTCAAAATCATACTTAAATAAAAAGTAATTAATCCTAGACTAGAAAAAATATAAATTTGACTGTAGATTCCCCGAGTACTTCTTTAGGATTACAAATTCTTACGTTGTACATTTTCAACACCATCTTTTCTACTGCATGCTCAACTTGACAAAAAATCACTCTGCAAATTTTCAGCTCAAACATAGTTTATTTACCTGGTCAAATCTTTCAAAAATGCCAAAAATCAAGCTTACTATTACTTTTTGGCAAAGATTATTCACAATAAGTGTTTTGATCTATAGAGGCGTCAGTGATTCCTTTCTTTTGGCCTTGACCGATACAGATAACTTGCCCTTCCGCTTGGGTCACTTTACTGTTGCTTCAAAATTTAGGGTTTTTATTACTCATCACTCCAAGTTCACATCGCCATTCACCAGCCGATTAAGCTTGTGTAGCGCCAAAACACACGCAAGTGACAATTATCACAAGATACACAAAATGTAACATGGTTCATCCTCGGAGAGTAGGGCTACGTGCACCCAGAATTTGAGCACCTTTACTTTAGGTTATGTCCAGAAAGATTCATGTACAAGACATAAGCCGATGTATGTATCTCCAGTCCAAGGGACCGTTCAAGCTATAAATAGCTAGAACTCAAGATTACTCCTTAACTGGAGTTAACCTCAACAGCTTGATCCCAAATTTCAAACGCACTTAACTTCACAACCGCTCAACAAAATTTAGGTCAAAGTGATATTCTCAAAGCGACATTCAAGATTATGTATTGAGAAGCAGAAATTGATTGAAGAAAAAATTTAGATTTAAAAAATCAAAACAATTTTTTTGGCAGAGTGAAGTACACCTTTGTTGTTGCAGATTCAAAAAATCTTTGCAATAACTCAATGATGCAATCATATTTTTTCATCAAAACGTAATTAGTGGCTCTAGCTTCACTTGCATATAAAATCAACCAACATTATATTCCGAATTAAAAAATTAAAATTTTTGATAAGGCTTCCGTGCTTATTAGTCTTTAAGATTCTATGTAAATAAAAATTACGTGCATTGAACTAGCTTCAATTATCATAAAAATCATACATCAAGAATCACAAACAAGAAACACACACTAATGTACATGATTCACCTATACATAAGGTTATCTCCACGTCCAAGGTTAAAGCTTCACTAAAGCAAGAATGCTACATTAGACCTCCATAGCTCAGCTCTACATGATCTTTCTCTACAAGTATACATGTGAGACTAAACTGAAACGTGATCATCATAGGGTTAAGTATCTCAAATCCTAACTAGAGTTCAAGGCTAACTACGACTAACAAAACGCGGATCAACCTTACAGAATGTTCATTCTTCAATAAGCATGACAAATCATCTCGACCATATGAAGGAATATTTTTCAATATATTACCATTATTAAATTTTAATTTCAATATATTATGAAAGTAAATCAAAACTTTCTAATCTTTTTTGCAAATATATTAATCTTTTGTCTCACGTTATACAATTTCTTAACAAAAAATATTGAAAATTTATGAGACTGATTAGAAAAAACTTTTGCAATAAATAAAATAATAATAAAATATATTTTTCAAAAACTAAAATTTAAAATAAATAATTGTAGACTAATATATATCTTTGATGAAATAGATATAATCTTAATATAATACGACAATGTTAAAGAAACTGGTTTTTATTTGTAAGTTGAAATTTTCTGGAATTCTTATTAATCATGAAAGTACAAAAAAGAAATAAGTAATTAAGTGTATGAATTTTTTTTTAGAAATCAAATTTTCATTAATTTTGCCATTGATTTATTTCAAGCATAAAAAATTCCATATTTGAAGCGTAAATAAAATTCCAAAAATTTAATTAAATTTTTATACCATTGATTTTCAATCTTATGCTCATAATTTTTTCATTTATTATCACATATATTTCATCATGTACTTAATATTACAGAATTAACGTCATTGAACATATAAATATATAAAAATTTACGTATTTTCAAAGTAAATAATTTACACCCAGATTTCAAATTGAAAATTCTTATTTCGATTTTTTGTGCAAAATTTATCATTTTCTTTATGATTTAATGGCTTTAAATGTCACAATGCAAAAGTCATGAATTGCAAAAACTTTAAACTATCAACCTGACGTGAGAATCAAGTCAATATTAAATGTATTTTCAATAAATAAATGAAAACTTAACTAGATCAGTTCTTACAAATCCTTGTAAACTCCCAAAAGATTCATGGCACGATTAAATATCTGAGATTTTTTCCTTTTTTTTTGGAAATTTATGTTGTAAAATTACTTACAAACATCATTGCATTCTTTGTAAGATCTTTTGTTGCTTTCACTATTTGATCTGAAAACTATCCATTGAGTTTTAAAGTTTTATAGCATAATTCTTAAAATACTAAAGATTTTAGAATTACTTTTGTGTTTAAGATTGATTTGCTAAGACTGGAAAGTAGACAAAACATTACAAACTGCATCTTGTGGTCTCAAATTGGTTTGATAAGCCTGACGAAAAAACTTGAGGATTTTTTAGCACGAAGAGAATAATTACGTGTCATGTCACTCCAACATGTATCTCATTCAATCTTCAAGTTTGGAATAGAACAAAGGCATGAAACAAAAGATTATTGAAAACAAACACTTGAACCATTTATCTGATTTCAGAAGGTTCAACTTGGAAAATGTATTTATATACAGTTACTCATGATTTTCAAATTAGTTCACATTTCTTAACAAAGAGAATCGATAAAAAAAATAAAATTGCGAAGAAACAACCCTCTTCCGAAGTACTCTCCTCCCTCCCGTCATCGCCCTCGAGATTACAGAAATCAGGAAGACATGGTCGAAGTGGTAAGATACGCGAAGAAGAAAGTTACAACGAGATCGCCGTTTGAAAGTTCCTATCGTTGGCTTATTCGATTGTACCAAATTAATTTACTGCAGCTCCCCTCCACAAGACAAGACCGCCTTCAGTCACTTGAGGCGTAGGCCCAGAAACCTAAAGAAAGAAAGAGAGAGAAGGAAGAGTAAATTGGGTTTCCTCTCTCTTGATGACAATATTCTTGTGTCCTGCTCCTTGGTTCATAAAGTCAACAGTCTTGGAATCCATGCATCCAGCACACATAGTGGACTTTGTTGGCGTTGACAGTCCATCAATGCCATGGATGGAATGTAATGTCATCCGTGTATCTTACATGGATGTCAGGGATCAATTTGAGATTTCTCTGCTTCGAGACTATTCTTTACTTATATTTGACGGTTTAATTTCTCCGCAAGTTTGCATTTCTATCATAGTTTCTGGCTCCGAACAATGTGCCAAAAGACGCACTTCCAACAATAACCTCGTCGTTCTCCTCTGAACGAATGACGTCAACGAAGGTTGCGTGATACCCTGACAGCATATGAGCTCGCAAATCACATTTGTACAGGGAATCACATTTGACAACTGCAACAGAAGAAACGAGCAGAACTATGCATTTCGATCTGTAACAGCATAATACTATCATGGGGCAGTTCGGATGGATATCAAAGATATGAATTGTCAAGGCAAGGCACAAGGTGTCTCTTGTATCAATGGTTCGTGTATGAAAAGAGGGGTATCGACAGGATGTGAAAAGTCAGCAGTCAGCTTAAACTTTTAAGTTATGCTCACCAGTAGGTTCCGAACAGAGGATGATCATGAATGTAAGACGCGTAGAACACACACCAACTGAAATTTGACCAACATAAGTCTACGAGGAAAACAATATTATATATCTGGAGGAAAACAATGTTATATGTCTGGACGTGAGAGCACTCAACAAATTACCACTTTGCAGCTGGAGGAGTATATTCTCGTGCGTGACGTTGCCAGGAGGGGGAATTTCCTCGACGAAGTAGTCCCCCTCCCGCAGAGCATGAACGAAGACATCGTCTTCGGTTATGTGAAAATAAATTTGAGCCGAGTCCTAAGCGATTCCCGGTACCATCCAGCACGCACGGACTGGGCATAGGCGTCAATTAATTACGCTCGCTTCACTGCGCTTCGGAAATGTGCATATATGCATTGACTGTCTCGGTAGAGTCAGAAGAAAAAGAGGGAAGTGTGCCTCAGGGCTCAAGTAAACGGAGAGAGCTAGTAGTAGCCCGGATGCTTGCTCTCCGGTCGATCTCTGTCCAAACCCAACAAAAAAAGATACGTAGATAACGTCGTTGATTCGACCCAGTTCTCGGAGTATGATCGATCTGTGTTCGAAATCTCAGGACGTCGAGCTTTCTGCAAACGGAGAGAACATCCATCGGCCACCGTTTTCGATACGAAATCGAGTTTCCGCCAGGGCATGTGTGGTCCTTGCCGGTCAAACATGAGAGGGGATCAGAATTCAGACTTGTGGAAACAATGTGGTGGACGCACAATGAAGACGAACCGCAGAAGATATTTAGTGGCTCTGCTTGCGCTCTCGGTACTCGCGTTTCTGGCATTGCAAAAGTACGACAACCGACGCTGTGCGGAGAAGAGACCTGCGACAGGCTCGAGTGCCCGGCTGCAATTGCAATCCAATGGGTCGGACTGTCAGAGAGTTTGTGGCAACGTCGGGATCTTCTACCCTTTTGGACTTTCACCACAATGCGCTTTCAGCTCGTACTTTGTGCTGGACTGCAGGACCGACCTGGGACCAAATCTCACGTCGGGTTTGAGAGGTCCGTGGCCGGTTCTGACTCACATAGCGGCCACATCCACTCTCGGACAACGTTTCAGCAATGGCACCATAACAACTGAACTTTTCGAGGTGAATTTTCTGCCAGTATTGTATATTCAATCTGGCTTCATCCTCATAGATACGACGAATATTAAAGCTATGGGCTGCAGTAAAACGGTCAATGCCAGCCTTGTTCTGGACGCGCAAAGCCCTTACTGGATTTCTGAGGAGAACGTCTTCATCGTCGTATCTTGCCAGGCTCAAGGATCGGCTACGGGTTCTAATAGTTCTCTGAGTAACGGTTTCAGCACGACGTGCGGTCCAGTGTCGTGTATCAACCAGAACGTGTTTGTGTACTGTGACAAGTATGACTGCTGCGTTCAGACCATTGGAGTGACCAAGGCACTAACGATGACAGGGCAAGGATCAGAGATGACAGGGCAAGGATTAGAGTTCGCAAATTGTGGCTACTCCACCGTTGTGTATCCAAGTTCATATCATGGAGGCGGGGCAGGATTTGGTGATGGATACTACGGAGTCGCTTTGTGGTATAACATCCAGAGGGGGCCGGATATTCTCGACTGCTCTGAATGCTCCATGGTTGCAAATTGCACCAACTTTAATAACGTCGGCTACTATTGTAGTTGCGTTAAGGAGGGTTACGTTGGAGATGGTTATAAAAATGGCACTGGCTGTGAAGGCAAGTTGAGGCTGATAATTTTTTCCTGCATGGAGGATTTGTGCCGGTCTTGTTTCAGATACTTAGCTACCTTGAAAATCTATGTCTCAGATGAGAGCTACCAGTTCGATTCCCGAGACCGTAACTGCCGCTTTTATCGTTTCACTAAGTGCATGGCATGCGTCAACCTATTCCTTTGCACACTCAATTCTCGGTCCGTTGCGAAAATCTTGGTACTGCACAGCGAAGATACCGCACTGTCTGCTTGAAACTTCAAGCTTTCAATTGTATCGGATCCTTTTCACTTGATTAGCTCGTAGACTCGACTGTAAGGTTGGGAATCCCTTGGCTAACATGACTTGTGCTCATGCCAGATATCAACGAGTGTTTAGAGTCGAACGAATGCGTAAGTATTGCTACATGCGTCAACACCGATGGTAGCTATGAGTGTAAATGCCCTGACTTAATGGAAGGCGATGGTCGAGATTCCCTGGATGGAACTGGTTGCGTTTCCCTTGCTCAAAATGGTGCGTAATTTTCATGTATTGGCACATTTTCAAAGTCTTGTTTCATGCAAGAATGCCGGCTGAAATCATATGGTTATGTGAAAGTCTAGCTTCAAAAATATCAATTCTCATCATAAATCTGATGTTGTATGTGAAGGTGTCCAAACAGGAGTACTAATAGCCGTGGCCGTCGTATCTGGAATATTCGTGTTACTTTTGAGTTGTTTAGTCATATTCTTCACGTGGAAAATGCAAAGACGCAGTCGTGAACTTCAAAACATACAGGAAGGTCAGATGTCAGCATACGATGTTCAAGAATCATTTGGCTCATCGTCTTGAGAATGATCTCCTGGTTTCAACTTTGCGAGTGGAAAAAATCTGCTCCTTCGTATTCGTATTAACGGGAGTAACCTTGACTTTTCTCAGAATTAGCAAAAGACCACGTGAAGCCACCGTTTTTCAGCTACGAAGAACTCAAAGCGGCTACACATAGTTTCTCTAGTTCCAACGAGTTAGGAAAAGGTGGATTTGGCACTGTTTTCAAGGTAATGCTCCTGACATTGTCATGTGCACATCTCTAAAGCCTCTATAAACAATGGTAATGATATTTCATTCATTTTTTCTGTCAGAGTAAGTCTGTATCCTGAATTTACAGTTATCTGTTTGATTAAGAAGGTCTAGAAAGTGGAGGGAGACCATCGAAGAGTAACAAGTAACTGTCTACGACAGGCTGAACTAGCAGATGGCAGTGTTGTTGCTGTGAAGAGACTCACTCCGACAAAGCAGAATACGTCGGACTTCTTGAAAGAAATGGTAAACATCTCGGGTATCAAACATAGACATCTGATTCAACTCAAGGGATGTTGTGTAAGGGATCACCAACGAATGCTGATTTACGAATACGCGGAGAACAAGAGCCTCGCAGAAGCACTGTTTGGTGAGTCAGAAGCACAGAAGCCCTGTTTGGTGAGAAAATATTGAGTTCTTCAATGATGATGTATCTACTAGAATCACAACAGATAGAAGTTTTTTCATGTATATTAAGCTAGCGAGCAAAAATAATGGGCCGGATTACTCCATTGTTTGTTTGGAAGGATTCTGAGCTTTTATTGCGAAGGGTTCAAGTGGATGTATCGGATATTAAGCAACCTACACGTATGTGGGACTAAGAAGGGGAGAGTTTTTGTCTTCGTACTCACTTGAATAATAAAGAGCCTGCGGTTAAACACTACGAAGAACTTACTGATTATCTCAGAGTTTTATGTATGCCGCTGACCAACAGGATCAGGTCCTCAATGTGGGACCGTCTTGAACTGGAAAGAACGTTACAACATATGCTTGGGAATAGCCCGTGGACTTGCGTACCTACATGAAGAATTGCAGCCAGGTATGATTCACAGGTGAGAATGCTTAGACTCAAACTTCATCTGCAAACCTTCCACATTTTTATTCTGTTCTGTGTAAGACACATCTAAAAACATGGGACGAGCACGTGTTTTAACACCGAAAGCCCATGATGTACGATATCTCAAGCAGCTTGTACTTGTGCCTAACACCGTGACGACATGTGAAGGCACATATCATGGAGTTTTCTGCATTCTTGTGCTGCGTTTAGGGCTTGTTTTGAGGTGTGTGATTTCTCTGCTTTATACACTGACACCCGCCTCTGAAATCTCAGAGACATAAAGCCGGAGAATATTCTTCTGGACAAGAATTACAACGCAAAGATTGCCGACTTTGGACTCGTCCGGCCCGCTAATGATTCAAATCACACTCTATTCACCATGAACATTGGAGGAACGAGGTACTTTAACAGGGCGAAGTGGTTCATGTGTATCAAATGCACGACAGTTGCACTCAATTGGTGAGACTCGCAGTTGACACTAGAATGTGGTATGCCCTTAGAGCAAGGCACTAACAATTTGAATGACTTTCCATGCAACTACAGGGGCTACTTTTCACCAGAGTATGCACTAGAAGGCGTCGTTTCCGAGAAACTGGATGTGTATAGCTTTGGTGTTGTCTTGCTGGAAATCGTTGCTGGAAGACAGTGCATCGATCTGAAGTTGCCACAGGAACAAAGTATTCTACGCTCCTGGGTGGGTGATTCTTAAATCACACTGCAACATTATAGCACGAACATTCCAAATCCAGCTCATAGAGCTTCAGGCTTTTAGGAGATACTCATCTGCCTCCTTTCTCTGCTACTCATGCCAATTTCACTCATCAGAATACAGGCGCGATCTGATCACTGCTGTATTCCTCTTCGGCCTCTCACACCCTCATGAATTGCGCAGGCTATAACGTTGTACACGGAAGGCAAGGTTTTGGACTTGGTCGATAAAAGATTAGAGGGCGATTACGACGAAGAAGAAGTCCTGCTCGTGGTGGACATGGCTCTATCTTGTCTGCAAACAGATCCCAAGAAACGCGCAACGATGTCTCAACTGGTGAACTTCCTCATGAAGAACTCAAATGGAAGTGTAGCTGTGGACGTCGTCAACGAGCTAAAATCCCAGACACCATACATGTGGAGCATATCAGAGGACGAACCCAACGTGGATACCTATGCTAGTAGCCAAGGCGTTCAAGGAGAATCAGACGAACTTGCTTTAATGTCATCATTTGCCACCGAATCACAAGTCTCGGCTAGGGTGCCTCGATAGTGCGTACATAAGCTCATGCAGTATCTCAAGTTCCTAGATTAGGTCGTCCGTACCCTATGTTCTCTCCCAGATATCTCAGTTGACATTACCTTTGCGTGTACCCTTGAGCCACTGACGTAGGGAGATCAGTGCTTACCTTGAACAAGAGTCCATTTACTTTATGCTCCGTCCAATTTCAACCAACTGCATTCCGATCGTGAGTTATACAAGGGTCACATAACTCAATACTCTCTGTAGTTCCAAGCATCTGCATTACTTATTCGTTGAACTTGCTAGTTAGATTAGTTAGTTAGTTGCTAGTTGCTAGCTAGCTACTACATGTCAATATAGATTCTGGATTGAATACTGCCTAATTTAGAAACCAGAATTATGTAGGAGAGAAAAAGTATAAATCTTAAGATGATAGTTTAGAAATCTTAATGTGAACTGATTAGCTTTTTTAAGGTCTTCAAATATGACTGTATATCAGTCATTATTGTAGTCCTTCTTGACCATGCAAAGACTTCACTCTGGATGGCAATAAAATATTTATGTAAACTCCAAAATTACTATTTTACTATATCGGGACTCACAACTTGTCTATCTAGATTTTTTGTTTGAAAACATGAGCAATGTTACAACATCACATTTTCACTATTTAGACACAATTTAATATCTATAGAAATACTTGATATTATGACTATATTATTCTAGTGGGTCAAGCCGAGTATGGTGTTAGGATTTTCCCCTCGTTGACGAAGTCCACTCACCTGCAGACAACAACTTCATGAAATTTACATCTCACGTTGAAAAATATCAAAATACTAATTTTTGTAAATACTCTGTGTGCTGTTGTGACATGGCTAGTATGATAAGCAAAGATGACTCATGTCATCTTTATAGAGGAAGGGTGTTGAAGAATCATCCTTTGCTGCATTGCAGATAAGAATTGCTTGCATCATCATCCACAAAGCCAAATTTAAGGTCGGTAAATTAAGAACTTTCTAAAGCCACAGAGTTTGCAGAGAAAGCAGTCTATGAAAGCTCATAGTGAACTTCGATGGAGAACAATCAAGGGACCTATTCAGAGCAACTTTGCGGATTCTAAGGTGCCTTCACGGGGGAGTTCACAGAAGTAGCAATTAGTTCTGTCGCTTAACGAGAAGGCTTTAAGAGTAAAGATTGAACAATGGAAACACTCTAACCCTTTGATCGAGAAATGGACATCAACTATAGCCATGATTCACTCCCAGAGAATGACTAGGAGATCGCAAACAAAAACATAGGGTATATCTCGGCGAGTCCGGTTGATGGACAGCCTCATGATCGTCTTCACATCACACATCTGAGAAAATTTGTAGCAAATTGAATATATGTGAACTTTAAGTGATTTAAACGACAAAAACAGTGTGATGGCTGGATGAGATGAAGTGAGTGCAAGTTGAGGCTGATAATTTTCTTTTATACTTTTTGGCACAGCTATCATGTTTTCAAGATAGCTTTCCACCACCAAACCCCAAGTAGACCGGATCACGATAGTCCTCTGGATGGTCAATCCAAGGGCGTTGAGTCTCTGATGGGCCCCCCAGGCGGATTGTCCCCTTGTAGAAAAGGTTTTTGCTTTTGGTTTTAATTGAAAAGGCCTGCGGCCTGACTGAGCACTTTTCTCTGTAGTGAGGACGTTCCCGCATCGAGCATAAATACTGTTTCCTATTCTCGTGCATCTAAAATTGCTATTTGTGGCCGTCTTTTTGCAGATCCTTCACTACCTTGTAAATCTAAGCCGATGAGAGCTAATAGTTCGATACCCGAGACCGGAACTGCCGCTTTTATCGTTTCACTAAAAGCATGGGATGCCTCAGTCTCTTCCTCTGCACAATCAATTCTCGGTCCGTTTCGGAAATCTGGGTACTGCACAGCGAAGATGCACTGTACTCATGAAACTTAAAACTTTCAAATATATCGGATCCTTTTCACTTGATTAGGTAGGAGACTCAACTATAAGCTTGGGAATCCCTTGGCTAACATAAGTTGTGCTAATGATATTAACGAGTGTGAGAGCTCAAACAATTGCTCCAATATCGCTACATGCGTCGACACCGATGGTAGCTATCTGTGTGAATGCCCTGATTTATGGAACGCAATGGTGTAGGTCGGGTTTCTTCTTCCTTAATGACAATATTCTTGTGTCCTGCTCCTTGGTTCCTGAAGTCAATAGATACGCGATTCATTACAAGCCAACACAACCCATCACAGATGCATAGATGTATTGTAATGTGATCGGTGCATCTTACATGGATGCCAACATTCAATTTGAGATTTCTATGCGTTGAGAATATTCATTACTTCTATTTGTAGTGACGGTCTAATTTCTCTGCAAGTTTACAATTACGTCTCCGCAAGGTAACGTAAACTTTTAGGGTTACCCGGTAAAAGTTAAAGGTTTGTCTATAGGGTAATGTAAAGGTAAGGTAAAGATAGAGCAAAATAGGTTATCCGGTAATTACCAAAAATTTTCGTAACCGTGAAAAACAAAAACGTGGAACCTTTCAAAATTACTCAGAATATAATTCTGCACATACTTATAAAGAAAACAGCAAAGCAGGTTTAAGCCGAATTGGTAATTCCAACTGCAATAGCTGTTGTGCATAATCTTGTGAAAACACAAAGTGTAAATAAGGAGTTAAATGTTAAGCTCTTGCACATGACGGCGTCCAACACAGATGATCTGGAGAGTTTCCATTCCATCACGGAACAGGATGGAGCACAAGAAGAGGATGAAGTGTATGAACTTTTTAATGGCAATTGAGTTTTGCGTTGTTGTCACTTGCTAATTTTTTTCTTTTTTTTCAGATTAATTGCAGTAATGTTGTGGGCTCTCCATACACGGTTTATTTCTGAAAGGGTTAGCAGGTCAGAATTGAACTGATTTAGTAACAAATTACTACTTTAAGAGTTTGTATTATCTTATGAATTCATTACTTCCATGAACTCCTCATGTAAATCAATAATTTGTAATACTTCCTTTACATCAATCAGTACCTGTCAGCATTTTCATTCTTTCCCTACCTTTTGTTGTTCTACTATGTCTTTCATTTGATGTACCATCATTATAAGAAGAAAACGTTCACACATCAAGAAGAAGAAAAATTTCATAATGTTATCTTACTTTAGTTCCAAACTCAAGTCCAGTCAGCAGAAATGTTCATCTACTTGAGAGGTTGGACGAAATGCTCAAAAAGGTGCCTCCTTCTCTGAAAATGGACCACTAATATCTTATGTTGTTTCTAAATAAAATGTCAAAGTCACAATGTACTGAGCTGGTTTCTTGGCACTCAGTACGACACTAAATGTTACTTTTAACCAAAAACATTGAGATCGTTAGTTTTTTTAATTGGGGGTCAAATTACGACATTGAGAGCAAGGGAGACACACTTCACGAATATTCCGTTCACCACTACTAGCCATTATGTTGAGGAAGTTTTTATACATGTTCTCCAGACAAAACACAGTTACATGATGTGAGTTAAAAAATTTACCAGATATTAAACTTGTATTTTACCCTATTACCTCTACCATTTATACTAAAAGATAGATTTACCAATATACCATGAGGTAATGGTAACTTTTAAATATTTCAGAATCCGCACCAGGTAACCGAATAAATAACTATATGTAAAGGGTAAAGCTAGACAGTAGTGGCGCGAGTAACATAAAAGTTAACGCGAAAGCCCATGACTTACCCGGTTATCTTTCCGAGGCCTATTTACAATTCCATAATAGTTTCTGGTTCCGAACAATGTGCCAGAAGACGCACTTGCAACAATAACCCTTCGTTGCGTTCTAATGTACCATGCATCGTGAAATCTCACTATTTTGAATCTTTAAGCTACGTCAACCCCCATGCGAACTAACATTAGGAGATCAAATCAGAATATCAAGTCGTTCGTGACCTATTGTCTGTTCATGCGTGAAACCTGGTATACAGAGTGCTTCCTTCCCATAGCCAGCCTAGGTAGAACATCAACCGGCGGAGTGTGAGAAGATTCCTGCTATATCCAGGTTCAAGTCCAGTGAATTTCTGACTAAGTTCATAGTAGGGAAGACGACTTTTTCGTCCAATCTCGTATCTGTACGAGATTCCAGTTAAGAGCGGAGTGAGTAGTGAATACGAGCTGTCGTGAAGTCAATAGCCATGTGTATGGAAAGCTTCGCAGTGGGAAGAAACTCATTCTTTGCATGTGCTTGAGTGCAAGGCTCGTCTGGTCGTCGATCTGAGCCTGGGTGGTGGTGCAGGGAGACAGAATTCTACATACATAATACAACCCCATCTACCGATGATCACCGTCTCGATCGGGCGGGGATTCGAAGTTGCAGATGAAGTGGGTGATTGAATTGGAAGGTTCGGAGTCCTGTGGGACTCTGCCCTTGGACAGGAAGTTGAATCAAATCAGAAACTTAAGATATAATCTGGTGTGGTTTCGGTGGAAACATATTTCGGAATTTAAATTTATTATGTCATGAGTGAGTGTATTGTAATATAATATATGATACTTTAAGAAATAATGTTATATGGATACTTTTTTGAAATATGAAAACAAATTAAAATTTGTAGAGTAAATTCATATAAATTATAATTTTAAGTTAAAGTATCTATGTTTGAATTTTCATGATATTTTTATTTTATGAATTTATTTATTATTAATTAAATAATATTTAAATACATGAATAATAAATTAAATTTATTTCACTTATTATATATAATCGGATTAATTTTATAAGTATCAAAATATTTTTAATAAAGATATTTTGATTCAATTTAATCAATTACTCAGTACTGTTAAAGTATGAATTTTAATTATTTAAAAATATTTTTATCTAAAAATTGAGCTTTTATTATATAACACAATAATTAGAATCTGATGAATATTTGAAATTATCAAACTTTAAGTGGTTTCATGTATATAAAATTTATAAATAATTCTAATAAGATTACTAATAATTTACTAAAAAAACTTTTGAAATATAAATGTGTAATACATGAAACGCTTGCAATAGTTCTATTTATATTGGATAGATTTTGTCACAATACATTTTTATTAAATGTTTTAAGTTAAAAAAAATCACATAGGACAATCTTGTATTTATGAGATTAGACATATATATATATATATATATGAATGTTACTTTGTAAGCTAGTCAATGAATAAGAATTCAAAGATGAAATGAGAGGATTAGTGTAATATACCATTACTGCAAAAATTTATTGAAATAAAAATTTATCAATTTTATTAAGTATATTAAAAAAATACTAGCTCTTTCAATCATCTTGATTGAGTATTGTGAGACTATTAATCTAAAAATGACGTCTTATAAGATCAAACAATACTTGACTAAAGTTTTCAAAAATCAATGTCAAAATAAATGACATCAAGTTTAAGATGGCCAAAAAATGAATCTAGTGTACATAAACATGAAATAATAATTTGTTTAGATTTTTATATTAAAAATTCCCAATGACTAAGAGCAATCATGAGTAATTTTTAGTATCATCATCTTTGAAAAAATATATAGAATGAAAATGCTTAGGAGATTTGGCGCAATGAATATACATCTTGTTGCAAAGATGAAATATCATCTACAGCATATGAAGAAAAAATTCTCAACATCTTTCTAAATTTTAATTTTATTTTCAATAGACTGTAAAAAAATAAAAATTAGATATAGAAAATATTTTAATATGTTCTCCAAATGTATCAATTTTTTGCTCTATTTATAATGTTTTCCAAAAAATTCATAACATTGAGTTGAAAAAACCTTCTGCAATAAGTTAAACAATAATCATCTTAATCTATCTACAACTATGAAATATAATTTAAAAGATTAAATCTATGAATATAGGAATTGATCCTATTTAAGAGGTGACATTTTTTTAGATTTGCCAGTACAAAAAAATTTACAATAAGCAGCATGTATGAATGATTTTTTTTGAACTTAATATTCATAAATTTATCCATCAACAAAAATTCTAAATTTACAACATTTTCTATTTGAATTAAATTTTATTCTTTGCCCTTAATGCGGAAATTTTTACATTTACTATCAAACATATTTTATCATTAATTTAATATTATATAATTGAAATTTATAACCATATAATTATAAAATCTGCATACATGTCAAAACATAAAAATTTGCGTAATCATCATCTTTGAAATAATATATAGAATCAGAATGCTTAGGAAATTTGGCACAATGAATATACATCTTGTTGCAAAGATGAAAAATTATATAGAGCATAGAAGAAAAATTTTTCAACATCTTTCTAAATTTAAATTTGATTTTCAATAGATTGTTAAAAAGAAATGAAAATTTGGAATGATATCAGATTTCAAAATTGGATTTTTATGTCATCTCAACATAACATTCTTATTCTTTTAATTTAGTGGCTTATAATGTGATTATTCAAAAATTATGAATTTCATGAACTTTAAACTCTGAGGTGAAAATCAAGCCAAGATATCAATATAAAACATATTTTTATCAATAATGAAAATTAAATCAAATCAAGTCAAAACTTAAAAATCCTTGTAGAATTCCAAAAGGTTGAAAATTCGATTAAATATCTGATTTTTTCTATTTTTTCTGAAATTTTTAATGTGAGATTTCCTACAAACTTCATTGCATTCTTTGTAAGCTCTTTTTGTAGCTTTCATTTTTTGATCTGAATAGAATCCATTAATGGTTAAGTTTTTTCAGCATAGTTTGTGTGGTAACACACTTTTTGTTTTTTTTGCAGAATTTAAACAATTTTAGAAAACTAGTACCAAAGCAGTGTTTGTAGCTAGAGAAGGGTACGCTAAATAGAGTGGATTGATGAGATCGTCACGAGGGCACAAAGAATCACGGAGTCGGATGTACCAACGCCAACGTCTTCGGCGCCTTCGGCAAAAGCTCCTTTTTTGAGGTGTTTCTATTCACGCGCCTCTAGCGTATAAGGAAGCTACGCTTCCGGCGCAGACACCTCAGGAGGAGGTTTTGCTAAAGACGACAGGAGAAGGGCCCGGACCTCTAAAGGCATCCGACCATGAGTGCGCCTTCGGCGAAGCGCCGCTAGCGCGGAAAGGGAAAACCTTCATAACAATCGGGATACACGGTAGATCCAGTTGGTTGAAGTTGCATTAGAAAGAGCTCGGGATGCTCGTTCTAACGAGTCCAAGAGCGTCGGAGATGGATCAGGAATGGAGAAGTTATGAGCGTCGGAAAACTCGTAGCCGGACATGCGCCGTTCGCGCTAGGGTTCACAGCCGGAAAGGATTCCCGTACGCCCTCGGCGATGCGCCTTCGGTGGAATCACGCGCTCATAGGAGGAAACCCACTCAGAGTCGGAAGCGCCTTTGGCGGCTGTTCATGGAAGGAAAGCGCCGGTCGGATGTACGCCTCCGACGTGGCGCTGACGGCCGGATGCGCTGGCATGAGTTGCGCTGGCGGATATGCGCCGGCAGCAACGGACGAGGCATAAAGGACAAAATAGGCGGTACGACTGCGCGCCGGCGTAATTCGATCCGACTGGATGTGCGCCTCCAGCAAGGCGCCGACGGATAATGAACGCACCAGCGGCGACACGCCTCCGGAGAAGGGCGGGTTAGGAAAAGACAACAGGGCCGACGTATACCCTGCAGCGGACTCGAGTCCGGAAGGTGGCGGCGGCGGGAGAATTCAACGTTTAAGCATGCGAATGCGCGCAATGCGGAGACGTGAATTCGCGCATGCAAAGGGCGAACCGTTAAGCCGTATAGCCGGCTGCGTACGTTGCAACCAGTAAGAACGTTGGACGTTCTTGAAATCGGAGAAGAAAAGACTGCGCTCCAGTCTCATTCTCTCATTCTTGACTTTGCAATTTCCAGTTCCAAGATTACGCGCAAGGGCGGAGCGACCTGCAGTGAGAGTAGAGAGTGCGGAGACGAGTTGCACAAGGATCTTGGCGGACCTTGAAAGAATTGGGAGTAGCGATCTTGAACGAGCGCAGAGAGAGTGAGCAGTCAGTGCTTGAGTGGCCGACGCGCAGTGGCGATTGTGAGAGAGCGAGCGAAAGGGAGAACGTTTGTGTGTGCAGGCAACGCAATGTCGAAGGTTCCCCAGCTGCGAGTGTCTCCACTCAGGGTGCCGCAGATCGGTCTACGCGCATTTCAAGATGTGCTGACGAGGCTGAAGCTCGATTTTCTCCTCTGGGGGTGGAATTGGACATGTCCGGAGATGGTGCGCGAGTATCTGCAAGAGAGACACAAGCCTTCTCGCGGATTTCGCCAACACCCAGAGAGATGGGACATTTGCAATTGGGCGCAGGTGTTGGGCAGGTGTGCCGGCGAGGAAGGGGATCTCCTCTTCGAGGCCGACAGCGTGAAAGTGTCCCAAGAGGAAGAAGTCTCTTACAATGAGCTCTTCAAGGTGGCTAGACATCCCAAGAACGGTTTCCGGACACGGGATTACAAGGATCGATTGCGGAGAAATGTCGCGACGGCATTGCTGCAGATATTGCAGCCGACCAAGACCGCTTACATGCATGGTTGGCAGGTAGAGTTCGTGGAGCTAGTGTTGTCAGGAGCTCCGGTGCATTGGGCACGGCTCCTGTGGAAGGTGACGCGCCAACATGCGCACGAAGAGAGGGGAGGAACGCTCAATCATCTATCGCCTTACTTAATCGCGTTTTACCGGGCGATGGGATGTTTGACGAATGCTGAGAAAACTCGGTTTCCGCAGCTGACCCGGACTTATCCAGGTAGATATTCGAGGGAGGCCGAAGTAGACACGGATCCGGACGAGGAACCTGCCAGTCCGCCTCCGGCTCCGCCCCCAGCAAGAGCAGCAGAAGAACGTCGAAGTGAGCGCATTCCGCGCAAGCGGAAGTGGGATGAGAGACCTGAGGACAGGCAGCCGGAAGTGCCAGCTGCGCCGACTCGTGGTCGGCCCACCCCCGAGCCTCACAGTCGACCAAAACAGAGGGCACGCAAAATGCCAACTGTTACTGAGGAGACCAGGCGAACTCCGACCCGGCGGAATCTCACACAGGAAGAGATAATCGCTCAGATCCTAGGCAAGACGGCAGAAACCTCTGCACAGAAGGCACCACGGCCTTCGGGAGGAGATGGACGGACTGACGACCGGCCGACTGCGAGTCGGATGACTGAAGGTCGACAAGCGGAAGGAAGGCCAACTGAACGGCGCGTTGAACCGGACAGCAGGCCGGAAGCAGAAGAGAGTTTGGCTGACGAGCCAACAATCCTCAGAGGGTCGTCTTCGGCGGAAGGCACTTCTGGAAGAACGCCACCAGCAAGCAGGCCAAGTGGAGTCAAGACGCGCAGGGTGAATCCGACTCCCAGTCGGACAACTGCTGGTCGGCCGACTGCGAGTCGGACAACAGAGAGTCAGCCGGATTCGCCGACTGCGAGACGGATGGGGCCAACGACGAGTGTGCGGACGCCTTCGGCGGACGCACCTTCAGCAAGGACACCTTCCGCGCAGATTGCGCCGGAAGGACAGGCAGCAGAAGCGGGCGGATCAAGAGTGACAAAAGTCACTGCGGCGTCGACCCCTTCACAAACCGAAGATCAAGCCGGAACAGGGGCTCAAGCAGTGGGATCTCCCACTGCCCTGGATATTTTAGCAGGCAGTGGAGCAGCAGTCGCAGCGGAAGCTGCTGCGCGCCACAGTTCCAGGGAGTCGACAAGGGATTCGGTGGCGACTGAGATCCTCGAGACTGAGGATGAGACGAGCTCGGAAGAGCAAGAAGAGGATTCGGTGCAGAAAACGCCAACAGGGGTGCTGTGCGAACAGATAGTTCCACTCCTGCGATATCTAGATCGCAAGACATCCAAATACGCAAGTGCCTTAAAACCGCAGTCTTATGTGGAGACAATCAGGCGAAGGACGAGGAGCAAGGTGGCAAGGTGGGCCTCTAGGTGCGGAGTATATGTGGATAGGAACACCGCCCTCCGACAACACCTGGCGGTCACCCAGAAGCTATACCAAGCCTTGCAGCAGCAGAAGGAGGATGCGGCGACGAAGAGTCAGGCGGAGGCCGAGCTAATACGGGCAAAGATCGAGTCGGACTTGCAGGAGGAGCGGAGACAGAACAAAGTCCTAGCAGCCGAGCTTGCGCGCCAGACGCGCGCCTTAGAAGAAAGTCAAAGAGCCCGCAAGGAGGATGAGGAGTTGTTGCGCAACTTGCAAACCGAGTGCTCGGATTTGAGGGCACAACGTGCGGAATTAGAAATGCAGCTGGCAGAGGTGGAGAGCAGCTGCAGGGCACGAGGAGAGTTGGCGGCACGGGTGACTCGTTGTCTAAACGTATACACCCATTGGGAGGTGGCAGCTCAAGAGAGGGTTACCCTCCGGGAGTTCGAGCTTCGGGCGGCGGCCTTGACGGAAGGTGACAGTCGGAGTCGGCGGCGAGTGGCGAGAAAATTAGAAACTTTCTTGTCGGGTGCGCGCGACACTATGGCGCACTTGCAGTCGGAAGTCACTGCAGCGCTCCGACGCCTGGGGTTACGCAGCCGGTCGGAAGACTGGCAAGGTAGAGACAGTAAGCGGAGCAGTCCGGCGCGCAGGAGGCGCAGCACCGGATCTGCTGAGTGCAGTAGAGTAGTTTGGTTTCGCGCAGATGCTGCGAGTGGTAGATAGGATAGCGTAGTGCTAGTTAGGATCTTTTGAGAGTATAAAGTAGATCAAGGCGTTTTGCCTTGGGACTCTTCCAGTTTCGGAAGTGCAGATCAGGAACTCACTTTCTTGGCGTGTTTGTGCATTTTGGTCCTGGCACCACGTAGAGAAGCTGCAGCATAGCGAAGTTACCGTATGTTGTAGTTGAAGGCCTTCGGCCGAATGTTCAGAGCTAGCACCCGGTTAGAGACTTGAGTAGTGCGGATCTGCACCTGCGGGTGATTTCTGATGCTCAGAGCCGGCTGCGAGTTAGATACTTGAACAGTTCCCCCTTACTCCTTCGAGTGACATATCCTGATTGTACTCCTACGGGAAGTTTCCCCTGAATGCCAATGTGAAGTTTCATTACTTCGTGTAAACCTTGGTTTGTAATTCAGGTTGTGTGTGTGTTACTGGATCGTGTTTTCAGTAAGTTCTCAGTCGGGTCTGCACTCCCTGCGTTTTGTGTGATAGTCGAGGGTGACGTCCACGGCGTACGTAGAGGCTTCGTTCCGAAGTGAGAAGTCCAGTCCGGGTACCCCCGCTAGTTCCTGGCGGAAGGGCAGTAAAAGCCGGAGTGGGAGGCACTTCCTGCAGAACCTCTGAGTGAACTTACAAGACACTTTCCTCCTGAAATCCGAAGCGGAGGTCCTGACCGACCTCCGAGTTGTGCTTTTTGCCAGTTTCAGGTGTGTGTGTGTGTGTTGAGTGACCACGCTGTACCGTGCATCCTCCGAGCATCCTCCGAGTTGAGATCCTCCTCCGAGTCGAGCCTCCGAGTCGAGCACTGCAGTATTTCTGGGAGTGACAGTCGCCTAGAATTCAAACTCTACAAAAGTCTGTTAACCGTGACACTTTTACTCTGTGTGTTGCCTCTGTCCCTGTGGGTTCGATCTTTTTACCACCATACTGCAGTTTTAGCCTTTGGTGGGTTATTACAGTTCGTAAAATACAAAAGATTTTAAATCACTTTTGTGCATGTTCAAATTGATTACTTAAAACTGAAAGGTAGACAGAAGATAACCAACTGGATGTTGTGCATCTCGAATTGCTTTGATGGACCTGGCGAAAAAAATTAAGGATTTTTTAGCACGAACAGGGTAATTTTGTGTCATTTCACACCATCATTTATCTCATTCAATCTCTAAGTTCGAAATACAACAAAGGCATGAAACTAAAGAAAATCGAAAAAAACACTTGAACCATAAATATTATTTTCAAAGGTTTAGTCAAAACGTAAAGCAAGAACTTGAAAAATGTATGTACATCAAGCTACTCATGATAAATTCACGTTTCTTAACAAAGAGATCAGATTTTTTTAAAAGAAGTGATGAAAAAGTACTTCTTCGTAACTATTCTCCTCCCTCCCGTCATCACCCTGAAGTTTACAGAAATCAGGAAGGTATCCTGGTAAGGCTTACCACGATACACCGGAAATGTAGTCAACTTAATTGATAATTGATGCCTTACCAGGTAAGGATTAAGGACCAAGTCATTTCATTGCACATGATAAACTGAGCAGTCCTCACGTCACAACTCTCACAAGACCAAAGTGGGCCAAATTTGATGTTATCAATCTTTCCTTAGTAAAACCTAAGTTCCATGCAGAAGTGCTGGCCGCTGTCCTCGGTTTGTCGAGCTGAGTTGGATCTCGGGAGAGAAAACGAATAGAGAAGACATGATTGAAAGTACGACGAAGGTTGTGAAGGGAATCAAACTATTGTGCTGGACCTTGGAACTGTGGCTGATTGAGTTAGAAAGGTAGTGTCACCTTGTAGTGTCACGCAAACCTGTTAGAGGTCTGCCCGATGGCCCAACTCAATCAGCCTCTTCCCAGTTTTGATCACTTACCACTCGGAGGCAAAGCTTGGATGGAAGCATTTGCTATCAAAGATATGCATTGCCAAGGCTCAAGGAGTCAGTTGTATGGATGGTTCGTGTATGAAAAGGTGGGTATCGCCTCCCAAGGGATGTGGAAAGTCAGTACTCAGCTAAAACTGTCAACTTATGCTCACCAGAATGTTCCGAACAGAGGACAATCATGAATCTAATACGCGTAGACCAGACACCAAATGAAATTGACCAACATGAGTCTACGAGGAAACCAATTCTATATGTCTGGACGGAAAAGCATTCAACAGATTACCAACTTGCAGCTGGAGGAGTATATTTTCGTGCGTGACGTTGCCAGGAGGGGGAATTTCTTCGACGAAGTAGTCCCCCTCCCGCAGAGAGTGAACACGAAGACATCGTCTTCGGTTATGTGAAGAAAACTTTGAGCCGAGTCCTAAGCGATTCCCGGTACCATCCAGCGCGCAAGGACTGGGCATAGACGACAATGAATCACGCTCGCTTCGCTGCGCTTCGGAAACGTGCATAAATGCATTGACTGTCTCGGTTGTAGTCAGAAGAAAAAGGGGGAAGTGTGCCCCAGGGCTCAAGTGAACAGAGAGAGCTAGCTAGTCCGGATGCTTGCTCTCCGAGACATCTCTGTTCAAACCCAACAAAAAAAAAATACGTAGATAACGTCGCTGATTCAACCCAGTTCTCGAAGTATGATCGATCTGTTTTCGAAATCTTAAGACGTCGACCTTTCTGCCAAGGTACAGAACATACACCGGCCACCATTTTCAAAACAAAATCGGCTTCCCGCGAGGGCATCTGTGGTCCATGCCGGTCAAACATGAGATGGATCAGAACTCAGACTGTTGGAAACATTGTGGTGGGCGAACAATGAAGACGAACCGCAGAAGATATCTAGTGGCTCTGCTTGCGCTCTCGGTGCTCGCGTTGCTTGCATTGCAAAAATTCGACAACCGACGCTGTGCGGAGAAGAGACCTGCGACAGGCTCGAGTGCCCGGCTGCATTTGCAATCCAATGGGTCGGACTGTCAGAGACTTTGTGGCAGCGTCTCGATCCCCTACCCCTTCGGACTTTCACCATAATGCGCCTTCAGCTCCTACTTTGTGCTGGACTGCAGTACCGACCTGGGAGCAAATCTCACGTCGCATTTACCAGGTCCGTGGCCGGTTCTGACTCACATAGCGGCCACATCCACTCTCGGACAACGTTTCAGCAATGACACCACAACTAATGGATCTTTCGAGGTGAATTTTCTGCCAGTAACGCAAATACAATCTAACTTCATCCTCATAGATACGACGAATATCAAAGCGATGGGCTGCTGGGAAATTATTACTGCCAGCCTTACTCTGGACGCGCAAAGCCCCTACTGGATTTCTGAGCAGAACGTCTTCATCGTCGTATCTTGCAATGCTCAAGGATCGGCTGTGGGTGATCGTTCTCCTTGGAGTGACGGTTTCAGCACGACGCGCGGTCCAGTTTCGTGTGTCAACCAGTTCGTGATGCCGTACTGTAGCCTGTATGACTGCTGCATTCAGACCATTGGAGCGACCAAGACACTAACGATGACAGGGGAAGGAATAGGGTTCGCACAGTGGACAAATTGTGGCTTCTCCACCGTTTTGTATCCAGAGTCATTTGGTGGAGGGGGAGATGTTGGTGTGGGACACTACGGTTTCCATGTGTGGTATTCCATCCAGAGGGGCCGGAAATTCACAACTGCTCTGAAGCTGCAAAGGATTCTGAGAAGTATGAATGCTCCATGTCTGCAAATTGCACCAACTTTGCGAGCGTCGGCTACTATTGTGATTGCCTTCTAAAGGGCTACGCGGGACATGGTTATAAAAATGGCACTGCTTGTGAAGGCAAGTTGAGGCTGATAATTTTCTCATTAATAATCTAGGATTGCGATTTGTGTCCGTCTTATTCCTGATCCTTGACTACCATGAAAATCTAAGCCTCAGATGAGAACCTACTAGTTCGATTCCCGAGACCGGAACTGCCGCTTATATCGTTTCACTAGATGCATGGCATGCCTCAGCCTCTTCCTCTGCACACTAAAATTTTCGGCCGGTTGCGGAAATCTTGGTACTGCACAGCGAAGATGCCGCACTGTCTCCTTGAAACTTAAAGCTTTCAAATTTATCGGATCCTTTTGACTTGATAAGGTCGGAGACTCGACTGTAAGGTTGGGAATCCCTTGTCTAACATGACTAGTGCTCATGCCAGATATCAACGAGTGTTTAGGGTCGAACAATTGCTCCAGTATTGCTACATGCGTCAACACCAATGGGAGCTATTGGTGTAAATGCCCTGACTTAATGTAAGGCAATGGTCTAGATCCCCAGCTGGACTTTCGTGGCAACAATTGCACTCGTAAGTTGCCCTTGACCTGATATTCCATATTCCTTCCATATTCCTTAGTGCCGACATTGAAGCTGAGATTGAGTAGAGGATGTCACTTGAGGCCCGCCAGTCGATTGTCAGGGATTCTTCCCTGACAATCGTCAATCTGAATTCACGGACCACAGTTTGATTCAAGAGAGGTTTGTGAATTGACACGAGCAGGGATCGATCAGTGTAAAAATACGACCAAAGTCTGCTCCCCAGATGCTCAGTGTACTTTCGACAGCAGCTCTGGCGATTTAAATTGCACTTGCCAAGGTGGAACTTTCGGAGACGGGCGCGTAAAGGGAACTGGTTGCACAATCAAAGAGACTTCCAATTTGCCCGTCATAATCGGTGCGTACTTTTCATGTTTTTGTTCATTTTTCGTCCGCGAATCACTGCTTCCATCCATTTGCCGAAATTCCAGTTTCGCTATGTCCAGTTTATAAATTGATGTGAAGCGCGGAAAGTATGAGTGAGGTTCAAGACAAGTGAAGTGCAAGATTTCTGACCTAGTATCATCGCCAACTGTCGATGCGTTGTCGCAATTCGCATAACAGGTGTGAGTGTCGGTAGTGTGATAGCGTTCATCATCATCAACAGCATCCTGTTGTGGTATTTCTTTCGGAGGAGGCGGCTTGCGTTCGATCCAGCAATTTTCTCACAGCAAGAGCTGCTGAATGAGATCGAGAACAAAGAGGGTGCCAAATACTGCAAACTTTTCACCTTCAGCGAGCTTCGAGAGGCAACAAAAGACTTCTCGGTCGAGCTCGGAGCTGGAGGATTCGGCACCGTATTCGAAGGAACCCTGCGGGACGGAACCAAGGTGGCCATCAAGAAGGCCAAACACGGAATGGGCGAGACACGACACGAGGCGAAACAGTTCGTCAATGAAATTGTCATTCTGTCGCAATTGAATCATCGGAATCTCGTGAACTTGCTGGGATGCTGCTTGGAGACACGGGTACCCGTCCTGGTATACGAATTCGTCTCTAATGGCAATTTGCACGAACACATCCAAATGACACGCCCAACGGAAGCTCAGAGGTCCTCTGAGGCATTGGTTGACGACAATAGCTACTTCTGTCATCCACCCCTAAATTGGACTTTACGCTTGAAGATTGCAATTGAGACAGCGGAGGCATTGGCATATCTCCACTGGGGAACGTCTCCACCTGTTTACCATCGAGATGTCAAGTGCGCCAATATTCTTCTGGATGACACGCACAACGTAAAAGTCGCTGATTTTGGTTTGTCAAAACTCGTCCCCCTCGAGGACACAGATGCATATGCGGTCCCAACTGCAATACAAGGTACGAGCTACTGTGACCGCGGTTATGATTCTCTCGATCTACAATTTTCTTACTAAATGTACTCAGTTTATAACGGATGAACAGATGTGTTTCGGTTGTTTAAAATGCTAGTCCAACTGGATGTATCGCTGGCTTGGCTGAAAACACGTTGAGCACTTATTCCACCAACGATGTTCCAGGATGATGTTCGTTCCTTGAAGTTGTTTTGTTCGTTGCTTCTGCAGGTACTCCTGGCTATATGGTAAGTCAACTTCGTTCATATTCAGGTACTATATGTATCTTTCAAGATGAAAGTATCAATCATGATCAGTCGCTTTAAAGCATGGAAATTAGTTTGCTAAAATCTGTGATTCCGCGGCTGATTATCTATCGAGACTATATTTTTGGCTGAGTTTCCCAGTGAAACTTTCCAATCCCAGACCACATTCTACTTCCTACCAAGATTTCTTCTTCCTCATTTCTGAGTTTACCTGTTCTCCGCGGTCTCGGAAAATTCGGAAACATTCACCATATACTAAAGTTCATGCCTTGATTCCTACAGGACCCAGGGCTTTTAGACCAGTACGAGGTCAGCTCCAACCCAAGCTGAAGATCTCGTTGTTGCCTCAGTTCGAAAAGTCGTTCCACACTGAACATCAGAGTTCAGCCATTCGACTCGTTGACGAGTTTACAATTCTGGAAGTATGACTTCCCTTGGAATATGTCACCGGAACTCATGTCTTGCATTGGCTTCTTTGTGCCCTGCAGTTAACGGACAAATCAGATGTATACAGTTACGGTGTACTGCTACTCGTTATTCTCACTGGGCAGAGACCAGTGGATCTTAAGAGACAGCCTAAGGATCAAAATCTTGTCAACAGATGCGACCGTTTGATGACTCAGGTTCGTAGATTTCTTAGACCTATTGTCCCTCGCCAAGGGCTTACCGCTGGGTCTTCGACGTGCTCGATTGCATTTTTGGTTGGCAGCAGATTCAGACGTTAGATGAGCATAATGTGTTTGCACAAAGTAGCTAGGCTACGTTGAAGTGTGCTATATATATCTAGGTACGTATATGTTTTACTTGCTCCTCTCGAACTGATTCGACTTAATACTGAAATTCTCAACTGAATTTCGAAGTCACCGACGGAAATTCTCACCTGCGTAAGACGAGATGTCTGCACTCATCTAAGTTTCTCAAGCATCTCACTCTCTGTTGGACTTAGAATATCTTTTTACTAATATGATGTAACGTTACTTTTCCTGGTTGAGCACAGGGTCTTTTCGCAGATATCATTGATCCAGAGTTGTCAGAGGCTGTTGAGAACCCAGACACCCTGGAAGCCATCGATGCAGTTGCCAAGGTATCAATCTCTCTCCTGGACAACACTCCTGAACATACGTCCTCCTGTGATATCCCGTGTAGTGTTGTCGTTGGTTTCCTATTATTACCAATCAAAGCCCTCCTCACTAACATAGCTCGTATTGCAGCTTGCATTGAAGTGTGTAAGCAGGGATGGCCAGGATAGGCCAACTATGAAAGAAGTGGCTTCGGAACTACACACTATTCGAGAAAAGACAAAGACAAGGACCTCAGTTTCAAAAATGGTTAAGAGCCTGACGAAGAAGGTTACCTTTTCAAAAGAGTACTCTATGGTTCCACTTGATGATGGACAATTGAACAATTCCTATTACACATCTACCTCAAGCTCCACCCTAGGCCTGCCATGGTCGGAAACAGAAAGTTCGCAGCTGTCTTCAAGTGGACTCAGTGAATTTGAACTTTCGAAGCAAGAAAGGAAATAGCCCCTTGGAAATCATTGAGTATGGGACCATTTTGTTGTATCATTAGCGACTTGAAAAGAAAGAGAGCATGTGATAATCCGAGGTCTTAACAATCATTCGATCTCGGTGATTGTCTGTTGCTGGAACCTTTTTCGGGCCTGCAGCTCCAGCTTTTTTGGGTGTCTTGATTTGTTATTCATCCTTTCCTTGAGCAGAGAAAGAAACATTCTCCAGTCTTCCAAAAGTTGGTAAGCAGCGAAGGTGAATTATGAAATCTGTTGATTTTGCATACAATTTCCTCACCTTGCTCAAGAAAATGCCGTGGACCAGAAGGATTGCGAGGGCCTTCTTTTCAATCTGATTTGTGCCCTTCAAAACAATTGCCCAACAGATTTTATTGGGAGAGGGGTTTCGAGTTGTGCAAGAACGGGAAGATGCTTTCGCTAGTTTGTGCCGCTGTGTCTGTTGTTTCTGCGAGGGCTTGATTGTTGGCAGATTTGGGTGCGCACCGCACCACCTGCAATCTCGTCGTTTGACTCTTTCAAGGTCTCGCCTCTCTCTACAGACTCAAGAGCCCGAGTGAGTATTTATTCTGCGAGGGCCCGAGTGTTTGGCAAATTTAGGTGAACAGCGCACCTCCTGCATTGTAGTTATTCGACTCCTCCGAGGTCTCGCCTGGCTCTGTGAACTCAAGAGTCCGAGTGCCGAATGGGTTGGGCAAATTGACGTGAATCAACCAAGGATTGCACATCTGCGGTAACCAACTCACTTGGATCGGGAGAAGACCTGAGAATCTGAGAGGATTGGGTTCACAGTTTGACAACTGGACATTCATCGCGTCAACTTGTCTCAGCATTCGTATTTGAATCTAGACGCATGGGAGCAAGAATCGAATGACGTATGTCATTCCTGACCGTGGAGAGATTGATTCTCCAAGCAAGCAGATGAACCCCAACTTTGTTGCAGTCTAACCTGAGCATGTTCTCACTACTCGCATCGCAAAAGTCTGACTTTCAAATATTGTTGGTTTGCGATGTTGATTTTAATTTCTGACCAAGTTCATAGTAGGGATAACGACTTTTTTCGTCCAATCTCGTACAGATACGAGATTCCAGTTAAGAGCGGAGTGAGTAGTGAATACGAGCTGACGTGAAGTCAATAGCCATGTGAATGGAAAGCTACGCAGTGGAAAGAAACTCATTCTTTGCATGTGCTTGAGTGCAAGGCTCGTCTGGTCGTCGATCTGAGCCTTGGTGGTGCAGGGAGATAGAATTCTACATTCAAAGTACATCCACATCTACCGATGATCAGCGTCTCGATCGGGCGGGGATTCGAAGTTGCAGCTGAAGTGAGTGATTGAATTGGAAGGGTCGGAGTCCTGTGGGACTCTGCCCTCGAACAGGAAGCCGAGTCAAATCGGCAACTGAAAATAGAATCTGGTGTGGTTTCAGGGCGAATCGTTATTCGGAATTCTTAATTCAGTACATTTATGTTATGAGTGTGTTTATCATATAAATTTATATTAAGAAATAACATTATGGAATACAAATTTTAAATTATATATAGAAATCTAAAATTTTGAAATTATAATTTTAAATTAAAATATTTAAGTTGAATTTTCATGGTATTCATACATCTGCATAAAATTTTAATTTCATTATATATTATAAATTATAATGAAAATTATACAAGTTAAATTAAATTATTTTCACTTAATATATAAATGAAATTTTTATAATTATATGTGTGAAGATATTTAAATTAATTTATTTTTATAAATATAAAAATATACTTGATAAAGATATGTTGATAGAATGTTATTAACTATTGAATATCATTAAATTATGAAATTTAATTATTTAAAATATCTTTATTTGAAATTTAAATTGTTATTATATTGTAAAATAATTAATATTAGTGAAAATTTGAATTTATCAAACTTTAACTAGTAACATGTATTTTTAATTTAAAAATAAATTAAAATTAAAATGAATAATAAATTTGTTAAATAAAATATGAATTGATTATAGATGAATTGCTTGCAATAGTTCTTGTTTTCATATCAATTTATAAAATGATTTTAGTTTAAAAAAAATCACATATGACAATCTTGTATTTATGAAATTATATATATGAATATTAATTTGTAAACTAATCAAAGAATAAGAATCCAAAGATGAAATGATAGAATTAGTAAAAAATATCATTCATGCAAATAATTAAAAATATATTGAAATAAAAATCTATCAAATTTCTTCCAGAAAAATTATAAAAAATACTAGCTCTTTTAATCATTTTGGTTGAGTATTTTGAAATTATAAATTGACAAATAAGTCAAACACTATTTGATGAAAGTTTTCATAGATCGAGCTCAAAATAAAGAAAATCAAGCTTGAAATGGCCAAAACATGAATCTAGTTTACATAAAAATGAACTAATAATTTGTCTTGTTTATTTGTTTGTGTTTATCACTATAACTAATAATTTGTTGATACTAAAAAATACCAATGATTAAGAACAATCATGAGTTTCTTTTCGAATTATCACCTTTGAAATAATATATTAAATTCGGAATGCCAGTAAATTTGACACAATGAATATACATCTTGTTGCAATGATGAAAAGTCATCTACAACATATGAATAAAATTTTCTCAACATCTTTCTGATTTTAAATTCAATAATCTATAAAAAAGAAATCAAAATAGTTTAGTATGATTAGCAAATGTATCAAACTTTTGGCTCTAGTTATAAAATTTCCCAAAAAACTCATAACATTGAATTGGAAAAACCTTGTCCAATAAGTAAAACAATAATCATCTAAATCTATCTACAACTATGAAATAAAATTTAAATTATTTGTTGCGGTTAACTCTATATTAGGAGTAAATTTCTAATTTGAGTCGTCTGTACTTAGGTTGGGAATACTCCAACCGGGGTATTTAAACCCCGAATGCGAGCGGTTGCGAACAAACAGAACAAACCTAAACAGCGGTGCGAAATCGTTTTTTCGCCCCGCGCTCCATATTATATATCAAAGTCATTTTACTTTGCCACTGGATGTGTATTTGTCATGTGTATGTGTCAATGTCATGTGTATTTGTCTTGTTTATTTGTTTGTGTTTATCACTATAACTAGTCAATAATTCTCTTCTAAAGTGATACCAAAGCCTACGTTGATCTGAGAAGTTTTTTGAAATGAAAATCCGAGGAAATAGAAAACTAGTGGAGTTTGGTGGTGAGCGTGAATTTGCAGAAATTATGTCAAAGACTTTTTGTCTTTGATCTGTATATCATACGTATTAGAGTGGTGCAACAGGAGTGTGGTAGGCCTCGACCTTTGAGTCTGAGTTTTGTGCAGGAGTGCATTTTCTTTGTGGAAGGGCTAATTCCATGATCTTTGCGGATCAGCAATGATTGAATTCCATAGGAATTTGATCATTGCTGTGATGACGATGATGAAGATGTGATAACAGTAGTAACCTCGACTTTTCTCAGCTTTAGCAAAAGAGCATGTGAAGCCACCGTTTTTCAGTTACGAAGAACTCAAAACGGCTACGAATAATTTCTCTAGTTCCAACGAGTTAGGAAAAGGTGGATTTGGCACTGTTTTCAAGGTAATACTCCCGACATTGTCATATGCACATCTCTAAAGCCTCTATAAACAATGGTGATGATATTTCATTCATTTTTTCTGTCAAAGTAAGTCTGTATCCGGAATTTACAGTCATCTGTTTGATTCAGAAGGTCTAGACAGTGGAGGGAGCCCATCGAAGTTTAACAAGTAATTGTCTATGACAGGCTGAACTAGCAGATGGCAGTGTTGTTGCTGTGAAGAGACTCACTCCGACAAAGCACAGTACGTCAGACTTCTTGAAAGAAATGGTAAACATCTCGGGTATCAAACATAGACATCTGATTCAACTCAAGGGATGTTGTGTAAGGGATCACCAACGAATGCAGATTTACGAATACGCGGAGAACAAGAGCCTCGCAGAAGCACTGTTTGGTGAGAGAATATTGAGTTCTTCAATGATAACGTATCTACTAGAATCACAATAGAGAGAAGTTTTTTCATGTACATTAAGCTAGCGAGCAAGAAGAATGGGCTCCATTGCTTGTTTGGGAGGATTCTGAGCTTTTATTACGAAGGGTTCAATTGGATGTATCGGATATTAAGTAACCTGCGCATCTGTCAGACTTAGAAGGGGAGAGTTTTTTTCTTCGGACTCTCTTGTATAATAGATCAGAGAGCATGCGGTTAAACACTACGAAGCATATGCTGATTATCTCAGAGTTTTATGTATGCCGCTGACCAACAGGATCAGGTCCTCAATGTGCGACCGTCTTGAACTGGAAACAACGTTACAACATATGCTTGGGAATAGCCCGTGGACTTGCTTACTTACATGAAGAATTGCAGCCGGGTATGATTCACAGGTGAGAATGCTTAGACTCCAACCTCATCAGAAAACCTTCCACATTTTGATTCTGTTCTGTGTAAGACAAATCTAAAAAGATGAGAAGAGCACGTGTTTTAACACCGAAAGCTCATGATGTACGACATTTCAAGCAGCTTGAACTTGTGCATTACACCGTGATGAGATGCGAAGACACATATCATGGAGTTTTCTGCATGCTTGTGCTTCGTTTAGGGCTTATTTTGAGGTGTGTGATTTCTCCGCTTTATACACTGACACCCGCCTCTGAAATCTCAGAGACATAAAGCCGGCAAATATTCTTCTGGACAAGAATTACAACGCAAAGATTGCCGACTTTGGACTCGTCCTGCCCGCCAATGATTCAAAAGACACTCAACTCACCCTTAACATTCCAGGAACGAGGTACTTCTAGAGGGCGAATTGGTTCATGTGTATCAAATGCACGACAGTTGCACTCAATTGGTGAGACTCGCAGTTGAGACTTGAATGTGAAGTGCCCTAAGAGCAAGGCACTAACAATTTGGATGACTTTCCATGAAACTACAGGGGCTACTTTTCACCAGAGTATGCAATAGAAGGTGTCGTATCCGAGAAACTGGATGTGTATAGCTTTGGTGTTGTCTTGCTGGAAATCGTTGCTGGAAGACAGTGCATCGATCTGAAGTTTCCAGAGGAACAAAGTACTCTACGCTCCTGGGTGGGTGATTCTTAAATTACACTGCAACATTACAGCACGAACATTCCAAACCCAGCTCATAAAGCTTCAGGCTTTTAGGAGACACTCATCTGCCTCCTTTCTCTGCTACTCCTGCCAATTTCATTCATCAGAATACAGGCGTGAATCTGATCACTGCTATAATCCTCTTCGGCCTCTCACAACCTTATGAAATGCGCAGGCTATAGTGTTGTACACGGAAGGCAAGGTTTTGAACTTGGTCGATAAAAGATTAGAGGGTTATTACGACGAAGAAGAAGTCCTGCTCGTGGTGGACATGGCTCTGCCTTGTCTGAAAACAGATCCCAAGAAACGCGCAACGGTGTCTGAACTGGTGAGCGTCCTCATGAAGAACTCAAATGCAAGTGTAGGTGTGGACGTCGTCAACGAGCTAAAACTCCAGACACCATACGTGTCGAGCATAACAGAGGACGAAGACTACGTGGATACCTATGCTGGTAGCCCAGGCGTTCAAGGAGAATCAGATGAACTTTCTTTGATGTCATCATTTGCCACCGACTCACAAGTCTCGGCTAGGGTGCCTGGATAGTGCGTACATGAGCTCATGCAGTATCTGAAGTTCCTAGATTAGGTCGTTTGTACCCTAGGTTGTCTTCCAGATATGTCAATTGACATTACCTTTGCGTGTGCCCTTGAGCCACTGACGTAGGGAGATCAGTTTTTACATTGAACAAAAGTCCATTTGCTCAAAGCTCCGTCTAATTTGACGCAGGTGCATTATCATCGTGAGTTATACATGGGTCACATATTTTAATACTCTATGTAATTTCAAGCATCTGCATAACTTATTAGTTAAATTTGTAGTTGCTAGTTGCTCCGAGCGGGTTGTACCGGACCCGAAACCCGAAAAATAATAGAGCAACGACCTATAAGAGCTCAGGTGCAAGCCCGGCTGGTCCTTGGTTGTCTGCATCGGCTTCCACTCCGTCTCTCCTCCTCTCGTGTTTGGCACTCCTCCTCGTCCCGCCTGCTGCGCACCTCGCTCGATACGGGAACCGGCTACCTTGCTCTCTCGGTTCTGAGTCTAGCTGGAGCGCTCTGCGCTACCTATGCTTCTCGTCCTACCCCCTCTAAAATTTCTCGCATCGACTCCTCTCAAGAAAATACTCGAAGCAATTTACCGATTCTCCCTCACCGTTCCTCCACTCGCCGTCACTTCTCGATAATGAGTCCGACCCGGTTTTTCAGGTCGGGTTCGGTTTGACCTTCAACTAAACCCGACCCGATCGGAGCCCTAGATTGAACTGATTAATTTAGAAACCAAAATAATGTATGAAAGAACAAATTTAAATATTAGGATGATAATTTAGAAATCTGAATGTGAACTGATTAGATGGATGCCAGCTATCAATTTGAGATTTCTCTGCATCGAGAATATTCTTAATTATATTTGTAATGACGGTCTAATTACTCCGCAAGTTTACAACTCCATCATAGTTTCTGGCTCTGAACAATGTGCCAGAAGACGCACTTGCAACAATAACCCGTCCTTGCGTTCTAATGTACCATGCAGTGGGAAACCTCCGTATTCGAAATGTTTAAGCTACGTCAATCCCCATTCGAGCTAACAGAAAAAGATCAAATCAGAATATCAAGTCGTTCGTGACCTATTGTTTGTTCATGCGTGAAACCTGGTATATAGAGTGCTTCCGTCCCATAGCCAGCCCAGGTACAACATCAACCGGCGGAGTGTGAGAAGTTTGCTGCTAGATCAAGGTTCAAGTCTAGGATCTTGAAAGACAGTTGCCTGACACTGAGAAGTGCAGAAACCTTTTCTGCAAGACTGAATAGACGCCAGAAAACACGAGAACAAGTTGGAATTATTTCGTGGTTTGCATCCACAAAGTAAATCGATCGACATCTGGAGATCACCTCCGGAACCTATACTGACATCAAACGGAATCATCAAAGTCAAGTCGATCCATGAGTACCTTCCGGACATCGAATTTGACCTGATCATGACCTCTTTGACGCACAATCGACCTTTGGAATGCTGGTAGTCTGGATCCTTCTCCTGCATGCAAGCAGTAGATTTCCAGATAAACTGTGAGTTCTTCGATTCTTACGATGCACGATCCACCAGAAATATATTACCAATAACAACCAGAAAGTGAAGAAACAGGTTCTCCTGAAACTTGGCAGTATCTCAAACTCGGCTCACAGACAGTCACTGGGGTACGATTCTTGAATACTAAATTAGAAGTTACTACAAATGAGCAGAGCAATCTGAGAAATTTCTAATCCTCGAGAACCACAGCAGTCTCACTTCTAGACCAGCATGTCCCCATATTACGGATACGTTTCCATAACGGGCCGAATACTAATCCAGATACTCCCTCGTCAGGTATCACAGTAACCGGGTGCTACGCGTCATTAAGTTCTCCTCTGAACGAATGACGTCAACGAAGGTTTGCGTGATACCCTGACAGCATATGTGCTCGTAAATCACATTTCGCTTGTACACGGAATCAAAATTGGCAGCTGCAATAGAAGAGACGAGCAGAACTATGCATTTCGATCTGTAACAGCATAATACTATCATGGGGCAGCTGTTAAGGACACCTGCAATATTCCAAAAGATGTTGTCATTCATGCACAAATTCTTATGTATTATGAACGTTTATTTAACCCAAGTGATAGCTGTAAAAGCTTATTTTGATCCTTTCACCTTCTAACATACCGTCGTGAAGTTTCGGGAACTAGCCACTGAGAAGCACTAAGCATTATTTCTTCTTTTCAAGACTTAATGGGGTAGACATTAATTTGATTTCTTCTTATGTCATGTTTTGAGTTGTGTCCCTCTGCACGACTAATCTAATGATGTAACGTAAAAACAGTAGGATTTGAGTGTATTCTTTTGTTGTTTCTCGGAGGCAAAGCTTGGATGGAAGCATTTGCTATCAACGATATGAATTGCCAAGGCAGAAGGAGTGTGTGTATACATGGCTCGTGTATGAGAAGGTGGGTATCGCTTCGCACAGGATGTGGAAAGTCAGTAGTCAGCTGAAACAGACACCAACTGAATTTTGACCAACATGGGTCTACGAGGAAAACAATTCTATATGTCTGGACGGAATAGCATTCAACAGATTACCAACTTGCAGCTGGAGGAGTATACTTTCGTGAGTGACGTTGCCAGGAGGGGGAATTTCTTCGACGAAGTAATCCCTCCCCCAGGGAGTGAACACGAAGACATCGTCTTCGGTTATGTGAAGAAAACTTTGAGCCGAGTCCTAAGCGATTCCCGGTATTATCCAGCAGGCAAGGACTGGGCATAGACGACAATGAATCACGCTCGCTTCACTGCGCTTCGGAAACGTGCATATATGCATTGACTGTCTGGGTAGTAGTCAGAAGAAAAAGGGGGAAGTGTGCCCCAGGGCTCAAGTGAACGGAGAGAGCTAGTAGTAGCCCGGATGCTTGCACTCCGAGACATCTCTGTCCAAACCCAACAAAAAAAGATACGTAGATAACGTTGCTGATTCTCGGAGTATGATCGATCTGTGTTCGAAATCTCAAGACGTCGACCTTTCTGCAAACGGAGAGAACATCCACCGGCCACCGTTTTCGAAACAAAGTCGAGTTTCCGCCAGGGCATGTGTGGTCCTTGCCGGTCAAACATGAGAGGGGATCAGAATTCAGACTGGTGGAAACAATGTGGTGCGCGAACAATGAAGACGAACCGCAGAAGATATCTAGTGGGTCTGCTTGCGCTCTCGGTGCTCGCGTTGCTGGCATTGCAAAACAACGACAAACGACGCTGTGCGGAGAAGAGACCTGCGACAGGCTCGAGTGCCCGGCTGAAATTGCAATTCAATGGGTCGGATTGTCTGAGAGTTTGTGCAACGTCAAGATCCCCTAACCCCTGGATTTAGAACCTTGTAGTGTCACGCAAACCTGTTAGAGGTCTGCCCGACGGCCCAACTTAATCAGCCTCTTCCCAGTTTTCATCACTTACCACTTGTTCCGCTTTAAGACCCTGAAGTCAAACCAGGTCCAACCTACAGATACAAAGTCACAACCACATCGCAGTTTAGAAATATCGTATCGTTGGCTTATTCGACTGTACCAAACTAGTTTACTCCAGCTCCCGTCCACAAGACAAGACCGTCTTCAGTCAGGTTCACTTGAGGCGTAGGCCCAAAAACCAAAAGAAAGAAAGAGAGAGAAGGAAAAGTAAATTGTTCCTCTTCTCTTGATGACAATATTCTTGTGTCCTGCTCCTTGCTTCATGAAGTCAACAGATACGCGAATCCGGGTTTGTTACACGCCAACAGAGTCCATTATGGATGCTGAATGCATGGATGGACCGTTATGTGATCCGTATATCTTAGATGGATGTCAGCAATCAATTTGAGATTTCTCTGCATCGAGAATATTCTTTACTTATATTTGTGGTGATGGTCTAATTTCTCCGCAAGTTTACAATTTCATCATAGTTTGTGGCTCCGAACAATGTGCCAGAAGACGCGCTTGCAACAATAACTTCGTCGTTGCGTTCTAGTGTACATTGCAGTGGGAAATGTTAGTATTATGAAACTCTGCTCCTCCTCTCGTGTTTGGCACTCCTCCTCGTCCTGCCTGCTGCGCACCTCGGTCGATGCGATGCAGGCACCCGCTCCCTTGCTCGCTCGCTTCTGAGTCCAGCTGGGGCGCTCTGCGGTACATATTCTTCTCGTCCTACCTCGTCGATAATTTCTCGCATGGCCTCCTCGTCAAGAAAATACTCGAAGCTCCAATGTACCGATTCTCCCTCTCAGTTCCTCCACTCGCCGTCCCCTCGCGATAATGAATCCGACCCGGTTTTTCGGGTCGGGTTCGGTTTGACCTTCAACCGGACCCGACCCGATCGGAACCCGAGATTGAATACTGCCTAATTTAGAAACCAGAATGATGTATGAGAGAAAAAATATAAATCTTAAGATGATAGTTTAGAAATCTTGTTGTGAACTGATTAGCTTTTTTAAGTTCTTCAAATATGACTGCATATCAGTCATCATTGTAGTACTTCTTGACCATGCAAAGACTCCACTTTGGATGGCAATAAAACATTTATGTGAACTCCAATATTACTATCTTACTATCTCGTGATATCGGTACTCAAAACTTGTCTATCCAGATTTTTTTTGTTTGAAAACATGAGCAATGTTACAAGAAGTAGTGTTACATCAGCAACGTCAGCTTAAAGTTCGCATATATTCAATTTGCTACAAACTTTCTCGGACGTGTGATGTAAGTGTCACTTATATTTGTAGTGACGGTCTAATTTCTCCGCAAGTTTACAACTCCATCATAGTTTCTGGCTCCGAACAATGTGCCAGAAGACGCACGTGCAACAACAACCCGTCGTTGTGTTCTAATGTACCATGCAGTGAGAAATATCAGTAATGTGAATGTTTAAGTTACGTCAACCCCCATTCGAACTAACATGAGGAGATCAAATCAGAATATCAAGTCGTTCGTGACCTATTGTCTGTTCATGCGTGAAACCTGGCATATAGAGTGCTTCCTTCCCATAGCCAGCCTACGAAGAACATCAACCGGTGGACATCTAATTAGACATATGGTGCCCCACTGTCTGCTTGAAACTTAAAGCTTTCAAATATATCGAATCCTGTTAACTTGATTAGGTCGGAGACTCAACTATAAGCTTAGGAATCTCTTGGCTAACATTACTTGTGCTCAATGCAGATATCAACGAGTGCGAGAGGTCAAACAATTGCTCCAATATCGCTACACACGTCAACACCGATGGGAGTTATCAGTGTGAATGCACTGATTTATGGAAAGCAATGGCCTAGGTCGGGTTCCCTCTCCCTTGGTGACAATATCCGTGTGTCCTGCTCCTTGGTTCATGAAGTCCATACATACGCGATTCATTACACGCCAACACAGCCCATCATGGATGCTGGATGCATGGATGGAATGTAATGTGATCCGTGCATCTTACATGGATGTCAGCAATCAATTTGAGATTTCTCTGCATCGAGAATATTCTTCACTTATATTTGTAGTGACGGTCTAATTTCTCCGCAAGTTTACAACTCCATCATAGTTTCTGGCTCCGAACAATGTGCCAGAAGACGCACTTGCAACAATAACCCGTCGTTGCAATCTAATGTACCATGCAGAGAGAAATATCAGTAATGTGAATGTTTAAGCTACGTCAACCCCCATTTGAACTAACATTAGGAGATCAAATCGTTCAACCATCAAGTCGTTCGTGACCTATTGTCTGTTCATGCGTGAAACCTGGTATATAGAGTGCTTCCTTCCCATAGCCAGCCTAGGAAGAACATCAACCGGCGGAGTGTGAGAAATTTCCTGCTATATCCAGTCAGGTCCAGTGAATTCTGACTAAGTTCATAGTAGGGAAAACGACTTTTTTCGTCCAATCTAGTATCTGTACAAGATTCCAATTAAGAGCGGAGTGAGTGGTGAATACGAGCTGTCAATAGCCATGTGTATGGAAAGCTACGCAGTGGGAAGAAACTCATTCTTTGCATGTGCTTGAGTGCAAGGCTCGTCTGGTCGTGGATCTGAGCCTGGGTGGTGCAGGGAGACAGAACTCTACACACATCGTACATCCCCATCTAGCAATGATCAGCGTTTCGATCGGGCGGGGATTCGAAGTTGCAGCTGAAGTGGGTGATTGAATTGGAAGGGTAGGAGTCCAAAAATCTTTTAAGGAATTATGAAAAAAATAGTAGCTCTTTCAATGATCTTGACTGAGTATCGTGAAGTTATAAATTTAAAAATAACGTCTTATAAGATCAAACAATCCTTGACTAAAATTTTCATAGATCAATGTCAAAATAAATAAAATCAAGTTTAAAATGGCCAAAAATTGAATCTAGAGTATATAAACATGAAATAATAGTTTGTTTAGATTTTGATACTAAAGGTTAAGAGAAATCATGAGCTTTTTTTGAGTATCATCATCTTTGAAATCATATAGAATCAGAAGGCTTAGGAAATTTGGCACAATGAATATACATCTTGTTGGAAAGATGAAAATCATCTATACAATATGAGGAAAAATTTCTCAACATCTTTCTAAATTTAAATTTGATTTTCAATAGATTGAAAAAAAAAATCAAAATATGTTTTGCAAATGTACCAATCTCTTGGCTCTAGTTATAAAATTTACCAAAAAATTCATAACATTGAATTGGAAAAACCTTGTGCAATAAGTAAAACAATAATCATCTAAATCCATATACAATTAAGAGATATAATTAGATTTCTTAGATTTATGAATTAAAGAAATTGGTCCTATTTAAGAAGTGGGATTCTATTGTAGTTTTGCCAGTACAAAAACATCACCATAAGCAGCATGATTGCATGACTTTTTTTGAATTTCATATTCATTCATTTATCCATGGATAGAAATTTTCAATATTAATTGGATTTTCAATTTTTCACATAGTTGATTTCCAATTTTTTCCTCTAAATACTAAATTTTGTCCATTTACTATCATGTATATTTTATCATTCATTAAATATTACATAATTGAAATCTATAAACATATAATTATAAAAAATTCATATATGTAAATAAAAATAAATAGCTAACCAAATTTCAAATTTGGATTTTTTAAGTAATCTCAACATTACAGTATTGTTATTTTACTTTAATGGCTTACAATGTGATTATTCAAAAGTTTTGAATTTCATACTCTTTGAACGATCACTCTGAGGTGGAAATCAAACCAACATATCAATATAATACATATTTTTATCAATAATGAAAATAAAATCAAATAAAATGAAAAAATTACATAAAATCTTGCAAATTTCCAAAAGGTTTTAAACAAAATAAAATATCTGATTTTTTCTGATATTTTTATTTGAGTTTACCTAAAAAAAATACCTATCATAAATCTGATTTTCGAAGATTTAGACAAGACATAAAGCAAGAACTCGAAAATTGTATGTCTAACCAGCTACTCATGATTAGCTTACATTACTTAACAAAGAGATAAGATTTTTTTTCAAAAAGTGAAGAAACAGTACCTCTTCCTAACTACTCTCCTCCCTCCCGTCATCGCCCCCAAGTTTACAGAAATCAGAAAGGTATCCTGGTAAGGCTCACCACAATACACAGGAAATGTATTCAACTTAATTGATAATTGATGCCTTACCAGGTAAGGTATAAGGAACAAGTCATTTCATTGCACATGATAAACTGACTAGTCCTCACGTCACAGCTCTCACACCACCAAAGTGACCCAAATGTGATATCACCAATCTTTCCTTAGGGCCAAACCACACGACCGGCAGCGGCAGCGAATCCTAGCTTGTTATTGGCACCCGATATTCCCCCTTTACCACTCGGGAGGGAACGGAAATTTGATATATCCTAGGTGGCAAAGAAATCTACTTCTCCAAAGTACCAGGCATTTCCGCCTGGAAATCCGGTTGCAATTAGTAGAGATATTTTTCCCTTTTCACTCCAAAGGCACTAGCTGTAGTGTGGTAGAGGTTATGGAATTCTCTCCAGCTGGCCAACTTAGGCCTACGAAAACCTGGTTTTCTTATAGCCAGCAGGTTGGTGCCGGCTGCCGGTAGTGTGATAAGACCCTTAGTAAAACCTAAGTTCCATGCAGAAGTGCTGGCCGCTGTCCTCCGTTTGTCGAGCTGAGTTGGATCTCGAGAGACAAAACGAATAAAGTAGACATGATTGAAAGTAAGACGAAGGTTGTGAAGGGAATCAAACTATTGTGCTGGACCTTGGAACTGTGGCTGATTGACTTAGAACCTTGTAGTGTCACGTAAACCTGTTAGAGGTCTGCCCGACGGCCCAACTCAATCAGCCTCTTCCCAGTTTTCATCACTTACCACTTGTTCCGCTTTAAGACATATAAGTCAAACATGGTCAAACGTACACATACAAAGTTACCACCAGATCGCTGTTTAGAAGTTCCTGTTGTTGGCTTATTCGACAGTACCAAACTAGTTTACTGCAGCTCCTGTCCACAAGACAAGACCGTCTTCAGTGAGGTTCGCTTGAAGCGTAGGCCCAGAAACCAAAAGAAAGAAAGAAAGAAAGAAAGAGAGAGAAGGAAGAGGAAATTGGGTTTATTGATACTCTTGATGACAATATTCTCGTGTCCTGCTCCTTGGTTCATGAAGTCTACAGATACGCGAATCGGGTTTCGTTACATGCCAACACAGTCCATTATGGATGCTAGATGGACCGTAATGTGATCCGTACATCTGAGCTGGATGTCAGCAATCAATTTGAGATTTCTCTGCATCGAGAATATTCTTTACTTATATTTGTAGTGACGGTCTAATTTCTCCGCAAGTTTACAACTCCATCATAGTTTCTGGCTCCGAACATTGTGCCAGAAGACGCACTTGCAACAATAACCCGTCTTTGCGTTCAAATGTACCATTCAGTGGGAAATCTCAGTATTCGGAATGTTTAAGCTACGTCAACCCCCATTCGAACTAACATTAGGAGATCAAATCAGAATATCAAGTCGTTCGTGACCTATTGTAAATTCATGCGTGAAACCTGGTATATAGAGTGCTTCCGTCCCATAGCCAGCCTAGGTACAACATCAACCGGCGGAGTGTGAGAAGTTACCTGCTAGATCAAGGTTCAAGTCCAGGATCTTCAAAGACAGTTGCCTGACACTGAGAAGTGCAGAAACCTTTTCTGCAAGACAGAAATAGACGCCAGAAAACACGAGAACAAGTTGGACTTATTTCGTGGTTTGCAGCCACAAAGTAAATCGATCACCTCCGGAACCTATACCGAATCATCAAAGTCAAGACGATCCATGAGTACCTTACGGATATCGAATTGGACCTGATCATGACCACTTTGAACCACAATCGACCTTTGGATGCTGGTAGTCTGTAACCTTCTCCTGCATGCAAGCAGTAGATTTCCAGATAAAATGTGAGTTCTTCGATTCTTACGATGCACGATCCACGAGAAATATGTTACCGATAACAACCAGAAAGTGAAGAATCGGGTTCTCCTGAAACGTGGCAGTATCTCAAACTCGGCTCACAGACAGTCACTGGGGTACGATTCTTGAATACTAAATTAGTAGTTACTACAAATGAGCAGAGCAATCTGAGAAATTTCTCATCCTCGAGAACCACAGCAGTCTCACTTCTAGACCAGCATGTCGCCATATTACGGATACTTTTCCATAACGGGCCGAATACTAATCCAGATACTCCCTCGTCAGGTATCACAGTAACCGGGTGCTACGCGTCATTAAGTTCTCCTCTGAATGAATGACGTCAACGAAGGTTGCGTGATAGCCTGACAGCATATGTGCTCGCAAATCACATTCCGCTTGTACACGGAATCAAAATTGGCAGCTGCAATAGAAGGGACGAGCAGAACTATGCATTTCGATCTGTAACAGCATAATACTTTCATGGGGCAGCTGTTAAGGACACCTGCAATATTCCAAAAGATGTTGTCATTCATGCACAAACTCTTATGTATTATGAACGTTTATTTATCCCAAGTGATGGCTGTAAAAGCTTATTTTGATCCTTTCACCGTCTAACATACCGTCGTGAAGTTTCGGGAACTAACCACTGAGAAGCACTAAGCCCTATTTCTTCTTTTCAAGACTTGATCGGGTAGACATTAATTTAATTTCTTCTTATGTCATGTTTTGAGTTGCGTCCCTCTGCACAACTAATCTAATGATGTAACGTAAAAACAGTAGGATTTGAGTGTATTCTTTTGTTGTTTCTCGGAGGCAAAGCTTGGATGGAAGCATTTGCTATCAACGATATGAATTGCCAAGGCAGAAGGAGTGTGTGTATACATGGCTCGTGTATGAGAAGGTGGGTATCGCTTCGCACAGGATGTGGAAAGTCAGTAGTCAGCTGAAACAGACACCAACTGAATTTTGACCAACATGGGTCTACGAGGAAAACAATTCTATATGTCTGGACGGAATAGCATTCAACAGATTACCAACTTGCAGCTGGAGGAGTATACTTTCGTGAGTGACGTTGCCAGGAGGGGGAATTTCTTCGACGAAGTAATCCCTCCCCCAGGGAGTGAACACGAAGACATCGTCTTTGGTTATGTGAAGAAAACTTTGAGCCGAGTCCTAAGCGATTCCCGGTATTATCCAGCAGGCAAGGACTGGGCATAGACGACAATGAATCACGCTCGCTTCACTGCGCTTCGGAACGTGCATATATGCATTGACTGTCTCGGTAGAGTCAGAAGAAAAAGGGGGAAGTGTGCCCCAGGGCTCAAGTGAACGGAGAGAGCTAGTAGTAGCCCGGATGCTTGCACTCCGAGACATCTCTGTCCAAACCCAACAAAAAAAGATACGTAGATAACGTTGCTGATTCTCGGAGTATGATCGATCTGTGTTCGAAATCTCAAGACGTCGAGCTTTCTGCATACGGCTCTCCGTTCACTAACATCCACCGGCCACCGTTTCGGATACAAAATCGAGTTTCCGCCAGGGCATGTGTGGTCCTTGCTGGTCAAACATGAGAGGGGATCAGAATGGTGGACGCACAATGAAGACGAACCGCAGAAGATATCTCGTGGGTCTGCTTGCGCTCTCGGTACTCGCGTTGCTGGCATTGCAAAAGTACGACAACCGACGCTGTGCGGAGAAGAGACCTGCGACAGGCTCGAGTGCCCGGCTGCAATTGCAATCCAATGGGTCGGACTGTCAGAGAGCTTGTGGCAACGTCTCGATCCCCTACCCCTTTGGACTTTCACCACAATGCGCTTTCAGCTCGTACTTTGTGCTGGACTGCAGGACCGACCTGGGACCAAATCTCAAGTCGAATTTACCAGGTCCGTGGCCGGTTCTAACTCACATAGCGGCCACATCCACTCTCGGACAACGTTTCAGCAATGGCACCATAACAAATGGACTTTTCGAGGTGAATTTTCTGCCAGTAACGCAAATACAATCTAACTTCATCCTCATAGATACGACGAATATCAAAGCGATGGGCTGCGAGGAGTCGGTCACTGCCAGCCTTACTCTGGACACGCAAAGCCCCTACATGATTTCTGAGCGGAACGTCTTCATCGTCGTATCTTGCCGTGCTCAAGGATCGGCTGAGGGTGATGGTACTCCTTGGAGTGAAGGTTTCAGCACGACGTGCGGTCCAGTTTCGTGTGTCAACCAGTTCGTGATGCCGTACTGTGGCTTCTATGACTGCTGCATTCAGACCATTGGATTGACCAAGACAGTATCGATGACAGGGCTAGGAATTACGTTCGCGCAGTTTACAAATTGTGGCTACTCCACCGTTTTGTATCCAGATTCGTTTGTTGCAAGAGGGGAAGGAGTTGGTGGCGGATACTACGGAGTCCATGTGTATTACTTCCTCCAGAGGGGGCCGGATAATCAAAACTGCTCTGAAGCTGCAAAGGATTCTGAGAAGTTTGAATGCTCCATGTCTGCAAATTGCAGCAACTCTTTCTCCGGCTACTATTGTCATTGCATTCTGGAGTGCTACACGGGAGATGGTTATAAAAATGGCACTGGCTGTAAAGGCAAGTTGAGGCTGATAAATTTCTCGTGTCTCGAGGATTGCGATTTGTGCCCATCTTGTTCCAGATCCTTTGCTACAGTTAAAGTCTATGACTCAGATGAGAGCTACTAGTTCGATTCCCGAGACCGGAACTACCACTTTTATCGCTTCACTAGATGCATGGCATGCCTCAAGCCTCTTCATCTTCCTCTGTACACTCAATTCTCGGTCGGTTGCGGAGATCTTGGTACTGCACAGCGAAGAATGCCGCACTGTCTCTTGAATCTTAAAGCTTTCAAATGTATCGGATCCTTTTGACTTGATAAGGTCGGAGACTCGACTGTAAGGTTGGGAATCCCTTGTCTAACATGACTTGTGCTCATGCCAGATATCAACGAGTGTTTAGGGTCGAACAATTGCTCCAGTATTGCTACATGCGTCAACACCAATGGGAGCTATTGGTGTAAATGCCCTGACTTAATGGAAGGCAATGGTCTAGATCCCCAGCTGGACTTTCGTGGCAACAATTGCACTTGTAAGTTGCCCTTGACCTGATATTCCATATTCCTTCCATATTCCTTAGTGTCGTATTCCATATTCCAGCTGAAATTGAGTAGAGGATGTCACTTGAAGCCCGCCAGTCGACTGTCAGAGATTCATCCCTGACAATCGTCAATCCCAATTGACGGACCACAGTTTGATTCAAGAGAGGTTTGTGAATTGACACGAGCAGGGATCGACCAGTGTAAAAATAAGACCAAAGTCTGCTCCCCAGATGCTGAGTGTGCTTTCGACATCAGCTCTGGCGATTTAAATTGCACTTGCCAAGGTGGAACTATCGGAGACGGGCGCGTAAACGGAACTGGTTGCACACTCAAGGGACTTCCAATTTGCCCGTCATAATCGGTGCGTACTTTTCATGTATTTGTTCATTTTTCGTCCGCAAATCACTGCTTCCATCCAATTGCCGAAATTCCAGTTTCGCCATGTCCAGTTTATAAATTGATGTGAAGCGCGGAAAGTATGATTGAGGTTCAAGACAAGTGAGGTGCAAGATTTCTGACCTAGTATCATCGCCAACTGTCGATGCGTTGTCGCAATTCGCATAACAGGTGTGAGTGTCGGTAGTGTGGTAGCGTTCATCATCATCAACAGCATCCTATTGTGGTATTTCTTTCGGAGGAGGCGGCTTGCGTTCGATCCAGCAATTTTCTCACAGCACGAGCTGCTGAATGAGATCGAGAACAAAGAGGGTGCCAAATACTGCAAACTTTTCACCTTCAGCGAGCTTCGAGAGGCAACGAAAGACTTCTCGGTCGAGCTCGGAGCTGGAGGATTCGGCACCGTATTCGAAGGAACCCTGCGGGACGGAACCAAGGTAGCCATCAAGAAGGCCAAACACGGAATGGGCGAGACACGAAACGAGGCGAAACAGTTCGTCAATGAAATTGTCATTCTGTCGCAATTGAATCACCGGAATCTCGTGAACTTGCTGGGATGCTGCTTGGAGACACGGGTACCCGTCCTGGTATACGAATTCGTCTCTAATGGCAATCTGCACGAACAGATCCAAATGAAACGCCAAACGGAAGCTCAGAGGTCCTCTGAGGCATTGGTTGACGAAAATAGCTACTTCTGTCATCCACCCCTAAATTGGACTTTACGTTTGAAGATTGCAATTGAGGCAGCGGAGGCATTAGCATATCTCCACTGGGGAACATCTCCACCTGTTTACCATCGAGATGTCAAGTGCGCCAATATTCTTCTGGATGACACGTACAACGTAAAAGTCGCTGATTTTGGTTTGTCAAAACTCGTCCCCCTCGAGGACACAGATGCATATGCGGTCCCAACTGCAATACAAGGTACGAGCTACTGTGACCGCTGTTATGAGTCTCTCGATCTACAATTTTCCTTACTAAATGTACTCAGTTTATAACGGATGAACAGATGTGTCTGGATTGTATAAAATGCCAGTCCAACTGGATGTATCGCTGGCTTGGCTGAAAACACGTTGAGCACTTATTCCACCAACGATGTTCCAGGATGATGTTCGTTCCTTGAAGTTGTTTTGCTCGTTGCTTCTGCAGGTACTCCTGGCTATATGGTAAGTCAACTTCGTTCATATTCAGGTAGTATATGTATCTTTCCAGATGAATGTATTAATCATGCTCAGTCGCTTTAAAGCATAGGAATAAGTTTGTTGAAATCTGTGATTCCGCGGCTGATTATCTATCGAGACAATATTTTTGGCTAAGTTTCCCAGTGAAGTTTTCCAATCCCAGACCACATTCTACTTCCTACCAAGATTTCTTCTTCCTCATTTCTGAGTTTCCTGTTTTCCGTGATCTCGGACAATTCGGAAACATTCACCATATACTAAAGTTCATGCCTTGATTCCTACAGGACCCAGGGCTTTTAGACCAGTACGAGGTCAGCTCCAACCCAAGCTGAAGATCTCGTTGTTGCCTCAGTTCGAAAAGTCGTTGCATACTGAACATAAGAGCTCAGCCATTCGATTCGTTGACGAGTTTACAATTCTGGAAGTATGACTTCCCTTGGATTATGTCACCGGAACTCATGTCTTATATTGGCTTCTATGTGCCCTGCAGTTAACGGACAAATCAGATGTATACAGTTACGGTGTACTGCTACTCGTTATTCTCACTGGGCAGAGACCAGTGGATCTTAAGAGACAGCCTAAGGATCAAAATTTGTCAACAGATGCGACCGTTTGATGACTCAGGTTCGTAGATTTCTTAGACCTATTGTCCCTCGCCAAGGGCTTACCGCTGGCTCTTCGACGTGCTCGATTGCATTTTTGGTTAGCAGCAGATTCAGACGATAGATGAGCCTAATGTGTTTGCACAAAGTAGCTAGGCTGCGTTGAAGTGTGGTATATATATCTAGGTACGTATATGTTTTACTAGCTCCTCTCGAACTGATTCGACTTAATACTGAAATCTTCAACTGAATTTCGAAGTCACCGACGGAAATTCTCACCTGCGTAAGACGAGATGTCTGCACTCAACTAAGTTTCTCAAGCATCTCACTCTCTGTTGGACTTAGAATATCTTTTTACTAATATGATGTAACTTTACTTTTCCTGGTTGAGCACAGGGTCTTTTCGCAGATATCATTGATCCAGAGTTGTCAGAGGCTGTTGAGAACCCAGACACCCTGGAAGCCATCGATGCAGTTGCCAAGGTATCAATCTCTCTCCTGAAAAACACTCCTGAACATACGTCCTCCTGTGATATCCAGTGGAGTGTTGTCGTTAGTTTCCTATTATTACCAATCAAAGGCTTCCCAGTGTTTCAGGTGTCACTAACATAGCTCGTATTGCAGCTTGCATTGAAGTGTGTAAGCAGAGATGGCCAGGATAGGCCAAGCATGAAAGAAGTGGCTTCGGAACTACACACTATTCGAGAAAAGACAAAGAGAAGGACCTCAGTTCCAAAAATGGTTAAGAGCCTGACGAAGAAGGTTACCTTTTCAAAAGAGTACTCTTTGGTTCCAGTTGATGATGGACAATTGAACAACTCCTACTGCATATCTAGCTCAAGCTCCACCCTAGGCCTGCCATGGTCGGAAACAGAAAGTTCGCAGCTGTCTTCAAGTGGACTCAGTGAAGTCGAACTTTCGAAGCAAGAAAGGAAATAGCCCCTTGGAAATCCTTGAGTATGGGATCATTTTGTTGTATCATTAGCGACTTGAAAAGAAAGAGAGTATGTGATAATCCGACGTATTAAGAATCATTCGATCTCGGTGATTGTCTGTTGCTGGATCCTTTTTCGGGCCTGCCGCTCCAGTTTTTTTGGGCGTCTTGATTTGGTATCATCCTTTGCTTGAGTAGAGAAAGAAACATTCTCCAGTCTTCCAAAAGTTCGGCATGGGCTGGTAAGCACCTTTGGTTGCAGATTAGAGAGTCTGAACTGTAAATTCTTATATTTTCCTCATCAGATTATAGTGTAAATACAAGTGATCATGTAAACTACACTTGGGCTCCTGCGTAGATCCATGTACTACCAAAACGAGGACCAACTAAGATCAGCGATCGGGAGGAGTAGATTAGTTTATTAGGAAAGTGAGATGATAGATTGTCTCAATGAAAGAGATCTAATTATTTGGATCTTAGAGTAAGAATGAGATATTTGGAATTTACAATAATATCTAAATATTTAGATGATCAAAACAAAGAACCTAGTCTCAGTTACGTGAATCATATTTTTCTATTCTCTTTCTCGATTGCATGAATTTCTCAGTGAAATCTTGTTCCGAAGAACAATAGATATCAGAGAGATTGGAATTGAATCGATCGGATTTGTAACGAGTTGCATTGACATACTACACTAGTTGGAGCTGAGAAAAGATGCTACGCTGGGTTCTGAGCGAGAGAATGTAAGCAGCAAAGGTGAATTATGAAATCTGTTGATTTTGCGTACAATTTCCTCACCCTGCTCTAGAAAATGCCGTGGACCAGAAGGATTGCGAGGGCCTTCTTTTCAATCTGATTTGTGCCCTTCAGAACTATTGCCCAACGGATATTATCGGGAGAGGGGTTTCGAGTTGTGCAAGAACGGGAAGATGCTTTCGCTAGTTTGTGCCGCTGTGTGTATTGTTTCTGCGAGTGCTTGATTGTTGGCAGATTTGGGAGCGCACCGCACCACCTGCAATCTCGTCGTTTGACTCCTCCAAGGTCTCGCCTTTCCTTACGGACTCAAGAGCCCGAGTGAGTATATATTCCGCGAAGGCCCGAGTGTTTGGCAAATTTCGGTGAACAGCGGAGTGTTCACCGAAATTTCTAGTTATTCGACTTCTCCGAGGTCTCGCCTGGCTGTGTGGACTCGAGAGTCCGAGTGTTGATTCGGTTGGGCAAATTGACGTGAATCAACCAAGCTTACACATCTGCAGTAACGAACTCACTTGGATCGGGAGAAGACCTGAGAATTTGAAAGAACTGGATTCACAGTTCGACAACTGTACATTCATCATGTCATTTTGTCTCCGCATTCGTATTTGAATCTAGACGCATGGGAGCAAGAATCGAATGACGTATGACATTCCTGACCGTGGAGAAATTGATTCTCCAAAAGCAAGCAAATAAACCCCAACTTTCTCGCACTATAACCTGAGCATGTTTTGACTACTCGCATAGCAAAAGTCTGCGATGTGATTTTAATTTCTGACTAAGTATCTCGACTTTTTTCGTCCAAACTCATCTGTGTACGAGATTCCAATTAAGAGTGGAGTGATCAGTGAATACGAACTGTGGTGAAGTCAATAGCAATACACATGGCCATGTGCAAACATGTTCATATCAGTTTGCCACCTAAATTACATAACTTTGTTGTCACCAGGAAAATATATTTAGGTTACTTGCGGTACAAAATGTCTAGTAGAACTTTTTCATGTTAGAATTGTTCTATAAGCAAAATTTATTTTGATTTAATGATTAGTTCTAATCTAAAAAAGTCTACGAAATAAATATTCTTCCCAAAGCAAAACTGAAGAATGAAATTCCACAATACTAGTTTTAGGAAAAAACATTGAAATTACATCACAATATTCCATCATGGAACATGTGTATGGAAAGCTATGACTCAAAGCACTATACTATCACATGTAACACATCTTTCTTAGAGTTACACTGTAGACCATGTGAATCTAGCATACATTACACACATACATACAATGCCGAATACATGTACATCGATGCATACAATTTACACACGAGTATGTGGTTCACCCTTCTGGTCTATGTTCACGATAAAAATATGCAACGGGGATTTATAGATTATTAACAGGGGTATAAGTACCCCAGTTGTAACAGACTTCAGCCAATTGAAAGTCGAGGGTTACTTCAAACATGGAGTTAACCGCAACACTTGTGTGCAAACGGAGTCTTGCACACAAGTGTTGCGCTGGTCCTAAATAAAGCTTTTTGCTTGTGTGATTAGCAGAGGGATTGGGGGGGTGAGTGACAGACAAAGTGAAGACTCAAGCGGACTATGATTACAATACTGGATTTGTGAGAGCATTATGAGAGGATCGCATTGCCGTTACACAACTCATCTCGACCTCTAAGCAGGAGGTGGATTGAAGTTTTCAGAATTTGTTTTCAAATCATACTGACAGGAACGTGACTCTCACCTTTGGCTCGACTGGCCTGGACTGACATCGCCTTTCTTCGATCATGCAACCATGAATCTTCGATCCAGTTTCACGCAAGCAAAAAAACGGTTTATTTCACGCTTTTTATTTCACTCCGCCTTGGTGGTGGAGTGGAGACTGAATTCTACATACATACTACATCCCAATCTACCGATGTTCAGCGTTTGGATTAGTCGAGGATTTAAAGTTGGAGCTCAATTGGGCTAATACTTTGGAACTATGCGCTTGGACACAAAGCCGAGACAAATCAAAGACTGAAGATAGAATCTTGTTTGATTTCGGAACAACAAAGAATTTGTAATTCCATATTCTTATTTCAATACATGTATGTTGTGAATTACTTTATTATAAAATAAAAGGAGAGAGCTTTGTTATTACTCAATTTCTGTTAATTGCTCTCATACTACAAATCATGGAAAATCAATTTGTTTTAATGTGAACACAAAAGATTGAATCACTTGATAGTTCTATCTTTCTTGTTATCAACCTTTCATCTGACCTTAATAATGACGACATAATCTTGATCTAAACATTCATTCATTATGAAATAATAACCCTCTCATCAATCACATATCCCACTTCTTAAGTAATTTATATAATTTTTTGTAGTTTGAGGTATAATTAGTATAAACTGAAGTATGATTAGCCGCTTCCTATAATAGATGATATTTTTAAAATAAATATTATGTAATATATGATTTTTAAATTATGCATAAAATTATACAATAATTTAAAATATCTTAATTTTTCATTAAAATTTATAATTTTAGAAAATCAAAATATCTATGTTTCAATTTTCATGATACTTTTATATTGAATATTAATTTTACATAAATAAATTTGAAATTTATCAATGTAAATTACATTATTTAATTTATTATGTAAAAAATAATTATTTTTACAAACATCAACATATGTTTGATAAAGATATGTTGATTGACTGTAATTAATCATTCAGTACTGTTGAAATTATTATTACAGGTATCAAATGAATTATAAATATTTAAAAATACTTTCATCAACAAGTTGAACTCCTTTTATATAACACAATAATTATAATACAGTTAAAATTTTTTTATTAAATTTTAAGTATATTCAATTCTTAAATATATTTAAATTTAAATTACATAAATATTAATTTCGTTAAAAAATATCAAATATAAATTGATTTTTGCATAAATTGCTTGTTATAAATTTTTATTTATTTTATATAAGACAGCTATTGTCACAATAATTTTTTATTGAATGTTTCAAGAAACATAGAAAAAAACATGTATGGCAATATTGTACTTTTACAATTAAATAAATATGAATCTTAGTTTGTAAACTAGTCAAATCTCTTAAAAAAATAGAAAATTATGTTTATTATATCAACATTTATGAAGAATTTAAAGATAAAATGATAAATTAGTTTAAAATATCATTCATGAAAATAGTTAAAAAATTATTGAAATGATCATGTATCAAAGTTTTTGTAAGGAGTTATAGAAATTACGAGATCTTTCAATCATCATCATTGAATATTTTGAAATTATAAATAAAAAATAAAAACATTTTTAAAAGTGAGATTAAAAAATGCTTTCATGAAGTTTTCATAGATCAAGATCAAACAAAAAAAACAAGTTAAAAATGGCCAAAAATGAATCTAGTGTATATAAAAATGAAGTAATAATTTGTTTGGATTTTGCTACTAAAAATCACTAATGATTAAGCGCCATCATTAGTACTTTTTAGTATTATTATCATTGAAATACTATTTTGGATCATAATGCTTAGGAGATTTGATAATGAACATAAATTTTGCTGCAAGGATGAAGAATCATCTAGAGCATATGAAAAAAATTTTACTCAACATCTTTTTAGTTTTAAATTTGGCTTTCAATAGATTGTAAAAAACAAATCAAAATATTCTAAAATGTTTTGCAAATGTTTCAATCTTTTGACTCAAGTCATAAAATTTCATGACAAATTGATAACATTGAATTAAAAAACCCTTCTGCAATAAGTTAAACATTAACTATCTAAATCTGTCTACAATTATGAAATATGATTTGAATTATTAGATCTAAAAATCAAAGAAATTGGTCATATTAAGGAGGTGGAATTTTTTTAAGAATTTTGTGCTGCAAATACTAATTTTTTTTACATTTATTATCATATATATTTTTTATATCAATTTGATATTATATAATTAAAATCTACAAACATATAAGTAAAAAATCTTCATATATGTAGCAGAATTATTTGAAAACCAAATTTCAAATCGAGATTTTTTTATTTATCTGAACATTTCATTATTATAATTTTAATGTAATGTCTTATAATGTGATTATTCAAAATTTATGAATTTCATAAGCTACAAATGATCACTATGAGATGAAATTCAAGCCAAGATATCAATATGAAATTTATTTTTATCAATAATGAAAATGTCAATCAAATCAAAATTTACAAATCCTTGTAACATTCCAAAAGGTTCAAAACTAGGCATCCGATCAGGTTCGGATAAAACCCAAAAACCCTAGTTCAGATCGGATCAAGTTATTCAGATAGAGTGTTGTATCCGATCCAAAACTCTGTATTCAATAGGAATAAAAGAATGACACGAGGGCACGGAAGGGAGTTAAAGAGAGTAATTATTTTAGGTATTGATCGATCGACCGGCTTGCTTGCTGCTTCTACTGAAGCTGATGCCACTTTGGCCTCAAAAATGAGTCCTCGCAAGCACGCTTCGCAGACGTCTAAGCAAGCGGGATGGGTGGGAAGGTTGTTTCATGCAACTGAAGTGAGAGGAGGCGACAATTTTTTAGTGCAATGTGAGTGAAGCATGCTACTCTTTACTTTACTTCAGCCCTCACCGTCAGGGGCTCAACTATATGTGAAGCGAGTGCTCACCCTCTTGTGAGCCTTGTGTTGGTGTTGTGCTTCAAGCCAATCGGTATTCGGCATTCAAAGTTCTGGTGATTAGGCCAACGTGTGTACTTTTTTTTATACAATTTCACATCATGAATCTTATGGTCTTTCTCACCTATTTGTCATTTGCCGATCTTCTGCTTATTGTTAATTGTAGATCGCGCTTTGGAGAAATAAAGAGGGTTCAGCATTATTAGATCCAGATTGACAACTGTACGTGTGAATACTTCTTGAGCATCTGAAGGAGAATGAAAAATTAAACAAGTGTGTGAGAGTTTGCAGTCCATCATTTTTTATTGATAAATATTGCTCATTCTTGATTTTCTTCTTTTCTTGCTCCTACTCCAAGGAAGTCAACGTACTTAGGGCTAAAAGCTCCTTTGTATACAATGTTCAGCAAGTTGCATTCCTCCAGATAGAGGTCCTCCAACAATGAATCCATTTGGACGACTTTGTCTATCATTTTTTTCATCTCGGCGTATCATTTGTTTGGCGATGTACATAAGAAATTAGAGTGTGTCACACTTGATCTATGTCAACAATGAAGACTCTAGCAAAACGACGTTGTCGTTGTCAGCATTCTAGCTACAAATCAACAGTAGAGGTAAACAAATCTCCCATAATCTTACTCTTAGTAATCACGTTGTTGGCCGAGACAACCTAGCTCTCGTTGATCAGGCTGTTGGCTCGGATTTGAAAAATGAACATTTCATTTCTAACAATGACGAGATTGTAATTTTATTGAATTACTGTGATTCAATACATTCTCCGAAACCATAGATTTAGAACCCTCGTCATCTTCAACGAAGAAATTTGTAACAAAATCAAGAGGTGTAGTTTATGAACACAACAATTGTTTAGACAAAGATGACAAGGTGTTGCTATATCGTAAATATTGCAGAAAGTCTTAGTGCTTTTGAGGATGACTTCAAGAAGATTGGATCAAACACATCAGATAAACGCATTGTGGGGACCAATGGACTAATATCTCTAGAATTTCTCAACTCTAAAGAAGAAAATAGTAGCAACCTTAGATATTTCTGACGATCTTGTTCGTGAGACAATTGAGAAAGCTGTGTTGTCTGAGGCCGAAGCGTTCACCATCTTTGAATCAAAGTCATTCCTAACGCTTTTGAAAATATTACTCAAATGCAAACGCGACAATGTGATCATCCCAAAAATTGATACCCTTCAGAATAGTATATTTAAAAGAGTCAAGGAGATGAAAGCTGAGCTTAAAAAAAAACTGGCCAAAAGCAATTATCTGTACATATGTCATTGGATATGTGGACATCTCCTAATCAAAATATTATTTTTTTGGCTATAATCATCCATTTCGTTGATCCAAACTAGGTTCTTCACGAAAAAATTATGGCTTTAGCAAACACGACTGATCATAGTGGAATTATAAGGACAAAAATCGTTCAGTAAACATTGGAAGAATTTGAAATTGTCAAACATGTTGGATATTTGACCATGGACAACGGTTCAAACAACGACATTCTAATGTTAGCTATGGAAAACTCTACCGACAATTATTGCAATTGTGAAAAAAATCCAAGGCTTGGGAAAGCAGATAATTTAAGAATACTATGTTTGCCACACATTATCAATCTTTCAAGGAAAGCATTTTTTAAATCTTTGGAAGAAACCGACGATACTTCAATCGATGACAAAATTTCAAACAATGTCGTTTTCAACCTCATCCAGAAGCTGCATTTTATAGTGAAAAATTGTGTTTCAATGGTCAGCAAAGAAAAAAATTCCTTCGACATTATAATTTTATCAATTGTTAAAATCTGATGCTGATCTTGGATGTCTCAGTCCGTTGAAACTCAACATAATACATGGTTGAAAGAGCAATTAAAATTCTGTATGGCCTCAAGAATTGATTTCGTACCAATCCTCAAATCGGAAGTATCAAGCTGGGTAAGTTGCAGTTTAGTGATGATGAATGGCAAAGGTTTCAAAGCATCTGTGATCACTTTAAAAGGTTTGAAGAGAACTCAAAATTAATATCAGGGGAGAAGTGTCCTTTGTAATGTTTGTGTTTGTTGCATTGTTCTTCTATATTGAAGTTTAAGTGGCTATTCTTGACAATTTGAATTCAATGAAAAATGCTCTGTCCGTTGCACACCAAATCCTTTTCAAGTACTATTCATTCATGGATGATTTTTATTTCTATATGATGTCTGTAATTTTTGATCCGAGGTTCAAAAAAACAGATCTTGAGCATGAGGAGTTTGAGTCGCTTTGCCCACAATTGATGAGTGCTACTATTACGCTGTTAAAAAAGTTAGTGAATAAGATAAAAATGTATTGTGGCGCCGATGAGATCAATTCATGTTTGTCACATGAAAATCAAAAACCAAATGTATTTTTTGGCATGTTTGCTCATTGCAATGCGGATAATGAAATGGAAGATGAGGTCAAGATATACTTGTTCTTACTATGTGAAGATTCTACCATTGATCCGCTCGAATACTAGAAAGCTCATGAAAAACAATGTTACCTTGTGAGTGCGATTGCAAAGGACGTTCTTTCTATATCGGATTCGTTAGTGCCCGTTGAGCAAAATTTCCATTGTGTTTCGAAATGATTTATAATTAGTTGAAGCGTACAATTTGTTTTTGTTCATAATTCTTTTCGGATTGTACTCCAATCTATCCAAAAGCGACTTGATCGAAGCCCTATTCAAATTTTTGATGTAAAATTACCCACAAAATTCATTGAAATCTTTGTAAGCTCTTTTTGTAGCTTTCACTTTTTTATCTAAAAAGTAGAACAAGAAATCGTTCGAAGCATTCAACTAGCAAGTTCCGGCAAAAAACTTACAAATAGAGACTTGAGTGTTCGTTCCGAGAATCCTGTGAAGTAGAAGGAGTAGAAGTAGTTTCCAGACGTAGTATTTATGGACAACAAACCAAAAGTACAACCAAAATGACCTGAGATTGAAACCTCACAAATGATATTTTGAAAACCAAAACTAGATGTCCAGGTCAGATGCCATTAGCTTTTCGGATACCAAGGGTCAGCAAATATAACAAGTTACAAAATAAAAGTTTTACCTCTATATCAAAGACCATCGTTGGTCTTGTGGAAGGATGGCTCCTACCTTCTCAGCGATCAAAGTGACAGAAGAGTCACTATGAAAAAAAAAACCCAAAAAAAAATAATTTAAGCTAGATGTGTAGTTACCTTCTCACAGCTGTTCAGGGTTGTTAGCTCCGAATCAGCAGGTCACGTAGAAGATGCCCACAAACTCCAACCAAGGACTACAACGACATCCGGATCTAGACTCGGAGTGGAGGTTGAATAGTAGAGGATAAGTGGGAACCCCGTGCCATCTCCTGAACTACCCCATCCAGGTACTGTGGAACCTCATCAGAAGGTCAGACTGTCGTATATCCGAAGTTCCCCTATCCGGAGCACCCCACCGGATACTACCCAGTCCTAGCAGCGGCTATTCCACATAGACGTCATATAGGTAAACACGACAATGAGAAGACCCTCCCACTACACACTAGAGCACATTCATCATCACTCTTTCTCTGGAAACAGATCCGGGACTTTCTTTCACCAACGTACAGATCCGGCCCTGCAGCACTCACTGAACCGGCAAGACCCTGGGCCTAACGTTACATGCAAAAAACGCAAGAGCTTCTTAAACAGAACCAAGTCGCATAAAGAAGCAAAAGAAGAGTCTCATACAAAATCCTCAAAAGTGTTTAAATACTAAAAACTCTAAACCCAACTGCGATGGCTATGACTGTCTTCGAAACCCTAGCCGCCACCAAAAATCCCGAGATATCACTTGCCAAGAATTTCGTAGGTGACGATCACGTGCTCACCGCTTTCTGCCAGCAGCAGCCTGTAGTAACCCCACCTAGCCTTACAAAACCCTATCCAAGCCCTCTAGGATACCTAGATATAAACTTAGAAGGTTCGGAACTAATATATCTAACAGATTCTTCTGGTTTGGACTTCATTCAGAAAAAACCAGATACCATGTTTGTGTCCAGCTAACTTTCCAATTAGTGTTATTACGATTTTAACACACCTACTCCGACATAGTTTTCTAGTTTACTTACACTCTCCTTTTTCCATCAACTTCCTAGCAAACAGGTAGTGTAAACAAGTAATTAGATTGGCAAAATCTAGTTAATTTTGCGTGGGGAGCAATCTTAGCTTCCCACATGGCCTGATGAAAAAATTTGAGTAAATTTTAGCACGAACAGAGTAATTATGTGTCATGTCACACCATCATGTATCTCACTTAATCTTTAAGCTCGGAATAGAACAAAGGCATGAAACAATAGAATATTGAAAACAAAAGACTTGAACCATAAATCTGGTTTTAAAAGGTTTAGTCAAAACTTAAAGCAAGAACTTGCAAAATGTATGTATATACAGCTACTCATGATTTTCAGATTAGTTCTCATATCTTAACAAGGAGATCACATAAAAAAAATTTAAAAAAATGTGAAGAAACAGTCCCTCTTCTTAATTACTCTCCTTCCTCCCGTCATCGCCCTCAAGTTTACAGAAATCAGGAAGGTATCCTGGTAAGGCTTACCACGATACACCGGAAATCTGTTGAACATAATTGATGTTTGATACCTTACAAGGTAAAGTAAATAGGAACAAGTCATTTCATTGCATATGATAAACTGAGCAGTCCTCACGTCACAATTCTCACAAGACCAAAGTGGGCCAAATGTGATATCACCAATCTTTCTTTAGTAAAAACCTAAGTTCCATGCAAAAGTGCTGGCCGCCGTTCTAAGTATGTCGAGCTGAGGTGGATCTCGAGAGACGAAACGAATAGAGTAGACATGATTGAAAGTACGACGAAGATTTGTGAAGGGAATCAAACTATTGTACTGGACCTTGGAACTGTGGCTGCTTGAGTAAGAACCTTGTAATGTCACTCAGACCTGTTAAAGGTCTGCCCGATGGCCCAACCCAATCAGCCCAATCAGCCAGTTTTCATCACTTACCACTTGTTCCGCATTAAGACCCTCAAGTCAAGCCTTGTCAAACCTGCACATACAAAGATAACACCAGATCGCCGTTTGGGAGATAATTCCCCACCCCCCTTCCCTCGTATCAGATGTTCGAATCTGCAGGTTTTACCTGGAAGGGCAGGCAGATCGACTCAGTAGTTGTTCTCTGGTACACAAGTCAGGAGCATTTCTACGATTTTATGTATGAAAGTAGAAAGTACGGCAAAGGTCCTATCGTTGGCTAATTCGATTGTACCGAATTACTTTACTGCAGTTCCACTCCACAAGACCAGTCAAGTTCACTTGAAGCGTAGGTCCAGAAACCAAAAGAAAGACAGAGAGGAAGGGAGAGAGAGAGACAGAGAGCTCTGATGTAATTACAGCTCCTACTTTACCACCTTCATCGCATGTGATCAGACCTGAACAATTCGAACTGATCATCATTCGGATCCATCATACCTTGAGTCTAGGGAGTATGAGGAAAACTGAAAGTAGGATGAAACTGAATGCTTTACAAAGTTAGGAATGAACTTCATTAATTCCGTTAACTGATATTACCTATCTGATATTTCTACAGGGATTGATTCAATGTGCACAGTTAGTTTAAAACTGTGCTCTTTTACCTGCTTGTTGATCGAAGAGGCAACGTCTTCCATCTAATGATAAAGAATTAATGGAAGATGTGAAATTAGACACGTATGCAATTCGTTCTGTTCAGATATTATTCGTTTAGAGTTCAGATTTAGTTACAGATTGTGAACCAAGAAGGTAGGCGCTGGTCTAGGAACGTGACTGATCCTTGAGATTTGGGCTGGCTCAAAGCTGTTAGAGGTTGAGTCTGGAGGCGACGGAATATTTAGAGCAGTCAGTGTCGAGAGAGACGATTATGGGCAAGACTTTTGTTTCATCTGTCCGGGATCTCGTGAAGTCCACATCGAGTGCACAGTGCCACATTTAGGAAGTGTAAATTGGGTTTCCTCTTCTCTTGATGACAATATTCTTGTGTCCTGCTCCTTGCTTCATCAAGTTAAGAGATGCGCGAATCAGGGTCCGTTACACGCCAACACAGTGGATTTCTGGCTCCTGGATGCATGGATGGACTGTAATGTGATCTGTACATCTTAGATGCATGTCAGCAAGCAATTTCAGATTTCTCTGCATCAAGAATATTCTTTACTTATATTGTAATGACGGTACAATTTCTCCGCAAGTTTACAATTCCATCATAGTTTCTGGCTCCGAAAAATTAACCAAGAGACGCAACATTAACTTCGTCGTTGCGTTCAAATGTACCATGCAGTGGGAAATCTCAGTAATCTGAATGTGGAAGCTACGTCAACGCTCATTCGAACTAACATTACGAGATCAATTCAGAATATCAAGTCGTTCGTGACCTATTGTCTGTTCATGCGTGACACCTGGTCTAAAGAGAGCTTCCGTCCCATAGCCAACCTAGGTAGAACATCAACCGGCCGAGTGTGAGAAGTTTCCTAGATCCAGGTTCAAGTCTAGGATCTTGAAAGACAGTTGCCTGACACTGAGAAGTGCAGAAAACTCTTCTGCAAGACTGAAATAGACGCCAGAAAACACGAGAACAAGTTCGACTTATTTCGCGGTTTGCATCCACAAACCAAATCGATCGACATTCAGAGATCACCTCAGGAACCTGTACGGACATCAAACCCATACATGAATGTCAGGACTATCCATGAATACCTTTCGGACATCGAATTGGACCTGATCATGACCAATTTGAAGCACAATCCACATTTGGAATGTTGGTATTCTGGATCCTTGTCCTGCATGCAAGCAGTAGATTTCGCGATAAACTGTGGGTTTTTCGATTTTTTCGATGCACGATCCACGAGAAATAACCAGAAATCTAACCGATAACAACCAGAAAGTGAAGAATCAGGTTCTCCTGAAACTTGGCAGTATCTCAAACTCAGCTCACAGACAGTGAACATAGTCACTGAGGCACGATTATTACATACTAAATTAGAAGTTACTACAAATGAGCAGAGCATTATGACAATTTTCTCCTCCTCGAGAACCACAGCAGTCTCAGTTCTAGACCAGCATGTCGCCATGTTACGGATAAATTTCCATAACGGGCCGAATACTAATCCAGATACTCCCTCGTCAGGTATCAGAGTAGCCGGGTGATACGCGTCAATAAGTTCTCTTCTGAACAAATGACGTCGACGAAGGTTGTGTGATAACCTGACAGCATATGAACTCACAAATCACTTTCCGCTTGTACATGGAATCAAAATTGACAACTGCAATAGAAGAAACGAGCAGAATTATGCATTTCGATCTTTAACAGCATAATACTTTCATGGAGCAGCTGTTAAGGACACATGCAATTTTTCAAAGGATGTTTTCATTCATGCACAAATTCCTTACGTATTATGTACGTTTTTCCCAAGTGATAGCTGTAAAAGCTAATTTTGATCCTTTCACCTTCTAACATACCGTTGTGAAGTTTCGGGATCTAACCACTGAGAAGCACTAAGCACTATTTCTCCTTTTTGAGACTTGATGGGGTAGTTGAATTAATTATATTTTTTCTCATGTCGTGTTTTGAGTTGCATCCCTCTGCACAACTAATCTAATGATATAATATAAAAACAGTAAGATTTTAGTGTATTCATTTGTTGTTTCTCGGAGGCAAAGCTTGGATGGAAGCATTTGCTATTAAAGACATGAATTGCCAAGGCACAAGGTGTCTGTTGTATCAATAGTTCGTGTATGAAAAGCTGGGTATCGCTGTCGTCTTCCCACAGACTGTGGAAAGTCAGTTGTCAGCTGAAACTGTCAAGTTATGTTCACCAGAATGTTCCGAACAGAGGAAGATCATGAATCCTATACGCGGAGAACAGACACCAACTACAATGTGACCAACATGGGTCTACGAGGAAAACAATTCTATTTGTCTGGACGGAATAGCATTCAACCGAACACCAACTTGCAGCTGGAGTAGTGTATTTTCGTGCGTGACGTTGCCAGGAGGGGAAATTTCTTCGACGAAGTAGTTCCCCTCCCACAGAGAGTAAACACGAAGACATCGTCTTCGGTTATGTGAAGAAAACTTTGAGCGGAGTCCTAAGCGATTCCCGGTACCATCCAGCACGTAAGGACTGGGCATAGACGATAATGAATCACGATCGGTTCACTGCGCTTCGGAAATGTGTATATATGCATTGACTGTCTAGGTTGTAGTCAGAAGAAAAAGGGGGAAGTGTGCCCCAGGGCTCGAGTAAACGGAGAGAGCTAGTAGTAGTCCGGATGCTTGCTCTCCGAGACATCTCTGCCCAAATCCAACAAAAAAATACGCGTCGATAACGTCGCTGATTCGACCCAGTTCTCGGAGTATAATCTCGAATAATCTCGGCAGTAGTCAGAAGAAGAGCGGGGACGTGTGCCACAAGACCGAAGGAGACGGATAGAGCTAGTGGTCTGGTTGCTTGTTCTCCGAGACATCTCTGTTTACAAACACGAGCAGAAAACGTGGCTGATTCGACCCAGTCCTCGGAGTTGGATCAATCTGTGTTCGGAATATCAAGACTTCGACCTTCCTGAAGACGGAGAGTACATCCACCGGCCACCGTCATCATACAAGTCGAGTTAGAGGGCATCCGCGGTCCATGCCGTCTGAAGATGAGTGGGATCAGAATTCAGGCAGGTGGAAACTGCGAATGTGGTGGGCGAACATGACGACGAATCGTCGAAGACGCCTAGTGGCTCTGCTTGCGCTCTCGGTGCTCGCCTTCCTGGCATTGCAGAAATTCGACAAAAATGCGGAGAAGAGACCTGCGACAGGCTCGAGTGCCCGGCTGCAATTGCAATCCAATGGGTCGGACTGTCTGAGAGTTTGTGGCGACGTCTCGATCCCCTATCCCTTCGGACTTTCACCACAATGCGCCTTCAGCTCCTACTTTGTGCTGGACTGCAGGACCGACCTGGGACCAAATCTCACTTCGCATTTACCAAGTCCGTGGCCGGTTCTGACTCACATAGCGGCCACATCCACTCTCGGACAACGTTTCAGCGATGGCACCATAACTCATCGATTTTTCGAGGTGAATTTTCTGCCAGTAACGCAAATTCAATCTAACTTCATCCTCATAGATACGACGAATATCAAAGCGATGGGCTGCTTGGAGCAGGTCAATGCCAGCCTTTCTCTGGACGCGCAAAGCCCCTACTGGATTTCTGAGCAGAACGTGTTCATCGTCGTATCTTGCCGTGCTCAAGGATCGGCTGTGGGTTCTGATGCTTCTCTGAGTCCGGTTTTCAGCACGACGTGCGGTCCAGTTTCGTGTATCAACCAGAAAGTGATGCGGTACTGTAACGCGTATGACTGCTGCATTCAGACCATTGGAATAGCCAAGGCAATGGTGATGACAGGGGAAGGAATAGACTTCGCACTCTTCACAAATTGTGGCTACTCCACCGTTTTGTATCCAGATTCGTTTGTTGCAAGAGGGGAAGGAGTTGGTGGCGGATACTACGGAGTCGCTCTGTGGTATAACATCCAGAGGGGGGTGGATATTCACAACTGCTCTGAAGCTGCAAAGGATCCAGAGAAATTTGAATGCTCCACGTCTGAACAATGCACTGACTTGATGGACGGCTACTATTGTCATTGCGATAAGGAGGGCTACGAGGGAGATGGTTATAAATTGGGCACCGGCTGTAAAGGCAAGTTGAGGCTGATAATTTTATCGTGCATTTAGGATTGCGATTTGTGCCCGTCTTATTCCAGATCCTTCGCTACCTTGAAAATCTAAACCTTGAAAATCTAAGTCTCAGATGAGAGCTATTAGTTCGATTCCCGAGACCGGATTTGCCGCTTTAATCGTTTCATTAAGTGCATGGCATGCCTCAGCCTGTTCCTCTGCACACTCAATTCTCGGTCGGTTGCGGAAATCTTGGTACTGCACAGCGAAGATGCCGCACTGTCTGCTTGAAACTTAAAGCTTTCAATGTGTCGGATCCTTTTCATTTGATTAGGTCGGAGACTCGACTGTAAGATTGGGAATCCCTTGGCTAACATGACTTGTGCTCATGCCAGATATCAACGAGTGTGAGAGGTCGAACAATTGCTCCAGTATTGCTACATGCGTAAACATCGAAGGGAGCTATCAGTGTAAATGCCCCGACTTAATGCAGGGCGATGGTCTAGATCCCCAGCTGTACTTTCTTGGCAACAATTGCACTTGTAAGTTTCCCTTGACCTGATATTCCATATTCCTTCCATATTCCTTAGTGTCGACATTGAAGCTGAGATTGAGTAGAGGATGTCACTTGAGGCCCGCCAGTCGACTGTCAGGGATTCATCCCTGATAATCGTCCATCTGAATTTACGGACCACAGTTTGATATAATAGAGGTTTGTGAATTGACACGAGCAGGGATCGATCAGTGTAAAAATAAGACCAAAGTCTGCTCCCCAGATGCTGAGTGTACTTTCGACAGCAGCTCTGGCGATTTAAATTGCACTTGCCAAGGTGGAACTTTCGGAGACGGGCGCGTAAACGGAACAGGTTGCACACTCAAAGAGACTTCCAATTTGCCCGTCATAATCGGTGCGTACTTTTCATGTATTTGTTCATTTTTCGTCCGCGAATCACTGCTTCCATCCAATTGCCGAAATTCCATTTTCGCCATGTCCAGTTTATAAATTGATGTGAAGCGCGGAAAGTATGAGTGAGGTTCAAGACAAGTGAGGTGCAAGATTTCTGACCTAGTATCATCATCAACTGTCAATGCGTTGTCACAATTCGCATAACAGGTGTGAGTGTCGGTAGTGTGGTAGCGTTCATCATCATCAACAGCATTCTATTGTGGTATTTCTTTCGGAGGAGGCGGCTTGCGTTCGATCCAGCAATTTTCTCACAGCAAGAGCTGCTGAATGAGATCGAGAACAAAGAGGGTGCCAAATACTGCAAACTTTTCACCTACAGCGAGCTTCGAGAGGCAACGAAAGACTTCTCGGTCGAGCTCGGATCTGGAGGATTCGGCACCGTATTTGAAGGAACCCTGCGGGACGGAACCAAGGTTGCCATCAAGAAGGCCAAACACGGAATGGGCGAGACACGAAACGAGGCGAAACAGTTCGTTAATGAAATTGTCATTCTGTCGCAATTGAATCATCGGAATCTCGTGAACTTGCTGGGATGCTGCTTGGAGACACGGGTACCCGTCCTGGTATACGAATTCGTCTCTAATGGCAATTTGCACGAACACATCCAAATGAGACGCCCAACGGAAGCTTTGAGGTCCGCTGAGGCAGTGGTTGACAACAACAACTACTTCTGTCATCCACCCCTAAATTGGACTTTACGTTTGAAGATAGCAATTGAGACAGCGGAGGGATTAGCATATCTCCACTGGGGAACGTCTCCCCCGGTTTACCATCGAGATGTCAAGTGCGCCAATATTCTTCTGGATGACACGTACAATGTAAAAGTGGCTGATTTTGGTTTGTCAAAACTCGTCCCCCTCGAGGACACAGATGGATATGCGGTCCCAACTGCAATACAAGGTACGAGCTACTGTGACCGCTGTTATGAGTCTCTCGATCTACATATTTTCTTACAAACGTACTCAGGTTTATAACGGATGAATGGATGTGTTTGGATTGGTTAGAATGCCAGTCCAACTAGATGTATGGCTCGCTTGGCTGAAAAGGCGTTGAGCACTTATTTCACCAACGATGTTCCAAGATGATGTTCGTTGATTACAGTTGTTTGGTTCGTTGCTTGTGCAGGTACTCCTGGCTATATGGTAAGTCAACTTCGTTGATATTCAGGTAGTATATGTATCTTTCAAGATGAATGTAATCATGCCCTGACGCTTAAAAACATAGGAATCACTTTGTTAAAGTCTGTGATTCCGCGGCTGATTATCTATCGAGACTATATTTCTGGCTAAGTTTCCCAGTGGAACTTACCAATCCCAGACCACATTCTACTTCCTACCAAGATTTCTTCTTCCTCATTTCTGAGTTTCCTGTTTTACGTGATCTCAAATCGTAAACATTCACTATATACTAAAGTTCATGCATTGATTCCTACAGGACCCAGCGCTTTTTGACCAGTACGAGGTGAGCTCCAACCCAAGTTGAAGATCTCGTTGTTGCCTCAGTTCGAAAAGTTGTTCCATACTGAACAGAAAAGCTCAGCAATTCTGTTCAGCTCGACTTGTTTATGAGTTTACAATTCTGGAAGTATGACTTCCCTTGAAGTATGTCACTGGAACTCATGTCTTGCATTGGCTTCTTTGTGCACTGCAGTTAACGGACAAATCAGATGTATACAGTTACGGTGTACTGCTACTCGTTATTCTCACTGGGCAGAGACCAGTGGATCTTAAGAGACAGCCTAGGGATCAAAATCTTGTCAACAGATGCAACCGTTTGATGACTCAGGTTTGTAGATTTCTTATACCTATTTTCCCTCGCCAAGGGCTTACTGCTGGGTCTTCAAAGTGCCCGATTGCATTTTTGGTTGGCAGCAGATTCAGACGTAAGGTGGGCCTAATGTGTTTGCACAAAGTAACTAGGCTGCATTGAAGTGTGGTATATCTAGGTACGTATGTTAATGCTAGCTCCTCTCGAACTGATTTGACTTAATACTGAAATCTTCAAGTGAATTTGGAAGTCACCTACGGAAGTTCTCACCTGCGTAAGACGAGATGTCTTCACTCAACTAAGTTTCTCAAGCATCTCACTCTCTGCCGGACTTAGATTATGTATTAACTAATATGATGAAACGTTACTTTTCCTGGTTGAGCACAGGGTCTTTTCGCAGATATCATTGATCCAGAGTTATCAGAGGCTGTTGAGAGTCCAGACACCCTTGAAGCCATCGATGCAGTTGCCAAGGTATCAATCTCTCTCCTGGATAACACTCCTGAACATACGTCCTTCTGTGATATCCCGTGGATTGTTGTTGTTGGTTTCCTATTATTTCCAATCAAAGCCTTCCCAGTGTTTCAGGTGTCACTAACATAGCTCGTATTGCAGCTTGCATTGAAGTGTGTAAGCAGAGATGGCCAGGATAGGCCAACCATGAAAGAAGTGGCTTCGGAGTTACACACTATTCGAGGAAAGACAAAGACGAGGACCTCAGTTTCAAAAATGGTTAAGAGCCTGACGAAGAAGGTTTACTTTTCAAGAGAGTACTCTTTGGTTCCACTTGCTGATGGACAATTGAACAATTCCTACTACACATCTACCTCAAGCTCCACCTTAGGCCTACCATGGTCGGAAACAGAAAGCCCCCAGCTGTCTTCTAGTGGACTCAGTGAGTTTGAACTTTCGAAGCAAGAAAGAAAACCGGTTCTTGGAAATCCTTGAGTATGGGATCATTTTGTTCTATCTTTAGCGCCTGGAAAAGGAAGAGAGTGTTTGATGATCCGAGGTATTAAGAATCATTCGAGCTGGGTGATTGTCTGTTGCTGGATCCTTTTTCGGGCCTGCAGCTCCAGTTTTTTCGGGTGTCTTGATTTAGAATTCATCCTTTCCTAGAGTAGAGAAAGAAGCATTCTCCAGTCTTCCAAAAGTTAGTCATGGCCCATGACTAACTTTTGGAAGACTGGAGAATGCTTCTTTGAACTATTCATCCCATGACTTATGGGATGAATAAGCACCTTTGGTTGCAGATTAGAGAGTCCGAACTGTAAATTCTGTTTTTTTCCTCATCTGAGTTTAGTGTAAATACTATTGATCATGTAAACTACACTTAGGCTCTCACGTAGATCCATGTACTACTAAAATGAGGACCAACTAACATCAGCGATCAGGAGAAGTAGATTAGGTTATTAGAAAAATGAGATGATAGATTAGATTAAAGAGTATGTACAAGAGCAAATTTTGTTGGAGTTTTGGTTTGATAGCTGATTAATCTTCACGCCATATGCTCTACAGATAGAAGCGGGGTGGTTTTACACATTCAATACATGTTTCAATGAAAGAGATCTGTTTATTTGGGTCTTACAATAAGATCTAAATATTTAGATCAATCAAAACAAAGAACCTAGTCTCAGTTACGTGACTCACTTTTTTCTGTATTGAATCTCGATTGCATGAGTTTCTCTGTGAAATCTTGTTTCGGGAAACAATAGGCATCAGAGAGATTGGAATCGACTCGACAGGATTTGTAGTGAGTGGCATTGACAGACTAACACTAGTAGGAGATGAGGAAAGATGATAAGCAGGCTTCTGTGCGAGAGAATGTACGCAGGAAAGGTGAATTATGAAATCTGTAGACTTTGCCTAAAATCTCCTCACCTTGCGCAAGAAGATGACGTGGACCAGAAAGATTGCGAGGGCCTTCTTTTCCATCTGATTCGTGCCCTTCAAAACTATTGTCCAGCGGATTTTATTGCGAGAGGGGTTTCGAGTTGTGCAAGAACGGGAAGATGCTTTCGCTACTTAGTGACGCTGTGTGTATTTTTTCTGCGAGGGCTTGATTGTTGACAGATTTTGGTGCGCACCGCACCACCTGCAATCTCGTCGTTTGACTCCTCCAACGTCTCGCCTCTCTTTACGGACTCAAGAGCCCGAGTGAGTATTCATTCTGCGAAGGCCCGTGTGTTCGGAAAATGAGTGTCAAATTTATGTGACGCCTCAAGGGTTGACTTACAAATTAGTTAAGATGCACACATGACAATTTATTAAAATGATTTTTGATCCATATTGTGATCGTATGAAATAATTTTGGAGCGAATTCTATGTTGATAAGATTGAAAAAGATCACAAAAGATTTCTTCATGCTTACAATTTCAAAGTAGGAGTGAAAATTCAAATTTGTAGGGATGATCATGCCACGAAGTTCAACGATGCGTGGGATGATTTGGATGGTTTGTTTGATTACTTACGTTGATCATGTGGAGTGTTGACTGTCTCATTTGCCAACTCAATCCATGTGCGTTTTTGAAATTTGTTTTATCACAAAGAAAATCTATTCATCCAATTTAGAACATTAGATTTCAAGCCAAATGTTTTTGAAGATTTTAATTGAATTAAATTCTTGTACGTCTGTAAAAAAAATTTCTATGTACAAAAATTATTAAGATTAAATTAGAGCATAAATCTTCAAGTCAAATGCTTATGAAAATTTCAATTAAGTTGAATTCTTCCACGTATTTAAGCTTTCAATAAACAAATTCTCAATATCAATTCAAGAGTATCATGCTTCAAGCCAAATGTTTATGGAGATATTAATTGAGTTGAATTCATGTGAGTATTTAATGTTTTAATTGTGTTCTATATGCATACGTAAGATTTTTAGTTTGGAGTTTAAGGTTTTACATGTATAGTTATTCTCATCGGCCAAATCAGGTTTTAGCACGTATTGTGGACAACTAACCCTAGAAAACTTGGTGCAATTTGGTGTCTTGATAGAAACTGATGCAATTTCGTGTCCGGAGTGCAAGACGAATATGGAGCTCTTGTTTTGATTGATAGATTATTTTTTAGTACCGTTGAATGGCTTCGTTTTCTAATTTCGATGGTGGATATTCCATGATATTTGATAGAATAGTTTAGACTATCAAGAGTGAGTGACGATGCAAATGCTTGCAAGTGGAGAGATAAATAGAAAGTATGTTGATTAGAAAAGAGTATTGGTGCAAATGTTTGAAGATTTGCGGTGTGAAAATTATTCTCGTCTCTTCAATCTTACTCTGCTTTATCATCTCATTGAAATCACTCTCTCATGTATCCAGGAGACAATTTATCGAAATCAGATCTAAATTAGAATTGAATATTAAAATGCGTTTGTATTATTTTTCTAACTAAATTTCAAAATTATTAAAATGAGGAAGAGTAGAATTTTAATCTAAATTAATTTTGGTAATTTTTATACTTTATTACCAATGTTGGAGTCACAATTTCAAATGCACCAGGAGGGGTTATGTATTTTTCAATTGACATTCATAATTTTTAATTAATATTTTCAATATTAAAATATACTCTTTTAATGAAAATATTAAAATAAGATTATTTTTTAAACATTTCAATTTAATGTAAAATAATATACATATTCATCAAATTATAAAATATTTATAATGTTGGTAAGATATATGAAAAAATTTAAATATTTATTATTTTAAAAATGAATATTTATTGCAAAATTATAATAAAGTTCATTAATTTTTACTATGATTATATAAACATAAAAAATATTTATTTCAAAATATATAATATAATATTAAAATAATCATATAAAAATTAATTAAAATATTATTTGATGCCCGTACATATAATTTAATTATAATATTAGACGACGATAACCGGGAGTTGTGGGACAATCTGGTAACTATGGGATTCGTGCGGCGCAATGCCGTGGGCACAGTATGTGGAGCTGTGACTGAGCTGTCTGATTACGCTGCAGATATCTGCCCAAGCTGGAGCAGTAATATTTGGCAACTAATGGCGGCAGTGTGTTGTGTCAATTTTCTCTGCAACTCACAAGCCAGGTTCCAATGAATTTGGTGAGCAAACGCAGAAGATTCTTGGCTGGAATTCTTTCTGGGGTCTTATTAAGTAACCTGATTCTTTCTCCGGTCCTCTCCCAGTCTACTGAGGGCTCTACACAAGGTGAGTCTGCAAATTGGCTTTCTACGGTGAATAATATCAAGAAAATTATTTCAATTTAAGCTTGCAGCTCCAACGATAGCAAATTATTGGCGATTTTCTGAAGCTATGAAACTATAAAATCAGGCAGTGCGATAGTGCTGATGAATAATTTTGCAACTTAGGATTCATAAGCATCAGCTGTTGCGGAGTAAGTGGAGTAGACCTGTCACCTCACTTGACTGGATCACTGATAAATCTCATCTGGACTCGTACAAAAGTCTTTTTGATGAGAATGTCACCGCCACCGCCGATGTTCAGTACAACAAGAACTCACCTAGCGTGCCGAATAGCGAACAGTTGCAAATTGCTCTGGTATTACTTCCCAATTACACTTAACACACAACTCCGGGATCGCAAAATTATCTTCTTCGAGCAATGTTTTCCAACCTAAATTTGACTCTGAATGGAACTGCATTATCAGGAATTGCCACTCGGTTCTACCTTATTGTCGACTCCACCTACATCCCCACAATCGAGCTACTGCTATCTACACCGCAGACAATCGAGTTGGTCGTCTCTTCATTAGATGACACATTTGACGTTTGTCTCGCGCCCGTTGGAAGACAAGTCCTAAATGCCAGCTATCTCAACTCTGGAGTTGCGTCCGTTGAATCCAGATACCTATGGCAGATCTGGTCAGTCGAAAGACAAGCAACAGTCGAGCTATCTCATGCTGGTTGATCGTTTCGACTTCGGAGGATTACCTGATACAGAGTCGCCTCCTCTCAGGTGCACATGCGAATGAGAATTCAAGAAGAGTGGAGCGAGACTAGCTTTACCTCATCATGCTGTCCAGCATGTGAAGTGCATGGTGACCATTGACATTTTGCTTCATTATCCACGCAGGTATCCCGCAGACCCTTTCGATCGTAAATGTTCATCCCCACGAATTCCCGAAGGATCGCAGTTTCAGAGTTACAACAGTACCGGAGATGCAAAGCTTAGGTATGGCGGGGACAATGTTCGCTTTTTTATTGCAGTCATGAGATCGACATGGAGGGGAAAAAATATGTGATCCTCCATTCACTTTGATGTTTATGTGAAGACCGCTAGAGCCCTCCGTCCACAACCAACATTCTGGTTCCAGATGTTATGTTCAAACGTAGATTCTAGAGCTGTGAATCCTCATCAACCTGTCCACCTAATCGACAGTGATCAACCTTGGGTCTGGTCGGCGTTTGATGTACCCGGTTCTCCCGATTTTCATCAAGTATATATGAAGGACCAGGTCGTCGGTAGCGAATCGTTTACAAACAGAATTGAACGAAATGAAACCATAGAAGCACTTGTTCTGATAAATGCAGCCGAGATTCATGGAGTGTTTGCAGCAGAGGCAGTGAGGACTTCAAAAGTTGATGGTAAGTGAAGGCCACAGTTAGCATATAAGTCGATTGTTCACCGACAGCTATGCTTGCAAAATATAGTCATTGAATGACTGAGAAATTAATACGGTTCTGTTTCTTCAAACTTTCTCAGTGGATGAAGTCAGGAAGTTTTCTCCGGATTTCACACATGTTCTCTAGACACAGCTGGCGATCCATGTTTTCCAGTTCCTTAGTATCGAGTTGCTCCCTACAATGACCCAAATGTAAGTTTGTAATCCAAGAATTTCTTTCAATGGTACTGATCACACAATCAGAATCTACATTTTTAGCAACGCAAGAGTTGACATAATCTACATTCATAGAAACACAAGAATTGATCTCCTTCTGACGATGATCATATACAGCTCAAATCTTGCAAGGTGGGTAAATTGAGATTATACTTTGCCGCGCACGGATGATATGAATAAGATTTTTTTGACGTTGCAGAAACCTCGCTTCGAAGCCGTGAAAGGAGAGTTGGATCTTGATATGTGAAGTCGTCTCACCGTCTTGGACTTGTCAAATAAAAAACTCAATGGACGCAAGCCAATATCCTTAGTGACTTTTTCTCACATGAGATGCTCAAGGATTTGTCGCATCAGATCCCTACAGTTTTTGTCTTTTTGTTGATTAATATATAGCTTCCTTTGACGGGTCCGTCTCTCTGTCAGTAATCTTACTTTCGAAGGTGTGGCCGGTGTATTGCCTAGTGTATTTGAAGCATCGAGTCAATTGACGATTTTGGATCTGTCTGAAAACAATCTCAACGACTCTTTCCCTGATTCTCTCGGAAGAATCCGCACTCTCAGAGGGATGTAAGAACCCTACTCACTCGCGCTTCGGATGACATAGATGCAAGCAGGTGTCTCTATGCTAACAATGGTTCCATCAGTTGTGTCATACTGGGTGATGTCATTGCAGTAATTGTAGAATTTTCAAATCAACCTTTGATTGAAGGTGTGTTGACTTTTAAGTTTGAGGACAACGTCGTTCATTATTTGCATGGATCTAAAGTTTCCAATTTGCCAACTTTAGGAACATGGGACAAAACAAGCTGCATGGAGAGTTACCATTATTCAGTCCAAAATCACTTGACAATCTGGAAATGTTGTAAGTTGTTCAACATCTCACAACGCAAGTAAGATGTTTCGTGACTTCAGTAACATTGACAAAGTTCGTAGATAACTATCGGTTGAAATCGTTTCTACATATTTTCTAGGTGAATTCAAATTACGAAACTAATTTCACTCGTGAGCATCGTTGGCGTCACTTTTGTCAACTTAATATAAAATGTTGTTATTCAGTTGGATGGCGTAGCTAGCTAGAGTTGGAAGACAATTTGGAATGAAGGAGACTGTTCAGTACTAATTCTTCATGGAGGGGAGATGATTTTGTTCATTCTAATGATCTTCCCATTAAAACTACTGCAGATCACTGTTGAGCAATATGTTTAGAGGGCCACTGGATTCATTATTGGAAGCATTAGACGAATCGATTCAAAACTTATTAGTTCAATGATCAGTTTCTGTTTCGAGTTTATGCCACTTTTAGAACGCTTCTTGTTATTGTTGGTCCCATATCCAGTGACATTCCGTCAGAATTGTCACTCAATGAGGATTGAACATCATGTACTGTTCGAAGATAATGTAGTTAAACATCTCCAAGAGCATTTTTCCAAATTGTTATAATCGAATATAAAAGACAAATATAAAACGTGTGTTGCTTGCAGAGACCTCACCAATAACAAATTCGTCAGAGATGTACCTAGAAATATAAAAATGCTAGAAAACTTGGAGAATTTGGATATGTCCAACAACCAATTATCGAGCGAATTAACAGTCAACTTCACTAAACTCAGGAATATGAAATACCTGTGAGTACACGTTTCAATTAGAGTTAGATAAGACTTGGACCTTCGATTGAACAAAGCAAAATTTGACGTCAGGATTCCTTGCAGTCGAGAAGTTGTTTTCTTTTTATTGTTTAGAAGTATCTCGATTCTAAATGAGACTGAGATTTCAGGAGCTCGAGCCTTAATAAATTGAACGGTACAGTGCCTGACAACATCTTGAACAGTCGCAATCTTCAACTTTTGTAAGTACACAGATAGTTAATGTATATCAGTAGTTAATGTAGCGAAGTCACTGGATGTTGATTCAATTATATCAAGAGAAATTACTAAAGTATTATGGAACCAAGCAAGATAAGTGTTCCGTTCTGTATGATTTGAATTTCATGAATGCTTCCATTCTACGGATAGCCACTTGGTTTTGTGTTAAAATTAAAAAAACGTCCAACCTAGGTTGAGGAGAAGGCTATATTGCGTGTGTGGGAGCATCCGAGCACACATGGGGAGCACTCTAACCATGTGGCGGATAGAGAAATCAATTTTTTTACGAGAATATTATTTAGAAATATTATTCGCGAGGAATTCATTCCTTTTTGCTTTACAATTGAAATTTTGTTGAGTTTTACTTACCGCTGTTATTTGTGTACAAATATCTCACATCATTTTCAATCTGGTTCTCAACTAGAATCTTTCAGTTCTTGAAAATCCCTAAGATCTTAAACTTGAGTTGCATGAAGTGAATCATACAAATCTCGAGTAATCATCTACAAAGATTATGAAATATTTCTTTCCAAAGCTTGAGGAACAAGGGGAAAGTTACCACACATCAAAATGAATGTAATAGAGAATTTTTTATGAGCTATGCACTTCAATGCCAAATGCAACTTTTACATGTTTTACAAATATATAATGTTCACAAAATTTTTACCTGCATTGTCTAATTTTGGGCAATAAATTATGTTTTTGTAAAATGGCCAAATTGATCTCATTGGTGTGGTTCAATTGGTTATGCCACAAATGAAAAATCAAATCTAAAAATGTAGTAACATGTGACTCTCCAAAGATCATTGTTCACTCCAAGATGTATACATTTTTCAGCGTTGAACTACTCATGAGAATGTGAAATCCATTTATCACACTCAAAATTCCACTATTGATGTTTCCCTAAAATTCTTTCAAGTCCAATTCTCCAAGTAAAATCAAGTTTTTACACATACTAGGAATGTGTCCTAAGGTGATACTCCCATAAAACATTTGAATACTCACAAATACAATGCCAATAATTTTGCAAGGTTGATCATTTTGCATAAAATTTGTACCAGTTGACAGTATGTAAGAACTAAGAACCCCCTAGCGTGATAGATGTGATTATAGCAAGATTAATAAAAAATTCATTCATCATTTTTTGGATGGACGGAAGTACAAAGCACATAATTAAATTTCTTGGTTACAATCACACTTGCCATGGATTCAACATTTGTCTTACTACGATAATTTTTGCTACTTTGACTAGATTTGTCACATTTTTAGCACTTGATGTTCTTATTATCTCTAGATTTAGACATAATTCTAGGTCTAGGTCTATGTCTATGTCAAGATTTGGTCTTGATCTTGATATTTTCATTGTCTTTCTTCCTAGTAGTTATCATATCACGAGAGACTGTCAATGTAGTAGACAATGAAGTGGATTGAACAAAAAGGAATGCATATACAATAATTAATTTTAAATACATAGGCGGCTCAGCATAATACATGGGGTTCTCCCACTGTGGTGCCCATTCGACCGCATTCACTGGGTAAGATGGCCTCGCGGACATGCACTCCGTGTTGGCATGTCCCACCTGTCCGCACGTAGTACACCAGAGATTCGCTCGTTGTCTTGCAGGTGATTTACGTCGGTCTTGGCCTCCCACTACATGAACTTTCAGGTCCGCAAAATTCTTCACCAGGTTGTCTACCTTGGCTGCGATGTCCCCTTGAGTCTTCACTGGGATTCCCTTACCTCGATCCTTCTTCTTGATCGCACTGCGTTTCTTCTTCCGTCTTTCTTCTTCTGAAGATGACGAGTCCTCTTCCTCTTCCGAGGAAGAACTTGATTCGGAGGAGCTTGATTCTTCTGTCGAGGAAGGCGAGTTCCTTCTCTTCCGACGTCCGCCTTGCGACTTCTTCTTCGTCGACCGTCGGTCGCGTCTTCGAGTGTCAAGGGTTGACGTCTCAAAGGTCTCCGCGGAAGCTATCACATCTTGGATTGTGTCAGTCTTGCCTCTCCTACAGAAGGTCTCCATTTCTCTTGGGAGCCCTGTCACATACCAATCCACTGCCTGTTGTACCGAATACGGTTCTCCCGGGCCTGTCTTCGGAATTCGATCTAGGAGGTCTTGGAATCTCTCAGTGTAGTCTCGAAGATTCTCCTTCCGCTCGCGTCGAAGATTTCGAAGCCGGGTCAGAACTCGACTGTCATATCCGAGTTCGCGGAACCGCTTCAGAAACTTTTCCTTGAGCTGAGCCCAGGTCCGGATGCCAGTGGGGTCGGTGCTCTCATGGTTGTACCAGCTACGCGCTCGTTTGCGTAGCAGGCTAGGAAAGATTCGTAATCTGTCTTCATCACTGGTCTCACGATTGGCGATGGAGACAGACTCGAAGAGCTTTATGTATGAATCTGCATCATCGTCGTCGCCCGTTCCCGTGTATCTTGGATACGAATGTTTGGTGGTAGGTTGGGAAAACACCTGGCGGAGATTGGCTTGATGTTCTGCCATCGGTGATCCTGTCGACGGACTGATCCTAGGTTGGCCAAACTCAGGAAGAGTTCCTGTCGGAGGGATGTCCAATAGAATCGTTAGCTCAATGCTCTCGGTAGGTGAACTGGAACACCTTTGTCTTCCAGTAGTCGGTGATGGCGATCTTTCTGCAGAGTCCTCACCGGGAGTCTTCTTTTTAGTTCGCCGTTTTGTTTCCACGGCTTTTTCTGAATCTCGACGGAGTTTCCGTGTGGCTCTCGCACTCAGGTTTCCCACACTATCGCTCGTCGACATTCACCGAGCATTGCTGCTCAAGGTTTCTGGTGTTGACGCACTGTCCCCGGCAGCGGCGCCAAAAAGAAGTTGTCGGCTCCTTATGTAATAACCCACCAAAGGCTAAAACTGCAGTATGGTGGTAAAAAGATCGAACCCACAGGGACAGAGGCAACACACAGAGTAAAAGTGTCACATTTAACAGACTTTTGGTAGAGTTTGAATTCTAGGCGACTGTCACTCCCAGAAATACTGTAGTGCTCGACTCGGAGGCTCGACTCGGAGGAGGAACTCAACTCGGAGGATGCTCGGAGGATGCACGGTACAGCTTGGTCACTCAACACACACACACACACACACACCTGAAACTGGCAAAAAGCACAACTCGGAGGTCGGTCAGGACCTCCGCTTCGGATTTCAGGAGGAAAGTGTCTCGCAAGTTCACTCAGAGGTTCTGCAGGAAGTGCCTCCCACTCCGGCTTTTACTGCCCTTCCGCCAGGAACTAGCGGGGGTACCCGGACTGGACTTCTCACTTCGGAACGAAGCCTCTACGTACGCCGTGGACGTCACCCTCGACTATCACACAAAACGCAGGGAGTGCAGACCCGACTGAGAACTTACTGAAAACACGATCCAGTAACACACACACAACCTGAATTACAAACCAAGGTTTACACGAAGTAATGAAACTTCACATTGGCATTCAGGGGAAACTTCCCGTAGGAGTACAATCAGGATATGTCACTCGAAGGAGTAAGGGGGAACTGTTCAAGTCTCTAACTCGCAGCCGGCTCTGAGCATCAGAAATCACCCGCAGGTGCAGATCCGCACTACTCAAGTCTCTAACCGGGTGCGAGCTCTGAACATTCAGCCGAAGGCCTTCAACTACAACATACGGTAACTTCGCTATGCTGCAGCTTCTCTACGTGGTGCCAGGACCAAAATGCACAAACACGCCAAGAAAGTGAGTTCCTGATCTGCACTTCCGAAACTGGAAGAGTCCCAAGGCAAAACGCCTTGATCTACTTTATACTCTCAAAAGATCCTAACTAGCACTACGCTATCCTATCTACCACTCGCAGCATCTGCGCGAAACCAAACTACTCTACTGCACTCAGCAGATCCGGTGCTGCGCCTCCTGCGCGCCGGACTGCTCCGCGTACTATCTCTACCTTGCCAGTCTTCCGACCGGCTGCGTAACCCCAGGCGTCGGAGTGCTGCAGTGACTTCCGACTGCAAGTGCGCCATAGTGTCGCGCGCACCCGACAAGAAAGTTTCTAATTTTCTTGCCACTCGCCGCCGACTCCGACTGTCACCTTCCGTCAATGCCGCCGCCCGAAGCTCGAACTCCCGGAGTGTAACCCTCTCTTGAGCTGCCACCTCCCAATGGGTGTATCCGTTTAGACAACGAGTCACCCGTGCCGCCAACTCTCCTCGTGCCCTGCAGCTGCTCTCCACCTCTGCCAGTTGCATTTCTAAATCCGCACGTTGTGTCCTCAAATCCGAGCACTCGGTTTGCAAGTTGCACAACAACTCCTCATCCTCCTTCCGGGCTCTTTGACTTTCCTCTAAGGCGCGCGTCTGGCGCGCAAGCTCGGCTGCTAGGACTTCGTTCTGTCTCCGCTCCTCCTGCAGTTCCGACTCGATCTTTGCCCGTATTAGTTCGGCCTCCGCCTGACTCTTCGTCGCCGCATCCTCCTTCTGCTGCTGCAAGGCTTGGTACAGCTTCTGGGTGACCACCAGGTGTTGTCGGAGGGCGGTGTTCCTATCCACATATACTCCGCATCTAGAGGCCCACCTTGCCACCTTGCTCCTCGTCCTTCGCCTGATTGTCTCCACATAAGACTGCGGTTTTAAGGCACTTGCGTATTTGGATGTCTTGCGATCCAGATATCGCAGGAGTGGAACTATCTGTTCGCACAGCACCCCTGTTGGCGTTTTCTGCACCGAATCCTCTTCTTGCTCTTCCGAGCTCGTCTCATCCTCAGTCTCGAGGATCTCAGTCGCCACTGAATCCCTTGGCGACTCCCTGGAACTGTGGCGCGCAGCAGCTTCTGCTGCGACTGCTGCTCCACTGCCTGCTAAAATATCCAGGGCAGTGGGAGATCCCACTGCTTGAGCCCCTGTTCCGGCTCGATCTTCGGTTTGTGAAGGGGTCGACGCCGCAGTGACTTTTGTCACTCTTGCACCGCCCGCTTCTGCTGCCTGTCCTTCCGGCGCAATCTGCGCGGAAGGTGTCCTTGCTGAAGGTGCGTCCGCCGAAGGCGTCCGCACACTGGTCGTTGGCCCCATCCGTCTCGCAGTCGGCGAATCCGGCTGACTCTCTGTTGTCCGACTCGCAGTCGGCCGACCAGCAGTTGTCCGACTGGGAGTCGGATACACCCTGCGCGTCTTGACTCCACTTGGCCTGCTTGTTGGGGGCGTTCTTCCAGAAGTGCCTTCCGCCGAAGACGACCCTCTGAGGATTGTTGGCTCGTCAGCCAAACTCTCTTCCGTTTCCGGCCTGCTGTCCGGTTCAACGCGCCGTTCAGTTGGCCTTCCTTCCGTCTGTCGACCTTCAGTCATCCGACTCGCAGTCGGCCGGCTGTCAGTCCGTCCATCTCCTCCCGAAGGCCGTGGTGCCTTCTGTGCAGAGGTTTCTGCCGTCTTCCCTAGAACCTGAGCGATTATCTCTTCCTGTGTGAGATTCCGCCGGGTCGGAGTTCGCCTGGTCTCCTCAGTAACAGTTGGCATCCTGCGTGCCCTCTGTTTTGGTCGACTATGAGGCTCGGGGGTGGGCCGACCACGAGTCGGCGCAGCTGGTACTTCCGGCTGCCTGTCCTCAGGTCTCTCATCCCACTTCCGCTTGCGCGGAATGCGCTCACTTCGACGTTCTTCTGCTGCTCTGGCTGGAGCCGTAGCCGGAGGCGTACTGGCAGGTTCCTCGTCCGGATCCGTGTCTACTTCGGCCTCCCTCGAATATCTACCTGGATAAGACCGGCTCAGCTGCGGAAACCGAGTTTTCTCAGCATTCGTCAAACATCCCATCGCCCGGTAAAACACGATTAAGTAAGGCGATAGATGATTGAGCGTTCCTCCCCTCTCTTCTTGCGCATGTTGGCGCGTCACCTTCCACAGGAGCCGTGCCCAATGCACCGGAGCTCCTGACAACACTAGCTCCACGAACTCTACCTGCCAACCATGCATGTAAGCGGTCTTGGTCGGCTGCAATATCTGCAGCAATGCTGTCGCGACATTTCTCCGCAATCGATCCTTGTAATCCCGAGTCCGGAAACCGTTCTTGGGATGTCTGGCCACTTTGAAGAGCTCATTGTAAGAGACTTCTTCCTCCTGGGACACCTTCACGCTATCGGCCTCGAAGAGGAGATCCCCTTCCTCGCCGGCACACCTGCCCAACCCCTGCGCCCAATTGCAAATTTCCCATCTCTCTGGGTGTGGGCGAAATCCGCGAGAAGGCTTGTGTCTCTCTTGCAGATACTCGCGCACCATCTCCGGACACGTCCAATTCCACCCCCAGAGGAGAAAATCGAGCTTCAGCCTCGTCAGCACATCTTGAAATGCGCGTAGACCGATCTGCGGCACCCTGAGTGGAGACACTCGCAGTTGGGGAACCTTCGACATTGCGTTGCCTGCACACACAAACGTTCTTTCGCTCACTCTCTCACAATCGCCACTGCGCGTCGGCCACTCAAGCACTGACTGCTCACTCTCTCTGCGCTCGTTCAAGATCGCTACTCCCAATTCTTTCGAGGTCCGCCAAGATCCTTGTGCAACTCGTCTCCGCACTCTCTACTCTCACTGCAGGTCGCTCCGCCCTTGCGCGTAATCTTGGAACTGGAAATTGCAAAGTCAAGAATGAGAGAATGAGACTGGAGCGCAGTCTTTTCTTCTCCGATTTCAAGAACGTCCAACGTTCTTACTGGTTGCAACGTACGCAGCCGGCTATACGGCTTAACGGTTCGCCCTTTGCATGCGCGAATTCACGTCTCCGCCTTGCGCGCATTCGCATGCTTAAACGTTGAATTCTCCCGCCGCCGCCACCTTCCGGACTCGAGTCCGCTGCAGGGTATACGTCGGCCCTGTTGTCTTTTCCTAACCCGCCCTTCTCCGGAGGCGTGTCGCCGCTGGTGCGTTCATTATCCGTCGGCGCCTTGCTGGAGGCGCACATCCAGCCGGAGCGAATTACGCCGGCGCGCAGTCGTACCGCCTATTTTGTCCTTTATGCCTCGTCCGTTGCTGCCAGCGCATATCCGTCAGCGCAACTCGTGCCAGCGCATCCGGCCGTCAGCGCCACGTCGGAGGCGTACATCCGACCGGCGCTTTCCTTCCATGAACAGCCGCCAAAGGCGCTTCCGACTCTGAGTTGGTTTCCTCCTGTGAGCGCGTGATTCCGCCGAAGGCGCATCGCCGAGGGCGTACGGGAATCCTTTCCGGCTGTGAACCCTAGCGCGAACGGCGCATGTCCGGCTACGAGTTTTCCGACGCTCATAACTTCTCCATTCCTGATCCATCTCCGGCGCTCTTGGGCTCGTTAGAACAAGCGTCCCGAGCTCTTTCTAATGCAACTTCAACCAACTGGATCTACCGTGTATCCCGATTGTTATGAAGGTTTTCCCTTTCCGCGCTAGCGGCGCTTCGCCGAAGGCGCACTCATGGTCGGATGCCTTTAGAGGTCCGGGCCCTTCTCCTGACGTCTTTAGCAAAACCTCCTCCTGAGGTGTCTGCGCCGGAAGCGTAGCTTCCTTGTACGCTAGAGGCGCGTGAGTAGAGACACCTCAAAAAGAAGTCTTTGCCGAAGGCGCCGAAGACGTTGGCGTTGGTACATCCGACTACGTGATTCTTTGTGCCCTCGTGACGATCTCATCAATCCACTCTATTTAGCGTACCCTTCTCTAGCTACAAACACTGCTTTGGTACTAGTTTTCTAAAATTGTTTAAATTCTGCAAAAAAAACAAAAAGTGTGTTACCACATGCCCCCCTCCTCAATTGTGAGCGCCCACGCGAACATTTACACGTGGTATTTCTTCAGACGCCATCCGTTCACGCGGGTGCCTAACCATTCTCCTGTCAGTTCTGCGAGTTGGATGGATCCATTTGGAAAAACTTCTATCACCTTGTAAGGTCCCATCCACCTCAAGTGGAGCTTGCCTGGAAATCTAGCATGTCTGCTATCGTATAGCAGAGCCAAATCGCCCTTCTCCAGCAGTACTGGTTTGAGCCTTCGATCGTACTTCTCCTTCCGCCTGAGTTGTAATTGCTTTGTCCGATCTTCGGCCTCTTGACGTCTTTCCTCCAGTGCCATTACCTCTTGCAGTCGATATGCCTGACTTTCTTCCGCGTCCAGCCTTCTCTGATCTAAGGTCCTCTTGGTAGGTATCTCGAATTCGATGGGTAAGATCGGATGCTGCCCATAAACTAGGAAGTAAGGTGTTTGCCTGGTGGTGACTTTTTCTGCCGTTCTATATGCCCATAAGGCGGCCGGTAGCTTGGTATCCCAGTCATGAGCATGGTTTACAGTCACTTTGAGGAGTATCTTACAGAGTAATCCATTGGACTTCTCTGTCAGACCATTTGCCTTGGGGTTGTATGGAGTAGTCTTCCGATGCTTAATCTGGAAGTGCCGCGTCAAACTTTCTATCACCTGATTCAGAAAGTGCGTTCCTCTGTCACTGACTATTTCTAGTGGGCACCCGTAGCGGGTGATGATGGATTCGAATAGGAACCGTGCTACTGCGGCTGCGTCGTCGTGCCTTGTGGCTTCTGCCTCCACCATCTTGGTCGCATAGTCTGTTGCTACCAATATGTAGCGCCTGCGCGTGCCTTTAGTGACAGGTTGTATTGGTCCCACGAAGTCGATCCCCCACTTTTCAAATGGTGCCAATGGCATTATTGGTGTAAGAGGCCATCTCGTGGTCGGAGTCGGCCTTCCCGTCCTCTGGCAGCTGTCGCATTTGCGAACGTAGTCGTGTACATCTTTGAACATCGTCGGCCACCAGTATCCTGCATTCACAATTTTGGTCACTGTGTTTCTGGTGGCGTAGTGACCACCAGCGTCTTCTGTGTGCATGGCTTTGACAACTCGCGGTACTTCAGACTCCTCTAGACATCTTCACAACCTCTCGTCTGCCATTTTCTTGAACAAGACCCCTTGTTGGAGCTGGTAAGGTCCCGCTTTATGAACGAAGACTGTGCGCTGCTCCGCATCCAATCCTTCCGGACATTGGAGTGTGAGCAGAAACCTGTATAAGTCCGCGTACCTGGACTCGTGGCTGGCGGACAACTGAAAAAGTTGTTCGTCGGGAAAATCATCCACTACTTCCTCCTCTATTGGTTCGGTCCATAGTCGGGAGAGGTAGTCCGCGTTCTCATGGTGAACGCCTTTCCGTGTCTGTACAGTGTAGGTGAATTCCTGCAGCAGTAGTACCCACCTGGCAATTCGTCCGGACAGATCCGCCTTCTTCACTAGGTGCTGTAAGGCGTAATGATCTACATGAAACACGAACTCATAGCAGATCAAATAATGTCGGAACTTCTTACAGGAGTACACCATTCCCAACGCCTCCCTCTCAGTTGTCGTGTACTTCTTCTCTGCTGCTGACAACTGACGACTCGCGAAGTAAATCGGGTAGTCTTTCTTGTTGTCGTCCTTCTGACTGAGAACCACCCCGATTGCAAACGCCGACGTGTCTACATAGACATGGAAAGGTCTGTTCCAATCCGGACTTCTCAGAACCGGAGCAGTCGTCAGTTTGGCTTTGAGCGTTTCAAAGGCCAGCTGTTGCTCCTTGCCCCACACATAGGGTTCATCCTTCTTAAGCAGCTTCGTCAGATCGGCTGCCAAGATGGCGTACATATTTATGAACCTTCTGTAATAACCTACATGGCCAAGGAAGGCCCTCAACTCACGCAGATTCGTTGGCGGCTGCAGTTCGAGAATAATCTTCACCTTCTCTACATCCACTGCAATGCCATCGGACGAAACTCGGTGCCCCAGCAGGATTCCGCTGGTCATGAAGAAAAAACATTTCTCAGGGTGTAAGGACAAGCTGCTTTCCCTACACCTGTCGAACGTTTGCCGAAGATGGTTAAGGTGCTCCGACCTCTTACCGAAGACACAAAAGTCGTCGATGAAAATTTCTAGGAACTTCCTCAGGTGCTCTTGGAAGATGTTTGTCATCATCCGCTGGAACGTCGCTGGCGCGTTGCACAGACCGAACGGCATCTTGTGATAAGCATAGGTTCCCCAGTCGGTTGTGAAGGTTGTTTTGTCCTTGTCCTGTTCCCTGATGGACACCTGGTTGTAGCCGGAAAATCCGTCTAGGAAACTGTAGCATTCATGCCCTGCTACATGGTCTAAAATAGAGTCCGTGAAAGGAAGAGGGTGATGGTCCTTCCTCGTTGCTGCGTTCAGCTTTCGAAAGTCCTGGCACACCCGGATCTTACCCGTCAGTTTCTTGGGCACGATCACGATAGGCGACACCCACTCGCTACTAAGTACCGGGTAGATGATTCCTGCGCTCAGGTACTTATCGATTTCGTCCTTCACCAATAATGAATATTTTGGGTTGAGCTTGTATTGGCGTTGGCGAACCGGAACTGCCTCGTCCAACAAGTCGATCCTGTGCTCTCCATACCTTGCAGGTATGCCTTTCATGTCTTCAATCTTCCATGCGAAGACATCCTCATACTGGCGAAGAAACGCCTGTACCCTGTTCAACTCTTCGCCTTGTACCTGGCTTGACACCTTCAAGCCTTTACCTGGACTGAGCTGCAGTTCGCAGCAATCACTCGGGTCAACAATCCCCTCTGTGTGACTGATTTCGCTTCTGCCCAGTCCGGCTGCTAGTTGCTATTCCTCATCCGGATACACCTCGTCTCTTTCCTCCTCAATGGAGCAGCAAGTGACGTAGCCCACAAAGTCTTCCGACGTTTCGGTCTTTGAAGTGCATGTTGAGCTGGTCTCCCCTCCGGTTGTGTAACCGGAGGTGGTGGAAGGTGTTTCGCCCTCATGGGGTACCTTGGTCCACGGTACGGTAATGACAGTCGGAGGGTCCGCAGGGCTACGGAACTGTAATCTCTTCCTACTCCAGTCACACCTTGCTTTGGCTTCGTATAGCCACGGTCTGCCAAGCAGCACATCATAACCTTTCTTCATCAGAGGTTGCAGTATTATGTAGGACAGTTGAAAGTCCACTCCTCCAATGTTGGTTCTCACATTGCTCAACATTCCTAGTGGCATTCTGCGTGTTTGATCGGCCAGTCGCAATACTCGGGATGTAGGCTCGAAGGTCTGGAACCCCAAGGAGTTCGCTGTCTCCTCGGTCATGATATTCACGCCCGAGCCGGAGTCCACTGGTACCTTCTGAATGACGCAGCCTCCGATCTCTACTTCGATCTCTGGAGGTCCCAGGTCTCCTCCTTCCACTCTGTACACAGCCGGAAGTTTCTCTTTTCGGGGTTTGCGTGGTCGGCGCAACGAAAGCATCAGCATCCTCCTGTACGTCTTATTGTCTTCCAACAACTGGTGGAAGGAAATATTTGCCCTCTGGCTCCCCATGTCTTTCACTATGTCGTAGGGAGTGCTGGAAGTCACGGCCGGAAGTTTCCCTGTACTCGCGGTCGGAAGGGGTGTAGGGGGCCTAACTGCCTTCCGGTCGTCGGATGTCATTCCGGCGCCCAGTGCTTCCTTGATGAGGTGACTCACCTCATCTTTGATGTCCGGAAGGTAATCTCGAGTCCGGAACTCTTCTGAATACCTGTCCGCCTTTTCTGAGTTCTGCTCCGGCTGGGTGTTTCTCATAGCCGGAGGTGTACTTGGCGTTCTCCTTTGGCCTTCTCTAACTTCTTTAGACTTCCTCCTCTCTTCCCTACGCTCGAGGCGGCGAGTGTCCTCATGGCCTTCTCCTCTCCTCTTCGAACTTCGGGTTTCTACCCGGCCGCACATTACTTCTTCCTCTGGCCATACTTCGTCTCCTTCAGCTGGGTCCAGACTCAGTTCTACCTGGTTGACCTGCACCTCTTCCTTGCCAGGTGTTGATACGAAACGCACGGCTGGCCTAGGGATTTGGGGCTGGTCACATTCAGCTGCTGTATGTCCGGACTTCTTGCAATTGCTGCACAATGGTGCATACCCCATTGGCTTCCTCGGGTGGGGACAACTTGGCGCGTAATGCCCCATGTCTCCGCAGTTGTAGCAACCATCGAATTGTGGTCGAGGTCGGTGATTTCCTGTGTGATTTCCTGGAGGTGCCATGCGTCTTGGTGGGAGTGTACCCGCCATTTCCCTCGGAACAAAGCGCGGTATATGCACCGGTGGGTTCGGAGTTGTAGCTGGAGCTGTCTGTACCGAGTAGGCGGTGTCCTCCACCTGCTCAGCATAATACATAGGCGGCTCAGCATAATACATGGGGTTCTCCCACTGTGGTGCCCATTCGACCGCATTCACTGGGTAAGATGGCCTCGCGGACATGCACTCCGTGTTGGCATGTCCCACCTGTCCGCACGTAGTACACCAGAGATTCGCTCGTTGTCTTGCAGGTGATTTACGTCGGTCTTGGCCTCCCACTACATGAACTTTCAGGTCCGCAAAATTCTTCACCAGGTTGTCTACCTTGGCTGCGATGTCCCCTTGAGTCTTCACTGGGATTCCCTTACCTCGATCCTTCTTCTTGATCGCACTGCGTTTCTTCTTCCGTCTTTCTTCTTCTGAAGATGACGAGTCCTCTTCCTCTTCCGAGGAAGAACTTGATTCGGAGGAGCTTGATTCTTCTGTCGAGGAAGGCGAGTTCCTTCTCTTCCGACGTCCGCCTTGCGACTTCTTCTTCGTCGACCGTCGGTCGCGTCTTCGAGTGTCAAGGGTTGACGTCTCAAAGGTCTCCGCGGAAGCTATCACATCTTGGATTGTGTCAGTCTTGCCTCTCCTACAGAAGGTCTCCATTTCTCTTGGGAGCCCTGTCACATACCAATCCACTGCCTGTTGTACCGAATACGGTTCTCCCGGGCCTGTCTTCGGAATTCGATCTAGGAGGTCTTGGAATCTCTCAGTGTAGTCTCGAAGATTCTCCTTCCGCTCGCGTCGAAGATTTCGAAGCCGGGTCAGAACTCGACTGTCATATCCGAGTTCGCGGAACCGCTTCAGAAACTTTTCCTTGAGCTGAGCCCAGGTCCGGATGCCAGTGGGGTCGGTGCTCTCATGGTTGTACCAGCTACGCGCTCGTTTGCGTAGCAGGCTAGGAAAGATTCGTAATCTGTCTTCATCACTGGTCTCACGATTGGCGATGGAGACAGACTCGAAGAGCTTTATGTATGAATCTGCATCATCGTCGTCGCCCGTTCCCGTGTATCTTGGATACGAATGTTTGGTGGTAGGTTGGGAAAACACCTGGCGGAGATTGGCTTGATGTTCTGCCATCGGTGATCCTGTCGACGGACTGATCCTAGGTTGGCCAAACTCAGGAAGAGTTCCTGTCGGAGGGATGTCCAATAGAATCGTTAGCTCAATGCTCTCGGTAGGTGAACTGGAACACCTTTGTCTTCCAGTAGTCGGTGATGGCGATCTTTCTGCAGAGTCCTCACCGGGAGTCTTCTTTTTAGTTCGCCGTTTTGTTTCCACGGCTTTTTCTGAATCTCGACGGAGTTTCCGTGTGGCTCTCGCACTCAGGTTTCCCACACTATCGCTCGTCGACATTCACCGAGCATTGCTGCTCAAGGTTTCTGGTGTTGACGCACTGTCCCCGGCAGCGGCGCCAAAAAGAAGTTGTCGGCTCCTTATGTAATAACCCACCAAAGGCTAAAACTGCAGTATGGTGGTAAAAAGATCGAACCCACAGGGACAGAGGCAACACACAGAGTAAAAGTGTCACATTTAACAGACTTTTGGTAGAGTTTGAATTCTAGGCGACTGTCACTCCCAGAAATACTGTAGTGCTCGACTCGGAGGCTCGACTCGGAGGAGGAACTCAACTCGGAGGATGCTCGGAGGATGCACGGTACAGCTTGGTCACTCAACACACACACACACACACACACCTGAAACTGGCAAAAAGCACAACTCGGAGGTCGGTCAGGACCTCCGCTTCGGATTTCAGGAGGAAAGTGTCTCGCAAGTTCACTCAGAGGTTCTGCAGGAAGTGCCTCCCACTCCGGCTTTTACTGCCCTTCCGCCAGGAACTAGCGGGGGTACCCGGACTGGACTTCTCACTTCGGAACGAAGCCTCTACGTACGCCGTGGACGTCACCCTCGACTATCACACAAAACGCAGGGAGTGCAGACCCGACTGAGAACTTACTGAAAACACAATCCAGTAACACACACACAACCTGAATTACAAACCAAGGTTTACACGAAGTAATGAAACTTCACATTGGCATTCAGGGGAAACTTCCCGTAGGAGTACAATCAGGATATGTCACTCGAAGGAGTAAGGGGGAACTGTTCAAGTCTCTAACTCGCAGCCGGCTCTGAGCATCAGAAATCACCCGCAGGTGCAGATCCGCACTACTCAAGTCTCTAACCGGGTGCGAGCTCTGAACATTCAGCCGAAGGCCTTCAACTACAACATACGGTAACTTCGCTATGCTGCAGCTTCTCTACGTGGTGCCAGGACCAAAATGCACAAACACGCCAAGAAAGTGAGTTCCTGATCTGCACTTCCGAAACTGGAAGAGTCCCAAGGCAAAACGCCTTGATCTACTTTATACTCTCAAAAGATCCTAACTAGCACTACGCTATCCTATCTACCACTCGCAGCATCTGCGCGAAACCAAACTACTCTACTGCACTCAGCAGATCCGGTGCTGCGCCTCCTGCGCGCCGGACTGCTCCGCGTACTATCTCTACCTTGCCAGTCTTCCGACCGGCTGCGTAACCCCAGGCGTCGGAGTGCTGCAGTGACTTCCGACTGCAAGTGCGCCATAGTGTCGCGCGCACCCGACAAGAAAGTTTCTAATTTTCTTGCCACTCGCCGCCGACTCCGACTGTCACCTTCCGTCAATGCCGCCGCCCGAAGCTCGAACTCCCGGAGTGTAACCCTCTCTTGAGCTGCCACCTCCCAATGGGTGTATCCGTTTAGACAACGAGTCACCCGTGCCGCCAACTCTCCTCGTGCCCTGCAGCTGCTCTCCACCTCTGCCAGTTGCATTTCTAAATCCGCACGTTGTGTCCTCAAATCCGAGCACTCGGTTTGCAAGTTGCACAACAACTCCTCATCCTCCTTCCGGGCTCTTTGACTTTCCTCTAAGGCGCGCGTCTGGCGCGCAAGCTCGGCTGCTAGGACTTCGTTCTGTCTCCGCTCCTCCTGCAGTTCCGACTCGATCTTTGCCCGTATTAGTTCGGCCTCCGCCTGACTCTTCGTCGCCGCATCCTCCTTCTGCTGCTGCAAGGCTTGGTACAGCTTCTGGGTGACCACCAGGTGTTGTCGGAGGGCGGTGTTCCTATCCACATATACTCCGCATCTAGAGGCCCACCTTGCCACCTTGCTCCTCGTCCTTCGCCTGATTGTCTCCACATAAGACTGCGGTTTTAAGGCACTTGCGTATTTGGATGTCTTGCGATCCAGATATCGCAGGAGTGGAACTATCTGTTCGCACAGCACCCCTGTTGGCGTTTTCTGCACCGAATCCTCTTCTTGCTCTTCCGAGCTCGTCTCATCCTCAGTCTCGAGGATCTCAGTCGCCACTGAATCCCTTGGCGACTCCCTGGAACTGTGGCGCGCAGCAGCTTCTGCTGCGACTGCTGCTCCACTGCCTGCTAAAATATCCAGGGCAGTGGGAGATCCCACTGCTTGAGCCCCTGTTCCGGCTCGATCTTCGGTTTGTGAAGGGGTCGACGCCGCAGTGACTTTTGTCACTCTTGCACCGCCCGCTTCTGCTGCCTGTCCTTCCGGCGCAATCTGCGCGGAAGGTGTCCTTGCTGAAGGTGCGTCCGCCGAAGGCGTCCGCACACTGGTCGTTGGCCCCATCCGTCTCGCAGTCGGCGAATCCGGCTGACTCTCTGTTGTCCGACTCGCAGTCGGCCGACCAGCAGTTGTCCGACTGGGAGTCGGATACACCCTGCGCGTCTTGACTCCACTTGGCCTGCTTGTTGGGGGCGTTCTTCCAGAAGTGCCTTCCGCCGAAGACGACCCTCTGAGGATTGTTGGCTCGTCAGCCAAACTCTCTTCCGTTTCCGGCCTGCTGTCCGGTTCAACGCGCCGTTCAGTTGGCCTTCCTTCCGTCTGTCGACCTTCAGTCATCCGACTCGCAGTCGGCCGGCTGTCAGTCCGTCCATCTCCTCCCGAAGGCCGTGGTGCCTTCTGTGCAGAGGTTTCTGCCGTCTTCCCTAGAACCTGAGCGATTATCTCTTCCTGTGTGAGATTCCGCCGGGTCGGAGTTCGCCTGGTCTCCTCAGTAACAGTTGGCATCCTGCGTGCCCTCTGTTTTGGTCGACTATGAGGCTCGGGGGTGGGCCGACCACGAGTCGGCGCAGCTGGTACTTCCGGCTGCCTGTCCTCAGGTCTCTCATCCCACTTCCGCTTGCGCGGAATGCGCTCACTTCGACGTTCTTCTGCTGCTCTGGCTGGAGCCGTAGCCGGAGGCGTACTGGCAGGTTCCTCGTCCGGATCCGTGTCTACTTCGGCCTCCCTCGAATATCTACCTGGATAAGACCGGCTCAGCTGCGGAAACCGAGTTTTCTCAGCATTCGTCAAACATCCCATCGCCCGGTAAAACACGATTAAGTAAGGCGATAGATGATTGAGCGTTCCTCCCCTCTCTTCTTGCGCATGTTGGCGCGTCACCTTCCACAGGAGCCGTGCCCAATGCACCGGAGCTCCTGACAACACTAGCTCCACGAACTCTACCTGCCAACCATGCATGTAAGCGGTCTTGGTCGGCTGCAATATCTGCAGCAATGCTGTCGCGACATTTCTCCGCAATCGATCCTTGTAATCCCGAGTCCGGAAACCGTTCTTGGGATGTCTGGCCACTTTGAAGAGCTCATTGTAAGAGACTTCTTCCTCCTGGGACACCTTCACGCTATCGGCCTCGAAGAGGAGATCCCCTTCCTCGCCGGCACACCTGCCCAACCCCTGCGCCCAATTGCAAATTTCCCATCTCTCTGGGTGTGGGCGAAATCCGCGAGAAGGCTTGTGTCTCTCTTGCAGATACTCGCGCACCATCTCCGGACACGTCCAATTCCACCCCCAGAGGAGAAAATCGAGCTTCAGCCTCGTCAGCACATCTTGAAATGCGCGTAGACCGATCTGCGGCACCCTGAGTGGAGACATTCGCAGTTGGGGAACCTTCGACATTGCGTTGCCTGCACACACAAACGTTCTTTCGCTCACTCTCTCACAATCGCCACTGCGCGTCGGCCACTCAAGCACTGACTGCTCACTCTCTCTGCGCTCGTTCAAGATCGCTACTCCCAATTCTTTCGAGGTCCGCCAAGATCCTTGTGCAACTCGTCTCCGCACTCTCTACTCTCACTGCAGGTCGCTCCGCCCTTGCGCGTAATCTTGGAACTGGAAATTGCAAAGTCAAGAATGAGAGAATGAGACTGGAGCGCAGTCTTTTCTTCTCCGATTTCAAGAACGTCCAACGTTCTTACTGGTTGCAACGTACGCAGCCGGCTATACGGCTTAACGGTTCGCCCTTTGCATGCGCGAATTCACGTCTCCGCCTTGCGCGCATTCGCATGCTTAAACGTTGAATTCTCCCGCCGCCGCCACCTTCCGGACTCGAGTCCGCTGCAGGGTATACGTCGGCCCTGTTGTCTTTTCCTAACCCGCCCTTCTCCGGAGGCGTGTCGCCGCTGGTGCGTTCATTATCCGTCGGCGCCTTGCTGGAGGCGCACATCCAGCCGGAGCGAATTACGCCGGCGCGCAGTCGTACCGCCTATTTTGTCCTTTATGCCTCGTCCGTTGCTGCCAGCGCATATCCGTCAGCGCAACTCGTGCCAGCGCATCCGGCCGTCAGCGCCACGTCGGAGGCGTACATCCGACCGGCGCTTTCCTTCCATGAACAGCCGCCAAAGGCGCTTCCGACTCTGAGTTGGTTTCCTCCTGTGAGCGCGTGATTCCGCCGAAGGCGCATCGCCGAGGGCGTACGGGAATCCTTTCCGGCTGTGAACCCTAGCGCGAACGGCGCATGTCCGGCTACGAGTTTTCCGACGCTCATAACTTCTCCATTCCTGATCCATCTCCGGCGCTCTTGGGCTCGTTAGAACGAGCGTCCCGAGCTCTTTCTAATGCAACTTCAACCAACTGGATCTACCGTGTATCCCGATTGTTATGAAGGTTTTCCCTTTCCGCGCTAGCGGCGCTTCGCCGAAGGCGCACTCATGGTCGGATGCCTTTAGAGGTCCGGGCCCTTCTCCTGACGTCTTTAGCAAAACCTCCTCCTGAGGTGTCTGCGCCGGAAGCGTAGCTTCCTTGTACGCTAGAGGCGCGTGAGTAGAGACACCTCAAAAAGAAGTCTTTGCCGAAGGCGCCGAAGACGTTGGCGTTGGTACATCCGACTACGTGATTCTTTGTGCCCTCGTGACGATCTCATCAATCCACTCTATTTAGCGTACCCTTCTCTAGCTACAAACACTGCTTTGGTACTAGTTTTCTAAAATTGTTTAAATTCTGCAAAAAAAACAAAAAGTGTGTTACCACAGTCAGTCAATAAGTCAGTAATAATTTCATTATATGTAATGTTTTACTTGTCAAGTGAAGCAATATTCGAGAGAGTTACTAGTATGAGGCAAGAAAAAACTCATTAATTGAATTGCTTTTGGCTCATTATTGAAATTAATATCTCAAGATCCACAATCTAATCATTGAAGACATCTACATAGTTTTGGATCTTAGCATCTTTTGCCATCCTAAAACTGATGAGCTTCAAAGTCATGTACAATTGATTTGAAAGCTATTGCTCATGATACTTTTCACGCAATACCGCAAACAAATCTGCTACCGTTGGCGTCGCCTCCATTTGCTTGAAGACATTTGGCTTGAGATACAAAACCACAATACTCGGTGCTTGGTATTAAATGTCATTTCAATTATCATAATCTACGTCGTCTGGTTGTGGCTTAAGCACCTTACTCAAACCCATGGCAACAAGTACAATAGTTATTGGTTGTTCCCATAAGACATAATCATTCCGTTCATCAAATTTTTCCACCTCAAACCATGGAACTCCAAGGTTACTCACCACTATTGATTGCTCTTTATCCAAAAACGTAAGCTCAGGTCTGCTAGTAGTTTTTACATCTCATTGTGATGCAATTTGGTTGCTTTTTACATTGCTCAAATTGCTCATTCCTCAAGAAATTGACAAAAGTACCGTCTGTATTCCCAACATTTAATCACAAAAATCATCAAAAAATGAATATTCTTGTAATTAAAACCTAGTCTATCCTTGCGTAGCTCATAAGCTAACCCACTTGAATGTAAAAACGTTTTTTCAAAATCATACTTAAATAAAAAGGAATTAATCCTAGACTAGAGAAAATATAAATTTGACTGTAGATTCCTCTAGGACTTCTTTAGGATTACAAATTCTTACATTGTACATTTTCAAACTATCTTTTCTACTGCATGCTCAACTTGACAAAAAACCACTCTGCAAATTTTGAGCTCAAACATAGTTTATTTACCTGGTCAAATCTTTCAAAAATGCCAAAAATCAAGCTTTCTATTACTTTTCGGCAAAGATTCTTCACAATAGGTGTTTTGATCTATAGAGGCGTCAGTGATTCCTTTCTTTTGGCCTTGACCGATACAGGTAACTTGCCGTTTCGCTTGGGTCACTTTACTGTTGCTTCAAAATTTAGGGTTTTTACAACTCGTCACTCCAAGTTCGCATCGCCGTTCACCAGCCGGTTAAGCTTGTGTAGCGCCAAAACACATGCAAGTGACAATTATCACAAGATACGCAAAATGTAACATGGTTCATCCTCGGAGAGTAGCGCTCCGTGCACCCAGAATTTGAGCACATTTACTTTAGGTCATGTCCAGAAAGACTCATGTACAAGGCGTAAGCCGATGTATTTATCTCTACTCCAAGGTACCATCCAAGCTATAAATAGCTAGAACTCAAGGGTACTCCTTAACTGGAGTTAACCTCAACAGCTTGATCCCAAATTTCAAACGCACGTAACTTTGCAACCGCTCAACAAAATTTAGGTCAAAACGATATTCTCAAAGCGACATTCAAGATTATGTATTGAGAAGCAGAAATTGATTGAAGAAAAAATTTAGATCTAAGAAATCAAAGCAATTTTTCTAGCAGAGTGAAGTACACCTTTGTTGTTGCATATTCAAAAAATCTTTGCAATAACTCAATGATGCAATACTATTTTTTCATCAAAACGTAACTAGTGGCCTTTCTCCACTTGCATATAAAATCGACCAACATTATATTCCGAATTAAAAAATTAAAATTTTTGATAAGGCTTTCGTGCTTATTAGTCTTTAAGATTCTATGTAAATAAAAATTATGTGCATTGAACTAGTTTTGATAATCATAAAAAACATACATCAAGAATCACAAACAAGAAACACACACCAATGTGTGAGCCAAACCTTCCCACCCTTCAGCGTTTGTAGTCCGGGTGGGGGTTCGAACTCCCATAATCTAACTTCTCTGATCGCAAGCCATGTGCTCAAAGTGTATCCAAGACAACAAGATCATAAACACTTGCTCGTTCACAGACAATTTATCCAGAACGGAAAATGATAACTTGCTGTCTGCTATCTCCACAAGGGCAGCAGACAAACTCTTTGTTACATAAAGATCTAACTCAACTCTGGGTGACTGTTTCAACACCACAGCCGCTGTGGTCTATCCTAGATCCCAGTCCCACTCCCAATTCCTACTCAGACCTCAGTGTCGATTTCTCAGCTTCCACCTTCAGACCCCACCAGATTCCTCTCTCAGATTCAACTTTGCCTTTTCAGTGTCAAATTCAGATTCCGACTGTCAGATCTCAGTCTCAGATTTCACTTCACTCTCAGCTCCCATTCTCAGATCTTCCACTCTGATCTCAGATCCCACTCACAGATGTTACACTTCAATCTCAGATCCCACTCAAATTTCACTCTCTGATACGACTCTCCACCCACGAGAGTTTGCTTCCTCCTACTTCGAACTCTCCACACTCCCCTCCTAATTCTCACCACTTCCGTCTCCACACACGCACACCACCGGCTCTCCGTTCCCAGGCCGAACTCCCCACTTCGAAGTTTTAGGCCGAGACACACACAGCCCACCTGAAATGCAACACTCGCAATGATGGGTAGCTGCCTACTCCCCTTGCGCGACTACATGCACCGTCGTCTTGCCTCCCCCACTTGACTTCACGCCGCCGCCGCTGCCACACCTGCACATTCTACATTCCTGACCACCCGATCACCGCCGGAGGGAATCCTCTTCCGCGCACCGCCGAAGGCATCCACCCGCCAAAGACGCACGACCACACCTTTGCTTATCCATAACAGTCACTCCCGACACCCATAACTCACAGATCCTAGCTCCGTTTCACAAGTTCGTGGGCTCGTTGGAACGACCAGGTCGAGCTCTTTCCAACGAGACCCTAACTGGGTCAAACCGTTATGAATTGAGAAAGTTATGCCTGTTTTACCCTTCGCCGAAGGCACACCGCCGAAGGCACACCGCCGAAGGCCTGTTACCTGTTATCGCCGAAGGCGCCGGCACGATGTTCGCCGGTTTGATGTCTTCCGGTTCGATGTCTTCCGGTTCGATGTTGTCATACCCTATCCGCCGCTTTCGACGCTCATAACTCAGTGACGCCTTATCCGTTTGAAGAGTTCTTGGTCTCGTTGGAACGAGCGTCGCGAGCTCTTTCCAACAAGACCCTAATCAAATCCAACCGTTAACAAATGAAAAAGATATGCCGAGTTTACTGTTTCGCCGATGGCCCTTGCACGATGTTCACCGGCTCGGAGTTCGCCGACCCCGAGTTCGCCGAAGGCCTGCTCGCAGTTGTCGCGAAGTCGTCCGAAGCCGGAGATGTTCGCAGCCGGAGACGTCCGGAGCCGAAGACGTTCGCAGCCGGAGACGTTCGCAGCCGGACTTGCCTCAACCCTTCCCATCAGTAACTTCCGACACTCACAACTCAGTGATTCCTCATCCGTTTGAAGAGTTCTTGGTCTCGTTGGAACGAGCGTTGCGAGCTCTTTCCAAGGAGACACTAACTGAGTCAAGGAGTCACACATTGAAAACGTTATGAGGGTTTCACTGTTTCGCCGAAGGCCTTTCCCCGAAGGAACTTCACCGAAGGCTCTTCGCCGGAGTCCCTGCCCTGAAAGCCCCGTTCTGGACCTTTGCCTACTAGCTATTACACCAACTCCTAATCTTACCAAAACTTCCAGAAAACTCCGAGCATAATTTTGCAAGAGCTTAAATCTAAAACTTTAACTCTCACAAGGTTAAAAAGACATGTGAGCACAATTTTGTGCTCACACAATGTACGTGATTCACTTGTACATAAGGTTATGTCCACGTCCGAGGTTAAAGCTTCACTAAAGCAAGAATGCTACATTAGACCCCATAGCTCAGCTCTACATGATCTTTCTCTACAAGTATACATGTGAGACTAAACTGAAACGTGATCATCATAGGGTTAAGTATCTCAAATCCTAACTAGAGTTCAAGACTAACTACGACTAACAAAACGCAAATCAACCTTACAGAATGTTCATTCTTCAATAAGCATGAAAAATCATCTCGACCATATGAAGGAATATTTTTCAATATATTACCATTAATAAATTTTAATTTCAATATATTATGAAAGTAAATCAAAACTTTTTAATCTTTTCTGCAAATATATTAATCTTTTATCTCACGTTATACAATTTCTTAACAAAAAATATTGAAAATTTATGAGACTGATTAGAAAAAACTTTTGCAATAAATAAAATATTAATAAAATATATTTGTCAAAAATTAATACTTGTAGACTAATATATATCTACGATGAAATAGATATAATCTTAATATAATACGACAATGTTAGAGAAACTGGTTTTTATTTGTAAGTTGAAAATTTCTGGAATTCTTATTAATCATGAAAGTACAAAAAAGAAATAAGTAATTAAGTTTATGAATTTTTTTTTAGAAATAAAATTTTCATTAATTTTGCCATTGATTTATTTCAAGCATAAAAAATTCCATATTAGAGCGTAAATAAAATTCAAATAATTTAATTAAATTTTTTATACCATTGATTTTCAATCTTCTGCTCATAATTTTTTCATTTATTATCACATATATTTCATCATGTAGTTAATATTACACAATTAAAGTCATTGAACATATGAATATAAAAAAATTTACGTATTTTCAAAGTAAATAATTTACACCCAACATTTCAAATTGAAAGTTCTTATTTCGAAATTTTTGTGCAAAATCTATCATTTTCTTTATGATTTAATGGCTTTAAATGTCACAATGCAAAAGTCATGAATTGCAAAAACTTTAAACTATCAACCTGACGTGAGAATCAAGTCAATATTAAATTTATTTTCAATAAATAAATGAAAACTTAATTAGATCAGTTCCTACAAATCCTTGTAAACTCCCAAAAGATTCAAAGCACGATTAAATATCTGAGATTTTTTCCTCTTTGTTGGAAATTTTTGTTGTAAAATTACTTACAAACATCATTGCATTCTTTGTAAGATCTTTTGTTGCTTTCACTGTTTGATCTGAAAACTATCCATTAAGTTTTAAAGTTTTATAGCATAATTCTTAAAATACTAAAGATTTTAGAATTACTTTTGTGTTTAAGATTGATTTGCTAAGACTGGAAAGTAGACAAAACATTACAAACTGCATCTTGTGGTCTCAAATTGGTTTGATAAGCCTGACGAAAAAACTTGAGGATTTTTTAGCACGAAGAGAATAATTACGTGTCATGTCACTCCAACATATATCTCATTCAATCTTCAAGTTCGGAATAGAACAAAGGCATGAAACAAAAGATTATTGAAAACAAACACTTGAACCATTTATCTGATTTCAGAAGGTTCAACTTGGAAAATGTATTTATATACAGTTACTCATGATTTTCAAATTAGTTCACATTTCTTAACAAAGAGAATCGATAAAACAAAATAAAATTGCGAAGAAACAATCCTCTTCCGAAGTACTCTCCTGCCTCCCGTCATCGCCCTCGAGATTACAGAAATCAGGAAGACATGGTCGAAGTGGTAAGATACGCGAAGAAGAAAGTTACAACGAGATCGCCGTTTGAAAGTTCCTATCGTTGGCTTATTCGATTGTACCAAATTAATTTACTGCAGCTCCCCTCCACAAGACAAGACCGCCTTCAGTCACTTGAGGCGTAGGCCCAGAAACCTAAAGAAAGAAAGAGAGAGAAGGAAGAGTAAATTGGGTTTCCTCTCTCTTGATGACAATATTCTTGTGTCCTGCTCCTTGGTTCATAAAGTCAATAGTCTTGGAATCCATGCATCCAGCACACATAGTGGACTTTGTTGGCGTTGACAGTCCATCAATGCCATGGATGGAATGTAATGTCATCCGTGTATCTTACATGGATGTCAGCGATCAATTTGAGATTTCTCTGCTTCGAGACTATTCTTTACTTATATTTGACGGTTTAATTTCTCCGCAAGTTTGCATTTCTATCATAGTTTCTGGCTCCGAACAATGTGCCAAAAGACGCACTTCCAACAATAACCTCGTCGTTCTCCTCTGAACGAATGACGTCAACGAAGGTTGCGTGATACCCTGACAGCATATGAGCTCGCAAATCACATTTGTACACGGAATCACATTTGACAACTGCAACAGAAGAAACGAGCAGAACTATGCATTTCGATCTGTAACAGCATAATACTATCATGGGGCAGCTCGGATGGATAAATTTGATATCAAAGATATGTATTGTCAAGGCAAGGCACAAGGTGTCTCTTGTATCAATGGTTCGTGTATGAAAAGAGGGGTATCGACAGGATGTGAAAAGTCAGCAGTCAGCTTAAACTTTAAAGTTATGCTCACCAGAAGGTTCCGAACAGAGGATGATCATGAATCTAAGACGCGTAGAACACACACCAACTGAAATTTGACCAACATAAGTCTACGAGGAAAACAATGTTATATATCTGGAGGAAAACAATGTTATATGTCTGGACGTGAGAGCACTCAACAAATTACCACTTTGCAGCTGGAGGAGTATATTCTCGTGCGTGACGTTGCCAGGAGGGGGAATTTCCTCGACGAAGTAGTCCCCCTCCCGCAGAGCATGAACACGAAGACATCGTCTTCGGTTATGTGAAAAAAAATTTGAGCCGAGTCCTAAGCGATTCCCGGTACCATCCAGCACGCACGGACTGGGCATAGACGACAATTAATTACGCTCGCTTCACTGCGCTTCGGAAATGTGCATATATGCATTGACTGTCTCGGTAGTGTCAGAAGAAAAAGAGGGAAGTGTGCCCCAGGGCTCAAGTAAACGGAGAGAGCTAGTAGTAGCCCGGATGCTTGCTCTCCGAGACATCTCTGTCCAAACCCAACAAAAAAAGTTACGTAGATAACGTCGCTGGTTCGACCCAGTTCTCGGAGTATGATCGATCTGTTTTCGAAATCTTAAGACGTCGACCTTTCTGCAAACGGAGAGAACATCGACAGGTCACCGTTTTCAAAACAAAATCGAGTTTCCGCGAGGGCATCTGTGGTCCTTGCCGGTCAAACATGAGAGGGGATCAGAATTCAGACTGGTGGAAACAATCTGGTGGGCGAATGATAAAGACGAACCGCAGAAGATATCTAGTGGCTCTGCTTGCGCTCTCGGTGCTCGCGTTGCTGGCGCTGCAAAACTACGACAAACGACGCTGTGCGGAGAAGAGACCTGCGACAGGCTCGAGTGCCCGGCTGCAATTGCAATCCAATGGGTCGGACTGTCAGAGAATATGTGGCAACGTCTCGATTCCCTACCCCTTCGGACTTACACCACAATGCGCTTACAGCTCCTACTTTGTGCTGGACTGCAGGACCGACCTGGGACCAAATCTCAAGCAACCGGCCACGGACCCTTTCGAACAATGGCCGGTTCTGACTCACATAGCGACCACATCCACTCTCAATTACTCTTTCGAGGTGAATTTTCTGCCAGTAACGCAAATTACATCTAACTCCATCCTCATAGATACGACGAATATCAAAGATATGGGCTGCGGGAAGTCGGTCACTGCCAGCCTTGTTCTGGACGCGCAAAGCCCCTACTGGATTTCTGATCAGAACGTCTTCATCGTCGTATCTTGCAATGCTCAAGGATCGGCTGTGGGTGATGGTACTCCTTGGAGTGGCAGTTTTAACACGACGTGCGGTCCAGTTTCGTGTGTCAACCAGTTCGTGATGCCGTACTGTGGCGGGTATGACTGCTGCGTTCAGGCCATTGGAGCGACGAAGAGCCTAACGATCACAGGGGGATCATACTCGACAGATTGTGGCTTCTCCACCGTTTTGAATCCAAATTCATCTGGTGATTATGGTGAGGGATACTACGGTGTCCATGTGTGGTATTCCATCCAGAGGGGGCCGGATATTCACAACTGCTCTGAAGCTGCAAAGGATTCTGAGAAGTTTGAATGCTCCATGGCTGCAAATTGCACCAACTTTAAGAACGTCGGCTACTATTGTAGTTGCGTTAAGAAGGGTTACAGTGGAGATAGTTATAAAAATGACACTGGCTGTGAAGGCAAGTTGAGGCTGATAATTTTCTCATGCATGGAGGATTTGTGCCGGTCTTGTTTCAGATCCTTAGCTACCTTGAAAATCTATGTCTCAGATGAGAGCTACTAGTTCGATTCCCGAGACCGTAACTGCCGCTTTTATCGTTTCACTAAGTGCATGGCATGCGTCAACCTATTCCTTTGCACACTCAATTCTCGGTCCGTTGCGGAAATCTTGGTACTGCACGGCGAAGATGCCGCACTGTCTGCTTGAAACTTAAAGCTTTCAATTGTATCGGATCCTTTTCACTTGATTAGCTCTTAGACTCGACTGTAAGGTTGGGAATCCCTTGGCTAACATGACTTGTGCTCATGCCAGATATCAACGAGTGTGAATGGGGGAACGATTGCTTGAGTCTTCCTCACCATTATCGCAACTGCAACTTTACTGTATCTTCGTATGAGGCTTTGGCTCCACTTACACTACATTGAAACGGAATCTGCACCGAGGGGAAAGTGCTAAACAGTTTATCAGCATGCCCTGAGAACGTATAAGTATTGCTACATGCGTCAACTCCGACGGGAGCTATCAGTGTAAATGCCCTAACTCAATGGAAGGCAATGGTGAAGATCCCAAGAATTTCGCAACTGGTGTAGATCCCAAGAAATTCGGAATTGGTTGCATTTCCCGTGCTCAAAATGGAGCGTATTTTTCATGTATTGGCACATTTTCAGAGTCTTGTGTCATGCAAGAATGCCTGCGGAAATCATCTGGTTATGTGAAAGTCTAGCTTCACAAAGATCAGTTCTCATCATAAATCTGGTGTTGCATGTGAAGGTGTCCAAACAGGAGTACTAATTGCCGTGTGCCTGGTATCTGGAATATTCGTGTTACTTCTGAGTTGTTTAGTCATATTCTTCACGTGGAAAATGCGAAGACACAGTCGTGAACTTCAAAACATACTGGAAGGTTAGTTGTCAGCATACGATATTGAGGAATCACTTGGCTCATCGTCTTGAGAATGATCTCCTGGTTTCAACCTTGTGAGTGAAAAAAAGCTGCTCCTTCGTATTCGTATTAACGCTAGTAACCTTGACTTCTCTCAGAATTAGCAAAAGACCACGTGAAGCCACCGTTTTTCAGCTACGAAGAACTCAAAACGGCTACACATAGTTTCTCTAGTTCCAACGAGTTAGGAAAAGGTGGATTTGGCACTGTTTTCAAGGTAATACTCCTGACTTTGTCTTATGCACATCTCTTCAGCCTCTATAAACCATGGTAATGATATTTCATTCATTTTTTCTGTCAGAGTAAGTCTGTATCCTGAATTTGAATTTATAGTCATCTGTTTGATCAAGAAGGTCTAGAAAGTGGAGGGAGCCCATCGAAGAGTAACAAGTAACTGTCTATGACAGGCTGAACTAGCAGATGGCAGTGTTGTTGCTGTGAAGAGACTCAATCCGACAAAGCAGAGTACGTCGGACTTCTTGAAAGAAATGGTAAACATCTCGGGTATCAAACATAGACATCTGATTCAACTCAAGGGATGTTGTGTAAGGGATCACCAACGAATGCTGATTTACGAATACGCGGAGAACAAGAGCCTCGCAGAAGCACTGTTTGGTGAGAAAATATTGAGTTCTTTAATGATAATTTATCTACTAGAATCACAATAGATAGAAGTTTTTTCATGTATATTAAGCTAGCGAGCAAGAATATTGGGCTCCATTGTTTGTTTGGAAGGATTCTGAGCTTTTATTACGAAGGGTTTAAGTGGATGTATCGGATATTAAGCAACCTACACGTATGTGGGACTAAGAAGGGGAGAGTTTTTGTCTTCGGACTCACTTGTATAATAGAATAGAGAGCATGCGGTTAAACACTACGAAGAATTTAATGATTTTCTCAGAGTTTTATGTATGCCGCTGACCAACAGGATCAGGTCCTCAATGTGCGACCGTCTTGAACTGGAAACAACGTTACAACATATGCTTGGGAATAGCCCGTGGACTTGCGTACCTACATGAAGAATTGCAGCCGGGTATGATTCACAGGTGAGAATGCTTAGACTCCAAGCTCATCTGCAAACCTTCCACATTTTGATTCTGTTCTGTATAAGACACATCTGAAAAGATGAGAAGAGGATTGAGTCTCTTCACAGCATTTTAACACCGAAAGCCCATGATGTATGATATCTCATGCAGCTTGTACCGTGACGACATGCGAAGGCACATATCTTGGAGTTTTCTGCATGCTTGTGCTTCGTTTAGGACTTATTTTGAGGTGTGTGATTTCTCCGCTTTATACACTGACACCCGCCTCTGAAATCTCAGAGACATAAAGCCGGAAAATATTCTTCTTGACAAGAATTATAACGCAAAGATTGCCGACTTTGGACTCGTCCGGCCCGCTAATGATACAAACGACACTCTATTCACCATGAACATTGGAGGAACGAGGTACTTCTAGAGGGCGAATTGGTTCATGTGTATCAAATGCACGACAGTTGCACTCAATTGGTGAGACTCGCAGTTGAGACTTGAATGTGTTATGCCCTTAGAGCAAGGCACTAACAATTTGGATGACTTTCCATGCAACTACAGGGGCTACTTTTCACCAGAGTATGCACTAGAAGGCGTTGTATCCGAGAAACTGGATGTGTATAGCTTTGGTGTTGTCTTGCTGGAAATCGTTGCTGGAAGACAGTGCATCGATCTGAAGTTGCCACAGGAACAAAGTATTCTACGCTCCTGGGTGGGTGATTCTTAAATTACACTGCATTATTATAGCACGAACATTCCAAATCGAGATCATAAAGCTTCAGGCTTTCAGGAGAAACTCATCTGCCTCCTTTCTTTGCTACTCCTGCCAATTTCATTCATCAAATCATGCGCAAATCTCTTCGCTGCTATATTCCTCTTCGGCCTCTCACACCCTCATGAAATGCGCAGGCTATAACGTTGTACACGGAAGGCAAGGTTTTGAACTTGGTCGATAAAAGATTAGAGGGCGATTACGACGAAGAAGAAGTCCTGCTCGTGGTGGACATGGCTCTATCTTGTCTGCAAACAGATCCCAAGAAACGCGCAACGATGTCTCAACTGGTGAATTTCCTCATGAAGAACTCAAATGCAAGTGTAGGTGTGGAGATCGTCAACGAGCTAAAATCCCAGACACCATACATGTGGAGCATATCGGAGGACGAACACAACGTGGATCCTTATGCTAGTAGCCAAGGCGTTCAAGTAGAATCAGACGAACTTGCTTTAATGTCATCATTTGCCACCGAATCACACGTCTCGGTTAGGATAGTGCGTACATGAGCTCATAAAGTATCTCAAGTTCCTAGATTAGGTCATCCGTACCCTATGTCTCTCCCAGATATCTGAGTTGACATTACCTTTGCGTGTACCCTTGAGCCACTGACGTAGGGAGATCAGTGCTTACCTTGAACAAGAGTCCATTTACTTTATGCTCCGTCCAATTTCAACCAACTGCATTCCGATCGTGAGTTATACAAGGGTCACATAATTCAATACTCTATGTAGTTCCAAGCATCTGCATTACTTATTCGTTGAACTTGCTGGTTAGATTAGTTAGTTAGTTGCTAGTTGCTAGCTAGCTACTACATGTCAATATAGATTGTGGATTGAATACTACCTAATTTAGAAACCAGAATTATGTAGGAGAGAAAAAGTATAAATCTTAAGATGATAGTTTAGAAATCTTAATGTGAACTGATTAGCTTTTTTAAGGTCTTCAAATATGACTATATCAGTCATTATTGTAGTCCTTCTTGACCATGCAAAGACTTCACTCTGGATGGCAATAAAATACTTATGTAAACTCCAAAATTAATATTTTACTATATCGGGACTCAAAACTTGTCTATCTAGATTTTCTGTTTGAAAACATAAGCAATGTTACAACATCACATTTTCACTATTGAGACACAATTTAATCTCTATAGAAATACTTGATATTATGACTCTATATTATTCTAGTGGGTCAAGCCGAGTATGGTGTTAGGATTTTCCCCTCGTTGACGAAGTCCATTCACCTGCAGACAACAACTTCATGAAATTTACATCTCACGTTGAAAAATATCAAAATACTAATTTTTGTAAATACTCTGTGTGCTGTTGTGACATGGCTAGTATGATAAGCAAAGATGACTCATGTCATCTTTATAGAGGAAGGGTGTTGATGAATCATCCTTTGCTGCATTGCAGATAAGAATTGCTTGCATCATCATCCACAAAGCCAAATTTAAGGTCGGTAAATTAAGAACTTTCTAAAGCCACAGAGTTTGCAGAGAAAGCAGGCTATGAAAGCTCATAGTGAACTTCGATGGAGAACAATCGAGGGACCTATTCAGAGCAACTTTGCAGATTCTAAGGTGCCTTCACGGGGGAGTTCACAGAAGTAGCAATTAGTTCTGTCGCTTAACGAGAAGGCTTCAAGTGTAAAGATTGAACAATGGAAACACTCTAACCCTTTGATCAAGAAACGGACATCAACCATAGCCATGATTTACTCCCAGAGAATGACTAGAAGATCGCAAACAAAAACATAGGGTATATCTCGGTACGTTCGGTTGGTGGACAGCCTCATGATCGTCTTCACATCACACATCTGAGAAAATTTGTAGCAAATTGAATATATGTGAACTTTAAGTGATTTAAACGACAAAAACAGTGTGATGGCTGGATGAGATGAAGTGAGTGCAAGTTGAGGCTGATAATTTTCTTTTATACTTTTTGGCACAGCTATCATGTTTACAAGATAGCTTTACACCACCAAACCCCAAGTAGACCGGATCACGATAGTCCTCTGGATGGTCAATCCAAGGGCGTTGAGTCTCTGATGGCCCCCAGGCGGGTTGTCCCCTTGTAAAAAAGGTTTTTGCTTTTGGTTTTAATTGAAGAGGTCTGCGGCCTGACTGAGCACTTTTCTCTGTAGTGAGAATGTTCCCGCATCGAGCAGAAATATTGTTTCCTATTCTCGTGCATCTAGAATTGCGATTTCTGGCCGTCTTTTTGCAGATCCTTCGCTACCTTGTAAATCTAAGGCGATGAGAGCTAATAGTTCGATATCCGAGACCGGAACTGCCGCTTTTATTGTTTCACTAAAAGCATGGCATGCCTCAGTCTCTTACTCTGCACACTCAATTCTCGGTCCGTTTCGGAAATCTGGGTACTGCACAGCGAAGATGCACTGTACTCATGAAACTTAAAGCTTTCAAATATATCGGATCCTTTTCACTTGATTAGGTCGGAGACTCGACTATAAGCTTGGGAATCCCTTGGCTAACATAAGTTGTGCTAATGATATTAACGAGTGTGAGAGCTCAAACAATTGCTCCAATATCGCTTCACGCGTCAACACCTATGGGAGCTATAAATGTGAATGCCCTGATTTATGGAAGGCAATGGTCTAGGTCGGGTTCCCTCTCCCTTGGTGACAATATTCGTGTGTCCTGCTCCTTGCTTCATGAAGTCCATAGATACGCGATTCATTACACGCCAACACAGCCCATCATGGATGCTGGATGCATGGATGGACTGTAATGTGATCCGCGCATCTTACATGGATTTCAGCATTCAATTTGAGATATCTCTGCATCGAGAATATTCTTTACTTATATTTGTAGTGACGGTCTAATTTCTCCGCAAGTTTACAATTCCATCATAGTTTCTGGCTCCGAACAATGTGCCAGAAGACGCACTTGCAGCAATAACTTCGTCGTTGCGTTCTAGTGTACCATGCAGTGGGAAATATCAGTAATGTGAATGTTTAAGCTACGTCAACCCCCATGCGAAGTTACATTAGGAGATCAAATCAGAATATCAAGTCGTTCGTGACCTATTGTCTGTTCATGCGTGAAACCTGGTATATAGAGTGCTTCCGTCCCATAGCCAGCCTAGGAAGAACATCAACCGGCGGAGTGTGAGAAGTTTCCTGCTATATACAGTTCAAGTCCAGTGAATTTCTGACTAAGTTCATAGTAGGGAAAACGATTTTTTTCGTCCAATCTCGCATCTGTACAAGATTCCAGTTAAGAGCGGAGTGAGTGTTGAATACGAGATGTCAATAGCCATGTGTATGGAAAGCTGCGCTGTGGGAAGAAACTCATTCTTTGCATGTGCTTGAGTGCAAGGCTCGTCTGGTCGTCGATCTGAGCCTGGGTGGTGCAGGGAAACGGAATTCCACATACATAGTACATCCCCATCTACCGATGATCAGCGTTTCGATCGGGCGGGAATTCGAAGTTGCAGCTGAAGTGGGTGATTGAATTGGAAGGGTCGGAGTCCTGCCCTTGGACGGGAGACCGAATCAAATCAGAAACTTAACATGGAATTTGGTGTGGTTTCGGGGCGAATCCTAATTGGGAATTTCTATTTCAGTATATGTATGTTATGAGTGAGTTTATAATAATATGATATATGATAGTTTGAGAAATAATATTATGTAAATATTTATTTTGGATTATGTAAAAAAATTTATATTTTTAGATTGAATACATATAATTATAATTTTAAGCTAAAATATCTATATTTGAATTTCCATGATATTCTTATATGTGTATTCAAATTTTATAAAAAAAAAATTAATGTCAATTATCAAATAAATAATTTTCAAATATATGAATAATAAATTCATTGATTATTATGTTATAATTCAGATTACTTTTATAAATATCAAATTATTTTTAATTATGATGTGTTGATTGAATGTAATCAGTTATTCAGTATTGTTAAAGTATGAATTTCAACTATTTAAAAATATTTTCAACTAAAAATTGAGCTGCTGTTATATAACACAATAATTAGAATCTAGTGAAAAGTTGATTAAATCAAAATATAATATGTATATACAATTTATAGAAATATTCAAATAAGATTTATAATAATACAAAAAAAAATGTTAAATATAATGGATTATATATGAATTGTCTGCAATCGTCATATATATTTGAAAGATTTTGTCACAATACACTTCTATTGAATTTTTTAAGTTGAAAAAACACACATGACAATCTTGTATTTATGAGATTTAATACATATGAATATTAATTTGTAATCTAAAGATGAAATGAGAAACTTAGTATAATATCTCATTCATGCAAATATTTAAAAATCTATCAAAAGAAAAATTTATCAAATCTTTTTAAGGACTTATAAAAAATAGTAGCTCTTACAATCATCTTGACTGAGTACTGTGCAGTTATAAATTAAAAATAACGTCTTATAAGATCAAACAATCCTTGACTAAAGTTTTCATAGATCAATGTCAAAATAAATAAAATCAAATTTAAAATGGCCTAAAAATGAATCTAGAGTATATAAATATGAAATGATAGTTTGTTTAGATTTTGATACAAAAGGTTGCCAATGATTAAGAGCAATCATGAGTTTTTTTAGTATCATCATCTTTAAAATCATATGGAATCAGAGTACTTAGGAAATTTGGCACAATGAATATAAATCTTGTTGCAAAGATGAAAAATCATCTATACCATATGAAGAAAAAATTTTCAACATGTTTCTAAATTTAAATTTGATTTTTAATAGATTGAAAAAAAAAATATTCAAAATATCACTCTCTTGGCTTTGGCTTTAGTTATAAAATTTACCAAAAAATTCATAACATTAAATTGGAAAAACCTTGTGCAATAAGCAAAACAATAATCATCTAAATCTATCTATAATTAAAGAGAAATTTGCTTGATGGGAACTGGGAAAACGCTGACTGCTTGATGGGACCCACTACATTACATCGTACCCTATGGACCCCATCCGATGGGTCAGCGTTAGTTATGTTCTTGTAACTGCTTTGTTTCCACTTCAATGAAAAAATAAAATTCTTCCCGAATTTAAGTTAGTCAGATTTCCCATACCCCCCATCTTCATCGTGCAAGAGCCCAATTTCTCACGTTCAATAATGATTTTACAATTATAATGTATGGGCGTAATCTACTTACTTCTTACTTATATTCCTAAAACTCTTGGTTGAGGTCATGTAAATTGCGTATTTTGGTCCGTGAAGTGCATGCGAAAAGAAGTCACTTTTCAACAAAGAGCCGCAGTGCTTTTCCTAACCCGGATTGAAAACAATTACAAGAACTCGCAGTAGAACATCTGTGACGGTGGATTGAACTTCCGTCAGAAGGGTCCGCTCTGGTAACATAGAACATATTGGGTCCCATCAAGCAGTCAGCGTTCTAATGGGGTCCATCAAGCAAATTTCTCACAGTTAAGATTATAATGAGAATTCTCAGATTTATGAATTAAAGAAATTGGTGAAATTCTATTTTAGATTTGCCAGTACAAAAAACATCAACATAAGCAGCATGTTTGCATAATTTTTTTTTATTTCATATTCATTAATTTATCCATGGATAGAAATTTCCAATTAAAAAAAAATTCAATTGTAATTGAATTTTCAATTTTCCATATAGTTGATTTCCAATATTTTGCTCTAAATACTAAATATTTTCCATTTACTATCATATATATTTTATCATTAATTTAATATTACACAATTGAAATCTATAAACATATAATTATAAAAATTTCATATATGTCAATAAAAATAAATTGCTAACCAAATTTTAAATTTGGATTTTTTAAGTCATCTCAACATTACAGTATTGTTATTTTAATATAATGGCTTATAATGTGATAATTTTAAAGTTATGAATTTCATACTCTTTGAACGATCACTCTGAGCTGAAAATCAAGCCAATATATCAATATAAAACATATTTTTATCATAATGAAAATTGAATCGAATCAAATCAAAAAAATAATCAAAAAAAAATTACAAATCCTTGAAAAATTCCAAAGGGTTCTAAACAACATAAAATATCTGATTTTCCCGAAATTTGTGATTTGAGTTTACATACAAATTTTATTGCATTCTGTGTAAGATCTTTTTGTAGCTTTCACTTTGTGACATGAAGAATATCCATTAATGTTTAAGTTTTGTCAGCATAATTCGTAAAATACTAAAGATTTTTAAATTACTTTTTTGCATGTTTAATATTGAATAGTTAACATTAGAAGGTAGACAAAAGATAACAAACTGGATGTTCTGCATCTTGAATTGCTTTCATGGGCCTGGTGAAAAAATTTGAGACTATTTTAGCACAAACAGGGTAATTATGTTTCATTTAACACCATCATTTATCTCATTCAATCTTTAAGTTCGAAATAGAACAAAGGCATGAAACTAAAGAATATATTTTTTTTAAAAAAAACATGAACCATAAATCTGAATTTCAAAGGTTTAGTCAAAACGTAAAGCTAGAACTTGAAAAATGTATTTATAAACAGCTACTCATGATTAGGTCACATTTCTTAACAAAGAGATCAGATTTTTCTTAAAAAAGTGAAGAAACAGTACCTTTCCTGAACTACTCTCCTCCCTCCCGTCATCGCCCAAAAATTTACAGAAATCAGGAAAGTATCCTGGTAAGGCTCACCACAATACACAGGAAATGAATTCAACTTAATTGATAATTGATGCCTTACCAGGTAAGGTATAAGGAACAAGTCATTTCATTGCACATGATCAACTGACCAGTCCTCACGTCACAACTCTCACAAGACCAAAGTGGGCCAAATCTGATATCACCAATCTTTCCTTAGTAAAACCTAAGATCCATGCAGAAGTGCTGGCCACTGTCCTCCGTTTGTCGAGCTGAGTTGGATCTCGAGAGACAAAACGAATAGAGTAGACATGATTGAAAGTACGACGAAGGTTGTGAAGGGAATCAAACTATTGTACTGGACCTTGGAACTGTGGCTGATTGAGTTAGAACCTTGTAGTGTCACGCAAACCTGTTAGAGGTCTGCCCGATGGCCCAACTCAATCAGCCTCTTCCCAGTTTTCATCACATACCACCTGTTCCGCTTTAAGACCCTGAAGTCAAACCTGGTCAAACCTACACATACAAAGTCACAACCAGATCGCTGTTTAGAAATTCGTATCGTTGGCTTATTCGACTGTACCAAACTAGTTTACTGCAGCTCCCGTCCACAAGACAAGACCGTCTTCAGTCAGGTTCACTTGAGGCGTAGGCCCAGAAACCAAAAGAAAGAGAGAGAGAGAAGGAAGAGTAAATTGGGTTTACTCTTCTCTTCAGGACAATATTCTTGTGTCCTGGTCCTTGGTTCATGAAGTCAACAGATACGCGAATCGGGGTTCATTAGGCCAACACAGTCCATTATGGATGCTGGATGCATGGATGGACCGTAATGTGATCCGTATATCTTACATGGATGTCAGGAATCAATTTGAGATTTCTTTGCATTGATAATATTCTTTACTTATATTTGTAGTGACGGACTAATTACTCCGCAAGTTTACAACTCCATCATAGTTTCTGGCTCGGAACAATGTGCCAGAAGACGCACTTGCAACAATAACTTCGTCGTTGCGTTCTAGTGTACCATGCAGTGGGAAATGTCAGTAATGTGAATGTTTCAGCTACGTCAACCTCCATTCGTCCTAACATTAGGAGATCAAATCAGAAAATCAAGTCCTTCGTGATCTATCGTCTGTTCATGCGTGACACCTGGTATAAAGAGTGCTTCCTTCCCATAGCCAGCTTAGGTAGAACATCAATCGGCGGAGTGTGAGAAGTTTTCTGCTAGATCCAGGTTCAAGTCTAGGATCTTGAAAGACACTGACAAGTGCAGAAACCTATTTTGCAAGACTGAAATAGACGCCAGAAAACACGAGAACAAGTTGTAAATCGATCGACATCTAGAGAGCACCTCAGGAACCTATACGAACATCAAACCGAATCATGAAAGTCAAGACGATCCATGAGTACCTTCCGGACATCGAATTGGACCCGGTCATGACCACTTTGAAGTACAATCGACCTTTGGAATGTTGGTAGTCTGGATCCTTCTCCTGCATGCAAGCAGTAGATTTCCAGATAAACTGTGAGTTCTTCGGTTTTTTCGATGCACGATCCACGGGAAATACATTACCGATAACAACCAGAAAGTGAAGAATCAGGTTCTCCTGAAACTTGGCAGTGTCTCAAACTCGGCTCACAGACAGTGAACATAGTCACTGGGGTACGATTCTTAAATACTAAATTAGAAGTTACTACAAATGAGCCGAGCAATCTGAGAAATTTCTCATCCTCGAGAACCACAGCCGTCACAGTTCTAGACCAGCATGTCGCCAGATTACGGATACTTTTCCATAACGGGCCGAATACTAATCCAGATACTCCCTCGTCAGGTATCACAGTAACCGGGTGATACGCGTCAATAAGTTCTCCTCTGAACGAATGACGTTGCGTGATACCCTGACCGCATATGTGCGCGCAAATCACATTTCGCGTGGTCACGGAATCAAAATTGGCAAGACCAAAGTGGGCCAAATATACCAAAGGATGTTGTCATTCATGCACAAATTCTTCTGAAATATGTACGTGTTTTTATCCCAAGTGATAGCTGTAAAAGCTAATTTTGATCATTTCATCTTCTAACATACCGTTGTGAAGTTTAGGGAACTAACCACTGAGAAGCACTAAGCACTAAGCACTATTTCTTCTTTTTAAGACTTGATGAGGTAGTTGCATTAATTTTATTTCTTCTTATGTCATGTTTTGAGTTGCATGTCTCTGCACAACTAATCTAATGATGTAAAATAAAGAGGAAGATTTGAGTGTATTCTTTTGTTGTTTCTCGGAGGCAAAGCTTGGATGGAGGCATTTGCTATCAAAGATATGAATTGCCATGGAAGAAGGTGTCTGTTGTATCAATGGCTCGTGTATGAAAAGGTGGGTATCGCTTCCCGCAGGATGTGGAAAGTCAGTAGTCAGCTGAAACTGTCAACTTATGCTCACCAGAATGTTCCGAACAGAGGAAGATCATGAATCCAACACGCGTGGAACAGACACCAACTGAAATTTGACCAACATGGGTCTACGAGGAAAACAATTCTACATGTCTGGACGGAATAGCATTCAACAGATTACCAACATGCAGCTGGAGGAGTATATTTTCGTGAGTGAGGCTGCCAGGAGGGGGAATTTCTTCGACGAAGTAATCCCTCCCCCAGGGAGTGAACACGAAGACATCGTCTTCGGTTATGTGAAGAAAACTTTGAGCCGAGTCCTAAGGGATTCCCGGTATTATCCAGCAGGCAGGGACTGGGTATAGACGACAACGAATCACGCTCGCTTCACTGCGCTTCGGAAATGTGCATATATGCATTGACTGTCTGGGTAGTAATCAGAAGAAAAAGGGGGAAGTGTGCCCCAGGGCTCAAGGGAACGGAGAGAGCTAGTAGTAGCCCGGATGCTTGCTCTCCGAGACATCTCTGTCCAAACCCAACAAAAAAAGATACGTAGATCACGTCGCTGATTCTCTGAGTATGATCGATCTGTGTTCGAAATCTCAAGACGTTGACCATCCTGCAAACGGAGAGAACATCCACCGGCCACCGTTTTCAAAACAAAATAGAGTTTCCGCGAGGGCATCTGTGGTCCATGCCGGTCAAACATGAGAGGGGATCAGAATTCAGACTGGTGGAAACAATGTGGTGCGCGAACAATGAAGACGAACCGCAGAAGATATCTAGTGGCTCTGCTTGCGCTCTCGGTGCTCGCGTTGCTGGCATTGCAAAAATTCGACAACCGACGCTGTGCGGAGAAGAGACCTGCGACAGGCTCGAGTGCCCGGCTGCAATTGCAATCCAATGGGTCGGACTGTCAGAGACTTTGTGGCAGCGTCTCGATCCCCTACCCCTTCGGACTTTCACCACAATGCGCCTTCAGCTCCTACTTTGTGCTGGACTGCAGGACCGACCTGGGAGCAAATCTCACGTCGCATTTACCAGGTCCGTGGCCGGTTCTGACTCACATAGCGGCCACATCCACTCTCGGACAACGTTTCAGCAATGGCACCACAACTAATGGATCTTTCGAGGTGAATTTTCTGCCAGTAACGCAAATACAATCTAACTTCATCCTCATAGATACGACGAATATCAAAGCGATGGGCTGCCGGGAGTCGGTCACTGCCAGCCTTACTTTGGACGCGCAAAGCCCCTACTGGATTTCTGACCAGAACGTCTTCATCGTCGTATCTTGCAATGCTCAAGGATCGGCTGTGGGTGATGGTACTCCTTGGAGTGACGGTTTCAGCACGACGTGCGGTCCAGTTTCGTGTGTCAACCAGTACGTGATGCCGTACTGTAGCCTGTATGACTGCTGCATTCAGACCATTGGAGCGACCAAGACACTAACGATGACAGGGAAAGGAAGAGGGCTCGCAGAGTGGACAAATTGTGGCTTCTCCACCGTTTTGGATCCAGATTCATATGGTGGAGGGGGAGATGTTGGTGTGGGACACTACGGTGTCCATGTGCGGTATTCCATCCAGAGGGGGCCGGATATTCACAACTGCTCTGAAGCTGCAAAGGATTCTGAGAAGTTTGAATGCTCCATGCCTGCAAATTGCACCAACTTTGAGAACTTCGGCTACTATTGTGATTGCGTTAAGGAGGGCTACGAGGGAGATGGTTATAAAAATGGCACTGGCTGTGAAGGCAAGTTGAGGTTGAGGCTGATAATTTTCTCGTGCATACAGGATTGCAATTTGTGCCCATCTTATCCAGATCCTTCGGCCCTGAAAATCTAACCCTCAGATGAGAGCTACTCGTTCGATTCCCCAGACCGAAACTGCCGCTTTTATCGTTTCACTCAGAGAATGGCATGCTTCAGCCTCTTCCTCTGCACATTAAATTCGCGGTCCGTTGCGGAAGTCTTTGTACTGTACAGCGAAGATGCCGTACTGTCTGCTTGAAACTTAAAGCTTTCAAATGTATCGGATCCTTTTCACTTGATAAGATCGGAGACGGGACTGTAAGGTTGCGAATCACTTGGCTAAAATGACTTGTGCTCATGCCAGATATCAACGAGTGTGAGAGGACGAACAATTGCTCCAGTATTGCTACAAGCGTCAACACTGATGGGAGCTATCAGTGTAAATGCCCTGACTTAATGGAAGGAAATGGTCTAGATCCCCAGCTGGACTTTCGTGGCAACAATTGCACTTGTAAGTTGCCCTTCCATATTCCTTAGTGTCGTATTCCATATTTCAGCTGACATTGAGTAGAGGATGTCACTTGAAGCCCGCCAGTCGACTGTCAGAGATTCATCCCTGACAATCGTCAATCCCAATTGATGGACCACAGTTTGATTCAAGAGAGGTTTGTGAATTGACACGAGCAGGGATCGACCAGTGTAAAAATAAGACCAAAGTCTGCTCCCCAGATGCTGAGTGTGCTTTCGACTCCAGCTCTGGCGATTTAAATTGCACTTGCCAAGGTGGAACTATCGGAGACGGGCGCGTAAACGGAACTGGTTGCACACTCAAAGAGACTTCCAATTTGCCCGTCATAATCGGTGCGTACTTTTCATGTATTTGTTCATTTTTCGTCCGCGAATCACTGCTTCCATCCAATTGCCGAAATTCCAGTTTCGCCATGTCCAGTTTATAAATTGATGTGAAGCGCGGAAAGTATGATTGAGGTTCAAGACAAGTGAGGTGCAAGATTTCTGACCTAGTATCATCGCCAACTGTCGATGCGTTGTCGCAATTCGCACAACAGGTGTGAGTGTCGGTAGTGTGGTAGCGTTCATCATCATCAACAGCATCCTATTGTGGTATTTCTTTCGGAGGAGGCGGCTTGCGTTCGATCCAGCAATTTTCTCACAGCACGAGCTGCTGAATGAGATCGAGAACAAAGAGGGTGCCAAATACTGCAAACTTTTCACCTTCAGCGAGCTTCGAGAGGCAACGAAAGACTTCTCGGTCGAGCTCGGAGCTGGAGGATTCGGCACCGTATTCGAAGGAACCCTGCGGGACGGAACCAAGGTAGCCATCAAGAAGGCCAAACACGGAATGGGCGAGACACGAAACGAGGCGAAACAGTTCGTCAATGAAATTGTCATTCTGTCGCAATTGAATCACCGGAATCTCGTGAACTTGCTGGGATGCTGCTTGGAGACACGGGTACCCGTCCTGGTATACGAATTCGTCTCTAATGGCAATTTGCACGAACACATCCAAATGACACTCCCAACGGAAGCTCAGAGGTCCTCTGAGGCATTGGTTGACGAAAATAGCTACTTCTGTCATCCACCCCTAAATTGGACTTTACGTTTGAAGATTGCAATTGAGGCAGCGGAGGCATTAGCATATCTCCACTGGGGAACATCTCCACCTGTTTACCATCGAGATGTCAAGTGCGCCAATATTCTTCTGGATGACACGTACAACGTAAAAGTCGCTGATTTTGGTTTGTCAAAACTCGTCCCCCTCGAGGACACAGATGCATATGCGGTCCCAACTGCAATACAAGGTACGAGCTACTGTGACCGCTGTTATGAGTCTCTCGATCTACAATTTTCCTTACTAAATGTACTCAGTTTATAACGGATGAACAGATGTGTCTGGATTGTATAAAATGCCAGTCCAACTGGATGTATCGCTGGCTTGGCTGAAAACACGTTGAGCACTTATTCCACCAACGATGTTCCAGGATGATGTTCGTTCCTTGAAGTTGTTTTGCTCGTTGCTTCTGCAGGTACTCCTGGCTATATGGTAAGTCAACTTCGTTCATATTCAGGTAGTATATGTATCTTTCCAGATGAATGTATTAATCATGCTCAGTCGCTTTAAAGCATAGGAATAAGTTTGTTGAAATCTGTGATTCCGCGGCTGATTATCTATCGAGACAATATTTTTGGCTAAGTTTCCCAGTGAAGTTTTCCAATCCCAGACCACATTCTACTTCCTACCAAGATTTCTTCTTCCTCATTTCTGAGTTTCCTGTTTTCCGTGATCTCGGACAATTCGGAAACATTCACCATATACTAAAGTTCATGCCTTGATTCCTACAGGACCCAGGGCTTTTAGACCAGTACGAGGTCAGCTCCAACCCAAGCTGAAGATCTCGTTGTTGCCTCAGTTCGAAAAGTCGTTGCATACTGAACATAAGAGCTCAGCCATTCGATTCGTTGACGAGTTCGAGACGAGGGGGTGAGTGACAGACAAAGTGAAGACTCAAGCGGACTATGATTACAATACTGGATTTGTGAGAGCATTATGAGAGGATCGCATTGCCGTTACACAACTCATCTCGACCTCTAAGCAGGAGGTGGATTGAAGTTTTCAGAATTTGTTTTCAAAACATACTGACAGGAACGTGACTCTCACCTTTGGCTCGACTGGCCTGGACTGACATCGCCTTTCTTCGATAATGCAACCATGAATTTCGATCCAGTTTCACGCAAGCAAAAAAACGGTTTATTTCACGCTTTTTATTTCACTCCGCCTTGGTGGTGCAGGAAGTGGAGACTGAATTCTACATACATACTACATCCCAATCTACCGATGTTCAGCGTTTGGATTAGTCGAGGATTTAAAGTTGGAGCTCAATTGGGCTAATACTTTGGAACTATGCGCTTGGACACAAAGCCTAGACAAATCAAAGACTTAAGATAGAATCTTGTTTGATTTCGGAACAACAAAGAATTTGTAATTCCGTATTCTTATTTCAATACATGTATGTTGTGAATTACTTTATTATAAAATAAAAAGAGAGAGTCTTGTTATTACTCAATTTCTGTTAATTGCTCTCATACTACAAATCATGGAAAATCAATTTGTTTTAATGGGAACACAAAAGATTGAATCACTTGATAGTTCTATCTTTCTTGTTATCAATCTTTCATCTGACCTTAATAATGACGACATAATCTTTATCTAAACATTCATTCATTATGAAATAATAACACTCTCATCAATCACATATCCCACTTCTTAAGTAACTTATATAATTTTTTGTAGTTTGAGGTATAATTAGTATAAACTGATGTATAATTAGCCGCTTCTTATAATAGATGATATTTTTAAAATAAATATTATATAAAATATGATTTTTAAATTATGCATAAAATTATACAATAATTTAAAATATCTTAATTTTTCATTAAAATTTATAATTTTAAAAAATCAAAATATCTATGTTTCAATTTTCATGATACTTTTATATTGAATATTAATTTTGCATAAATAAATTTGAAATATATCAATGTAAATTACATTATTTAATTTATTATGTAAAAAATTATTATCTTTACAAACATCAAAATATGTTTGATAAAGATATGTTGATTGACTGTAATTAATCATTCAGTACTGTTGAAATTATTATTATAGGTATCAAATGAATTATAACTATTTAAAAATACTTTCATCAACAAGTTGAACTCCTTTTATATAACACAATAATTATAATACTGTTAAAAAGAAATTCTTAAATTTTAAGTATATTCAATTCTTAAATATATTTAAATTTAAATTACATAAATATTAATTTCGTTAAAAAAATATCAAATATAAATTTATTTTTGCATAAATTGCTTGTTATACATTTTTATATATTTTATATAAGACGGCTATTGTCACAATAATTTTTTATTGAATGTTTCAAGAAACATAGAAAAAACATGTATGGCAATATTGTACTTTTACAATTAAATAAATATGAATCTTAGTTTGTAAACTAGTCAAATCTCTTAAAAAAATAGAAAATTATGTTTATTATATCAACATTTATGAAGAATTTAAAGATAAAATGATAAATTAGTTTAAAATATCATTCATGAAAATAGTTAAAAAATTATTGAAATGATCATGTATCAAAGTTTTTGTAAGGAGTTATAGAAATTACTAGATCTTTCAATCATCATCATTGAATATTTTGAAATTATAAATCAAAAAATAAAAACATTTTTAAAAGTGAGATTAAAAAATGCTTTCATGAAGTTTTCATAGATCAAGATCAAACAAAAAAAACAAGTTAAAAATGTCCAAAAATGAATCTAGTGTATATAAAAATGAAGTAATAATTTGTTTGGATTTTGCTACTAAAAATTACTAATGATTAAGCACCATCATTAGTAATTTTTAGTATTATTATCATTGAAATACTATTTTGAATCATAATGCTTAGGAGATTTGATAATGAACATAAATCTTGCTGCAAGGATGAAGAATCATCTAGAGCATGTGAAAAAAAATTTACTCAACATCTTTTTAGTTTTAAATTTGGCTTTCAATAGATTGTAAAAAACAAATCAAAATATTCTAATATGTTTTGCAAATGTTTCAATCTTTTGACTCAAGTCATAAAATTTCATGACAAATTGATAACATTGAATTAAAAAAACCTTCTGCAATAAGTTAAACATTAACTATCTAAATCTGTCTACAATTATGAAATATGATTTGAATTATTAGATCTAAAAATCAAAGAAATTGGTCCTATTAAGGAGGTGGAATTTTTTTAAGAATTTTGTGCTGCAAATACTAATTTTTTTTACATTTATTATCATATATATTTTTAATATCAATTTGATATTATATAATTAAAATCTACAAACATATAAGTAAAAAATCTTCATATATGTAGCAGAATTATTTGAAAACCAAATTCCAAAACGAGATTTCTTTATTCATCTGAACATTTCATTATTATAATTTTAATGTAATGTCTTATAATGTGATTATTCAAAATTTATGAATTTCATAAGCTACAAATGATCACTATGAGATGAAATTCAAGCCAAGAATCCAATATGAAATTTATTTTTATCAATAATGAAAATGTCAATCAAATCAAAATTTACAAATCCTTGTAACATTCCAAAAGGTTCAAAACTAGGCATCCGATCAAGTTCGGATAAAACCCAAAAACCCTAGTTCAGATCGGATCAAGTTATTCAGATAGAGTGTTGTATTCGATCCAAAACTCTGTATTCAATAGGAATAAAAGAATGACACGAGGGCACGGAAGGGAGTTAAAGAGAGTGGTTATTTTAGGTATTGATCGATCGACCGGCTTGCTTGCTGCTTCTACTGAAGCTGATGCCACTTTGGCCTCAAAAATGAGTCCTCGCAAGCACACTTCGCAGACGTCTAAGCAAGCGGGATGGGTGAGAAGGTTGTTTCATGCAACTGAAGTGAGAGGAGGCGACAATTTTTTAGTGCAATGTGAGTGAAGCATGCTACTCTTTACTTTACTTCAGCCCTCACCGTCAGGGGCTCAACTATATGTGAAGCGAGTGCTCACCCTCTTGTGAGCCTTGAGTTGGTGTTGTGCTTCAAGCCAACCGGTATTCGGCATTCAAAGTTCTGGTGATTAGACCAACGTGTGTACTTTTTTTTAAACAATTTCACATCATGAATCTTATGGTCTTTCTCACCTATTTGTCATTTGCTGATCTTCTGCTTATTGTTAATTGTAGATCGCGCTTTGGAGAAATAAAGGGGGTTCAGCATTATTAGATCCAGATTGACAACTGTACGTGTGAATACTTCTTGAGCATCTGAAGGAGAATGAAAAATTAAACAAGTGTGTGAGAGTTTGCAGTCCATCATTTTTTATTGATAAACATTGCTCATTCTTGATTTTCTTCTTTTCTTGCTCCTACTCCAAGGAAGTCAACGTACTTAGGGCTAAAAGCTCCTTTGTATACAATGTTCAGCAAGTTGCATTCCTCCAGATAGAGGTCCTCCAACAATGAATCCATTTGGACGACTTTGTCTATTATTTTTTTCATCTCGGCGTATCATTCATTTGGCGATGTACATAAGAAATTAGAGTGTGCCACACTTGATCTATGTCAACAATGAAGACTCCAGCAAAACGGCGTTGTCGTTGTCAGCATTCTAGCCACAAATCAACAGTAGAGGTAAACAAATCTCCCATAATCTTACTCTTAGTAATCACGTTGTTGGCCGAGACAACCTAGCTCTTGTTGATCAGGCTGTTGGCTCGGATTTGGAAAATGAACATGAGTTCATTTCTAACAATGACGAGATTGTAATTTTATTGAATTACTGTGATTCAATACATCCTCCGAAACCATAGATTTAGAACCCTCGTCATCTTCAACGAAGAAATTTGTAACAGAATCAAGAGGTGTAGTTTATGAACACAACAATCGTTTAGACAAAGATGACAAGGTGTTGCTATATCTTAAATATTGCAGAAAGTCTTAGTGCTTTTGAGGATGACTTCAAGAAGATTGGATCAAACACATCAGATAAACGCATTGTGGGGACCAATGGACTAATATCTCTAGAATTTCTCAACTCTGAAGAAGAAAATAGTAGCAACCTTAGATATTTCTGACGATCTTGTTTGTGAGACAATTGAGAAAGCTGTGTTGTCTGAGGCCGAAGCGTTCACCATCTTTGAATCAAAGTCATTCCTAACGCTTTTGAAAATATTACTCAGATGCAAACGCGACAATGTGATCATCCCAAAAATTGATACCCTTCAGAATAGGATATTTAAAAGAGTCAAGGAGATGAAAGCTGAGCTTAAAAAGAAACTGGCCAAAAGCAATTATCTGTACATATGTCATTGGATATGTGGACATCTCCTAATCAAAATATTATTTTTTTGGCTATAATCATCCATTTCGTTGATCCAGACTAGGTTCTTCACGAAAAAAATTTTTGGTTTTAGCGGACACGACTGATCATAGTGGAACTATAAGGACAAAAATCGTCCAGTAAACATTGGAAGCATTTGAAATTGTCAAACATGTTGGATATTTGACCATGGACAACGGTTCAAACAACAACATTCTAATGTTAGCTATGGAAAACTCTACCGACAGTTATTGCAATTGTGAAAAAAATACAAGGCTTGGGAAAGCAGATAATTTAAGAATACTATGTTTGCCACACATTATCAATCTTTCAAGGAAAGCATTTTTTAAATCTTTGGAAGAAACCGACGATACTTCAATCGATGACAAAATTTCAAACAATGTCGTTTTCAACCTCATCCAGAAGCTGCATTTTATAGTGAAAAATTGTGTTTCAATGCTCAGCAAAGAAAAAAATTCCTTCGACATTATAATTTTATCAATTGTTAAAATTTGATGCTGATCTTGGATGTCTCAGTCCGTTGAAACTCAACATAATACATGGTTGAAAGAGCAATTAAAGTTCTGTATGGCCTCAAGAATTGATTTCGTACCAATCCTCAAATCGGAAGTATCAAGCTGGGTAAGTTGCAGTTTAGTGATGATGAATGGCAAATGTTTCAAAGCATCTGTGATCACTTTAAAAGGTTTGAAGAGAACTCAAAATTAATATCAGGGGAGAAGTCTCCTTTGTAATGTCTGTATTTGTTGCATAATTCTTCTATATTGCAGTTTAGGTGGCTATTCTTGACAATTTGAATTCAATGAAAAATGCTCTGTCCGTTGCACACCAAATCCTTTTCAAGTACTATTCATTCATGGATGATTTTTATTTCTATATGATGTCTGTAATTTTTGATCCGAGGTTCAAAAAAACATATCTGGAGCATAAGGAGTTTAAGTCACTTTGCCCACGATTGATAAGTGCTACTATTACGCTGTTAAAAAAGTTAGTGAATAAGATAAAAATGTATTGTGGCGCCGATGAGATCAATTCATGTTTGTCACATGAAAATCAAAAACCAAATGTATTTTTTTGCATGTTTGCTCATTGCAATGCGGATAATGAAATGGAAGATGAGGTCAAGATATACTTGTTCTTACGATGTGAAGATTCTACCATTGATCCGCTCGAATACCAAAAAGCTCATGAAAAACAATGTTACCTTGTGAGTGCGATTGCAAAGGACGTTCTTTCTATATCGGATTCGTTAGTGCCCGTTGAGCAAAATTTCCATTGTGTTTTGAAATGATTTATAATTAGTTGAAGCGTACAATTTGTTTTTGTTCATAATTCTTTTCGGATTGTACTCCAATCTATCCAAAAGCGACTTGATCGAAGCCCTATTCAAATTTTTGATGTAAAATTACCCACAAAATTCATTGAAATCTTTGTAAGCTCTTTTTTTAGCTTTCACTTTTTTATCTAAAAAGTGGAACACGAAATCGTTCGAAGCATTCAACTAGCAAGTTCCGGCAAAAAACTTACAAATAGAGACTTGAGTGTTTGTTCCGGGAATCCTGTGAAGTAGAAGGAGTAGAAGTAGTTTCCAGACGTAGTATTTATAGACAACAAACCAAAAGTACAACCAAAATGACCTGAGATTGAAACCTCACAAATGATATTTTGAAAACCAAAACTAGATGTCCAGGTCAGATGCCATTAGCTTTTCGGATACTAAGGGTCAGCAAATATAACAAGTTACAAAATAAAAGTTTTACCTCTATATCAAAGACCATCGTTGGTCTTGTGGAAGGATGGCTCCTACCTTCTCAGCGATCAAAGTGACAGAAGAGTCACTATGAAAAAAAAAACCCAAAAAAAAATTTTTAAGCTAGAGGTGTAATTACCTTCTCACAACTGTTCAGGGTTGTTAGCTCCGAATCAGCAAGTCACGCAGAAGATGCCCACAAACTCCAACCAAGGACTACAACGACATCCGGATCTAGACTCCGAGTGGAGGTTGAATAGTAGAGGATAAGTGGGAACCCCGTGCCATCTCCTGAACTACCCCATCCAGGTACTGTGGAACCTCATCAGAAGGTCAGACTGGCGTTTATCCGAAGTTCCCCTATCCGGAGCACCCCACCGGATACTACCCAGTTCTAGCAGCGGCTATCCCACATAGACGTCATATAGGTAAACACGACAATGAGAAAACCCTCCCACTACACACTAGAGCACATTCATCATCACTCTTTCTCTGGAAAAAGATCCGGGACTTTCTTTCACCAACGTACGGATCCGGCCCTGCAGCACTCACTGAACCGGCAAGACCCTGGGCCTAACGTTACATGCAAAAAACGCAAGAGCTTCTTAAACAGAACCAAGTCGCATAAAGAAGCAAAAGAAGAGTCTCATACAAAATCCTCAAAAGTGTTTAAATACTAAAAACTCTAAACCTAACTGCGATGGCTATGACTGTCTTCGAAACCCTAGCCGCCACCAAAAATCCCGAGATCTCACTTGCCAAGAATTTCGTAGGTGACGATCACGTGCTCACCGCTTTCTGCCAGCAGCAGCCTGTAGTAATCCCACCTAGCCTTACAAATGTGGTACCCCACTTTTGGTAATTTTGAGGAAATTAAAACATTTTTGGAAAACTGTACCACGGCAGCAATGTAAATAGCCTTCGGTGCATCAAAATAGAATGAATTCGGAAGATCGCAGAGATTTTCGAGGGACCTCGTAGAATCTAGGAGTTGGGTGCAGCAGTAAGGAAGGGCACCACCCTCCCTGCGAGCTCTGCAGTTAGGATCCCTACGGCGCAAGGCGCAAAATCCGCCTTCGGCGCTGTGTCCGCGGCGGTAGGGAAATCCTTCATATTTAGGTCAACCCCCAAACGTCTTGACTTAGTTAGGGTCTCGTTGGAAAGAGCTCGACGCGCTGATTCCAACGAGCCCAAGAACGCCAACAACAGATGAGGACTCCGGGAATTATGAAGGTTGTAAGATACTCAGCTCTTCGCCTGTGCACAGGCGAAGAAGTTTTGTCCTATGCGCGGACGAAGGAAGTTCGCCTGCGCACAGGCGAAATAGGGTTTTGATGTAGGCGCAAAGTTTGCCTACGCACAGGCGTGCGCTTGTGCACAGGCGCTTCGGCGTCGGCGGAAAATCCGCCTTCGGCCCTAGAAATGCGCCTTGAGAGGTAGAAATTGTACGGCGCCTTCCGCGCCAGCGCAACAGCGCGGACGAGCAAGGAGCCGCCAGAACAGTAAAATCCGTACGGACCGTACGGACTGTACGGACGGGACGAATGGATGCGCTCTTGGTCGGACGGAGTTGCGGCGGCGAGAGCGCCGACGGAGGAACAAGGAACGGACTGTCTGGACGGAGTCGGTTGACCGCGGTCAACGCCTTCCGTGCCAGCGCATCGACGCGGACGGACTTCGCCTGCGCACAGGCGAGCGCCTGTGCACAGGCGGGTGAAGTTCTACGCCGGCAGAGAATCCGCCGAGGAGTCCGCCTGCGCACAGGCGGGAGTTGAACTTTTGTCCGACATGCGGACACACACGCCGAGACAGAGGAGGATTGGCTGAGGAGCGGTACGAACGAGTGTACCGCGCAAGGCGCAAAATCCGCCTTCGGCGCTGCGCATCCATGACCGCGGCGTAGTACGTTCGCGGAGTTCAAATTCGCCAATTTGAGCGTGTGGGGTTAAATCGGCGTCGGCGGAGTGTGAAGCCGCGCGTGAGAGCGGAGACCGTTTTAGCGTAGAGCCGGCGCGGCCATCAATTGAGTCGTCCCTCACGGGCAAGAGCCGACCATGACCTTCGACCAGGAGACGGAGAGCGTCCCATTCTTGAATTCGCGTTTCCATTTTCTAGTGCGAGCTGCGCGCGTCCATCTGCTAGCTGCTAAGCATTCCCGACATCGCCGCGTAGAGGATTTCTTGGTGATTGAGAGAGAAGTGAGTGTGCGTGATTTGGAATTGAGTGAGATTAGAGTTTGCCGAGGAAGCAAGAAGCTCGAGCGGAGCAGAAGGAGAATTAGCGAACAGGCGAATTCCAAGAACGCGATGTCAAGACTGAGCCGATTGCGGATGCTGCCGCTCCGACTGCCACAGCACGGGCTGCGCGCTTACGAGGAACGGCTGATAGCAAGAAAGCTCAATTTCTTGCTATGGGGGTGGAACTACATTTGTGTGGATATGGTGCGCGAGTGGCTAGAGCCACGGGGACCACCTACGCGCGGATTGCGTCCGCATGTCGATCGATGGACAGTCCAAGATTGGACGCAGGCATTGGGGAGGTGTGCCGGCATTCTTGGGCACCTTCTCTTTGATAGTGAGAGCGTCAAGGTGTCTAAGCAGGACGAGGCGCAATTAGTGGGGTTGTTCAAGCGGGAGAAGTCTACCAAGAATGGGTACAAGACCCACGATTACAAGGATCGCTTCCGCCGAACTGTGGCTACGGCGCTGCTGCAATTACTGCAGCCACACCGCGCCTGTTACATCACATTGTGGCAGGTCTCTTTTGTGGAGTGCATCATCGAGGGAGCTCCAATTCACTAGGCAAGCATCCTGCACAGAGTGATGCGAAAGCACGCCTTTGAGGAGAAGGGGGGAACTCTAAATCATCTCTCTCCTTTCCTCATCAATTTTTATCGACAGCGAAATTGTTTGACCGCGGCAGAGCTTGCTCGTTTTCCGCCGCTGTCCGTCGACCATCCCGGGAGGTATGTGCGGGAGAACGAGGTCGACACTGATGCAGAGGAGTCGCCGACTTCCACTCCGTCAAGGCAGAGGGACGAAGAGAGAAATACTCCTGCAGCAAGAGTGCCGCGGAAGCGGCGATGGAGAGAGGAGTCCGAAGAGAAGCAGCATCAAGAACCCACTACTTCCATTCAACCGCGGCCGTTGTACGAATCATACAGCCGGCCGAAGCAGAAGGCGCGCAGGCTTGTGTTACCAGCCAGCAGCGCGGACACGGCGACGATTGCCACGGAGAAAGGAAGTGCGTCGCTAGAGAAGAACGAGGGACCGCGGACGTCTGCAGGAGCAACGGACCACGCTGCACCCTCGATGGACGAGAGGCCGCCTACGGGCCAAGGGCCTCCGGAGTTACCACTTGCGTTGCGGACATGTGTTCCGCCTGCGCACAGGCGAGCCTCGACGGACAGGCGAGCACCCGCGGACGTGGACCTACGCCTACGCGTAGGAAGAAGCAGTCCGCCTGTGCACAGGTCGCCTCAACACGTGCCGCCTGTGCACATGCAGGAATCACCCCCGTTCCAACGTAGGAAGGGGAAGGAGCCGGCGGAAGATCCGCCTACGGGACACAAGCCTTCGGGGCCAGACCCTCCGGCGCACAACGCGCCGCGATTTGCGCCTTCGGCGCCAGGGCCTTCGGGCCAAAGAAATGCGAACAGGGAGCGTGCGGAGGCCGCACCATCGGCGGGTAGTCCGTCGGTAGATGCGCCTTCGGCGATAGGGCCTACGGGCCAAGGGACATCGGGCGAGCGGCCCCCGGCTATGTCGCCTTTGGCGATAGACGCCTTCGGCGCTGCGCCTGCGGCGGACAAAGCGCCGGCATTTGCGCCTGTGCACAGGCCAGGCATAGCCCTCGCGCAGTACCGATCGAGGGAGCAGCACCTGACGGAGGAACGGATTGACTGTTCGCGGGACGAAATTTCGGTGCGCGATGCGCAATCAAACCCCGCGCAGACACCCTCCGCTCGATCGCCTTCGGCGGCGGACGTCAGCGGCAGAGAGGATACGGTGGCAGACCGGCAAGCGGGCAACGGGGATGCGGCACGGCCACATTCGCCCACCGCCTTAGATATTTTGGCGAAGAGCAGCGAGGCTGCGGTGGTGCCTTCGCAGGCAGCGCACGTCGACGACGTGCAGCCCCACTCGGGTCAGTCGCCGACGCAATCAATGGCGGCTGAAATCCTCAACTCGGATGATGACGACGGAGGCTCCACCGAAGCAATGTCGGGAGCCGGGGATACCGAGGAGGAGGAGGAGGAAATTGTTGGAGCGCCGGCGACGGCGCTCTCTGAGCAGGTGATACCGTTGCTGAAGTACTTGGATCGCAAATTCGATAAATACGCCGATCCACTCCAGCCGGGATCTTACATCGAATTAGTGCGCAGGCGGACTCGCACTAAAGTCCACACTAGCAAGCTACTAGCTAGGGTGGACCAGGAGTTGAAGGAATTGAGGGAGAGGCATGCCTATTTATGGGGGCAGTACAACATTGAGAGGAAATCGCACGCCCTCGACAGGATGAGGAAGGAGAGACTGGAGGAGCTCACCAAGGATGTGGTGAAGACCACGCAGGATTTGATGTCTGAGAAAACTCAGAATCAGATTCTGTCAGAGGAGCTCGTGCGACAGACGCGTTTGTTGGCGGAGTGTCAGCTCGCACGGCAGGCGGATGAGGATTTAATCCGCAGGCTACAGTCAGAGTGTGGTGAATTGAGAGCGCAGCGTGCGGAGGCCGAATCGCAGTTAGTGGTAATTGAAGAGGATCGTAGGCGAGAGCCAGATCGCACGAAGGAGGAGACGGCGAGGCGTGTCGCCCACTGTCTCAAGGGCTACGCCCACTTGGAAGTGGCGGCGCAGGAGAAACTCACACTGCGTGAGTTTGAACTTCGCGCAGCAGGATTGTTGTCAGGTGATAGTAGGAGTCGGCGGAAGGTGGCGAAGAAGTTGGAGTGCTTTCTGTCGAAGGCGCGGGATACCATGTCCACCCTCGAGGTGGAGGTGTCCGCGGCGTTGCAGCGTTTGGAACTACGCGGCAGTCCGTCGCGCAGGAGACGTAGCACAGGTTCCGCGGAGTGTAGTGTAGCGTGGTTCCGTGCCTGCGTGTAGCGTAGTGCAGTGTAGTGCTAGTTAGGACTTAGAAGGTATAAAGTAGTTCAAGGCGTCTTGCCTTGTGTTCTTTCCCAATTTCGGAAGTGCAGATCAGGAACTCATTTTCTCTGCGTGTTTGTGTCCTTAGTTCTGTCACCACGCAAGAGGAGCTACCACTTGGCGTTCCGCATTTTGTAGCTGAAGGCCTTCGGACGAATGTTCAGAGCTAGTACATTGGTTAGAGACTTGAGTAGTTCGGATCTACACCTGCGGGTGATTGCCGATGCTCAGAGCCAGTGACTAGTTAGATACTTGAATAGTTTCGCCCCTACACCTTCGAGTGTCTGTTCCTGATTGTACTCCTTCGGGATTTTTCCCCTGAATGCCAAAGTGAAGTTTTGTTACTTCGTGTAAGCCTTGGTTGTAAATTCAGGTTACGCTGCAGCAGGTGCCTTCAGGGTAACCCCTGTAGTATTTCTGGGAATGACAAGTGCCTGAGAATTCAAACTCTTCAATAGACTGTCATTGTGTTACTAGAATGTTTCTCAGTGAGTCCTTCAGTGCGGACCTGTGTTCTCTGCGCGTTTTGTGAGTTGAGAGTGTTGTTCACCGCGTATGAGTGACTTCGATCCGAAGTAGGCAGTCCAAACCGGGTTTCCTACGCTAGCAGCAAGCTAGTGGAAGTGTTGTAAAAGCCGGAATTGGGAGTCACTACCCGCAGCTTCGCTGAGTGTACTCTTGAGAGACTTTCCCCCTGAAATCTTGAGTAGAGGTCCTAACTGATCTTTGGGTTGTGTTTCTGTAGTTTCAGGTGTGTGTGTGTGTGTGTGTGTACGCTGCACTGTGCTACCTCCGAGTGCGCTCCGAGTGGACACTTGCAGTATTTCTGGGAGTGACAGTCGCCTGAGAATTCAAACTCCTCAATAGTCTGTTAAACGTGACACTTTGTACCTTGTGTGTTCCTCTGTCCCTGTGGGTTTGACCTTTCTACCACTATATTGCAGTTTTAGCCTTTAGTGGGTTCTTACAACAAAACCCTATCCAAGCCCTCTAGGATACCTAGATATAAACTTAGAAGGTTCGGAACTAATATATCTAACAGATTCTTCTGGTTTGGACTTCATTCAGAAAAAACCAGATACCATGTTTGTGTCCAGCTAACTTTCCAATTAGTGTTATTACGATTTTCACACACCTACTCCGACATAGTTTTCTAGTTTACTTACACTCTCCTTTTTCCATCAACTTCCTAGCAAACAGGTAGTGTAAACAAGTAATTAGATTGGCAAAATCTAGTTAATTTTGCGTGGGGAGCAATCTTAGCTTCCCACATGGCCTGACGAAAAATTTTGAGTAAATTTTAGCACGAACAGAGTAATTATGTGTCATGTCACACCATCATGTATCTCATTTAATCTTTAAGCTCGGAATAGAACAAAGGCATGAAACAAAAGAATATTGAAAACAAAAGACTTGAACCATAAATCTGGTTTTAAAAGGTTTAGTCAAAACGTAAAGCAAGAACTTGCAAAATGTATGTATATACAGCTACTCATGATTTTCAGATTAGTTCTCATTTCTTAACAAGGAGATCACATAAAAAAAAATATAAAAAATGTGAAGAAACAGTCCCTCTTCTTAATTACTCTCCGTCCTCCCGTCATCGCCCTCAAGTTTACAGAAATCAGGAAGGTATCCTGGTAAGGCTTACCACGATACACCGGAAATCTGTTGAACTTAATTGATGTTTGATACCTTACAAGGTAAAGTAAATAGGACCAAGTCATTTCATTGCATATGATAAACTGAGCAGTCCTCACGTCACAATTCTCACGAGACCAAAGTGGGCCAAATGTGATATCACCAATCTTTCTTTAGTAAAAACCTAAGTTCCATGCAAAACTGCTGGCCGCCGTTCTAAGTATGTCGAGCTGAGGTGGATCTCGAGAGACGAAACGAATAGAGTAGACATGATTGAAAGTACGACGAAGATTTGTGAAGGGAATCAAACTATTGTACTGGACCTTGGAACTGTGGCTGCTTGAGTAAGAACCTTGTAACGTCACTCAGACCTGTTAAAGGTCTGCCCGATGGCCCAACCCAATCAGCCCAATCAGCCGGTTTTCATCACTTACCACTTGTTCCGCATTAAGACCCTCAAGTCAAGCCTTGTCAAACCTGCACATACAAAGATAACACCAGATCGCCGTTTGGGAGATAATTCCCCACCCCCCTTCCCTCGTATCAGATGTTCGAATCTGCAGGTTTTACCTGGAAGGGCAGGCAGATCGACTCAGTAGTTGTTCTCTGGTACACAAGTCAGGAGAATTTCTACGATTTTATGTATGAAAGTAGAAAGTACGGCAAAGGTCCTATCGTTGGCTAATTCGATTGTACCGAATTACTTTACTGCAGTTCCACTCCACAAGACCAGTCAAGTTCACTTGAAGCGTAGGTCCAGAAACCAAAAGAAAGACAGAGAGGAAGGGAGAGAGAGAGACAGAGAGCTCTGATGTAATTACAGCTCCTACTTTACCACCTTCATCGCATGTGATCAGACCTGAACAATTCGAACTGATCATCATTCGGATCCATCATACCTTGAGTCTAGGGAGTATGAGGAAAACTGAAAGTAGGATGAAACTGAATGCTTTTCAAAGTTAGGAATGAACTTCATTAATTCCGTTAACTGATATTACCTATCTGATATTTCTACAGGGATTGATTCAATGTGCACAGTTAGTTTAAAACTGTGCTCTTTTACCTGCTTGTTGATCGAAGAGGCAACGTCTTCCATCTAATGATAAAGAATTAATGGAAGATGTGAAATTAGACACGTATGCAATTCGTTCTGTTCAGATATTATTCGTTTAGAGTTCAGATTTAGTTACAGATTGTGAACCAAGAAGGTAGGCGCTGGTCTAGGAACGTGACTGATCCTTGAGATTTGGGCTGGCTCAAAGCTGTTAGAGGTTGAGTCTGGAGGCGACGGAATATTTAGAGCAAGTCAGTGTCGAGAGAGACGATTATGGGCAAGACTTTTGTTTCATCTGTCCGGGATCTCGTGAAGTCCACATCGAGTGCACAGTGCCACATTTAGGAAGTGTAAATTGGGTTTCCTCTTCTCTTGATGACAATATTCTTGTGTCCTGCTCCTTGCTTCATCAAGTTAAGAGATGCGCGAATCAGGGTCCGTTACACGCCAACACAGTGGATTTCTGGCTCCTGGATGCATGGATGGACTGTAATGTGATCTGTACATCTTAGATGCATGTCAGCAAGCAATTTCAGATTTCTCTGCATCAAGAATATTCTTTACTTATATTGTAATGACGGTACAATTTCTCCGCAAGTTTACAATTCCATCATAGTTTCTGGCTCCGAAAAATTAACCAAGAGACGCAACATTAACTTCGTCGTTGCGTTCAAATGTACCATGCAGTGGGAAATCTCAGTAATCTGAATGTGGAAGCTACGTCAACGCTCATTCGAACTAACATTACGAGATCAATTCAGAATATCAAGTCGTTCGTGACCTATTGTCTGTTCATGCGTGACACCTGGTCTAAAGAGAGCTTCCGTCCCATAGCCAGCCTAGGTAGAACATCAACCGGCCGAGTGAGAAGTTTCCTAGATCCAGGTTCAAGTCTAGGATCTTGAAAGACAGTTGCCTGACACTGAGAAGTGCAGAAAACTCTTCTGCAAGACTGAAATAGACGCCAGAAAACACGAGAACAAGTTCGACTTATTTCGCGGTTTGCATCCACAAACCAAATCGATCGACATTCAGAGATCACATCAGGAACCTGTACGGACATCAAACCCATACATGAATGTCAGGACTATCCATACATACCTTTCGGACATCGAATTGGACCTGATCATGACCAATTTGAAGCACAATCCACATTTGGAATGTTGGTATTCTGGATCCTTGTCCTGCATGCAAGCAGTAGATTTCGCGATAAACTGTGGGTTTTTCGATTTTTTCGATGCACGATCCACGAGAAATAACCAGAAATCTAACCGATAACAACCAGAAAGTGAAGAATCAGGTTCTCCTGAAACTTGGCAGTATCTCAAACTCAGCTCACAGACAGTGAACATAGTCACTGAGGCACGATTATTACATACTAAATTAGAAGTTACTACAAATGAGCAGAGCATTATGACAATTTTCTCCTCCTCGAGAACCACAGCAGTCTCAGTTCTAGACCAGCATGTCGCCATGTTACGGATAAATTTCCATAACGGGCCGAATACTAATCCAGATACTCCCTCGTCAGGTATCAGAGTAGCCGGGTGATACGCGTCAATAAGTTCTCTTCTGAACAAATGACGTCGACGAAGGTTGTGTGATAACCTGACAGCATATGAACTCACAAATCACTTTCCGCTTGTACATGGAATCAAAATTGACAACTGCAATAGAAGAAACGAGCAGAATTATGCATTTCGATCTTTAACAGCATAATACTTTCATGGAGCAGCTGTTAAGGACACATGCAATTTTTCAAAGGATGTTTTCATTCATGCACAAATTCCTTACGTATTATGTACGTTTTTCCCAAGTGATAGCTGTAAAAGCTAATTTTGATCCTTTCACCTTCTAACATACCGTTGTGAAGTTTCGGGATCTAACCACTGAGAAGCACTAAGCGCTATTTCTCCTTTTTGAGACTTGATGGGGTAGTTGAATTAATTATATTTTTTCTCATGTCGTGTTTTGAGTTGCATCCCTCTGCACAACTAATCTAATGATATAATATAAAAACAGTAAGATTTTAGTGTATTCATTTGTTGTTTCTCGGAGGCAAAGCTTGGATGGAAGCATTTGCTATTAAAGACATGAATTGCCAAGGCACAAGGTGTCTGTTGTATCAATAGTTCGTGTATGAAAAGCTGGGTATCGCTGTCGTCTTCCCACAGACTGTGGAAAGTCAGTTGTCAGCTGAAACTGTCAAGTTATGTTCACCAGAATGTTCCGAACAGAGGAAGATCATGAATCCTATACGCGGAGAACAGACACCAACTACAATGTGACCAACATGGGTCTACGAGGAAAACAATTCTATTTGTCTGGACGGAATAGCATTCAACAGAACACCAACTTGCAGCTGGAGTAGTGTATTTTCGTGCGTGACGTTGCCAGAAGGGGGAATTTCTTCGACGAAGTAGTTCCCCTCCCACAGAGAGTAAACACGAAGACATCGTCTTCGGTTATGTGAAGAAAACTTTGAGCGGAGTCCTAAGCGATTCCCGGTACCATCCAGCACGTAAGGACTGGGCATAGACGACAATGAATCACGATCGGTTCACTGAGCTTCGGAAATGTGTATATATGCATTGACTGTCTCGGTTGTAGTCAGAAGAAAAAGGGGGAAGTGTGCCCCAGGGCTCAAGTAAACGGAGAGAGCTAGTAGTAGTCCGGATGCTTGCTCTCCGAGACATCTCTGCCCAAATCCAACAAAATAATACGCGTCGATAACGTCGCCGATTCGACCCAGTTCTCGAAGTATGATCGATCTGTGTTCGAAATTTCAAGACGTCGACCTTTCTGCAAACGGAGAGAACATCAACCGGCCACCGTTTTCAAAACAAAATCGAGTTTTCGTGAGGTCATCTGTGGTCCATGCCGGTCAACATGAGAGGGATCAGAATTCAGACTGGTGGAAACAATGTGGTGGGCGAACAATGAAGACGAACCGCAGAAGATATCTAGTGGCTCTGCTTGCGCTCTCGGTGCTCGCGTTGCTGGCATTGCAAAACTACGACAACCGACGCTGTGCGGAGAAGAGACCTGCGACAGGCTCGAGAGCTCGGTTGCAATTGCAATCCAATGGGTCGGACTGTCAGAGAGTTTGTGGCAACGTCTCGATCCCCTACCCCTTCGGACTTTCATCACAATGCGCCTTCAGTTCCTACTTTGTGCTGGAGTGCAGAACTGACCTGGGAGCAAATCTCACGTCGGATGTGCCAGGTCCGTGGCCGGTTCTGACCTCCATAAGAGCCACATCCACTCTCGGACAACGTTTCAGGAATGGCACCAAAACTCATCGATTTTTCGAGGTGAATTTTCTGCCCGTATCGCAAATACAGTCAGGATTCATTGTCGTAGATGCGACGGATATCAAAGCGATGGGGTGCAACATGAAGGTGAATGCCAGCCTTTCTCTCGACGAGCAAAGCCCTTATTGGATTTCTCAGGATAATTTCTTCATCGTCGTATCTTGTTCGTCTTCAGGATCGGCTGACGGGGGGTATTTCAAAACCCAGTGCGGTCCAGTTTCGTGTGTCAACCAGTACGCGATGCCGTACTGTAATGTGTATGACTGTTGCATACAGACCATTGGCAAGAACAAGGCGATGGCAATGGATGCGACCGGAGGAATATTCCAAGATTTCACAAATTGTGGCTACTCCACCGTTTTGTATCCAGATTCATTTGTTGGCGGAGGGGCAGGAGTTGGTGACGGACACTACGGAGTCGCTCTGTCGTTTTCCATCCCGAGCAACGATACTGACAGATGCAATTCAGTGGATGCTGAAAACAATGAATGCTCCATATCTGCAAAATGCCATAACCAGCTGGACGGCTACTATTGTCAGTGCGAGAAGAAGGGCTACGAGGGAGATGGTTATAAAAATGGCACCGGCTGTAAAGGCAAGTTGAGGCCGATCATTTTCTCTTGCATCTACGATCTTGTTCCACACCCTTCACTGCCTTCAAAATCTAAGCTTCAGATGGGAGCTACTAGCTCGCTTCCCGACAGCATGGCATGCCTCAGCCCTCTTCCTTCACAGACCCAATTCTCTGCTCCGCATTTTCTACTCGGAACTCGGTGCTTTCGATATGTCGGATCCTTTTCGTTGAGAAGGTCCTGGACCCGATTGTAAGCTTGGGAATCCCTTCTCTAACATGACTTGTGCTCTTGCCAGATATCAACGAGTGTGAGAGGTCGAACAATTGCTCCAGTATTGCTACATGCGTTAACATTGATGGGAGCTATAAGTGTAAATGCCCTAAATTCATGGAAGGCAATGGTCGAGATCCCCAGCTGGACGCTCGTGGTAACGATTGCTCTTGTAAGTTTCCCTGACCTGATATTCCATATTTCTTCCATGTTCCTTAGAGTCGTGAAGGGTGCCGACATGAGGGCTGGGATAGAGGATATCACTTGAAATCCGTCAGTAAGAATTGACAGACCACAGTTTGATTGAAGAAAGATTTGTGAATTGACTCGAGCAGGGATCGACCGGTGTCAGGCTGAGCTCAATGTCTGCCCCCCATATGCTAAGTGCACTTTCGACAGCAGCTCTGGCGATTTGAATTGCACGTGCCAAGATGGGACTTTCGGAGACGGGCACGTCAACGGAACTCGTTGCACGCTCAAAAAGACTTCCAATTTGCCTATAATAATCGGTGCGTCATTTTCATGTGTTTGTCCTTCTTTCGGCCGCGAATTACTGCTTCCATCCAATTGACGAAGTTCCAGTTTCGCCATGTCCAATTGATGAATTAACATGAAGCGCGGAAAGTGTGAGCAAGATTTCTGGTCCAGTTGCACCAAATTATCATTTGGCTTACTTGAAGACCTACTATCATCGCCAACACTTGATGCGTTGTCGCGATTCGCAAAACAGGTGTGAGTGTCGGTAGTGTGGTAGCGTTCATTATCATCAACAGCATCCTATTGTGGTATTTCTATCGGAGGAAGCGGCGTGCGTTCGATCCGGCAATTTTCTCCCAACAAGAGCTGCTGAATGAGATCGAGAACAAAGAGGGCGCCAAAAAATGCAAACTTTTCACCTTCAGCGAGCTTCGAGAGGCAACGAAAGACTTCTCGGTCGAGCTCGGAGCTGGAGGATTCGGCACCGTATTCGAAGGAACCCTGCGGGACGGAACCAAGGTGGCCATCAAGATGGCCAAACACGGAATGGGCGAGACACGACACGAGGCGAAACAGTTCGTCAATGAAATTGTCATTCTGTCGCAATTGAATCACCGGAATCTCGTGAACTTGCTGGGATGCTGCTTGGAGAAACGGGTACCCGTCCTTGTATACGAATTCGTCTCTAATGGCAATCTGCACGAACACATCCAAATGAAACGCCAAACGGAAGCTCAGAGGTCCTCTGAGGCATTGGTTGACGACACTAGCTACTTTCGTTATCCACCCCTAAACTGGACTTTACGTTTGAAGATAGCAATTGAGACAGCGGAGGCATTAGCATATCTCCACTGGGGAACGTCTCCCCCTGTTTACCATCGAGATGTCAAGTGCGCTAATATTCTTCTGGATAACACTTACAACGTTAAAGTCGCTGATTTTGGTTTGTCGAAACTCGTCCCTCTCGAGGACACAGATGCAAATGCGGTCCCAACGGCAATACAAGGTATGAACTACTGTGAGCGCTCTTATGAATCTTTCCATCTACCTTTTTTCGCACTAAATGTACTGGTTTACATAATGGACGAACTGAAGTCTTTCGACGTCTAGATTGCACGTCGAAATGTATGTATGGCTGCCTTGGGTGAGAACGAGGAAGCCATTAAGCAATTATTGAACCAGCGATGTTCCTGGGTAATGTTCATTTCTTTAAATTTGTTTTGTTTTGTTGGCTCCTTGTGCAGGTACTCCTGGCTATATGGTAAGTCAACTTGGTTCATCTGCAAGTGGTTTCAATTGTTTATCTTACAAGATAAACAATTATACTATGTTCAGTGGCTTCAAACCAAATGACTGAATATGTTAAAATCTGTGGTTCCTAGTCTGACTCTCTATCTAGAATATATTCTTCGATTAGTTGCCATTGAAATTACCGATCGCAGTCCACATCCTACTTTCTATCAAGATTTCCTCTTCCTCAATTCTGATTTTCCTGTATTCCGTGGACTTAAGTCGGAAACATTCATCATGTACTAAGGTTTATGCCATGATTCTTACAGGACCCAGCGCTTTTTGACCAGTACGAGGTGAGATCCAACACAAAGCTAAAACTCTCGTCGTTGTCGCAGTTCGAAAAGTCGTTCCGTACTGAACATAGAGCGCAGCAATTCGACTCGTTGATGAATTTACAATTCTTTACTTCCCTCGAGATTTATTACTGGAACTCATGTCTTGCATTGGCTTCTTTTTGCCCTGCAGTTAACGGACAAATCAGATGTATACAGTTACGGTGTACTGCTACTCGTCATTCTTACAGGACAGAGACCAGTGGATCTTACGAGACAGCCTAGGGATCAAAATCTTGTCAACAGATGTAATCGTTTGATGGCTCAGGTTTGTAGTTCAGTCCTCGAAATGCTGGATTGAATTTTTGGTTGGTAAAATGTTCAGACGTTAGGTAATCCAAATGTTATTACGCAAAGTAAGTATGCTGAGTTAAACTGTCATGTACATTTATACAAGAGATTTGACTTCATATTGAAAGGCTAAACTGATATAGAAGTCACCGACCGAAATTCTCAGCTGCGTAGGACGAGATGTCTACAATCAACTACGTTTTTCAAGCATCTCACTTTCTGTTGGTTTATTATTACCTTTTTTATAATTTGATGAAACTTTACATTTCCTGCTTGAGAGCAGGGTCTTTTCTCAGAGATGATTGATCCAGAATTAGCAGAGGCTGTTGAGAGTCCAGACACCCTGGAAGCCATCGATGCATTTGCCAAGGTATCAATGTCTCGGCCCAAGTGAAAGTCTATGCTGGACAACACTACTGAACATACGTTCTTCTGCAATGACCGTGGAGGGTGCTGTTGTTTATTTCGACTTATTACAAATCAAAGCCTTCCCACTGTTTCAGGTCTCACTAACTTAGCTCGTATTGCAGCTTGCTTTGAAATGTGCTAGCAGAGATGGCCAGGATAGGCCAACCATGAAAGAAGTGGTGTCGGAGTTACAGAATATTCAAGGAAGGAGAAAGTTGAGGAACTCAATTTCACAAAGGCTCAAGAGCCTGACGAAGATGGTGACCTTTCATCGAGAGTACTCTTTGGTTCCCCTTGGTGATGGACAATCGAGCAACTCCAACTCTATATCGACCCCAAGCTCCACCCTAGTCCTGCCATGGTCAGATTCAGAAAGTTCTCATCTGTCTTCAAGTGGACTCAGTGAGTTTGAACTTTCAAGGCAAGGAAGCAAATCTTCCACTAAATATCCTTGACTTTGGAAACATCTTGTACCAATAGCGACTTGAACCTTTTCTAGATATGCTTCAAATAAGAGGGCATTTCATGATCTGGGGTATCCACAATCATTCGATCAGAGTGATTATCGGTTGCTGGATGCTTTTTTCGGGCCTGCAGCTCCAGTTTTTTGGGTGTCTTGCTTTGGTATTCATCCTTTCCTAGAGTGTGGAAAAAAAACTTTATCCAGTCTTCGAAAAGTTAGGCATGGGATGGGAAAGCACCTTCGGTTGCAAATTAGAAAGTCCCAACTGTAAATACATTTGTTTCCGGATCAGAATTTCGTGTAAATACGAGTGATCGATGTGAATTTGGCTTGGGCTCTTTCATCGATTTTGTAGAACTATATTAGCGACCTTGTAACACCAGCGGTTAGTAGAAGCAGATCAGGGTATTAGCAAAGTGAGATATAGGGTTAGAGTAAAACAGGTTGGAGTCTAGCAAAACTTGTCACAGTTTTGGTTTGATAACTGAGTATCCATCACACTACATACTCGTAGGATAGAAGGCAATTGTTTTGACACATTCAATACATTTGTCAACCAAAGAAAATACTGAAATACTGAAATATCACTTTTTCGATCTTACATATTGGGTCCATCATTCTTCTGTTTGATTTGTGTACATTGATTGCAGTCTACATCTTCACAGAGTTATTCGTTGAAGGTTTAGAGAATGTTCCATTTCTCGTACAGATTTATTCTTTCCTTTTTGTATAAATCATCTGCAAAAGTCATGGCGATGAACAGTTGGTGTCATATTGGCATGTATAATTCTTTCAATTTTGTTTCAATCAAAATAAATAAATAGTATAAAAAAATTATTCGGAATTTTTTTGGAAATAAATTTTGTAATATTATCAAATCACATATCTCGGTTTTCATTATAAGATTTGATACATATTTATCAAGTTTATTCTTGGATATTCATGTAAGTCAATGGAGAAAAAACAGTTCAACATTACTTTGATATAACTATTGTTAAAATAACAATTCTTTGTAAATAAATATATAATATAATGATTTTTGATAATACTCAATTATGTAATTGTTACAACCTAAGAATATGGTAGACAATAATATGAAATATATAGATATCTTTAAAACTTACTTTACTTTATTTTAAACCATCTGCAATCGCCATTGTTTAGTGTCCATTTGTAGGGACATCATTGGTATTTCTGGAGATATATTATTTTTATAACAAATAGATAACATCCGTCCTTTTCTTTTGGCTCCGGGGTTGGATCTTCTACGCTGAATTGACTTTTGCTTCGTCCACGAGTCAATATGTTTCCATAGCACCTTTTATTGCATAATTTTCCAGGTTTGTTTCAAACTTTTTCTTGTAGATGTACCCTGACTCTCTCTTGTCATGTAAGTAAGCACACCTTGGTTTTATATGGTTATAGTAAAAGCTTTAAAAATGACATAATTATATATTATAAGAATATACGTTTTAAGTGATGCATGTCTTCCGTACTACTCTTCATGGTAACAATGGAAATTATTTCAAGGTGCAACCCGTCGTTTGATAATATTGGAATGAATGACATGCAAATTGTTAACCACAGAAGTGTATTTGGTATGAGAGTAGAACAAAATGTGCAACGAAAATACAGATTCTCTTTACATCCCGTATTACCAATGAGGTCAAGAAATCTATACAATCATTATGATACGGTTTCCCCATTGTTTTTCTCCCGTTTCCTGCATTGCTGTTTCTTGAAGGTTTCAGTCTCTTAAAGTGTGTTAGAAGATTTGGCTCTGAGAGATTCCATTATCATAAGAGCTGCAGATGGTTCCCTCTGTGCATCTCCTTCACAGCCACTTTGGTCTCGGAAGCCAAATTATCCGACTTGATAAGGGTGTGATCAAAGTGTATCATGCGCAGAAAAATGGCCTTTTATCTGAAATCAGATGTTCATACACACATGAGTAAATGCCTCGTTAAAGATCATTATTTCACGATGCAAACTCCAACTACGCTTTTGCTCACTTCGTGCCGAGACTTTACTTCGGCTTTTGACACCGACGTGAAATCTTCTCAAACGTCATAGTCGATGGATGAGGGATGTTACTTGTGATAATCGCTCGAGGAACAACGTGCATTGCATGGCGATGGTGTCCAGTCACCGGAAAAACAAACATGACATTCACTACAGTTGCGATTAGACGTCACTGATCGTCGATGCTTTGAAGAAAATGTCCAAAATCCAGTGCCGAGATATAGATTTAGATTTGTACAAACGTCTGTGCACTGTGTTCCAAGGATCGACTGGACTGCGATTGCGCATAACTCTCTGAGACTAGGATTTCTGGGCGTACAGGCAAGACATTGAGGTAGACTTTTATGAGATTTCGAGCGGTCACGAAGGAAGGTATGTCACAGGGTCCGCGAGAAGAACATATTCTTCAAAAGGGCAATAAGCGATACCGCGAAGTCCATACACGGGGTCCTCAACACTCAGAGTAGCTATCGACAATTGCGATGGGAATTTGGTGAATTGAGTAATTGATATACAAGAAATCAAAACTGGCATATGATGATTCTATTAGCCACTAGCAGTTCTATTCTCACCGATGAGTGTACTCATCGATGTCCCTCCCCTGCGACAGAGCATCGTGACTCCGCTGTAAGATGTCGTAAACATTCGGAGGAGGGGCAACACGGCTAGTCCGATGAGGACCTCCGAACAGCATCGACTTGTAAACACATCGTGTGCAGCTGCCGCTTATCTGGGGTCCAGCACGGTGCTTCTATCATTTGAAATCCCCCTCCTGTCGATGGGCGTGATCACCTGAGGCATGGACATGCCCCCGGACACCACAATCTCGATCCCTTCTCGAACGGACAAATTCGGCCGAATGACATCCTTGGAGCTGACCATGTAAATGTCGCCGATGTAGAGATGGTTGGTGGGCACGTAAACGCTGCACAATTCCTCGTCTCCGTCCTCGTTCTGCAAGATGAGGGTCGAGGTGATGAACCCGATGGCGTACTCGCCCACGCGGGGATGTCGGATGATGGCCACCTCCTTGAAGGCCTGGGTGTTCTGATCGGGGGAGATGGCGGCGCTAATCTGCTTGGAGGCGGAGTAGATGTGCTTGACGAGGGGCATGCGCTTGATGAACCACTCGCCCATCCACAGGACGGACGAGCCTGTCCAGGAAGAAACGAAGACTCCGACCAGGAAGATGAAGATGATGGAGGTGACGAACCCCACGCCGAAGACGTGCACGCCCATGGCCTTGTACACGGGCCGGAAGAAGCCATCGAAGAAGGCGATGAACCACCAGGTCACGTAGAAGGTGATGGCGATCGGGAACAGAATCACGCAGCCGCTCATGAACTTCTTCGACGCCCAGCTCTGGAAAACGGCGATGAACGCCTCGCGCCCGGCGTTGTAGCTCGACGTCTGGGGCGGCCCGGCCTTCAGAGGGTCCTCCACGTCGTCGACGTGCCCCTGCATCAGCAGCTCGCGATCCCCCACCACTCGCCTCTCGGGCGAGATCGACATGTTGGCATTCTTGTCGTCCCCCATCAGGAACCCGCCCCCGCTGCCCTCCGACCCCGCTCGCCTCCCTTCTCTATGATGGCAATTTCCGGGCGAGTCTATGTTGGCGATCTCTCCGTCCGAGACGGCCTCGTCCCCGGACGATCCCTGTCCCCTGTCTCCGACTGCCGGGCTCGTCGAGGCTGAATCGACGATCGGACGCGCATGGCAGCGTTCACTGCATCATCGAGCGCTCGTCCTCTCCTGCGCATGCGAATCGAGCGGCAAATTCCGCTTATCCTGAGTCCTTCTGTGCCTTCGACCTACATCGATCGATGTCCTGTCAGTCGGTCCGATGTCGTTGCCCGAACACTGAGAGCTCAGCAGCAGCAGATACTGTTTGAGGCTGGCCAGTGGGATGGATAGCACGGACGAGAGGAGGACTCGAGGTTTCGGAAGGCTGGCGAGCTGCGGATGAGAACAAACGCGAGTGGATCGCAAGGTGTGGAATTCTGTCGGCTGCGTTCCGAGGGGAGGCTTCGAGGAGATCTTTGGTCGTCGATGATCGCCAGAGAGAATCTCGGGGGCCGATATTTGCGGGTGGCGCAGAATCATGCTTTGCATGTGGGAACTGTACTCGCGAGTCTTGAGAAGTGATTGTCGTGGGTCGTGGTGCTTCATGAAAGTCAGTGATCGCTCGTCTGTGGTCCCTACACCAGATCGTCCGGTCGACGGTCGACAGTGGCTCGAAGCCCTCTCTTTTCTCGTTTTTTTTTCCCGTCAGATCAGCGCATTCGGCCGTGCTCCAGACGCTCCGTATATGGCAGAGGGTTTCTCGTGCTCCCGAGCTCTCGATACATTGTTGATCTGGGACTCTTCATTTTGCAGCTCCGTGTATCAAGACAGTTGGGTTATCTGAGTGGAGGTCTGTTCCAAGCAGGCCCTGATCTGCTCCAACAGCTTCGGCTGCCGCGCAACGCGTTGATCTGACGCGTTCCATTTGCTTCACTGGAGGCGAGAGTCTTGTTTGTCTTTGCAGATACCAGATTTGGCTTATCATTACATTCAGCACAGAATTTCTTCGAGTGACTCACTAGGTTTTGCCCATCGCTGCAACACTTGCTGCCGTAGGAAAGCTCTTGACCGTTCTCGGGCTGCAGCAGTCTCTCCCTGCGTGCTCCCAAGGGCTACTACTCTGAACCATGCTTGTCTCGAACAAAGTCGAAATCCTGTTTCCCAAAATGGTAGTCGTTGATAATTTGATGTCCATTGTGGATCTGAGTTCCTCGTTTTCGTGAATGGACACCTTTCGTTCCTTGCATATCTTGCTCGACGTATACCGAACTGTCACCAAAGTCCTAACCCTGCTCGAGCAGACTTATCCTGCACTTGACATACAAAGCATCCTGTTTCCACTTTTCGTTCAAATGCCTCGTCTTCGTTCTTTTGACTCTGTCACGACATTTCAGTAGATGCGAAGTGCACTAGTCTGGAAGCTGTTTGTTTCTCAGCATTCACAACCTCCTAGAACTAGGCAAACAATCTTCCAGTGCGGACTCTTTGCTTAAAGATATCAAACCTCATATTTATCTATACTCTTTATGATATCTCTTCCATAAACAATGCCTGCACTTTCACTGTGGACCTGGGAGATATTGGATCGAGACTTTGAAGAGGACAATAAACCTCAAATGTTTACTATAAAGGATACTGTTGGGCAAGGCACTACCACGTGATGACAGTTGTGCATGATACGTATCCCACTAACTTGTTTCCAATGTTGAGATTGTTCTGCTCAAGTCAAAGTCTCAAGCAGTGCCTTGCTAGTCATTGACACAAGTATCAGCTCTGCTCGAGTTAAAGCCAGCAAACCATAACGTCAAAGCCTCGTTCAATTGTCGGCATCTGAAGCCAACACCCTTGGCCGGCGTTTAGGGTTCAGGACTCTGTGGCCTTGCCTCTCTTCTAATGCTATTCAACGCTCTCTGAAATTCCATGATATAAAGAGAAAGTTATTTGGGCTTACATTCATGACTCGTGAGTGATCGGAGTCGAACAATCTTTGCATAACTCCACTGCAACTATGAAGAGGCTTCCGGGAATTTGTCTTCAAGTCATATTCTGCTTACATCGAAGCGATGAATCTCATCTTCACATGCTTTGGGAATTCACCTCGAAGTTATAGGAGCTTCATGTCTTCCTACGATGACACACATGCATCCGCCTACTTTTCCGTCAAGTAGAGTGGCACACACGTTCATGTGTGACAGGTTGGCGCCACTTGTCATTACATGAACTCTGGCCACTTCGCGCTCGCCGCGTGTCAGGTGAAGCCCCAAACAGATTCGAACCCAATGTGATTTCCATTACAGACAAAGTGCGACGTGTGTTCAAAGGAAACTGCGACTGCATCGACAGTGTGCCTTAGCGTTTGAACAAGATTATATGGTTCGGCGGGTTCTGATGATTTAATTATCGGAATTCACGGAGTCTTTTTGTTTGTGAGAGGCAGGAGGAGTAGCAGATCCCAGAAGTAGAGCTCACTTGCTTTGAGGAATCGGAGGAAATATTGCGCCTGAGTTTTGACCTGCAGCTTGGGCGAGCAGATATGGACCCCAAAAAGTACGCGAAGAAGATAAATATCGACCCTAAGAAGGCTGAAAAAGGGTTGAAGACGACTCGAGATTGGGTTTTGATGATCGGAGCAGCTCTGTACATCCTTTCTCCTTTGGACCTCATTCCAGAAGCGATTTTCGGAGTGTTTGGATTGGTGGATGACGCTCTGGTGATGTTACTGGCTGTCATGTTTTATCTGTCGAAGTACGATTACATGAAGTCTTGGACCAAGAAATTCAGGAAAGCTTGAGCAGAATGTCGTCTAGACCGGAAAACACGTGTGATTCTATTTCAAGGTAATAATGGGGAACTGACGGAGGAAGCATGCGGCTGAGTGGAGACAGCTCACGATGCACAGATCGCTGGAACACTCCTGCTCTTTACGATTGGTAGGGCTCCTTCGCAAGTTGTTGTATCAGTGGAAAGAGTGGTGTGCGCAAACGATGCGTGGGTTGGGAGGAGCTCAAATTCTTACGAACAGGATCCAGACGCTGGCAGCTGTTTCGAAATAGGTTCACATTGAAAAGTTCCGCCATGAGCACTGTGACAGGTGTCGTCAAAGGTCAAAGAAGGATTGCACAACAATTTCAAACCCTCTAGGTTTTTCAACTCGATGTACATAATTTGTATACCAATAGTAGGAATGTTTCTAATTTATTTTGATGATTAGGATTGTTCCCAGGAACTACTTCCTGCAGTAGATGAATTTACTCCGATCTTCAGAAAATTAGGTCGTCAGAGATTTTGGACGTCGATAGGTGCAGAGCTCTACAAGAGTTGAAAACTGTTTCGAGCTGATTGGGTCTTTCTCTGGGGTGTTGAAGAGAGGAAAGTCTCGAACAAAAATTTTTTCCTCAAGCTGTAGGTAATAGTGTCAATAGCTTGAACATTCATTCTATGTACCATTTCTGTGTGTAATTGTCATCTCAATTCTTGTCGAATAAAGTTAGTCCCAGTGATTTTTCTTATTAACACGTGCGATCAATCGTGAGATGAAAGCTATGGTCTGTTTGAACTAAATTAGTCTTCGCTCATACCCGTGTTGAATGTTCAGGATTTGTCAATTACTGATCAACAACTGGTTTCATCGGAGCCCTTGGTTTTCCTTGTGACACCGAGAATCCTCAGTTTTTTATGAATAACCGTCAATGTCAGTACTCTCTTTATCTTTCCCGATTGTCTCGCTTTGACGGTGGTCTAACTTTGAAGTTTGCCCATACCTGTAATCTATTGATGGGATCGGATCGTTGTTGAAATGTACTGTCATTCATACTACCTCTGACTTTACTTGTGTGAACGCTTATTTTCATTATTATAGAAGCCAAAAAAGTCACATTGGCCTGTAGTCTTCAGATTTCGAGAATGAACTCAATTTTTGGTGGATGCAAATGTAGAGGTTCTCACCGAACGGTTAGCATATCACACGAAACCGTGAAACAAAAAAATTGACATGTAGAAGTTTGCAGTGAATTACCTCAACCAGAACAAGCGTCCTTATACTTTCACATTTCTCTGCGTACAAAGACTTTTGTTACAGAGTTTAGGTCATGACCATTTCTTCGTCTGACTTCCTTTGTGTAAATGTGGAAAAATACTCAGAACAGGTGCTGCATAAAGCGATGTGGAGGATTTGATACAAGCCGTTCAGATGATCTGGTCGGAGTGAACTTCCTGTTGGCCTCCACTTTCTGAGTTCCTGAATTTTTTTTAAATGAAAAGGATTGAAGAAATTTTTAAATGTTTTCTAGCGAATCGAAAAGATAATATCATTGCCGTGTTCACTGCATTTTCTTTCTGCACAGAGAGGTCTTTACGATTTTTCTCATACAATAGTCTTCCTCTTATATTGATATCCTCACCATGAACATATATTCATTGGAGTCACGAGGGTATTCTCCGAGGTGCTGGCAACGAAAGCCAAGGCTTGAATTGCTAATGAAGGTAATTACGGTGATCTTCTTATTCGTAGTGATTATCATGAACTTCCTACTAAGGCAGATAAGAATATTGGATGAGGGAAGTTGTGGCTTTAACTCTGCGTCAGTGATGCACTTTGTAGAGCTCTTCTTTCTGCAGGTTGACCTTCCCACCAGCTGGCTTTCTTCCAGAGAAGGTTTGGTTTCATTCTTTTGCTGAAGTCTTATCAATCGCTATTATCATTGGGCTATTGACATAGACTGGATTCTGTGCTGACAAGTTTCTGAATTTTAACAGCATTTAAAACAAGTAGATGATGTTTAGTAGATTTATCTGGTTGAGTGATGAATTTGAGAAGATTGCTGTACGCTGTCACTTTACATTCTAGGCGAACATCAGTTCTTCCAGTTTAGGTCACAAAATACAGTCAAGCCCCTATCAAAGTATGGACATCACCACCGTTTGCTTCAACACAAGGCAAGTAGACATTGTGTTAAGAGCTCTTGAATCATTTGCATCAGATGGTTGGTTTCATTCGATATTTGGTGAGGTGACAGCTTCTAGAAGAATGTTGTTTCTGAGAGTGATTAGACTATAGGTTAATTGGAGACATGGGAGAGGATTGCGAGCTCCTGATGATTCATTATTCAGCTTTAATAACGCAGGTTTCTTCTGAAGCCTTACTATTCAAGTGAAAGTCTAGCATTTTAGAACACGACGTTTGTCGAAATCATGGAAGGTCTGAAGACAATTGCAACTGCGGATACGGAAACTTTGGAATGTAAACTTGTATTTGATCGCTGGAGGTCAAAACTACACGAAGTTGTGTAGTGTGAAGATTTTGGAGGATTGTTTGTATTCTCAGAACTGCAAGATTGGTTGTTTTGATGTTGGCCTTTGCAAATGTGATGAGTGGATTGAGCTACTTACGACTTAAATTGATTCCTAGCTTTGCAAATGAACATGGTCTAATCTGACCGTCTCGAATTATATATTTCACATGCTCCTCCTCGGTGAATTGCTTACTTTTGAGAAATCTCAAGTGGGTTCAAACTCCTGCCCACTGGTTCGAAAGTATACCACGGTTTTATCGAAAAATACATGTCTGGTCTAATAGACATCGTTCAGCCATCCTGGACAGTGTTAAGTAGATTGCCTTGATTTCGATCTGAGATGATCACAGAGATTATGTGCGTAGAGTAGAAAAGAAAATGTTGGAGGTCGTAGGTCATGCTTATATTTGGGATGAGTGGTCTAATATTTGGGGCAACAAGAACAAACTTAAGTGATTCTGTCTGGATCTCAATCGTCTACCCACGGTCTCCGAGCGCAACTTTCAGAATTACGCCCAAGTCATGAGTGGTTCAGAATTAAGATTTTCAAGCACCATGTGTGAAGTAAACGGTGAAGACATTAAAGAATAGACGATAAAACTACAAGACCTCTCACTTCTGACATGATGCTGCACTAGATATTTCACAAGCACAGTCACAGTTCTTGTCTTATTGAGGATCTGAGACAAACCTCACAATTCGAGGTAGAGAAGTGAAATTTAGTACAAGCTCCAGAATTTCACTTCGCTGCTTCCATTAAAACATTTCCAGAACTCACGACCTGCACGAAGGAAAAATTCTACCGGATGGATGTATTCTTCTCAATTAGTATACTCTGAAGTATATGCTAAATCCTGCACGAAGAATGTCAACCATATGTGGATGTATTGTCTACGGATACTATCCTCAGATAGATGCAAAGTCCTCAAGCAAATCCTTCCCTACACGTCATTGACATTGGACGACTAGTCGTGTACGAGAGTTACATGATACACATTTTGTGATGTAACGCGCACTACAATTTTCTAAAAGACAAGCATGTATGAGAAGGAGTCTATGACCCTACTTGTTTTGTAGAGACAAACACGTCAGAGAACAGTTTGTGTCAACTGTGATGGAGACGGCAATCAAGTAGTGTTGGAGGCATGCCTCCGGGCAGGGGCACGGGGGCATGCCCGTATGTACAAAAAAATTCATATGCATATTCCAGAGTTATAGACGGTGGGATAAGTCAAGAAATACATGGGAAATTATGTTTGTTATTGGTGCTGTATGGTACTCAAACTGCTCTTGGAACTGAAGGATTTGCCAAGTGTGTGCAATGTTGTTTTTGTGTCGGTGCGTGGGATGTAGACAAGTCCTCCGGCTTTGTTACCTTCAGCAAATGATCCGGATGTTTAGCATGAGGAACTATATTTCCTTGAGGGTTGGACTATCTCCACTAAACTAGATCTATCTCTGCTACATGCCAGATGATTAGTGGACGCGTCTGCAGGCTCTATCCAATCGAAAATAAAGCTTTATTTCCCATATTTCCCCATATCTCGAATTTCCCAAAAATAATTTTGAAGTAATCCCGAAATAAGCTTATTTTTGGTAATTTCGGGAGATCCCGAAAATTAAGGAGGACTGGGCATGCCTTTTGACCATGAAAAGGGGCATGGGCATGCCTCGAATAATTTTATTGTGACTCCAACCCTACAATGAAGGTAAATTTTTTCTTAAAGACTCCATATTTTGTTGTTTACACCATAGATAATGGGTTGCAAGGACTAAACTTGTGATTACACAAGTTTATTTAAACAAATGTTGTCAATATATAATTTACTATGTACATAGATATATATATTTCTTTAAGATGATTTTGTATTTAATATGACAATACTAAATTTTAAAGACCACTATGACCTTGCATCGATTGGTCTATCGGTTCTAGTACGAAATGTATATATTATTCATAACATTTAATTCAAAATGGTTTTTTTATTTGAACTAATATTTTAAATTTTAAATAATAATTATTATTATTATGAATTTTCTTATTATATAATTAATTATGTAAATACATTAATCGAATACTTTCAAAATATGATTTTTAAATATATTTATTTAATAAAATATATTTGAAATATATTTTTATATATTTATAAATATAAACAACAAAAATTTAAAACAAGAAAGATTTTGATCCAAATTAGATTCGATGATTATATTCCCGTCATATTTATAATAAAATATATATCATATAATTAAAATCATGATATATATGTATCATTTTACATAAGTAATTTCTAAAATAATAATTTGACATTTTTATAATTCTTTATTATTTACAAAAATAATTAATTATATCACATGAATAATTTCATCTTTCAATAAATGTATACACACATACAAATTATCGTTGATTACATCATATATTATGTAAACTTATATAAATTTTAACTAATTAATAACTCGAATTTAATATTACAAAAATAGTCATGGAAGGATTCTATCCATTGATAAACTTAATGGTTGAACTTTAATATTTTTAATTTTTAACAAACATATAATAATCAGATCATCTGGTTCGGAGTGCGAATACTACACAAGATATTCATAGTGCACCTTCAAACCATTTACCGTGAAGACTAAAGAGAACAAAGTCATGAGATTGAATGGAAGTCTTTCCTCTTCCTCGTCAAAAGCAAGTGAAATTGAGACTACATCACAGAGAACAAGAGGTAAAAAATATATGTTTAGAAGAATCCCAACTACCTTGATTCTCATAAGTGAAAGTAGTGGTGGGATTCTTATCAAACTCCGGACACTGAGGAGCCTGTCCACTCTCCACCTCATTCCAATGACGACAGCAGACCGTGGCAGTTGGAGTCGAGATATGATGAAATTAATCATACATTTAGTTGAATGTTTACAATCAATTCTACTGTCACAAAACTCACCCCCTCGAGAACCTCATGAAATCTACTTCTGACTTCAACTATTAATCATAAAAATCACTTCTCGAAAGCACGCTAAGCTGGTAACAATGGGGGTGACAAGACGAATCATCCGTCCGAAGGGAGTTGGATTCAGACGACATTATTAAAGTAATCTCGTACCCCGGGAGGGTACCATCGCCCGGAGAGCGTCGGGGAGAAGTAGACGTGTAACTCCGTTTCTACAGTCGATGATCAATTTCGTCGTCGGAGTTCTCCGTGGGATGCGAAAAATTGGCTGGATCTAGGCTTCTTGTGTGAACTCCTCACTCTATCTCTTCGCCGTGGCCGTGCGATGCGGTTTTTTTCTACAGATTTGCCATCCTCCTCGTCCTCAGGATTTAAGCGACGATCCAATCTATGCACAAACTTGTGGTCGAGTATACAAAGGCACAGAAGCCCGAGGCGAAGTCTCTGCAAGTGCCGGGAATGGCCCGAGACCTTCAGACTTCGCAGTAGATGTAGTTGGAGCTCATCATCTCCTTGAATTCTCTGAGGTCGATTTCGCCGTTGCCATCGACGTCCACGCTCTGGATCATTCTCTCGCAGTTCTTCAGGCTCTTGCCTTCGGGCAGGCCCAGGTCCAGGAGTACGGTCTGCAGCTCCTCGGCCGTGATGAAGCCGTCCATATTCTTGTCGAAGACGCGGAAGGCCTCGAGCAGAGTCTCGTCCTCCTCGTCGTCGAGCGAGGGCGAGGGAGTGGCGGCGTCCCCGTCGCAGAGCGACCTGTAGAGCGAGAGGAACTCCTGGAAGTCGACGCGCCCGTCGCCGTTGCTGTCCACGCTCTCGAGCATGGACACGGCCTCGTCCTGCGACAGCTGAAATCCGAGGCGGGTCATGAATCTGAGCAGATCTTGAGCGCATATGAGGCCGTCGTCGTTCTCGTCCACCTTTTCGAACACTCTCTTCATCTCCGCCGCATTCCAGGTCATGGAGCTGGCACCACCCGATTCGTAGCTCCTCGGCGTGGCCTCGTCGTCCGAACACCCCTCGGTCGCGTAGCTCGCGAATCGCGTCGCCTCGAAGTGCACCGATTGAATGCTCCTGCTGCTGCTGTGCCTGCTGATGTTGCCGACGCTGCTCAACACCATCTGCGAATGCACCGCTGCCATATCTCCCTCGGTCACAGCTCCGAATTCGACTTCCGCCGCTGTGGAGGCCGAGGCACTTGCCTCGGGAAGAATACAAGGGAATCAAGGAATTGCGCTCCCTTGCCCCGTCAAGTTCTAATCTGTGCAACCCGCAGAAGCTGCAACTTTCGGGAGTCCGACGACGCTACGCGTCCGACGGTTGGCTCGCTCGTTTGACCCGGAATCTGCACCGCAGCAATATAAAGCTCACCGCGACTACAATGGGATTCGCAGCTAAATGAGAGATCGGTGCTTCGAATTCAATTGTGCGCGGCAATTCGAAGGCGAGAGACCGGTTCGAGGATGGGGAATTGTAAGCTAGGCGAAATTCGTGATTCATGCAGAAATTAAGCTCGAGAAGCGGAGTGGGCGAGGGCGAAGTGCCGAAGGCTCGAGAGCTGCGGGTGCGACGGGGAAGTGTGGAAGTGTGGGGTGACCATGGCCCGGGAAGCTCATATAAGCTCGATCGAAACAGGCCTTTCCGCCAAACGGGAGAAGATGCCCAGAAACTGCTGGCACGCGTCGAAGCCCCACCACGTGACCCGTCGCCCCGTGCAGCGAAGCTCCCAGCAGCGAGAAAGCTGGTGTGCAAAGCTCGCGAGTCCCAGCGATCGAGCGCTCGTCTTTCGTCCTTCGTCGGCCCCCACGGAGCAAATGTGCCCAACGCCGAAAGCTCGGGGAGAAACTATGGATTTGTATAATTGAATTCTTCGGGTACTGCGTGGTATAATACAGTATAATAAATATGTATTATACAACACTCAGAGGTCCACCTAACATGTTACCATAAACCCTTATGTTATCATTCGTAGATGTTACCCTCCTCCATAGCCTCCTTGGCCTCGAAGATAAACTCTTTATGTCGTACACTGCCTCAGAAATATGAACGCGATCAAATTCATAATTGCTACCAGCACGAGCATCCTTGTAAATGGGGTATTTCTTCAGTTTCACATCTGCTATCAAGCTTCTAACTTATCCCATATAGCTTATTTTGGTTTCCCCATTTCGAATAGAGTCTATGACAAAAATAATATCTTACACTTGTAGCAATCGAGCAACACTTGAGCGGATTCCATTGAGGACTTCTTTTTTTAGGGCTAGTTATCCCTCACTTAGGATAACTAGCCCTGAGTGAGTGATAACTAGCCGTTACCTTTTCTTTATACAATTATACAAAGTATGGTTTTGGAGTGCTGTATAATATATTTATATAATACCTCAATTATACATACACACCCATAGGAGGAACTCTCGGCCACCTCTGCCTCGTTCTTTCGAGGAACTTCCGGTGGAGCCGAGGCGGGCTTTTCCCGGTGAGTTCGAGATCGTGGAGCAATCGGGGCCGAATGGGACACCGCAGGGTATTCCGAGCGGGGCTGCTTCCTCCCGCCGCTGCTGCTCGCCAGAAGCGAACATCGAGAATGTTGGCGGTGGCTAAAATTGTCTGCCATAATGGGTCCTTCTATTTGTGGAATCTGCGCCATCCCTCTGCCCGGATCCAGGTGTGGTCCATCCGCCTGACCTCCCTCGCCCGCTTCGTCAACCGTGGACGGTCGGACAAAATACGCCCGATTTCAGATCCGGCCAGTTCCGATCGCCAACGGGTCAATGCCTGACGAGAATGTCAACTCCCTCCCCGGTCCCCTTCATCTCGGAGCCATATAATTTTTGTGGAGAAATGTACGCCGGACCTTCTGCTATGGTTCGAGGCTCCCACTGAACTTGGAGACCTCAGCCACTGACTGAGCTCAGGCGCACGGAGTTCCGATTTACGGTTCTATTTGCTCGGATCAGATATCGAGGTGTTAGTAATACCGCAGGGATCATGGTTGCGGTGGATTCCCGCGAATCTTCCGATGAACTTCCTGCGCGGTTCGGGCTCTCGCATGGATTGGCGTACATTTTGGTGGGCCGAGGGGACGAGGCTTTGATCTAAATTTGCTATGGGACAGGTTAACTTCCACTAGCAGGAAGTGGGTGGACATAAGATACTGTGCAACTTGAGATGGATTGTCATATCACTTCAATGGATTGATTGTCTTTCTTTCGCTCCCTCTTGCCGATGGGTGTGACGGTTGAACTTGGGCGATATTTGGGAGATCCTGGGAGGAAAAAGCCAGAGCGAGCTCGAGGATCGATTTTCCCTCTTTGCACTTTTAGAAGAAGGCAGGAAATTGCAGGCATACCAAATCTGGGCCCTTGTACAATGTCAGCAGAGTCGCGATGTACAGTGAGACTCATTGCTATACGCCATGCCGGGGTCTAGCCCGCGAGGTGTGACCGTCCATGTGGAAAAGGGCGACGACGCTTTCAGCCTCCGCAACTTTTTCCTCTTCTCTCCGGTAGGTTCGGGCCGCAGAGAATAAGACGCACCTCCATAGCTCCAATGATCAGATCAACACGGGGTTCGAATTCTCTGCATGCTCAGTAGAATAAAAGCTTCGGAATACGGAGACTTGAGACTGTGCATCTGATTCAGGTCAATTGCGAACCCAGGGGAACACTTCAGGGAAAGGAACACAGCCGCAAACCGTGTAGCACTCTGCCAAGTGGCACCATACGCTTAGTCAAAAAGATCTGGTTCGCGGATGGTAAAATAAAGGTTGCGGAATTCAGGGAGGGCACATGAACCGAGGTTGAAGACTGTAAATCCCCTGATGACCTCACTCACCGGTGCAGTTCTTCTGAATTTTGGGGATATGGGTCGACGACGAGTCAGGTAGTGTTCAGAGATAAAAATTCAAACTAGCACTACAGCAAGTTTCTCCACGAATTTATCCATAGCTGTGTTCTACTGTTCGGGGCTTAAGTCACATGTGGGCATCTGTGCAGATTCTGCAGAGAGCTTGAACTAGTAGACAAGCTCACGGAGGTCTATCGGAACTCAGTGAGTCTGAGTCACTTCGCGTAGAAGTATATAATATATTTGACTTCAGGTAGGTTCATGTATCGGAACTAGCTCTCTCAAATAGATGACATGTTTGTGCTGACCTACATGGACTCAAACGTGAGTAGAGACTGGAGCACGTCATGGTGATGGGAAGCGACGAGGAACTGGAAGTGGAAAGGCGGATCGCCGGTAGAATATCCAGTCGTCGCCATATGAAGGTAGCCGTAATGACACACCCCTAGACACTCTGCAGGTTAGCCTCGATGTTACGTGGAGAGTCGTATTTGTCGCCTTTCACGTACAGTCAAGAGAATCCTCTGTCAAGAAGCTGTACTGCGTACGCGACCTAGTGTACCACAAGCTCGGAGCTCACCTTTGTGAGTCACTTCCTCGCGTTGGTGACAAGATTTTCAGGAAATGTGGGCAATCATCGCTCTATCGTGACGATTATGGGTGTGCGAAAACTGGAGATCGCTCGTGGGCATTGGAAGGATATAAGCATGTGTTCAGACAGTAGCACCGAGGGGTACGCGAATAAAGGGCCGCTAGCCGTCGTACAATTGTTCTGTAGTGTACAGCAGTCTCCAATCAGATGACTGTAAATGGATGGAGGCCTCGACGAAGAAGTCGAGTTGTGGCATACTTGACTCCCAACATGCATGTTCATCACTGTGACGGATTATGCTCGTAAAGTAATCTCTGATTCATATGTTTCTCCTCGTGGTATCTTGTTCACAATTGCTGCTCTACAGCCCGTAAGACAATCCAAGATTTGAATAATCAAAATAAAGACTCTGAGGCTGAATGATATTCATGTAATCGAGGGACACCTTATCTGTTTAATTCAATATATCTCCTTCGAAAGCATGCACAGTATTGTGTACTTTTGGGACAATAGTGCAACTAATTATCTCCTGAATCTCTCGCCACCTGTGAAGAACAACAAATAGATCAAATAATGCAGGTGAAAGCAGGACAAGTCTTAAGCAAAACCAAAATCCCTCGCAGCCTCGGATCAATACCATTGAAGAAAACACCTGAACATCTGGACCACTTGATGCACTAGATCCCGCCCACGGGCCACCATTCTCATCAGCTATTACTGGACGGGTCCTTTTCAACCGAACAGGACCGAATAGAAGTCTTCCACATTTGCCTTTATCTGAAACCATACAAGAGGCATCGAAGGCACCTGCGACGCTCAGTATGGATGTGGATATGCAGCACCGGTGGAACTCTAGACTACGTTCTGGTTGTCATCTGTTTCGTGGTGTCCTTATCCCGAACAATATCCTTTCGTGTACAAAACCTTGCATTAACAAGTCTAATCCAGGAAGGACATAACCGCCCGATTCGGATGAGGACTATGGGCCTGCGTACCCTGAAAGAGTTTCATCAACTTAAAACAGTTCCAGAGTTGCATAATCGATTCAGCCACGGCGGAGGGCTAGCTTGGTTAGGATATCAAAGTCACGGCTCTGCATTTACAATCCAAGAGACCGGGGAAGAAATCATTGTTTATTAACAGCTTCAATGAGGAAGCTTTTACATCCGGTGCACCACTTCGGCGTACTGATCTAGATTACCGAATTTGGTGAAAGCAGTGATTATCTCAACATATGATTACATGTGTTGCGATGTGTGGTATGTAAATGCTGATCTCAGGTCAGCTTGTTTAGTAATTGTGATTAGTGCATCTCAGAGTTCCACTCTGGCTTTGATATTCACATATGCTACACTTTTTCCTGATTTGTTGCATACAAATGTTGATTTCAGCTCAAACTTTGTATATTGTTACCAGTGAATCTCAGAGTCCCAAGCTGTTTGCCACATGAAAAATCCAGTCTTGCTATTAGCTCTTCCTGTCCTAAAGAAGGAAATGTGCAATTCTGGATTTGATTCTATGGCCCAGAAGATTGTATGATACTTTTTAGATTTCTTCATACATCAAAGAAACAGGAGCAGTCCTGCTTCAGCTTATTGCTCAATCGCCAATCAAAGAAGCAGGTCTGCTCTTTCTTTGATCGGCGATTGAGCAATAAGCTGTTGACGCATAAGAAGCCTACCTCCTCCAATACTGTTAAGGAATTATTCAGTATTTTTTTCTCTCCTCTTTATTGTTCTGAATTAGATTCATGAATTTAAGTTCTCCATTAAATTGCCATAGTTCTTACAATGGACTTCAGCTTTCGATTCAACTACTTATTATCTTCTTCTGTAGTTCTCCCTCCACTGTTACCTTGCATTTGGCTCCACAACTTAAACAATCTGCCTCATCTCACCAGAGATTCATTGTTCACTATATGATAAATTATAATAAGTTTATGCATTTGAATTGCAGTTCGCGTGACTTACGGTCTTCCTTATCATCTATACCTTGTACGTTTCGACAAGTTGAAATTTCATTTTTCTTCAGCAACGGATTTTTTAAATACTGGAGCCAATTTATTTGAAACCTTGAGGCGTTTACAACCTTGAAACATGTATGATCTGGACGTTCCCTCTTCAGATGGAAGCTTCTGTGTCACTTTAGCTTGGAAGAAAGTCCAATAGCGTTGATGCGACGTATATTAACCGTGTGCAGTACAGGGCAATATAGTTCCAATAGCCACCCTCCGTAGTTGTTACTCTACACATAGTTAAGAGATTCTGTCACTTGTCACGAGATCGAGTGAAATAAGATTTCACATTGATTGAACTCCGGACTATATTGAAGGTTGCACGTCTGCGCTTTGTGATTCTCGAGCTAGAAGACATCTTTGACAGGTTCTCTCGGGAAAGATTTCCCCCTTCTTCGAGAGAGCACATGTCCTTCGATTGTATTCCACCTTAATGGAGATTTGGTCATTTATTGTGAGTAAGCAGAATATAGCGCGAAAATTTCACAGCCAAGGAATGAGGAAGCGGAACACCAGAGAATGATATATAATCAATCAGATTTGTGGGGAAGATTGTTTACTGACTAACACTCTTACATCACTTTCCTATATTTTGCCCGAGCTTTCCCTGTAATGGCGACGCATCAGATTGTTTTCTCTACTGTACTTCTAAGCTTTACAAATTTGTTCATGAGAAACAAAGACTTCGGAATTTCCGTTCTTAAACTAGAAAATCGCAACTGTCTAGCTTCATACTCTTTTCTCTGTTCAGTAATCCTCCGCTCCGCGCTCAATTCTCTTGTAGCCGGCATGTGTAAGGCCCTAATATCAGATTTACACTTCGTCCTAGTCAATCCGTTTTGCTTCAAGGTCTCATGTGCCAGTTCCCAAGTTTGAATGAACATGCACTTCAAATATTCCTTCTACAGATCATAAGACTTTACCTTCCTACATAGCCCATTGTTGTTACTGACAAACCGTCATTGCATCTCCGCCAAATATGCAATTTGAGATCCGTAGACAAACGAAACATTATCATTATTCTTTTAACAATTCGTATTAAAACACGGAAACAAATAATCAAAAACATGCACGCCAAATCATCCCAGATCTACTCATGTCACGTAAATTTGGAGGATAATCCGTCAACTTGTGATTTACTCAATGAGAAGAAGCTAGAAGAATGGAACGGTACTAATATGAAGTAAGAGCAAAACCTAGGGAAGAAGGACAGGAGAGTCAGTCCTCTGACTCTTCCACCGCTTCAACTCCACCCGTTATTAATACATGGCACAAGTCAATAAAACTCATTACTTTTGTAACCTAGTAAAAATCCAGCTGCCAACATCAGAAGTAGCAGCCTCTCCTATTAGTGGAAGCCTGAAGGACTAAGATATTGTGTCTTGTACTCTGCTTTGGACAGGCCTCTTCAGTGGAATTCTAAAGATTACGAATAACTAGCAGAGTGAACCAATGCTGCCTACTAAAGATCCTAACGAAAACACCTATGCATTCCCACCATCAAGCTTTTACTGACTTCCGGCATAACAGTGGGCAACTATAACGCTCATTGCTGATTGCATTCCGGTGGTCTCTCGCTGCCTTCTTCAACGGCTGCAGCAGAGTTCTTTGTGGCAGCCTGTATCCAGATTTCCACATAAAGCAGCTCAGTTTCAACGCGATTTTCCACGAGCAAACCGTGAAAATTTGATAAATCATCGAGCCAACGAAGAAAAACTGAACTCATTCTAAATTTCAAAATAAAGAACGGGGTCTCACCTTCGAAGGAGGTCCACCTCTCTGTTGACAGAGAACCACACGAGAAAAAATCAGAACTTTGTACCCATCAAATCAGAGCTGCAGATCTTGAAGTAAGACCTATAACTGCAAAAGAGGCAGTAGCATAAAATGAGACCTAGACATCCGTCCCATAAGACAATAACAGTAAACAGCTTAAACTGCAAGAGAAATTGTAAAGAAGGCCATATCACCTCTCCAACATTCAAATACATCATACCTTCCGGACATGTACTTCTTCCTCCTCATCTTCGTCCTCATCCTCATCATCATCTTCATCATCCTCATCGTGATATTCGTCATCGTCATCATAATCTTCATCATCAGTAGTATCATCTTCAACGTCGAAATCTTCAGCTTGTAGGGCTTCTCCAGTGAACCAGGATACGGCATGAGGGATAATTTTGTCCCTAATTGTTGAGCTGCATGGACCCAAAAGCAAGCGTTAATGCTCCAAAACCTCTTGATATGGCAATGATACAGAGTTCGGGTACAGATCAATTTGACAAACGTTACTGTGGCATTTCGAAGAACATGGACAACTTAGGTGAAAATGCATAATAGGAATTGAGGCCCTTTCAACTATCACAGCATGTTTGTCACATACCCGACGTCGTAATCCTGCTCCATCAAGTCTTGAAGTTGTTCAGCCTGCATCAGGTTCGAAATGATACTTTTGAGTTCAATATAAAGACGAGAATGTGAAGCAGCAAGTAGCATATTGAAATAAGTTGTAAGCAAGCCAAGGGACTCACGGTATCCCGGTCGATCTCATCATCCTCCGGTACTTGGGGAGGGTTGAAAAAATTGAAAAAGCTTTCACATTGCTCGGTCTTGGTTACTGGTTTAGTGGTCTTGGCTCCTTTTTTGGGTTTTTTCTTCAAAATCTTCGTCGTCAGGTTCTTCCCTTGGTTCCAATCAATAACCGTCCTGCATAGAAAGAATCCCAATGACGAAATTGAAACATCAGGATCCAACTGTGCCTACACGTAAACATAAATCAAGCATCTGTGCTAAATATCTGCCTCCCTGTGGTCTTCCTAATCACCAAGATCTACTTTGAGACATGTACAGCAGTACAGCTGCATGTCTCAAATGATCACGGATCGAAAGTGATACATTCTTGCAGATGTTTGAAGTAGTTCTCTGAATGGCAGATGTCATGGAATTTGGAGACAATCCACTGGGTGCGCCGATCGAGGCTCGACGAGTAGCAGGATTGTACTATGACACCATGTTAGTTGATTTAGGTTCGAGTCTAGGGGACCACTCAGAGAACCCAAGTAGCAATTTCAGAACATTGGAATACTCCCAATATACTATATCCCTTCTCGTAACAAGATGGGTCGTTATCGTATAAAGTGGGTCATGCTCTGCCCTTTGGACATTAACCATGCAACGCTTTCCGTAATACACCTGTAACTTAGACGCCATGTCCTAAACAGTCGTGGTGGACCATCTACTGTACAGTAAATGCATATCGTAACCAAACTTGAGCATGAGAAGGCAGTCTCGCAGGTATGTCGTGAAAGTCCAAAACAGCAGAAACCACAATTCAAACACAACTCTTTAAGCAGGGGCAGGGTTCGTTACCCGTCTGCACGCTCAAGAATCGGCTCGTCGTCGTCGATCATGTGGTACGTCTTCGTCAACTGCATGCGGCAAAAAAATGAGAAAGATTGCTTGCTTGAAAGAGCAGATTTGTGAAGAAAGACAACGAATGAAGACAATGAGAGATCCAAAACACAACTCACCACCGTATTCTTGAAGTAAGGATTTCTATCAAAGTAAAAGTCAAGCTTAAAGCCCTTGTTGTCGTCCAGGTTGCTACACTTGATGTCCTTCAAGAACTTGAGAGCATATTCATCTCGTTCAGATATCTGCAAGTATATTGACACGAACGCAATCATCAATCAATACCGAAAAGCTTGAAGGTGATCGCGAATCAAAGAAAAACTGGCGAGAAACAAACCCCGATGATAAGAACTCAAAAGATCACGTGCCTGCGTTGCCATAATTTCGTTCGTCTTCATTGCCGTCAGCCAAAATTCGGGTACTCCCTTCTCTGAAGTGAGAACGGAAAATTGACAATGAAACTAAAAGTAAGTAACACGGTGGAAGAAACCTCTTCTATTCTTTCAGATGTAAAAATCTTGGGTAGGTTTCGAAGTGCATATTGTTAGACCCGAGTCAAAGGTAATCTGGAAGGCCATTGTCTCTGACAATGGCTGACTGTACATTGGAATCACAATAGATCCTAACGAATGTCCACTCCGTAAGTCTGGGCGCTAGAAGATTGCTATTTCAGAGATGTGCGCATCGTCTAACCTAAACGAGTGGAACATGGGATTCGGTCGTAGAATGGAACGATAAGAAGCAAGAATAGCAGCAATTAAACTATAAAACTGGTATTAAGAAATCAGCAGTTAACTGCAAAAAGTGAGGCCAGCGGAGAAAGTTATACACCAAAAAGACATGAGCTCGGAGATGTACATGAGTGAAACTCGGTTCGTTTCAAGACGGCAGAAAGGCTATTTGACAATTCACAAACACTTAGATGGCCTTTCAACAACCCTCCAGCTTAGGTGAACGCTTTCCACCTCAAGATGCCCAGATCTAGAAATCTATTTCAGAAAATATTCCCTTCGGAATCACAAGTAGCTGAACACTTGGTACTTACGAGTGTTTCACTACATGTAGATATCAAGCGTTCTCTGGACCGATGGATGGGTACTCTCAAGATGGGTATCATAACCAAATACTCCTTCGCATGTTGCCCATCAGGTCAGCAATCCACTAGCTCAAGATTGAAAACCCACGGCAATAAGACAGGATGCAAAGGACCTGCTTTAACACAACTTTCATCTAGCCCTGTTTCGACAATGACCAGTTCAGTAGAGTACCTTCTTCCTTCGCTGCTTCCGCTGGTGCTCCAGGTGCAGCGGGTGCCGCAGGAGCTGCTGCTGCTGCTGGTGCAGCTGCCTCGGGGGCCTTGTGTTCGACATCGACGACTCCATTTACAATGTCCGCACGCTGTAGCCATAAGCAACAATACGTAGAATCGGTTAATCAATCATGATTGGCTGTCATCCTACAGATCAATAGAACTGAGGCCACCATTGGTAAGACATTAGGCCCAAGTCTCACTATACGGTGCTGGGAAACATTACCGTCGGCCGGTTAACGGAAAGAGACCTCAATTAGAAAAACACCATGACCCCAAACATTGGTTGCGAAAGATGTCTGACATGTGAGTAAATTGTTCAAATTATTGATTGTTATAAATCAGGCTTCCCCGGTAGTGTTCACAAGGAGCTTCGTGCTCGACAGATTCAAATTCTTTTAGCGATACAATGCAAGAGAAAGTAGACAGAACACAAAGCGTCAATGCAACATGCCAACCGACATTTGGTAGTTCAGGCAGAGAAACTGAAGAATAGAGATGCATAACGAACATGCCCAACAAAAGGAGAGCCTCCCTCGCTTGGGAACTTCAGATATCTCGCCTGAGTCTATGAAACTTTAAAGGCGACGGATTTCCCTCTCGTTGTTTCTTGAGGAAAGACAGACCGTATCTTCTTCACGGCTGCGATAGAGATACGGCCTCTCTTACTTCAGAAAACGGAGATAGAGGATCGTAGCTTCACCTTGGTGTAAAGAGGTTCGTACAACTTTTGGTACTTTTCTTCCAACGCAGCTCTCTCCTCGTGGAACTTCGCCTCGAGAACGTCATGCTCGGTCTGGAGAAAGAAGACGAATATAATCGACACGAGACCAATGTTTGTTGCCCTAATTGACAGAATAATGAAAGTTCTCGAATGAAATCACGGATTTATATACACGCGGATTGGGACAAACGGAATTAACGAAGTCCGACAAACCTGAAGGGACTGCAGGACTGCAACTCGAGCCTTCACTTTGGGAGAAAGTGACTCGAGGTATCCCGAAGACTGTCCAGCAAGAAACTGCAGCTTGTCCTGCGAAAAACAGAACAGTCGAGAGTAACCGACGTGCTCTACGCGCACAGCTTAAAAGGAAAATATAATCACCAAGCAAGCTTGACATAGCAGGGCTTACCTTCAGGACATTGACCAATCCAGCTCGATCTACGGCGCTGAGACCTGGAAAAAGACATTGCATAAAACGAAGTAAGTTCGTCCGCTTGGCCAGCAAGCCGCAGGAGGTCGACACAAAGTCGTAGGCCAAAACCAGAAGATAATACGGTGTACATAGACTGCTATGGACTTCACGGCTTCACAAGATGGGACTATGACGGGCATCGGGGCACCGACTAAAACACATGGTTGACATCAAAAAGTAGGGTCAAGTATTCTCCAGAAAAGTTTTCCTCCACAACTGGAATGCTTGACGGTTCAAAGATTCACATGACCTTCGGCTTACATAGAACAATGGGATGTACAAAAGAAAGAAAGCAGTGTCTAGAACACGACGTGAGGCGAATTCTTGGTCGCTGATTCAATCACCTTAACGTGCGTAAAGAGAGATTTTCAAACATGCGATAGGTTACGTGGGAGACTGCGCGAATATTCTAAGCACAGAGGATACTCCAGGATTATAAGCTTCAGGCTAGTGCAAAAAGTAAGACGAGGATAGAGAGACGCAGCGAGGAAAGGAGGCATCCGGCTACACATCCTCAGGGCAATCTAGTGAATAGAGGAAGGCGGGACATGGGGATGTAAAAGGTACGCAATGCGACCCTCCTGACTCCCACAACACCACCAACGATGCCATTCAGAGCATTCTTTCAGACCCAATGGCACCCTGTATCACAAAGGAGAAACGTACCGGGTACAGTGGGAAGAGTAGCACCAAGATCCGACATTTGGAAGGGAGGGCGGTTTTCAGAACCTCCCGTGTTGGTCATAATGTTTCCCTACGAAAGATCTCTAGAGCGAACGATGTCTCCGCCGCTTCGCGTGTCCTCCGGCCTCGCCCTGCCTTGAAACTCCTCCCTCTCTCTCTCTCTACCTCTCTCTCGCTCTCGCTCTTGTCCCACTCCGCACTGCCTTCCGGACTCCCACCGCGACAACAACCCTAGAACGCCCGCGCCACCGATTCACACAATCAATCAGCCGCAGATAACGACACACACAGTCGGGCGAGAAAAGAGCGCGAGTACTTTAAAAAAATGCAAACAGCACACGAAACCGAGGAACAGACGAAGAGGATGCTCTCGGCAGCACCTCCACTCATGCGACTCCCACTCACTCTAATTGATCGCCGGGTACACCAGAGAGGGAAGCGCAGCGTCGACTGGTGCGCTCCCTGCCAACACAACCCCCCGGAAGGAGCTCGTTGCCTTCGCTTCCCGATCGAGGTGTTGAGAGAGGCCGCGCCTACAGGCGTTGCTGGAGTTTTGACAGCCGATCGCACCGTGCCTCTCCCTCCTCTCTCTCTCTCTTTCTCGCCCTTCCTCGCCTTGCCCTTCACCTTTCTCGCCACAACCCAACCCTCCTCTCTGCCCTCCCTGCCTGCCTGCCGGGGCGCCTCCCTCGCTTCCCTGCCCTGCCCTGGCCTGCCTGCTGCGTGCCTGCTGCCTCCCGCCAGAACACTTACTACCTCCGGTCAGCACCAGCACCAGCCAGCCAGCAGCTCGCAAAGCCTATGTCTTGCCAGCATCAAAAGTTACCTCAAGCCGACCTCACCTCCGGCTCCGCCAAACGGGCCAGTTTCGGCGCTAACATCCTATTCCTCGCGAGCGCCCGACCCTTTCTGTCACCATCACCTCCCTGTCCCACTCTCCTCCTCTCCCCGCCTGTCAAGCCGCACCGAGCATCGTAGGGTTGCTCGCGAGCCCTGCTCCGCGCCAATCCTCCGTGTCGCGGGTTTCCGCCGCGGCGGCCCCCGCCCCGGCCCGGCCCGGCCCGGCCCGCGCCCCTGGGAGTTACTAGTTACGGTGATCGGCAGGCAGGGCTCGGAAGCCCGATGATTTGGCCAACCTGCTAGGCCTGGCGCCTATGGATGCTGTTAGTAGGCGCGCTCGAATCCATCGCATCGTGCATATTTCGGGCGCGTCCGCGCTGTGCTTCGCCATCTCCAATTAAAGCCCACTCGCATGACAGTGGTTCGACCCGCCGAGGCCTCCCCCTCTGACTTGACGACCATCCCCCAGGCCGACGCTCGATCGAGCGAGTACGGTTTCGCGACCCATTTTCGGATGCTCCATGTTCTTGTACTTTACTGGCGCTCTTCTCTTGATTATTCATAGGCTTTCGCCCGGCTTCGGCCTTCTCGATATATTCCGCCACATGCTCGGATCATGACTCTTACGAAAATGGAATAACGACTTCAAACACAGTTCGGTGTTTCGCTGAGAACAGCCCAGGACACATGTGCGTCCTGCTATTGTAACAATTTGTCTGCAGTTGTTGCCCTGCCTTCTATTGGAGCGGTTCCCTGATCTGAATATGTAGGAATAAATTAAGGGTTGAAAGACAACAATTTGTTGACACCTTCAAGAATGTTGAACTAGTGTATCAATATATGCATATTCACTATCGAATAAGTCCTATAATGCACTGAATCCATACTATGACTGTATGAAAACAAATCGTGCGTAGGTATATCATCTAGAATTGTCTTTCATTACAAGCACAGTCAAGAAGTTACTACGTATTCATTTAAGTAAAATGCTATTCATTAGTTATTACAACGCTTTTGGCCTTAAATGCAATTCTTGCCCTAGATCACAAATATCGTCTTCCTCAAAATCAAACCCTAGTGTCACTGCATGATTTCCTCTTTAATATGAATGACGATTATGCTATATAAATGTATATGACACATAGTCCTGCAATGGTTTCACATCATAAAATAAATTTTGAATCAATAAATCATTTTATTTGCATTGAAGTATCGAAAGGATTAATTTTTAATCAATATTAATGGTCCAAATAAACAATTACAGGGTACTAATGGTATACAAAATCTATTTTTTATATTTCTCATGATTTTCAACTAATTATTCAATAAGAGTGATATATTACAATTATCATTGATGAGCGAAACACTCCCACAACGCTGAATTTAAACACATCATCTTCACATAAATGCTAGTGAATCTAATGAAGAGGACTTGAATACCAATTCAATAATCGTATGAACACTCTCATTGGACATGATATCATTTGAGTAATTTTATTTACCCTCTATCCAAAAAGTAAGACATTCCACGCCCACATTGCTGATTTGATTATCTGATTTTCACATAAATGTTTATAAATATAATGAAAAGGACTTCACTACCATCTCAAGAAACTTATGAACAATCTTATTGTTCATGATTAGATTTGAGTAATTATATTTTCCCTCTCTACAAATAATAATATATTTCATCATAGGAAATTGTACAAACTGGTAAATCAATAACCAGTTGTAATCCTCAAACTAATATTAATGATGACCCTTGAAGTATGTATTTTATCTAAATGATTGAAATTTAGCTTATCATATTTAGATATATATTGTATATCCTTATATGACAAAACTTAAACCTAAGGATTATACTTTTTGATTTGAAAAACATCACAACCTTGAATTGAAAAATTAGAAGGTTTTTTTATGTTGCCACCTATTTTTTTCTTTAACATTTACTCAATTCAGATTAGAATTCGCTTATTTACGTATGTAAACAAAGTAAATTTCAAAATTCAAAATAAAAAAAATAAAAACATGATTATATAAAAAAAGTTTTTTCTGACAGTTTGGCAAAACCTTTTGTACGATCTATCCTTATTTAAAGATTCAAAAATAGGCATTCCTCTTTATGGTCAAATATCAACCTGAACATATTTATTCTACCATTATTGTTTACATATTTGTATGTAACATAATGTTAAAAAAAGTGATGATAATTGAATTTTACGATAGCTCATCAAACCTATAATCTAATAATGTAAAAAAAAAATTTAAATTTTTTTATTTTGTGATATTATTTAAATTAAATAAAATTTTCCAAAATTGATCAAAATAATAATTCCAACCTATTATAGCTGTAAAAACCATTCAATAAGATATTTCTATCAATTGATATAATAAATATTTTTTTACGAAATTTTTTTATTATTTCATAAATGAAAAAAAAATCCATATAAATAATATTTAAAAGTCAATATATGGATTTTGTTTGATATAAAAATATCATAGATTGTTCAAATAATCACTTCTATGTGTATTTTGCATTTGAAAGGATCAAATATGAAGATTTAAATTTAATTAAATTAAAATAATTATAAATTAAAATTTTTTGACCAGAAAAAATAAATTTAAATTCTTATTTTTTCACAATATAAATATAATATAAATTTTCCAAGAATCAATATTAAGATTTTATTATTAGAAATACATTTTTTAAATAAACTCAATTCTTTAAAAAATTAAAAAAAAATTTCAAAAAATTACCGTAAATTATAATTATATTCTTATAATGTAATTTGATCAAATTTTATTTTTTTAATTTACATATTACATTAATTTAATATTTTTGAAAATTTTAAATTACATTTTTTGGTTCATTTTCTATATTATAGCTGATTGACTAATTTCAAATTAAATTTTAACTCAAAATTATATTTTTAAATTATTTCAATGAAGATACATCAAATTTAAAATATTGGTTTAAAATCATACTAAAAACAATATAGACTTTATGAATGTTTGTTTTATTAATGTCATTATGAATCAACTTTGACTTTTTTGTAGTCTATGAAACTTAATATAAACAATGAATTTTATTAGGTTGTCAATTTGTAAGCAAATATAAGAAAGTTTTTCTTGATTTTCTTTGGTTTTCTTAATAAATGTAAGATGTTTTAAGTTCTGCAATGATGAATTGCATATTTCAACTTTTCATGTGCATTTATCTCTAATGTAAGTATGTGTGTTTGTTTTCAAATTACGTTTTTGAATTTGTGTTGTCAACTTTTTTTCATGACAAATAAACTCATATTGAAGAATTAGTCTAAATCTAAAAAGTGTATTCTCTCCACATAATGTACATTAAAAATACAAAAAGTTTATTATATGTCATATGAAATTTGTTTATATCACACACATTTTGTTTTATTTTACTTTATAATCGAAAAATTTCTCATGACATTGTTGGATACGCTAGTTCTTTAGAATGTGTGTTGCATCATTACTTCATACTATCTATAAGTGGTTGAGATTGGATGATCACACTAAGGAGTTGAGGAAGTGAAAGAATATATTACAAGCTAAGAGTAGAAAACATCTCATGTTTGTATAAGATTGAAGATATGAAACCCTAAATCCTAGTATTTTACTTTTGATGTATAATTTTTTTCAAATGATTGAAATAGATGAATCATTCATACACATAAGTTTCAATCTCAAATATTTAACCAAGGTAGATAATTGCTTTGGAGTTCGAGGGAAGTGTATAACATAATCAAATACAATGGACATGTGTATCTATCTTTAGTTAGTTAGAACTAAAGATTGAGTGGAATAGATGACAATGTAATACCTACATAGCCATATATGCAATCGGTGTGCTAATTCACATGTTAGTTGGAAACGACATGTCATCAATCGGTGTGCTTGTTGGGTAAAGATTGAGTGTGTTAGTGGTTAACAGCACGTAAGCAATCCGTGTGGTCTTTAGGTAAATCCGTTATGTCACCAATCCACTAGAAGTGGATTGGATGGTGGGGATGAAATTTTTATATCCTCACACTTGTTGGTAAGAGAATATAAGGGAGAGTATAAACATAGTCGATATACCTCATCTTCAAAATTTATGTTTACATCTTCGAGTGAACTTCTATCTAAACCCTAGTGTTACAACATGAAGTTAATATGCTTTTAGAGATACATGTGAAAGTTAAGTCATACTAAAGATTATGAATTTATGCAATATGTTAATGCTTAAATCTTTCACTTTCAAAAACATTGATTTGAAATTTCCTTAGTAGTTTGGTTGTGAATATTGTTAAATTATATTCATAAACTTCAAACAAATGAATGAGTATAATGATTGTATACTTTTTGTTTAAGACTTTAATGACACAATTTTCTTGCAACAAATGTTGTTAGATAAATTATATGCTTTGTTGAAACTAATGAGCATCAATATGTATATATGGAAAGAAATCCAATAACACCTTGATGTCTTTGATTATTTTGTCATTTCTCTTCAAACTATCAAAAAGCTTTGATAATAATGGCCAAATTTATATATATCGTTCATTAAATAAATAAGATCAAACAAATGTATTGCAATAAACATAAGAATAATACTTAGAAAAAAAAGATAAAGTAAAAATTTCATCTCATAATAAAATTAATCAATTGCTCTCCAAAGATATTAAACAAACATAAATTATGATAACCAAAATTATTTTAATTCCTATATTCATAACATGTATCTTGTTGAGGTTACCTCCGGTTAAGGAGTAACCTCATGTTATAGCTATTTATAGCTAGATGTGTCACTGGCTTTGGGTATAAATATACCCCCAAGGCCCAGGCTTCTTTATGGAGCAGCATTGTGTATTCACCTTCTGAGTAAACTCTCTCGCATGTTTGAGCCGTGGACGTAACCCTTGAGGGTGAACCACGTTATATGAGGTCAAGTGTGATTCGTACTTGGCTTTAGGTTGTACGTTAATGGTATCAGAGCTGACTTACAATTTGGAAAAGGTTTCAGTTTGTTGTTTGGTGTTCTGTGACTTACACGTACAGTGAAAAACCTATGTTAATTTCTGTTAGTTTGTTAATAGAAGAAACTTTCAGTTTTTTGTTTTTGTGTCAGAATTTTGTCGAGAGTTTTTTGTAATCTCAGAGTTTTTCCATAACTCTTAGATAGTTTTGCAGGTTTTTTGTTTTTTCTTTCTGAAAATTGTTGATAGAAGAAACTTTCAGTTTTTGCTTAAGTGTCAGAATTCTGTCGAGAGTTTTTTGTAGTCTCAGAGTTTTTTCATAACTCTGTAGACTGTTTTGCAGGTTGTTGTGTTTTCTTTCTGAAAGTTGTTGATAGAAGAAACTTTCAGTTTTGGTTTCATTGTCAGAATTCTGTCGAGAGTTTTTTGTAGTCTACGAGTTTTTTCAAAACTCAGTAGACAGTTTTCAAGGAGTCGGGGTAGATAGTGATGGAATGTTTTAGTCATGTATATATAAGTTGTTTAATGTGATTGAAGCATTTGCTGTCAAGTCGTTTAATGTTTAGTTTAGTTTGGTATCAGAGTTTTTCACTGACGGTGTGTATAGTGAAAATGATTTCAACTTTTACTAAACATTGCTAAGTTTCTATGCAAAGTTCTGACAGTTTTTAGTAACAGTATTTCTTCGGCGGAGCTTTCTGGGAGTGAGAGAGAAAGGGATTAGGAGAGGGATAGAGAGAGAGAGAGAGGGGTAAGTCTTTGTATTGTACTTTTTGGCTTCCTTTGCTGGTGTTGTTATTTCCGGTCATGCTCTTTGCAGATCTTGGCACTCACGGTGGGACACAAGGTATCTACACGAGGTGCTGGTGGCAAGACTCGGTTAGTGACAGTCGAAGAAAGTGTGTGAGCGAGGTCAGGAAGCAAGTACGAGCTGACGAGACTCCTAAAAGCGAAGAGTCAAAAAAGAGGTGTTCCCCGTTCTTTGCAGTTTCGGGCAAGGGCGAAGTAGTGCAGCGGCGAAAGGCAGTGGCGGCCCGTAGAGTTCGGGCAGCGACGGCGAAGGTCAGCAGACAGAAACCCGAGCGGCGGGGACCCACTGAACCTAAGGCGAGAACTCCCGAAACGGCGGGGCAGTGTTCCACCGAGGTTTTTTCGGTGCCTCGACGGCACTCCCTCCGCACTGACCGGCGAAATTATTTTGGGACCCTTAGGGCACTCAAAACTCAAAACTCACTATTTTTTTTCCCCCCACCAAGCAGCAAAATTTTTGGAGGTTTTTAGGGCTTTTTTTAATGATATTCCGCGGCAGCGGCAAAATCTTTTCCTGCACAGTTAAGGTTTTTCCGGTTTTTTTGTGGCCAACTTCGTTACAGGGCTCATAGTAAGAGTCCACGTGGTTATGGTCACGTGATCGCACTCTGACGTGATTGGTGTACCGTAGTCACGGTTGACGTGGTGACCTAAGAGAAAGACGTGGTCAGTACACAACGTGGTCGCCGATGACAGCTATGACGGTAACGGTCCTGACGGTAACTGTGTAGGTGGCGAGTGACGAACATTGCCATAGCGGGCGCCATTAGTCACGGGCGACAAAAGTCGCGGGTGACGGATATTTAAGTTGCGGACGACGGTAGTCACGGGCGACGAGACTCGCGGGTGACGAACTTTGCCATCGCAGGCGACATTGGTCACGGGCGACAAGCGTTGTGGGTAACGGTTTTTTCAATCCAGGGCAACGAGAGTCACGGGCGACAAGAGTCGCGGGTGATCGATACTTAAGTTGCGGGCGACATTAGTCAAGGACGACGGTGGTCACGGGCGACGAGCTCGTAGATGACAGGAGTCGCGGGTGACGGTGGTCACGGGTGACGGACGGTGTAAGTTGCGAGTGACGGTTGTCACGGGCAACGGTGATCACTGATGATCACACTGTATCGCGGGCGACGGTGGTCGCACAAGACATTCGCGCACAGGTGTGTATCTTCACCATTTTCATAAGCTGAAAATGCATCCAAAGGACAAAATTGACGCGGCAACAAACAATATCTCTAGTTTTCGTTGAACTGATATGGCATCAAAACAACTTAGAGGAACAAGGTACAACATTCTTCCTCTTGATGGCCGAGATGATTATCTGCTTTCGGAAAAGCAGGTGAAAGACAAGCTGAGGTCTATGGGTCTCGCTAATGTGCTTAGAGACAAACCAATGCACATTACCGACATTGACTGGAGGGATTCACAAGAGCATGCAGTCTACATTGTGATGAGTTATCTAGATACTTCAGTTATGAAGCAAGTTGAGGAGTATCATGAGGTTACACAGCTTTTTGATGTCCTACAAAGATGATTTCATCAGAAGTAAATCTCACATGTGATGAACACCTACATGAGGCTATTGAACTTCAGGATGAGGCCGGGATCAAGAAATCAGGATCATATTCACGCTTACGGAGTTTTGTTGGTAGATCTTCAAATTATAGTAGAGGAGCTTTCTCACATTAAGAAAGCTATGCATCTACTTCACTCATTGCCTCCCTCCTACCAGACACAATCAAAGATTCTCCTTCATCGAGAGAACAAGGCTGTAACTTACAACGAGGTTTTAAGTGCTCTCCTTGCAGACGAGGTGGAACAATAGATGTTGTCATTCACTCGCCCGCTCTCTTCAAGTAGTGCTCTTACTATGATCCGAGGTCAGTCGCAACCATCGGGTCAAGACAATTTGCAGCGAACAAGGTTCAAGCGGCAGGAGAGTTCAGTTTTGGATTCCCTCCCCTAACAAGAGGAACTTGAAAAACTTGGTGTGTTGGAGATGTGGCAAGAATGACCACATCAAGAAGGACTGTCGGATGACAATAAGAGATGCAAATCTTCCTCAAGTGGCGAATGTTGCTGAGCATCTTCACTCCGAAGAGGAAGACGTGTTTGCCGACGGTCTATGATGCCAGAGGTATGCCCTCTGTAGTTCACCAACAGTTGTGAGTGATGTATGGATTTTGGATAGTGCTTGTTCTTATCACATTTGTTACATTAGAGAGTTCTTCAGTACTTTCTTAGGATCAAACTGGTCTGTTCTTATGGGAAATGACCAACCTTGCAAGATTGAGGGTGTGGGACGTGTAAAAATCTGCATGTTTGATGGTGTCACTCGAACACTGACACACGTTAGGTTTATAACTAATATGAGGAAGAACTTGATTTCCCTTGGAGTGTTAGACTCACACAGCTTGGAGTGGAGCTCTAGGCATGGCGTGTTAGATGTCAAATCCAGTGATAAGAAGATTATACTTAAGGGATACAAGCACAATAATCTGTACTTATTAGAGAGCAGCACAATTTGTGGAGAAGTCAACTTTACCACATCTCGCGGAGAGATGTCTCATTTATGGCATTCCCGACTAGGCCATATGAGTGATAGGTACTTGTATCTTCTTGATGAGGAAAAAGTGTTACCGGGTTTGGGTAAAGTTGACTTTGCATTTTGTGAACACTGCATCATGGGAAAACAGCATAGACGAGCTTTTAGTGTTGCAACTCATAATTCCACGGAGATATTGGAGTATGTACATAGTGACGTGTGGGGCCCATCTACTACTGCCTCCCTCTCACGAAAACTCTACTATGTTTCTTTTATAGAGGATTACTCCAGGTATGTCTGGGTATATTCTCTAAGTTCTTTATCACCTTCAAAACTTGGCGCATCCAAGTTGAGACTCATACGGAAAAAAGGGTAAAATATTTACGATCAGATAATGGCGGCGAATATACTTCTGAGGAGTTTCACAGATATTGTAAAGAGGAGTGGATTACTCGTCACTTCACAACAGTTTACACTCCCCAACAAAACGCTCTTTCAAAGAGACTCAACAGAACAATGTTGGAGAAGGTGCGGAGTATGCTAAGTGAATATGGTTTACCAGGGGAGTTTTGGGCCGAAGCCGTCAACACCGCCGTTTATTTGGTAAACCTCTCTCTTTCTAGTGCAATCAATTTTTCCACACCGTCTGAACTCAGGCATAAAAGGATGGCGGATTACAGTCGCTTGAAGGTTTTTGGTTGCACTACTTATCTTCTTACACCAAAGGAGCATAGGACTAAGCTAGACCCTACGTCCAAGAAATGTCATTTTCTTGGATATACTAGTGGAGTGAAAGGTTACAGGCTATGGGATCCACTAGCCCGTAAGGTGATTGTCAGTCGAGATGTTTCTTTCAATGAACTTGGTTTATTGAAAGAGGGGGAGATTTCTAAGACTCCTCGTAGTGACAAGAGGAAATCTCAAATCACGGATATTGTTGTGGGAGATTTTGATCATTTTATCACTAATGATCTGTTACAAGAAGGAGCACCGGTGCATCAAGAACATGACTAAATTATCATTGATGAGCCTATTGCGATAGTTTCAAACAATAGATTTCAACCAAAAACGTCTACGTAGATCGCATCGTGATAGTAGGGCTCCTTAAAGGTTTGGTGTATGGGCAAATTCATCCATTCTAGAAGATTGTGACTTTGATGTCGAAGATAGAGATGGTATGGCGTTGATTTTGGAAGAAGATGAACCTTCTTCATACAGGGAAGCTCAAACTTCGGTTAACAAGCTTGAGTGGAATGCTCATATGAAGCGGGAAATGGATACCCTGATTGACAATAAGACTTGGGAGCTGGTTGAGACTCCTACAAATCAAACACTGATTGACTTCAAGTGGGTGTACAAGTTGAAAGACAATCCAGGAGGAGACGAGACAAGAATCTTCAAAGCTAGGCTGTTGGCTAGAGGTTTCACCCAAGAGAAGGGCGTGGACTACAATGAAGTTTTCTCACCGGTAGCTAAGTATGTGCATTGGCTGCGATATTTGATCTTGTTATGGATCAGATGGATGTGGTTACAGCTTTTCTCTATAGATATTTAGAGGAGTTGATCTACATGAGACAACTTGTTGGTTATGAGGTCAAAGGCAAAGAGAGGTTGGTTTGTAGATTGTTGAAATCATTGTATGGATTAAAGCAAGCTCCTAGGCAATGGAACACGCGATTTGATGAGTTCATGAAGGCACAAGGTTTTTTACGCAGCGTGTATGATCCTTGTGTCTACATGAAGAAGGTAAATGATGAGACATTCAATCTCATCATTTTAGTACTCTACGTTGACGACATGCTCATACTGGCGAAAAACCAATCCGATGTTGATGAATGCAAGAGTAAGTGGAAGTCTGCATTTAAGATGAAGGATATGGGGGAGTCAAAGAGAATACTAGGCATGGAGATCCATGGGAATCATGAACAGAAGAGACTATGGTTGAATCAAGGCAAGTATGTCCGTCGTATACTTGACAGGTTCAACATGATCAATTCCAAAGGAGTATGGACTCCTTTGGCGGCAAATTTCAAACTCTCTGTAGCTCAATGTCTTACCGATGCTGTGGAGAAAGAAAATATATCATGTGTTCCCTATGAACAAGCCTTAGACAGCCTCATGTATTTGATGATGTGCACTAGGCTAGACATTGCTTTTGCGATGGGCAAGGTGAGCAAGTACATGGAAAATCCAAGGAAAGTTCACTAGGAAGCAGTGAAATGGATTATGAGATATTTGAATAGTACTTTGGATTATGGCTTACTGTTTGATGGTCTATTAGACAATGCCAAATCCTTGTTTGGTTACGTTGATGCTGAATACAGACAGGATCTAGATAAAAGAATATTTACAACTGGATTTTTGTTTACACTTAGCGGTGGAAGCATCAGTTGGAGATCTATCTTGCAAAAATGCGTAGCTCAATCAACAACGGAAGCTGAATATGTGGCAGCAGCAGAAGCAGCAAAGGAAGCTATTTGGTGGATATGCTTATCATGGAAATGGGATTGAAGCAGAGCGTGATTAATCTTCATTGTGATAGCCAGAGCGCTTTACATTTTGCTGCGAACCAGGTCATGTATAGCAGAGTGAAGCACATCGACATCAGGTATCATTTCATGAGACAAGCAGTGTCTGAGAAAACGATTGAGCTAGTCAAGATCGACGGTATACTTAATCCAGCTGATACTTTGACCAAAGTTATTCCATTGAAGAGTTTCACGCGACACTGTGCTACCATGCAGGTTGTGCATGGAAAGCACATGTAGAATTCGCAAGCATAGTAACTTTAATTATCTCTTTATATATTTACTCTATCCTGTGATGGCTACGGCTTAGTTCTAGTTAACTCTTGTGTAAAGAGGGAGCTTTTATTAAGATTCTGTCTAGAACTTCTCGCGGAGTAATTATATAGACTACGAGATCTCTAATCCCTCTATGCAAGCAGGTAATCTATTCACCTCTTTGTGTTATTACTCTATCCTGTTATGGCTACGGTCTAGTTCTAGTTAACTCTCGTATGAAGAGCTGCATTGTGTTAGATTTCTCTCTAGAACTTTCCGCTGAGTAATAATATAGGTTACAGAGGTTATTGTTTCTTTAACATGAGTTAAGGGGAAGATTGTTGAGGTTAACTCCGGTTAAGGAGTAACCTCATGTTATAGCTATTTATAGCTAGGTGTGTCGCTGACTTTGGGTGTAATATACCCCCAAGTCCAAGGCTTCTTTCTGGAGCAGCATTGTGTATTCACCTTATGAATAAACTCTCTCGCGTGTTTGAGTCGTGGACGTAGCACTTGAGGATGAACCACGTTATATGAGTGTCCAGTGTGAATCTCGTGTGATTCGTACTTGGCTTTAGGTACGTTAAGATATCTTACAATGCTTGATCATATTAAGGCAACATTTTTTTTTCTTATACTCATAAAATAGATTTGCCATCTAATCTATACTCTTCATTTGACATGACATGTGAATTTATTCATTTTATATATATGTCATGGATGATTTTATATATATAGATTGGTTATTTTCTTTATGATATGTATTTTTTCAACAAGTACAATTGCCTTATGTAATTATATTGGTTGTGTCCCAATCATTCATTCATTTATAATGTATTGAAAACATGGCATATTATAAAACTAACAAACACAAACATTTTTTCAAACATGTTGGTCTCTACTAATATACTTATATACATATATTGTATTTATCTACTAAGCACATAAGTTGCTAACATTATTGCTAATCTATTATAATGCAACTCTATTTCAATATTGAATAACATTTACTTTCATTCTAACAAATTCAAAAAGTATGAAATATCTATCTAGTTTGCTATAGCACATACATTTAAAATGCATTTGGAATAATAATATTTGCTATATAATTGAAATAGCAAATTTGATCTCAAATTTCAAATTGTAAACTATCAGCTTTCTGTAGTGATCATTTACATGTTTGTTTTTTCAATCATATCGGAAATTTAGTCTTCTCTTCATTTATTCTTCTCTAATACGCTCCACATAATTGTTGAGTGCGGTCTGTTTGATCAAAAACTACTATTTCTTAAGATCTTCATCATCATTTGATGGACTATGATATGAAGACTAAATATGAAATCAAATGAAAACATCTTTGCAAATGCATTTAGAAAATTTATACAAATTTGACAAAAGCTCAAAAAGTATATTACTCTTGTTGATATTATAATGTAAATGCACATAGCATATCCTCAATTTTATGCATTAGCTTTTTTTTGTTTGGACATCAATTCAAAAATAATGTGGTGTTGACACTGCTAGTATTGATTTGAAAAAACAAAAAAACGTTTTTTTCAAACAAATTATCGAAATAAATTTTGTCAAACCATGATTTGAAAATTTTCATCTAGATATAATTTAGCAAGTTGTGAAATTGATATTGTTTTTGTTATATAATTGATGTGAAAAATCTTATTCAATTTATAAAAATTTATATCAAATCTTATGTTAACAAAGTTGTTGGTAATTAGATACGAAGTTCAAGGTGATATGTTTTCATCATTGTTTTAGATTAGAAAGAGATCGTAATAAGCTAGATGGTTTTTTATTACTTGATATATTTTATTGACAAATTACACAACTTCGAACATAAATTTTCAAATACCTTCTGTATTTTGTTTCAAAAATAAACTTGTTGTTTGCTTTTTAAGATTGATTTATTTCCACATGGTCGGATATGGCTGTATGTTGACTTCCTATAAAACTCATTATGCATATTTTTTGATCTGGTGAAATTCATATAAACTATTTTTGAAATAAAAAGCTTGAATCATATTTTTCTTCCATATATTACTCTCATGATATCTTCATAATCATTTGTAATATGTGTTATATTGCTCTACCAATAGACTAGAACTTTTATTTTTGCAACATGATTAAGTAAAGACATGAATAATAGATTATTTGCAATATTATCTTATATGTACAGTTTTTATGTTTATGTGTTGATGTCATCTACTTATGAAATAAAATTTCTAGATAAATCAATGATTTATGATAGATCTATACTACATATTAATCATCTCCAAGTAATGCTTCAAGTGTTTTGTTTTCAACACATGGCTAATTGTTCTTGTGTGTTATGTGACAATTCTGTTATGTTGTCATCAATTTTCTAAGAAAAAAAACAATTCAAAGTCATACATCTTCTCATTATAATTAGAAAATGATACCCAATGTTGTACATAACAAATTAATATTCAACTTGATAATTCAATAAGCTTCATATCATTCAAATATAGTTGTGTGTAATTGAAATCATTTTTTGTCAGTAAAGCTAAAGTAGAGATTTCAAAATAAAATGATAATTATGTTGAAGTATACTAGTCGTAGTTGTCATGTGAGCAATATGTGTGTTTGATATATATGATATAAGTGTGTTAGTTGATAACAACATGTTAGCAATTTGTGTGTTTGTCAGGATTATCCGTCACATCATCAATAGATTTGGAATAAATGATAAATAGTATATTATTTCTCATTGTACTTGTTAATAAGATCTATATACAAAAGTGTATAACCATTATACGGATTTCTCATCTTAGATTAAACTCCACTCTTAATCTTTAGTGTTAGATTGATAAATCATTTATCAAGGCTTGAAATAATATATCTTGAATTGTTTGACACCTTCATTTTTTTAACTTTTTCTATGATGATAGTTAAGCTTTGATCTATATGTGCTAAGTATTTCACAACTTTACAGTAGGATACAATAAGTTTGAAAAAACTCTTAAGTTGAATCTGATACTCAAATATTGACCACTTTTTATTTGATTACAAGTTTCCATTCATCATTTGATTTATTTTTTTTGGTAAATTTATGATCTTAGTAACTTTTGTTTGATTTTTTAAACTCAGTTAATGAAGTTTTGACATGTAATTTATTTCCTCACACAATCTAAATAATCTCTTGTCAATAGTGTTAAAAATCATTCAAAATTTTGTTGAGTTTCAAAATATTATCAAAGAAGCAATACAAAATTTGTCTAACTAAGGATAAAAAACATTGTCCATCTAACAAAATTTCATGAAAGTATCAAGTCTATTAATGAGATCAAAAGACAATATGAGATACCCAAATAAATCATATTTAGTGAACAAACGATGTTCTGAATGATTTAATCTACAGTTCAAATTTGATATTTTTTCCATTTGTGATTAAAGTTGATGAAATATTTTGATTGTTAAAGTTGATAAAACTACTTATTCATACAAGGTACTTCATACTTTTTTTATCATCTATTAATTCAATTCACAATTATCAATGTGTATCTTTGTGCTCCCATCTATATTTTTTTACAAATATTGTAAGAGCTTTGAAAGATAAAACACTTGGTTAAATAAACTCTCTACTCAACATACTTTATTTAAGAGCTTTGAAATCTTTAAGTTTGTTTGAAATCATATGATATGAATTTTTGTAGTTTGATGCGTTTCGATATATCATCTCAATCTTATGATCTTAATGCCATGAGAGTTATTTTGTATTTTACTACACTATAATAATATATATCTTTTGAAGAATAATATATTCTAAAAAATTGCAAGCATTGGCTCTGTTGAGATTTAAACCGTTGACATCTTTTAGAAAATTATTTTGTATTTAACACGTAAAAAAGATGTCTGTCCGATGCGGACGTCCAAGCAATCTTCGTGCTAGGGCCGCCGTCAGGCCTCATATAGGGATATAGGGTTTAGGTACTTTGCTTATGTGTGCGAGATTTTGGATTTTGTCGTGAAATCTTTGTTGTTGTGTTACTTTTCATGAGGAATAAAGAGAGAGATATCGCAAAAATTGTGTGTCAAATCAGCAAGTATTTATTCGTTTGTTAGGTTTGTTATTCGATCATCGAGGTTTTTGTTGTCTTCTGAAATATAGTTGTTTAAAAAAATAACAATTGCTTTAAAATTAATATTCTTGTCTATGTTAAGATTGAAACCTTGATTAAGTTAAATGTACATCAATTGCATATCATATTTAAATTGAGATAAAAGATATATAATTTTTAAAATTTGTACTATCAAAAATGTTGAGTGCAAAATTATTCTGAAATGTTTGATATGAAAATAGATGTTGAAATTATTCTAAATATACACAATCATAACAAACTATATGTGTCATAATGTATGATCAGATTTGAGTAAATCAACACTACTAATTCTTGAGTTGATATGGTTTATGTATGTCATTCTATACTAGATTACATGAATAATATATTACTAACACTTTTGAGCCATATGAATTTGTTTCATAGCAAAGGTAAAGTTTGACATAAAGTTTTATGAAAAATTATATGTTGAACAAGCATGGTTTATTATAGAAAATGTCATGTTAACTTTTCTTTCGAAGTTTTAATAATATTAATCGTGCGTGTTATTTCATTTTGTTGAGTTTAACTCCATTCAAGGAGTAACCTCTGTACCTGGCTTTTTATAGCTAGAGCGGTCGCATAGATTGGGATTAATAACCCCGACTTTCACCTTGTATAATGAGTCTTTATGACAAGATATGGAGTAAAGTGCTAAGATTTCTTGATGAACGTAGACTTCTTTTTGAGGATGAACCACATTATTTTTGTGTCTATGTGTCTCTCTCGGATTTTACATGAAGAATTGGTATCATCGCGTTGATGCTCAAGTTTCTTGATAAATCGTAGCATAGTTGAGCATATGGAGAAAGGATAAAGCGTGCGCGAATTCTGCATTTGTGGCGAGACCAAGGTGCGGAGGCAGGCTCTTTTTCTGAAGCGTGCTCATGCAAAGAGCAAAAAATTGAACAAACATTGAGCGATACCCCGCTCAGATTGATTGCAAGGTGTGTCCGGAGAGATGGCATGGTCGAGTGGTGTGTGGCGGAACATCTCTACCCGCCGCGTGGCCTTACTGATCGGTGGCCAAATCGGCCCACGCTCAGACCTACGCGGTGCGCCAACCGTGTGGATGAGCACTGACAAGGAACGGAGCACCGAAGGTTCAAACAGTGCAGTCTATTACCTGTCGGGCTTAACGTGATTGCTTAAGCAAAAATAGTAGATTGGGCCAACCACAGTCGGTCGAGGCAACTGTGGTTGGTAGGCAACTGCGGTATACAAGCAAACCATGGTCGGCGAGGCAACCACGGTAGATGGATTACAGTCGGTCGGGGAACCATGGTTAGCGGAGCAACCACGGTCAACGAGCACTTGATGATGACGTCTGATAGTCAACAGTCAGTCACGGACACGATGATGGTCAATTGCCGGCAACCGTTGCGGGCAACCGAAATGGTTAGTCACGAGCGCAATTAGTCGTGGTCGACGGTTTCGGTAAGTCGCGGGCGCAGCTAGTTACAGACGACGATGATGGCTGGTCGCGGGCACAATGCAATCATGATTGCAAGTGCGGACAACACCTGATGATTAGAGTAGTGCTTTAGCAAAAGCAATGTTATAGGCCGAGAGACTGTAAGGATCTTGTCAGCATAGATGTGTATTCCATATCATTGAAAGAGTGAAAGAGTTCTTAGGATCTCTGTGTTGACAATGGAAAGTCCTTGCGTACAGATATATGCGAGAGGGGAGGGGGATTGTTACCTCTGTATATTATCACTCTATCTTGTTATGGCTATGGCTTGGTTTCTAGTTAACTCTCGTTTAAAGAAGACCTTGTGTTAGATTTCCATCTAGAACTTTCCGCGGAGTAATAACATAGATTAGAGAGATTACTTAGATTCCTTAACATGAGTCTAAGGGGAGATTGTTGAGTTACCTCTGTACATTATTACTCCGCAAGAATAATTATGTACGTTATGGAGGTTATTTTTTTTAACGTGAGTTAAGGGGGAAATTATTGAGATTAACTCTAGTTAAGTAGTAACCTCAATACCTAGTTATTTATAACTAGGACGGTCGCTTGGATTGGAGTTAAATACCATGGCTTTTGCCATGTATAATGAACTAGAGTAAAGTGCAAAGTGTTCTTTCTGGACATAGCTCTCTTTTTGAGGATGAACCACATTATTTTTGTGACGATGTGTCTCTCTTGAGTTGTACACGAAGACATTTTGTGGATTCAAAAAATATAACATTTATTGAATATTCTACTCATAAGCAATTTCTAACAAAATATTATCATTTTTTCCCAAAAATATGTTTTTTTATCTAAAATGTGAATGTGGATTTTCAAAAATATAATTAAAATAATAATTTATATCTTAAAAATTTAATTTAATTTAATTCATGCTTGTGTTTACATACAAAATAATATCAAATCTTTGATTTTATTCTTACTATGGGTTTTTTGAATGGAAAATTGTAGTTAAAGACATTTCTATAATATTTACAAGCTTAAAAAAATCAAGTTTAAAATCAAGTGTCTAAGTAAGCAATATTTTAAGTGTGGAGATTTAGACAATTTTTAAGCATCTTAAGTTATGATTTATTAAACACCAGCATGTAAAAAATTTACATGCAATTTTTTCTACTGAAATAACAAAAATGTCACTATTTTTACGTAATAATTTCAAATTTTTAACATTTATAAAGAATAATTTCAAATTATTTGCAAGATATAAAATGAAATTTATTTTTATGTAAATACATGTTTAAAATTTTAAAATAATGATAATTATATAATTAATTAAATTATCATTTTCAAAATAAACAAATCATATTATATTAGTTCAGTCTAAAATTAATGTTTATCCAATGTTATATTTATCTCTAATTGGTCAAAATAAAAGCAAAATTTATTGAAGACAAGAAACTGTTTCATTCCATTGATTTATATTGGATTATAAATAGTTTAAATGGAAGAAACTTATGTGTTTTTATAATAAAATTTTTTTAATCTAAAACAACACGTGAACAAATTTATTTGTACAAATCATATATAGAATTTTTATATTAATCTGCTGGTTGAGAGTAATACATTGGCATTTTGTATGCTTGTTTTATAAAAATTGAGTTAATTAGTTAATATGTTTGTTAAGAGCAACATGATAGCAGTACTTCTGGTTTTTAGAAAAAGATTGACATTGTAAACTGAGAATAACAAGCGAACATATTCATGATTGGTGTGATATTTGTAATATTATTAATCAGTCATGAATTTGGATATGATCGTGAGTTTATCTCAAAAAAATGTATTTTAAAATATATAAAAGAATATAAAAAACGAATAATATTTGTAAGTAATTGATTGGAAATTAGTTTTCTCTTGATGTATACATAAACAAATTATTTTTGTATTGTTTTCAAAAATATTGAAGCAATTTCACAAATACAAATATTTTTGTGTTTCACTTTGTTTTTTTTTTCAAAATCTCACATATATATTGGGAAATATTCATTTTATGATATTTTATTATTAATAAATTTTGAATTCTTCTTTGATATATTTCGAAAAATCAAATGAATATAACAAAACATACAAATGTAGTGTTCATTCCATAATCTTTGAACAACTAAGCATCCAATTTAAATATAGTTGAAAGCTTTCGATGGCATCCAAAGGCATCCAATGATTTTTCCAATATTGGTTTTGAAAATATTTGTTTTCAACAATGAATGATGAATGACATTGATATCATGTAATAATTTATTAATTCATAATTTTGGATTACATTAAAGAAACTAACATAACTTTATAAATCATTGTATTATCAAACTAAATTTTCATCATAAGCATAAATCAATCTTTAATGATATTTATATAAGTACTAGACATTTCATGTATTTTCACTTGAATTTCAATATAAGTTCAGTCTTTATATTTTCTTAAAGAGTCATATTTCTTATTTTTTATAAGTATGGAATTTATTACTATAAATATTCAAATAAAAAATATAAATATGATTAACAAAAGAATTATTAGAAAAATTTACCCGATTTTTTTTAATTCAATTTTTTGTAACTAGAATTTTCTTATTTTCCTTGCTTTAAGTATTTTTACAAAATGATAATTTCAAAACAAATACATTTCATGATGTACATATACACAAATATGAATGAGTGTTTATACAATTAATACATGACATTATTTCCGGAATGGAATTCAAAAAATTACATGTTTCATGATCATATTCATGTTGATTAATGGAAAGATTTGACTAAAACATACAATTTTTATTCAAAAGGTTAAATAAAAAAAAAGATTCCATGTTTGTTGTTCAAAATTAGAATTTGTGGGTTCATCATGTTTTTAACATAAATATTATTCTTAGATATTAAAATTCATGCAGAATAATTTTTTATTTATTTATCATACATAAATATTATTATTATTATATGAGTATATTTTATTTTTGGATTTAATTTTAATTTAAATCATCAATCTTAAATGTTATCGCATTCACCAACATAATATTTTAGCTTTGGGTTTATAATTGATCAATTTTTAAATATAAATTTATGTTTGATTAAATTGATATTCTATTTGTGTATCATAGTTGCATCAAATAACATGCAAACGTTTTGACTTGAAGATTTTTGAAGTAAAAAAGAACTCTTCATTTAGTTTTAGTTTATAGAAATATGAAACTTAATTGATATAAATTTGGCAATCAATGTCAAAAATATCATTAATTTAAATTAGTTCACTTATAAATTTGAAGTTTTTTTATCATGAAATCATACATGGATGATGTTTTCATGGTGATTTCACAATTAGGTGTAATTTAATCCGGGCATGTAATACCCGTTTGATGTTTTCACAATTAGGTGTAATTTGTACCACCATGTTTAAAATTCAATTATGTGTATTCTTAATAACCACATCTTTGTCTAAAAATATTGATCACTCTAAACCAAAGATAAAATTTCTAGAAAATCTCTTTAATTGCAAAACATTTGAAGTTATTCTAAATCGAGATTTGAAATGAAATATTTTGTCCTTTCGCAATCCAATATTATTATGAAAATCCAGATTCGAACTATTATAAATGACAAATATAGGCGAAAATGAAGACTTCGGATTGATTGATTCGAAATATTGTGTGTATTTGTGCTTGTTTTTCAATTTACGTATACATATATGCGTTTTTCTCCGACTTTACTATCTAGATGAGGCTTTTACTAAATAACATAGACATCTGAAGTAAATTTAATATTCTTATCAACTTCATAACTATTTAAGTTCAAATTTTTGAATCTATCTCGTGTCTTTCCTTTCTTCAGTTTATCCATACCATTAGTATCCTAATAAAAAATTGATTCCAAGCGGGTTGGGAGACAACTTTTGCTTGAATGTCTTCGATCGTCATACTAAACGACAATCGACGTACATAATATCCGATCGCAAAAGAACAACAAGCCGCCAAGTTCATGAAACGTGGACTGGACGTGCGTTTATTGAGAAGTTGCGTGACCTTGGCCCTCCATACATCTGCAAGCCATGACACAAGTCAGCACTGCGGCAGCAAGCGGCCGCAAAGCTGCAAGCCGCAGACGGAAACATGGCAAGATTCGATGACGAGGACGGTCCCCCATGCCGTGGAGAAGCTCCCTCAATTCGAATGGCTCGCTCGCTCGCTCAGTCGTAACAAAGAAGAAGAAGGAGGTGCAGGTCTCTCACAGGAGTTGGGAGAGGGGGAGGGGCAGGGAAGGAGGTCGCAGGTCACGCGGGCGGGATGACGATGACGATGCTGGGACACATGGGAAGTCGATCGATCAGGGAGCCGATCGGCTGTTCACTGTGGACCGACACGGCATGTGAGTTTGTCCAGCCCTGATCCTCTGTTCTGTTCTGATCCCTTGCCCAGTCGCGTATAAGCGCTGCATCGCAGTGCAGAATGGTGAAACGAAGCTGCGGCAGGTCGAGACGTCCTGCTTTTGCGACTGACTTTGTCTCCTCGGTCGTGCAATTGCTCATCAGTCAGTTCTTTCGTCTTCCCCTATCGTCGCCCTCTCTGTCTGCTGTCTTACAGACCGTTTCTCCTGTGCAGAGCCCAGTGGGTGAATGATTGAGTGGGTGATTGTGTGCTCGATGTAATGAGTGCGAGCTGAGTGTGTCGATTATTGATTTTGCTACTGTTTTCTGGTCCCTCGACCGGAGCTGCATTTACGGTCCCTCACTTGTGCGAGACGTAATTTCCTACACTCCTTCTAACCCAGTGTGTTCATTCTAGTTCTATGTCCTCCCTGTGGCTGCTGCGTATCGAAGATCGCTGCTACACTATTTGCAGCTCTGGAAAGTTACTCCCACATGTGCCAGTAATCATTACCCCGGGGCTTAGTTATTGCGCCTGCTCAATGTTTCAAGAAGCTTGCTCTTTGCCGTCTAGTCTCTCCTCGAAAGAATTACGGTGGAAGGAAGATAATTGAGCAACAGGCATCTTCACAAAACATTTTGCATGTCTTTCATACAATGTATGACGGAGCTGGCCTGAACTTGAGTAATGCGCACGCATATGCTTGCTTACCTTAGTGACTGAGCGACGGTCCGTCCGGCACCCGTGAAGTAATAGTAGTAAGTGCTACTAACGCTCCTTGTCATAGGAGTTGATACGGTCGCGAAGTCGGGTAAACACGAAGAGTCGCAGTTGCGAGGGCAACCTATTGGGAGATTCCTTTACTGTAGAAAATGGCTGTACATTTCTCCGTAAATGATAATCTCTCTGGCCCTTCTTTGATTTCTTCTAGCTGTAATTTTCTCATCAATGGAAAGCAAACGCCATTGGAAATCTGTCATCAGGCGATGCCCAGTCGATGACATGCACCGAGACTTTGGTTGAGCTGTCTATTCAAGACTAGATGTTGCCAATTGAGCACGTAGATAAGAGGCCAACTTCTAAATGTGTTTCTAAATCTTAGTATACCGGACATGACATTTGTACACATATTCCAGGAACTTTAACGAAGTAGATTTTCTCTCACACAGAAGGACTTTATTTATGAACGTACGTTAAATGACCAAGTAACGGTTCAGAGTGAAAGAAAAAATGAACGCGGATCTATGGCTTTCTTCTACTAGTTGCACCGATCATTATCGAAATCTATAAGCACGATTGAATCCAGTAGACCTGTAGTAATAATAATTGCCAATCTTGCAGAGAACCTGCTAATAACCATCTTCATACTCCTCCCTGATGTCCAATGCAGATCAGTGGTGACTTCGGTAAGTTGGTGGTTCATAGATTACTCCATTTTGGCTGATTCTAACGAGAGGTGAACAATCAAAGGATTACTGCAGGTAATGTCTCAAATTTACCTGGACAAGTTGGAATGTATGAATGCTTGTAGTTGCCAATGGTGAAACTTGGCAATTGCTGGATTGCCACTTTTCGGTTTTTCGTGTATATAAGAGGGCATCTGTATTTCGAGAATTGCTTGGCATCTGTAAGTAATCTGAAGAGAATTGATAAGTTTCAGTCTGAAAGATGATGAGTCCAATTTTGCGATCTTTGGGTGCATTGATTTTCTCTTTCTGCTCTAATCTTATTATATTGATCGTTCCACAATTGGAAACTTGATTTGGCTTCTGGTTTTACACAAGTTACATATCCTTGTCGTTGGGATAACTGAATGAATCATGACATTGAGCTTGCTAGTGTTTTGATGCACGATTTCTTAGAAAGGATGGCAACGAATAGGCTGGGTTCTTAGATTCTGATATAGACCTCTCGGTTCTTATGATGGCAGTGTGCATGTTGAAAAGTTTTGTTTTCATATCATCAGCTTTGAAAGCCGGTTGTAGTCTGAGCTCTGCATTCATGATCCAATCATATCTGTGGCTTCTGATTTCAAGACAGGCGAACATCATGGGGAGCTCTCCTTCGAAGAAAATAGAGGAAACTCTGGAGGCTTCTCATACGTTTCAAGCAGCTGTGGATGCAAGCTATGAGGAATGTATGATACTTTCACAGCACATCTTTCCAGGTCTCCAGGCCTACCAGCTTTTAGACGCTGCAGAGAGGATATACGAAAAGCTTACAGCTGATGAAGAAGAGAAGGAAGAAGATGCTGTTCTACTGTACAAAGAGAGATGGCTTCCTCAACCACCCACACAGGTCAGCGATCAGACATATATTTTGATTTCTGAAATTTTAGACATCCCTTATGAGGATGATACTTCGCTTAGCCTTTACTCGAACTCCATGTCCCGTTTTGTACGTTACCATTTAAAAACCATAATGTAAACGCGACATGGGTTTTGATGAACACATCTCTGAAGCTAGCTCGAGAAATAGGTCGAGAGTTATCTAGCGCTATGATACTCTTCTCTATGTTGGTTCAAAATTCAAAATTCTTCAGGCCCTGACAGGCACATCTCGATGAGTACAGTTTAAAGTGTTTGCAGTTTTTCTTTTCGTTGTCTTTCGAAGTTAGGTGTACCAATTGAGTAGAGGTCGCTCGCCTTCTTACATAAGTGGTCAATTTTGCTCGCCATGCAGATGGATGTTGATCGAGCTATTGTAAAGGAGAAGCTTTTTGCAGGAGACAAAAGGGTTATAGCTCTAGACGACTTTCGTATTTTTGCCACAACCTTATTCAGAGACATGGGCCTGACAACTGCTAGTCATAGATTGGCCGTCTACGTCCCTGTCAGCAGCATCAGTGTTTTGTGTGCACATTTGGTTGTGAAAAAACTCCCGCTAGTGGGGCCTGCATATAGGGCCGGAGGTCCCCTGATGCCAGGTTTGCTGCTGGGTTCGATAATTGGAGTAGTCGTCTCACAACTTAAATTTACGTGAAGACGGGTCCTCAACAAGCTGGCTTGTGCTAATCTTGTTCCGTTCTTATTGTAAATCACGTCTTAGCAGATTTTGTTCCTAGGATGTACATGTGGAGTTAGAGTGATTTCTTTGATCCTCATCTTTTCAAAGATGTAAATGGATATTTCCAACCATCGAGACTCTAGTCTTAAAGTCTCAAACGTGTGTATATAACTCTGGACAATCAGTCATTTGGATTTTACCAAGTTATCCACGGAAATCTAGGTCACCGATGTATTTCGGCTTCGATGTAATGATACTTTGTATGTTTATAAGTTTCTTAAAACCCGACTATCAAGCGAGTGTTTGCTTCTGTCTTCTTTTTCTTCCTACTAATGTGTAGCAATTCAGGTTGATAAATCTGAAATCTTAGCTCTGATTTACACTACATATGTTGCGCAACGTTCCTTCAGAAGCCCTTTCGAAGGCTGTTGAGGATTGCCATAACTTCAGTGATTGCACGAAATCGGAAAAGCTCGAACGTATCTGCTGGTTTTATGCTAATCAAGAGGCTACTACAGATTCTTATCTTACTACAATCCTTGTTTTGATGAGCTTATCGAGGCAATAATCCATGACAGCCAAATGACGTCGTTCTAAACTCATGTCACCCCATCGAGCTGCTCTCAATCAGACCAGGCTTCACGTCTTTCTAGTGTTACACTGACACTGGATGAGATGTGGTCTTGTCTGAAGCGGAAGCAAAGTCCATTGGCTTGTAGTTGCCACGTGATGCCACCGGGCGAGCAACGCATCGGTGTCTTATACTTCCACCATGGGTGATGCGATGGAGATCTTAAGGACAGGCCTAAGAAATTTTTTTTTTTTGGAGCTGTAGACTAGCTTGGTGCGGGTTCGTTGTATGGAATTGTAGGTACATTTCAGGTACACACCGTGGAGGCATGATCACGTGCAAATCTTCTGAAAGTCCTGTGTGTGCTGGATTACTGGGCCCGATGTCCAGCCAAGTGGATGGTTGCTGCGTCTCACTGTGAACGCTCTGCCACGTGCATTCCGGTAGTTATCTACAAAAATCCACTCCTGGTGAAAGATTGATTCTAGCTATGTTTCGATATCTCAGTACTGTACCCCCAAATCGTCGGCATTTGCGGATACATCATTTCGATTCTGTCCAGAACTTTGAAGTTCCCCGCATCGTCTTCGTTTGACGTACACGGATTTCTTGGCTGTCATTTTACCTGCTGCGAAAGAATTCTGGTGAATATTGTCTATGGAGCGAAACACACCCTCGGAGAGGGTACCTCGGACCATCCGTTAGTCAAAGAACCAACTTTTCAAGAGTTAAAACTTATGAATGAAGTAGTTGGTATCGGAGATCCATCGAATATATCACTCCGGAGGATCGAGTGTTGCGTGCCAGAACAATACTCTAGATTCATCACGTCATTTCAGCTGGACAGCAAAATTTGAGGTGTGGGTTCTTTCTCCTTACACTCTACGGACGCGCCATGTAGGATGACAGCTCTAGGACAGTGCAGGGGGCGGACGCATGCGTAGGCCTCTTGCATGGATGTTAGTCTAGCGAGTGAGCACGGAATGACGATCACGTGCATGCAGTGTGTACCCAGAACGGTCAGATGTTCCTAATACAGCTCAGAGGAGAGACATTAACTGGGGACTTGACTGCCTGCGACTCTCGTGGAGGATAAACTCGTGGTCGTTGAGACCACATTGAATTGCGGTGGGTATGAAACGGGTCGAGTGAAACGGTCATCAGTCGACTTCGGCAGTTGGGGATACTCTTGTTAGATAAATTGACGTTGTGCTTCATTCTTGGGGCTGCAGAAAGCCATCGCCTCTCGTGAAGTCGACTTTGGATCGGGAAAGATGTCGAATGAGATTGTGAACGTTCGTGAGTATGAAGCTCTGGCCAAGCAGAAGCTGCCGAAAATGTTTTACGACTATTATGCCACAGGGGCGGACGATCAGTGGACTTTGAGAGAAAACATTGAGGCCTTCGCAAGAATTCGGTTCGTTAATTATCTATATGACAGCTGAAGTACTTTGATCTGTTTTTAATTAAAGTCAATGACCTTCAGGTGGCGTATGATGCCCCACTGTGCAGAAGATCAGAGATTAAGCTAGAAATGTCGATTACCTACTTCGTCTTGATGCTTGTATAGAGAACTTAGGCCTCAGACTTTCATCAAATTACATCTCTGTCACTTCATATTCTGTATAACATCTAGTTTCCGAGTCATTGTTCCAGATTGTCGTTCACGGCTAGGAATGTAAACTCGATCTAGACGAACCGATCCTGATGAATTTTGTTTTGGGGATAACTATGCTGGTGGAATCTCTGATGGCAGCACAAGCCTGTCCGCAGACAACATGCTGGATTCCTCTCTTCCGAGTTGATGGAAAACTACAGGATTCGAGGATCCTGAAAGCTTAGTTGACACCTATGGTTTTGACTAACGTGCTAGATCGAAGTAACGCCGTGCTTGGCTTACTACGAGTGTGGGCACCCTAGAAACCCCTTTCCTGCAGCTGCCTCTTTGACGATTGCGTTGTTTTTCCTCTTTCAGAATAAGACCCCGTATTATGGTCGATGTGAGTAATGTCGACATGTCAACTGAAGTTTTGGGATTCAAACTCTCAATGCCAATTATGGTGGCTCCGACGGGTCATCAAAAGTTGGCCCATAACGAGGGTAAGATCTCGGTTGGAATGTAGGGTGTCATATGCACAACATGGACTTCTTGGCCTGGAACTTTATGATGTTGAGACAGACAAGTGTTTCGTTTCTCCTTCAGTGAAGTGTAATCTAGTGGAATCTACGATCATTATGAGGTGACTAATTACTAGAGTGATGTGGCTTGACTGATGACGAGTGTGATCATTCTGCCACTTCTGAAGCTAGTTCGTGTTGGAAGACCGTGAGTTTAAGTTATCCAGAGACAACCAACGGTAGGAGGTCATATAGTTTCGAGACTTTTGAGAGTAACTATAGTCCGAAGTGCTTAGTTCGAAGTGCTGAAGGAGTAAAAGCAGATCATGGTATTCGCGCTCTCGAAGCTGGAAGTTTTGATAGGTGAAGTTTTGCAGGCGAGCTGGCGACGGCGAGAGCAACATCTGCTGCCGATACTATCATGGTGAAAAGTGGGAATTTGTCGAAGAGAGATCCACGCTTGTGTATCATGTGCTGTTTCTTTCTTGTGCTTCACCTATTGATATTGAGCAGATGCTTAGGCCCTTCGCTCGGTATATTCCAGGTTCTTTCATCTTCAGCAAATTCTACTTTGGAGGATGTTGCGAAGACTGGCCCTGGAATAAGGTTTTTCCAGCTCTATGTAAGTGGGCCGATCCACACGTTTCAAACTTCCTATGATAGTTCATTAACGAGATTTAAGTACCTGAATATTTAATGCTTGTGTAGATATTTAAGAACAGAGAAGGTGTGGCAGAGGTCGTCAAACGAGCAGAAAGGGCAGGTTTCAAGGCAATTGTTCTCACAGGCGATTCACCATGCCTTGGGCATAGAGAGAACGATATCAAGAATCGGTATGATGCAGACGTACGTTGCATATGAGACACATTTAGCGTAATCTGGTCTGCATTCCAGGTTATAAGGATGTTAATGTCGTATGCGGAGACTATTAAGTGAGTTTTGTTATCCTCTTTGCCGACCCGGAGATCTTTGACTTTCGAGTCACCTCCTCAAATTTGACACCTTGATGTTCTTCCAGTCGACAGGTTGTTGAATATAGTTTCCTTGTAATGAGCAGTTTGGAAAGGTCCGTATACTCAGATATTTTATGCCGTATTCCAGGTTTACCCTCCCTGCTCACTTAACCATTAGTAATTTTGAAAAAATCAGTGACAGCAGTATACTGCAGTCGAAGGTCAGTACCTTTTTGAGATATCTTGGAGATATTTTTGTGTGTTTTCGGTGAAAATTTGGATGTTTTCTTGGACGCAAATTATATAGGCATATAAAGCAGGAAATATCTTGCTTACTTCTTGGACATGATGACCTTTCTTGCAGTCAGACAAATCATCTCTGGCTGCTTTCGCAGATTCTCAGATTGATTCATCTATTACTTGGAAGGTGAGTTTGTGTGAACTTGTCTAATAAGAGTGCAGTATGTCCTGATATGTAGATATAACACATGTGCCTAATCTACTCCTATTTTGACGAGATGTGAGTTCATCTGTCAATCAAGCAGAAGTGAAGGATATTGATAATTTTTTCTGAAATTATTGTATACAGGAAGTTGCTTGGCTTAGGGGAATTACGAGTCTTCCGATTTTAATCAAAGGGGTTCTGACCGGAGAAGATGGTGTAATTTTAACTGTGTTTTAAAATTGATAATGAAAAGTTTACGTTTCACGCATTTATGCGATGACAATAATCAAGGCTCAGCAGTTTTCGGAGGACTCTTGTGCTGTTTTGAATTAACCTTTTCAATTTTAATACTTTGTAAGAGACTCAGCACGGTTTACTGACTCAAGTAAATTGTATTTTTAAATGACAAACACTTACAGCTGCGCTAGCAGTCCACAGTGGAGTTGATGGTATCATCGTATCGAACCATGGCGCTCGGCAGCTCGATTATGTACCAGCCACAATATCAGTTCTCGAAGAGGTAATGTCATCCCAGTCACTGATTGGAACTTCGTTGACATGATTGTGTAGTTATAGTTGTATGGTAAGGCAGGGTACACAAAGATATATCAACTAGGTTTATTATGGACTGTGTGCGATACTCTATGAATGTCATGGTTTCATATTCTTACATCGTGGCAAAGTCATTAGCCCCTTGTCATGGCTATCGTTGGCCCGCCAACTTTCTGCGGTGATAACCACCTCACTGGGCTCTTTTTATTTTGTTGTGGTCGGACGTGTTGATAGTAACCCCCAAACGCCCCTCTACTTGAATTTATTGCAGCTCAAGACATCTCAGGTACAATAAGACTGTGAAGTTTCTCTTATCAGTGGTGGGAATGTGAAAGCAGATAGTTCAAGCAGTGGGTGGGAGGGTGCCGGTTTTCCTCGATGGTGGAGTTCGCCGTGGAACGGACGTATTCAAAGCACTAGCTCTAGGTGCAGCCGGTGTTTTTGTGAGTGAACCTAACCATAATTCTCAACTCCGAAGGCAAACTGAAGGCACAACGTTAGAAAAAAAGACAATCACGTTTATCAGATAAGCTGGTCTGCTTCAAATAGCGTTACTGACTTAGAGGAGGGAAGAAAAGGGAAACTTCCTTTGGGCAATCAGAACTTCTCCTTCATCTTTTAGCTGACACACTCTTTCCTGATGTACAGGTGGGAAGACCAGTGGTGTACGGGTTAGCAGTGGATGGGGAAGCCGGTGTCAGAAAGGTTTTGAAGATGCTCCATGACGAATTCGAAGTGGCTCTGAAGTTGTCGGGTTGCTGTCAAGTGCAGGATATCAAACGATCCCATGTCTGGACAGAAAACGATCCCCTGAGAAGATCAAAGCTGTAAAGTGTCTCAATGCTCAAAGTTTGGGCAATAAAGATTCACTCTGGGAGGCTTGTATACATGTCTTTCATCGAAGACATGCTATCTAATGTCGGATTGCTTGGCAATTCGGATCACTCTTGATATTTTTTGTTTGGATATATACATGTTGGTAAGAGATTCACCTCAGAAGTGAATGGCATGTCGTAGGTATTCTCCCGTTTTAGTTTGAGCCAGAAGCTTGAACTTACATACTATATAAGCGACAACTGGAACTTTCCACATGTCGAACCACCACACAAGGATGGGTGTGGGGGCATAAGGCGAGTTTTACCGTTTTGAAAACCATCGGACGAGGACCTTTCAAGAGAACGAGCAAATACGAGGTAGTTCTTATAAAGTTCTCAGTGTGGAAATTTCATTAATTTGTAGAAACCAAATTTCGAATCATGATCAAATAAGAGGTTGTTCTTATAAAGTTCTCATTTTGGAAAGATCATCAGTTTCCAGAAACCAGATTTCGAATCACGCACAAAGACTGGTGAGTTCAGTAAAGTATATCGCCCGTCACTTCGGGATTTCGAACTGCATCAATGTAGATCGGTGTACTTGTCAAAGGGGTTTTCAATCAATGCTCTCCATCACCAGTGGCATCTATGGAGGAAGGACTCGTAAGCCACCTCTATCTGCATCACCTACATTGAACGGGTCGTCCCAAATTGAGAAATTGAAAGTAGTCGAGTGCTTGCTATGAAATTCACTCATTTCTTAGACCTGTGAATATATAAGTGAAGGTGAACCAAGGCACCAAGCAATATAGCAAAATTGATAGAAAGACTTTTAAGTATGAATCAAGGGTTTATTCTATTCTAGGCTCGGATAGTGTCACAATGGGAAAGATAAGATACACAACTGCAATTGATACATAATCAATACCTATTTCAAAATCATTTTAGTAGTATCTATTTACATTGTTCTATAACGGATTTAACTAATTAGAGCAAATAGAAAGTATAATTAGAAGTCAACTTGGACATCTAAAAATATGGAAAGGTAACAAGACCCAATCACGGTGTGCAAGCATGAATCCAAGGCAGTAACATTCGCTAGACCCCTATCATGAATATGGAAAAATATAAGTATTGCATATGATATATACAATCTCTCTCTCTCAAACCGGAAGAATAATTAAGTGACGCGATTTAACGACTAGAACCAATAAGAGACACGTGCAATCAATGAATGCTAGTGAGTATATATAAGCAATAATTAAATGTAAATCTGTAGGTTGCTCTAAATTGGAAGGTCTCGCAATACCAATGGAAATGAAGGTACTCAAATAGTGCATGAGATTGACACAAAGGCAGATATAGCCAAGTTTCTGCACTCGGGCTCCTCCCTTTTACTTAAATAGAAGGCCCTATGCCACAACCAGCTCGGAAAAGTTACTTTTTACTAGGAGAACATCCAAGCTACATCATGTGAAGTGCATGAACTTCAGCTTATCGGGGGTCCAAAATCAGAGTGCGAAGGAAGGGAGCAAAGTCCAAGCACGAGGTAGTCGGTCAAGGGTCTTAAGTTCTGAACGAATCTCAAATGACCTTCAAGCCTGTGGGATATCAGGAACCAAAGAGTGCATATCCTCGAGGAATGATCTGGCAAATATCGTACCTTGCAACTTTGCTGTATGCAAATGTATTGGGCTTTACTGACAAAAAGAAATGTCGAGAAGTCCTACCACTCTGACAGTTGTCAACAGCAAACAGCAAAGGATGATCCACCGATTCCACTGACGAGTGGAATCAGCCTATCATCCTGTGTCCTCAACTGTCAAGACTTCTGCCGACCAAGGTATTATCCAAACCTGACTTGAATTTTACATTTGCTCATGTGTCAGTACCGTCGCTGGAAGTGATCGATATTTTCGGGAAAGCTGAACGACCCCTACGGTAAAATTAAATCTACCATGTTATCTCGTCGGTACAGTATGTGAGTCGAGAATATACGCAAACGTTCATGTGATGCTTCCGCGAACGTTCATGGGATGCTTCCGCACGACAGGTTCTGAACGTAGAGATCTGCCACTGGTACAGGTGAAAATTCTAGATCTTCACATTCATCAATGTTTTGCGTGGAAAAGAACCTCTCACCGTGAGAAAAAGAAGCGTAGGCTTGAATAGCGTTGGGCTCAGCTCACACTTTTATTGGACTCTATAATCATATTCTTACATGTCCTCGGAGGCTCGGGCCGCCACTTCCATCTCCGGCTCGTAGACGTACATCTCGTTGGACGTAAGTATGACCAACGTACCTAACGCCCGAATACATGTGCTGCATGGACTCGAGGCTTGTTTGCACGTACGAGTCGTCCAACTTCATCACTGATGCCTTGGATATGATCACAGAGTCGAGGGCTCGGTGCTTCTCATCGGTGGCCTCCAAGATTCTCACATACGGCAGAGCTGGCCGTACGTCGCCATGCCAGCCGACATTTCCATAGCCATCTTGTCTGACTGTACAAAGTGCATACAAAATCACCACCTGAGACTTACCTACGACTGGCTCTTTCCTCCTCTGTATGCTACATGAGGTTTCATGATTCATGATCGTCTCAGATACTTGTGCGATGTTCCAGGTCGATCGATTTGACGGCCGCTCAACTCATTTGATTTAGCCGATCGAGTGTATGGTACAGTTAGTATAACAGCTGCTTAGATTCTGCGTGAGGTTACGACCTCAAGGAAATTAATTGTTGCATACTCTTCTTCTATGGGAACAACGGAGATTATAAGGAGTTGATTGGGTAGAGGTCCCTAGCGCGGAACAACGAGAGATCTCCCATAAACTGAAAAACTAGTTATGGGCAGAATATTGCATAGTGATCTGTATAAGTAGTGAGAATTAAATCTCGTAACGTGTCGTGTCACGGTTACACTCACGATATGTCGTTAAACATCTATCATACAACCACATGTTCTTAGTCGTTGAATTCTTTTAGAATTCAGGTAGATTTTTTAAAAAATGTCACACTTTACTTCGTTCATATTATTTAATTTGCGCAATACAGACTATTGAATCTTATTTGAAATGTAATTTCTATTATATATCTTGATGAGATTAAAGATATATTTTTATCTAGATTCATGTTAGTGAAGGAAAAAGAATTCATTTATATCTTCCTCATTTACAAATTCATGAATGATTTAAACTAGGCTGGGGCCGCTAGTGGTTTGGATAAAGATGAAATTGATTACAAAGTTCTTCTACAAAAGGGATTATAAATAAATAATTTATTTTCCTTTTAATTTTAGGAGAGTTGTCAATTATTTGTGGGCAGATAAGTTAAAATTTATCAAATGCAAAGATAAGTATAATACACAAATACAGATATTATAAATATCTATTGTATACGGGGAAAAACTTTAAATCCCATAAAAAATTAAATATATTTTAACCATTTCCTAATACAAAATATTATAATATGAGAAAAGCCATAGCTCCAAGGCCTCTATGGTAAAGCAGACGCCTTGGCGCGCAACAGGGGTTGCAAGAGAATTCGGATCGACGATCTTCACAACAGGTCACAATCTTCATGTTGGGAGGCCACGCATGTGAATCAGAGTCGCGAAATAGATCGGATCGTCGTCAGTCGTCGCGGAGTGCAAGGAACCGTTGGAGAAAGATAGATCCAGCTCGCTGGAAGGTCTTGCCGAAACCCGTGGGAGTGTGATTGTATGTATGAGTTTGAAGGTTTGAAGTCAAATATGCCAATGTTCTGAAGATAGCAACTTATTTCAAGTTCAGGGAGATGCACAGATTTTCAAATTTTATCCGAAACATACGAAGTGAAGCTAGCATACGACGAAAAAAGCTTTTCTTCCTCGAAGGAGCTTTCACAAGGAACACACCTTGTCAGAAGTGGGATTTGAACCCACGCCTCTCACGAGACCCGAACTTGAGTCGGGCGCCTTAGACCACTCGGCCATCCTGACTTGATGCTTGAGATTCATTTAAATATATACTTACTTTTCAATAAATATTTAAAGATCCATCGAAGTCCCGTATACATTTCAGGACTGTAGCGTTGAGTCACAAGAAACTAAAGCGAGCCTCACTGATGGCCGTGGCGAACAGGAGGAGGGTTTCGGAGAAATGTGTCCCATTCTCCATACAAGGGAGTGCGTCGAATCATGTCCACAAAAATCTGGAGATGGTGGTAAGATAATATGGTGGAAACTTGGCATTCTAGTAAAAAGCAAAAAGGATGGGAGGACCCCAGCACGTGGCAGAAGGATAAAACCAAGGGCTAGGTCGTCATAAAATCATAACGAATACACATGATCGAATATATTATGTAGGCAAGGGATGTACAAATAAATGCATCGGATTAAATTTGCAAACCAAAATTTCAAGCTATTTATGACATTGGCCACTTTATACAGATCAATGAAAATTTGCAGCCTAAAACAAAGATAAGAATTTATATGAAATAAATTAAATTAACTTGCTTCTTATTTGTGTAGGTTAATTTTCATATCCATGCCCAAGTCCACGTTAAAGTCTCACTTCAACTTCAATGCTAGGGTAATTGTATTGAAAATTAGTTCTTCATAGCAGAAAATTAAATAGATACAACAATACTTTCTTGTGTTCAAGAAATGACTTTATGATCATATTCAACACCATCACCTGGGCTGACTATTGATCAGCGTCTCAATTGCATTAAACTTAGTCATTTTTTACGACGGAAGTTCTCTATGTGACAATCTTTATCACTGACAGTCGATAGTAGTATTCAAACATAACAATTAAGATTAAGATTAAGTCTGCACTTTGTGATGCAATTTGGATTCTGGGCAGACTACATTGCTGCAGCGCACGGATGACTTCCAAATGGTAGATTACATTGATGTATATGTGATCGGTGTGAGAGATACGTGTTGCCATGAATCGAATGTCTCTGTCTAGGAAGTGACTCGTCGACGGAACGGTAGACTGAGGCCATGCTACAGATGGAACAAACATCAGGTGTTGTTGTGTAATTGAATGCTCATGATCATCACTACCAGGATTGTAGGCATCAAGATCTCAAGATGCAGTGGCAGATAAGTTTCTCACATCTGGACCTTTCTAACAAACTTTCGCCTTGTCCGAAACAAATCCACATGAATTCTGTTTAGTTTCATCGCCATTTCTTTTCAATTCCCATTTAGTTGTGTCAAACTGTTACCAGAGGGACTCAAAGCTCATATTGCAACAGAAGAGCTCTCACTGTACTCTAACTCCAGCCTTTAATCACGTAAACTTTCTTTTGATATCAAGTGGAAAATTTGCAAACAGAAAATAATAGCCTGTCGGAAACCACAAGAAAATAAGACATATGTAAGACTACCTACTACTACTATCAACCCTTTAATCTCATCATCAACCCTTCTATTTCTATGCCTTAATACATGCACTCTGATGAAGTGATGCTTGATCCGATTGCAAGCAGGATTTAATGTATAACGTGACTACTCAAGGAACAGATGGACCATCGGAGCAAGAACTTATAGAGTGTTGGAGATGGTAATGAGTACATGAGATTTACAGAGTGCAAGTTTTCAAATTTGAGATTGAATAATACGAGTAATCAAAATAATTTCTTTTCGTTCTGTTCTCCTACTTACGCCCATGATTCAACCATATAAATTGTCACTGCTAAGTAACATAGTCGGTTTTATGGAGAAGCAAATAGTTACCATTTACTTAGACACAACAACCCCATAGGAAGGGTGAAGTGTCAGACCAGAAAAAGGTGACGACTTCAATTCATAAAGGTTGAAATTTTAGAAGCTAAAGCAAAGCTTCATATCTTCTTTAATTCATGCTCGAATAATTATGAATTCAATCTGTAGGTGCAGTATTGACTTCATCTATGGTGTAATTGTGTATGTGTCTAACAAAAATCTGTTGTTCACGGCGCTCTGCAGAAACTATTGTATACCTTCATGAATTGGTTTTCTGGGCTTCGTTATGAAATTGGTACTTCGATTATATATAGATTCACTGATGATGCACTGATACTTCTAGAAAATTTGTCTAGTTACTTTGAAATCAAATCCATGATTGCTTGCTTTGTATAAATACATTATCTTTCCACAACTTAAGTGTAATATAACCTCTTCAACACGGAAAAGCATTGAAAAGAGTCCTTTATGTCAAATTTGACGTGGAAGAGAAAAAAATCCTAACCTACAACACAATACTCCTAATTTAAGACTATTTTATATACATATATAGGATAAGGATCTTGAGTTGAAAAGGTTTCTAACGCATAGCTCTATAATAACTCTCGTACAAATAGATGGACGAATTTATAGTCTTGGAAGAAAATTTAACCTTTAATACGCGGAAGATTTAATGATGTACACGTCTGGTATTTTTGCAACGGTTTCAGTAGAAGTAACAGCGGTCTCAGTAGAAGTAACAGCCTGCCGTATGAGATACCTAAAGCAAAGAATCAATTTGACCTCATCGAGCACATCAGCATCGGTTCATGGAAGACATATTGAAGCCATCTCAGCCATGTAAGAGCAGGACATCGATAGCAGAGTGAGCCCAACTAAGCACGATCCAGACCGTCGAACTGAGACTGTTGAAATGCTTCTTGCATTACAGAAATGTGTTGTGGAACTAACAGTAATGTCGCTGCAATAAAAGTATGGACACATCAAAATACCAAAAATGATAGAAATACCTCACCATTCCTACATGGATGGATCTTGGGTAGGCCTCACTTGCGTCATGATATTTTATATTTATATATATAAATTCACTTGAAATTTCAAAACTATCTAGTTCATTCGATTGAGTTTTTGCAGTACAAAAAATAATAACAAATTGGATGAGGGAAAGGATTCCATCAAATCTAACATTGACGAAAATATACGGGCTAATGAGGCTAGGTTCCAATAAAATCAATGCGGAAGATCTTCCTCTAATACTTACAAAATATCTTTAATTTCAGTTCAAAACTTTAAGAAACAATATCAGCATCCAATTGATCATCATTCATGTGATTGCTATTCTTCAAATTGTATCATCTTATAATCTATTATCTATATAATCTGTAAAACTAATCAAAATATAATAAGCCAGATAGAGTTTTTTATTTCCTAGTATCGTATAATCATGTGAAGTCTTTAAAAAACATGCCACCTTTTGTGTCTATATTTCCTTATAATGTAAAACAGAGCAAATATATATGTATATCAAATTATCAATTATTTTTTATCATTTCCTTAATTTTTATTATGTAAAACACATATTACTTTTATGACAATCACGAAAAGATGATCAATAGATGCAAATTAAATAGTCTTAAACTTCCAGTGCTATGTCTGATCAAGACTGCACTTGACTTGCAGGTTTGATTATATTTAACACATGAAATGAATCCACTGAATTATCAACTCTCTTCACTTGTTGTAACATTAGATATCACCACTTTCGTTCACAATCTGTAGAAAACTCTAGAATTTTCTATTTGGAATCGTTTGGTTAGTAATTAGAACGGGTAGTAACTGACTGGTTGCATCTTCTCCAAACATTTTCTTCCATCGAATGTGACATCAGGATTGATTCCTCTGCCGGAAAATACTTTGATACTTCTTTACGTACCACCTTCATTTGTACCATACCCGACACATGATTATAGGAGGGTTGAAAACACGTCTTGCGTCAAGGTTGACTACCTTGTTATGGTAGATTCAGAGCTGAGAAAATGATACTTGTCAAGAAACCAAGTTGTAAATTGATATACCCAGCTTGCTCAGTGACATGAGTCCCTGCTGGCTTGCTACACATTACCTGTGATTGAAGTGTAATCAAAACAATCATGATGTCATAGTCTTATGTTACCTTTGATTGGGAGAGTGATTATACTGTTGCTGAGAAAAGTATCTGAAGTCGGAGAACGCAACATATTCTCTTCAAGAGTTAATGAAGCTTCTCTCATATTGCCATCCCTTGAATATAATTAAGAAGAGAAGAAGCTGTATGCAAGAGTTTGAAGCTCATAATCTGCAATCGTTCTTGGGTTAGTCATTTATGACCTTTTCTTTCATCATAGTTTCTGTCAGAAGGTTTTAGAAAATTCCAAAGCGAGTCTTTTTTTTAATGTTCCAGTAATTTCTCTAGAGGACGGAAGGAAATTCGCAGTTCATTCATTCCTGAATCTGGAAATGTCTTGGTTATGAAAGATGCGACACTGCGTATACGGGAGAGATACTGAAGGAAGTTTGTTCCGAGGCTGTTAAGCTAACTGTATAAGTCTTGATTATCCAAACTGATGAATAAAATATATTTACGCTTGAAAACGTCAGTCTCATCGAAATACTGAATACTTGCAAGATAAGACGACGAGATTTTTGATTGATATAGACAACGTCTAAGGTGAATATATATCGTATGAGGTTGGCACGTAGTCCAACTCACATATGTTGAAGTACTGTGTTCACGTGGTCTACTGCATTTCAAATCTAAATCTGATCAAGAAGGTTAGCTCCCTTCTTCTGAAGGATTGATTAGCCAAAACTCGACTCAAACTATTCTTGAATATATATAATGTCACGTACCATGACAATTAATCCTTACATTATAAACAAAATTCTGTTACAAATTTTGATGTCGTCCATTGTTAAACTGACATCCTGCGCATATATGTCGACTTTACAGTTTTCATATGCAAACTGGAAAAGTCCGTTATTGGGGAGGAAGATATCGCTCCTACTTGAAAAGGATATGTAATCTGGTTTACTAATATAACCTCGACTCGACTGGGTTCGAGTCTCGAAACGACCAAATTTTCTTCAAGAGGCATGCTGTTGGTTTCTAAACTACGCTTCTCATCTGTTTCTATGCACTTTCTACGTCTATATCCTGACATTGCTTGTTGAGCATAGCCAAGTCTCTTAGGTGAACATTCTTTCACATAGTAACATTCACCTTGAAAAATCTTCGAGGGCAAATTGCATATATGGATAATCAAGAAGACTGCCCTCGCTCAAATACTAATGTGGAAAATTTCAGGCCAATTCTTCGCTGTAAAACTTGTTCCAAGCCTCGCGCAGAACTCCAAAAACTTTCTCTGCAACGTATTTCTGCTCGAGAGTACCTCCCTTCTGTTGCACCTTATCAGGGTGAAGACAAAAGGATGCTCTCCTGTAGACCTTCTTCACAGAACTGGGGGTCACGAGTTCAGAAAGAGGAACACTCTTCCACTTGCACTCGGGCCACAAAACGTTATGTAAGCTTGAAAGCAGAGCTCTCAAGTTTCCCTCCCTTCCACAGGACCATCTTTTAATTTGTGGGTCCAACTCAAAAGCAGCTTTTGTTTTCTCCTCGCTTTCTCGCTGACGCGCTTGCTCTTGTTGGTTGATCGCCTCGATTTTCCTCGCTGCTCGTTTGCAGGACTGCAAATGCTTGAACCCTTCGTACCTCAGCCTCCTATGGTGAGGACTTTCTCCCTCAATTTCGTGAAAAGTATCGATGTCTTCAGCCGACTTCTTCGCCTGACTTGCAGCCTCGGCCTTTCTTTCTGCATCGAAGTATTCTTTGAGTGATGTCGATCTCTGTAGTTGAGGTGTAGCAAGACCCACATTGGTATCCATATCTGACACAGTCGTCGATGGAGCACGTTGTTTCTTCTCAGGGAAGCTAGTAGGACCTTCACTAGTCCTCGAAACTGATGTGTCCTTATTCTGAACCTCGACCTTGTCTCCCGTCTTCCCCGGAAAATTGGATTTTGTAGGCTGCCCCGTGCGTGAACTGACAGAAACAGACGACTCGGAGAAGTTGTTCTTGACAGGAACATGATTTTCATCAAAACCGCTCAAAGGTCTTGCGCGAGACTGTGGAGTTTGCTGATGTCGGAAGGCATTGCAAACATTTTTCAGCTGGTTCGCCATCTTGCAACCTTTTGCCTCAGGAGGAGCTGGAAATTTTATTGCGCCGTTTGAAGTGTTCGATTTGTACGTGTAGACATGAGGCTCGATCAGTTTCTCACGTTGGTGCTGTATCCTTTCTCTCTGCTCTGCTGCTCTTCGTGGGTCTGGAGTTTCTTTTTCTTCTCTGAGGCTTCCGCCGTGGCAGAAGAGGTAAACCTTGTCCACTTCAATTCTTCTCTTACTCCTGACGTAACCCTCTGAGTCATTGGGGGCCTTTTCTTTCGATGATTTGATTTCACGCTTTCGAAATTTAGTCTCTGCAAGAGAAGTGCGGGCCATGAAGCAATTGCACAGCCTCGACATCATTTGCACCGGAATCCTCTTTTCTGCTCTTTTTGTTCTCTTCTGCTCTGTCGCCACCAGCACATCGACTCCTTCCATACCACACAGCCTGGGAGACGAGGCATACTCCTCACACTTCCTCCACAGGTGGCCAAACTTCTCCAGCTCCACATTTGCATTCGCATCCGTAACTCGTACATTTTCCTTGATCTTCCTGCTGCGCGTCTTCGAGAATAACTCACCCGTAGACACTTGCTCGATCTCCTTTCGAGTCTTTTCCAATCCAACCAGCTGATACATCCTCTCCGACTGCCCCCTTCTCTTCGTGTCTTTGCTCCCGTCGTTGCCTTCTAGCTTCAGATCATCTCCAAGTATCTCCTCCACATAATGTTGGAATATTGTCTTGTGAACCATTGTATCAAACAACAAGACCCTTGCATCCACAATTACACCCAGGCCGGAATGTGTGATCTGCTACGAATGACAGAAATGATACTCCTGAAAGTCTACTCGAAGTTTAACTAACCACGATATCGAGAGAAAAGGAGCATAGGGCTGCACGGGCACCTACTAATACTACTGCAGTCGCGAGTGAGATTCCTAGTCTTTATTCGCCTACTCTAGAGGTGAGCGAGCTGTGTTGAGCAGGAGTCGTTATTCAACGGAATTTTCTAAATTGTAGAGAGTGGATCTGATTCGCCTCTGACAAGCTTGTACTTTCTCAAAGCGGCGCGAAGAGTATAAATAGCCTTCATGCATGCAAGCGCGTGGTCCAACTTTCATGCCGGAGTCAAAATTGACAAATGGTCTGTAATGTGGCATAACCCATGGGGTCGTGACTCTGTACTACACATGACTACCCCGTGAAAAGCAAGTACTACTACTTGTAGCTTACTCTCCCAATCTTCTTCAGATAAGCTTTTTCCACAATATGGAGCAGACAGCAGTTATTTTGGTTGTGAATCTAGCGATTTACATACTTGATATGCGGCAGTTAGATTTTAAGCTATATTCTTAACCTTGATATTCGAAGTTTTCAAGTTATGATCACTTTTCTAAAAATTGCCATCTACAATCGTGGTCTAGTATTTTCAGAATGTCACAAAACGCTAAACTGTACTTTCACTCGTCATCTTCGTTTGGTTTTTCCGCCACGAGTCGAGTTTCTATAATTATGTAAGATCGTACGAGCAGGAAGTCGTGCGTAGCTCTGCCCTGAAATTCTAGGCTTCAGAAGGAGACATCAATGAGCGAAACTACAGACTGAGAGCTTATCCGTCCTACAATCGTTCGCGGGAGGGTTTGTCTCAGTCTCCTGAGTTTTATACACGATGGGTGTACAGTGCATCAGTCGTCTGTCAAGAATTCGCTACACTGACGAACAACACAACATTTCGCTCCGGTCATATAATCCGGAGATCTGATACGCTCCGTCCTCCGTCTTCATGATTGGGGATAATAGAATTTAGCTGTTTAAGAGACTGGACTCTAAACGTTTGTGGTGCTTTGGGCACTAGCTAGCGGGTTCTTTTGGTTCTCTCTTAGTTTGGAGTATTATGGTTTTTAGCCTTTTGACCCTTTGGGTCCCACGGGCTTGATCTAATTACCATTACCATGGTACATGTTATGGGGTATAATCAATTACTGCCAAATTTATACATGCGGATATGTCCTTGAAGGTCATAAAGAAGTCTACGAATGTCAGATGCTTGAGCAATTATGATCCATTATAGTGACCTCACGGAAAGCCAGGGTCACGGTGGAAAATAGTGCCGACTATGCCCCTGAGATGGATTTAGATAAAGTGGGAGCATAACAGTGCAACAAAGCCTCATCACCACTGTGCACAATTGATGTGGCTTGGAAAATTGTCTATTACTTACAAATTTTAATATTTCACTTGAGTATGTTTTAGAGACACAACTGTAGTATGAAAAAAAATAATTCAGTTTAATTGTATGTGAGTGATTATAAAAAAATGTTAAAATTTAATGAAATTTATTATTTATTAGTCAATTAGATTAAAAATTCGAATATTCATAAACGACATATTTTTTTAAACTATGCAACATCGATTATTACTTAATTAATCAGGTCTAATGTCTTGTAATATTCACAAAGTGAGATATTGAAAAGTCATAGTAAAGATTATAATTTAAAACTACTACATGAAATAACTAATAAGGATTAGATGTGATTAGTAAATATTATTATAGTATGTACATACAAACATACATACACCATTGCAGCCAACCTATCTTATTATAGGTATAGATGTTCATGTTTACTCTTAAAATTGTTCATTGTTAATTACAGTTGAGTAGATATCCTAGATGAATGCTAACTAGGCTAATTGTGAATACCATAAACACGTACTATACTTAATATACATGTGACATAATAGGGTTTTGATTAATGAAACCATAGGTGTGTTTCTCTAAATTACAATTTTTTTATGCTAACTCTGGAGTGCATAAGTTACATCATGTTTACCAACATATCATAGCTAATTTTATTAATGTGAAGAAAACCTTCAAAATGACGGAAATATAACAATTTTTCGATTTAATTTGAAAAATGCAAATTTTGTTTCATAAAATATCAAGTCGATATTTTTCCTGATTCAATTTTTAATCTTGATATCAATTAAATATAGATTTTTTCTTATTTCTCATGATAGGTACATGCTTCAAAAAGATCATTATATCTTCCATTGAATTAGTATTTGAAAATTTAGAATCAATTTATATTTATTCATGAAATAGTCTAAAATGGTCTGCTTATTCATCTCATAAATAAAGATTTATTAAGGTAAAAATTAGTTCAGGTGTAATATATGAATGAATATGATTAGATGAAGGTTAATTTTAGAATTTCAAGCTTTGGCCAAAGATTTTATCTTTCAATAAAAAATCTACTATGTGCAGTTGTCTTTGAAATCATATTATTGTGAATCAAATTTTAGATTATTGATATACCATACGTCTATGGTGTGATTGAGAGCTGAATGTGAGGTGACTCCAGGTGAGTCGGTCATGCAATATAGCGTTGATCGTGCGGGCACACGAACTCGACAGAAAGTTTGAAATAAAGTGAATAAGTGGCTGTTATTACTGTAAACTGAACAAAGCGTTCATGTTAGAGTTTGCCAGAGTACAGAACATCAAAATATACTTAAATACAGAATACTTTAAAAGACACGTCTCCTCTCGCGTTCGAGGAAATAAAGTAACTCTTATGTAAGGTACTGTACAAGACTAAGTCGACCACATATGCAAGGCAAAAACGTGGGGCATTGGGAGAATCGAACTCCCGGCCTCTCGCACCCGAAGCGAGAATCATACCACTAGACCAAATGCCCAGATGCTAATGGGGATGGAAAATAAGTATTTACCTAGTAGTGAAGTCAGGCAGCAGAGCGAAAGCGATTTGTTGTCTCAGTCCATGCACTCTGAAACTCACGTACGCTGACGTGTCTGTCAGTCGACTAAGAAAGGACCCAAAGCTCCACCGCCCACGTCCTCTTCCGCCTCCTCAGGTGTCCAATACAGATTCTGATGGAGTGCGATGATGAAATAGATTGACTTCATGCAATTGACACAAAATTCTGATGATGGGGCTGCGATCACTGCAATTTGCTCATCGATTTCCTTGCGATGGATGAACGTCCACCGAAGTGTAATCGTTGTAGAATGACAAATCGTCGTGAAAATTGGAACTTGAATTTCCACTTAACTTGGATTTTAGGTTCCACTTTCTGGTCTAGTGAGATCCTTCCAGCTCCACGAGGCTCTCCATCACCTGCATGCCAGTAATGTCAGTGCTCGAATGCACATCAATTTCCTTCGTATTACGCCAGTAATATCCCAACCTATCTCAACATGAGCTTGAATCGTACGATTGGGATCGCGAACAGGCGCGTTTAAATTGCGGTAATCTGTGAAATCCAGCTGAGTGAAGCCAATTTTTGGAGATGGAGTGAAGTTCTCCCTTCGCAAATTGACTCGTCCAAGTTTCTATACGTACTATACCAGCAGAATGAGCAACATCAGTAGCAGTGCGAGTGGCACTCGTGACTCTCATTGTTGTCGATTGACAGCATTGATAGTGGGTATAAAACCACAGCTCCAGACGAAACAGTGAGAATATCGGCGAGACGAATTGCCGAGCAAGTATGATTCATGCTCTGTCCGATCCAATTTCTAGAGATGTATGAACCGTTTGTCAACCGCTGGTCACTATTTTCTATTCCAAAAAAAGTACGAGTGTGTATACGGGATTCATTGGCCAGAAACTCCTCAAACGTTTGAAATCGAGATCTCAAATCTCAGCGAAATCGAGAAGTCATTATTTGGGGTTGTAAGCTGTATTCAAAATTCATCATAGGTATTTGAAACATTGTTACGGTTTCTAATTTCCACCAGTTATCTAATCTCGACCTGAATTCTAAAAATTGAGTACAATCTACAAAAAATCTGAAACAGCTAAGTCTTTCGAACGAAATCGCTCATGCTGACTAATATAATGATGGACCTCTCTGTAGTTTATTGCATTTGTCAATGGGTTACATTAAACAATCGATCTTCTCTTCTCTAATTTGGTTTCACTAGATGCATACATACCTTACTCATACAAAATCCTCTCGTCACGTATACACTGTCATGATCGTTTGGTTATATTGACCGTTCTATGAAACATAATACAACCATAATAACCAGCTTATGTTCAATTTCTGTTCCAGGAGATCTATCAAATGCAATGTGACCCATGTCTAAGCAAGTATATGACACAATATAAGCTACGCATGTTAAAGGCTTGCTTCATCTATCTTACCAGATATGCAAATTGAATGTTAAGGATTTAACAGTAGTCTTTGGTACTCAAATCGCTGAAAAACCCAGGATATGTTTTAACCCCTTTGCTATGAAGCGGATTTTGTAGTTGAAATTTATCTAAGTATCCTGTTTGACAGTATTTCGAGAAAAAATAATTACACTCATGGGGTTATCTCAAAAGAATTTCAAAAAGCTGGAATAAGGTTCAAGGGCAAAATCCGAAGACAGAAGTTGATCCTTTGACTTCGAACATTGGAGCTGTAGAATATCGAGATTTTCACTTGCTTAAATTATTCGGCCGGCTCTTGCATGTGGAGCTGCATCTTATCTACAACAAATAAACTTACAAACAAAACTCACAACTTTCCCCAAAGACGATCCTCTCTCAGGCTTGTTGCGTATCATGACTTGTCTCCTGAGACGACTAGTGTGACACATTTTCTCCTCGATAGACCTCTGAGGTAGGCCTCTGTGATGTGACATCCTGAAAGCATCTTCCACAACCTTGTAGCTGTAATTAGTCAGCATGTGATTTGCAGTCCTGGTATGTACCTTCGAGTGAGAAACAATTTTTCTCCAATCATTGAGCTGAGCTTGTTTGACGGTATCCACAAATTTCTTCTCAGATGGTCTTATAGGAGAGCGGACTGTACACTTTTGGGTACCGAAGCTAATGCTTGGAATGTTGGAGCTGCCAGTTGAAGCTACCGGTTCTCTTTTCTGGAGCAGTAGATGTTCGATTCCTCTTGTTCTCCCGACTTTTGTGGAAGTCCGGAGGGCTGGATCTGCTACGTTCCTTGTTGAAGACAGTCCGATGTCCTTAGGTTGAAGACTCTGGCATGATATGTCCAATCTGTTGGGTGAACTCTCCGAGAGAAATTTGATTCTCATCTTTTTCTCGAATATCTCTCTAGAAACTTTCAAATGCTTGGTCCAGTTTCCTGTTGGCAGTTTCTCTCCCTTCAATAAATATTGGAAAAGAGTTGGAGCATCTTTTGTTCTCTTACGATGTCCGGATGGAACAGTATTCGTCCTCCTCCTACATGGTCCCTCGTTTCCAACCCGGCAATTGAATTGGAAAATCTTGAATTCCAACTGGGCATGCTTTGAATCGTCTTTGGCAGTCTGTTCTGTCCCGGCAACTTTTGCAAATTCCTGACATCCATCATATCGAGGTCTGAACGTAACTCCAAATTCAATTGTTTTCCCCGTTTCCTCCCGCAAACCGTCGTCAGGTTGAGGTGGGTGTTCAATGTGTTCTGCATGACGCCGCAAATCCTTTTCTGGCGTCAAAGCTTCCTATTCACACATCTGGATCCATGCCCTTTCCAGATTGATCTCCTTCTTCTTATCAAGCTCCCGTTGCTCGATGTCCATCTCTTGCATCATTGCACGAAGGAATTTGCGAGGTGCACCTTCCTTTCCACAATTGAACCTTGTACTCTGAACAGACAATCTTCAACTCTTGAACAAACCAGTTAGAAATTTCCAACAATGTTCAAGCACCGACGAACGCTATATGCATACTATCTTCGAAAGAGTAAAGTCATCCTGCACGTAATGAAGTCCAACTGTATTACCGAGCACTGTAGTGGGCGAAACATCTTCGCCAGCATTTGTGATATTATTGGAGATAGCGAAACTAAGAGATTATGAGAAGATTTATCATAATGAATTATTATGCATCAAGTGAATATTACATTTAATCTCACGCTTAATGATGAGAATGAGTCAACCAGTGCATCTAACCAAGTTCTATATATAATACTAATTATTTGGCGCTGCAATATCCTTATAAATAGAAGCGTGATAAGATAATATTGTGAGTGATTGCCTTCAACGGAACAAATAATAATCTGTGGAGAGATGCTTTACTTTAAGATAATACTACACAAAATATAAGTTTGATGGCGAAGAAATTTCAATCGGCAAAGAAAGTACACAAAATTATAGCCTGTAACTAAGTAACTAATTTGAACAAGATATGTAGAATAAAAGACTTGATGAGGAAGTAGTTTTTTTGGCAGGAAAAGTACGCACAATTATAATTCCGTCACAAGGAGTATGGAGGACCAGGTAAGGTTGAACCAAATGTCTGCAGGTTAAGGACGTTTTTGTCTCATTACAGCAGAACTTACACATGTTCTGTCTGAGTGTTGTAACCTTTACACACGTGAGGGCTCAGTAAATTTTCCTGAGTACAGTATGTATTTTAAGCTTATGTACCTATGGGCATTCATAAACGGGTTTGGTCAAGTACTGAAGAGGTAGATACTTATCTCATTACCGAATAAGATGCACTCGTAATAGTTAGTGGCTTGAATTAATCACATCAACCCTTGTACAATGATCGATTTTCATTTATCAATGCAAGCGTAACAAGCTCAACCTGTGTCATAGATAAAACAGAGCTAAAAATAGTGGGAAAAAAAGTCGGATAATCGTAGGTTTTTACTCATAGTTCAAAGGTGTGTCGTCATCATATGGATCAAGAAAATACAATGAAATAACTTCAACGATAATCATATAATGGAAACTACTGGACTTGGAGACATCGTTGCTGATTTGAGGTTATTATCATAAATTGAAGATCAAAATATAAATATTTATGGAAAAATTTAGTTACATGTTTAGGTACACCTTCCGACAGATCATCTTGCCGCATACATTGTATCACATATATTATATATTTTTCCATCTCATCAGCGCGCGTAAATTGATATTAGCTGTATGGGGTTTTTGGCAATAGTGTTTTTGTTGTCAAATCTCAACCATGAAGAGATGATAAGATGAGTCATTTCAAGGCGGTTGATATGACATCCATATATGAGATCATGGTGATTGTGGGCTCATTGTAGGGCTGTGAAGAGTCCACGGTGTAGTGTGACAAAACTATGATCAGAGGATGATGACATACAACATCTTCGAGTTTATTAATATAATAAAGGTAGAATAAAAGCTTCAAAGACAAAATGCCATAGACGAAGTAGTAAAGCGTCAAAATTGGAAAGGCCAATACAAATTGACAAATACAAAGTTAACAAGTGTCAAAGTGTGAAATTCAAGGTAATAAAAGCACCAATGCATCAAAGTCAAATGAAAAAAAAGCTGAAATGCCTAATGCAAAAGTTGACCGAATTATTGGAATAAAAGAAATCCAATAATGAAAACTGGAAAAATTATATAAATTTCAAGAATTCAAAACGGGAAGAGGTCAAAAAGTCCTGAAAAGAGTAGTTTAGTGGTGGAAACAATAACGAGGGTACAAAATATTTAGAGTTGATAAAACAATTCTCAACTGAGATGACGGCGACAAGAATGGTGAGAAGACTAGTTAGACAATGATGTAAAAATCTGGAAAGAGCATTCAAGGTTTTTTGAACTTTAGCCAACTGAGAGTATACGAAATTGATGAAGTGGTCTAAACATCGTTGGGAAGATTTGGATGGAACATTGAAAAATAAGAATTAAAGGTTTTTTGAAGTTTAACTGATAAGAGTGAACAAAACTGTTGGAGTGCTTTCAAAGTTGTTGGAAAGATCTGGAAAGCATGAAAAAAACAGATTCTGATTTGTTTGAAGTTTAAATTACGAGAATGAACAAAATCGTTGGAGTGTTTTTTAATTTATTCGAAAAATCTGGAAGGATTATAAAATTATTATTTTCATTGCTGTTTTAAATTAAGGCGAGTAGAGTGCGCGAAACTGTTGGAGTGTTGTGAAACTGCGAAAGTGTAGAAAGAGCAAGTAGAATTTGTATTCAAGTTGTTTGTGAAATCTAGCCGAGTGGAAAGAACTGTTGTAGTGGAATAAACGGCTGAAATTTTAATAAATATGTTCAATATGTATATGAATGCGGAGTAGAGTAGAGAATGTCATCTCATACAAAGATAAGCAAAGAGGATTACGTCGGGAAAAATCTACCCAAGGTGGTCAGATTCCGAAGAGACGCCTTTTCTGGAAGATGCAATGTCTTCAGGAGCTGACCACCTTGTTTGGCTATTAACCTTGACATTGAAAGCTTTGAAGGCATGCGGCCCTTCCGTAGTGAAGGACTACTGTTATGAATTTCATGGAGACATTGATAACAGGAGGTTTTCATTACGACCTCTTGTTATGAATTTCTCTAATGTAGTTTCCATGAGAGAAAAAAAAAATTCTTTCTGCAGATTGATGATTGAACTCTGCTGCATCATCACGGTTGTATACATAATACATTCTACCTTCATGGTAGCATGTATTATTGCTACAACCATGATGCAGGAATCATTAAAGTGATAAAGAATCTCATGAGTACTGGCCTACTTGATGAACACCGGCCGTTTCCTCTCATACTGTTGTTACGCTCTTTCCAAATGCCATTCCAAACTTCATCTCATACAAAGATAAGCATCACGAATCACGTCAAGAGCATCTTGAACTCTTGATGTAAAGCCTCTAATGAATATTAGAAATAAAAAACTTTTTGATGCTTTCTAAGTGGAGTAATGAGTGAAATTAATTCAATGGAAACTAAGAATCAGATAGTTCAAGGTAATTTGTTTGGAAAATGAAATACCAAAATTAAAAAGTAGCATGAAAGTAGTAGTTTAATAAAGAAAAAAAATTACAAAAATAAAAATAAATAAATGAACTTAGGTTTGTCACATAATCCTCACTCAGAATACTATGGCTTCAACATGTCTGACCGCCTTCTTAGCAAGTATCGAGTAGCATTCTGCTAATTGATGAAAAACTTAGCATTAGGAATGCAAAAAGATTTATAATCTGTTTGATTATAATCCGTTTGTGATTCCATCAAATGTCCCGTTCCTTCACTGCACCTGCTTTTTGGGTTAGACCATCAACTCCCATCTACACGACGATGACAAAATCAGAGTTTGGATGGTACGCGGTACACAGCCTCAATTCAATGCTTACATTTTCTAAAATAAATAAGCTTCATAATCATTTGGGCAGTAAGAAGACTTGTAACTTAAAAATGTGAAAGAAGGATTAAAAGAAAATGTTCAATGCAGAATGAACTTAATTGAGACTCAGGCCACAATATGTCTTAGTCAAGCTATGACTCAAACATCTTCTATCAAGATGAGAACTGTTGCACTCTAATGTTTAATATCTCACCTTACGGGTCCGGATGCTGAGGGTTTTTTCTCTCTTTGAAAAACTCCCAAGTGTTGGGTTAGGTGATGACAAGATTGGTGCTCCACCGTCAGTGGGATCACGTTTAGTCACCCCCATGAAGTTCTTTTGCTGGTTGGGCTGTGACTCAGAACGGACCTTAGACCATGTATATGGTTCATGACGTCTGACAAATTTCTTTTCGATGTAGTGGTTGTCTCGGCTTCTGATCAGTTCTCTTCCATTCAAGGTTTTCAGCGGATTGATTTCACCATCACGTACTGCTCCACCACGCAACATGTTCGCTTTTGCATTTGCGTATCTCCAGCGCCCATCATGACCGACATCTGCTGTTGTTTCTCCAGAATTCTGATGGTTCATCTTCAAAGGCAATCCTTTGCCTTTCCTTGTCGCCAATCTAGCGGATCCTCTATGATCAGCAGTACCAACCATCCTCAGTTTCTTCAACGAATCAGCCATGGTGCTCCAAGCCTCTTCACGCATAGTAGATTCACACGAACTGAAATCATCATTCTCCTTGATTTCACTGAGAATTGTCGAATTGCTACCGACAGATTCTTCCAGTTCTGCATCTGCATCCATGCTCACCTTAACAAAGAGCAACTTCAGTGCGTAGTTAAGAATCTCTCCTAACTGGGAATCGCTGTGCTCTAATGGATTCTATACAAAAGGCAAATTGAAGCTGTATTGGCGTGGGCGGTGCTATATAACAACAAATTGGAGAACGTTTCAATATTCTTGAACTTCATGGTTCCTAGAACGGCAATGTTCCCAACGTGTTCAGGACAAACTTTCAAAATGAGAATGGTGGAGATCGACTTTGCGTTTTCTCCGCAAATTCGGTTTGCGACCCCGGAGAAAGACGGGTGTGATTTGATGGCCATTTCAGAGAAAAATAATGTTTCTTCGTCCGACTGGTGTCCAAATATATGGGACAACTGCTCGATCAACACGATATAAACAAGAACGATCACTTTTCGGGGATGAAATCAGGTTTGCGGATGAATCACGAATACGATACGCGGTACGGAATCGTGATTGTTCCATTTGCGGAACGCGTTCCAACCGTGACTCTCGTGCAGAAGTTTGGTAACGGTAGTGAGCCGACGTCTCTCTGCAGAAAGCGGCCCGCGGACGACGTGAGGCCAAAGTGTGAAAAATGTAACAACTAACCTTGTGAGGAGGATGTTTTTGTAGATAGAAAAATTGTCATAAATTTTTTTTCAAAAAAAGAACTATTTCATAGATTAGTGATAGGGAAATTCAAGTTTGTATCGTCTGGACTCCCGACTATGTTTCCATATTAACCTAGATAGCAGTTTAGAATTTTTTCCCCAGTCGTGGAAAGTTCTCGAAGAACAAACATGGTGGCGAAGCCAAGTACGTCTTGAGTGCTAGAGTCAATCAGCAGATGTAGATATATATTGATGTTTACCGCTGTAGAGTGAGAGGTAGTTTTGAGAAGATTCTAGTTCCGGTAGCCTTCTACGACGGATGAGAATTGGCGAACTGACATTGAGTTTCGAAGCGGAATCAAAGAGTTAGGTTTTACAACTTCAAAAAATTTTGAATAACTCTGGTGTAACGAATTTAACTTATAGTTGCAATTATTATATTTTTTTATTCACAAAAAATAACCTTGTGCTTGAGGTCTATTGAATAGAAAATGGATTCAAAAAAGAAGTATATTAGAGTGAAAATATTTTTGTGCAAATACACATCGTTATACGATAGATATTGTTGAAATACATACACACAAAGCATAGAAGAGAGTATATACAAATATAAGTGTACTACATTTGAAAATTTGTGAAAGACATATTGTCATAAAACACAAAATGTAACATCATAAACAATTGATGATGATAAACAATCCCATTCCACTACTAGGAGAATGCAGGCCGATGCTAATGGGAATCCTAATATCTGAGTGCTACTCACGATTGAACTATCTCCCAACGCTGAAGTCTCAATTTGAAGAACTAACCATTCTTTGAACGGCACCATATGATTCACCCCTCACATATAACTCATGAAACCACATCCAACTAAATATGTAGTTCCATCGCACACTATATACCTTGACAAATCTACGTATGCTCATGACAGTTGTTTTGGGAATATACATCATCATACAACATACATCGCTGACATACCATACATACATGCATACAAATTCATCCCCATAACTGACGATCATGTACCTCTAATTCCCAGGTTACTCTATTTGCAATTATATACTATACACCTTCATGGATGCGTAAACTAGTAGACCGGATGCTATGTCGTGCCATCGTAAATCGCGTATCTGCAATTCATAACATGTGAAGATCAAGTCATCCATCACTCCAAAGTACATAAAATACAAACCCATTGTCCGACCAGAATAACATAAATAGGTGGTATCAAGCACGACATGTGCCATCCCCTATGCTAAAGCAGCATAGGGGATGACACATGTTCGCACGAAGATACTCTAGCCCGATTCTTTGTGGAGTATAGGCAACCTAACTTGTTATCATCCCAATAAGATTTTCACAATCTATTGGTCATTACTCTAGTTTCACAGTGAGAAAAATTCGGATAGATTGATCGGTGATGAAGTCTAACCGCACTATTGACATCACACATGAGTAAAATTACTCAAGAAACCAAAATCAAACCCTACATGAGCACGCAACAAAAAGCAGGATTTCAGATGATACAAACACAATGAAACAACTAGTAACGACTCTCCAGTCTACAGAAAACACCCCAGACATCACATCACATAGTGATACTGATTCGATCTCCACTGCCTTCTATCACCTTGGTGATAGATAGCTCTGCCTGCAACTTAACACTTACAAGCGGCAACTCGTCTGCTCTACTTTTCTTGGTTCTCAAATTTTCAGAGCAGATCGTTCATGTATCTATCAAGAATTGAATCAATTCCTAGACCTCAATCCACCCAAATCCTTGAGTTAAACATTTTGCAGTGCTTTTGCACCATAAACATGCGCAAGCTGCAAATACCGTCACGAACAAACTCTAGATAACTCACAGATCGCTAGATGAACTCGCAATCCGTCTCAATGTGATTGTAAATCGGATTTTCAGCTACGCTCCATCCAAATTTCATGCAATTTTCCCACTAGAATCTTGATCAAAATACAAAAATGCTATTCGTCAGAAAAAGTGAAGAAGAATTGTCAAACACAAATCTGAATCTCATTTTCTGGGATTTTTCTCAAAATTTTCAACAAAAACATCTGCTGTCTACACGCGATCGTAGATCAGATTTGAATCTACATTCTCACCAATTTTTGGCAACTCCGATGCTGAAAATTCCAGCTAATTTACCATTTTTCTTGCGGGAAAAAATTCTCCAAAAAAAAAACTGTCAAACGAGAACTAGAATCTTAATTTTTGAGATTTCTTTCAAACCGCTTGATGAAAATAGCTTCTGTTTGCGCTAGATTGTAGATAAGATACCTATTTACCATCTTACTATCTTTTGGCAACTTTGGCACTTGGAATCTTGACTAATTTGCAATTTTTTTTTGCTGGAAAAAACCATATAAGAAAGAATCGTTTAACATAAACCAACTCTCAATTGTTGAGATTTTTCTCAAACCTTTGGACAAAAACGCCTTCTGGTTGCGCACAATTGTGGATAAGAACAATCATCGCACAAAAAACAAGTACACACTTTGTCAGCACTTCTTATGCGGTATTACAACAATAACACTCTTATGTGATGAAAAATATCTTGTCATTGTAATTGAACTTAATGGAAGGGGCCCCCTGAGTAAAGAAATTACTAAAAAAACCACGTTACACTCAGACGTAAATGTGATATATTTTATTTCCGTCACCGGAAGAGCAACACTACTCAATAATTGCAAAAATCTATTTCTACCCTCACTCCTTTCCTGCTGGGGTCACACCTTGCTATCACCAAGGTGTGCTATCTCCCATCTGGAAATAACCACCAAATATTACTCTCAACCTTCTAGACTACGTCTCACAGCTACCCTGTAAGAAAAGTACAGGACTTCTTGTGGTAACCTAGTTTTTCTTTTCTTTCTCGAAATGAGAAGTTTGAGAGATTCGATAGACTAAATACCTTGAAAGATTTGATAGACTAAATACCTCATAACGTTTTCAATTAATAACGACTTGATTTAATTAGAATTTTGATAGATAGAGCTCAGCACGCTCGTTCTAATGAGCCCAAGAACTCTTCAAATAGATAAGGTATCACTGAGTTATGAGTGTTGAAGGTGTCTGATATGGATAGGCAAAGGCGCAGAGGTTCCTTCGGCCGAAGGTACCTCGGATCTCGGCTGTGAGGTACTTCGGACTTTGGTGAGGTACCTCGGACTTCTGAGCAAGGTACTTCAGACCTCAAACCTTGGAAGATACCTTGGATCTCGGACTTCGGAGGGTATACCCTCCGAAGTCCGAGGTAAGGATCTGAGGTACCTCAGATCGGTGAGGTACCTCGGATCTAAAACGTCCGAAGGTACCTCAGACCTCAGACCTCGGAAGTAACCTCAGGCCTCAAACTTCGGACTTTGGACTGCGGAAGGAAACTTCGTCGAAAGTAACCTGAGAACTCAGACCTTAGACTTTGGACTTCGGTGAGGTACTTTGGACTTGGGTGAGGTACTTCGGACGTCGGTGAAGGCCTTCGGCCGTGAGGTATTTTGGCCTTGGAGCACGGATCTTGCAAGGGCCATCTTTTTGCGCTGTCGGTTGGAGCTGAAATTTGGTGGGCTTGTTGGTCTCAGCCGGCCGCACATGGCTGCAAAATTTTAGCCTCACATGTTGGACCTAGAGATGATAGAGAAGCTGGCGGCTCAGTTTAGTGTTAGGGTTAGGTTTAGGGTTAGGTTTTGAGTTAGGGTTAGGATTAGGTTTCGGATTAGAGTTAGGGTTAGATTTTGGTCGTAAGTTAGAGGGAAAGGCAGCCGCCGACTCCGCAGGTGTAGGACTTGTTCGGAGTTCGCATCAGAGTGAGTGATAGTTTAGGGTTAGTTATTCCTAACTTACCCTAAACTATCACTCACTAGGAATAAAGTAGTCCAAGGTGTTGGCCTTGGGGGTCTTTTCTCAATTTAGTTTCTCAGTTGGGACTTCTGTATTCTCTGCGCGTTTTGTGAGTTGAGTGTGTTGTTCATCGCGAAAGAATGATTTAGGTTTGACGAAGGTACCGCATCCGAAGTAGGAGCCCCAATTCAAATGTTTTGAAATAGCGTCTGGCTAGTGACAGGATTTAAGCAAATTCGTAATTGGCCGCTAGCTACAGGTACTCTGAGTGTACTTCTTGGGAAATTCCCCCCCTGAATCTTAAGTTGAGGTCCTGTTCGACCTCTGAGTTTTCTAATTACTTGTTTCAGGTGTGTTTGTGTGTATTACGCTGCTTTGTGTGTACTCCGAGTGACCTCCGAGTCGAACCTTGCAGTACTTCTGGGAGTGACAGTAGCTTGAGATTTCAAACTCTTCAATAGACTGTTAAGAACGTGACAATTGATACTATTTGTGTTGTTTTTGTCCTCGTGGGATCAGATCTTTACCATTATGCTCCATTTTGGTATTTATCTGTCATTACACTTCTCAGAAGTACTCAAGGGGAGCTGGCTGCTAGAAATCTACATGCGTCACACGAGGAAAGTATCATTAACTTGCGTCTCATCAGCTATGAGGAAAAGAAAATGGACACTACCTCTCGGGCTCTAAGTTCGTAATCTCCTGATGCCACCACCCCGTCTGAACTCACCAACACCACACTATAGAGTATGCAAAAAGTTCCAAGCACCCCCAAAAGGTCAAGGCCAAGGTTGGAAAGGTAATTCTACAAATAAAACAGTGAAAAATCATCTCATCTGAACTAAAAATAGTCTAACCTAATCTAACCTAGAAATATGACTCTTCATTCTCGATGAAGTTAACTTGATCCTTGGTGATGCCGAACAGCTTCTCTTCTTAGCTTGCTGGGGGATCTCAAGATCAGCGGACAAAGCTGCGTGCAAGTGTTGAGGCTGTCAAGCAATCTCTTATCCATCTCTCTTCTTCCTCCTCTACCTCACTCTTTTAATCTCCACCAACCTTTGACACCAACATAATCAGAGAAAACTGTGAACTGAAGTTGAACTACGTCTTCTTAAAACAATTGCACTTTTGCCATGTTCATTCCTTTCACCATTCCCCAAATCCTGCAGGATTTCATCAATTCCCTATTAAACAAAACCGTGCTTCGGGTCTGAAGCTCTCGTAAATTCCTGAAACTACCTATTCATCCACATGACAACCACATCCTCCCTTCTTACTCTTCCTAAGAGGACCTTGCTTTTGTCACCTCCCCAACAAGACTTCCGCCCTTCCAAAACTCCAGATCTTACTGCAGGCCTAAAGTATCAGGGTGTCAAACCTTCAGCTGAAGGATACCAGGAAAATTGAGCATCCATGTAACGAATGGCAGACCTTGTTACACCTGTAGTGGCCTCCGCGATTTCACAAATTCTTTCAGTTGCGTCCTCATTGGCTACTCTTGACCTATGATGTAACTCAGGTGTTGCTGAATGCAAACAACGTACTCCTCAAGGTCAGATATGCGGGTGTAGAAAACTTCAAACTTTTCTCGGTCCATAAGCCTGACACTATTCTGTCGGACTTTCTTCCCTACGAGCTGGACAGTCTCCCACAGCGCTCCACTAGTTTTGATGTTTTGCACTGAGTCAGACTCATCCAAACTTCCAGAGATTGCAGTATAGACTACGCCTTGGAATTATGCAGTTCGCAAAGTTGCACCATGGCGGCAAGCTTCTCACCATGTTCCATGATGGCATGTACTGCACCTCTTTGCTTCAACTGAAGCTACTCGTGGCTGTTAAAAACAAAAAAAATCCAGGTACTACTGATGTTGACGTTGTTTTTCTTTTATATGTTGAGAAGAACAGCAACCATAATTGATGTTCTTTCTGATCCATACATCCAGGTGTTCAAAAGCGGCTGTCCTGAAGGTGTGGCCTTTGTTTCTTCTATCTTCTTGAACATAAGGGCCAACTTTGCTGCAGATCCCTCCCATCCTCTTATGATGCTTCTCTCTTATTGTGTCTCGACACAGCTTCTCTCCTTCCACTGTGCAGATGATGGAAGTTTGCTGTAGGGATGAGCGTTTTCCATGCGCTATCAGGTGGGTGATTGAAATTGTACAAAACGACAGAGAATAACTTGGGATTGGATGTCGTAATCATGACGATCAGTTTGTCTCCCTTGACTTTGTTTGCCACCGGAAAAATCTGCAGCATCATAGTCGAATGCAAAGACTGCGAAGGACTAACATAAACTTGTCCAGACCTTCTGGATGTGGAGCTTTTTCCCAGCTGCGGCACTCATTCTTATGTCATCCATCGTCCACGAGCTTAGCAATGTCCACTCTTTCTCCATCTCTGGTTCCATCGTCCACGAGCTCTTGAAACCACGCAATTCCCAGTCGAAGGATTCGCCGGAAGACAAGTGCGAGGAAACTGCCATTAGAATCCACTCCTTATTTCTATCGAATATTTCAAAGTACCAGACCTTGGGCTGAAGCCCACATATGAGCTCTGGTGAGTACAGCAAGCAAGAGTACCAAGTGTAGTTCTCGACACTGAACCAGCTCAGGGCCTCGTCCGAATACTCTTCTGCCTGCGGATAGGATCCGCCGTGCTTGTTATCACAGAAACTTTTCACCTTGTACAGAGTTCCGCTCATGCCTTGGGACCATAAACGGACCCTTGTTTAGCAATGTCTCTTTCTCTTGTTTTCAATTCTCTTCTAATGTTGAAGATTCAGCAATCCTTCGCACCCTGAAACCCTCGATGCAGAAATTATAACACCCACACACACGTGACACCTCTCGAACACCAAAGCCATTTAATTTGATTCTGAGTGCTAAAAATCTCTTACCGTAAACCCCAGACAAATTCTGGTGATAAAAATTTATGAGTGTTTCTCAGAGCTACAATTAAGACAACTTAAATAAGAAAAGTTCCTAACCTTATTCTAACTTTCATATGCATGAGATTGCAGGTGCCATCGATTTTTATCTAGTCTGATCCATTGCCAATATAGCTATTTCTAAACTTTTCTATTATTGATCTAATATAGGTTAATTTAAAAGGTATTTTTTTTGCAAAACACTACTATATTTTGTATCTAAAAAATTGCCACCTCACAATTTGAATCTACCTTTTCATTAATTTTTGGCAACTCCGGCATTCGGCATCCCAATAATTTGCAATTTTGCTTCAATGGAAAATCATGATTTCCCGAATCTCCCTTTTCAAAATTTAAGAATTTCAAACACCAATAACTTTAAACCGCTTAACAAAAACATATTTCATTTGAGCTTCATGATAAAATAGCTCACTACATATTTTTTTACCCATTTTTGGCAATTCTGTCACTCAGAAACTTGACTAATTTGTGAGTTTCTCCAGTGAAAATCTTTACTCCCTGAATTTCCATATCAGTATTTCAAAAAAATGTAAACGTTGATTAGTTTCAAATTTCTTGACAAAAACATGCAAATGTTATCTCAACATCATCGGATTGATGAGACATTTCCGTTTCTTGCTTGCAAGCCTAGATTTAAAGTTCTGTCAAAGCGCCACGAGCAGTTTTTTGTTCGCGATTTTGGAGATACCATCAAAATCTGTCACACCTGAAACCCGACTATCCAGGATCACCAATACTATTAACCAAAGCTTGATCTTTGCAACTCAATCCAATAAAATTATTGCAAATTTAACTTTTTATTAGAAAATCAAAGATATCATCAAATTTGCTACATCACGATCGGGTATACCAGCGATCCACCTTAGTTCTTTGAGTGAAAATCCGTGAAAGAAATACGGTCATAAAACACAAAAATCAGAAAATCAGAAACAATCAAGCTAAGTAGATTCGACTACTAGGATGCTAATGCAGTCCAATGGTATTGGAAATCTCAATATCTAAATGCTACTACAAATGAACTATCTCCCAACGCTGAAGAGTCAATTTGAAAAACGAACCATTTTTCGAGCCACACCATATGGTCTGTCCTCACATACATGAGGTTGGATCCTACCATGAGTCAATCTCATTAGATCAGCCTCAATATCCAATATGCATGGAATCACATCCAATTAGGTATGTAATCCCATTGCACACTATACATTTTTGGCAAACCTATATATGATCATGACAATGTAGAGGGAATTTAAGAGCACAAAAAAGCACATATTCTACCTCACAAGTCTAAACACGATTGAAAAAGAGAAAACCTGAAAAATTCACACCTCAGAAAATGATTTTCATTAAGCATGAGGTAATTTCTATAGGGAGATTGGAGCAAGTTCTGATCATGTGTGAAAGGTACTTTGGCAATTCGACAAACCTCATGCATACAAGAAGTTTCTGGTGGGATGCAGCATGATTGAGGGCGACGGAACAACCAGAAGTATCAGATTGTATAGTATCAGATTAGATGTAGGTGGAATATAGTATCATATATCAGATTGTCTGGTAGTGATGGCATCAAACAACTCAAACTTCTTAACAAAAAAAACATTATTATCAATTTCAGCATTCTTGGAGAAGAGCATAGATTGCAAACCTATGCCCCTATAACTTCTGTGGTTGACAAGAATTAGGTAGATGATAGACAAAGATTTTTGATGATTGAATCCTACATTCTCAACATATCGGATGGAAATAAGTGTGTTCAAATTGTTACCATGGTGAACACTCTTATCAAAATCCATTTGCTTTCACTAGATAGAATTGTGATCATGGAGCAGCGAGAGCCATTCCAGTCCTTGGATCCAAGTTTCAAAGCTCCATGTAATAACCCACCAAAGGCTAAAACTGCAATATGGTGGTAAAAAGATCGAACCCACAGGGACAGAGGTAACACACAGAGTAAAAAGTGTCACGTTTAACAGACTTTTGTAGAGTTTGAATTCTCAGGCGACTGTCACTCCCAGAAATACTGCAGTGCTCGACTCGGAGGCCACTCGGAGGATGCTCGGAGGATGCACAGTGCAGCGTAGGTCACTCAACACAGACACACACACCTGAAACTGGAAAAGCACAACTCAGAGGTCGGTCAGGACCTCCGCTTAGGATTTCAGGGGGAAAGTATCTCAAAAGTTCACTCAGAGGCTCTGCAGGTAGTGACTCCCACTCCGGCTTTTACAGCCCTTTCGCCAGGAACTAGCGTAGGGAACTCGGACTGGACTTCCCACTTCGGAACGAAGTCCCTCATACGCAGTGGACGTCACCCTCGACTCACACCAAGCGCAGAGAGTACAGGTCCGACTGAGAACTTAACTGGGACACAATCCAGTAACACACACACACAACCTGAATTGCAAACCAAGGTTTACACGAAGTAACAAAACTTCACTTTGGCATTCAGGGGAAACTTCCCGTAGGAGTACAATCAGGATATGTCACTCGAAGGAGTAAGGAGGAACTGTTCAAGTATCTAACTCGCAACCGGCTCTGAGCATCAGAAATCACCCGCAGGTGCAGATCCGCACTACTCAAGTCTCTAACCGGTGTAGAAGCTCTGAACATTCAGCCGAAGGCCTTCAGCTACAACATGCGGTAACTTCACTATGCTGCAGCTTCTCTACGTGGTGCCATGACCAAATGCACAAACACGCCAAGAAAGTGAGTTCCTGATCTGCACTTCCGAAACTGGAAGAGTCCCAAGGCAAAACGCCTTGATCTACTTTATACCCTCTAAGGTCCTAACTAACACTACTCTGCACTATCTGCTACTCTAAACACCTGCACGAAACCAAACTACACTACTGCACTCTACAGATCCGGTGCTGCGCCTCCTGCGCGCCGGACTGCCTTGCACCCTATATCTACCCGGCCAATCTTCCGACCGGCTGCGCAACCCCAGTCGCCGAAGGACTGCAGTCACTTCCGACTCTAAGTACGCCATAGTGTCGCGCACACCCGACAAGAAGGCTTCTAATTTCCTCGCTACTCGCCGCCGACTCCGACTGTCACCCTCCGTCAATGCCGCCGCCCGAAGCTCAAACTCCCTGAGTGTGATCTTCTCTTGAGCTGCCACCTCCCAATGGGCGTATCTTTTTAGACAGTGAGTCACCCGCGTCACCAACTCTTCTCGCGTCCGGCTGCTGCCTTCCACCTCTGCTAGCTGCATCTCCGCATCTGCGCGCTGCGCCCTCAAATCCGCGCACTCGGATTGCAAGTTGCGCAACAACTCCTCGTCCTCCTTGCGTGTACTTTGACTTTCTTCTAATGCGCGCGTCTGGCGCGCAAGCTCCTCTGTTAAGATGCGGTTTTGTCTCCGCTCTTCCTGCAATTCCGACTCGATCTTTGCCCGCATTAGCTCAGCATCCGCTTGGGCTTTCGTCGCCACATCCTCCCGCTGTTGTTGCAGGGTTTGGTGTAGCCTCTGCGTGATCGCCAGGTGCTGTCGGAGGGCAGTATACCTATCCTGCAATGTTTGGCACCTAGAGGCCCAAGTGGCCACCTTGCTCCTCGTCCTGCGCTTGACAATCTCCACATAAGACTGCGGTTTTCTGGAACTCGAGTACTTTGATGTCTTGCGATCCAAATATCGCAGGAGTGGAACTATCTGCTCGCACAATACCCATGTTGGCGTCTTCTGCACAGAGTCCGCTTCCTGCTCTTCCGAACTCGTCTCATCCTCTATTTCGAGGATCTCAGTCGCCACCGAATCTCTTGGCGACTCCCTGGAACTGTGGCGCGCGGCAGCTTCCGCCGCGACTGCCGCTCCACTCCCTGCTAAAATATCCAAGGCAGTGGGGGATCCCACTGCCTGAGCCCCTGTTCCGGCTCGATCTTCGGTTCTCGAAGGGGTCGGCGCCGCAGTGACTTTTCGACTTCCACAGAACGGGCTGCGCGCTTACGAGGAGCGGCTGATAGCAAGAAAGCTCGATTTCTTGCTATGGGGATGAAACTACATCTGTGTGGATATGGTGCGCGAGTGGCTAGAGCCACATGGACCACCTACGCGCGGATTGCGGCCGCATGTCGATCGGTGGACGGTCCAAGATTGGGCGCAGGCATTGGGAAGGTGTGCCGGCATCCCAGGGCACCTCCTCTTTGATAATGAGAGCGTCAAGGTGTCTAAGCAGGACGAGGCGCAATTTGTGGAGCTGTTCAAGCGGGAGAGGTCTACCAAGAATGGGTACAAGACCCGCGATTACAAGGATCGCTTCCGCCGAACTGTGGCTACGGCGCTGCTGCAATTACTGCAGCCACACCGCGCCTGCTACATCACATTGTGGCAGGTCTCTTTTGTGGAGTGCATCATCGAGGGAGCTCCAATTCATTGGGCGAGCATCCTGCACAGAGTGATGCGACAGCATGCTTTTGAGGAGAAGGGGGGAACTCTAAATCATCTCTCTCCTTTCCTAATTAATTTTTATCGGCAGCGAAATTGTTTGACCGCGGCGGAGCTTGCTTGTTTTCCGCCGTTGTCCGTCGACCATCCCGGGAGGTATGTGCGGGAGAACGAGGTCGACACTGATGCAGAGGAGTCGCCGACTTCTACTCCGCCAAGGCGGAGGGACGAAGGAAGAAACACTCCCGCAGCAAGAGTGCCGCGGAAGCGGCGATGGAGAGAGGAGTCCGAAGAGGAGCAGCATCAAGAACCCACAACTCCCATTCGGCAGCGGCTGTTGCACGAAGTGTGCAGCCGGCCGAAGCAGAAGGCGCGCAGGCTTGTGTTACCAGCCAGCAGCGCGGACACGGCGACGATTGCCACGGAGAAAGGAAGTGCGTCGCCGGAGAAGAACGAGGGAGCGCGGACGTCTGCAGGAGCAACGGGCCACGCCGCACCTTCGACGGACGAGAGGCAGCTTACGGGCCAGGGGCCTCCGGAGTTACCACGTGCGTTGCGGACGGGTGTTCTGCCTGCGCACAGGCGAGTCTCGACGGAAAGGCGACCACAAGCGGACGTGGACCTACGCCTACGCATAGGAAGAGGCAGTCCGCCTGTGCACATGCCGCCTGCGCACAGGCAGGATTCACCCCCGTTCCAACGTAGGAAGGGGAAAGAGCCGGCGGAAGATCCGCCTACGGGTCACGGGCCTTCGGGACCAGACCCTCCGGCGCCCAACGCGCCGCGATTTGCGCCTTCGGCGCCAGGGCCTTCGGGCCAACGAGATGCGAACAGGGAGCGTGCGGAGGCCGCACCATCGGCGGGTAGTCCGCCGGTAGATGCGCCTTCGGCGGTAGGGCCTACGGGCCAAGGGACATCGGGCGAGCGGCCTCCGGCTATGTCGCCTTCGGCGATAGACGCCTTTGGCCCCGCGCCTGCGGCGGACAAGGCGCCGGCATTTGCGCCTGCGCACAGGCCACGCACAGCCCTCGCGCAGGACCGATCGAGGGAGCAGGACCTGACGGTGGAGCGGATTGACTGTTCGCGGGACGAAATTTCGGTGCGCGATGCGCAATCAAACCCCGCGCAGACACACTCCGCTCGATCGCCTTCGGCGGCGGACGTCGGCGGCAGAGAGGATACGGTCGAAGACCGACAAGCGGGCGACGGGGATGTAGCACGGCCACATTCGCCCACCGCCTTGGAGATTTTAGCGAAGAGCAGCGAGGCTGCAGCGGTGCCTTCGCAGGTAGCAACCGTAGACGACGTGCAGCCCCACTCGGGTCAGTCGCCAACGCAATCAATGGCAACTGAAATCCTTAACTCGGATGATGACGACGGAGGCTCCACAAAAGCAATGTCGGGAGCAGGAGAAACCGAGGAGGAGAAGGAGGAAATTGTTTGAGCGCCGGCGGCGGCGCTCTCTGAGCAGGTGATACCGTTGCTGAAGTACTTGGATCGCAAATTTGATAAATACGCCGATCCACTCTAGCCGGGATCTTACATCGAATTAGTGCGCAGGCGGACTCGCACTAAAGTCCACACTAGCAAGCTACTAGCTAGGGCGGACCAGGAGTTGAAGGACTTGAGGGAGAAGCATGCCTGTTTGTGGGGACAGTACAACCTTGTGAGGAAATCGCACGCCCTCGATAGGATGAAGAAGGAGAGACTGGAAGAGCTCACCAGGGATGTGGTGAAGACCACGACGGATTTGATGTTTGAGAGAACTCAGAATCAGATTCTGTAAGAGGAGCTCGTGCGACAGACGCGTTTGTTGGCGGAGTGTCAGCTCGCACGACAGGCGGATGAGGATTTAATCCGCAGGCTACAGTCAGAGTGTGGGGAATTGAGAGCGCAGCGTGCGGAGGCCGAATCGCAGTTGGTGGTAATTGAAGAGGATCGCAGGCGAGAGGCAGATCGCACGAAGGAGGAGATGACGAGGCGTGTCGCCCACTGTCTCAAGGGCTACGCCCACTAGGAAGTGGCGGCGCACGAGAAACTCACACTGCGTGAGTTTGAGCTTCGCGCAGCAGGGTTGTTGGCAGGCGACAACAGGAGTCGGCGGAAGGTGGCGAAGAAGTTAGACGCTTTTCTGTCGAAGGCGCGGGATATCATGTCCACCCTCGAGGTGGAGGTGTCCGCGGCGTTGAAGCGGTTAGGACTGCGCAGTCAAGCGGAAGACTGGCAGGGTAGGGAGTTAATGAGCGGCAGTCCGTCGCGCAGGAGACGTAGCACAGGTTCCGCGGAGTGTAGTGTAGCGTGGTTTCGTGCAGGCGTGTAGCGTAGTGCAGTGTAGTGCTAGTTAGGACTTAGAAGGTATAAAATAGTTCAAGGCGTCTTGCCTTGGGTTCTTTCCCAAATTCGGAAGTGCAGATCAGGAACTCATTTTCTCTGCGTGTTTGTGTCCTTAAGTCTGTCACCACGCAAGAGGAGCTACCACTTGGCGTTCCGCATTTTGTAGCTGAAGGCCTTTGGCCGAATGTTCAGAGCTAGTACATTGGTTAGAGACTTGAGTAGTTCGGATCTACACCTGCGGGTGATTGCCGATGCTCAGAGCCAATGACTAGTTAGATACTTGAATAGTTTCGCCCCTACACCTTCGAGTGTTTGTTCCTGATTGTACTCCTTTGGGATTTTTCCCCTGAATGCCAAAGTGAAGTTTTGCTACTTCGTGTAAACCTTGGTTGTAAATTCAGGTTACGTTGCTGCAGGTGCCTTTAGGGTAACCCCTGTAGTATTTCTGGGAATGACAAGTGCCTGAGAATTCAAACTCTTCAATAGACTGTTGTTGTGTTACTGAAATGTTTCTTAGTGAGTTCTTTAGTGCGGACCTATGTTCTCTGCGCGTTTTGTGAGCCGAGAGTGTTGTTCACCGCGTATGAGTGACTTTGATCCGAAGTAGGCAGTCCAAACCGGGTTTCCTACGCTAGCAGCAAGCTAGTGGAAGTGTTGTAAAAGCCGGAGTTGGAAGTCACTACCCGCAGCTTCGCCGAGTGTACTCTTGAGATACTTTCCCCCTGAAATCTTGAGTAGAGGTCCTAACGGATCTCTGGGTTGTGTTTCTGTAGTTTCAGGTGTGTGTGTGTGTGTGTGTGTTACGCTGCACTGTGCGACCTCCGAGTGCGCTCCGAGTGGACACTTGCAGTATTTCTGGGAGTGACAGTCGCTTGAGAATTCAAACTCCTCAATAGTCTGTTAAATGTGACACTTTGTACCCTGTGTGTTCCTCTGTCCCTGTGGGTTCGACCTTTCTACCACTATATTGCTGTTTTAGCCTTTAGTGGGTTATTACATGAACGCTTGTGCAGGTGCCTGGAGGAATCAGAGGTCCCAAGAGTAGTAAGCGCGATGCATACCGAGGAGGCGGGCGGACACTATGCCACCCGGAACACGGTCACAAAGATTGTAAATGCGGGGTATTGGTGGCCGACCATGTTTAAGGATGTTCTCGATCACATCCGCAAATGCGATAGTTGCCAGAGGACGGGGAGACCAACGCCTACAACACGATGGCCCCTGACTCCCATCATGCCTCTAGCACCTTTCGAAAAGTGGGGCATCGACTTTGTAGGGCCGATACAACCAGTGACTAGGAACACACGAAGGCGCTACATTCTGGTAGCTACGGACTACGCCACCAAAATGGTGGAGGCCAAGGCCACGAGAAAAGATGATGCAGCCACAGTAGCAGCCTTCTTGTTCGAGTCGATCATCACGCGCTACGGGTGTCCTCTAGAGATCGTCAGCGACCGGGGCACGAACTTTCTGAACCAGATAATTGAAGATCTGACACGGTATTTACACATCAAGCACCGGAAGACTACCCCATACAATCCCAAGGCGAATGGATTGACGGAGAAGTCCAATGGTCTGTTGTGTAAAATACTGCTCAAGGTCACGGTAAACCACGCTTACGACTGGGATACGAAGTTAGCAACCGCTCTATGGGCGTACCGGACAGCTGAGAAAATTACGACCAAACAAACACCATACTTTCTGGTGTATGGTCAACACCCGATCCTCCCGATTGAGTTCGAAGTACCCACCCAACAAACGTTGGATTTACAGAGGGTGAGCGCAGAGGAGAGTCAGCTCTACAGATTACAGGAGGTCATGCTGCTGGAAGAGAGGAGACGAGAAGCTGAGGAGCGCACCAGGAGAATTCCGCTCCGCCGGAAGGAGAGATACGATAAGAAGATCAAACCTGTACTCCTGCAGAAGGGTGATTTGGCACTGCTCTACGACAGCAGACATGCCAGATTCCCAGGCAAACTGCACCTAAGATGGATGGGACCTTACAAGGTTGTCGAAGTTATTGAATGGATCCATCCAACTTGCGGACCTAGCCGGCGATTTATTAGGCACCCGAGTGAATGGGTGGCGGTTGAAGAAATACCACATGTGAGTGTTCGCGTGGGCGCTCACAATTGAGGAGGGGAGCATGTGGTACCCCACTTTTGGTAATTTTGAGGAAATTAAAACATTTTTGGAAAACTGTACCACGGCAGCAGTGTAAATAGCCTTCGGTGCATCAAAATAGAGTGTATTCGGAAGATCGCAGAGATTCTCGAAGGACCTCGTAGAATCTAGGAGTTGGGTGCAGCGTCAAGGAAGGGCACCACCCTCCCTGCGAGCTCTGAAGGCATGATCCCTTCGGCGCAAGACGCAAAATCCGCCTTCGGCGCTGCGCCCTCGGCGGTAGGGAAATCCTTCATATTTAGGTCAACCCCCAAACGCCTTGACCTGGTTAGGGTCTCGTTGGAAAGAGCTCGACGCGCTGATTCCAACGAGCCCAAAAACGCCAACAACGGATAAGGACTCCGGGAGTTATGAAGGTTGTAAGATACTCAGCTTTCCGTCTGCGCCTAGGCGAAGAAAGTTTTGTCCTATGCGCGGACGAAGGAAGTTCGCCTGTGCACAGGCGAAATAGGGTTTTTTGACGTAGGCGCGAAGTTCGCCTACGCACAGGCGTTTGCCTGTGCATAGGCGCTTCGGCGTCGGCGGGAAATCCGCCTTCGGACCTAGAAATGCGCCTTCGGGGTTGGAACTTGTACGGCGCCAGCGCAACAGCGCGGAAGGACGCGGACGCCTGTGGATAGGCGGCCTGCGGGTAGGACGCGGACGCCTGCGGATAGGCGAACGCCTTCGTCGGAAGAGTAAAAACCGTCATAACTTTCTCAATTCTTAACGGTTTGACTTAGTTAGGGTCTTGTTGGAAAGAGCTCGCGACGCTTGTTCTAACGAAACCAAGAACTCTTGGAACGGATAAGGCGTCACTGAGTTATGAGCGTCAAAAGCGGCTGTCATGGTTAGGAGAGAGGGCTTCGGCGTTAACATATAGAGGAGCCTTCGGCGTTAACAGTTAGAGGGGCCTTCGGCCCAAGGCGGCCTGCGAGTAGGAGGCTTGCGTGTAGGACGCGTGGGACCCACAGTCCTCGGATTTTGGAGAAGGAATTTTGGCCTAGGTTCAGAGATCTTGCGGGGCCCATATCTTTGCGATGGACGGTCGGATGGACCTGAAATTTTGTGGGGCCGTTGATCTCGGCCACGCATGCCTGCAAATTGTCAGCCTCAGATCTTGGATGGAAAGTCGCTGGTGGCTCTGTACAGTAGGCTTAGGATTCAGATTTAGGGTTAGGGTTAGATTTAGGTTGTAAGTTAGAGGGGAAGGCAGCCGCCGACTCCTCAGGTGTAGGACCTGTTGCGGCTCGCACCATGGCATTGCAGTGTAGTGTTAGTTAGGACTTAGAAGGTATAAAGTAGTTCAGGGCGTTTTGCCTTGGGTTCTTGCATTTTGTAGCTGAAGGCCTTCGGCCGAATGTTCAGAGCTAGTACATTGGTTAGAGACTTGAGTAGTTCGGATCTACACCCGCGGGTGACTGCCGATGCTCAGAGCCAGTGACTAGTTAGATACTTGAATAGTTTCGCCCCTACGCCTTCAAGTGTTTGTTTCTGGTTGTACTCTTTCGGGATTTTTCCCCTGAATGCCAAAGTGAAGTTTTGTTACTTCGTGCAAGCCTTGGTTGTAAATTCAGGTTACGCTGCAGCAGGTGCCTTCAGGGTAACCCCTGTAGTACTTCTGGGAATGACAAGTGCCTGAGAATTCAAACTCTTCAATAGAATGTTATTGTGTTACTGGAATGTTTCTCAGTGAGTTCTTCAGTGCGGACCTATGTTCTCTGCGCGTTTTGTGAGTTGAGAGTGTTGTTCACCGCGTATGAGTGACTTCGATCTGAAGTAGGCAGTCCAAACCGGGTTTCCTACGCTAGCAGCAAGCTAGTGGAAGTGTTGTAAAAGCCGGAGTTGGAAGTCACTACCCGCAGCTTCGCTGGGTGCACTCTTGAGAGACTTTCCCCCTGAAATCTTGAGTAGAGGTCCTAACGGGTCTCTGGGTTGTGTTTCTGTAGTTTCAGGTGTGTGTGTGTGTGTGTGTGTGTGTTACGCTGCACTGTGCGACCTCCGAGTGCGCTCCGAGTGGACACTTGCAGTATTTCTGGGAGTGACAGTCGCTTGAGAATTCAAACTCCTCAATAGTCTGTTAAACGTGACACTTTGTACCCTGTGTGTTCCTCTGTCCCTGTGGGTTCGACCTTTCTACCACTATATTGCAGTTTTAGCCTTTAGTGGGTTATTAAAGGAAGTTCGCCTGCGCACAGGCGAAATAGGGTTTTGACGTAGGCGCGAAGTTCGCCTACGCACAGGCGTTAAGGCGTAGGCGGGAAATCCGCCTTCGGCCCTAGAAATGCGCCTTCGGAGGTAGAAATTGTACGGCGCCTTCCGCGCCAGCGCAACAGCGCGGACGAGCAAGGAGCCGCCGGAGTAGTAAAATCCGTACGGACCGTACGGACGGGACGGATGGATGCACTCTTGGTCGGACGGAGTTGCGGCGGCGAGAGCGCCGACGGAGAGACAAGGAACGGACAGTCTGGACGGAGTCGGTTGACCGCGGTCAACGCCTTCCGCATCAGCGCAGCAGCGCGGACGGAATTTGCCTACGCGCAGGCGAGCGCCCGCGCACAGGTGGGTGAAGTTCCGCGCCGGCGGAGATTCCGCCGGGGATTCTGCCTACGCATAGGTGGGAGTTTAACTTTTGTCCGATGCGCGGACAAGCGCCGAGGCAGAGGAGGATAGGCCGGGGAGCGGTACGAACGAGCGTACCGCGCAAGGCGGAAAAGACGCCTTCAGCGCTGCGCATCCATGTCCGCGGCGTAGTACGCTCGCGGAGTTCAAATTCGCCAATTCGAGCGTGTGAGTTAAATCAGCGTCGGCGGAGCGTGAAGCCGCGCGTGAAAGCGGAGACTGTTTTAGCGTAGAGCCGGCGCGGCCATCAAGTGATTCGACCCTCACGATCAAGAGCCGACCATGACCTTCGACCGCGCACGGAGAGCGCCCCATTCTTGAGTTCGCGATTCCATTTTCTAGTGCGAGCTGCGCGCGTCCATCTGCTAGCTGCTAAGCATTCCAGACATCGCCGCGCAGAAGATTACTTGTTGATTGAGAGAGAATTGAGTGCGCGTGGGTTGGAATTGAGTGAGATTAGAGTTTGCCGAGGGAGCAAGGAGCTCGAGCGGAGCAGAGAGAGAATTAGCGAGCAGGCAAATTCCAAGAACGCAATGTCGAGGCTGAACCGATTGCGGATGCTGCCGCTCCGGCTTCCACAGAACGGGTTGCGTGCCTACGAGGAGCGGCTGATTGCAAGAAAGCTCGATTTCTTGCTGTGGGGATGGAACTACATTTGTGTGGATATGGTGCGCGAGTGGCTGGAGCCGCTGGGACCACCTTCGCGCGGATTGCGTCCGCATGTTGATCGGTGGACCGTCCAAGATTGGGCGCAGGCTTTGGGAAGGTGTGCCGGCATCCCAGAGCATCTCCTCTTTGATAGTGAGAGCGTCAAGGTGTCGAAGCAGGACGAGGCGCAATTTGTGGAGTTGTTCAAGCGGGAGAGGTCTACCAAGAATGGGTACAAGACCCGCGACTACAAAGATCGCTTCCGCCAGACTGTGGCGACGGCACTGCTGCAATTACTGCAGCCACACCGCGCCTGCTACATCACCTTGTGGCAGGTTTCTTTTGTGGAGTGCATCATCGAGGGAGCTCCAATTCACTGGGCGAGCATCCTGCACAGAGTGATGCGGCAGCACGCGTTTGAGGAGAACCTGTTTGTGGGGACAGTACAACCTTGTGAGGAAATCGCACGCCCTCGACAGGATGAAGAAGGAGAGACTGGAAGAGCTCACCAGGGATGTGGTGAAGACCACGACAGAATTGATTTCTGAGAAAACTCAGAATCAGATTCTGTCAGAGGAGCTCGTGCGACAGACGCGGTTGTTGGCGGAGTGTCAGCTCGCACGACAAGCGGATGAGGATTTAATCCGCAGGCTACAGTCGGAGTGCGGAAAATTGAGAGCGCAGCGTGCGGAGGCCGAATCGCAGTTGGTGGTAATTGAAGATGATCGCAGGCGAGAGGCAGATCGCACGAAGGAGGAGATGGCGAGGCGTGTAGCCCACGGTCTCAAGGGCTACGCCCACTGGGAAGTGGCGGTGCAGGAGAAACTCACACAGCGTGAGTTAGAGCTTCGCGCAGCCGGGTTGTTGACAGGTGACAGTAGGAGTCGGCGGAAGGTGGCGAAGAAGTTAGACTCTTTTCTGTCGAAGGCGCGGGATACCATGTCCACCCTCGAGGTGGAGGTGTCCGCGGCGTTGCAGCGGTTAGGACTGCGCAGTCGAGCGGAAGACTGGCAGGGTAGGGAGTTAGTGCGCGGCAGTGCGTCGCGCAGGAGACGAAGCACAGGTTCCGCGGAGTGTAGGGTAGCGTGGTTTCGTGCAGGCGTGTAGCGTAGTGCACTGTAGTGCTAGATAGGACTTAGAAGGTATAAAATAGTTCAAGGCGTTTTGCCTTGGGTTCTTTCCCAATTTCGGAAGTGCAGATCAGTAACTCATTTTCTCTGCGTGTTTGTGCCCTTAGTTCTGTCACCACGCAAGAGTGGCTACAACTTGGCGTTCCGCATTTTGTAGCTGGAGGCCTCCGGCCGAATGTTCAGAGCTAGTACATTGGTTAGAGACTTGAGTAGTGCGGATCTACACCTGCGGGTGACTGCCGATACTAAGAGCTAGTGACTAGTTAGATACTTGAATAGTTCCGCCCCTACACCTTCGAGTGTTTGTTTCTGGTTGTACTCCTTAGGGATTTTTCCCCTGAATGCCAAAGTGAAGTTTTGTTACTTCGTGTAAGCCTTGGTTGTAAATTCAGGTTACGCTGCAGCAGGTGCCTTCAGGGTAACCCCTGTAGTATTTCTGGGAATGACAAGTGCCTGAGAATTCAAACTCTTCAATAGACTGTTATTGTGTTACTGGAATGTTTCTTAGTGAGTCCTTCAGTGCGGACCTGTGTTCTCTGCGCGTTTTGTGAGTTGAGAGTGTTGTTCACCGCGTATGAGTGACTTCGATCCGAAGTAGGCAGTCCAAACCGGGTTTCCTACGCTAGCAGCAAGCTAGTGGAAGTGTTGTAAAAGCCGGAGTTGGAAGTCACTACCCGCAGCTTCGCTGAGTGTACTCCTGAGAGACCTTCCCCCCTGAAATCTTGAGTAGAGGTCCTAACGGATCTCTGGGTTGTGTTTCTGTAGTTTCAGGTGTGTGTGTGTGTGTGTGTTACGCTGCACTGTGCGACCTCCGAGTGCGCTCCGAGTGGACACTTGCAGTATTTCTGGGAGTGACAGTTGCTTGAGAATTCAAACTCCTCAATAGTCTGTTAAATGTGACACTTTGTACCCTGTGTGTTCCTCTGTCCCTGTGGGTTCGACCTTTCTACCACTATATTGCAGTTTTAGCCTTTAGTGGGTTATTACATAAGAAGCCGACAACTTCTTTTTGGCGCCGCTGCCGGGGACAGTTGCGTCAACACCGGGGTTTTACGAGCAGCCATGCTCGGTGAATGTCGACTGGAGCTAGTGGGAGCAACCTAAGTGCGATAGCTGCCCGCAAGTTCCGACGAGATTCAGAGAAGGCCGTGGAAGAGACACGGCGTCAAAATAAGAAAAAACCAAAAAGAGTACCTAAGTCTAGTCCGGCAGACATCCTTGGGGAAGCTACCCCTAGTGACTCGGAACCAAACCTGATGCTTACAGTTCTACTAGATATTCCTTGCACGGACCCCCCTCGTGATTTAGAACCGACCGCCCGAGAAACGTCGACAGACACACCGATGGCGGACGGACAAGCCAATGCGCGGCTACCTCAGCCGATTACTAAGCATTCCTATCCGAAGTACAAAGGGAGTGGAGATGATGACGATGTAGATTCCTACATCAAGTTGTTCGAATCAGTGTCCATCGCTAATCGCGAGATCCACGACGAGGACCGACTACGGATCTTTCCAAGTCTTCTACGGAAGAAGGCACGAAGTTGGTACAACCACGAGAGCATCGATCCGAATGGGTTGACAACATGGGCTCAACTGAAGGAGAAATTCCTTCGACGCTTCCGTGAGCTCGGCTACGACAATCGAGTATTGACAAAGTTACGTAACCTGCAGCGGGAGAAGAAGGAGAGTCTGCGTGACTACACCGAGAGATTTCTGGACCTCCTTGACCGAATACCAAAAACGGGACAAGGGTCCCCCTTCTCGGTGCAGCAAGCTGTGGATTGGTATGTGACCGGCTTAACTCGGGAGATGGAAACTTTTTGCCGACGAAGTAAGTGCGATACTATCGAGGACGTGATTGCATCGGCCGAAGCCTTCAAAACTTCCACTCTCAACCGAAGAGGGAGAGAGCGACGGGAGTCGAAGGAGCGAAAACCGAAGGGAGAGCGAAGACGGCGCAGAGGCGCGACACCGTCATCGGAAGAACAGTCCTCGGACGAGAACCGTTCCTCATCCGAAGAGGAAGAAACCTCCTCGTCGGAGGAAGAGAAGAAGAGAAAGAAGCATGGGGCAGCAAAGAAGAAAGGCCCCCGACGAGCAAATATGGACAGAGCGCCAGGAGACATGGCATCGAAGATGGAGACCCTTGTGAAGGACTTCGCCGACCTGAAAGTTCACGTGGTAGGCGGCCAGGATCGACGAAAATCTCCCGGGAGAGTTCGAGCGAACTTGTGGTGCACTTCATGCGGAGCAGTGGGACATGCGAATACTGAGTGTCTTACCACCCGTCCGTCATATCCAGTCAACGCAGTGGAGTGGGCACAACCGTATTATGGGGAAAACCCCCAGTACTATGGAGAGGCAAGTGAAGAGACAGCCTACGCCGTCCAGTCGGTCCCCGCCCCTACTGCAGTTACGCAAGTGTGTAATAACCCACCAAAGGCTAAAACTGCAGTATGGTGGAAAAAAGATCGAACCCACAGGGACAGAGGCAACACACAGAGTAAAAGTGTCACGTTTAACAGACTTTTGTAGAGTTTGAATTCTAGGCGACTGTCACTCCCAGAAATACTGCAGTGCTCGACTCGGAGGCTCAACTCGGAGGAGGATCTCGACTCGGAGGATGCTCGGAGGATGCACGGTACAGCGTGGTCACTCAACACACACACACACACACACCTGAAACTGGCAAAAGCACAACTCGGAGGTCGGTCAGCACCTCCGCTTCGGATTTCAGGAGGAAAGTGTCTCAAAAGTTCACTCAGAGGTTCTGCAGGTAGTGACTCCCACTCCGGCTTTTACTGCCCTTCCGCCAGGAACTAGCGTAGGGTACCCGGACTGGACTTCCCACTTCGGAACGAAGCCCCTTCATACGCCGTGGACGTCACCCTCGACTCTCACACCAAACGCAGGGAGTGCAGATCCGACTGAGAACTTAACTGAGACACGATCCAGTAACGCACACACAACCTGAATTACAAACCAAGGCTTACACGAAGTAATAAAACTTCACTTTGGCATTCAGGGGAAACTTCCCGTAGGAGTACAATCAGGATATGTCACTCGAAGGAGTAAGGGGGAACTGTTCAAGTATCTAACTCGCAGCCGGCTCTGAGCATCAGAAATCACCCGCAGGTGCAGATCCGCACTACTCAAGTCTCTAACCGGGTACTAGCTCTGAACATTCAGCCGAAGGCCTTCAACTACAACATACGGTAACTTCGCTATGCTGCAGCTTCTCTACGTGGTGCTAGGACCAAAATGCACAAACACGCCAAGAAAGTGAGTTCCTGATCTGCACTTCCAAAACTGGAAGAGTCCCAAGGCAAAACGCCTTGATCTACTTTATACCCTCTAAGGTCCTAACTAGCACTACGCTATCCTATCTACTACTCGCAACATCTGCGCGAAACCAAACTATTCTACTGCACTCGGCGGATCCGGTGCTGCGCCTCCTGCGCGCCGGACTGCTCCGCTCGCTGTCTCTACCTTGCCAGTCTTCCGACCGGCTGCGCAACCCAAGGCGTCGGAGCGCTGCAGTGACTTCCGACTCTAAGTGCGCCATAGTGTCGCGCGCACCCGACAAGAAGGTTTCTAATTTCCTCGCCACTCGCCGCCGACTCCGACTGTCACCCTCCGTCAATGCCGCCGCCCAAAGCTCGAACTCCCTGAGTGTGATCTTCTCTTGAGCTGCCACCTCCCAATGGGTGTATCCTTTTAGACAATGGATCACCCGTGTCGCCAACTCTTCTCGCGCCCTGCAGCTGCCTTCCACCTCTGCTAGCTGCATTTCCGCTTCCGCATGCTGCGCCCTCAAATCCGAGCACTCGGATTGCAAGTTGCGCAACAACTCCTCATCCTCCTTGCGGGCTCTTTGACTTTCTTCTAAGGCGCGCGTCTGGCGCGCAAGCTCGGCTGCTAGGACGTGGTTTTGTCTCCGCTCTTCCTGCAATTCCGACTCGATCTTTGCCCGCATTAGCTCGGCATCCGCCTGACTTTTCGTCGCCGCACCCTCCCTCTGCTGCTGCAAGGCTTGGTATAGCTTCTGTGTGACCGCCAGGTGTTGTCGGAGGGCGGTGTTCCTATCCACATATACTTGGCACCTAGAGACCCACCTTGCCACCTTGCTCCTCGTCCTTCGCCTGATAGTCTCCACATAAGACTGCGGTTTTCCAGTACCCGCGTACTTGGATGTCTTGCGATCCAGATATCGCAGGAGTGGGACTATCTGCTCGCACAACACCCCTGTTGGCGTTTTCTGCACCGAATCCGCTTCCTGCTCTTCCGAGCTCGTCTCATCCTCAGTCTCGAGGATTTCAGTCGCCACCGAATCCCTTGGCGACTCTCTGGAACTGTGGCGCGCAGCAGCTTCCGCTGCGACTGCTGCTCCACTGCCTGCTAAAATATCCAGGGCAGTGGGAGATCCCACTGCTTGAGCCCCTGTTCCGGCTCGATCTTTGGTCTCCGAAGGGGTCGACGCCGCAGTGACTCTTGTCACCTTTGCACCGCCCGCTTCTGCTGCCTGTCCTTCCGGCGCAATCTGCGCGGAAGGTGTCTTCGCTGAAGGTGCGTCCGCCGAAGGCGTCCACACACTGGTCGTCGGCCCTGTCCGTCTCGCAGTCGGCGAATCCGGCCGACTCTCTGTTGACCGACTCGCAGTCAACCGACCAGCAGTTGTCCGACTGGGAGTCGGATACACCCTGCGCGTCTTGACTCCACTTGGCCTGCTTGCTGGTGGCGTTTTCCCAGAAGTGCCTTCCGCCGAAGACGACCCTCTGAGGGTTGTTGGCTCGTCAGCCAAACTCTCTTCTGCTTCCGGCCTGCTGTCCGGTTCAACGCGCCGTTCAGTTGGCCTTTCTTCCGCTTGTCGGCCTTCAGTCGCCCGACTCGTAGTCGGCCGACTGTCAGTCCGTCCATCTCCTCCCGAAGGCATTGGTGCCTTCTGTGCAGAGGTATTTGTCGTCTTCCCTAGAATCTGCGCGATTATCTCCTCCTGTGTGAGATTCCGCCGGATCGGAGTACGCCCAAGACGAAGAAACAGGGAACGGACAGACTGGACGGAGACGGCTGACCACGGTCAACGCCTTCCGCGCCAGCGCGACGCCGCGCACGGAATTCGCCTGCGCACAGGCGAGCGCCTGTGCACAGGAGGATGAAGTTCCGCGCCGGCGGAGAATCCACCGAGGAGTCTGCTTGCGCACAGGCAGGAGTTGAACTTTTGTCCGACATGCGGACACACGCGTCGAGGCAGAAGGGGATTGGCCGAGGGGCGGTACGAACAAGTGTACCGCGCAAGGCGGAAAACTCGCCTTCGGCGCTGCGCTCCCATGTCCGCGGGGTAATACGCTCGCGGAGTTCAAATCCGCCAATTCGAGCGTGAGAGTTTAATCGGCGACGGCGGAGCGTGAAGCCGCGCGTGAGAGCGGAGACCGTTCTAGCGTAGAGCCGGCGCGGCCATCAAGTGAGACGCCCTCCACGAGCAAGAGCCGACCATGACCTTCGACCGAGCGGCGGAGAGCGTCCCATTCTTGAATTCGCGATTCCAATCTCTTGTGCGCGCTGCGCGCGTCCATCTGCTGGCTGCTAAACATTCTCGACGTCGCCGCACAGGGGATTTCTTGGTGATTGAGGGAGAAGTGAGTGCGCGGGATTTGGAATTGAGGGCGATTAGAGTTTGCCGAGAGAGAAAGGAGCTCGGGCGGTGCGGAAGTAGAATGAGCGGGCGAGCGAACTCCAGGAACGCAATGACGAGACCGGGCAGATTGCGGATGGTGCCACTTCGCCTACCACAGAACGGGCTGCGCGCTTTCGAGGAGCGCTTAATAGCAAGAAAGCTCGATTTCTTGCTATGGGGATGGAATTACATCTGTGCGAATATGGTGCGCGAGTGGCTAGAGCCACAGGGACCACCCTCGCGCGGATTGCGTCCGCATGTTGATCGGTGGACAGTCCAAGATTGGGCGCAGGCATTGGGAAGATGTGCCGGCATGCCAGGGCATCTCCTTTTCGACAGTGAGAGCATCAAGGTGACCAAGCAGGAAGAGGCGCAATTTGTGGAGCTGTTCAAGACCGGGAGGTCTACCAAGAATGGGTACAGGACCCGTGATTACAAGGATCGATTTCGCCGGACTTTGTCCGCGGCGCTGATGCAATTACTGCAGCCACACCGCGCCTGCTACATCACATTGTGGCAGGTCTCTTTTGTGGAGTGCGTCATCGAGGGAACTCCAATTCACTGGGCGAGCATCCTGCACAGGGTGATGCGACAGCACGCTTTTGAGAAGAAGGGGGGGGCTCTAAACCATCTCTCTCCTTTCCTCATCAATTTTTATCGACAGCGGAATTGTTTGACAGCGGCGGAGCTTGAGCATTTTCCGCCGTTGTCCGTCGACCATCCCGGGAAGTATGTGCGGGAGAATGAGGTCGACACTGATGCAGAGGAGTCACCGACTTCTACCCCATCAAGGCGGAGGGACGAAGGGAGAAACACTCCTGCAGCGCGAGTGCCGCGGAAGCGGCGATGGAGAGAAGAGTCCGAAGAGGAGCAGCATCAAGAACCCTCTGCTCCCATTCGACCGCGGCCGTTGTACGAGTCATACAGCCGGCCGAAGCAGAAGGCACGCAGACTGGTGTTACTAGCCAACAGTGCGGACACGGCGACGATTGCGACGGAGAAAGGAAGTGCGTCGCCAGAGAAGCATGAGGAAGCGCGGACGACCGCAGGAGCAACGGACCACGCTGCAGCCTCGACGGGCGAGAGGCCGCCTACGGGCCAAGGGCCTCCGGAGTTACCACGTGCGTTGCGGACAGGTGTTCCGTTTGCGCACAGACGAGACTCCGCGGACGGACGAGCCTCCGCGGACAGACGATCACAAGTGGACGTAGATCTACGCTTACGCGTGGGAAGGAGCAGTCCGCCTGTGCACAGGCGCTCGCCTGTGCACAGGTCACCTCCACACGTGCCGCCTGTGCACAGGCAGGAATCACCCCCGTTCCAACGTAGGAAGGGGAAGGAGCCGGCAGAAGAGCCGCCTACGAGACACCGGCCCTCGGGGCCAGACCCTCCGGCGCACCACGCGCCGCAATTTGCGCCTTCGGCGCCAGGGCCTTCGAGCCGAGGAGATACGAGCAGGGAGTGTGCGGAGGCCACACTATCGGCGGGTAATCCGCCGGTAGATGCGCCTTCGGCGGTAGGGCCTCAGGGCCAAGGGACATCGGGCGAGCGGCCCCCGGCCATGTCGCCTTTGGCGATGGACGTCCGCGGCGCTACGCCTGCGGCGGACAAGGCGCCGGCATTTGCGCCTGCGCACAGGCCAAGCACAGCCCCCGCGGACCGATCAAGGGACAGCAACAGACGGAGGAGCGGAGTGACTGTCCGCGGGATGAAATTTCGATGCGCGATGCGCAATCAAACCCCGCGCAGCCACCCTCCGCTCGATCGCCTTCGGCGGCGGGCGTCGGCGGCAGAGAGGACACGGTAGACGACCAACAAGCGAGCGGCGGGGATGCCGCACGGGCACATTCGCCTACCGCCTTAGACATTTTGGCGAAGAGCAGCGCGGCTGCAGCCGTGCCTTCGCAGGCAGCACACGTCGACGACGTGCAGCCCCACTCGGGTCAGTCGCCGACGCAATCAATGGCGACTGAAATTCTCCACTCGGATGATGACGACGGAGGCTCCACCGAAGAAATGTCAGGAGCAGAGGACACCGAGGAGGAGGAGGAGGAAATTGTTGGAGCGCCGGCGGCGGCGCTCTCTGAGCAGGTGATTCCGTTGCTGAGGTACTTGGATCGCAAAGTCGATAAATACGCCGACCCACTTCAGCCGGGATCTTACATCGAGTTAGTGCGCAGGCGGACTCGCACTAAAGTCCACACCAGCAAGCTATTAGCTAGAGTGGACCAGGAGTTGAGGGAATTGAAGGAGAAGCATGAATGCTTGTGGGGTCAGTATAAACTTAATCAGAAATTCTACAAGTACTCCGAGAAGGTGAGGGATGGGAAACTGGAAGAGCTCACCAAGGAGCAGGTGAAGGTCACGGAAGCACTAATTTCTGAGCAGGCCCAGAATCGGATTTTGTCAGAGGAGCTCGTGCGACAGACGCGGTTGTTGGAACAGTGTCAGCTCGCACGGCAGGCGGATGAGGAGGTAATCCGCAGGCTACAGTCAGAGTGTGGCGAATTGAGAGCGCAATGTGCTGAGGCCGAATCGCAATTAGTGATAGTTGAAGAGGATCGCAGGAAGGAGGCAGATCGCACAAAGGCGGAGACGGCGAGGCGTGTCGCCCACTGTCTCAAGGGCTACGCCCACTGGGAAGTGAAGGCGCAGGAGAAACTCACACTGCGTGAGTTTGAACTTCGCGAAGCCGGGTTGTTGTCAGGCGACAGTAGGAGTCGGCGGAAGGTAGCAAAGAAGCTCGATGCTTTTCTGTCGAAGGCGCAGGATACTATGTCCGCCCTCGAAGTGGAGGTGTCCGCGGCGTTGCAGCGATTGGGACTGCGCAGTCGAGCGGAAGATTGGCAGGGTAGGGAGTTAGTGCGAGGCAGTCCGCCGCGCAGGAGACGTAGCACAGGTTCCGCGGAGTGTAGTGTAGCGTGGTTCCGCGCAGGCGTGTAGCGTAGTGCAGGGTAGTGCTAGTTAGGACTTAGAAGGTATAAAATAGTTCCAGGCGTTTTGCCTGGGGTTCTTTCCCATCAGATCAGGAACCCATTTCCTTTGCGTGTTTGTGTCCTTGAGTTCTGTCACCACGCACGAGGAGTTACAACTTAGCGTTCCGCATTTTGTAGCTGAAGGCCTGCGGCCGAATGTTCAGAGCTAGTACATTGGTTAGAGACTTGAGTAGTTTGGATCTGCACCTGCGGGTGACTGCCGATGCTCAGAGCCAGTGACTAGTTAGATACTTGAACAGTTTCGCCCCTACACCTTCGAGTGTTTCTTTCTGATTGTACTCCTTTGGGATTTTTCCCCTGAATGCCAAAGTGAAGTTTTGCTACTTCGTGTAAGCCTTGGTTGTAAATTCAGGTTACGCTGCAGCAGGTGCCTTGAGGGTAACCCCTGTAGTATTTCTGGGAATGACAAGTGCCTGAGAATTCAAACTCTTCAATAGACTGTTGTTGTGTTACTGGAATGTTTCACAGTGAGTCCTTCAGTGCGGACCTGTGTTCTCTGCGCGTTTTGTGAGTTGAGAGTGTTGTTCACCGCGTAGGAGTGACTTCGATCCGAAGTAGGCAGTCCAAACCGGGTTTCCTACACTAGCAGCAAGCTAGTGGAAGTGTTGTAAAAGCCGGAGTTGGAAGTCACTGCCCGCAGCTTTGCCGAGTGTACTCTTGAGAGACTTTCCCCCTGAAATCTTGAAGTAGAGGTCCTAACGGATCTCTAGGTTGTGTTTCTGTAGTTTCAGGTGTGTGTGTGTGTGTGTGTGTGTGTTACGCTGCACTGTGCGACCTCCGAGTGCGCTCCGAGTGGACACTTGCAGTATTTCTGGGAGTGACAGTTGCCTGAGAATTCAAACTCCTCAATAGTCTGTTAAAACGTGACACTTTGTACCCTATGTGTTCCTCTGTCCCTGTGGGTTCGACCTTTCTACCACTATATTGCAGTTTTAGCCTTTAGTGGGTTATTACATTGCCAGAGGAACGCACAGGGTCCTGTTCATTATGTAAGTTTTCACATATGTAATTCCAACCCCGAAGGCGCATTTCTTGGGCCGAAGGCGGGCTTTCCGCCGACGCCGAAGCGCCTGTGCGTAGGCGGCCTTCGCGTCCGCCAGTGCATAGGTGTTAGTCCTCCCCGCCTACGAGTAGGCGATATTCGCGGCGGACATCCCGCCGACGTCAAACCCTATTTCGCCTATGCGTAGGCGGACTTCCCTCGTCCGCGCATAGGACTTCCCTCGTCCTTTCCTCGTCTACGAGTAAGCGAAAATCTGTGCATCTTGCAATCTTCACAACTCCCGGAGTCCTCATCCGTTCGTGGCGTTCTTGGGCTCGTTAGAATCAGCGCGTCAAGCTCTTTCCAACGAAACCGTAAACAAGTCGAGGCGTTTAGGAATTGATCAGGTTCTGCAGGATTTCTCTAGCGCCGAAGGCGGATTACGCGCCTTACGCGTAAGGGGTACTCCTTCCGAGCCCGTGTTTAGGGCGGCGCATGTCCCAGACGTTGCGCCCAACTCCTGGATTCTACGAGATCTTTCGAGATTCTCCGAGATCCTCCAGTTTCACTCTATTTTGATGCACCGATGGCTATTTACACTACTGCCGCGGTAAAGTTTTCCGAAAATGTTTTAAATTCCGCAAAAAGCTCAAAAGTGGGGTACCACACGGCCTGCGCATAGGCGGCCTGCGCATAGGCGAGTTGCGAGTAGGAAGCCTGTGCATAGGCAAACGCCTTTGGCGGAAGAGTAAAACCGTCATAACTTTCTCAATTCTTAATGGTTTGACTTAGTTAGGAGCTCGTTGGAAAGAGCTCAACACGCTTGTTCCAACGAGCTCAAGAACGTTTCAAACGAAGCAGGGATCTGTGAGTTATGGGCGTCGGGGGTGACTGTTATAGATAGGCAAAGGTGCGGAAGGGTGTCTTCGGCGGGAGGATGCCTTCGGCGGTGCGCGGAAGAAGATTTCGGACGACGGATGTTGACGTGGTCATGAATAAAGACTGTACAGGTGTGGCGGTGGTGGCAGCGTGAAGTCAGGCGTGGGAAATAGGACGGCGGGGCATGATGTCGCACATGGGAACCAGGCCGTTGCCCATCATCGCGGGAACGGCATTCACGCGGCCTGTGGGTGTCTCGGCCCTTGGACGTTGGAGAGGATTATTCGGCCTGCGAGCTGGGATTGTGTGGTGTGCCATTGTGTGGAGACGCTGGTGGGATCGGTAGGAAGAGTAGGGTGTGGACGTGAGTGATTTTTGCAGGGAAGTGGTGAGAATTAGGAGGGGAGTGTGGAGAGTTCGAAGTAGGAGGAAGAAAACTCTCGTGGGTGGAGAGTTGGATCTGAGATTGAAGTGTGAAATCTGTGAGTCGTATCTGAGAGTGAAATTAAAGTGGGATCTGAGATTGAAGTGAAAATTCGGTGAGTGGGAGCTGAAATGAGAGTGGAAGATTTGAGAATGGGAGCGGCGAGTGAAGTGAAATCTGAGACTGAAATCTGACAGTCAGGATCTGAATTTGAAACTGAAAAGTGAGAGTTAAATCCGAGAGAGAAATCTGGTGGGACCTGAAGGTGGAAATTGAGAAATCGACACTGAAATCTGAGTAGGAATTGAGAGTGGGACTGAAATCGAAGGTGGGAACTGAGGGTGTGAGACTGAAATCTGATACTCGGAATTGTGGGTGGAATCTGATAGGAGGGTGAGATCCCTGAGGGCAAGGGTGTTGAAAGCGTGGAGTTGCTGAGAGTGTAGTCGGAGGGCTGAGCGGAAGAGTGTCTGTGACGGCCAAGAGGATCGCTGGGCTGAGATTGAGTTGATCACTAGGAGGAAGAATCCAGCAAGTGTTGAGAGTAGAATCGTGTTCCCTGGGTGTGAAGGTTGCTATTAGGAAGAGTGTCACCTTTTGCCGCTGGTGTGTCACCTGACTGTGTCCAAGGCAGTGTGTCTAAGATGTGTCACTCATTCTAGGATAAGCCACAGCGGCTGTAGTATTGAGAAAGTCATCCATAGTTGGGTTACATCTTTATGTGACGAAGAGCTTGTCTGCTGCTGTGGTATCCCACTTTTGGTATTTTTGCGGAATTTAAAACATTTTTGGAAAACTGTACCTCGGCAGTAGTGTAAATAGCCATCGGTGCATCAAAATAGAGTGAAACTGGATGATCTCGGAGAATCTTGAAGAATCTCGTAGAATCCAGGAGTTAGGCGCAACCTCTGGGACAGACGCCGCCCTAAACGACGTGCTCTGAAGGAGTACCCCTTTGGCGCAAGGCGCCTAAGCCGCCTTTGGCGCTACGCCTTCAGCGCTAGAGAAATCCCTCAGAATCTAATCAATTCCCAAACGCCTTGACTTGATTAGGGTTTTGTTGAAAAGAGCTTGACGCGGTGATTCTAACGAGCCCAAGAACGCCCGGAATGGATCAGGACTCAGGGAGTTGCGACGGTCAAAAGATACGAAGACCTTCGCCTACGCATAGGTGAGGGAAGTTCGCCTACGCATAGGCGAAATAGGGTTTGACGTCGGCGGGGAGTCCGCCGAGAATGCCGCCTACGCATAGGCGGGGAGGACTTGCACCTACGCATAGGCGGACGGAACTCGCCTACGCATAGGCGCTTCGTCGTCGGCGGGAAGTCCGCCTTCGGGGTTGGAACTTGTACGGCATCTTCGGCGCTAGCGCATCACGGAGGGGCGAGGACCCAACGGAGTAGTAAAATCCGTACGGACCGTACGGACGGAACGGACGAGTGCGCCTTCGGCCAGTCGGGATTACGGAGACAAGAGCGCCGATGGAGAGGCGAGAGAGATGGACAGACTGGACGGAGTCCGTTGACCGCGGTTAACGCCTTCGTCACAGCCGCCTTCGGCGCTGCGCCTGCGGCAAGGGACCTGCGCGGACGAACGTCCTGTGTGCGGACGGAAATCGCCTACGCATAGGCGAGCGCCTACGCACAGGCAGATGAAGTTCTGCGCCGGCGGAAACTCCGCCGGGGATTCCGCCTACGCAAAAGGGAGTTCGACTTTTGTCGTATGCGCGGACAAACGCCTTCGGAGGAGCGGGACTAGCCAAATTGAAGTACGAAGGAGTGTAGCGCATCGGCAAGAAATCCGCCTTCGGCGCTGCGCGACCATGGCCGCGGCGTGGTACGCTGGCGGAGTTCAAATTACCAATTCGAGCGTGTGAGTGAAGTCGGCGTCGGCAGAGCGTGAAGACGCGCGTGAGAGAGAAGGCCGTTATACCGCGGAGCCGGCGCGGCCATCAAGTGATTCGACCTTCACGACTGAGAGCCGATCATGACCTCCTACGAGCGGACAGAGGACGCCCCATTCTTGAATTTGCGATTTCAATTTCTGGTGCGCGCTGCGCGCGTCCACCTGCTAGCTGAGAGATGTTCTAGACATCACCGCGCGGAGAGTTACTCGGTGGCTGAGAGGGAATTGAGTGCGCGACATTTGGAATTGAGAGAAATTAGAGTCTGCAGAGGAAGCAGAAGCGCGAGCAAGAGGCTCGGGCAGAGCATAGAGAGAGTTGCGCGAACCAATTTCAAGAACGCAATGTCGAAATCGATGAGGTTGCGGATGGTGCCACTCAAGCTCCCGCAGAACGGGTTGCGTGCCTTTGAGGAACGGCTGATTGCAAGGAAACTCGAGTTCTTGCTGTGGGGATGGAATTACGTGTGCGTAGACATGGTGCGCGAATGGCTGGACGAGGAACGACCACCTTCGCGCGGATTACGTCCGCACGTAGATAGATGGACTGTCCGCGATTGGGGACAGGCATTGGGGAGGTGCGAAGGTGAGGATGGATACCTCCTGTTCGAGAGTGAGAGCGTCAAGGTAACGAAGCAGGACGAAGCCTCCTTCGTGGAATTGTTCAAGCGGGAGAGGTTTTCCAAGAACGGGTACAGGACCCGCGACTACAAAGATCGTTTCCGCAGGACCCTAGAAGGCTTTTGTTACCAACCAGCAGCGCGGAAACGGCGATGATCGCCACAGAGAAGGAAAGTTCGTCCCTGGAGAAGGATGGGACTACGCGGATGGCCGAAGGGGCAGTAGACCACACTACGCCTTTGGCGGAAGAGAGACGGCCTTCGGGTCAGGAGTTACCACGTGCGGCGCGGACGAATGTGCCGCCTTCGCATAGACCTTGTGGATAGGCGACCCCTTGCGGACGTGGATCTGTGCCTACGCATAGGCAGAGAAAGTTCGCCTACGCATAGGCAGAACTCACCCCCGGTACAACGCAGGAAGGGGAAAGAGCCAGCGGAAGATTCGCCTTCGGCTCAAGGGCCTTTGGGACAAGGCCCTCCGGCGGGAAGAGCGCCGGGATTTGCGCCTTCGGCGCCAGGGCCTTCAAGCCAGCGAGTTACAACCAGAGAGCCGGCGGAAGCCGCGCCTTCGGCGGGAAATCCGCCGGAAGATGCGCCTTCGGCGGAAGGGCCTTCGGGCCAAGGGACATCGGGCGGGCCGCCTTCGGCTCTATCGCCTTCGGAGGTAGACGCCTTCAGCACTGCGCCTTCGGCGGATGAAGCGCCGGGAATTGCGCCTACGCGTAGGCTGGACGCATCCCTCGCGCAGGACCGATCGGTGGAGCGGGACCTAACGGAGGAGCGGATTGTCTGTCCGCAGGATAAAATTCGTGCGCACGATGCACAATTACACCCCGCGCAGGTACATTCCGCACGATCGCCTTCGGCGGTAGACGCCGGCGGCGAAGAAGTTACAGTCGCGGCACGACAGGCGGACGATGGGGATGTGGTACGGCCGCATTCACCCACTACCTTGGACATTTTAGCAGGAAGCAGCGAGGCTGCAGGAGCGCCAGCAGCGGCAGAACACGCAGACATCTCGCAGCCCCACCCAGGCCAGTCGCCGACGCAATCAATGGCGACCGAACTCCTCAATTCGGAGGATGATGAAGAAGGAGGGTCCACGGAATCAGTGTCGGGATCGGGATCCACCGAGGAGGAGGAGGAGGAATTAATTGAAGCACCTGCGGCGGCGCTCTGTGAGCAGGTAGTACCTCTGCTGAGGTACTTGGATCGCAAGATGGAGAAATACGCGGATCCTTGCCAGCCTGGGCCCTACGTCGAGTTAGTGCGCAGGCGAACTTGCACTAAAGTCCACACCATCAAGTTGCTAGCTCGGGTGGACCGGGAACTTAAGGATCTGCGAGAGAAGCATGAATGCTTGTGGGATCAGTACAACCTCAATCAGAAATATTACAAACACTTCGACAAGTTGAAGGATGGGCGACTGGAAGAGCTCACCAAGGAGCAGGTGAAGCTCACGGAAGCACTGATTTCTGAGCAGGCTGAGAATCGGTGTAATAACCCACTAAAGGCTAAAACTGAAAGGGTAACCCTACCTTATCTAACTAGTCACTGGCTCTGAGCATCGGCAGTCACCCGCAGGTGCAGATCCGAACTACTCAAGTCTCTAACCAATGTACTAGCTCTGAACATTCGGCCGAAGGCCTTCAGCTACAAAATGCGGAACGCTAAGTTGTAACTCCTCGTGCGTGGTGACAGAACTCAAGGACACAAACACGCAGAGGAAATGGGTTCCTGATCTGCACTTCTGAGTTTGGGAAAGAACCCAAGGCAAAACGCCTTGAACTATTTTATACCTTCTAAGTCCTACCTAGCACTACACTGTACTACGCTACACGCCGGCACGGAACCACGCTACACTACACTCCGCGGAACCGGTGCTACGTCTCCTGCGCGACGGATTGCCGCGCACTAACTCCCTACCCTGCCAGTCTTCCGCTCGACTGCGCAGTCCTAACCGCTGCAACGCCGCGGACACCTCCACCTCGAGGGTGGACATGGTATCCCGCGCCTTCGACAGAAAAGCGTCGAGCTTCTTCGCTACCTTCCGCCGACTCCTGCTGTCGCCTGCCACCAACCTGGCTACGCGAAGTTCAAACTCACGCAAAGTGAGTTTCTCCTGCGCCGCCACTTCCCAGTGGGCGTAGCCCTTGAGACAGTGGGCGACACGCCTCGCCGTCTCCTCCTTCGTGCGATCTGCCTCTCGCCTGCGATCCTCTTCAATAACCACTAACTGCGATTCGGCCTCCGCACGCTGCGCTCTCCATTCACCACACTCGGACTGTAGCCTGCGGATTAAATCCTCATCCGCTTGCCGTGCGAGCTGACACTCCGCCAACAAACGCGTCTGTCGCACAAGCTCCTCTGACAGAATCTGATTCTGAGTTTTCTCAGACATCAAATCCTGCGTGGTCTGCAACACATCCCTGGTGAGCTCTTCCACTCTATCCTTCCGCATCCTGTCGAGGGCGTGCGATTTCCTCTCAAGGTTGTACTGCCCCCATAAACAGGCATGCCTCTCCTTCAATTCCCTCAACTCCTGGTCCACCCTAGCTAGTAGCTTGCTGGTGTGGACTTTAGTGCGAGTCCTCCTGCGCACTAATTTGATGTAAGATCCTGGCTGAAGTGGATCGGCGTATTTATTGATTTTGCGATCCAAGTACCTCAGCAACGGAATCACCTGCTCAGAGAGCTCCGCCGCCGGCGCTCCAACAATTTCCTCCTCCTCCTCCTCGGTATCCCCTGCTCCCGACATTGCTTTGGTGGAGCCTCCATAATCATCATCCGAGTGGAGAATTTTAGTCGCCATTGATTGCGTTGGCGACTGTCCCTAGTGGGGCTGCACGTCGTCGACGTGTGCTGCCTGCGAAGGCACCGCTGCAGCCTCGCTGCTCTTTGCCAAAATGTCTAAGGCGGTAGGCGACTGTGGCCGTGCTACATCCCCGTCGCCCGCTTGTCGGTCTTCAATCGTGTCCTCTCTGCCGCCGACGTCCGCCGCCGAAGGCGATCGAGCGGAGGGTGTATGCGCGGGGTCTGATTGCGCATCGCGCACCGAAACTTCGTCCCGCGGACAGTCAGTCCGCTCCTCTGTCAGGTGCTGCTCCCTCGATCGGTCCTGCGCGGGGGCTGTGCCTGGCCTGTGCACACGGCGGACGTCTATCGCCAAAGGCGACATAGCCGGGGGCCGCTCGCACGATGTCCCTTGGCCCTGAGGCCCCAGCGCCGAAGGCGCATCTACCGGCGGATTACCCGCCGATGGTGCGGCCTCCGCACGCTCCCTGCTCGCATCTCCTCGGCTCGAAGGCCCTGGCGCCGAAGGCGCAAATCGCGGCGCGTTGTGCGCCGGAGGATCTGGCCCCGAAGGCCGGTGTCTCGTAGGCGGATCTTCCGCCGGCTCCTTCCCCTTCCTATGTTGGAACGGGGGTGATTCCTGCCTGTGCACAGGCGGCACGTGTGGAGGTGACCTGTGCACAGGCGACTTGCTTCTTCCCACGCGTAGGCGTAGGTCCACGTCCGCGTGTTGTCGTCTGTCCGTCGAGGCTCGCCTGTGCGCAGGCGGAACACCTGTCCGCAACGCACGTGGTAACTCCGGAGGCCCTTGGCTCGTAGGCGGCCTCTCGTCCGTCGAGGGTGCAGCGCGGTCCGTTGCTCCTGCGGACGTCCGCGCTCCCTCGTTCTTCTCCGGCGACGCACTTCCTTTCTCTGTGGCAATCGTCGCCGTGTCCGCGCTGTTGGCTGGTAACACAAGCCTGCGCGCCTTCTGCTTCGGCCGGCTGTATGATTCGTACAACGGCCGCGGTCGAATGGGAGCCGCGGTTTCTTGATGCTGCTCTTCTTTGGACTCCTCTCTCCATCGCCGCTTCCGCGGCACTCTTGCTGCAGGAGTATTTCTCCCTTCGTCCCTCCGCCTTGACGGAGTAGAAGTCGGTGACTCCTCTGCATCAGTGTCGACCTCATTCTCCCGCACATACCTCCCGGGATGGTCGACGGACAACGGCGGAAAACGAGCAAGCTCCGCCGCGGTCAAACAATTTCGCTGTCGATAAAAATTGATGAGGAAAGGAGAGAGATGATTTAAAGTTCCCCCCTTCTCCTCAAAAGCGTGCTGTCGCATCACCCTGTGCAGGATGCTCGCCCAATGAATTGGAGTTCCCTCGATGATGCACTCCACAAAAGAGACCTGCCACAATGTGATGTAGCAGTCACGGTGTGGCTGCAATAATTGCAGCAGCGCCGTAGACAAAGTCCGGCGGAATCGATCCTTGTAATCGCGGGTCTTGTACCCATTCTTGGTAGACTTCCCCTTCTTGAACAGCTCCACAAATTGCGCCTCTTCCTGCTTGGTCACCTTGACGCTCTCACTATCGAAGAGGAGGTGCCTTGGCATGCCGGCACATCTCCCCAATGCCTGCGCCCAATCTTGGACCGTCCACCGATCAACATGCGGACGCAATCCGCGCGAAGGTGGTCCCTGTGGCTCTAGCCACTCGCGCACCATATCCACACAGATGTAGTTCCATCCCCATAGCAAGAAATCGAGCTTTCTTGCTATCAGGCGCTCCTCGAAAGCGCGCAGCCCGTTCTGTGGTAGTCGGAGCGGCAGCATCCGCAATCGGCCCAGTCTCGTCATTGCGTTCTTGGAGTTCGCCCGCTCGCTCATTCTCCTTCCGCTCCGCTCGAGCTCCTTTCTTCCTTGGCAAACTCTAATCGCCCTCAATTCCAAATCACGCGCACTCACTTCTCCCTCAATCACCAAGAAATCCTCTGCGCGGCGATGTCGAGAATGCTTAGCAGCCAGCAGATGGACGCGCGCAGCTCGCACTAGAGAATGGAATCGCGAATTCAAAAATGGGACGCTCTCCGCCTCTTGGTCGAAGGTCATGATCGGCTCTTGCTCGTGAAGGACGACTCAATTGATGGCCGCGCCGGCTCTACGCTAAAACGGTCTCCGCTCTCACGCGCGGCTTCACGCTCCGCCGTCGCCGATTATACTCTCACGCTCGAATTGGCAAATTTGAACTCCGCGAGCGTACTACGCCGCGGACATGGGTGCGCAGCGCCGAAGGCGGATTTTCCGCCTTGCGCGGTACACTCGTACGTACCGCTCCTCAGCCAATCCTCCTCTGCCTCGGCGCGTGTGTCCGCATGTCGGACAAAAGTTCAACTCCCGCTCCGCTCGCAAGCGGACTCCTCGGCGGATTCTCCGCCTGCGCGGAACTTCACCCTCCTGTGCACAGGCGAGCGCCTGTGCACAGGCGAAGTCCGTCTGCGTCGATGCGCTGGCGCGGAAGACGTTGACCGCGGTCAACCGACCCCGTCCAGACTGTCCGTTCCTTGTCTCTCCGTCGGCGCTCTCGCCGCCGCAACTCCGTCCGTCCAAGAGCGCATCCATCCGTCCCGTCCGTACAGTCCGTACGGATTTGACTATTCTGGCGGCTCCTTTCTCGTCCGCGGCGTTGTGCTGGCGCGGAAAGCGCCGTACAATTTCTACCTCACAAGGCGCATTTCTAGGGCCCAAGGCGGATTTCCCGCCGACGCCGAAGCGCCTGTGCGTAGGCGAACTTCGCGCCTACATCAAAACCCTATTTCGCCTGTGCGCACGCGAACTTCCTTCGTCCGCGCATAGGACAAAACTTCTCCGCCTGTGCATAGGCGAAGAGCTGAGTATCTTACAATCTTCATAACTCCCGGAGTCCTCATCCGTTGTTGGCGTTCTTGGGCTCGTTGGAATCAGCGCGTCAAGCTCTTTCCAACTAAGTCACGGCGTCCGGGGGTTGACCTAAATATCAAGGATTTCCCTACCGCCGCGGACGCAGCGCCGAAGGCGGATTTTGCGCCTTGCGCCGTAGGGATCCTAACTGCAGAGCTCGCAGGGAGGGTGGTGCCCTTCCTTACCGGTGCACCCAACTCCTAGATTCTACGAGGTCCCTCGAGAATCTCTGCGATCTTCCGAATTCACTCTGTTTTAATGCACCGAGGGCTATTTACATTGCTGCCGTGGTACTGTTTTCCAAAAATGTTTCAATTTCCTCAAAATTACCAAAAGTGGGGTACCAAAATCGGATTTTGTCAGAGGAGCTCGTGCGACAAACGCGGTTGTTGGAGCAGTGTCAGCTCGCACGACAGGCGGATGAGGAATTAATCCGCAGGCTAAAGTCGGAGTGCGGAGAATTGAGAGCACAGCTTGCGGAGGCCGAATCGCAGTTGGTAGTAATTGAAGACGATCGCCGGCGAAAGGCAGATCGCACGAAGGAAGAGATGGCGAGGCGAGTCACCCACTGCCTCAGGGGCTACGCCCACTGGGAAGTGGCGGCGCAGGAGAAACTCACACTGCGTGAGTTAGAGCTTCGTGCAGCCGGGTTGTTGACAGGTGACAGTCGGAGTCGGCGGCGAGTAGCAAAGAAGCTGGATTCTTTTCTGTCGAAGGCGCGGGACACCATGGCCACCCTTGAGACGGAGGTTTCCGCGGTGTTGCGGCGTTTGGGACTGCGCAGTCGAGCTGAAGACTGGCAGGGTAGAGAGTTAGTCCGCGGCAGTCCGTCGCGCAGGAGGCGAAGCACAGATTCTGCGGAGTGTAGTGTAGCGTGGTTCCGTGCAAGCGCATAGCATAGTGCAGTGTAGTGTTAGTTAGGACTTAGAAGGTATAAAGTAGTTCAAGGCGTCTTGCCTTGGGATTTTTCCAGTTTCGGAAGTGCAGATCAGGAACTCATTTTCTCCGCGTGTTTGTGTCCTTAGTTCTGTCACCACGCAAGAGGAGCTAAACCTTGGCGATCCGCATTGTGTAGCTGAAGGCCTTCGGCCGAATGTTCAGAGCTAGTACATTGGTTAGAGACTTGAGTAGTTCGGATCTACACCTGCGGGTGATTGCCGATGCTCAGAGTCAGTGACGAGTTAGATACTTGAATAGTTTCGCCCCTACACCTTCGAGTGTTTGTTCCTGATTGTACTCCTTCGGGATTTTTCCCCTGAATGCCAAAGTGAAGTTTTGCTACTTCGTGTAAGCCTTGGTTGTAAATTCAGGTTAAGCTGCAGCAGGTGCCTTCAGGGTAACCCCTGTAGTATTTCTGGGAATGACAAGTGCCTAAGAATTCAAACTCTTCAATAGACTGTTATGGTGTGTTACTGGAATGTTTCTCAGTGAGTCCTTCCGTGCGGACCTGTGTTCTCTGCGCGTTTTGTGAGTTGAGAGTGTTGTTCACCGCGTGTGAGTGACTTCGATCCGAAGTAGCAAGTCCAACCCGGGTTCCCTACGCTAGCAGATCGAGTTCGAGAGTTATGCGCCTTGCGCCGAAGGAGAACTCCTTCATAATCGATCGTTCAGGTCGGGCGCCTGTTCCGGACATTGCGCACAACTTCTGGATTCTACGAGATCATGCGAGATCCGCGATTATCCATTTTCACTCTATTTAAATGTACCGATCACCATTTACACGGCTGCTGCGGTACTGTTTTCCAAAATTGTTTTAAATTCCACACAAAAGCAAAAAGTGGGTCACCACACAAGATAGAGTCACTTAATAGCTACATCTTTCTTGATACCAACCTTGCGTCCGTGATTAATCATTACGCCGTAGCCCTTACTGAACACTTAAGCTTGCACTGTTGGTAGCGCAACGTCCAATGTTGCGTTGAAAACCTCTGGAGATGGAGCCAGCCTGTCCATTTTGAGATAAGATCACTCTGAACAATCACAGACATAACTTCTTAAGCAATTTATATAATTTTTATACGATGAAATATTATTAGCATAAACTTAGGTATAATTAGCGGCTTCCTATATTTAGATTAGATTAAAACCATTCTCAAATTTATCTGGTCTTAAAGATAATGTTAGGCATCATCTATCTTCTGGTTTGGACCAAAGAGAGTAGGCGCGGCCTAAGTTTACGATGATGTAGTAGATTCTAGATAGGTTATTCTCTTCATTGCATCGCCAAGATATGGATTTTCTGGACGGACAGTCGACTCAATGACTCTGATACTTACTCTGATTTTAAGCTATAAAAGCGGTTATCTAAAACCTAAACCTGTATTAGCCGGAAGTTGTTTCATCCTTACTTAATGCTAGATACAGTCACGAGCACATTATATGGTCCACGCTTCTTACTGTGAGGAGAATCACGTCTCGAGCTCCACACTCAAGATGCTCAGGTTTCATGGACACACAGCAAGGTCAATGCTGCCGGCTTAAAGAGTATATTTTAGAACATTGCAGCTCTTGGGCATGGTCAAGGTGAGGGATCGAGAAACTTTTTTTATCTATTTATTTAGAACTGAAAAACAATAGGTGGTCTCTTGCAGAAGTTCCGCCAGATCCACTGGCACATTGTGGAGCAGGAGGACATCACAGCAGGGAGAGGCGACGAAATAGTTTTTCGATATATTTCTTTAGAACTGAAAAACGAAAGGTGGTCTTGTGCAGAAGTTCCACCAGATCCACTGGCGCATTGTAGGGCAGAGGACATCGGAACAGGGATCGACGCCGACATCCTCATTTTGATGCCCGGTTACTTTCACTCCCACGGCTTGAGGAACGATATGAAGACAATATAGTGTGAAACTGATGCTGGGAAAGTGAACAAAAGAGTTTCTGTAGAAATAGAATGTTCTACAGTGAGTGAGTAATACAAAATTTTTCAATGATGCCTGTATTAGATCTCAAATAGTAATTTATCAAGACCAAGTATTCTATTGGAATATTCTGGCTTCGGCATGTACTAAGCGTCCATTACAGGTTTCAAGGAATAAACAGCCTCTATTGATTTTTGTTTTTCTGAGATCTTGCCTCTCAAAGTCGACTTTATACGTATATAGAAAATGAAGAGAACTATATTCGAATAGTTGGCAGTGGAAAGAAAGAAGAAGGATACCGGTTGGCCAAAGCTGATGATGCGCTACCGTATCATCAGCTTTCACCTCGGAAGCCAAGTTAGAAGGTGGTGTTTTAGGTCGGTGTTGTTCCATCAACCTTTCTTCCATGTATGTGCACTTTATACTATAATCAGATATATTGCAGCATCTTTGGAGAGAGAAGTCTGCTGGTGCCCTTTGTGGTTAGGTGAGCATGATTTCTCAATTCTTCGCAAAATCGATGGATCAATCCTTCATGTAGAGAGTTTATTATCTAGAGAAACTAACCAAATAGGTTCTGTTCAGATATTTTCAGAGTCCGGCCGTACTTGCTCTCAGCTTTGGCAATGATTCTCGTCACATTCTGTCCTTTTGTCCTCTACAGCTGCACCATCTCATGATCCCATGGCAACAGTAAGGCTGTATGCATAAACGTGAATAATCTCACATAAGAATACCGACGCTATTGGGTCTGGAATAAAGAGTTGTGCATCCGCATATGCAGGATAGATTCTCCACTCTTGGTAAAGCGAAGAACCACTAGGTTAGTGTGACGCCATTGATCATAAGTAGCAACTTCTCTACCATGAAACTTTTTAAGGTCATGCAACAAATGGACCCACTCCTTCGGCCTTCTCTTTGATCGAGGTGAATGTTGCCCAGATCACTGTCCACATGCTCACAACCGGATCTAAACAGTGTATAGTAGGAAGGACATTCCTAACACCGGCACTGCTTCTTGGTCATGCACTGGCATCAGCCCTGGTTTACTCTTCGTCAACAGTTCCAGAATTGAAGTTAGTATATTCTTCGCCCGTCTGAGGATTCCTTGTGTATGATGCGTCCTATAAAACCCACACCTCTTGACTTCACTTTCCACATTCAAGTCTTGTCCGCTTGGACAAGCTTGTCAACTTATCAGGGCCGCTCCCGGTCCTTCATTGGCTTCGCCCATTTATTGCACCTTATGCACACCGTAAGCTTTAGTTTTAGTTAGTGTAGTTAAAATTTCGAACTCCTTACCTCTGAGTCCAGAGAAGTTAGTTGTTTTCTGCGAAATAAGGTGTGTTTCTATCGTGCTAACAGGGCTACTGCTTGTTAAACATAACAATTTTTTGCGAGGCAATTTCTTTTGGTTTGTGATATACTTTCTCCACAAGCATGGAATCCACCTGTATCTCTTCCCTCACTTCAATGCATTGACTTTCGAAGGTATAAAGCAAGCAATGACTAGCAAGACACTTTGAGTTTTACTTGTCGCAAATCAGATTCTAAAATTTGAGCAAAATCCTATGAATATATTGCCTGAGTCCACTGACTTACTTGAATCTACATTTGTACAAATGCAGTGCAACTTGATCCTTCACCTTCGAAAAATGGCGTCCAAATGTCTCCAAACTTCCCTACAGAGATCACAATGCTGGGGAAGGGACAGTGCTTCAAAAACCCAGCAGCACCTCACGTGGGCTGTCTCCATCTGCGCCTTTGTGTTCTGCTTGCAAGCCCTTCTCGGAACGGTGGACGCAGAACCAGTACTTGCGTCCAGTCTCGGCTTCTGCAAAACTGTGCCAGTGCTCAAGGGAGCTCCACTGCATTGCTGCCTGCCTGCTCCCAAGAGGACACCGATCAGATTCAGATTTCCTCTTATTCCTCGTAACCTCGCCGGTCGCCTGTTACTGCGCGAGAGGAAACCCGCGCACGTCGTGCAGAAGGACCCCGAGTATGTCAGGAAGTACAATCTAGCTTACGCTAGAATGAAGGCGCTCCCGGACACCGACCCGCGGAGTTTCCTCAATCAGTGGAGGGTCCACTGCTCCTTCTGTAACGAGGCCTTCAAGCAGCGAAAGACTCCAGGCCCTCTGGGCCCTGAGACCGGCGTTCCGCTGCAGGTGCACTACAGCTGGACCTTTCTTCCGTGGCATCGGATCTATCTGTACTACCACGAGAGAATTCTTGCCAGTTTGATCAACGATCCCACCTTCGCCCTCCCCTTCTGGAACTGGGACAACCAGCTCGACCAGGACGCGGCGATGATCCCCGCCATGTTCCTCCCCAACTTCAGCGTTCCCAACGCTGCCCTGTTCGACGAGTTCAGAAACCCCAACCACATGCCTCCCAAGATCTTGCACCTGGGATACAACTCCAAGCTCGAAGCAGAGGGCAAGCAGAACCTGACCAACCAGCAAATCAGATACGAGAACTTGTGCGTAATGTACAACCAGGTGGTCACGAAGATCAGCGCTCGAGACTTTCTCGGCGGACCTTACGTCGTCGGGACTGACAACTCCGCGGCGACCGTCAACGCCAGCGCCGGTGAGGTGCCCGGAGAGTCCGGTGGCATGGAGAATGCCCACAACGTCGCTCACGAGTGGACAGGGCTCATCAACGACCCCAATCACCCCGACAACGAGGACATGGGCAATTTCATCTATGCCGCTCGGGATCCCATCTTTTACAGTCATCACTCCAACGTCGACCGCCTGTGGGACGTGTGGAAAACCATCCCCGACAAGGTCACGAAATCCGGTAACAGGAAGAGAATGGATTACACTTCCACTGACTTTTTGGACACCGAATTCACTTTCTACGACGAAAATCAAAACATGGTTATCGTCAAGGTGAGGGACAGCCTCGACAGCTCCAAGCTTGGGTACAAGTTCACGGACGTAAGTAAATCGGACAACATGTGGATAAAGTATGAGCCACTGCCTCCCCAACAGTCGTCCAAGAAAAGCAATTCCAGTGACTATCCCGCAGCAGCTCCATCAGGATACAACTACATTGGCACGGATCCTGTTAGTTTTAGGCTGGATCGTCGAGCTCCGACGAAGGAAATCGCTCGGCAGAGGGGAGTGAAGAATGTGGAGCTGTTGCAGGAGAACGTCTTGCTGGAGAAGGTCAAAATCCCACATTCAGAATACGCCAGATTTGACGTGTTCATCAATTACCCGGCAGCTAATAGGCAGACGCATCTGTACATGTCGGAGTACGTGGGTACATTCACGCATCTACCCAGCGGCATGGTGGATATGAGCAAATCTGTTTCTGAGTCATCTAGCAAATCAGACGACAAGTTCCGAATTGTAACCATCCGCTACTGCGTCAATGCGGCGCTGAAACGACTGGGCATCACAGATTACAACACGGACATCGTAGTAACCATAGTCTCCAAGGGCGCCCGGAACAGCGGCCCGAAGACCGGGTTCACGTTCACCAACCTGAAACAAGACTTCCAGTAACTGTGACGAGAAAGCCATGTCCCAGTTTTGGTTCACTCATGGCTTTATCTTTTAGATCTTCATCATCGAAGAGGAAAATTGGTTTCCAATTGACTAGAAAAATTCACATTCATTTGAATACTACAACAGAGCAGGCTTAGTACTTGAAGCTTAGTTTTAGAATCACTGACAAAGTAGGGCCCAAGGGCAAGCCCCCACGCGTGGGGGACATTACCAAATGTTAAATTAGTTTGAGATAAGAAACATTCATGCACATTGATGCATTATAAACAAGTATGGGAGCATCATTCCAGAATATTCACTCGTTTTCTCTGTAATTATTTATTCTCCAAAATGTTTTTCCCATCCACGAGAACCACTTTACTTAAGGTGTACATTTCCTCTTTCTTTGTATTTTCTAAGAGCATTTGACTGATAATCAGGTGAAAAGTTTCGCATATTCGATAAGTACACAATATATATACTTTTCTTTCGATATGACTTTAGGGTAAAAATATATAATTTACGTTCTTTTCAGTACTGTATCTTACGTGAGGTCTTTTTCTTTTAATTAAAAAATGTATGAAAAATAGAAGGACATTTTTGTAGCAAAAAAAAATTTCCCCTCAAATATGTCTCTTTAACATTCCCTGTTAAGATTCAAGTCTTGGTCGTGCATGGAAATTGGATTCTTTTGATACTCAGAAGTTTCATGCTACAACATTGTACCATTGAAACAAAATTGTCAAATTGCTTTTATTCGGTTATTATAGAAGCAATCTGATGAGTTTCAAGACGAAGGACAATGAGACAGATATACAAAATCACATTGATTTTTTCAAGGAACTTGTTGTAAACTTTGTAACAATTAGAATTAGTATTTTGGTTGTAGAATTAGTTGTAGAATGAGAATTCTTTCTAAAGAGAGCGGCGAAATCATCGCAAAGTCTGATAATTTGATGCGAGTTAGGACTCTTTCAAATTTCTAGATAGTTCTTGTATAGGAAACTGCAAACTATCAATGTATTAAGCCAATATGCAAATCAAGACACACAAACAACAGTTTGAATATAGTCATTTTCATCTGCCGTGAAGAAAAAATGTTGGATTGAAATATCTATTGGTTTTAGAAGTTGAGTAAGGATGCGATGTTTTCTGGATTTTTAATAATCAGCAAATTATTTCTACATTTTCCACAAATGCAGTAATATTATTGCCCAACCTCAATAGTCTTGCAATTGAAATCGAGTTTGAGGCACATTACTTCAAGTTGTTTCTTACAGTATTTGTTCTATTTTGTCTATTTATGCGGTGTGAAAATAAAATACTTGCAAAACATAAAACATAAATCAATGCTTTATTTCCTTGAATTAAAACAATTGAAAATTCTCATTTTTATACGATGTTGTGTAGGAAAACTATTATTGGCTGAAAGAGCTAAAGAAGGAAATTTTGGATTAGACTAACAGTTGGACTAATTCAGGTACAAAAAGACATGAAGTGATAGGTACAATAATAGCAATATATTATAAAAACATCGTTGAAATTGACAAAATACTTATACAAATAGGCTCAAAACGGTGATAAATAATGCTATAAAGAAGATGCTTGTATAAATGATAATATTTTGATACGAAGATGCTCTGGCTTGTAAAAATTACTGCTGCAAAGAATCTAAAGAAGGGATAATGTGCAAGTACATGATACAAAGATATCAAGCCAAAATATCCCAAAAATAATTCATCAAATGGAAAATAAAAACAAAAACTTAGATGAATGTTAGTAAAATTAGTAGAATAAAAAAAACATAAGTGAAAAAACTTATTGAAACCTTTAGAAACATGAGGTGTTGAAAAGACTAGTAGTCGACAAATTCAAGAGTAAATGAGAGAAAAATGGCAAAAGACTACAAATTGATCATGGTGAAAAATATGGAACACAAACATATCAAAACAAGTTTTACAGATTTTGAGATCCATAAATCAAACATTTTTTTGTTGTGAAATTATCTAAAAATTGGTTATGATGTTCTTCATTTGATTAAGTTTTCTATCAAATCTATACATGACAAAAGAACTTGAAGTCTTTTATACAGATGATTGAGCATCTTTGTTTTAATTTATTTCTATTCGAAGATTAAATTATCTATCAAGGAAGATATAAATAACTTGTTTATTTTTATTTGATTGAAAAAATAAAAAAGTATATAAAATTTTGATAGGCTAGACTAAATATAAGTTCAAATAAGTGGCATGATCAAATTCTGGAAGTTTCAAAGTTCTCAATGACATGTTGCCATCTTGAGTTAGACAAATAAATTTCTAGAACATCAAGGTAGGTAAATGTTATGTTTGTATATAATCTTACTGGAAGTAAATTACATGTTTGTTTTTATTATTTAAATTATCATGGTTATTTTTGAATGAGGTGAAATAGAGAGGTAGGGATAACAACTGAAACTAGTTTGAATATAACTTTGTGTAAATCCTTATTTCATCAATAAAGTGTTATTTTTGTAAAGTATCTTGGAGATTCATTGAAAGTTTGTGTTCAAAGATTACTTTAGAGATTGTGGGAGAGGTTGTTTAGATTCCTGCATAATGGTGGAATTCTACTGTGTTAGAGTAATGATGAGCCGACAAAAAGTCATCAAAGGCGTATGTCAGTATCAATCGGCTCGGAAATCTTTTATACTAGAATTAAAAGACAATTTTGGAAGAAGTAGTCCAGTAAGTTTGACATGAAGTAACAATGGAATTTTATACACTGATGATGATAAAATAGAGGAGAATTTATCAAGAGAAAAGATTAGAAATTTAATCAAAAGTATAAGGTGATTTTTACACTTAAAAGAATGAAATTTGGGATAATTACAGTAGCCTCACAAGATTTTGATCAATAAATTATATATCAAAGAAATTCGAAAATGTGCGTTTTTTTTTTTTTCACTTGGTTGGATGCATGTTGAGTAAATATTGGTTACAATAAGCTGTTATGAAGATGCAAAATTATTGACTTTCAAAGAATTATTATAAACACTATTTCTTTTACTACCTAAGAAATTTACTCTATAAAACTTCTTGAAGGAGGTATTTTTTCATGAAAAATGTGAAAAAATATTTTTGTGAATTTTAGTATTGATTGAAGCCACGGATTGACCATATTATCATTTGGAAACTTTGAAATTTTTTTCATATTATGTTGGCTTCATATCTCTGATATGTGTGATTTGAATTTTTAAGTTTTGAATCTTGCACTTTGTATTTTCTACCAGCCCTCTAGTACATCTTTCGGCTTCTTTGAAAGAGTTGTTTTCACCACTTTAGGGCTTTTTCATACTAGCTCTTTGCCACGCATTTTTGTAGCAGTATTTATTCAATAGTGTGACCATCATTGTAGTTGTCTTTTTTCAATGTTATGTGCATCTTCGTAACAATACTTTCTAATAATTTTAATTCTATTTGTACCAGCATTTTTTAATCCATTTGGACATCTTCATAGCAAGTTGTAACAGTGGTCAATAAACTCATTCCAAGATGAAAATAATATGATCAAAATGATTGGATAACATGCTGCGAAGATGCCTAAACATATGATAAATTGCTATTACTTGATGAAGATGTGCTTTATCTTGATGATGTATTTGATATCATTTAAATATATTGTATCATCAATTTAATAACAATTGAATGACATTTTCAGAAGCTTTAAATTGTGAATACTTCTTGGAACATTTTGGTTGAGTCATCAAACTTCTGCAGTGGATTGAAATACCAAATAAGAAATGTCATGCAATTTATATTATTCAAATGTTCGAAAGTTATATTTTGGAACTATCTAGGTTAGGAAAAATTACTTTTTATTCTCACTAGATGAAATATATATTCCTTTTTTTAAGCACATTTTGACATTCAAGGGAGATTGAAGTTTTTTTATAATGACATGTAAAAAACAGTAGCCAACCAGAAGTTGAATCAATGTAGAGATAATAGTTAATTTATCAGCAAAGAAAGAACTTGTAGAGAAAAGATTTCGTTAAGTTGATCTTTTCAATTTATTATACTTGTGTCTAATCACAAATTATTACAAGTCATATTATTTCAACTACAAGAAATTAAAGAATAGGTATAAATCATTGCACTAAAGACCCATTTGTTGGTAAAATTTTGGAAAAAGACGAAAGATGTATGTATCAAACCTGATATATTGGAAGAAAAAAACTGTAGTGTTTTAAAAGAAATTTTCTTAACAAAAAATCATAATTTTAATAATGCATATGACTTATTATCATTTATCATACTCAAAAGTATTATGAAGACTTTGCGCAAAGTAACAAAATATTTTGGAAAGAAGAAAAAATTGTTCTCAAATATACAAAGAAATGCTTTAGACTAGCTTGGCAAAACAGGTTTAAGAAAAAGTGTGGTTAAAATAGAATAATGCATACGCTGTGTTATCAATGAAAATATTTATCAAGGTGACAAGATTTGAAAAGTTGTGCATAAATTCAAAGGCAAAATATTGCTTCATGATTTGTGGTTGAATAATGGACTATTGAAGTATTGATTTCTAAAGAGACAACACTGAAGCCATCAATGGAGATGTGTTATTATTGGATGAAAAGATCCGATAAATCTAAGTATACACATGTTTATATTGCTAAGACGCAATCTAAAGCATGGGTAGAATTACAGAGAAGAATTGAAGAAATAAACGTAGATGAAGAATTCTAGGTGAATCAATTTAATAGAATATAGGTTAGACATGTTAACTACTAGCATATTTTATCTCAGGTCTAACTTATATACAAATTTTTGATAGCTCATTATGTTTATAGAGTATTGAGTTTCATCTATACTCAAAAGTTTAAATACATTATTACACAAATTTTTCATTCATCATTCAACACAAAACCTTAATTTTTCATTCAAAAGACAAATACTTACAACAAGACCTCTGAAAATTTATTTGAGAATATATTTTTTACCTCTCTATGTAACGTATTCTAAAAAGATTAATCTTGGTATATATTTAATAACAGAAATATTACAAGGCAACATATCATTGGTCTAACTGGATTTTATTTCTTACTTTTCTTGAATTGAGCTGGCGAGAGTTTGAAACTTCTGATATTTTAAATTGCCATTTAATCCAAATTTTGACTAAGTCTAACAAATGAAAATTCTACTTTTTAATCAACCCAATCAAAATTAACATGCTGTCAAAATCTTATTTTTTTGATATTTAAACTTTGATAGGATAAAAGATATTGATTACATTACACGCTTTGCAAGGAATACTAGTTTGAAACGAATTTGTCAAAAATCTTGTGACATTTTTGCGAACAAAAAAAATCACTCTCTCAAATATAAATTCCAGATTTAACTTTGGATCAAATTTCTTATCTAAAGATATATTTCATTTTCAACTTTAGATCAATTGTTTCTATGCAATCAATTTTTTTTTACTTTGTAAAAATTCGTTGTAAATTTTAAATTTCTTTATTATTTTTTCAGAATTTCACTCATGAATCAATCCTTGCTATTAAACTTAATTTCTATGAAAATTATTACATTCCACTGATCTACTTGATCCTCTAGAAGCTTTTTTGTCCTTGACATGAGATGAAGACATGCGATTCTGGACCTTGAAACTTCTCAATTTTCAACCTGTCACTAAGGTCAACTTTTGACTTGTTCTTACTTATGAAAATTATACTTTTTAATAAAATCATGTAATTAAATTTAATCTTCATTATAATCTAAAATTTGATAGATACAAAATGAAAATGCTCTACCTTACTTACAAATGTATTTCAATTATTCTGCCAAGTTTAGACCAAAGTTACAATAATCTAATCTTTAAATTAAGAATAAACTTTCATTCAGTGTGTACATAGTGTTTTTAAGTAAACTTTGAAGCCCAAGTAAAAATTACTTTCAAATCATTAGTTGATTGCAAAATTAGCACCAAAATTTTACTTTTTTGAGCTTAATTAGGCTAAATTATGCTTTTTAGCACATGATAAGCATAATTAAAATTTTCAAAAAATTAGAGAATACTATCTTCCACAAAGAAAATAATATACCAGTACAATTCAAAGTAACATTGTAGTTATCTTTTTAAAAAAACTTTTTTTGGTTCGCACAAACAATACAGAAAAAATAAATTATATAAAAAGACAATTGCAGGCCAAAGCGATTGTCACACCAGCCGGATTTTCTTGAGTTTAAAATATAGCGTAGAAAACATTGAGAAGAGTGAATAAAAGTATTCAAATTCAAATATCAAAGGGATTAATTCGCAAATCAATTAAGTTGAGTATTGTGTCTAGGAATTAAATTGACTTCGAATTTTGTGTGAGGCAGTTGATCTAGCAAAGATCATAATTCTGATTATTTCATCACATAGAGAGGTGATACCTAAATCCTGGATAGGTGTATCAAAATATTTTCCAGGACGAGAGAAGTAAATACACATGTGATATTTAGAAACTCGAAACGAGATAGAAGTTTACGAGAAGAGTGAAAATATTTTACAACATTGCTCGATATTTTATTCATGACTGATGACTCATCAGCGATGAGTGAGGAAAGGGAAGACATGTTATCTTCAGGGTTCGTGAGTGCAGAGTTCCAAGTTCCAGCCGCCTTTCATAGTTTTGGTTAGGGTTATCTGGCGTGGCCCTTGGCGTTCGAGACACCCCGCGAGGGGACGCGGGGTGTCTCGAACCCTGACTGACGGCAGATATTTGACTGCAAGGGCCTAATGCAAGAGTTCTCCCCTCAATATATAAAGCTATTGCTCGACGTTGATGAGCTCCTTGCTGCCCACCTCCAAACTCTACACGAAGACAATGACAGCGTATACGCGAGAGGCGCGTTTACGCATGAAATGCGCGTCTAACGGTGTCTCGAACCCTGACTGACTGACTGCAGATATTTGACTGCAAGGGCCTCAAGCTAGGGTTCTCCCTCAATATATAAAGCTATATATACACGTCAATATATAAGTACGCTGATGAGCTCTTTGCTGCCCCCAACCAAACTCTGCACGATGCAATAACAGCGTCTACATCCACACCTTTGGCCAGCCGACCGTCCTCATCTGTGAACTTTACTGCGAAACCACCGTTCTTCACGACCAGCGAAAGATTCCGACTTGACGAGGCGCACACTTGGTTATGTTTCTTTCCTCCTTTCTCACTCGCATACGAACATGACTGCCAAACTCCCAGCCCGGCTCTCAGTAATGCGCCCAATGCACCAGGGGGCAACGCCAGATAACCTCTAGATAGCATGTCGAAATGCGTTGTTTTTTTACTGCTAATTGTCATCATCTGTATCCGCAAAACATCCATACCGGAGAACTTTTGGGAGTTAAAATCCCAATTGCATTCATTCTTACTATCCCAAACAATAAAAGGGGGCTGGAACTCTGTGCGGTTAATTGAAAAAATACCTTTTGAGGAGACTTATGATTTGAACCATTGAGGTATTCTGGAAAGAATATAGAACTCAATACTAGGAATAGACTTCAAGATGATATGACGGTTAGTTTTGTAATAACCCACTAAAGGCTAAAATTGCAATATAGTGGTAGAAAGGTCGAACCCACAGGGACAGAGAAACACACAGGGTACAAAGTGTCACATTTAACAGAACTATTGAGGAGTTTGAATTCTCATGCGACTGTCACTCCCAGAAATACTGCAAGTGTTCACTCGGAACTCACTCGGAGGTCGCACAGTGCAGCGCACAACACACACACACACCTGAAACTACAGAACCACAACCCAGAGATCGGTTAGGACCTCTACTCAAGATTTCAGGGGAGGAAGTCTCTCGCGAATACACTCGGCGAAGCTGCGGGTAGTGACTCCCAACTCCGGCTTTTACAACCCTTCCACTAGCATTCTGCTAGCGTAGGGAACCCGGGTCGGACTTCCTACTTCGGATCGAAGTCACTCACACGCGGTGAACAACACTCTCAACTCACAAAACACGCAGAGAACACAACGCACGGAAGAACTCATTGAGAAACGTTCCAGTAGCACACCATAACAGTCTATTGAAGAGTTTGAATTCTTAGGCACTTGTCATTCCCAGAAATACTACAAGGGTTACCCCAAAGGCACCTGCTGCAGCGTAACCTGAATTTACAACCAAGGCTTACACGAAGTAGCAAAACTTCACTTTGCCATTCAAGGGAAAATCCCGAAGGTGAACAATCAGGAACAGTCACTCAAAAGTGTAAGGGGGAAACTGTTCAAGTATCTAACTCGTCACTGGCTCTAAGCATCGGCAGTCACCCGCAGGTGTAAATCCAAACTACTCAAGTCTCTAACCAATGTACTAGCTCTGAACATTCGGCCAAAGGCCTTCAGCTACACAATTCGGATCGCTAAGGTGTAGCTCCTCTAGCGTGGTGACAGAACTAAGGACACAAACACGCAGAGAAAATGAGTTCATGATCTGCACTTCTGAAACTGGAAAAATCCCAAGGCAAGACGCCTTGAACTACTTTATTCATTCTAAGTCCTAACTAGCACTACACTGCACTATACTACACGCCTGCACGGAACCACGCTACACTACACTCCGCAGAACCTGTGCTTCGCCTCCTACGCGACGGACTGCCGCGCACTAACTCTCTACCCTGCCAGTCCTCATGTAATAACCCACTAAAGGCTAAAACTGCAATATAGTGGTAGAAAGGTCGAACCCACAGGGACAGAGGAACACACAGGGTACAAAGTGTCACGTTTAACAGACTATTGAGGAGTTTGAATTCTCATGCGACTGTCACTCCCAGAAATACTGCAAGTGTCCACTCGGAGCGCACTCGGAGGTCGCACAGTGCAGCGTAACACACACACACACACCTGAAACTACAGAAACACAACCCAGAGATCCGTTAGGACCTCTACTCAAGATTTCAGGGGGAAAGTCTCTCGCGAGTGCACTCGGCGAAGCTGCGGGTAGTGACTCCCAACTCCGGCTTTTACAACCCTTCCACTAGCATTCTACTAGCGTAGGGAACCCGGGTCGGACTTCCTACTTCGGATCGAAGTCACTCACACGCGGTGAACAACACTCTCAACTCACAAAACACGCAGAGAACACAACGCACGGAAGAACTCACTGAGAAACGTTCCAGTAGCACACCATAACAATCTATTGAAGAGTTTGAATTCTTAGGCACTTGTCATTCCCAGAAATACTACAAGGGTTACCCCAAAGGCACCTGCTGCAGCGTAACCTGAATTTACAACCAAGGCTTACACGAAGTAGCAAAACTTCACTTTGGCATTCAGGGGAAAATCCCGAAGGAGTACAATCAGGAACAAACACTCGAAGGTGTAGGGGCGAAACTATTCAAGTATCTAACTAGTCATTGGCTCTGAGCATCGGCAATCACCCGCAAGTGTAGATCCGAACTACTCAAGTCTCTAACCAATGTACTAGCTCTAAACATTCGGCCGAAGGCCTTCAGCTACAAAATGCGGAACGCCAAGTTGTAGCTCCTCTTGCGTGGTGACAGAACTAAGGACACAAACACGCAGAGAAAATGAGTTCCTGATCTGCACTTCCGAAATTGGGAAAGAACCCAAGGCAAGATGCCTTGAACTACTTTATACCTTCTAAGTCCTAACTAGCACTATACTGCACTACGCTACACGCCGGCACGGAACCACGCTACACTACACTCCGCGGAACCTGTGCTTCGCCTCCTGCGCGACGGACTGCCGCGCACAAACTCCCTACCCTGCCTGTCTTCAGCTCGACTGCGCAGTCCCAACCGCTGCAACGCCGCGGACACCTCCGCCTCGAGGGTGGACATGGTATCCCGCGCCTTCGACAGAAAAGAGTCTAACTTCTTCGCCACCCGCCGCCGACTCCTACTGTCACCTGACAACAAACCGGCTGCACGAAGCTCCAACTCACGCAGTGTGAGTTTCTCCTGCGCCGCCACTTCCTAGTGGGCGTAACCCTTGAGACAGTGGGCGACTCGCCTCACCATCTCCTCCTTTGTGCGATCTGCCTCTCGCCTGCGATCATCTTCAATTACCACCAACTGCGATTCGGCCTCCGCACGCTGAGCTCTCAATTCCCCGCACTCCGACTGCAACCTGCGGATTAAATCCTCATCCGCCTGTCGTGCGAGCTGACACTCCGCCAACAACCGCGTTTGCCGCACGAGCTCCTCTGAGAGAACCTGTTTCTGAGTCTTCTCAGAAATCAGTTGTAATAACCCACTAAAGGCTAAAACTGCAATATAGTGGTAGAAAGGTCGAACCCACAGGGACAGAGGAACACACAGGGTACAAAGTGTCACGTTTTAACAGACTATTGAGGAGTTTGAATTCTCAAGCAACTGTCACTCCCAGAAATACTGCAAGTGTCCACTCGGAGCGCACTCGGAGGTCGCACAGTGCAGCGTAACACACACACACACACACACACACACCTGAAACTACAGAAACACAACCCAGAGATCCGTTAGGACCTCTACTCAAGATTTCAGGGGGGAAGTCTCTCAAGAGTACACTCAGCGAAGCTGCTGGTAGTGACTTCCAACTCCGGCTTTTACAACGCTTCCACTAGCTTGCTGCTAGCGTAGGAAACCCGGTTTGGACTGCCTACTTCGGATCGAAGTCACTCATATGCGGTGAACAACACTCTCAACTCACAAAACGCGCAGAGAACACAGGTCCGCACTGAAGGACTCACTGTGAAACATTCCAGTAACACAACAACAGTCTATTGAAGAGTTTGAATTCTCAGGCACTTGTCATTCCCAGAAATACTACAGGGGTTACCCTCAAGGCACCTGCTGCAGCGTAACCTGAATTTACAACCAAGGCTTACACGAAGTAGCAAAACTTCACTTTGGCATTCAGGGAAAAAATCCCAAGGGAGTACAATCAGAAAGAAACACTCGAAGGTGTAGGGGCGAAACTGTTCAAGTATCTAACTAGTCACTGGCTCTGAGCATCGGCAGTCACCCGCAGGTGCAGATCCGAACTACTCAAGTCTCTAACCAATGGACTAGCTCTGAACATTCGGCCGAAGGCCTTCAGCTACAAAATGCGGAACGCTAAGTTGTAACTCCTCGTGCGTGGTGACAGAACTCAAGGACACAAACACGCAAAGGAAATGGGTTCCTGATCTATACTTCTGAGTTTGGGAAAGAACCCCAGGCAAAACGCCTGGAACTATTTTATACCTTCTAAGTCCTACCTAGCACTACACTGCACTACGCTACACGCCTGCACGGAACCACGCTACACTACACTCCGCGGAACCTGTACTACGTCTCCTGCGCGGCCGACTGCCGCGCACTAACTCCCTACCCTGCCAATCTTCCGCTCGACTGCGCAGTCCCAAACGCTGCAACGCCGCGGACACCTCCACTTCGAGGGCGGACATGGTATCCTGTGCCTTCGACAGAAAGGCATCGAGCTTCTTTGCTACCTTCCGCCGACTCCTACTGTCGCCTGACAACAACCCGGCCGCGCGCAATTCAAACTCACGCAGTGTGAGTTTCTCCTGCGCCTTCACTTCCCAGTGGGCGTAGCCCTTGAGACAGTGGGCGACACGCCTCGCCGTCTCCACCTTCGTGCGATCCGCCTCCTTCCTGCGATCCTCTTCAAGTATCACTAATTGCGATTCGGCTTCAGCACGTTGCGCTCTCAATTCGCCACACTCTGACTGTAACCTGCGGATTAACTCTTCATCCGCCTGCCGTGCGAGCTGACATTGTTCCAACAACCGCGTCTGTCGCACGAGCTCCTCTGACAAAATCTGATTCTGGGCCTGCTCAGAAATGAGTGCTTCCTTGACCTTCACCTGCTCCTTGGTGAGCCCGTCTAGTTTCTCATCCTTCATCTTCTCGGAGTGCTTGTAGAATTTCTGATTAAGTTTGTACTGACCCCACAAGCATGCATGCTTCTCCTTCAATTCCCTCAACTCCTGGTCCACTCTAGCTAATAGCTTGCTGGTGTGGACTTTAGTGCGAGTCCGCCTGCGCACTAACTCGATGTAAGATCCCGGCTGGAGTGGGTCGGCGTATTTATCGACCTTGCGATCCAAGTACCTCAGCAACGGAATCACCTGCTCAGAGAGCGCCGCCGCCGGCGCTCCAACAATTTCCTCCTCCTCCTCCTCGGTGTCTTCTGCTCCTGACATTTCTTCCGTGGAGCCCCCGTCGTCATCATCCGAGTGGAGAATTTCAGTCGCCATTGATTGTGTCGGCGACTGCCCCGAGTGGGGCTGCACGTCGTCGACGTGTGCTGCCTGCGAAGGCACGGCTGCAGCCTCGCTGCTCGTCGCCAAAACGTCTAAGGCGGAAGGCGAATGTACCCGTGCGGCATCCCCGTCGCTCGCTTGTTGGTTGTCTACCGCGTCCTCTCTGCCGCCGTCGCCCGCCGCCGAAGGCGATCGAGCGGAGGGTGGCTGCGCGGGGTTTGATTGCGCATCGCGCATCGGAATTTCATCCCGCGGACAGTCACTCCGCTCCTCCGTCTGTTGCTGCTCCCTTGATCGGTCCGTGGGGGCTGTGCCCGGCCCGTGCGCAGGCGCAATTGCCGGCGCCTTGTCCGCCGCAGGCGTAGCGCCGCGGACATCCATCGCCGAAGGCGACATGGCCGGGGGCCGCTCGCCCGATGTCCCTTGGCCTATAGGCCCTACCGCCGAAGGCGCATCTATCGGCGGACTTCCCGCCGATGGTGCGGTCTCCGCACGCTCCCTGCTCGTATCTCCTCGGCTCGAAGGCCCTGGCGCCGAAGGCGCGAATTGCGGCGCGTGGTGCGCCGGAGGGTCTGGCCCCGAGGGCCGGTGTCTCGTAGGCGGTTCTTCCGCCGGCTCCTTCCCCTTCCTACGTTGGAACGGGGGTGATTCTTGCCTGTGCACAGGCGGCACGTGTGGAGGTGTCCTGTGCACAGGCGACATGTGCAAAGGTGAGCGCCTATGCACAGGCGGACTGCTCCTTCCCACGCGTAAGCGTAGATCCACGTCCACTTGTGATCGCCTGTCCGCGGAGGCTCGTCCGTCCGCGGAGGTTCGCCTGTGCGCAAACGGAACATCTGTCCGCATCGCACGTGGTAACTCCGGAGGCCCTTGGCCCGTAGGCGGCCTCTCTCCCGTCGAGGTTGCAGCGTGGCCCGTTGCTCCTGCGGTCGTCCGCGCTTCCTCATGCTTCTCTGGCGACGCACTTCCTTTCTCCGTCGCAATCGTCGCCGTGTCCGCACTGTCGGCTGGTAACACCAGTCTGCGTGCCTTCTGCTTCGGCCGGCTGTATGACTCGCACAGCGGCCGCGGTCGAATGGGAGCAGAGGGTTCTTGATGCTGCTCCTCTTCAGACTCTTCCCTCCATCGCCGCTTCCGCGGCACTCGCGCTGCAGGAGTGTGTCTCCCTTCGTCCCTTCGCCTTGATGGGGTAGAAGTCGGTGACTCCTCTGCATCAGTGTCGACCTCATTCTCCCGCACATACTTCCCGGGATGGTCGATGGACAATGGCGGAAAATGTTCAAGCTCCGCCGCTGTCAAACAATTCCGCTGTCGATAAAAATTGATGAGGAAAGGAGAAAGATGGTTTAGAGTCCCCCCCTTCTCCTCAAACGCGTGCTGTCGCATCACCCTGTGCAGGATGCTCGCCCAGTGAATTGGAGTTCCCTCGATGACGCACTCCACAAAAGAGACCTGCCACAATGTGATGTAGCAGGCGCGGTGCGGCTGCAGTAATTGCATCAGCGCCGCGGACAAAGTCCGGCGAAATCGATCCTTGTAATCACGGGTCCTGTACCCATTCTTGGTAGACCTCCCGGTCTTGAACAGCTCCACAAATTGCGCCTCTTCCTGCTTGGTCACCTTGATGCTCTCACTGTCGAAAAGGAGATGCCCTGGCATGCCAGCACATCTTCCCAACGCCTGCGCCCAATCTTGGACTGTCCACCGATCAACATGCGGACGCAATCCGCGCGAGGGTGGTCCCTGTGGCTCTAGCCACTCGCGCACCATATTCGCACAGATGTAATTCCATCCCCATAGCAAGAAATCGAGCTTTCTTGCTATTAAGCGCTCCTCGAAAGCGCGCAGCCCGTTCTGTGGTAGGCGAAGTGGCACCATCCGCAATCTGCTCGGTCTCGTCATTGCGTTCCTGGGGTTCGTTCGCCCGCTCATTCTACTTCCGCACCGCCCGAGCTTCTTTCTCTCTCGGCAAACTCTAATCGCCCTCAATTCCAAATCACGCGCATTCACTTCTCCCTCAATCAACAAGAAATCTCCTGTGCGACGACGTCGAGAATGTTCCGCAGCCAGCAGATGGATGCGCGCAGCGCGCACAAGAGATTGGAATCGCGAATTCAAGAATGGGACGTTCTCCGCCGCCCGGTCGAAGGTCATGGTCGGCTCTTGCTCGTGAAGAACGTCTCACTTGATGGCCGCGCCGGCTGTACGCTGGAACGGTCTTCGCTCTCACGCGCGGCTTCACGCTCCGCCGTCGTCGATTAAACTCTCACGCTCGAATTGGCGGATTTGAACTCCGCGAGCGTATTACCCCGCGGACATGGGGGCGTAGCGCCGAAGGCGAGTTTTCCTCCTTGCGCGGTACACTTGTTCGTACCGCCCCTCGGCCAATCCCCCTCTGCCTTGACGCGTGTGTCCGCATGTCGGACAAAAGTTCAACTCCTGCCTGTGCGCAGGCAGACTCCTCGGCGGATTCTCCGCCGGCGCGGAACTTGAACATCCTCCTGTGCACAGGCGATCGCCTGTGCGCAGGCGAATTTCGTGCGCGGCGTCGCGCTGGCGCGGAAGGCGTTGACCGTGGTCAGCCGTCTCCGTCCAGTCTGTCCGTTCCCTGTCTCTTCGTCGGCGCTTCCGCCGCCGCAACTCCGTCCGTCCAAGAGCGCATCCACCCGTCCCGTCCGCATGGTCCGTACCGATTTGCTTACTCTGGCGGCTCTTCCGCCGTACGCGGCGCTGCGCTGGCGCGGAAGGCGCCGTACACTTTCTACCTCACAAGGCGCATTTCTAGGGCCCAAGGCGGATTTTCCGCCGACGCCGAAGCGCCTGTGCACAGGCAAGCGCCTGTGCGTAGGCGGACTTCGCGCCTCCCCTAACCCTACTTCGCCTGTGCACAGGCGAACGCCTTCGTCCGCGCATAGGACAAAACTTGATTCCCCCTTCCGCGTAGGCGGAATTCGCGCCGGTGGCGAACTCTTTCCGCCGTAGGCGAACGCCTCCGTTTCTTCCAATAGTGATAACTCCCTAAGTCCTCATCCGTTCCAAGCGTTCTTGGACTCGTTGGAATCAGTGCGTCGAGCTCTTTCCAACGGGACCCTAACTTGGTCAAGGCGCCCGAGGGTTGACCTAATTATGGAGGGTTTCCCTACAGCCGCGGACGCAACCTCCGAAGGCGGGTTTTGCGCCTTGCGCCGTAGAGATCCTAACTGCAGAGCTCGCAGGGAGGGTGGTGCCCGGCCTTACTGCTGCACCCCAAATCCCAGATTCTACAAGATCCCTCGAGAATCCCCGCGATCTTCCGGATTCACTCCGTTTTGATGTACCGAAGGCTATTTACAATGCTGCCAGGGTACAGTTTTCCAAAAAATGTTTTAATTTCCTCAGAATTGCCAAAAGTGGGGTACCACATGCTCCCCTCCTCAATTGTGAGCGCCCACGCGAACACTCACATGTGGTATTTCTTCAACCGCCACCCGTTTACTCGGGTGCCTAACAAATCGCCGGCCAGGTCCACAAGTTGGATGGATCCATTCGGGAAGACTTCGACAACCCTGTAAGGTCCCATCCATCTTAGGTGCAGTTTGCCTGGGAATCTGGCATGCCTGCTGTCGTAGAGCAATGCCAAATCACCCGCCTGCAGGAGTACCGGTTTGATCTTTTTATCGTATCTCTCCTTTCGGCGGAGCTGGATTTTCCTGGTGCGATCTTCGGCGTCTCGTCTCCTCTCATCCAGCAGCGTGACCTCCTGTAACCTGTAGAGCTGACTCTCCTCTGCGCCCATCCTCTGCAAATCCAACGTTCGTTGGGTGGGTACTTCAAATTCGATCGGGAGGATCGGGTGTTGCCCATACACCAGAAAGTATGGTGTCTGTTTGGTCGTGATCTTCTCAGCTGTCCGATACGCCCATAGAGCGGCTGCTAGCTTCGTATCCCAGTCGTGAGCGTGATTCACCGTGACCTTGAGTAGTATTTTACACAGCAAACCATTGGACTTCTCCGTCAGTCCATTTGCCTTGGGATTGTATGGAGTAGTCTTCCGGTGCTTGATGTGGAAATACCGTGTCAGATCTTCGATGATCTGATTCAGAAAATGCGTGCCCCGGTCGCTGACTAGCTCTAAGGGACATCCGTAGCGTGTGATGATCGACTCAAACAAGAAGGCTGCCACTGTGGCAGCATCATCCCTTCTGGTGGCCCTGGCCTCTACCATTTTGGTGGCGTAGTCCGTTGCTACCAGAATGTAGCGCCTTCGTGTACTTCTAGTCACTGGTTGTATCGGCCCTACAAAGTCAATGCCCCACTTTTCGAAAGGTGCTAGAGGCATGATGGGAGTCAGGGGCCAGCGTGTTGTAGGCGTCGGTCTCCCCGTCCTCTGGCAACTGTCGCACTTGCGGATGTAATCGAGAACATCCTTAAACATGGTCGGCCACCAATACCCCGCATTTAGAATCTTTGTGACCGTGTTCCTGGTGGCATAGTGTCCACCCGCCTCCTCTGTATGCATCGCACTCACTATTCTTGGTACCTCTGATTCCTCCAGGCATCTGCATAAGCGCTCATCTGCCATCTTTTTGAACAAAACCCCCTGCTAGAGTTGGTACGGGCCTGCCTTATGAATAAAGACAGTTCGCTGTTCCAAATCCATGCCTACGGGACACTGGAGGGTTAGCAGATATCGATACAGGTCGGCATAGCGGGACTCATGTCCGGCAGACAACTGAAATAACTCTTCATCTGGAAAATCGTCCACCAATTCCTCCTCTGTCGGCTGGGTCCATAATCGGGACAAGTAATCCGCATTTTCGTGGTGCACCCCTTTCCTGGTCTGGACTGTGTAGGTGAACTCTTGTAGTAACAACACCCACCTGGCGATCCGACCGGATAGGTCGGCTTTCTTGACTAGGTGTTGCAATGCGTAGTGGTCCACATGGAACACAAACTCGTAGCAGATTAGGTAGTGACGGAACTTTTTACAGGAGTACACCATCCCCAACGCCTCTCTCTCCGTCGTGGTGTACTTCCGCTCTGCTAGAGACAGCTGTCGGCTCGCGAAGTAGATCGGGTAGTCCTTTTTGTTGTCATCCTTTTGACTCAGCACTACACCGATGGCGAATGCAGATGTGTCAACGTAAACATGGAATGGTCGATTCCAGTCTGGACTCCTTAGTACGGGAGCAGTCGTGAGTTTCGCTTTAAGAGCCTCAAATGCTGACTGCTGGTTCGCACCCCAAGCATAAGGCTCGTCCTTCTTCAACAACTTGGTCAGGTCCGCCGCCAGTATTGCATACAGGTGTATGAATCTTCGGTAGTAGCCCACATGACCCAGGAATGCTCGCAGCTCTCTTAGATTCGTGGGTGGCTCAAGCTCGAGTATAACCTTGACCTTCTCGATGTCCACCGCAATGCCGTCTGCCGAGACCCGATGACCCAACAAGATCCCACTAGTCATAAAGAAAAAGCACTTCTCGGGATGCAGTGATAAACTGCTCTCTCTACATTTATCGAAGGTCTGCTTCAAGTGACTTAGGTGTTCAGACCGCTTCCCAAAGACACAGAAGTCATCTATGAATATTTCCAGGAACTTCCTCAGTTGTTCCTGGAAGATATTGGTCATCATCCGTTGAAAGATGGCAGGCGCGTTGCACAGACCGAAGGGCATCTTGTGGTATGCGTAAGTTCCCCAGTCGGTTGTGAACGTAGTTTTATCCTTGTCCTGTTCCCGGATAGACACCTGATTGTAACCTGAGAACCCATCCAGGAAGCTATAACATTCATGTCCTGCGACATGGTCTAGAATGGCATCCGTGAATGGTAACGGGTGATGATGCTTGCGTGTTGCTGCATTCAACTTCCGGAAATCCTGACACACTCGTATCTTACCCGTCAACTTCTTGGGTACGATAACAATCGGCGACACCCACTCACTGCTGAGCACATGGTAAATAATACCAGCACTCAAGTACTTATCTATCTCCTCCTTAACTAGCAAGGAGTATTTTGGGTTGAGGCGATACTGGCGCTGTCGTATGGGTACTGAGTCGTCCAGTAAATCGATACGGTGTTCCCCATACCGTGCAGGTATCCCCTTCATGTCTTCGATCTTCCAGGCGAAGACGTCGACATAATGGCTAAGGAATGCCTGTACTTTCCTTAGCTCGTCTCCTCTCACTGCGCTTGATACCTTCAAGCACTTGTCGGGACTGAGTTGTACTTCGTGACAGTCACTAGGGTCGACAATGCCCTCGGTGTGACTCGTCTCACTCCTTCCCAGTCCCACAGTTAATTGCTATTCGTCTTCCGGCTGAATAGCTTCCGGCTCTTCTTCTTCTCCCACCGAACAGCAGGCAACGAATCCCACGAAATAATCGGATTCGGTACCACTGGAATCCGATCGCGCGGTCGACTCACTGTCCCCGCCCGATGTGTAACCTGCACTTGTCGATGGGGTCTCTCCTTCGTGTCTGACCCTATTCCAGGGCACCGTAATGGTTTTGGTCGGTTCCGAAGGATGGGGAAACTTAAGGCGATGCCTTCGCCAATCACATCTGACTTGTGCGCCATATAGCCATGGTCGCCCGAGCAGAACGTCATAGCCCTGCTTCATCATCGGTTGAAGGATGATATACGTCAACCGAAAGTCCGCACCCCCGATGATTGTCTTGACATTGCGCAGCATACCTGCAGGCATTCTCCGCGTCTGATCCGCTAATCTCAACACACGCTTCGAGGGTTCGTATTGACTGAACCCCAAGGCTCTCGCGGTATCCTCCGTCATTATGTTGACTCCTGATCCAGAGTCGATTGGCACCCTGCGTACACAACACCCTGCTATTTCCACATCGATCTCTGGTGGCCCTTGGTCTTCGCTCTCCACTTGATATACTTGAGAGGATGTGGATGCGCGCGTCTTCCGCGGACGCCGTAGCGAAAGCATCAACATTCTCCGATACGTCTTATTGTCCTCCAAGAGCTGCTTGAACGTGATGTTCACTTTTCGACTCCCGAGATCTTCGACCAAGTCATAGTGGGCGCGTTGGGTCGCCGGGGTCGGCGACGCTCTGCGAGGTTCCACGGTGGCTGCCAACTTCGCCCCAAGGGAGGATGTCAAGTCTGGCCGCGGTGGGTCCTTTTGAGTGCGGATCGCTTCCTTCAACAGGTTGGTTACCTCGTTGCGGATATCCGGAGCATAGTCCCGTTTCAGCAAGCGTACTGGCTCGTCCTCGACTGCTGTCTGGGGGCGCACTGCTGGTGCCTCTCGCGTAGCCGAAGACTTCCGTGCAGGTCGCAAGTCGGACTTGCTGGATGTCTTCTCCTTCCCTTTTCCCGTTCGGTCGTCGGTTCTCCGTTCGTGCTTGCGAGTGTCACGCTCTTGCTCCTTCGATTTCTTGGAACTACGAGTTTCGACCCGTGCGCACATAACCTCTTCCGCCGGCCATTCTTCGTCTTCGTCATCCCCGTCTGAACCTACTTCGACCTGGTTAACTTGGACGTCCTCCTTGGCAGGAGGGTTCACAAATCGTACCGCTGGCCGAGGGACTGGTGGCTGATCACACTCTGGCGCAGTATGCCCGGTCTTCTTGCAATTACTACATGTCGGAACATAATCGTTTCGCCTTTTTGGATGGGGACACTGCGGTGAGAAGTGTCCAACTTCCCCGCAATTATAACAAGCTCGCGGTGGCGGTGGGTCAAACGTCCCTGGGGGTGCTCTCCGCCTCACGGGTACTGTAGTGGCCCGATCCACCGGATGATATCGTGGGACTTGCATTGCTGAAACTGCAGTAGGGGTAGGAACCGACTGGACGGCGTAGGCTGTCTCTTCGCTAGCCTCTCCATAGTACTGGGGGTGCTCTCCATAGTACGGTTGTGCCCACTCTAATGCGTTGACTGGATATGACGGACGGGTGGTAAGGCACTCGGTGTTTGCATGTCCCACCGCCCCGCACGTAGTACACCATAAGTTCGCTCGCACCCTCCCGGGTGATTTTCGGCGATCATGCCCGCCTACCACTTGAACCTTGAGATCGGCGAAGTCCTTCACAAGGGTCTCCATCTTCGAGGCTATGTCTCCCGGCGCTCTGTCCGTAGTCACTCGTCGGGTGCCCTTTTTCTTCGCTGCCCCATGCTTCTTCCTCTTCTTCTCCTCCTCCGACGATGAGGTTTCCTCTTCTTCGGATGAGGAACGGTTCTCGTCCGAAGACGATTCCTCCGATGACGGAGTTGTACCTCTACGTCGTCTTCGCCCTCCCTTCGGTTTTCGCTCCTTCGACTCCCGTCTCTCTCTCCCTCTTCGGTTGAGAGTGGAAGTTTCGAAGGCTTCTGCCGATGCAATCACATCCTCAATAGTGTCGCACTTGCTGCGTCGGCAAAAAGTCTCCATCTCCCGAGTTAAACCGGTCACGTACCAATCCACAGCTTGTTGTACCGAGAAAGGGGACCCTGGTCCGGTTTTCGGTATTCTGTCAAGGAGGTCCAGAAATCTCTCAGTGTAGTCACGCAGACTCTCCTTCTTCTCTCGCTGCAAATTACGTAACTTTGTCAAAACCCGGCTGTCGTAGCCGAGCTCGCGGAAGCGGCGAAGGAACTTCTCCTTCAGCTGGGCCCATGTTGTCAACCCAGTCCGATCGATGCTCTCGTGATTGTACCAACTCCTCGCTTTCTTCCGCAGAAGGCTTGGAAAGATCCTTAGTCGGTCGTCGTCTGCGATCTCGCGATTGGCAATAGACACCGATTCGAACAACTTGATGTATGAATCTGCATCGTCGTCATCCCCACTCCCTTTATACTTTGGGTAGGAATGTTTAGTAATCGGCTGAGGTAGCCGCACATTGGCTTGTCCGTCCGCCATCGGTGTGTCTGTCGACGGTTCTCGGGCGGTCGTTTCTAATTCACGAGGCGGGTCCGTGCAAGGAATATCTAGTAGAACTGTAAGCACCAAGTTTGGTTCCGAGTCGCCGGGGGTAGGTTCCCCAAGGATGTCGGCCGAACTAGGCTTAGGTACTCTTTTTGGTGTTTTCTTGTTTTGACGCCGTGTCTCTTCCACGGCCTTCTCTGAATCTCGTCGGAACCTGCGGACAGCCCTAGCGCTTAGGTTGCTCCCGCTAGCCCCAGTCGACATTCACCGAGCATGGCTGCTCGTAAAAACCCCGGTGTTGACGCAACTGTCCCCGGCAGCGGCGCCAAAAAGAAGTTGTCGGCTTCTTATGTAATAACCCACTAAAGGCTAAAACTGCAATATAGTGGTAGAAAGGTCGAACCCACAGGGACAGAGGAACACACAGGGTACAAAGTGTCACGTTTTAACAGACTATTGAGGAGTTTGAATTCTCAGGCAACTGTCACTCCCTGAAATACTGCAAGTGTCCACTCGGAGCGCACTCGGAGGTCGCACAGTGCAGCGTAACACACACACACACACACACACCTGAAACTACAGAAACACAACCCAGAGATCCGTTAGGACCTCTACTCAAGATTTCAGGGGGGAAGTCTCTCAAGAGTACACTCAGCGAAGCTGCGGGTAGTGACTTCCAACTCCGGCTTTTACAACGCTTCCACTAGCTTGCTGCTAGCGTAGGAAACCCGGTTTGGACTGCCTACTTCGGATCGAAGTCACTCATACGCGGTGAACAACACTCTCAACTCACAAAACGCGCAGAGAACACAGGTCCGCACTGAAGGACTCACTGTGAAACATTCCAGTAACACAACAACAGTCTATTGAAGAGTTTGAATTCTCAGGCACTTGTCATTCCCAGAAATACTACAGGGGTTACCCTCAAGGCACCTGCTGCAGCGTAACCTGAATTTACAACCAAGGCTTACACGAAGTAGCAAAACTTCACTTTGGCATTCAGGGGAAAAATCCCAAGGGAGTACAATCAGAAAGAAACACTCGAAGGTGTAGGGGCGAAACTGTTCAAGTATCTAACTAGTCACTGGCTCTGAGCATCGGCAGTCACCCGCAGGTGCAGATCCGAACTACTCAAGTCTCTAACCAATGGACTAGCTCTGAACATTCGGCCGAAGGCCTTCAGCTACAAAATGCGGAACGCTAAGTTGTAACTCCTCGTGCGTGGTGACAGAACTCAAGGACACAAACACGCAAAGGAAATGGGTTCCTGATCTATACTTCTGAGTTTGGGAAAGAACCCCAGGCAAAACGCCTGGAACTATTTTATACCTTCTAAGTCCTACCTAGCACTACACTGCACTACGCTACACGCCTGCACGGAACCACGCTACACTACACTCCGCGGAACCTGTACTACGTCTCCTGCGCGGCCGACTGCCGCGCACTAACTCCCTACCCTGCCAATCTTCCGCTCGACTGCGCAGTCCCAAACGCTGCAACGCCGCGGACACCTCCACTTCGAGGGCGGACATGGTATCCTGTGCCTTCGACAGAAAGGCATCGAGCTTCTTTGCTACCTTCCGCCGACTCCTACTGTCGCCTGACAACAACCCGGCCGCGCGCAATTCAAACTCACGCAGTGTGAGTTTCTCCTGCGCCTTCACTTCCCAGTGGGCGTAGCCCTTGAGACAGTGGGCGACACGCCTCGCCGTCTCCACCTTCGTGCGATCCGCCTCCTTCCTGCGATCCTCTTCAAGTATCACTAATTGCGATTCGGCTTCAGCACGTTGCGCTCTCAATTCGCCACACTCTGACTGTAACCTGCGGATTAACTCTTCATCCGCCTGCCGTGCGAGCTGACATTGTTCCAACAACCGCGTCTGTCGCACGAGCTCCTCTGACAAAATCCGATTCTGGGCCTGCTTAGAAATGAGTGCTTCCTTGACCTTCACCTGCTCCTTGGTGAGCCCGTCCAGTTTCTCATCCTTCATCTTCTCGGAGTGCTTGTAGAATTTCTGATTAAGTTTGTACTGACCCCACAAGCATGCATGCTTCTCCTTCAATTCCCTCAACTCCTGGTCCACTCTAGCTAATAGCTTGCTGGTGTGGACTTTAGTGCGAGTCCGCCTGTGCACTAACTCGATGTAAGATCCCGGCTGGAGTGGGTCGGCGTATTTATCGACCTTGCGATCCAAGTACCTCAGCAACGGAATCACCTGCTCAGAGAGCGCCGCCGCCGGCGCTCCAACAATTTCCTCCTCCTCCTCCTCGGTGTCTTCTGCTCCTGACATTTCTTCCGTGGAGCCCCCGTCGTCATCATCCGAGTGGAGAATTTCAGTCGCCATTGATTGTGTCGGCGACTGCCCCGAGTGGGGCTGCACGTCGTCGACGTGTGCTGCCTGCGAAGGCACGGCTGCAGCCTCGCTGCTCGTCGCCAAAACGTCTAAGGCGGAAGGCGAATGTACCCGTGCGGCATCCCCGTCGCTCGCTTGTTGGTTGTCTACCGCGTCCTCTCTGCCGCCGTCGCCCGCCGCCGAAGGCGATCGAGCGGAGGGTGGCTGCGCGGGGTTTGATTGCGCATCGCGCATCGGAATTTCATCCCGCGGACAGTCACTCCGCTCCTCCGTCTGTTGCTGCTCCCTTGATCGGTCCGTGGGGGCTGTGCCCGGCCCGTGCGCAGGCGCAATTGCCGGCGCCTTGTCCGCCGCAAGCGTAGCGCCGCGGACATCCATCGCCGAAGGCGACATGGCCGGGGGCCGCTCGCCCGATGTCCCTTGGCCTATAGGCCCTACCGCCGAAGGCGCATCTATCGGCGGACTTCCCGCCGATGGTGCGGTCTCCGCACGCTCCCTGCTCGTATCTCCTCGGCTCGAAGGCCCTGGCGCCGAAGGCGCGAATTGCGGCGCGTGGTGCGCCGGAGGGTCTGGCCCCGAGGGCCGGTGTCTCTATGGTACCCCACTTTTGGCAATTTTGAGGAAATTAAAACATTTTTGGAAAACTGTACCCTGGCAGCATTGTAAATAGCCTTCGGTACATCAAAACAGAGTGAATCCGGAAGATCGCGGGGATTCTCGAGGGATCTTGTAGAATCTGGGATTTGGGGTGCCGCAGCAAGCACAGGCACCACCCTCCCTGCGAGCTCCGCAGTTAGGATCTCTACGGCGCAAGGCGCAAAACCCGCCTTCAGAGGTTGCGGCCGCGGCTGTAGGGAAACCCCCGTAATTAGGTAAACCCTCGGGCGCCTTGACCAAGTTAGGGTCCGGTTGGAAAGAGCTCAACGCGCTGATTCTAACGAGCCCAAGAGCGCTTGGAACGGACGAGGACTTAGGGAGTTATCGCTACTGGAAGAAACGGAGGCGGTCGCCTACGGCGGAAGGAGTTCGCCACCGGCGCGAATTCCGCCTACGCGGAAGGGGGATTCAAGTTTTGTCCTATGCGCGGACGAAGGCGTTCGCCTGTGCACAGGCGAAGTAGGGTTAGGGAAGGCGCGAAGTCCGCCTACGCACAGGCGTTCGCTTGTGCACAGGCACTTCGGCGTCGGCGGGAAATCCGCCTTGGGCCCTAGAAATGCGCCTTGTGAGGTAGAAAGTGTACGGCGCCTTCCGCGCCAGCGCAGCGCAGCGTACGTCGGAAGAGCCGCCAGAGTAATCCAATAGGTACGGACCGTGCGGACGGCACGGGTGGATGCGCTCTTGGACGGACGGAGTTGCGGCGGCGGAAGCGCCGACAGAGAGACAAGGAACGGACAGACTGGACGGAGACGGCTGACCACGGTCAACGCCTTCCGCGCCAGCGCAGCGCCGCGGACAAAATTCGCCTGCGCACAGGCGAACGCCTGTGCACAGGAGAATGTTCAAGTTCCGCACCGGCGGAGGATCCGCCGAGGCCCCTGCCTGCGCACAGGCAGGAGTTGAATTTTTGTCCGACATGCGGACACACGCGTCAAGGCAGAAGGAGATTGGCCGAGGGGCGGTACGAACAAGTGTACCGCGCAAGGCGGAAAACTCGCCTTCGGCGCTACGCCCCCATGTCCGGAGGGTGACACGCTCGCGGAGTTCAAATCCGCCAATTCGAGCGTGAGAGTTTAATCGACGACGGCGGAGCGTGAAGCCGCGCGTGAGAGCGAAGACCGTTCCAGCGTACAGCCGGCGCGGCCATCAAGTGAGACGTTCTTCACGACCAAGAGCCGACCATGACCTTCGACCGGGCGGCGGAGAGCGTCCCATTCTTGAATTCGCGATTCCAATCTCTTGTGCGCGCAGCGCGCATCCATCTGCTGGCTGCGGACCATTCTCGTCGTCGTCGCACAGGAGATTTCTTGTTGATTGAGGGAGAAGTGAGTGCGCGTGATTTGGAATTGAGAGCGATTAGAGTTTGCCGAGAGAGAAAGAAACGCGGACAGTGCGGAAGTAGAATGAGCGGACGAGCGAACCCCAGGAACGCAATGACGAGACCGAGCAGATTGCGGATGGTGCCACTTCGCCTGCCGCAGAACGGGCTGCGCGCTTTCGAGGAGCGCTTAATAGCAAGAAAGCTCGATTTCTTGCTATGGGGATGGAATTACATCTGCGCGAATATGGTGCGCGAGTGGCTAGAGCCACAGGGACCACCCTCGCGCGGATTGCGTCCGCATGTTGACCGGTGGACAGTCCAAGATTGGGCGCAGGCGTTGGGAAGATGTGCTGGCATGCCAGGGCATCTCCTTTTCGACAGCGAGAGCATCAAGGTGACCAAGCAAGAAGAGGCGCAATTTGTGGAGGTGTTCAAGACCGGGAGGTCTACCAAGAATGGGTACAGGACCCGTGATTACAAAGATCAATTTCGCCGGACTTTGTCCGCGGCGCTGATGCAATTACTGCAGCCGCACCGCGCCTGCTACATCACATTGTGGCAGGTCTCTTTTGTGGAGTGCGTCATCGAGGGAACTCCCATTCACTGGGCGAGCATCCTGCACAGGGTGATGCGACAGCACGCGTTTGAGGAGAAGGGGGGAACTCTAAACCATCTTTCTCCTTTCCTCATCAATTTTTATCGACAGCGGAATTGTTTGACAGCGGCGGAGCTTGAACATTTTCCGCCATTGTCCATCGACCATCCCGGGAAGTATGTGCGGGAGAAAGAGGTCGACACTGATGCGGAGGAGTCCCCGACTTCTACCCCATCGAGACGGAGAGACGAAGGGAGACACACCCCTGCAGCGCGAGTGCCGCGGAAGCGGCGATGGAGGGAAGAGTCCGAAGAGGAGCAGCATCAAGAACCCTCTGCTCCCATTCGACCGCGGCCGCTGTGCGAGCCATACAGCCGGCCGAAGCAGAAGGCACGCAGACTGGTGTTGCCAGCTGACAGTGCAGACACGGCGACGATTGCGACGGAGATAGGAAGTGCGTCGCCAGAGAGGCGAGAGGAAGCGCGGACGACCGCAGGAGCGACGAGCCACGCTACAACCTCGTCGGGAGAGAGGCCGCCTACGGGCCAAGGGCCTCCGGAGTTACCACGTGCGATGCGGACAGATGTTCCGTTTGCGCACAGGCGAACCTCCGCGGACGGACGAGCCTCCGCGGACCGGCGAACACAAGTGGACGTGGATCTACGCTTACGCGTGGGAAGAAGCAGTCCGCCTGTGCACAGAACACCTCCACACGTGCCGCCTGTGCACAGGCAAGAATCACCCCCGTTCCAACGTAGGAAGGGGAAGGAGCCGGCGGAAGAACCGCCTACGAGACACCGGCCCTCGGGGCCAAACCCTCCGGCGCACCACGCGCCGCAATTCGCGCCTTCGGCGCCAGGGCCTTCGAGCCGAGGGGATACGAGCAGAGAGCGTGCGGAGGCCGCACCGTCGGCGGAAAGTCCGCCGATAGATGCGCCTTCGGCGGTAGGGCCTATAGGCCAAGGAACATCGGGCGTGCGGCCCCCGGCCATGTCGCCTTCGGCGATAGATGTCCGCGGCGCTACGCCTGCGGCGGACAAGGCGCCGGCACATGCGCCTGCGCACGGGCCGGGCACAGCCCCCACGGACCGATCGAGGGAGCAGCAGACGGAGGAGCGGAGTGACTGTCCGCGGGATGAAATCTCGATACGCGATGCGCAATCCAACCCCGCGCAGCCACCCTCCGCTCAATCGCCTTCGGCGACGGACGACAGAGACAGAGAGAATGCGGTAGGCAATCAACCAGCGAGCGACGGGGATGCCGCTCGGATACATTCGCCTTCTGCCTTAGACATTTTGGCGACGAGCAGCGAGGCTGCAGCCGTGCCTTCGCAGGCAGCACACGTCGAGGACGTGCAGCCCCACTCGGGGCAGTCGCCGACGCAATCAATGGCGACTGAAATTCTCCACTCGGATGATGACGACGGAGGCTCCACGGAAGAAATGTCAGGAGCAGAAGACACCGAGGAGGAGGAGGAGGAAATTGTTGGAGCACCGGCGGCGGCGCTCTCTGAGCAGGTGATTCCGTTGCTGCGGTACTTGGATCGCAAGGTCGATAAATACGCCGACCCACTCTAGCCGGGATCTTACATCGAGTTAGTGCGCAGGAGGACTCGCACTAAAGTCCACACCAGCAAGCTATTAGCTAGAGTGGACCAGGAGTTGAGGGACTTGAAGGAGAAGCATGAGTGCTTGTGGGGACAGTACAAGCTTAATCAGAAATTCTACAAGCACTCCGAGAAGATGAAGGATGAGAAACTGGGCGAGCTCACCAAGGAGCAGGTGAAGGTCAAGGAAGCACTCAACTCTGAGCAGGCCCAGAATCGGATTTTGTCAGAGGAGCTCGTGCGACAGACGCGGTTGTTGGAACAATGTCAGCTCGCACGGCAGGCGGATGAAGAATTAATCCGCAGGTTACAGTCAGAGTGTGGCGAATTGAGGGCGCAACGTGCTGAAGCCGAATCGCAATTAGTGACCATTGAAGAGGATCGCAGGAAGGAGGCGGATCGCACGAAGGTGGAGACGGCGAGGCGAGTCGCCCACTGTCTCAAGGGCTACGCCCACTGGGAAGTGAAGGCGCAGGAGAAACTCACACTGCGTGAGTTTGAATTGCGCGCAGCCGGGTTGTTGTCAGGCGACAGTAGGAGTCGGCGGAAGGTAGCGAAGAAGCTCGAGGCCTTTCTGTCGAAGGCACAGGATACCATGTCCGCCCTCGAGGGGGAGGTGTCCGCGGCGTTGCAGCGGTTGGGACTGCGTAGTCGAGCGGAAGAGTGGCAGGGTAGGGAGTTAGTGCGCGGCAGTCGGCCGCGCAGGAGACGTAGTACAGGTTCCGCGGAGTGTAGTGTAGCGTGGTTCCGTGCAGGCGTGTAGCGTAGTGCAGTGTAGTGTTAGGTAGGACTTAGAAGGTATAAAATAGTTCCAGGCGTTTTGCCTGGGGTTCTTTCCCATCAGAAGTGCAGATCAGGAACCCATTTCCTTTGCGTGTTTGTGTCCTTGAGTTCTGTCACCACGCACGAGGAGTTACAACTTAGCGTTCCGCATTTTGTAGCTGAAGGCCTTCGGCCGAATGTTCAGAGCTAGTACATTGGTTAGAGACTTGAGTAGTTCGGATCTGCACCTGCGGGTGACTGCCGATGCTCAGAGCCAGTGACTAGTTAGATACTTGAACAGTTTCGCCCCTACACCTTCGAGTGTTTCTTTCTGATTGTACTCCTTGGGATTTTTCCCCTGAATGCCAAAGTGAAGTTTTGCTACTTCGTGTAAGCCTTGGTTGTAAATTCAGGTTACGCTGCAGCAGGTGCCTTGAGGGTAACCCCTGTAGTATTTCTGGGAATGACAAGTGCCTGAGAATTCAAACTCTTCAATAGACTGTTGTTGTGTTACTGGAATGTTTCTCAGTGAGTCCTTCAGTGCGGACCTGTGTTCTCTGCGCGTTTTGTGAGTTGAGAGTGTTGTTCACCGCGTATGAGTGACTTCGATCCGAAGTAGGCAGTCCAAACCGGGTTTCCTACACTAGCAGCGAGCTAGTGGAAGTGTTGTAAAAGCCGGAGTTGGAAGTCACTACCCGCAGCTTCGCAGAGTGTGCTCGCGAGAGACTTTCCCCCCCTGAAATCTTGAGTAGAGGTCCTAACGGATCTCTGGGTTGTGTTTCTGTAGTTTCAGGTGTGTGTGTGTGTGTGTGTTACGCTGCACTGTGCGACCTCCGAGTGCGCTCCGAGTGGACACTTGCAGTATTTCTGGGAGTGACAGTCGCCTGAGAATTCAAACTCATCAATAGTCTGTTAAACGTGACACTTTGTACCCTGTGTGTTCCTCTGTCCCTGTGGGTTCGACCTTTCTACCACTATATTGCAGTTTTAGCCTTTAGTGGGTTATTACATAAGAAGCCTGTCTGTCTCGTAGGCGGTTCTTCCGCCGGCTCCTTCCCCTTCCTACGTTGGAACGGGGGTGATTCTTGCCTGTGCACAGGCGGCACGTGTGGAGGTGTCCTGTGCACAGGCGACCTGTGCAAAGGTGAGCGCCTGTGCACAGGCGGACTGCTCCTTCCCACGCGTAAGCGTAGATCCACGTCCACTTGTGATCGCCTGTCCGCGGAGGCTCGTCCGTCCGCGGAGGTTCGCCTGTGCGCAAACGGAACATCTGTCCGCATCGCACGTGGTAACTCCGGAGGCCCTTGGCCCGTAGGCGGCCTCTCTCCCGTCGAGGTTGCAGCGTGGCCCGTTGCTCCTGCGGTCGTCCGCGCTTCCTCATGCTTCTCTGGCGACGCACTTCCTTTCTCCGTCGCAATCGTCGCCGTGTCCGCACTGTCGGCTGGTAACACCAGTCTGCGTGCCTTCTGCTTCGGCCGGCTGTATGACTCGCACAGCGGCCGCGGTCGAATGGGAGCAGAGGGTTCTTGATGCTGCTCCTCTTCAGACTCTTCCCTCCATCGCCGCTTCCGCGGCACTCGCGCTGCAGGAGTGTGTCTCCCTTCGTCCCTTCGCCTTGATGGGGTAGAAGTCGGTGACTCCTCTGCATCAGTGTCGACCTCATTCTCCCGCACATACTTCCCGGGATGGTCGATGGACAATGGCGGAAAATGTTCAAGCTCCGCCGCTGTCAAACAATTCCGCTGTCGATAAAAATTGATGAGGAAAGGAGAAAGATGGTTTAGAGTCCCCCCCTTCTCCTCAAACGCGTGCTGTCGCATCACCCTGTGCAGGATGCTCGCCCAGTGAATTGGAGTTCCCTCGATGACGCACTCCACAAAAGAGACCTGCCACAATGTGATGTAGCAGGCGCGGTGCGGCTGCAGTAATTGCATCAGCGCCGCGGACAAAGTCCGGCGAAATCGATCCTTGTAATCACGGGTCCTGTACCCATTCTTGGTAGACCTCCCGGTCTTGAACAGCTCCACAAATTGCGCCTCTTCCTGCTTGGTCACCTTGATGCTCTCACTGTCGAAAAGGAGATGCCCTGGCATGCCAGCACATCTTCCCAACGCCTGCGCCCAATCTTGGACTGTCCACCGATCAACATGCGGACGCAATCCGCGCGAGGGTGGTCCCTGTGGCTCTAGCCACTCGCGCACCATATTCGCACAGATGTAATTCCATCCCCATAGCAAGAAATCGAGCTTTCTTGCTATTAAGCGCTCCTCGAAAGCGCGCAGCCCGTTCTGTGGTAGGCGAAGTGGCACCATCCGCAATCTGCTCGGTCTCGTCATTGCGTTCCTGGGGTTCGTTCGCCCGCTCATTCTACTTCCGCACCGCCCGAGCTTCTTTCTCTCTCGGCAAACTCTAATCGCCCTCAATTCCAAATCACGCGCATTCACTTCTCCCTCAATCAACAAGAAATCTCCTGTGCGACGACGTCGAGAATGTTCCGCAGCCAGCAGATGGATGCGCGCAGCGCGCACAAGAGATTGGAATCGCGAATTCAAGAATGGGACGTTCTCCGCCGCCCGGTCGAAGGTCATGGTCGGCTCTTGCTCGTGAAGAACGTCTCACTTGATGGCCGCGCCGGCTGTACGCTGGAACGGTCTTCGCTCTCACGCGCGGCTTCACGCTCCGCCGTCGTCGATTAAACTCTCACGCTCGAATTGGCGGATTTGAACTCCGCGAGCGTATTACCCCGCGGACATGGGGGCGTAGCGCCGAAGGCGAGTTTTCCGCCTTGCGCGGTACACTTGTTCGTACCGCCCCTCGGCCAATCCCCCTCTGCCTTGACGCGTGTGTCCGCATGTCGGACAAAAGTTCAACTCCTGCCTGTGCGCAGGCAGACTCCTCGGCGGATTCTCCGCCGGCGCGGAACTTGAACATCCTCCTGTGCACAGGCGATCGCCTGTGCGCAGGCGAATTTCGTGCGCGGCGTCGCGCTGGCGCGGAAGGCGTTGACCGTGGTCAGCCGTCTCCGTCCAGTCTGTCCGTTCCCTGTCTCTTCGTCGGCGCTTCCGCCGCCGCAACTCCGTCCGTCCAAGAGCGCATCCACCCGTCCCGTCCGCATGGTCCGTACCGATTTGCTTACTCTGGCGGCTCTTCCGCCGTACGCGGCGCTGCGCTGGCGCGGAAGGCGCCGTACACTTTCTACCTCACAAGGCGCATTTCTAGGGCCCAAGGCGGATTTTCCGCCGACGCCGAAGACAAGACCCTAACTCGGTCAAGGCGCCCGAGGGTTGACCTAATTATGAAGGATTTCCCTACCGCCGCGGACGCAACCTCCGAAGGCGGGTTTTGCGCCTTGCGCCGCAGGGATCCTAACTGCAGAGCTCGCAGGGAGGGTGGTGCCCGGCCTTACTGCTGCACCCCAAATCCCAGATTCTACAAGATCCCTCGAGAATCCCCGCGATCTTCCGGATTCACTCCGTTTTGATGTACCGAAGGCTATTTACAATGCTGCCAGGGTACAGTTTTCCAAAAAATGTTTTAATTTCCTCAGAATTGCCAAAAGTGGGGTACCACATCAGTTCTTCCGTGGTCTTCACCACATCCCTGGTGAGCTCTTCCAGTCTCGCCTGCTTCAATGCGTCGTAGTGGGTGTGCGACTTCCGCACGAGATTATACTGTCCCCACAAACACGCATGCTTCTCCCGTAAATCCTTGAGTTCCCGATCCACCCTAGCTAGTAGCTTGCTGGTGTGGACTTTAGTGCGAGTCCGCCGGCGCACTAACTCGATGTAGGACCCCGGCTGGAGTGGATCAGCGTATTTTCGGTGAGAATCAACAGTAGACATTTTGCAGTGATTGGCCACAGATTGTTTAGAAGGGGAGCTGATGGTGTTCTGAGAAGGTGTGTGTCAGAAGTGGAGGTTCCCGCAATTTTAGAGGCTTGCCACGACTGTGCTTGTGGAGGACATTTCTCTGGCCAACTTACAGGTCAGAAAATACTTAGAGCGGGATACTTCTGGCCTAGGTTGTTTAGGGACTCTCATGAATATGTGAAGCGCTGTGATGCCTGTCAGAGGTATGCTAGGAATGACCTTCGAATGGAGATGCCTCTACACGTTTCATTGCCACTTGTACCTTTTGAAAAATGGGGAATTGATTATATCGTTGAGATTCATCCTCATTCGTCAAGAGGCATGGCTTACATCATAGTTGCGACAGAATACTTGACAAAGTGGGCGGAAGCAAAAGCGGTGAAGACGAATACGGCTGCTCATGCTGCCACATTCATGTACGAAAACATCATTTCAAGGTTTGGATGTCCCAAGATTCTGGTTAGCGATAGGGGCAGGCACTTCTTGAATGAGATGTTTGTGGTACCCCACTTTTGGTAATTTTGAGGAAATTAAAACATTTTTGGAAAAAACTGTACCCTGGCAGCATTGTAAATAGCCTTCGGTACATCAAAACAGAGTGAATCCGGAAGATCGCGGGGATTCTCGAGGGATCTTGTAGAATCTAGGATTTGGGGTGCAGCAGTAAGGATGGGCACCACCCTCCCTGCGAGCTCTGCAGTTAGGATCCCTGCGGCGCAAGGCGCAAAACCCGCCTTCGGAGGTTGCGTCCGCGGCGGTAGGGAAATCCTTCATAATTAGGTCAACCCTCGGGCGCCTTGACCGAGTTAGGGTCTTGTTGAAAAGAGCTCGACGCCGATTCCAACGAGTCCAAGAACGCTTGGAAGGGATGAGGACTTAGGGAGTTATCACTATTGGAAGATACGTAGACGTTCACCTTCGGCGGAAGGAGTTCGCCACCGGCGGGAATTCCGCCTACGCGGAAGGGGGATCAAGTTTTGTCCTATGCGCGGACGAAGGAAATTCGCTTGTGCACAGGCGAAGTAGGGTTTGGGGAGGCGCGAAGTCCGCCTACGCACAGGCGTTCGCCTGTGCACAGGCGCTTCGGCGTCGGCGGAAAATCCGCCTTGGGCCCTAGAAATGCGCCTTGTGAGGTAGAAAGTGTACGGCGCCTTCTGCGCCAGCGCGGCGCCGCGGACGAGCAAGGAGCCGCCAGAGTAATCAAATCCGTACGGACCATGCGGACGGGACGGGTGGATGCGCTCTTGGACGGACGGAGTTGCGGCGGCGGAAGCGCCGACGAAGAGACAAGGAACGGACAGTCTGGACGGAGACGGCTGACCACGGTCAATGCCTTCCGCGCCAGCGCGACGCCGCGGACGGAATTCGCCTGCGCACAGGCGAGCGCCTGTGCACAGGAGGATGAAGTTCCGCGCCGGCGGAGAATCCGCCGAGGAGTCTGCCTGCGCACAGGCAGGAGTTGAACTTTTGTCCGACATGCGGACACACGCGTCGAGGCAGAAGGGGATTGGCCGAGGGGCGGTACGAACAAGTGTACCGCGCAAGGCGGAAAACTCGCCTTCGGCGCTGCGCTCCCATGTCCGCGGGGTAATACGCTCGCGGAGTTCAAATCCGCCAATTCGAGCGTGAGAGTTTAATCGGCGACGGCGGAGCGTGAAGCCGCGCGTGAGAGCGGAGACCGTTCCAGCGTAGAGCCGGCGCGGCCATCAAGTGAGACGTCCTCCACGAGCAAGAGCCGACCATGACCTTCGACCGGGCGGCGGAGAGCGTCCCATTCTTGAATTCGCGATTCCAATCTCTTACGCGCGCTGCGCGCGTCCATCTGCTGGCTGCTAAACATTCTCGACGTCGCCGCACAGGGGATTTCTTGGTGATTGAGGGAGAAGTGAGTGCGCGTGATTTGGAATTGAGGGCGATTAGAGTTTGCCGAGAGAGAAAGGAGCTCGAGCGGTGCGGAAGTAGAATGAGCGGGCGAGCGAACTCCAGGAACGCAATGACGAGACCGGGCAGATTGCGGATGCTGCCGCTTCGCCTACCACAGAACGCTCATTCTACTTCCGCACCGCTCGAGCTCCTTTCTCTCTCGGCAAACTCTAATCGCCCTCAATTCCAAATCACGCGCACTTATTTCTCCCTCAATCAACAAGAAATCTCCTGTGCGACGACATCGAGAATGTTCCGCAGCCAGCAGATGGATGCGCGCAGCGCGCACAAGAGATTGGAATCGCGAATTCAAGAATGGGACGTTCTCCGCCGCCCGGTCGAAGGTCATGGTCGGCTCTTGGTCGTGAAGAACGTCTCACTTGATGGCCGCGCCGGCTGTACGCTGGAACGGTCTTCGCTCTCACGCGCGGCTTCACGCTCCGCCGTTGTCGATTAAACTCTCACGCTCGAATTGGCGGATTTGAACTCCGCGAGCGTATTACCCTGCGGACATGCGGGCGTAGCGCCGAAGGCGAGTTTTCCGCCTTGCGCGGTACACTTGTTCGTACCGCCCCTCGGCCAATCCCCCTCTGCCTTGACGCGTGCGTCCGCATGTCGGACAAAAGTTCAACTCCTGCCTGTGCGCAGGCAGGAGCCTCGGCGGATTCTCCGCCGGTGCGGAACTTCATCCTCCTGTGCACAGGCGTTCGCCTGTGCGCAGGCGAATTCCATCCGCGGCGCTGCGCTGGCGCGGAAGGCGTTGACCGTGGTCAGCCGTCTCCGTCCAGTCTGTCCGTTCCTTGTCTCTCCGTCGGCGCTTCCGCCGCCGCAACTCCGTCCGTCCAAGAGCGCATCCACCCGTGCCGTCCGCATGGTCCGTACCGATTTGATTACTCTGGCGGCTCTTCCGACGTACGCGGCGCCGCGCTGGCGCGGAAGGCGCCGTACACTTTCTACCTCACAAGGCGCATTTCTAGGGCCCAAGGCGGATTTTCCGCCGACGGCGAAGTGCCTGTGCACAGGCGAACGCCTGTGCGTAGGCGGACTTCGCGCCTTCCCTAACCCTACTTCGCCTGTGCACAGGCGAACGCCTTCGTCCGCGCATAGGACAAAACTTGATTCCCCCTTCCGCGTAGGCGGAATTCGCGCCGGTGGCGAACTCCTTCCGCCGTAGGCGACCGCCTCCGTTTCTTCCAATAGCGATAACTCCCTAAGTCCTCATCCGTTCCAAGCGTTCTTGGGCTCGTTGGAATCAGTGCGTCGAGCTCTTTCCAACGGGATCCTAACTTGGTCAAGGCGCCCGAGGGTTGACCTAATTATGGAGGGTTTCCCTACAGCCGCGGACGCAACCTCCGAAGGCGGGTTTTGCGCCTTGCGCCGTAGAGATCCTAACTGCAGGGCTCGCAGGGAGGATGGTGCCTGTCCTTACTGCTGCACCCCAAATCCCAGATTCTACAAGATCCCTTGAGAATCCCCGCGATCTTCCGGATTCACTCTGTTTTGATGTACCGAAGGCTATTTACAATGCTGCCAGGGTACAGTTTTCCAAAAATGTTTTAATTTCCTCAAAATTGCCAAAAGTGGGGTACCACATGCCCCCCTCCTCAATTGTGAGCGCCCACGCGAACACTCACATGTGGTATTTCTTCAACCGCCACCCGTTTACTCGGGTGCCTAACAAATCGCCGGCCAGGTCCGCAAGTTGGATGGATCCATTCGGGAAGACTTCGACAACCCTGTAAGGTATCATCCACCTTAGGTGCAGTTTGCCTGGGAATCTGGCATGCCTGATGTCGTAGAGCAATGCCAAATCACCCGCCTGCAGTAGTACCGGTTTGATCTTTTTATCGTATCTCTCCTTTCGGCGGAGCTGGATTTTCCTGGTGCGATCTTCGGCGTCTCGTCTCCTCTCATCCAGCAGCGTGACCTCCTGTAACCTGTAGAGCTGACTCTCCTCTGCGCCCATCCTCTGCAAATCCAACGTTCGTTGGGTGGGTACTTCAAATTCGATCGGGAGGATCGGGTGTTGCCCATACACCAAAAAGTATGGTGTCTGTTTGGTCGTGATCTTCTCAGCTGTGCGGTACGCCCATAGAGCGGCGGCTAGCTTCGTATCCCAGTCGTGAGCGTGATTCACCGTGACCTTGAGTAGTATTTTACACAGCAGACCATTGGACTTCTCCGTCAGTCCATTTGCCTTGGGATTGTATGGAGTAGTCTTCCGGTGCTTGATGTGGAAATACCGTGTCAGATCTTCGATGATCTGATTCAGAAAATGCGTGCCCCGGTCGCTGACTAGCTCTAAGGGACATCCGTAGCGTGTGATGATCGACTCAAACAAGAATGCTGCCACTGTGGCAGCATCATCCCTTCTGGTGGCCCTGGCCTCTACCATTTTGGTGGCGTAGTCCGTTGCTACCAGAATGTAGCGCCTTCGTGTACTTCTAGTCACTGGTTGTATTGGCCCTACAAAGTCAATACCCCACTTTTCGAAAGGTGCTAGAGGCATGATGGGAGTCAGGGGCCAGCGTGTTGTAGGCGTCGGTCTCCCCGTCCTCTGGCAACTGTCGCACTTGCGGATGTAATCGAGAACATCCTTAAACATGGTCGGCCACCAATACCCCGCATTTAGGATCTTTGTGACCGTGTTCCTGGTGGCATAGTGTCCACCCGCCTCCTCTGTATGCATCGCACTCACTATTCTTGGTACCTCTGATTCCTCCAGGCATCTGCATAAGCGCTCATCTGCCATCTTCTTGAACAAAACCCCCTGCTGGAGTTGGTACGGGCCTGCCTTATGAATAAAGACAGTTCGCTGTTCCAAATCCATGCCTTCGGGACACTGGAGGGTTAGTAAATATCGATACAGGTCGGCATAGCGGGACTCATGTCCTGCAGACAACTGAAATAACTCTTCATCTGGAAAATCGTCCGCCAATTCCTCCTCTGTCGGCTGGGTCCATAGTCGGGACAAGTAATCCGCATTTTCGTGGTGCACCCCTTTCCTGGTCTGGACTGTGTAGGTGAACTCTTGTAGTAACAACACCCACCTGGCGATCCGACCGGATAGGTCGGCTTTCTTGACTAGGTGTTGCAATGCGTAGTGGTCCACATGGAACACAAACTCGTAGCAGATTAGGTAGTGACGGAACTTTTTACAGGAGTACACCATCCCCAACGCTTCTCTCTCCGTTGTGGTGTAGCTGTCGGCTCGCGAAGTAGATCGGGTAGTCCTTTTTGTTGTCATCCTTTTGACTCAGTACTACACCGATGGCGAATGCCGAGGTGTCAACGTAAACATGGAATGGTCGATTCCAGTCTGGACTCCTTAGTACGGGAGTAGTCGTGAGTTTCGCTTTCAGAGCCTCAAATGCTGACTGCTGGTTCGCACCCCAAGCATAAGGCTCGTCCTTCTTCAACAACTTGGTCAGGTCCGCCGCCAGTATTGCATACAGGTGTATGAATCTTCGGTAGTAGCCCACATGACCCAGGAATGCTCGCAGCTCTCTTAGATTCGTGGGTGGCTCAAGCTCGAGTATAACCTTGACCTTCTCGATGTCCACCGCAATGCCGTCCGCCGAGACCCGATGACCCAACAAGATCCCACTAGTCATGAAGAAAAAGCACTTCTCGGGATGCAGTGATAAACTGCTCTCTCTACATTTATCGAAGGTCTGCTTTAAGTGACTTAGGTGTTCAGACCGTTTCCCAAAGACACAGAAGTCATCTATGAATATTTCTAGGAACTTCCTCAGTTGTTCCTGAAAGATTTTGGTCATCATCCGTTGAAAGGTGGCAGGCGCGTTGCACAGACCGAAGGGCATCTTGTGGTATGCGTAAGTTCCCCAGTCGGTTGTGAACGTAGTTTTATCCTTGTCTTGTTCACGGATAGACACCTGATTGTAACCTGAGAACCCATCCAGGAAGCTATAACATTCGTGTCCTGCGACATGGTCTAGAATGGCATCCGTGAATGGTAACGGGTGATGATCCTTACGTGTTGCTGCATTCAACTTCCGGAAATCCTGACACACTCGTATCTTACCCGTCAACTTCTTGGGTACGATAACAATCGGTGACACCCACTCACTGCTGAGCACAGGGTAAATAATACCAGCGCTCAAGTACTTATCTATCTCCTCTTTAACTAGCAAGGAGTATTTTGGGTTGAGGCGATACTGGCGCTGTCGTATGGGTACTGAGTCGTCCAGTAAATCGATACGGTGTTCCCCATACCGTGCAGGTATCCCCTTCATGTCTTCGATCTTCCAGGCGAAGACGTCGACATAATGGCTAAGGAATGCCTGTACTTCCCTTAGCTCGTCTCCTCTCACTGCGCTTGATACCTTCAAGCACTTGCCGGGACTGAGTTGTACTTCGTGACAGTCACTAGGGTCGACAATGCCCTCGGTGTGACTCGTCTCACTCCTTCCCAGTCCCACAGTTAATTGCTATTCGTCTTCCGGCTGAATAGCTTCCGTCTCTTCTTCTTCTCCCACCGAACAGCAGGCGACGAATCCCACGAAGTAATCGGATTCGGTACCACTGGAATCCGATCGCGCGGTCGACTCACTGTCCTCGCCCGATGTGTAACCTGCACTTGTCGATGGGGTCTCTCCTTCGTGTCTGACCCTATTCCAGGGCACCGTAATGGTTTTGGTCCGTTCCGAAGGATGGGGAAACTTAAGGCGATGCCTTCGCCAATCACATCTGACTTGTGCGCCATATAGCCATGGTCGCCCGAGCAGAACGTCATAGCCCTGCTTCATCATCGGTTGAAGGATGATATACGTCAACCGGAAGTCCGCACCCCCGATGATTGTCTTGACATTGCGCAGCATACCGGCAGGCATTCTCCGCGTCTGATCCGCTAATCTCAAAACACGCTTCGAGGGTTCGTATTGACTGAACCCCAAGGCTCTCGCTGTATCCTCCGTCATTATGTTGACTCCTGATCCAGAGTCGATTGGCACTCTGCGTACACAACACCCTGCTATTTCCACATCGATCTCGGGTGGCCCTTGGTCTTCGCTCTCCACTTGATATACTTGAGAGGATGTGGATGCGCGCGGCTTCCGCGGATGCCGTAGCGAAAGCATCAACATTCTCCGATACGTCTTATTGTCCTCCAAGAGCTGCTTGAACGTGATGTTCACTTTTCGACTCCCGAGATCTTCGACCAAGTCATAGTGGGCGCGTTGAGTCGCCGGGGTCGGCGACGCTCTGCGAGGTTCCACGGTGGCTGCCAACTTCGCCCCAAGGGAGGATGTCAAGTCTGGCCGCGGCGGGTCCTTTTGCGTGCGGATCGCTTCCTTCAACAGGTTGGTTACCTCGTTGCGGATATCCGGAGCATAGTCCCGTTTCAGTAGGCGCACTGGCTCGTCCTCGACTGCTGTTTGGGGGCGCACTGCTGGTGCCTCTCTCGTAGCCGAAGACTTCCGAGCAGGTCGCAAGTCGGACTTGCTGGATGTCTTCTCCTTCCCTTTTCCCGTCCGGTCGTCGGTTCTCCGTTCGTGCTTGCGAGTGTCACGCTCTTGCTCCTTCGATTTCTTGGAACTACGAGTTTCGACCCGTGCGCACATAACCTCTTCAGCCGGCCACTCTTCGTCTTCGTCATCCCCGTCTGAACCTACTTCGACCTGGTTAACTTGGACGTCCTCCTTGGCAGGAGTGTTCACAAATCGTACCGCTGGCCGAGGGACTGGTGGCTGATCACACTCTGGCGCAGTATGCCCGATCTTCTTGCAATTACTACATGTCGGAGCATAATCGTTTCGCCTTTTTGGATGGGGACACTGCGGTGAGAAGTGCCCGACTTCCCCGCAATTATAACAAGCTCGCGGTGGCGGTGGGTCAAACGTCCCTGGAGGTGCTCTCCGCCTCACGGGTACTGTAGTGGCCCGATCCACCGGAATATATCGTGGGACTTGCATTGCTGAAACTGCAGGAGGGGTAGGAACCGACTGGACGGCGTAGGCTGTCTCTTCGCTAGCCTCTCCATAGTACTGAGGGTGCTCTCCATAGTACGGTTGTGCCCACTCTACTGCGTTGACTGGATATGACGGACGGGTGGTAAGGCACTCGGTGTTTGCATGTCCCACCGCCCCGCACGTAGTACACCATAAGTTCGCTCGCACTCTCCCAGGTGATTTTCGGCGATCATGCCTGCCTACCACTTGAACCTTGAGATCGGCGAAGTCTTTCACAAGGGTCTCCATCTTCGAGGCTATGTCTCCCGGCGCTCTGTCCGTAGTCACTCGTCGGGTGCCCTTTTTCTTCGCTGACCCATGCTTCTTCCTCTTCTTCTCCTCCTCCGACGATGAGGTTTCCTCTTCTTCGGATGAGGAACGGTTCTCGTCCGAAGACGATTCCTCCGATGACGGAGTTGTACCTCTACGTCGTCTTCGCCCTCCCTTCGGTTTTCGCTCCTTCGACTCCCGTCTCTCTCTCCCTCTTCGGTTGAGAGTGGAAGTTTCGAAGGCTTCTGCCGATGCAATCACATCCTCGATAGTGTCGCACTTGCTGCGTCGGCAAAAAGTCTCCATCTCCCGAGTTAAACCGGTCACGTACCAATCCACAGCTTGTTGTACCGAGAAAGGGGACCCTGGTCCTGTTTTCGGTATTCTGTCGAGGAGGTCCAGAAATCTCTCAGTGTAGTCACGTAGACTCTCCTTCTTCTCTCGCTGCAAATTACGTAACTTTGTCAAAACCCGGCTATCGTAGCCGAGCTCGCGAAAGCGGCGAAGGAACTTCTCCTTCAGCTGGGCCCATGTTGTCAACCCAGTCGGATCGATGCTCTCGTGATTGTACCAACTCCTCGCTTTCTTCCGCAGAAGGCTTGGAAAGATCCTTAGTCGGTCGTCGTCTGCGATCTCGCGATTGGCAATAGACACCGACTCGAACAACTTGATGTATGAATCTGCATCGTCGTCATCTCCAATCCCTTTGTACTTCGGGTAGGAATGTTTAGTAATCGGCTGAGGTAGCCGCACATTGGCTTGTCCATCCGCCATCGGTGTGTCTGTCGACGGTTCTCGGGCGGTCGGTTCTACTTCACGAGGCGGGTCCGTGCAAGGAATATCTAGCAGAACTGTAAGCACCAAGTTTGGTTCCGAGTCGCCGGGGGTAGGTTCCCCAAGGATGTCGGCCGAACTAGGCTTAGGTACTCTTTTTGGTGTTTTCTTGTTTTGACGCCGTGTCTCTTCCACGGCCTTCTCTGAATCTCGTCGGAACTTGCGGACAGCTCTAGCACTTAGGTTGCTCCCGCCAGCCCCAATCGACATTCACCGAGCATGGCTGCTCGTAAAAACCCCGGTGTTGACGCAACTGTCCCCGGCAGCGGCGCCAAAAAGAAGTTGTCGGCTTCTTATGTAATAACCCACTAAAGGCTAAAACTGCAATATAGTGGTAGAAAGGTCGAACCCACAGGGACAGAGGAACACACAGGGTACAAAGTGTCACGTTTTAACAGACTATTGAGTAGTTTGAATTCTCAGGCAACTGTCACTCCCAGAAATACTGCAAGTGTCCACTCGGAGCGCACTCGGAGGTCGCACAGTGCAGCGTAACACACACACACACACACACACCTGAAACTACAGAAACACAACCCAGAGATCCGTTAGGACCTCTACTCAAGATTTCAGGGGGGAAAGTCTCTCGCGAGCACACTCGGCGAAGCTGCGGGTAGTGACTTCCAACTCCGGCTTTTACAACACTTCCACTAGCTTGCTGCTAGTGTAGGAAACCCGGTTTGGACTGCCTACTTTGGATCGAAGTCACTCATACGCGGTGAACAACACTTCTCAACTCACAAAACGCGCAGAGAACACAGGTCCGCACTGAAGGACTCACCGAGAAACATTCCAGTAACACAACAACAGTCTATTGAAGAGTTTGAATTCTCAGGCACTTGTCATTCCCAGAAATACTACAGGGGTTACCCTCAAGGCACCTGCTGCAGCGTAACCTGAATTTACAACCAAGGCTTACACGAAGTAGCAAAACTTCACTTTGGCATTCAGGGGAAAAATCCCAAGGGAGTACAATCAGAAAGAAACACTCGAAGGTGTAGGGGCGAAACTGTTCAAGTATCTAACTAGTCACTGGCTCTGAGCATCGGCAGTCACCCGCAGGTGCAGATCCGAACTACTCAAGTCTCTAACCAATGTACTAGCTCTGAACATTCGGCCGAAGGCCTTCAGCTACAAAATGCGGAACGCTAAGTTGTAACTCCTCGTGCGTGGTGACAGAACTCAAGGACACAAACACGCAAAGGAAATGGGTTCCTGATCTGCACTTCTCATGGGAAAGAACCCCAGGCAAAACGCCTGGAACTATTTTATACCTTCTAAGTCCTACCTAGCACTACACTGCACTACGCTACACGCCTGCACGGAACCACGCTACACTACACTCCGCGGAACCTGTACTACGTCTCCTGCGCGGCCGACTGCCGCGCACTAACTCTCTACCCTGCCAATCTTCCGCTCGACTGCGCAGTCCCAACCTCTGCAACGCCGCGGACACCTCCCCCTCGAGGGCGGACATGGTATCCTGTGCCTTCGACAGAAAGGCATCGAGCTTCTTTGCTACCTTCCGCCGACTCCTACTGTCGCCTGACAACAACCCGGCTGCGCGCAATTCAAACTCACGCAGTGTGAGTTTCTCCTGCGCCTTCACTTCCCAGTGGGCGTAGCCCTTGAGACAGTGGGCGACTCGCCTCGCCGTCTCCACCTTCGTGCGATCCGCCTCCTTCCTGCGATCCTCTTCAATTATCACTAATTGCGATTCGGCTTCAGCACGTTGCGCTCTCAACTCGCCACACTCTGACTGTAACTTCTTCATCCGCCTGCCGTGCGAGCTGACATTGTTCCAACAACCGCGTCTGTCGCACGAGTTCTTCTGACAAAATCCGATTCTGGGCCTGCTCAGAGTTGAGTGCTTCCTTGACCTTCACCTGCTCCTTGGTGAGCTCGCCCAGTTTCTCATCCTTCATCTTCTCGGTGTGCTTGTAGAATTTCTGATTAAGCTTGTACTGACCCCACAAGCACGCATGCTTCTCCTTCAAGTCCTTCAACTCCTCGTCCACTCTAGCTAATAGCTTGCTGGTGTGGACCTTAGTGCGAGTCCGCCTGCGCACTAACTCGATGTAAGATCCCGGCTGGAGTGGGTCGGCGTATTTATCGACCTTGCGATCCAAGTACCGCAGCAACGGAATCACCTGCTCAGAGAGCGCCGCCGCCGGCGCTCCAACAATTTCCTCCTCCTCCTCCTCGGTGTCTTCTGCTCCTGACATTTCTTCCATGGAGCCTCCGTCGTCATCATCCGAGTGGAGAATTTCAGTCGCCATTGATTGCGTCGGCGACTGCCCCGAGTGGGGCTGCACGTCGTCGACGTGTGCTGCCTGCGAAGGCACGGCTGCAGCCTCGCTGCTCGTCGCCAAAATGTCTAAGGCGGAAGGCGAATGTACCCGTGCGGCATCCCCGTCTCTCGCTTGTTGATTGTCTACCGCATCCTCTCTGCCGCCGTCGTCCGCCGCCGAAGGCGATCGAGCGGAGGGTGGCTGCGCGGGGTTTGATTGCGCATCGCGCATCGAGATTTCATCCCGCGGACAGTCACTCCGCTCCTCCGTCTGCTGCTCCCTTGATCGGTCCGTGGGGGCTGTGCCCGGCCCGTGCGCAGGCGCATTTGCCGGCGCCTTGTCCGCCGCAGGCGTAGCGCCGCGGACATCTATCGCCGAAGGCGACATGGCCGGGGGCCGCACGCCCGATGTCCCTTGGCCTATAGGCCCTGCCGCCGAAGGCGCATCTATCGGCGGACTTTCCGCCGATGGTGCGGCCTCCGCACGCTCTCTGCTCGTATCTCCTCGGCTCGAAGGCCCTGGCGCCGAAGGCGCAAATTGCGGCGCGTGGTGCGCCGGAGGGTCTGGCCCCGAGGGCCGGTGTCTCGAAGGCGGTTCTTCCGCCGGCTCCTTCCCCTTCCTACGTTGGAACGGGGGTGATTCTTGCCTGTGCACAGGCGGCACGTGTGGAGGTGTCCTGTGCACAGGCGACCTGTGCACAGGTGAGTGCCTGTGCACAGGCGGACTGCTCCTTCCCACGCGTAAGCGTAGATCCACGTCCACTTGTGTTCGCCGGTCCGCGGAGGCTCGTCCGTCCGCGGAGGCTCGTCTGTGCGCAAACGGAACATCTGTCCGCATCGCACGTGGTAACTCCGGAGGCCCTTGGCCCGTAGGCGGCCTCTCTCCCGTCGAGGTTGCAGCGTGGCCCGTCGCTCCTGCGGTCGTCCGCGCTTCCTCATGCCTCTCTGGCGACGCACTTCCTATCTCCGTCGCAATTGTCGCCGTGTCCGCACTGTCAGCTGGTAACACCAGTCTGCGTGCCTTCTGCTTCGGCCGGCTGTATGGCTCGCACAGCGGCCGTGGTCGAATGGGAGCAGAGGGTTCTTGATGCTGCTCCTCTTCGGACTCTTCCCTCCATCGCCGCTTCCGCGGCACTCGCGCTGCAGGGGTGTGTCTCCCTTCGTCCCTCCGTCTTGATGGGGTAGAAGTCGGTGACTCCTCTACATCAGTGTCGACCTCGTTCTCCCGCACATACTTCCCGGGATGGTCGATGGACAATGGCGGAAAATGTTCAAGCTCCGCCGCTGTCAAACAATTTCGCTGTCGATAAAAATTGATGAGGAAAGGAGAAAGATGGTTTAGAGTTCCCCCCTTCTCCTCAAACGCGTGCTGTCGCATCACCCTGTGCAGGATGCTCGCCCAGTGAATTGGAGTTCCCTCGATGACGCACTCCACAAAAGAGACCTGCCACAATGTGATGTAGCAGGCGCGGTGCGGCTGCAGTAATTGCATCAGCGCCGCGGACAAAGTCCGGCGAAATCGATCCTTGTAATCACGGGTCCTGTACCCATTCTTGGTAGACCTCCCGGTCTTGAACAGCTCCACAAATTGCGCCTCTTCTTGCTTGGTCACCTTGATGCTCTCACTGTCGAAAAGGAGATGCCCTGGCATGCCAGCACATCTTCCCAACGCCTGCGCCCAATCTTGGACTGTCCACCGGTCAACATGCGGACGCAATCCGCGCGAGGGTGGTCCCTGTGGCTCTAGCCACTCGCGTACCATATTCGCACAGATGTAATTCCATCCCCATAGCAAGAAATCGAGCTTTCTTGCTATTAAGCGCTCCTCAAAAGCGCGCAGCCCGTTCTGCGGTAGGCGAAGTGGCACCATCCGCAATCTGCTCGGTCTCGTCATTGCGTTCCTGGGGTTCGCTCGCCCGCTCATTCTACTTCCGCACTGCCCGTGCTTCTTTCTCTCTCGGCAAACTCTAATCGCCCTCAATTCCAAATCACGCGCACTTACTTCTCCCTCAATCAACAAGAAATCTCCTGTGCGACGACGTCGAGAATGTTCCGCAGCCAGCAGATGGATGCGCGCAGCGCGCACAAGAGATTGGAATCGCGAATTCAAGAATGGGACGTTCTCCGCCGCCCGGTCGAAGGTCATGGTCGGCTCTTGGTCGTGAAGAACGTCTCACTTGATGGCCGCGCCGGCTGTACGCTGGAACGGTCTTCGCTCTCACGCGCGGCTTCACGCTCCGCCGTTGTCGATTAAACTCTCACGCTCGAATTGGCGGATTTGAACTCCGCGAGCGTATTACCCTGCGGACATGCGGGCGTAGCGCCGAAGGCGAGTTTTCCGCCTTGCGCGGTACACTTGTTCGTACCGCCCCTCGGCCAATCCCCCTCTGCCTTGACGCGTGCGTCCGCATGTCGGACAAAAGTTCAACTCCTGCCTGTGCGCAGGCAGGAGCCTCGGCGGATTCTCCGCCGGTGCGGAACTTCATCCTCCTGTGCACAGGCGTTCGCCTGTGCGCAGGCGAATTCCATCCGCGGCGCTGCGCTGGCGCGGAAGGCGTTGACCGTGGTCAGCCGTCTCCGTCCAGTCTGTCCGTTCCTTGTCTCTCCGTCGGCGCTTCCGCCGCCGCAACTCCGTCCGTCCAAGAGCGCATCCACCCGTGCCGTCCGCATGGTCCGTACCGATTTGATTACTCTGGCGGCTCTTCCGACGTACGCGGCGCCGCGCTGGCGCGGAAGGCGCCGTACACTTTCTACCTCACAAGGCGCATTTCTAGGGCCCAAGGCGGATTTTCCGCCGACGGCGAAGTGCCTGTGCACAGGCGAACGCCTATGCGTAGGCGGACTTCGCGCCTTCCCTAACCCTACTTCGCCTGTGCACAGGCGAACGCCTTCGTCCGCGCATAGGACAAAACTTGATTCCCCCTTCCGCGTAGGCGGAATTCGCGCCGGTGGCGAACTCCTTCCGCCGTAGGCGACCGCCTCCGTTTCTTCCAATAGCGATAACTCCCTAAGTCCTCATCCGTTCCAAGCGTTCTTGGGCTCGTTGGAATCAGTGCGTCGAGCTCTTTCCAACGGGATCCTAACTTGGTCAAGGCGCCCGAGGGTTGACCTAATTATGGAGGGTTTCCCTACAGCCGCGGACGCAACCTCCGAAGGCGGGTTTTGCGCCTTGCGCCGTAGAGATCCTAACTGCAGGGCTCGCAGGGAGGATGGTGCCTGTCCTTACTGCTGCACCCAAAATCCCAGATTCTACAAGATCCCTCGAGAATCCCCGCGATCTTCCGGATTCACTCTGTTTTGATGTACCGAAGGCTATTTACAATGCTGCCAGGGTACAGTTTTCCAAAAATGTTTTAATTTCCTCAAAATTGCCAAAAGTGGGGTACCACATGTGGCCGAATCGCAATTAGTGATAGTTGAAGAGGATCGCAGGAAGGAGGCAGATCGCACAAAGGTGGAGACGGCGAGGCGTGTCGCCCACTGTCTCAAGGGCTACGCCCACTGGGAAGTGGCGGCGCAGGAGAAACTCACACTGCGTGAGTTTGAACTTCGCGTAGCCGGGTTGTTGTCAGGCGACAGTAGGAGTCGGCGGAAGGTAGCAAAGAAGCTCGATGCTTTTCTGTCGAAGGCGCAGGATACCATGTCCGCCCTCGAAGTGGAGGTGTCCGCGGCGTTGCAGCGATTGGGACTGCGCAGTCGAGCGGAAGACTGGCAGGGTAGGGAGTTAGTGCGCGGCAGTCCGCCGCGCAGGAGACATAGCACAGGTTCCGCGGAGTGTAGTGTAGCGTGGTCCCGTGCAGGCGTGTAGCATAGTGCAGTGTAGTGTTAGGTAGGACTTAGAAGGTATAAAATAGTTCCAGGCGTTTTGCCTGGGGTTCTTTCCCATCAGAAGTGCAGATCAGGAACCCATTTCCTTTGCGTGTTTGTGTCCTTGAGTTCTGTCACCACGCACGAGGAGTTACAACTTAGCGTTCCGCATTTTGTAGCTGAAGGCCTTCGGCCGAATGTTCAGAGCTAGTACATTGGTTAGAGACTTGAGTAGTTCGGATCTGCACCTGCGGGTGACTGCCGATGCTCAGAGCCAGTGACTAGTTAGATACTTGAACAGTTTCGCCCCTACACCTTTGAGTGTTTCTTTCCGATTGTACTCCTTGGGATTTTTCCCCAGAATGCCAAAGTGAAGTTTTGCTACTTCGTGTAAGCCTTGGTTGTAAATTCAGGTTACGCTGCAGCAGGTGCCTTGAGGGTAACCCCTGTAGTATTTCTGGGAATGACAAGTGCCTGAGAATTCAAACTCTTCAATAGACTGTTGTTGTGTTACTGGAATGTTTCACAGTGAGTCCTTCAGTGCGGACCTGTGTTCTCTGCGCGTTTTGTGAGTTGAGAGTGTTGTTCACCGCGTATGAGTGACTTCGATCCGAAGTAGGCAGTCCAAACCGGGTTTCCTACGCTAGCAGCAAGCTAGTGTAAGCGTTGTAAAAGCCGGAGTTGGAAGTCACTACCCGCAGCTTCGCTGAGTGTACTCTTGAGAGACTTCCCCCCTGAAATCTTGAGTAGAGGTCCTAACGGATCTCTGGGTTGTGTTTCTGTAGTTTCAGGTGTGTGTGTGTGTGTGTGTGTGTGTGTATGTACGCTGCACTGTGCGACCTCCGAGTGCGCTCCGAGTGGACACTTGCAGTATTTCTGGGAGTGACAGTCGCCTGAGAATTCAAACTCATCAATAGTCTGTTAAACGTGACACTTTGTACCCTGTGTGTTCCTCTGTCCCTGTGGGTTCGACCTTTCTACCACTATATTGCAGTTTTAGCCTTTAGTGGGTTATTACAATGTTTCAAGAATTAACAGATAGGTTTGAGATAGATCACAGAAAAACGACTCCTTATCATCCGCAGACAAATGGTCAGACAGAGCGAGTCAATGGGACTCTGGTGAGCATTCTTCGCAAAACGGTGGTTGACTCAAAAAGGGATTGGAACACCAAGCTGATAGCAGCATTGTGGGCTTATCGGACAACTTTCAAAGTGACGACCCAGGCAACGCCGTTTTCGTTAGTGTATGGATTGGAGGCCACTCTTCCCATCAAATTCGAGGTGGAATCACTCCGAGTTGCAGTGCAGTCACAGCTTACAAACAATCAGTCATTAAGGAATAGGCTAACGACATTAGAAGAGCTTGATGAGAGGAGAAGAATGAGTGCTCAACATATTGAGGCCATTCAACGGAGGAGAAAAATCACCTTTGACAAGAAGCATAAGAAAAGGACGCTGAGGCCAGGTATGATGGTGATGCTCCAGGATGGTAGGAAGCTTGAGTTCCTAGGAAAGTTTGATGCAGTATGGTTAGGGCCTTATCTGATTCGTGAGGTATTTCCAAACAACTTAGTGCAGTTGGAAACGTTGAATGGAGAAGTTTTCCCCACACGCAGTGCGGGAAGTAGATGCAAGCAGTACCGGATTTGAAGTTGTCTAGCCTGCAGAGCTAGTATTCTGGAATCTTCCCCTGATGGTCGCCAATGATGTGAGCACAAAACTGTGCTCACATGTCTTTTTACCCTTATGAGAGTTAAAATTTTGGATTTAAGCTCTTGCAAAATTATGCTTGGGGTTTTCTGAAAGTTTCTGCAAGATTAGGAGTTGGTGTGATAGTTAGAGGGCAAAAGGTGCGGAAGTAGGCCTTCGGGGCAAGGTCTTCGGCGAAGTGCCTTCATTGAAGTCCCTTCGGGGAAAGGCCTTTGGCGAAGCAGTGAAACTCTCATAATGTTTTCAATGTGTGGCGCCTTGACTCAGTTAGGGTCTTGTTGGAAAGAACTCGCAACGCTCGTTCCAACAAAACCAATATCTCTTGAAACGGATAAGGCATCACCGATTTAGGAGCAGCGGAAGTTTCTGATATGGAAAGCCTTCGGCGGTTGCAGGCCTTCGGCGGAAGGGTAAAACCGTGATAACGTTTCAATTCTTAACGGTTTGAAATAGTTAAGGTCTCGTTGAAAAGAGCTCGACACGCTCGTTCTAACGAGCCCAAGAACGCCTGGATCGAATAAGGACTTAGGAAGTTATGACTATCGGAAGATACGTAGATGTTCGTCTTCGGCGAAAGGAGTTCGCCTCCGGCGAGAAATCCGCCTTCGGCCCTAGATGTTCGCCTTCGGGGGAAGGGCCTTTGGCAGTTGCAGGCCTTCGGCGAAGCAATAAAACCGGCATATCTTTTTCAATTCTTAGCGGTTTGACTTGATTCGAATCTCGTTGAAAAGAACCCGACGCTCTGGTTCCAACGAGACCAAGAACTCTTGAAACAGATCAGTCATCACTGAGTTATGAGCGTCGAAAGCGGCTGTCATGGTTTGGTGAGAGCCCTTCGGCGTTAACAGTTAGAGGGGCCTTCGGCACAAGGAGTTGCGTGTAGGCGGCCTGTAATAACCCACTAAAGGCTAAACTGCAATATAGTGGTAGAAAGGTCGAACCCACAGGGACAGAAGAACACAAAGGGTACAAAGTGTCACATTTAACAGACTATTGAGGAGTTTGAATTCTCAGGCGACTATCACTCCCAGAAATACTGCAAGGGTTCACTCGGAGCTCACTCGGAGGTCGCACAGTGCAGCGTAACACATACACACACACACACACACACACCTGAAACTACAGGAACACAACCCAGAGATCGGTTAGGACCTCTACTCAAGATTTCAGGGGGAAAGTCTCTCGCGAGTACACTCAGCGAAGCTACGGGTAGTGACTCCCAACTCCGGCTTTTACAACCCTTTCACTAGCTGCCTACTAGCGTAGAGAACCCGGTTTGGACTTCCTACTTCGGATCGAAGTCACTCATACGCGGTGAACAACACTCTCAACTCACAAAATGCGCAGAGAACACAGGTCCGCACAGAAGGACTCACGGAGAAACATTCCAGTAACACACCACAACACTCTATTGAAGAGTTTGAATTCTTAGGCACTTGTCATTCCCAAAAATACTACAGGGGTTACCCTGAAGGCACCTGCTGCAGCGTACCCTGAATTTACAACCAAGGCTTACACGAAGTAGCAAAACTTCACTTTGGCATTCAGGGGAAAAATCCCGAAGGAGTACAATCAGAAACAACCACTCAAAGGTGTAAGGGGGAAAATGTTCAAGTATCTAACTCGTCACTGGCTCTGAGCATCGGCAATCACCCGCAGGTGTAGATCCGAACTACTCAAATCTCTAACCAATGTACTAGCTCTGAACATTCGGCCGAAGGCCTTCAGCTACACGATGCGGAACGCCAAGGTGTAGCTCCTCTTGCGTGGTGACAAAACTAAGGACACAAACACGCAGAGAAAATGAGTTCCTGATCTGCACTTCCGAAATTGGGAAAGATCCCAAGGCAGGACGCCTTGAACTACTTTATACCTTCTAAGTCATAACTAACACTACGCTACACGTCGGCACGGAACCACGCTACACTACACTCTGCGGAACCTGTGCTTCGCCTCCTGCGCGACGGACTGCCGCGCTCTAACTCCCTACCCTGCTAGTCCTCCGCTCGACTGCGCAGTCCCAACCGCCGCAACACCGCGGAAACCTCCGTCTCAAGGGTGGACATGGTGTCCTGCGCCTTCGATAGAAAAGAATCCAGCTTCTTCGTTACCCGCCGCCGACTCCGACTGTCACCTTCCAACAACCCGGCTGCACGAAGCTCTAACTCACGCAGTGTGAGTTTCTCCTGCGCCGCCACTTCCCAGTGGGCGTAGCCTTTGAGACAGTGGGCGACTCGCCTCGCCATCTCTTCCTTCGTGCGATCTGCCTCTCGCCTGCGATCGTCTTCAATTACTACCAACTGCGATTCGGCCTCCGCACGCTGTGCCCTCAATTCTCCGCACTCCGACTGCAGCCTGCGGATTAAGTCCTCATCCGCCTGTCGTGCGAGCTGACACTGCTCCAACAACCGCGTCTGTCGCACGAGCTCCTCTGACAAAACCTAATTCTAAGTCTTCTCAGAAATCAGTGCTTCCGTGACCTTCACCAGATCCTTGGTGAGCTCTTCCAGTCTCCCATTCTTCACCTTGTCGTAGTGGGTGTACGTTTTCCGAATGAGATTGTACGAACCCCACAAGCATTCATGCTTCTCTCGTAGTTCCTTAAGTTCCTGGTCCACCCGAGCTAGCAGCTTGCTGGTGTGGACTTTAGTGCGAGTTCGCCTACGCACTAATTTGACGTAGGATTCAGGCTGGCAAGGATCTGCGTACTTATCCATCTTGCGATCCAAGTACCTCAGCAGAGGTACTACCTGCTCACAGAGCGCCGCCGCCGGCGCACCAACTATTTCTTCCTCCTCCTCTTCCTCGGTGTCTCCCGATCCCGACACTGATTCCGTGGATCCTCCTTCGTCATCATCCGAAGGAAGGATTTCGGTCGCCATTGATTGCGTTGGCGACTGACCTGAGTGGGGCTGCGAGTGGTCTGCGTGTTCTGCCGCCGATGGCGCTCCTGCAGCCTCGCTGCTCCCCGCTAAGGCGGTGGGTGAATGCGGCCGTGCCACATCCCCATCGTCCGCCTGTCGTGCGTCGATCGTAACTCCTTCGCCGTCGGCGTGCACCGCTGAAGGTGATCGAGCGGAATGTGTCTGCGCGGGGTGCAATTGTGCATCGCGCACGCGAATTTCATCCTGCGGACAGACAATCCGCTCCTCCGTTAGGTCCTCCTCCCTCGATCAGTCCTGCGCGAGGGATGCGTCCGGCCTACGCGTAGGCGCAAATCTCGGCGCGTTATCCGCCGAAGGCTCAACGCCGAAGGCGTCTACCGCCGAAGGTGATAGAGCCGAAGGCCGCCTGCCCGATGTGCCTTGGCCCGAAGGCCCTTCCTCCGAAGGCGCATCTTCCGGCGGAGTCTCCGCCGAAGATGCGGCCTCCGCACGCTCCCTGCTTATGACTCGTTGGCCCGAAGGCCCTGGCGCCGAAGGCGCAAATCCCGGCGCTCTGTCCGCCGGAGGGCCTTGCCCCGAAGGCCCTTGAGCCGAAGGCGGATCTTCCGCCGGCTCCTTCCCCTTCCTACGTTGTACCGGGGGTGAGTCCTGCCTACGCGTAGACGGCCGCCTATGCGTAGGCGAACTTTCTCTGCCTACGCGTAGGCAAAGGTACACGCCTGCAAGGGGTCGCCTATCCACAGGGAGTCGCCTGTGCGTAGGCGGCACACTCGTCCGCATCGCACGTGGTAACTCCTGACCCGAAGGCCGTCTCTCGTCCGCCGGAGGCGTAGCGTGGTCCACCGCTCCTGCGGATGTCCGCGCAGTCCCATCCTTCTCCGGGGACGCACTTCCCTTCTCCGTGGCGCTCGTCGCCGTTTCCACGCTGCTGGCTGGTAACACAAGAGTGCGCGCCTTCTGCTTCGGCCGGCTGCACACTTCGTGTAGTGGCCGCTGCCGTATGGGAGCAGTGGGTTCTCGATGTTGTTCCTCCTGCGGTTCCTCTCTCCATCTACGTTTCCGCGGCACTCTCGCTGCGGGTGTGTTTCTTCCCTCGTCCCGCTGAGTCGGTGGAGTGGAAGTTGGCGAATCCTCCGCGTCGGTGTCTACTTCGTTATCCGCACATACTTCCCGGGATGGTCGACGGACAATGGGGGAAATCGAGCATGCTCCGCCGCGGTCAAACAATTCCTCTGTCGATAAAAGTTTATCAAGAAAGGGGAGAGGTGATTGAGAGTTCCTCCTTTCTCCTCATATGCATGTTGTCGCATCACCCTATGTAGGATGCGCGCCCAGTGAACTGGAGCTCCGGCTAATGTGAGCTCCACAAAAGATACCTGCCACAACGTGATGTACGAAGTGCGGTGCGGCTGCAACAATTGCAGCAGCGCCGCCGCTATAGTTCTGCGGAAACGATCTTTGTGGTCGCGGGTCTTGTACCTGTTCTTAGAAGACCTCTCCCGCTTGAACAATTCCACGAATTGCGCTTCATCCTGCTTCGACACCTTGACGCTCTCACTATCAAATAGAAGGTACCCGTCGTCGCCTGCACACCTCCCCAATGCCTGTGCCCAATCGTGGACGGTCCACCTATCTACGTGCGGACGCAATCCGCGCGTAGGTAGTCGCTCCACTTCCAACCATTCGCGCACCATGTCTACACACACGTCATTCCATCCCCACAGCAAGAACTCAAGTTTTCTTGCAATCAGCCGGTCCTCAAAAGCACGCAACCCGTTCTGTGGAAGCCGGAGTGGCATCATCCGCAGCCTGTTCAACTTCGACATCGCGTTCTTGAAATTAGTTTGCGCAACAACTCTCTCTCTGCTTTGCTCGAGCCTCTTGCTCGCGCTTCTGCCTCCTCTGCAAACTCTAATTTCTCTCAATTCCAACTCTCGCGCACTCAATTCTCTCTCAGCCACCGAGTAATTCTCCGCGCAGGGATGTCTAGAGTGTCTAACAGCTAGCAGGTGGACGCGCGCAGCTCGCACCAGAAAGTGAAATCGCGAATTCAAGAATGGGGCGTCCTCCGTCTCCTCATTGAAGGTCATGGTCGGCTCTCGGTCGTGAAGGTCGGATCACTTGATGGCCGCGCCGGCTCCGCGCTATAACGGCCTCTTCTGTCACGCGCGGCTTCACGCTCCGCCGACGCCGACTTAACTCACACGCTCGAATTGGCAATTTGAACTCCGCTAGCGTACTACGCCGCGGACATGGGTGCGCAGCGCCGAAGGCAGATTTCTTGCCGGCGCACTACACTTTTTTGTACTCAACTTTGGCTAGTCCCGCTCCGCCTGAAGGCGATCGTCCGCGCATGGGACAAAAATCGAACTCCCTTCTGCGTAGGCGGAATCCTCGGCGGAATCTCCGCCGGCGCAAAACTTCATCTGCCTGTGCGTAGGCGCTCGCCTACGCGTAGGTGAATCCCGTCTGTGCATTGGACGTTCGTCCGCGCAGGTCCCTCGCCGTAGGCGCAGCGCCGAAGGCGGCTGTGCCGAAGGCGTTGACCGCGGTCAACGAACTCCGTCCAGTTTGTCCATTTTTCTCGCCTCTTCGTCGGCGCTCGTGTCCCCGTAATCCCGACCGGCCGAAGGCGCACTCGTCCGTTCCGTTCGTACAGTTCGTACGGTCTGTATGGATTTACTACTCCGTCGGGTCCTCGCCCGTCCGTGATGCGCTGGCGCCGAAGGCGCTGTACAATTTCCAACCCTGAAGGCGCATTTCTAGGGCCGAAGGCGGGCTTCCTGCCAACGCCGAAGCGCCTGTGCGTAGGCGGCCTTCGCGTCCGCCTGTGCATAGGTGTCAGTCCTCCCCGCCTACGAGTAGGCGATATTCGCGGCGGACATCCCGCCGACGTCAAACCCTATTTCGCCTATGCGTAGGTGGACTTCCCTCGTCCGCGCATAGGACTTCCCTCGTCCTTTCCTCGTCTACGAGTAGGCGAAAATCTGTGCATCTTGCGATCTTCACAACTCCCGGAGTCCTCATCCGTTCGTGGCGTTCTTGGGCTCGTTAGAATCAGCGCGTCAAGCTCTTTCCAACAAAACCGTAAACAAGTCGAGGCGTTTAGGAATTGATCAGGTTCTGCAGGATTTCTCTAGCGCCGAAGGCGGATAACGCGCCTTGCGCCGAAGAGGTACTCCTTCCGAGCCCGTGTTTAGGGCGGCGCCTGTCCCAGACGTTGCGCCCAACTCCTGGATTCTACGAGATCTTTCGAGATTCTCCGAGATCCTCAAGTTTCACTCTATTTTGATGCACCGATGGCTATTTACTCTGCTGCCGCGGTAAAGTTTTCCGAAAATGTTTTAAATTCAGCAAAAAGCTCAAAAGTGGGGTACCACACGGCCTGCGCATAGGCGGCCTGCGCATAGGCGAGTTGCGAGTAGGAAGCCTGTGCATAAGCAAACGCCTTTGGCGGAAGAGTAAAACCGTCATAACTTTCTCAATTCTTAATGGTTTGACTTAGTTAGGGGCTCGTTGGAAAGAGCTCAACACGCTTGTTCCAACGAGCTTAAGAACGTTTCAAACGAATCAGGGATCTGTGAGTTATGGGCGTCGGGGGTGACTGTTATAGATAGGCAAAGGTGCGGAAGGGTGTCTTCGGCGGGAGGATGCCTTCGGCGGTGCGCGGAAGAAGATTTCGGACGGCGGATGTTGACGTGGTCATGAATAAAGACTGTACAGGTGTGGCGATGGCGGCAGCGTGAAGTCAGGCGTGGGAAATAGGACGGCGGGGCATGATGTCGCACATGGGAACCAGGCCGTTGCCCATCATCGCGGGAACGGCATTCACACGGCCTGTGGGTGACTCGGCCCTTGGACGTTGGAGACGATTATTCGGCCTGCGAGCTGGGATTGTGTGGTGTGCCATTGTGTGGAGACGCTGGTGGGATTGGTAGGAAGAGTAGGGTGTGGACGTGAGTGATTTTTGCAGGGAAGTGGTGAGAATTAGGAGGGGAGTGTGGAGAGTTCAAAGTAGGAGGAATAAAACTCTCGTGGGTGGAGAGTTGGATCTGAGATTGAAGTGTGAAATCTGTGAGTCGTATCTGAGAGTGAAATTAAAGTGGGATTTGAGATTGAAGTGAAAAATTGGTGAGTGGGAGCTGAAATGAGAGTGGAAGATTTGAGAATGGGAGCGGCGAGTGAAGTGAAATCGGAGACTGAAATCTGACAGTCAGGATCTGAATTTGAAACTAAAAAGTGAGAGTTAAATCCGAGAGAGAAATCAGGTGGGACCTGAAGGTGGAAATTGAGAAATCGACATTGAAATTTGAGTAGGAATTGGGAGTGGGACTGAAATCGAAGGTGGGAACTGAGGGTGTGAGACTGAAATTTGATACTCGGAATTGTGGGTGAAATCTGATAGGAGGGTGAGATCCCTGAGGGCAAGAGTGTTGAAAGCGTGGAGTTGCTGAGAGTGTAACCGGAGGGCTGAGCGGAAGAGTGTGTGTGACGGCCAAGAGGATCGCTGGGCTGAGATTGAGTTGATCACTAGGAGGAAGAATCCAGCAAGTGTTGAGAGTAGAATCGTGTTGTAATAACCCACTAAAGGCTAAAACTGCGATATAGTGGTAGAAAGGTCGAACCCACAGGGACAGAGGAACACACAGGGTACAAAGTGTCACGTTTTAACAGACTATTGAGGAGTTTGAATTCTCAGGCGACTGTCACTCCCAGAAATACTGCAAGTGTTCACTCGGAGCGCACTCGGAGGTCGCACAGTGCAGCGTAACACACACACACACACACACACACCTGAAACTACAGAAACACAACCCAGAGATCCGTTAGGACCTCTACTCAAGATTTCAGGGGGAAAGTCTCTCGTGAGCACACTCAGCGAAGCTGCGGGTAGTGACTTCCAACTCCGGCTTTTAAAACACTTCCACTAGCTTGCTGCTAGTGTAGGAAACCCGGTTTGGACTTGCTACTTCGGATCGAAGTCCGAAGTAGCAAGTAGTTATCTCGGTTTTACTCTTCTGCCGAAGGCGTTCGCCTATCCACAGTCCGTCCGCGGCGATGACCTGGCCGTCCGCGGCGCTGACCTGGCCGTCACGGCTGCCTTCCCCTCTAACTTACAACCTAAATCTAACCCTAACCCTAAATCTGAATCCTAAGCCTACTGTACAGAGCCGCCAGCGCCTTCCCACCCAAGATCTGAGGCTGAAAATTTGCAGGCAGGCGTGGCCGGCCAAGATCAACGGCCCCACAAAATTTTAGATCCATCCGACCGTCTATCGCAAAGATATGGGCCCCGCAAGATCTCTGAACCTAGGCCAAAATTCCTTCTCCAAAATCCGAGGACTGTGGGTCCCACGCGTCCTACACGCAAGCCGCCTACTCGCAGGCCGCCTTGGGCCGAAGGCCCCTCTAACTGTTAACGCCGAAGGCCTCACGCCTAACCATGACAGCCGCTTTCGACGCTCATAACTCATTGACGCCTTATCCGTTTCAAGAGATCTTGGTTTCGTTGGAACCAGCTCGTCGAGTTCTTTCCAACGAGACCCGAATCAAGTCAAACCGCTAAGAATTGAGAAAGTTATCTCGGTTTTACTCTTCCGCCGAAGGCGTTCGCCTATCCACAGTCCGTCCGCGGCGATGACCTGGCCGTCCGCGGCGCTGACCTGGCCGTCCGCGGCGCTGAGCTGTCCGTCCGCTGCGCTGACCTGTCCGTCCGCGGCGCTGAGCTGACGCAGAAGGCGCCGTACACTTTCTACCTCACAAGGCGCATTTCTAGGGCCCAAGGCGGATTTCCCGCCGACGCCGAAGCGCCTGTGCACAGGCGAACGCCTGTGCGCAGGCGAACTTCCTTCGTCCGCGCATAGGACAAAACTTTCTTCGCCTGTGCGCAGGCGGAAAGCTGAGTATCTTGCGACCTTCATAACTCCCGGAATTCTACTCCGTTCGTGGCGTTCTTGGGCTCGTTAGAATCAGCGCGTCGAGTTCTTTCCAACGAGACCCTAACCAAGTCGAGGCGTTGCGAATTGAGAAAGTTATGAGGGATTCACTCTTCCGCCGAATGCACTCTCCCGCATCGCCGAAGGCATTGACCGAAGGCGTCTACCGCCCAAGGCGCATCTTCCGGCGGTTCTTCCGCCGAAGGCGTACCGCCAAAGTCGCTCTACCGCCGAAGGCCCCCCCATCAGTAACTTCCGACACTCATAACTCAGTGATCTCTCATCCGTTTCACAAGTTCTTGGGCTTTCCAACGAGACCCTAAGCAACTCAAAAAGTTACGAATTGAGAAAGTTATGAGTGATCTACCGCCGAAGGTGCTCGAAGCGGATCCTGCAGCATGAACCGCCCGTTCCGTCCCAAGCGTCCCACTGTGGCCTAAGCCCAAAACCCCTTGACTGTCCTCGATCCTCTTTTTACTCTGGTTTCGCGTACCGATTACTATTTACAACTGCTGCCGCGGTACTTACTATTCAAAAATGTTTTAGTTCCGACAAAAAACAAAAAGTGGGTTACCACATAGGGAGTTAGTGCGCGGCAGTCCGCCGCGCAGGAGACGTAGCACAGGTTCCGCGGAGTGTAGTGTAGCGTGGTCCCGTGCAGGCGTGTAGCATAGTGTAGTGTAGTGTTAGGTAGGACTTAGAAGGTATAAAATAGTTCCAGGCGTTTTGCCTGGGGTTCTTTCCCATCAGAAGTGCAGATCAGGAACCCATTTCCTTTGCGTGTTTGTGTCCTTGAGTTCTGTCACCACGCACGAGGAGTTACAACTTAGCGTTCCGCATTTTGTAGCTGAAGGCCTTCGGCCGAATGTTCAGAGCTAGTACATTGGTTAGAGACTTGAGTAGTTCGGATCTGCACCTGCGGGTGACTGCCGATGCTCAGAGCCAGTGACTAGTTAGATACTTGAACAGTTTCGCCCCTACACCTTCGAGTGTTTCTTTCCGATTGTACTCCTTGGGATTTTTCCCCAGAATGCCAAAGTGAAGTTTTGCTACTTCGTGTAAGCCTTGGTTGTAAATTCAGGTTACGCTGCAGCAGGTGCCTTGAGGGTAACCCCTGTAGTATTTCTGGGAATGACAAGTGCCTGAGAATTCAAACTCTTCAATAGACTGTTGTTGTGTTACTGGAATGTTTCACAGTGAGTCCTTCAGTGCGGACCTGTGTTCTCTGCGCGTTTTGTGAGTTGAGAGTGTTGTTCACCGCGTATGAGTGACTTCGATCCGAAGTAGGCAGTCCAAACCGGGTTTCCTACGCTAGCAGCAAGCTAGTGTAAGCGTTGTAAAAGCCGGAGTTGGAAGTCACTACCCGCAGCTTCGCTGAGTGTACTCTTGAGAGACTTCCCCCCTGAAATCTTGAGTAGAGGTCCTAACGGATCTCTGGGTTGTGTTTCTGTAGTTTCAGGTGTGTGTGTGTGCGTGTGTGTATGTACGCTGCACTGTGCGACCTCCGAGTGCGCTCCGAGTGGACACTTGCAGTATTTCTGGGAGTGACAGTCGCCTGAGAATTCAAACTCATCAATAGTCTGTTAAACGTGACACTTTGTACCCTGTGTGTTCCTCTGTCCCTGTGGGTTCGACCTTTCTACCACTATATTGCAGTTTTAGCCTTTAGTGGGTTATTACATAAGAAGCCGACAACTTCTTTTTGGCGCCGCTGCCGGGGACAGTTGCGTCAACACCGGGGTTTTTACGAGCAGCCATGCTCGGTGAATGTCGACTGGAGCTAGCGGGAGCAACCTAAGCGCGAGAGCTGTCCGCAGGATCCGACGAGATTCAGAGAAGGCCGTGGAAGAGACACGGCGTCAAAACAAGAAAACACCAAAAATAGTACCTAAGCCTAGTTCGGCCGACATCCTTGGGGAACCTACCCCCGGCGACTCGGAACCAAACTTGGTGCTTACAGTTCTACTAGATATTCCTTGCACGGACCCTCCTCGTGATTTAGAAACGACCGCCCGAGAACCGTCGACAGACACACCGATGGCGGACGGACAAGCCAATGTGCGGCTACCTCAGCCGATTACTAAACATTCCTACCCAAAGTATAAAGGGAGTGGGGATGACGACGATGCAGATTCATACATCAAGTTGTTCGAATCGGTGTCTATTGCCAATCGCGAGATCGCAGACGACGACCGACTAAGGATCTTTCCAAGCCTTCTGCGGAAGAAAGCGAGGAGTTGGTACAATCACGAGAGCATCGATCCGACCGGGTTGACAACATGGGCCCAGCTGAAGGAGAAGTTCCTTCGCCGCTTCCGCGAGCTCGGCTACGACAGTCGGGTATTGACAAAGTTACGTAATTTGCAGCGAGAGAAGAAGGAGAGTCTGCGTGACTACACTGAGAGATTTCTGGACCTCCTTGACAGAATACCGAAAACAGGACCAGGGTCCCCTTTCTCGGTACAACAAGCTGTGGATTGGTACGTGACCGGCTTAACTCGGGAGATGGAGACTTTTTGCCGACGCAGCAAGTGCGACACTATTGAGGATGTGATTGCATCGGCAGAAGCCTTCGAAACTTCCACTCTCAACCGAAGAGGGAGAGAGAGACGGAAGTCAAAGGAGCGAAAATCGAAGGGAGGGCGAAGACGACGTAGAGGTACAACTCCGTCATCGGAAGAATCGTCTTCGGACGAGAACCGTTCCTCATCCGAAGAAGAGGAAACCTCATCGTCGGAGGAGGAGAAGAAGAGGAAGAAGCATGGGGCAGCGAAGAAGAAGGGCACCCGACGAGTGACTACGGACAGAGCGCCGGGAGACATAGCCTCGAAGATGGAGACCCTTATGAAGGACTTCGCCGACCTCAAGGTTCAAGTGGTAGGCGGTCATGATCGCCGAAAATCACCCGGGAGAGTGCGAGCGAACTTATGGTGTACTACGTGCGGAGCGGTGGGACATGCAAACACCGAGTGCCTTACCACCCGTCCGTCATATCCAGTCAACGCAGTAGAGTGGGCACAACCGTACTATGGAGAGCACCCCCAGTACTATGGAGAGGCTAGCGAAGAGACAGCCTACGCCGTCCAGTCGGTTCCCACCCCTACTGCAGTTTCAGCAATGCAAGTCCCACGATATCATCCGGTGGATCGGGCCACTACAGTACCCGTGAGGCGGAGAGCACCCCCAGGGACGTTTGACCCACCGCCACCGCGAGCTTGTTATAATTGCGGGAAAGTTGGACACTTCTCACCGCAGTGCCCCCATCCAAAAAGGCGAAACGATTATGTTCCGACATGTAGTAATTGCAAGAAGACCGGGCATACTGCGCCAGAGTGTGATCAGCCACCAGTTCCTCGGCCATCGGTACGATTTGTGACCCCTCCTGCCAAGGAGGACGTCCAAGTTAACCAGGTCGAAGTAGGTTCAGACGGGGATGACGAAGACGAAGAATGGCCGGCGGAAGAGGTTATGTGCGCACGGGTCGAAACTCGTAGTTCCAAGAAATCGAAGGAGCAAGAGCGTGACACTCGCAAGCACGAACGGAGAACCGACGACCGGACGGGAAAAGGGAAGGAGAAGACATCCAGCAAGTCCGACTTGCGACCTGCACGGAAGTCTTCGGTTACGCGAGAGGCACTAGCAGTGCGCCCCCAGACAGCAGTCGAGGATGAGCCAGTACGCTTGCTGAAACGGGACTATGCTCCGGATATCCGCAACGAGGTAACCAACCTGTTGAAGGAAGCGATCCGCACTCAAAAGGACCCACCGCGGCCAGACTTGCCATCCTTCCTTGGGGCGAAGTTGGCAGCCACCGTGGAACCTCGCAGGGCGTCGCCGCCGACCCCGGCGACCCAACGCGCCCACTATGACTTGGTCGAAGATCTTGGGAGTCGGAAAGTGAACATCACGTTCAAGCAGCTCCTTGAGGACAACAAGACGTATCGAAGAATGTTGATGCTTTCGCTACGACGTCCGCGGAAGCCGCGCGCATCCACATCCTCTCAAGTGTATCAAGTGGCCAGCGAAGACCAAGGGCCACCAGAGATCGATGTGGAAATAGCAGGGTGTTGTGTACGCAGGGTACCAATCGACTCTGGATCAGGAGTCAACATAATGACGGAGGACACCGCGAGAGCCTTGGGGTTCAGTCAATACGAACCCTCGAAGCGTGTGTTGAGATTAGCGGATCAGACGCGGAGAATGCCTGCAGGTATGCTGCGCAATGTCAAAACAATCATCGGTGGTGCGGACTTTTGGTTGACGTATATCATCCTTCAACCGATGATGAAGCAGGGCTATGACGTTCTGCTCGGGCGACCATGGCTATATGGCGCACAAGTCAGATGTGATTGGCGAAGGCATCGCCTTAAGTTTCCCCATCCTTCGGAACCGACCAAGACCATTACGGTGCCCTGGAATAGGGTCAGACACGAAGGAGAGACCCCATCGACAAGTGCAGGTTACACATCGGGCGGGGACAGTGAGTCGACCGCGCGATCGGATTCCAGTGGTACCGAATCCGATTATTTCGTGGGATTCGTTGCCTGCTGTTCGGTGGGAGAAGAAGAAGAGCCGGAAGTTATTCAGCCGGAAGACGAATAGCAATTAACGGTGGGACTGGGAAGGAGTGAGACGAGTCACACCGAGGGCATTGTCGACCCTAGTGACTGTCACGAAGTACAACTCAGTCCCGACAAGTGCTTGAAGGTATCAAGCACAGTGAGAGGAGACGAGCTAAGGAACGTACAGGCATTCCTTAGCCATTATGTCGACGTCTTCGCCTGGAAGATCGAAGACATGAAGGGGATACCTGCACGGTACGGGGAACACCGTATCGATTTACTAGACGACTCAGTACCCATACGACAGCGCCAGTATCGCCTCAACCCAAAATACTCCTTGCTAGTTAAGGAGGAGATAGATAAGTACTTGAGTGCTGGTATTATTTACCCAATGCTCAGCAGTGAATGGGTGTCGCCGATTGTTATCGTACCCAAGAAGTTGACGGGTAAGATACGAGTGTGTCAGGATTTCCGGAAGTTGAATGCAGCAACACGCAAGGATCATCACCCGTTGCCGTTCACGGATGCCATTCTAGACCATGTCGCAGGACATGAATGCTATAGCTTCCTGGACGGGTTCTCAGGTTACAATCAGGTGTCTATCCGGGAACAGGACAAGGATAAAACTACGTTCACAACCGACTGGGAACTTACGCATACCACAAGATGCCCTTCGGTCTGTGCAACGCGCCTGCCACCTTTCAACGGATGATGACCAATATCTTCCAGGAGCAACTGAGGAAGTTCCTGGAAATATTCATAGATGACTTCTGTGTCTTTGGGAAGCGGTCTGAACACCTAAGTCACTTGAAGCAGACCTTCGATAAATGTAGAGAGAGCAGTTTATCGCTGCATCCCGAGAAGTGCTTTATCTTTATGACTAGTGGGATCTTGTTGGGTCATCGGGTCTCGGCAGACGGCATTGCGGTGGACATCGAGAAGGTCAAGGTTATACTCGAGCTTGAGCCACCCACGAATCTAAGAGAGCTGCGAGCATTCCTGGGTCATGTGGGCTACTACCGAAGATTCATACACCTGTATGCAATACTGGCGGCGGACCTGACCAAGTTGTTGAAGAAGGACGAGCCTTATGCCTGGGGTGCGAACCAGCAGTCAGCATTTGAGGCTCTTAAAGCGAAACTCACGACTGCTCCCGTGCTAAGGAGTCCAGACTGGAATCGACCATTCCATGTTTACGTTGACACATCTGCATTCGCCATCGGTGTAGTACTGAGTCAAAAGGATGACAACAAAAAGGACTACCCGATCTATTTCGCGAGCCGACAGCTGTCTCTAGCAGAGCGGAAGTACACCACGACGGAGAGAGAAGCGTTGGGGATGGTGTACTCCTGTAAAAAGTTCCGTCACTACCTAATCTGCTACGAGTTTGTGTTCCATGTGGATCACTACGCATTGCAACACCTAGTCAAGAAAGCCGACCTATCCGGTCGGATCGCCAGGTGGGTGCTGTTGCTACAAGAGTTCACCTACACAGTCCAGACCAGGAAAGGGGTGCACCACGAAAATGCGGATTACTTGTCCCGATTATGGACCCAGCCGACAGAGGAGGAATTGGTGGACGATTTTCCAGATGAAGAGTTATTTCAGTTGTCTGCGGGGCATGAGTCCCGCTATGCCGACCTGTATCGATATCTGCTAACCCTTCAGTGTCCCGTAGGCATGGATTTGGAACAGCGAACTGTCTTTATTCATAAGGCAGGCCCGTACCAACTCCAGCAGGGGGTTTTGTTCAAAAAGATGGCAGATGAGCGCTTATGCAGATGCCTGGAGGAATCAGAGGTACCAAGAATAGTGAGTGCGATGCATACAGAGGAGGCGGGTGGACACTATGCCACCAGGAACACGGTCACAAAGATTCTAAATGCGGGGTATTGGTGGCCGACCATGTTTAAGGATGTTCTCGATTACATCCGCAAGTGCGACAGTTGCCAGAGGACGGGGAGACCAACGCCTACAACACGCTGGCCCCTGACTCCCATCATGCCTCTAGCACCTTTCGAAAAGTGGGGCATTGACTTTGTAGGGCCGATACAACCAGTGACTAGAAGCACACGAAGGCGCTACATTCTGGTAGCAACGGACTACGCCACCAAAATGGTGGAGGCCAGGGCCACCAGAAGGGATGATGCTGCCACAGTGGCAGCCTTCTTGTTTGAGTCGATTATCACACGCTACGGATGTCCCTTAGAGCTAGTCAGCGACCGGGGCACGCATTTTCTAAATCAGATCATCGAAGATCTGACACGGTATTTCCACATCAAGCACCGGAAGACTACTCCATACAATCCCAAGGCGAATGGACTGACGGAGAAGTCCAATGGTTTGCTGTGTAAAATACTACTCAAGGTCACGGTGAATCACGCTCACGACTGGGATACGAAGCTAGCGGCCGCTCTATGGGCGTACCGGACAGCTGAGAAGATCACGACCAAACAGACACCATACTTTCTGGTGTATGGGCAACACCCGATCCTCCCGATCGAGTTTGAAGTACCCACCCAACGAACGTTGGATTTGCAGAGGATGGGCGCAGAGGAGAGTCAGCTCTACAGGTTACAGGAGGTCACGCTGCTGGATGAGAGGAGACGAGACGCCGAAGATCGCACCAGGAAAATCCAGCTCCGCCGGAAGGAGAGATACGATAAAAAGATCAAACCTGTACTCCTGCAGGCGGGTGATTTGGCATTGCTCTACGACAGCAGGCATGCCAGATTCCCAGGCAAACTGCACCTAAGATGGATGGGACCTTACAGGGTTGTCGAAGTCTTCTCGAATGGATCCATCCAACTTGCGGACCTAGCCGGCGATTTGTTAGGCACCCGAGTGAACGGGTGGCGGTTGAAGAAATACCACATGTGAGTGTTCGCGTGGGCGCTCACAATTGAGGAGGGGAGCATGTGGTATCCCACTTTTGGTAATTTTGAGGAAATTAAAACATTTTTGGAAAAAACTGTACCCTGGCAGCATTGTAAATAGCCTTCGGTACATCAAAACAGAGTGAATCCGGAAGATCGCGGGGATTCTCGAGGGATCTTGTAGAATCTAGGATTTGGGGTGCAGCAGTAAGGATGGGCACCACCCTCCCTGCGAGCTCTGCAGTTAGGATCCCTGCGGCGCAAGGCGCAAAACCCGCCTTCGGAGGTTGCGTCCGCGGCGGTAGGGAAATCCTTCATAATTAGGTCAACCCTCGGTCGCCTTGACCGAGTTAGGGTCTCGTTGGAAAGAGCTCGACGCACTGATTCCAACGAGTCCAAGAACGCTTGGAATGGATGAGGACTTAGGGAGTTATCACTATTGGAAGATACGTAGACGTTCGCCTTCGGCGGAAGGAGTTCGCCACCGGCGGGAATTCCGCCTACGCGGAAGGGGGATCAAGTTTTGTCCTATGCGCGGACGAAGGAAATTCGCCTGTGCACAGGCGAAGTAGGGTTTGGGGAGGCGCGAAGTCCGCCTACGCACAGGCGTTCGCCTGTGCACAGGCGCTTCGGCGTCGGCGGAAAATCCGCCTTGGGCCCTAGAAATGCGCCTTGTGAGGTAGAAAGTGTACGGCACCTTCTGCGCCAGCGCGGCGCCGCGGACGAGCAAGGAGCCGCCAGAGTAATCAAATCCGTACGGACCATGCGGACGGGACGGGTGGATGCGCTCTTGGACGGACGGAGTTGCGGCGGCGGAAGCGCCGACGAAGAGACAAGGAACGGACAGTCTGGACGGAGACGGCTGACCACGGTCAACGCCTTCCGCGCCAGCGCGACGCCGCGGACGGAATTCGCCTGCGCACAGGCGAGCGCCTGTGCACAGGAGGATGAAGTTCCGCGCCGGCGGAGAATCCGCCGAGGAGTCTGCCTGCGCACAGGCAGGAGTTGAACTTTTGTCCGACATGCGGACACACGCGTCGAGGCAGAAGGGGATTGGCCGAGGGGCGGTACGAACAAGTGTACCGCGCAAGGCGGAAAACTCGCCTTCGGCGCTGCGCTCCCATGTCCGCGGGGTAATACGCTCGCGGAGTTCAAATCCGCCAATTCGAGCGTGAGAGTTTAATCGGCGACGGCGGAGCGTGAAGCCGCGCGTGAGAGCGGAGACCGTTCCAGCGTAGAGCCGGCGCGGCCATCAAGTGAGACGTCCTCCACGAGCAAGAGCCGACCATGACCTTCGACCGGGCGGCGGAGAGCGTCCCATTCTTGAATTCGCGATTCCAATCTCTTGCGCGCGCTGCGCGCGTCCATCTGCTGGCTGCTAAACATTCTCGACGTCGCCGCACAGGGGATTTCTTGGTGATTGAGGGAGAAGTGAGTGCGCGTGATTTGGAATTGAGGGCGATTAGAGTTTGCCGAGAGAGAAAGGAGCTCGAGCGGTGCGGAAGTAGAATGAGCGGGCGAGCGAACTCCAGGAACGCAATGACGAGACCGGGCAGATTGCGGATGCTGCCGCTTCGCCTACCACAGAACGGGCTGCGCGCTTTCGAGGAGCGCTTAATAGCAAGAAAGCTCGATTTCTTGCTATGGGGATGGAACTACATCTGTGCGGATATGGTGCGCGAGTGGCTAGAGCCACAGGGACCACCCTCGCGCGGATTGCGTCCGCATGTTGATCGGTGGACAGTCCAAGATTGGGCGCAGGCATTGGGAAGATGTGCCGGCATGCCAGGGCATCTCCTCTTCGACAGTGAGAGCATCAAGGTGACCAAGCAGGAAGAGGCGCAATTTGTGGAGCTGTTCAAGACCGGGAGGTCTACCAAGAATGGGTACAGGACCCGTGATTACAAGGATCGATTTCGCCGGACTTTGTCCGCGGCGCTGATGCAATTACTGCAGCCACACCGCGCCTGCTACATCACATTGTGGCAGGTCTCTTTTGTGGAGTGCGTCATCGAGGGAACTCCAATTCACTGGGCGAGCATCCTGCACAGGGTGATGCGACAGCACGCTTTTGAGGAGAAGGGGGGGACTCTAAACCATCTCTCTCCTTTCCTCATCAATTTTTATCGACAGCGGAATTGTTTGACAGCGGCGGAGCTTGAGCATTTTCCGCCGTTGTCCGTCGACCATCCCGGGAAGTATGTGCGGGAGAATGAGGTCGACACTGATGCAGAGGAGTCACCGACTTCTACCCAATCAAGGCGGAGGGACGAAGGGAGAAACACTCCTGCAGCACGAGTGCCGCGGAAGCGGCGATGGAGAGAAGAGTCCGAAGAGGAGCAGCATCAAGAACCCTCTGCTCCCATTCGACCGCGGCCGTTGTACGAGTCATACAGCCGGCCGAAGCAGAAGGCACGCAGACTGGTGTTACCAGCCAACAAGTGCGGACACGGCGACGATTGCGACGGAGAAAGGAAGTGCGTCGCCAGAGAAGCATGAGGAAGCGCGGACGACCGCAGGAGCAACGGACCACGCTGCAGCCTCGACGGGCGAGAGGCTGCCTACGGGCCAAGGGCCTCCGGAGTTACCACGTGCGTTGCGGACAGGTGTTCCGTTTGCGCACAGACGAGACTCCGCGGACGGACGAGCCTCCGCGGACAGACGATCACAAGTGGACGTAGATCTACGCTTACGCGTGGGAAGGAGCAGTCCGCCTGTGCACAGGCGCTCGCCTGTGCACAGGTCGCCTGTGCACAGGTCATCTCCACACGTGCCGCCTGTGCACAGGCAGGAATCACCCCCGTTCCAACGTAGGAAGGGGAAGGAGCCGGCGGAAGAGCCGCCTACGAGACACCGGCCCTCGGGGCCAGACCCTCCGGCGCACCACGCGCCGCAATTTGCGCCTTCGGCGCCAGGGCCTTCGAGCCGAGGAGATACGAGCAGGGAGTGTGCGGAGGCCACACTATCGGCGGGTAATCCGCCGGTAGATGCGCCTTCGGCGGTAGGGCCTCAGGGCCAAGGGACATCGGGCGAGCGGCCCCCGGCCATGTCGCCTTTGGCGATGGACGTCCGCGGCGCTACGCCTGCGGCGGACAAGGCGCCGGCATTTGCGCCTGCGCACAGGCCAAGCACAGCCCCCGCGGACCGATCAAGGGAGCAGCAACAGACGGAGTAGCGGAGTGACTGTCCGCGGGATGAAATTTCGATGCGCGATGCGCAATCAAACCCCGCGCAGCCACCCTCCGCTCGATCGCCTTCAGCGGCGGGCGTCGGCGGCAGAGAGGACACGGTAGACGACCAACAAGCGAGCGGCGGGGATGCCGCACGGGCACATTCGCCTACCGCCTTAGACATTTTGGCGAAGAGCAGCGAGGCTGCAGCCGTGCCTTCGCAGGCAGCACACGTCGACGACGTGCAGCCCCACTCGGGTCAGTCGCCGACGCAATCAATGGCGACTGAAATTCTCCACTCGGATGATGACGACGGAGGCTCCACCGAAGAAATGTCAGGAGCAGGGGACACCGAGGAGGAGGAGGAGGAAATTGTTGGAGCGCCGGCGGCGGCGCTCTCTGAGCAGGTGATTCCGTTGCTGAGGTACTTGGATCGCAAAGTCGATAAATACGCCGACCCACTTCAGCCGGGATCTTACATCGAGTTAGTGCGCAGGCGGACTCGCACTAAAGTCCACACCAGCAAGCTATTAGCTAGAGTGGACCAGGAGTTGAGGGAATTGAAGGAGAAGCATGAATGCTTGTGGGGTCAGTATAAACTTAATCAGAAATTCTACAAGTACTCCGAGAAGGTGAGGGATGGGAAACTGGAAGAGCTCACCAAGGAGCAGGTGAAGGTCACAGAAGCACTAATTTCTGGGCAGGCCCAGAATCGGATTTTGTCAGAGGAGCTCGTGCGACAGACGCGGTTGTTGGAACAGTGTCAGCTCGCACGGCAGGCGGATGAGGAGGTAATCCGCAGGCTACAGTCAGAGTGTGGCGAATTGAGAGCGCAACGTGCTGTGGCCGAATCGCAATTAGTGATAGTTGAAGAGGATCGCAGGAAGGAGGCAGATCGCACAAAGGTGGAGACGGCGAGGCGTGTCGCCCACTGTCTCAAGGGCTACGCGCACTGGGAAGTGGCGGCGCAGGAGAAACTCACACTGCGTGAGTTTGAACTTCGCGCAGCCGGGTTGTTGTCAGGCGACAGTAGGAGTCGGCGGAAGGTAGCAAAGAAGCTCGATGCTTTTCTGTCGAAGGCGCAGGATACCATGTCCGCCCTCGAAGTGGAGGTGTCCGCGGCGTTGCAGCGATTGGGACTGCGCAGTCGAGCGGAAGACTGGCAGGGTAGGGAGTTAGTGCGCGGCAGTCCGCCGCGCAGGAGACGTAGCACAGGTTCCGCGGAGTGTAGTGTAGCGTGGTCCCGTGCAGGCGTGTAGCATAGTGTAGTGTAGTGTTAGGTAGGACTTAGAAGGTATAAAATAGTTCCAGGCGTTTTGCCTGGGGTTCTTTCCCATCAGAAGTGCAGATCAGGAACCCATTTCCTTTGCGTGTTTGTGTCCTTGAGTTCTGTCACCACGCACGAGGAGTTACAACTTAGCGTTCCGCATTTTGTAGCTGAAGGCCTTCGGCCGAATGTTCAGAGCTAGTACATTGGTTAGAGACTTGAGTAGTTCGGATCTGCACCTGCGGGTGACTGCCGATGCTCAGAGCCAGTGACTAGTTAGATACTTGAACAGTTTCGCCCCTACACCTTCGAGTGTTTCTTTCCGATTGTACTCCTTGGGATTTTTCCCCAGAATGCCAAAGTGAAGTTTTGCTACTTCGTGTAAGCCTTGGTTGTAAATTCAGGTTACGCTGCAGCAGGTGCCTTGAGGGTAACCCCTGTAGTATTTCTGGGAATGACAAGTGCCTGAGAATTCAAACTCTTCAAAAGACTGTTGTTGTGTTACTGGAATGTTTCACAGTGAGTCCTTCAGTGCGGACCTGTGTTCTCTGCGCGTTTTGTGAGTTGAGAGTGTTGTTCACCGCGTATGAGTGACTTCGATCCAAAGTAGGCAGTCCAAACCGGGTTTCCTACGCTAGCAGCAAGCTAGTGGAAGCGTTGTAAAAGCCGGAGTTGGAAGTCACTACCCGCAGCTTCGCTGAGTGTACTCTTGAGAGACTTCCCCCCTGAAATCTTGAGTAGAGGTCCTAACGGATCTCTGGGTTGTGTTTCTGTAGTTTCAGGTGTGTGTGTGTGTGTGTGTGTGTGTATGTACGCTGCACTGTGCGACCTCCGAGTGCGCTCCGAGTGGACACTTGCAGTATTTCTGGGAGTGACAGTCGCCTGAGAATTCAAACTCATCAATAGTCTGTTAAACGTGACACTTTGTACCCTGTGTGTTCCTCTGTCCCTGTGGGTTCGACCTTTCTACCACTATATTGCAGTTTTAGCCTTTAGTGGGTTATTACAATGTTTCAAGAATTAACAGATAGGTTTGAGATAGATCACAGAAAAACGACTCCTTATCATCCGCAGACAAATGGTCAGACAGAGCGAGTCAATGGGACTCTGGTGAGCATTCTTCGCAAAACGGTGGTTGACTCAAAAAGGGATTGGAACACCAAGCTGATAGCAGCATTGTGGGCTTATCGGACAACTTTCAAAGTGACGACCCAGGCAACGCCGTTTTCGTTAGTGTATGGATTGGAGGCCACTCTTCCCATCGAATTCGAGGTGGAATCACTCCGAGTTGCAGTGCAGTCACAGCTTACAAACAATCAGTCATTAAGGAATAGGCTAACGACATTAGAAGAGCTTGATGAGAGGAGAAGAATGAGTGCTCAACATATTGAGGCCATTCAACGGAGGAGAAAAATCACCTTTGACAAGAAGCATAAGAAAAGGACGCTGAGGCCAGGTATGATGGTGATGCTCCAGGATGGTAGGAAGCTTGAGTTCCTAGGAAAGTTTGATGCAGTATGGTTAGGGCCTTATCTGATTCGTGAGGTATTTCCAAACAACTTAGTGCAGTTGGAAACGTTGAATGGAGAAGTTTTCCCCACACGCAGTGCGGGAAGTAGATGCAAGCAGTACCGGATTTGAAGTTGTCTAGCCTGCAGAGCTAGTATTCTGGAATCTTCCCCTGATGGTCGCCAATGATGTGAGCACAAAACTGTGCTCACATGTCTTTTTACCCTTATGAGAGTTAAAATTTTGGATTTAAGCTCTTGCAAAATTATGCTTGGGGTTTTCTGAAAGTTTCTGCAAGATTAGGAGTTGGTGTGATAGTTAGAGGGCAAAAGGTGCGGAAGTAGGCCTTCGGGGCAAGGTCTTCGGCGAAGTGCCTTCATTGAAGTCCCTTCGGGGAAAGGCCTTTGGCGAAGCAGTGAAACTCTCATAATGTTTTCAATGTGTGGCGCCTTGACTCAATTAGGGTCTTGTTGGAAAGAACTCGCAACGCTCGTTCCAACAAAACCAATATCTCTTGAAACGGATAAGGCATCACCAATTTAGGAGCAGCGGAAGTTTCTGATATGGAAAGCCTTCGGCGGTTGCAGGCCTTCGGCGGAAGGGTAAAACCGTGATAACGTTTCAATTCTTAACGGTTTGAAATAGTTAAGGTCTCGTTGAAAAGAGCTCGACACGCTCGTTCTAACGAGCCCAAGAACGCCTGGATCGAATAAGGACTTAGGAAGTTATGACTATCGGAAGATACGTAGATGTTCGTCTTCGGCGAAAGGAGTTCGCCTCCGGCGAGAAATCCGCCTTCGGCCCTAGATGTTCGCCTTCGGGGGAAGGGCCTTTGGCAGTTGCAGGCCTTCGGCGAAGCAATAAAACCGGCATATCTTTTTCAATTCTTAGCGGTTTGACTTGATTCGAATCTCGTTGAAAAGAACCCGACGCTCTGGTTCCAACGAGACCAAGAACTCTTGAAACAGATCAGTCATCACTGAGTTATGAGCGTCGAAAGCGGCTGTCATGGTTTGGTGAGAGCCCTTCGGCGTTAACAGTTAGAGGGGCCTTCGGCACAAGGAGTTGCGTGTAGGCGGCCTGTAATAACCCACTAAAGGCTAAACTGCAATATAGTGGTAGAAAGGTCGAACCCACAGGGACAGAAGAACACAAAGGGTACAAAGTGTCACATTTAACAGACTATTGAGGAGTTTGAATTCTCAGGCGACTATCACTCCCAGAAATACTGCAAGGGTTCACTCGGAGCTCACTCGGAGGTCGCACAGTGCAGCGTAACACATACACACACACACACACACACACCTGAAACTACAGGAACACAACCCAGAGATCGGTTAGGACCTCTACTCAAGATTTCAGGGGGAAAGTCTCTCGCGAGTACACTCAGCGAAGCTACGGGTAGTGACTCCCAACTCCGGCTTTTACAACCCTTTCACTAGCTGCCTACTAGCGTAGAGAACCCGGTTTGGACTTCCTACTTCGGATCGAAGTCACTCATACGCGGTGAACAACACTCTCAACTCACAAAATGCGCAGAGAACACAGGTCCGCACAGAAGGACTCACGGAGAAACATTCCAGTAACACACCACAACACTCTATTGAAGAGTTTGAATTCTTAGGCACTTGTCATTCCCAAAAATACTACAGGGGTTACCCTGAAGGCACCTGCTGCAGCGTACCCTGAATTTACAACCAAGGCTTACACGAAGTAGCAAAACTTCACTTTGGCATTCAGGGGAAAAATCCCGAAGGAGTACAATCAGAAACAACCACTCAAAGGTGTAAGGGGGAAAATGTTCAAGTATCTAACTCGTCACTGGCTCTGAGCATCGGCAATCACCCGCAGGTGTAGATCCGAACTACTCAAATCTCTAACCAATGTACTAGCTCTGAACATTCGGCCGAAGGCCTTCAGCTACACGATGCGGAACGCCAAGGTGTAGCTCCTCTTGCGTGGTGACAAAACTAAGGACACAAACACGCAGAGAAAATGAGTTCCTGATCTGCACTTCCGAAATTGGGAAAGATCCCAAGGCAGGACGCCTTGAACTACTTTATACCTTCTAAGTCATAACTAACACTACGCTACACGTCGGCACGGAACCACGCTACACTACACTCTGCGGAACCTGTGCTTCGCCTCCTGCGCGACGGACTGCCGCGCTCTAACTCCCTACCCTGCTAGTCCTCCGCTCGACTGCGCAGTCCCAACCGCCGCAACACCGCGGAAACCTCCGTCTCAAGGGTGGACATGGTGTCCTGCGCCTTCGATAGAAAAGAATCCAGCTTCTTCGTTACCCGCCGCCGACTCCGACTGTCACCTTCCAACAACCCGGCTGCACGAAGCTCTAACTCACGCAGTGTGAGTTTCTCCTGCGCCGCCACTTCCCAGTGGGCGTAGCCTTTGAGACAGTGGGCGACTCGCCTCGCCATCTCTTCCTTCGTGCGATCTGCCTCTCGCCTGCGATCGTCTTCAATTACTACCAACTGCGATTCGGCCTCCGCACGCTGTGCCCTCAATTCTCCGCACTCCGACTGCAGCCTGCGGATTAAGTCCTCATCCGCCTGTCGTGCGAGCTGACACTGCTCCAACAACCGCGTCTGTCGCACGAGCTCCTCTGACAAAACCTAATTCTAAGTCTTCTCAGAAATCAGTGCTTCCGTGACCTTCACCAGATCCTTGGTGAGCTCTTCCAGTCTCCCATTCTTCACCTTGTCGTAGTGGGTGTACGTTTTCCGAATGAGATTGTACGAACCCCACAAGCATTCATGCTTCTCTCGTAGTTCCTTAAGTTCCTGGTCCACCCGAGCTAGCAGCTTGCTGGTGTGGACTTTAGTGCGAGTTCGCCTACGCACTAATTTGACGTAGGATTCAGGCTGGCAAGGATCTGCGTACTTATCCATCTTGCGATCCAAGTACCTCAGCAGAGGTACTACCTGCTCACAGAGCGCCGCCGCCGGCGCACCAACTATTTCTTCCTCCTCCTCTTCCTCGGTGTCTCCCGATCCCGACACTGATTCCGTGGATCCTCCTTCGTCATCATCCGAAGGAAGGATTTCGGTCGCCATTGATTGCGTTGGCGACTGACCTGAGTGGGGCTGCGAGTGGTCTGCGTGTTCTGCCGCCGATGGCACTCCTGCAGCCTCGCTGCTCCCCGCTAAGGCGGTGGGTGAATGCGGCCGTGCCACATCCCCATCGTCCGCCTGTCGTGCGTCGATCGTAACTCCTTCGCCGTCGGCGTGCACCGCTGAAGGTGATCGAGCGGAATGTGTCTGCGCGGGGTGCAATTGTGCATCGCGCACGCGAATTTCATCCTGCGGACAGACAATCCGCTCCTCCGTTAGGTCCTCCTCCCTCGATCAGTCCTGCGCGAGGGATGCGTCCGGCCTACGCGTAGGCGCAAATCTCGGCGCGTTATCCGCCGAAGGCTCAACGCCGAAGGCGTCTACCGCCGAAGGTGATAGAGCCGAAGGCCGCCTGCCCGATGTGCCTTGGCCCAAAGGCCCTTCCTCCGAAGGCGCATCTTCCGGCGGAGTCTCCGCCGAAGATGCGGCCTCCGCACGCTCCCTGCTTATGACTCGTTGGCCCGAAGGCCCTGGCGCCGAAGGCGCAAATCCCGGCGCTCTGTCCGCCGGAGGGCCTTGCCCCGAAGGCCCTTGAGCCGAAGGCGGATCTTCCGCCAGCTCCTTCCCCTTCCTACGTTGTACCGGGGGTGAGTCCTGCCTACGCGTAGACGGCCGCCTATGCGTAGGCGAACTTTCTCTGCCTACGCGTAGGCAGAGGTACACGCCTGCAAGGGGTCGCCTATCCACAGGGAGTCGCCTGTGCGTAGGCGGCACACTCGTCCGCATCGCACGTGGTAACTCTTGACCCGAAAGCCGTCTCTCGTCCGCCGGAGGCGTAGCGTGGTCCACCGCTCCTGCGGATGTCCGCGCAGTCCCATCCTTCTCCGGGGACGCACTTCCCTTCTCCGTGGCGCTCGTCGCCGTTTCCACGCTGCTGGCTGGTAACACAAGAGTGCGCGCCTTCTGCTTCGGCCGGCTGCACACTTCGTGTAGTGGCCGCTGCCGTATGGGAGCAGTGGGTTCTCGATGTTGTTCCTCCTGCGGTTCCTCTCTCCATCTACGTTTCCGCGGCACTCTCGCTGCGGGTGTGTTTCTTCCCTCGTCCCGCTGAGTCGGTGGAGTGGAAGTTGGCGAATCCTCCGCGTCGGTGTCTACTTCGTTATCCGCACATACTTCCCGGGATGGTCGACGGACAATGGGGGAAATCGAGCATGCTCCGCCGCGGTCAAACAATTCCTCTGTCGATAAAAGTTTATCAAGAAAGGGGAGAGGTGATTGAGAGTTCCTCCTTTCTCCTCATATGCATGTTGTCGCATCACCCTATGTAGGATGCGCGCCCAGTGAACTGGAGCTCCGGCTAATGTGAGCTCCACAAAAGATACCTGCCACAACGTGATGTACGAAGTGCGGTGCGGCTGCAACAATTGCAGCAGCGCCGCCGCTATAGTTCTGCGGAAACGATCTTTGTGGTCGCGGGTCTTGTACCCGTTCTTAGAAGACCTCTCCCGCTTGAACAATTCCACGAATTGCGCTTCATCCTGCTTCGACACCTTGACGCTCTCACTATCAAATAGAAGGTACCCGTCGTCGCCTGCACACCTCCCCAATGCCTGTGCCCAATCGTGGACGGTCCACCTATCTACGTGCGGACGCAATCCGCGCGTAGGTAGTCGCTCCACTTCCAACCATTCGCGCACCATGTCTACACACACGTCATTCCATCCCCACAGCAAGAACTCAAGTTTTCTTGCAATCAGCCGGTCCTCAAAAGCACGCAACCCGTTCTGTGGAAGCCGGAGTGGCATCATCCGCACCCTGTTCAACTTCGACATCGCGTTCTTGAAATTAGTTTGCGCAACAACTCTCTCTCTGCTTTGCTCGAGCCTCTTGCTCGCGCTTCTGCCTCCTCTGCAAACTCTAATTTCTCTCAATTCCAACTCTCGCGCACTCAATTCTCTCTCAGCCACCGAGTAATTCTCCGCGCAGGGATGTCTAGAGTGTCTAACAGCTAGCAGGTGGACGCGCGCAGCTCGCACCAGAAAGTGAAATCGCGAATTCAAGAATGGGGCGTCCTCCGTCTCCTCATTGAAGGTCATGGTCGGCTCTCGGTCGTGAAGGTCGGATCACTTGATGGCCGCGCCGGCTCCGCGCTATAACGGCCTCTTCTGTCACGCGCGGCTTCACGCTCCGCCGACGCCGACTTAACTCACACGCTCGAATTGGCAATTTGAACTCCGCTAGCGTACTACGCCGCGGACATGGGTGCGCAGCGCCGAAGGCAGATTTCTTGCCGGCGCACTACACTTTTTTGTACTCAACTTTGGCTAGTCCCGCTCCGCCTGAAGGCGATCGTCCGCGCATGGGACAAAAATCGAACTCCCTTCTGCGTAGGCGGAATCCTCGGCGGAATCTCCGCCGGCGCAAAACTTCATCTGCCTGTGCGTAGGCGCTCGCCTACGCGTAGGTGAATCCCGTCTGTGCATTGGACGTTCGTCCGCGCAGGTCCCTCGCCGTAGGCGCAGCGCCGAAGGCGGCTGTGCCGAAGGCGTTGACCGCGGTCAACGAACTCCGTCCAGTCTGTCCATTTTTCTCGCCTCTTCGTCGGCGCTCGTGTCCCCGTAATCCCGACCGGCCGAAGGCGCACTCGTCCGTTCCGTTCGTACAGTTCGTACGGTCTGTATGGATTTACTACTCCGTCGGGTCCTCGCCCGTCCGTGATGCGCTGGCGCCGAAGGCGCTGTACAATTTCCAACCCTGAAGGCGCATTTCTAGGGCCGAAGGCGGGCTTCCTGCCGACGCCAAAGCGCCTGTGCGTAGGCGGCCTTCGCGTCCGCCTGTGCATAGGTGTCAGTCCTCCCCGCCTACGAGTAGGCGATATTCGCGGCGGACATCCCGCCGACGTCAAACCCTATTTCGCCTATGCGTAGGTGGACTTCCCTCATCCGCGCATAGGACTTCCCTCGTCCTTTCCTCGTCTACGAGTAGGCGAAAATCTGTGCATCTTGCGATCTTCACAACTCCCGGAGTCCTCATCCGTTCGTGGCGTTCTTGGGCTCGTTAGAATCAGCGCGTCAAGCTCTTTCCAACAAAACCGTAAACAAGTCGAGGCGTTTAGGAATTGATCAGGTTCTGCAGGATTTCTCTAGCGCCGAAGGCGGATAACGCGCCTTGCGCCGAAGAGGTACTCCTTCCGAGCCCGTGTTTAGGGCGGCGCCTGTCCCAGACGTTGCGCCCAACTCCTGGATTCTACGAGATCTTTCGAGATTCTCCGAGATCCTCAAGTTTCACTCTATTTTGATGCACCGATGGCTATTTACTCTGCTGCCGCGGTAAAGTTTTCCGAAAATGTTTTAAATTCAGCAAAAAGCTCAAAAGTGGGGTACCACACGGCCTGCGCATAGGCGGCCTGCGCATAGGCGAGTTGCGAGTAGGAAGCCTGTGCATAAGCAAACGCCTTTGGCGGAAGAGTAAAACCGTCATAACTTTCTCAATTCTTAATGGTTTGACTTAGTTAGGGGCTCGTTGGAAAGAGCTCAACACGCTTGTTCCAACGAGCTCAAGAACGTTTCAAACGAATCAGGGATCTGTGAGTTATGGGCGTCGGGGGTGACTGTTATAGATAGGCAAAGGTGCGGAAGGGTGTCTTTGGCGGGAGGATGCCTTCGGCGGTGCGCGGAAGAAGATTTCGGACGGCGGATGTTGACGTGGTCATGAATAAAGACTGTACAGGTGTGGCGATGGCGGCAGCGTGAAGTCAGGCGTGGGAAATAGGACGGCGGGGCATGATGTCGCACATGGGAACCAGGCCGTTGCCCATCATCGCGGGAACGGCATTCACACGGCCTGTGGGTGACTCGGCCCTTGGACGTTGGAGACGATTATTCGGCCTGCGAGCTGGGATTGTGTGGTGTGCCATTGTGTGGAGACGCTGGTGGGATTGGTAGGAAGAGTAGGGTGTGGACGTGAGTGATTTTTGCAGGGAAGTGGTGAGAATTAGGAGGGGAGTGTGGAGAGTTCAAAGTAGGAGGAATAAAACTCTCGTGGGTGGAGAGTTGGATCTGAGATTGAAGTGTGAAATCTGTGAGTCGTATCTGAGAGTGAAATTAAAGTGGGATTTGAAATTGAAGTGAAAAATTGGTGAGTGGGAGCTGAAATGAGAGTGGAAGATTTGAGAATGGGAGCGGCGAGTGAAGTGAAATTGGAGACTGAAATCTGACAGTCAGGATCTGAATTTGAAACTAAAAAGTGAGAGTTAAATCCGAGAGAGAAATCAGGTGGGACCTGAAGGTGGAAATTGAGAAATCGACATTGAAATTTGAGTAGGAATTGGGAGTGGGACTGAAATCGAAGGTGGGAACTGAGGGTGTGAGACTGAAATCTGATACTCGGAATTGTGGGTGAAATCTGATAGGAGGGTGAGATCCCTGAGGGCAAGAGTGTTGAAAGCGTGGAGTTGCTGAGAGTGTAACCGGAGGGCTGAGCGGAAGAGTGTGTGTGACGGCCAAGAGGATCGCTGGGCTGAGATTGAGTTGATCACTAGGAGGAAGAATCCAGCAAGTGTTGAGAGTAGAATCGTGTTGTAATAACCCACTAAAGGCTAAAACTGCGATATAGTGGTAGAAAGGTCGAACCCACAGGGACAGAGGAACACACAGGGTACAAAGTGTCACGTCTTAACAGACTATTGAGGAGTTTGAATTCTCAGGCGACTGTCACTCCCAGAAATACTGCAAGTGTCCACTCGGAGCGCACTCGGAGGTCGCACAGTGCAGCGTAACACACACACACACACACACACCTGAAACTACAGAAACACAACCCAGAGATCCGTTAGGACCTCTACTCAAGATTTCAGGGGGAAAGTCTCTCGTGAGCACACTCAGCGAAGCTGCGGGTAGTGACTTCCAACTCCGGCTTTTACAACACTTCCACTAGCTTGCTGCTAGTGTAGGAAACCCGGTTTGGACTTGCTACTTCGGATCGAAGTCACTCATACGCGGTGAACAACACTCTCAACTCACAAAACGCGCAGAGAACACAGGTTCGCACTGAAGGACTCACGGAGAAACATTCCAGTAACACAACAACAGTCTATTGAAGAGTTTGAATTCTCAGGCACTTGTCATTCCCAAAAATACTACAAGGGTTACCCTCAAGGCACCTGCTGCAGCGTAACCTGAATTTACAACCAAGGCTTACACGAAGTAGCAAAACTTCACTTTGGCATTCAGGGGAAAAATCCCAAAGGAGTACAATCAGAAAGAAACACTCGAAGGTGTAGGGGCGAAACTGTTCAAGTATCTAACTAGTCACTGGCTCTGAGCATCGGCAGTCACCCGCAGGTGCAGATCCGAACTACTTAAGTCTCTAACCAATGTACTAGCTCTGAACATTCGGCCGAAGGCCTTCAGCTACAAAATGCGGAACGCTAAGTTGTAACTCCTCGTGCGTGGTGACAGAACTCAAGGACACAAACACGTAGAGGAAATGGGTTCCTGATCTGCAGTTCTGAGTTTGGGAAAGAACCCCAGGCAAAACGCCTGGAACTATTTTATACCTTCTAAATCCTAACTAACACTACACTGCACTACGCTACACGCCTGCACGGAACCACGCTACACTACACTCCGCGGAACCTGTGCTACGTCTCCTGCGCGACGGACTGCCGCGCACTAACTCCCTACCCTGCCAGTCTTCCGCTCGACTGCGCAGTCCTAACCGCTGCAACGCCACGGACACCTCCACTTCGAGGGTGGACATGGTATCTCGCGCCTTCGACAGAAAAGCGTCGAGCTTCTTCGCTACCTTCCGCCGACTCCTGCTGTCGCCTGTCAACAACCCGGCTGCGCGAAGTTCAAACTCACGTAGTGTGAGTTTCTCCTACGCCGCCACTTCTCAGTGGGCGTAGCCCTTGAGACAGTGGGCGACACGCCTCGCCGTCTCCTCCTTCGTGCGATCTGCCTCTCGCCTGCAATCCTCTTCAATTACCACTAATTGCGATTCGGCCTCAGCACGCTGCGCTCTCAATTCGCCACACTCTGACTGTAGCCTGCGGATTAAATCCTCATCTGCCTGTCGTGCGAGCTGACACTCCGCCAACAACCGCGTCTGTCGCACGAGCTCTTCTGACAAAATCTGATTCTGAGTTTTCTCAGACATCAATTCCTGCGTGGTCTGCAGCACATCCCTGCTGAGCTCTTCCACTCTATCCTTCCGCATCCTGTCGAGGGCGTGCGCTTTCCTCTCAAGGTTGTACTGCCCCCATAAACAGGCATGCCTTTCCTTCAATTCCCTCAACTCCTGGTCCACCCTAGCTAGTAGCTTGCTGGTGTGGACTTTAGTGCGAGTCCGCCTGCGCACTAATTCGATGTAAGATCCCGGCTGAAGTGGATCGGCGTATTTATCGATTTTGCGATCCAAGTACCTCAGCAACGGAATCACCTGCTCAGAGAGCGCCGCCGCCGGCGCTCCAACAGTTTCCTCCTCCTCGGTATCCCCCGCACCCGACATTTCTTCGGTGGAGCCTCCGTCGTCATCATCCGAGTGGAGAATTTCAGTCGCCATTGATTGCGTCGGCGACTGACCCGAGTGGGGCTGCACGTCGTCAACGTGTGCTGCCTGCGAAGGCACCGCTGCAGCCTCGCTGCTCTTTGCCAAAATGTCTAAGGCGGTAGGCGAATGTGCCCGTGCTACATCCCCGTCGCCCGCTTGTTGGTCTTCTACCGTATCCTCTCTACCGCCGACGTCCGCCGCCGAAGGCGATCGAGCGGAGGGTGGCTGCGCGGGGTTTGATTGCGCATCGCGCACCGAAATTTCATCCCGCGGACAATCACTCCGCTCCTCCGTCCGTTGCTGCTCCCTCGAGCGGTCCGCGGGGGCTGTGCCTGGCCTGTGCGCAGGCGCAAATGCCGGCGCCTTGTCCGCCGCAAGCGCAGCGCCGCGGACGTCCATCGCCAAAGGCGACATGACCGGGGGCCGCTCGCCCGATGTCCCTTGGCCCAAAGGCCCTACCGCCTGAGGCGCATCTACCGGCGGATTACCCGCCGATGGTGCGGCCTCCGCACGCTCCCTGCTCGCATCTCCTCGGCTCGAAGGCCCTGGCGCCGAAGGCGCAAATCGCGGCGCGTTGTGCGCCGGAGGGTCTGGCCCCAAAGGCCGGTGTCTCGTAGGCGGATCTTCCGCCGGCTCCTTCCCCTTCCTACGTTGGAACGGGGGTGATTCTTGCCTGTGCACAGGCGGCACATGTGGAGGTGACCTGTGCACAGGTGGACTGCTTCTTCCCACGCATAGGCGTAGGTCCACGTCCGCTTGTGGTCGTCTGTCCGCGGAGGCTCGCCTGTGCGCAGGCGGAACACCTGTTGTAATAACCCACTAAAGGCTAAAACTGCAATATAGTGGTAGAAAGGTCGAACCCACAGGGACAGAGGAACACACAGGGTACAAAGTGTCACGTTTAACAGACTATTGATGAGTTTGAATTCTCAGGCGACTGTCACTCCCAGAAATACTGCAAGTGTCCACTCGGAGCGCACTCGGAGGTCGCACAGTGCAGCGTAACACACACACACACACACACACACCTGAAACTACAGAAACACAACCCAGAGATCCGTTAGGACCTCTACTTCAAGATTTCAGGGGGAAAGTCTCTCGCGAGCACACTCGGCAAAGCTGCGGGCAGTGACTTCCAACTCCGGCTTTTACAACACTTCCACTAGCTTGCTGCTAGTGTAGGAAACCCGGTTTGGACTGCCTACTTCGGATCGAAGTCACTCCTACGCGGTGAACAACACTCTCAACTCACAAAACGCGCAGAGAACACAGGTCCGCACTGAAGGACTCACTGTGAAACATTCCAGTAACACAACAACAGTCTATTGAAGAGTTTGAATTCTCAGGCACTTGTCATTCCCAGAAATACTACAGGGGTTACCCTCAAGGCACCTGCTGCAGCGTAACCTGAATTTACAACCAAGGCTTACACGAAGTAGCAAAACTTCACTTTGGCATTCAGGGGAAAAATCCCAAGGGAGTACAATCAGAAAGGAACACTCGAAGGTGTAGGGGCGAAACTGTTCAAGTATCTAACTAGTCACTGGCTCTGAGCATCGGCAGTCACCCGCAGGTGCAGATCCGAACTACTCAAGTCTCTAACCAATGTACTAGCTCTGAACATTCGGCCGAAGGCCTTCAGCTACAAAATGCGGAACGCTAAGTTGTAACTCCTCCTGCGTGGTGACAGAACTCAAGGACACAAACACGCAAAGGAAATGGGTTCCTGATCTATACTTCTGATGGGAAAGAACCCCAGGCAAAACGCCTGGAACTATTTTATACCTTCTAGGTCCTACCTAGCATTACACTGCACTACGCTACACGCCTGCACGGAACCACGCTACACTACACTCCGCGGAACCTGTACTACGTCTCCTGCGCGGCCGACTGCCGCGCACTAACTCCCTACCCTGCCACTCTTCCGCTCGACTACGCAGTCCCAACCGCTGCAACGCCGCGGACACCTCCCCCTCGAGGGCGGACATGGTATCCTGTGCCTTCGACAGAAAGGCCTCGAGCTTCTTCGCTACCTTCCGCCGACTCCTACTGTCGCCTGACAACAACCCGGCTGCGCGCAATTCAAACTCACGCAGTGTGAGTTTCTCCTGCGCCTTCACTTCCCAGTGGGCGTAGCCCTTGAGACAGTGGGCGACTCGCCTCGCCGTCTCCATCTTCGTGCGATCCGCCTCCTTCCTGCGATCCTCTTCAATCGTCAGTAATTGCGATTCGGCTTCGGCACGTTGCGCTCTCAATTCGCCACACTCTGACTGCAACCGGCGGATTAACTCTTCATCCGCCTGCCGTGCGAGCTGACATTGTTCCAACAACCACGTCTGTCGCACGAGCTCCTCTGACAAAATCCGATTCTGGGCCTGCTCAGAATTGAGTGCTTCCTTGACCTTCACCTGCTCCTTGGTGAGCTCGCCCAGTTTCTCATCCTTCATCTTCTCGGAGTGCTTGTAGAATTTCTGATTAAGCTTGTACTGACCCCACAAGCACTCATGCTTCTCCTTCAAGTCCCTCAATTCCTGGTCCACTCTAGCTAATAGCTTGCTGGTGTGGACTTTAGTGCGAGTCCGCCTGCGCACTAACTCGATGTAAGATCCCGGCTGGAGTGGGTCGGCGTATTTATCGACCTTGCGATCCAAGTACCGCAGCAACGGAATCACCTGCTCAGAGAGCGCCGCCGCCGGCGCTCCAACAATTTCCTCCTCCTCCTCCTCGGTGTCTTCTACTCCTGACATTTCTTCCGTGGAGCCCCCGTCGTCATCATCCGAGTGGAGAATTTCAGTCGCCATTGATTGCGTCGGCGACTGCCCCGAGTGGGGCTGCACGTCGTCGACGTGTGCTGCCTGCGAAGGCACGGCTGCAGCCTCGCTGCTCGTCGCCAAAATGTCTAAGGCGGAAGGCGAATGTACCCGTGCGGCATCCCCGTCTCTCGCTTGTTGATGGTCTACCGCATTCTCTCTGCCTCTGTCTTCCGTCGCCGAAGACGTTTGAGCGGAAGGTGGCTGCGCGGGGTTGGATTGCGCATCGCGCATCGAGATTTCATCCCGCGGACAGTCACTTCGCTCCATCGTCTGCTGCTCCCTTGATCGGTCCGTGGGGGCTGTGCCCGGCCCGTGCGCAGGCGCATTTGCCGGCGCCTTGTCCGCCGCAGGCGTAGCGCCGCGGACATCTATCGCCGAAGGCGACATGGCCGGGGGCCGCACGCCCGATGTTCCTTGGCCTATAGGCCCTACCGCCGAAGGCGCATCTATCGGCGGACTTCCCGCCGATGGTGCGGCCTCCGCACGCTCTCTGCTCGTATCCCCTCGGCTCGAAGGCCCTGGCGCCGAAGGCGCAAATTGCGGCGCGTGGTGCGCCGGAGGGTCTGGCCCCGAGGGCCGGTGTCTCGTAGGCGGTTCTTCCGCCGGCTCCTTCCCCTTCCTGCGTTGGAACGGGGGTGATTCTTGCCTGTGCACAGGCGGCACGTGCGGAGGTGTTCTGTGCACAGGTGACCTGTGCACAGGCGACCTGTGCACAGGTGAGCGCCTGTGCACAGGCGGACTGCTCCTTCCCACGCGTAAGCGTAGGTCCACGTCCACTTGTGTTCGCCGATCCGCGGAGGCTCGTCCGTCCGCGGAGGTTCGCCTATGCGCAAACGGAACATCTGTCCGCATCGCACGTGGTAACTCCGGAGGCCCTTGGCCCGTAGGCGGCCTCTCTCCCGACGAGGTTGCAGCGTGGCCCGTTGCTCCTGCGGTCGTCCGCGCTTCCTCTCGCCTCTCTGGCGACGCACTTCCTATCTCCGTCGCAATCGTCGCCGTGTCTGCACTGTCAGCTGGTAACACCAGTCTGCGTGCCTTCTGCTTCGGCCGGCTGTATGGCTCGCACAGCGGCCGCGGTCGAATGGGAGCAGAGGGTTCTTGATGCTGCTCCTCTTCAGACTCTTCCCTCCATCGCCGCTTCCGCGGCACTCGCGCTGCAGGAGTGTGTCTCCCTTCATCCCTCCGTCTTGATGGGGTAGAAGTCGGTGACTCCTCCGCATCAGTGTCGACCTCGTTCTCCCGCACATACTTCCCGGGATGGTCGATGGACAATGGCGGAAAATGTTCAAGCTCCGCCGCTGTCAAACAATTCCGCTGTCGATAAAAATTGATGAGGAAAGGAGAAAGATGGTTTAGAGTTCCCCCCTTCTCCTCAAACGCGTGCTGTCGCATCACCCTGTGCAGGATGCTCGCCCAGTGAATGGGAGTTCCCTCGATGACGCACTCCACAAAAGAGACCTGCCACAATGTGATGTAGCAGGCGCGGTGCGGCTGCAGTAATTGCATCAGCGCCGCGGACAAAGTCCGGCGAAATCGATCCTTGTAATCACGGGTCCTGTACCCATTCTTGGTAGACCTCCCGGTCTTGAACAGCTCCACAAATTGCGCCTCTTCTTGCTTGGTCACCTTGATGCTCTCACTGTCGAAAAGGAGATGCCCTGGCATGCCAGCACATCTTCCCAACGCCTGCGCCCAATCTTGGACTGTCCACCGATCAACATGCGGACGCAATCCGCGCGAGGGTGGTCCCTGTGGCTCTAGCCACTCGCGCACCATATTCGCGCAGATGTAATTCCATCCCCATAGCAAGAAATCGAGCTTTCTTGCTATTAAGCGCTCTTCGAAAGCGCGCAGCCCGTTCTGCGGCAGGCGAAGTGGCACCATCCGCAATCTGCTCGGTCTCGTCATTGCGTTCCTGGGGTTCGCTCGCCCGCTCATTCTACTTCCGCACTGTCCGCGTTTCTTTCTCTCTCGGCAAACTCTAATCGCTCTCAATTCCAAATCACGCGCACTCACTTCTCCCTCAATCAACAAGAAATCTCCTGTGTGACGACGTCGAGAATGGTCCGCAGCCAGCAGATGGATGCGCGCAGCGCGCACAAGAGATTGGAATCGCGAATTCAAGAATGGGACGTTCTCCGCCGCCCGGTCGAAGGTCATGGTCGGCTCTTGGTCGTGAAGAACGTCTCACTTGATGGCCGCGCCGGCTGTACGCTGGAACGGTCTTCGCTCTCACGCGCGGCTTCACGCTCCGCCGTCGTCGATTAAACTCTCACGCTCGAATTGGCGGATTTGAACTCCGCGAGCGTGTCACCCTGCGGACATGGGGGCGTAGCGCCGAAGGCGAGTTTTCCGCCTTGCGCGGTACACTTGTTCGTACCGCCCCTCGGCTAATCTCCTTATGCCTTGACGCGTGTGTCCGCATGTCGGACAAAAATTCAACTCCTGCCTGTGCGCAGGCAGGGGCCTCGGCGGATCCTCCGCCGGTGCGGAACTTGAACATCCTCCTGTGCACAGGTGTTCGCCTGTGCGCAGGCGAATTCCGTCCGCGGCGCTGCGCTCGCGCGGAAGGCGTTGACCGTGGTCAGCCGTCTCCGTCCAGTCTGTCCGTTCCTTGTCTCTCCGTCGGCGCTTCCGCCGCCGCAACTCCGTCCGTCCAAGAGCGCATCCACCCGTGCCGTCCGCACGGTCTGTACCTGTTGGATTACTCTGCCGGCTCTTCCGACGTACGCGGCGCTGCGCTGGCGCGGAAGGCGCCGTACACTTTCTACCTCACAAGGCGCATTTCTAGGGCCCAAGGCGGATTTTCCGCCGACGCCGAAGTGCCTGTGCACAGGCGTACGCCTGTGCGTAGGCGGACTTCGCGCCTTCCCTAACCCTACTTCGCCTGTGCACAGGCGAACGCCTTCGTCCGTGCATAGGACAAAACTTGAATCCCCCTTCCGCGTAGGCGGAATTCGCGCCGGTGGCGAACTCCTTCCGCCGTAGGCGACCGCCTCCGTTTCTTCCAGTAGCGATAACTCCCTAAGTCCTCGTCCGTTCCAAGCGTTCTTGGGCTCGTTAGAATCAGCGCGTCGAGCTCTTTCCAACGGGATCCTAACTTGATCAAGGCGCCCAAGGGTTGACCTAGTTACGGGGGCTTCCCTACAGCCGCGGACGCAACCTCCGAAGGCGGGTGTTGCGCCTTGCGCCGTAGAGATCCTAACTGCGGAGCTTGCAGGGAGGGTGGTGCCTGTCCTTACTGCTGCACCCCAAATCCCAGATTCTACAAGATCCCTCGAGAATCCCCGCGATCTTCCGGATTCACTCTGTTTTGATGTACCGAAGGCTATTTACAATGCTGCCAGGGTACAGTTTTCCAAAAATGTTTTAATTTCCTCAAAATTGCCAAAAGTGGGGTACCACATGCCCCCCTCCTCAATTGTGAGCGCCCACGCGAACACTCACATGTGGTATTTCTTCAACCGCCACCCGTTCACTCGGGTGCCTAACAAATCGCCGGCCAGGTCCGCGAGTTGGATGGATCCATTCGGGAAGACTTCGACAACCCTGTAAGGTCCCATCCATCTTAGGTGCAGTTTGCCTGGGAATCTGGCATGCCTGCTGTCGTAGAGCAATGCCAAATCACCCGCCTGCAGGAGTACCGGTTTGATCTTTTTATCGTATCTCTCCTTTCGGCGGAGCTGGATTTTCCTGGTGCGATCTTCGGCGTCTCTTCTCCTCTCATCCAGCAGCGTGACTTCCTGTAACCTGTAGAGCTGACTCTCCTCTGCGCCCATCCTCTGCAAATCCAACGTTCGTTGGGTGGGTACTTCAAATTCGATCGGGAGGATCGGGTGTTGCCCATACACCAGAAAGTATGGTGTCTGCTTGGTCGTGATCTTCTCAGCTGTGCGGTACGCCCATAGAGCGGCTGCTAGCTTCGTATCCCAGTCGTGAGCGTGATTCACCGTGACCTTGAGTAGTATTTTACACAGCAGACCATTGGACTTCTCCGTCAGTCCATTTGCCTTGGGATTGTATGGAGTAGTCTTCCGGTGCTTGATGTGGAAGTACCGTGTCAGATCTTCGATGATCTGATTCAGAAAATACGTGCCCCGGTCGCTGACTAGCTCTAAGGGACATCCGTAGCGTGTGATGATCGACTCAAACAAGAATGCTGCCACTGTGGCAGCATCATCCTTTCTGGTGGCTCTGGCCTCTACCATTTTGGTGGCATAGTCCGTTGCTACCAGAATGTAGCGCCTTCGTGTACTTCTAGTCACCGGTTGTATCGGCCCTACAAAGTCAATACCCCACTTTTCGAACGGTGCTAGAGGCATGATGGGAGTCAGGGGCCATCGTGTTGTAGGCGTCGGTCTCCCCGTCCTCTGGCAACTGTCACACTTGCGGATGTAATCGAGAACATCCTTAAACATGGTCGGCCACCAATACCCCGCATTTAGGATCTTTGTGACCGTGTTCCTGGTGGCATAGTGTCCACCCGCCTCCTCTGTATGCATCGCACTCACTATTCTTGGTACCTCTGATTCCTCCAGGCATCTGCATAGGCGCTCATCTGCCATCTTCTTGAACAAAACCCCCTGCTGGAGTTGGTACGGGCCTGCCTTATGAATAAAGACAGTTCGCTGTTCCAAATCCATGCCCTCGGGGCACTGGAGGGTTAGCAGATATCGATACAGGTCGGCATAGCGGGACTCATGTCCTGCAGACAACTGAAATAACTCTTCATCTGGAAAATCGTCCACCAATTCCTCCTCTGTCGGCTGGGTCCATAATCGGGACAAGTAATCCGCATTTTCGTGATGCACCCCTTTCCTGGTCTGGACTGTGTAGGTGAACTCTTGTAGTAATAACACCCACCTGGCGATTCGACCGGATAGGTCGGCTTTCTTGACTAGGTGTTGCAATGCGTAGTGGTCCACATGGAACACAAACTCGTAGCAGATTAGGTAGTGACGGAACTTTTTACAGGAGTACACCATCCCCAACGCTTCTCTCTCCGTCGTGGTGTACTTTCGCTCTGCTAGAGACAGCTGTCGGCTCGCGAAGTAGATCGGGTAGTCCTTTTTGTTGTCATCCTTTTGACTCAGTACTACACCGATGGCGAATGCCGAGGTGTCAACGTAAACATGGAATGGTCGATTCCAGTCTGGACTCCTTAGTACGGGAGCAGTCGTGAGTTTTGCTTTCAGAGCTTCAAATGCTGACTGCTGGTTCGCACCCCAAGCATAGGGCTCGTCCTTCTTCAACAACTTGGTCAGGTCCGCCGCCAGTATTGCATACATGTGTATGAATCTTCGGTAGTAGCCCACATGACCCAGGAATGCTCGCAGCTCTCTTAGATTCGTGGGTGGCTCAAGCTCGAGTATAACCTTGACCTTCTCGACGTCCACCGCAATGCCGTCTGCCGAGACCCGATGACCCAACAAGATCCCACTAGTCATAAAGAAAAAGCACTTCTCGGGATGCAGTGATAAACTGCTCTCTCTACATTTATCGAAGGTCTGCTTCAAGTGACTTAGGTGTTCAGACCGCTTCCCAAAGACGCAGAAGTCATCTATGAATATTTCCAGGAATTTCCTCAGTTGCTCCTGAAAGATATTGGTCATCATCCGTTGAAAGGTGGCAGGCGCGTTGCACAGACCGAAGGGCATCTTGTGGTATGCGTAAGTTCCCCAGTCGGTTGTGAACGTAGTTTTATCCTTGTCCTGTTCACGGATAGACACCTGATTGTAACCTGAGAACCCATCCAGGAAGCTATAACATTCATGTCCTGCGACATGGTCTAGAATGGCATCCGTGAATGGTAACGGGTGATGATCCTTGCGTGTTGCTGCATTCAACTTCCGGAAATCCTGACACACTCGTATCTTACCCGTCAACTTCTTGGGTACGATAACAATCGGCGACACCCACTCGCTGCTGAGCACAGGGTAAATAATACCAGCGCTCAAGTACTTATCTATCTCCTCTTTCACTAGCAAGGAGTACTTTGGGTTGAGGCGATACTGGCGCTGTCGTATGGGTACTGAGTCGTCCAGTAAATCGATACGGTGTTCCCCATACCGTGCGGGTATCCCCTTCATGTCTTCGATCTTCCAGGCGAAAACATCGACATAATGGCTAAGGAAGGCCTGTACTTTCCTTAGCTCGTCTCCTCTCACTGCGCTTGATACTTTCAAGCACTTGCCGGGACTGAGTTGTACTTCGTGACAGTCACTAGGGTCGACAATGCCCTCGGTGTGACTCGTCTCACTTCTTCCCAGTCCCACAGTTAATTGCTATTCGTCTTCCGGCTGAATAGCTTCCGTCTCTTCTTCTTCTCCCACCGAACAACAGGCAACGAATCCCACGAAGTAGTCGGATTCGGTACCACTGGAATCCGATCGCGCGGTCGACTCACTGTCCTCTCCCGACGTGTAACCTGCACTTGTCGATGGGGTCTCTCCTTCGTGCCTGACCCTATTCCAGGGCACCGTAATGGTTTTGGTCGGTTCCGAAGGATGAGGAAACTTAAGGCGATGTCTTCGCCAATCACATCTGACTTGTGCACCATATAGCCATGGTCGTCCGAGCAGAACGTCATAGCCCTGCTTCATCATCGGTTGAAGGATGATATACGTCAACCGAAAGTCCGCACCCCCGATGGTTGTCTTGACATTGCGCAGCATACCTGCAGGCATTCTCCGCGTCTGATCCGCTAATCTCAACACACGCTTCGAGGGTTCGTATTGACTGAACCCCAAGGCTCTCGCTGTATCCTCCGTCATTATGTTGACTCCTGATCCAGAGTCGATTGGCACTCTGCGTACACAACACCCTGCTATTTCCACATCGATCTCGGGTGGCCCTTGGTCTTCGCTCTCCACTTGATATACTTGAGAGGATGCGGATGCGCGCGGCTTCCGCGGATGCCGTAGCGAAAGCATCAACATTCTCCGATACGTCTTATTGTCCTCCAAGAGCTGCTTGAACGTGATGTTCACTTTTCGACTCCCGAGATCTTCAACCAAGTCATAGTGGGCGCGTTGGGTCGCCGGGGTCGGCGACGCTCTGCGAGGTTCCACGGTGGCTGCCAACTTCGCCCCAAGGGAGGATGTCAAGTCTGGCCGCGGTGGGTCCTTTTGCGTGCGGATCGCTTCCTTCAACAGGTTGGTTACCTCGTTGCGGATATCCGGAGCATAGTCCCGTTTCAGTAGGCGCACTGGCTCGTCCTCAACTGCTGTCTGGGGGCGCACTGCTGGTGCCTCCCGCGTAGCCGAAGACTTCCGAGCAGGTCGCGAGTCGGACTTGCTGGATGTCTTCTCTTTTCCTTTTCCCGTCCGGTCGTCGGGTCTCCGTTCGTGCTTGCGAGTGTCACGCTCTTGCTCCTTGGATTTCTTGGAGCTACGAGTTTCGACCCGTGCGCACATAACCTCTTCAGCCGGCCATTCTTCGTCTTCGCCATCCCCGTCTGAACCTACTTCGACCTGGTTAACTTGCACGTCCTCCTTGGCAGGAGTGTTCACAAATCGTACCACTGGCCGAGGGACTGGTGGCTGATCACACTCTGGCGCAGTGTGCCCGACCTTCTTGCAATTACTACATGTCGGGGCATAATCGTTTTGCCTTTTTGGATGGGGACACTGCGGTGAGAAGTGCCCAACTTCCCCGCAATTATAACAAGCTCGCGGTGGCGGTGGGTCAAACGTCCCTGGAGGTGCTCTCCGCCTCACAGGTACCGTAGTGGCCCGATCCACCGGAATATATCGTGGGACTTGCATTGCTGAAACTGCAGGAGGGGTAGGCACCGACTGGACGGCGTAGGCTGTCTCTTCGCTAGCCTCTCCATAGTACTGAGGGTGCTCTCCATAGTACGGTTGCGCCCACTCTACTGCGTTGACTGGATATGACGGCCGGGTGGTAAGGCACTCGGTGTTTGCATGTCCCACCGCCCCGCACGTAGTACACCATAGGTTCGCTCGCACTCTCCCGGGTGATTTTCTGCGATCATGCCCGCCTACCACTTGAACCTTGAGATCGGCGAAGTCCTTCACCAGGGTCTCCATCTTCGAAGCTATATCTCCCGGCGCTCTGTCCGTAGTCACTCGTCGGATGCCCTTTTTCTTCGCTGACCCATGCTTCTTCCTCTTCTTCTCCTCCTCCGACGATGAGGTTTCCTCTTCGTCGGATGAAGAACGGTTCTCGTCCGAAGACGATTCCTCCGATGACGGAGTTGTACCTCTACGTCGTCTTCGCCCTCCCTTCGGTTTTCGCTCCTTCGACTCCCGTCTCTCTCTCCCTCTTCGGTTGAGAGTGGAAGTTTCGAAGGCTTCTGCCGATGCAATCACATCCTCAATAGTGTCGCACTTGCTGCGTCGGCAAAAAGTCTCCATCTCCCGAGTTAAACCGGTCACGTACCAATCCACAGCTTGTTGTACCGAGAAAGGGGACCCTGGTCCTGTTTTCGGTATTCTGTCGAGGAGGTCCAGAAATCTCTCAGTGTAGTCACGCAGACTCTCCTTCTTCTCTCGCTGCAAATTACGTAACTTCGTCAAAACCCGGCTGTCGTAGCCGAGCTCGCGAAAGCGGCGAAGGAACTTCTCCTTCAGCTGGGCCCATGTTGTCAACCCAGTCGGATCGATGCTCTCGTGATTATACCAACTCCTCGCTTTCTTCCGCAGAAGGCTTGGAAAGATCCTTAGTCGGTCGTCGTCTGCGATCTCGCGATTGGCAATAGACACCGACTCGAATAACTTGATGTATGAATCTGCATCGTCGTCATCCCCACTCCCTTTGTACTTCGGGTAGGAATGTTTAGTAATCGGCTGAGGTAGCCGCACATTGGCTTGTCCGTCCGCCATCGGTGTGTCTGTCGACGGTTCTCGGGCGGTCGGTTCTACTTCACTAGGCGGGTCCGTGCAAGGAATATCTAGTAGAACTGTAAGCACCAAGTTTGGTTCCGAGTCGTCGGGGGTAGGTTCCCCAAGGATGTCGGCCGAACTAGGCTTAGGTACTCTTTTTGGTATTTTCTTGTTTTGACGCCGTGTCTCTTCCACGGCCTTCTCTGAATCTCGTCGGAACTTGCGGACAGCTCTAGCACTTAGGTTGCTCCCGCCAGCCCCAGTCGACATTCACCGAGCATGGCTGCTCGTAAAAACCCCGGTGTTGACGCAACTGTCCCCGGCAGCGGCGCCAAAAAGAAGTTGTCGGCTTCTTATGTAATAACCCACTAAAGGCTAAAACTGCAATATAGTGGTAGAAAGGTCGAACCCACAGGGACAGAGGAACACACAGGGTACAAAGTGTCACGTTTAACAGACTATTGATGAGTTTGAATTCTCAGGCGACTGTCACTCCCAGAAATACTGCAAGTGTCCACTCGGAGCGCACTCGGAGGTCGCACAGTGCAGCGTAACACACACACACACACACACACACACTTGAAACTACAGAAACACAACCCAGAGATCCGTTAGGACCTCTACTTCAAGATTTCAGGGGGAAAGTCTCTTGCGAGCACACTCGGCAAAGCTGCGGGCAGTGACTTCCAACTCCGGCTTTTACAACACTTCCACTAGCTTGCTGCTAGTGTAGGAAACCCGGTTTGGACTGCCTACTTCGGATCGAAGTCACTCCTAGGAACATCATTCCACAGGAACTTCCTCAGTTGTTCTTGAAAGATATTGGTCATCATCCGTTGAAAGGTGGCAGGCGCGTTGCACAGACCGAAGGGCATCTTGTGGTATGCGTAAGTTCCCCAGTCGGTTGTGAACGTAGTTTTATCCTTGTCCTGTTCACGGATAGACACCTGATTGTAACCTGAGAACCCATCCAGGAAGCTATAACATTCATGTCCTGCGACATGGTCTAGAATGGCATCCGTGAATGGTAACGGGTGATGATCCTTGCGTGTTGCTGCATTCAACTTCCGGAAATCCTGACACACTCGTATCTTACCCGTCAACTTCTTGGGTACGATAACAATTGGCGACACCCACTCGCTGCTGAGCACAGGATAAATAATACCAGCGCTCAAGTACTTATCTATCTCCTCTTTCACTAGCAAGGAGTACTTTGGGTTGAGGCGATACTGGCGCTGTCGTATGGGTACTGAGTCGTCCAGTAAATCGATACGGTGTTCCCCATACCGTGCAGGTATCCCCTTCATGTCCTCGATCTTCCAGGCGAAGACGTCGACATAGTGGCTAAGGAACGCCTGTACTTTCCTTAGCTCGTCTCCTCTCACTGCGCTTGATACCTTCAAGCACTTGCCGGGACTGAGTTGTACTTCGTGACAGTCACTAGGGTCGACAATGCCCTCAGTGTGACTCGTCTCACTCCTTCCCAGTCCCACAGTTAATTGCTATTCGTCTTCCGGCTGAATAGCTTCCGTCCCTTCTTCTTCTTCCACCGAGCAGCAGGCGACGAATCCCACGAAGTAATCGGATTCGGTACCACTGGAATCCGATCGCGCGGTCGACTCACTGTCCTCGCCCGATGTGTAACCTGCACTTGTCGATGGGGTCTCTCCTTCGTGCCTGACCCTATTCCAGGGCACCGTAATGGTTTTGGTCGGTTCCGAAGGACGAGGAAACTTAAGGCGATGTCTTCGCCAGTCACATCTGACTTGTGCACCATATAGCCATGGTCGCCCGAGCAGAACGTCATAGCCCTGCTTCATCATCGGCTGAAGGATGATATACGTCAACCGAAAGTCCGCACCCCCGATGGTTGTCTTGACATTGCGCAGCATACCTGCAGGCATTCTCCGCGTCTGATCCGCTAATCTCAACACACGCTTCGAGGGTTCGTATTGACTGAACCCCAAGGCTCTCGCTGTATCCTCCGTCATTATGTTGACTCCTGATCCAGAGTCGATTGGCACTCTGCGTACACAACATCCTGCTATCTCCACATCGATCTCGGGTGGCCCTTGGTCTTCGCTCTCCACTTGATATACTTGAGAGGATGTGGACGCGCGCGGCTTCCGCGGATGCCGTAGCGAAAGCATCAACATTCTCCGATACGTCTTATTGTCCTCCAAGAGCTGCTTGAACGTGATGTTCACTTTTCGACTCCCGAGATCTTCAACCAAGTCATAGTGGGCGCGTTGGGGCGCCGGGGTCGGCGACGCTCTACAAGGTTCCACGGTGGCTGCCAACTTCGCCCCAAGGGAGGATGTCAAGTCTGGCCGCGGCGGGTCCTTTTGCGTGCGGATTGCTTCCTTCAACAGGTTGGTTACCTCGTTGCGGATATCCGGAGCATAGTCCCGTTTCAGTAGGCGCACTGGCTCGTCCTCGACTGCTGTCTGGGGGCGCACTGCTGGTGCCTCCCGCGTAGCCGAAGACTTCCGAGCAGGTCGCCAGTCGGACTTGCTGGATGTCTTCTCCTTTCCTTTTCCCGTCCGGTCGGCGGTTCTCCGTTCGTGCTTGCGAGTGTCACGCTCTTGCTCCTTGGATTTCTTGGAGCTACGAGTTTCGACCCGTGCGCACATAACCTCTTCGGCCGGCCATTCTTCGTCTTCGCCATCACCGTCTGAACCTACTTCGACCTGGTTAACTTGCACGTCCTCCTTGGCAGGAGTGTTCACAAATCGTACCACTGGCCGAGGGACTGGTGGCTGATCACACTCTGGCGCAGTGTGCCCGACCTTCTTGCAATTACTACATGTCGGGGCATAATCGTTTCGCCTTTTTGGATGGGGACACTGCGGTGAGAAGTGCCCAACTTCCCCGCAATTATAACAAGCTCGCGGTGGCGGTGGGTCAAACGTCCCTGGAGGTGCTCTCCGCCTCACAGGTACCGTAGTGGCCCGATCCACCGGAATATATCGTGGGACTTGCATTGCTGAAACTGCAGGAGGGGTAGGCACCGACTGGACGGCGTAGGCTGTCTCTTCGCTAGCCTCTCCATAGTACTGAGGGTGCTCTCCATAGTACGGTTGCGCCCACTCTACTGCGTTGACTGGATATGACGGCCGGGTGGTAAGGCACTCGGTGTTTGCATGTCCCACCGCCCCGCACGTAGTACACCATAGGTTCGCTCGCACTCTCCCGGGTGATTTTCTGCGATCATGCCCGCCTACCACTTGAACCTTGAGATCGGCGAAGTCCTTCACCAGGGTCTCCATCTTCGAAGCTATATCTCCCGGCGCTCTGTCCGTAGTCACTCGTCGGATGCCCTTTTTCTTCGCTGACCCATGCTTCTTCCTCTTCTTCTCCTCCTCCGACGATGAGGTTTCCTCTTCTTCGGATGAAGAACGGTTCTCGTCCGAAGACGATTCCTCCGATGACGGAGTTGTACCTCTACGCCGTCTTCGCCCTCCTTTCGGTTTGCGCTCCTTCGACTCCCGTCTCTCTCTCCCTCTTCGGTTAAGAGTGGAAGTTTCGAAGGCTTCTGCCGATGCAATCACATCCTCAATAGTGTCGCACTTGCTGCGTCGGCAAAAAGTCTCCATCTCCCGAGTTAAACCGGTCACGTACCAATCCACAGCTTGTTGTACCGAAAAAGGGGACCCTGGTCCTGTTTTCGGTATTCTGTCGAGGAGGTCCAGAAATCTCTCAGTGTAGTCACGCAGACTCTCCTTCTTCTCTCGCTGCAAATTACGTAACTTCGTCAAAACCCGGCTGTCGTAGCCGAGCTCGCGAAAGCGGCGAAGGAACTTCTCCTTCAGCTGGGCCCATGTTGTCAACCCAGTCGGATCGATGCTCTCGTGATTATACCAACTCCTCGCTTTCTTCCGCAGAAGGCTTGAAAAGATCCTTAGTCGGTCGTCGTCTGCGATCTCGCGATTGGCAATAGACACCGACTCGAATAACTTGATGTATGAATCTGCATCGTCGTCATCCCCACTCCCTTTGTACTTCGGGTAGGAATGTTTAGTAATCGGCTGAGGTAGCCGCACATTGGCTTGTCCGTCCGCCATCGATGTGTCTGTCGACGGTTCTCGGGCGGTCGGTCCTACTGCACTAGGCGGGTCCGTGCAAGGAATATCTAGTAGAACTGTAAGCACCAAGTTTGGTTCCGAGTCGTCGGGGGTAGGTTCCCCAAGGATGTCGGCCGAACTAGGCTTAGGTACTCTTTTTGGTGTTTTCTTGGTTTGACGCCGTGTCTCTTCCACGGCCTTCTCTGAATCTCGTCGGAACTTGCGGACAGCTCTAGCACTTAGGTTGCTCCCGCCAGCCCCAGTCGACATTCACCGAGCATGGCTGCTCGTAAAAACCCCGGTGTTGACGCAACTGTCCCCGGCAGCGGCGCCAAAAAGAAGTTGTCGGCTTCTTATGTAATAACCCACTAAAGGCTAAAACTGCAATATAGTGGTAGAAAGGTCGAACCCACAGGGACAGGGGAACACACAGGGTACAAAGTGTCACGTTTTAACAGACTATTGAGGAGTTTGAATTCTCAGGCAACTGTCACTCCCAGAAATACTGCAAGTGTCCACTCGGAGCGCACTCGGAGGTCGCACAGTGCAGCGTAACACACACACACACACACACACACCTGAAACTACAGAAACACAACCCAGAGATCCGTTAGGACCTCTACTTCAAGATTTCAGGGGGAAAGTCTCTCAAGAGTACACTCGGCAAAGCTGCGGGCAGTGACTTCCAACCCCGGCTTTTACAACGCTTCCACTAGCTTGCTGCTAGTGTAGGAAACCCGGTTTGGACTACCTACTTCGGATCGAAGCCACTCCTACGCGGTGAACAACACTCTCAACTCACAAAACGCGCAGAGAACACAGGTCCGCACTGAAGGACTCACTGTGAAACATTCCAGTAACACAACAACAGTCTATTGAAGAGTTTGAATTCTCAGGCACTTGTCATTCCCAGAAATACTACAGGGGTTACCCTCAAGGCACCTGCTGCAGCGTAACCTGAATTTACAACCAAGGCTTACACGAAGTAGCAAAACTTCACTTTGGCATTCAGGGGAAAAATCCCAAGGAGTACAATCAGAAAGAAACACTCGAAGGTGTAGGGGCGAAACTGTTCAAGTATCTAACTAGTCACTGGCTCTGAGCATCGGCAGTCACCCGCAGGTGCAGATCCGAACTACTCAAGTCTCTAACCAATGTACTAGCTCTGAACATTCGGCCGAAGGCCTTCAGCTACAAAATGCGGAACGCTAAGTTGTAACTCCTCGTGCGTGGTGACAGAACTCAAGGACACAAACACGCAAAGGAAATGGGTTCCTGATCTGCACTTCTGATGGGAAAGAACCCCAGGCAAAACGCCTGGAACTATTTTATACCTTCTAAGTCCTACCTAGCACTACACTGCACTACGCTACACGCCTGCACGGAACCACGCTACACTACACTCCGCGGAACCTGTACTACGTCTCCTGCGCGGCCGACTGCCGCGCACTAGCTCCCTACCCTGCCACTCTTCCGCTCGACTGCGCAGTCCCAACCGCTGCAACGCCACGGACACCTCCCCCTCGAGGGCGGACATGGTATCCTGTGCCTTCGACAGAAAGGCCTCGAGCTTCTTCGCTACCTTCCGCCGACTCCTACTGTCGCCTGACAACAACCCGGCTGTGCGCAATTCAAACTCACGCAGTGTGAGTTTCTCCTGCGCCTTCACTTCCCAGTGGGCATAGCCCTTGAGACAGTGGGCGACTCGCCTCGCCGTCTCCACCTTCGTGCGATCCGCCTCCTTCCTGCGATCCTCTTCAATGGTCACTAATTGCGATTCGGCTTCAGCACGTTGCGCCCTCAATTCGCCACACTCTGACTGTAACCTGCGGATTAACTCTTCATCCGCCTGCCGTGCGAGCTGACATTGTTCCAACAACCGCGTCTGTCGCACGAGCTCCTCTGACAAAATCCGATTCTGGGCCTGCTCAGAGTTGAGTGCTTCCTTGACCTTCACCTGCTCCTTGGTGAGCTCGCCCAGTTTCTCATCCTTCATCTTCTCGGAGTGCTTGTAGAATTTCTGATTAAGCTTGTACTGTCCCCACAAGCACTCATGCTTCTCCTTCAAGTCCCTCAACTCCTGGTCCACTCTAGCTAATAGCTTGCTGGTGTGGACTTTAGTGCGAGTCCGCCTGCGCACTAACTCGATGTAAGATCCCGGCTGGAGTGGGTCGGCGTATTTATCGACCTTGCGATCCAAGTACCGCAGCAACGGGATCACCTGCTCAGAGAGCGCCGCCGCCGGCGCTCCAACAATTTCCTCCTCCTCCTCCTCGGTGTCTTCTGCTCCTGACATTTCTTCCGTGGAGCCTCCGTCGTCATCATCCGAGTGGAGAATTTCAGTCGCCATTGATTGCGTCGGCGACTGCCCCGAGTGGGGCTGCACGTCCTCGACGTGTGCTGCCTGCGAAGGCACGGCTGCAGCCTCGCTGCTCGTCGCCAAAATGTCTAAGGCGGAAGGCGAATGTATCCGAGCGACATCCCCGTCGCTCGCTGGTTGATTGCCCACCTCATTCTCTCTGTCGCCGTCGTCCGTCGCCGAAGGCGATCGAGCGGAGGGTGGCTGCGCGGGGTTGGATTGCGCATCGCGCATCGAGATTTCATCCCGCTGACAGTCACTCCGCTCCTCCGTCTGCTGCTCCCTTGATCGGTCCGTGGGGGCTGTGCCCGGCCCGTGCGCAGGCGCATGTGCCGGCGCCTTGTCCGCCGCAGGCGTAGCGCCGCGGACATCTATCGCCGAAGGCGACATGGCCGGGGGCCGCACGCCCGATGTTCCTTGGCCTATAGGCCCTACCGCCGAAGGCGCATCTATCGGCGGACTTTCCGCCGACGGTGCGGCCTCCGCACGCTCTCTGCTCGTATCCCCTCGGCTCGAAGGCCCTGGCGCTGAAGGCGCGACTTGCGGCGCGTGGTGCGCCGGAGGGTCTGGCCCCGAGGGCCGGTGTCTCGTAGGCGGTTCTTCCGCCGGCTCCTTCCCCTTCCTACGTTGGAACGGGGGTGATTCTTGCCTGTGCACAGGCGGCACGTGTGGAGGTGTTCTGTTCACAGGCGACCTGTGCACAGGCGACTTGTGCACAGGCGAGCGCCTATGCACAGGCGGACTGCTCCTTCCCACGCGTAAGCGTAGATCCACGTCCACTTGTGTTCGCCGGTCCGCGGAGGCTCGTCCGTCCGCGGAGGTTCGCCTGTGCGCAAACGGAACATCTGTCCGCATCGCACGTGGTAACTCCGGAGGCCCTTGGCCCGTAGGCGGCCTCCCTCCCGACGAGGTTGCAGCGTGGCCCGTCGCTCCTGCGGTCGTCCGCGCTTCCTCTCGCCTCTCTGGCGACGCACTTCCTATCTCCGTCGCAATCGTCGCCGTGTCTGCACTGTCAGCTGGTAACACCAGTCTGCGTGCCTTCTGCTTCGGCCGGCTGTATGGCTCGCACAGCGGCCGCGGTCGAATGGGAGCAGAGAGTTCTTGGTGCTACTCCTCTTCGGACTCTTCTCTCCATCGCCGCTTCCGCCGCCGCAACTCCGTCCGTCCAAGAGCGCATCCACCCGTGCCGTCCGCACGGTCCGTACCTATTGGATTACTCTGGCGGCTCCTCCGACGTACGCTGCGCTGCGCTGGCGCGGAAGGCGCCGTACACTTTCTACCTCACAAGGCGCATTTTTAGGGCCCAAGGCGAATTTTCCGCCGACGCCGAAGTGCCTGTGCGCAGGCGAACGCCTGTGCGTAGGCGGACTTCGCGCCTTCCCTAACCCTACTTCGCCTGTGCACAGGCGAACGCCTTCGTCCGCGCATAGGACAAAACTTGAATCCCCCTTCCGCGTAGGCGGAATTCGCGCCGGTGGCGAACTCCTTCCGCCGTAGGCGACCGCCTCCGTTTCTTCCAGTAGCGATAACTCCCTAAGTCCTCGTCCGTTCCAAGCGTTCTTGGGCTCGTTAGAATCAGCGCGTCGAGCTCTTTCCAACCGGACCCTAACTTGGTCAAGGCGCCCGAGGGTTTACCTAATTACGGGGGTTTCCCTACAGCCGCGGCCGCAACCTCCGAAGGCGGGTTTTGCGCCTTGCGCCGTAGAGATCCTAACTGCGGAGCTCGCAGGGAGGGTGGTGCCTGTCCTTACTGCTGCACCCCAAATCCCAGATTCTACAAGATCCCTCGAGAATCCCCGCGATCTTCCGGATTCACTCTGTTTTGATGTACCGAAGGCTATTTACAATGCTGCCAGGGTACAGTTTTCCAAAAATGTTTTAATTTCCTCAAAATTTGCCAAAAGTGGGGTACCACATGCCCCCCTCCTCAATTGTGAGCGCCCACGCGAACACTCACATGTGGTATTTCTTCAACCGCCACCCGTTGACTCGGGTGCCTAACAAATCGCCGGCCAGGTCCGCAAGTTGGATGGATCCATTCGGGAAGACTTCGACAACCCTGTAAGGTCCCATCCACCTTAGGTGCAGTTTGCCTGGGAATCTGGCATGCCTGCTGTCGTAGAGCAATGCCAAATCACCCGCCTGCAGGAGTACCGGTTTGATCTTTTTATCGTATCTCTCCTTTCGGCGGAGCTGGATTTTCCTGGTGCGATCTTCGGCGTCTCGTCTCCTCTCATCCAGCAGCATGACTTCCTGCAACCTGTAGAGCTGACTCTCCTCTGCGCCCATCCTCTGCAAATCCAACGTTCGTTGGGTGGGTACTTCAAATTCGATCGGGAGGATCGGGTGTTGCCCATACACCAGAAAGTATGGTGTCTGTTTCGTCGTGATCTTCTCAGCTGTGCGGTACGCCCATAGAGCGGCTGCTAGCTTCGTATCCCAGTCGTGAGCGTGATTCACCGTGACCTTGAGTAGTATTTTACACAGCAGACCATTGGACTTCTCCGTCAGTCCATTTGCCTTGGGATTGTATGGAGTAGTCTTCCGGTGCTTGATGTGGAAATACCGTGTCAGATCTTCGATGATCTGATTCAGAAAATGCGTGCCCCGGTCGCTCACTAGCTCTAAGGGACATCCGTAGCGTGTGATGATCGACTCAAACAAGAATGCTGCCACTGTGGCAGCATCATCCCTTCTGGTGGCTCTGGCCTCTACCATCTTGGTGGCGTAGTCCGTTGCTACCAGAATGTAGCGCCTTCGTGTACTTCTAGTCACTGGTTGTATCGGCCCTACAAAGTCAATACCCCACTTTTCGAAAGGTGCTAGAGGCATGATGGGAGTTAGGGGCCATCGTGTTGTAGGCGTCGGTCTCCCCGTCCTCTGGCAACTGTCGCACTTGCGGATGTAATCGAGAACATCCTTAAACATGGTCGGCCACCAATATCCCGCATTTAGGATCTTTGTGACCGTGTTCCTGGTGGCATAGTGTCCACCCGCCTCCTCTGTATGCATCGCACTCACTATTCTTGGTACTTCTGATTCCTCCAGGCATCTGCATAAGCGCTCATCCGCCATCTTCTTGAACAAAACCCCCTGCTGGAGTTGATACGGGCCTGCCTTATGAATAAAGACAGTTCGCTGTTCCAAATCCATGCCCTCGGGGCACTGGAGGGTTAGCAGATATCGATACAGGTCGGCATAGCGGGACTCATGTCCTGCAGACAACTGAAATAACTCTTCATCTGGAAAATCGTCCACCAATTCCTCCTCTGTCGGCTGGGTCCATAATCGGGACAAGTAATCCGCATTTTCGTGGTGCACCCCTTTCCTGGTCTGGACTGTGTAGGTGAACTCTTGTAGTAACAACACCCACCTGGCGATCCGACCGGATAGGTCGGCTTTCTTGACTAGGTGTTGCAATGCGTAGTGGTCCACATGGAACACAAACTCGTAGCAGATTAAGTAGTGACGAAACTTTTTACAGGAGTACACCATCCCCAGCGCTTCTCTCTCCGTCGTGGTGTACTTCCGCTCCGCTAGAGACAGCTGTCGGCTCGCGAAGTAGATCGGGTAGTCCTTTTTGTTGTCATCCTTTTGACCCAGTACTACACCGATGGCGAATGCCGAAGTGTCAACGTAAACATGGAATGGTCGATTCCAGTCTGGACTCCTTAGTACGGGAGCAGTCGTGAGTTTCGCCTTCAGAGCTTCAAATGCTGTCTGCTGGTTCGCACCCCAAGCATAAGGCTCGTCCTTCTTCAACAACTTGGTCAGGTCCGCCGCCAGTATTGCATACATGTGTATGAATCTTCGGTAGTAGCCCACATGACCCAGGAATGCTCGCAGCTCTCTTAGATTCGTGGGTGGCTCAAGCTCGAGTATAACCTTGACCTTCTCGACGTCCACCGCAATGCCGTCTGCCGAGACCCGATGACCCAACAAGATCCCACTAGTCATAAAGAAAAAGCACTTCTCGGGATGCAGTGATAAACTGCTCTCTCTACATTTATCGAAGGTCTGCTTCAAGTGACTTAGGTGTTCAGACCGCTTCCCAAAGACACAGAAGTCATCTATGAATATCTCCAGGAACTTCCTCAGTTGTTCTTGAAAGATATTGGTCATCATCCGTTGAAAGGTGGCAGGCGCGTTGCACAGACCGAAGGGCATCTTGTGGTATGCGTAAGTTCCCCAGTCGGTTGTGAACGTAGTTTTATCCTTGTCCTGTTCACGGATAGACACCTGATTGTAACCTGAGAACCCATCCAGGAAGCTATAACATTCATGTCCTGCGACATGGTCTAGAATGGCATCCGTGAATGGTAACGGGTGATGATCCTTGCGTGTTGCTGCATTCAACTTCCGGAAATCCTGACACACTCGTATCTTACCCGTCAACTTCTTGGGTACGATAACAATTGGCGACACCCACTCGCTGCTGAGCACAGGATAAATAATACCAGCACTCAAGTACTTATCTATCTCCTCTTTCACTAGCAAGGAGTATTTTGGGTTGAGGCGATACTGGCGCTGTCGTATGGGTACTGAGTCGTCCAGTAAATCGATACGGTGTTCCCCATACCGTGCAGGTATCCCCTTCATGTCCTCGATCTTCCAGGCGAAGACGTCGACATAGTGGCTAAGGAACGCCTGTACTTTCCTTAGCTCGTCTCCTCTCACTGCGCTTGATACCTTCAAGCACTTGCCGGGACTGAGTTGTACTTCGTGACAGTCACTAGGGTCGACAATGCCCTCAGTGTGACTCGTCTCACTCCTTCCCAGTCCCACAGTTAATTGCTATTCGTCTTCCGGCTGAATAGCTTCCGTCCCTTCTTCTTCTTCCACCGAGCAGCAGGCGACGAATCCCACGAAGTAATCGGATTCGGTACCACTGGAATCCGATCGCGCGGTCGACTCACTGTCCTCGCCCGATGTGTAACCTGCACTTGTCGATGGGGTCTCTCCTTCGTGCCTGACCCTATTCCAGGGCACCGTAATGGTTTTGGTCGGTTCCGAAGGATGAGGAAACTTAAGGCGATGTCTTCGCCAGTCACATCTGACTTGTGCACCATATAGCCATGGTCGCCCGAGCAGAACGTCATAGCCCTGCTTCATCATCGGCTGAAGGATGATATACGTCAACCGAAAGTCCGCACCCCCGATGGTTGTCTTGACATTGCGCAGCATACCTGCAGGCATTCTCCGCGTCTGATCCGCTAATCTCAACACACGCTTCGAGGGTTCGTATTGACTGAACCCCAAGGCTCTCGCTGTATCCTCCGTCATTATGTTGACTCCTGATCCAGAGTCGATTGGCACTCTGCGTACACAACATCCTGCTATCTCCACATCGATCTCGGGTGGCCCTTGGTCTTCGCTCTCCACTTGATATACTTGAGAGGATGTGGACGCGCGCGGCTTCCGCGGATGCCGTAGCGAAAGCATCAACATTCTCCGATACGTCTTATTGTCCTCCAAGAGCTGCTTGAACGTGATGTTCACTTTTCGACTCCCGAGATCTTCAACCAAGTCATAGTGGGCGCGTTGGGGCGCCGGGGTCGGCGACGCTCTGCAAGGTTCCACGGTGGCTGCCAACTTCGCCCCAAGGGAGGATGTCAAGTCTGGCCGCGGCGGGTCCTTTTGCGTGCGGATTGCTTCCTTCAACAGATTGGTTACCTCGTTGCGGATATCCGGAGCATAGTCCCGTTTCAGTAGGCGCACTGGCTCGTCCTCGACTGCTGTCTGGGGGCGCACTGCTGGTGCCTCCCGCGTAGCCGAAGACTTCCGAGCAGGTCGCCAGTCGGACTTGCTGGATGTCTTCTCCTTTCCTTTTCCCGTCCGGTCGGCGGTTCTCCGTTCGTGCTTGCGAGTGTCACGCTCTTGCTCCTTGGATTTCTTGGAGCTACGAGTTTCGACCCGTGCGCACATAACCTCTTCGGCCGGCCATTCTTCGTCTTCGCCATCACCGTCTGAACCTACTTCGACCTGGTTAACTTGCACGTCCTCCTTGGCAGGAGTGTTCACAAATCGTACCACTGGCCGAGGGACTGGTGGCTGATCACACTCTGGCGCAGTGTGCCCGACCTTCTTGCAATTACTACATGTCGGGGCATAATCGTTTCGCCTTTTTGGATGGGGACACTGCGGTGAGAAGTGCCCAACTTCCCCGCAATTATAACAAGCTCGCGGTGGCGGTGGGTCAAACGTCCCTGGAGGTGCTCTCCGCCTCACAGGTACCGTAGTGGCCCGATCCACCGGAATATATCGTGGGACTTGCATTGCTGAAACTGCAGGAGGGGTAGGCACCGACTGGACGGCGTAGGCTGTCTCTTCGCTAGCCTCTCCATAGTACTGAGGGTGCTCTCCATAGTACGGTTGCGCCCACTCTACTGCGTTGACTGGATATGACGGCCGGGTGGTAAGGCACTCGGTGTTTGCATGTCCCACCGCCCCGCACGTAGTACACCATAGGTTCGCTCGCACTCTCCCGGGTGATTTTCTGCGATCATGCCCGCCTACCACTTGAACCTTGAGATCGGCGAAGTCCTTCACCAGGGTCTCCATCTTCGAAGCTATATCTCCCGGCGCTCTGTCCGTAGTCACTCGTCGGATGCCCTTTTTCTTCGCTGACCCATGCTTCTTCCTCTTCTTCTCCTCCTCCGACGATGAGGTTTCCTCTTCTTCGGATGAAGAACGGTTCTCGTCCGAAGACGATTCCTCCGATGACGGAGTTGTACCTCTACGCCGTCTTCGCCCTCCTTTCGGTTTGCGCTCCTTCGACTCCCGTCTCTCTCTCCCTCTTCGGTTAAGAGTGGAAGTTTTGAAGGCTTCTGCCGATGCAATCACATCCTCAATAGTGTCGCACTTGCTGCGTCGGCAAAAAGTCTCCATCTCCCGAGTTAAACCGGTCACGTACCAATCCACAGCTTGTTGTACCGAAAAAGGGGACCCTGGTCCTGTTTTCGGTATTCTGTCGAGGAGGTCCAGAAATCTCTCAGTGTAGTCACGCAGACTCTCCTTCTTCTCTCGCTGCAAATTACGTAACTTCGTCAAAACCCGGCTGTCGTAGCCGAGCTCGCGAAAGCGGCGAAGGAACTTCTCCTTCAGCTGGGCCCATGTTGTCAACCCAGTCGGATCGATGCTCTCGTGATTATACCAACTCCTCGCTTTCTTCCGCAGAAGGCTTGAAAAGATCCTTAGTCGGTCGTCGTCTGCGATCTCGCGATTGGCAATAGACACCGACTCGAATAACTTGATGTATGAATCTGCATCGTCGTCATCCCCACTCCCTTTGTACTTCGGGTAGGAATGTTTAGTAATCGGCTGAGGTAGCCGCACATTGGCTTGTCCGTCCGCCATCGATGTGTCTGTCGACGGTTCTCGGGCGGTCGGTCCTACTGCACTAGGCGGGTCCGTGCAAGGAATATCTAGTAGAACTGTAAGCACCAAGTTTGGTTCCGAGTCGTCGGGGGTAGGTTCCCCAAGGATGTCGGCCGAACTAGGCTTAGGTACTCTTTTTGGTGTTTTCTTGGTTTGACGCCGTGTCTCTTCCACGGCCTTCTCTGAATCTCGTCGGAACTTGCGGACAGCTCTAGCACTTAGGTTGCTCCCGCCAGCCCCAGTCGACATTCACCGAGCATGGCTGCTCGTAAAAACCCCGGTGTTGACGCAACTGTCCCCGGCAGCGGCGCCAAAAAGAAGTTGTCGGCTTCTTATGTAATAACCCACTAAAGGCTAAAACTGCAATATAGTGGTAGAAAGGTCGAACCCACAGGGACAGGGGAACACACAGGGTACAAAGTGTCACGTTTTAACAGACTATTGAGGAGTTTGAATTCTCAGGCAACTGTCACTCCCAGAAATACTGCAAGTGTCCACTCGGAGCGCACTCGGAGGTCGCACAGTGCAGCGTAACACACACACACACACACACACACCTGAAACTACAGAAACACAACCCAGAGATCCGTTAGGACCTCTACTTCAAGATTTCAGGGGGAAAGTCTCTCAAGAGTACACTCGGCAAAGCTGCGGGCAGTGACTTCCAACCCCGGCTTTTACAACGCTTCCACTAGCTTGCTGCTAGTGTAGGAAACCCGGTTTGGACTACCTACTTCGGATCGAAGCCACTCCTACGCGGTGAACAACACTCTCAACTCACAAAACGCGCAGAGAACACAGGTCCGCACTGAAGGACTCACTGTGAAACATTCCAGTAACACAACAACAGTCTATTGAAGAGTTTGAATTCTCAGGCACTTGTCATTCCCAGAAATACTACAGGGGTTACCCTCAAGGCACCTGCTGCAGCGTAACCTGAATTTACAACCAAGGCTTACACGAAGTAGCAAAACTTCACTTTGGCATTCAGGGGAAAAATCCCAAGGAGTACAATCAGAAAGAAACACTCGAAGGTGTAGGGGCGAAACTGTTCAAGTATCTAACTAGTCACTGGCTCTGAGCATCGGCAGTCACCCGCAGGTGCAGATCCGAACTACTCAAGTCTCTAACCAATGTACTAGCTCTGAACATTCGGCCGAAGGCCTTCAGCTACAAAATGCGGAACGCTAAGTTGTAACTCCTCGTGCGTGGTGACAGAACTCAAGGACACAAACACGCAAAGGAAATGGGTTCCTGATCTGCACTTCTGATGGGAAAGAACCCCAGGCAAAACGCCTGGAACTATTTTATACCTTCTAAGTCCTACCTAGCACTACACTGCACTACGCTACACGCCTGCACGGAACCACGCTACACTACACTCCGCGGAACCTGTACTACGTCTCCTGCGCGGCCGACTGCCGCGCACTAGCTCCCTACCCTGCCACTCTTCCGCTCGACTGCGCAGTCCCAACCGCTGCAACGCCACGGACACCTCCCCCTCGAGGGCGGACATGGTATCCTGTGCCTTCGACAGAAAGGCCTCGAGCTTCTTCGCTACCTTCCGCCGACTCCTACTGTCGCCTGACAACAACCCGGCTGTGCGCAATTCAAACTCACGCAGTGTGAGTTTCTCCTGCGCCTTCACTTCCCAGTGGGCATAGCCCTTGAGACAGTGGGCGACTCGCCTCGCCGTCTCCACCTTCGTGCGATCCGCCTCCTTCCTGCGATCCTCTTCAATGGTCACTAATTGCGATTCGGCTTCAGCACGTTGCGCCCTCAATTCGCCACACTCTGACTGTAACCTGCGGATTAACTCTTCATCCGCCTGCCGTGCGAGCTGACATTGTTCCAACAACCGCGTCTGTCGCACGAGCTCCTCTGACAAAATCCGATTCTGGGCCTGCTCAGAGTTGAGTGCTTCCTTGACCTTCACCTGCTCCTTGGTGAGCTCGCCCAGTTTCTCATCCTTCATCTTCTCGGAGTGCTTGTAGAATTTCTGATTAAGCTTGTACTGTCCCCACAAGCACTCATGCTTCTCCTTCAAGTCCCTCAACTCCTGGTCCACTCTAGCTAATAGCTTGCTGGTGTGGACTTTAGTGCGAGTCCGCCTGCGCACTAACTCGATGTAAGATCCCGGCTGGAGTGGGTCGGCGTATTTATCGACCTTGCGATCCAAGTACCGCAGCAACGGGATCACCTGCTCAGAGAGCGCCGCCGCCGGCGCTCCAACAATTTCCTCCTCCTCCTCCTCGGTGTCTTCTGCTCCTGACATTTCTTCCGTGGAGCCTCCGTCGTCATCATCCGAGTGGAGAATTTCAGTCGCCATTGATTGCGTCGGCGACTGCCCCGAGTGGGGCTGCACGTCCTCGACGTGTGCTGCCTGCGAAGGCACGGCTGCAGCCTCGCTGCTCGTCGCCAAAATGTCTAAGGCGGAAGGCGAATGTATCCGAGCGACATCCCCGTCGCTCGCTGGTTGATTGCCCACCTCATTCTCTCTGTCGCCGTCGTCCGTCGCCGAAGGCGATCGAGCGGAGGGTGGCTGCGCGGGGTTGGATTGCGCATCGCGCATCGAGATTTCATCCCGCTGACAGTCACTCCGCTCCTCCGTCTGCTGCTCCCTTGATCGGTCCGTGGGGGCTGTGCCCGGCCCGTGCGCAGGCGCATGTGCCGGCGCCTTGTCCGCCGCAGGCGTAGCGCCGCGGACATCTATCGCCGAAGGCGACATGGCCGGGGGCCGCACGCCCGATGTTCCTTGGCCTATAGGCCCTACCGCCAAAGGCGCATCTATCGGCGGACTTTCCGCCGACGGTGCGGCCTCCGCACGCTCTCTGCTCGTATCCCCTCGGCTCGAAGGCCCTGGCGCTGAAGGCGCGACTTGCGGCGCGTGGTGCGCCGGAGGGTCTGGCCCCGAGGGCCGGTGTCTCGTAGGCGGTTCTTCCGCCGGCTCCTTCCCCTTCCTACGTTGGAACGGGGGTGATTCTTGCCTGTGCACAGGCGGCACGTGTGGAGGTGTTCTGTTCACAGGCGACCTGTGCACAGGCGACTTGTGCACAGGCGAGCGCCTGTGCACAGGCGGACTGCTCCTTCCCACGCGTAAGCGTAGATCCACGTCCACTTGTGTTCGCCGGTCCGCGGAGGCTCGTCCGTCCGCGGAGGTTCGCCTGTGCGCAAACGGAACATCTGTCCGCATCGCACGTGGTAACTCCGGAGGCCCTTGGCCCGTAGGCGGCCTCCCTCCCGACGAGGTTGCAGCGTGGCCCGTCGCTCCTGCGGTCGTCCGCGCTTCCTCTCGCCTCTCTGGCGACGCACTTCCTATCTCCGTCGCAATCGTCGCCGTGTCTGCACTGTCAGCTGGTAACACCAGTCTGCGTGCCTTCTGCTTCGGCCGGCTGTATGGCTCGCACAGCGGCCGTGGTCGAATGGGAGCAGAGAGTTCTTGGTGCTACTCCTCTTCGGACTCTTCTCTCCATCGCCGCTTCCGCCGCCGCAACTCCGTCCGTCCAAGAGCGCATCCACCCGTGCCGTCCGCACGGTCCGTACCTATTGGATTACTCTGGCGGCTCCTCCGACGTACGCTGCGCTGCGCTGGCGCGGAAGGCGCCGTACACTTTCTACCTCACAAGGCGCATTTTTAGGGCCCAAGGCGAATTTTCCGCCGACGCCGAAGTGCCTGTGCGCAGGCGAACGCCTGTGCGTAGGCGGACTTCGCGCCTTCCCTAACCCTACTTCGCCTGTGCACAGGCGAACGCCTTCGTCCGCGCATAGGACAAAACTTGAATCCCCCTTCCGCGTAGGCGGAATTCGCGCCGGTGGCGAACTCCTTCCGCCGTAGGCGACCGCCTCCGTTTCTTCCAGTAGCGATAACTCCCTAAGTCCTCGTCCGTTCCAAGCGTTCTTGGGCTCGTTAGAATCAGCGCGTCGAGCTCTTTCCAACCGGACCCTAACTTGGTCAAGGCGCCCGAGGGTTTACCTAATTACGGGGGTTTCCCTACAGCCGCGGCCGCAACCTCCGAAGGCGGGTTTTGCGCCTTGCGCCGTAGAGATCCTAACTGCGGAGCTCGCAGGGAGGGTGGTGCCTGTCCTTACTGCTGCACCCCAAATCCCAGATTCTACAAGATCCCTCGAGAATCCCCGCGATCTTCCGGATTCACTCTGTTTTGATGTACCGAAGGCTATTTACAATGCTGCCAGGGTACAGTTTTCCAAAAATGTTTTAATTTCCTCAAAATTTGCCAAAAGTGGGGTACCACACCGGCGCTCCAACAATTTCCTCCTCCTCCTCCTCGGTGTCTTCTGCTCCTGACATTTCTTCCGTGGAGCCCCCGTCGTCATCATCCGAGTGGAGAATTTCAGTCGCCATTGATTGCGTCGGCGACTGCCCCGAGTGGGGCTGCACGTCGTCGACGTGTGCTGCCTGCGAAGGCACGGCTGCAGCCTCGCTGCTCGGCGCCAAAATGTCTAAGGCGGAAGGCGAATGTACCCGTGCGGCATCCCCGTCTCTCGCTTGTTGATGGTCTACCGCATTCTCTCTGCCTCTGTCTTCCGTCGCCGAAGGCGTTTGAGCGGAAGGTGGCTGCGCGGGGTTGGATTGCGCATCGCGCATCGAGATTTCATCCCGCGGACAGTCACTTCGCTCCATCGTCTGCTGCTCCCTTGATCGGTCCGTGGGGGCTGTGCCCGGCCCGTGCGCAGGCGCATTTGCCGGCGCCTTGTCCGCCGCAGGCGTAGCGCCGCGGACATCTATCGCCGAAGGCGACATGGCCGGGGGCCGCACGCCCGATGTTCCTTGGCCTATAGGCCCTACCGCCGAAGGCGCATCTATCGGCGGACTTCCCGCCGATGGTGCGGCCTCCGCACGCTCTCTGCTCGTATCCCCTCGGCTCGAAGGCCCTGGCGCCGAAGGCGCAAATTGCGGCGCGTGGTGCGCCGGAGGGTCTGGCCCCGAGGGCCGGTGTCTCGTAGGCGGTTCTTCCGCCGGCTCCTTCCCCTTCCTGCGTTGGAACGGGGGTGATTCTTGCCTGTGCACAGGCGGCACGTGCGGAGGTGTTCTGTGCACAGGTGACCTGTGCACAGGCGACCTGTGCACAGGTGAGCGCCTGTGCACAGGCGGACTGCTCCTTCCCACGCGTAAGCGTAGGTCCACGTCCACTTGTGTTCGCCGATCCGCGGAGGCTCGTCCGTCCGCGGAGGTTCGCCTGTGCGCAAACGGAACATCTGTCCGCATCGCACGTGGTAACTCCGGAGGCCCTTGGCCCGTAGGCGGCCTCTCTCCCGACGAGGTTGCAGCGTGGCCCGTTGCTCCTGCGGTCGTCCGCGCTTCCTCTCGCCTCTCTGGCGACGCACTTCCTATCTCCGTCGCAATCGTCGCCGTGTCTGCACTGTCAGCTGGTAACACCAGTCTGCGTGCCTTCTGCTTCGGCCGGCTGTATGGCTCGCACAGCGGCCGCGGTCGAATGGGAGCAGAGGGTTCTTGATGCTGCTCCTCTTCAGACTCTTCCCTCCATCGCCGCTTCCGCGGCACTCGCGCTGCAGGAGTGTGTCTCCCTTCATCCCTCCGTCTTGATGGGGTAGAAGTCGGTGACTCCTCCGCATCAGTGTCGACCTCGTTCTCCCGCACATACTTCCCGGGATGGTCGATGGACAATGGCGGAAAATGTTCAAGCTCCGCCGCTGTCAAACAATTCCGCTGTCGATAAAAATTGATGAGGAAAGGAGAAAGATGGTTTAGAGTTCCCCCCTTCTCCTCAAACGCGTGCTGTCGCATCACCCTGTGCAGGATGCTCGCCCAGTGAATGGGAGTTCCCTCGATGACGCACTCCACAAAAGAGACCTGCCACAATGTGATGTAGCAGGCGCGGTGCGGCTGCAGTAATTGCATCAGCGCCGCGGACAAAGTCCGGCGAAATCGATCCTTGTAATCACGGGTCCTGTACCCATTCTTGGTAGACCTCCCGGTCTTGAACAGCTCCACAAATTGCGCCTCTTCTTGCTTGGTCACCTTGATGCTCTCACTGTCGAAAAGGAGATGCCCTGGCATGCCAGCACATCTTCCCAACGCCTGCGCCCAATCTTGGACTGTCCACCGATCAACATGCGGACGCAATCCGCGCGAGGGTGGTCCCTCTGGCTCTAGCCACTCGCGCACCATATTCGCGCAGATGTAATTCCATCCCCATAGCAAGAAATCGAGCTTTCTTGCTATTAAGCGCTCTTCGAAAGCGCGCAGCCCGTTCTGCGGCAGGCGAAGTGGCACCATCCGCAATCTGCTCGGTCTCGTCATTGCGTTCCTAGGGTTCGCTCGCCCGCTCATTCTACTTCCGCACTGTCCGCGTTTCTTTCTCTCTCGGCAAACTCTAATCGCTCTCAATTCCAAATCACGCGCACTCACTTCTCCCTCAATCAACAAGAAATCTCCTGTGTGACGACGTCGAGAATGGTCCGCAGCCAGCAGATGGATGCGCGCAGCGCGCACAAGAGATTGGAATCGCGAATTCAAGAATGGGACGTTCTCCGCCGTCCGGTCGAAGGTCATGGTCGGCTCTTGGTCGTGAAGAACGTCTCACTTGATGGCCGCGCCGGCTGTACGCTGGAACGGTCTTCGCTCTCACGCGCGGCTTCACGCTCCGCCGTCGTTGATTAAACTCTCACGCTCGAATTGGCGGATTTGAACTCCGCGAGCCTGTCACCCTGCGGACATGGGGGCGTAGCGCCGAAGGCGAGTTTTCCGCCTTGCGCGGTACACTTGTTCGTACCGCCCCTCGGCTAATCTCCTTCTGCCTTGACGCGTGTGTCCGCATGTCGGACAAAAATTCAACTCCTGCCTGTGCGCAGGCAGGGGCCTCGGCGGATCCTCCGCCGGTGCGGAACTTGAACATCCTCCTGTGCACAGGTGTTCGCCTGTGCGCAGGCGAATTCCGTCCGCGGCGCTGCGCTGGCGCGGAAGGCGCCGTACACTTTCTACCTCACAAGGCGCATTTCTAGGGCCCAAGGCGGATTTTCCGCCGACGCCGAAGTGCCTGTGCACAGGCGTACGCCTGTGCGTAGGCGGACTTCGCGCCTTCCCTAACCCTACTTCGCCTGTGCACAGGCGAACGCCTTCGTCCGTGCATAGGACAAAACTTGAATCCCCCTTCCGCGTAGGCGGAATTCGCGCCGGTGGCGAACTCCTTCCGCCGTAGGCGACCGCCTCCGTTTCTTCCAGTAGCGATAACTCCCTAAGTCCTCGTCCGTTCCAAGCGTTCTTGGGCTCGTTAGAATCAGCGCGTCGAGCTCTTTTCAACGGGATCCTAACTTGGTCAAGGCGCCCAAGGGTTGACCTAGTTACGGGGGCTTCCCTACAGCCGCGGACGCAACCTCCGAAGGCGGGTGTTGCGCCTTGCGCCGTAGAGATCCTAACTGCGGAGCTCGCAGGGAGGGTGGTGCCTGTCCTTACTGCTGCACCCCAAATCCCAGATTCTACAAGATCCCTCGAGAATCCCCGCGATCTTCCGGATTCACTCTGTTTTGATGTACCGAAGGCTATTTACAATGCTGCCAGGGTACAGTTTTCCAAAAATGTTTTAATTTCCTCAAAATTGCCAAAAGTGGGGTACCACACCTGTCCGCAACGCCCGTGGTAACTCCGGAGGCCCTTGGCCCGTAGGCGGCCTCTCGTCCGTCGAGGGTGCAGCGCGGTCCGTTGCTCCTGCGGACGTCCGCGCTCCCTCGTTCCTCTCTGGCGACGCACTTCCTTTCTCCGTCGCAATCGTCGCCGTGTCCGCGCTGTTGGCTGGTAACACCAGCCTGCGCGCCTTCTGCTTCGGCCGGCTGTATGAATCGTACAACGGCCGCGGTCGAATGGGAGCAGAGGGTTCTTGATGCTGCTCTTCTTCGGACTCCTCTCTCCATCGCCGCTTCCGCGGCGCTCGTGCTGCAGGAGTATTCCTTCCTTCGTCCCTTCTCCTTGACGGAGTAGAAGTCGGTGACTACTCTGCATCAGTGTCGACCTCATTCTCCCGCACATACCTCCCGGGATGGTCGACGGACAACGGCGGAAAACGCGCAAGCTCCGCCGCTGTCAAACAATTCCGCTGTCGATAAAAATTGATGAGGAAAAGAGAGAGATGGTTTAGAGTTTCCCCCTTCTCCTCAAAAGCGTGCTGTCGCATCACCCTGTGCAGGATGCTCGCCCAGTGAATTGGAGTTCCCTCGATGATGCACTCCACAAAAGAGACCTGCCACAATGTGATGTAGCAGACGCGGTGTGGCTGTAGTAATTGCTGCAGCGCCGCGGACAAAGTCCGGCGGAATCGATCCTTGTAATCGCGGGTCTTGTACCCATTCTTGGTAGACTTCCCCTTCTTGAACAGCTCCACGAATTGTGCCTCTTCATGCTTGGTCACCTTGACGCTCTCACTATCGAAAAGGAGGTGCCCTGGCATGCCGGCACATCTCCCCAATGCCTGCGCCCAATCTTGGACTGTCCACCGATCAACATGCGGACGCAATCCGCGCGAAGGTGGTCCCTGTGGCTCTAGCCACTCGCGCACCATATCCGCACAGATGTAGTTCCATCCCCATAGCAAGAAATCGAGCTTTCTTGCTATCAGGCGTTCCTCGAAAGCGCGCAGCCCGTTCTGTGGTAGACAGAGCGGCAGCATCCGCAATCGGCCCGGTCTCGTCATTGCGTTCTTGGAGTTCGCCCGCTCGCTCATTCTACTTCCGCTCCGCTCGAGCTCCTTTCTTCCTCGGCAAACTCTTATCGCCCTCAATTCCAAATCACGCGCTCTCACTTCTCCCTCAATCACCAAGAAATCCTCTGCGCGGCGATGTCGAGAATGCTTAGCAGCCAGCAGATGGACGCGCGCAGCTCGCACTAGAGAATGGAATCGCGAATTCAAGAATGGGACGCTCTCCGCCTCCCGGTCGAAGGTCATGGTCGGCTCTTGCTCGTGAAGGACGACTCAATTGATGGCCGCGCCGGCTCTACGCTGAAACGGTCTCCGCTCTCACGCGCGGCTTCACGCTCCGCCGACGCGGATTAATCTCTCACGCTCGAATTGGCGAATTTGAACTCCGCGACCGTATTGCGCCGCGGACATGGGTGCGCAGCGCCGAAGGCGGATTTTCCGCCTTGCGCGGTACACTCGTTCGTACCGCTCCTCAGCCAATCCTCTTCTGCCTCAGCGCGTGTGTCCGCATGTCGGACAAAAGTTCAACTTCCGCCTGCGCGCAGGCGGACTCCTCGGCGGATTCTCCGCCGGCGCGGAACTTCACCTGTGCACAGGCAAACTCCGTCCGTGTTGATGCGCTGGCGCGGAAGGCGTTGACCGCGGTCAACCGACTCCGTCCAGACTGTCCGTTCCTTGTCTCTTCGTCGGCGCTTCCGCCGCCGCAACTCCGTCCGTCCAAGAGCGCATCCATCCGTCCCGTCTGTACAGTCCGTACGGTCCGTACGGATTTTACTATTCTGGCGGCTCCTTGCTCGTTCGCGGCGTTGCGCTGGCGCAGAAGGCGCCGTACAATTTCTACCTCACAAGGCGCATTTCTAGGGCCCAAGGCGGATTTTCCGCCGACACCGAAGCGCCTGTGCACAGGCCCACGCCTGTGCGTAGGCGAACTTCGCGCCTACCTCAAAACCCTATTTCGCCTGTGCGCAGGCGGACTTCCTTCGTCCGTGCATAGGACAAAACTTCTCCGCCTGCGCGCAGGCGAAGAGCTGAGTATCTTACAACCTTCATAACTCCCGGAGTCCTCATCCGTTGTTGGCGTTCTCGGGCTCGTTGGAATCAGCGCATCGAGCTCTTTCCAACGAAACCCTAACTAAGTCAAGACGTTTGGGGATTGACCTAAATATGAAGGATTTCCCTACCGCCGCGGACGCAGCGCCCAAGGCGGATTTTGCGCCTTGCGCCGTAGGGATCCTAACTGTAGAGCTCGCAGGGAGGGTGGTGCCTTTTCTTACTGCTGCACCCAACTCCTAGATTCTACGAGGTTCCTTGAGAATCTCTGTGATCTTCCGAATTCACTCTGTTTTGATGCACCAAAGGCTATTTACATTGCTGCCGGGGTACAGTTTTCCAAAAATGTTTTAATTTCTTCAAAATTACCAAAAGTGGGGTACCACACGTGTTCCCTGGGTGTGAAGGTTGCTATTAGGAAGAGTGTCACCTTGTGCTGCTGGTGTGTCACCTAACTGTGTCCAAGGCAGTGTGTCTAAGATGTGGCACTCATTCTAGGATAAGCCCAGTGGCTGTAGTATTGAGAAAGTCACCCATAGTTGGGTTAGATCTTTATGTGACGAAGAGCTTGTCTGCTGCTGTGGTACTCCACTTTTGGTATTTTTGCGGAATTTAAAACATTTTTGGAAAACTGTACCGCGGCAGTAGTGTAAATAGCCATCGGTGCATCAAAATAGAGTGAAACTGGATGATCTCGGAGAATCTCGAAGAATCTCGTAGAATCCAGGAGTTGGGCGCAACCTCTAGGACAGACGCCGCCCTAAACGACGTGCTCTGAAGGAGTACCCCTTTGGCGCAAGGCGCCTAAGCCGCCTTTGGCGCTCCTCCTTCGGCGCTAGAGAAATCCCTCAGAATCTAATCAATTCCCAAACGCCTTGACTTGATCAGGGTTTTGTTGAAAAGAGCTTGACGCGGTGATTCTAACGAGCCCAAGAACGCCCGGAATGGATCAGGACTCAGGGAGTTGCAACGGTCGAAAGATCCAAAGACCTTCGCCTACGCATAGGCGAGGAAAGTTCGCCTACGCATAGGCGAAATAGGGTTTGACGTCGGCGGGGAGTCCGCCGAGAATGCCGCCTACGCATAGGCGGAAAGGACTTGCACCTACGCATAGGCGGACGGAACTCGCCTACGCACAGGCGCTTCGTCGTCGGCGGGAAGTCCGCCTTCGGGATTGGAACTTGTACGGCATCTTCGGCGCCAGCGCATCACGGAGGGGTGAGGACCCAACGGAGTAGTAAAATCCGTACGGATTGTGGTACCCCACTTTTGGTAATTTTGAGGAAATTAAAACATTTTTGGAAAACAGTACCACGGCACCAATGTAAATAGCCTTCAGTGAATCAAAACAGAGTGAATTCGGAAGATCGCAGAGATTCTCGAGGGACCTCGTAGAATCTAGGAGTTGGGTGCAGCGGTAAGGAAGGGCACCACCCTCCCTGCGAGCTCTACAGTTAGGATCCCTACGGCACAAGGCGCAAAATCCGCCTTCGGCGCTGCGTCCGCGGCGGTAGGGAAATCCTTCATAATTAGGTCAACCTCCAAACGTCTTGACTTAGTTAGGGTCTCGTTGGAAAGAGCTCGACGCGCTGATTCCAACGAGCCCAAGAACGCCAACAACGGATGAGGACTCCGGGAGTTATGAAGGTTGTAAGATACTCAGCTCTTCGCCTGTGCACAGGCGGAGGAGTTTTGTACTATGCGCGGACGAAGGAAGTTTGCCTACGCACAGGCAAAGTAGGGTTTTGATGTAGGCGCGAAGTACGCCTGCGCACAGGCGCTTCGGCGTCGGCGGGAAATCCGCCTTGGGCCCTAGAAATGCGCCTTGTGAGGTAGAAATTGTACGGCGCCTTCCGCGCCAGCGCAACAGCGCGGACGAGCAAGGAGCCGCCAGAACAGTAAAATCCGTACGGACTGTACGGACGGGACGGATGGATGCGCTCTTGGACGGACGGAGTTGCGGCGGCGAGAGCGCCGACGGAGAGACAAGGAACGGACAGTCTGGGCGGAATCGGTTGACCGCGGTCAACGCCTTCCGCGCCAGCGCATTGACGCGGACGGACTTCGCCTACGCACAGGCGAGCGCCTGTGTAATAACCCACTAAAGGCTAAAACTGCAATATAGTGGTAGAAAGGTCGAACCCACAGGGACAGAGGAACACACAGGGTACAAAGTGTCACAGACTATTGAGGAGTTTGAATTCTCAGGCGACTGTCACTCCCAGAAATACTGCAAGTGTCCACTCGGAGCGCACTCGGAGGTCGCACAGTGCAGCGTAACACACACACACACACACACACACCTGAAACTACAGAAACACAACCCAGAGATCCGTTAGGACCTCTACTCAAGATTTCAGGGGGAAGGTCTCTCGAGAGTACACTCAGCAAAGCTGCGGGTAGTGACTCCCAACTCCGGCTTTTACAACACTTCCGCTAGCTTGCTGCTAGCGTAGGAAACCCGGTTTGGACTGCCTACTTCGGATCGAAGTCACTAAGACGCGGTGAACAACACTCTCAACTCACAAAACGCGCAGAGAACACAGGTCCGCACTGAAGGACTCACGGAGAAACATTCCAGTAACACAACAACAGTCTATTGAAGAGTTTGAATTCTCAGGCACTTGTCATTCCCAGAAATACTACAGGGGTTACCCTGAAGGCACCTGCTGCAGCGTAACCTGAATTTGCAACCAAGGCTTACACGAAGTAACAAAACTTCACTTTGGCATTCAGGGGAAAAATCCCAAAGGAGTACAATCAGGAACAGACACTCGAAGGTGTAGGGGCGAAACTATTCAAGTATCTAACTAGTCACTGGCTCTGAGCATCGGCAGTCACCCGCAGGTGCAGATCCGAACTACTCAAGTCTCTAACCAATGTACTAGCTCTGAACATTCGGCCGAAGGCCTTCAGCTACAAAATGCGGAACGCTAAGTTGTAACTCCTCGTGCGTGGTGACAGAACTCAAGGACACAAACACGCAAAGGAAATGGGTTCCTGATCTGCACTTCTGATGGGAAAGAACCCCAGGCAAAACGCCTGGAACTATTTTATACCTTCTAAGTCCTACCTAACACTACTATGCAATGCCATGGTGCGAGCCGCAACAGATCCTACACCTGAGGAGTCGGCGGCTGCCTTCCCCTCTAACTTACAACCTAAAACTAACCCTAACCCTAAATCTAAATCCTAAGCCTACTGTACAGAGCCGCCAGTGCCTTCCCATCCAAGATCTGAGGCTGAAAATTTGCAGGCATGCGTGGCCGGCCGAGATCAACGACCACACAAAATTTCAGATCCATCCGACCGTCCATCGCAAAGATATGGGCCCCGCAAGATCTCGGAACCTAGGCCAAAATTCCTTCTCCAAAATCCGAGGACTGTGGGTCCCACGCGTCCTACACGCAAGCCGCCTACTCGCAGGCCGCCTTGGGCCGAAGGCCCCTCTAACTGTTAACGTCGAAGGCCTCACGCCAAACCATGACAGCCGCTTTCGACGCTCATAACTCATTGATGACTGATCCGTTTCAAGAGATCTTGGTCTCGTTGGAACCAGCTCTTCGAATTCTTTCCAACGAGACCTGAATCAAGTCAAACCGCTAAGAATTGAAAAAGATATGCCGGTTTTACTGTTTCGCCGAAGACCTGCAACCGCCGAAGGCGTTCGTCCGCGCATCGGACAAAAGTTGATCTCTCTTCCTCGTAGGCGGAATTCCCGCCGGTGGCGAACTCCTTCCGCCGAAGGCGAACGTCTACATATCTTCCGATAGTCATAACTCCCTCAGTCTTCATCCGTTCCAAGCATTCTTGGGCTCGTTGGAACGAGCGTCGCGAGCTCTTTCCAACGAGACCCCAACTAACGCGAACCGTTAAGAATTGAAAACGTTATGTCGATTTTACCCTTCCGCCAAAGGCGTTTGCCTGTGCACAGGCCACCTGTGCACAAGCCGTCCGCGTCGCAAGCCGCCTACTTGTAGGCGTCCGCGTCCGTCCGCATCCGTACAAGTTCCAACCCCGAGGGCGCATTTCTAGGGCCGAAGGCGGATTTTCCGCCGACGCCGAAGCGCCTGTGCACAAGCGAACGCCTGTGCGTAGGCGAACTTCGCGCCTACGTCAAAACCCTATTTCGCCTGTGCGCAGGCAAACTTCCTTCGTCCGCGCATAGGACAAAACTTTCTTTGCCTATGCGCAGGCGGAAAGTTGAGTATCTTGCGACCTTCACAACTCCCGGAATTTTCTTCCGTTTGTGGCGTTGTTGAGCTCGTTAGAATCAGCGCGTCGAGCTCTTTCCAACGAGACCCTAACCAAGTCGAGGCGTTTTGAATTGAGAAAGTTATGTCGGTTTTACTCTTCCGCCGAAGGCTTTCGTCTATCCACAGTCCGTCCGCGGCGATGACTTGGCCGTCCGCGGCGTTGCGCTGGCCGAAAGCCCCTCATCAGTAACTTCCGACACTCATAACTCAGTGACTGCTTATCCGTTTCACAAGTTCTTGGGCTCGTTAGAACGAGCGTCGCGAGGTCTTTTCAACAAGACCCGAAGCAACTCAAGGAGTTACGAATTGAGAAAGTTATGAGTGATCTACCGCCGAAGGTGCTCGAATCGGATCCTGCAGCATGAACCGCCCGTTCCGTCCCAAGCGTCCCACTGTGGCCTAAGCCCAAAACTCCTTGACTGTCCTCGATCCTCTTTTTACGCTGGTTTCGCGTACCGATTATTATTTACAGCTGGTGCCGCGGTACTTACTATTCAAAAATGTTTTAGTTCCGGCAAAAAACAAAAAGTGGGTTACCACAGCCTGTGCACAGGAGGGTGAAGTTCCGCGCCGGCGGAGAATCCGCCTGCGCGCAGGCGGGAGTTGAACTTTTGTCCGACATGCGGACACGCGCGCCGAGGCAGAGGAGGATTGGCTGAGGAGCGGTACGAACGAGTGTACCGCGCAAGGCGGAAAATCCGCCTTCGGCGCTGCGCACCCATGTCCGCGGCGTAGTACGCTCGCGGAGTTCAAATTCGCCAATTCGAGCGTGAGAGCGGAGCGTGAAGCCGAGCGTGAGAGCGGAGACCGGTTCAGCGTGGAGCCGGCGCGGCCATCAATTGAGTCGTCCTTCACGAGCAAGAGCCAACCATGACCTTCGACCAGGAGGCGGAGAGCGTCCCATTCTTGAATTCGCGATTCCATTCTCTAGTGCGAGCTGCGCGCGTCCATTTGCTAGCTGCTAAGCATTCTCGACATCGCCGCGCAGAGGATTTCTTGGTGATTGAGGGAGAAGTGAGTGCGCGTGATTTGGAATTGAGGGAGATTAGAGTTTGCCGAGGAAGAAAGGAGCTCGAGCGGAGCGGAAGGAGAATTAGCAAGCAGGCGAACTCCAAGAACGCAATGACGAGACTGGGCCGATTGCGGATGCTGCCGCTCCGACTATCACAGAACGGGCTGCGCGCTTTTGCAGAGCGCCTGATAGCAAGAAAGCTCGATTTCTTGCTATGGGGATGGAACTACATCTGTGTGGATATGGTGCGCGAGTGGCTAGAGCCACAGGGACCACCTACGCGCGGATTGCGGCCGCATGTTGATCGATGGACGGTTCAAGATTGGGCGCCGGCATTGGGGAGATGTGCCGGCATCCCAAGGCACCTCCTCTTCGATAGTGAGAGCGCCAAGGTGTCCAAGCAGGAAGAGGCGCAATTTGTGGAGCTGTTCAAGCGGGAGAAGTCTACCAAGAACGGGTACAAGACCCGCGATTACAAGGATCGATTCCGCCGAACTTTGGCTACGGCGCTGCTGCAATTACTGCAGCCACACCGCGCCTGCTACATCACATTGTGGCAGGTCTCTTTTGTGGAGTGCATCATCGAGGGAACTCCAATTCACTGGGCGAGCATCTTGCACAGGGTGATGCAACAGCACGCTTTTGAGGAGAAGGGGGGAACTCTAAATCATCTCTCTCCTTTCCTCATCAATTTTTATCGACAGCGAAATTGTTTGACCGCGGCGGAGCTTGCTCGTTTTCCGCCGTTGTCCATCGACCATCCCGGGAGGTATGTGCGGGAGAATGAGGTCGACACTGATGTAGAGGAGTCGCCGACTTCTACTCCGTCAAGGCGGAGGGACGAAGGGAGAAATACTCCTGCAGCAAGAGTGCCGCGGAAGCGGCGATGGAGAGAAGAGTCCGAAGAGGAGCAGCATCAAGAACCCCCTGCTCCCATCCGACCGCGGCCGTTGTACGAATCGTACAGCCGGCCGAAGCAGAAGGCGCGCAGGCTTGTGTTACCAGCCAGCAGCGCGGACACGGCGACGATTGCCACGGAGAAAGGAAGTGCGTCGCCGGAGAAGAACGAGGAAGCGCGGACGTCTGCAGGAGCAACGGACCCCGCTTCACCTTCGACGGACGAGAGGCCGCCTACGGACCAAGAGCCTCCGGAGTTACCACGTGCGTTGCGGACAGGTGTTCCGCCTGCGCACAAGCGAGCCTCGACGGACGGGCGAGCCTCGACGGATCGGCGACCACAAGCGGACGTGGACCTACGCCTACGCGTGGGAAGAAGCAGTCCGCCTGTGCACAGGTCACCTCCACACGTGCCGCCTGTGCACAGGCAGGACTCACCCCCGTTCCAACGTAGGAAGGGGAAGGAGCCGGCGGAAGATCCGCCTACGGGACACAGGCCTTCCGGGCCAGACCCTCCGGCGCACAACGCGCCGCGATTTGCGCCTTCGGCGCCAGGGCCTTCGGGCCGAGGAGATGCGAGCAGGGAGCGTGCGGAGGCCACACCATCGGCGGGTAATCCGCCGGTAGAAGCGCCTTCGGCGGTAGGGCCTACGGGCCAAGGGACATCGGGCGAGCGGCCCCCGGCTATGTCGCCTTTGGCGATAGACGCCTTCGGCGCTGCGCCTGCGGCGGACAAGGCGCCGGCATTTGCGCCTGCGCACAGGCCAAGCACAGCCCCCGCGCAGGACCGATCGAGGGAGCAGCACCTGACGGAGGAGCGGATTGACTGTCCGCGGGACGAAATTTCGGTGCGCGATGCGCAATCAAACCCCATGCAGACACCCTCCGCTCTATCGCCTTCGGCGGCGGACGTCGGCGGCAGAGAGGATACGATTGAAGACCGACAAGCGGGCGACGGGGATGTAGCACGGCCACATTCGCCCACCGCCGTAGACATTTTGGCGAAGAGCAGCGAGGCTGCAGCGGTGCCTTCGCACGCAACACACGTTGACGACGTGCAGCCCCACTCGGGACAGTCGCCAACGCAATCAATGGCGACTTAAATCCTCAACTCGGATGATGACGACGGAGGCTCCACCGAAGCAATGTCGGGAGCAGGGGATACCGAGGAGGAGGAGGAGGAAATTGTTGGAGCGCCGGCGGCGGCGCTCTCTGAGCAGGTGATTCCGTTGCTGAAGTACTTGGATCGCAAATTCGATAAATACACCGATCCACTCCAGCCGGGATCTTACATCGAATTAGTGCGCAGGCGGACTCGCACTAAAGTTCACACTAGCAAGCTATTAGCTAGGGTGGACTAGGAGTTGAAGGAATTGAGGGAGAGGCATGCATGTTTATGGGGGCAGTACAACCTTGAGAGGAAATCGCACGCCCTCGACAAGATGCGGAAGGAGAGATTGGAAGAGCTCACCAGGGATGTGGTGCAGACCACGCAGGATTTGATGTCTAAGAAAACTCAGAATCAGATTCTGTCAGAAGAGCTCGTGCGACAGACGCGTTTGTTGGCGGAGTGTCAGCTCGCACGGCAGGCAGATGAAGATTTAATCCGCAGGCTATAGTCCGAGTGTGGTGAATTGAGAGCACAGCGTGCGGAGGCCGAATCGCAGTTAGTGGTAATTGAAGAGGATCGCAGGCGAGAGGCAGATCGCACGAAGGAGGAGACGGCGAGGCCTGTCGCCCACTGTCTCAAGGGCTACGCCCACTGGGAAGTGGCGGCGCAATAGAAACTCACATTGCGTGAGTTTGAACTTCGCGCGGTAGGGTTGTTGGCAGGCGATAGCAGGAGTCGGCGGAAGGTAGCGAAGAAGCTAGACGCTTTTCTGTCGAAGGCGCGGGATACCATGTCCACCCTCGAGGTGGAGGTGTCCGCGGCGTTGCAGCGGTTGGGACTGCGCAGTCGAGCGGAAGACTGGCAGGGTAGAGAGTTAGTGCGCGGCAATCCGTCGCGCAGGAGACGTAGCACAGGTTCCGTGGAGTGTAGTGTAGCGTGGTTCCGTGCAGGCGTGTAGCGTAGTGCAGTGTAGTGCTAGTTAGGACTTAGAAGGTATAAAATAGTTCAAGGCGTTTTGCCTTGGGTTCTTTCCCAATTTCGGAAGTGCAGATCAGGAACTCATTTTCTCTACGTGTTTGTGTCCTTAGTTCTGTCACCACGCAAGAGGAGCTGCAACTTGGCGTTCCGCATTTTGTAGCTGAAGGTCTTCGGCCGAATGTTAAGAGCTAGTACATTGGTTAGAGACTTGAGTAGTTCGGATCTACACCTGCGGGTGATTGCCGATGCTCAGAGCCAGTGACTAGTTAGATACTTGAATAGTTTCGCCCCTACACCTTCGAGTGTTTGTTCCTGATTGTACTCCTTCGGGATTTTTCGAGGCCGACTCCGACCACGAGATGGCCTCTGACACCGATCATGCCCTTGGCACCATTTGAAAAATGGGGGATCGACTTCGTGGGACCAATACAACCTATCACTAAAGGCACGCGCAGGCGCTACATATTGGTAGCAACAGACTATGCGACCAAGATGGTGGAGGCAGAGGCCACAAGGCACGACGACGCAGCAGCAGTAGCACGATTCCTATTCGAATCAATCATCACACGCTACGGGTGCCCACTAGAAATAGTCAGTGACAAGGGGACGCACTTTCTGAATCAGGTGATAGAAAGTTTGACTCGGCACTTCCAGATTAAGCATCGGAAGACTACTCCATACAACCCCAAGGCGAATGGTCTGACAGAGAAGTCCAATGGATTGCTCTGTAAGATACTCCTCAAGGTGACTGTGAATCATGCTCACGACTGGGACACCAAGCTACCGGCCGCCTTATGGGCATACAGAACGGCAGAAAAAGTCACCACCAGGCAAACACCTTACTTTCTGGTTTATGGGCAGCATCCGATCTTACCCATCGAATTCGAGATACCCACCAGGAGGACCTTAGATCAGAGAAGGCTGGATGCGGAAGAAAGTCAGGCCTATCGACTGCAAGAAGTAATGGCACTGGAGGAAAGACGTCAAGAGGCCGAAGATCGAACCAAGCAACTACAACTCAGGCGGAAGGAGAAGTACGATCGAAGACTCAAACCAGTACTACTTGAGAAGGGCGACTTGGCTCTGCTCTACGATAGCAGACATGCTAGATTTCCAGGCAAGCTACACTTGAGATGGATGGGACCTTACAAGGTGATCGAAGTTTTCCCCAATGGATCAATCCAACTCGTAGAACTGACAGGAGAATGGCTAGGCACCCGCGTGAACGGGTGGCGTCTGAAGAAATACCACGTGTAAATGTTCGCGTGGGCGCTCACAATTGAGGAGGGGGGCATGTGGTAACACACTTTTTGTTTTTTTTGCAGAATTTAAACAATTTTAGAAAACTAGTACCGAAGCAGTGTTTGTAGTAAGAAAAGGGTACGTTAAATAGAGTGGATTGATGAGATCGTCACGAGGTCACGAAGAATCGCGTAGTCGGATGTACTAACGCCAATGTCTTCGGCGCCTTCGGCAAAAGCTCCTTTTCTGAGGTGTCTCTACTCACGCGCTTCCAGCGTTTAAGGAAGCTACGCTTCCGGCGCAGACACCTCAGGAGGAGGTTTTGCTAAAGACGTCAGAAGAACGGCCCGGACCTCTGAAGGCTTCCGACCATGAGTGCGCATTCGGCGATACGCCGCTAGCGCGGAAAGGGAAACCTTCATAACGATCGGAATACATGGTAGTTCTAGTTGGTTGAAGTTGCATTAGAAAGAGCTTGGGACGCTCGTTCTAACGAGCCCAAGAGCGTCGGAGATGGATCAAGGACAAAGAAGTTATGAGCGTCGGAAAACTCATAGCCGGACATGCGCCGTTCGCGCTAGGGTTCACAGCCGGAAAGGACTCCCGTACGCCCTCGGCGATGCGCCTTCGGCGGAATCACGCGCTCATGGGAGGAAATCAACTCGAAGTCGGAAGCGCCTTTGGCGGCTGAGCAACAGAAGAAACGCGCCGGTCGGATGTACGCCTCCGACGTGGCGCTGATGGCCGGATGCGCTGGCATGATTTGCGCTGGTATGATTTGCGCCGGCGGGATATGCGCCGTCAGCAATGGACGAGGCATAAAGGACAAAATAAGCGGTACGAATACGCGCCGGCGTAATTCGCGCCGACTGGATGTGCGCCTCCAGCAAGGCGCCGACGGATAAGGAACACGCCAGCGGCGACGCGCCTCCGGTGATGGACGGGTTAGGGAAAGACAACATAGCCGACGTATACCCTACGGCGGACTCGAGTCCGGAAGACGGCGGCGGCGGGAGAATTCAACATTCACGCATGCGAATGCGCGCAGTGCGGAGACGTGAATTCGCGCATGCAAAGGGCGAACCGTTAGGCCGTATAGCCGGCTGCGTACGTTGTAACCAGTAAGAACGCTGGACGTTCTTGAATTCGGAGAAGAAAAGACTGCGCTCCAGTCTCATTCTCTCATTCTTGATTTTGCGATTTCCAGCTTCCAAGATTACGCGCAAGGGCGGAGAGACCTGGAGTGAGAGGAGAGAGTGCGGAGACGAGTTGCGCAAGGATCTTGACAGACCTTGGAGAGAATTGCGGAGACGAGTTGCGCAAGGATCTTGACAGACCTTGGAGAGAATTGCGAGTAGCGAACTTGAGCGTGAGCGAAGAGAGAGTGAGCAGTCAGTGCTTGAGCGGCCGACGCGCAGTGGCGATTGTGAGAGAGCGAGCGAAAGGGAGAACGTTTGTGTGTGCAGGTAACGCAATGTCGAAGGTTCCCCAGCTGCGAGTGTCTCCACTCAGGGTGCCGCAGATCGGTCTACGCGCATTTCAAGATGTGCTGCTGGGGCTGAAGCTCGATTTCCTCCTGTGGGGGTGGAACTGGACATGTCCGGAGATGGTGCGCGAGTATCTGCCGGAGAGACACAAGCCCTCACGCGGATTCCGTCCACATCCAGAAAGATGGGACATTTGTGACTGGGCGCAGGTGTTGGGCAGGTGTGCCGGCGAGGAAGGGTATCTCCTCTTCGAGGCCGATAGCGTGAAGGTGTCCCAGGAGGAAGAAATCTCCTACAATGAGCTCTTCAAAGTTGCCAGGCATCCCAAGAACGGTTTCCGGACACGGGATTACAAAGATCGATTGCGGAAAAATGTCGCGACTGCATTGCTGCAGATATTGCAGCCGACCAAGACCGCTTACATGCATGGATGGCAGGTAGGATTTGTGGAGCTAGTGTTGTCAGGAGCTCCAGTGCATTGGGCACGGCTCCTGTGGAAGGGACGCGCCAACATGCGCAAGAAGAGAAAGGAGAAACCCTCAATCATCTATCGCCTTACCTGATTGTGTTTTATCGGGCGATGGGATGTTTGACAAATTCAGAGCGGACACGGTTTCCGCTGCTGACACGGAGCTATTCAGGTAGATACTCACGGGAGGCCGAAGTAGACACGGATCCGGACGAGGAACCTGCCAGTCCGCCTCCGGCTCCGGCCCCAGCAAGAGCAGCAGAAGAACGTCGAAGTGAGCGCATTCCGCGAAAGCGGAAGTGGAATGAGAGACCTGAGGACAGGCAGCCGGAAGTGCCAGCTGCGCCGACTCGTGGTCGGCCCACCCACGAGCCTCACAGTCGACCAAAACAGAGGGCACGCAAAATGCCAACTAGTACTGAGGAGACCGGGCGTACTCCGGTCCGGCGGAATCCCACGCAGGAGGAGATAATTGCGCAGATTCTAGGGAAGTCGACAAACACCTCTGCGCAGAAGGCACCAATGCCTTCGGAAGAAGATGGACGGACTGACAGTCGGCCGACTACGAGTCGGGCGACTGAAGGTCGACAAGCGGAAGGAAGGCCAACTGAGCGGCGCGTTGAACCGGACAGCAGGCCGGAAGCAGAAGAGAGTTTGGCTAACGAGCCAACAACCCTCAGAAGGTCGTCTTCGGCGGAAGGCACTTCTGAGAAAACGCCACCAGCAAGCAGGCCAAGTGGAGTGAAGACGCGTAGGGTATATCCGACTCCCAGTCGGACAACTGCTAGTCAGCCGACTACGAGTCGGTCAACAGAGAGTCGGCCGGATTCGCCGACTGCGAGACGGACAGGGCCGGCGACCAGTGTGCGGACGCCTTCGGCGGACGCACCTTCAGCGAAGACACCTTCCGCGCAGATTGCGCCGGAAGGGCAGGCAGCAGAAGCGGGCGGTGCAAGGGTGACAAGAGTCACTGCGGCGTCGACCCCTTCGGAGACTGAAGATCGAGCCGGAACAGGGGCTCAAGCAGTGGGATCCCCCACTGCTCTGGATATTTTAGCAGGCAGTGGAGCGGCAGTCGCAGCGGAAGCTGCTGCGCGCCACAGTTCCAGGGAGTCGCCAAGGGATTCGGTGGCGACTGAAATCCTCGAAACGGAAGATGAGACGAGCTCGGAAGAGCAGGAAGCGGATTCTGTGCAGAAAACGCCAACAGGGGTGTTGTGCGAGCAGATAGTCCCACTCCTGCGATATCTGGATCGCAAGACATCCAAGTACTCGGGTACTGGAAAACCGCAGTCTTATGTGGAGACTATCAAGCGAAGGACGAGGAGCAAGGTGGCAAGGTGGGCCTCTAGGTGCCAAGTATATGTGGAAAGGAACACCGCTCTCCGACAACACCTGGCGGTCACACAGAAGCTATACCAAGCCTTGCAGCAGTAGAGGGAGGATGCGGCGACGAAAAGCCAAGCGGAGGCCGAGCTAATGCGGGCAAAGATCGAGTCAGAATTGCAGGAAGAGCGGAGACAAAACCGCATCCTAGCAGCAGAGCTTGCGCTCCAGACGCGCGCCTTAGAAGAAAGTCAAAGAGCCCACAAGGAGGATGAGGAGTTGTTGCGCAACTTGCAATCCGAGTGCTCGGATTTGAGGGCGCAGCGTGCGGAAGCAGAAATGCAGCTAGCAGAGGTGGAAGGCAGCTGCCGGGCGCGAGAAGAGTTGGCGACGCGGGTGACTCACTGTCTAAAAGGATACGCCCATTGGGAGGTGGCAGCTCAAGAGAGGATCACACTCAGAGAGTTCGAGCTTCGGGCGGCGGCTTTGACGGAGGGTGACAGTCGGAGTCGGCGGCGAGTAGCGAGGAAATTAGAAACCTTCTTGTCAGGTGCGCGCGACACTATGGCGCACTTAGAGTCGGAAGTCACTGCAGCCCTCCGACGCCTGGAGTTGCGCAGCCGGTCGGAAGACTGGCAAGGTAGAGACAGCGAGCGGAGCAGTCCGGCGCGCAGGAGGCGCAGCACCGGATCCGCCGAGTGCAGTAGTATAGTTTGGTTTCGCGCAGATGTTGCGAGTAGTAGATAGGATAGCGTAGTGTTAGTTAGGACCTTTGAGGGTATAAAGTAGTTCAAGGCGTTTTGCCTTGGAACTCTTCCAGTTTCGGAAGTGCAGATCAGGAACTCACTTTCTTGGCGTGTTTGTGCATTTTGGTCCTGGCACCACGTAGAGAAGCTGCAGCATAGCGAAGTTACCGTATGTTGTAGTTGAAGGCCTTCGGCTGAATGTTCAGAGCTAGCACCGGTTAGAGACTTGAGTAGTGCGGATCTGCACCTGCGGGTGATTTCTGATGCTCAGAGCCGGCTGCGAGTTAGAGACTTGAACAGTTCCCCCTTACTCCTTCGAGTGACATATCCTGATTGTACTCCTACGGGAAGTTTCCCCTGAATGCCAATGTGAAGTTTTATTACTTCGTGTAAGCCTTGGTTTGCAATTCAGGTTGTGTGCGTGTGTTACTGGATCGTGTCTCAGTTAAATTCTCAGTCGAGTCTGCACTCCCTGCGTTTGGTGTGAGAGTCAAGGGTGACGTCCACGGCGTATGAAGAGGCTTCGTTCCGAAGTGGGAAGTCCAGTCCGGGTACCCTACGCTAGTTCCTGGCGGAAGGGCAGTAAAAGCCGGAGTGGGAGTCACTACCTGCAGAACCTCTAAGTGAACTTTTGAGACACTTTCCTCCTGAAATCCGAAGCGGAGGTCCTGACCGACCTCCGAGTTGTGCTTTTGCCAGTTTCAGGTGTGTGTGTGTGTGTGTGTGTGTGTGTGTGTTGAGTGACCACGCTGTACCGTGCATCCTCCGAGCATCCTCCGAGTCGAGATCCTCCTCCAAGTCGAGCCTCCGAGTCGAGCACTGCAGTATTTCTGGGAGTGACAGTCGCCTAGAATTCAAACTCTACAAAAGTCTGTTAAACGTGACACTTTTACTCTGCGTGTTGCCTCTGTCCCTGTGGGTTCGATCTTTTTACCACCATACTGCAGTTTTAGCCTTTGGTGGGTTATTACACGAAGCAGGACGAAGCCTCCTTCGTGGAATTGTTCAAGCGGGAGAGGTCTTCCAAGAACGGGTACAGTGTGAGCCAAACCTTCCCACCCTTCAGCGGTTGTAGTCCAGGTGGGGGTTCGAGCTCCCATAATCTAGCTTCGCTGAACTCAAGCCATGTACTCAAAGTGTATTCAGGACAATGAGATCATAAACACTTGCTCCTTCACAGACAAATTATCCAGAACTGAAAATAATAACCTTGCTGTCTACTATTTTCGCAAGAGCATCAGACAAGCTCTTTGTTACATAAAGATCTAACCCAACTTTGGGTGACTTCCTCAATACTACAGCCGCTGTGGGCTTTCCTAGATACCAGTCCCACTCCCAATTCCTACTCAGAGTTCAATGTCGACTTCTCAGCTCCCACCTTCAGACCCCACCAGATTTCTCTCTCGGATTCAACTCTCACTTTTCAAGTTCAAATTCAGATCCCGACTGTCAGATTTCAGTCTCAGATTTCACTTCAATCTCAGATCCCACTCTCAGGTCTTCCACTCTGATCTCAGCTCCCACTCACAGATTACACTTCAATCTCAGATCCCACTCTCAGGTCTTCCACTCTGATCTCAGCTCCCAGGCCGAGCACACCACTTCCGTCTCCACACACGCACACCACCAGCTCTCGCACACTGGTACACTACAAGCTCTCGCACACTAGGCCGAACACACCACCAGGTCTCAGCTCCCACGCCGAACTCTCCACTTCGAAGTCCAAGGCCGAGACACCCACAGCCCGCCTGCATGCCCCACTCGCAATGATGGATAGCTGCCTGCTCCCCCTGCGCGACTACACGCCGCCGCCGCCGCCACACCTGTACATTCTACATCCTGACCACCCGATATCCGCCGGAGGGGATCTTCTTCCGCGCACCGCCGAAGGCATCCACCCGCAGAAGACGCACGACCACACCTTTGCTTATCCATAACAGTCACTCCCGACACCCATAACTCACAGACCCTAGCTCTGTTTCAATAGTTCTTGGGCTCGTTGGAACGAGCAAGTCGAGCTCTTTCCAACGAGACCCTAACTGAGTCAAACCGTTACGAATTGCGACAGTTATGCCGGTTTTACCCTTCGCCGAAGGCGCCGGCACGAAGTTCGCCGACCTCGAGTTCTCCGGAGGCGAGTTTTCCGGTTTGATGTCTTCTGGTTGGATAGCTTCCGGTGAGATAGCTTCCGGTTGGATAGCTTCCGGTTGGATATCTTCCGGTGAGATAGCTTCCGGTTGGATAGCTTCCGGTTCGATGTTGTCCTACCCTATCCGCCGCTTCCGACGCTCATAACTCAGTGACGCCTTATCCGTTTGAAGAGTTCTTGGTCTCGTTGGAACGAGCGTCGCGAGCTCTTTCCAACGAAACCCTAATCAGATCAAACCGTTAACAAATGAAAAAGATATGCTGATTTTACTGTTTCGCCGATGGCCCTTCCCCGAAGGCCCCTCTATCCGTTATCTGTTACGCCGAAGGCGTCCGGAGCCGAAAACGTTCGCAGTTGTCGCCGGAGGCGTCTGGAGCCGAAAACGTCCGGAGCCGAAGATGTCCTACGCCGAAGGCGTCCGGAGACGAAGACATCCGGAGCCGAAGCCGTCCGCAGTTGTCGCCGGAGGCGTCCGGAGCCGAAGACGTCCGCAGTTGTCGCCGGAGGCGTCCGGAGCCGAAGCCATCCGCAGTTGTCGCCGGAGCCGAACTCGCCTCAACCCTTCCCATCAGTAACTTCCGACACTCACAACTCAGTGATGCCTCATCCGTTTGGAGCGTTCTTGGTCTCGTTGGAACGAGCGTCGCGAGCTCTTTCCAACGAGACACTAACTGAGTCAAGGTGTCACACATTGAAAACGTCATGAGGGTTTCACTGTTTCGCCGAAGGCCTTTCCCCGAAGGAACTTCACCGAAGGCACTTCGCTGAAGACCTTGCCCCGAAGGCCCGCTTCCGCGCCTTTGCCTTCTAGCTATTACATCAACTCCTAATCTTGCCAAAACTTCCAGAAAACTCCAAGCACAACATTGCAAGAGCTTAAATCTAAACTTTTAACTCTCATAGGGGTAAAAAGACATGTGAGCACAGTTTTGTGCTCACATACAGGACCCGCGACTACAAAGATCGTTTCCCAGGACCCTAGCAATGGCGCTGCTGCAATTGTTGCAGCCGCACCGCACTACGTACATCACGTTGTGGCAGGTGTCCTTCGTGGAGCTCATCTTGGCCGGAGCTCCAGTTCATTGGTCGCGTATCCTGCATAGGGTGATGCGACAGCATGCGTTTGAGGAGCGGGGAGGAACCCTCAATCACCTCTCCCCCTTCTTGATAAACTTTTATCGGGAGATGAATTGTTTAACCGCGGTGGAGCGTGCTCGATTTCCGCCATTGTCACTCGACCATCCCGGGAGGTATGTGCGGGATAACGAGGTAGACACCGACGCGGAGGATTAGCCAACTTCCACTCCACCGACTCAACAAGATGCGGGGAGAGACACACCCGCAGCGAGAGTGCCGCGGAAGCGAAGATGGAGAGAGGAACCGGAGAAAGAGCAACATCGAGAACCCGCTGCTCTCACACGGAAGCGGCCACTGCACAAAGTCTGCAGCCGGCCGAAGCAGAAGGCGCGCAGGCTTTTGTTACCAACTAGCAGCGCGGAAACGGCGATGATCGCCACAGAGAAGGAAAGTTTGTCCCTGGAGAAGGATGGGACTACGCGGACGGCCGAAGGGGCAGTAGACCACACTACGCCTTTGGCGGAAGAGAGACGGCCTTCGGGTCAGGAGTTACCACGTGCGGCGCGGAGGAGTGTGCCGCCTACGCATAGGCGACTCCCTGTGGATAGGCGACCCCTTGCGGACGTGGATCTGTGCCTACGCATAGGCAGAGAAAGTTCGCCTACGCATAGGCAGAACTCACCCCCGGTACAACGCAGGAAGGGGAAAGAGCCAGCGGAAGATTCGTCTTCGGCTCAAGGGCCTTCGGGACAAGGCCCTCCGGCGGGAAGAGCGCCAGGATTTGCGCCTTCGGCGCCAGGGCCTTCAAGCCAGCGAGTTACAACCAAAGAGCCGGCGGAAGCCGCGCCTTCGGCGGGAAATCCGCCGGAAGATGCGCCTTCGGAGGAAGGGCCTTCGGGCCAAGGGACATCGGGTGGGCCGCCTTCGGCTCTATCACCTTCGAAGGTAGACGCCTTCGGTACTGCGCCTTCGGCGGATGAAGCGCCGGGAATTGAGCCTACGCGTAGGCTGGACGCATCCCTCGCGCAGGACCGATCGGTGGAGCGGGACCTAACGGAGGAGCGGATTGTCTGTCCGCAGGATAAAATTCGTGCGCGCGATGCACAATTACACCCCGCGCAGGTACATTCCGCACGATCGCCTTCGGCGGTAGACGCCGGCGGCGAAGAAGTAACTGTCGTGGCACGACAGGCGGACGATGGGGATGTGGTACGGCCGCATTCACCCACTGCCTTGGACATTTTAGCAGGAAGCAGCGAGGCTGCAGGAGCGCCAGCGGCGGCAGAACACGCAGACATCTCGCAGCCCCACCCAGGCCAGTCACCGACGCAATCAATGGCGACCGAACTCCTCAATTCGGAGGATGATGAAGAAGGAGGGTCCACGGAATCAGTGTCGGGATCGGGATCCACAGAGGAGGAGGAGGAGGAATTAATTGAAGCACCTGCGGCGGCGCTCTGTGAGCAGGTAGTACCTCTGCTGAGGTACTTGGATTGCAAGATGAAGAAATACGCGGATCCTTGCCAGCCTGGGTCCTACGTCGAGTTAGTGCGCAGGCGAACTCGCACTAAAGTCCACACCAGCAAGTTGCTAGCTCGGGTGGACCGGGAACTTAAGGATTTGCGAGAGAAGCATGAATGCTTGTGGGATCAGTACAACCTCAATCAGAAATATTACAAACACTTCGACAAGTTGAAGGATGGGCGACTGGAAGAGCTCACCAAGGAGCAGGTGAAGCTCACGGAAGCACTGATTTCTGAGCAGGCTCAGAATCGGATTTTGTCAGAGGAGCTCGTGCGACAAACGCGGTTGTTGGAGCAGTGTCAGCTCGCACGACAGGCGGATGAGGAATTAATCCGCAGGCTACAGTCGGAGTGCGGAGAATTGAGAGCACAGCTTGCGGAGGCCGAATCGCAGTTGGTAGTAATTGAAGACGATCGCCGGCGAGAGGCAGATCGCACGAAGGAAGAGATGGCGAGGCGAGGCGAGTCACCCACTGCCTCAGGGGCTACACCCACTGGGAAGTGGCGGCGCAGGAGAAACTCACACTGCGTGAGTTAGAGCTTCGTGCAGCCGGGTTGTTGACAGGTGACAGTCGGAGTCGGCGGCGAGTAGCAAAGAAGCTGGATTCTTTTCTGTCGAAGGCGCGGGACACCATGGCCACCCTTGAGACGGAGGTTTCCGCGGTGTTGCGGCGTTTGGGACTGCGCAGTCGAGCTGAAGACTGGCAGGGTAGAGAGTTAGTCCGCGGCAGTCCGTCGCGCAGGAGACGTAGCACAGGTTCCGCGGAGTGTAGTGTAGCGTGGTTCCGTGCAAGCGCATAGCATAGTGCAGTGTAGTGTTAGTTACGACTTAGAAGGTATAAAGTAGTTCAAGGCGTCTTGCCTTGGGATTTTTCCAGTTTCGGAAGTGCAGATCAGGAACTCATTTTCTCCGCGTGTTTGTGTCCTTAGTTCTGTCACCACGCAAGAGGAGCTAAACCTTGGCGATCCGCATTGTGTAGCTGAAGGCCTTCGGCCGAATGTTCAGAGCTAGTACATTGGTTAGAGACTTGAGTAGTTCGGATCTACACCTGCGGGTGATTGCCGATGCTCAGAGTCAGTGACGAGTTAGATACTTGAATAGTTTCGCCCCTACACCTTCGAGTGTTTGTTCCTGATTGTACTCCTTCGGGATTTTTCCCCTGAATGCCAAAGTGAAGTTTTGCTACTTCGTGTAAGCCTTGGTTGTAAATTCAGGTTAAGCTGCAGCAGGTGCCTTCAGGGTAACCCCTGTAGTATTTCTGGGAATGACAAGTGCCTAAGAATTCAAACTCTTCAATAGACTGTTATGGTGTGTTACTGGAATGTTTCTCAATGAGTCCTTCCGTGCGGACCTGTGTTCTCTGCGCGTTTTGTGAGTTGAGAGTGTTGTTCACCGCGTGTGAGTGACTTCGATCCGAAGTAAGAAGTCCAACCCGGGTTCCCTACACTAGCAGAAAGCTAGTGGAAGGGTTGTAAAAGCCGGAGTTGGGAGGCACTACCCGCAGCTTCGCTGAGTATTCGCGAGAGACTTTCCTACTGAAATCTTGAGTAGAGGTCCTAACCGATCTCTGGGTTGTGTTTCTGTAGTTTTCTGTAGTTTCACTCTATTTTGATGCACCGATGGCTATTTACACTGCTGCCGCGGTACAGTTTTCCGAAAATGTTTTAAATTCCGCAAAAAGCCCAAAAGTGGGGTACCACATGCTCCCCTCCTCAATTGTGAGCGCCCACGCGAACACTCATACGTGGTATTTCTTCAAACGCCACCCGTTCACTCGGGTGCCTAGTAATTCTCCCGTCAAGTCCGCAAGTTGGATGGATCCGTTCGGAAAGACTTCGACGACTCTGTAGGGTCCCATCCATCTTAGGTGCAGTTTGCCTGGGAATCTGGCATGCCTACTGTCGTAGAGCAGCGCCAAATCGCCTTTCTGAAGGAGCACGGGTTTGATCCTCTGATCGTATCTCTGTAATAACCCACTAAAGGCTAAAACGGCAATATAGTGATAGAAAGGTCAAACCCACAGGGACAGAGGAACACACAGGGTACAAAGTGTCACGTTTAACATACTATTGAGGAGTTTGAATTCTCAGGCGACTGTCACTCCCAGAAATACTGCAAGTGTCCACTCGGAGCGCACTCAGAGGTCGCACAGTGCAGCGTAACACACACACACACACACACACACACACACCTGAAACTACAGAAACACAACCCAGAGATCCGTTAGGACCTCTACTCAAGATTTCAGGGGGAAGGTCTCTCAAGAGTACACTCAGCGAAGCTGTGGGTAGTGACTCCCAACTCCGGCTTTTACAACACTTCCACTAGCTTGCTGCTAGCGTAGGAAACCCGGTTTGGACTGCCTACTTCGGATCGAAGTCACTCATACGCGGTGAACAACACTCTCAACTCACAAAACGCGTAGAGAACACAGGTCCGCACTGAAGAACTCAATGAGAAACATTCCAGTAACACGCCATAACAGTCTATTGAAGAGTTTGAATTCTCAGGCACTTGTCATTCCCAAAAATACTACAGGGGTTACCTTGAAGGCACCTGCTGCAGCGTAACCTGAATTTACAACCAAGGCTTACACGAAGTAGCAAAACTTCACTTTGGCATTCAGGGGAAAAATCTTGGAGGAGTACAATCAAGAACAAACACTCGAAGGTGTAGGGGCGAAACTATTCAAGTATCTAACTAGTCACTGGCTCTGAGCATCGGCAATCACCCGCAGGTGTAGATCCGAACTACTCAAGTCTCTAACCAATGTACTAGCTCTGAACATTCGGCCGAAGGCCTTCAGCTTACAAAATGCGGAACGCCAAGTTGTAGCTCCTCTTGCGTGGTGACAGAACTAAGGACACAAACACGCAGAGAAAATGAGTTCCTGATCTGCACTTCTGAATTTGGGAAAGAACCCAAGGCAAAACACCTTGAACTATTTTATACCTTCTAAATCCTAACTAGCACTACACTGCACTACGCTACACGCCGGCACGGAACCACGCTACACTACACTCCGCGGAACATGTGCTACGTCTCCTGCGCGACGGACTGCCGCGCACTAACTCCCTACCCTGCCAGTCTTCCGCTCGACTGCGCAGTCCCAACCGCTGCAACGCCGTGGACACCTCCACCTCGAGGGTGGACATGGTATCCCGCGCCTTCGACAGAAAGCACTCCAACTTCTTCGCCACCTTCCGCCGACTCCTGCTGTCGCCTGCCAACAACCCAGCTGCGCGAAGTTCAAACTCACTGTGGTAACACACTTTTTGTTTTTTTGCAGAATTTAAACAATTTTAGAAAACTAGTACCGAAGCAGTGTTTGTAGTTAGAACAGGGTAAGTTAAAAAGAGTGGATTGATGAGATCGTCACGAGGACACGAAGAATCACGTAGTCGGATGTACCAACGCCAATGTCTTCGGCGCCTTCGGCAAAAGCTCCTTTTCTGAGGTGTCTCTACTCACGCGCCTCCAGCGTATAAGGAACCTACGCTTCCGGCGCAGACACCTCAGGAGGAGGTTTTGCTAAAGACGTAAGGAGAAGGGCCCGGACCTCTGAAGGCGTCCGACCATGAGTGCGCCTCCGGCGATGCGCCGCTGGCACGGAAGGGGAAAACCTTCATAACGATCAGAATACACAGTAGATCCAGTTGGTTGAAGTTGCATTAGAAAGAGCTCGGGACGCTCGCCCTAACGAGCCCAAGAACGTCGGAGATGGATCAGGGACGGAGAAGTTATGAGCGTCGGAAAACTCGTAGCCGGACATGCGCCGTTCGCGCTAGGGTTCACAGCCGGAAAGGATTCCCGTACGCCCTCGGCGATGCGCCTTCGTGTGGTACCCCACTTTTGGCAATTTTGAGGAAATTAAAACATTTTTGGAAAACTATACCCTGGCAGCATTGTAAATAGCCTTCGGTACATCAAAACAGAGTGAATCCGGAAGATCGCGGGGATTCTCGAGGGATCTTGTAGAATCTGGGATTTGGGGTGCCGCAGTAAGGACAGGCACCACCCTCCTTGCGAGCTCCGCAGTTAGGATCTCTACGGCGCAAGGCGCAAAACCCGCCTGCGGAGGTTGCGTCCGCGGCTGTAGGGAAGCCCCCGTAATTAGGTCAACCCTAGGGCGCCTTGACCAAGTTAGGGTCCTGTTGGAAAGAGCTCGACGCGCTGATTCTAACGAGCCCAAGAACGCTTGGAACGGACGAGGACTTAGGGAGTTATCGCTACTGGAAGAAACGGAGGCGGTCGCCTACGGCGGAAGGAGTTCGCCACCGGCGCGAATTCCGCCTACGCGGAAGGGGGATTCAAGTTTTGTCCTATGCACGGACGAAGGCGTTCGCCTGTGCACAGGCGAAGTAGGGTTAGGGAAGGCGCGAAGTCCGCCTACGCACAGGCGTACGCCTGTGCACAGGCACTTCGGCGTCGGCGGAAAATCCGCCTTGGGCCCTAGAAATGCGCCTTGTGAGGTAGAAAGTGTACGGCGTCTTCCGCGCCAGCGCAGCGCCGCGTACGTCGGAAGAGCCGCCAGAGTAATCCAACAGGTACGGACCGTGCGGACGGCACGGGTGGATGCGCTCTTGGACGGACGGAGTTGCGGCGGCGGAAGCGCCGACGGAGAGACAAGGAACGGACAGACTGGACGGAGACGGCTGACCACGGTCAACGCCTTCCGCGCCAGCGCAGCGCCGCGGACGGAATTCGCCTGCGCACAGGTGAACGCCTGTGCACAGGAGGATGTTCAAGTTCTGCGCCGGCGGAGAATCCGCCGAGGCCCCTGCCTGCGCACAGGCAGGAGTTGAATTTTTGTCCGACATGCGGACACACGCGTCAAGGCAGCGGGAGATTGGCCGAGGGGCGGTACGAACAAGTGTACCGCGCAAGGCGGAAAACTCGCCTTCGGCGCTACGCCCCCATGTCCACAGGGTGACACGCTCGCGGAGTTCAAACCCGCCAATTTGAGCGTGAGAGTTTAATCGACGACGGCGGAGCGTGAAGCCGCGCGTGAGAGCGATGACCGTTCCAGCGTACAGCCGGCGCGGCCATCAAGTGAGACGTTCTTCACGACCAAGAGCCGACCATGACCTTCGACCGGGCGGCGGAGAACGTCCCATTCTTGAATTCGCGATTCCAATCTCTTGTGCGCGCTGCGCGCATCCATCTGCTGGCTGCGGACCATTCTCGACGTCGTCACACAGGAGATTTCTTGTTGATTGAGGGAGAAGTGAGTGCGCGTGATTTGGAATTGAGAGCGATTAGAGTTTGCCGAGAGAGAAAGAAACGCGGACAGTGCGGAAGTAGAATGAGCGGGCGAGCGAACCCCAGGAACGCAATGACGAGACCGAGCAGATTGCGGATGGTGCCACTTCGCCTGCCGCAGAACGGGCTGCGCGCTTTCGAAGAGCGCTTAATAGCAAGAAAGCTCGATTTCTTGCTATGGGGATGGAATTACATCTGCGCGAATATGGTGCGCGAGTGGCTAGAGCCACAGGGACCACCCTCGCGCGGATTGCGTCCGCATGTTGATCGGTGGACAGTCCAAGATTGGGCGCAGGCGTTGGGAAGATGTGCTGGCATGCCAGGGCATCTCCTTTTCGACAGTGAGAGCATCAAGGTGACCAAGCAAGAAGAGGCGCAATTTGTGGAGCTGTTCAAGACCGGGAGGTCTACCAAGAATGGGTACAGGACCCGTGATTACAAGGATCGATTTCGCCGGACTCTGTCCGCGGCGCTGATGCAATTACTGCAGCCGCACCGCGCCTGCTACATCACATTGTGGCAAGTCTCTTTTGTGGAGTGCGTCATCGAGGGAACTCCAATTCACTGGGCGAGCATCCTGCACAGGGTGATGCGACAGCACGCGTTTGAGGAGAAGGGGGGAACTCTAAACCATCTTTCTCCTTTCCTCATCAATTTTTATCGACAGCGGAATTGTTTGACAGCGGCGGAGCTTGAACATTTTCCGCCATTGTCCGTCGACCATCCCGGGAAGTATGTGCGGGAGAACGAGGTAGATACTGATGCGGAGGAGTCACCGACTTCTACCCCATCAAGACGGAGGGATGAAGGGAGACACACTCCTGCAACGCGAGTGCCGCGGAAGCGGCGATGGAGGGAAGAGTCCGAAGAGGAGCAGCATCAAGAACCCTCTACTCCCATTCGACCGCGGCCGCTGTGCGAGCCATACAGCCGGCCGAAGCAGAAGGCACGCAGACTGGTGTTACCAGCTGACAGTGCAGACACGGCGACGATTGCGACAGAGATAGGAAGTGCGTCGCCAGAGAGGCGAGAGGAAGCGCGGACGACCGCACGAGAGACGGGCCACGCTGCAACCTCGTCGGGAGAGAGGCCGCCTACGGGCCAAGGGCCTCCGGAGTTACCACGTGCGATGCGGACAGATGTTCCGTTTGCGCACAGGCGAACCTCCGCGGACGGACGAGCCTCCGCGGACCGGCGAACACAAGTGGACGTGGATCTACGCTTACGCGTGGGAAGGAGCAGTCCGCCTGTGCACAGGTCACCTGTGCACAGAACACCTCCGCACGTGCCGCCTGTGCACAGGCAAGAATCACCCCCGTTCCAACGCAGGAAGGGGAAGGAGCCGGCGGAAGAACCGCCTACGAGACACCGGCCCTCGGGGCCAGACCCTCCGGCGCACCACGCGCCGCAATTTGCGCCTTCGGCGCCGAGCCTTCGAGCCGAGGAGATACGAGCAGAGAGCGTGCGGAGGCCGCACCATCGGCGGGAAGTCCGCCGATAGATGCGCCTTCGGCGGTAGGGCCTATAGGCCAAGGAACATAGGGCGTGCGGCCCCCGGCCATGTCGCCTTCGGCGATAGATGTCCGCGGCGCTACGCCTGCGACGGACAAGGCGCCGGCAAATGCGCCTGCGCACGGGCCGGGCACAGCCCCCACGGACCGATCGAGGGAGCAGCAGACGGTGGAGCGGAGTGACTGTCCGCGGGATGAAATCTCGATGCGCGATGCGCAATCCAACCCCGCGCAGCCACCCTCCGCTCAATCGCCTTCGGCGACGGACGACGGCGACAGAGAGAATGCGGTAGGCAATCAACCAGCGAGCGACGGGGATGCCGCTCGGATACATTCGCCTTCCGCCTTAGACATTTTGGCGACGAGCAGCGAGGCTGCAGCCGTGCCTTCGCAGGCAGCACACGTCGAGGACGTGCAGCCCCACTCGGGGCAGTCGCCGACACAATCAATGGCGACTGAAATTCTCCACTCGGATGATGACGACGGAGGCTCCACGGAAGAAATGTCAGGAGCAGAAGACACCGAGGAGGAGGAGGAGGAAATTGTTGGAGCGCCGGCGGCGGCGCTCTCTGAGCAGGTGATTCCGTTGCTGCGGTACTTGGATCGCAAGGTCGATAAATACGCCGACCCACTCCAGCCGGGATCTTACATCGAGTTAGTGCGCAGGCGGACTCGCACTAAAGTCCACACCAGCAAGCTATTAGCTAGAGTGGACCAGGAGTTGAGGGACTTGAAGGAGAAGCATGAGTGCTTGTGGGGACAGTACAAGCTTAATCAGAAATTCTACAAGCACTCCGAGAAGATGAAGGATGAGAAACTGGGCGAGCTCACCAAGGAGCAGGTGAAGGTCAAGGAAGCACTCGATTCTGAGCAGGCCCAGAATCGGATTTTGTCAGAGGAGCTCGTGCGACAGACGCGGTTGTTGGAACAATGTCAGCTCGCACGGCAGGCGGATGAAGAATTAATCCGCAGGTTACAGTCAGAGTGTGGCGAATTGAGAGCGCAACGTGCTGAAGCCGAATCGCAATTAGTGCTAATTGAAGAGGATCGCAGGAAGGAGGCGGATCGCACGAAGGTGGAGACGGCGAGGCGAGTCGCCCACTGTCTCAAGGGCTACGCCCACTGGGAAGTGAAGGCGCAGGAGAAACTCACACTACGTGAGTTTGAATTGCGCGCAGCCGGGTTGTTGTCAGGCGACAGTAGGAGTCGGCGGAAGGTAGCGAAGAAGCTCGAGGCCTTTCTGTCGAAGGCACAGGATACCATGTCCGCCCTCGAGGGGGAGGTGTCCGCGGCGTTGCAGCGGTTGGGACTGCGTAGTCGAGCGGAAGAGTGGCAGGGTAGGGAGTTAGTGCGCGGCAGTCGGCCGCGTAGGAGACGTAGTACAGGTTCCGCGGAGTGTAGTGTAGCGTGGTTCCGTGCAGGCGTGTAGCGTAGTACAGTGTAGTGCTAGGTAGGACTTAGAAGGTATAAAATAGTTCCAGGCGTTTTGCCTGGGGTTCTTTCCCATCAGAAGTGCAGATCAGGAACCCATTTCCTTTGCGTGTTTGTGTCCTTGAGTTCTGTCACCACGCACGAGGAGTTACAACTTAGCGTTCCGCATTTTGTAGCTGAAGGCCTTCGGCCGAATGTTCAGAGCTAGTACATTGGTTAGAGACTTGAGTAGTTCGGAACTGCACCCGCGGGTGACTGCCGATGCTAAGAGCCAGTGACTAGTTAGATACTTGAACAGTTTCGCCCCTACACCTTCGAGTGTTCCTTTCTGATTGTACTCCCTTGGGATTTTTCCCCTGAATGCCAAAGTGAAGTTTTGCTACTTCGTGTAAGCCTTGGTTGTAAATTCAGGTTACGCTGCAGCAGGTGCCTCGAGGGTAACCCCTGTAGTATTTCTGGGAATGACAAGTGCCTGAGAATTCAAACTCTTCAATAGACTGTTGTTGTGTTACTGGAATGTTTCACAGTGAGTCCTTCAGTGCGGACCTGTGTTCTCTGTGCGTTTTGTGAGTTGAGAGTGTTGTTCACCGCGTAGGAGTGACTTCGATCCGAAGTAGGCAGTCCAAACCAGGTTTCCTACACTAGCAGCAAGCTAGTGGAAGTGTTGTAAAAGCCGGAGTTGGAAGTCACTGCCCGCAGCTTTGCCGAGTGTACTCTTGAGAGACTTCCCCCCTGAAATCTTGAGTAGAGGTCCTAACGGATCTCTAGGTTGTGTTTCTGTAGTTTCAGGTGTGTGTGTGTGTGTGTGTTACGCTGCACTGTGCGACCTCCGAGTGCGCTCCGAGTGGACACTTGCAGTATTTCTGGGAGTGACAGTCGCCTGAGAATTCAAACTCCTCAATAGTCTGTTAAAACGTGACACTTTGTACCCTGTGTGTTCCTCTGTCCCTGTGGGTTCGACCTTTCTACCACTATATTGCAGTTTTAGCCTTTAGTGGGTTATTACACTTCGGCGGAATCACGCGCTCATAGGAGGAAACCAACTCAGAGTCGGAAGCGCCTTTGGCGGCTGTTCATGGAAGGAAAGCGCCGGTCGGATGTACGCCTCCGACGTGGCGCTGACGGCCGGATGCGCGTACATGAGTTGCGCTGGCGGATATGCGCCGACAGCAATGGATGAGGCATAAAGGACAAAATAAGCGGTACGACTGCGCGCCGGCGTAATTCGCTCCGACTAGATGTGCGCCTCCAGCAAGGCGCCGACGGATAAGGAACGCACCAGCGGCGACACGCCTCCGGTGAAGGACGGGTTAGGAAAAGACAACATGGCCGACGTATACCCTGCGGCGGACTCGAGTCCGGAAGATGGCGGCGGCGGGAGAAGTCAACATTTACCCATGCGAATGCGTGCAGTGCGAAGACGTGAATTTGCGCATGCAAAGGGCGAACCGTTAGGCCGTATAGCCGGCTGCGTACGTTGTAACCAGTAAGAACGTTGGACGTTCTTGAAATCGGAGAAGAAAAGACTGCGCTCCAGTCTCATTCTCTCATTCTTGATTTTGCGATTTCCAGTTTCCAAGATTACGCGCAGGAGCGGAGCGACCTGTACTGAGAGGAGAGAGTGCGGAGACGAGTTGCGCAAGGATCTTGACAGACCTTGGAGAGAATTGCGAGTAGCGAACTTGAGCGTGAGCGCAGAGCGAGTGAGCAGTCAGTGCTTGAGCGGCCGACGCGCAGTGGCGATTGTGAGAGAGCGAGCGAAAGGGAGAACGTTTGTGTGTGCAGGCAACGCAATGTCGAAGGTTCCCCAGGTGCGAGTGTCTCCACTCAGGGTGCCGCAGATCGGTCTACGCGCGTTTCAAGATGTGCTGCTGAGGCTGAAGCTCGATTTTCTCCTGTGGGGGTGGAACTGGACATGTCCGGAGATGGTGCGCGAGTATCTGCAGGAGAGACACAAGCCCTCTCGCGGATTCCGTCCACATCCAGAAAGATGGGACATTTGCAACTAGGCGCAGGTGTTGGGCAGGTGTGCCGGCGAGGAAGGGGATCTCCTCTTCGAGGCCGATAGCGTGAAGGTGTCCCAGGAGGAAGAAATCTCCTACAATGAGCTCTTCAAAGTTGCCAGGCATCCCAAGAACGGTTTCCGGACACGGGATTACAAAGATCGATTGCGGAGAAATGTCGCGACTGCATTGCTGCAGATATTGCAGCCGACCAAGACCGCTTACATGCATGGTTGGCAGGTAGAATTTGTGGAGCTAGTGTTGTCAGGAGCTCCAGTGCATTGGGCACGGCTTCTGTGGAAGGTGACGCGCCAACATGCGCAAGAAGAGAAAGGAGGAACCCTCAATCATCTATCGCCTTACTTGATCGTGTTTTATCGGGCGATGGGATGTTTGACAAATGCTGAGAAAACACGGTTTCCGCAGCTGACCCGGAACTATCCAGGTAGATATTCGAGGGAGGCCGAAGTAGACACGGATCCGGACGAGGAACCTGCCAGTACGCCTCCGGCTCCGGCTCCAGCAAGAGCAGCAGAAGAACGTCAAGTGAGCGCATTCCGCGAAAGCGGAATTGGGATGAGAGACCTGAGGACAGGCAGCCGGAAGTGCCAGCTGCGCCGACTCGTGGTCGGCCCACCCCCGAGCCTCACAGTCGACCAAAACAGAGGGCACGCAAAATGCCAACTGGTACTGAGGAGACCGGGCGAACTCCGACCCGGCGGAATCTCACATAGGAGGAGATAATCGCGCAGATTCTAGGGAAGACGACAAATACCTCTGCACAGAAGGCACCAAGGCCTTCGGGAGGAGATGGACGGACTGACAGTCGGCCGACTACGAGTCGGACGACTGAAGGCCGACAAGCGGAAGGAAGGCCAACTGAACGGCACGTTGAACCGGACCGCAGGCCGGAAGCAGAAGAGAGTTTGGCTGACGAGCCAACAACCCTCAGAGGGTCGTCCTCGGCGGAAGGCACTTCTGGGAAACCGCCACCAGCAAGCAAGCCAAGTGGAGTCAAGACGCGCAGGGTGTATCCGACTCCCAGTCGGACAACTGCTGGTCGGCCGACTGCGAGTCGGACAACAGAGAGTCGGCCGGATTCGCCGACTGCGAGACGGACGGGGCCGACGACCAATGTGCGGACGCCTTCGGCGGACGCACCTTCAGCGAAGACACCTTCCGCGCAGATTGCGCCGGAAGGGCAGGCAGCAGAAGCGGGCGGTGCAAAAGTGACAAGAGTCACTGCGGCGTCGACCCCTTCGGAGACCGAAGATCGAGCCGGAACAGGGGCTCAAGCAGTGGGATGTCCCACTGCCCTGGATATTTTAGCAGGCAGTGGAGCAGCAGTCGCAGCGGAAGCTGCTGCGCGCCACAGTTCCAGGGAGTCGCCAAGGGATTCGGTGGCGACTGAAATCCTCGAGACTTAGGATGAGACGAGCTCGGAAGAGCAGGAAGCGGATTCGGTGCAGAAAACGCCAACAGGGGTGTTGTGCGAACAGATAGTTCCACTCCTGCGATATCTGGATCGCAAGACATCCAAGTACGCGGGTACTGGAAAACCGCAGTCTTATGTGGAGACTATCAGGCGAAGGACGAGGAGCAAGGTGGCAAGGTGGGCCTCTAGGTGCCAAGTATATGTGGATAGGAACACCGCCCTCCGACAACACCTGGCGGTCACACAGAAGCTATACCAAGCCTTGCAGCAGCAGAGGGAGGATGCGGCGACGAAAAGTCAGGCGGATGCCGAGCTAATGCGGGCAAAGATCGAGTCGGAATTGCAGGAAGAGCAGAGACAAAACCGCGTCCTAGCAGCCGAGCTTGCGCGCCAGACGCGCGCCTTAGAAGAAAGTCAAAGAGCCCGCAAGGAGGATGAGGAGTTGTTGCGCAACTTGCAATCCGAGTGCTCGGATTTGAGGGCACAACGTGCGGAAGCAGAAATGCAGCTAGCAGAGGTGGAGAGCAGCTGCAGGGCGCGAGGAGAGTTGGCGACACGGGTGACTTGTTGTCTAAAAGGATACGCCCATTGGGAGGTGGCAGCTCAAGAGAGGATCACACTCAGGGAGTTCGAGCTTCGGGCGGTGGCATTGACGGAGGGTGACAGTCGGAGTCGGCGGCGAGTGGCGAGGAAATTAGAAACCTTCTTGTCGGGTGCGCGCGACACTATGGCGCACTTAGAGTCGGAAGTCACTACAGCGCTCCGACGCCTGGGGTTGCGCGGCCGGTCGGAAGACTGGCAAGGTAGAGACAGCGAGCGGAGCAGTCCGGCGCGCAGGAGGCGCAGCACCGGATCAGCCGAGTGCAGTAGAATAGTTTGGTTTCGCGCAGATGCTGCGAGTAGTAGATAGGATAGCGTAGTGCTAGTTAGGATCTTTGAGGGTATAAAGTAGATCAAGGCGTTTTGCCTTGGGACTCTTCCAGTTTCGGAAGTGCAGATCAGGAACTCACTTTCTTGGCGTGTTTGTGCATTTTGGTCCTGGCACCACGTAGGGAAGCTGCAGCATAGCGAAGTTACCGTATGTTGTAGTTGAAGGCCTTCGGCCGAATGTTCAGAGCTAGCACCCGGTTAGAGACTTGAGTAGTGCGGATCTGCACCTGCGGGTGATTTCTGATGCTCAGAGCCGGCTGCGAGTTAGATACTTGAACAGTTCCCCCTTACTCCTTCGAGTGACATATCCTGATTGTACTCCTACGGGAAGTTTCCCGTGAATGCCAATGTGAAGTTTTATTACTTCGTGTAAACCTTGGTTTGTAATTCAGGTTGTGTGTGTGTTACTGGATCGTGTCTCAGTTAAGTTCTCAGTCGGGTCTGCACTCCCTGCGTTTGGTGTGATAGTCGAGGGTGACGTCCACGGCGTATGAAGAGGCTTCGTTCCGAAGTGGGAAGTCCAGTCCGGGTACCCTACGCTAGTTCCTGGCGGAAGGGCAGTAAAAGCCGGAGTGGGAGGCACTACCTGCAGAACCTCTAAGTGAATTTTTGAGACACTTTCCTCCTGAAATCCGAAGCGGAGGTCCTGACCGACCTCCGAGTTGTGCTTTTTGCCAGTTTCAGGTGTGTGTGTGTGTGTGTGTGTGTTGAGTGACCACGCTGTACCGTGCATCCTCCGAGCATCCTCCGAGTCGAGATCCTCCTCAGAGTCGAGCCTCCGAGTCGAGCACTGCAGTATTTCTGGGAGTGACAGTCGCCTAGAATTCAAACTCTACAAAAGTCTGTTAAACGTGACACTTTTACTCTGTGTGTTGCCTCTGTCCCTGTGGGTTCGATCTTTTTACCACCATACTGCAGTTTTAGCCTTTGGTGGGTTATTACACTCACGTAGTGTGAGTTTCTCCTGCGCCGCCACTTCCCAGTGGGCGTAGCCCTTGAGACAGTGGGCGACACGCCTCGCCATCTCTTCCCTCGTGTGATCTGCCTCTCGCCTGCGATCCTCTTCAATTACCACCAACTGCGATTCGGCCTCCGCACGCTGCGCTCTCAATTCACCACACTCTGATTGTAGCCTGCGGATTAAATCCTCATCCGCCGTGCGAGCTGACACTCCGCCAACAAACGCGTCTGTCGCACCAGCTTCTCTGACAGAATCTGATTCTGAGTTTTCTCAGACATCAAATCCTGCGTGGTCTGCACCACATCCCTGGTGAGCTCTTCCAATCTCTCCTTCCGCATCCTGTCGAGGGCGTGCGATTTCCTCTCAATGTTGTACTGCCCCCATAAACAGGCATGCTTCTCCCTCAATTCCTTCAACCCCTGGTCCACCCTAGCTAGTAGCTTGCTAGTGTGGACTTTAGTGCGAGTCCGCCTGCGCACTAATTCGATGTAAGATCCCGGCTGAAGTGGATCGGCGTATTTATCGAATTTGCGATCCAAGTACTTCAGCAACAGTATCACCTGCTCAGAGAGCGCCGCCGCCGGCGCTCCAACAATTTCCTCCTCCTCCTCCTCGGTATCCCCTGCTCCCGACATGGCTTCGGTGGAGCCTCCGTCGTCATCATCCGAGTTGAGAATTTCAGTCGCCATTGATTGCGTTGGCGACTGTCCCGAGTGGGGCTGCACGTCGTCGACGTGTGCTGCCTGCGAAGGCACCGCTGCAGCCTCGCTGCTCTTCGCCAAAATGTCTAAGGCGGTGGGCGAATGTGGCCGTGCTACATCCCCGTCGCCCGCTTGTCGGTCTTCAATCGTATCCTCTCTGCCGCCGACGTCCGCCGCCGAAGGCGATAGAGCGGAGGGTGTCTGCGCGGGGTTTGATTGCGCATCGCGCACCGAAATTTTGTCCCGCGGACAGTCAATCCGCTCCTCCGTCAGGTGCTGCTCCCTCGATCAGTCCTGCGCGGGGGCTGTGCCTGGCCTGTGCGCAGGCGCAAATGCCGGCGCCTTGTCCGCCGCAGGTGCACCGCCGAAGGCGTCTATCGCCAAAGGCGACACAGCCGGGGGCCGTTCGCCCGATGTCCCTTGGCCCGTAGGCCCTACCGCCGAAGGCGCATCTACCGGCGGATTACCCGCCGATGGTGCGGCCTCCGCACGCTCCCTGCTCGCATCTCCTCGGCCCGAAGGCCCTGGCGCCGAAGGCGCAAATCGCGGCGCGTTGTGCGCCGGAGGGTCTGGCCCCGAAGGCCTGTGTCCCGTAGGCGGATCTTCCGCCGGCTCTTTCCCCTTCCTACGTTGGAACGGGGGTGATTCCTGCCTGTGCACAGGCGGCACGTGTGGAGGTGACTTGTGCACATGTGACCTGTGCACAGGCGAGCGCTTGTGCACAGGCGGACTGCTTCTTCCCACGCGTAGGCGTAGGTCCACGTCCGCTTGTCGTCGTCGATCCGTCGAGGCTCGCCCGTCCGTCGAGGCTCGCATGTGCGCAGGCGGAACACCTGTCCGCAACGCACGTGGTAACTCCGGAGGCCCTTGGGCCGTAGGCGGCCTCTCGTCCGTCGAGGGTGCAGCGGGGTCCGTTGCTCCTGCAGACGTCCGCGCTCCCTTGTTCTTCTCCGGCGACGCACTTCTTTTCTCCGTGGCAATCGTCGCCGTGTCCGCGCTGCTGGCTGGTAACACCAGCCTGCGCGCCTTCTGCTTCAGCCGGCTGTACGATTCGTACAACGGCCGCGGTCGAATGGGAGCAGTGGGTTCTTGATGCTGCTCCTCTTCAGACTCTTCTCTCCATCGCCGCTTCCGCGGCACTCTTGCTGCAGGAGTATTTCTCCCTTCGTCCCTCCGCCTTGACGGAGTAGAAGTCGGCGACTCCTCTGCATCAGTGTCGACCTCATTCTCCCGCACATACCTCCTGGGATGGTCGACGGACAACGGCGGAAAACGAGCAAGCTCCGCCGCGGTCAAACAATTTCGCTGTCGATAAAAATTGATGAGGAAAGGAGAGAGATGATTTAGAGTTCCCCCCTTCTCCTCAAAAGCGTGTTGTCGCATCACCCTGTGCAGGATGCTCGCCCAATGAATTGATGTTCCCTCGATGATGCACTCCACAAAAGAGACCTGCCACAATGTGATGTAGCAGGCGCGGTGTGGCTGCAGTAATTGCAGCAGCGCCGTAGCCAAAGTTCGGCGGAATCGATCCTTGTAATCGCGGGTCTTGTACCCATTCTTGATAGACTTCCCTTTCTTGAACAGCTCCACAAATTGCGCCTCTTCCTGCTTCGACACCTTGACGCTCTCACTATCGAAGAGGAGGTGCCCTGGCATGCCGGCACATCTCCCCAATGCCTGCGCCCAATCTTGGACCGTCCACCGATCGACATGCGGACGCAATCCGCGCGAAGGTGGATCCTGTGGCTCTAGCCACTCGCGCACCATATCCACACAGATGTAGTTCCATCCCCATAGCAAGAAATCGAGCTTTCTTGCTATCAGCCGCTCCTCAAAAGCGCGCAGCCCGTTCTGTGGTAGTCGGAGCGGCAGCATCCACAGTCGGCCCAGTCTCGTCATTGTGTTCTTGGAGTTCGCCTGCTTGCTAATTCTCCTTCCGCTCCGCTCGAGCTCCTTTCTTCCTCGGCAAACTCTAATCTCCCTCAATTCCAAATCACGCGCACTCACTTCTCCCTCAATTACCAAGAAATCCTCTACGCGGCGATGTCGAGAATGCTTAGCAGCCAGCAGGTGGACGCGCGCAGCTCGCACTAGAGAATGGAATCGCGAATTCAAGAATGGGGCGCTCTCCGTCTCCCGGTCGAAGGTCATGGTCGGCTCTTGCTCGTGAAGGACGACTCAATTGATGGCCGCGCCGGCTCTACGCTAAAACGGTCTCCGCTCTCACGCGCGGCTTCACTCTCCGCCGTCGCCGATTTAACTCTCACGCTCGAATTGGCGAATTTGAACTCCGCGAGCGTACTACGCCGCGGACATGGGTGCGCAGCGCCGAAGGCGGATTTTCCGCCTTGCGCGGTACACTTGTTCGTACCGCTCCTCAGCCAATCCTCCTCTGCCTCGGCGTGTGTGTCCGCATGTCGGACAAAAGTTCAACTCCCGCTCCGCTCGCAGGCGGACTCCTCGGCGGATTCTCCGCCGGCGCGGAACTTCACCCGCCTGTGCGCAGGCGAAGTCCGTCCGCGTCGATGCGCTGGCGCGGAAGGCGTTGACCGCGGTCAACCGACTCCGTCCAGGCTGTCCGTTCCTTGTCTCTCCGTCGGCGCTCTCGCCGCCGCAACTCCGTCCGTCCAAGAGCGCATCCATCCGTCCCGTCCGTACAATCCGTACGGTCCGTACGGATTCTACTATTCTGGCGGCTCCTTGCTCGTCCGCGGCGTTGCGCTGGCGCAGAAGGCACCGTACAATTTCTACCTCACAAGGCGCATTTCTAGGGCCCAAGGCGGATTTTCCGCTGACGCTGAAGCGCCTGTGCACAGGCGCACGCCTGTGCGTAGGCGAACTTCGCGCCTACATCAAAACCCTATTTCGCCTGTGCGCAGGCGAACTTCCTTCGTCCGCGCATAGGACAAAACTTCTCCGCCTGTGCACAGGCGAAGAGCTGAGTATCTTACAACCTTCATAACTCCCGGAGTCCTCATCCGTTGTTGGCGTTCTTGGGCTCGTTGGAATCAGCGCGTCGAGCTCTTTCTAACAAGACCCTAACTAAGTCAAGACGTTTGGGTGTTGACCTAAATATGAAGGATTTCCCTACCGCCGCGGACGCAGCGCCGAAGGCGGGTTTTGCGCCTTGCGCCGTAGGGATCCTAACTGCAGAGCTCGCAGGGAGGGTGGTGCCCTTCCTTAACGCTGCACCCAACTCCTAGATTCTACGAGGTCCCTCGAGAATCTCTGCGATCTTCCGAATTCACTCTATTTTGATGCACCAAAGGCTATTAACATTGCTACCTTGGTACAGTTTTCCAAAAATGTTTTAATTTCCTCAAAATTACCAAAAGTGGGGTACCACATTCTCTCCTTCCTGCGAAGCTGAATTTGCCTGATGCGTTCCTCGGCTTCGCGTCTTCTTTCCTCCAGTACCATGACTTCCTGCAACCTATAGAGTTGACTCTCCTCCGCACTTACCCGTCTTAAGTCCAACGTTCGTTGGGTGAGTACTTCGAATTCGATCGGCAGGATCGGATGTTGACCGTACACCAAAATGTATGGTGTTTGTTTCGTCGTAATCTTCTCGGCTGTCCGGTACGCCCACAATGCGGCTGCTAACTTCGTGTCCCAGTCGTAAGCGTGGTTTACCGTGACCTTGAGCAGGATTTTACACAGCAGACCATTGGACTTTTCCGTCAATCCATTCGCCTTGGGATTGTATGGGGTAGTCTTCCGGTGCTTGATGTGAAAATGCCGTGTCAGATCTTCGATTATCTGGTTCAAAAAGTGTGTGCCTCGGTCGCTGACTATTTCTAAAGGACATCCGTAGCGCGTGATGATCGATTCGAACAGGAAGGCCGCTACCGTGGCTGCATCATCCCTTCGAGTGGCCTTGGCCTCCACCATCTTGGTTGCGTAGTCCGTAGCTACCAGGATGTAGCGTCTTCGTGTGTTTCTAGTCACTAGTTGTATTGGCCCTACGAAGTCGATCCCCCACTTCTCGAAAGGTGCTAAAGGCATGATGGGAGTCAGGGGCCACCGTGTTGTAGGCGTTGGTCTCCCTGTCCTCTGGCAACTGTCGCACTTTTGAATGTAGTCGAGCACATCTTTAAACATGGTCGGCCACCAATATCCTGCATTCACAATCTTTGTGACTGTATTCCGGGTGGCATAGTGACCACCCGCATCTTCGGTGTGCATCGCGCTTACCACCCTTTGAACCTCTGATTCCTCCAGGCATCTGCACAAACGTTCGTCTGCCATCTTCTTGAACAAAACTCCTTGTTGGAGCTGGTACGGGCCAGCCTTATGTATAAAGACAGTCCTTTGTTCAACGTCCATGCTCTCGTGACATTGAAGCGTGAGCAGGTACCGGTACAACTCTGCATATCGGGACTCATGCCCCGCGGACAGCTGCAAAAGTTGTTCGTCCGGAAAGTCATCCACTAGTTCCTCCTCTCTAGGCTGGGTCCATAATCTGGATAAGTAATCCGCGTTTTCGTGATGCACCTCCTTCCTGGTCTGTACTGTGTAGGTAAACTCCTGCAGCAACAGCACCCATCTGGCTATCCGACCAGACAGATCTGCTTTCTTGACTAGATGCTGCAAGGCGTAGTGATCCACATGGAACACAAACTCGTAGCAGATTAAGTAGTGTCTAAACTTCTTGCAGGAGTACACCATCCCCAACACCTCTCTCTCCGTCGTGGTATACTTCCTTTCTGCTAGAGACAGCTGCCCGCTCGCAAAATAAATCGGGTAGTCCTTTTTGTTGTCATCCTTCTGGCTCAAGACGACACCGATGGCGAATGCCGATGTGTCGACGTAGACGTGGAAAGGTCTGTCCCAGTCTGGACTCCTTAGTACTGGAGCGGTCGTGAGTTTCGCTTTAAGAGCCTCGAATGCTGACTGCTGCTTCTTACCCCAGTCATAGGGCTCGTCCTTCTTTAACAACTTGGTGAGGTCGGCCGCCAAGATCGCATACATGTGTATGAATCTTCGGTAGTAGCCCACATGACCCAGAAATGCTCGCAGCTCCCTCAGATTCGTCGGTGGCTCTAGCTCAAGGATGACCTTAACCTTCTCGATGTCCACCGCAATGCCATCCGACGAAACACGATGGCCCAACAAGATTCCGCTAGTCATAAAGAAAAAACATTTTTCGGGGTGCAGCGATAAACTGCTCTCCCTGCATTTATCAAAGGTCTGTTTCAGGTGCCCAGGTGTTCTGACCGTTTTCCAAAGACACAGAAGTCGTCTATGAATATTTCTAGGAACTTCCTCAACTGCTCCTGAAAAATGTTGGTCATCATCCGCTGAAAGGTGGCAAGTGCATTGCACAGACCGAAGGGCATCTTGTGATACGCGTAGGTTCCCCAATCGGTTGTGAATGTCGTCTTATCCTTGTCATGTTCCCGGATAGACACCTGATTGTAGCCTGAGAACCCGTCTAGAAAGCTATAGCACTCATGTCCCGCGACATGGTCTAAAATGGCATCCGTGAATGGAAGAGGGTGGTGATCCTTACGCGTTGCTGCGTTCAACTTTCTGAAATCCTGACACACTCGTATCTTACCCGTCAACTTCTTGGGTACGATGACAATCGGTGATACCCATTCATTGCTGAGCACTGGGTATATAATACCGGCGCTCAGATACTTATCTATTTCCTCCTTAACTAGCAAGGAGTATTTGGGGTTGAGCCGATACTGGCGTTGACGTATTAGTACTGCCTGAGAGTGACAGTCGCCTGAGAGTGACAGTCGCCTGAGAATTCAAACTCCTCAATAGTCTGTTAAATGTGACACTTTGTACCCTGTGTGTTCCTCTGTCCCTGTGGGTTCGACCTTTCTACCACTATATTGCAGTTTTAGCCTTTAGTGGGTTATTACAGCTGCTCTTGTGAAAATAGCAGACATCAAGTTGTTAGTGACAGTTCGGGACAATTTGTCCATGGCAAAACGAGTATTTATGATCTCATTGTCTTGAATACACTTTGACCACATGGTTTGAGATCAGAGAAGTTAGATTATGGGAGCTCAAACCCCCACCTGGACTACAAACGCTGAAGGGTGGGGAGTTTAGGCTCACAAAGGGTGTCACCTTGTGTTGCTGGTGTGTCACCTGACTGTGTCCGAGGCAGTGTGTCTAAGATGTGGCACTCATTCTAGGATAAGCCACAGCGGCTGTAGTATTGAGAAAGTCACCCATAGTTGGGTTAGATCTTTATGTGACGAAGAGCTTGTCTGCTGCTCTTGTGAAAATAGCAGACATCAAGTTGATAGTGTCAGTTCTGGATAATTTGTCTATGGCAAAACGAGTATTTATGATCTCATTGTCTTGAATACACTTTGACCATATGGTTTGAGATCAGAGAAGTTAGATTATGGGAGCTCGAACCCCCACCTGGACTACAAACGCTGAAAGGTGGGGAGTTTAGGCTCACATAAAATGGTGCGTCTGCCGGGAGCCTGATCTTGTAAATGCAGAATAGGACTAGATCGCACAAACCAAACCTGGAGCCAGGACTGGAGAAAACCGTTCGCAGGAGGAAGAAACCTGAGAATAAGGAAATCGAGGAAGAAATTAAACTTGAGATATTGCTGCATGTAGACCCTGTTGACGAGTCTTTGTCAGAAGCTTTAGAGAAAACTAGTAACCTTGAGGAGAGTGGTCACTCTGCAAGCATAGGTTGTCAAACTTCTGCTAAGATTTACTCGAGGAGTAAAGTGATTGTAGAACCTCACAGTGAGAAGTCGGTTGAGGAACCTGCCAGCATGGCTGACGATGGAGGGAGAGCAGCCCCTCCTCCTAGTCCTCCCATAGACCCACTTGTGAGGCCAAGAGGCCTTCCTATTCAGGTTCCACAGAATTTGGCAGCGGTGGTCATACCACCCAATCTGCCTAAGTTCTATGGAACGAAGGACGAAGATCCTTCAAGGCACATGGAAAGATATGTTGAGAGGCTAGCCAGCTCTCTGATTACAGATCCAGGGTATTGTTTGGTCTGATTTCCTACTACCTTGGAAGGTGAGGCGTATGAGTGGTATAGGGATCATTTTGAAGGTCATTTTGGAGGATGGGACCAGATGCAAAGGGAGTTCTTGAATGAGTTTAGGCCTGAGGTGGAACAGGGTTCTGTATTAAGAGTGTTGGCATCGTTTAAACAGGGGAGGGAAGAGTAAATCTCAGCTTACATTAGAAGATTTGATCTTGTATGTGCGCGTTTTGTGGGTACAATGCTCAATGACGATACGCTGAGACAATTTTTTATCCAAGGTTTTTTTAAATCTAGGACCATCCGAGGGGTGCTGGAGAGAAGCCCTCAAACTCTTGCTGAGGCCAAGATGGCTGCCAGGGAGATAGAGAATATTGACAAAGACTATGATAGATTGTGGAGGAAGGAGGATGAATCCATTCCTCAGTTCATGTGGTAACACACTTTTTGTTTTTTTTGCAGAATTTAAACAATTTTAGAAAACTAGTACCAAAGCAGTGTTTGTAGCTAGAGAAGGGTACGCTAAATAGAGTGGATTGATGAGATCGTCACGAGGGCACAAAGAATCACGTAGTCGGACGTACCAACGCCAACGTCTTCGGCGCCTTCGGCAAAGGCTTCTTTTTGAGGTGTCTCTACTCACGCGCCTCTAGCGTACAAGGAAGCTACGCTTCCGGCGCAGACACCTCAGGAGGAGGTTTTGCTAAAGACGTCAGGAGAAGGGCCCGGACCTCTAAAGGCATCCGACTATGAGTGCGCCTTCGGCGAAGCGCCGCTAGCGCGGAAAGGGAAAACCTTCATAACAATCGGGATACACGGTAGATCCAGTTGGTTGAAGTTGCATTAGAAAGAGCTCGGGACGCTCGTTCTAACGAGCCCAAGAGCGCCGGAGATGGATCAGGAATGGAGAAGTTATGAGCGTCGGAAAACTCGTAGCCGGACATGCGCCGTTCGCGCTAGGGTTCACAGCCGGAAAGGATTCCCGTACGCCCTCGGCGATGCGCCTTCGGCGGAATCACGCGCTCACAGGAGGAAACCAACTCAGAGTCGGAAGCGCCTTTGGCGGCTGTTCATGGAAGGAAAGCGCCGGTCGGATGTACGCCTCCGACGTGGCGCTGACGGCCGGATGCGCTGGCACGAGTTGCGCTGACGGATATGCGCTGGCAGCAACGGACGAGGCATAAAGGACAAAATAGGCGGTACGACTGCGCGCCGGCGTAATTCGCTCCGGCTGGATGTGCGCCTCCAGCAAGGCGCCGACGGATAATGAACGCACCAGCGGCGACACGCCTCCGGAGAAGGGCGGGTTAGGAAAAGACAACAGGGCCGACGTATACCCTGCAGCGGACTCGAGTCCGGAAGGTGGCGGCGGCGGGAGAATTCAACGTTTAAGCATGCGAATGCGCGCAAGGCGGAGACGTGAATTCGCGCATGCAAAGGGCGAACCGTTAAGCCGTATAGCCGGCTGCGTACGTTGCAACCAGTAAGAACGTTGGACGTTCTTGAAATCGGAGAAGAAAAGACTGCGCTCCAGTCTCATTCTCTCATTCTTGACTTTGCAATTTCCAGTTCCAAGATTACGCGCAAGGGCGGAGCGACCTGCAGTGAGAGTAGAGAGTGCGGAGACGAGTTGCACAAGGATCTTGGCGGACCTCGAAAGAATTGGGAGTAGCGATCTTGAACGAGCGCAGAGAGAGTGAGCAGTCAGTGCTTGAGTGGCCGACGCGCAGTGGCGATTGTGAGAGAGTGAGCGAAAGAACGTTTGTGTGTGCAGGCAACGCAATGTCGAAGGTTCCCCAACTGCGAGTGTCTCCACTCAGGGTGCCGCAGATCGGTCTACGCGCATTTCAAGATGTGCTGACGAGGCTGAAGCTCGATTTTCTCCTCTGGGGGTGGAATTGGACGTGTCCGGAGATGGTGCGCGAGTATCTGCAAGAGAGACACAAGCCTTCTCGCGGATTTCGCCCACACCCAGAGAGATGGGAAATTTGCAATTGGGCGCAGGTGTTGGGCAGGTGTGCCGGCGAGGAAGGGGATCTCCTCTTCGAGGCCGATAGCGTGAAGGTGTCCCAGGAGGAAGAAGTCTCTTACAATGAGCTCTTCAAAGTGGCCAGACATCCCAAGAACGGTTTCCGGACTCGGGATTACAAGGATCGATTGCGGAGAAATGTCGCGACAGCATTGCTGCAGATATTGCAGCCGACCAAGACCGCTTACATGCATGGTTGGCAGGTAGAGTTCGTGGAGCTAGTGTTGTCAGGAGCTCCGGTGCATTGGGCACGGCTCCTGTGGAAGGTGACGCGCCAACATGCGCAAGAAGAGAGGGGAGGAACGCTCAATCATCTATCGCCTTACTTAATCGTGTTTTACCGGGCGATGGGATGTTTGACGAATGCTGAGAAAACTCGGTTTCCGCAGCTGAGCCGGTCTTATCCAGGTAGATATTCGAGGGAGGCCGAAGTAGACACGGATCCGGACGAGGAACCTGCCAGTACGCCTCCGGCTCCGGCTCCAGCCAGAGCAGCAGAAGAACGTCGAAGTGAGCGCATTCCGCGCAAGCGGAAGTGGGATGAGAGACCTGAGGACAGGCAGCCGGAAGTACCAGCTGCGCCGACTCGTGGTCGGCCCACCCCCGAGCCTCATAGTCGACCAAAACAGAGGGCACGCAGGATGCCAACTGTTACTGAGGAGACCAGGCGAACTCCGACCCGGCGGAATCTCACACAGGAAGAGATAATCGCTCAGGTTCTAGGGAAGACGGCAGAAACCTCTGCACAGAAGGCACCACGGCCTTCGGGAGGAGATGGACGGACTGACAGCCGGCCGACTGCGAGTCGGATGACTGAAGGTCGACAGACGGAAGGAAGGCCAACTGAACGGCGCGTTGAACCGGACAGCAGGCCGGAAACGGAAGAGAGTTTGGCTGACGAGCCAATAATCCTCAGAGGGTCGTCTTCGGCGGAAGGCACTTCTGGAAGAACGCCCCCAACAAGCAGGCCAAGTGGAGTCAAGACGCGCAGGGTGTATCCGACTCCCAGTCGGACAACTGCTGGTCGGCCGACTGCGAGTCGGACAACAGAGAGTCAGCCGGATTCGCCGACTGCGAGACGGATGGGGCCAACGACCAGTGTGCGGACGCCTTCGGCGGACGCACCTTCAGCAAGGACACCTTCCGCGCAGATTGCGCCGGAAGGACAGGCAGCAGAAGCGGGCGGTGCAAGAGTGACAAAAGTCACTGCGGCGTCGACCCCTTCACAAACCGAAGATCGAGCCGGAACAGGGGCTCAAGCAGTGGGATCTCCCACTGCCCTGGATATTTTAGCAGGCAGTGGAGCAGCAGTCGCAGCAGAAGCTGCTGCGCGCCACAGTTCCAGGGAGTCGCCAAGGGATTCGGTGGCGACTGAGATCCTCGAGACTGAGGATGAGACGAGCTCGGAAGAGCAAGAAGAGGATTCGGTGCAGAAAACGCCAACAGGGGTGCTGTGCGAACAGATAGTTCCACTCCTGCGATATCTGGATCGCAAGACATCCAAATACGCAAGTGCCTTAAAACCGCAGTCTTATGTGGAGACAATCAGGCGAAGGACGAGGAGCAAGGTGGCAAGGTGGGCCTCTAGATGCGGAGTATATGTGGATAGGAACACCGCCCTCCGACAACACCTGGCGGTCACCCAGAAGCTGTACCAAGCCTTGCAGCAGCAGAAGGAGGATGCGGCGACGAAGAGTCAGGCGGAGGCCGAACTAATACGGGCAAAGATCGAGTCGGAACTGCAGGAGGAGCGGAGACAGAACGAAGTCCTAGCAGCCGAGCTTGCGCGCCAGACGCGCGCCTTAGAGGAAAGTCAAAGAGCCCGGAAGGAGGATGAGGAGTTGTTGTGCAACTTGCAAACCGAGTGCTCGGATTTGAGGACACAACGTGCGGATTTAGAAATGCAGCTGGCAGAGGTGGAGAGCAGCTGCAGGGCACGAGGAGAGTTGGCGGCACGGGTGACTCGTTGTCTAAACGGATACACCCATTGGGAGGTGGCAGCTCAAGAGAGGGTTACACTCCGGGAGTTCGAGCTTCGGGCGGCGGCATTGACGGAAGGTGACAGTCGGAGTCGGCGGCGAGTGGCAAGAAAATTAGAAACTTTCTTGTCGGGTGCGCGCGACACTATGGCGCACTTGCAGTCGGAAGTCACTGCAGCACTCCGACGCCTGGGGTTACGCAGCCGGTCGGAAGACTGGCAAGGTAGAGATAGTACGCGGAGCAGTCCGGCGCGCAGGAGGCGCAGCACCGGATCTGCTGAGTGCAGTAGAGTAGTTTGGTTTCGCGCAGATGCTGCGAGTGGTAGATAGGATAGCGTAGTGCTAGTTAGGATCTTTTGAGAGTATAAAGTAGATCAAGGCGTTTTGCCTTGGGACTCTTCCAGTTTCGGAAGTGCAGATCAGGAACTCACTTTCTTGGCGTGTTTGTGCATTTTGGTCCTGGCACCACGTAGAGAAGCTGCAGCATAGCGAAGTTACCGTATGTTGTAGTTGAAGGCCTTCGGCTGAATGTTCAGAGCTCGCACCCGGTTAGAGACTTGAGTAGTGCGGATCTGCACCTGCGGGTGATTTCTGATGCTCAGAGCCGGCTGCGAGTTAGAGACTTGAACAGTTCCCCCTTACTCCTTCGAGTGACATATCCTGATTGTACTCCTACGGGAAGTTTCCCCTGAATGCCAATGTGAAGTTTCATTACTTCGTGTAAACCTTGGTTTGTAATTCAGGTTGTGTGTGTGTTACTGGATCGTGTTTTCAGTAAGTTCTCAGTCGGGTCTGCACTCCCTGCGTTTTGTGTGATAGTCGAGGGTGACGTCCACGGCGTACGTAGAGGCTTCGTTCCGAAGTGAGAAGTCCAGTCCGGGTACCCCCGCTAGTTCCTGGCGGAAGGGCAGTAAAAGCCGGAGTGGGAGGCACTTCCTGCAGAACCTCTGAGTGAACTTGCGAGACACTTTCCTCCTGAAATCCGAAGCGGAGGTCCTGACCGACCTCCGAGTTGTGCTTTTTGCCAGTTTCAGGTGTGTGTGTGTGTGTGTTGAGTGACCAAGCTGTACCGTGCATCCTCCGAGCATCCTCCGAGTTGAGATCCTCCTCCGAGTCGAGCCTCCGAGTCGAGCACTGCAGTATTTCTGGGAGTGACAGTCGCCTAGAATTCAAACTCTACCAAAAGTCTGTTAAATGTGACACTTTTACTCTGTGTGTTGCCTCTGTCCCTGTGGGTTCGATCTTTTTACCACCATACTGCAGTTTTAGCCTTTGGTGGGTTATTACATAAGGAGCCGACAACTTCTTTTTGGCGCCGCTGCCGGGGACAGTGCGTCAACACCAGAAACCTTGAGCAGCAATGCTCGGTGAATGTCGACGAGCGATAGTGTGGGAAACCTGAGTGCGAGAGCCACACGGAAACTCCGTCGAGATTCAGAAAAAGCCGTGGAAACAAAACGGCGAACTAAAAAGAAGACTCCCGGTGAGGACTCTGCAGAAAGATCGCCATCACCGACTACTGGAAGACAAAGGTGTTCCAGTTCACCTACCGAGAGCATTGAGCTAACGATTCTATTGGACATCCCTCCGACAGGAACTCTTCCTGAGTTTGGCCAACCTAGGATCAGTCCGTCGACAGGATCACCGATGGCAGAACATCAAGCCAATCTCCGCCAGGTGTTTTCCCAACCTACCACCAAACATTCGTATCCAAGATACACGGGAACGGGCGACGACGATGATGCAGATTCATACATAAAGCTCTTCGAGTCTGTCTCCATCGCCAATCGTGAGACCAGTGATGAAGACAGATTACGAATCTTTCCTAGCCTGCTACGCAAACGAGCGCGTAGCTGGTACAACCATGAGAGCACCGACCCCACTGGCATCCGGACCTGGGCTCAGCTCAAGGAAAAGTTTCTGAAGCGGTTCCGCGAACTCGGATATGACAGTCGAGTTCTGACCCGGCTTCGAAATCTTCGACGCGAGCGGAAGGAGAATCTTCGAGACTACACTGAGAGATTCCAAGACCTCCTAGATCGAATTCCGAAGACAGGCCCGGGAGAACCGTATTCGGTACAACAGGCAGTGGATTGGTATGTGACAGGGCTCCCAAGAGAAATGGAGACCTTCTGTAGGAGAGGCAAGACTGACACAATCCAAGATGTGATAGCTTCCGCGGAGACCTTTGAGACGTCAACCCTTGACACTCGAAGACGCGACCGACGGTCGACGAAGAAGAAGTCGCAAGGCGGACGTCGGAAGAGAAGGAACTCGCCTTCCTCGACAGAAGAATCAAGCTCCTCCGAATCAAGTTCTTCCTCGGAAGAGGAAGAGGACTCGTCATCTTCAGAAGAAGAAAGACGGAAGAAGAAACGCAGTGCGATCAAGAAGAAGGATCGAGGTAAGGGAATCCCAGTGAAGACTCAAGGGGACATCGCAGCCAAGGTAGACAACCTGGTGAAGAATTTTGCGGACCTGAAAGTTCATGTAGTGGGAGGCCAAGACCGACGTAAATCACCTGCAAGACAACGAGCGAATCTCTGGTGTACTACGTGCGGACAGGTGGGACATGCCAACACGGAGTGCATGTCCGCGAGGCCATCTTACCCAGTGAATGCGGTCGAATGGGCACCACAGTGGGAGAACCCCATGTATTATGCTGAGCCGCCTATGTATTATGCTGAGCAGGTGGAGGACACCGCCTACTCGGTACAGACAGCTCCAGCTACAACTCCGAACCCACCGGTGCATATACCGCGCTTTGTTCCGAGGGAAATGGCGGGTACACTCCCACCAAGACGCATGGCACCTCCAGGAAATCACACAGGAAATCACCGACCTCGACCACAATTCGATGGTTGCTACAACTGCGGAGACATGGGGCATTACGCGCCAAGTTGTCCCCACCCGAGGAAGCCAATGGGGTATGCACCATTGTGCAGCAATTGCAAGAAGTCCGGACATACAGCAGCTGAATGTGACCAGCCCCAAATCCCTAGGCCAGCCGTGCGTTTCGTATCAACACCTGGCAAGGAAGAGGTGCAGGTCAACCAGGTAGAACTGAGTCTGGACCCAGCTGAAGAAAACGAAGTATGGCCAGAGGAAGAAGTAATGTGCGGTCGGGTAGAAACCCGAAGTTCGAAAAGGAGAGGAGAAGGCCATGAGGACACTCGCCGCCTCGAGCGTAGGGAAGAGAGGAGGAAGTCTAAAGAAGTTAGAGAAGGCCAAAGGAGAACGCCAAGTACACCTCCGGCTATGAGAAACACCCAGCCGGAGCAGAACTCAGAAAAGGCGGACAGGTATTCAGAAGAGTTCCGGACTCGAGATTACCTTCCGGACATCAAAGATGAGGTGAGTCACCTCATCAAGGAAGCACTGGGCGCCGGAATGACATCCGACGACCGGAAGGCAGTTAGGCCCCCTACACCCCTTCCGACCGCGAGTACAGGGAAACTTCCGGCCGTGACTTCCAGCACTCCCTACGACATAGTGAAAGACATGGGGAGCCAGAGGGCAAATATTTCCTTCCACCAGTTGTTGGAAGACAATAAGACGTACAGGAGGATGCTGATGCTTTCGTTGCGCCGACCACGCAAACCCCGAAAAGAGAAACTTCCGGCTGTGTACAGAGTGGAAGGAGGAGACCTGGGACCTCCAGAGATCGAAGTAGAGATCGGAGGCTGCGTCATTCAGAAGGTACCAGTGGACTCCGGCTCGGGCGTGAATATCATGACCGAGGAGACAGCGAACTCCTTGGGGTTCCAGACCTTCGAGCCTACATCCCGAGTATTGCGACTGGCCGATCAAACACGCAGAATGCCACTAGGAATGTTGAGCAATGTGAGAACCAACATTGGAGGAGTGGACTTTCAACTGTCCTACATAATACTGCAACCTCTGATGAAGAAAGGTTATGATGTGCTGCTTGGCAGACCGTGGCTATACGAAGCCAAAGCAAGGTGTGACTGGAGTAGGAAGAGATTACAGTTCCGTAGCCCTGCGGACCCTCCGACTGTCATTACCGTACCGTGGACCAAGGTACCCCATGAGGGCGAAACACCTTCCACCACCTCCGGTTACACAACCGGAGGGGAGACCAGCTCAACATGCACTTCAGAGACCGAAACGTCGGAAGACTTTGTGGGCTACGTCACTTGCTGCTCCATTGAGGAGGAAAGAGACGAGGTGTATCCGGATGAGGAATAGCAACTAGCAGCCGGACTGGGCAGAAGCGAAATCAGTCACACAGAGGGGATTGTTGACCCGAGTGATTGCTGCGAACTGCAGCTCAGTCCAGGTAAAGGCTTGAAGGTGTCAAGCCAGGTACAAGGAGAAGAGTTGAACAGGATACAGGCGTTTCTTCGCCAGTATGAGGATGTCTTCGCATGGAAGATTGAAGACATGAAAGGCATACCTGCAAGGTATGGAGAGCACAGGATCGACTTGTTGGACGAGGCAGTTCCGGTTCGCCAACGCCAATACAGGCTCAACCCAAAATATTCATTATTGGTGAAGGACGAAATCGATAAGTACCTGAGCGCAGGAATCATCTACCCGGTACTTAGTAGCGAGTGGGTGTCGCCTATCGTGATCGTGCCCAAGAAACTGACGGGTAAGATCCGGGTGTGCCAGGACTTTCGAAAGCTGAACGCAGCAACGAGGAAGGACCATCACCCTCTTCCTTTCACGGACTCTATTTTAGACCATGTAGCAGGGCATGAATGCTACAGTTTCCTAGACGGATTTTCCGGCTACAACCAGGTGTCCATCAGGGAACAGGACAAGGACAAAACAACCTTCACAACCGACTGGGGAACCTATGCTTATCACAAGATGCCGTTCGGTCTGTGCAACGCGCCAGCGACGTTCCAGCGGATGATGACAAACATCTTCCAAGAGCACCTGAGGAAGTTCCTAGAAATTTTCATCGACGACTTTTGTGTCTTCGGTAAGAGGTCGGAGCACCTTAACCATCTTCGGCAAACGTTCGACAGGTGTAGGGAAAGCAGCTTGTCCTTACACCCTGAGAAATGTTTTTTCTTCATGACCAGCGGAATCCTGCTGGGGCACCGAGTTTCGTCCGATGGCATTGCAGTGGATGTAGAGAAGGTGAAGATTATTCTCGAACTGCAGCCGCCAACGAATCTGCGTGAGTTGAGGGCCTTCCTTGGCCATGTAGGTTATTACAGAAGGTTCATAAATATGTATGCCATCTTGGCAGCCGATCTGACGAAGCTGCTTAAGAAGGATGAACCTTATGTGTGGGGCAAGGAGCAACAGCTGGCCTTTGAAACGCTCAAAGCCAAACTGACGACTGCTCCGGTTCTGAGAAGTCCGGATTGGAACAGACCTTTCCATGTCTATGTAGACACGTCGGCGTTTGCAATCGGGGTGGTTCTCAGTCAGAAGGACGACAACAAGAAAGACTACCCGATTTACTTCGCGAGTCGTCAGTTGTCAGCAGCAGAGAAGAAGTACACGACAACTGAGAGGGAGGCGTTGGGAATGGTGTACTCCTGTAAGAAGTTCCGACATTATTTGATCTGCTATGAGTTCGTGTTTCATGTAGATCATTACGCCTTACAGCACCTAGTGAAGAAGGCGGATCTGTCCGGACGAATTGCCAGGTGGGTACTACTGCTGCAGGAATTCACCTACACTGTACAGACACGGAAAGGCGTTCACCATGAGAACGCGGACTACCTCTCCAGACTATGGACCGAACCCATAGAGGAGGAAGTAGTGGATGATTTTCCCGACGAACAACTTTTTCAGTTGTCCGCCAGCCACGAGTCCAGGTACGCGGACTTATACAGGTTTCTGCTCACACTCCAATGTCCGGAAGGATTGGATGCGGAGCAGCGCACAGTCTTCGTTCATAAAGCGGGACCTTACCAGCTCCAACAAGGGGTCTTGTTCAAGAAAATGGCAGACGAGAGGTTGTGCAGATGTCTAGAGGAGTCTGAAGTACCGCGAGTTGTCAAAGCCATGCACACAGAAGACGCTGGTGGTCACTACGCCACCAGAAACACAGTGACCAAAATTGTGAATGCAGGATACTGGTGGCCGACGATGTTCAAAGATGTACACGACTACGTTCGCAAATGCGACAGCTGCCAGAGGACGGGAAGGCCGACTCCGACCACGAGATGGCCTCTTACACCAATAATGCCATTGGCACCATTTGAAAAGTGGGGGATCGACTTCGTGGGACCAATACAACCTGTCACTAAAGGCACGCGCAGGCGCTACATATTGGTAGCAACAGACTATGCGACCAAGATGGTGGAGGCAGAAGCCACAAGGCACGACGACGCAGCCGCAGTAGCACGGTTCCTATTCGAATCCATCATCACCCGCTACGGGTGCCCACTAGAAATAGTCAGTGACAGAGGAACGCACTTTCTGAATCAGGTGATAGAAAGTTTGACGCGGCACTTCCAGATTAAGCATCGGAAGACTACTCCATACAACCCCAAGGCAAATGGTCTGACAGAGAAGTCCAATGGATTACTCTGTAAGATACTCCTCAAAGTGACTGTAAACCATGCTCATGACTGGGATACCAAGCTACCGGCCGCCTTATGGGCATATAGAACGGCAGAAAAAGTCACCACCAGGCAAACACCTTACTTCCTAGTTTATGGGCAGCATCCGATCTTACCCATCGAATTCGAGATACCTACCAAGAGGACCTTAGATCAGAGAAGGCTGGACGCGGAAGAAAGTCAGGCATATCGACTGCAAGAGGTAATGGCACTGGAGGAAAGACGTCAAGAGGCCGAAGATCGGACAAAGCAATTACAACTCAGGCGGAAGGAGAAGTACGATCGAAGGCTCAAACCAGTACTGCTGGAGAAGGGCGATTTGGCTCTGCTATACGATAGCAGACATGCTAGATTTCCAGGCAAGCTCCACTTGAGGTGGATGGGACCTTACAAGGTGATAGAAGTTTTTCCAAATGGATCCATCCAACTCGCAGAACTGACGGGAGAATGGTTAGGCACCCGCGTGAACGGATGGCGTCTGAAGAAATACCACGTGTAAATGTTCGCGTGGGCGCTCACAATTGAGGAGGGGGGCATGTGGTAACACACTTTTTGTTTTTTTTGCAGAATTTAAACAATTTTAGAAAACTAGTACCAAAGCAGTGTTTGTAGCTAGAGAAGGGTACGCTAAATAGAGTGGATTGATGAGATCGTCACGAGGGCACAAAGAATCACGTAGTCGGACGTACCAACGCCAACGTCTTCGGCGCCTTCGGCAAAGGCTTCTTTTTGAGGTGTCTCTACTCACGCGCCTCTAGCGTACAAGGAAGCTACGCTTCCGGCGCAGACACCTCAGGAGGAGGTTTTGCTAAAGACGTCAGGAGAAGGGCCCGGACCTCTAAAGGCATCCGACTATGAGTGCGCCTTCGGCGAAGCGCCGCTAGCGCGGAAAGGGAAAACCTTCATAACAATCGGGATACACGGTAGATCCAGTTGGTTGAAGTTGCATTAGAAAGAGCTCGGGACGCTCGTTCTAACGAGCCCAAGAGCGCCGGAGATGGATCAGGAATGGAGAAGTTATGAGCGTCGGAAAACTCGTAGCCGGACATGCGCCGTTCGCGCTAGGGTTCACAGCCGGAAAGGATTCCCGTACGCCCTCGGCGATGCGCCTTCGGCGGAATCACGCGCTCACAGGAGGAAACCAACTCAGAGTCGGAAGCGCCTTTGGCGGCTGTTCATGGAAGGAAAGCGCCGGTCGGATGTACGCCTCCGACGTGGCGCTGACGGCCGGATGCGCTGGCACGAGTTGCGCTGACGGATATGCGCTGGCAGCAACGGACGAGGCATAAAGGACAAAATAGGCGGTACGACTGCGCGCCGGCGTAATTCGCTCCGGCTGGATGTGCGCCTCCAGCAAGGCGCCGACGGATAATGAACGCACCAGCGGCGACACGCCTCCGGAGAAGGGCGGGTTAGGAAAAGACAACAGGGCCGACGTATACCCTGCAGCGGACTCGAGTCCGGAAGGTGGCGGCGGCGGGAGAATTCAACGTTTAAGCATGCGAATGCGCGCAAGGCGGAGACGTGAATTCGCGCATGCAAAGGGCGAACCGTTAAGCCGTATAGCCGGCTGCGTACGTTGCAACCAGTAAGAACGTTGGACGTTCTTGAAATCGGAGAAGAAAAGACTGCGCTCCAGTCTCATTCTCTCATTCTTGACTTTGCAATTTCCAGTTCCAAGATTACGCGCAAGGGCGGAGCGACCTGCAGTGAGAGTAGAGAGTGCGGAGACGAGTTGCACAAGGATCTTGGCGGACCTCGAAAGAATTGGGAGTAGCGATCTTGAACGAGCGCAGAGAGAGTGAGCAGTCAGTGCTTGAGTGGCCAACGCGCAGTGGCGATTGTGAGAGAGTGAGCGAAAGAACGTTTGTGTGTGCAGGCAACGCAATGTCGAAGGTTCCCCAACTGCGAGTGTCTCCACTCAGGGTGCCGCAGATCGGTCTACGCGCATTTCAAGATGTGCTGACGAGGCTGAAGCTCGATTTTCTCCTCTGGGGGTGGAATTGGACGTGTCCGGAGATGGTGCGCGAGTATCTGCAAGAGAGACACAAGCCTTCTCGCGGATTTCGCCCACACCCAGAGAGATGGGAAATTTGCAATTGGGCGCAGGTGTTGGGCAGGTGTGCCGGCGAGGAAGGGGATCTCCTCTTCGAGGCCGATAGCGTGAAGGTGTCCCAGGAGGAAGAAGTCTCTTACAATGAGCTCTTCAAAGTGGCCAGACATCCCAAGAACGGTTTCCGGACTCGGGATTACAAGGATCGATTGCGGAGAAATGTCGCGACAGCATTGCTGCAGATATTGCAGCCGACCAAGACCGCTTACATGCATGGTTGGCAGGTAGAGTTCGTGGAGCTAGTGTTGTCAGGAGCTCCGGTGCATTGGGCACGGCTCCTGTGGAAGGTGACGCGCCAACATGCGCAAGAAGAGAGGGGAGGAACGCTCAATCATCTATCGCCTTACTTAATCGTGTTTTACCGGGCGATGGGATGTTTGACGAATGCTGAGAAAACTCGGTTTCCGCAGCTGAGCCGGTCTTATCCAGGTAGATATTCGAGGGAGGCCGAAGTAGACACGGATCCGGACGAGGAACCTGCCAGTACGCCTCCGGCTCCGGCTCCAGCCAGAGCAGCAGAAGAACGTCGAAGTGAGCGCATTCCGCGCAAGCGGAAGTGGGATGAGAGACCTGAGGACAGGCAGCCGGAAGTACCAGCTGCGCCGACTCGTGGTCGGCCCACCCCCGAGCCTCATAGTCGACCAAAACAGAGGGCACGCAGGATGCCAACTGTTACTGAGGAGACCAGGCGAACTCCGACCCGGCGGAATCTCACACAGGAAGAGATAATCGCTCAGGTTCTAGGGAAGACGGCAGAAACCTCTGCACAGAAGGCACCACGGCCTTCGGGAGGAGATGGACGGACTGACAGCCGGCCGACTGCGAGTCGGATGACTGAAGGTCGACAGACGGAAGGAAGGCCAACTGAACGGCGCGTTGAACCGGACAGCAGGCCGGAAACGGAAGAGAGTTTGGCTGACGAGCCAATAATCCTCAGAGGGTCGTCTTCGGCGGAAGGCACTTCTGGAAGAACGCCCCCAACAAGCAGGCCAAGTGGAGTCAAGACGCGCAGGGTGTATCCGACTCCCAGTCGGACAACTGCTGGTCGGCCGACTGCGAGTCGGACAACAGAGAGTCAGCCGGATTCGCCGACTGCGAGACGGATGGGGCCAACGACCAGTGTGCGGACGCCTTCGGCGGACGCACCTTCAGCAAGGACACCTTCCGCGCAGATTGCGCCGGAAGGACAGGCAGCAGAAGCGGGCGGTGCAAGAGTGACAAAAGTCACTGCGGCGTCGACCCCTTCACAAACCGAAGATCGAGCCGGAACAGGGGCTCAAGCAGTGGGATCTCCCACTGCCCTGGATATTTTAGCAGGCAGTGGAGCAGCAGTCGCAGCAGAAGCTGCTGCGCGCCACAGTTCCAGGGAGTCGCCAAGGGATTCGGTGGCGACTGAGATCCTCGAGACTGAGGATGAGACGAGCTCGGAAGAGCAAGAAGAGGATTCGGTGCAGAAAACGCCAACAGGGGTGCTGTGCGAACAGATAGTTCCACTCCTGCGATATCTGGATCGCAAGACATCCAAATACGCAAGTGCCTTAAAACCGCAGTCTTATGTGGAGACAATCAGGCGAAGGACGAGGAGCAAGGTGGCAAGGTGGGCCTCTAGATGCGGAGTATATGTGGATAGGAACACCGCCCTCCGACAACACCTGGCGGTCACCCAGAAGCTGTACCAAGCCTTGCAGCAGCAGAAGGAGGATGCGGCGACGAAGAGTCAGGCGGAGGCCGAACTAATACGGGCAAAGATCGAGTCGGAACTGCAGGAGGAGCGGAGACAGAACGAAGTCCTAGCAGCCGAGCTTGCGCGCCAGACGCGCGCCTTAGAGGAAAGTCAAAGAGCCCGGAAGGAGGATGAGGAGTTGTTGTGCAACTTGCAAACCGAGTGCTCGGATTTGAGGACACAACGTGCGGATTTAGAAATGCAGCTGGCAGAGGTGGAGAGCAGCTGCAGGGCACGAGGAGAGTTGGCGGCACGGGTGACTCGTTGTCTAAACGGATACACCCATTGGGAGGTGGCAGCTCAAGAGAGGGTTACACTCCGGGAGTTCGAGCTTCGGGCGGCGGCATTGACGGAAGGTGACAGTCGGAGTCGGCGGCGAGTGGCAAGAAAATTAGAAACTTTCTTGTCGGGTGCGCGCGACACTATGGCGCACTTGCAGTCGGAAGTCACTGCAGCACTCCGACGCCTGGGGTTACGCAGACGGTCGGAAGACTGGCAAGGTAGAGATAGTACGCGGAGCAGTCCGGCGCGCAGGAGGCGCAGCACCGGATCTGCTGAGTGCAGTAGAGTAGTTTGGTTTCGCGCAGATGCTGCGAGTGGTAGATAGGATAGCGTAGTGCTAGTTAGGATCTTTTGAGAGTATAAAGTAGATCAAGGCGTTTTGCCTTGGGACTCTTCCAGTTTCGGAAGTGCAGATCAGGAACTCACTTTCTTGGCGTGTTTGTGCATTTTGGTCCTGGCACCACGTAGAGAAGCTGCAGCATAGCGAAGTTACCGTATGTTGTAGTTGAAGGCCTTCGGCTGAATGTTCAGAGCTCGCACCCGGTTAGAGACTTGAGTAGTGCGGATCTGCACCTGCGGGTGATTTCTGATGCTCAGAGCCGGCTGCGAGTTAGAGACTTGAACAGTTCCCCCTTACTCCTTCGAGTGACATATCCTGATTGTACTCCTACGGGAAGTTTCCCCTGAATGCCAATGTGAAGTTTCATTACTTCGTGTAAACCTTGGTTTGTAATTCAGGTTGTGTGTGTGTTACTGGATCGTGTTTTCAGTAAGTTCTCAGTCGGGTCTGCACTCCCTGCGTTTTGTGTGATAGTCGAGGGTGACGTCCACGGCGTACGTAGAGGCTTCGTTCCGAAGTGAGAAGTCCAGTCCGGGTACCCCCGCTAGTTCCTGGCGGAAGGGCAGTAAAAGCCGGAGTGGGAGGCACTTCCTGCAGAACCTCTGAGTGAACTTGCGAGACACTTTCCTCCTGAAATCCGAAGCGGAGGTCCTGACCGACCTCCGAGTTGTGCTTTTTGCCAGTTTCAGGTGTGTGTGTGTGTGTTGAGTGACCAAGCTGTACCGTGCATCCTCCGAGCATCCTCCGAGTTGAGATCCTCCTCCGAGTCGAGCCTCCGAGTCGAGCACTGCAGTATTTCTGGGAGTGACAGTCGCCTAGAATTCAAACTCTACCAAAAGTCTGTTAAATGTGACACTTTTACTCTGTGTGTTGCCTCTGTCCCTGTGGGTTCGATCTTTTTACCACCATACTGCAGTTTTAGCCTTTGGTGGGTTATTACAGTTCATCCCAATTCGTCCCAGAGCAATTGAAGGAGACTCAGGTAGGCATAGGGGTCAAGCTCCCCATTCTCTCATTGAGTCAATTTTGCAGACCAGAGAACCAACACATGTTCTAGCATTGCCAGCCCCTACAGTGGATCCTAACCTGGCAGATGTAGAGAAAAGATTGAATGCCAGTCAGGCAGGTTTTCAGGAGACCATAATAAAACAGATGCAGAGCATCATAGATCAGATGGCCTTGATGATCAGGAGTCAACAGCCAGGGCCTCCTCCTCCGGTCGAGTCAAGTATACATTCATCAAGCCTGTGGTGTGTCCAGTGTGGTCAATCCGGGCACTCCAATTAGTTTTGTAGGGTGGTGCAGAACCGTGATGATAGAATGAGCGGTGGCCCACCTGTGCAACATCAAAGGGGCCAAGGACCAAATTACCAAGGTCAAGGCGGGTACAGAGGGCCTCCTAGGGATCAAGTTGGTCAGAATAGAGAGAGAAAAGAATTACATGCATTTTGTGGTAGGTGGCACTATTCAGGTCAGTGTTGGTCTGAAGTTGGGGTTAATGGGTGTAGTAATTGTGGAGGTAGTCATCCCTCTGACCAATGTCGGTAGCCAGATAAAGTTATTAGGATGCCTCAGCCTGCTATTAGTCCTTACCAGGCGAGAGAAAATATGAGGGGTGCAAGACCATAGAATGAGCATTCTAACAATCTTAGACCTCCTAACTTGTATTATGATCATGAGAACAGCAAACAGGCATTCAATCCACCTGTTGGACTGCAGATAGTGAACAGATATATTCCTATCCAGAGTGAACCACGAGATGAACCTCGTAGTGACAACAGAAAACAGGTTTCATTTGCAGATCCATGTTCTTCAAACTCTCAAGATGCTAGGTTTGCAAGCGATGATGGAGATGTCCAGCGTAGTAGTTGTGATCTTGGTAAGGGTATAGTCGAACAAGGGCAGAATCAGTGGCCTCCACATGCTAACCTGATTACTTATAAGTTGAAAAATTCGGATAATGTGATTATGCATGAAGCTCCGGCCCTTACTGTCACCACCAGAGCTATGCATCGAAAGATGCAAACTGAGAAGGACGAAGATGAGCAAGGAGAGACTTCTTCAGAGGAGCCTCCTCATCTCTCTGATCTTGAGAGAGTGGCGAGGAGGGCAAGGACTACAAGGGCAGAGGAGAAAAGAGATGAGGTTTTGCATGATGCAGAAGTGCCACCCGTTACGCAAGATTTAGAGAGCAATGAATTACGTGAGTGGGAAGGACCTTGGATTCCTGTGAAAGAGTGGGAGGATATGACATGTCAGAGAAGGAGAGAGTTGGAGAAGTACAATTTGTGGAATGAAGTCGAATATGAAATGAAAAGTTGAAATGAAGTCGAATATCAAAAAATTGAAGATCGATAATTATGATATTAGAATTTTATCAGATATTTCCAAATGTTCAAAATTATAAATTTTTTGTACTCTTCTGTCCATATGCATATCAATGATATTTAACCACCATTTAATATTTTTAAAATTAAATGTTATTATTATATTTTTGTTATTTCATGAAAAGTAATCAGCATTAAAAAAAATTAAATTAACTATAGATATTAAGATATAGATCAATTGAAAATGAAACTCAACATTACATATGAAAAATATCTAAAATGCTTTCAATTTTCTTTATTGAATTTTCAGTTGAATTCACCCACCTGTCCTCACTTGATATGAGACAAGGTGACGATCGACCATGAGAACGAGTAATACATGCAAATTCGACACGATCATTTTGACTTGATGAATGAGAGAGAAAATTTTGACTTGCTTGTTGCTTCTTGAATACTTAAGAATCCTCTAATGAGATATACCACTTTATCTTTCAGCGACACAAGAGTGTAAACTGTAGGTCAGAAAAACGGAGATTTTACTGCCAAAGAATGCATGTGTGATGTTGCAAAAGTTGGACTCCTCCTTGAGGGCCAAACATGTAATCTGATTCTTCCTAAATCTTAAGCTACAGTCGTTCATTTACCCGTAAAAACAAATGCTTACGGCTTCGCAGAAATCTCAGTTGACCTCAGCAAAAAGTACGACCGTGCATGACAACGAGTAAACACAACGGCGTATTTGATTCAAGATCCATCACTGGAAATCTTGCTTGATGTTGGAGAAATAGAAGTCGATTGTTGGGTTTGTTTTCCGAACTCCCTTGGAAACGATGGTGACGACGACGTCGGTGTTCCAGTCGGCGATTCCCAACCTTCTGAGGGCCTGACCGGCGCTGTAGCGGATGTTGAAAAACCGGAACTTGCCATTAGATTCTGTCACGGAAGACTGTGAGACCGAGGAGCTCATGTCCACCATTCCGCTCGGCAGATGAGTGAAGGTACCCACGTACTCCGACATGTACAGGTGAGTCTCCCTGTTGGCCTCTGGGAAGTTGATGAAGACGTCGAATCTCGCGTACGCTGAATGTGGTATCCTCACCTTCTCCAACAGGATGTCCTCCTGCAACTGGTTCGTATGCTTCAAGCCCTTTCCTTTCAAGTCCTTCTTTGTAGGAGCACGGCGCTCCAGCTTAAAGCTTGCGGGAACCTTACCGATGGTGTTGTTGCCCGAAGGAACCACTGCAGGCCAGTCGCTTGGCTTCCACGGCTGCGATGGTTTGTGCGGAGGCAAGGGCTCGTAGTTGATCCACAGGTTGTCAGCCTCGCTGACGTCTGTGTACTTGTACCCGAGCTTTGCACTGTCAAGGGAGTCTCGGATTTTGACGACCACCATATCCTGGTTCTCGTCGAAGAAGGTGAACTCCGAGTCGAGGAAGTCGTTGGACGTGTAGTCGACTCTCTTCCTGTTTCCTGCAATGGTGACCTTGTCGGGGATGGTTTTCCACACGTCCCACAAGCGGTCGACGTTGGAGTGATGACTGTAGAAGATGGGGTCCCGAGCGGCGTAGATGAAATTGCCCATGTCCTCGTTGTCGGGATGGGCTGGATCGTTGATCAGTCCGGTCCACTCGTGCGCAACGTTGTGTACGATTTCCATTCCTCCGGACTCACCAGGAGTCTCACCGGCGGAGACATTGACGCTGGCAGCCGTGTTGTCGGTCCCCACAACGTAGGGGCCCCCCAAAAAGCTTCGTGCGCTGATTTTGGTGGCCACCTGGTTGTACATTACACACAAGTTTTCGTATCTGATTTGCTCGTCGGTGAGGTTGAGTTTGCCCTCCGCTTCAAGCTTGCCGTTGTACCCCAAGTAGAGAATTTTGGGAGGCATATGGTCGGCGTTTCTGTTCACGTCAAGCAGGGCGGAATTGTTGACAGGGAAGTTGGGAAGGAACATGAATGGCATCATGCTCGCAATCGGGTCCAGCTGATTATCCCAGTTCCAGAAGGGGAGGGCGAAAGTGGGATCGCCTATCAAATCCGCCAGAATCCTCTCGTGGTAGTACAGATACATCCTGTGCCACGGCAGAAACGTCCAGCTGTAATGGACTTGAAGCAGAACGCCGGTCGCCTTGCCCAGAGGGCCTGGTGTCTCGCGCTGCTTGAAAGCTTCGTTGCAGAATGAGCAGTGGACTCTCCACTGATTCAGAAAACTTCTGGGGTCGCTGTCTGGCAGTGCTTTCATTCTTGCGTAAGCCAGATTGTACTTCCTGACGTACTCAGGATCGTTCTGGACCACATGGGCCGGTCTCCTTTCTCGCATAACGGGAGGACCTCCGTTTGCGCAAGTGGGGAATTTGAACCTGATGGGTTTCCTCGCTGGCGGTGGTAGGCAGCAATGCAGCGGAGCTCCACGCAGCACCGGGACGGTTTTACAAAAGCCCAGACTCGATGCCAAAACCGGTTCTGCATTGATCCTCTGCGGGAAATTCTGGATGCAGAGAAGCGCGCAGCACATGGACACCGCCCACAGAAACTTCACTTGCACCACACCTGCATTGCCTCGTCCCTGACCTTCCCCTTGCGAGGAGAAAATTTGTTGACGGCATATAGCCGCCATTGCTGCAAATTCTGAGTTCGGCCTGAAAACATTCAATCAAATTCATGAGTCCTGTGTTTCGATAGAAGCGTATACACATTCGTACATCGCATTATTAGTGTCGTTCAAAATGAAAATTCGTAGTTGGCAGCATCTTGCATGCAACTATATGAACTGTGCAACTGAAGTAATGCTGCCGAAATTTAGACTTTGAAGACACTGAACACAATATCATAACAGAAGACAACGTACGCCCGCGAGCTCACCTCAAGGCAGCAGAAGGCTGGATGTTTTTCCTTCAAAACTCAACCTTTGAATCAATGACGTCTCTTTTGTCACTCGGTGTTAAAATGCGGCGATCTGTTTGTTACAATCCATCCGATCACGAGTCCTTTACTTCTGAATGTAAGGCCAGCCCGAATACCGTACTCGGTTTAGGGGCTGACAACACTTGAACATGCTGAAGAAAGCGGACTTCAGCAACCTTTATAGTGTCTTGCGATCCATCTCGGCCACAATGAGGACAGTTTCAGCAGATATGTCGGAAATTACATGATCATGAAAGAAAGTGCTCGTCGCAACCGACATAACAGTCATCTGACAGCAAGAGAAGCCAACTTTCCTCACACGTCGTTCTCACTAAGAAACTATTGGAAGAAACGTCGAGCATAGTAGCCAAGAATCAGACAATGGCCCGAAATTATTGAAAGCATTTACCGGAAAGCATTCCAAAGTTTTCCGACCCCATATCCAAGGACTTCCTGACTATATGAGGACCCGTTGAAAGATCTGATAACTCTTGATTTTCATTTCAAATTAAACTAGAAGTTTCTAGCTGCAGACGTGAAATCAATGACAATCAGCAGTACTAGTTTCAGTCAAGCGTTCCACGAGTTGCCTTTATTAAAAAGGTTATTTAGATTGATGGCTATCCCAATCACCCATACAAACAGAAATTTACTCGATATTGTAGTGTTCAGTTACTGAATGGCATGTGATACTGAAGGTTTTCAATATCAGCTGTGACAACGCACACAGAAACTTCACAAAGGGCTGCTTCCTGGAATGTGTTATCCTTCATTTCTTCTTCCAGACGTGAGATCATGGTAATAGAATCCTTTTCACTACAGTCCTTTTGTTGTACCTTAGTGTCCGGTATGGTACTCTTCTCGGACGTTGTTAGTCCTATTACCGGACCACTCCTAACAAGGAGTTACTCATTCCACTTATACAAACCTGCAAATAGAGCATTCACTCAAGCGCATATTTTTCCAGATGCATCAAGAGGATCAAAGTCGTGTTTGCTAACGATGTTTACATTACACCTTCGTCAGATTAGTTAAAACATTATCTGAAAGAGGTACAGTCTACATGATTTCGGAGGAAAGTTTTTCGTCTTCATAGATAGATTGAGTTCCATTTCAGGGTAGACTTTGAGAATGCCCGAGGGACGGATTCACTAGATTGTACACAGTGAGGCTCAATCATTGTATGAGGATCCTCCCTCACATTGCGCAGTGTAAGCAGTTCCTGATATGTTTTTGCGCGTTGATATGGATGGATGTCCGACATTTTATTTCAGTTTGGACAAAAGGAGCAGTACTGTGTGAGGACTGGGTTTACATCATCCAGCGTGGGGACTTGCTGTCATGCAAGGGCAACTTGCTAGAGATGCGCACGTGCTTATCTTTCAGCAGCACTGCCGCTCCGATAAGTGGATGCGTATCTGTCGGATAATCACGCAGAGAGTGTCACACAATGAGGCCACCACAAGGTTTCGACTGTACACGCTCGCGTTGCAATCGCGCAAAAAGTTACTTTCTGCATTGTTGGTCGGTTTCGGATTGAATTTGCTGTAGGCTAATAGTTTCAAAAGGCTTGTCATGCGCTTGGCCTTTCTACGAACAGGTCAATTTTCAGTCGCCCTTTTTGTCGGCAACCAGGTGGATGGGGCTCATGATGATGAAACAGTTTAGGAATTGAGTTGACTGTCTTGTGAACACAGTTCCAGTAGCTTGCACGACCTCATAGTGTGGTATGTGCTCCATACTGCTAGCGTATCTTGACCTCAACCAATCATCTATTTTTCATCATGACATCCCGAATGAACGAGTTCTAGAACAAATCCCAAACAGAGTCGATCAATTTTATTTCAAAGGAAGCATCTAGAATTGTAGCAAGGAATTTACTCTGAAATAACTCAATCGTTATAATTGGAATTATTTATCAAATACCTACATAAATTGGAGAGTCAAGCTGTGGATTCATATTTCTTCAATTATTTTTAACTGATTGTGCTCTAAGATTGAAGCGAATAAGATCCGATTCACATAGATTAACAACTAATCGGATAAGCAATTCTAGCTTTACTTGTATATTTCTTTACACACACAATTCAATTGAAAATTGATTCTATGAAATGTATACATTTTTTTTCAAAAATTGTCCTCATATTTATAGTTACAAGATGAGTAGAAAAGAAATTTAGAAAAATTTCTCATACGAAGTATTTTCACGGAATTCCATGTGATAAACTTTACATAGAAATTTTTTTTCAATTTAGTGGAATCATGAGTTGATTTTGGGTGAATTTAGTAAGTTTAAATTTGAAATTCAACTCTATATCTTCCAATTTTTTATTTGATTATTTTTTCAATTTAAAATAAAATTTATTTTTTTCCATTATTTATTATTTTGTATGTCTATTATCGTTTTTATTGATTCTTTCATCTTTATAACGATTGCATTGAGAACTTCATTTATATTAAATGATGTTCTCATTAAATTTCTCATTCACTCTAACAAAAGATATATATATATATATATATATATACATATATTTATATGATTTTTGAACAAAAGATTCACAAAAATGATAAGTGATTCTGTAACGATTCTATAAAATTTTTTTCATAATTTTTCACAAGAAAATCCTTTAAGAATCTCTTTTTTTAAGATATTTATATTAATTTAAACATAGATGTTGAATTGAGCCCGGACAAATAGTTTGCGATTCAAATCTTTTAAACATTAAATATAAAATGTGTATAGTACAATACTAAGTTTTTCCGTAACTACTTATTGGAAATATCAATAGTATTTTCGTCTCCATCACTCTAATCATAAAATTTAACTAATTAAAGATGATGTTAATTTATTAAAAGTAATCAAAAGTAAATACACATGAAATAATAATTTGGTATGAAAATTAGTTTTCACAAACTTTTGGCAAACATCATATCTACATATAACTATGGACATCTTTCAACAAGGTGGGCCTGAATAATCTGTTTTCAAAATGTTTTACCCTGTGAATTAACCTGAGAAGTGACCACTAAAAGAATTTAATCTTAATGTGGTACACAAAGAAGATCACTTGTTTGCACATGAAATAATGGCATAACTTTTTCAGAATAAAAACCATGGTTAATATATTCTATGCGAAATAGAAAACTTAATTTCAGCATGAATCAATCGTTTACTTGCGTAAACCACAAGTTGATCTTATTCCTTATCTCACGTTGATTAAAACAAAGCACTGCCACTAAACTTCCATTTCTTAATACATGAAATGGCTAATTCTAATACGGAGTTCATAACACTAGATATCTGCTCAGCCTTGATATCAACTTCTCAAACGTCTCCTCACATGCGGATGTTCACTTGAACTTACAATCTGTTCTAAGCAAATGGGTGATATGTGCCGCAATGTAGCATAATCTAGAATAAACTCTTTATATCATCCTGTATGTCATAGTAACTTGAATATTTCCCTAGCATTGGTAGAAGTAATCAAGCCATTTATCTATCCATATATCTTCTCCTGATTATTCTCTCTTCTTTTTTCATTCATTACATAATCTAGCAAGATTCCTTTCTACACTCCTAGTAAGGTTTTATTAAAGCCCAAAGCCAACCAAGCCTTTTGACATCTAATCAAAGTCTCTAGATATTGGCTAGTACTAGACTATATACCAAAATCATCTACAAAAATTATCACTAACTTAAACAAAAAGTCTAAGAAAGTAAACATAACTAATGTCTGAAAGGTGGAGGAGGCATTACAAAACCCAAATGACATAACTGCCCATACAAATGTCACCTAAAAATTGATGAAAGTTGTCTTGTGAGTATACGCTAATGCTATCAAGATCTTATTGTAACCTGCATATCCATTCATAAAACTATAACGAGCATGACAACCAATCTCTTCCAAAAACAAGGTGATGAATGGCAAGGAAAAATGATCCTTTTGGGTGTTGGCATTCAACTTACTTTCAACACACACCCTTAGTTTTCCATTTTTTTTTTCACTAACACCATAGAAGACATCCAATTTCTAATTTCTACCGGCTTTGTATATCCAACTTTCAACAACCTCTCCAATTCGGCTCGCATCAACAACTGCAACTGAGAATTCATTTGGTTTTCTTTCTGCCTAATCGACCTAGCTCTTAGAATCAACGAAATCCAATGCTCCATTATCTCACGAGGTATTTACTTAAATTTTTTGTATGACCATGAAAATGTATCATTAAACTCATTCACCAAAGTGCTATACTCTTTTGTCTCGCTCTCTTCCAATTTGGAAGACTACTCTGTTGTATTGCTGTACCAATCAGTGAAACTTGAGGATAATCTTTGAAATCTTCACATACCACAATCCCCGTGGTAGTGGTCTTCAAGTGCAAAGGTTTCTTGAGCAATGACGCATCGCACAATCTCTCCTCATTCTGGGTCCCATCTACGCGCATCAAGCCTACACTATATTCTTACGGTCCATCTATCCATGGAGTCCATACTCCCTATAATCAATCCTACTTCGTGAGCACTTCACATGACTCTAGCAAAGATCACATTTTCCTCTTTAACTCCCATTCTCCTGCCCCAAGTATTTGCGATGAGAGGTCATCATTACATCATATGTTGAATGAAGATATTTCCTCAATCACCTAACATAGTCCCCATTGTCTCTCAAGTGGTAGTATATAGTACCTAGATTGCTCAACCCAATGTCAAATGTAGCATCTTTCTTCCCATCCATGCTTTTTTTTCGCTTCCTTTTCATACTCTTTTTTCTCCTCATCCAAAGAGCTAGTGATCTCTTCTAGAGTCAAACTACATACTGATCGTATTGGAACCTTAGCACAATTTTACTTTTGCTCATAAGTAATCGAAGGCTTCGATGCTCTCCAATTCACTATGGCATTGGCCATCCTAAACCAAGGCCTATCCAACAAGATGGGAAAAGTATCCTTGGTTTAATAAACTGAAAAATGAAAATCACTCCTTACCACCTATAACAATTCTGAAGTCCTTATTCATTTCAAGAGATACCGCAGAACTTTGGTTTTTCAGTCTACTAGGCCAAAAAAATCTTCCCAAAAAATATCAAATTTTAAAATTTCTATGACGTGCTCATGCATATTTTAATCAAAGAACGCTAAAATACGTTTATGGACCTTAAATCAAATCAAATATTTGGATCCGACTCGTTTTGATGATATCTTTTTCATCAAAAAGTTTATTTCATTGTACACACATATTTTAGTCTAAATTCATAGAATGAAACTTTTTAATTTAATGTCTAACGAATATTATCTTTTTATTACCTCCAAATTGTTTTTCACTCACAATATGCGCACCGAACTTATTATCATTTTTGTGCCAAAATTGATGCTTGTTTATCAAAATAAAAAACAGTTCAACTTATTACTTTGAATCATTACTATTCTTATATATGTTTATTGATTTTAGTGAAATTGTCTTCCAATACGTATAAAGAAGATCTTGACATCCAAAGTTTTCACAAAATTTATTTATAATCCTATTTTTATTTTTTATTGCAACTAGTTCTAGACTTTTTTACCTTAGTTATTTGAAGATAAATAAATTTTCAAAATAATAGAATTTATAGATTCTACTACATATTCAATATATATATATATATATTGATTTATTTTGTATACTTTGATTATTATTCTTAGCGTTCAACACATAAGTTACATGTGGTAACCCACTTTTTGTTTTTTGTCGGAACTAAAACATTTTTGAATAGAAAGTACCGCGGCAGCAGCTGTAAATAGTAATCGGTACGCGAAACCAGAGTAAAAAGAGGATCGACGACAGTCAAGGGGTTTTGGGCTTAGGCCACAGTGGGACGCTTGGGACGGAACGGGCGGTTCATGCTGTAGGATCCGCTTCGAGCACTTTCCGCGGTAGATCACTCATAACTTTCTCAATTCGTAACGCTTTGAATTGCTTCGGGTCTTGTTGGAAAGAACTCGACGCGCTGGTTCCAACGAGCCCAAGAACTTGTGAAACGAATGAGAGATCACTAAGTTATGAGTGTCGGAAGTTACTGATGGGGGGCCTTCGGCGGTAGAGCGACTTTGGCGGTACGCCTTCGGCGGAAGAACCGCCGGAAGATGCGCCTTTGGCGGTAGACGCCTTCGGGTCAACGCCTTCGGCGATGCGGAAGAGTGCATTCGGCGGAATAGTGAATCCCTTATAACTTTCTCAATTCACAACGCCTTGACTTGGTTAGGGTCTCGTTGGAAAGAACTCGACGCGCTAATTCTAACGAGCCCAAGAACGCCACGAACGGATGAGGGTTCCGGGAGTTATGAAGGTTGCAAGTTACTTAGCTTTCCGCCTACGCGTAGGCGAAGACAGTTTTTGTCCTATGCGCGGACGAAGGCAGTTCGCCTGCGCACAGGCGTTCGCTTGTGCACAGGCCCTTTAGCGTCGGCGGGAAATCCGCCTTCGGCCCTAGAAATTCGCCTTCGGGGTTGGAACTTGTACGGCGCCAGCGCAACAGCGCGGAAGGACGCGGACGCCTGCAAGTAGGCGGACGCCTGTGGATAGGCGGACGGCCTGTGCACGGCGGACGGCCTGTGGATAGGCGGCCTGGGGGTAGGACGCGGACGCCTGCGGATTGGCGAACGCCTTCGGCGGAAGAGTAAAAACCGTCATAACTTTCTCAATTCTTAACGGTTTGACTTAGTTAGGGTGTTGTTGAAAAGATCTCGCGACGCTCGTTCTAACGAGACCAAGAGCTCTTGGAACGGATAAGGCGTCACTGAGTTATGAGCGTCAAAAGCGGCTGTCATGGTGAGGAAAGAGGCCTTCGGCGTTAACATATAGAGGAGCCTTCGGCGTTAACAGTTAGAGGGGCCTTTGGCCCAAGGCGGCCTGCGAGTAGGCGGCTTGCGTGTATGACGCGTGGGACCCACAGTCCTCGGATTTTGGAGAAGGAATTTTGGCCTAGGTTCAGAGATCTTGCGGGGCCCATATCTTTGCGATGGACGGTCGGATGGATCTGAAATTTTGTGGGGCCGTTGATCTCGGCCGGCCACGCATGCCTGCAAATTTTCAGCCTCAGATCTTGGATGGGAAGGCGCTGGCGGCTCTGTACAGTAGGCTTAGGATTTAGATTTAGGGTTAGGGTTAGATCTAGGTTGTAAGTTAGAGGGGAAGGTAGCCGCCGACTCCTCAGGTGTAGGATCTGTTGCGGCTCGCACCATGGCATTGCAGTGTAGTGTGGGTTAGGACTTAGAAGGTATAAAGTAGTTCAAGGCGTCTTGCCTTGGGCTCTTTCCCAACATCAGAAGTGCAGATCAGGAACTCATTTTCTCTGCGTGTTTGTTGTCCTTAGTTCTGTCACCACGCAAGAGGAGCTACAACTTGGCGTTCCGCATTTTGTAGCTGAAGGCCTTCGGCCGAATGTTCAGAGCTAGTACATTGGTTAGATACTTGAGTAGTTCGGATCTACACCTGCGGGTGACTGCCGATGCTGAGAGCCAGTGACTAGTTAGATACTTGAATAGTTTCGCCCCTACACCTTCGAGTGACTGTTCCTGATTGTACTCCTTCGGGATTTTTCCCCTGAATGCCAAAGTGAAGTTTTGCTACTTCGTGTAAGCCTTGGTGGTAAATTCAGGTTACGCTGCAGCAGGTGCCTTCAGGGTAACCCCTGCAGTATTTCTGGGAATGACAAGTGCCTGAGAATTCAAACTCTTCAATAGACTGTTGTTGTGTTACTGGAATGTTTCTCAGTGAGTCCTTCAGTGCGGACCTGTGTTCTCTGCGCGTTTGTGAGTTGAGAGTGTTGTTCACCGCGTAAGAGTGACTTCGATCCAAAGTAGGCAGTCCAAACCGGGTTTCCTACACTAGCAGCAAGCTAGTGGAAGTGTTGTAAAAGCCGGAGTTGGAAGTCACTACTCGCAGTTTCGCTGAGTGTACTCTTGAGAGACTTTCCCCCTGAAATCTTGAGTAGAGGTCCTAACGGATATCTGGGTTGTGTTTCTGTAGTTTCAGGTGTGTGTGTGTGTGTGTGTGTGTGTTACGCTGCACTGTGCGACCTCCGAGTGCGCTCCGAGTGGACACTTGCAGTATTTCTGGGAGTGACAGTCGCCTGAGAATTCAAACTCATCAATAGTCTGTTAAACGTGACACTTTGTACCCTGTGTGTTCCTCTGTCCCTGTGGGTTCGACCTTTCTACCACTATATTGCAGTTTTAGCCTTTAGTGGGTTATTCCATTACAATTAATTTATTTATTTTTCTTATTAATCCATAAAAACTTGGCTAAAAATCACTTTGGCAAAAAGTTTAGATACCAAGATATTAATCATCCTTGTGAGTACTTCAATTAACTCATTCTATAACGTATGATAAAATTCGGAGGTTTACATGTAATTATATTGAAGTTTTTCCATAAAAATTGATATGTTAATTTTGTCTTTACTATATTCAAGGTTTATATTTGATGGTTACATGATATACTTAGTGAGTGACAAGTTATCACTCAGTTTACGCTAATCAAAACCGGTTATGTTTCAGTGAAAACATACAAGATGTAATAACCCACCAAAGGCTAAAATTGCAATATAGTGGTAGAAAGGTCGAACCCACAGGGACAGAGGCAACACATAGAGTACAAAGTGTCACATTTAACAGACTATTGAAGAGTTTGAATTCTCAGGCGACTGTCACTCCCAGAAATACTTCAAGTGTTCACTCGGAGCTCACTCGGAGGTCGCACACTGCAGCGTAGTTCACTCAACACACACACACACACACACACGAAACTATAGAAACACAACTCAGAGGTCGGTTAGGACCTCTACTTAAGATTTCACGGGGAAAGTTTGTCACGAATACACTCAGCAAATCTGCGGGTAGTGACTCCCAACTCCGGCTTTTACAACCCTTTCACTAATACTTGCTAGCACAGGGAACCCGGATTTGGTTTTCCTACTTCGGATCGAAGTCACTCACACGCGGTGAACAACACACTCAACTCACAAAACGCGCAAAGAACACAGGTCCAAACTGAGAGACTCAACTGAGAAACGATCCAGTAACACACCATAACAATCTATTGAAGAGTTTGAATTCTTAGGCACTTGTCATTCCTAGAAATACTACAAGGGTTGCCCTGAAGGCACCTGCTGTAGCGTAACCTTATGCAAGATACGCGACCAATGAACCGGAGCTCTAGCCAATGTGAGCTCCACGAAAGACACTTGCCAAGAAGTGATGTATGTTGTTCGGTGCGGCTGCAAGAGTTGCAGAAGTGCCATCACTACGTTTCTGCGGAAGCGATCCTTGTAGTCACGGGTCATGTACCCGTTCTTGTTGGACTTCTCTTTCTTGAACAAGTCCACGAAGGAGGCGTCTTCCGCCTTCGTCACCTTGACGCTCTCACTATCAAATAGGAGGAACCCGTCCTCGCCTGCACATCTCCCCTGCACTTGTCCCCAATCTTGGACAGTCCAACGATCTACGTGCGGTCGGAATCCGCGCGTAGGTTGGTGTCTCTTCCTTTGCCATTCGCGCACCATGTCCTGCCACACGTAATTCCATCCCCACAACAGGAAATCAAGCTTTACTGCAAACAGCCGGTCCTGAAAAGCACGCAACCCAATCTGCGGAAGCTTGAGCGGAATCATCCGCAGCTGAGTGGACTTCGACATCGCGTTCTTGAAATTTGATTTCGTGAACGTTCCTCTGCTACCCTCAAGCTTCTTGCTCACAACTTCGATTCTCCTGCAAGCTCTAATCTCTCTCGATTCCGACTGTCACGCACTCAATTCTCCCTCTTTCACCGTGTGAGTCTCTACGCGTTGGTGTCTGGAATTTCTCTCGGCTAGAAGGTGGACGCGCGCAGCTCACACAAGAAATCGAAATCGCAAATTCAAGAATGAAGTGTCCGTTCTCCGCTCGCAGGATGTCATGGTCGGCACTTGGTCGTGAGTGTTAACTCACTTGATGGCTGCGCCGGCTTGGAGGTGTAACGGCCCTCCTCTCTCACGCGCGGCTTCACGCTCCGCCGTCGCGCGCACTCGCACGCTCGAAATTTCAATTTGAGCTCCACCATCGTACTTCGCCGCGGCCATGGTCGCGCAGCGCCGAAGGCGTCTTTCTCGCCGACGCGCTACTCGCATTCGCACTCCGACTCGCATCGATCCCGCACCGCCGAAGGCGAACTCCTTCCGCCGAAGACGGATTTCCCGGCGGACTTCCCGCCGGCTCCGAACTCCATCCGCCTGTGCGTAGGCGCTGACCGCCAGCGCCGAAGATGTCCGTCGGCGTAGATGCCTCACGTTGTCCGTCGGCGTAGGTGCATCGCCGTATGCGCAGCGCCGAAGGCGGCTGTGCCGAAGGCGTTGACCGCGGTCAACGGATTTCGTCCCGTCTGTCAATCTCTCTCGTCTCTCCGCAAGCGCTCTCGCCTCCGGAGTCCCGTCTCGCCGAGGGCGCACCTGTCCGTTCCGCTGTAGGCGTTGAGCCGAAGGCAGACCGTACAGATTCGCTACCCCGTAGGTACTTACCTAATCTTGATGCGAGCTTCACCCCCGAAGGCAAACTTCTAGGGCCGAAGGCGAATATTCTGCCGATGGCGAAGTGCCTACGCGCAGGCGAATTCCTTTCGCCAAAGGCGGATTTCCTGGCTGACTTCCCGCCGACGACGAACTCCTTCCGCCTATGCGTAGGCGTTCGTCTTTGCATCTTCCAACAGTCATAACTCCTTGAGTCGTCATCCGTTCCAGGCGTTCTTGGGCTCGTTAGAACCACCGTGTTGAGTTCTTTTCAACAAGAAACTAACCAAGTCAAGGCGTTGCGAATTGCATAAGCTCTGAGGGATTCCCGTAGCGCCAAAGGTGTACCGCCGAAGGCGGATTATGCGCCTTGCGCCGAAGGAGAACTCCTTCATAATCGATCGTTCAGGTCGGGCGCCTGTTCCGGACATTGCGCACAACTTCTGGATTCTACGAGATCATGTGAGATCCGCGATTATCCATTTTCACTCTATTTAAATGTACCGATCACCATTTACACGGCTGCTGCGGTACTGTTTTCCAAAATTGTTTTAAATTCCGCACAAAAGCAAAAAGTGGGTTACCACACAAGATAGAGTCACTTAATAGCTACATCTTTCTTGATACCAACCTTGCGTCCGTGATTAATCATTACGCCGTAGCCCTTACTGAACACTTAAGCTTGCACTGTTGGTAGCGCAACGTCCAATGTTGCGTGGAAAACCTCTGGAGATGGAGCCAGCCTGTCCATTTTGAGATAAGATCACTCTGACCAATCACAGACATAACTTCTTAAGCAATTTATATAATTTTTATACGATGAAATATTATTAGCATAAACTTAGGTATAATTAGCGGCTTCCTATATTTAGATTAGATTAAAACCATTCTCAAATTTATCTGGTCTTAAAGATAATGTTAGGCATCATCTATCTTCTGGTTTGGACCAAAGAGAGTAGGCGCGGCCTAAGTTTACGATGATGTAGTAGATTCTAGATAGGTTATTCTCTTCATTGCATCGCCAAGATATGGATTTTCTGGACGGACAGTCGACTCAATGACTCTGATACTTACTCTGATTTTAAGCTATAAAAGCGGTTATCTAAAACCTAAACCTGTATTAGCCGGAAGTTGTTTCATCCTTACTTAATGCTAGATACAGTCACGAGCACATTATATGGTCCACGCTTCTTACTGTGAGGAGAATCACGTCTCGAGCTCCACACTCAAGATGCTCAGGTTTCATGGACACACAGCAAGGTCAATGCTGCCGGCTTAAAGAGTATATTTTAGAACATTGCAGCTCTTGGGCATGGTCAAGGAGAGGGATCGAGAAACTTTTTTTATCTATTTATTTAGAACTGAAAAACAATAGGTGGTCTCTTGCAGAAGTTCCGCCAGATCCACTGGCACATTGTGGAGCAGGAGGACATCACAGCAGGGAGAGGCGACGAAATAGTTTTTCGATATATTTCTTTAGAACTGAAAAACGAAAGGTGGTCTTGTGCAGAAGTTCCACAAGATCCACTGGCGCATTGTAGGGCAGAGGACATCGGAACAGGGATCGATGCCGACATCCTCATTTTGATGCCCGGTTACTTTCACTCCCACGGCTTGAGGAACGATATGAAGACAATATAGTGTGAAACTGATGCTGGGAAAGTGAACAAAAGAGTTTCTGTAGAAATAGAATGTTCTACAGTGAGTGAGTAATACAAAATTTTTCAATGATGCCTGTATTAGATCTCAAATAGTAATTTATCAAGACCAAGTATTCTATTGGAATATTCTGGCTTCGGCATGTACTAAGCGTCCATTACAGGTTTCAAGGAATAAACAGCCTCTATTGATTTTTGTTTTTCTGAGATCTTGCCTCTCAAAGTCGACTTTATACGTATATAGAAAATGAAGAGAATTATATTCGAATAGTTGGCAGTGGAAAGAAAGAAGAAGGATACCGGTTGGCCAAAGCTGATGATGCGCTACCGTATCATCAGCTTTCACCTCGGAAGCCAAGTTAGAAGGTGGTGTTTTAGGTCGGTGTTGTTCCATCAACCTTTCTTCCATGTATGTGCACTTTATACTATAATCAGATATATTGCAGCATCTTTGGAGAGAGAAGTCTGCTGGTGCCCTTTGTGGTTAGGTGAGCATGATTTCTCAATTCTTCGCAAAATCGATGGATCAATCCTTTATGTAGAGAGTTTATTATCTAGAGAAACTAACCAAATAGGTTCTGTTCAGATATTTTCAGAGTCCGGCCGTACTTGCTCTCAGCTTTGGCAATGATTCTCGTCACATTCTGTCCTTTTGTCCTCTACAGCTGCACCATCTCATGATCCCATGGCAACAGTAAGGCTGTATGCATAAACGTGAATAATCTCACATAAGAATACCGACGCTATTGGGTCTGGAATAAAGAGTTGTGCATCCGCATATGCAGGATAGATTCTCCACTCTTGGTAAAGCGAAGAACCACTAGGTTAGTGTGACGCCATTGATCATAAGTAACAACTTCTCTACCATGAAACTTTTTAAGGTCATGCAACAAATGGACCCACTCCTTCGGCCTTCTCTTTGATCGAGGTGAATGTTGCCCAGATCACTGTCCACATGCTCACAACCGGATCTAAACAGTGTATAGTAGGAAGGACATTCCTAACACCGGCACTGCTTCTTGGTCATGCACTGGCATCAGCCCTGGTTTACTCTTCGTCAACAGTTCCAGAATTGAAGTTAGTATATTCTTCGCCCGTCTGAGGATTCCTTGTGTATGATGCGTCCTATAAAACCCACACCTCTTGACTTCACTTTCCACATTCAAGTCTTGTCCGCTTGGACAAGCTTGTCAATTTATCAGGGCCGCTCCCGGTCCTTCATTGGCTTCGCCCATTTATTGCACCTTATGCACACCGTAAGCTTTAGTTTTAGTTAGTGTAGTTAAAATTTCGAACTCCTTACCTCTGAGTCCAGAGAAGTTAGTTGTTTTCTGCGAAATAAGGTGTGTTTCTATCGTGCTAACAGGGCTACTGCTTGTTAAACATAACAATTTTTTGCGAGGCAATTTCTTTTGGTTTGTGATATACTTTCTCCACAAGCATGGAATCCACCTGTATCTCTTCCCTCACTTCAATGCATTGACTTTCGAAGGTATAAAGCAAGCAATGACTAGCAAGACACTTTGAGTTTTACTTGTCGCAAATCAGATTCTAAAATTTGAGCAAAATCCTATGAATATATTGCCTGAGTCCACTGACTTACTTGAATCTACATTTGTACAAATGCAGTGCAACTTGATCCTTCACCTTCGAAAAATGGCGTCCAAATGTCTCCAAACTTCCCTACAGAGATCACAATGCTGGGGAAGGGACAGTGCTTCAAAAACCCAGCAGCACCTCACGTGGGCTGTCTCCATCTGCGCCTTTGTGTTCTGCTTGCAAGCCCTTCTCGGAACGGTGGACGCAGAACCAGTACTTGCGTCCAGTCTCGGCTTCTGCAAAACTGTGCCAGTGCTCAAGGGAGCTCCACTGCATTGCTGCCTGCCTGCTCCCAAGAGGACACCGATCAGATTCAGATTTCCTCTTATTCCTCGTAACCTCGCCGGTCGCCTGTTACTGCGCGAGAGGAAACCCGCGCACGTCGTGCAGAAGGACCCCGAGTATGTCAGGAAGTACAATCTAGCTTACGCTAGAATGAAGGCGCTCCCGGACACCGACCCGCGGAGTTTCCTCAATCAGTGGAGGGTCCACTGCTCCTTCTGTAACGAGGCCTTCAAGCAGCGAAAGACTCCAGGCCCTCTGGGCCCTGAGACCGGCGTTCCGCTGCAGGTGCACTACAGCTGGACCTTTCTTCCGTGGCATCGGATCTATCTGTACTACCACGAGAGAATTCTTGCCAGTTTGATCAACGATCCCACCTTCGCCCTCCCCTTCTGGAACTGGGACAACCAGCTCGACCAGGACGCGGCGATGATCCCCGCCATGTTCCTCCCCAACTTCAGCGTTCCCAACGCTGCCCTCTTCGACGAGTTCAGAAACCCCAACCACATGCCTCCCAAGATCTTGCACCTGGGATACAACTCCAAGCTCGAAGCAGAGGGCAAGCAGAACCTGACCAACCAGCAAATCAGATACGAGAACTTGTGCGTAATGTACAACCAGGTGGTCACGAAGATCAGCGCTCGAGACTTTCTCGGCGGACCTTACGTCGTCGGGACTGACAACTCCGCGGCGACCGTCAACGCCAGCGCCGGTGAGGTGCCCGGAGAGTCCGGTGGCATGGAGAATGCCCACAACGTCGCTCACGAGTGGACAGGGCTCATCAACGACCCCAATCACCCCGACAACGAGGACATGGGCAATTTCATCTATGCCGCTCGGGATCCCATCTTTTACAGTCATCACTCCAACGTCGACCGCCTGTGGGACGTGTGGAAAACCATCCCCGACAAGGTCACGAAATCCGGTAACAGGAAGAGAATGGATTACACTTCCACTGACTTTTTGGACACCGAGTTCACTTTCTACGACGAAAATCAAAACATGGTTATCGTCAAGGTGAGGGACAGCCTCGACAGCTCCAAGCTTGGGTACAAGTTCACGGACGTAAGTAAATCGGACAACATGTGGATAAAGTATGAGCCACTGCCTCCCCAACAGTCGTCCAAGAAAAGCAATTCCAGTGACTATCCCGCAGCAGCTCCATCAGGATACAACTACATTGGCACGGATCCTGTTAGTTTTAGGCTGGATCGTCGAGCTCCGACGAAGGAAATCGCTCGGCAGAGGGGAGTGAAGAATGTGGAGCAGTTGCAGGAGAACGTCTTGCTGGAGAAGGTCAAAATCCCATATTCAGAATACGCCAGATTTGACGTGTTCATCAATTACCCGGCAGCTAATAGGCAGACGCATCTGTACATGTCGGAGTACGTGGGTACATTCACGCATCTACCCAGCGGCATGGTGGATATGAGCAAATCTGTTTCTGAGTCATCTAGCAAATCAGACGACAAGTTCCGAATTGTAACCATCCGCTACTGCGTCAATGCGGCGCTGAAACGACTGGGCATCACAGATTACAACACGGACATCGTAGTAACCATAGTCTCCAAGGTCGCCCGGAACAGCGGCCCGAAGACCGGGTTCACGTTCACCAACCTGAAACAAGACTTCCAGTAACTGTGACGAGAAAGCCATGTCCCAGTTTTGGTTCACTCATGGCTTTATCTTTTAGATCTTCATCATCGAAGAGGAAAATTGGTTTCCAATTGACTAGAAAAATTCACATTCATTTGAATACTACAACAGAGCAGGCTTAGTACTTGAAGCTTAGTTTTAGAATCACTGACAAAGTAGGGCCCAAGGGCAAGCCCCCACGCGTGGGGGACATTACCAAATGTTAAATTAGTTTGAGATAAGAAACATTCATGCACATTGATGCATTATAAACAAGTATGGGAGCATCATTCCAGAATATTCACTCGTTTTCTCTGTAATTATTTATTCTCCAAAATGTTTTTCCCATCCACGAGAACCACTTTACTTAAGGTGTACATTTCCTCTTTCTTTGTATTTTCTAAGAGCATTTGACTGATAATCAGGTGAAAAGTTTCGCATATTCGATAAGTACACAATATATATACTTTTCTTTCGATATGACTTTAGGGTAAAAATATATAATTTACGTTCTTTTCAGTACTGTATCTTACGTGAGGTCTTTTTCTTTTAATTAAAAAATGTATGAAAAATAGAAGGACATTTTTGTAGCAAAAAAAAATTTCCCCTCAAATATGTCTCTTTAACATTCCCTGTTAAGATTCAAGTCTTGGTCGTGCATGGAAATTGGATTCTTTTGATACTCAGAAGTTTCATGCTACAACATTGTACCATTGAAACAAAATTGTCAAATTGCTTTTATTCGGTTATTATAGAAGCAATCTGATGAGTTTCAAGACGAAGGACAATGAGACAGATATACAAAATCACATTGATTTTTTCAAGGAACTTGTTGTAAACTTTGTAACAATTAGAATTAGTATTTTGGTTGTAGAATTAGTTGTAGAATGAGAATTCTTTCTAAAGAGAGCGGCGAAATCATCGCAAAGTCTGATAATTTGATGCGAGTTAGGACTCTTTCAAATTTCTAGATAGTTCTTGTATAGGAAACTGCAAACTATCAATGTATTAAGCCAATATGCAAATCAAGACACACAAACAACAGTTTGAATATAGTCATTTTCATCTGCCGTGAAGAAAAAATGTTGGATTGAAATATCTATTGGTTTTAGAAGTTGAGTAAGGATGCGATGTTTTCTGGATTTTTAATAATCAGCAAATTATTTCTACATTTTCCACAAATGCAGTAATATTATTGCCCAACCTCAATAGTCTTGCAATTGAAATCGAGTTTGAGGCACATTACTTCAAGTTGTTTCTTACAGTATTTGTTCTATTTTGTCTATTTATGCGGTGTGAAAATAAAATACTTGCAAAACATAAAACATAAATCAATGCTTTATTTCCTTGAATTAAAACAATTGAAAATTCTCATTTTTATACGATGTTGTGTAGGAAAACTATTATTGGCTGAAAGAGCTAAAGAAGGAAATTTTGGATTAGACTAACAGTTGGACTAATTCAGGTACAAAAAGACATGAAGTGATAGGTACAATAATAGCAATATATTATAAAAACATCGTTGAAATTGACAAAATACTTATACAAATAGGCTCAAAACGGTGATAAATAATGCTATAAAGAAGATGCTTGTATAAATGATAATATTTTGATACGAAGATGCTCTGGCTTGTAAAAATTACTGCTGCAAAGAATCTAAAGAAGGGATAATGTGCAAGTACATGATACAAAGATATCAAGCCAAAATATCCCAAAAATAATTCATCAAATGGAAAATAAAAACAAAAACTTAGATGAATGTTAGTAAAATTAGTAGAATAAAAAAAAACATAAGTGAAAAAACTTATTGAAACCTTTAGAAACATGAGGTGTTGAAAAGACTAGTAGTCGACAAATTCAAGAGTAAATGAGAGAAAAATGGCAAAAGACTACAAATTGATCATGGTGAAAAATATGGAACACAAACATATCAAAACAAGTTTTACAGATTTTGAGATCCATAAATCAAACATTTTTTTGTTGTGAAATTATCTAAAAATTGGTTATGATGTTCTTCATTTGATTAAGTTTTCTATCAAATCTATACATGACAAAAGAACTTGAAGTCTTTTATACAGATGATTGAGCATCTTTATTTTAATTTATTTCTATTGTCATGTAGTTACGAGTCGGCTCACGAAGTTCAGACACTTACTATATTTAGCCGTAAAGTTAGGGTTCTGGTCACGAGGGGTATACAGTCGGGGACGGCTCGAAGAACGTCAGTTCTTCGAGTCGAGCCTGGAAGCGTTGGGAGCGTAGAGTGACTTTCCCTTTTGCGTCGACCTGGATTCTCCGAGTGTGGAGTGGGTTGGGCTTGACTCATGTTTGTGACGGTGACGGTTTGTTGCCAGTAGGGTAATTGACCGACGGGAATTCCAGTGGGGAATTTCCCGTATATTTCACTCGAAGAACTGGTTTCTCGTCGGAGGTCGCACGAAGCCGACGAAGTCGATGAGGGTTTTTTTTCAAAGATTTTGTTCATTGGAACCTGTAGTTTGGTGACAGTTTTAAGAAGGCGCGGATGCATAAGAGCTCGGGAGTGGACGGCGGGACGGCCCACTCCTCACAAACCCCGTTTGCGAAATCGGATTCGACCGGATTCTCGATGGGGTTTCGACGATCATTCGTTTATCTGTCCTGATGGATAATGGTCTGATGATTGTGTCGGAATCTGTAGGATTTTGAAATTCCCGATTTGGTGGAGGAATGCGCTACTCTCTTCGAGTTTCATCTCGTCTCTGCAAGCTTTCTCCGAGCGCAGAACCTCCGGCACTCGTCGAATTCGCTTGTCCAATTCCGCGCTTCAACGCTTTAATTGGGTTCAGGAAAGGCCGAAAGAAAGAGTCGGTGGCGACGAGCAGACACCAACCGGCCGAGCGTGAGCGTGGAGGGATAGACACATAGCGTATCGGGAGAGTGAGACCGAAAGGGGCTCGGAAAGGATTGGAAAAGAGGGTGCGCTCGAGGAAGCCGGGTGCGATTGCACGTCAGAAATTTGTCGCAATTGTTCGTGATCCACACGGGGTCCTGTCGCGTCCGAGGCTACGAAGTGCGCTTCCCGCATGTCCGCGAGGATTGATTCGTGACCACGGGGGCTCGGATTCCCGTCTGCAGCGCGTGCATCGAGTCCAGGGTTTAGGGGGCGCTGGTGGTGAATTTTTCTGGGGTTAGCGCAGCGGTGGTCGGTTCGCGTCGCATCGCATTCATCCTGCCAGTACAGCGTTATATGGTAAATTGCGAGGGATGATGGATTGAACCCGGTGACATGTTTATTCCGAGGCCATCCTGATCTGCGTGTGCACCGCTCGTCCGTCAGCTGGTTCTTTGGTGCCGGGCTGGAATAGCAAAGACTGGGCTCAGGGTATGAAATTACTGCCGGCGAGCTCGCAGCTCAAAATCGTCGGCCCGTGGAAAATTTATCGCGCACCCCATTAGTTGTTGGCAGCCCGGGCATGGGCCGCGGCGGTGCGGGGAGCGCGTAGAGAAATTACTGCCGAGGCGATCCCTGCGAGTCTTGGCCTACGAGAGGCGAGGTGAGCGCGATGACGATCTCGGCGCTGTGAGAATTGCAAGCCCGCGGCAGATTCGTTCGCCTGGACCGACTGAACGAAGCTGCGCGTATGGCAGGGCGGCTCTAGGGCTAGTGGAAATTGCGGATTTTTGACTCTCGGGCTGTCGAGCGGAGGGGCCGGGGAGTGAGAGGAGCATCGGCGGGCGAGGAGGGGTCGTGCGATTCCTTTTGCTTTTGCTCTCGAACTTTCTTTCGTCGTCTCGAGGTAATTTAGAATAGATGCGAGAGGACGATTGCCGAAAGGCGAAGGTGGAGAAGGTTGAAGAGCATTTTTCTGTGCGCTAGTCGATAGATGCGGAGCAGATGCAGATGCAGATCAGGTCGGGTGGGGTGGATGAGGCGGATGCGTGGAGGCAGACTTAGCAAGGCAGACAGTCCGTCAGTCGGGCCGGCCTGAGAGACGGGAGAACACGAGCGGATATTAGCGAAAGAGACCCCGTTAGCTGTCGGAAGGAGGTCTAGGACAAGGCTGTGTGGAAACTGTCTGGGTTTCTCCACCGTCTCCTGATTGCAGTGTGTGGATCCAGAGCGTGGCCGTTGGATCCCGTGCAGGTCTGTCACATTCACCGGAGCCATTTCGCGTTGTGCTTGGTGCATTTCGTATGAAATTTGGTGATCGTCCTGAAGGGCGTGAACATATCGCCCTGTGACAGGGACGGAGCCTTGGAGAAGGCGGTGGAAGCTGGTGTGAATTAGACATTGTTTCGCTCTCGGCTTTTTGTCATCTGGCGTATGAATTGTTTCAGGGTTTAGGGTTAGGGATCAGACAGACGGAAGTTGAACATACCAATGAAGACGTTGGATCCTCTCTTTGAACAGTAGCAGGTGGAAACGGCATCAATTATTGCCCCGAGTACCCGGAATTGCTGATACCGTCTTGATGGCTACAATGCGTTATTTCTGAGAACTCTTAGAAGCAGTGCTGCCCAAATCTCTCACACAGATGAGATTATTAGACCGCAGAGTCTTTGGAGATCTGTATTGGAATCTGGATTGCGATTGTTATACCTACCATATAGCTGGTACTTGGAGAGACAGTGATAACTGAACGGAAAATCAGAATATCTGCTCTTCCTGGAACTGCCCAGTCACCTCTAGTTTCAGTATAAAAACAGTACAGTTTCAGTATACTGTTGTACCTCTGTTTCTAGTATTTCACCTATGCCGTGACCTTGATAGTTACCAATACAATAGTCAGCAAACTCTTGCAGGCTACCCAGGTAATATTTCCCGAAGCGAGCTTGTCTACTCCGTTCCTCTATAAAGTGAAGTGTGAAGTTACAGTTCAGTACGTTCTTCAGAAACTGTAGTGATGTACAACTGAGGTGTGATGAAAATTCTTATGTCTTAGTTCTACAAGATAGCAAGAGGTCTCTTTGTGGTTTCAGGCTGTGCATAGTGCTTGAAAACCGGTAGAGATAAACAAATTGCTTTATCTGTTCATAGAAGGAGGTTAACTTTATACAAGTTTCACAGTTCCTTTCATTTTTACTGTGGTAAATATCCATGAGTGATACTTTACAGTAAAAAGTTTTTGGTGCTCTTCTAAAACTTTGTGATAGTTTTGGAGTTAAACAATTTTTAGTTTTCCCTTCAGATTTAGTTTACAGATACTCTGTAAACAATCCTTGTACACAGTGGAGTTTTGACTTCTGAAGAGAAAATGCCGCTTGGTGAGAAAGTGGGAGAAAGTTTACCAAAGATTCAGCCAGTGGAGGTCGTCAGCAGCGAGGAACGTGAGCAGGAAGTGACGGTGCAGCCTCAAGTAGAAGAGAATCCGGTAAACACTGTTGTGGCAGAGGAAAAAGATTCCGGGTTAGATTGGGACGAGGCACTAGCCGTAGAGAAACTTCTAGAGGAATCCGGCCTAGAGTATAGGGTATGTGAGGATGAGTTACTAGACCTTCCACAGGATATTGCTGACCATTTGAGAGATGTTCAGTATGTTCAAGACTGTCTTTCAGAAGAAATTCTTGTACTAGAGAAATTTCTTGATAGTCTCCCAAAGGATTGATAGCAAATACTTGTAGCGTTGAGACAGGAGGTACTGAAGGGATCGGGAGTTTGCACCTGGTCTCACTACCTGTAAACGTGATGTTTTGAAAGCATTGTAAATATATATATGACGTAGTCAAGATATTGAGTTTTCAGTGTGTAGTGTGTTTGTTGAGGGGCAGTGTGACCCCTGTGTGACGAAAAAAGAAAAAAAAAAAAAAAAAAAAAAAGAAGAAAGAGAAAAAGAAGAAAGTTTTCAAACAATTTTTGTTTGCGATTTGGTGGAAGAGGGCATCGTAGACACTGGAGGCCCGTAGATGGAGGGCAATGGAGATCGAATCGGGATCGTGAAGCGATGCGATGTCCCGTGTGTGTTGTCTTGTTTTGTGCTGTGTTTCCTTTAGACTGGAGAGTCGTTGCTAGCTGGTTGCTTGTGTTTGGATCCTCTCCAGTCTTGCTTCCTAGTGCGCACCCGTGTAGGGGTGACGCTGATTTCCGGAGTAGTTGTACTCCTGTGTGCTGGCGATAGGGGGCTGGACTTGATCACCGGCCGGTCTATCTATGTTTCTCTCACGGTGAGACTGGAGTGATGACCAGTAGACTGTGAGAGTCTTCTTGCTGTGATGACAGGTTAGGTTGCCCATACACCTTAGCTAGTAGGGCTAGAGTAGCTCAGTGCAGCACGGCATCAGAGGCGGATTGGGTTATTGGGTGGAGATCTCGCCATCACGGAGCAGTCTAGTGGTCCTGTTGAGGACCGCGGGGGATTTACGCGGAGTGGGTTGAGGTATCGGCTACCTTCACCTATTTCGCCAGTTGTTGCGGAGCAGGACTAGAGTGTTGCAGACAGAGAGTCTTTGGTGGTGATATCGTCTAGTGTCCCCACCCCATTGATTTGGGACATGGACGGGATGTATGGGGCCGCGAAGGGCCCTCGACGTTACTCTGGTGCAGTGGGCACCATCGAGCTTGATGATTTTATTCAGGAGTTCGACACGTGGTGTGATATGCAGTTTCTGCGTAACCCCACGTTGTTTACACCCTTCTTTGCATGGAAGGGATTATTCCAGCATTTGGAGGGGCCTCCCATGGACGATAATCATGACTTTGGGAGAGAGTATGTTGTAGAGATTGATGCATGGAGACGACATTGGTCTCCGAACTACTCATCCATTACCCAGGGTGGTGTGGGTACCAATGGAGCTGCGAGTATCGGCATCAGTGGAGGTGCGAGTAGTAGCATCAGCGAGGGTACCAGTGGAGCAGTTGGCGCAACTGGTACTAGTACCAGCAGCGGTACTGTTAGCATTGCCGGTGGCAGCACGAGGGGAGATGCTGGTGGCGTACCTTCGTTTAGCCCCATTCCTGAATTCTTCCAGAGATTGAGGAAGAATTATCAAGGGGTGAAAACGGAGAAGTTGAGAAGCCTCCAGGAGTTTGAGCGGAAGACTGGTGAGAGTCTTCGTGAGGCATACACTCGTATGCGACGGCTCATCTCAGTTACTTACGGTGTGACTGAGGCACAGGCTGTCCAGTACTGGTATCGGATCCTTGACAGAGAGTTGCGGAGGAGAGTGCGTGATGCTACTCTCATGAGCGACTCATCACCCACATTAGCCCATGTGTTTGCTCTTTCTGAGAAGATTGAGCTTAACATGGTGGAGGAGAGGGTGGTGACGTCTACATTTGCGAGGGACACGACCACTACCTCGCGTATCCCACATAGCCCAGCACAGTCTCGCCCCATCAGTGGGAGTCGTGGAGGTCATACACGACATCCTTCAGGTCACAGAGAGCCTAGTGCGCGGCCACCACTGCCTTCATTTTCGGATCAGCCACAGGGACCGTCATGTTGGACATGCGGAGGTAGCCATATGAGGAAGGATTGTCCCCAGGAGCGAGAGGGACAAACTCCACAGGCTAGGCCACAGCCGGCACAGGTGACCTGTGATCATTGTCATCGACCGGGTCACCCTCGAGAGCGTTGCTTTGACCTTCATCCTGAGTTGAGATCTGGAGGTAGAGGTCGTGGAGGTGATGCCGAGGCCGAGGTGGTCGAGGTGGCAGAGGTGGTAGAGGTACCGGGGCCATTGAGCGTACCGCAGCGAGTGCTACTTCTGCCACAGAGAGCGCTATGGCTGCTCGGATTGAGTAGTTGGAGCAGAGGCTTGCTGCTATGGCCGGTCTGGGAGCGAGCACTTCCACATCTTACGAGGGAGAGGATTTCTCCTATTTGGCCAGTGCAGCACAGGTTGAGGCATCAGTTGTAGTGACCAGAGGTGGTGCTCGCACTTCGGAGCCACGTGGTGCGACTGTGGAGTTGAACCCTCAGAGGGGTGAGGGTGGACGTCAGTCTAGACTTCCCCAGTCCTTTTTGTTGTCAGAGGTGGGTAGCAGTTCATCTATGAGACCTGCACCGCCTACTGACACTAGAGTGAGAACTGAGGTTCTTACATCATCTGTTGTGGGCGCAGACGTGCCATCTAGTGCAGTGATGCGGATGGCCACTTCAGTCTTGCGATCTCCATTGTTTTCAGCCACGGAGTTGATAGATTCTGGTATTGATTTGGCTCGAGTATTTCGGGTAGCAGCCACGTCGTGTGAGCATGGGAGAGTCGCTGCTACGAGTGCCGAGATACGTGAGAATACAGTTGAGGACCCATCCTCAACATCTACATCGTTCGAGGAGACGACTTGGCAGGCCGCAGCGGCGAGGATGGAGTCCTTACCAGCTCGCCCAGCCATTGATCGCGAGAGTATTGTTCCTGGTGTATGTATGATGGACAACCGAAGTGGTCTATTTCGGTTAGTGAGTTCTACTGGACAGGTGTATGTCCCAGCTAGGGTTTTGTTGGATTCTGATGCACAACCCTTGATGTTGGGCAAGGCTGCATGCATTAGTTTGGGCATTCGGAGGTCAGAGTTGGAACCTTGCCCATTCCAGATCCAGACATCCCTTGGTGGCGCCAGCAACAGGTCTTACTTTATGTCCAAGGAGAGCATAGCGGTGCAGTTGAGGCATGATCACCCTCATGATAGTTCGCAATTTGGAGTTCGTGCTGTGGTTACATCAGCAGAGTCATATGATGTGCTTGTTGGTGGAGTGGTGTTATACCCGATGGGCTTTCGGATGGACTATTGGACGGAAACTGCCGCATATCGTCCTGGTTGGCAGTCCGGAGATGGACGTCTGAGCGAGCTGCCAGTGAGATTTATTTCTCGGGATCGACCTCTTGGATCTTCGTCAGCGGTCTTGGCATCTGTAGCAGGTTTTAGCGGAGTGCTTACCTGGCCCGATGACTTGTTGGAGGGGAACATGTCTACCGACGATACCTCAGTCTACGAGGATGTGGAGGAGGTTGTGAGTTTCACAGCGGCGGTGACTTCACCCTTAGATGTTCCACTGTGGAGTTCGTGCCAGGCACTACAGTTGGAAGCTGATAGGTTGGTAAAAAAGGCTTGGAGTGAAGCCTCTTTACCAGCAGAGCCAAAGAGGGCTTCAGCTGATCGGCTAGTTGGTGGTTCTAGCGCATTGTCTCCATTGGTTACTACACCTATTGCATGGGAGTATTCCTCAGAGGGCGTTTGTTTGCTGGATCTTTTTGGTGGGATCAGCACCGGTTTGGCTGCGGTGTTGCAGTCAGGTATTCCCGTACGGAGATACTTGTATGTGGAGAAGGACGAGACTGCACGTCGAGTCTCTTCACGACATGTTGCACAGTTGATGCGGCGTTTTCCTTCGTTGTTGCCGCGATCAGCTGTCCGAGGATTCCAGAAGGCGTTGCCTTCAGACATTTCGTTGCTGGGGGCGCCAGACCTTGACCGCGTTGGCCATATTGATATGGTGATTGCGGGCTGGCCATGTCAGGGACACACACGCGCTGGACATGGGACAGGGTTGCATGATCCCAGATCTCGGATGTTTTGGGAGATGATGCGAGTGTTACGTCATCTCCAAGTGCAGCAGACATGTTCTCCAGCATACATTCTGGAGAACGTACCATTGTTGGGTGACACTCGGGCCCAGTTGATGGCGAGTGTCCATCAAGTCCGAGCATGGATTGGATCAGCAGTACTGTTGGACGCTGCGAGGGTTGGATCACGAGCGCATCGTGCACGTTTGTGGTGGACCAACCTTTTGCCACGTGAGATATTGCGTCATGCCTATGATTCGGTGAAGCGTGATACTACACTCACCGTTGACAGTATCTTGGATGTTTCCCGGCACTCTCAAGTAGTGAGAGTTGCTGACAGGTCACCTATGGCGTTGGTGAACCGCGTAGGTAAGCCTCGGATGGCTTTACCTACATTTGTCAGTTATCCGGCATCACATGCATATCGTGATGGGGGACCTGGACTACTGTGGGACAGTACCCTACATTAGTTGGTGGAGCCCAACGCTGATGAGAGAGAGCGTGCGATGGGGTTTCTTACTGGTGTGACCGCGGCTTCTTCAGTTTCAGAGGCGTCGCGTCGTCAGGTTTTGGCTCAGGCTATGGACCTGAACTGCTTGACGTGGATTGTGAGCTTGGGTTTGGCCGAGCAACGCCGTTTGCGCGCAGATTTGGTGGTTGTAACACCACTTATTAGCTCATTGCCTACCGGGACGGTAGTGGCAATGGCTGGGGGCGACAGGCGAGATATTCGTCATCCTTGGAGTTTATGGGACGTGACGAAAGGACTTGCCAAAGTTGCAGCTCATGCAGTTGGAGAGGATTCTCACGTGGAGGTGGCTACGAAGGAGGGTACGGAGAACCCTTCTTTGCAGTGTGTGGCGTAGCAACCATTGACAGTGTCGCCTCCCTCTAGTGTGCCTATGGAGGAGGAATGGGAGCCATTGATTGGTTCCCAGATCACAGGAGGAGAGAGGCGACGATTGACACAATTCCTACGAGACTATAGGAGTTGTTTTGCTTTCAGTATGAAGGAGTTGGGTGCGTTGATTGGACCCGGTATACGGATAGAATTGGCTAGTGATACGCCAATCTTCCGTCGTCCTTATCGATACAGTGAGATGGAGAGAGATTTGATTCGGAGTAGGACGTTGGACCTACTGGAGGCTGGACTAGTGGAGTTATCGCATGGTGAGTATGCGTCAGCCACTGTCATGCCGGTGAAGAAGGATGTACATGGCAACTACACGGATAGGCGCATGTGTGGAGACTACCGTCCTATCAATCGGCAGACGAAGTCCGATAAGTATGCCATGCCTACACCTGAGGAGATCTTCGATGTGGTGGGACATGCGAGGATTTTTAGTACTTTGGATCTTTGGGCAGGATACCATCAGTTGCCAATTCGGGAGGAGGACAAAACCAAGACAGCGTTTTGGGGCGTCAACTCCCACGGCAAGGATTGTTTGTATCAGTGGCGATTCTTATCCTTTGGGTTGAAGAATGCACCTGCCGAGTTTCAGAGGGTTATGGACAGAATCCTGGCGGGGCTGGATTTTGTCAGATGTTACATTGATGATATCTTGGTGTTTAGTGACACTGTGGAGCAACACCAGATACACTTGCAGATTGTGTTTGAGCGATTGAGGGCTCATGGTTTGAGGTTACATCCTGGGAAGTGTAAGTTCTTCCAGGAGAAGGTTGAGTACTTGGGTCATGTGATATACCCAGGTGGTTTAGGAGTTCAGCAAGCAAAGGTGGAGGCTATTGCACGCATCCCTCGTCCCACGGATGTGAGTAAAGTTCGTGCATTTATGGGTTTAGCGAACTACTACCGGAGGTATGTGAAGGGGTTCAGTGCTATAGCCAAGCCTTTGAACCAGTTGCTGAAGTCAGATCAGGAGTGGCAATGGGGAGATGAGCAGGAGAGAGCTTTTGTTGAGCTCAAGGCCAGGTTGGTGGCCGCTCCCATCTTGAGGAGACCTATTAGAGGTCGTCCATACCAATTGCACACTGATTGGAGTATGTTGGGACTTGGAGCGGTGTTGACGCAGCGTGATGATGAGGGCAAGGAGTTTGTGGTTGCGTACGCTAGCCGTTCGAACAATGCAGCGGAGTCGCGGTATAGTTCGTACGAGGGAGAGTGCTTGGCAGCGGTGTGGGCTGTGGCGCACTTCAGGTGTTACTTGTTTGGTACACAGTTCACCCTTGTTACTGATCATCAACCGCTCAACTGGTTGATGGAGTCCGACAAGCTTACAGGGAAGCTTGCACGGTGGGCTCTCATCTTACAGGAGTACGACTTTCAGGTAGTGCATAGACCTAGAGTTGCGAATCTAGATGCCGATGGTTTGAGTCAAAACCCATGCAGGATCATCCGACATCTTACTCTAGTCAGGGAGTAGATGGTCGATCTCCAGATCCTGAGGTTGAGGATGGTGGTGTGGATCAGCGTGATGTACACGATGATGCATTGGTGTTGGAGTTCCTACGGACCAGCATGGTTCCAGGCACAGTGGGTGCCAAGGAGCGAGATTGTGTTCTCCAACGGGCCAAGAGGTACCGATTGGAGGGATCACATGTTCTCCGAGTATGGGAGGACGGTAGGGTACGAGTAGTACCACATCCAGCCCAGAGAGCACGCATTGTGAGGCATGCTCATGAGGAGTTGGGACATTTTGGAGTGAAGCGTACATACAGCTTACTCCTTGGTCAGTATTGGTGGCGTGGTATGCATACTCAAGTACAGCAGTTGGTATCACGTTGCATGGTTTGTGATCGAGTGAGGGCATCATTCAATGCCCCGACACCAGTGTTACATCCATTACCCATCATGGGGTTGGGTTACCGTTGGAGTTTGGACTTTGCTGGACCACTACCTTTGACTGTACGACATCATCGGTATGTGTTGGTGATGGTGGAGCATTTCTCCAAGTGGATTGAGTTGGTGGCATTACCTGACAAGGCAAGTGAGGGAGTAGCGTATGCTTTTCTTGACAGAGTGCTTAGTCACTATGGTGCACCAGCTGAGGTGTTGACCGATCAGGGAACGGAGTTTCAGGGTGAGTTTCAGGTCTTGTGCGACAAGGCACTGATTGATCATCGGACCACGTCGCGAGATCATCCAGAGGCGGATGGTTTAGCTGAACGTGTTGTACAGACGGTGAAGAGGGCGTTGCGCAAGTATGGCCTGCAGAAAGGTCATCTTGGGGACTAGGATATCAAGTTACCGTGGTTGGCCATGGGATATCGGTTCAGTCGGCAGGCATCCTTGGCTTCCTTCTCACCATATTTTCTATTGTACGGCCGAGATCCAGACTTGCCAACATCGATTCGTCGTGAGTCTAGCGAGGTGATGAACCTTGATGACCCGAATATGTGGGTGAGAGTATGTTCTCAACGTGCAGAGCTCTTTCGAAGAGTTATGCCTGCAGCGTTTGAGAATCTTGCGATTGCTCAACATAGAGATACGTTGCGGTATGCAACCATTCGGGGAGGAGGTTATCGACCATCAATTAGTAGATTCCATGTGGGAGACTACGTCTATCTACAGCAGACTGCACCGACGACATTGGATGTGACGGCGGGACGCACAATCTTGCGGGTGCGGGAGGTGTTACCTTCTGGAGTTCTCCTGTTGGAGGGTCGCGACGGCGTTGTTTGGAAGGATCATGTGCGCAATTGTGCGCCATGCCACCTCCCAAACGTAGATGGCACTATGGACCCAAGCTTAGCGATAGTACGTGCTAGCTTGAGGTGCATGCTGTGTGGGTCGGCTGGTCAGGCGGCCCGTATGTTGGTGTGTGATAGGTGCTCTAGGGGATGGCACATGTCGTGCCTAACTCCGCCTATCGATGTTATTCCGGCTGGAAGATGGGTTTGTCCTCGATGTACTTCATAGGGGTAGATGACTTGATCTTCACATGTTATGAATTGCAGATAGGCGACTAACGATGGGGCGACATAGCACCCGGCCTACTGGTTCGCGCACCCACGAAGGTGTATAGCATGTAGTTGTAGATGGGGCTACCTGGGAGTTAGAGGGACTTGACCGCCAGCTAGGGGGGCGAGTTGTGACATTTGAGTGTGTACTCTCTCGCACCTTATATGTGTGTATGTGTGTGCGTATGTGTATGTGAGTAGCATGTCAGCGATGTAGAGTGTATGGCGATATGTATTCGCACGACAGCTGTCATGTAGTTACGAGTCGGCTCACGAAGTTCAGACACTTACTATATTTAGCCGTAAAGTTAGGGTTCTGGTCACGAGGGGTATACAGTCGGGGACGGCTCGAAGAACGTCAGTTCTTCGAGTCGAGCCTGGAAGCGTTGGGAGCGTAGAGTGACTTTCCCTTTTGCGTCGACCTGGATTCTCCGAGTGTGGAGTGGGTTGGGCTTGACTCATGTTTGTGACGGTGACGGTTTGTTGCCAGTAGGGTAATTGACCGACGGGAATTCCAGTGGGGAATATCCCGTATATTTCAGTTGTGACATTTGAGTGTGTACTCTCTCGCACCTTATATGTGTGTATGTGTGTGCGTATGTGTATGTGAGTAGCATGTCAGCGATGTAGAGTGTATGGCGATATGTATTCGCACGACACTATTCGAAGATTAAATTATCTATCAAGGAAGATATAAATAACTTGTTTATTTTTATTTGATTGAAAAAATAAAAAAGTATATAAAATTTTGATAGGCTATACTAAATATAAGTTCAAATAAGTGGCAAGATCAAATTCTGGAAGTTTCAAAGTTCTCAATGACATGTTGCCATCTTGAGTTAGACAAATAAATTTCTAGAACATCAAGGTAGGTAAATGTTATGTTTGTATATAATCTTACTGGAAGTAAATTACATGTTTGTTTTTATTATTTAAATTATCATAGTTATTTTTGAATGAGGTGAAATAGAGAGGTAGGGATAACAACTGAAACTAGTTTGAATATAACTTTGTGTAAATCCTTAATTCATCAATAAAGTGTTATTTTTGTAAAGTATCTTGGAGATTCATTGAAAGTTTGTGTTCAAAGATTACTTTAGAGATTGTGGGTGTAATAACCCACTAAAGGCTAAAACTGCAATATAGTGGTAGAAAGGTCGAACCCACAGGGACAGAGGAACACACAGGGTACAAAGTGTCACGTTTAACAGACTATTGATGAGTTTGAATTCTCAGGCGACTGTCACTCCCAGAAATACTGCAAGTGTCCACTCGGAGCGCACTCGGAGGTCGCACAGTGCAGCGTAAAACACACACACACACACACACACCTGAAACTACAGAAACACAACCCAGAGATCCGTTAGGACCTCTACTCAAGATTTCAGGGGGGAAGTCTCTCACGAGCACACTCGGCAAAGCTGCGGGCAGTGACTTCCAACTCCGGCTTTTACAACGCTTCCACTAGCTTGCTGCTAGTGTAGGAAACCCGGTTTGGACTACCTACTTCGGATCGAAGTCACTCAGACGCGGTGAACAACACTCTCAACTCACAAAACGCGCAGAGAACACAGATCCACACTGAAGGACTCACTGTGAAACATTCCAGTAACACAACAACAGTCTATTGAAGAGTTTGAATTCTCAGGCACTTGTCATTCCCAGAAATACTACAGGGGTTACCCTCAAGGCACCTGCTGCAGCGTAACCTGAATTTACAACCAAGGCTTACACGAAGTAGCAAAACTTCACTTTGGCATTCAGGGGAAAAATCCCAAAGGAGTACAATCAGAAAGAAACACTCGAAAGTGTAGGGGCGAAACTGTTCAAGTATCTAACTAGTCACTGGCTCTGAGCATCGGCAGTCACCCGCAGGTGCAGATCCGAACTACTCAAGTCTCTAACCAATGTACTAGCTCTGAACATTCGGCCGAAGGCCTTCAGCTACAAAATGCGGAACGCTAAGTTGTAACTCCTCGTGCGTGGTGACAGAACTCAAGGACACAAACACGCAAAGGAAATGGGTTCCTGATCTGCACTTCTGATGGGAAAGAACCCCAGGCAAAACGCCTGGAACTATTTTATACCTTCTAAATCCTAACTAGCACTACACTGCACTACGCTACACGCCTGCACGGAACCACGCTACACTACACTCCGCGGAACCTGTACTACGTCTCCTGCGCGGCCGACTGCCGCGCACTAACTCCCTACCCTGCCACTCTTCCGCCCGACTACGCAGTCCCAACCGCTGCAACGCCGCGGACACCTCCCCCTCGAGGGCGGACATGGTATCCTGTGCCTTCGACAGAAAGGCCTCGAGCTTCTTCGCTACCTTCCGCCGACTCCTACTGTCGCCTGACAACAACCCGGCTGCGCGCAATTCAAACTCACGCAGTGTGAGTTTCTCCTGCGCCTTCACTTCCCAGTGGGCGTAGCCCTTGAGACAGTGGGCGACTCGCCTCGCCGTCTCCACCTTCGTGCGATCCGCCTCCTTCCTGCGATCCTCTTCAATGGTCACTAATTGCGATTCGGCTTCCGCACGTTGCGCCCTCAATTCGCCACACTCTGACTGTAACCTGCGGATTAATTCTTCATCCGCCTGCCGTGCGAGCTGACATTGTTCCAACAACCGCGTCTGTCGCACGAGCTCCTCTGACAAAATCTGATTCTGGGCCTGCTCAGAGTTGAGTGCTTCCTTGACCTTCACCTGCTCCTTGGTGAGCTCGCCCAGTTTCTCATCCTTCATCTTCTCGGAGTGCTTGTAGAATTTCTGATTAAGCTTGTACTGTCCCCACAAGCACTCATGCTTCTCCTTCAAGTCCCTCAACTCCTGGTCCACTCTAGCTAATAGCTTGCTGGTGTGGACTTTAGTGCGAGTCCTCCTGCGCACTAACTCGATGTAAGATCCCGGCTGGAGTGGGTCGGCGTATTTATCGACCTTGCGATCCAAGTATCGCAGCAACGGAATCACCTGCTCAGAGAGCGCCGCCACCGGCGCTCCAACAATTTCCTCCTCCTCCTCCTCGGTGTCTTCTGCTCCTGACATTTCTTCCGTGGAGCCTCCGTCGTCATCATCCGAGTGGAGAATTTCAGTCGCCATTGATTGCGTCGGCGACTGCCCCGAGTGGGGCTGCACGTTCTCGACGTGTGCTGCCTGCGAAGGCACGGCTGCAGCCTCGCTGCTCGTCGCCAAAATGTCTAAGGCGGAAGGCGAATGTATCCGTGCGGCATCCCCGTCTCTCGCTTGTTGATTGCCTACCGCGTTCTCTCTGTCGCCGTCGTCCGTCGCCGAAGGCGATTGTGCGGAGGGTGGCTGCGCGGGGTTGGGTTGCGCATCGCGCATCGAGATTTCATCCCGCGGACAGTCACTCCGCTCCTCTGTCTGCTGCTCCCTTGATCGGTCCGTGGGAGCTGTGCTCGGCCCGTGCGCAGGCGCATTTGCCGGCGCCTTGTCCGCCGCAGGCGTAGCGCCGCGGACATCTATCGCCGAAGGCGACATGGCCGGGGGCCGCACGCCCGATGTTCCTTGGCCTATAGGCCCTACCGCCGAAGGCGCATCTATCGGCGGACTTTCCGCCGACGGTGCGGCCTCCGCACGCTCTCTGCTCGTATCCCCTCGGCTCGAAGGCCCTGGCGCCGAAGGCGCGAATTGCGGCGTGTGGTGCGCCGGAGGGTCTGGCCCCGAGGGCCGGTGTCTCGTAGGCGGTTCTTCCGCCGGCTCCTTCCCCTTCCTACGTTGGAACGGGGGTGATTCTTGCCTGTGCACAGGCGGCACGTGTGGAGGTGTTCTGTTCACAGGCGACCTGTGCACAGGCGAGCGCCTGTGCACAGGCGGACTGCTCCTTCCCACGCGTAAGCGTAGATCCACGTCCACTTGTGTTCGCCGGTCCGCGGAGGCTCGTCTGTGCGCAAACGGAACATCTGTCCGCATCGCACGTGGTAACTCCGGAGGTCCTTGGCCCGTAGGCGGCCTCTCTCCCGACGAGGTTGCAGCGTGGCCCGTCGCTCCTGCGGTCGTCCGCGCTTCCTCTCGCCTCTCTGGCGACGCACTTCCTATCTCCGTCGCAATCGTCGCCGTGTCTGCACTGTCAGCTGGCAACACCAGTCTGCGTGCCTTCTGCTTCGGCCGGTTGTATGGCTCGCACAGCGGCCGCGGTCGAATGGGAGCAGAGGGTTCTTGATGCTGCTCCTCTTCGGACTCTTCCCTCCATCGCCGCTTCCGCGGCACTCGCGCTGCAGGGGTGTGTCGCCCTTCGTCCCTCCGTCTTGATGGGGTAGAAGTCGGTGACTCCTCTGCGTCAGTATCGACCTCGTTCTCCCGCACATACTTCCCGGGATGGTCGATGGACAATGGCGGAAAATGTTCAAGCTCCGCCGCTGTCAAACAATTCCGCTGTCGATAAAAATTGATGAGGAAAGGAGAAAGATGGTTTAGAGTTCCCCCCTTCTCCTCAAACGCGTGCTGTCGCATCACCCTGTGCAGGATGCTCGCCCAGTGAATTGGAGTTCCCTCGATGACGCACTCCACAAAAGAGACCTGCCACAATGTGATGTAGCAGGCGCGGTGCGGCTGCAGTAATTGCATCAACGCCGCGGACAAAGTCCGGCGAAATCGATCTTTGTAATCACGGGTCCTGTACCCATTCTTGGTAGACCTCCCGGTCTTGAACAGCTCCACAAATTGCGCCTCTTCTTGCTTGGTCACCTTGATGCTCTCGCTGTCGAAAAGGAGATGCCCTGGCATGCCAGCACATCTTCCCAACGCCTGCGCCCAATCTTGGACTGTCCACCGGTCAACATGCGGACGCAATCCGCGCGAGGGTGGTCCCTGTGGCTCTAGCCACTCGCGCACCATATTCGCGCAGATGTAATTCCATCCCCATAGCAAGAAATCGAGCTTTCTTGCTATTAAGCGCTCCTCGAAAGCGCGCAGCCCGTTCTGCGGCAGGCGAAGTGGCACCATCCGCAATCTGCTTGGTCTCGTCATTGCGTTCCTGGAGTTCGCTCGCCCGCTCATTCTACTTCCGCACTGTCCGCGTTTCTTTCTCTCTCGGCAAACTCTAATCGCTCTCAATTCCAAATCACGCGCACTCACTTCTCCCTCAATCAACAAGAAATCTCCTGTGCGACGACGACGGGAATGGTCCGCAGCCAGCAGATGGATGCGCGCAGCGCGCACAAGAGATTGGAATCGCGAATTCAAGAATGGGACGCTCTCCGCCGCCCGGTCGAAGGTCATGGTCGTCTCTTGGTCGTGAAGAACGTCTCACTTGATGGCCGCGCCGGCTGTACGCTGGAACGGTCTTCGCTCTCACGCGCGGCTTCACGCTCCGCCGTCGTCGATTAAACTCTCACGCTCGAATTGGCGGATTTGAACTCCGCGAGCGTGTCACCCTCCGGACATGGGGACGTAGCGCCGAAGGCGAGTTTTCCGCCTTGCGCGGTACACTTGTTCGTACCGCCCCTCGGCCAATCTCCTTCTGCCTTGACGCGTGTGTCCGCATGTCGGACAAAAATTCAACTCCTGCCTGTGCGCAGGCGGAAGCCTCGGTGGATCCTCCGCCGGTGCGGAACTCCATCCTCCTGTGCACAGGCGTTCGCCTGTGCGCAGGCGAACTCCGTCCGCGGCGCTGCGCTGGCGCGGAAGGCGTTGACCGTGGTCAGCCGTCTCCGTCCAGTCTGTCCGTTCCTTGTCTCTCCGTCGGCGCTTCCGCCGCCGCAACTCCGTCCGTCCAAGAGCGCATCCACCCGTGCCGTCCGCACGGTCCGTACCTTATTGGATTACTCTGGCGGCTCTTCCGACGTACGCTGCGCTGCGCTGGCGCGGAAGGCGCCGTACACTTTCTACCTCACAAGGCGCATTTCTAGGGCCCAAGGCGGATTTCCCGCCGACGCCGAAGTGCCTGTGCACAGGCAAACGCCTGTGCGTAGGCGGACTTCGCGCCTTCCCTAACCCTACTTCGCTTGTGCACAGGCGAACGCCTTCGTCCGCGCATAGGACAAAACTTGAATCCCCCTTCCGCGTAGGCGGAATTCGCGCCGGTGGCGAACTCCTTCCGCCGTAGGCGACCGCCTCCGTTTCTTCCAGTAGCGATAACTCCCTAAGTCCTCGTCCGTTCCAAGCGCTCTTGGGCTCGTTAGAATCAGCGCGTCGAGCTCTTTCCAACCGGACCCTAACTTGGTCAAGGCGCCCGAGGGTTTACCTAATTACGGGGGTTTCCCTACAGCCGCGGCCGCAACCTCCGAAGGCGGGTTTTGCGCCTTGCGCCGTAGAGATCCTAACTGCGGAGCTCGCAGGGAGGGTGGTGCCTGTGCTTGCTGCGGCACCCCAAATCCCAGATTCTACAAGATCCCTCAAGAATCCCCGCGATCTTCCGGATTCACTCTGTTTTGATGTACCGAAGGCTATTTACAATGCTGCCAGGATACAGTTTTCCAAAAAATGTTTTAATTTTCTCAAAATTGCCAAAAGTGGGGTACCACATGCCCCCCTCCTCAATTGTGAGCGCCCACGCGAACACTCACATGTGGTATTTCTTCAACCGCCACCCGTTCACTCGGGTGCCTAACAAATCGCCGGTCAGGTCCGCAAGTTGGATGGACCCATTCGGGAAGACTTCGACAACCCTGTAAGGTCCCATCCACCTTAGGTGCAGTTTGCCTGGGAATCTGGCATGCCTGCTGTCGTAGAGCAATGCCAAATCACCTGCCCGCAGGAGTACCGGTTTGATCTTTTTATCGTATCTCTCCTTTCGGCGGAGCTGGATTTTCCTGGTGCGATCTTCGGCGTCTCTTCTCCGCTCATCCAGCAGCATGACCTCCTGTAACCTGTAGAGCTGACTCTCCTCTGCGCCCATCCTCTGCAAATCCAACGTTCGTTGGGTGGGTACTTCAAATTCGATCGGGAGGATCGGGTGTTGCCCATACACCAGAAAGTATGGTGTCTGTTTGGTCGTGATCTTCTCAGCTGTGCGGTACGCCCATAGAGCGGCTGCTAGCTTCGTATCCCAGTCGTGAGCGTGATTCACCGTGACCTTGAGTAGTATTTTACACAGCAGTCCATTGGACTTCTCCGTCAGTCCATTTGCCTTGGGATTGTATGGAGTAGTCTTCCGGTGCTTGATGTGGAAATACCGTGTCAGATCTTCGATGATCTGATTCAGAAAATGCGTGCCCCGGTCGCTGACTAGTTCTAAGGGACATCCGTAGCGTGTGATGATTGACTCAAACAAGAATGCTGCCACTGTGGCAGCATCATCCCTTCTGGTGGCTCTGGCCTCTACCATTTTGGTGGCGTAGTCCGTTGCTACCAGAATGTAGCGCCTTCGTGTACTTCTAGTCACTGGTTGTATCGGCCCTACAAAGTCAATACCCCACTTTTCGAAAGGTGCTAGAGGCATGATGGGAGTTAGAGGCCAGCGTGTTGTAGGCGTCGGTCTCCCCGTCCTCTGGCAACTGTCGCACTTGCGGATGTAATCGAGAACATCCTTAAACATGGTCGGCCACCAATATCCCGCATTTAGGATCTTTGTGACCGTGTTCCTGGTGGCATAGTGTCCACCCGCCTCCTCTGTGTGCATCGCACTCACTATTCTTGGTACTTCTGATTCCTCCAGGCATCTGCATAAGCGCTCATCCGCCATCTTCTTGAACAAAACCCCCTGCTGGAGTTGGTACGGGCCTGCCTTATGAATAAAGACAGTTCGCTGTTCCAAATCCATGCCCTCGGGGCACTGGAGGGTTAGCAGATATCGATACAGGTCGGCATAGCGGGACTCATGTCCTGCAGACAACTGAAATAACCCTTCATCTGGAAAATCGTCCACCAATTCCTCCTCTGTCGGCTGTGTCCATAATCGGGACAAGTAATCCGCATTTTCGTGGTGCACCCCTTTCCTGGTCTGGACTGTGTAGGTGAACTCTTGTAGTAACAACACCCACCTGGCGATTCGACCGGATAGGTCGGCTTTCTTGACTAGGTGTTGCAATGCGTAGTGGTCCACATGGAACACAAACTCGTAGCAGATTAAGTAGTGACGAAACTTTTTACAGGAGTACACCATCCCCAGCGCTTCTCTCTCCGTTGTGGTGTACTTCCGCTCCGCTAGAGACAGCTGTCGGCTCGCGAAGTAGATCGGGTAGTCCTTTTTGTTGTCATCCTTTTGACTCAGTACTACACCGATGGCGAATGCCGAAGTGTCAACGTAAACATGGAATGGTCGATTCCAGTCTGGACTCCTTAGTACGGGAGCAGTCGTGAGTTTCGCTTTCAGAGCTTCAAATGCTGTCTGCTGGTTCGCACCCCAAGCATAAGGCTCGTCCTTCTTCAACAACTTGGTCAGGTCCGCCGCCAGTATTGCATACATGTGTATGAATCTTCGGTAGTAGCCCACATGACCCAGGAATGCTCGCAGCTCTCTTAGATTCGTGGGTGGCTCAAGCTCGAGTATAACCTTGACCTTCTCGATGTCCACCGCAATGCCTTCTGCCGAGACCCGATGACCCAACAAGATCCCACTAGTCATGAAGAAAAAGCACTTCTCGGGATGCAGTGATAAACTGCTCTCTCTACATTTATCGAAGGTCTGCTTCAAGTGACTTAGGTGTTCAGACCGCTTCCCAAAGACACAGAAGTCATCTATGAATATCTCCAGGAACTTCCTCAGTTGTTCCTGAAAGATATTGGTCATCATCCGTTGAAAGGTGGCAGGCGCGTTGCACAGACCGAAGGGCATCTTGTGGTATGCGTAAGTTCCCCAGTCGGTTGTGAACGTAGTTTTATCCTTGTCCTGTTCACGGATAGACACCTGATTGTAACCTGAGAACCCATCCAGGAAGCTATAACATTCATGTCCTGCGACATGGTCTAGAATGGCATCCGTGAATGGTAACGGGTGATGATCCTTGCGTGTTGCTGCATTCAACTTCCGGAAATCCTGACACACTCGTATCTTACCCGTCAACTTCTTGGGTACGATAACAATCGGCGACACCCACTCGCTGCTGAGCACAGGATAAATAATACCAGCGCTCAAGTACTTATCTATCTCCTCTTTCACTAGCAAGGAGTACTTTGGGTTGAGGCGATACTGGCGCTGTCGTATGGGTACTGAGTCATCCAGTAAATCGATACGGTGTTCCCCATATCGTGCGGGTATCCCCTTCATGTCTTCGATCTTCCAGGCGAAGACGTCGACATAGTGGCTAAGGAACGCCTGTACTTTCCTTAGCTCGTCTCCTCTCACTGCGCTTGATACCTTCAAGCACTTGCCGGGACTGAGTTGTACTTCATGACAGTCACTAGGGTCGACAATGCCCTCAGTGTGACTCGTCTCACTCCTTCCCAGTCCCACAGTTAATTGCTATTCGTCTTCCGGCTGAATAGCTTCCGTCTCTTCTTCTTCTTCCACCGAACAGCAGGCAACGAATCCCACGAAGTAATCGGATTCGGTACCACTGGAATCCGATCGCGCGGTCGACTCACTGTCCTCGCCCGATGTGTAACCTGCACTTGTCGATGGGGTCTCTCCTTCGTGCCTGACCCTATTCCAGGGCACCGTAATGGTTTTGGTCGGTTCCGAAGGGTGAGGAAACTTAAGGCGATGTCTTCGCCAATCACATCTGACTTGTGCACCATATAGCCATGGTCGCCCGAGCAGAACGTCATAGCCCTGCTTCATCATCGGCTGAAGGATGATATACGTCAACCGAAAGTCCGCACCCCCGATGGTTGTCTTGACATTGCGCAGCATACCTGCAGGCATTCTCCGCGTCTGATCCGCTAATCTCAACACACGCTTCGAGGGTTCGTATTGACTGAACCCCAAGGCTCTCGCTGTATCCTCCGTCATTATGTTGACTCCTGATCCAGAGTCGATTGGCACTCTGCGTACACAACATCCTGCTATCTCCACATCGATCTCGGGTGGCCCTTGGTCTTCGCTCTCCACTTGATATACTTGAGAGGATGTGGATGCGCGCGGCTTCCGCGGATGCCGTAGCGAAAGCATCAACATTCTCCGATACGTCTTATTGTCCTCCAAGAGTTGCTTGAACGTAATGTTCACTTTTCGACTCCCGAGATCTTCAACCAAGTCATAGTGGGCGCGTTGGGGCGCCGGGGTCGGCGACGCTCTGCGAGGTTCCACGGTGGCTGCCAACTTCGCCCCAAGGGAGGATGTCAAGTCTGGCCGCGGTGGGTCCTTTTGCGTGCGGATCGCTTCCTTCAACAGGTTGGTTACCTCGTTGCGGATATCCGGAGCATAGTCCCGTTTCAGTAGGCGCACTGGCTCGTCCTCGACTGCTGTCTGGGGGCGCACTGCTGGTGCCTCCCGCGTAGCCGAAGACTTCCGAGCAGGTCGCGAGTCGGACTTGCTGGATGTCTTCTCCTTTCCTTTTCCCGTCCGGTCAGCGGTTCTCCGTTCGTGCTTGCGAGTGTCACGCTCTTGCTCCTTGGATTTCTTGGAGCTACGAGTTTCGACCCGTGCGCACATAACCTCTTCAGCCGGCCATTCTTCGTCTTCGCCATCCCCGTCTGAACCTACTTCGACCTGGTTAACTTGCACGTCCTCCTTGGCAGGAGTGTTCACAAATCGTACCACTGGCCGAGGGACTGGTGGCTGATCACACTCTGGCGCAGTGTGCCCGACCTTCTTGCAATTACTACATGTCGGAGCATAATCGTTTTGCCTTTTTGGATGGGGACACTGCGGTGAGAAGTGCCCAACTTCCCCGCAATTATAACAAGCTCGTGGTGGCGGTGGGTCAAACGTCCCTGGAGGTGCTCTCCGCCTCACAGGTACCGTAGTGGCCCGATCCACCGGAATATATCGTGGGACTTGCATTGCTGAAACTGCAGGAGGGGTAGGCACCGACTGGACGGCGTAGGCTGTCTCTTCGCTAGCCTCTCCATAGTACTGAGGGTGCTCTCCATAGTACGGTTGCGCCCACTCTACCGCGTTGACTGGATATGACGGCCGGGTGGTAAGGCACTCGGTGTTTGCATGTCCCACCGCCCCGCACGTAGTACACCATAAGTTCGCTCGCACTCTCCCGGGTGATTTTCTGCGATCATGCCCGCCTACCACTTGAACCTTGAGATCGGCGAAGTCCTTCACCAGGGTCTCCATCTTCGAAGCTATATCTCCCGGTGCTCTGTCCGTAGTCACTCGTCGGATGCCCTTTTTCTTTGCTGACCCATGCTTCTTCCTCTTCTTCTCCTCCTCCGACGATGAGGTTTCCTCTTCTTCGGATGAAGAACGGTTCTCGTCCGAAGACGATTCCTCCGATGACGGAGTTGTACCTCTACGCCGTCTTCGCCCTCCTTTCGGTTTGCGCTCCTTCGACTCCCGTCTCTCTCTCCCTCTTCGGTTGAGAGTGGAAGTTTCGAAGGCTTCTGCCGATGCAATCACATCCTCAATAGTGTCGCACTTGCTGCGTCGGCAAAAAGTCTCCATCTCCCGAGTTAAACCGGTCACGTACCAATCCACAGCTTGTTGTACCGAGAAAGGGGACCCTGGTCCTGTTTTCGGTATTCTGTCGAGGAGGTCCAGAAATCTCTTAGTGTAGTCACGCAGACTTTCCTTCTTCTCTCGCTGCAAATTACGTAACTTCGTCAAAACCCAGCTGTCGTAGCCGAGCTCGCGAAAGCGACGAAGGAACTTCTCCTTCAGCTGGGCCCATGTTGTCAACCCAGTCGGATCGATGCTCTCGTGATTATACCAACTCCTCGCTTTCTTCCGCAGAAGGCTTGGAAAGATCCTTAGTCGGTCGTCGTCTGCGATCTCGCGATTGGCAATAGACACCGACTCGAATAACTTGATGTATGAATCTGCATCGTCGTCATCCCCACTTCCTTTGTACTTCGGGTAGGAATGTTTAGTAATCGGCTGAGGTAGCCGCACATTGGCTTGTCCGTCCGCCATCAGTGTGTCTGTCGACGGTCCTCGGGCGGTCGGTTCTACTTCACTAGGCGGGTCCGTGCAAGGAATATCTAGTAGGACTGTAAGCACCAAGTTTGGTTCCGAGTCGCCGGGGGTAGGTTCCCCAAGGATGTCGGCCGAACTAGGCTTAGGTACTCTTTTTGGTGTTTTCTTGTTTTGACGCCGTGTCTCTTCCACGGCCTTCTCTGAATCTCGTCGGAACTTGCGGACAGCCCTAGCACTTAGATTGCTCCCGCCAGCCCCAGTCGACATTCACCGAGCATGGCTGCTCATAAAAACCCCGGTGTTGACGCAACTGTCCCCGGCAGCGGCGCCAAAAAGAAGTTGTCGGCTTCTTATGTAATAACCCACTAAAGGCTAAAACTGCAATATAGTGGTAGAAAGGTCGAACCCACAGGGACAGAGGAACACACAGGGTACAAAGTGTCACGTTTAACAGACTATTGATGAGTTTGAATTCTCAGGCGACTGTCACTCCCAGAAATACTGCAAGTGTCCACTCGGAGCGCACTCGGAGGTCGCACAGTGCAGCGTAAAACACACACACACACACACACACCTGAAACTACAGAAACACAACCCAGAGATCCGTTAGGACCTCTACTCAAGATTTCAGGGGGGAAGTCTCTCACGAGCACACTCGGCAAAGCTGCGGGCAGTGACTTCCAACTCCGGCTTTTACAACGCTTCCACTAGCTTGCTGCTAGTGTAGGAAACCCGGTTTGGACTACCTACTTCGGATCGAAGTCACTCAGACGCGGTGAACAACACTCTCAACTCACAAAACGCGCAGAGAACACAGATCCACACTGAAGGACTCACTGTGAAACATTCCAGTAACACAACAACAGTCTATTGAAGAGTTTGAATTCTCAGGCACTTGTCATTCCCAGAAATACTACAGGGGTTACCCTCAAGGCACCTGCTGCAGCGTAACCTGAATTTACAACCAAGGCTTACACGAAGTAGCAAAACTTCACTTTGGCATTCAGGGGAAAAATCCCAAAGGAGTACAATCAGAAAGAAACACTCGAAGGTGTAGGGGCGAAACTGTTCAAGTATCTAACTAGTCACTGGCTCTGAGCATCGGCAGTCACCCGCAGGTGCAGATCCGAACTACTCAAGTCTCTAACCAATGTACTAGCTCTGAACATTCGGCCGAAGGCCTTCAGCTACAAAATGCGGAACGCTAAGTTGTAACTCCTCGTGCGTGGTGACAGAACTCAAGGACACAAACAAGCAAAGGAAATGGGTTCCTGATCTGCACTTCTGATGGGAAAGAACCCCAGGCAAAACGCCTGGAACTATTTTATACCTTCTAAATCCTAACTAGCACTACACTGCACTACGCTACACGCCTGCACGGAACCACGCTACACTACACTCCGCGGAACCTGTACTACGTCTCCTGCGCGGCCGACTGCCGCGCACTAACTCCCTACCCTGCCACTCTTCCGCCCGACTACGCAGTCCCAACCGCTGCAACGCCGCGGACACCTCCCCCTCGAGGGCGGACATGGTATCCTGTGCCTTCGACAGAAAGGCCTCGAGCTTCTTCGCTACCTTCCGCCGACTCCTACTGTCGCCTGACAACAACCCGGCTGCGCGCAATTCAAACTCACGCAGTGTGAGTTTCTCCTGCGCCTTCACTTCCCAGTGGGCGTAGCCCTTGAGACAGTGGGCGACTCGCCTCGCCGTCTCCACCTTCGTGCGATCCGCCTCCTTCCTGCGATCCTCTTCAATGGTCACTAATTGCGATTCGGCTTCCGCACGTTGCGCCCTCAATTCGCCACACTCTGACTGTAACCTGCGGATTAATTCTTCATCCGCCTGCCGTGCGAGCTGACATTGTTCCAACAACCGCGTCTGTCGCACGAGCTCCTCTGACAAAATCTGATTCTGGGCCTGCTCAGAGTTGAGTGCTTCCTTGACCTTCACCTGCTCCTTGGTGAGCTCGCCCAGTTTCTCATCCTTCATCTTCTCGGAGTGCTTGTAGAATTTCTGATTAAGCTTGTACTGTCCCCACAAGCACTCATGCTTCTCCTTCAAGTCCCTCAACTCCTGGTCCACTCTAGCTAATAGCTTGCTGGTGTGGACTTTAGTGCGAGTCCTCCTGCGCACTAACTCGATGTAAGATCCCGGCTGGAGTGGGTCGGCGTATTTATCGACCTTGCGATCCAAGTATCGCAGCAACGGAATCACCTGCTCAGAGAGCGCCGCCGCCGGCGCTCCAACAATTTCCTCCTCCTCCTCCTCGGTGTCTTCTGCTCCTGACATTTCTTCCGTGGAGCCTCCGTCGTCATCATCCGAGTGGAGAATTTCAGTCGCCATTGATTGCGTCGGCGACTGCCCCGAGTGGGGCTGCACGTTCTCGACGTGTGCTGCCTGCGAAGGCACGGCTGCAGCCTCGCTGCTCGTCGCCAAAATGTCTAAGGCGGAAGGCGAATGTATCCGTGCGGCATCCCCGTCTCTCGCTTGTTGATTGCCTACCGCGTTCTCTCTGTCGCCGTCGTCCGTCGCCGAAGGCGATTGTGCGGAGGGTGGCTGCGCGGGGTTGGGTTGCGCATCGCGCATCGAGATTTCATCCCGCGGACAGTCACTCCGCTCCTCTATCTGCTGCTCCCTTGATCGGTCCGTGGGGGCTGTGCTCGGCCCGTGCGCAGGCGCATTTGCCGGCGCCTTGTCCGCCGCAGGCGTAGCGCCGCGGACATCTATCGCCGAAGGCGACATGGCCGGGGGCCGCACGCCCGATGTTCCTTGGCCTATAGGCCCTACCGCCGAAGGCGCATCTATCGGCGGACTTTCCGCCGACGGTGCGGCCTCCGCACGCTCTCTGCTCGTATCCCCTCGGCTCGAAGGCCCTGGCGCCGAAGGCGCGAATTGCGGCGCGTGGTGCGCCGGAGGGTCTGGCCCCGAGGGCCGGTGTCTCGTAGGCGGTTCTTCCGCCGGCTCCTTCCCCTTCCTACGTTGGAACGGGGGTGATTCTTGCCTGTGCACAGGCGGCACGTGTGGAGGTGTTCTGTTCACAGGCGACCTGTGCACAGGCGACCTGTGCACAGGCGAGCGCCTGTGCACAGGCGGACTGCTCCTTCCCACGCGTAAGCGTAGATCCACGTCCACTTGTGTTCGCCGGTCCGCGGAGGCTCGTCTGTGCGCAAACGGAACATCTGTCCGCATCGCACGTGGTAACTCCGGAGGCCCTTGGCCCGTAGGCGGCCTCTCTCCCGACGAGGTTGCAGCGTGGCCCGTCGCTCCTGCGGTCGTCCGCGCTTCCTCTCGCCTCTCTGGCGACGCACTTCCTATCTCCGTCGCAATCGTCGCCGTGTCTGCACTGTCAGCTGGCAACACCAGTCTGCGTGCCTTCTGCTTCGGCCGGCTGTATGGCTCGCACAGCGGCCGCGGTCGAATGGGAGCAGAGGGTTCTTGATGCTGCTCCTCTTCGGACTCTTCCCTCCATCGCCGCTTCCGCGGCACTCGCGCTGCAGGGGTGTGTCGCCCTTCGTCCCTCCGTCTTGATGGGGTAGAAGTCGGTGACTCCTCTGCGTCAGTATCGACCTCGTTCTCCCGCACATACTTCCCGGGATGGTCGATGGACAATGGCGGAAAATGTTCAAGCTCCGCCGCTGTCAAACAATTCCGCTGTCGATAAAAATTGATGAGGAAAGGAGAAAGATGGTTTAGAGTTCCCCCCTTCTCCTCAAACGCGTGCTGTCGCATCACCCTGTGCAGGATGCTCGCCCAGTGAATTGGAGTTCCCTCGATGACGCACTCCACAAAAGAGACCTGCCACAATGTGATGTAGCAGGCGCGGTGCGGCTGCAGTAATTGCATCAACGCCGCGGACAAAGTCCGGCGAAATCGATCTTTGTAATCACGGGTCCTGTACCCATTCTTGGTAGATCTCCCGGTCTTGAACAGCTCCACAAATTGCGCCTCTTCTTGCTTGGTCACCTTGATGCTCTCGCTGTCGAAAAGGAGATGCCCTGGCATGCCAGCACATCTTCCCAACGCCTGCGCCCAATCTTGGACTGTCCACCGGTCAACATGCGGACGCAATCCGCGCGAGGGTGGTCCCTGTGGCTCTAGCCACTCGCGCACCATATTCGCGCAGATGTAATTCCATCCCCATAGCAAGAAATCGAGCTTTCTTGCTATTAAGCGCTCCTCGAAAGCGCGCAGCCCGTTCTGCGGCAGGCGAAGTGGCACCATCCGCAATCTGCTTGGTCTCGTCATTGCGTTCCTGGGGTTCGCTCGCCCGCTCATTCTACTTCCGCACTGTCCGCGTTTCTTTCTCTCTCGGCAAACTCTAATCGCTCTCAATTCCAAATCACGCGCACTCACTTCTCCCTCAATCAACAAGAAATCTCCTGTGCGACGACGACGGGAATGGTCCGCAGCCAGCAGATGGATGCGCGCAGCGCGCACAAGAGATTGGAATCGCGAATTCAAGAATGGGACGCTCTCCGCCGCCCGGTCGAAGGTCATGGTCGTCTCTTGGTCGTGAAGAACGTCTCACTTGATGGCCGCGCCGGCTGTACGCTGGAACGGTCTTCGCTCTCACGCGCGGCTTCACGCTCCGCCGTCGTCGATTAAACTCTCACGCTCGAATTGGCGGATTTGAACTCCGCGAGCGTGTCACCCTCCGGACATGGGGACGTAGCGCCGAAGGCGAGTTTTCCGCCTTGCGCGGTACACTTGTTCGTACCGCCCCTCGGCCAATCTCCTTCTGCCTTGACGCGTGTGTCCGCATGTCGGACAAAAATTCAACTCCTGCCTGTGCGCAGGCGGAAGCCTCGGTGGATCCTCCGCCGGTGCGGAACTCCATCCTCCTGTGCACAGGCGTTCGCCTGTGCGCAGGCGAACTCCGTCCGCGGCGCTGCGCTGGCGCGGAAGGCGTTGACCGTGGTCAGCCGTCTCCGTCCAGTCTGTCCGTTCCTTGTCTCTCCGTCGGCGCTTCCGCCGCCGCAACTCCGTCCGTCCAAGAGCGCATCCACCCGTGCCGTCCGCACGGTCCGTACCTTATTGGATTACTCTGGCGGCTCTTCCGACGTACGCTGCGCTGCGCTGGCGCGGAAGGCGCCGTACACTTTCTACCTCACAAGGCGCATTTCTAGGGCCCAAGGCGGATTTCCCGCCGACGCCGAAGTGCCTGTGCACAGGCAAACGCCTGTGCGTAGGCGGACTTCGCGCCTTCCCTAACCCTACTTCGCCTGTGCACAGGCGAACGCCTTCGTCCGCGCATAGGACAAAACTTGAATCCCCCTTCCGCGTAGGCGGAATTCGCGCCGGTGGCGAACTCCTTCCGCCGTAGGCGACCGCCTCCGTTTCTTCCAGTAGCGATAACTCCCTAAGTCCTCGTCCGTTCCAAGCGCTCTTGGGCTCGTTAGAATCAGCGCGTCGAGCTCTTTCCAACCGGACCCTAACTTGGTCAAGGCGCCCGAGGGTTTACCTAATTACGGGTGTTTCCCTACAGCCGCGGCCGCAACCTCCGAAGGCGGGTTTTGCGCCTTGCGCCGTAGAGATCCTAACTGCGGAGCTCGCAGGGAGGGTGGTGCCTGTGCTTGCTGCGGCACCCCAAATCCCAGATTCTACAAGATCCCTCGAGAATCCCCGCGATCTTCCGGATTCACTCTGTTTTGATGTACCGAAGGCTATTTACAATGCTGCCAGGATACAGTTTTCCAAAAAATGTTTTAATTTTCTCAAAATTGCCAAAAGTGGGGTACCACAGTGGGAGAGGTTGTTTAGATTCCTGCATAATGGTGGAATTCTACTGTGTTAGAGTAATGATGAGCCGACAAAAAGTCATCAAAGGCGTATGTCAGTATCAATCGGCTCGGAAATCTTTTATACTAGAATTAAAAGACAATTTTGGAAGAAGTAGTCCAGTAAGTTTGACATGAAGTAACAATGGAATTTTATACACTGATGGTGATAAAATAGAGGAGAATTTATCAAGAGAAAGGATTAGAAATTTAATCAAAAGTATAAGGTGATTTTTACACTTAAAAGAATGAAATTTGGGATAATTACAGTAGCCTCACAAGATTTTGATCAATAAATTATATATCAAAGAAATTCGAAAATGTGCGTTTTTTTTTATTTCACTTGGTTGGATGCATGTTGAGTAAATATTGGTTACAATAAGCTGTTATGAAGATGCAAAATTATTGACTTTCAAAGAATTATTATAAACACTATTTCTTTTACTACATAAGAAATTTACTCTATAAAACTTCTTGAAGGAGGTATTATTTCATGAAAAATGTGAAAAATATTTTTGTGAATTTTAGTATTGATTGAAGCCGCGGATTGACCATATTATCATTTGGAAACTTTGAAATTTTTTTCATATTATGTTGGCTTCATATCTCTGATATGTGTGATTTGAATTTTTAAGTTTTGAATCTTGCACTTTGTATTTTCTACCAGCCCTCTAGTACATCTTTCGGCTTCTTTGAAAGAGTTGTTTTCACCACTTTAGGGCTTTTTCATACTAGCTCTTTGCCACGCATTTTTGTAGCAGTATTTATTCAATAGTGTGACCATCATTGTAGTTGTCTTTTTTCAATGTTATGTGCATCTTCGTAACAATACTTTCTAATAATTTTAATTCTATTTGTACCAGCATTTTTTAATCCATTTGGACATCTTCATAGCAAGTTGTAACAGTGGTCAATAAACTCATTCCAAGATGAAAATAATATGATCAAAATGATTGGATAACATGCTGCGAAGATGCCTAAACATATGATAAATTGCTATTACTTGATGAAGATGTGCTTTATCTTGATGATGTATTTGATATCATTTAAATATATTGTATCATCAATTTAATAACAATTGAATGACATTTTCAGAAGCTTTAAATTGTGAATACTTCTTGGAACATTTTGGTTGAGTCATCAAACTTCTGCAGTGGATTGAAATACCAAATAAGAAATGTCATGCAATTTAGATTATTCAAATGTTCGAAAGTTATATTTTGGAACTATCTAGGTTAGGAAAAATTACTTTTTATTCTCACTAGATGAAATATATATTCCTTTTTTTAAGCACATTTTGACATTCAAGGGAGATTGAAGTTTTTTTATAATGACATGTAAAAAACAGTAGCCAACCAGAAGTTGAATCAATGTAGAGATAATAGTTAATTTATCAGCAAAGAAAGAACTTGTAGAGAAAAGATTTCGTTAAGTTGATCTTTTCAATTTATTATACTTGTGTCTAATCACAAATTATTACAAGTCATATTATTTCAACTACAAGAAATTAAAGAATAGGTATAAATCATTGCACTAAAGACCCATTTGTTGGTAAAATTTTGGAAAAAGACGAAAGATGTATGTATCAAACCTGATATATTGGAAGAAAAAAACTGTAGTGTTTTAAAAGAAATTTTCTTAACAAAAAATCATAATTTTAATAATGCATATGACTTATTATCATTTATCATACTCAAAAGTATTATGAAGACTTTGCGCGAAGTAACAAAATATTTTGGAAAGAAGAAAAAATTGTTCTCAAATATACAAAGAAATTCTTTAGACTAGCTTGGCAAAACAGGTTTAAGAAAAAGTGTGGTTAAAATAGAATAATGCATACGCTGTGTTATCAATGAAAATATTTATCAAGGTGACAAGATTTGAAAAGTTGTGCATAAATTCAAAGGCAAAATATTGCTTCATGATTTGTGGTTGAATAATGGACTATTGAAGTATTGATTTCTAAAGAGACAACACTGAAGCCATCAATGGAGATGTGTTATTATTGGATGAAAAGATCCGATAAATCTAAGTATACACATGTTTATATTGCTAAGACGCAATCTAAAGCATGGGTAGAATTACAGAGAAGAATTGAAGAAATAAACGTAGATGAAGAATTCTAGGTGAATCAATTTAATAGAATATAGCTTAGACATGTTAACTACTAGCATATTTTATCTCAGGTCTAACTTATATACAAATTTTTGATAACTCATTATGTTTATAGAGTATTGAGTTTCATCTATACTCAAAAGTTTAAATACATTATTACACAAATTTTTCATTCATCATTCAACACAAAACCTTAAGTTTTCATTCAAAAGACAAATGCTTACAACAAGACCTCTGAAAATTTATTTGAGAATATATTTTTTACCTCTCTATGTAACGTATTCTAAAAAGATTAATCTTGGTATATATTTAATAACAGAAATATTACAAGGCAACATATCATTGGTCTAACTGGATTTTATTTCTTACTTTTCTTGAATTGAGCTGGCGAGAGTTTGAAACTTCTGATATTTTAAATTGCCATTTAATCCAAATTTTGACTAAGTCTAACAAATGAAAATTCTACTTTTTAATCAACCCAATCAAAATTAACATGCTGTCAAAATCTTATTTTTTTTATATTTAAACTTTGATAGGATAAAAGATATTGATTACATTACACGCTTTGCAAGGAATACTAGTTTGAAACGAATTTGTCAAAAATCTTGTGACATTTTTGCGAACAAAAAAAATCACTCTCTCAAATATAAATTCCAGATTTAACTTTGGATCAAATTTCTTATCTAAAGATATATTTCATTTTCAACTTTAGATCAATTGTTTCTATGCAATCAATTTTTTTTTACTTTGTAAAAATTCGTTGTAAATTTTAAATTTCTTTATTATTTTTTCAGAATTTCACTCATGAATCAATCCTTGCTATTAAACTTAATTTCTATGAAAATTATTACATTCCACTGATCTACTTGATCCTCTAGAAGCTTTTTTGTCCTTGACATGAGATGAAGACATGCGATTCTGGACCTTGAAACTTCTCAATTTTCAACCTGTCACTAAGGTCAACTTTTGACTTGTTCTTACTTATGAAAATTATACTTTTTAATAAAATCATGTAATTAAATTTAATCTTCATTATAATCTAAAATTTGATAGATACAAAATGAAAATGCTCTACCTTACTTACAAATGTATTTCAATTATTCTGCCAAGTTTAGACCAAAGTTACAATAATCTAATCTTTAAATTAAGAATAAATTTTCATTCAGTGTGTACATAGTGTTTTTAAGTAAACTTTGAAGCCCAAGTAAAAATTACTTTCAAATCATTAGTTGATTGCAAAATTAGCACCAAAATTTTACTTTTTTGAGCTTAATTAGGCTAAATTATGCTTTTTAGCACATGATAAGCATAATTAAAATTCAAAAAATTAGAGAATACTATCTTCCACAAAGAAAATAATATACCAGTACAATTCAAAGTAACATTGTAGTTATCTTTTTAAAAAAACTTTTTTTGGTTCGCACAAACAATACAGAAAAAATAAATTATATAAAAAGACAATTGCAGGCCAAAGCGATTGTCACACCAGCCGGATTTTCTTGAGTTTAAAATATAGCGTAGAAAACATTGAGAAGAGTGAATAAAAGTATTAAAATTCAAATATCAAAGGGAATAATTCGCAAATCAATTAAGTTGAGTATTGTGTCTAGGAATTAAATTGACTTCGAATTTTGTGTGAGGCAGTTGATCTAGCAAAGATCATAATTCTGATTATTTCATCACATAGAGAGGTGATACCTAAATCCTGGATAGGTGTATCAAAATATTTTCCAGGACGAGAGAAGTAAATACACATGTGATATTTAGAAACTCGAAACGAGATAGAAGTTTACGAGAAGAGTGAAAATATTTTACAACATTGCTCGATATTTTATTCATGACTGATGACTCATCAGCGATGAGTGAGGAAAGGGAAGACATGTTATCTTCAGGGTTCGTGAGTGCAGAGTTCCAAGTTCCAGCCGCCTTTCATAGTTTTGGTTAGGGTTATCTGGCGTGGCCCTTGGCGTTCGAGACACCCCGCGAGGGGACGCGGGGTGTCTCGAACCCTGACTGACGGCAGATATTTGACTGCAAGGGCCTAATGCAAGAGTTCTCCCCTCAATATATAAAGCTATTGCTCGACGTTGATGAGCTCCTTGCTGCCCACCTCCAAACTCTACACGAAGACAATGACAGCGTATACGCGAGAGGCGCGTTTACGCATGAAATGCGCGTCTAACGGTGTCTCGAACCCTGACTGACTGACTGCAGATATTTGACTGCAAGGGCCTCAAGCTAGGGTTCTCCCTCAATATATAAAGCTATATATACACGTCAATATATAAGTACGCTGATGAGCTCTTTGCTGCCCCCAACCAAACTCTGCACGATGCAATAACAGCGTCTACATCCACACCTTTGGCCAGCCGACCGTCCTCATCTGTGAACTTTACTGCGAAACCACCGTTCTTCACGACCAGCGAAAGATTCCGACTTGACGAGGCGCACACTTGGTTATGTTTCTTTCCTCCTTTCTCACTCGCATACGAACATGACTGCCAAACTCCCAGCCCGGCTCTCAGTAATGCGCCCAATGCACCAGGGGGCAACGCCAGATAACCTCTAGATAGCATGTCGAAATGCGTTGTTTTTTTACTGCTAATTGTTATCATCTGTATCCGCAAAACATCCATACCGGAGAACTTTTGGGAGTTAAAATCCCAATTGCATTCATTCTTACTATCCCAAACAATAAAAGGGGGCTGGAACTCTGTGCGGTTAATTGAAAAAATACCTTTTGAGGAGACTTATGATTTGAACCGTTGAGGTATTCTGGAAAGAATATAGAACTCAATACTAGGAATAGACTTCAAGATGATATGACGGTTAGTTTTGTAATAACCCACTAAAGGCTAAAATTGCAATATAGTGGTAGAAAGGTCGAACCCACAGGGACAGAGGAACACACAGGGTACAAAGTGTCACATTTAACAGACTATTGAGGAGTTTGAATTCTCAGGCGACTGTCACTCCCAAAAATACTGCAAGTGTTCACTCGGAACTCACTCGGAGGTCGCACAGTGCAGCGTACAACACACACACACACACACCTGAAACTACAGAACCACAACCCAGAGATCGGTTAGGACCTCTACTCAAGATTTCAGGGGGGGAAGTCTCTCGCAAATACACTCAGCGAATCTGCGGGTAGTGACTCCCAACTCCGGCTTTTACAACCCTTCCACTAGCATTCTGCTAGCGTAGGGAACCCGGCTCGGACTTCCTACTTCGGATCGAAGTCACTCACACGCGGTGAACAACACTCTCAACTCACAAAACACGCAGAGAACACAACGCACGGAAGAACTCACTGAGAAACGTTCCAGTAGCACACCATAACAGTCTATTGAAGAGTTTGAATTCTTAGGCACTTGTCATTCCCAGAAATACTACAAGGGTTACCCCGAAGGCACCTGCTGCAGCGTAACCTGAATTTACAACCAAGGCTTACACGAAGTAGCAAAACTTCACTTTGCCATTCAGGGGAAAATCCCGAAGGTGAACAATCAGGAACAGTCACTCGAAAGTGTAAGGGGGAAACTGTTCAAGTATCTAACTCGTCACTGGCTCTAAGCATCGGCAGTCACCCGCAGGTGTAAATCCGAACTACTCAAGTCTCTAACCAATGTACCAGCTCTGAACATTCGGCCAAAGGCCTTCAGCTACACAATGCGGATCGCTAAGGTGTAGCTAAGGTGTAGCGTGGTGACAGAACTAAGGACACAAACACGCAGAGAAAATGAGTTCCTGATCTGCACTTCCGAAACTGGAAAAATCCTAAGGCAAGACGCCTTGAACTACTTTATTCATTCTAAGTCCTAACTAGCACTACACTACACTATACTACACGCCTGCACGGAACCACGCTACACTACACTCCGCAGAACCTGTGCTTCGCCTCCTGCGCAACGGACTGCCGCGCACTAACTCTCTACCCTGCCAGTCCTCATGTAGTAACCCACTAAAGGCTAAAACTGCAATATAGTGATAGAAAGGTCGAACCCACAGGGACAGAGGAACACACAGGGTACAAAGTGTCACGTTTAACAGACTATTGAGGAGTTTGAATTCTCAGGCGACTGTCACTCCCAAAAATACTGCAAGTGTCCACTCGGAGCGCACTCGGAGGTCGCACAGTGCAGCGTAACACACACACACACACACACACCTGAAACTACAGAAACACAACCCAGAGATCCGTTAGTACCTCTACTCAAGATTTCAGGGGGAAAGTCTCTCGCGAGTGCACTCGGCGAAGCTGCGGGTAGTGACTCCCAACTCCGGCTTTTACAACACTTCCACTAGCTTGCTGCTAGCGTAGGAAACCCGGTTTGGACTGCCTACTTCGGATCGAAGTCACTCATACGCGGTGAACAACACTCTCAACTCACAAAACGCGCAGAGAACACAGGTCCGCACTGAAGGACTCACTGAGTAACATTCCAGTAACACACCATAACAGTCTATTGAAGAGTTTGAATTCTCAGGCACTTGTCATTCCCAGAAATACTACAGGGGTTACCCCAAAGGCACCTGCTGTAGCGTAATCTGAATTTACAACCAAGGCTTACACGAAGTAGCAAAACTTCACTTTGGCATTCAGGGGAAAAATCCCGAAGGAGTACAATCAGGAACAAACACTCAAAGGTGTAGGGGCGAAACTATTCAAGTATCTAACTAGTCACTGGCTCTTAGCATCGGCAATCACCCGCAGGTGTAGATCCGAACTACTCAAGTCTCTAACCAATGTACTAGCTCTAAACATTCGGCCGAAGGCCTTCAGCTACAAAATGCGGAACGCCAAGTTGTAACTCCTCTTGCGTGGTGACAGAACTAAGGACACAAACACGCAGAGAAAATGAGTTCCTGATCTGCACTTCCGAAATTGGGAAAGAACCCAAGGCAAGACGCCTTGAACTACTTTATACCTTCTAAGTCCTAACTAGCACTATACTGCACTACGCTACACGCCGGCACAGAACCACGCTACACTACACTCCGCGGAACCTGTGCTTCGCCTCCTGCGCGACGGACTGCCGCGCACAAACTCCCTACCCTGCCAGTCTTCAGCTCGACTGCGCAGTCCCAACCGCTGCAACGCCGCGGACACCTCCGCCTTGAGGGTGGACATGGTATCCCGCGCCTTCGACAGAAAAGAGTCTAACTTCTTCGCCACCCGCCGCCGACTCCTACTGTCACCTGACAACAAACCGGCTGCACGAAGCTCCAACTCACGCAGTGTGAGTTTCTCCTGCGCCGCCACTTCCCAGTGGGCGTAACCCTTGAGACAGTGGGCGACTCGCCTCGCCATCTCCTCCTTCGTGCGATCTGCCTCTCGTTTGCGATCATCTTCAATTACCACCAACTGCGATTCGGCCTCCGCACGCTGAGCTCTCAATTCCCCGCACTCCGACTGCAACCTGCGGATTAAATCCTCATCCGCCTGTCGTGCGAGCTGACACTCCGCCAACAACCGCGTCTGCCGCACGAGCTCCTCTGACAAAACCTGATTCTGAGTCTTCTAAGAAATTAGTTCTTCCGTGGTCTTCACCACATCCCTGGTGAGCTCTTCCAGTCTCGCCTGCTTCAATGCGTCATAGTGGGTGTGCGACTTCCGCACGAGATTATACTGTCCCCACAAACACGCATGCTTCTTTCATAAATCCTTGAGTTCCCGATCCACCCTAGCTAGTAGCTTGCTAGTGTGGACTTTAGTGCGAGTCCGCCAGCGCACTAACTCGATGTAGGACCCCGGCTAGAGTGGATCGGCATATTTATCAAATTTGCGATCCAAGTACCTCAGCAGAGGTATTACCTGCTCAGAGAGCGCCGCCGCCGGCGCTCCAACAATTTCCTCCTCCTCCTCCTCGGTGTCTCCTGATCCAGACATTGCTTATGTGGAGCCTCCTTCGTCATCATCCGAGGAAAGGATTTCGGTCGCCATTGATTGCGTTGGCGACTGACCCGAGTGAGGCTACGCGTCGCCTACGGGTGCTGCCGCCGATGGCACTCCTGCAGCTTCGCTGCTCCCCGCTAAAATGTCCAAGGCGGTGGGTGAATGTGGCCGTGCTACATCCCCATCACCCGCCTGCCGCTCGTCGACCGTGTCCTCTTCGCCGCCGACGTCCGTCGCCGAAAGCGATCGAGCGGAATGTGTCTGTGCGGGGTGTAATTGCGCATCGCGCACCCGAATTTCGTCCCGCGGACAGACAATCTGCTCCTCCGTTAGGTCCTGCGTGAGGACTGCGTCTGGCCTGCGCGTAGGCGCAAGTACCGGCGCCTGATCCGCCTAAGGCGCAGCGCCGAAGGCGTCTATCGCCAAAGGCGACAGAACCGAAGGCCGCTCGCCCGATGTACCTGGCCCCGAAGGCCCTACCGCCGAAGGCGCATCTGCCGGCGGATTACCCGCCAAAGGTGCGGTCTCCGCACGCTCCCTGCTCAAAACTCGTTGACCCGAAGGCCCTGGCGCCGAAGGCGCAAATCGCGGCGCGTTATACGCCGGAGGGTCTGGTCCCGAAAGCCCTTGACCCGAAGGCAGATCCTCCGCCGGCTCCTTCCCTTTCCTACGTTTTATCGGGGGTGAATCCTGCCTACTCGTAGGCGGCCGCCCGTGCGTAGGCGAACTTTCTCTACCTACGCGTAGGCGGAGGTCCACGTCCGCTTGAGGTCGCCTATCCGCTGGAAATCGCCTGTGCGTAGGCGGAACACTCGTCCGCATCGCACGTGGCAACTCCGGAGGCCCTTGGCCCGAAGGCCGCCTCTCGTCCGTCGGAGGTGTAGCGTGGTCCGCCGCTCCTGCGGACGTCCGCGCTCTCTCGATCCTCTCCGGCGACGCACTTCCCTTCTCCGTGGCGATCGTCGCCGTGTCCGCGCTGCTGGCTGGTAACACAAGCCTGCGCGCCTTCTGCTTCGGCCGGCTGCACACTTCGTGCAGTGGCCGCTGTCGTATGGGAGGAGTGGGTTCTCGATGCTGCTCCTCCTCTGACTCCTCTCTCCATCGACGCTTCCGCGGCACTCTTGCTGCGGGTGTGCTTCTTCCCTCGTCCCTCCGTGTCGGTGGAGTAGAAGCTGGTGAGTCCTCTGCATCGGTGTCGACCTCGTTATCCCGCACATACTTCCCGGGATGGTCGATGGACAATGGCGGAAAGCGAGCGAGCTCCAGAGCGGTCAGACAATTCCTCTGCCGATAGAAATTTATCAAGAAAGGGGAGAGGTGATTGAGAGTTCCCCCCTTCTCCTCGAATGCGTGCTGTCGCATCACTCTGTGCGGGATGCTCGCCCAGTGAACTAGAGCCCCCTCCAAGATGAGCTCCACAAAAGAAACCTGCCACAAGGTGATGTATGAGGTGCGGTGTGGCTGCAGCAATTGCAGCAGCGCTGCCTCTAAAGTTCGGCGAAAGCGATCTTTGTAGTCGCGGATCTTGTACCCATTCTTGGTAGACCTCTCCCGTTTGAACAATTCCACAAATTGCACCTCGTCCTGCTTCGACACCTTGACGCTCTCACTATCAAAGAGGAGGTACCCGTCGATGCCGGCACACCTCCCCAATGCCTGCGCCCAATTCTGGACGGTCCACCGATCTACATGCGGACGCAATCCGCGCGTAGGTGGTCGATGTGGCTCCAGCCATTTGCGCACCATGTCCACACAAATGTAATTCCATCCCCACAGCAGGAAATCAAGCTTTCTTGCAATCAGCCGCTCCTCGTAGGCACGCAATCCGTTCTGTGGAAGCCGGAGCGGCAGCATCCGCAATCTGTTTAGCTTCGACATCGCGTTCTTGAAATTTGCCTGCTCGCCAACTCTCTCTCTGCTCCGCTCGAGCTTCTTGCTCCCTCTGCAAACTCTAATCTCCCTCAATTCCGAATCGCGCGCACTCAATTCTCTCTCAGTCAACAAGTAATCCTCCGCGCGGCGATGTCTAGAATGTTTAACAGCTAGCAGGTGGACGCGCGCAGCTCGCACTAGAAAATGAAATCGCGAATTCAAGAATGGGGCGTCCTCCGCCTCCTGGTCGAAGGTCATGGTCGGCTCTCGGTCGTGAGGGTCGAATCACTTGATGGCCGCGCCGGCTCCGCGCTATAACGGCCTCCTCTCTCACACGCGGCTTCACGCTCCGCCGACGCCGATTTAACTCACACGCTCGAATTGGCAAATTTGAACTCCGCTAGCGTACTACGCAGCGGACACGGGTGCGCAGCGCCGAAGGCGGATTTCTCGCCTTGCGCGCTACACTCGTTCGTACCACTCTTCGGCCAATCCCCCTCCGCCGAAGGCGATCGTCCGCGCATCGGACAAAAGTTGAACTCTCTTCTGCGTAGGCGGAATCTCCGCCAGCGCGGAACTTCATCTGCATGTGTGTAGGCGCTCGCCTACGCGTAGGCAAATTCCGTCCGCGCTGCTGCGCTGGCGCCGAAGGCGTTGACCGCCGTCAACAGGCTCCGTCCAGTCTGTCCATTTCTTGCCTCTCCGTCGGCGCTTTTGTCGCCGTAACTCCGTCCGACCGAAGGCGCACTCATCCGTTCCGTCCGTACGGTCCGTACGGATTTTACCACTCCGGTGGGTCCTCGCCCGTCCGCGCTGCTGCGCTGGCGCCGAAGGCGCCGTACAATTTCTAACCCCGAAGGCGCATTTCTAGGGCCGAAGGCGGATTTCCCGCCGACGCCGAAGCGCCTGTGCGTAGGCGGTCTTCGCTCGTCTGCCTGGGCAGAGGTTTCCTCGCCTACGCGTAGGTGACATTCGCGGCGGACATCGCGCCGACGTCAAACCCTATTTCGCCTACGCGTAGGCGAACTGCCTTCGTCCGCGCATAGGACAAACTTTCCTCGCCTACTCGTAGGCGAGAAGCTGAGTATCTTGCGACCTTCATAACTCCCGGAGTCCTCATCCGTTCGTGGCGTTCTTGGGCTCGTTAGAATCAACGCGTCGAGCTCTTTCCAACAAGACCCTAACCAAGTCGAGGCGTTTGGGAATTGACCAAATTCTGAAGGATTCCTCCAGCCCCAAAGGCGGATTTTGCGCCTTGCGCCAAAGGGTTTATTCCTTCAAAGCCCGCATGTAGGGTGGTGTCCGTTCCCGACGTTGCACCCAACTCCTGGATTATACAAGTTCTCTCGAGAATCTCTGCGAACTTATAATTTCACTCTGTTTTGATGCACCGAGGCTATTTACACTGCTGCCGCGGTACAGTTTTCCAAAAATGTTTTAATTTCCTCAAAAATACCAAAAGTGGGGTACCACACCTCAGCTCGACTTTGCAGTCCCAAACGCCACAACACCGCGGAAACCTCCGTCTCAAGGATGGCCATGGTGTCCCGCGACCGTGACAGAAAAGAGTCTAGCTTCTTCGCCACTCGCCGCAGACTCCGACTGTCACCTGTCAACAACCCGGCTGCACGAAGCTCTAACTCGCGAAGTGTGAGTTTCTTCTGCGCCACCACTTCCCAGTGAGCGTAACCCCTGAGATAGTGGGTGACTCGCCTTGCCATCTCTTCCTTCGTGCGATCTGCCGCCCGCATTTGACTAGTCAAAGTCATCCACTAGTTCCTCCTCTGTAGGCTGGGTCCACAATCTGGATAAGTAATCCGCGTTTTCGTGGTGCACCCCCTTCCTGGTCTATACCGTGTAGGTAAACTCCTGCAGCAACAGCACCCATCTGGCTATCCGGCCACACAGATCTGCTTTCTTTACTAGATGGTGCAAAGCGTAGTGATCCACATGGAACACAAACTCGTAGAAGATTAAGTAGTGTCTGAACTTCTTGCACGAATACACCATTCCCAACGCCTCTCTCTCCGTCGTGGTATACTTCCTTTCTGCTAGCGATAGCTGACGGCTTGTGAGCACAAAACTGTGCTCACATGTCTTTTTACCCTTATGAGAGTTGAAAGTTTGGTTTTAAGCTCTTGCAAAATTATGCTTGGGGTTTTCTGGAAGTTTCTGCAAGATTAGGAGTTGGTGTGATGGTTAGGGGGCAAGAGGTGCGAAAGGAGGCCTTCGGGGCAAGGTCTTCGGCGAAGTGCCTTCGGTGAAGTCCCTTCGGGGAAAGGCCTTTGGCGAAGGAGTGAAACTCTCATAACGTTTTTAATGTGTGACGCCTTGACTCAGTTAGGGTCTTGTTAGAAAGAGCTCGCGACGCTCGTTCCAACAAGACCAAGAACTCTTGAAACGGATAAGGCAGCACCGAGTTAGGAGCGGCAGAAGTTTCTGATATGGAGGGCCTTCGGCGGCCTACGCATAGGCGGCCTGTGCACAGGCGGCCTATGCACAGGCAAACGCCTTCGGCGGAAAGGTAAAACCGTGATAACGTTTTCAATTCTTAGCGGTTTGCGTTGGTTAGGGTCTCGTTGGAAAGGGCTCAACAAGCTTGTTCTAACGAGCCCAAGAACGCTTGGAACGGATGAGGACTTAGGGAGTTATGACTATCGGAAGATACGTAGACGTTCGCCTTCCGCGCACGACTGGGACACCAAGTTACCAGCCGCTTTTTGGGCATACCGAAGTGCAGAGAAAGTCATCACCCGACAGACGCCTTACTTTCTGGTATATGGGCAGCATCCAATATTACCTATCGAATTCGAGATACCCACACAGCGAACCTTAGATAAGAGGAGGCTGGATGCGGAAAAAAGTCAGATCTACCGACTGCAAGAAGTCATGGCGCTGGAAGAGGGACGTCAGGAGGCGGAAGATCGAACAAAACAACTGCAGCTCAGACGGAAGGAGAAGTACGATCGGAGGATCAGGCCAGTATTACTACAGAAGGGCGACTTGGCCCTGCTCTATGACAGCAGACATGCCCGATTTCCAGGCAAGCTACACTTGAGATGGATGGGGCCCTACAAGGTGATCGAAGTTTTCTCGAATGGCTCGATCCAGCTCGCAGAATTGACAAGGGAATGGCTAGGCACCCGCGTGAACGGGTGGCGTCTGAAGAAATACCACATGTAAATGTTCGCGTGGGCGCTCACAATTGATGAGGGGGGCATGTGGTAACACACTTTTTGTTTTTTTCGCGGAATTTAAACAATTTTGAAAAAAAAATACTGAAGCAGCACTGTAGTTAGGAAATGGTACGTTAAATAGAGTGAATTGAGTAGATCGCAGGTCACGAAGAATCACGGAGTTGGGCGCATCGGCGCCTTCGGCAACAGCTCCTTTGCTGAGGTGTCTTTACCCACACGCCTCCGGTGCATAGGGAAGGTACGCTTTTGGCACAGACACCTCTGGAGGAGATGTCGCTGAAGACGTCAGAAGCCGGCAAGGACCTCTGAATGCTTCCGACCTGGAGTGCGCCTTCGGAGATGCGCTGTTGGCGCAGGAGAGAAACCTTCATAACGATCAGGATTCACGGTAGTTCTATTTGATTAAGGTCTCATTGGAAAGAGCTGGGGACGCTCGTTCTAACGAGCCCAAGAACGCCTGAGGTGGATCAGGGACGAGGAAGTTATGAGCATCGGTAAACTTGCATCCGGCGATGCGCTGTTCGCGCTAGGATTCACCTTCGGGAAGGACCCCCGTACGCCTTCGGCGATGCGCCTTCGGCAGAACCACGAGCTCATGAGAGGAGATCAAGTCGGAGGCGGAAGCGCCTTTGGCGGCTGTGCGGCGGAAGAGAAGCGCCGACCTGATGTACGCCTCCGGCGTTGCGCGGACAAGCGGATGCGCTGGCGCTAGAAGGAGGCGTAATTCGCGCCGGCGGGATACGCGCTTTCGGCGACATGCGGGGCAGAATGGACAAAAGAAGTTGTACAAGTACGTGTCGGCGTAATTCGCGCCAACTTGATGTACGCCTCCAGCGAGGCGCCGGCGGAGAAGAAGTAAGCCTTTGGCGATACACCTCCGGCGATGGGCAGGTTGGGAAAAGACAAAATAATCGGAGCGTACGCTCCACCTCGGCGAACTCCATACCGGCGTACACCTTCGGCGAGTATTACGCCTTCGGCGAACTCGAGGTCGGAAGCCCTCGGCGATGACGAACTAAGAGCCGGCGGACGATGGCGGCGGGAGAATTCAACGTTCAAGCATGCGAGTGCGCGCAATGCGGAGGCGTGAATTCGAGCATGCGAGGGAGAACCGTTAGGCCGCATAGCCGGCTGCGTAATCAAGTGGGATTGTACCCACTGCCTATGAAGAGCGTTGTGCGATCTTGATTTCAGAGAAGAAAAGTCTGCTCTCCACTCTCATTCTCTCATTCTTGATTTTGAGTTTTCTAGCTTCAAAGCTTGAGGCGTGCAGCTCAATCGGGCGGAGAGATCTTCAGTGAGTTGGAGAGAGTGCAGGAATCAGTGAGCAGGAAGGAGTGCGTAGCAACCAGGCGCGCGGAGGCTAATTGCGCGAGGATCTTGACGGACCCTCCAGAGAGTTGGAGAGTAGAGAAATTGAGCGCGCAAGGGAGGAGAGAGCAATTTCAGTTAGTGTCTGAGCGGCCGACGCGCAGCGGCGATTGTGAGAGATCGAGCGGAAGGAAAGAGCGTCTGTGTGTGCAGGAGGGAGCAAGAAATATGTCGAAGGTCCCTTAGCTGCAAGTGTCTCCACTCAGAGTGCCGCAGATCGGTCTGCGCGCATTCCAGGATGTGTTGACGAAGTTGAGGCTTGATTTCCTCCTGTGGGGATGGAATTGGACGTGTCCGGAGATAGTGTGCGAATGTTTGCGGGAGAGACACCAGCCCGTGCGCGGATTCCGCCCCCATCCAGAGCGGTGGGACATTAGTCACTAGGCGCAGGTATTAGGAAGGTGTGTAGGCGAGGAAGGAAATCTCCTCTTCAAGGCCGAAAGCGTGAAGGTGTCAAAGGAGGAAGAGAACTCCTACAATGATCTTTTCAAGGTTGGCAGACATCCCAAGAACGGCTTCCGGACGCGGGATTACAAAGATCAATTGCGGAGAAATGTCGCGACTGCATTGCTTCAAATATTGCAGCCGACCAAGACCGCCTACATTGTAATAACCCACTAAAGGCTAAAACTGCAATATAGTGGTAGAAAGGTCTGCGGTACCCCACTTTTGATAATTTTGAGGAAATTAAAACATTTTTGGAAAACTGTACCCTGGCAGCAATGTAAATAGCCTTCGGTGCATCAAAACAGAGTGAATTCGGAAGATCGCAGAGATTCTCGAGGAATCTCGTAAAATCTAGGAGTTGGGTGCAGCGGTAAGGACGGGCACCACCCTCCCTGCGAGCTCTGCAGTTAGGATCCCTACGGCGCAAGGCGCAAAACCCGCCTTCGGCGCTGCGTCCGCGGCGGTAGGGAAATCCTTCATAATTATGTCAACCCCCAAACGTCTTGACTTAGCTAGGATCTCGTTGGAAAGAGCTCGATGCGGTGATTCCAACGAGCCCAAGGACGCCAACGACGGATAAGGACTCCGGGAGTTATGAAGGTTGTAAGATACTCAGCTCTTCGCCTGTGCGCAGGCGGAGAAGTTTTGTCCTATGCGCAGACGAAGGAAGTTCGCCTGCGCACAGGCGAAATAGGGTTTGAGGTAGGCGCAAAGTTCGCCTACGCACAGGCGTGCGCCTATGCACAGGCGCTTCGGCGTCGGCGGGAAATCCGCCTTGGGCCCTAGAAATGCGCCTTGTGAGGTAGATATTGTACGGCGCCTTCTGCGCCAGCGCAGCGCCGCGGACGACCAAGGAGCCGCCAGAATAGTAAAATCCGTACGGACCGTGCGGACGGGACGGATGTATGCGCTCTTGGACGAACGGAGTTGCGGCGGCGAGAGCGCCGACGGAGAGACAAGGAACGGATAGTCTGGACGGAGTCGGTTGACCGCGGTCAACGCCTTCCGCGCCAGCGCAACAATGCGGACGGACTTCGCCTGTGCACAGGCGAGCGCCTGTGCACAGGAGGGTGAAGTTCCGCGCCGGCGGAGAATCCGCCGAGGAGTCCGCCTGCGCGCAGGCGGGAGTTGAACTTTTGTCCGACATACGGACACACGCGCGGAGGCAGAAGAGGATTGGCTGAGGAGCGGTTCGAACGAGGGTACCGCGCAAGGCGGAAAATCCGCCTTCGGCGCTGCGCACCCATGTCCGCGGCGTAGTACGCTCGCGGAGTTCAAATTCGCCAATTCGAGCGTGAGAGTTTAATCGGCGACAGCGGAGCGTGAAGCCGCGCGTGAGAGCGGAGACCGTTTCAGCATAGAGCCGACGCGGCCATCAATTGAGTCGTCCTCCACGAGCAAGAGCCGACCATGACCTTCGACCGGGCGGCGGAGAGCGTCCCATTCTTGAATTCGCGATTCCATTCTCTAGTGCGAGCTGCGCGCGTCCATCTGCTGGCTGTTAAGCATTCTCGACATCGCCGCGCAGAGGATTTCTTGGTGATTGAGGGAGAAGTGAGTGCGCGTGATTTGGAATTGAGGGCGATTAGAGTTTGCCGAGGAAGAAAGGAGCTCGAGCGGAGCGGAAGTAGAATGAGCAAGCGGGCGAACTCCAAGAACGCAATGACGAGACCGGGCCGATTGCGGATGCTGCCGCTCCGTCTACCACAGAACGGGCTACGCGCTTTCGAGGAGCGCCTGATAGCAAGAAAGCTCGATTTCTTGCTATGGGGATGGAACTACATCTGTGCGGATATGGTGCGCGAGTGGCTAGAGCCACAGGGACCACCTTCGCGCGGATTGCGTCCGCATGTTGATCGGTGGACAGTCCAAGATTGGGCGCAGGCATTGGGGAGATGTGCCGGCATGCCAGGGCACCTCCTCTTCGACAGTGAGAGCGTCAAGGTGACCAAGCAGGAAGAGGCGCAATTTGTGGAGCTGTTCAAGAACGGGAGGTCTACCAATAATGGGTACAAGACCCGCGATTACAAGGATCGATTCCGCCGGACTTTGTCCGCGGCGCTGCTGCAATTACTGCAGCCACACCGCGCCTGCTACATCACATTGTGGCAGGTCTCTTTTGTGGAGTGCATCATCGAGGGAACTCCAATTCACTGGGCGAGCATCCTGCACAGGGTGATGCGACAGCACGCTTTTGAGGAGAAGGGGGGAACTCTAAACCATCTCTCTCCTTTCCTCATCAATTTTTATCGACAGCGGAATTGTTTGACAGCGGCGGGGCTTGCGCGTTTCCCGCCGTTGTCCGTCGACCATCCCGGGAGGTATGTGCGGGAGAATGAGGTCGACACTGATGCAGAGGAGTCACCGACTTCTACTCCGTCAAGGAGGAGGGACGAAGGGAGGAATACTCCTGCAGCACGAGCGCCGCGGAAGCGGCGATGGAGAGAGGAGTCCGAAGACGAGCAGCATCAAGAACCCTCTGCTCCCATTCAACCGCGGCCGTTGTACGAGTCATACAGCCGGCCGAGGCGCGCAGGCTGGTGTTACCAGCCAACAGCGCGGACACGGCGACGATTGCGACGGAAAAAGGAAGTGCGTCGCCAGAGAGGAACGAGGGAGCGCGGACGTCCGCAGGAGCTGTGGTACCCCACTTTTGGCAATTTTGAGGAAATTAAAACATTTTTGGAAAACTGTACCCTGGCAGCATTGTAAATAGCCTTCGGTACATCAAAACGGAGTGAATCCGGAAGATCGCGGGGATTCTCGAGGGATCTTGTAGAATCTGGGATTTGGGGTGCAGCAGTAAGGACAGGCACCACCCTCCCTGCGAGCTCTGCAGTTAGGACCCCTACGACGCAAGGCGCAAAACCCGCCTTCGGAGGTTGCGTCCGCGGCTGTAGGGAAACCCTCCATAATTAGTTCAACCCTCGGGCGCCTTGACCAAGTTAGGGTCCCGTTGGAAAGAGCTCGACGCACTGATTCCAACGAGTCCAAGAACGCTTGGAACGGATGAGGACTTAGGGAGTTATCACTATTGGAAGAAACGGAGGCGGTCGCCTACGGCGGAAAGAGTTCGCCACCGGCGCGAATTCCGCCTACGCGGAAGGGGGAATCAAGTTTTGTCCTATGCGCGGACGAAGGCGTTCGCCTGTGCACAGGCGAAGTAGGGTTAGGGGAGGCGCGAAGTCCGCCTACGCACAGGCGCTCGCCTGTGCACAGGCGCTTCGGCGTCGGCGGAAAATCCGCCTTGGGCCCTAGAAATGCGCCTTGTGAGGTAGAAAGTGTACGGCGCTTTCCGCGCCAGCGCAGCGCCGCGTACGGCGGAAGAGCCACCAGAGTAATCAAATCGGTACGGACCATGCGGACGGAACGGGTGGATGCGCTCTTGGACGGACGGAGTTGCGGCGGCGGAAGCGCCGACGAAGAGACAAGGAACGGATAGACTGGACGGAGACGGCTGACCACGGTCAACGCCTTCCGCGCCAGCGCGACACTGCGCACGGAATTCGCCTGCGCACAGGCGACCGCCTGTGCACAGGAGGATGAAGTTCCGTGCCGGCGGAGCATCCGCCGAGGCTCCTGCCTGCGCACAGGCATGAGTTGAACTTTTGTCCGACATGCGGACACACGCGTCAAGGCAGAGGGGGATTGGCCGAGGGGCGGTACGAACAAGTGTACCGCGCAAGGCGGAAAACTCGCCTTCGGCGCTACGCCCCCATGTCCGCGGGGTAATACGCTCGCGGAGTTCAAATCCGCCAATTCGAGCGTGAGAGTTTAATCGACGACGGCGGAGCGTGAAGCCGCGCGTGAGAGCGAAGACCGTTCCAGCGTACAGCCGGCGCGGCCATCAAGTGAGACGTTCTTCACGAGCAAGAGCCGACCATGACCTTCGACCGGGCGGCGGAGAACGTCCCATTCTTGAATTCGCGATTCCAATCTCTTGTGCGCGCTGCGCGCATCCATCTGCTGGCTGCTGAACATTCTCGACGTCGCCGCACAGGAGATTTCTTGTTGATTGAGGGAGAAATGAATGCGCGTGATTTGGAATTGAGGGCGATTAGAGTTTGCCGAGAGAGAAAGGCGCTCGGGCGGTGCGGAAGTAGAATGAGCGGGCGAGCGAACCCCAGGAACGCAATGACGAGACCGAGCAGATTGCGGATGGTGCCACTTCGCCTACCACAGAACGGGCTGCGCGCTTTCGAGGAGCGCTTAATAGCAAGAAAGCTCGATTTCTTGCTATGGGGATGGAATTACATCTGTGCGAATATGGTGCGCGAGTGGCTAGAGCCACAGGGACCACCCTCGCGCGGATTGCGTCCGCATGTTGACCGGTGGACAGTCCAAGATTGGGCGCAGGCGTTGGGAAGATGTGCTGGCATGCCAGGGCATCTCCTTTTCGACAGTGAGAGCATCAAGGTGACCAAGCAGGAAGAGGCGCAATTTGTGGAGCTGTTCAAGACCGGGAGGTCTACCAAGAATGGGTACAGGACCCGTGATTACAAGGATCGATTTCGCCGGACCTTGTCCGCGGCGCTGATGCAATTACTGCAGCCGCACCGCGCCTGCTACATCACATTGTGGCAGGTCTCTTTTGTGGAGTGCGTCATCGAGGGAACTCCAATTCACTGGGCGAGCATCCTGCACAGGGTGATGCAACAGCACGCGTTTGAGGAGAAGGGGGGAACTCTAAACCATCTTTCTCCTTTCCTCATCAATTTTTATCGACAGCGGAATTGTTTGACAGCGGCGGAGCTTGAACATTTTCCGCCATTGTCCATCGACCATCTCGGGAAGTATGTGCGGGAGAATGAGGTCGACACTGATGCAGAGGAGTCACCGACTTCTAACCCATCAAGACGGAGGGACGAAGGGAGACACACTCCTGCAGCACGAGTGCCGCGGAAGCGGCGATGGAGGGAAGAGTCTGAAGAGGAGCAGCATCAAGAACCCTCTGCTCCCATTCGACCGCGGCCGCTGTGCGAGTCATACAGCCGGCCGAAGCAGAAGGCACGCAGACTGGTGTTACCAGCCGACAGTGCGGACACGGCGACGATTGCGACGGAGAAAGGAAGTGCGTCGCCAGAGAAGTATGAGGAAGCGCGGACGACCGTAGGAGCAACGGGCCACGCTGCAACCTCGACGGGAGAGAGGCCGCCTACGGGCCAAGGGCCTCCGGAGTTACCACGTGCGATGCGGACAGATGTTCCGTTTGCGCACAGACGAGCCTCCGCGGACGGACGAGCCTCCGCGGACAGGCGATCACAAGTGGACGTGGATCTACGCTTACGCGTGGGAAGGAGCAGTCCGCCTGTGCACAGGCGCTCGCCTGTGCACAGGTCGCCTGTGCACAGGACACCTCCACACGTGTCGCCTGTGCACAGGCAAGAATCACCCCCGTTCCAACGTAGGAAGGGGAAGGAGCCGGCGGAAGAACCGCCTACGAGACACCGGCCCTCGGGGCCAGACCCTCCGGCGCACCACGCGCCGCAATTTGCGCCTTCGGCGCCAGGGCCTTCGAGCCGAGGAGATACGAGCAGGGAGCGTGCGGAGGCCGCACCATCGGCGGGAAGTCCGCCGATAGATGCGCCTTCGGCGGTAGGGCCTATAGGCCAAGACACATCGGGCGAGCGGCCCCCGGCCATGTCGCCTTCGGCGATGGATGTCCGCGGCGCTACGCCTGCGGCGGACAAGGCGCCGGAAATTGCGCCTGCGCACGGGCCGGGCACAGCCCCCACGGACCGATCAAGGGAGCAGCAACAGACAGAGGAGCGGAGTGACTGTCCGCGGGATGAAATTTCGATGCGCGATGCGCGATCAAACCCCGCGCAGCCACCTTCCGCTCGATCGCCTTCGGCGGCGGGCGACGGCGGCAGAGAGGACGCGGTAGACAACCAACAAGCGAGCGACGGGGATGCCGCACGGGTACATTCGCCTTCCGCCTTAGACATTTTGGCGACGAGCAGCGAGGCTGCAGCCGTGCCTTCGCAAGCAGCACACGTCGATGACGTGCAGCCCCACTCGGGGCAGTCGCCGACGCAATCAATGGCGACTGAAATTCTCCACTCGGATGATGACGACGGAGGCTCCACGGAAGAAATGTCAGGAGCAGAAGACACCGAGGAGGAGGAGGAGGAAATTGTTGGAGCGCCGGCGGCGGCGCTCTCTGAGCAGGTGATTCCGTTGCTGAGGTACTTGGATCGCAAGGTCGATAAATACGCCGACCCACTCCAGCCGGGATCTTACATCGAGTTAGTGCGCAGGCGGACTCGCACTAAAGTCCACACCAGCAAGCTGTTAGCTAGAGTGGACCAGGAGTTGAGGGAATTGAAGGAGAAGCATGCATGCTTGTGGGGTCAGTATAAACTTAATCAGAAATTCTACAAGCACTCCGAGAAGATGAAGGATGAGAAACTGGACGAGCTCACCAAGGAGCAGGTGAAGGTCAAGGAAGCACTCATTTCTGAGCAGGCCCAGAATCGGATTTTGTCAGAGGAGCTCGTGCGACAGACGCGGTTGTTGGAACAATGTCAGCTCGCACGGCAGGCGGATGAAGAGTTAATCCGCAGGTTACAGTCAGAGTGTGGCGAATTGAGAGCGCAACGTGCTGAAGCCGAATCGCAATTAGTGATAATTGAAGAGGATCGCAGGAAGGAGGCGGATCGCACGAAGGTGGAGACGGCGAGGCGTGTCGCCCACTGTCTCAAGGGCTACGCCCACTGGGAAGTGAAGGCGCAGGAGAAACTCACACTGCGTGAGTTTGAATTACGCGCAGCCGGGTTGTTGTCAGGCGACAGTAGGAGTCGGCGGAAGGTAGCAAAGAAGCTCGACGCCTTTCTGTCGAAGGCACAGGATACCATGTCCGCCCTCGAAGTGGAGGTGTCCGCGGCGTTGCAGCGTTTGGGACTGCGCAGTCGAGCGGAAGATTGGCAGGGTAGGGAGTTAGTGCGCGGCAGTCGGCCGCGCAGGAGACGTAGTACAGGTTCCGCGGAGTGTAGTGTAGCGTGGTTCCGTGCAGGCGTGTAGCGTAGTGCAGTGTAGTGCTAGGTAGGACTTAGAAGGTATAAAATAGTTCCAGGCGTTTTGCCTGGGGTTCTTTCCCATCAGAAGTGCAGATCAGGAACCCATTTCCTTTGCGTGTTTGTGTCCTTGAGTTCTGTCACCACGCACGAGGAGTTACAACTTAGCGTTCCGCATTTTGTAGCTGAAGGCCTTCGGCCGAATGTTCAGAGCTAGTACATTGGTTAGAGACTTGAGTAGTTCGGATCTGTACCTGCGGGTGACTGCCGATGCTCAGAGCCGGTGACTAGTTAGATACTTGAACAGTTTCGCCCCTACACCTTCGAGTGTTTCTTTCTGATTGTACTCCCTTGGGATTTTTCCCCTAAATGCCAAAGTGAAGTTTTGCTACTTCGTGTAAGCCTTGGTTGTAAATTCAGGTTACGCTGCAGCAGGTGCCTTGAGGGTAACCCCTGTAGTAGTTCTGGGAATGACAAGTGCCTGAGAATTCAAACTCTTCAATAGACTGTTGTTGTGTTACTGGAATGTTTCACAGTGAGTCCTTCAGTGCGGACCTGTGTTCTCTGCGTGTTTTGTGAGTTGAGAGTGTTGTTCACCGCGTAGGAGTGACTTCGATCCGAAGTAGGCAGTCCAAACCGGGTTTCCTACACTAGCAGCAAGCTAGTGGGAGTGTTGTAAAAGCCGGAGTTGGAAGTCACTGCCCGCAGCTTTGCCGAGTGTGCTCGCGAGAGACTTCCCCCCTGAAATCTTGAGTAGAGGTCCTAACGGATCTCTGGGTTGTGTTTCTGTAGTTTCAGGTGTGTGTGTGTGTGTGTGTGTGTTACGCTGCACTGTGCGACCTCCGAGTGCGCTCCGAGTGGACACTTGCAGTATTTCTGGGAGTGACAGCCGCCTGAGAATTCAAACTCCTCAATAGTCTGTTAAAACGTGACACTTTGTACCCTGTGTGTTCCTCTGTCCCTGTGGGTTCGACCTTTCTACCACTATATTGCAGTTTTAGCCTTTAGTGGGTTATTACATAAGAAGCCGACAACTTCTTTTTGGCGCCGCTGCCGGGGACAGTTGCGTCAACACCGGGGTTTTTACGAGCAGCCATGCTCGGTGAATGTCGACTGGGGCTAGCGGGAGCAACCTAAGTGCTAGAGCTGTCCGCAGGTTCCGACGAGATTCAGAGAAGGCCGTGGAAGAGACACGGCGTCAAAACAAGAAAGCACCAAAAAGAGTACCTAAGCCTAGTTCGGCCGACATCCTTGGGGAACCTACCCCCGGCGACTCGGAACCAAACTTGGTGCTTACAGTTCTACTAGATATTCCTTGCACGGACCCGCCTCGTGAATTAGAAACGACCGCCCGAGAACCGTCGACAGACACACCGATGGCGGACGGACAAGCCAATGTGCGGCTACCTCAGCCGATTACTAAACATTCCTACCCAAAGTATAAAGGGAGTGGGGATGACGACGATGCAGATTCATACATCAAGTTGTTCGAATCGGTGTCTATTGCCAATCGCGAGATCGCAGACGACGACCGACTAAGGATCTTTCCAAGCCTTCTGCGGAAGAAAGCGAGGAGTTGGTACAATCACGAGAGCATCGATCCGACTGGGTTGACAACATGGGCCCAGCTGAAGGAGAAGTTCCTTCGCCGCTTCCGCGAGCTCGGCTACGACAGCCGGGTTTTGACAAAGTTACGTAATTTGCAGCGAGAGAAGAAGGAGAGTCTGCGTGACTACACTGAGAGATTTCTGGACCTCCTTGACAGAATACCGAAAACAGGACCAGGGTCCCCTTTCTTGGTACAACAAGCTGTGGATTGGTACGTGACCGGTTTAACTCGGGAGATGGAGACTTTTTGCCGACGCAGCAAGTGCGACACTATTGAGGATGTGATTGCATCGGCAGAAGCCTTCGAAACTTCCACTCTCAACCGAAGAGGGAGAGAGAGACGGGAGTCGAAGGAGCGAAAACCGAAGGGAGGGCGAAGACGACGTAGAGGTACAACTCCGTCATCGGAGGAATCGTCTTCGGAAGAGAACCGTTCCTCATCCGAAGAAGAGGAAACCTCATCGTCGGAGGAGGAGAAGAAGAGGAAGAAGCATGGGGCAGCGAAGAAAAAGGGCACCCGACGAGTGACTACGGACAGAGCGCCGGGAGACATAGCCTCGAAGATGGAGACCCTTGTGAAGGACTTCGCCGATCTCAAGGTTCAAGTGGTAGGCGGGCATGATCGCCGAAAATCACCCGGGAGAGTGCGAGCGAACTTATGGTGTACTACGTGCGGGGCGGTGGGACATGCAAACACCGAGTGCCTTACCACCCGTCCGTCATATCCAGTCAACGCAGTAGAGTGGGCACAACCGTACTATGGAGAGCACCCCCAGTACTATGGAGAGGCTAGCGAAGAGACAGCCTACGCCGTCCAGTCGGTTCCCACCCCTACTGCAGTTTCAGCAATGCAAGTCCCACGATATCATCCGGTGGATCGGGCCACTACAGTACCCGTGAGGCGGAGAGCACCTCCAGGGACGTTTGACCCACCGCCACCGCGAGCTTGTTATAATTGCGGGGAAGTTGGACACTTCTCACCGCAGTGTCCCCATCCAAAAAGGCGAAACGATTATGTTCCGACATGTAGTAATTGCAAGAAGACCGGGCATACTGCGCCAGAGTGTGATCAGCCACCAGTTCCTCGGCCATCGGTACGATTTGTGAACCCTCCTGCCAAGGAGGACGTCCAAGTTAACCAGGTCGAAGTAGGTTCAGACGGGGATGACGAAGACGAAGAATGGCCGGCGGAAGAGGTTATGTGCGCACGGGTCGAAACTCGTAGTTCCAAGAAATTGAAGGAGCAAGAGCGTGACACTCGCAAGCACGAACGGAGAACCGACGACCGGACGGGAAAAGGGAAGGAGAAGACATCCAGCAAGTCCGACTTGCGACCTGCACGGAAGTCTTTGGTTACGCGAGAGGCACCAGCAGTGCGCCCCCAGACAGCAGTCGAGGATGAGCCAGTACGCTTGCTGAAACGGGACTATGCTCCGGATATCCGCAACGAGGTAACCAACCTGTTGAAGGAAGCGATCCGCACTCAAAAGGACCCACCGCGGCCAGACTTGCCATCCTTCCTTGGGGCGAAGTTGGCAGCCACCGTGGAAACTCGCAGAGCGTCGCCGCCGACCCCGGCGACCCAACGCGCCCACTATGACTTGGTCGAAGATCTCGGGAGTCGGAAAGTGAACATCACGTTCAAGCAGCTCCTGGAGGACAACAAGACGTATCGAAGAATGTTGATGCTTTCGCTACGACGTCCGCGGAAGCCGCGCGCATCCACATCCTCTCAAGTATATCAAGTGGAGAGCGAAGACCAAGGGCCACCAGAGATCGATGTGGAAATAGCAGGGTGTTGTGTACGCAGGGTACCAATCGACTCTGGATCAGCAGTCAACATAATGACGGAGGATACCGCGAGAGCCTTGGGGTTCAGTCAATAAGAACCCTCGAAGCGTGTGTTGAGATTAGCGGATCAGACGCGGAGAATGCCTGCAGGTATGCTGCGCAATGTCAAAACAATCATCGGTGGTGCGGACTTTCGGTTGACGTATATCATCCTTCAACCGATGATGAAGCAGGGCTATGACGTTCTGCTCGGGCGACCATGGCTATATGGCGCACAAGTCAGATGTGATTGGCGAAGGCATCGCCTTAAGTTTCCCCATCCTTCGGAACCGACCAAGACCATTACGGTGCCCTGGAATAGGGTCAGACACGAAGGAGAGACCCCATCGACAAGTGCAGGTTACACATCGGGCGGGGACAGTGAGTCGACCGCGCGATCGGATTCCAGTGGTACCGAATCCGATTATTTCGTGGGATTCGTTGCCTGCTGTTCGGTGGGAGAAGAAGAAGAGCCGGAAGCTATTCCGCCGGAAGACGAATAGCAATTAACGGTGGGACTGGGAAGGAGTGAGACGAGTCACACCGAGGGCATTGTCGACCCTAGTGACTGTCACGAAGTACAACTCAGTCCCGACAAGTGCTTGAAGGTATCAAGCACAGTGAGAGGAGACGAGCTAAGGAACGTACAGGCATTCCTTAGCCATTATGTCGACGTCTTCGCCTGGAAGATCGAAGACATGAAGGGGATACCTGCACGGTATGGGGAACACCGTATCGATTTACTGGACGACTCAGTACCCATACGACAGCGCCAGTATCGCCTCAACCCAAAATACTCCTTGCTAGTTAAGGAGGAGATAGATAAGTACTTGAGTGCTGGTATTATTTACCCAGTGCTCAGCAGTGAATGGGTGTCGCCGATTGTTATCGTACCCAAGAAGTTGACGGGTAAGATACGAGTGTGTCAGGATTTCCGGAAGTTGAATGCAGCAACACGCAAGGATCATCACCCGTTGCCGTTCACGGATGCCATTCTAGACCATGTCGCAAGACATGAATGCTATAGCTTCCTGGACGGGTTCTCAGGTTACAATCAGGTGTCTATCCGGGAACAGGACAAGGATAAAACTACGTTCACAACCGACTGGGGAACTTACGCATACCACAAGATGCCCTTCGGTCTTTGCAACGCGCCTGCCACCTTTCAACGGATGATGACCAATATCTTCCAGGAGCAACTGAGGAAGTTCCTGGAAATATTCATAGATGACTTCTGTGTCTTTGGGAAGCGGTCTGAACACCTAAGTCACTTGAAGCAGACCTTCGATAAATGTAGAGAGAGCAGTTTATCGCTGCATCCCGAGAAGTGCTTTTTCTTTATGACTAGTGGGATCTTGTTGGGTCATCGGGTCTCGGCAGACGGCATTGCGGTGGACATCGAGAAGGTCAAGGTTATACTCGAGCTTGAGCCACCCACGAATCTAAGAGAGCTGCGAGCATTCCTGGGTCATGTGGGCTACTACCGAAGATTCATACACCTGTATGCAATACTGGCGGCGGACCTGACCAAGTTGTTGAAGAAGGACGAGCCTTATGCCTGGGGTGCGAACCAGCAGTCAGCATTTGAGGCTCTTAAAGCGAAACTCACGACTGCTCCTGTGCTAAGGAGTCCAGACTGGAATCGACCATTCCATGTTTACGTTGACACATCTGCATTCGCCATCGGTGTAGTACTGAGTCAAAAGGATGACAACAAAAAGGACTACCCGATCTATTTCGCGAGCCGACAGCTGTCTCTAGCAGAGCGGAAGTACACCACGACGGAGAGAGAAGCGTTGGGGATGGTGTACTCCTGTAAAAAGTTCCGTCACTACCTAATCTGCTACGAGTTTGTGTTCCATGTGGACCACTACGCATTGCAACACCTAGTCAAGAAAGCCGACCTATCCGGTCGGATCGCCAGGTGGGTGTTGTTGCTACAAGAGTTCACCTACACAGTCCAGACCAGGAAAGGGGTGCACCACAAAAATGCGGATTACTTGTCCCGATTATGGACCCAGCCGACAGAGGAGGAATTGGTGGACGATTTTCCAGATGAAGAGTTATTTCAGTTGTCTGCGGGGCATGAGTCCCGCTATGCCGACCTGTATCGATATCTGCTAACCCTTCAGTGTCCCGTAGGCATGGATTTGGAACAGCGAACTGTCTTTATTCATAAGGCAGGCCCGTACCAACTCCAGCAGGGGGTTTTGTTCAAAAAGATGGCAGATGAGCGCTTATGCAGATGCTTGGAGGAATCAGAGGTACCAAGAATAGTGAGTGCGATGCATACAGAGGCGGCGGGTGGACACTATGCCACCAGGAACACGGTCACAAAGATTCTAAATGCGGGGTATTGGTGGCCGACCATGTTTAAGCATGTTCTCGATTACATCCGCAAGTGCGACAGTTGCCAGAGGACGGGGAGACCAACGCCTACAACACGCTGGCCCCTGACTCCCATCATGCCTCTAGCACCTTTCGAAAAGTGGGGCATTGACTTTGTAGGGCCGATACAACCAGTGACTAGAAGCACACGAAGGCGCTACATTCTGGTAGCAACGGACTACGCCACCAAAATGGTGGAGGCCAGGGCCACCAGAAGGGATGATGCTGCCACAGTGGCAACCTTCTTGTTTGAGTCGATTATCACACGCTACGGATGTCCCTTAGAGCTAGTCAGCGACCGGGGCACGCATTTTCTAAATCAGATCATCGAAGATCTGACACGGTATTTCCACATCAAGCACCGGAAGACTACTCCATACAATCCCAAGGCGAATGGACTGACGGAGAAGTCCAATGGTCTGCTGTGTAAAATACTACTCAAGGTCACAGTGAATCACGCTCACGACTGGGATACGAAGCTAGCAGCCGCTCTATGGGCGTACCGGACAGCTGAGAAGATCACGACCAAACAGACACCATACTTTCTGGTGTATGGGCAACACCCGATCCTCCCGATCGAGTTTGAAGTACCCACCCAACGAACGTTGGATTTGCAGAGGATGGGCACGGAGGAGAGTCAGCTCTACAGGTTACAGGAGGTCACGCTGCTGGATGAGAGGAGACGAGACGCCGAAGATCGCACCAGGAAAATCCAGCTCCGCCGGAAGGAGAGATACGATAAAAAGATCAAACCTGTACTCCTGCAGGCGGGTGATTTGGCATTGCTCTACGACAGCAGGCATGCCAGATTCCCAGGCAAACTGCACCTAAGATGGATGGGACCTTACAGGGTTGTCGAAGTCTTCTCGAATGGATCCATCCAACTTGCGGACCTGGCCGGCGATTTGTTAGGCACCCGAGTGAACGGGTGGCGGTTGAAGAAATACCACATGTGAGTGTTCGCGTGGGCGCTCACAATTGAGTAGGGGAGCATGTGGTACCCCACTTTTGGTAATTTTGAGGAAATTAAAACATTTTTGGAAAAAACTGTACCCTGGCAGCATTGTAAATAGCCTTCGGTACATCAAAACAGAGTGAATCCGGAAGATCGAGGAAATTCTCGAGGGATCTTGTAGAATCTAGGATTTGGGGTGCAGCAGTAAGGATGGGCACCACCCTCCCTGCGAGCTGTGCAGTTAGGATCCCTGCGACGCAAGGCGCAAAACCCGCCTTCGGAGGTTGCGTCCGCGGCGGTAGGGAAATCCTTCATAATTAGGTCAACCCTCGGGCGCCTTGACCGAGTTAGGGTCTCGTTGGAAAGAGCTCGACGCACTGATTCCAACGAGTCCAAGAACGCTTGGAACGGATGAGGACTTAGAGAGTTATCACTATTGGAAGATACGTAGACGTTCGCCTTCGGCGGAAGGAGTTCGCCACCGGCGGGAATTCCGCCTACGCGGAAGGGGGAATCAAGTTTTGTCCTATGCGCGAACGAAGGAAGTTCGCCTGTGCACAGGCGAAGTAGGGTTTGGGGAGGCGCGAAGTCCGCCTACGCACAGGCGTTCGCCAATGCACAGGCGCTTCGGCGTCGGCGGAAAATCCACCTTGGGCCCTAGAAATGCGCCTTGTGAGGTAGAAAGTGTACGGCGCCTTCTGCGCCAGCGCGGCGCCGCGGACGAGCAAGGAGCCGCCAGAGTAATCAAATCCGTACGGACCATGCGGACGGGACGGGTGGATGCGCTCTTGGACGGACGGAGTGCGGCGGCGGAAGCGCCGACGAAGAGACAAGGAACGGACAGACTGGACGGAGACGGCTGACCACGGTCAACGCCTTCCGCGCCAGCGCGACGCCGCGCACGGAATTCGCCTGCGCACAGGCGAGCGCCTGTGCACAGGAGGATGAAGTTCCGCGCCGGCGGAGAATCCGCCGAGGAGTCTGCTTGCGCACAGGCAGGAGTTGAACTTTTGTCCGACATGCGGACACACGCGTCGAGGCAGAAGGGGATTGGCCGAGGGGCGGTACGAACAAGTGTACCGCGCAAGGCGGAAAACTCGCCTTCGGCGCTGCGCTCCCATGTCCGCGGGGTTATACGCTCGCGGAGTTCAAATCCGCCAATTCGAGCGTGAGAGTTTAATCGGCGACGGCGGAGCGTGAAGCCGCGCGTGAGAGCGGAGACCGTTCCAGCGTAGAGCCGGCGCGGCCATCAAGTGAGACGTCCTCCACGAGCAAGAGCCGACCATGACCTTCGACCGGGCGGCGGAGAGCGTCCCATTCTTGAATTCGCGATTCCAATCTCTTGTGCGCGCTGCGCGCGTCCATCTGCTGGCTGCTAAACATTCTCGACGTCGCCGCACAGGGGATTTCTTGGTGATTGAGGGAGAAGTGAGTGCGCGGGATTTGGAATTGAGGGCGATTAGAGTTTGCCGAGAGAGAAAGGAGCTCGGGCGGTGCGGAAGTAGAATGAGCGGGCGAGCGAACTCTAGGAACGCAATGACGAGACCGGGCAGATTGCGGATGGTGCCACTTCGCCTACCACAGAACGGGCTGCGCGCTTTCGAGGAGCGCTTAATAGCAAGAAAGCTCGATTTCTTGCTATGGGGATGGAACTACATCTGTGCGAATAGGGTGCGCGAGTGGCTAGAGCCACAGGGACCACCCTCGCGCGGATTGCGTCCGCATGTTGATCGGTGGACAGTCCAAGATTGGGCGCAGGCATTGGGAAGATGTGCCGGCATGCCGGAGCATCTCCTTTTCGACAGTGAGAGCATCAAGGTGACCAAGCAGGAAGAGGTGCAATTTGTGGAGCTGTTCAAGACCGGGAGGTCTACCAAGAATGGGTACAGGACCCGTGATTACAAGGATCGATTTCGCCGGACTTTGTCCGCGGCGCTCATGCAATTACTGCAGCCACACCGCGCCTGCTACATCACATTGTGGCAGGTCTCTTTTGTGGAGTGGGTCATCGAGGGAACTCCAATTCACTGGGCGAGCATCCTGCACAGGGTGATGCGACAGCACGCTTTTGAGGAGAAGGGGGGAACTCTAAACCATCTCTCTCCTTTCCTCATCAATTTTTATCGACAGCAGAATTGTTTGACAGCGGCGGAGCTTGAGCATTTTCCGCCGTTGTCCGTCGACCATCCCGGGAAGTATGTGCGGGAGAATGAGGTCGACACTGATGCAGAGGAGTCACCGACTTCTACCCCATCAAGGCGGAGGGACGAAGGGAGAAACACTCCTGCAGCGCGAGTGCCGCGGAAGCGGCGATGGAGAGAAGAGTCCGAAGAGGAGTAGCATCAAGAACCCTCTGCTCCCATTCGACCGCGGCCGTTGTACGAGTCATACAGCCGGCCGAAGCAGAAGGCACGCAGACTGGTGTTACCAGCCAACAGTGCGGACACGGCGACGATTGCGACGGAGAAAGGAAGTGCGTCGCCAGAGAAGCATGAGGAAGCGCGGACGACCGTAGGAGCAACGGACCACGCTGCAGCCTCGACGGGCGAGAGGCCGCCTACGGGCCAAGGGCCTCCGGAGTTACCACGTGCGTTGCGGACAGGTGTTCCGTTTGCGCACAGACGAGACTCCGCGGACGGACAAGCCTCCGCGGACAGACGATCACAAGTGGACGTAGATCTACGCTTACGCGTGGGAAGGAGCAGTCCGCCTGTGACAGGCGCTCGCCTGTGCACAGGTCGCCTGTGCACAGGTCACCTCCACACGTGCCGCCTGTGCACAGGCAGGAATCACCCCCGTTCCAACGTAGGAAGGGGAAGGAGCCGGCGGAAGAGCCGCCTACGAGACACCGGCCCTCGGGGCCAGACCCTCCGGTGCACCACGCGCCGCAATTTGCGCCTTCGGCGCCAGGGCCTTCGAGCCGAGGAGATACGAGCAGGGAGTGTGCGGAGGCCACACTATCGGCGGGTAATCCGCCGGTAGATGCGCCTTCGGCGGTAGGGCCTCAGGGCCAAGGAACATCGGGCGAGCGGCCCCCGGCCATGTCGCCTTTGGCGATGGACGTCCGCGGCGCTACGCCTGCGGCGGACAAGGCGCCGGCATTTGCGCCTGCGCACAGGCCAAGCACAGCCCCCGCGGACCGATCAAGGGAGCAGCAACAGACGGAGGAGCGGAGTGACTGTCCGCGGGATGAAATTTCGATGCGCGATGCGCAATCAAACCCCGCGCAGCCACCCTCCGCTCGATCGCCTTCGGCGGCGGGCGTCGGCGGCAGAGAGGACACGGTAGACGACCAACAAGCGAGCGGCGGGGATGCCGCACGGGCACATTCGCCTACCGCCTTAGACATTTTGGCGAAGAGCAGCGCGGCTGCAGCCGTGCCTTCGCAGGCAGCACACGTCGACGACGTGCAGCCCCACTCGGGTAAGTCGCCGACGCAATCAATGGCGACTGAAATTCTCCACTCGGATGATGACGACGGAGGCTCCACCAAAGAAATGTCAGGAGCAGAGGACACCGAGGAGGAGGAGGAGGAAATTGTTGGAGCGCCGGCGGCGGCGCTCTCTGAGCAGGTGATTCCGTTGCTGAGGTACTTGGATCGCAAAGTCGATAAATACGCCGACCCACTTCAGCCGGGATCTTACATCGAGTTAGTGCGCAGGCGGACTCGCACTAAAGTCCACACCAGCAAGCTATTAGCTAGAGTGGACCAGGAGTTGAGGGAATTGAAGGAGAAGCATGAATGCTTGTGGGGTCAGTATAAACTTAATCAGAAATTCTACAAGTACTCCGAGAAGGTGAGGGATGGGAAACTGGAAGAGCTCACCAAGGAGCAGGTGAAGGTCACGGAAGCACTAATTTCTGAGCAGGCCCAGAATCGGATTTTGTCAGAGGAGCTCGTGCGACAGACGCGGTTGTTGGAATAGTGTCAGCTCGCACGGCAGGCGGATGAGGAGGTAATCCGCAGGCTACAGTCAAAGTGTGGCGAATTGAGAGCGCAACGTGCTGAGGCCGAATCGCAATTAGTGATAGTTGAAGAGGATCGCAGGAAGGAGGCTGATCGCACAAAGGTGGAGACGGCGAGGCGTGTCGCCCACTTTCTCAAGGGCTACGCCCACTGGGAAGTGAAGGCGCAGGAGAAACTCACACTGCGTGAGTTTGAACTTCGCGCAGCCGGGTTGTTGTCAGGCGACAGCAGGAGTCGGCGGAAGGTAGCAAAGAAGCTCGATGCTTTTCTGTCGAAGGCGCAGGATACCATGTCCGCCCTCGAAGTGGAGGTGTCCGCGGCGTTGCAGCGATTGGGACTGCGCAGTCGAGCGGAAGATTGGCAGGGTAGGGAGTTAGTGCGCGGCAGTCCGCCGCGCAGGAGACGTAGCACAGGTTCCGCGGAGTGTAGTGTAGCGTGGTTCCGCGCAGGCGTGTAGCGTAGTGCAGTGTAGTGCTAGTTAGGACTTAGAAGGTATAAAATAGTTCCAGGCATTTTGCCTGGGGTTCTTTCCCAAACTCAGAAGTATAGATCAGGAACCCATTTCCTTTGCGTGTTTGTGTCCTTGAGTTCTGTCACCACGCATGAGGAGTTACAACTTAGCGTTCCGCATTTTGTAGCTGAAGGCCTTCGGCCGAATGTTCAGAGCTAGTACATTGGTTAGAGACTTGAGTAGTTCGGAACTGCACCTGCGGGTGACTGCCGATGCTAAGAGCCAGTGACTAGTTAGATACTTGAACAGTTTCGCCCCTACACCTTCGAGTGTTTCTTTCTGATTGTACTCCTTTGGGATTTTTCCCCTGAATGCCAAAGTGAAGTTTTGCTACTTCGTGTAAGCCTTGGTTGTAAATTCAGGTTACGCTGCAGCAGGTGCCTTCGGGGTAACCCCTGTAGTATTTCTGGGAATGACAAGTGCCTGAGAATTCAAACTCTTCAATAGACTGTTGTTGTGTTACTGGAATGTTTCACAGTGAGTCCTTCAGTGCGGACCTGTGTTCTCTGCGCGTTTTGTGAGTTGAGAGTGTTGTTCACCGCGTCTGAGTGACTTCGATCCGAAGTAGGCAGTCCAAACCGGGTTTCCTACACTAGCAGCAAGCTAGTGGAAGTGTTGTAAAAGCCGGAGTTGGAAGTCACTACCCGCAGCTTCGCAGAGTGTACTCTTGAGAGACTTTCCCCCTGAAATCTTGAAGTAGAGGTCCTGACGGATCTCTGGGTTGTGTTTCTGTAGTTTCAGGTGTGTGTGTGTGTGTGTTACGCTGCACTGTGCGACCTCCGAGTGCGCTCCGAGTGGACACTTGCAGTATTTCTGGGAGTGACAGTTGCCTGAGAATTCAAACTCTTCAATAGTCTGTTAAAACGTGACACTTTGTACCCTGTGTGTTCCTCTGTCCCTGTGGGTTCGACCTTTCTACCACTATATTGCAGTTTTAGCCTTTAGTGGGTTATTACAGGATTTAATCCGCAGGCTGCAGTCGGAGTGCGGGGAATTGAGAGCTCAGCGTGCGGACGCCGAATTGCAGTTGGTAGTAATTGAAGATGATCGCAGGCGAGAGGCATATCGCACGAAGGAGGAGATGGCGAGGCGAGTCGCCCACTGTCTCAAGGGCTACGCCCACCGGGAAGTGGCGGCGCAGGAGAAACTCACACTGCGTGAGTTGGAGCTTCGTGCAGCCGGGTTGTTGTGAGGTGACAGTATGAGTCGGCGGCGGGTGGCGAAGAAGTTAGACTCTTTTCTGTCAAAGGTGCGGGATACCATGTCCACCCTCGAGGCGGAGGTGTCCGCGGCGTTGCAGCGTTTGGGACTGCGCAGTCCAGCTGAAGACTGGCAGGGTAGGGAGTTAGTGCGCGGCAGTCCTTCGCGCAGGAGGCGAAGCACAGGTTCCGCGGAGTGTAGTGTAGCGTGGTTCCGTGCCGGCGTGTAGCGTAGTGCAGTGTAGTGTTAGTTAGGACTTAGAAGGTATAAAGTAGTTCAAGGCGTCTTGCCTTGGGATCTTTCCCAACATCACAAGTGCAGATCAGGAACTCATTTTCTCTGCGTGTTTGTGTCCTTAATTCTGTCACCACGCACGAGAAGCTACACCTTAGCGATCCGCATTGTGTAGCTGAAGGCCTTCGGCCGAATGTTCAGAGCTAGTACATTGGTTAGAGACTTGAGTAGTTCGGATCTACACCTGCGGGTGATTGCCGATGCTAAGAGCCAGTGACTAGTTAGGTACTTGAATAGTTTCGTCCCTACACCTTCGAGTGTTTGTTCTTGATTGTACTACTTCGGGATTTTTCCCCTGAATGCCAAAGTGAAGTTTTGCTACTTCGTGTAAGCCTTGGTTGTAAATTCAGGTTACGCTGCAGCAGGTGCCTTTGGGGTAACCCCTGTAGTATTTCTGGGAATGACAAGTGCCTAAGAATTCAAACTCTTCAATAGACTGTTATGGTGTGTTACTGGAATGTTTCTTAGTGAGTCCCTCAGTGCGGACTTGTGTTCTCTGCGCGTTTTGTGAGTTGAGAGTGTTGTTCACCGCGTATGAGTGACTTCGATCCGAAGTAGGCAGTCCAAACCGGGTTTCCTACGCTAGCAGCAAGCTAGTGGAAGTGTTGTAAAAGCCGGAGTTGGGAGTCACTACCCGCAGCTTCGCTGAGTGTACTCTTGAGAGACCTTCCCCCTGAAATCTTGAGTAGAGGTCCTAACGGATCTCTGGGTTGTGTTTCTGTAGTTTCAGGTGTGTGTGTGTGTGTGTGTGTTACGCTGCACTGTGCGACCTCCGATTGCGTTCCGAGTGGACACTTGCAGTAATTCTGGGAGTGACAGTCGTCTGAGAATTCAAACTCCTCAATAGTCTGTTAAACGTGACACTTTGTACCCTGTGTGTTCCTCTGTCCCTGTGGGTTCGACCTTTCTACCACTATATTGCAGTTTTAGCCTTTAGTGGGATATTACAGGCGGCACACTCGTCCGCATCGCACGTGGTAACTCCTGACCCGAAGGCCGTCTCTCGTCCGCCGGAGGCGACGCGTGATCCACCGCTCCTGCGGACGTCCGCGCACTCCCGTCCTTTTCCGGGGACGCACTTCCCTTCTCCGTGGCGATCGTCGCCGTGTCCGCGCTGCTGGCTGGTAACACAAGCTTGCGCGCCTTCTGCTTCGGCCGGCTGCACACTTCGTGCAGTGGTCGCTGCCGTATGGGAGCAGTGGGTTCTCGATGTTGCTCCTCCTTTGGTTCCTCTCTCCATCTTCGTTTCCGCGGCACTCTTGCTGCGGGTGTGCTTCTTCCCTCGTCCCGCTGAGTCGGTGGAGTAGAAGTTGGTGAATCCTCTGCGTCGGTGTCGACTTTGTTATCCCGCACATACTTCCTGGGATGGTCGACGGACAATGGCGGAAAATGAGCAAGCTCTGCCGTGGTCAAATAGTTCCTCTGTCGATAAAAGTTTATCAAGAAAGGGGAGAGGTGATTGAGGGTTCCCCCCTTCTCCTCATATGCGTGCTGTCGCATCACCCTATGTAGGATGCGCGCCTAGTGAACTGGAGCTCCGGCTAATGTGAGCTCCACAAAAGACACCTGCCACAAAGTGATGTACGAGGTGCGGTGCGGCTGCAGCAATTGCAGCAGCGCCGCCGCTACAGTCCGGCGGAAACGATCTTTGTAGTCGCGGGTCTTGTACCCGTTCTTGGAAGACCTCCCCCGCTTGAACAATTCCACGAATTGCGCTTCGTCCTGCTTCGAAACCTTGACGCTCTCACTATGAAATAGGAGGTACCCGTCGTTGCCGGCACACCTCCCCAATGCCTGCGCCCAATCGTGGACGGTCCACCTATCTACGTGCGGACGCAATCCGCGCGTAGGTTGTCGCTCCGCGTCCAGCCATTCGCGCACCATGTCTACACATATGTAATTCCACCCCCACAGCAAGAAATCAAGTTTTCTTGCAATCAGCCGCTCCTCAAAAGCACGCAACCTGTTTTGTGGAAGCCGGAGCGGCATCATCCGCAGCCTGTTCAGCCTCGACATCGCGTTCTTGAACTTAGCCTGCGCAACAACTCTCTCTCCTCTCTGCTCGAGCTTCTTGCTTCCTCTGCAAACAATTTCAACTCGCGCGCACTCAATTCTCGCTCAGCTACCAAGTAATTCTCCGCGCGGCGATGTCTAGAGTGTCTAGCAGCTAGCAGGTGGACGCGCGCAGCTCGCACTAGAAAGTGAAATCGCGAATTCAAGAATGGGGCGTCCTCCGTCTCCTTGTCGAAGGTCATGGTCGGCTCTCGGTCGTGACGGTCAAATCACTTGATGGCCTCGCCGGCTCTGCGCTATAACGGCCTCCTCTCTCACGCGCGGCTTCACGCTCCGCCGACGCCGACTTAACTCACACGCTCGAATTGGCAATTTGAACTCCGCTAGCGTACTACGCCGCGGACATGGGTGCGCAGCGCCGAAGGCGGATTTCTCGCCTTGCGCGCTACACTCATTCGTACTTATCTTTGGCCAGTCCCGCTCCGCCGAAGGCGATCGTCCGCGCATCGGACAAAAATTGAACTCCCTTCTGCGTAGGCGGAATCCCCGGCGGAATCTCCGCCGGCGCAGAACTTCATCTGCCTGTGCGTAGGCGCTCGCCTACGCGTAGGCGAATTCCGTCCGCGCAGGTCCCTCGCCGTAGGCGCAACGCCGAAGGCGGCTGTGCCGATGGCGTTGACCGCGGTCAACAGACTCCATCCAGTTTGTCCATTTCTCTCGCCTCTCCGTCGGCGCTCTTGTCTCCGTAACCCCGACCGGCCGAAGGCGCACTCGTCCGTTCCGTCCGTACGGTCCGTACGGCTTTTGCTACTCCGTTGGGTCCTTGCCCGTCCGCGATGCGCTGGCGCCGAAGGCGCCGTACAATTTCCAACCCCGAAGGCGCATTTCTAGGGCCGAAGGCAGATTTCTCGCCGACGCCGAAGCGCCTATGCGTAGGCGGCCTTCGCGTCCGCCTGTGCACAAGTGTCAGTCCTCTCCGCCTACGAGTAGGCGCCATTCGCGGCGGACATCCCGCCGACGTCAAACCCCATTTCGCCTACGAGTAGGCGGACCTCCCTCGTCCGCGCATAGGACAAACTTTCTTCGCCTACTCGTAGGCGAGAAGCTGAGTGTCTTGCGACCTTCATAACTCTCGGAGTCCTCATCCGTTCGTGGCGTTCTTGGGCTTGTTAGAATCAGCGCGTTGAGTTCTTTCCAACGAGACCCTAACCAAGTCAAGGCGTTTGAGAATTGACCAGGTTCTGAAGGATTTCTCTAGCGCCGAAGGCGCAGCGCCGAAGGCGGATTTCGCGCCTTGCGCCGAAGGGGTACTCCTTCAGAGCCCGCGTTTAGGGCGGCGCCTGTCCCAGACGTTGCGCCCAACTCCTGGATTCTACAAGATCTTTCGAGATTCTCCGAGATCCTCCAATTTCACTCTATTTTGATGCACCGATGGCTATTTACACTGCTGCCGCGGTACAGTTTTCCAAAAATGTTTTAAATTCCTCAAAAATACCAAAAGTGGGGTACCACAAGAATTTTAACTCGTCAATAGATTGTTATGGTGTGACACTGGATCTTTTCTTAGTTGAGTTTCTCAGTTGGGTTCTTGTATTCTCTGCGCGTTTTGTGAGTTGAGTGTGTTGTTCATCGCGTGAGAGTGACTTCGGATTGACGAAGGTACCGCATCCGAAGTAGGAAGTCCAACCCAGGTGCTTTGCTCTAGCAGTTAGAGTTAACAATCCGGAGATGGGGAACACTACCTGCAGATCCTCTAAGTGTACTCTTGAGAAAATTTCCCCCTGAACCTTGAGTGGAGGTCCTAATTGGACTCTAAGTTGTGTTTTTCCAGTTTCAGGTGTGTGTTGGGGTGAACTACGCTGCACTGTGCGTCCTCCGAGTGAACTCCGAGTTGAGCACCTACATTATTTCTGGGAGTGACAGTCGTCTGACATTCAAACTCTTCAATAGTCTGTTAAAACATGACACTTTGTACTCTGTGTGTTGACTCTGTCCTGTGAGTTCGACTTTTTTGCTGCTATACTGCAATTTTAGCCTTTGGTGTGTTATTACAGGAGGCCGAAACATGATATACCAGGAGGACCTTCGGATTAAGGTCAAAGTTTCAGGTAAGATAATCTCTTGTGCTTACGTGAAACCGGCACAATCTATCTTCACTTGGCTAGATCAGACTCCCTAGATACATTAAAATATCTTTTTAGCAATGCTTTACAGTAACTTTGAATATATTCGCACAATCTTTATAGTTCATTTGGGTATATTCGTTCTAACAACATTCAGAATCTTTATCTAATTCACATACTTTGGCCATACACACACAATTGGTTCTGAGATTGGTTCAGAGATGTGGTGGTTGCCTTGGGGCGGTCCCGTTTGACTTGCTCTTGGAGGCTATAGTGAATCTGGCCTGACATTTTATGGGCAGGTTTTCATCTAGACTAAGTCATGTAGACGCAAAAGCTAAACCCATGATTCCGGGAAAGATGAAGTGTTGGGGTTTGGAACTTCAGAACGGTGGAACAACAAAGAATTTGGTGGATGCGTTATACTCGAAGCTTAAGGTTTTACAGGAAGCAATCCCTATTTTAACAGAGATTCAGAACGCAGGAACAAATGTGAACCAAGAGGAGTGGTTTTTCTCGTCAATGTGCACTGATCTCCCAAGCAGCGGAAGAACTTGAAACTGCCAGAATAAAGAATGTTTCAGGCATTTACGAAGATGATATAAAATTTATATACATCTTTTGAATGATATTAAATCGCGATAATCATTTTAAGATTTGATATGAAGAACGAGGGACAGTAACACTGTATAGGAAGTTGATACATGGATAATATATTCACTCTCGAATGTGGTACAAGTTTACCGTTAACCCAAGAGAAAGAAGATACACGAAAACAACTTGTAGTTTCTGCTACCTGAACGTATTTTATATAATGTTGTCCATCGTCTTATTGGATCAGAAATCGTAAAATGAATTTGATCTATACCTAAACTAATCAATAATTCCATGACTTCGATAGTCCCTACTTCGAGTTGCGCAGGGAGCTCTTAGTCTGAGTCTTGTGAGGCGTCCGATGCGAAATATTCTTTTAAGATACAAATTCAAAGAAAATTTTTTGTGAAAACAAAGTCTCCACAACTGAGATTAGTTCAGACACCTGTGACTGAACTTGTGTAGGACGCCAATGCTCTACGAACCTATTGGAAATCTTGTTTGAGGTTGGAGAACGTAAAACCGGTCTTTGGGCCGGTGTTCCTCGCGCCCTTTGAGACTATGGTCACTACGATGTCCGTGTTGTAATCTGTGATGCCCAATCGTTTCAGAGCGGCGTTCACGGAGTACCGGATGGTCACAATTCGGAACTCGTCTGAGTTGCTTGACGACTCGGAAACAGCTTTGCTCATGTCCACCATGCCGCTCGGTAGATGCGTGAACGTACCCACGTACTCCGACATGTACAGATGCGTCTGCCTGTTAGCTGCCGGGTAATTGATGAACACGTCAAATCTGGCGTATTCTGAATGCGGGATTTTCACCTTCTCCAGCACGACGTTCTCCTGCAACTGATCCACATTCTTCACCCCGCTCTGCCCAGCATCTTCGCTCGTCGGAGCTCGACGATCCAGCCTAAAACTGACAGGATCCGTGCCGATGTAGTTGTCTCCTGATGGAGCTGCTGCAGGATAGTCACTGGAATTGCTTGGCCCGGACGACTGATGGGGAGGCATGGGCTCGTAGTATATCCACATATTGTCAGATTCACTCACGTCCGTGAACTTGTACCCGAGCTTGGAGCTGTCGAGGCTGTCCCTCACCTTGACGATCACCATGTCCTGATTTTCGTCGTAGAAGGTGAACTCGGTGTCCAGAAAGTCTCTGGAAGTGTAATCCATTCTCTTCCTGCTGCCGGATTTCGTGATCTTGTCGGGGATGGTTTTCCACACGTCCCACAGGCGGTCGACGTTGGAGTGATGACTGTAGAAGATGGGGTCCCGAGCGGCGTAGATGAAATTGCCCATGTCCTCGTTGTCGGGGTGATCGGGGTCGTTGATGAGCCCTGTCCACTCGTGGGCGACGTTGTGGGCATTCTCCATGCCACCGGACTCTCCGGGAACCTCACCGGCGCTGACGTTGACGGTCGCCGCGGAGTTATCAGTCCCGACTACGTAAGGTCCGCCGAGAAAGTCTCGAGCGCTGATCTTCGTAGCGACCTGATTATACATGACGCACAGGTTCTCGTATCTGATCTGCTTGTCGGTGAGGTTCTGCTTGCCCTCTGCTTCGAGCTTGGAGTTGTATCCCAGGTGCAAGATCTTGGGAGGCATGTGGTTGGGGTTTCTGAACTCGTCGAAGAGGGCAGCGTTGGGGACGCTGAAGTTGGGCAGGAACATGGCGGGGATCATCGCTGCGTCCTGGTCGAGCTGGTTGTCCCAGTTCCAGAACGGGAGGGCGAAGGTGGGATCGTTGATCAAACTGCCGAGAATTCTCTCGTGGTAGTACAGATACATCCGATGCCACGGAAGAAACGTCCAGCTGTAGTGCACCTGCAGCGGAACGCCGGTCTCAGGGCCCAGAGGGCCTGGAGTCTTTCGCTGCTTGAAGGCCTCGTTACAGAAGGAGCAGTGGACCCTCCACTGATTGAGGAAACTCCGCGGGTCGGTGTCCGGGAGGGCCTTCATTCTAGCGTAAGCTAGATTGTACTTCCTGACATACTCGGGGTCCTTCTGCACGACGTGCGCGGGTTTCCTCTCGCGAAGAAACAGGCGACCGGCGAGGTTACGAGGTATGAGAGGAAATCTGAATCTGATCGGTGTTCTCTTGGGAGCAGGCAGGCAGCAATGCAGTGGAGCTCCCTTGAGCACTGGCACAGTTTTGCAGAAGCCCAGACTGGACGCAAGTACTGGATCTGCGTCGACCGTTCCGAGAAGGGCTTGCAAGCAGAACACAAAGGCGCAGATGTAGGCGGCCCTCTTCAGCTGTTGACCGTTCTTCAAAGCACTGCTTCTTCCCGAGCCTTGTCTCCCTTGCAGCAAGGATTGTGGTATCCGTTTCGTCGATCGGAAATTGGACCCTGACATAATTATTCCTTTGGCCCTGGTGGTTGGGATCCTGCGCGAGAAGATGAATTAAGCATTTGTGTTAGAAGTCATGATGTGTGATCATAGTGCAATCAGCAACTGAGTTTGCTAAATTTGCTGCTTATCAGAGGAATGTTCTGTAGATCCGTATAATGTTATGTCCACTAAATTCCAACCCCAATGCTTATCTTCAGTGTCTGCAACTATACACATCTATCGGGACCAGAAGAGTGAGATTTTTAAGTGGAGCTGTCAGATGTTGTACAAACAAGATTACCGTGCTGTATTCATGTAATTCATAGATTGATACAGATGTGTACTTCAATATCTGAACACCTCAAGATTCAAATCAAAATAGAAATTACGAGGGTCAATCCGGAACAGAAAGTCATTGCACCTCAATAGATCCAACTCCAAAAAATTCATTTTTAGAGATCTCGACCGCGAGCACACTGTGCTCAGTGGCGACCTCAAGCGCTTTTCTGACAACCTAAGACTATCAGTGGATCTGATGAAAATGACAAGCTTGCCCCTTGGGACAAGACTTGAACTTGGGAGATGGAGTCTGGAGATGCCACTTTTATAGTGAGCTCGGCCAGGAACTTTTAGTCTCGCGCACAATTATACAACAAAAACGATAAATAACTGAGAACTGTGGACAATTCCAGGCTTTAGCTCAATCAAGAGCTTGTGGGGTATATCTGCGTCGAGCCACCACGCGCTCGTCTCCAGAATCTAATGTCGAGTAACGGAGATCTCAATTTTGTGTCTCAAGGAATTGATCTGAGTGTTCTGTGCTGCTGTGGAGAATGGCTGAATTACATTTTGATGTGGTCGGTGATGCGCAAGGACAATTGGAAAAAGGATAACCAGAATTCCTTCGGAAAACAAGGACGGTATTCTCACCTTTAGTGCCGTAGAAAGACATCGAGGGAAGAATCTCATAAGAATTCAAGATTCCGCTACAGAAGCTAAATCTCTGTTCTTGAACAGTCAGTTGTGTTATTCTGACGCAGAATCATTACCAGGAACATGTAGCAGTTCGTGGTATTGAAGGTCGCATTTTCATGAAGGGCGTAAGGAACAACATCTTAGATTTAGGATTCATGACCTCTTGGAACAGCAGAAATTCTTGAGGTATTAGATATCATAATTAGAATGTACATAGACATGTACATTCAAATGCGTGCTCGTGAAAAATTGCGACAGAAAGGTGGATGGTTGAAAGGAGGCGATGTTACATAAGACTGACTTTTTCATCATGCCATACTGATCAGAGGCCTGAATCGGCTAGAGGGTTTAAATGTAATGAACCATCACGAGGCTAATTGAATATCCGAATCCGACAATGTCCTTCAGTGGACACTTCCAGATACTCTTGGATTATCATAATTAAGCTTGAATATGAAAATTACGGTCAGGTACTAGCAAGTACATGCAAGTCCGGACCCTATCATAGACAACCTGCGTCTAGGCATGTGAGTGAAAACATCACGAAGTGACGTCGACCGACATCATCTGAAGACAAAGAACAATCCCTCTACATCGTTGATAACTGAATGATGTTTCACTGCACGAGAGACCGAGAATGATGGTACTTACTGCTGGCACGATTAAGCCTGACAGCTAACCCTGAGATTCGCACGCGCAAGTGACGCAGAGACCAAGATAAAACATAGTGGCAGGATCTAGTCAAGGTGTCGAGCACGTTGTAAATCTGTCGCCAACACCTGTGTTGTCGTTAAGCTGTGAATAAGTTGACTCCTATCTGAAACAAGGAAATGAATGAATAGAAAGAACTTTGAATGAAGTTTTGATCCAATCTTCACCGACAAGGATTCTAGTGAGTTGAGACAAAAATCACCAATCTGCTATTATTGACATTCTCAATCACAGGTTCCATATCCCATGGGAGAAATGCCGGACCAATTGCACTCAATAATATTGTTTCAAAACTGAACAGATGCTAGTGTAGAAGAATTTTTCGGAACTACTTGAATCAAATTCTTGATTTTTACTCCCTAAACATTTTACATCCCTTTTTACGAGCGATGTCTTAATATCATTACCCCTTAATATCATTGGTATCCTATGAAGTAACCTGGAATAATTCAGTAATCAGAGTAACTGGAATACATGCAAATACAGGACTTAGCATGAGAAAATTAATCTTGATAGTGTTGAATGTCTATATCTTTCAATACGTTTGTATCTATTTTAACGAAACTGGATATATTTTATAATTTTGATAGTTCTTAAATCATATTTATATGAATCATATAAAATTCTTTTAATACATATGAAATAAATCTAGCTCTGTACTAAACAGAAAATTAAAAATGTTATAATATGTCTATAGATATACTTTGAAGTCAAATCCAGAATGTAAATATTATAGATTTAAAGAATGAATTTAAGGCGAAATTTTAATTAATTTTTTATTAAATTAATTTAATTGAATTTAAATTATATTTTTTTCTTTTAAAAGATGCTTTCATGAATCGAAGAGCATATGAGCAAAATCTTAGAACATGTAAAGTTTGACACATGTATGACACATGGAAGCCAATGCAATCATTGGATCCTTTCTACAGGAACTCAGGCTATGGATAAGATAGTCAATAGGATCACCAGCATTCCAGTAACAGTAAGGCAGGACTTTACAACTTCCTGAATTTAAGGCGCTGAAGATTGTAGAAGCAGAATGTATAATTGTCAACGTCTTCATAATTTTTAGAATGAACCCATTATAGAATGATGACTTAAGGCATTGGTTATAGTCAAGTCATAAATGCTAATGCAACACTGAGCCTAAAGATGAACATGAATATTCCAAAGAATGAACAGTCCTCAAGGGGGCCGACTGTGTGCTGAAATTCTTGTATTTCATCTGCAGATTATGCAGTACTTAAAAATCAAATGGGAGACTCATGAATATATGTTCGGCCAAAAAGAGATTGAATCGAACTAGTGCAAGCAGCGTTAATTTCTTACAGTACTTGTGGAAGTTACAAATGACTACACGTAACTTCTGTCAGATAGGTAATAAATAAAGTTACAAGTATTTTTCAAGAGAAAGCCCTGGAACTTATGCATCAAAAGTTTAGGATATAGTCTCTAACATCTTTATCTCATTCCGGTTTGTGCAAACGCAAAAATTTGGTGCAACATGGTCCCACTAACTTCAGAAAAGCAAGCTTCGGTTTGGTGTCCTTATCAGCGAGGATATTGAGGACAGCACGGCCTCTCTTGAGCTACTTGTAGAAGTGACCAGATCGATTAAGGACCTTAGAAGGTCCAATAAATATGAATCTAAGGGGTTCTAACGACCTGCGACAATCATCTACTTTCCTTTCGTCCACGAATGAATTTTGATTCTTGAGAAGGCACAAAAGAACCAGTCAGTCCCTTCGCTGCATGAATCTATTCAGCAATATTGAATTTCCATGGGATGAAGTGGTGATACTTGATGTCCTGATTTCAGGTTTATATGCTGCAAAAGTAAGCTGCTGGATGCCTGAGATTTGCTGTGTGATTATCACTCCTCTGTATTTCGGAGAGACTCCAAGTACCACCACAGTTAAATCCGGGGTGACTGTGGGTATGATAAGAGAATTCAATCCAAGAAGGCGGGAAGAATACACTTGGTCTTTTCCTACAGCTGCAAGGCCTGTCAGGACCAGCCAAAAATACACCATATTTCGGCATGAAGTCACTGTTCCTAAGGGTACTTCATCCTCGTGCATTGCCCACGTTGGAAGCAACTCTATCCGAGTTCTATTTACAGAGAAAAGGTTTAAACATGGCTTTATCCTGTTCAAGACAAGAGATGACGTAGTGATCACCTTGGAAACTCATGCTTCTGTGACATGGCTTCTATTTCATTAGGGACTCTCCAATGAGACCAAACACATAATCTTGGAATGTGTCTGTAGGAACCTTCTGCATGGAGAGAGGTATGAGAAGTTTACGGGATAGCTTCTCCGTTCGAGGACCGATAGACACTTCCCTTCTGGCTGTCACTGAGGTTTTTACCATAAATCCAGATTGGCTTCATGTACATGCTAGAGACATAGGCACACATTGCCTATGGACAAGCGTGGCCAAAAGCATATTCTCAGTGAGCTTCCGCCCCCTATAACCTTTGTATATTCGTGCACCGATTGCGAGTTCTTGCTGTTCGAAACGTTTTACTTCGTGAGTCCAAGCGGGTTCTTCTAACGTGTTGTGTCTGCGACAGTGTATTGGAAGACAATTAATTGTATAACCAACAGCCTGAGAGCAGAACTAAGTACAAGATGTGCAAGAGCGAGCTTCTCAGCACGCTCGGCTAAATATATGGATCTACATTTCATGCCTAGCAGCATCGATAATCGAGGATCAATTGTCTTATGTATTATAAAGTGACGAGTGAGGTTGCATCTGCAGCTCGTACTCCGTTCTTCGTGACTGGTCCATAATCGAGATTATCAATGTGGTATCATATGCCCTTGCTTTCGAGAATAAAGTCCTGTACTAATCATCATCCTGTCCGAACTTGGGATGCGAGCAACTGTCGTAACTTCGGCGTCCAGAAGTTTCCCATATTCCCGGTGTGTCAAGATTATATGTGGCCATATGTGCGAGAACAATCGTAGGTAAAGGGAAAACTCATTTTCACATTAGTTCAGGAGGACCTGTCTGTCACACTATGGTGATTGTGACAACGCGGATTGTCTCTACGCCGGTCTAACTTCTAGAGTAATCTGAATAAGTGAATGAACTTCAAACATGGATGAGGCAATTATGAACCGAGAGCGGCCCTGCTTCGGAAAGTAAGGACATGTGAAACGAATTTCTGAACTATCAACGGACCAGGAAATGTGGAGGCTGCAACCTATATACGTAACATCCCAACACAAGTTTCAGTTACCGAGTCAAAAACTGCGCAATTGAGCTCAGTTGATCCTGACATGAACGCTAGAATGGGCTGCCAGTTGATCATGTCGGATGCTGAGAAAGTCCTTGCAATCGCTGATTGCTCGCATCTCACACGTAGCGATTTTCCAGCTGATTTGTATACACCCTCAGGGGAAATTATTTTCATGACAGCGTGACAGCAGTCAACACGAGGAACATGCCTTGACCTGCGTGACTGTAGAACACTTCCAAAAGCCAGCAATCATCTCTGTTACAGCAAAATTACAAGCTGTAACAGAATAAAAGTTGATAGTAATGAAGAACTTACAAGATGCTGCAGTTGCACTCGTCAATAGTGACAACGCAGTTTCTCTAGCTCGTTCGAGCATTATGCCGGGGGTAGAAGAAGATATTCATTAACAGTAAGAAAAGTCTATATATAGAACCTGGAAACTGTTCGATGGTATACTCAAGAAGAATCACATGCATCTCATGCCTAAAAGGTAATGTAGAAAAGCACCATCTTGCTAAACCATTTCACGATCATACCTGCGTTATGATTAGAGAATCATCAAGTCAGATAGGAGACCGAAACTTTATATACCTTTTACCTTCGGATTAAGGTCAAAGTTTCAGGTAACATAATTTCTTGTGCTTACGTGAAACACGGCACAATCTATCTTAACTTGGCTAGATCATACTCCCCAAATGGATCATAATCTTGGGATATCTGGTTTTGAAGAAGATCAACGCCAGGGTATAAAGTCCCTATAAAACCAAAATCGTCTTCTTCGGTCAGTTGGGTCCTTCGACCTCCCTGCTGTTGTTACAAATATTGGAGTGGAAATCTACTATATTTGGACTGACCGGATCCCAGTCTGAAAATCGCATCTTCGGTTTCCCAAAGCTACATTCCACAAGGGCATTCAGCTTAAGAAAAACAAGGGCATAAGCAAACAGCAAAAGGTATATTTAGAACACGTCAAGTCATACAATGATGAACATGTCATGCAACACAAAAACAATCACGTAAGGTTTCCCAATTATCAGACTCAAACTATCAAAAAACAACCCCAGCATCCATTCAATGAGTAATGAAAACGGTTCTTCCCATTCATACAACGATACCGGATACTTTTTCAACAGTAAATAGAAAAATTTTACTAAATTTTTTTTTCACAATACATTAATGAAAGTGACGCCTTGCTACATATGATACACTCTCTTCCACCCATTGAAAAAGCATGTTGGAGTACATTAAAAAAAGATTAAATCTTCCATCGTAGGGACTTGCTCGACTCGAAGCTGAAAAATAATTCATATCTTCTTAGGCCACAAATTCAATTCCACGAAGAGATCATTTTATTTTAGTGTACAGTTAAAACACCCAGAGTTTGAAGTGTGGAAGATCGGTCTGTCTACAATATTCAATGCTTGTGGTCACTTGTATATTGTCAATATTCAATATATCATGCTAGGCTTCTTCGCAGCTCTCGATTAGGTTATCCAGCGTATTGAATTAACAACGCGCCATAGCAAGGGAGCCTGATTATCAGGCGGGGAGATACTTTCTGCCAGTCGTGGTTTGTTTGATAGAAGTAATTTCTGAAAAAAGCTACTGTAAAAGAAAAGAGTGCTGATTTTTGCTGTTCAACTTTTAAAGATACTACTATGTCAAAGTTACTAGAGGGATGATACTTCCCGAAACGATGGATCCTCTACAATTGATTGCTTCATATGAGTCCAAGATCTTGACTTACATAATTAAAGCTACTTGATGGAAGATCCGCTGTATGTATAGAGAGACCACGATGTCAATGGGCAGTCTAAAGAATGTGCAATTTTGAGAATAAGCATACACATGTTTAGTTCTCTGTCGCATGATCATGAATAAGTATTCACTACAGCAGTGGTATAGTGATCCTTCCCTATTAGGCTGCGATAATATTACACGTGCAGAAGACTCGCGGCGCCTAGCTTAGCGACAGATATCAGTTATAAGCATTTGTGTCTATTATTTGTATGTTCGATAACATTCCTTTCCTGTGAGAATGATTGACGTCAAAGTTTATTTTTGCCCATACCTTCAAATCATTTCCCGTGAAACAAGTTTGTTTGTACGTCATTGAGGTATTTCCTGAAAACAGTATAGTTCTCATCTTCTATTATTCGATTAGTATCTTTATTCTTTAGTCACATGGATATTTTATCCTCCTGCTTACCGTAATCTCTATTCTGCTGTTTATATCTCTACATATTGGTCACATAATTTCTATTCTTCTTGATCAATAGCTCTCCTTACGTCCATGCAATCTTTGTCGATGAACTGGGGCGAATTTGAGAGTTCCGTTGACCGACAGTATATTCGGAGATTTCGCTTGATGACTCAACGCTGATGACCATATCGACTCCACAAATTGCTTTCTGAGCTGAAGGCCTCAACTGTTCACATATGCTATATCCTGTTTACAGGTATGTTACACATACTCTGTATAATAATTTAGGACATTTCAAAGATTCTAGATTATAGGCTAAACTTTCTTCTATTACGGGCCAACTGCACTATAAAAGTGGCAAGTCTAGACTCCATCTCCCAAGTTCAAGTCTTGTCCATAGGGGCAAGCTTGTCATTGGAGATCAGGGCCGCTATCGGTCCTTGGTTCCTTCAATATAGCACATTGCGCCATACATACTTTCCATTCGAGGATGGTTGTTCGACTTCTGAAATCCATCCACTTCGACTTCATTAGGTACTATCACTTTCTTAGATTAGATTGATATTGTAGTCTTCGATTTTGTGATTCAAAGTGTTCCAAACCTGCAAGGATCAGTTTTCAGAACTACAGAGACATCTGCATTACCCTTCTCATTCGGCATGACTGCTTAATTGCTTGCTATGGTGTTCAACATATGAGTAAAACAGGGGTCTTGGTACATGAAATTTGTATTCAAGCCCCTTCAAGTTACGCGAATGATCAATTCTGTAAGGAATAAGATATCTCAATAGAATTAAGTCTCATCTAACGATCTCGTGACTCGCATGCATAGGATCCCACACACCATGACTTCTGGAATGAGCTCTTCAATGTCAAGTACCGGAGAGACGGAACGAAATTCACAATCCATCCTGCAGGGGCAACAAGGCTCGGGAAGAAGCAGTGCTTTGAAGAACAGTCAACAGTTGAAGAGGGCCGCCTACATCTGCGCCTTTGTGTTCTGCTTGCAAGCCCTTCTCGGAGCGGTCGACGCAGATCCAGTACTTGCGTCCAGTCTGGGCTTCTGCAAAAATGTTCCAGTGCTCAAGGGAGCTCCACTGCATTGCTGCCTGCCTGCTCCCAAGAGAACACCCATCAGATTCAAATTTCCTCTCATACCTCGTAACCTCGCCGGTCGTCTGTTTCTGCGCGAGAGGAAACCCGCGCACGTCGTGCAGAAGGACCCCGAGTATGTCAGGAAGTACAATCTAGCTTACGCTAGAATGAAGGCGCTCCCGGACACCGATCCGCGGAGTTTCCTCAATCAGTGGAGGGTCCACTGCTCCTTCTGTAACGAGGCCTTCAAGCAGCGAAAGACTCCAGGCCCTCTGGGCCAAGAGACAGGCGTTCCGCTGCAGGTGCACTACAGCTGGACGTTTCTTCCGTGGCATCGGATCTATCTGTACTACCACGAGAGAATTCTCGCCAGTTTGATCAACGATCCCACCTTCGCCCTCCCCTTCTGGAACTGGGACAACCAGCTGGACCAGGACGCGGCGATGATCCCCGCCATGTTCCTCCCCAACTTCAGCGTTCCCAACGCTGCCCTCTTCGACGAGTTCAGAAACCCCAACCACATGCCTCCCAAGATCTTGCAGCTTGGATACAACTCCAAGCTCGAAGCAGAGGGCAAGCAGAACCTGACCGACAAGCAGATCAGATACGAGAACCTGTGCGTCATGTATAATCAGGTCGCTACGAAGATCAGCGCTCGAGACTTTCTCGGCGGACCTTACGTCGTCGGGACTGATAACTCCGCGGCGACCGTCAACGTCAGCGCCGGAGAGGTGCCCGGAGAATCCGGTGGCATGGAGAATGCACACAACGTCGCCCACGAGTGGACAGGGCTCATCAACGACCCCAATCACCCCGACAACGAGGACATGGGCAATTTCATCTACGCCGCTCGGGACCCCATCTTCTACAGTCATCACTCCAACGTCGACCGCCTGTGGGACGTGTGGAAAACCATCCCCGACAAGGTCACGAAATCCGGCAGCAGGAAGAGAATGGATTACACTTCCAGAGACTTTCTTGACACCGAGTTTACGTTCTACGACGAAAATCAGGACATGGTGATCGTCAAGGTGAGGGACAGCCTCGACAGCTCCAAGCTCGGATACAAGTTCACGGACGTGAGTAAGTCTGACAATATGTGGATATACTACGAGCCCATGCCTCCCCATCAGTCGTCCGGGCCAAGCAATTCCAGTGACTATCCTGCAGCAGCTCCATCAGGATACAACTACATCGGCACGGATCCTGTCAGTTTTAGACTGGATCGTCGAGCTCCGACGAGCGAAGATGCTCGGCAGAGCGGGGTGAAGAATGTGGATCAGTTGCAGGAGAACGTCGTGCTGGAGAAGGTGAAAATCCCGCATTTGGAATACGCCAGATTTGACGTGTTCATCAATTACCCGGCAGCTAACAGGCAGACGCATCTGTACATGTCGGAGTACGTGGGTACGTTCACGCATCTACCGAGCGGCATGGTGGACATGAGCAAATCTGTGTCGGAGTCGTCTAGCAACTCAAATGACGAGTTCCGAATTGTGACCATCCGGTACTCCGTGAACGCCGCTCTGAAACGACTGGGCATCACAGATTACAACACTGATATCATAGTGACCATAGTCTCAAAGGGCGCGAGGAACAGCGGCCGGAAGACCGGGTTCACGTTCTCCGACCTCAAACAAGACTTCCAGTAGGTTCGAAGAGCATTGGCGTCCTACACAAGCTCAGTCGCAGGTGTCTGAACTAATCTTAGTTGTTGATACTTTGTTTTCACAAATGTTTTTCTTTGAATGTGTATCTTAGAGATTATTTCATATCTCACCTCACAAGACTAGGACTGAGAGTGCCCTGCCCGATTCGAAGTAGGGACAGTCGTAATCATGAAAACTTATTCATTAGTTTAGATTTAGATAAAATTCATTCAACGATATATGATCCAATAAAGACGACGGACAACATTATTCAAAATGTGTTCAGAGAGCAGAAAGTACAAGTTGTTTCCGTGCATCTCTTGGGTTAATGGCAATCCTGCACAACTTTTAAAAGTGAATATATTATCCATGTATCAACTTCATATGTTAGACGGAGAGGCACTTGTTGGAAAACTAAAGTGCCGTCTTTCGTTTTTTCTCGATAAAGTTTGATGCTTTTCTGCAAACCACGCTCTCCCAGTTTGCGTTCACATCGGATTTGTAGAAAAATGTTCGAGCCTCAACTTGAAACTTTCCGCATTCGATTCTGGTCGTCGATGCCTCTTCATTTCTTCTGCAAACTTGCTTCGTCCATGTTGCTCTTCTCAGCCTCGTACTTGCGCTCTACTGTCGGGAGTCAATGTACCTGGCTCGGACTCCTTGCCTTGTTCTTGTGTTCTTCGAGTAAGCTCGAAGCTTTTCTTCCTGCAACGACCTTCCAGAGTTTACGTTCAATGTGTTGCTAGACGCCTCGATTGGAGTTTGGCCGCATTCGTCGTTCGGTCTTCCATTCCTATACTGTTGTAGATGTTTCTCTTCACGATCTCGTATTTGTGTGCTATATTCGATCGCCGCCGTCTTCACGTTCTCGTATTGGTGTGTTGCTGTCAAGTGCCCGCCATTCTCGGTTTTCAATTGTTGCATTGATCTAAGTCTCTCCTCGGCACAAGATCAGGCAGATTGAGTATTCCACTGTCAGTTTTCCAACTGCGTTCTCTGACTGCACCAGTTCTCTCCAGTCCGACAAAGATTTTAGCCTCCTGTTCTTCGTTCTGGCATTTTCAAGTTCTTCCGCTCCTTGTGAGATCAGTACACATTGACGAGAAAAGCCACTCCTCCTGGTTCGCATTTGTTCCTGCGTTCTGAATCTCTATAAAAATGAGATTGGCTTCCTATATATGCCTCGACCTTGGAAATTCACGCACTCACTAGATTCTGTGTTGTTTCACCGTCTCCAAGATCCGAACCCAAACACTCCCATCTTTCACACATCTTGGATTTAGCTTTTGCGTCTGCATGGCTTAGTCTAGATGAAACCTGCACATAAAATGCCAGGCGACATTCATTATAGTCTTCAAGAGCAACACAAACCGGTACCGCCCGCAAGGTCACCAGCACATCTAAAAACCAATCACTCCCACTAGGATGGCTGTTGTGTGATAACACGGCTATTAAATGAAAGAAGGGCAAAGTATGTGACTGTGCTCAAAAGTCTGAATGTTGTTGGTATGAATGTACCCGAATGAATCATAAGGATTAGTGCGAATAGATTCAAAGTTACGGGAAGCATTGCTAAAAAGATTTCATACAAGTATAAATTAAGTGTAAAGGAAAAGTGTAAACCCGAAATTGTAAGAATAGTGAGTAAAAGCTGATTCGAATATGAAACTACTGAATTCGAATATACTGTTACAATGATGTTTATACAAGTGAGAATATCATGCTATAAAGATACATACGCGGTGAGAAAGAGTTACTTTGAAGCTATACAAATGAGATAAAAACTGCTAGTGAAGTTTGTTTACTAGTGGAAATATGTTGTTTTAAAAAAACACTCATACTAGGGAGAATATATTGTTATGAAGATACTTAGAATAATGTGAAAAAAAACTACTACAAAGATTATCAAATTAGTGAGAATATACTCTATGAAGATACTCTTACGCTACACATATTGCTATGAAAATAATTAGCTAAATGTTTAGAAGATTCTTACACGAGGCACGCATATAAATAACACTAAACCAGAAGAAATGATAATGTCTCGTTGCAAAATGGTAAAAAGATATATCTATAAAAAGATATAATTTTTGCAATGTTGCTACAATTTTGGGAAAAAAAAAAACTACAACATAACCAACGTATAAAAAAAAAGAAATAACAAGAAACAAAAATATCCAAATTTCAAAATGAAAAAATTCTAAAGTTATGTTGGGAGTAGGAAGAATGAAATAGGAACTCAACATTGAAATGAAAAGAAAAATGATGAATCTCGGATTTATTGCCAGTGGGCAAAGAATATCAAATACAAATATAGATGGGGTAAAAAGTAAAATTCTAATCGCAAGATAGCACAATCGGACGACAATTAAATAACTAAGAACTGTAATACTAGAGTAATTCACTTGAAAATAAGGCAGATGAGATAAAGATGAGAAATACTTCAAATAGTTCTATCTTTCCTTATGTACATCTGATCATCATAAATCTTTTTTAAAGATCTCACTTACTTACATATTGGATCAATCACATGACAAATAAATCAAACAATTGTTGAATTGCTATTCTTAACTAACACATACATTAAGTGACGCACTTAGTATATTTTGATAAAACAAACAAATGTAACACAGTTATTTATCTTCTACCAAGCACATGAATCAATGATATGAAAAATTTTAATTATACATCATAAATTAAATCTATGATCATTTTTTATAAATTTTAATTCAATTCAAACTAATTATAATATATTTCAAATAATGCAAAATATACTGTTTGTCAATGGATCCAAAAATACATATTGTAAGATTTAAGAAATATAAAGAATTTGTTGAAAAATATTCTTTACAAATCACAAAGATAAATAAATTTCTAATCTGTTATTAATTATTGTTTATAAGGTGTATCTTCGATTTGTATCATATAATCCAAGGCATCACAATATTCATTATATCGAGCTAAACAATTTACTTTCCATTTAATTTTTTCTTGATTTTCATTATATATAATTCACATTGTGTGATAATCATTCTATTGTTTTAGTTTTGACGTTTGATAATTATATTTTTTTCTCTTCTTTATTTTATTAATATCAATCTTTATTTCATTATAAAATTTCGTGAGAATAAATTTTATGTCATTTTATGAATGAATCATACATCTCATCCTGTGTGCGTACATGATCAATTCTATAATAATCAGTTAGTTTTTTTTTTATTTTAATACGTTTTTTGTTAATTTTCAACTTTGTATGTTCTTTGTTTTTGGATGCACGAAAAAAAGTTACCAGTGAATTTTTTTGGCCAAAATTATAGCATGTTGTATTCTAAATTCTTCATTTTGATGAAAGTTTGTTATTGCATTTAACAATCTTGTCATAATTCTAGATGAGTTTAGTACATTGACAACTAAGCAAAATATTTTTTTTACTCTAGTGCGATCATAGCATTAAATAGTAAAAAATCATCCACTTGAAAATAAAACACACAATCTAGTAATGAATGCGAATGTATTTAATACTATGTACACATTTATATTTAATAATTATCATATAAGTTACAATTTTTTTCAATGATTTTCTCAAAATTAAAAATAAACTCATATTGTATAAAAATTAAATTTCGAATAACATGAAAAATAAAATAGTCACCGATTTGAAGTTTTAAACGGATAAGAAGAACAAGTTGAATTTTTAAATGGAATATCTATTCCAAGACTAACATTTCAATTTGTGAACTACGTAAATTTTTAAATTAATTAGTGACTCATTAGAATGGATTATTTGGATTTTGAATACAGGAATATGTATATTAAAAAAAATGGTAAAAAAATAATTTTTAGATGAAACTGTATTATTTTTCCGAAAGCAAAATTTTAAAAAGGCAGAAAAGAATTTCTGTGTCTAAGTGTCTAAATGTCAAGTGATCTATTTACTTTTGTGAACGCTACACTAAACGTATACATTGGTTTTTGTATGCTACAATTTTTAACAATCATATGCTAAGAGAAATTACCAAGTCAAGTACAGCTATTATTTGAATAATATGGTTTGTTCTGCGCAATGGATAAAAAAATTCCGTAGAAGAAATAATCAACTGAATAGGATTCAACTTTCTTGAAAGAGAGAACCTATTAGTTCTTTTATTGCACCAACGTGCACGAATGTCTATGATCTCGAAGTAATCTAACATTTTGTCAAAGATCCACATGCGTGGGGGTTTTGACCTTAGGCTCTACTATGTAAGTGATTCTAGAATTAAACTGCAAATAGTATTGCTGAATGATGAACTACTCAATTGAATATCAAACTTAGAACTCAATTAGAAACCAACTTTATACTTCAGTGATGAAGATTTAAATCTAAAGCCTTCTCTTCAAAGTTACTGGAAGTCTTGTTTGAGGTTGGAGAATGTGAACCCGGTCTTTGGTCCGGTGTTCCTCGCGCCCTTTGAGACTATGGTCACTACGATGTCCGTGTTGTAATCTGTGATGCCCAGTCGTTTCAGAGCGGCGTTCACGGAGTACCGGATAGTCACAATTCGGAACTCTTCGTCTGAGTTGCTGGACGACTCCGACACAGATTTGCTCATGTCAACCATGCCACTCGGTAGATGCGTGAACGTACCCACGTACTCCGACATGTACAGATGCGTCTGCCTGTTAGCTGCCGGGTAATTGATGAACACGTCAAATCTGGCGTATTCCGAATGCGGGATTTTCACCTTCTCCAGCACGACGTTCTCCTGCAACTGATCCACATTCTTCACCCCGCTCTGCCCAGCATCTTCGCTCGTCGGAGCTCGACGATCCAGCCTAAAACTGACAGGATCCGTGCCGATGTAGTTGTATCCTGATGGAGCTGCTGCAGGATAGTCACTGGAATTGCTTGGCCCGGACGACTGATGGGGAGGCATGGGCTCGTAGTATATCCACATATTGTCAGATTTACTCACGTCCGTGAACTTGTACCCGAGCTTGGAGCTGTCGAGGCTGTCCCTCACCTTGACGATCACCATGTCCTGATTTTCGTCGTAGAAAGTGAACTCGGTGTCCAGAAAGTCTCTGGAAGTGTAATCCATTCTCTTCCTGCTACCGGATTTCGTGACCTTGTCGGGGATGGTTTTCCACACGTCCCACAGGCGGTCGACGTTGGAGTGATGACTGTAGAAGATGGGGTCCCGAGCGGCGTAGATGAAATTGCCCATGTCCTCGTTGTCGGGGTGATTGGGGTCGTTGATGAGCCCTGTCCACTCGTGAGCGACGTTGTGGGCATTCTCCATGCCACCGGACTCTCCGGGAACCTCACCGGCGCTGACGTTGACGGTCGCCGCGGAGTTATCAGTCCCGACGACGTAAGGTCCGCCGAGAAAGTCTCGAGCGCTGATCTTCGTGGCCACCTGGTTGTACATGACGCACAGGTTCTCGTATCTGATCTGCTTGTCGGTCAGGTTCTGCTTGCCCTCTGCTTCGAGCTTGGAGTTGTATCCCAGGTGCAAGATCTTGGGAGGCATGTGGTTGGGGTTTCTGAACTCGTCGAAGAGGGCAGCGTTGGGGACGCTGAAGTTGGGAAGGAACATGGCGGGGATCATCGCCGCGTCCTGGTCCAGCTGGTTGTCCCAGTTCCAGAAGGGGAGGGCGAAGGTGGGATCGTTGATCAAACTGGCGAGAATTCTCTCGTGGTAGTACAGATAGATCCGATGCCACGGAAGAAACTTCCAGCTGTAGTGAACCTGCAGCGGAACGCCGGTCTCAGGGCCCAGAGGGCCTGGAGTCTTTCGCTGCTTGAAGGCCTCGTTACAGAAGGAGCAGTGGACCCTCCACTGATTGAGGAAACTCCGCGGGTCGGTGTCGGGGAGCGCCTTCATTCTAGCGTAAGCTAGATTGTACTTCCTGACATACTCGGGGTCCTTCTGCACGACGTGCGCGGGTTTCCTCTCGCGCAGAAACAGGCGACCGGCGAGGTTACGATTTATGAGAGGAAATTTGAATCTGATGGGTGTTCTCTTGGGAGCAGGCAGGCAGCAATGCAGTGGAGCTCCCTTGAGCACTGGAACATTTTTGCAGAAGCCCAGACTGGACGCAAGTACTGGATCTGCGTCGACCGTTCCGAGAAGGGCTTGCAAGCATAACACAGAGACGCAGATGTAGGCGACCCACTTCAACTGTGGACCGTTCTCCAAAGCATTGCTTCTTCCCCAGCCTTGTTGCCCTCGGAGCAAGGTTTGTGGAATCCGATCCGTCGAGAAGAAACTTGACCTTGACGGGATCATTCCCTTGGCCATACTGTTTGGGTTCCTGTGCAAGAGGATGAAGTAAAGTATTAGTGCCTGAATTAGATTCTGTCATAATATGTCCTCATACGCGACAAACTGAATTCGCTGAAACCAGAATCGCGTTTTAGAAAGACATTCTGTTGATCCCTGTAATTTATGTCCAACTCTAATGCTTATGTTCACTCTCTGCAACCATTCAAATAAATTGGCACGAAAAGACTGCATTTCTTCAGTGAGCTTTCAGATATTATACAAACAGGACTACCTTGTTGTATTCAAGTAATGACTCACACAGATGTGTGCTTCAATCTCTGAATTTTTTGAAAGCCTAAAGATTCAAAATCAGAAGCGAATTTATGAAGTCCAATCTGGAACAAAAATTCATCGAACCTCAATAAACCCAACTCAATGGAGATCATATGTGGAGAGCTCGACTGCGAGCACACTGTGTTCAGTGGCGACCTCAGGCCCTTATGAGACAACCGACGACTGTTAGTGGGTCTGATGAAAATGACAAGCTTGCCCTTTGGGACAAGACTTGAACTTGGGAGATGGAGTCTGGAGATGCCACTTTTATAGTGAGCTCGGCCAGGAACATTGAGTCTCGCGGACGATTATTCCGCAACAACGAGAATTAACTGATAACTGTGCACAATTCCAGGCTTTAGCTCAATCAAGGGCTTGTGGGGTCCAGCTACTCATCTGTGTTGAGCCACCATGCTCTTGACTCCAGAATCTAATGCCGAGTAACGGGGCTCACAATTTCCCCTCTCAAGGATTGGATCTGAGTGTGTTGTGCTGCTGTGGGGAATGGCTGAATGGATTTTGATGTAGTCGGTTATGCGCAACGCCAATAGAAAAAGGAAAACCAGATTATCTTCGGGAAGCAGGGACAGTCTGCCTACTTAAGTGCCGTACGAAGACATCGAGGGAAGACCTTTGAGAATCTCATAAGAAATCAAGGTTCCACTACAGAAGGTAGATCTCTGCCTTTGTAAAGTCAGTTGTGTTACACTGACTCTGAATTGTTTCTAGGAACATGTGGCAGTTCGTGGTATTTATGGTCAGATTTCAAGAGTGGAGTAAGGAACAACATCTCAGGTTCAATATTCTAGACCTCTAGGAAGAGGAGAAATTCTTGAAGTATTAGAACTCAGAATTAGATATATCAAGAGCATGCTCGTGAAAAAATGCGACAGACAGGTTAACGGCTGAAAGGAGGCGACGTTGCTTAAGACTGACTGTTTCTACATGGCATACTAATCAGAGGCCTGAATCGGCTAGAGGGTTTATATGTAATGAATTACCATGAGGCTAAATGATCGTCCGAAAGTGACGATATCCTTTAGTGGACACTTCCAGATACTCTTGGATTATTAAGATTAAGCGTAAATATGCAAAATACGGTCAGGTACTAGCACGTACATCCAAGTCCCGAACCCATTATAGACAACCTGCGTCATGGCATGTGACTGAAAACACCACGAAGTGACGTCGAACCACTTAAGATTAAGTCTTAATCTGAAGACAGAACATTCTATTTACATCGTTGATAACTGTTCGGTGTTTTCACTGCACGAGAGACCGAGAATGATGGTACTTACTGTTGCCATGATTAAGCATGACAGCTAACCCTGAGATTCGTACGTGCAAGTGACGCAGAGATCAAGATAAAACATAGTGGCAGGATCCAGTCAACGCGTTGAACACGTTGTAAATCTGTTGCCAACACCAGTGTTGTCGTAAACGGAAAATAGGTTCACTCCTTACTAAAACAAGGAAATGAACTAATAGAAAGAAGTTTCGCCGTGATCTTGACCGACAAGGATTCTACCAATTTCCACACTTTCAATCATAAGCTCCACATCTCATGGGAGAGATGTTTAATCACTTACACTTAATTTCAGAGTAGATTAGAAGCTTGAATTCTTTGGCAGACATTATAGTCAGACTTGAGAGTTTAAATTGATATTTAATGTAAATGCATAAAATTATTTTATTATAATACTTTAGTAAAGATATCAAATATAAATAGGAAATATTTTTTTTTCTTATTTTAAGTATTAAAAAATAACGAAAAATTAAAATTGTTTTAAATCTTTATAAACTAAAATAATTTTACATTCATAAAAGATGCTTTGATGAATCAAAGAAATTATTAAAAAAATATCATAAACACTCTGTATTTCAGAGCTCATCAGCTATAGATCCAGATCAGTGTCATCATTGGATCTTTCTGCATCATATGGATAAGATAGAATTGATCCAAGCATCATGATACCAGTGATGGCAACATAAAGCCTTGACAACTTCATGGATTTAAGGTATCGAAGAACGTTCAAAATCAATATAGACATGTCAGCGTCTTTAGAATATCTGGGCTAAACGATATGCGCACGTGTATATAGCAATCAGCCCATAATAGAATGATGACTGGAGTATTTGTTATAGTCCTTACTCATTCATGCTATTGCATTAACTGTCCCTAATGAAGGATATAATTATTCCAAAGAACTTACAGTGTTCAACGGGTGCCGACTATGTACTGAGAGTCTGCAGATTATGCAGCAATTAGCAATCATAGGGGAAACTCATGAAAAGATGATCAACCGAAGAGAACTTGTACAAAACTAAAGCAAGCAGCGTGGAACATTTACATTACTTCATGGAAGTTACAATATACCACAAGCAATAAATGTTAAACACGTCATTAGTAGAGATACTATGGTAACCCACTTTTTGTTTTTTGCCGGAACTAAAACATTTTTGATTAGTAAGTACCGTGGTAGCAGCTGTAAATAGTAATCGGTACGCAAAGCCAGAGTATAAAGAGGATCGAGGACAGTCAAGGGGTTTTGGGCTTAGGCCACAGTGGAACGCTTGGAATGGAACGGGCGGTTCACGCTGCAGGACTCGCGTCGAGCACCTTCGGCGGTAGATCACTCATAACTTCCTCAATTTTTAACGCCTTGAGTTACTTAGGGTCTCGTTGGAAAGAACTTGACGCTCTGGTTCTAACGAGCCCAAGAACGCCTGGAACAAATGAGGAATCAGGGAGTTGTGACTGTCGGAAGATGCGAAGGAGAACGCCTACGGATAGGCGGAAGGAGTTCGTCGTCGGCAGAATATACGCCTTCGGCCCTAGATGTTCGCCTTCGGCGACGGACGTCTTCGGGTCAACTTCAAGTTGGCAAACTTGGAGTCGGCGAACTCGGGGTCGGCGAACTCGAGGTCGGAGAACTCGGAGTTGGCAAACTTGAGGTCGGCGAACTCGAGGTCAGAGAACTTCAAGTCGGCAAACTCGGAGTCGGCAAACTTGAGGTCGGCGAACTCGAGGTCGGAGAACTCGGAGTCGGCGAAACATCGTGCGGGCGCCTTCAGCGATAACAGATAACAAGCCTTCGATAGTGTGCCTTCGGCGAAGGATAAAACCGGCATAACTCTTTCATCTTGTAACGGTTTGACTCAGTTAGGGTCTCGTTAGAAAGAACTCGACGCGCTCGTTCCAACGAGCCCAAGAACTCTTGAAACGGATCAAGGATCTGTGAGTTATGGGTGTCGGGAGTGACTGTTACAAATAGGCAAAGGTGCGGAAGTGCGTCTTCGGCGGTCAACGCCTTCGGCGAACTCGAGGTCGGAGAACTTGGAGTCGGCGAACTTGAGGTCGGCGAACTCGAGGTCGGCGAACTTCAAGTCGGCAAACTCGGAGTTGGCGAACTTGGGGTCGGCGAACTCGAGGTCCAGGCGAACCGGATGCGGTTCAGAGATCTTGCGGAGTCCATATCTTTGCGATGGACGGTCGGATGGATCTGAAATTTGGTGGGGCCATTGATCTCAGTCGGCCACGCATGCCTGCAAATTTTCAGCCTCAGATCTTGGATGTAAAGACGCTGGCGGCTCTGTACAGAAGGCTTTGGATTCAGATTTAGGTTGTAAGTTAGAGGGGAAGGCAGCCGCCGACTCCTTAGGTGTAGGATCTGTGCGGCTCGCACCCTAGCGGGTAGCGTAGTGTTAGTTAGGACCTTAGAGAGTATAAAGTAGATTAAGGCGTTTTGCCTTGGGACTCTTCCAATTTCGGAAGTGCAGATCAGGAACTCACTTTCTTGGCGTGTTTGTGCATTTGGTCATGGCACCACGTAGAGAAGCTGCAGCATAGCGAAGTTACCGTATGTTGTAGCTGAAGGCCTTCGGCTGAATGTTCAGAGCTAGTACCCGGTTAGAGACTTGAGTAGTGCGGATCTGCACCTGCGGGTGATTTCTGATGCTCAGAGCCGGCTGCGAGTTAGAGACTTGAACAGTTCCCCCTTACTCCTTCGAGTGATATATCCTGATTGTACTCCTACGGAAAGTTTCCCCTGAATGCCAAAGTGAAGTTTTGTTACTTCGTGTAAGCCTTGGTTTGCAATTCAGGTTGTGTGTGTGTGTTACTGGATTGTGTCTCAGTTGAGTTCTCAATCGGGCCTGTACTCTATGCGCTTGGTGTGAGTCGAGGGTGACGTCCACGGCGTATGAGGGACTTCGTTCCGAAGTGGGAAGTCCAGTCCGGGTTCCCTACGCTAGTTCCTGGCGGAAGGGCTGTAAAAGCCGGAGTGGGAGTCACTACCTGCAAAGCCTTTGAGTGAACTTTTGAGATACTTTCCCCCTGAAATCCTAAGCGGAGGTCCTGACCGACCTCCGAGTTGTGCTTTTCCAGTTCCAGGTGTGTGTGTGTGTGTGTGTTGAGTGACTACGCTGCACTGTGCATACTCCGAGCATACTCCGAGTCGAGCATCCTCCGAGTGACCTCCGAGTCGAGCATCCTCCGAGTCGAGCACTGCAATATTTCTGGGAGTGACAGTCGTCTGAGAATTCAAACTCTACAAAAGTCTGTTAAACGTGACACTTTTTACTCTGTGTGTTGCCTCTGTCCCTGTGGGTTTGATCTTTTTACCACAATACTGCAGTTTTAGCCTTTGATGGGTTATTACAGATACGCGTAATCTTTGCATTTAAGAGAACTGAGATTCCACCCCAAGAGGAACTTCAGATGTTTTTTCAGAGCACATCGTTCCGATTTAATCGAAACTTCGGTCATGATGGGCAGATGTGAGCAGATGACGAGCTGATTTGGTTAGAAAAGATTAGTAACTGCACGAAAATCTCATCAAATTGAGCAGAGCTTTATCGGAAGATTATGAGTTTGTTTCGTGCGCAACGTTCGCTTGATGGCGCACTACTGCACGGGAATCGAGATTATTGAGACAAACTTTGAAACGAATTCATGCAGGGTTCTCAAAGACTTCATGTTCGGATAAATACAATTTTACCTCGAGGTATGCGAATAAGTGTTTCTGTCCATTCCCCGTCGTTCTGTTTGCAAGAGGACTCCATGGACACGGCGATCTTGCCCAGGCAAGTCTCATCGGGCGATGAATGATCAAAATTTAATGTCCCTCTGTTGTTATAGAGCTCCGTAGGTCTGATTACAGAATCGCAACGTGGTCGGTACCTCCGTCAAACCGACCCCGTGGAAGAGCTGACCATGAGATTCATTAAAAGTAGTCAACATAAAAGCTGAAGGTGTTTACGAGAAGTGGACTAGGCGTTTAGAGAAGATATTCGCTAAAAGGTCTCAATGAACCTTCCTGCCATGGAACGAAATCTTGCCAAATCTTGGTGTTGTTTATGCTATAGTTTCTTCCATCTTTATATTCTAACTCCGGTTTTTACGAACGCAAAAATTTGGTGCAACATGGTCCCCACCTACTTAAGAAAAGCAAGCTTGGTTTTGGTGTCCTTATGAACGAGCATGTTGAAGACAGCAAGGCCTCTCTTAATTTGCTTGCAAAAGTGACGAGATGGATTCAGGACCTTCGAAGGTCCGAAAGATTTGAAATCAAGGGGTTCTTTTGAACTGCGACCATCATCTACTTCCCTTTCGTGCACAGATGAATTTTGAGGCCTAAGAAGACTTAAAAGAACCAGTCAGTCCCCTCGTTGCATGCAAGAATTGAAGAAAGTATCCATGGGATGACGTGAAGATATTGGATGTGCTGATTGCGTATCAAAACTTGCGGTTTAATTGCGGCAAGCCGATTAAGCAAGATTAAGCTGTCGGATCCCAGAGATGTGTAAAATGATCACCCCTCCGTATTTCGAAGAAAGAGCATGTACCACTAGAGCTAGATCCGGGGGTAATGTGAGTACGACAAGTGAATCTAATCCAAGAAGGCAGGGACACAACAGTTAGTCTTTTCTTACAGCCGCAAGGGCCGTTACGACAAGCCAGAACTACACCATCTTTCCACCAGGAGTCACTGCTCCTAGGGGGCACTTTATCCTCGTGCATTGCCCACGTTGGAAGCAACTGGATGCCGAGTTCTCTTTCCAGAGGAAGGTTGTAAACATAGCTCGTTTCGAGACATGGAAGCTACTCATTATCTTGGAAGCTCATCCTCCTGTAGCATACTGTCGCTGTTTTCTAGTTCATGAATGAATATTCATTTGAAACCAAACGCATAATCGTGGAATGTGGCTGCAGGAACGTTTTACACCGAGAGAGGTATGAAAAGCATGCACGGGACTGCTGTTCAGTACGAAGACCCTTATGCAATTTTTACCACAAATCCAGATCGACTTCATGCAGATGCTAGAAGTATACACATTTACATTGCCCTTGGACAATCGTAGCCAAGAGCGTATTCTCCGTGCTGCATTATTTGTGAGATTCCGTTGTCTAGAAGCTTTACATATCCGTGAAATAATTGGAATTATTTGCTGTTCGTAATTTTTTACTACATAAGGTCACGCTTGTTCTTCGATCTTGTTGCTTCTGCGACAGAGAAATGGAACTGTACAATCAACAGCTTGAGAAAATAACTACATATGCGATGTACAGGAGTGGACTTCTCAGCACGCTCAGCGGAAAATCAGGACCTACATTTCTTGAGTAGCAACAGTAATAGGTGATCGTCAACTTTTCTTGATTGTTATAAAATGACAAGCGAAGCTGCATCTGCAGATGTACCTGCTTCGTTGTGAACAATATCAATGTAGTCTCATATGCCCTCGCCTTCAGGATCAAAGTTCCCATATTAATAGAGAGTACCTGTATGTCACATTATGCTGTTACAAGGTAAAACATAATAATTTCTAATAATAAAACATAAGACAAGAATGTACCTAGTATTTGATGAAGTCACATTGATCTAACTCCAGCAATGATTAACTATTAGCACGCATGGTTACGAGGTTAGATCTGGAAATGAAGCTGTAGAAAATGATACGCGCTAATAACTATGTTTTAACTGACAGTATAAGCCTTGTGGTTGGTTCGTGTGATCCTGAAGTGGAGTACCCAGAAGAGACATAGTACAAAACACTACTAGCAAGTGTGCATGAAATTGAGGTTATTTTGTGAGGACGAACAGAAAGTTTGAATACATACGAGTGTTAGACTTGGTAGACTGATAGAGAGGCGCTGGAATAGTTTCAAAGTCAGTGAAATCAGATTAAACTAACCTGTTAGTAGAGACCATTGATAAGAATCAATATGCCACAAGTATATGCTGTGAGAAACTCTTTATTGATATTGAAAAATCCTAATGGTGAAGTTAGCTCAGCAGAGTTTTGGTATTGAAATGTTGAAAAGAACTAATTTAGTGCAGATGATGACCAACTCTTAGATATTGCAGACCATAGCATAACATGATCCACGTGAGGAGAATCAGTTCCGCACAAGCATCTCATACCTTCAAATTACTGAAAATAAAAGACTTACATGCCAAACCATTCCACGATCTTTGCTCAATATTAAATATATGACAGAATCTACAATTATCGAATCATATCACACATATGATGCGAGTATTTTCAACTGACATAAGAGACCGAAAAGGTATATACTATTTCGGGTGAAGTTGAAAGTTTTAAGTAGCATAACCTCTAGTATTTAACTGAAACAAGACACAATCATTCCTCGCATGACTAAATCAGATTCCCCAGCTTCATTAAAAAAACTTTTGATAACTAGTTTTCAAGAAAATTTAAGCAAGGAAGTAAATTTGTCGGTAAGATCAAAATTGTGCTCCACGATCATTTGGGTACTTCGAGATCCTTTCTGTCTTCAAAAAACTTAGATAAATTTAGGATTGAAAAAATATTGTTATGTGTCTTCGTACATGTTATTTACTTAAATTTACTAATTTTCATTTTAAATTATTATACATTTGAGTGTGTACGTTCTCTCGTTTTATCTCGTCGCGTGAATAACATATAAGTGATTTAGAGTGTATGATAATATATATTTACTCGATAATCTCAATCTAATAGCATTTTTGGTTTCTCAAACTTATATGCAATCGTGGTATATAAGTTGAAGAAACAAAAGAAAAAGTAGATTAGAAAAAAATTTTCAAAAAACGTTAAGCCATACAATTGTGACGGTAAAAAGTTTCGGGTATCACATTGATGAACATGTCATAAAGCACATTAGAAAATACATGAGATATCCGGTCTATCAACATCCAAAAATCTGTAAACAACCCCAGTAGATGAGTTATTTCACTGTGAAATATGAAATCGCTGTCTCTCTTCAGTATTGAATACTTGCTGTAACTTGTAGAGTGTAATTATGGAATTTTTCATGCTATGCTTCTTCGCAGTTCTCGACTCCTTTATTTAGCCTATTGACTTAACCACCCACCACAGCAAGGCCGCTTGATTATCAGATCAGTTGTGGTAAGAGTAACAGAGATAATTTCTGAAAACAGCCACTTTAAAACAAAATAGTGCTGAATTGTTTTCTAAATGCTGCATTTATAGATTTTACGTCAAAGCTACTAGAGAGATGACCCTTCTTTCAACGATGGATACTGTACAATTGATTGCTTCATATCTGTCCAAGATCTTGACATGAATAATTTAACCTACATCCTGGAAGATCCGCTGTATGTAATGAGAGACTATCATATCTATGGTTAGTCATAAAGAAAATCAATCTGGAGAATAAGCATTGACATTTTTAGATTTTCTGTCGCATGACCATGAATAAGAATTGACTACAGCTTTGGTATAGTGATCCTTCCCTATTAGGTTTCTTTAATATGGCACGTGCACAAGACTCGTGGCGCCTAGTTTAGTGACAGATATGAGATATTAAACTATGTGTTTACAATTCGTATGCTCGATGAAATTCTTTTCCTGTGAGATTGGTTGACGTCAAAGTTTACTCTTGTCCGTAACTTCAAAGTTGTCCTGGGAATCATGTTTCTTCGTACATCGGTTGAGGTATTTCCTGAAATCAGTACAGTATTCATCTTATAATATTCGATTAGCATTGTCATTCTTTCGTCAGTTGGATAATTTTAATTCTTGTTTACAGCTTCAGTATTTTATTTTCCATAACCCTTAATAGTCGCCTCATAATTGCTATTCTTCGTGATCAATAATTCTCCTTACTTGCATGCAATCTTTGTCCTTGAACCGGGGGCGTATTCGAAGTTCCGCTGGTTGACGGTGGATTCTGGAGATTTACTCTTGATGACTCAATGCTGATGACCATATCGATCCCACATTAATGGCTTGTGAGCTGAAGGCCCAACTGTACACATGTGAGATTAATATGTACATTTCTATAACTACAGACTAAATGAAAAAACTTTGTTCTCTTACGTGCCAACTCCACTATAAAGGTGGAAAGCCTCGACTTCATCTCCCAAGTTCAAGTCTTGTCCATAGGGACAAGCTTGTCATTGTGATCAGGGCCGCTATCGGTCCTTGGTTACTTCAATTTAGCACTTCCGCGCCATACAACCTTTCCAAGCTTGATAACTGTGTATCTAGATTTCCAGTCGAGGCTGGTTATTCGCCTTTCGATTTCAGTAGACTTCGACCTTATGAGGTACTATCACTTTCTTAGACATCACTTTCTTAGATTTCGATTTTGTGATAAAAGGTGTTCTTAAGATGCAAAGATCAGTTTTCAGAACGACACAGACACCTGCATTACCCTTCTCATTCGGCATGACTGCTCAACTGCTTGCTACGGTGTTCAACATATGAGTCTAATTATAGGGTCGTAGTGCATGAAATTTACATTGAAGCCCCTTCCAATTAAGCGAGTCAACTAATCTGTAAAGATAAGAGATCTCAGTAGGATTCAAGTCTCAGCTAACCATCTACTTACTCCCATGCATAGGATCCCACACACTATGGCTTCCGGAATGAGCTCTTCAATGTCAAGTGCCGCAAAGACAGAACGAAATCCACAATCCTTGCTGCAAGGGCGACAAGGCTCGGGAAGAAGCAGTGCTTTGAAGAACAACCAACAGTTGAAGAGGGCCGCCTACATCTGCGCCTTTGTGTTCTGTTTGCAAGCCCTTCTCGGAACCGTCGACGCAGATACAATACTTGCGTCCAGTCTGGGCTTTTGCAAAACTGTGCCAGTGCTCAAGGGAGCTCCACTGCATTGCTGCCTGCCTGCTCCCAAGAGAACACCGATCAGATTCAGATTTCCACTCATACCTCGTAACCTCGCCCGGTCGCATGTTTCTGCGCGAGAGGAAACCCGCGCACGTCGTGCAGAAGGACCCCGAGTATGTCAGGAAGTACAATCTAGCTTACGCTAGAATGAAGGCGCTCCCGGACACCGACCCGCGGAGTTTCCTCAATCAGTGGAGGGTCCACTGCTCCTTCTGCAACGAGGCCTTCAAGCAGCGAAAGACTCCAGGTCCTCTGGGCCCTGAGACCGGCGTTCCGCTCCAGGTTCACTACAGCTGGACGTTTCTACCCTGGCATCGGATGTATCTGTACTACCACGAGAGAATTCTCGCCAGTTTGATCAACGATCCCACCTTCGCCCTCCCGTTCTGGAACTGGGAGAACCAGCTGGACCAGGACGCAGCGATGATCCCCGCCATGTTCCTCCCCAACTTCAGCGTTCCCAACGCTGCCCTCTTCGACGAGTTCAGAAACCCCAACCACATGCCTCCCAAGATCTTGCACCTGGGATACAACTCCAAGCTCGAAGCAGAGGGCAAGCAGAACCTCACCGACAAGCAGATCAGATACGAGAACCTGTGCGTCATGTACAACCAGGTGGCCACGAAGATCAGCGCTCGAGACTTTCTCGGCGGACCTTACGTCGTCGGGACTGATAACTCCGCGGCGACCGTCAACGTCAGCGCCGGTGAGGTTCCCGGAGAGTACGGTGGCATGGAGAATGCCCACAACGTCGCTCACGAGTGGACAGGGCTCATCAACGACCCCAATCACCCCGACAACGAGGACATGGGCAATTTCATCTACGCCGCTCGGGACCCCATCTTCTACAGTCATCACTCCAACGTCGACCGCCTGTGGGACGTGTGGAAAAACATCCCCGACAAGGTCACGAAATCCGGCAGCAGGAAGAGAATGGATTACACTTCCAGAGACTTTCTGGACACCGAGTTCACTTTCTACGACGAAAATCAGGACATGGTGATCGTCAAGGTGAAGGACAGCCTTGACAGCTCCAAGCTCGGGTACAAGTTCACGGACCTGAGTAAATCTGACAATATGTGGATATACTACGAGCCCATGCCTCCCCATCAGTCGTCCGGGCCAAGCAATTCCAGTGACTATCCTGCAGCAGCTCCATCAGGATACAACTACATCGGCACGGATCCTATTAGTTTTAGGCTGGATCGTCGAGCTCCGACGAGCGAAGATGCTCGGCAGAGCGGGGTGAAGAATGTGGATCAGTTGCAGGAGAACGTCGTGCTGGAGAAGGTGAAAATCCCGCATTCAGAATACGCCAGATTTGACGTGTTCATCAATTGCCCGGCAGCTAACAGGCAGACGCATCTGTACATTTCGGAGTACGTGGGTACGTTCACGCATCTACCGAGCGGCATGGTGGACATGAGCAAATCTGTTTCCGAGTCGTCCAGCAACTCAGACGAGTTCCGAATTGTGACCATCCGGTACTCCGTGAACGCCGCTTCGAAACGACTGGGCATCACAGATTACAACACTGACATCGTAGTGACCATAGTCTCAAAGGGTGCGAGGAACACCGGCCCCAAGACCGGGTTCACGTTCTCAGACCTCAAACAAGATTTCCAGTAGGTTAGAAATGCATTGGAGTTCTCCACAAGTTCAGTCGCATGTGTCTGAACTAATCTTAGTTGTGGAGACTTAGTGTTCACAAATTTTTTCTATGAATTTGTATCTTAGAGATTATTTAGTATCTCACCTCACAAGTCTCGGACTGAGAGTTCCATGCCCAATTCGAAGTAGGGATTTTCAACATCATGAAAACTTATTGATTAGTTTAGGTTTAGGTGAAATTCATTCAACGATATCTGATCCAATAAAGAGGATGGACAACATTACTCAAAATGAGTTCAGGCAGCAGATTCTACAATTTGTTTTTGTTTCTCTGGGTTAATGGTAGTTTTGCACAACATTTGCATTAATTATATTTGCATTAGTTTAATTTTCATTTGCAACAACAATATATTATCCATGTATCAACTTTCTATCTCGTGTTACTCTTGCTCATTCTAGAGATGAAATCCCAAAAACATACGAAGATATTTTCCAAAAGATGTACATAAAAGGTACATCATCTCTTAATTGTTCATGTTTATATGAGTACTGTGCTCATGGTTGATTGAGGTTTTAAAACATTATAGTTAACTCGACTGAAATTTATTAATTAGTTTCATATATCATATTTGAGAGAAAAGCTAGTGGAAGCTATCTGATACAATCTAGTATCTAGTATGTAGTGACTGTCCAATCTATGTAATAATGACTAAAGTGAAGATTCGAATTTGTTGCGAGAAAATACTACTTGGCTAAGGTATGGATGAAATTCAATCAATGATGTCTGATCAAATAAACACACACACAGCAATCTCAAAAAAAGGTTCAAGCAGCAGAAACTAAAATTCTTTTTCATGCAGCTTGAGTCTCTTTGGTTACAAGTTATCTTCCACAAATCATATTTTCTACAAATTAACTTCCAATGCCAAGTTACTCTCTCGTTCCCGAGATGACAGACCTATCATCTAATTTTCATCAATCTTGCAAATGTCGACACAGTATTTTTTGCTTTGCATTTTAACCTTCGGGGTCATGTGAGTAGTAACCATTTATAATAAAAAATAAATCAGCTAGCTAGCTCCATTCATGTATGTTATAAATTATGGCAATCTACCCAGCCTGATTGCGATGTATCGAAATTTTTAAACTTCTTGAACAGACCAAGCAATGATACCACAAAGTGTTCGGTCTATAAACAAGTGACTTTGAAGTAAATAATCAGCTAAATTCAAGCTACTTTGAACAACCGTTTTCAACTTTTTTTATTCTTCAGCTTTTGATTTTTAAAGCAAATATAAAATTAACATCATCAATATTTAGAAAATCCAAAATATCAATGATGTTAATTTGATGAGGACGGTGATGTCTCACGGTTTCTCGAATCCTGACTGACTGCAGATATTTGACTGCGAGGGCCTAATGCCAGGGTTCTCCCCTGAATAAATATATAATGCTATTGCTTGACGCTGATGAGCTCTTTGCTGCCCACAACCAAACTCTGCGAGAATGCAATGACAGCGTCTACATCCACACCTTTTTCCAGCAGACCGTCCTCAGCTGTGAACTTCACTGCGAAACCACCGCTCTTCACAAGCAGCGAAAGATTTTGTTTCAACCTCGCACTCAGATACTGCGTGATTGACTTCAGATTGAGAAGTCTGGCGCCCGCGATATGAAACCTGTCCCGGCCATGTGTTACACCCGAAGGCCCAGCTCGAACGCCTTGGCAGGGAATATTGATCCCCGATCTGCCATTTACTGCGGAGCTTGAGCAGTGTTGATACCCACTCCACCCTCCAGCACGTTCACCAAGATGCTGATCAGCTGTTCTTCCTTCTCGCCTAGGCCAGCACCGGCTGCTACCAACGTGCCATCGAAGTCGACAGATTGCCGATGTTCTCCTGAATCTTCTTCAAATCTCAGGCTTAAATTGGGATACGCCTGCAGCAAAACAAACCGTAAGCAAACCCAACACAGCAGCAAAATGCAGCCACAGCAAAAGTCGATGAAAGAAAAACATACCACGAGAATGGCGCATGATTGCTGCCCGCTCTGCCTGAACGAACAAACGCCGAGCCTGCTGCGCACGGACCCTGCCTCGAGCCAGAGCAACTCCAAATGGCAGACGCTTCATCACGACAGACGACAATGCTGATCAACACAAAATGTGAGCTTCGTTAAAGAGAGAATTCAAAGAAAAGCAGGCACATTAACAAACTGTCAGACCCATCAGCCCTTATATGCAAGCGCCCGAGCTATTTCTCGTAAGGCTCACCTAATCCTCTCGATGTTGAAGAGTGATTTAACTTAGCTTGAAGAATACTCAGAGAATATTTTTACAAAATTGTGTGAGACATAGGTAACATTTAGGATGACATCCAGGGCTACACATTATAATCAAGTGCAGTGTATTTTATCAATTTTTAACATCCTACAAAATTCTCATTCAAGAGAAAATTTGTAGAATACTAAACTGGATGTTGTTGAGTACATCTATCGTATGAAAGGTATTGTTTACAACTCAACTCAACTGCTGCAACTAAACAGAGATAAAACTAATCGTCATATCATCTTGAAGTCTATTCCTAGTATTGAGTTCTATTTTCTTTCCAGAATACCTCAACGGTTCAAATCATCAGTCTCCTCAAAGGGTATTAATCGCACAGAGTTCCAGCCCCCTTTTATTGTTTGGGGTAGTAAGAATGAATGCAATGGGGATTTAAACTCCCATAAGGTCTCCGGTATGGATGTTTTGCGAATACAGATGATGACAATTAGCAATAAAAAAACAACGCATTTCGACATGCTATCTAGAGGTTATCCGGCGTTGCCCCCTGGCGCATTGGGCGCATTACTGAGAGCCGGGCTGGGAGTTTGGCAGTCATGTTCGTATGCGAGTGAGAGAGGAAAGAAACATACCCAAGTGTGTGCCCCGTCAAATAGGAAACTCTCGCTGGTCGTGAAGAACGGTGGTTTCGCAGTGAAGTTCACAGATGAAGACGGTCGGCTGGCCAAAGGTGTGGATGTAGTCGCTGTTATTGCCTTCGTGCAGAGTTCGGTTGTGGGAAGCAAAGAGCTCATCAGCGTCCAGCAATAGCCTTGTATATTGAGGGGAGAACCCTGGCATGAGGCCCTTGCAGTCAAATATCTGCAGTTAGTCAGGGTTCGAGACACCGTGAGACGCGAGAGGCGCGTCCTCTCGCGTATACGCTGTCATTGCCTTCATGCAAAGTTTGGTTGTGCGCAGCAAGGAGCTCATCACCTTCGAGCAATAGCTTTATATATTTAGGGGAGAACCCTTGCATTAGGCCCTTGCAGTCAAATATCTGCCGTCAGTCATGGTTCGAGACACCCTGCGTCCCCTCGCGGCCGAGAAATCGGCTCGCAGGAATGCACCAGGGGCCACGCCAGATAACCCTAATCAAAACTATGAAAGGCGGCTGGAACTTGGAACTCTGCACTCAACCCTGAAGATAACATGTCTTCCCTCACTCATCACTGATGAGTCATCAGTCATGAATAAAATGTCGAGCAATGTTGTAAAATATTTTCACTCTTCTCGTAAACTTCTATCTCGTTTCGAGTTCCTAAATATCACATGTGTATTTACTTCTCTCGTGCTGGACAAATTTTTGATACACCTATCCAGGATTTAGGTATCACCTCTCTATGTGATGAAATAATCAGAATTATGATCTTTGGTAGATCAACTGCGTCACACAAAATTCGAAGTCGATTTGATTGCTAGACACAATACTCAACTTACTTGATTTGCGAATTATTCCCTTTGATATCTGAATTTGAATATTTTTATTCACTCTTCTCGATGTTTTCTAAGCTATATTGTAAACTCAAGAAAATCCGGCTGGTGTGACAATCGCTTTGGCCTGCAATTGTCTTTTTATATAATTTATTTTTTTCTTTATTGTTTATGCGAACCAAAAAAAATAATTTAAAAAAAATAACTACTACTATTGTACTGGAATATTATTTTCTTTGTGGAAGATAGTATTCTCTAATTTTTTGAAAATGTTAATTATGCTTATCATGTGCTAAAAAGCATAAATAAGCCTAATTAAGCTCAAAAAAGTAAAATATTGGTGCTAATTTTGCAATCAACTAATGATTTGAAAGTAATTTTTCCTTGGGCTTTGAAGTTTACTTAAAAACACTATGTACACATTGAATGAAAGATTTATACTTAATTGAAAGATTAGAGTACTGTAACTTTAGTCTAAACTTGGCGGAATAATTGAAATACATTTGTAAATAAGGTCGACCATTTTTATTTTGTATCTATCAAAGTTTAGATTATAATGAATATTAACTGGAATTACATGATTTTATTAAAAAGTATAGTTTTCATAATTAGAACATGTGGTACCCCACTTTTGGCAATTTTGAGGAAATTAAAACATTTTTGGAAAACTGTACCCTGGCAGCATTGTAAATAGCCTTCGGTACATCAAAACAGAGTGAATCCGGAAGATCGCGGGGATTCTCGAGGGATCTTGTAGAATCTGGGATTTGGGGTGCCGCAGCAAGCACAGGCACCACCCTCCCTGCGAGCTCCGCAGTTAGGATCTCTACGGCGCAAGGCGCAAAACCCGCCTTCGGAGGTTGCGGCCGCGGCTGTAGGGAAACCCCCGTAATTAGGTAAACCCTCGGGCGCCTTGACCAAGTTAGGGTCCCGTTGGAAAGAGCTCAACGCGCTGATTCTAACGAGCCCAAGAACGCTTGGAACGGACGAGGACTTAGGGAGTTATCGCTATTGGAAGAAACGGAGGCGGTCGCCTACGGCGGAAGGAGTTCGCCACCGGCGCGAATTCCGCCTACGCGGAAGGGGGATTCAAGTTTTGTCCTATGCGCGGACGAAGGCGTTCGCCTGTGCACAGGCGAAGTAGGGTTAGGGAAGGCGCGAAGTCCGCCTACGCACAGGCGTTCGCCTGTGCACAGGCACTTCGGCGTCGGCGGGAAATCCGCCTTGGGCCCTAGAAATGCGCCTTGTGAGGTAGAAAGTGTACGGCGCCTTCCGCGCCAGCGCAGCGCAGCGTACGTCGGAAGAGCCGCCAGAGTAATCCAATAGGTACGGACCGTGCGGACGGCACGGGTGGATGCGCTCTTGGACGGACGGAGTTGCGGCGGCGGAAGCGCCGACAGAGAGACAAGGAACGGACAGACTGGACGGAGACGGCTGACCACGGTCAACGCCTTCCGCGCCAGCGCAGCGCCGCGGACGGAGTTCGCCTGCGCACAGGCGAACGCCTGTGCACAGGAGGATGTTCAAGTTCCGCGCCGGCGGAGAATCCGCCGAGGCCCCTGCCTGCGCACAGGCAGGAGTTGAATTTTTGTCCGACATGCGGACGCACGCGTCAAGGCAGAAGGAGATTGGCCGAAGGGCGGTACGAACAAGTGTACCGCGCAAGGCGGAAAACTCGCCTTCGGCGCTACGCCCCCATGTCCGCAGGGTGACACGCTCGCGGAGTTCAAATCCGCCAATTCGAGCGTGAGAGTTTAATCGACGACGGCGGAGCGTGAAGCCGCGCGTGAGAGCGAAGACCGTTCCAGCGTACAGCCGGCGCGGCCATCAAGTGAGACGTTCTTCACGACCAAGAGACGACCATGACCTTCGACCGGGCGGCGGAGAGCGTCCCATTCTTGAATTCGCGATTCCAATCTCTTGTGCGCGCTGCGCGCATCCATCTGCTGGCTGCGGACCATTCTCGTCGTCGTCGCACAGGAGATTTCTTGTTGATTGAGGGAGAAGTGAGTGCGCGTGATTTGGAATTGAGAGCGATTAGAGTTTGCCGAGAGAGAAAGAAACGCGGACAGTGCGGAAGTAGAATGAGCGGGCGAGCGAACCCCAGGAACGCAATGACGAGACCGAGCAGATTGCGGATGGTGCCACTTCGCCTGCCGCAGAACGGGCTGCGCGCTTTCGAGGAGCGCTTAATAGCAAGAAAGCTCGATTTCTTGCTATGGGGATGGAATTACATCTGCGCGAATATGGTGCGCGAGTGGCTAGAGCCACAGGGACCACCCTCGCGCGGATTGCGTCCGCATGTTGACCGGTGGACAGTCCAAGATTGGGCGCAGGCGTTGGGAAGATGTGCTGGCATGCCAGGGCATCTCCTTTTCGACAGCGAGAGCATCAAGGTGACCAAGCAAGAAGAGGCGCAATTTGTGGAGCTGTTCAAGACCGGGAGGTCTACCAAGAATGGGTACAGGACCCGTGATTACAAAGATCGATTTCGCCGGACTTTGTCCGCGGCGCTGATGCAATTACTGCAGCCACACCGCGCCTGCTACATCACATTGTGGCAGGTCTCTTTTGTGGAGTGCGTCATCGAGGGAACTCCAATTCACTGGGCGAGCATCCTGCACAGGGTGATGCGACAGCACGCGTTTGAGGAGAAGGGGGGAACTCTAAACCATCTTTCTCCTTTCCTCATCAATTTTTATCGACAGCGGAATTGTTTGACAGCGGCGGAGCTTGAACATTTTCCGCCATTGTCCATCGACCATCCCGGGAAGTATGTGCGGGAGAACGAGGTCGACACTGATGCGGAGGAGTCCCCGACTTCTACCCCATCGAGACGGAGAGACGAAGGGAGACACACCCCTGCAGCGCGAGTGCCGCGGAAGCGGCGATGGAGGGAAGAGTCCGAAGAAGAACAGCATCAAGAACCCTCCGCTCCCATTCGACCGCGGCCGCTGTGCGAGCCATACAGCCGGCCGAAGCAGAAGGCACGCAGACTGGTGTTACCAGCTGACAGTGCAGACACGGCGACGATTGCGACGGAGATAGGAAGTGCGTCGCCAGAGAGGCGAGAGGAAGCGCGGACGACCGCAGGAGCGACGGGCCACGCTGCAACCTCGTCGGGAGAGAGGCCGCCTACAGGCCAAGGGCCTCCGGAGTTACCACGTGCGATGCGGACAGAGGTTCCGTTTGCGCACAGGCGAACCTCCGCGGACGGACGAGCCTCCGCGGACCGGCGAACACAAGTGGACGTGGATCTACGCTTACGCGTGGGAAGGAGCAGTCCGCCTGTGCACAGGCGCTCGCCTGTGCACAGGTCGCCTGTGAACAGAACACCTCCACACGTGCCGCCTGTGCACAGGCAAGAATCACCCCCGTTCCAACGTAGGAAGGGGAAGGAGCCGGCGGAAGAACCGCCTACGAGACACCGGCCCTCGGGGCCAGACCCTCCGGCGCACCACGCGCCGCAATTCGCGCCTTCGGCGCCAGGGCCTTCGAGCCGAGGGGATACGAGCAGAGAGCGTGCGGAGGCCGCACCATCGGCGGGAAGTACGCCGATAGATGCGCCTTCGGCGGTAGGGCCTATAGGCCAAGGAACATCGGGCGTGCGGCCCCCGGCCATGTCGCCTTCGGCGATAGATGTCCGCGGCGCTACGCCTGCGGCGGACAAGGCGCCGGCACATGCGCCTGCGCACGGGCCGGGCACAGCCCCCACGGACCGATCCAGGGAGCAGCAGACGGAGGAGCGGAGTGACTGTCAGCGGGATGAAATCTCGATGCGCGATGCGCAATCCAACCCCGCGCAGCCACCCTCCGCTCAATCACCTCCGGCGACGGACGACAAAGGCAGAGAGGATGCGGTAGACCATCAACAAGCGAGAGACGGGGATGCCGCACGGATACATTCGCCTTCCGCCTTAGACATTTTGGCGACGAGCAGCGAGGCTGCAGCCGTGCCTTCGCAGGCAGCACACGTCGAGGACGTGCAGCCCCACTCGGGGCAGTCGCCGACGCAATCAATGGCGACTGAAATTCTCCACTCGGATGATGACGACGGAGGCTCCACGGAAGAAATGTCAGGAGCAGAAGACACCGAGGAGGAGGAGGAGGAAATTGTTGGAGCGCCGGCGGCGGCGCTCTCCGAGCAGGTGATTCCGTTGCTGCGGTACTTGGATCGCAAGGTCGATAAATACGCCGACCCACTCCAGCCGGGATCTTACATCGAGTTAGTGCGCAGGAGGACTCGCACTAAAGTCCACACCAGCAAGCTATTAGCTAGAGTGGACCAGGAGTTGAGGGACTTGAAGGAGAAGCATGAGTGCTTGTGGGGACAGTACAAGCTTAATCAGAAATTCTACAAGCACTCCGAGAAGATGAAGGATGAGAAACTGGGCGAGCTCACCAAGGAGCAGGTGAAGGTCAAGGAAGCACTCAACTCTGAGCAGGCCCAGAATCAGATTTTGTCAGAGGAGCTCGTGCGACAGACGCGGTTGTTGGAACAATGTCAGCTCGCACGGCAGGCGGATGAAGAATTAATCCGCAGGTTACAGTCAGAGTGTGGCGAATTGAGGGCGCAACGTGCTGAAGCCGAATCGCAATTAGTGACCATTGAAGAGGATCGCAGGAAGGAGGCGGATCGCACGAAGGTGGAGACGGCGAGGCGAGTCGCCCACTGTCTCAAGGGCTACGCCCACTGGGAAGTGAAGGCGCAGGAGAAACTCACACTGCGTGAGTTTGAATTGCGCGCCGCCGGGTTGTTGTCAGGCGACAGTAGGAGTCGGCGGAAGGTAGCGAAGAAGCTCGAGGCCTTTCTGTCGACGGCACAGGATACCATGTCCGCCCTCGAGGGGGAGGTGTCCGCGGCGTTGCAGCGGCTGGGACTGCGTAGTCGAGCGGAAGAGTGGCAGGGTAGGGAGCTAGTGCGCGGCAGTCGGCCGCGCAGGAGACGTAGTACAGGTTCCGCGGAGTGTCGTGTAGCGTGGTTCCGTGCAGGCGTGTAGCGTAGTGCAGTGTAGTGTTAGGTAGGACTTAGAAGGTATAAAATAGTTCCAGGCGTTTTGCCTGGGGTTCTTTCCCATCAGAAGTGCAGATCAGGAACCCATTTCCTTTGCGTGTTTGTGTCCTTGAGCTCTGTCACCACGCACGAGGAGTTACAACTTAGCGTTCCGCATTTTGTAGCTGAAGGCCTGCGGCCGAATGTTCAGAGCTAGTACATTGGTTAGAGACTTGAGTAGTTCGGAACTGCACCTGCGGGTGACTGCCGATGCTCAGAGCCAGTGACTAGTTAGATACTTGAACAGTTTCGCCCCTACACCTTCGAGTGTTTCTTTCTGATTGTACTCCTTGGGATTTTTCCCCTGAATGCCAAAGTGAAGTTTTGCTACTTCGTGTAAGCCTTGGTTGTAAATTCAGGTTACGCTGCAGCAGGTGCCTTGAGGGTAACCCCTGTAGTATTTCTGGGAATGACAAGTGCCTGAGAATTCAAACTCTTCAATAGACTGTTGTTGTGTTACTGGAATGTTTCACAGTGAGTCCTTCAGTGCGGATCTGTGTTCTCTGCGCGTTTTGTGAGTTGAGAGTGTTGTTCACCGCGTAGGAGTGACTTCGATCCGAAGTAGGCAGTCCAAACCGGGTTTCCTACACTAGCAGCAAGCTAGTGGAAGTGTTGTAAAAGCCGGAGTTGGAAGTCACTGCCCGCAGCTTTGCCGAGTGTACTCTTGAGAGACTTTCCCCCTGAAATCTTGAAGTAGAGGTCCTAACGGATCTCTGGGTTGTGTTTCTGTAGTTTCAGGTGTGTGTGTGTGTGTGTTACGCTGCACTGTGCGACCTCCGAGTGCGCTCCGAGTGGACACTTGCAGTATTTCTGGGAGTGACAGTCGCCTGAGAATTCAAACTCCTCAATAGTCTGTTAAAACGTGACACTTTGTACCCTGTGTGTTCCTCTGTCCCTGTGGGTTCGACCTTTCTACCACTATATTGCAGTTTTAGCCTTTAGTGGGTTATTACATAAGAAGCCGACAACTTCTTTTTGGCGCCGCTGCCGGGGACAGTTGCGTCAACACCGGGGTTTTTACGAGCAGCCATGCTCGGTGAATGTCGACTGGGGCTGGCGGGAGCAATCTAAGTGCTAGGGCTGTCCGCAAGTTCCGACGAGATTCAGAGAAGGCCGTGGAAGAGACACGGCGTCAAAACAAGAAAACACCAAAAAGAGTACCTAAGCCTAGTTCGGCCGACATCCTTGGGGAACCTACCCCCGGCGACTCGGAACCAAACTTGGTGCTTACAGTTCTACTAGATATTCCTTGCACGGACCCGCCTAGTGAAGTAGAACCGACCGCCCGAGGACCGTCGACAGACACATCGATGGCGGACGGACAAGCCAATGTGCGGCTACCTCAGCCGATTACTAAACATTCCTACCCGAAGTACAAAGGGAGTGGGGATGACGACGATGCAGATTCATACATCAAGTTATTCGAGTCAGTGTCTATTGCCAATCGCGAGATCGCAGACGACGACCGACTAAGGATCTTTCCAAGCCTTCTGCGGAAGAAAGCGAGGAGTTGGTATAATCACGAGAGCATCGATCCGACTGGGTTGACAACATGGGCCCAGCTGAAGGAGAAGTTCCTTCGCCGCTTTCGCGAGCTCGGCTACGACAGCCGGGTTTTGACGAAGTTACGTAATTTGCAGCGAGAGAAGAAGGAGAGTCTGCGTGACTACACTGAGAGATTTCTGGACCTTCTCGACAGAATACCGAAAACAGGACCAGGGTCCCCTTTCTCGGTACAACAAGCTGTGGATTGGTACGTGACCGGTTTAACTCGGGAGATGGAGACGTTTTGCCGACGCAGCAAGTGCGACACTATTGAGGATGTGATTGCATCGGCAGAAGCCTTCGAAACTTCCACTCTCAACCGAAGAGGGAGAGAGAGACGGGAGTCGAAGGAGCGCAAACCGAAAGGAGGGCGAAGACGGCGTAGAGGTACAACTCCGTCATCGGAGGAATCGTCTTCGGACGAGAACCGTTCTTCATCCGAAGAAGAGGAAACCTCATCGTCGGAGGAGGAGAAGAAGAGGAAGAAGCATGGGTCAGCAAAGAAAAAGGGCATCCGACGAGTGACTACGGACAGAGCGCCGGGAGATATAGCTTCGAAGATGGAGACCCTTGTGAAGGACTTCGCCGATCTCAAGGTTCAAGTGGTAGGCGGGCATGATCGCAGAAAATCACCCGGGAGAGTGCGAGCGAACTTATGGTGTACTACGTGCGGGGCGGTGGGACATGCAAACACCGAGTGCCTTACCACCCGGCCGTCATATCCAGTCAACGCAGTAGAGTGGGCGCAACCGTACTATGGAGAGCACCCTCAGTACTATGGAGAGGCTAGCGAAGAGACAGCCTACGCCGTCCAGTCGGTGCCTACCCCTCCTGCAGTTTCAGCAATGCAAGTCCCACGATATATTCCGGTGGATCGGGCCACTACGGTACCTGTGCGAAGGAGAGCACCTCCAGGGACGTTTGACCCACCGCCACCGCGAGCTTGTTATAATTGCGGGGAAGTTGGGCACTTCTCACCGCAGTGTCCCCATCCAAAAAGGCGAAACGATTATGCTCCGACATGTAGTAATTGCAAGAAGGTCGGGCACACTGCGCCAGAGTGTGATCAGCCACCAGTCCCTCGGCCAGTGGTACGATTTGTGAACACTCCTGCCAAGGAGGACGTGCAAGTTAACCAGGTCGAAGTAGGTTCGGACGGGGATGGCGAAGACGAAGAATGGCCGGCTGAAGAGGTTATGTGCGCACGGGTCGAAACTCGTAGCTCCAAGAAATCCAAGGAGCAAGAGCGTGACACTCGCAAGCACGAACGGAGAACCGCCGACCGGACGGGAAAAGGAAAGGAGAAGACATCCAGCAAGTCCGACTCGCGACCTGCTCGGAAGCCTTCGGCTATGCGGGAGTGTAATAACCCACCAAAGGCTAAAACTGCAGTATGGTGGTAAAAAGATCGACTCTTCCAGTTTCGGAAGTGCAGATCAGGAACTCACTTTCTTGGCGTGTTTGTGCATTTTGGTCCTGGCACCACGTAGAGAAGCTGCAGCATAGCGAAGTTACCGTATGTTGTAGTTGAAGGCCTTCGGCTGAATGTTCAGAGCTCGCACCCGGTTAGAGACTTGAGTAGTGCGGATCTGCACCTGCGGGTGATTTCTGATGCTCAGAGCCGGCTGCGAGTTAGAGACTTGAACAGTTCCCCCTTACTCCTTCGAGTGACATATCCTGATTGTACTCCTACGGGAAGTTTCCCCTGAATGCCAATGTGAAGTTTCATTACTTCGTGTAAACCTTGGTTTGTAATTCAGGTTGTGTGTGTGTTACTGGATCGTGTTTTCAGTAAGTTCTCAGTCGGGTCTGCACTCCCTGCGTTTTGTGTGATAGTCGAGGGTGACGTCCACGGCGTACGTAGAGGCTTCGTTCCGAAGTGAGAAGTCCAGTCCGGGTACCCCCGCTAGTTCCTGGCGGAAGGGCAGTAAAAGCCGGAGTGGGAGGCACTTCCTGCAGAACCTCTGAGTGAACTTGCGAGACACTTTCCTCCTGAAATCCGAAGCGGAGGTCCTGACCGACCTCCGAGTTGTGCTTTTTGCCAGTTTCAGGTGTGTGTGTGTGTGTGTTGAGTGACCAAGCTGTAAGATCAAAAAGAAGTTGTCGGCTCCTTATGTAATAACCCACCAAAGGCTAAAACTGCAGTATGGTGGTAAAAAGATCGAACCCACAGGGACAGAGGCAACACACAGAGTAAAAGTGTCACGTTTAACAGACTTTTGGTAGAGTTTGAATTCTAGGCAACTGTCACTCCCAGAATACTGTAGTGCTCGACTCGGAGGCTCGACTCGGAGGAGGAACTCAACTCGGAGGATGCTCGGAGGATGCACGGTACAGCTTGGTCACTCAACACACACACACACACACCTGAAACTGGCAAAAAGCACAACTCGGAGGTCGGTCAGGACCTCCGCTTCGGATTTCAGGAGGAAAGTGTCTCGCAAGTTCACTCAGAGGTTCTGCAGGAAGTGCCTCCCACTCCGGCTTTTACTGCCCTTCCGCCAGGAACTAGCGGGGGTACCCGGACTGGACTTCTCACTTCGGAACGAAGCCTCTACGTACGCCGTGGACGTCACCCTCGACTATCACACAAAACGCAGGGAGTGCAGACCCGACTGAGAACTTACTGAAAACACGATCCAGTAACACACACACAACCTGAATTACAAACCAAGGTTTACACGAAGTAATGAAACTTCACATTGGCATTCAGGGGAAACTTCCCGTAGGAGTACAATCAGGATATGTCACTCGAAGGAGTAAGGGGGAACTGTTCAAGTCTCTAACTCGCAGCCGGCTCTGAGCATCAGAAATCACCCGCAGGTGCAGATCCGCACTACTCAAGTCTCTAACCGGGTGCGAGCTCTGAACATTCAGCCGAAGGCCTTCAACTACAACATACGGTAACTTCGCTATGCTGCAGCTTCTCTACGTGGTGCCAGGACCAAAATGCACAAACACGCCAAGAAAGTGAGTTCCTGATCTGCACTTCCGAAACTGGAAGAGTCCCAAGGCAAAACGCCTTGATCTACTTTATACTCTCAAAAGATCCTAACTAGCACTACGCTATCCTATCTACCACTCGCAGCATCTGCGCGAAACCAAACTACTCTACTGCACTCGGCAGATCCGGTGCTGCGCCTCCTGCGCGCCGGACTGCTCCGCGTACTATCTCTACCCTGCCAGTCTTCCGACCGGCTGCGTAACCCCAGGCGTCGGAGCGCTGCAGTGACTTCCGACTGCAAGTGCGCCATAGTGTCGCGCGCACCCGACAGAAAAGTTTCTAATTTCCTTGCCACTCGCCGCCGACTCCGACTGTCACCTTCCGTCAATGCCGCCGCCCGAAGCTCGAACTCCCGGAGTGTAACCCTCTCTTGAGCTGCCACCTCCCAATGGGTGTATCCGTTTAGACAACGAGTCACCCGTGCCGCCAACTCTCCTCGTGCCCTGCAGCTGCTCTCCACCTCTGCCAGCTGCATTTCTAAATCCGCACGTTGTGTCCTCAAATCCGAGCACTCGGTTTGCAAGTTGCACAACAACTCCTCATCCTCCTTCCGGGCTCTTTGACTTTCCTCTAAGGCGCGCGTCTGGCGCGCAAGCTCGGCTGCTAGGACTTCGTTCTGTCTCCGCTCCTCCTGCAGTTCCGACTCGATCTTTGCCCGTATTAGTTCGGCCTCCGCCTGACTCTTCGTCGCCGCATCCTCCTTCTGCTGCTGCAAGGCTTGGTACAGCTTCTGGGTGACCGCCAGGTGTTGTCGGAGGGCGGTGTTCCTATCCACATATACTCCGCATCTAGAGGCCCACCTTGCCACCTTGCTCCTCGTCCTTCGCCTGATTGTCTCCACATAAGACTGCGGTTTTAAGGCACTTCCGTATTTGGATGTCTTGCGATCCAGATATCGCAGGAGTGGAACTATCTGTTCGCACAGCACCCCTGTTGGCGTTTTCTGCACTGACTCCTCTTCTTGCTCTTCCGAGCTCGTATCATCCTCAGTCGCGAGGATTTCAGTCGCCACCGAATCCCTTGGCGACTCCCTGGAACTGTGGCGCGCAGCAGCTTCTGCTGCGACTGCTGCTCCACTGCCTGCTAAAATATCCAGGGCAGTGGGAGATCCCACTGCTTGAGCCCCTGTTCCGGCTCGATCTTCGGTTTGTGAAGGGGTCGACGCCGTAGTGACTTTTGTCACTCTTGCACCGCCCGCTTCTGCTGCCTGTCCTTCCGGCGCAATCTGCGCGGAAGGTGTCCTTGCTGAAGGTGCGTCCGCCGAAGGCGTCCGCACACTGGTCGTTGGCCCCATCCGTCTTGCAGTCGGCGAATCCGGCTGACTCTCTGTTGTCCGACTCGCAGTCGGCCGACCATTAGTTGTCCGACTGGGAGTCGGATACACCCTGCGCGTCTTGACTCCACTTGGCCTACTTGTTGGTGGCGTTCTTCCAGAAGTGCCTTCCGCCGAAGACGACCCTCTGAGGATTGTTGGCTCGTCAGCCAAACTCTCTCCCGCTTCCGGCCTGCTGTCCGGTTCAACGCGCCGTTCAGTTGGCCTTCCTTCCGTCTGTCGACCTTCAGTCATCCGACTCGCAGTCGGCCGGTCGTCAGTCCGTCCATCTCCTCCCGAAGGCCGTGGTGCCTTCTGTGCAGAGGTTTCTGCCGTCTTCCCTAGGACCTGAGCAATTATCTCTTCCTGCGTGAGATTCCGCCGGGTCGGAGTTCGCCTGGTCTCCTCAGTAACAGTTGGCATTCTGCGTGCCCTCTGTTTTGGTCGACTATGAGGCTCGGGGGTGGGCCGACCACGAGTCGGCGCAGCTGGTACTTCCGGCTGCCTGTCCTCAGGTCTCTCATCCCACTTCCGCTTGCGCGGAATGCGCTCACTTCGACGTTCTTCTGCTGCTCTGGCTGGAGCCGGAGCCGGAGGCGTACTGGCAGGTTCCTCGTCCGGATCCGTGTCTACTTCGGCCTCCCTCGAATATCTACCTGGATAAGACCGGCTCAGCTGCGGAAACCGAGTTTTCTCAGCATTCGTCAAACATCCCATCGCCCGGTAAAACACGATTAAGTAAGGCGATAGATGATTGAGCGTTCCTCCCCTCTCTTCTTGCGCATGTTGGCGCGTCACCTTCCACAGAAGTCGTGCCCAATGCACCGGAGCTCCTGACAACACTAGCTCCACGAACTCTACCTGCCAACCATGCATGTAAGCGGTCTTGGTCGGCTGCAATATCTGCAGCAATGCTGTCGCGACATTTCTCCGCAATCGATCCTTGTAATCCCGAGTCCGGAAACCGTTCTTGGGATGTCTAGCCACCTTGAAGAGCTCATTGTAAGAGACTTCTTCCTCTTGGGACACTTTCACGCTGTCGGCCTCGAAGAGGAGATCCCCTTCCTCGCCGGCACACCTGCCCAACACCTGCGCCCAATTGCCAATTTCCCATCTCTCTGGGTGTGGGCGAAATCCGCGAGAAGGCTTGTGTCTCTCTTGCAGATACTCGCGCACCATCTCCGGACACGTCCAATTCCACCCCCATAGGAGAAAATCGAGCTTCAACCTCAACAGCACATCTTGAAATGCGCGTAGACCGATCTGCGGCACCCTGAGTGGAGACACTCGCAGCTGGGGAACCTTCGACATTGCGTTGCCTGCACACACACAAACGTTCTCCCTTTCGCTCGCTCTCTCACAATCGCCACTGCGCGTCGGCCACTCAAGCACTGACTGCTCACTCTCTCTGCGCTCGTTCAAGATCGCTACTCCAATTCTTTCAAGGTCCGCCAAGATCCTTGCGCAACTCGTCTCCGCACTTTCTACTCTCACTGCAGGTCGCTCCGCCCTTGCGCGTAATCTTGGAACTGGAAATCGCAAAGTCAAGAATGAGAGAATGAGACTGGAGCGCAGTCTTTTCTTCTCCGATTTCAAGAACGTCCAACGTTCTTACTGGTTGCAACGTACGCAGCCGGCTATACGGCTTAACGGTTCGCCCTTTGCATGCGCGAATTCACGTCTCCGCCTTGCGCGCATTCGCATGCTTAAACGTTGAATTCTCCCGCCGCCGCCACCTTCCGGACTCGAGTCCGCTGCAGGGTATACGTCGGCCCTGTTGTCTTTTCCTAACCCGCCCTTCTCCGGAGGCGTGTCGCCGCTGGTGTGTTCATTATCCGTCGGCGCCTTGCTGGAGGCGCACATCCAGCCGGAGCGAATTACGCCGGCGCGCAGTCGTACCGCCTATTTTGTCCTTTATGCCTCGTCCGTTGCTGCCAGCGCATATCCGTCAGCGCAACTCATGCCAGCGCATCCGGCCGTCAGCGCCACGTCGGAGGCGTACATCCGACCGGCGCTTTCCTTCCATGAACAGCCGCCAAGGGCGCTTCCGACTCTGAGTTGGTTTCCTCCTGTGAGCGCGTGATTCCGCCGAAGGCGCATCGCCGAGGGCGTACGGGAATCCTTTCCGGCTGTGAACCCTAGCGCGAACGGCGCATGTCCGGCTACGAGTTTTCCGACGCTCATAACTTCTCCATTCCTGATCCATCTCCGGCGCTCTTGGACTCGTTAGAACGAGCGTCCCGAGCTCTTTCTAATGCACTTTCAACCAACTGGATCTACCGTGTATCCCGATTGTTATGAAGGTTTTCCCTTTCCGCGCTAGCGGCGCTTCGCCGAAGGCGCACTCATGGTCGGATGCCTTTAGAGGTCCGGGCCCTTCCCCTGACGTCTTTAGCACAACCTCCTCCTGAGGTGTCTGCGCCGGAAGCGTAGCTTCCTTATACGCTAGAGGCGCGTGAGTAGAGATACCTCAAAAAGGAGCTTTTGCCGAAGGCGCCGAAGACGTTGGCGTTGGTACATCCGACTACGTGATTCTTTGTGCCCTCGTGACGATCTCATCAATCCACTCTATTTAGCGTACCCTTCTCTAGCTACAAACACTGCTTTGGTACTAGTTTTCTGAAATTGTTTAAATTCTGCAAAAAAAACAAAAAGTGTGTTACCACATGCCCCCCTCCTCAATTGTGAGCGCCCACGCGAACATTTACACGTGGTATTTCTTCAGACGCCATCCGTTTACGCGGGTGCCTAACCATTCTCCCGTCAGTTCTGCGAGTTGGATGGATCCATTTGGGAAAACTTCTATCACCTTGTAAGGTCCCATCCACCTCAAGTGGAGCTTGCCTGGAAATCTAGCATGTCTGCTATCGTATAGCAGAGCCAAATCGCCCTTCTCCAGCAGTACTGGTTTGAGCCTTCGATCGTACTTCTCTTTCCGCCTGAATTGTAATTGCTTTGTCCGATCTTCGGCCTCTTGACGTCTTTCCTCCAGTGCCATTACCTCTTGCAGTCGATATGCCTGACTTTCTTCCGCGTCCAGCCTTCTCTGATCTAAGGTCCTCTTGGTAGGTATCTCGAATTCGATGGGTAAGATCGGATGTTGCCCATAAACTAGGAAGTAAGGTGTTTGCCTGGTGGTGACTTTTTCTGCCGTTCTATATGCCCATAAGGCGGCCGGTAGCTTGGTGTCCCAGTCATGAGCATGGTTTACAGTCACCTTGAGGAGTATCTTACAGAGTAATCCATTGGACTTCTCTGTCAGACCATTTGCCTTGGGGTTGTATGGAGTAGTCTTCCGATGCTTAATCTGGAAGTGCCGCGTCAAACTTTCTATCACCTGATTCAGAAAGTGCGTTTCTCTGTCACTGACTATTTCTAGGGGGCACCCGTAGCGTGTGATGATGGATTCGAATAGGAACCGTGCTACTGCGGCTGCGTCATCGTGCCTTGTGGCTTCTGCCTCCACCATCTTGGTCGCATAGTCTGTTGCTACCAATATGTAGCGCCTGCGCGTGCCTTTAGTGACAGGTTGTATTGGTCCCACGAAGTCGATCCCCCATTTTTCAAATGGTGCTAATGGCATGATTGGTGTAAGAGGCCATCTCGTGGTCGGAGTCGGCCTTCCCGTCCTCTGGCAGCTGTCGCATTTGCGAACGTAGTCGTGTACATCTTTGAACATCGTCGGCCACCAGTATCCTGCATTCACAATTTTGGTCACTGTGTTTCTGGTGGCGTAGTGACCACCAGCGTCTTCTGTGTGCATGGCTTTGACAACTCGCGGTACTTCAGACTCCTCTAGACATCTGCACAACCTCTCGTCTGCCATTTTCTTGAACAAGACCCCCTGTTGAAGCTGGTAAGGTCCCGCTTTATGAACGAAGACTGTGCGCTGCTCCGCATCCAATCCTTCCGGACATTGGAGTGTGAGCAGAAACCTGTATAAGTCCGCGTACCTGGACTCATGGCTGGCGGACAACTGAAAAAGTTGTTCGTCGGGAAAATCATCCACTACTTCCTCCTCTATGGGTTCGGTCCATAGTCGGGAGAGGTAGTCTGCGTTCTCATGGTGAACGCCTTTCCGTGTCTGTACAGTATAGGTGAATTCCTGCAGCAGTAGTACCCACCTGGCAATTCGTCCGGACAGATCCGCCTTCTTCACCAGGTGCTGTAAGGCGTAATGATCTACATGAAACACGAACTCATAGCAGATCAAATAATGTCGGAACTTCTTACAGGAGTACACCATTCCCAACGCCTCCCTCTCAGTTGTCGTGTACTTCTTCTCTGCTGCTGACAACTGACGACTCGCGAAGTAAATCGGGTAGTCTTTCTTGTTGTCGTCCTTCTGACTGAGAACCACCCCGATTGCAAACGCCGACGTGTCTACATAGACATGGAAAGGTCTGTTCCAATCCGGACTTCTCAGAACCGGAGCAGTCGTCAGTTTGGCCTTGAGCGTTTCAAAGGCCAGCTGTTGCTCCTTGCCCCACACATAGGGTTCATCCTTCTTAAGCAGCTTTGTCAGATCGGCTGCCAAGATGGCATACATATTTATGAACCTTCTGTAATAACCTACATGGCCAAGGAAGGCCCTCAACTCACGCAGATTCGTTGGCGGCTGCAGTTCGAGAATAATCTTCACCTTCTCTTCATCCACTGCAATGCCATCGGACGAAACTCGGTGCCCCAGCAGGATTCCGCTGGTCATGAAGAAGAAACATTTCTCAGGGTGTAAGGACAAGCTGCTCTCCCTACATCTGTCGAACGTTTGCCGAAGATGGTTAAGGTGCTCCGACCTCTTACCGAAGACACAAAAGTCGTCGATGAAAATTTCTAGGAACTTCCTCAGGTGCTCTTGGAAGATGTTTGTCATCATCCGCTGGAACGTCGCTGGCGCGTTGCACAGACCGAACGGCATCTTGTGATAAGCATAGGTTCCCCAGTCGGTTGTGAAGGTTGTTTTGTCCTTGTCCTGTTCCCTGATGGACACCTGGTTGTAGCCGGAAAATCCGTCTAGGAAACTGTAGCATTCATGCCCTGCTACATGGTCCAGAATAGAGTCCGTGAAAGGAAGAGGGTGATGGTCCTTCCGCGTTGCTGCGTTCAGCTTCCTGAAGTCCTGACACACCCGGATCTTACCCGTCAGTTTCTTGGGCACGATCACGATAGGCGACACCCACTCGCTACTGAGTACCGGGTAGATGATTCCTGCGCTCAGGTACTTATCGATTTCGTCCTTCACCAATAATGAATATTTTGGGTTGAGCCTGTATTGGCGTTGGCGAACCGGAACTGCCTCGTCCAACAAGTCGATTCTGTGCTCTCCATACCTTGCAGGTATGCCTTTCATGTCTTCAATCCTCCATGCGAAGACATCCTCATATTGGCGAAGAAACGCCTGTACCCTGTTCAACTCTTCTCCTTGTACCTGGCTTGACACCTTCAAGCCTTTACCTGGACTGAGCTGCAGTTCGCAGCAATCACTCGGGTCAACAATCCCCTCTGTGTGACTGATCTCGCTTCTGCCCAGTCCGGCTGCTAGTTGCTATTCCTCATCCGGATACACCTCGTCTCCTTCCTCCTCAATGGAGCAGCAAGTGACGTAGCCCACAAAGTCTTCCGACGTTTCGGTCTCTGAAGTGCATGATGAGCTGGTCTCCCCTCCGGTTGTGTAACCGGAGGTGGTGGAAGGTGTTTCGCCCTCATGGGGTACCTTGGTCCACGGTACGGTAATGACAGTCGGAGGGTCCGCAGGGCTACGGAACTGTAATCTCTTCCTACTCCAGTCACACCTTGCTTTGGCATCGTATAGCCAAGGTCTGCCAAGCAGCACATCATAACCTTTCTTCATCAGAGGTTGCAGTATTATGTAGGACAGTTGAAAGTCCACTCCTCCAATGTTGGTTCTCACATTGCTCAACATTCCTAGTGGCATTCTGCGTGTTTGATCGGCCAGTCGCAATACTCGGGATGTAGGCTCGAAGGTCTGGAACCCCAAGGAGTTCGCTGTCTCCTCGGTCATGATATTCACGCCCGAGCCGGAGTCCACTGGTACCTTCTGAATGACACAGCCTCCGATCTCTACTTCGATCTCTGGTGGTCCCAGGTCTCCTCCTTCCACTCTGTACACAGCCGGAAGTTTCTCTTTTCGGGGTTTGCGTGGTCTGCGCAACGAAAGCATCAGCATCCTCCTGTACGTCTTATTGTCTTCCAACAACTGGTGGAAGGAAATATTTGCCCTCTGGCTCCCCATGTCTTTCACTATGTCGTAGGGAGTGTTGGAAGTCACGGCCGGAAGTTTCCCTGTACTCGCGGTCGGAAGGGGTGTAGGGGGCCTAACTGCCTTCCGGTCGTCGGATGTCATTCCGGCGCCCAGTGCTTCCTTGATGAGGTGACTCACCTCATCTTTGATGTCCGGAAGGTAATCTCGAGTCCGGAACTCTTCTGAATACCTGTCCGCCTTTTCTGAGTTCTGCTCCGGCTGGGTGTTTCTCATAGCCGGAGGTGTACCCGGCCTTCTCCTCGGGCCTTCTCTAACTTCTTTAGACTTCCTCCTCTCTTCCCTACGCTCGAGGCGGCGAGTGTCCTCGTGGCCTTCTCCTCTCCTCTTCGAACTTCGGGTTTCTACCCGGCCGCACATTACTTCTTCCTCTGGCCATACTTCGTCTCCTTCAGCTGGGTCCAGACTCAGTTCTACCTGGTTGACCTGCACTTCTTCCTTGCCAGGTGTTGATACGAAACGCACGGCTGGCCTAGGGATTGGTGGCTGGTCGCATTCAGCTGCTGTATGTCCGGACTTCTTGCAATTGCTGCACAATGGTGCATACCCCATTGGCTTCCTCGGGTGGGGACAACTTGGCGCGTAATGCCCCATGTCTCCGCAGTTGTAGCAACCATCGAATTGTGGTCGAGGTCGGTGATTTCCTGTGTGATTTCCTGGAGGTGCCATGCGTCTTGGTGGGAGTGTACCCGCCATTTCCCTTGGAACAAAGCGCGGTATATGCACCGGTGGGTTCGGAGTTGTAGCTGGAGCTGTCTGTACCGAGTAGGCGGTGTCCTCAACCTGCTCAGCATAATACATAGGTGGCTCAGCATAATACATTGGGTTCTCCCACTGTGGTGCCCATTCGACCGCATTCACTGGGTAAGATGGCCTCGCGGACATGCACTCCGTGTTGGCATGTCCCACCTGTCCGCACGTAGTACACCAGAGATTTGCTCGTTGTCTCGCAGGTGATTTACGTCGGTCTTGGCCTCCCACTACATGAACTTTCAGGTCCGCAAAATTCTTCACCAGGTTGTCTACCTTGGCTGCGATGTCCCCTTGAGTCTTCACTGGGATTCCCTTACCTCGATCCTTCTTCTTGATCGCACTGCGTTTCTTCTTCCGTCTTTCTTCTTCTGAAGATGACGAGTCCTCTTCCTCCTCCGAGGAAGAACTTGATTCGGAGGAGCTTGATTCTTCTGTCGAGGAAGGCGAGTTCCTTCTCTTCCGACGTCCGCCTTGCGACTTCTTCTTCGTCGACCGTCGGTCGCGTCTTCGAGTGTCAAGGGTTGACGTCTCAAAGGTCTCCGCGGAAGCTATCACATCTTGGATTGTGTCAGTCTTGCCTCTCCTACAGAAGGTCTCCATTTCTCTTGAGAGCCCCGTCACATACCAATCCACTGCCTGTTGTACCGAATACGGTTCTCCCGGGCCTGTCTTCGGAATTCGATCTAGGAGGTCTTGGAATCTCTCCGTGTAGTCTCGAAGATTCTCCTTCCGCTCGCGTCGAAGATTTCGAAGCCGGGTCAGAACTCGACTGTCGTATCCGAGTTCGCGGAACCGCTTCAGAAACTTTTCCTTGAGCTGAGCCCAGGTCCGGATGCCAGTGGGGTCGGTGCTCTCATGGTTGTACCAGCTACGCGCTCGTCTGCGTAGCAGGCTAGGAAAGATTCGTAATCTGTCTTCATCACTGGTCTCACGATTGGCGATGGAGACAGACTCGAAGAGCTTTATGTATGAATCTGCATCATCGTCGTCGCCCGTTCCCGTGTATCTTGGATACGAATGTTTGGTGGTAGGTTGGGAAAACACCTGGCGGAGATTGGCTTGATGTTCTGCCATCGGTGATCCTGTCGACGGACTGATCCTAGGTTGGCCAAACTCAGGAAGAGTTCCCGTCGGAGGGATGTCCAATAGAACTGTTAGCTCAATGCTCTCGGTAGGTGAACTGGAACGCCTTTGTCTTCCAGTAGTCGGTGATGGCGATCTTTCTGCAGAGTCCTCACCGGGAGTCTTCTTTTTAGTTCGCCGTTTTGTTTCCACGGCTTTTTCTGAATCTCGACGGAGTTTCCGTGTGGCTCTCGCACTCAGGTTTCCCACACTATCGCTCGTCGACATTCACCGAGCATTGCTGCTCAAGGTTTCTGGTGTTGACGCACTGTCCCCGGCAGCGGCGCCAAAAAGAAGTTGTCGGCTCCTTATGTAATAACCCACCAAAGGCTAAAACTGCAGTATGGTGGTAAAAAGATCGAACCCACAGGGACAGAGGCAACACACAGAGTAAAAGTGTCACGTTTAACAGACTTTTGGTAGAGTTTGAATTCTAGGCAACTGTCACTCCCAGAATACTGTAGTGCTCGACTCGGAGGCTCGACTCGGAGGAGGAACTCAACTCGGAGGATGCTCGGAGGATGCACGGTACAGCTTGGTCACTCAACACACACACACACACACCTGAAACTGGCAAAAAGCACAACTCGGAGGTCGGTCAGGACCTCCGCTTCGGATTTCAGGAGGAAAGTGTCTCGCAAGTTCACTCAGAGGTTCTGCAGGAAGTGCCTCCCACTCCGGCTTTTACTGCCCTTCCGCCAGGAACTAGCGGGGGTACCCGGACTGGACTTCTCACTTCGGAACGAAGCCTCTACGTACGCCGTGGACGTCACCCTCGACTATCACACAAAACGCAGGGAGTGCAGACCCGACTGAGAACTTACTGAAAACACGATCCAGTAACACACACACAACCTGAATTACAAACCAAGGTTTACACGAAGTAATGAAACTTCACATTGGCATTCAGGGGAAACTTCCCGTAGGAGTACAATCAGGATATGTCACTCGAAGGAGTAAGGGGGAACTGTTCAAGTCTCTAACTCGCAGCCGGCTCTGAGCATCAGAAATCACCCGCAGGTGCAGATCCGCACTACTCAAGTCTCTAACCGGGTGCGAGCTCTGAACATTCAGCCGAAGGCCTTCAACTACAACATACGGTAACTTCGCTATGCTGCAGCTTCTCTACGTGGTGCCAGGACCAAAATGCACAAACACGCCAAGAAAGTGAGTTCCTGATCTGCACTTCCGAAACTGGAAGAGTCCCAAGGCAAAACGCCTTGATCTACTTTATACTCTCAAAAGATCCTAACTAGCACTACGCTATCCTATCTACCACTCGCAGCATCTGCGCGAAACCAAACTACTCTACTGCACTCGGCAGATCCGGTGCTGCGCCTCCTGCGCGCCGGACTGCTCCGCGTACTATCTCTACCCTGCCAGTCTTCCGACCGGCTGCGTAACCCCAGGCGTCGGAGCGCTGCAGTGACTTCCGACTGCAAGTGCGCCATAGTGTCGCGCGCACCCGACAGAAAAGTTTCTAATTTCCTTGCCACTCGCCGCCGACTCCGACTGTCACCTTCCGTCAATGCCGCCGCCCGAAGCTCGAACTCCCGGAGTGTAACCCTCTCTTGAGCTGCCACCTCCCAATGGGTGTATCCGTTTAGACAACGAGTCACCCGTGCCGCCAACTCTCCTCGTGCCCTGCAGCTGCTCTCCACCTCTGCCAGCTGCATTTCTAAATCCGCACGTTGTGTCCTCAAATCCGAGCACTCGGTTTGCAAGTTGCACAACAACTCCTCATCCTCCTTCCGGGCTCTTTGACTTTCCTCTAAGGCGCGCGTCTGGCGCGCAAGCTCGGCTGCTAGGACTTCGTTCTGTCTCCGCTCCTCCTGCAGTTCCGACTCGATCTTTGCCCGTATTAGTTCGGCCTCCGCCTGACTCTTCGTCGCCGCATCCTCCTTCTGCTGCTGCAAGGCTTGGTACAGCTTCTGGGTGACCGCCAGGTGTTGTCGGAGGGCGGTGTTCCTATCCACATATACTCCGCATCTAGAGGCCCACCTTGCCACCTTGCTCCTCGTCCTTCGCCTGATTGTCTCCACATAAGACTGCGGTTTTAAGGCACTTCCGTATTTGGATGTCTTGCGATCCAGATATCGCAGGAGTGGAACTATCTGTTCGCACAGCACCCCTGTTGGCGTTTTCTGCACTGACTCCTCTTCTTGCTCTTCCGAGCTCGTATCATCCTCAGTCGCGAGGATTTCAGTCGCCACCGAATCCCTTGGCGACTCCCTGGAACTGTGGCGCGCAGCAGCTTCTGCTGCGACTGCTGCTCCACTGCCTGCTAAAATATCCAGGGCAGTGGGAGATCCCACTGCTTGAGCCCCTGTTCCGGCTCGATCTTCGGTTTGTGAAGGGGTCGACGCCGTAGTGACTTTTGTCACTCTTGCACCGCCCGCTTCTGCTGCCTGTCCTTCCGGCGCAATCTGCGCGGAAGGTGTCCTTGCTGAAGGTGCGTCCGCCGAAGGCGTCCGCACACTGGTCGTTGGCCCCATCCGTCTTGCAGTCGGCGAATCCGGCTGACTCTCTGTTGTCCGACTCGCAGTCGGCCGACCATTAGTTGTCCGACTGGGAGTCGGATACACCCTGCGCGTCTTGACTCCACTTGGCCTACTTGTTGGTGGCGTTCTTCCAGAAGTGCCTTCCGCCGAAGACGACCCTCTGAGGATTGTTGGCTCGTCAGCCAAACTCTCTCCCGCTTCCGGCCTGCTGTCCGGTTCAACGCGCCGTTCAGTTGGCCTTCCTTCCGTCTGTCGACCTTCAGTCATCCGACTCGCAGTCGGCCGGTCGTCAGTCCGTCCATCTCCTCCCGAAGGCCGTGGTGCCTTCTGTGCAGAGGTTTCTGCCGTCTTCCCTAGGACCTGAGCAATTATCTCTTCCTGCGTGAGATTCCGCCGGGTCGGAGTTCGCCTGGTCTCCTCAGTAACAGTTGGCATTCTGCGTGCCCTCTGTTTTGGTCGACTATGAGGCTCGGGGGTGGGCCGACCACGAGTCGGCGCAGCTGGTACTTCCGGCTGCCTGTCCTCAGGTCTCTCATCCCACTTCCGCTTGCGCGGAATGCGCTCACTTCGACGTTCTTCTGCTGCTCTGGCTGGAGCCGGAGCCGGAGGCGTACTGGCAGGTTCCTCGTCCGGATCCGTGTCTACTTCGGCCTCCCTCGAATATCTACCTGGATAAGACCGGCTCAGCTGCGGAAACCGAGTTTTCTCAGCATTCGTCAAACATCCCATCGCCCGGTAAAACACGATTAAGTAAGGCGATAGATGATTGAGCGTTCCTCCCCTCTCTTCTTGCGCATGTTGGCGCGTCACCTTCCACAGAAGTCGTGCCCAATGCACCGGAGCTCCTGACAACACTAGCTCCACGAACTCTACCTGCCAACCATGCATGTAAGCGGTCTTGGTCGGCTGCAATATCTGCAGCAATGCTGTCGCGACATTTCTCCGCAATCGATCCTTGTAATCCCGAGTCCGGAAACCGTTCTTGGGATGTCTAGCCACCTTGAAGAGCTCATTGTAAGAGACTTCTTCCTCTTGGGACACTTTCACGCTGTCGGCCTCGAAGAGGAGATCCCCTTCCTCGCCGGCACACCTGCCCAACACCTGCGCCCAATTGCCAATTTCCCATCTCTCTGGGTGTGGGCGAAATCCGCGAGAAGGCTTGTGTCTCTCTTGCAGATACTCGCGCACCATCTCCGGACACGTCCAATTCCACCCCCATAGGAGAAAATCGAGCTTCAACCTCAACAGCACATCTTGAAATGCGCGTAGACCGATCTGCGGCACCCTGAGTGGAGACACTCGCAGCTGGGGAACCTTCGACATTGCGTTGCCTGCACACACACAAACGTTCTCCCTTTCGCTCGCTCTCTCACAATCGCCACTGCGCGTCGGCCACTCAAGCACTGACTGCTCACTCTCTCTGCGCTCGTTCAAGATCGCTACTCCAATTCTTTCAAGGTCCGCCAAGATCCTTGCGCAACTCGTCTCCGCACTTTCTACTCTCACTGCAGGTCGCTCCGCCCTTGCGCGTAATCTTGGAACTGGAAATCGCAAAGTCAAGAATGAGAGAATGAGACTGGAGCGCAGTCTTTTCTTCTCCGATTTCAAGAACGTCCAACGTTCTTACTGGTTGCAACGTACGCAGCCGGCTATACGGCTTAACGGTTCGCCCTTTGCATGCGCGAATTCACGTCTCCGCCTTGCGCGCATTCGCATGCTTAAACGTTGAATTCTCCCGCCGCCGCCACCTTCCGGACTCGAGTCCGCTGCAGGGTATACGTCGGCCCTGTTGTCTTTTCCTAACCCGCCCTTCTCCGGAGGCGTGTCGCCGCTGGTGTGTTCATTATCCGTCGGCGCCTTGCTGGAGGCGCACATCCAGCCGGAGCGAATTACGCCGGCGCGCAGTCGTACCGCCTATTTTGTCCTTTATGCCTCGTCCGTTGCTGCCAGCGCATATCCGTCAGCGCAACTCATGCCAGCGCATCCGGCCGTCAGCGCCACGTCGGAGGCGTACATCCGACCGGCGCTTTCCTTCCATGAACAGCCGCCAAGGGCGCTTCCGACTCTGAGTTGGTTTCCTCCTGTGAGCGCGTGATTCCGCCGAAGGCGCATCGCCGAGGGCGTACGGGAATCCTTTCCGGCTGTGAACCCTAGCGCGAACGGCGCATGTCCGGCTACGAGTTTTCCGACGCTCATAACTTCTCCATTCCTGATCCATCTCCGGCGCTCTTGGACTCGTTAGAACGAGCGTCCCGAGCTCTTTCTAATGCACTTTCAACCAACTGGATCTACCGTGTATCCCGATTGTTATGAAGGTTTTCCCTTTCCGCGCTAGCGGCGCTTCGCCGAAGGCGCACTCATGGTCGGATGCCTTTAGAGGTCCGGGCCCTTCCCCTGACGTCTTTAGCACAACCTCCTCCTGAGGTGTCTGCGCCGGAAGCGTAGCTTCCTTATACGCTAGAGGCGCGTGAGTAGAGATACCTCAAAAAGGAGCTTTTGCCGAAGGCGCCGAAGACGTTGGCGTTGGTACATCCGACTACGTGATTCTTTGTGCCCTCGTGACGATCTCATCAATCCACTCTATTTAGCGTACCCTTCTCTAGCTACAAACACTGCTTTGGTACTAGTTTTCTGAAATTGTTTAAATTCTGCAAAAAAAACAAAAAGTGTGTTACCACAGGGAGGCACCAGCAGTGCGCCCCCAGACAGCAGTCGAGGACGAGCCAGTGCGCCTACTGAAACGGGACTATGCTCCGGATATCCGCAACGAGGTAACCAACCTGTTGAAGGAAGCGATCCGCACGCAAAAGGACCCGCCGCGGCCAGACTTGACATCCTCCCTTGGGGCGAAGTTGGCAGCCACCGTGGAACCTCGCAGAGCGTCGCCGACCCCGGCGACCCAACGCGCCCACTATGACTTGGTTGAAGATCTCGGGAGTCGAAAAGTGAACATCACGTTCAAGCAGCTCTTGGAGGATAATAAGACGTATCGGAGAATGTTGATGCTTTCGCTACGGCATCCGCGGAAGCCGCGCGCATCCACATCCTCTCAAGTATATCAAGTGGAGAGCGAAGACCAAGGGCCACCCGAGATCGATGTGGAGATAGCAGGATGTTGTGTACGCAGAGTGCCAATCGACTCTGGATCAGGAGTCAACATAATGACGGAGGATACAGCGAGAGCCTTGGGGTTCAGTCAATACGAACCCTCGAAGCGTGTGTTGAGATTAGCGGATCAGACGCGGAGAATGCCTGCAGGTATGCTGCGCAATGTCAAGACAACCATCGGGGGTGCGGACTTTCGGTTGACGTATATCATCCTTCAGCCGATGATGAAGCAGGGCTATGACGTTCTGCTCGGGCGACCATGGCTATATGGTGCACAAGTCAGATGTGATTGGCGAAGACATCGCCTTAAGTTTCCTCACCCTTCGGAACCGACCAAAACCATTACGGTGCCCTGGAATAGGGTCAGGCACGAAGGAGAGACCCCATCGACAAGTGCAGGTTACACATCGGGCGAGGACAGTGAGTCGACCGCGCGATCGGATTCCAGTGGTACCGAATCCGATTACTTCGTAGGATTCGTTGCCTGCTGTTCGGTGGAAGAAGAAGAAGAGACGGAAGCTATTCAGCCGGAAGACGAATAGCAATTAACTGTGGGACTGGGAAGGAGTGAGACGAGTCACACTGAGGGCATTGTCGACCCTAGTGACTGTCATGAAGTACAACTCAGTCCCGGCAAATGCTTGAAGGTATCAAGCGCAGTGAGAGGAGACGAGCTAAGGAAAGTACAGGCGTTCCTTAGCCACTATGTCGACGTCTTCGCCTGGAAGATCGAAGACATGAAGGGGATACCTGCACGGTATGGGGAACACCGTATCGATTTACTGGACGACTCAGTCCCCATACGACAGCGCCAGTATCGCCTCAACCCAAAGTACTCCTTGCTAGTGAAAGAGGAGATAGATAAGTACTTGAGCGCTGGTATTATTTATCCTGTGCTCAGCAGCGAGTGGGTGTCGCCGATTGTTATCGTACCCAAGAAGTTGACGGGTAAGATACGAGTGTGTCAGGATTTCCGGAAGTTGAATGCAGCAACACGCAAGGATCATCACCCGTTACCATTCACGGATGCCATTCTAGACCATGTCGCAGGACATGAATGTTATAGCTTCCTGGATGGGTTCTCAGGTTACAATCAGGTGTCTATCCGTGAACAGGACAAGGATAAAACTACGTTCACAACCGACTGGGGAACTTACGCATACCACAAGATGCCCTTCGGTCTGTGCAACGCGCCTGCCACCTTTCAACGGATGATGACCAATATCTTTCAGGAACAACTGAGGAAGTTCCTGGAGATATTCATAGATGACTTCTGTGTCTTTGGGAAGCGGTCTGAACACCTAAGTCACTTGAAGCAGACCTTCGATAAATGTAGAGAGAGCAGTTTATCACTGCATCCCGAGAAGTGCTTTTTCTTTATGACTAGTGGGATCTTGTTGGGTCATCGGGTCTCGGCAGAAGGCATTGCGGTGGACATCGAGAAGGTCAAGGTTATACTCGAGCTTGAACCACCCACGAATCTAAGAGAGCTGCGAGCATTCCTGGGTCATGTGGGCTACTACCGAAGATTCATACACATGTATGCAATACTGGCGGCGGACCTGACCAAGTTGTTGAAGAAGGACGAGCCTTATGCTTGGGGTGCGAACCAGCAGACAGCATTTGAAGCTCTGAAAGCGAAACTCACGACTGCTCCCGTACTAAGGAGTCCAGACTGGAATCGACCATTCCATGTTTACGTTGACACTTCGGCATTCGCCATCGGTGTAGTACTGAGTCAAAAGGATGACAACAAAAAGGACTACCCGATCTACTTCGCGAGCCGACAGCTGTCTCTAGCGGAGCGGAAGTACACCACGACAGAGAGAGAAGCGCTGGGGATGGTGTACTCCTGTAAAAAGTTTCGTCACTACTTAATCTGCTACGAGTTTGTGTTCCATGTGGACCACTACGCATTGCAACACCTAGTCAAGAAAGCCGACCTATCCGGTCGGATCGCCAGGTGGGTGTTATTACTACAAGAGTTCACCTACACAGTCCAGACCAGGAAAGGGGTGCACCACGAAAATGCGGATTACTTGTCCCGATTATGGACCCAGCCGACAGAGGAGGAATTGGTGGACGATTTTCCAGATGAAGAGTTATTTCAGTTGTCTGCAGGACATGAGTCCCGCTATGCCGACCTGTATCGATATCTGCTAACCCTCCAGTGCCCCGAGGGCATGGATTTGGAACAGCGAACTGTCTTTATTCATAAGGCAGGCCCGTATCAACTCCAGCAGGGGGTTTTGTTCAAGAAGATGGCGGATGAGCGCTTATGCAGATGCCTGGAGGAATCAGAGGTACCAAGAATAGTGAGTGCGATGCATACAGAGGAGGCGGGTGGACACTATGCCACCAGGAACACGGTCACAAAGATCCTAAACGCGGGATATTGGTGGCCGACCATGTTTAAGGATGTTCTCGATTACATCCGCAAGTGCGATAGTTGCCAGAGGACGGGGAGACCGACGCCTACAACACGCTGGCCTCTGACTCCCATCATGCCTCTAGCACCTTTCGAAAAGTGGGGTATTGACTTTGTAGGGCCGATACAACCAGTGACTAGAAGTACACGAAGGCGCTACATTCTGGTAGCAACGGACTACGCCACCAAAATGGTAGAGGCCAGAGCCACCAGAAGGGATGATGCTGCCACAGTGGCAGCATTCTTGTTTGAGTCGATCATCACACGCTACGGATGTCCCTTAGAGCTAGTGAGCGACCGGGGCACGCATTTTCTGAATCAGATCATCGAAGATCTGACACGGTACTTCCACATCAAGCACCGGAAGACTACTCCATACAATCCCAAGGCAAATGGACTGACGGAGAAGTCCAATGGTCTGCTGTGTAAAATACTACTCAAGGTCACGGTGAATCACGCTCACGACTGGGATACGAAGCTAGCAGCCGCTCTATGGGCGTACCGCACAGCTGAGAAGATCACGACCAAACAGACACCATACTTTCTGGTGTATGGGCAACACCCGATCCTCCCGATCGAATTTGAAGTACCCACCCAACGAACGTTGGATTTGCAGAGGATGGGCGCAGAGGAGAGTCAGCTCTACAGGTTACAGGAGGTCATGCTGCTGGATGAGCGGAGAAGAGACGCCGAAGATCGCACCAGGAAAATCCAGCTCCGCCGAAAGGAGAGATACGATAAAAAGATCAAACCGGTACTCCTGCGGGCAGGTGATTTGGCATTGCTCTACGACAGCAGGCATGCCAGATTCCCAGGCAAACTGCACCTAAGGTGGATGGGACCTTACAGGGTTGTCGAAGTCTTCCCGAATGGATCCATCCAACTTGCGGACCTGGCCGGCGATTTGTTAGGCACCCGAGTGAACGGGTGGCGGTTGAAGAAATACCACATGTGAGTGTTCGCGTGGGCGCTCACAATTGAGGAGGGGGGCATGTGGTACCCCACTTTTGGCAATTTTGAGGAAATTAAAACATTTTTGGAAAACTGTACCCTGGCAGCATTGTAAATAGCCTTCGGTACATCAAAACAGAGTGAATCCGGAAGATCGCGGGGATTCTCGAGGGATCTTGTAGAATCTGGGATTTGGGGTGCCGCAGCAAGCACAGGCACCACCCTCCCTGCGAGCTCCGCAGTTAGGATCTCTACGGCGCAAGGCGCAAAACCCGCCTTCGGAGGTTGCGGCCGCGGCTGTAGGGAAACCCCCGTAATTAGGTAAACCCTCGGGCGCCTTGACCAAGTTAGGGTCCCATTGGAAAGAGCTCGACGCGCTGATTCTAACGAGCCCAAGAACGCTTGGAACGGACGAGGACTTAGGGAGTTATCGCTATTGGAAGAAACGGAGGCGGTCGCCTACGGCGGAAGGAGTTCGCCACCGGCGCGAATTCCGCCTACGCGGAAGGGGGATTCAAGTTTTGTCCTATGCGCGGACGAAGGCGTTCGCCTGTGCACAGGCGAAGTAGGGTTAGGGAAGGCGCGAAGTCCGCCTACGCACAGGCGTTCGCCTGTGCACAGGCACTTCGGCGTCGGCGGGAAATCCGCCTTGGGCCCTAGAAATGCGCCTTGTGAGGTAGAAAGTGTACGGCGCCTTCCGCGCCAGCGCAGCGCAGCGTACGTCGGAAGAGCCGCCAGAGTAATCCAATAGGTACGGACCGTGCGGACGGCACGGGTGGATGCGCTCTTGGACGGACGGAGTTGCGGCGGCGGAAGCGCCGACAGAGAGACAAGGAACGGACAGACTGGACGGAGACGGCTGACCACGGTCAACGCCTTCCGCGCCAGCGCAGCGCCGCGGACGGAGTTCGCCTGCGCACAGGCGAACGCCTGTGCACAGGAGGATGTTCAAGTTCCGCGCCGGCGGAGAATCCGCCGAGGCCCCTGCCTGCGCACAGGCAGGAGTTGAATTTTTGTCCGACATGCGGACGCACGCGTCAAGGCAGAAGGAGATTGGCCGAAGGGCGGTACGAACAAGTGTACCGCGCAAGGCGGAAAACTCGCCTTCGGCGCTACGCCCCCATGTCCGCAGGGTGACACGCTCGCGGAGTTCAAATCCGCCAATTCGAGCGTGAGAGTTTAATCGACGACGGCGGAGCGTGAAGCCGCGCGTGAGAGCGAAGACCGTTCCAGCGTACAGCCGGCGCGGCCATCAAGTGAGACGTTCTTCACGACCAAGAGACGACCATGACCTTCGACCGGGCGGCGGAGAGCGTCCCATTCTTGAATTCGCGATTCCAATCTCTTGTGCGCGCTGCGCGCATCCATCTGCTGGCTGCGGACCATTCTCGTCGTCGTCGCACAGGAGATTTCTTGTTGATTGAGGGAGAAGTGAGTGCGCGTGATTTGGAATTGAGAGCGATTAGAGTTTGCCGAGAGAGAAAGAAACGCGGACAGTGCGGAAGTAGAATGAGCGGGCGAGCGAACCCCAGGAACGCAATGACGAGACCGAGCAGATTGCGGATGGTGCCACTTCGCCTGCCGCAGAACGGGCTGCGCGCTTTCGAGGAGCGCTTAATAGCAAGAAAGCTCGATTTCTTGCTATGGGGATGGAATTACATCTGCGCGAATATGGTGCGCGAGTGGCTAGAGCCACAGGGACCACCCTCGCGCGGATTGCGTCCGCATGTTGACCGGTGGACAGTCCAAGATTGGGCGCAGGCGTTGGGAAGATGTGCTGGCATGCCAGGGCATCTCCTTTTCGACAGCGAGAGCATCAAGGTGACCAAGCAAGAAGAGGCGCAATTTGTGGAGCTGTTCAAGACCGGGAGGTCTACCAAGAATGGGTACAGGACCCGTGATTACAAAGATCGATTTCGCCGGACTTTGTCCGCGGCGCTGATGCAATTACTGCAGCCACACCGCGCCTGCTACATCACATTGTGGCAGGTCTCTTTTGTGGAGTGCGTCATCGAGGGAACTCCAATTCACTGGGCGAGCATCCTGCACAGGGTGATGCGACAGCACGCGTTTGAGGAGAAGGGGGGAACTCTAAACCATCTTTCTCCTTTCCTCATCAATTTTTATCGACAGCGGAATTGTTTGACAGCGGCGGAGCTTGAACATTTTCCGCCATTGTCCATCGACCATCCCGGGAAGTATGTGCGGGAGAACGAGGTCGACACTGATGCGGAGGAGTCCCCGACTTCTACCCCATCGAGACGGAGAGACGAAGGGAGACACACCCCTGCAGCGCGAGTGCCGCGGAAGCGGCGATGGAGGGAAGAGTCCGAAGAAGAACAGCATCAAGAACCCTCCGCTCCCATTCGACCGCGGCCGCTGTGCGAGCCATACAGCCGGCCGAAGCAGAAGGCACGCAGACTGGTGTTACCAGCTGACAGTGCAGACACGGCGACGATTGCGACGGAGATAGGAAGTGCGTCGCCAGAGAGGCGAGAGGAAGCGCGGACGACCGCAGGAGCGACGGGCCACGCTGCAACCTCGTCGGGAGAGAGGCCGCCTACGGGCCAAGGGCCTCCGGAGTTACCACGTGCGATGCGGACAGAGGTTCCGTTTGCGCACAGGCGAACCTCCGCGGACGGACGAGCCTCCGCGGACCGGCGAACACAAGTGGACGTGGATCTACGCTTACGCGTGGGAAGGAGCAGTCCGCCTGTGCACAGGCGCTCGCCTGTGCACAGGTCGCCTGTGAACAGAACACCTCCACACGTGCCGCCTGTGCACAGGCAAGAATCACCCCCGTTCCAACGTAGGAAGGGGAAGGAGCCGGCGGAAGAACCGCCTACGAGACACCGGCCCTCGGGGCCAGACCCTCCGGCGCACCACGCGCCGCAATTCGCGCCTTCGGCGCCAGGGCCTTCGAGCCGAGGGGATACGAGCAGAGAGCGTGCGGAGGCCGCACCATCGGCGGGAAGTACGCCGATAGATGCGCCTTCGGCGGTAGGGCCTATAGGCCAAGGAACATCGGGCGTGCGGCCCCCGGCCATGTCGCCTTCGGCGATAGATGTCCGCGGCGCTACGCCTGCGGCGGACAAGGCGCCGGCACATGCGCCTGCGCACGGGCCGGGCACAGCCCCCACGGACCGATCCAGGGAGCAGCAGACGGAGGAGCGGAGTGACTGTCAGCGGGATGAAATCTCGATGCGCGATGCGCAATCCAACCCCGCGCAGCCACCCTCCGCTCAATCACCTCCGGCGACGGACGACAAAGGCAGAGAGGATGCGGTAGACCATCAACAAGCGAGAGACGGGGATGCCGCACGGATACATTCGCCTTCCGCCTTAGACATTTTGGCGACGAGCAGCGAGGCTGCAGCCGTGCCTTCGCAGGCAGCACACGTCGAGGACGTGCAGCCCCACTCGGGGCAGTCGCCGACGCAATCAATGGCGACTGAAATTCTCCACTCGGATGATGACGACGGAGGCTCCACGGAAGAAATGTCAGGAGCAGAAGACACCGAGGAGGAGGAGGAGGAAATTGTTGGAGCGCCGGCGGCGGCGCTCTCCGAGCAGGTGATTCCGTTGCTGCGGTACTTGGATCGCAAGGTCGATAAATACGCCGACCCACTCCAGCCGGGATCTTACATCGAGTTAGTGCGCAGGAGGACTCGCACTAAAGTCCACACCAGCAAGCTATTAGCTAGAGTGGACCAGGAGTTGAGGGACTTGAAGGAGAAGCATGAGTGCTTGTGGGGACAGTACAAGCTTAATCAGAAATTCTACAAGCACTCCGAGAAGATGAAGGATGAGAAACTGGGCGAGCTCACCAAGGAGCAGGTGAAGGTCAAGGAAGCACTCAACTCTGAGCAGGCCCAGAATCAGATTTTGTCAGAGGAGCTCGTGCGACAGACGCGGTTGTTGGAACAATGTCAGCTCGCACGGCAGGCGGATGAAGAATTAATCCGCAGGTTACAGTCAGAGTGTGGCGAATTGAGGGCGCAACGTGCTGAAGCCGAATCGCAATTAGTGACCATTGAAGAGGATCGCAGGAAGGAGGCGGATCGCACGAAGGTGGAGACGGCGAGGCGAGTCGCCCACTGTCTCAAGGGCTACGCCCACTGGGAAGTGAAGGCGCAGGAGAAACTCACACTGCGTGAGTTTGAATTGCGCGCCGCCGGGTTGTTGTCAGGCGACAGTAGGAGTCGGCGGAAGGTAGCGAAGAAGCTCGAGGCCTTTCTGTCGACGGCACAGGATACCATGTCCGCCCTCGAGGGGGAGGTGTCCGCGGCGTTGCAGCGGCTGGGACTGCGTAGTCGAGCGGAAGAGTGGCAGGGTAGGGAGCTAGTGCGCGGCAGTCGGCCGCGCAGGAGACGTAGTACAGGTTCCGCGGAGTGTCGTGTAGCGTGGTTCCGTGCAGGCGTGTAGCGTAGTGCAGTGTAGTGTTAGGTAGGACTTAGAAGGTATAAAATAGTTCCAGGCGTTTTGCCTGGGGTTCTTTCCCATCAGAAGTGCAGATCAGGAACCCATTTCCTTTGCGTGTTTGTGTCCTTGAGCTCTGTCACCACGCACGAGGAGTTACAACTTAGCGTTCCGCATTTTGTAGCTGAAGGCCTGCGGCCGAATGTTCAGAGCTAGTACATTGGTTAGAGACTTGAGTAGTTCGGAACTGCACCTGCGGGTGACTGCCGATGCTCAGAGCCAGTGACTAGTTAGATACTTGAACAGTTTCGCCCCTACACCTTCGAGTGTTTCTTTCTGATTGTACTCCTTGGGATTTTTCCCCTGAATGCCAAAGTGAAGTTTTGCTACTTCGTGTAAGCCTTGGTTGTAAATTCAGGTTACGCTGCAGCAGGTGCCTTGAGGGTAACCCCTGTAGTATTTCTGGGAATGACAAGTGCCTGAGAATTCAAACTCTTGAATAGACTGTTGTTGTGTTACTGGAATGTTTCACAGTGAGTCCTTCAGTGCGGACCTGTGTTCTCTGCGCGTTTTGTGAGTTGAGAGTGTTGTTCACCGCGTAGGAGTGACTTCGATCCGAAGTAGGCAGTCCAAACCGGGTTTCCTACACTAGCAGCAAGCTAGTGGAAGTGTTGTAAAAGCCGGAGTTGGAAGTCACTGCCCGCAGCTTTGCCGAGTGTACTCTTGAGAGACTTTCCCCCTGAAATCTTGAAGTAGAGGTCCTAACGGATCTCTGGGTTGTGTTTCTGTAGTTTCAGGTGTGTGTGTGTGTGTGTTACGCTGCACTGTGCGACCTCCGAGTGCGCTCCGAGTGGACACTTGCAGTATTTCTGGGAGTGACAGTCGCCTGAGAATTCAAACTCCTCAATAGTCTGTTAAAACGTGACACTTTGTACCCTGTGTGTTCCTCTGTCCCTGTGGGTTCGACCTTTCTACCACTATATTGCAGTTTTAGCCTTTAGTGGGTTATTACAGAACAAGTCAAATGTTGACCTTAGTGACAGGTTGAAAATTGAGAAGTTTCAAGGTCCAGAATCGCATGTCTTCATCTCAAGTCAAAGACAAAAAAGCTTCTAGAGGATCAAGTAGATCAATGGAATGTAATATTTTTCATAGAAATTAAGTTTAATAGCAAGGATTGATTCATGACTGAATTTCTTAATAAATAATAAAGAAATTTAGAATTTAAAACGAACCTTTACAAAGTTAAAAAAATTGATTGCAGAGAAACAATTGATCTAAGGTTGACAATGAAATCTATATTTAGATAAGATCTTTTATCCAAAGTTTAATCTGAAGTTTATATTTGAGAGAGTGATTTTGTTGTTTGCCAAAATGTCACAAGATTTTTGACAAATTCGTTTCAAACTAATATTCCTTGCAAAGCATGTTATGCAAAAAACTTTTAAATTTCAATCAGTGTTGAGACTAATCCTTTTTACATGCAATACTGTGTGAAATCACAGTATTGCATGCATGATTGTGTGACAACACGTCATCATAAAAAACAGTTCTTTAAGATTACTATGATATGATGTACAATCATAGGCAAAGAAATTTTGCTTCGCTGCCATTTTTTTAATAATTATTGAGTGTTGAGACAAGCATCTTACGATTATACTTATAAGAATCTTATTAATTTAATCATCCATCCAGATTTGATCATTTTTTCTTATTATAGAAATATTTTAAAATTAATTTGATCTCAGACTTGTGATTAATCAGTGCCAAAGTTCAAAACTTCAACTTCACAAAAATTGTGACTCTAGATTGTCTCCAATAAAATTGTGGTAGTGTCTAGTACATACTTTTTACTTAGCTTCCTTTTTATTTTAAGTTTGTCTTTGAAACAATTTTTTGTGATTTCACTTTACAAAATTCAGCCAATCACTCATGCAATAACTACAACGGTGTCAAAATAGACTAAGAGTCTATTTTGACACCGTTGTAGTTATTGCTTGTAGTAAAGTAATCGCATAAAATATAGATGATGAAATTATGAAAATCTATTAAAAATACCAAATATTTAATATTAGGTAATGTTTTCTAAGTTTTTCAATTTCTTTTATCCAAAATCACGTTCAAAATAATTCCGACATCTACATCCGATTCTTGCTTGTTTATATGTGATGTTGTTTTTTTTTCTTAGACACCTTAGCATTTTTCTTTGCTTTTTTCATACTAAGATATCCACAATTGATCTAATAGAATATAGACATCCGTTATTTAATATACGTCGTTGTGTAAATGTATTTATTGTAAGATTGATTACAATTATTATCAAATGTATGTCAATTATGGCTGAATTTAGTTATAAAATCAAAACTTGATGAAATAATTTTAAAATTTATTGACGAACATCATTATCTTGTATCCTATCAAAGTTTAAATTTCAAAAAAATTATATTTTGACAGCATGTTAATTTTGATTGGGTTGATTAAAAAGTAGAATTTTCATTTGTTAGACTTAGTCAAAATTTGGATTTAATGGCAATTTAAAATATCAGAAGTTTCAAACTCTCGCCAGCTCAATTCACGGGAAGTAAGAAAACAAAATCCAGTTAGACCAATGATATGTTGTCTTGTAATAATCCTGTTATTAAATATATATACCAAGATTAATCTTTTTAAAAAATGTTACATAGAGAGGTAAAAAATATATTCTCAAATAAATTTTCAGAGGTCTTGTTGTAAGTATTTGTTTTTTCAATGAAAAATTATGATATTGTGTTGAATGATGAATGAAAAATCTGTGTAATAATGTATTTAAACTTTTGAGTATAGATGAAACTCAATACTCTATAGACATAATGAGCTATCAAAAATTTGTATATAAGTAAGACCTGAGATAAAATATGATAGTAGTTAACATATCTAAGCTGTATTCTATTAAATTGATTCACCTAGAATTCTTCATCTACGTCTATTTCTTCAATTCTTCTCTGTAATTCTACCCATGCTTTAGATTGCGTCTTAGCAATATAAACATGTGTTTACTTAGATTTATTGGTGTAATAACCCACTAAAGGCTAAAACTGCAATATAGTGGTAGAAAGGTCGAACTCACAGGGACAGAGGAACACACAGGGTACAAAGTGTCACGTTTAACAGACAATTGAGGAGTTTGAATTCTCAGGCGACTGTCACTCCCAGAAATACTGCAAGTGTCCACTCGGAGCGCACTCGGAGGTCGCACAGTGCAGCGTAACACACACACACACACACACACACCTGAAACTACAGAAACACAACCCAGAGATCCGTGAGGACCTCTACTCAAGATTTCAGGGGGAAAGTCTCTCGCGAGTACTCAGCGAAGCTGCGGGTAGTGACTCCCAACTCCGGCTTTTACAACCCTTCCACTAGCTGCCTGCTAGCGTAGGGAACCCGGTTTGGACTTCCTACTTCGGATCGAAGTCACCTATACGCGGTGAACAACACTCTTAACTCACAAAACGCGCAGAGAACACAGGTCCGCACTGAAGGACTCACTGAGGAACATTCCAGTAACACACCACAACAGTCTATTGAAGAGTTTGAATTCTTAGGCACTTGTCATTCCCAGAAATACTACAGGGGTTACCCCAAAGGCACCTGCTGCAGCGTAACCTGAATTTACAACCAAGGCTTACACGAAGTAGCAAAACTTCACTTTGGCATTTAGGGAAAAAATCCCGAAGGAGTACAATCAGAAACAACCACTCAAAGGTGTAAGGGGAAAAATGTTCAAGTATCTAACTCGTTACTGGCTCTTAGCATCGGCACTCACCCGCAGGTGTAGATCCGAACTACTCAAGTCTCTAACCAATGTACTAGCTCTGAACATTCGTCCGAAGGCCTTCAGCTAAACGATGCGGATCGCTAAGGTGTAGCTCCTCTTGCGTGGTGACAGAACTAAGGACACAAACACGCAGAGAAAATGAGTTCCTGATCTGCACTTCCGATGTTGGGAAAGATCCCAAGGCAAGACGCCAACCTGCAGGTGTCTATCCAGGAACAGGACAAGGATAAGACTACATTCACAACCGACTGGGGAACCTACGCGTATCACAAGATGCCCTTCGGTCTGTGCAATGCACCTGCCATCTTTCAGCGGATGATGACCAACATTTTTCAGGAGCAGTTGAGGAAGTTCCTAGAAATATTCATAGACGACTTCTGTGTCTTTGGAAAACGGTCGGAACACCTGGGGCACCTGAAACAGACCTTTGATAAATGCAGGGAAAGAAGTTTATCGCTGCACTCCGAAAAATGTTTTTTCTTTATGGCTAGCGGAATCTTGTTGGGCCATTGTGTTTCGTCGGATGGCATTGCAGTGAACATCGAGAAAGTTAAGCTCATCCTCGAGCTAGAGCCACCGACGAATCTGAGGGAGCTGCGAGCATTTCTGGGTCATGTGGGCTACTACCAAAGATTCATACACATGTATGCGATCTTGGCGGCCGACCTGACCAAGTTGTTAAAGAAGGACGAGCCCTATGACTGGGGTAAGAAGCAGCAGTCAGCATTCGAGGCTCTCAAAGCGAAACTCATGACCGCTCTAGTACTAAGGAGTCCAGACTGGACCGACCTTTCCACGTCTACGTCGACACATCGGCATTTGCCATCGGTGTCGTCTTAAGCCAGAAGGATGACAACAAAAAGGACTACCCGATTTACTTTGCGAGCCGTCAATTGTCTCTAGCAGAAAGGAAGTACACCACAACGGAGAGAGAGGCGTTGGGGATGGTGTACTCCTGCAAGAAGTTTAGACACTACTTAATCTGCTACGAGTTTGTGTTCCATGTGGACCACTACGCCTTGCAGCATCTAGTCAAGAAGGCAGTTCTGTCTGGTCGGATAGCCAGATGGGTGCTGTTGCTGCAGGAGTTTACCTACACGGTACAGACGAGGAAGGGGGTGCATCACGAAAACGCGGATTACTTATCCAGATTATGGACCCAGCCTACAGAGGAGGAACTAGTGGATGACTTTCCGGACGAACAACTTTTTCAGCTGTCCGCTGGACATGAGTCCCGATATGCAGAGTTGTACCAGTACCTGCTCACGCTTCAATGTCCCGAGGGCATGGACGTTGAACAAAGGACTGTCTTTATACCTAAGGCTGGCCCGTACCAAACTCCAACAAGGAGTTTTGTTCAAGAAGATGGCAGACGAACGTTTGTGTAGATGCCTGGAGGAATCAGAGGTTCTAAGGGTAGTAAGCGCGATGCACACCGAAGATGCGGGTGGTCACTATGCCACCCGGAATACAGTCACGAAGATTGTGAATGCAGGATATTGGTGGCCGACCATGTTTAAAGATGTTCTCGACTACATTCAAAAGTGTGACAGTTGCCAGAGGACAGGGAGACCAACGCCTACAACACGGTGGCCCGTGACTCCCATCATGCCTTTAGCACCTTTCGAGAAGTGGGGCATCGACTTCGTAGGGCCAATACAACCGGTGACTAAAAACACACGAAGGCGCTACATCCTGGTAGCAACGGACTACGCAACCAAGATGGTGGAGGCCAAGGCCACTCAAAGGGATGATGCAGCCACGGTAGCGGCCTTCCTGTTCGAATCGATCATCACACGCTACGGATGTCCTTTAGAACTAGTCAGCGACCGAGGCACACACTTTTTGAACCAGATAATCAAAGACCTGTAATAACCCACCAAAGGCTAAAACTGCAGTATGGTGGTAAAAAGATCGGACCCACAGGGACAGAGGCAACACACAGAGTAAAAGTGTCACGTTTAACAGACTTTTGTAGAGTTTGAATTCTCAGGCGACTGTCACTCCCAGAAATACTGCAGTGCTCGACTCGGAGGCTCGACTCGGAGGAGGATCTCAACTCGGAGGATGCTCGGAGGATGCACAGTACAGCGTAGTCACTCAACACACACGCACACACACCTGAAACTGGCAAAAGCACAACTCGGAGGTCGGTCAGGACCTCCGCTTCGGATTTCAGGGGGAAAGTGTCTCAAAAGTTCACTCAGAGGTTCTGCAGGTAGTGACTCCCACTCCGGCTTTTACTGCCCTTCCGCTAGGAACTAGCGTAGGGTACCCGGACTGGACTTCCCACTTCGGAACGAAGCCTCTTCATATGCCGTGGACGTCACCCTCGACTCACACCAAACGCAGGGAGTACAGACCCGACTGAGGACTTAACTGAGACACAATCCAGCAACACACACACACAACCTGAATTGCAAACCAAGGCTTACACGAAGTAATAAAACTTCACTTTGGCATTCAGGGGAAACTTCCCGTAGGAGTACAATCAGGATATGTCACTCGAAGGAGTAAGGGGGAACTGTTCAAGTCTCTAACTCGCAGCCGGCTCTGAGCATCAGAATTCACCCGCAAGTGCAGATCCGCACTACTCAAGTCTCTAACCGGGTGCTAGCTCTGAACATTCAGCCGAAGGCCTTCAACTACAACATACGGTAACTTCGCTATGCTGCAGCTTCTCTACGTGGTGCCCGGACCAAAATGCACAAACACGCCAAGAAAGTGAGTTCCTAATCTGCACTTCCGAAGCTGGAAGAGTCCCAAGGCAAAACGCCTTGATCTACTTTATACCCTCAAAGGTCCTAACTAACACTACGCTATCCTATCTACTACTCGCAACACCTGCACGAAACCAAACTACACTACTGCACTCAGCAGATCCGGTGCTGCGCCTCCTGCGCGCCGGACTGCCTCGCTCTCTATCTCTACCGTGCCAATCTTCCGACCGGCTGCACAACCCCAGGCGTCGGAGGGCTGCAGTCACTTCCGACTCTAAGTGCGCCATAGTGTCGCGCGCACCTGACAAGAAGGATTCTAATTTCCTCGCCACTCGCCGCCGACTCCGACTGTCACCCTCCGTCAATGCCGCCGCCCGAAGCTCGAACTCCCTGAGTGTGATCCTCTCTTGAGCTGCCACCTCCCAATGGGCGTATCCTTTTAGACAGTGAGTCACCCGCGTCGCCAACTCTTCTTGCGCCCGGCAGCTGCCTTCCACCTCTGCTAGCTGCATTTCCGCATCCGCGCGCTGCGTCCTCAAATCCGAGCACTCGGATTGCAAGTTGCGCAACAACTCCTCATCCTCCTTGCGTGCTCTTTGACTTTCTTCTAAGGCGCGCGTCTGGCGCGCAAGCTCTGTTGCTAAGATGCGGTTTTGTCTCCGCTCTTCCTGCAATTCCGACTCGATCTTTGCCCGCATTAGCTCAGCATCCGCCTGGCTTTTCGTCGCCGCATCCTCCCTCTGCTGCTGCAAGGTTTGGTATAGCTTTTGTGTGACCGCCAGGTGTTGTCGGAGGGTAGTGTTCCTATCCTGCAATACTTGGCACCTAGAGGCCCAAGTGGCCACCTTGCTCCTCGTCCTGCGCTTGACAGTCTCCACATAAGACTGCAGTTTTCCGGTACCCGAGTACTTGGATGTCTTGCGATCCAGATATCGCAGGAGTGGGACTATCTGCTCGCACAACACCCCTGTTGGCGTTTTCTGCACAGAATCCGCTTCCTGCTCTTCCGAGCTCGTCTCATCCTCCGTTTCGAGGATTTCAGTCGCCACCGAATCCCTTGGCGACTCCCTCGAACTGTGGCGCGCAGCAGCTTCCGCCGCTCCTGCCGCTCCACTCCCTGCTAAAATATCCAAGGCAGTGGGGGATCCCACTGCTTGAGCCCCTGTTCCGGCTCGATCTGCGGTTTCTGAAGGGGTCGACGCCGTAGTGACTTTTGTCACCTTTGCACCGCCCGCTTCTGCTGCCTGTCCTTCCGGCGCGATCTGCGCGGAAGGTGTCTTCGCTGAAGGTGCGTCCGCCGAAGGCGTCCGCACACTGGTCGCCGGCCCTGTCCGTCTCGCAGTCGGCGAATCTGGCCGACTCTCTGTTGACCGACTCGTAGTCGGCCGACTAGCAGTTGTCCGACTGGCAGTCGGATACACCCTACGCGTCTTCACTTCACTTGGCCTGCTTGCCGGCGGCGTTTTCCCAGAAGTGCCTTCCGCCGAAGACGACCCTCTGAGGGTTGTTGGCTCGTCTGCCAAACTCCCTTCTGCTTCCGGTCTGCTGTCCGGTTCAACGCGCCGCTCCGTCGGCCTTCCTTCCGTTTGTCGACCTTCAGTCGCCCGACTCGTAGTCGGCCGACTGTCAGTCCGTCCATCTTCTTCCGAAGGCATTGGTGCCTTCTGCGCAGAGGTATTTGTCGACTTCCCCAGAATCTGCGCGATTATTTCCTCCTGCGTGGGATTCCGCCGGACCAGAGTACGCCCGGTCTCCTCAGTACTAGTTGGCATTTTGCGTGCCCTCTGTTTTGGTCGACTGTGAGGCCTGTTGGTTGGCCGACTACGAGTCGGCGCAGCTGGCACTTCCGGCTGTCTGTCCTCAGGTCTCTCATCCCACTTCTGCTTTCGCGGAATGCGCTCACTTCGACGTTCTTCTGCTGCTCTTGCTGGGGGCAGAGCCGGAGGCGGACTGGCAGGTTCCTCGTCCGGATCCGTGTCTACTTCGGCCTCCCGTGAGTATCTACCAGGATAGCTCCGTGTCAGCAGCGGAAACCGTGTCCGCTCTGAATTTGTCAAACATCCCATCGCCCGATAAAACACAATCAGGTAAGGCGAAAGATGATTGAGGGTTCCTCCACTCTCTTCTTGCGCATGTTGGCGCGTCACCTTCCACAGGAGCCGTGCCCAATGCACTGGTGCTCCTGACAACACTAGCTCCACAAATCCTACTTGCCAACCATGCATGTAAGCGGTCTTGGTCGGCTGCAATATCTGCAACAATGCAGTCGCGACATTTCTCCGCAATCGATCTTTGTAATCCCGTGTCCGGAAACCGTTCTTGGGATGCCTGGCAACTTTGAAAAGCTCATTGTAGGAGATTTTTTCCTCCTGGGACACCTTCACGCTATCGGCCTCGAAGAGGAGATACCCTTCCTCGCCGGCACACCTGCCCAACACCTGCGCCCAGTCACAAATGTCCCACCTCTCTGGATGTGGACGGAATCCGCGTGAGGGCTTGTGCCTCTCCTGCAGATATTCGCGCACCATCTCCGGACATGTCCAGTTCCATCCCCATAGGAGGATATCGAGCTTCAGCCCTATCAGCACATCTTGAAATGCGCGTAGACCGATCTGCGGCACCCTGAGTGGAGACACTCGCAGCTGGGGGACCTTCGACATTGCGTTTCCTGCACACACAGACGCTCTTCCCTCTACTCGCTCTCTCACAATCGCCACTGCACTTCGGCCGCTCAAGCACTGACTGCTGTCACTCGCTCTTCTCTCGCGCTCAAGTTCGCTACTCGCAATTCTCTCCAAGGTCTGTCAAGATCCTTGCGCAACTCGTCCCCGCACTCTCTCCTCTCACTGCAGGTCTCTCCGCCCTTGCGCGATTTCTTGGAAGCTGGAGATCGCAAAATCAAGAATGAGAGAATGAGACTGGAGAACAGTCTTTTCTTCTCCGAATTCAAGATCGTCCAACGTTCTTACTGGTTACAATTGGCGCAGCCAACTATACGGCCTAACGGTTCGCCCTTGCATGCTCGAATTCACGTCTCCGCACTGCGCGCATTCGCATGCGTGAATGTTGAATTCTCCCGCCGCACTCGAGTCCGCCGTAGTGTATACGTCGGCTATGTTGTCTTTTCCTAACCCGTCCATCACCGGAGGCGTGTCGCCGCTGGCGTGTTCCTTATCCGTCGGCGTCTTGCTGGAGGCGCACATCCAGTCGGCGCGAATTACGCCGGCGCGTATTCGTACCGCTTGTCCTTTCTGCCTCGTCCATTGCTGACGGCGCATATCCCGCCGGCGCAAGTCATACCAGCGCAAATCATGCCAGCGCATCCGGCTATCAGCGCCACGTCGGAGGCGTACATCCGGCCGGCGCTTTTCTTCCGTGAGCAGCCGCCAAAGGCGCTTCCGACTCTGAGTTGCTTTCCTTCCATGAGCGCGCCATTCCGCCGAAGGCGCATCGCCAAAGGCGTACGGGAGTCCTTTCCGACTGTGAACCCTAGCGCGAACGGCGCATGTCCGGCTACGAGTTTTCCGATGCTCATAACTTCTTCGTCCCTGATCCATCTCCAACGCTCTTGGGCTCGTTAGGACGAGCGTCCCGAGCTCTTTCTAATGCAACTTCAACCAACCGGGACTACCGTGTATTCCGATCGTTATGAAGGTTTCCCTTTCCGCGCTAGCGGCGCATCGCCGAAGGCGCACTCATGGTAGGAAGCCTTCAGAGGTCCGTGCCGTCCTTCTGACGTCTTTAGCAAAATCTCCTCTGGAGGTGTCTGCGCCAGAAGCGTAGCTTCCTTAAACGCTGGAAGCGCATGAGTAGAGACACCTTAGAAAAGGAGCTTTTGCCGAAGGCGCCGAAGACATTGGCGTTGGTACATCAGACTACGCGATTCTTCGTGACCTCGTGACGATCTCCTCAATCCACTCTATTTAACGTACCCTTTTCTAACTACAAACACTGCTTCGGTACTAGTTTTCTAAAATTGTTTAAATTCTGCAAAAAAACAAAAAGTGTGTTACCACAAGACCTGACACGGCATTTTCACATCAAGCACCGGAAGACTACCCCATACAATCCCAAGGCAAATGGATTAACGGAGAAGTCCAATGATCTGCTGTGTAAAATCCTGCTCAAGGTCACGGTAAACCACGCTTGCGATTGGGACACGAAGTTAGCAGCCGCATTATGGGCGTACCGGTCAGCCGAGAAGATTACGACGAAACAAACACCATACTTTTTGGTGTACGGTCAACATCCGATCCTGCCAATCGAATTCAAAGTACCCACCCAACGAACGTTGCACTTGAGACGGGTGAGTGTAGAGGAGAGTCAACTCTATAGGTTGCAGGAAGTCATGGTGCTGGAGGAAAGAAGACGCGAAGCCGAGGAACGCACCAGGCGAATTCAGCTTCGCAGAAAGGAGAGATAAGATCAGAGGATCAAACCCGCGCTTCAGAAAGGCGATTTGGCGCTGCTCTACGACAATAAGCATGCCAGATTCCCAGGCAAACTACACCTAAGATGGATGGGACCCTACAAAGTCATCGAAGTCTTTCCAAATGGATCCATCCAACTTGCGGACCTGACAGGAGAATTACTAGGCACCCGAGTGAACGGGTGGCGCTTGAAGAAGTACCACGTATGAGTGTTCGCGTGGGCGCTCACAATTGAGGAGGGAAGCATGTGGTACCCCACTTTTGAGCTTTTTGCTGAATTTAAAACATTTTCGGAAAACTGTACCGCGGCAGCAGTGTAAATAGCCATCGGTGCATCAAAATAGAGTGAAACTGGAGGATCTCGGAGAATCTCGAAAGATCTCGTAGAATCCAGGAGTTGGGCGCAACGTCTGGGACAAGCGCCGCCCTAAACGACGGGCTCTGAAGGAGTACCCCTTCGGCGCAAGGTGCGTAATCCGCCTTCGGCGCTAGAGAAATCCTTCAGAACCTAATCAGTTCCCAAACGCCTCGACTTGGTTAGGGTTTCGTTGGAAAGAGCTTGACGCGCTGATTCTAACGAGCCCAAGAACGCTTGGAACGGATGAGGACTCCGGGAGTTGTGAAGGTCGAAAGATACGAAGATCTTCGCCTACACGTAGGCGAGGAAAGTTTGTCCTATGCGCGGACGAGGGAAGTCCGCCTACGCATAGGCGAAATAGGGTTTGACGTCGGCGAGATGTCCGCCGCAAATGGCGGACATCTACTCGTAGGCGGGGAGGACTGACACCTATGCACAGGCGGACGCGGACGTCGCCTACGCACAGGCGCTTCGGCGTCGGCGGGAAGCCCGCCTTCGGCCCTAGAAATGCGCCTTCGGGGTTGGAAATTGTACGGCGCCTTCGGCGCCAGCGCATCACGGACGGGCGAGGACACGACGGAGTAGTAAATCCGTACAGACTGTACGGACTGTACGGACGGAACGGACGAGTGCGCCTTCGGCCGGTCGGGATTACGGGGACAAGAGCGCCGACGGAGAGGCAAGAGAAATGGACAGACTGGACGGAGTCCGTTGACCGCGGTCAACGCCTTCGGCACAGCCGCCTTCGGCGCTGCGCCTACGGCAAGGGACCTGCGCGGACGAACGTCCGGTGCACGGACGGAATTTGCCTACGCGTAGGCGAGCGCCTACGCACAGGCAGATGAAGTTCTGCGCCGGCGGAGATTCCGCCGGGGATTCCGCCTACGCAGAAGGGAGTTCGATTTTTGTCCTATGCGCGGACGAACGTGTGGTACCCCACTTTTGGTAATTTTGAGGAAATAAAAACATTTTTGGAAAACTTTACCACGGCAGCAATGTAAATAGCCTTTCGGTGCATCAAAACAGAGTGAATTCGGAAGATCACAGAGATTCTCGAGGGACTTCATGGAATCTAGGAATTGGGTGCAGCGGTAAGGAAGGGCACCACCCTCTCTGCGAGCTCTGCAGTTAGGATCCCTACGGCGCAAGGCGCAAAATCCGCCTTCGGCGCTGCGTCTGCGGCGGTAGGGAAATCCTCCATATTTAGGTCAACCCCCGGGCGTCTTGACTTAGTTAGGGTCTCGTTGGAAAGAGCTCGACGCGCTGATTCCAACGAGCCCAAGAACGCCAACAACGGATGAAAACTCCGGGAGTTATGAAGGTTGTAAGGTAAAAAACAGACTCTTCGGCGGGAAATCCGCCTTGGGCCCTAGAAATGCGCCTTGTGAGGTAGAAATTGTACGGCGCCTTCTGCGCCAGCGCAACGCCGCGGACGAACAAGGAGCCGCCAGAATAGTAAAATGCGTACGGACTGTACGGACGGGACGGATGGATGCGCCCTTGGACGGACGGAGTTGCGGAGGCGGAGCGCGCCGACGGAGAGACAAGGAACAGACAGTCTGGACGGAGGCTGTTGACCGCGGTCAACGCCTTCCGCGCCAGCACGTCGACGCGGACGGACTTTGCCTGCGCACAGGCGAGCGCCTGTGCACAGGCGGGTGAAGTTCCGCGCCGGCGGAGAATCGGCCGAGGAGTCCGCCTGCGCGCAGGCGGGAGTTGAACTTTTGTCCGACATGCGGACACACGCGCCGAGGCAAAGGAGAATTGGCTGAGGAGCGGTACGAACGAGTGTACTGCGCAAGGCGGAAAAGCCGCCTTCGGCGTTGCGCACCCATGTCCGCAGCGTAGTACGCTCGCGGAGTTCAAATTCGCCAATTCGAGCGTGAGAGTTAAATCGGCGACGGCGGAGCGTGAAGCCGCGCGTGAGAGCGGAGACCGTTTTAGCGTAGAGCCGGCGCGGCCATCAATTGAGTCGTCCTTCACGAGCAAGAGCCGATCATGACCTTCGACCGGGAGACGGAGAGCGCCCCATTCTTGAATTCGCGATTCCATTCTCTAGTGCGAGCTGCGCGCGTCCACCTGCTGGCTGCTAAGCATTCTCGACATCGCCGCGCAGAGGATTTCTTGGTGATTGAGGGAGAAGTGAGTGCGCGTGATTTGGAATTGAGGGAGATTAGAGTTTGCCGAGGAAGAAAGGAGCTCGAGCGGAGCGGAAGGAGAATTAGCAAGCAGGCGAACTCCAAGAACGCAATGACGAGACTGGGCCGATTGCGGATGCTACCGCTCTGACTACCACAGAACGGGCTGCGCGCTTTTGAGGAGCGCCTGGTAGCAAGAAAGCTCGATTTCTTGCTATGGGGATGGAACTACATCTGTGTGGATATGGTGCGCGAGTGGCTAGAGCCACAGGGTCCACCTTCGCGCGGATTGCGTCCGCATGTCGATCGGTGGACAGTCCAAGATTGGGCGCAGGCATTGGGGAGATGTGCCGGCATGCCAGGGCACCTCCTCTTCGATAGTGAGAGCGTCAAGGTGTCCAAGCAGGAAGAGGCGCAATTTGTGGAGCTGTTCAAGAAGGGGAAGTCTATCAAGAATGGGTACAAGACCCGCGATTACAAGAATCGATTCCGCCGAACTTTGGCTACGGCGCTGCTGCAATTACTGCAGCCACACCGCGCCTGCTACATCACATTGTGGCAGGTCTCTTTTGTGGAGTGCATCATCGAGGGAACTCCAATTCACTAGGCGAGCATCCTGCACAGGGTGATGCGACAGCACGCTTTTGAGGAGAAGGGGGGAACTCTAAATCATCTCTCCTTTCCTCATCAATTTTTATCGACAGCAAAATTGTTTGACCGCGGCGGAGCTTGCTCGTTTTCCGCCGTTGTCCGTCGACCATCTCGGGAGGTATGTGCGGGAGAATGAGGTCGACACTGATGCAGAGGAGTCGCCGACTTCTACTCCGTCAAGGTGGAGGGACGAAGGGAGAAATACTCCTGCAGCAAGAGTGCCGCGGAAGCGGCGATGGAGAGAAGAGTCCGAAGAGGAGCAGCATCAAGAACCCACTGCTCCCATTCGACCGCGGCCGTTGTACGAATCGTACAGCCAGCCGAAGCAAAAGGCGCGCAGGCTGGTGTTACCAGCCAGCAGCGCGGACACGGCGACGATTGCCACAGAGAAAGGGAGTGCGTCGCCGGAGAAGAACGAGGGAGCGCGGACGTCTACAGGAGCAACGGACCCCGCTGCACCTTCGACGGACGAGAGGCCGCCTACGGGCCAAGGGCCTCCGGAGTTACCACGCGCGTTGCGGACAGGTGTTCCGCCTGCGCACAGGCGAGCCTCGACGGACGGGCGAGCCTCGACGGATCGGCGACCACAAGCGGACGTGGACCTAGGCCTACGCGTGGGAAGAAGCAGTCCGCCTGTGCACAGGTAGCCTGTGCACAGGTCACCTCCACACGTGCCGCCTATGCACAGGCAAGAATCACCCCCGTTCCAACGTAGGAAGGGGAAGGAGCCGGCGGAAGATCCGCCTACGAGACACAGGCCTTCCGGGCCAGACCCTCCGTGTGGTACCCCACTTTTGGCAATTTTGAGGAAATTAAAACATTTTTGGAAAACTGTACCCTGGCAGCATTGTAAATAGCCTTCGGTACATCAAAACAGAGTGAATCCGGAAGATCGCGGGGATTCTCGAGGGATCTTGTAGAATCTGGGATTTGGGGTGCCGCAGTAAGGACAGGCACCACCCTCCCTGCGAGCTCCGCAGTTAGGATCTCTACAGCGCAAGGCGCAAAATCCGCCTTCGGAGGTTGCGTCCGCGGCTGTAGGGAAACCCCCCGTAATTAGGTAAACCCTCGGGCGCCTTGACCAAGTTAGGGTCCCGTTGGAAAGAGCTCGACGCACTGATTCTAACGAGCCCAAGAACGCTTGGAACGGACGAGGACTTAGGGAGTTATCGCTACTGGAAGAAACGGAGGCGGTCGCCTACGGTGGAAGGAGTTCGCCACCGGCGCGAATTCCGCCTACGCGGAAGGCGGAATCAAGTTTTGTCCTATGCGCGGACGAAGGCGTCCGCCTGCGCACAGGCGAAGTAGGGTTAGGGAAGGCGCGAAGTCCGCCTACGCACAGGCGTTCGCCTGCGCACAGGCACTTCGGCGTCGGCGGAAAATCCGCCTTGGGCCCTAGAAATGCGCCTTGTGAGGTAGAAAGTGTACGGCGCCTTCCGCGCCAGCGCAGCGCCGCGTACGTCGGAAGAGCCGCCAGAGTAATCCAACAGGTACGGACCGTGCGGACGGCACGGGTGGATGCGCTCTTGGACGGACGGAGTTGCGGCGGCGGAAGCGCCAACGGAGAGACAAGAAACGGACAGACTGGACGGAGACGGCTGACCACGGTCAACGCCTTCCGCGCCAGCGCAGCGCCGCGGACGAAATTCATCTACGCACAGGCGAACGCCTGTGCACAGGAGGATGGAGTTCCGCACCGGCGGAGGATCCACCGAGGCTTCCGCCTGCGCACAGGCAGGAGTTGAATTTTTGTCCGACATGCGGACACACGCGTCAAAGCAGAAGGAGATTGGCCGAGGGGCGGTACGAACAAGTGTACCGCGCAAGGCGGAAAACTCGCCTTCGGCGCTACGCCCCCATGTCCGGAGGGTGACACGCTCGCGGAGTTCAAATCCGCCAATTCGAGCGTGAGAGTTTAATCGACGACGGCGGAGCGTGAAGCCGCGCGTGAGAGCGAAGACCGTTCCAGCGTACAGCCGGCGCGGCCATCAAGTGAGACGTTCTTCACGACCAAGAGCCGACCATGACCTTCGACCGGGCGGCGGAGAGCGTCCCATTCTTGAATTCGCGATTCCAATCTCTTGTGCGCGCTGCGCGCATCCATCTGCTGGCTGCGGACCATTCTCGTCGTCGTCGCACAGGAGATTTCTTGTTGATTGAGGGAGAAGTGAGTGCGCGTGATTTGGAATTGAGAGCGATTAGAGTTTGCCGAGAGAGAAAGAAACGCGGACAGTGCAGAAGTAGAATGAGCGGGCGAGCGAACCCCAGGAACGCAATGACGAGACCGAGCAGATTGCGGATGGTGCCACTTCGCCTACCGCAGAACGGGCTGCGCGCTTTCGAAGAGCGCTTAATAGCAAGAAAGCTCGATTTCTTGCTATGGGGATGGAATTACATCTGCGCGAATATGGTGCGCGAGTGGCTAGAGCCACAGGGACCACCCTCGCGCGGATTGCGTCCGCATGTTGACCGGTGGACAGTTCAAGATTGGGCGCAGGCGTTGGGAAGATGTGCTGGCATGCCAGGGCATCTCCTTTTCGACAGTGAGAGCATCAAGGTGACCAAGCAAGAAGAGGCGCAATTTGTGGAGCTGTTCAAGACCGGGAGGTCAACCAAGAATGGGTACAGGACCCGTGATTACAAGGATCGATTTCGCCGGACTTTGTCCGCGGCGCTGATGCAATTACTGCAGCCGCACCGCGCCTGCTACATCACATTGTGGCAGGTCTCTTTTGTGGAGTGCGTCATCGAGGGAACTCCAATTCACTGGGCGAGCATCCTGCACAGGGTGATGCGACAGCACGCGTTTGAGGAGAAGGGGGGAACTCTAAACCATCTTTCTCCTTTCCTCATCAATTTTTATCGACAGCGGAATTGTTTGACAGCGGCGGAGCTTGAACATTTTCCGCCATTGTCCATCGACCATCCCGGGAAGTATGTGCGGGAGAACGAGGTCGATACTGACGCAGAGGAGTCCCCGACTTCTACCTCATCAAGACGGAGAGACGAAGGGAGACACACCCCTGCAGCGCGAGTGCCGCGGAAGCGGCGATGGAGGGAAGAGTCCGAAGAGGAGCAGCATCAAGAGCTCTCTGCTCCCATTCGACCGCGGCCGCTGTGCGAGCCATACAGCCGGCCGAAGCAGAAGGCACGCAGACTGGTGTTGCCAGCTGACAGTGCAGACACGGCGACGATTGCGACGGAGATAGGAAGTGCGTCGCCAGAGAGGCGAGAGGAAGCGCGGACGACCGCAGGAGCGACGGGCCACGCTGCAACCTCGTCGGGAGAGAGGCCGCCTACGGGCCAAGGGCCTCCGGAGTTACCACGTGCGATGCGGACAGAGGTTCCGTTTGCGCACAGGCGAACCTCCGCGGACGGACGAGCCTCCGCGGACCGGCGAACACAAGTGGACGTGGATCTACGCTTACGCGTGGGAAGGAGCAGTCCGCCTGTGCACAGGCGCTCACCTGTGCACAGGTCGCCTGTGCACAGGTCACCTGTGCACAGAACACCTCCGCACGTGCCGCCTGTGCACAGGCAAGAATCACCCCCGTTCCAACGTAGGAAGGGGAAGGAGCCGGCGGAAGAACCGCCTACGAGACACCGGCCCTCGGGGCCAGACCCTCCGGCGCACCACGCGCCGCAATTCGCGCCTTCGGCGCCAGGGCCTTCGAGCCGAGGGGACACGAGCAGAGAGCGTGCGGAGGCCGCACCATCGGCGGGAAGTACGCCGATAGATCCGCCTTCGGCGCTAGGGCCTATAGGCCAAGGAACATCGAGCGTGCGGCCCCCGGCCATGTCGCCTTCGGCGATAGACGTCCGCGGTGCTACGCCTGCGGCGGACAAGGCGCCGGCAAATGCGCCTGCGCACGGGCCGGGCACGGCCCCCACGGACCGATCGAGGGAGCAGCAGACGGAGGAGCGGAGTGACTGTCCGCGGGACGACATCTCGATGCGCGATGCGCAATCCAACCCCGCGCAGCCACCCTCCGCTCGATCGCCTTCGGCGACGGACGACGGCGACAGAGAGAATGAGGTGGGCAATCAACCAGCGAGCGACGGGGATGCCGCTCGGATACATTCGCCTTCCGCCTTAGACATTTTGGCGACGAGCAGCGAGGCCGCAGCCGTGCCTTCGCAGGCAGCACACGTCGAGGACGTGCAGCCCCACTCGGGGCAGTCGCCAACGCAATCAATGGCGACTGAAATTCTCCACTCGGATGATGACGACGGGGGCTCCACGGAAGAAATGTCAGGAGCAGAAGACACCGAGGAGGAGGAAGAGGAAATTGTTGGAGCGCCGGCGGCGGCGCTCTCTGAGCAGGTGATTCCGTTGCTGCGGTACTTGGATCGCAAGGTCGATAAATACGCCGACCCACTCCAGCCGGGATCTTACATCGAGTTAGTGCGCAGAAGGACTCGCACTAAAGTCCACACCAGCAAGCTATTAGCTAGAGTGGACCAGGAGTTGAGGGACTTGAAGGAGAAGCATGAGTGCTTGTGGGGACAGTACAAGCTTAATCAGAAGTTCTACAAGCACTCCGAGAAGATGAAGGATGAGAAACTGGGCGAGCTCACCAAGGAGCAGGTGAAGGTCAAGGAAGCACTCAACTCTGAGCAGGCCCAGAATCGGATTTTGTCAGAGGAGCTCGTGCGACAGACGCGGTTGTTGGAACAATGTAAGCTCGCACGGCAGGCGGATGAAGAATTAATCCGCAGTTTGCAGTCAGAGTGTGGCGAATTGAGAGCGCAACGTGCTGAAGCCGAATCGCAATTAGTGACGATTGAAGAGGATCGCAGGAAGGAGGCGGATCGCACGAAGGTGGAGACGGCGAGGCGAGTCGCCCACTGTCTCAAGGGCTACGCCCACTGGGAAGTGAAGGCGCAGGAGAAACTCACACTGCGTGAGTTTGAATTGCGCGCAGCCGGGTTGTTGTCAGGCGACAGTAGGAGTCGGCGGAAGGTAGCGAAGAAGCTCGAGGCCTTTCTGTCGAAGGCACAGGATACCATGTCCGCCCTCGAGGGGGAGGTGTCCGCGGCGTTGCAGCGGTTGGGACTGCGCAGTCGAGCGGAAGAGTGGCAGGGTAGAGAGTTAGTGCGCGGCAGTCGACCGCGCAGGAGACGTAGTACAGGTTCCGCGGAGTGTAGTGTAGCGTGGTTCCGTGCAGGCGTGTAGCGTAGTGCAGTGTAGTGTTAGTTAGGACTTAGAAGGTATAAAATAGTTCCAGGCGTTTTGCCTGGGGTTCTTTCCCATCAGAAGTATAGATCAGGAACCCATTACCTTTGCGTGTTTGTGTCCTTGAGTTCTGTCACCACGCATGAGGAGTTACAACTTAGCGTTCCGCATTTTGTAGCTGAAGGCCTTCGGCCGAATGTTCAGAGCTAGTACATTGGTTAGAGACTTGAGTAGTTCGGATCTGCACCTGCGGGTGACTGCCGATGCTCAGAGCCAGTGACTAGTTAGATACTTGAACAGTTTCGCCCCTACACCTTCGAGTGTTCCTTTCTGATTGTACTCCCTTGGGATTTTTCCCCTGAATGCCAAAGTGAAGTTTTGCTACTTCGTGTAAGCCTTGGTTGTAAATTCAGGTTACGCTGCAGCAGGTGCCTTCGGGGTAACCCCTGTAGTATTTCTGGGAATGACAAGTGCCTGAGAATTCAAACTCTTCAATAGACTGTTGTTGTGTTACTGGAATGTTTCACAGTGAGTCCTTCAGTGCGGACCTGTGTTCTCTGCGCGTTTTGTGAGTTGAGAGTGTTGTTCACCGCGTAGGAGTGACTTCGATCCGAAGTAGGCAGTCCAAACCGGGTTTCCTACACTAGCAGCAAGCTAGTGGAAGTGTTGTAAAAGCCGGAGTTGGGAGTCACTGCCCGCAGCTTTTGCCGAGTGTACTCTTGAGAGACTTTCCCCCTGAAATCTTGAAGTAGAGGTCCTAACGGATCTCTGGGTTGTGTTTCTGTAGTTTCAGGTGTGTGTGTGTGTGTGTTACGCTGCACTGTGCGACCTCCGAGTGCGCTCCGAGTGGACACTTGCAGTATTTCTGGGAGTGACAGTTGCCTGAGAATTCAAACTCCTCAATAGTCTGTTAAAACGTGACACTTTGTACCCTGTGTGTTCCTCTGTCCCTGTGGGTTCGACCTTTCTACCACTATATTGCAGTTTTAGCCTTTAGTGGGTTATTACACTCCGGCGCACAACGCGCCGCGATTTGCACCTTCGGCGCCAAGGCCTTCGGGCCGAGGAGATGCGAGCAGGGAGCGTGCGGAGGCCGCATCATCGGCGGGTAATCCGCCGGTAGAAGCGCCTTCGGCGGTAGGGCCTACGGGCCAAGGGACATCGGGCGAGCGGCCCCCGGCTATATCGCCTTTGGCGATAGACGCTTTCGGCGCTGCGCCTGCGGCGGACAAGGCGCCGGCATTTAGGCCTGTGCACAAGCCGGACACAGCCCCCGCGCAGGACTGATCGAGGGAGCAGCAACAGACGGAGGAGCGGATTGACTGTCCGCGGGACGAAATTTCGGTGCGTGTAATAACCCACTAAAGGCTAAAACTGCAATATAGTGGTAGAAAGGTCGAACCCACAGGGACAGAGGAACACACAGGGTACAAAGTGTCACGTTTTAACAGACTATTGAGGAGTTTGAATTCTCAGGCGACTGTCACTCCCAGAAATACTGCAAGTGTCCACTCGGAGCGCACTCGGAGGTCGCACAGTGCAGCGTAACACACACACACACACACACACCTGAAACTACAGAAACACAACCCAGAGATCCGTTAGGACCTCTACTTCAAGATTTCAGGGGGAAAGTCTCTCAAGAGTACACTCGGCAAAGCTGCGGGCAGTGACTTCCAACTCCGGCTTTTACAACACTTCCACTAGCTTGCTGCTAGTGTAGGAAACCCGGTTTGGACTGCCTACTTCGGATCGAAGTCACTCCTACGCGGTGAACAACACTCTCAACTCACAAAACGCGCAGAGAACACAGGTCCGCACTGAAGGACTCACTGTGAAACATTCCAGTAACACAACAACAGTCTATTGAAGAGTTTGAATTCTCAGGCACTTGTCATTCCCAGAAATACTACAGGGGTTACCCTCAAGGCACCTGCTGCAGCGTAACCTGAATTTACAACCAAGGCTTACACGAAGTAGCAAAACTTCACTTTGGCATTCAGGGGAAAAATCCCAAGGGAGTACAATCAGAAAGGAACACTCGAAGGTGTAGGGGCGAAACTGTTCAAGTATCTAACTAGTCACTGGCTCTGAGCATCGGCAGTCACCCGCGGGTGCAGATCCGAACTACTCAAGTCTCTAACCAATGTACTAGCTCTGAACATTCGGCCGAAGGCCTTCAGCTACAAAATGCGGAACGCTAAGTTGTAACTCCTCGTGCGTGGTGACAGAACTCAAGGACACAAACATGCAAAGGAAATGGGTTCCTGATCTGCACTTCTGATGGGAAAGAACCCCAGGCAAAACGCCTGGAACTATTTTATACCTTCTAGGTCCTACCTAGCACTACACTGCACTACGCTACACGCCTGCACGGAACCACGCTACACTACACTCCGCGGAACCTGTACTACGTCTCCTACGCGGCCGACTGCCGCGCACTAACTCCCTTTCCCTGCCACTCTTCCGCTCGACTACGCAGTCCCAACCGCTGCAACGCCGCGGACACCTCCCCCTCGAGGGCGGACATGGTATCCTGTGCCTTCGACAGAAAGGCCTCGAGCTTCTTCGCTACCTTCCGCCGACTCCTACTGTCGCCTGACAACAACCCGGCTGCGCGCAATTCAAACTCACGCAGTGTGAGTTTCTCCTGCGCCTTCACTTCCCAGTGGGCGTAGCCCTTGAGACAGTGGGCGACTCGCCTCGCCGTCTCCACCTTCGTGCGATCCGCCTCCTTCCTGCGATCCTCTTCAATCGTCACTAATTGCGATTCGGCTTCAGCACGTTGCGCTCTCAATTCGCCACACTCTGACTGCAAACTGCGGATTAATTCTTCATCCGCCTGCCGTGCGAGCTGACATTGTTCCAACAACCGCGTCTGTCGCACGAGCTCCTCTGACAAAATCCAATTTTGGGCCTGCTCAGAATCGAGTGCTTCCTTGACCTTCACCTGCTCCTTGGTGAGCTCGCCCAGTTTCTCATCCTTCATCTTCTCGGAGTGCTTGTAGAATTTCTGATTAAGCTTGTACTGTCCCCACAAGCACTCATGCTTCTCCTTCAAGTCCCTCAACTCCTGGTCCACTCTAGCTAATAGCTTGCTGGTGTGGACTTTAGTGCGAGTCCGCCTGCGCACTAACTCGATGTAAGATCCCGGCTGGAGTGGGTCGGCGTATTTATCGACCTTGCGATCCAAGTACCGCAGCAACGGAATCACCTGCTCAGAGAGCGCCGCCGCCGGCGCTCCAACAATTTCCTCCTCCTCCTCCTCGGTGTCTTCTGCTCCTGACATTTCTTCCGTGGAGCCTCCGTCGTCATCATTCGAGTGGAGAATTTCAGTCGCCATTGATTGTGTCGGCGACTGCCCCGAGTGGGGCTGCACGTCCTCGACGTGTGCTGCCTGCGAAGGCACGGCTGCAGCCTCGCTGCTCGTCGCCAAAATGTCTAAGGCGGAAGGCGAATGTATCCGAGCGGCATCCCCGTCGCTCGCTGGTTGATTGCCTACCGCATTCTCTCTGTCGCCGTCGTCCGTCGCCGAAGGCGATTGAGCGGAGGGTGGCTGCGCGGGGTTGGATTGCGCATCGCGTATCGAGATTTCATCCCGCGGACAGTCACTCCGCTCCTCCGTCTGCTGCTCCCTCGATCGGTCCGTGGGGGCTGTGCCCGGCCCGTGCGCAGGCGCATTTGCCGGCGCCTTGTCCGTCGCAGGCGTAGCGCCGCGGACATCTATCGCCGAAGGCGACATGGCCGGGGGCCGCACGCCCGATGTTCCTTGGCCTATAGGCCCTACCGCCGAAGGCGCATCTATCGGCGGACTTCCCGCCGATGGTGCGGCCTCCACACGCTCTCTGCTCGTATCTCCTCGGCTCGAAGGCCCTGGCGCCGAAGGCGCAAATTGCGGCGCGTGGTGCGCCGGAGGGTCTGGCCCCGAGGGCAGGTGTCTCGTAGGCGGTTCTTCCGCCGGCTCCTTCCCCTTCCTGCGTTGGAACGGGGGTGATTCTTGCCTGTGCACAGGCGGCACGTGTGGAGGTGTCCTGTGCACAGGCGACCTGTGCACAGGTGAGCGCCTGTGCACAGGCGGACTGCTCCTTCCCACGCGTAAGCGTAGATCCACGTCCACTTGTGTTCGCCGGTCCGCGGAGGCTCGTCCGTCCGCGGAGGTTCGCCTGTGCGCAAACGGAACATCTGTCCGCATCGCACGTGGTAACTCCGGAGGCCCTTGGCCCGTAGGCGGCCTCTCTCCCGACGAGGTTGCAGCGTGGCCCGTTGTTCCTTGGGTCGTCCGCGCTTCCTCTCGCCTTTCTGGCGACGCACTTCCTATCTCCGTCGCAATCGTCGCCGTGTCTGCACTGTCAGCTGGTAACACCAGTCTGCGTGCCTTCTGCTTCGGCCGGCTGTATAGCTCGCACAGCGGCCGCGGTCGAATGGGAGCAGAGGGTTCTTGATGCTGCTCCTCTTCGGACTCTTCCCTCCATCGCCGCTTCCGCGGCACTCGCGCTGCAGGAGTGTGTCTCCCTTCATCCCTCCGTCTTGATGGGGTAGAAGTCGGTGACTCCTCCGCATCAGTGTCGACCTCGTTCTCCCGCACATACTTCCCGGGATGGTCGATGGACAATGGCGGAAAATGTTCAAGCTCCGCCGCTGTCAAACAATTCCGCTGTGGATAAAAATTGATGAGGAAAGGAGAAAGATGGTTTAGAGTTCCCCCCTTCTCCTCAAACGCGTGCTGTCGCATCACCCTGTGCAGGATGCTCGCCCAGTGAATTGGAGTTCCCTCGATGACGCACTCCACAAAAGAGACCTGCCACAATGTGATGTAGCAGGCGCGGTGCGGCTGCAGTAATTGCATCAGCGCCGCGGACAGAGTCCGGCGAAATCGATCCTTGTAATCACGGGTCCTGTACCCATTCTTGGTAGACCTCCCGGTCTTGAACAGCTCCACAAATTGTGCCTCTTCTTGCTTGGTCACCTTGATGCTCTCACTGTCGAAAAGGAGATGCCCTGGCATGCCAGCACATCTTCCCAACGCCTGCGCCCAATCTTGGACTCTCCACCGGTCAACATGCGGACGCAATCCGCGCGAGGGTGGTCCCTGTGGCTCTAGCCACTCGCGCACCATATTCGCGCAGATGTAATTCCATCCCCATAGCAAGAAATCGAGCTTTCTTGCTATTAAGCGCTCTTCGAAAGCGCGCAGCCCGTTCTGCGGCAGGCGAAGTGGCACCATCCGCAATCTGCTCGGTCTCGTCATTGCGTTCCTGGGGTTCGCTCGCCCGCTCATTCTACTTCCGCACTGTCCGCGTTTCTTTCTCTCTCGGCAAACTCTAATCGCTCTCAATTCCAAATCACGCGCACTCACTTCTCCCTCAATCAACAAGAAATCTCCTGTGTGACGACGTCGAGAATGGTCCGCAGCCAGCAGATGGATGCGCGCAGCGCGCACAAGAGATTGGAATCGCGAATTCAAGAATGGGACGTTCTCCGCCGCCCGGTCGAAGGTCATGGTCGGCTCTTGGTCGTGAAGAACGTCTCACTTGATGGCCGCGCCGGCTGTACGCTGGAACGGTCTTCGCTCTCACGCGCGGCTTCACGCTCCGCCGTCGTCGATTAAACTCTCACGCTCGAATTGGCGGATTTGAACTCCGCGAGCGTGTCACCCTGTGGACATGGGGGCGTAGCGCCGAAGGCGAGTTTTCCGCCTTGCGCGGTACACTTGTTCGTACCGCCCCTCGGCCAATCTCCTTCTGCCTTGACGCGTGTGTCCGCATGTCGGACAAAAATTCAACTCCTGCCTGTGCGCAGGCAGGGGCCTCGGCGGATTCTCCGCCGGCGCGGAACTTGAACATCCTCCTGTGCACAGGCGTTCGCCTGTGCGCAGGCGAATTCCGTCCGCGGCGCTGCGCTGGCGCGGAAGGCGTTGACCGTGGTCAGCCGTCTCTGTCCAGTCTGTCCGTTCCTTGTCTCTCCGTCGGCGCTTCCGCCGCCGCAACTCCGTCCGTCCAAGAGCGCATCCACCCGTGCCGTCCGCACGGTCCGTACCTGTTGGATTACTCTGGCGGCTCTTCCGACGTACGCGGCGCTGCGCTGGCGCGGAAGGCGCCGTACACTTTCTACCTCACAAGGCGCATTTCTAGGGCCCAAGGCGGATTTTCCGCCGACGCCGAAGTGCCTGTGCACAGGCGTACGCCTGTGCGTAGGCGGACTTCGCGCCTTCCCTAACCCTACTTCGCCTGTGCACAGGCGAACGCCTTCGTCCGTGCATAGGACAAAACTTGAATCCCCCCTTCCGCGTAGGCGGAATTCGCGCCGGTGGCGAACTCCTTCCGCCGTAGGCGACCGCCTCCGTTTCTTCCAGTAGCGATAACTCCCTAAGTCCTCGTCCGTTCCAAGCGTTCTTGGGCTCGTTAGAATCAGCGCGTCGAGCTCTTTCCAACGGGACCCTAACTTGGTCAAGGCGCCCAAGGGTTGACCTAATTACGGGGGCTTCCCTACAGCCGCGGACGCAACCTCCGAAGGCGGGTTTTGCGCCTTGCGCCGTAGAGATCCTAACTGCGGAGCTCGCAGGGAGGGTGGTGCCTGTCCTTACAGCGGCACCCCAAATCCCAGATTCTACAAGATCCCTCGAGAATCCCCGCGATCTTCCGGATTCACTCTGTTTTGATGTACCGAAGGCTATTTACAATGCTGCCAGGGTACAGTTTTTCAAAAATGTTTTAATTTCCTCAAAAATTGCCAAAAGTGGGGTACCACAGTGCGCGATGCACAATCAAACCCCGTGCAGACACCCTCCGCTCTATCGCCTTCGGCGGCGGACGTCGGCAGCAATTCGTCATCATCTGCCTGCCGCTCGTCGACCGTGTCCTCTTCGCCGCCGACGTCCGCCGCCGAAGGCGATCGAGCGGAATGTGTCTGTGCGGGGTGTAATTGCGCATCGCGCACCCGAATTTTGTCCCGCGGACAGATAATCCGCTCCTCCGTTAGGTCCTGCGTTAGGGCTGCGTCTGGCCTGCGCGTAGGCGCAATTACCGGCGCCTGGTCCGCCGCAGGCGCAGCGCTGAAGGCAACAGAGCCGGAGGCCGCTCGCCCAATGTCCCTGGCCCCGAAGGCCCTACCGCCGAAGGCGCATCTGCCGGCGGATTACCCGCCGAAGGTGCGGTCTCCGCACGCTCCCTGCTCAAAACTCGTTGGCCCGAAGGCGCAAATCGCGGCGCGTTATACGCCGGAGGGTCTGGTCCCGAAGGCCCTTGACTCGAAAGCGGATCTTCCGCCGGCTCCTTCCCCTTCCTACGTTGTATCGGGGGTGAATCCTGCCTGTGCGTAGGCGGCCGCCTGTGCGTAGGCGAACTTTCTCTGCCTACGCGTAGGCGGAGGTCCACGTCCGCTTGAGGTCGCCGTTCCGCTGAAACTCGCCTGTGCGTAGGCGGAACACTCGTCCGCATCGCACGTGGTAACTCCGGAGGCACTTGGCCCGAAGGCCGCCTCTCGTCCGTCGGAGGTGTAGCGTGGTCTGCCGCTCCTGCGGACGTCCGCGCTCTCTCGATCCTCTCCGGCGACGCACTTCCCTTCTCCATGGCGATCGTCGCCGTGTCCGCGCTGCTGGCTGGTAACACAAGCCTGCGCGCCTTCTGCTTCGGCCGGCTGCACACTTTGTGCAGTGGCCGTTGTCGTATGGGAGCAGTGGGTTCTCGATGCTGCTCCTCCTATGACTCCTCTCTCCATCGACGCTTCCGCGGCACTCTTGCTGCGGGTGTGCTTCTTTCCTCGTCCCGCCGTGTCGGCGGAGTAGAAGCTGGTGAGTCCTCTGCATCGGTGTCGACCTCGTTATCCCGCACATACTTCCTGGGATACTCGACGGACAATGGCGGAAAGCGAGCGAGCTCTGCCGCGGTCAAACAATGCCGCGGTCAACAAATCTGCCGATAGAAATTGATTAAGAAAGGGGAGAGGTGATTGAGAGTTCCCCCCTTCTCCTCGAATGCGTGCTGTCGCATCACTCTGTGGAGGATGCTTGCCCAGTGAACTGGAGCTCCCTCCAAGATGAGCTCCACAAAAGAAACCTGCCACAAGGTGATGTAGGAGGTGCGGTGTGGCTGCAGCAATTGCAGCAGCGCTGCGGCTAAAGTTCGGCGGAAGCGATCTTTGTAGTCGCGGGTCTTGTACCCATTCTTGGTAGACCTCTCCCGTTTGAACAATTCCATAAATTGCGCCTCGTCTTGCTTCGACACCTTGACGCTCTCACTATCAAAGAGGAGGTACCCTTCGATGCCGGCACACCTCCCCAATGCCTACGCCCAATCTTGGACGGTCCACTGGTCGACATGCGGACGCAATCCGCGCGTAGGTGGTCGTTGTGGTTCCAGCCATTCGCGCACCATGTCCACACAAATGTAATTCCATCCCCACAGCAAGAAATCGAGCTTTCTTGCAATCAGCCGCTCCTCGTAGGCACGCAACCCGTTCTGTGGAAGCCGGAGCGGCAGCATCCGCAATCTGTTCAGCTTCGACATTACGTTCTTGAAATTAGCTTGCTTGCTAGCTCTCTCTCTGCTCCGCTCGAGCTCCTTGCTCCCTCTGCAAACTCTAATCTCACTCAATTCCAAATCGCGCGCACTCAATTCTCTCTCAATCCACAAGTAATCCTCCGCGCGGCGATGTCTGGAATGTTTAACAGCTAGCAGGTGGACGCGCGCAGCTCGCACTAGAAAATGAAATCGCGAATTCAAGAATGGGGCGCCCTCCGTCTCCTGGTCGAAGGTCATGGTCTGCTCTCGGTCGTGAGGGTCGAATCACTTGATGGCCGCGCCGGCTCCGCGCTAAAACGGTCTCCTCTCTCACGCGCGGCTTCACGCTCCGCCGACGCCGATTTAACTCACACGCTCGAATTGGCAAATTTGAACTCCGCTAGCGTACTACGCCGCGGACACGGGGGCGCAGCGCCGGAGGCGGATTTCTAGCCTTGCGCGCTACACTCGTTCGTACCACTCTTCGGCCAATCCCCCTCTGCCGAAGGCGATCATCCGCGCATCGGACAAAAGTTAAACTCCCTTCTGCGTAGGCGGAATCCCCGGCGGAATCTCCGCCGGCGCGGAACTTCATCTGCCTGTGCGTAGGCGCTCGCCTACGCACATGCGAATTCCGTCCGCGCTGCTGCGCTGGCGCCGAAGGCGTTGACCGCGGTCAACAGGCTCCGTCCAGTCTGTCCATTTCTTGCCTCTCCGTCGGCGCTCCTGTCGCCGTAACTCCGTCCGACCGAAGGCGCATTCATCCGTTCCGTCCGTACAGTCCGTACGGTCCGTACGGATTTTACCGCTCCGGTGGGTCCTCGCCCGTCCGCTCTGCTACGCTGGCGCGGAAGGCGCCGTACATTTTCTAACCCCGAAGGCGCATTTCTAGGGCCGAAGGCGGATTTCCCGCCGACGCCGAAACGCCTGTGCGTAGGCGGAATTCGCTCGTCCGCCTAGGTGTGGTACCCCACTTTTGGCAATTTTGAGGAAATTAAAACATTTTTGGAAAACTGTACCCTGGCAGCATTGTAAATAGCCTTCGGTACATCAAAACAGAGTGAGTCCGGAAGATTGCGGGGATTCTCGAGGGATCTTGTAGAATCTGGGATTTGGGGTGCCGCAGTAAGGACAGGCACCACCCTCCCTGCGAGCTCTGCAGTTAGGATCTCTACGGCGCAAGGCGCAAAACCCGCCTTCGGAGGTTGCGTCCGCGGCTGTAGGGAAACCCCCGTAATTAGGACAACCCTCGGGCGCCTTGACCAAGTTAGGGTCCCGTTGGAAAGAGCTCGACGCGCTGATTCCAACGAGCCCAAGAACGCTTGGAACGGACGAGGACTTAGGGAGTTATCGCTACTGGAAGAAACGGAGGCGGTCGCCTACGGCGGAAGGAGTTCGCCACCGGCGCGAATTCCGCCTACGCGGAAGGGGGAATCAAGTTTTGTCCTATGCGCGGACGAAGGCGTTCGCCTGTGCACAGGCGAAGTAGGGTTAGGGAAGGCGCGAAGTCCGCCTACGCACAGGCGTTCGCCTGTGCACAGGCACTTCGGCGTCGGCGGAAAATCCGCCTTGGGCCCTAGAAATGCGCCTTGTGAGGCCTCAACCTCCTCAACCCAAAATACTCCTTGCTAGTTAAGAGCCCGTGCGCGAGTGGTTAGAGCCACAAGGACCACCCTCGCGCGGATTGCGTCCGCATGTTGATCGGTGGACAGTCCAAGATTGGGCGCAGGCGTTGGGAAGATGTGCTGGCATGCCAGGGCATCTCCTTTTCGACAGTGAGAGCATCAAGGTGACCAAGCAAGAAGAGGCGCAATTTGTGGAGCTGTTCAAAACCGGGAGGTCTACCAAGAATGGGTACAGGACCCGTGATTACAAGGATCGATTTCGCCGGACTTTGTCCGCGGCGCTGATGCAATTACTGCAGCCGCACCGCGCCTGCTACATCACATTGTGGCAGGTCTCTTTTGTGGAGTGCGTCATCGAGGGAACTCCAATTCACTGGGCGAGCATCCTGCACAGGGTGATGCGACAGCACGCGTTTGAGGAGAAGGGGGGAACTCTAAACCATCTTTCTCCTTTCCTCATCAATTTTTATCGACAGCGGAATTGTTTGACAGCGGCGGAGCTTGAACATTTTCCGCCCTTGTCCATCGACCATCCCGGGAAGTATGTGCGGGAGAACGAGGTCGACACTGATGTAGAGGAGTCACCGACTTCTACCCCATCAAGACGGAGGGACGAAGGGAGACACACTCCTGCAGCGCGAGTGCCGCGGAAGCGGCGATGGAGGGAAGAGTCTGAAGAGGAGCAGCATCAAGAACCCTCTGCTCCCATTCGACCGCGGCCGCTGTGCGAGCCATACAGCCGGCCGAAGCAGAAGGCACGCAGACTGGTGTTGCCAGCTGACAATGCAGACACGGCGACGATTGCGACGGAGATAGGAAGTGCGTCGCCAGAGAGGCGAGAGGAAGCGCGGACGACCGCAGGAGCAACGGGCCACGCTGCAACCTCGTCGGGAGAGAGGCCGCCTACGGGCCAAGGGCCTCCGGAGTTACCACGTGCGATGCGGACAGATGTTCCGTTTGCGCACAGGCGAACCTCCGCGGACGGACGAGCCTCCGCGGACCGGCGAACACAAGTGGACGTGGATCTACGCTTACGCATGGGAAGGAGCAGTCCGCCTGTGCACAGGCGCTCACCTGTGCACAGGTCGCCTGTGCACAGGACACCTCCACACGTGTCGCCTGTGCACAGGCAAGAATCACCCCCGTTCCAACGTAGGAAGGGGAAGGAGCCGGCGGAAGAACCGCCTACGAGACACCGGCCCTCGGGGCCAGACCCTCCGGCGCACCACGCGCCGCAATTTGCGCCTTCGGCGCCAGGGCCTTCGAGCCGAGGAGATACGAGCAGAGAGCGTGCGGAGGCCGCACCATTGGCGGGAAGTCCGCCGATAGATGCGCCTTCGGCGGTAGGGCCTATAGGCCAAGGAACATCGGGCGTGCGGCCCCCGGCCATGTCGCCTTCGGCGATAGATGTCCGCGGCGCTACGCCTGCGGCGGACAAGGCGCCGGCAAATGCGCCTGCGCACGGGCCGGGCACAGCCCCCACGGACCGATCAAGGGAGCAGCAGACGGAGGAGCGGAGTGACTGTCCGCGGGATGAAATCTCGATGCGCGATGCGCAATCAAACCCCGCGCAGCCACCCTCCGCTCGACCGCCTTCGGCGGCGGACGACGGCGACAGAGAGGATGCGGTAGACCATCAACAAGAGAGAGACGGGGATGCCGCACGGGTACATTCGCCTTCCGCCTTAGACATTTTGGCGACGAGCAGCGAGGCTGCAGCCGTGCCTTCGCAGGCAGCACACGTCGACGACGTGCAGCCCCACTCGGGGCAGTCGCCGACGCAATCAATGGCGACTGAAATTCTCCACTCGGATGATGACGACGGAGGCTCCACGGAAGAAATGTCAGGAGCAGAAGATACCGAGGAGGAGGAGGAGGAAATTGTTGGAGCGCCGGCGGCGGCGCTCTCTGAGCAGGTGATTCCGTTGCTGCGGTACTTGGATCGCAAGGTCGATAAATACGCCGACCCACTCCAGCCGGGATCTTACATCGAGTTAGTGCGCAGGCGGACTCGCACTAAAGTCCACACCAGCAAGCTATTAGCTAGAGTGGACCAGGAGTTGAAGGACTTGAAGGAGAAGCATGCGTGCTTGTGGGGTCAGTACAAGCTTAATCAGAAATTCTACAAGCACTCCGAGAAGATGAAGGATGAAAAACTGGGCGAGCTCACCAAGGAGCAGGTGAAGGTCAAGGAAGCACTCGATTCTGAGCAGGCCCAGAATCGGATTTTGTCAGAGGAGCTCGTGCGACAGACGCGGTTGTTGGAACAATGTCAGCTCGCACGGCAGGCGGATGAAGAGTTAATCCGCAGGTTACAGTCAGAGTGTGGTGAATTGAGAGCGCAACGTGCTGAAGCCGAATCGCAATTAGTGATAATTGAAGAGGATCGCACGAAGGAGGCGGATCGCACGAAGGTGGAGACGGCGAGGCGAGTCGCCCACTGTCTCAAGGGCTACGCCCACTGGGAAGTGAAGGCGCAGGAGAAACTCACACTGCGTGAGTTTGAATTGCGCGCAGCCGGGTTGTTGTCAGGCGACAGTAGGAGTCGGCGGAAGGTAGCGAAGAAGCTCGAAGCCTTTCTGTCGAAGGCACAGGATACCATGTCCGCCCTCGAAGGGGAGGTGTCTACGGCGTTGCAGCGGTTGGGACTGCGCAGTCGAGCGGAAGATTGGCAGGGTAGGGAGTTAGTGCGCGGCAGTCGGCCGCGCAGGAGACGTAGTACAGGTTCCGCGGAGTGTAGTGTAGCGTGGTTCCGTGCGGGCGTGTAGCGTAGTGCAGTGTAGTGTTAGGTAGGACTTAGAAGGTATAAAATAGTTCCAGGCGTTTTGCCTGGGGTTCTTTCCCATCAGAAGTGCAGATCAGGAACCCATTTCCTTTGCGTGTTTGTGTCCTTGAGTTCTGTCACCACGCACGAGGAGTTACAACTTAGCGTTCCGCATTTTGTAGCTGAAGGCCTTCGGCCGAATGTTCAGAGCTAGTACATTGGTTAGAGACTTGAGTAGTTTGGATCTGCACCTGCGGGTGACTGCCGATGCTTAGAGCCAGTGACTAGTTAGATACTTGAACAGTTTCGCCCCTACACCTTCGAGTGTTTCTTTCTGATTGTACTCCTTGGGATTTTTCCCCTAAATGCCAAAGTGAAGTTTTGCTACTTCGTGTAAGCCTTGGTTGTAAATTCAGGTTACGCTGCAGCAGGTGCCTTGAGGGTAACCCCTGTAGTATTTCTGGGAATGACAAGTGCCTGAGAATTCAAACTCTTCAATAGACTGTTGTTGTGTTACTGGAATGTTTCACAGTGAGTCCTTCAGTGTGGACCTGTGTTCTCTGCGCGTTTTGTGAGTTGAGAGTGTTGTTCACCGCGTCTGAGTGACTTCGATCCGAAGTAGGTAGTCCAAACCGGGTTTCCTACACTAGCAGCAAGCTAGTGGAAGCGTTGTAAAAGCCGGAGTTGGAAGTCACTGCCCGCAGCTTTGCCGAGTGTGCTCGTGAGAGACTTTCCCCCTGAAATCTTGAAGTAGAGGTCCTAACGGATCTCTGGGTTGTGTTTCTGTAGTTTCAGGTGTGTGTGTGTGTGTGTGTTACGCTGCACTGTGCGACCTCCGAGTGCGCTCCGAGTGGACACTTGCAGTATTTCTGGGAGTGACAGTCGCCTGAGAATTCAAACTCCTCAATAGTCTGTTAAAACGTGACACTTTGTACCCTGTGTGTTCCTCTGTCCCTGTGGGTTCGACCTTTCTACCACTATATTGCAGTTTTAGCCTTTAGTGGGTTATTACATAAGAAGCCGACAACTTCTTTTTGGCGCCGCTGCCGGGGACAGTTGCGTCAACACCGGGGTTTTTACGAGCAGCCATGCTCGGTGAATGTCGACTGGGGCTAGCGGGAGCAACCTAAGTGCTAGAGCTGTCCGCAAGTTCCGACGAGATTCAGAGAAGGCCGTGGAAGAGACACGGCGTCAAAACAAGAAAACACCAAAAAGAGTACCTAAGCCTAGTTCGGCCGACATTCTTGGGGAACCTACCCCCGACGACTCGGAACCAAACTTGGTGCTTACAGTTCTACTAGATATTCCTTGCACGGACCCGCCTAGTGAAGTAGAACCGACCGCCCGAGAACCGTCGACAGACACACCGATGGCGGACGGACAAGCCAATGTGCGGCTACCTCAGCCGATTACTAAACATTCCTACCCGAAGTACAAAGGGAGTGGGGATGACGACGATGCAGATTCATACATCAAGTTGTTCGAATCGGTGTCTATTGCCAATCGCGAGATCGCAGACGACGACCGACTAAGGATCTTTCCAAGCCTTCTGCGGAAGAAAGCGAGGAGTTGGTACAATCACGAGAGCATCGATCCGACTGGGTTGACAACATGGGCCCAGCTGAAGGAGAAGTTCCTTCGCCGCTTTCGCGAACTCGGCTACGACAGCCGGGTTTTGACAAAGTTACGTAATTTGCAGCGAGAGAAGAAGGAGAGTCTGCGTGACTACACTGAGAGGTTTCTGGACCTCCTTGACAGAATACCGAAAACAGGACCAGGGTCCCCTTTCTCGGTACAACAAGCTGTGGATTGGTACGTGACCGGTTTAACTCGGGAGATGGAGACTTTTTGCCGACGCAGCAAGTGCGACACTATTGAGGATGTGATTGCATCGGCAGAAGCCTTCGAAACTTCCACTCTCAACCGACGAGGGAGAGAGAGACGGGAGTCGAAGGAGCGAAAACCGAAGGGAGGGCGAAGACGACGTAGAGGTACAACTCCGTCATCGGAGGAATCGTCTTCGGACGAGAACCGTTCCTCATCCGAAGAAGAGGAAACCTCATCGTCGGAGGAGGAGAAGAAGAGGAAGAAGCATGGGTCAGCGAAGAAAAAGGGCACCTGACGAGTGACTACGGACAGAGCGCCGGGAGACATAGCCTCGAAGATGGAGACCCTTGTGAAGGACTTCGCCGATCTCAAGGTTCAAGTAGTAGGCGGGCATGATCGCCGGAAATCACCCGGGAGAGTGCGAGCGAACTTATGGTGTACTACGTGCGGGGCGGTGGGACATGCAAACACCGAGTGCCTTACCACCCGTCCGTCATATCCAGTCAACGCAGTAGAGTGGGCACAACCGTACTATGGAGAGCACCCTCAGTACTATGGAGAGGCTAGCGAAGAGACAGCCTACGCCGTCCAGTCGGTTCCTACCCCTCCTGCAGTTTCAGCAATGCAAGTCCCACGATATATTCCGGTGGATCGGGCCACTACGGTACCCGTGAGGCGGAGAGCACCTCTAGGGACGTTTGACCCACCGCCACCGCGAGCTTGTTATAATTGCGGGGAAGTTGGGCACTTCTCACCGCAGTGTCCCCATCCAAAAAGGCGAAACGATTATGCTCCGACATGTAGTAATTGCAAGAAGATCGGGCATACTGCGCCAGAGTGTGATCAGCCGCCAGTCCCTCGGCCAGCGGTACGATTTGTGAACACTCCTGCCAAGGAGGACGTCCAAGTTAACCAGGTCGAAGTAGGTTCAGACGGGGATGACGAAGACGAAGAGTGGCCGGCTGAAGAGGTTATGTGCGCACGGGTCGAAACTCGTAGTTCCAAGAAATCGAAGGAGCAAGAGCGTGACACTCGCAAGCACGAACGGAGAACCGACGACCGGACGGGAAAAGGGAAGGAGAAGACATCCAGCAAGTCCGACTTGCGACCTGCTCGGAAGTCTTCGGCTACGCGAGAGGCACCAGCAGTGCGCCCCCAGACGGCAGTCGAGGACGAGCCAGTGCGCCTACTGAAACGGGACTATGCTCCGGATATCCGCAACGAGGTAGCCAACCTGTTGAAGGAAGCGATCCGCACTCAAAAGGACCCACCGCGGCCAGACTTGACATCCTCCCTTGGGGCGAAGTTGGCAGCCACCATGGAACCTCGCAGAGCGTCGCCGACCCCGGCGACCCAACGCGCCCACTATGACTTGGTCGAAGATCTCGGGAGTCGAAAAGTGAACATCACGTTCAAGCAGCTCTTGGAGGACAATAAGACGTATCGGAGAATGTTGATGCTTTCGCTACGGCATCCGCGGAAGCCGCGCGCATCCACATCCTCTCAAGTATATCAAGTGGAGAGCGAAGACCAAGGGCCACCAGAGATCGATGTGGAAATAGCAGGATGTTGTGTACGCAGGGTGCCAATCGACTCTGGATCAGGAGTCAACATAATGACGGAGGATACAGCGAGAGCCTTGGGGTTCAGTCAGTACGAACCCTCGAAGCGTGTGTTGAGATTAGCGGATCAGACGCGGAGAATGCCTGCAGGTATGCTGCGCAATGTCAAGACAATCATCGGGGGTGCGGACTTTCGGTTGACGTATATCATCCTTCAACCGATGATGAAGCAGGGCTATGACGTTCTGCTCGGGCGACCATGGCTATATGGTGCACAAGTCAGATGTGATTGGCGAAGACATCGCCTTAAGTTTCCTCATCCTTCGGAACCGACCAAAACCATTACGGTGCCCTGGAATAGGGTCAGGCACGAAGGAGAGACCCCATCGACAAGTGCAGGTTACACATCGGGCGAGGACAGTGAGTCGACCGCGCGATCGGATTCCAGTGGTACCGAATCCGATTATTTCGTGGGATTTGTTGCCTGCTGTTCGGTGGGAGAAGAAGAAGAGCCGGAAGCTATTCAGCCGGAAGACGAATAGCAATTAACTGTGGGACTGGGAAGGAGTGAGACGAGTCACACCGAGGGCATTGTCGACCCTAGTGACTATCACGAAGTACAACTCAGTCCCGGCAAGCGTTTGAAGGTATCAAGCGCAGTGAGAGGAGACGAGCTAAGGAAAGTACAGGCATTCCTTAGACATTATGTCGACGTCTTCGCCTGGAAGATCGAAGACATGAAGGGGATACCTGCACGGTATGGGGAACACCGTATCGATTTACCGGACGACTCAGTACCCATACGACAGCGCCAGTATCGCCTCAACCCAAAATACTCCTTGCTAGTTAAAGAGGAGATAGATAAGTACTTGAGCGCTGGTATTATTTACCCTGTGCTCAGCAGCGAGTGGGTGTCGCCGATTGTTATCGTACCCAAGAAGTTGACAGGTAAGATACGAGTGTGTCAGGATTTCCGGAAGTTGAATGCAGCAACACGCAAGGATCATCACCCGTTACCATTCACGGATGCCATTCTAGACCATGTCGCAGGACATGAATGTTATAGCTTCCTGGATGGGTTCTCAGGTTACAATCAGGTGTCTATCCGTGAACAGGACAAGGATAAAACTACGTTCACAACCGACTGGGGAACTTACGCATACCACAAGATGCCCTTCGGCCTGTGCAACGCGCCTGCCACCTTTCAACGGATGATGACCAATATCTTTCAGGAACAACTGAGGAAGTTCCTGGAAATATTCATAGATGACTTCTGTGTCTTTGGGAAGCGGTCTGAACACCTAAGTCACTTGAAGCAGACCTTCGATAAATGTAGAGAGAGCAGTTTATCACTGCATCCCGAGAAGTGCTTTTTCTTTATGACTAGTGGGATCTTGTTGGGTCATCGGGTCTCGGCAGACGGCATTGCGGTGGACATCGAGAAGGTCAAGGTTATACTCGAGCTTGAGCCACCCACGAATCTAAGAGAGCTGCGAGCATTCCTGGGTCATGTGGGCTACTACCGAAGATTCATACACCTGTATGCAATACTGGCGGCGGACCTGACCAAGTTGTTGAAGAAGGACGAGCCTTATGCTTGGGGTGCGAACCAGCAGTCAGCATTTGAGACTCTTAAAGCGAAACTCACGACTGCTCCCGTACTAAGGAGTCCAGACTGGAATCGACCATTCCATGTTTACGTTGACACCTCGGCATTCGCCATCGGAGTAGTGCTGAGTCAAAAGGATGACAACAAAAAGGACTACCCGATCTACTTCGCGAGCCGACAGCTGTCTCTAGCAGAGCGGAAGTACACCACGACGGAGAGAGAAGCGTTGGGGATGGTGAACTCCTGTAAAAAGTTCCGTCACTACCTAATCTGCTACGAGTTTGTGTTCCATGTGGACCACTACGCATTGCAACACCTAGTCAAGAAAGCCGACCTATCCGGTCGGATCGCCAGGTGGGTGTTGTTACTACAAGAGTTCACCTACACAGTCCAGACCAGGAAAGGGGTGCACCACGAAAATGCGGATTACTTGTCCCGATTATGGACACAGCCGACAGAGGAGGAATTGGTGGACGATTTTCCAGATGAAGAGTTATTTCAGTTGTCTGCAGGACATGAGTCCCGCTATGCCGACCTGTATCGATATCTGCTAACCCTCCAGTGTCCCGAAGGCATGGATTTGGAACAGCGAACTGTCTTTATTCATAAGGCAGGTCCGTACCAACTCCAGCAGGGGGTTTTGTTCAAGAAGATGGCAGATGAGCGCTTATGCAGATGCCTGGAGGAATCAGAGGTACCAAGAATAGTGAGTGCGATGCATACAGAGGAGGCGGGTGGACACTATGCCACCAGGAACACGGTCACAAAGATCCTAAATGCGGGGTATTGGTGGCCGACCATGTTTAAGGATGTTCTCGATTACATCCGCAAATGCGACAGTTGCCAGAGGACGGGGAGACCGACGCCTACAACACGCTGGCCCCTGACTCCCATCATGCCTCTAGCACCTTTCGAAAAGTGGGGTATTGACTTTGTAGGGCCGATACAACCAGTGACTAGAAGTACACGAAGGCGCTACATTCTGGTAGCAACGGACTACGCCACCAAAATGGTAGAGGCCAGGGCCACCAGAAGGGATGATGCTGCCACAGTGGCAGCATTCTTGTTTGAGTCGATCATCACACGCTACGGATGTCCCTTAGAGCTAGTCAGCGACCGGGGCACGCATTTTCTGAATCAGATCATCGAAGATCTGACACGGTATTTCCACATCAAGCACCGGAAGACTACTCCATACAATCCCAAGGCAAATGGACTGACGGAGAAGTCCAATGGTCTGCTGTGTAAAATACTACTCAAGGTCACGGTGAATCACGCTCACGACTGGGATACGAAGCTAGCAGCCGCTCTATGGGCGTACCGCACAGCTGAGAAGATCACGACCAAACAGACACCATACTTTCTGGTGTATGGGCAACACCCGATCCTCCCGATCGAATTTGAAGTACCCACCCAACGAACGTTGGATTTGCAGAGGATGGGCGCAGAGGAGAGTCAGCTCTACAGGTTACAGGAGGTCACGCTGCTGGATGAGAGGAGACGAGACGCCGAAGATCGCACCAGGAAAATCCAGCTTCGCCGAAAGGAGAAATACGATAAAAAGATCAAACCGGTACTACTGCAGGCGGGTGATTTGGCATTGCTCTACGACAGCAGGCATGCCAGATTCCCAGGCAAACTGCACCTAAGGTGGATGGGACCTTACAGGGTTGTTGAAGTCTTCCCGAATGGATCCATCCAACTTGCGGACCAGGCCGGCGATTTGTTAGGCACCCGAGTGAACGGGTGGCGGTTGAAGAAATACCACATGTGAGTGTTCGCGTGGGCGCTCACAATTGAGGAGGGGGGCATGTGGTACCCCACTTTTGGCAATTTTGAGGAAATTAAAACATTTTTGGAAAACTGTACCCTGGCAGCATTGTAAATAGCCTTCGGTACATCAAAACAGAGTGAGTCCGGAAGATTGCGGGGATTCTCGAGGGATCTTGTAGAATCTGGGATTTGGGGTGCCGCAGTAAGGACAGGCACCACCCTCCCTGCGAGCTCTGCAGTTAGGATCTCTACGGCGCAAGGCGCAAAACCCGCCTTCGGAGGTTGCGTCCGCGGCTGTAGGGAAACCCCCGTAATTAGGACAACCCTCGGGCGCCTTGACCAAGTTAGGGTCCCGTTGGAAAGAGCTCGACGCGCTGATTCCAACGAGCCCAAGAACGCTTGGAACGGACGAGGACTTAGGGAGTTATCGCTACTGGAAGAAACGGAGGCGGTCGCCTACGGCGGAAGGAGTTCGCCACCGGCGCGAATTCCGCCTACGCGGAAGGGGGAATCAAGTTTTGTCCTATGCGCGGACGAAGGCGTTCGCCTGTGCACAGGCGAAGTAGGGTTAGGGAAGGCGCGAAGTCCGCCTACGCACAGGCGTTCGCCTGTGCACAGGCACTTCGGCGTCGGCGGAAAATCCGCCTTTGGATTTAGAAATGCGCCTTGTGAGGTAGAAAGTGTACGGCGCCTTCCGCGCCAGCGCAGCGCCGCGTACGTCGGGAGAGCCGCCAAAGTAATCCAATCGGTACGGACCATGCGGACGGCACGGGTGGATGCGCTCTTGGACGGACGGAGTTGCAGCGGCGGAAGCGCCGACGGAGAGACAAGGAACGGACAGACTGGACGGAGACGGCTGACCACGGTCAACGCCTTCCGCGCCAGCGCGACGTAGCGCACGGAATTCGCCTGCGCACAGGCGAACGCCTGTGCACAGGAGGATGAAGTTCCGCACCGGCGGAGAATCCGCCGAGGCTCCTGCCTGCGCACAGGCAGGAGTTGAATTTTTGTCCGACATGCGGACACACGCGTCAAGGCAGAGGGAGATTGGCCGAGGGGCGGTACGAACAAGTGTACCGCGCAAGGCGGAAAACTCGCCTTCGGCGCTACGCCCCCATGTCCGCAGGGTAACACGCTCGCGGAGTTCAAATCCGCCAATTCGAACGTGAGAGTTTAATCGACGACGGCGGAGCGTGAAGCCGCGCGTGAGAGCGAAGACCGTTCCAGCGTACAGCCGGCGCGGCCATCAAGTGAGACGTTCTTCACGACCAAGAGCCGACCATGACCTTCGACCGGGCGGCGGAGAACGTCCCATTCTTGAATTCGCGATTCCAATCTCTTGTGCGCGCTGCGCGCATCCATCTGCTGGCTGCGGAACATTCTCGACGTCGTCGCACAAGAGATCAATTTTTCAATTCAAGATCAAATCCGGTACATCAATTTTTATCGACAGCGGAATTGTTTGACAGCGGCGGAGCTTGAACATTTTCCGCCATTGTCCATCGACCATCCCGGGAAGTATGTGCGGGAGAACGAAGTCGACACGGATGCAGAGGAGTCGCCGACTTCTACCCCATCAAGACGGAGGGACGAAGGGAGACACACCCCTGCAGCGCGAGTGCCGCGGAAGCGGCGATGGAGGGAAGAGTCTGAAGAGGAGCAGCATCAAGAACCCTCTGCTCCCATTCGACCGCGGCCGCTGTGCGAGCCATACAGCCGGCCGAAGCAGAAGGCACGCAGACTGGTGTTGCCAGCTGACAGTGCAGACACGGCGACGATTGCGACGGAGATAGGAAGTGCGTCGCCAGAGAGGCGAGAGGAAGCGCGGACGACCGCAGGAGCGACGGGCCACGCTGCAACCTCGTCGGGAGAGAGGCCGCCTACGGGCCAAGGGCCTCCGGAGTTACCACGTGCGATGCGGACAGATGTTCCGTTTGCGCACAGGCGAACCTCCGCGGACGGACGAGTCTCCGCGGACCGGCGAACACAAGTGGACGTGGATCTACGCTTACGCGTGGGAAGGAGCAGTCCGCCTGTGCACAGGCGCTCACCTGTGCACAGGTCGCCTGTGCACAGGACACCTCCACACGTGCCGCCTGTGCACAGGCAAGAATCACCCCCGTTCCAACGTAGGAAGGGGAAGGAGCCGGCGGAAGAACCGCCTACGAGACACCGGCCCTCGGGGCCAGACCCTCCGGCGCACCACGCGCCGCAATTTGCGCCTTCGGCGCCAGGGCCTTCGAGCCGAGGGGATACGAGCAGAGAGCGTGCGGAGGCCGCACCATCGGCGGGAAGTCCGCCGATAGATGCGCCTTCGGCGGTAGGGCCTATAGGCCAAGGAACAACGGGCGTGCGGCCCACGGCCATGTCGCCTTCGGCGATAGATGTCCGCGGCGCTACGCCTGTGGCGGACAAGGCGCCGGCAAATGCGCCTGCGCACGGGCCAGGCACAGTCCCCACGGACCGATCAAGGGAGCAGACGATGGAGCGGAGTGACTGTCCGCGGGATGAAATCTCGATGCGCGATGCGCAATCCAACCCCGCGCAGCCACCATCCGCTCAATCGCCTTCGGCGGCGGACGACGGCGACAGAGAGAACGCGGTAGGTAATCAACAAGCGAGCGACGGGGATGCCGCTCGGGTACATTCGCCTTCCGCCTTAGACATTTTGGCGACGAGCAGCGAGGCAGCAGCCGTGCCTTCGCAGGCAGCACACGTCGACGACGTGCAGCCCCACTCAGGGCAGTCGCCGACGCAATCAATGGCGACTGAAATTCTCCACTCGGATGATGACGACGGAGGCTCCACGGAAGAAATGTCTGGAGCAGAAGACACCGAGGAGGAGGAGGAGGAAATTGTTGGAGCGCCGGCGGCGGCGCTCTCTGAGCAGGTGATTCCGTTGCTGCGGTACTTGGATCGCAAGGTCGATAAATACGCCGACCCACTCCAGCCGGGATCTTACATCGAGTTAGTGCGCAGGCGGACTCGCACTAAAGTCCACACCAGCAAGCTATTAGCTAGAGTGGACCAGGAGTTGAGGGACTTGAAGGAGAAGCATGAGTGCTTGTGGGGTCAGTACAAGCTTAATCAGAAATTCTACAAGCACTCCGAGAAGATGAAGGATGAGAAATTGGGCGAGCTCACCAAGGAGCAGGTGAAGGTCAAGGAAGCACTCAACTCTGAGCAGGCCCAGAATCGGATTTTGTCAGAGGAGCTCGTGCGACAGACGCGGTTGTTGGAACAATGTCAGCTCGCACGGCAGGCGGATGAAGAATTAATCCGCAGTTTGCAGTCAGAGTGTGGCGAATTGAGAGCGCAACGTGCCGAAGCCGAATCGCAATTAGTGATAATTGAAGAGGATCGCAGGAAGGAGGCGGATCGCACGAAGGTGGAGACGGCGAGGCGAATCGCCCACTATCTCAAGGGCTACGCCCACTGGGAAGTGAAGGCGCAGGAGAAACTCACACTGCGTGAGTTTGAATTGCGCGCAGCCGGGTTGTTGTCAGGCGACAGTAGGAGTCGGCGGAAGGTAGCAAAGAAGCTCGAAGCCTTTCTGTCGAAGGCACAGGATACCATGTCCGCCCTCGAAGGGGAGGTGTCCGCGGCGTTGCAGCGGTTGGGACTGCGCAGTCGAGCAGAAGATTGGCAGGGTAGGGAGTTAGTGCGCGGCAGTCGGCCGCGCAGGAGACGTAGTACAGGTTCCGCGGAGTGTAGTGTAGCGTGGTTCCGTGCAGGCGTGTAGCGTAGTGCAGTGTAGTGCTAGGTAGGACTTAGAAGGTATAAAATAGTTCCAGGCGTTTTGCCTGGGGTTCTTTCCCATCAGAAGTGCAGATCAGGAACCCATTTCCTTTGCGTGTTTGTGTCCTTGAGTTCTGTCACCACGCACGAGGAGTTACAACTTAGCGTTCCGCATTTTGTAGCTGAAGGCCTTCGGCCGAATGTTCAGAGCTAGTACATTGGTTAGAGACTTGAGTAGTTCGGATCTGCACCTGCGGGTGACTGCCGATGCTCAGAGCTAGTGACTAGTTAGATACTTGAACAGTTTCGCCCCTACACCTTCGAGTGTTTCTTTCTGATTGTACTCCTTTGGGATTTTTCCCCTGAATGCCAAAGTGAAGTTTTGCTACTTCGTGTAAGCCTTGGTTGTAAATTCAGGTTACGCTGCAGCAGGTGCCTTGAGGGTAACCCCTGTAGTATTTCTGGGAATGACAAGTGCCTGAGAATTCAAACTCTTCAATAGACTGTTGTTGTGTTACTGGAATGTTTCTCAGTGAGTCCTTCAGTGCGGACCTGTGTTCTCTGCGCGTTTTGTGAGTTGAGAGTGTTGTTCACCGCGTATGAGTGACTTCGATCCGAAGTAGGCAGTCCAAACCGGGTTTCCTACACTAGCAGCAAGCTAGTGGAAGTGTTGTAAAAGCCGGAGTTGGAAGTCACTACCCGCAGCTTCGCCGAGTGTGCTCGCGAGAGACTTTCCCCCCTGAAATCTTGAGTAGAGGTCCTAACGGATCTCTGGGTTGTGTTTCTGTAGTTTCAGGTGTGTGTGTGTGTGTTACGCTGCACTGTGCGATCTCCGAGTGCGCTCCGAGTGGACACTTGCAGTATTTCTGGGAGTGACAGTTGCCTGAGAATTCAAACTCCTCAATAGTCTGTTAAAACGTGACACTTTGTACCCTGTGTGTTCCTCTGTCCCTGTGGGTTCGACCTTTCTACCACTATATTGCAGTTTTAGCCTTTAGTGGGTTATTACATCCGCTGGAACGTAGCCGACGCGTTGCACAACCCGAAAGGCATCTTGTGGTAAGCGTAGGTTCCCCAGTCAGTCGCGAAGGTCGTTTTGTCCTTGTCCTATTCTCTGATGGACACCTGGTTGTATCCGGAGAACCCGTCTAGAAAACTGTAGCACTCATGCCCTGCGACATGATCCAGAATGGAGTCCGTAAAAGGGAGAGGGTGATGGTCCTTGCGCGTTGCTGCGTTTAGCTTTCGGAAGTTCTGGCACACCCAAATCTTACTTGTTAGTTTCTTGGGCACGATTACACTCAACGATTACACGGGCGAGACCCACTCGCTACTGAGTACCGGGTAAATGATCCCCGCGCTCAGATACTTATCTATTTCGTCCTTCACCAACAATGAATATTTCGGGTTGAGCCTGTATTGGCGTTGGCGAACCGGAACTGCATCGTCCAACAAGTCGATCCTGTGCTCTCCATACCTTGCAGGTATGCCTTTCATATCTTCAATCTTCCATGCAAAGACATCCTCATACTGGCGAAGAAACGCCTGTACCCTCTTCAATTCTTCTCCTTGTACCTGGCTTGACACCTTCAAGCTTTTGTCTGGACTGAGCTGCAGTTCGCGACAGTCACTTGGATCGACAATCCCTTCTGTGTGACTGATCTCGCTTCTGCCCAGTCCCACTGTTAATTGCTATTCGTCGTCCGGATGCACATCGTCCCCTTCTTCCTCAATGGAGCAGCAAGTGACGTAACCCACAAACTCATCTGACATCTCTATATCTGAAGGATACGACGAGGGTGCGACGGACTGCCGCGCACTAACTCCCTACCCTGCCAGTCTTCCGCTCAACTGCGCAGTCCCAATCGCTGCAACGCCGCAGACACCTCAGACCCAAGGGTGGACATGGTATCCCGCGCCTTCGACAGAAAAGAGTCTAACTTCTTCGCTACCCGCCGCCGACTCCGACTGTCACTTGTCAACAACCCGGCTGCATGAAGCTCTAACTCACGCAGTGTGAGTTTCTCCTGCGCCGCCACTTCCTAGTGGTCGTAGCCCTTGAGACAGTGGGCGATTCACCTCGCCATCTCCTCCTTCGTGCGATCTGCCTCTCGCCTGCGATCGTCTTCAATCATCACCAACTGTGATTCGGCCTCCGCGCGCTGAGCTCTCAATTCTCCGCACTCCAACTGCAGCCTGCGGATCAAATCCTCATCCGCCTGTCGCACGAGCTTACACTCGGCCAACAACCGCGTCTGTCGCACGAGCTCCTCTGACAAAACCTGATTCTCAGTCTTCTAAGAAATCAGTTCTTCTGTGGTCCTCACCACATCTTTGGTGAGCTCCTCCAGTCTCTCCTTCTTCAACTCGTTGTAGGCGTGCGACTTCCGCACGAGATTGTACTGTCCCCACAAGCAATCATACTGCTCTCGCAACTCCTTAAGTTCCCGGTCCACCCGATCTAGCAGCTTGCTGATGTGGACTTTAGCGCGAGTTCGCCTGCGCACTAACTCGACGTAGGACCAAGGCTGGCGAGGATCCGCGTACTTATCAATTTTGCGGTCCAAGTACCTCAGCAGAGGTACTACCTGCTCACAGAGCGCCGCCGTCAGCGCTCCAACGATTTCTTTCTCCTCCTCCTCGGTGTCTCCCGATCCCGACATTGCTTCCGTGGATCCTCCTTCGTCATCATCAGAAGGAAGGATCTCGGTCGCCATTGATTGCGTTGGCGACTGGCCCGAGTGGGGCTGCGAGTGGTCTGCGGGTGCTGCCGCCGATGGCACTCCTGCAGCTTCGCTGCTCCCCGCTAAAATGTCCAAGGTGGTGGGTGAATGTGGCCGTGCCACATCCTCATCATCCGCCTGTCGAGCGTCGATCGTCGCTCCTTCGCCGTCGACGTCCGCCGCCGAAGGCGATCGAGAGGAATGTGTCTGCACGGGGCGTAACGGTGCATCGCGCACTCAAATTTCGTCCTGCGGACGTACAATCTGCTCCTCCGTTAGGTCCTGCTCCCTCGATCGGTCCTGCGCGAGGGCTGCGTCTGGCCTGCGCGTAGGCACAATTCCCGGCGCCTTATCCGCCGCAGGCGCAACACCGAAGGCGACAGAGCCGAAGGCCGCTCGCCTGATGTCGTTCTTGGAATTCGCCTGTTCGCTAAGTCTCCATCTGCTCCGCTCGAGCTCCTTGCTTCCTCGGCAAACTCTAATCTCACTCAATTCCAAATCACGCGCACTCACTTCTCTCTCAATCAAGAAGTAATCCTCTGCGCGGCGATGTCGGGAATGCTTAGCAGCTAGTAGATGGACGCGCGCAGCTCGCACTAGAAAATGGAATCGCGAATTCAAGAATGAGACGCTCTCCGTCTCCCGGTCGAAGGTCATGGTCGGCTCTTGCTCGTGAGGGTCGACTCAATTGATGGCCGCGCCGGCTTAACGCTAAAACGGTCTCCGCTCTCACGCGCGGCTTCACGCTCCGCCGACGCCGATTTAACTCACACGCTCGAATTGGCGAATTTGAACTCCGCGAGCGTTCTACGCCGCGGACATGGGTGCGCAGCGCCGAAGGCGGCTTTTCCGCCTTGCGCGGTACACACGTTCGTACCGCTCCTCAGCCAATCCTCCTCCGCCTCGGCGCTCGTCCGCACGTCGGACAAAAGTTAAACTCCCGCCTGTGCGCAGGCGGACTCCTCGGCGGATTCTCCGCCGGCGCGGAACTTCACTCGCCTGTGCGCAGGCGCTCGCCTGCGCGTAGGCGAATTCTGTCCGCGTCGCTGCGCTGGCGCGGAAGGCGTTGACCGCGGTCAACAGCCTCCGCCCAGACTGTCCGTTCCTTGTCTCTCCGTCGGCGCTCTCGCCGCCGCAACTCCGCCTGACCAAGAGCGCATCCATCCGTCCCGTCCGTACAGTCCGTACGGATTTTACTACTCTGGCGGCTCCTTGCTCGTCCGCGCCGTTGCGCTGGCGCAGAAGGCGTCGTACAATTTCTACCTCCGAAGGCGCATTTCTAGGGCCGAAGGCGGATTTCCCGCTGACACTTTAGCGCTTGTGCGCAGGCGAACGCCTATGCGTAGGCGAACTTCGCTCGTCCGCCTAGGCAGAGGTTTACTCGCCTGTGCGTAGGCGTTATTCGCGCCTACGCCAAAACCCTATTTCGCCTGTGCGCAGGCGACATTCCTTCGTCCGCGCATAGGACAAAACTTTCTTCGCCTGTGCGTAGGCGGAAAGCTGAGTATCTTGCAACCTTCATAACTCTCAGAGTCCTCATCCGTTTGTGGCGCTCTTGGGCGCGTTGGAATCAACACGTCGAGCTCTTTCCAACAAGTCCTTAACCAAGTCGAGGCGTTCGGGGGTTGACCTAAATATGAAGGATTTCCCTACCACCGAGGGCGCAGCGCCGAAGGGATCATACCTTCAGAGCTCGCAGGGAGGGTGATGCCCTTCCTTGACGCTGCACCCAACTCCTAGATTGTACGAGTTCCCTCAAGAATCTTTGCGATCTTCCGAATTCACTCTATTTTGATGCACCGAAGGCTATTTACACTGCTACCGTGGTACAGTTTTCCAAAAATGTTTTAATTTCCTCAAAATTACCAAAAGTGGGGTACCACAAGGAAATTGTTGGAGCGCCGGCGGCGGCGCTCTCTGAGCAGGTAATACCTCTGCTGAGGTACTTGGATCGCAAATTTGATAAATACGCTGATCCACTCCAGCCGGGGTCCTACATCGAGTTAGTGCGCAGGCAGACTTGCACTAAAGTCCACACTAGCAAGCTACTAGCTAGGGTGGATCGGGAACTCAAGGATTTACGGGAGAAGCATGCGTGTTTGTGGGGACAGTATAATCTCGTGCGGAAGTCGCACACCCACTACGACGCATTGAAGCAGGCGAGACTGGAAGAGCTCACCAGGGATGTGGTGAAGACCACGGAAGAACTGATTTCTGAGAAGACTCAGAATCAGGTTCTGTTAGAGGAGCTAGTAGGGAGTTAGTGCGCGGCAGTCCGTCACGCAGGAGGCGAAGCACAGGTTCCGCGGAGTGTAGTGTAGCGTGGTTCCGTGCCGGCATGTAGCGTAGTGCAGTGTAGTGCTAGTTAGGACTTAGAAGGTATAAAGTAGTTCAAGGCGTCTTGCCTTGTGATCTTTCCCAACATCAGAAGTGCAGATCAAGAACTCATTTTCTCTGCATGTTTGTGTCCTTAATTCTGTCACCACGCACGAGGAGCTACAACTTGGCGTTCCGCATTTTGTAGGTGAAGGCCTTTGGCCGAATGTTCAGAGCTAGTACATTGGTAAGAGACTTGAGTAGTTCGGATCTACACCTGCGGGTGATTGCCGATGCTCAGAGCCAGTTACTAGTTAGATACTTGAATAGTTTCGCCTCTACACCTTCGAGTGATTGTTCCTGATTGTACTCCTTCAGGATTTTTCCCCTAAATGCCAAAGTGAAGTTTTGCTACTTCGTGTAAGCCTTGGTTGTAAATTCAGGTTACGCTGCAGCAGGTGCCTTTGGGGTAACCCCTGTAGTATTTCTGGGAATGACAAGTGCCTGAGAATTCAAACTCTCCAATAGACTTTTATGGTGTGTTACTGGAATGTTTCTCAGTGATTCCTTCTGTGCGGACCTGCGTTCTCTGCGCGTTTAGTGAGTTGAGAGTGTTGTTCACCGCGTATGAGTGACTTCGATCCGAAGTAGGCAGTCTAAACCGGGTTTCCTACGCTAGCAGCAAGCTAGTGGAAGTGTTGTAAAAGCCGGAGTTGGGAGTCACTACCCGCAGCTTCGCTGAGTGTACTCTTGAGAGACCTTCCCCCTGAAATCTTGAGTAGAGGTCCTGACGGATCTCTGGGTTGTGTTTCTGTAGTTTCAGGTGTGTGTGTGTGTGTTACGCTGCACTGTGCGACCTCCGAGTGCGCTCCAAGTGGACACTTGCAGTATTTCTGGGAGTGACAGTCGCCTGAGAATTCAAACTCCTCAATAGTCTGTTAAATGTGACACTTTGTACCCTGTGTGTCCCTCTGTCCCTGTGGGTTCGACCTTTCTACCACTATATTGCAGTTTTAGCCTTTAGTGGGTTATTACAGCGAGCAGCCATGCTCGGTGAATGTCGACGGGAGCAAGTGGGAGCAACCTAAGTGCGAGAGCTGCCCGCAAGTTCCGTCGAGATTCAGAGAAAGCCGTGGAAGAGACACGGTGTCAAAATAAGAAAACACCAAAAAGAGTACCTAAGACTAGTCCGGCTGACATCCCTGGGGAAACTACCCCAAGTGACTCGGAACCAAACTTTGTGCTTACAGTTCTACTAGATATCCCTTGCACGGATCCCCCTCGTGATTTAGAACCGACCGCCCGACAATCGTCGACAGGCACACCGATGGCAGACGGGCAAGCCAATGCGCGGTTACCTCAGCCGATTACCAAGCATTCCTATCCGAAGTATAAAGGGAGTGGGGATGGCGACGATGCAGATTCCTACATCAAGCTGTTTGAGTCAGTGTCTATTGCTAACCGCGAGATCACCGATGACGACCGACTACGGATTTTTCCAAGTCTTCTCCGGAAGAAGGCACGAAGTTGGTATAACCACGAGAGCACCCACCCAAATGGATTGCTAACATGGGCTCAACTGAGGGAGAAGTTCCTTCGACGTTTTTGTGAGCTTGGCTACGACAGTCGGGTGTTGACGAAGTTGCGTAACCTGCAGCGGGAGAAAAAGGAGAGTCTGCGTGACTACACCGAGAGGTTTCTAGACCTCCTTGACAGAATACCGAAAACGGGGCCAAGGTCCCCCTTCTCGGTCCAGCAAGCTATGGATTGGTATGTGACTGGCTTAACCAGGGAGATGGAGACTTTCTGCAGACGTAGTAAGTGCGATACTATCGAAGACGTGATTGCATCGGCGGAAGCCTTCGAGACTTCCACTCTCAACCGAAGAGGGAGAGAGCGACGGGACTCGAAGGAGCGAAAACCGAAAGGAGGGCGGAGAAGACGCAGGGGCGCTACACCGTCATCGGAAGAGCAGTCCTCGGACGGGGACCGTTCCTCATCCGAAGAAGAAGAAACCTCCTCGTCGGAGGAAGAGAAGAAGAGAAAGAAGCGTGGGGCAGCAAAGAAGAAAGGCCCACGACGAGCAACTATGGACAAAGCGCAGGGAGACATTGCATCAAAGGTGGAGACTCTGGTGAAGGACTTCGCCGACCTGAAAGTCCACGTGGTGGGTGGCCAGGATCGACGGAAGTCTCCAGGGAGAGTGCGAGCGAACTTGTGGTGTACTACGTGCGGAGCGGTGGGACATGCAAATACTGAGTGTCTTACCACCCGCCCGTCATATCCAGTCAACGCAGTAGAGTGGGCACAACCGTATTATGGGGAAAATCCCCAGTACTATGGCGAGGCGAGCGAAGAGGCAGCCTACGCCATCCAGTCGGTCCCCGCTACTACTCCAATTCCGCCAGTGCATATCCCCCGATATCATTGTAATAACCCACTAAAGGCTAAAACTGCAATATAGTGGTAGAAAGGTCGAACCCACAGGGACAGAGGAACACACAGGGTACAAAGTGTCACGTTTTAACAGACTATTGAGGAGTTTGAATTCTCAGGCAACTGTCACTCCCAGAAATACTGCAAATGTCCACTCGGAGCGCACTCGGAGGTCGCACAGTGCAGCGTAACACACACACACACACACCTGAAACTACAGAAACACAACCCAGAGATCCGTTAGGACCTCTACTCAAGATTTCAGGGGGGGAAAAGTCTCTCGAGAGTACACTCAGCGAAGCTGCGGGTAGTGACTCCCAACTCCGGCTTTTACAACACTTCCGCTAGCTTGCTGCTAGCGTAGGAAACCCGGTTTGGACTGCCTACTTCGGATCGAAGTCACTCATACGCGGTGAACAACACTCTCAACTCACAAAACGCGCAGAGAACACAGGTCCGCACTGAAGGACTCACTGTGAAACATTCCAGTAACACAACAACAGTCTATTGAAGAGTTTGAATTCTCAGGCACTTGTCATTCCCAGAAATACTACAGGGGTTACCCTGAAGGCACCTGCTGCAGCGTAACCTGAATTCACAACCAAGGCTTACACGAAGTAACAAAACTTCACTTTGGCATTCAGGGGAAAAATCCCAAAGGAGTACAATCAGAAAGAAACACTCGAAGGTGTAGGGGCAAAACTGTTCAAGTATCTAACTAGTCACTGGCTCTGAGCATCGGCAGTCACCCGCAGGTGCAGATCCGAACTACTCAAGTCTCTAACCAATGTACTAGCTCTGAACATTCGGCCGCAGGCCTTCAGCTACAAAATGCGGAACGCTAAGTTGTAACTCCTCGTGCGTGGTGACAGAACTCAAGGACACAAACACGCAAAGGAAATGGGTTCCAGATCTGCACTTCTGATGGGAAAGAACCCCAGGCAAAACGCCTGGAACTATTTTATACCTTCTAAGTCCTAACTAACACTACACTGCACTACGCTACACGCCTGCACGGAACCACGCTACACTACACTCCGCGGAACCTGTGCTACGTCTCCTGCGCGGCGGACTGCCGCGCACTAACTCCCTACCCTGCCAATCTTCCGCTCGACTGCGCAGTCCCAATCGCTGCAACGCCGCGGACACCTCCACTTCGAGGGCGGACATGGTATCCTGCGCCTTCGACAGAAAAGCATCGAGCTTCTTTGCTACCTTCCGCCGACTCCTACTGTCGCCCGACAACAACCCGGCTGCGCGAAGTTCAAACTCACGCAGTGTGAGTTTCTCCTGCGCCTTCACTTCCCAGTGGGCGTAGCCCTTGAGACAGTGGGCGACACGCCTCGCCGTCTCCGCCTTTGTGCGATCTGCCTCCTTCCTGCGATCCTCTTCAACTATCACTAATTGCGATTCGGCCTCAGCACGTTGCGCTCTCAATTCGCCACACTCTGACTGTAGCCTGCGGATTACCTCCTCATCCGCCTGCCGTGCGAGCTGACACTGTTCCAACAACCGCGTCTGTCGCACGAGCTCCTCTGACAAAATCCGATTCTGGGCCTGCTCAGAAATTAGTGCTTCTGTGACCTTCACCTACTCCTTGGTGAGCTCTTCCAGTTTCCCATCCCTCACCTTCTCGGAGTACTTGTAGAATTTTTGATTAAGTTTATACTGACCCCACAAGCATTCATGCTTCTCCTTCAATTCCCTCAACTCCTGGTCCACTCTAGCTAATAGCTTGCTGGTGTGGACTTTAGTGCGAGTCCGCCTGCGCACTAACTCGATGTAAGATCCCGGCTGAAGTGGGTCGGCGTATTTATCGACTTTGCGATCCAAGTACCTCAGCAACGGAATCACCTGCTCAGAGAGCGCCGCCGCCGGCGCTCCAACAATTTCCTCCTCCTCCTCCTCGGTGTCCTCTGCTCCTGACATTTCTTCGGTGGAGCCTCCGTCGTCATCATCCGAGTGGAGAATTTCAGTCGCCATTGATTGCGTCGGCGACTGACCCGAGTGGGGCTGCACGTCGTCGACGTGTGCTGCCTGCGAAGGCACGGCTGCAGCCGCGCTGCTCTTCGCCAAAATGTCTAAGGCGGTAGGCGAATGTGCCCGTGCGGCATCTCCGCCGCTCGCTTGTTGGTCGTCTACCGTGTCCTCTCTGCCGCCGACGCCCGCCGCCGAAGGCGATCGAGCGGAGGGTGGCTGCGCGGGATTTGATTGCGCATCGCGCATCGAAATTTCATCCCGCGGACAGTCACTCCGCTCCTCCGTCTGTTGCTGCTCCCTTGATCGGTCCGCGGGGGCTGTGCTTGGCCTGTGCGCAGGCGCAAATGCCGGCGCCTTGTCCGCCGCAGGCGTAGCGCCGCGGACGTCCATCGCCAAAGGCGACATGGCCGGGGGCCGCTCGCCCGATGTCCCTTGGCCCTGAGGCCCTACCGCCGAAGGCGCATCTACCGGCGGATTACCCGCCGATAGTGTGGCCTCCGCACACTCCCTGCTCGTATCTCCTCGGCTCGAAGGCCCTGGCACCGAAGGCGCAAATTGCGGCGCGTGGTGCGCCGGAGGGTCTGGCCCCGAGGGCCGGTGTCTCGTAGGCGGCTCTTCCGCCGGCTCCTTCCCCTTCCTACGTTGGAACGGGGGTGATTCCTGCCTGTGCACAGGCGGCACGTGTGGAGGTGACCTGTGCACAGGCGAGCGCCTGTGCACAGGCGGACTGCTCCTTCCCACGCGTAAGCGTAGATCTACGTCCACTTGTGATCGTCTGTCCGCGGAGGCTCGTCCGTCCGCGGAGTCTCGTCTGTGCGCAAACGGAACACCTGTCCGCAACGCACGTGGTAACTCCGGAGGCCCTTGGCCCGTAGGCGGCCTCTCGCCCGTCGAGGCTGCAGCGTGGTCCGTTGCTCCTGCGGTCGTCCGCGCTTCCTCATGCTTCTCTGGCGACGCACTTCCTTTCTCCGTCGCAATCGTCGCCGTGTCCGCACTGTTGGCTGGTAACACCAGTCTGCGTGCCTTCTGCTTCGGCCGGCTGTATGACTCGTACAACGGCCGCGGTCGAATGGGAGCAGAGGGTTCTTGATGTTGCTCCTCTTCGGACTCTTCTCTCCATCGCCGGTTCCGCGGCACTCGCGCTGCAGGAGTGTTTCTCCCTTCGTCCCTCCGCCTTGATGGGGTAGAAGTCGGTGACTCCTCTGCATCAGTGTCGACCTCATTCTCCCGCACATACTTCCCGGGATGGTCGACGGACAACGGCGGAAAATGCTCAAGCTCCGCCGCTGTCAAACAATTCTGCTGTCGATAAAAATTGATGAGGAAAGGAGAGAGATGGTTTAGAGTTCCCCCCTTCTCCTCAAAAGCGTGCTGTCGCATCACCCTGTGCAGGATGCTCGCCCAGTGAATTGGAGTTCCCTCGATGACGCACTCCACAAAAGAGACCTGCCACAATGTGATGTAGCAGGCGCGGTGTGGCTGCAGTAATTGCATCAGCGCCGCGGACAAAGTCCGGCGAAATCGATCCTTGTAATCACGGGTCCTGTACCCATTCTTGGTAGACCTCCCGGTCTTGAACAGCTCCACAAATTGCGCCTCTTCCTGCTTGGTCACCTTGATGCTCTCACTGTCGAAAAGGAGATGCCCTGGCATGCCGGCACATCTTCCCAATGCCTGCGCCCAATCTTGGACTATCCACCGATCAACATGCGGACGCAATCCGCGCGAGGGTGGTCCCTGTGGCTCTAGCCACTCGCGCACCATATTCGCACAGATGTAGTTCCATCCCCATAGCAAGAAATCGAGCTTTCTTGCTATTAAGCGCTCCTCAAAAGCGCGCAGCCCGTTCTGTGGTAGGCGAAGTGGCACCATCCGCAATCTGCCCGGTCTCGTCATTGCGTTCCTGGAATTCGCTCGCCCGCTCATTCTACTTCCGCACCGCCCGAGCTCCTTTCTCTCTCGGCAAACTCTAATCGCCCTCAATTCCAAATCCCGCGCACTCACTTCTCCCTCAATCACCAAGAAATCCCCTGTGCGGCGACGTCGAGAATGTTTAGCAGCCAGCAGATGGACGCGCGCAGCGCGCACAAGAGATTGGAATCGCGAATTCAAGAATGGGACGCTCTCCGCCGCTCGGTCGAAGGTCATGGTCGGCTCTTGCTCGTGGAGGGCGTCTCACTTGATGGCCGCGCCGGCTCTACGCTGGAACGGTCTCCGCTCTCACGCGCGGCTTCACGCTCCGCCGTCGCCGATTAAACTCTCACGCTCGAATTGGCGGATTTGAACTCCGCGAGCGTATTACCCCGCGGACATGGGAGCGCAGCGCCGAAGGCGAGTTTTCCGCCTTGCGCGGTACACTTGTTCGTACCGCCCCTCGGCCAATCCCCTTCTGCCTCGACGCGTGTGTCCGCATGTCGGACAAAAGTTCAACTCCTGCCTGTGCGCAGGCAGACTCCTCGGTGGATTCTCCGCCGGCGCGGAACTTCATCCTCTTGTGCACAGGCGCTCGCCTATGCGTAGGCGAATTCCGTGCGCGGCGTCGCGCTGGCGCGGAAGGCGTTGACCGTGGTCAGCCGTCTCCGTCCAGTCTGTCCGTTCCCTGTCTCTTCGTCGGCGCTTCCGCCGCCGCACTCCGTCCGTCCAAGAGCGCATCCACCCGTCCCGTCCGCATGGTCCGTACGGATTTGATTACTCTGGCGGCTCCTTGCTCGTCCGCGGCGCCGCGCTGGCGCAGAAGGCGCCGTACACTTTCTACCTCACAAGGCGCATTTCTAGGGCCCAAGGCGGATTTTCCGCCGACGCCGAAGCGCCTGTGCACAGGCGAACGCCTGTGCGTAGGCGGACTTCGCGCCTCCCCAAACCCTACTTCGCCTGTGCACAGGCGAACTTCCTTCGTCCGCGCTTAGGACAAAACTTGATTCCCCCTTCCGCGTAGGCGGAATTCCCGCCGGTGGCGAACTCCTTCCGCCGAAGGCGAACGTCTACGTATCTTCCAATAGTGATAACTCCCTAAGTCCTCATCCGTTCCAAGCGTTCTTGGACTCGTTGGAATCAGTGCGTCGAGCTCTTTCCAACGAGACCCTAACTCGGTCAAGGCGCCCTAGGGTTGACCTAATTATGAAGGATTTCCCTACCGCCGCGGACGCAACCTCCGAAGGCGGGTTTTGCGCCTTGCGTCGCAGGGATCCTAACTGCAGAGCTCGCAGGGAGGGTGGTGCCCATCCTTACTGCTGCACCCCAAATCCTAGATTCTACAAGATCCCTCGAGAATCCCCGCGATCTTCCGGATTCACTCTGTTTTGATGTACCGAAGGCTATTTACAATGCTGCCAGGGTACAGTTTTTTCCAAAAATGTTTTAATTTCCTCAAAATTACCAAAAGTGGGGTACCACAATCATCCGAGAGATAGGGCCACTACGGCGCCTGTGAGGCGCATGGCACCTCCAGGGACGTATGACCCACCGCCACCGCGAGCTTGTTTTAATTGTGGGGAAGTGGGACACTACTCACCTCAGTGCCCCCATCCCAAAAGGCAAACCGGGTATGTTCCGACCTACAGTAACTGCAAGAAGTCTGGACATACCTCAGCAGAGTGTGATCAACCACCATTTCACCGGCCCACGGTGCGATTTGTGACAACTCCTGCCAAGGAGGACGTCCAAGTCAACCAGATCGAAGTGAGTTCGGATAGAAACGACGAGGAAGAAGAGTGGCCGGCGGAAGAAGTTATGTGCGGACGGGTGGAAACCCGCAGTTCGAAGAAATCAAAGGAAGAGGAACGAGATACTCGTAAGCACAGTCGAAAGGCCGATGACCAAAAAAGAAAGGGAGAAGAGAAGGCAAGCAGCAAGTCCGACTTGCGGCCTGCACGGAAGCCTTCGGCTATACGCGAAGCACCTGCAGTGCGGACCGATACACCGGTCGAAGAGGAGCCAATACGCATGCTGAAGCGGGAGTATGCCCCGGATATCAGAGATGAGGTAGCGAACTTGTTGAAAGAAGCAATCCGCAACCAAAAGGAAACAGAGGGGAGAAACCTATCAACGCCCTCTGCTGCTCGGCTGATAGCAACTTTGGAACCACGCAAGACGTCGGCTCCAAACCGACACGTCCACTACGACCTAGTAGAAGATATCGGGAATCAGCGAGTTAACATCACATTCAACCAGCTCCTGGAGGACAACAAGACGTATCGGAAGATGTTAATGCTTTCGCTACGCCGTCCTCGGAAGCCGCGTGCAACCAAACTCCCCCAGGTGTACCAAATGGCCAGTGAAGACCAAGGACCTCCAGAGATCGATGTGGAGATAGGAGGGTGTTGTGTACGCAAGGTACCAGTAGACTCCGGATCAGGAGTCAACATAATGACGGAGGACACTGCGCGGGCTTTGGGGTTCAGTGACTTCGAACCTTCGAGGCGTGTGTTGAGGTTAGCGGATCAGACGCGGAGGATGCCTGTGGGTATGCTGCGCAACATCCGAACAAACATCGGTGGTGCGGAGTTTCCGTTGAACTATATCATCCTGCAGCCCATGCTGAAGCAAGGATATGACATCCTGCTCGGGCGACCGTGGCTGTATGGCGCACAAGTACGATGTGACTGGCGTAGGCATCGCCTTAAGTTTTTCCATCCCAAGGAGCCGACCAGGACTATTACTGTTCCCTGGACCAAGATCCATCATGAAGGGGAGACACCGTCGACTAGTGCGGGTTACACATCGGGGGTGGACAGTGATTCGTCCGTCCGATCAGACTCTAGTGCCACCGAATCCGATTATTTTGTGGGATTCGTTGCCTGCTGATCTGTAGAAGAAGAACTAGACGCTATTCAACCGGAGGACGAATAGCAATTAACGGTGGGACTGGGAAGAAGTGAGACGAGTCACACGGAAGGCATTGTCGATCCTAGTGACTGTCACGAAGTACAACCTAGTCCTGGCAAGTGCTTGAAGGTATCAAGCACGGTGAAAGGAGAAGAGCTAAGAAAGGTGCAGTCCTTCCTTCGCCACTACGTTGATGTCTTCGCCTGGAGGATAGAAGACATGAAGGGAATACCTGCGCGGTATGGAGAACACCGTATTGATTTATTGGATGAGGCATTACCCATACGTCAACGCCAGTATCGCCTCAACCCAAAATACTCCTTGCTAGTTAAGGAGTAGATAGATAAGTATCTGAGCGCCGGTATTATTTACCTAGTGCTCAGCAGTGAATGGGTATCACCGATTGTTATTGTACCCAAGAAGTTGACGGGTAAGATACGGGTGTGTCAGGATTTCAGAAAGTTGAACGCAGCAACGCGGAAGGATCACCACCCTCTGCCGTTCACGGATGCCATTTTAGACCATGTCGCGGGACATGAGTGCTATAGCTTCCTAGACGGGTTCTCAGGCTACAATCAGGTGTCTATCCGGGAACAGGACAAGGATATGACAACAATCACAACCGATTGGGGAACCTATGCGTATCACAAGATGCCCTTCGGTCTGTGTAATGCACCTGCCACCTTTCAGCGGATGATGATCAATATTTTTCAGGTGCATCATCCCTTCCTGTGGCTGCATCATCCCTTCGAGTGGCCTTGGCCTCCACCATCTTGGTGGCGTAGTCCGTAGCTACCAGGATGTAGCGCCTTCGTGTGTTTCTAGTCACTGGTTGTATTGGCCCTACGAAGTGGATGCCCCACTTCTCGAAAGGTGCTAGAGGCATGATGGGAGTCAGGGGCCACCGTGTTGTAGGCGTTGGTCTCCCTGTCCTCTGGCAGCTGTCGCATTTTCGAATGTAATCGAGAACATCCTTAAACATGGTCGGCCATCAATACCCTGCATTTACAATCTTCGTGACTGTATTCCGGGTGACATAGTGACCACCCGCATCCTCGGTGTGCATCGCGCTTACTACCCTTGAAACCTCTGATTCCTCCAGGCATCTGCACAAACGTTCGTCTGCCATCTTCTTGAACAAAACTCCTTGTTGGAGTTGGTACGGGCCAGCCTTATGTATAAAGACAGTCCTTTGTTCCAAGTCCATGCCCTCGGGACACTGAAGCGTGAGCAGGTACCGGTACAACTCTGCATATCAGAACTCCTGCCCCGCGGACAACTGAAACAGCTGTTCGTCCGGAAAGTCGTCCACCAGTTCCTCCTCGGTAGGCTGGGTCCATAATCTGGATAAGTAATCCGCGTTTTCGTGATGCACCCCCTTCCTGGTCTGGACCGTGTAGGTAAACTCCTGCAGTAGCAGCACCCATCTGGCTATCCGACCAGACAGATCTGCTTTCTTGACTAGGTGCTGCAAGGCGTAGTGATCCACATGGAACACAACCTCGTAGCAGATTAAGTAGTGTCTAAACTTCTTGTAGGAGTACACCATCCCCAACGCCTCTCTCTCCGTCGTGGTGTACTTCCTTTCTGCTAGAGACAGCTGACGGCTCGCAAAATAAATCGGGTAGTCCTTTTTGTTGTCATCCTTCTGGCTCAAGACGACACCGATGGCGAATGCCGATGTGTCGACGTAGACATGGAAAGGTCGATCCCAGTCTGGACTCCTTAGTACTGGAGCGGTCGTGAGTTTCGCTTTAAGAGCCTCGAATGCTAACTACTGCTTCTTACCCCATTCATAAGGCTCGTCCTTCTTTAACAACTTGGTCAGGTCGGCCGCCAAGATCGCATACATGTGTATGAATCTTTGGTAGTAGCCCACATGACAAAGAAATGCTCGCAGCTCCCTCAGATTCGTCGGTGGCTCTAGCTCGAGGATGACCTTGACCTTCTCGATGTCCACTGCAATGCCGTCTGACGAAACACAATGGCCCAACAAGATTTCACTAGTCATAAAGAAAAACCACTTCTCGGGGTGCAGCGATAAACTGCTCTCCCGGCATTTATCAAAGGTTTGTTTCAGGTGACTCAGGTGTTCTGACCGCTTTTCAAAGACACAGAAGTCGTCTTTGAATATTTCTAGGAACTTCCTGAGCTGCTCCTGAAAAATATTGGTCATCATCCGCTGAAAGGTGGCAGGTGCATTGCATAGACCGAAGGGCATCTTGTGATACGCATAGGTTCCCCAATCGGTTGTGAATGTCGTCTTATCCTTGTCCTGTTCCCGGATAGACACCTGATGTACCTTGGCCCGAAGGCCCTACCGCCAAAGGCGCATCTTCCGGCGGATTACCCGCCGAAGGTGCAGTCTCCGCACGCTCCCTGCTAATGACTTGATGGCCCGAAGGCCCTGGCGCCGAAGGCGCAAATCGCGGCGCGTTACACGCCAGAGGGCCTTGCCCCGAAGGCCCTTGACCCGAAGGCGGATCTTCCGCCGGCTCCTTCCCCTTCCTACGTTGTACCGGGGGTGAATCCTGCGTACTCGTAGGCGGCCGCCTGTGCGTAGGCGAACTTTCTCTGCCTACGCGTAGGCGGAGGTCCACGTCCGCTTGAGGTCGCCTATCCGCTGAAACTCGCCTGTGCGTAGGCTGAACACTCGTCCGCATCGCACGTGGTAACTCCGGAGGCCCTTGGCCCGAAGGCCGCCTCTCGTCCGTCGGAGGTGTAGCGTGGTTCGCCGCTCCTGCGGACGTCCGCGCTCTCTCGATCCTCTCCGGCGACGCACTCCCCTTCTCCGTGGCGATCGTCGCCGTGTCCGCGCTGCTGGCTGGTAACACAAGCCTGCGCGCCTTCTGCTTCGGCCGGCTGCACACTTCGTGCAGTGGCTGCTATTGTATGGGAGCAGTGGGTTCTCGATGCTGCTCCTCCTCTGACTCCTCTCTCCATCGACGTTTCCGCAGCACTATTGCTGCGGGTGTGCTTCTTCCCTCGTCCTGCCGTGTCGGCGGAGTAGAAGCTGGTGAATCCTCTGCTTCGGTGTCGACCTTGTTATCCCGCACATACTTCCCGGGATGGTCGACGGACAATGGCGGAAAGCGAGCGAGCTCCGCCGCGGTCAAACAATTCCTCTGCCGGTAGAAATTGATCAAGAAAGGGGAGAGGTGATTGAGACGACGTCGTTGCTCAACGTTGCCCGACGTTGCACCCAACTCCTGGATTCTACGAGTTCTCTCGAGAATCTCTGCGATCTCCTAATTTCGCTCTGTTTTGATGCACCGAAGGCTATTTACACTGCTGCCGCGGTACAGTTTTCCAAAAATGTTTTAATTTCCTCAAAAATACCAAAAGTGTGATACCACAAAAGCCGTTGACCGCGGTCAACGGACTCCGTCCAGTCTGTCCATTTCTCTCGCCTCTCCGTCGGCGCTCTTGTCTCCGTAACCCCGACCGGCCGAAGGCGCACTCGTCCGTTCCGTCCGTACAGTCCGTACGGATTTTACTACTCCGTTGGATCCTCGCCCGTCCGCGCTGGCGCCGAAGGCGCCGTACAATTTCCAACCCCGAAGGCGCATTTCTAGGGCCGAAGGCGGATTTCTCGCCGACGCCGAAGCGCCTGTGCGTAGGCGGCCTTCGCTCGTCCGCCTGTGCAGAGGTGTTTGTCCTCCACGCCTACGAGTAGGCGACATTCGCGGCGGACATCCCGCCGACTTCAAACCCTATTTCGCCTACGCGTAGGCGGACTTCTCTCGTCCGCGCATAGGACAAACTTTCCTCGCCTACTCGTAGGCGAGAAGCTGAGTGTCTTGCGACCTTCACAACTCCCGGAGTCCTCATCCGTTCGTGGCGTTCTTTGGCTCGTTAGAATCAGCGCGTCGTGCTCTTTCCAACAAAACCCTAACCAAGTCGAGGCGTTTGGGAATTGACCAGGTTCTGAAGGATTCCTCTAGCGCCAAAGTCGCAGCGCCGAAGGCGGATTTCGTGCCGAAGGCGGAATCCGCCTTCGGATTTCGCGCCTTGCGCCGAAGGGGTTACTCCTTCAGAGCCCGTATCGAGGGCGGTGCCTGTCCAGACGTTGCGCCTAACTCCTGGATTCTACGAGATCTTTTGAGATTCTCCGAGATCCTCCAATTTCACTCTCTTTTGATGTACCGATGGCTATTTACACTGCTGCCGCGGTACAGTTTTCCAAAAATGTTTTAAATTCCTCAAAAATACCAAAAGTGGGGTACCACATGTCTGCTCGATTAAATTACTCAACCATCCTCCACGTTAAAAGTCGGGTGAAGGTCAGACCACGAACTCCAGTGCACTCCGACACATTTCCTAGCATCACTACGCTTTCCTCCTTCGCTGTCAAAGAACACCCATTCAGCTCTCGCTAGTCGATGTCGGTCATGCCTTTTGCTTTTGACTTGTCAGCAAACGATTACTCGGAGAACCACATCACTCCTTGCTTTCTGCCCTTCCTTTCTCCTTTCTCTACCCGGTAAGGTTCAGTCACCGGCCCGATCCACAAATCCCATCTACTCATCAGCCATAACTTGAACGCAGTGACGCGATAGAGCGCGGTTGATCTCACCTGAGACCAACGCGAGGGCTGATCAATGGTGCCAAAATCCGTCTACAGGAGGAATTCCGGAACGCAATGGTGGAAGAAAGAAGGAAAGAACGCGTCGAGAAAGAAGGTCTCACACACACGCACTCACGCATGCAAGGAGCAAGCAGCAAGTGTAATAACCCACTAAAGGCTAAAACTGCAATATAGTGGTAGAAAGGTCGAACCCACAGGGACAGAGGAACACACAGGGTACAAAGTGTCACGTTTAACAGACTATTGAGGAGTTTGAATTCTCAGGCGATTGTCACTCCCAGTAATACTGCAAGTGTCCACTCGGAGCGCACTCGGAGGTCGCACAGTGCAGCGTAACACACACACACACACACACACACACACACCTGAAACTATAGAAACACAACCCACAGATCCGTTAGGACCTATACTCAAGATTTCAAGGGGAAGGTCTCTCAAGAGTACACTCAGCAAAGCTGCGGGTAGTGACTCCCAACTCCGGCTTTTACAACACTTCCACTAGCTTGCTCCTAGCGTAGGAAACCCGGGTTGGACTGCCTACTTCGGATTGAAGTCACTCATACGCGGTGAACAACACTCTCAACTCACAAAACGCGCAGAGAACACAGGTCCGCACTGAAGGACTCACTGAGGAACATTCCAGTAACACACCATAACAGTCTATTGAAGAGTTTGAATTCTCAGGCACTTGTCATTCCCATAAATACTACAAGGATTACCCCAAGGGTACCTGCTGCAGCGTAACCTGAATTTACAACCAAGGCTTACACGAAGTAGCAAAACTTCACTTTGGCATTAAGGGGAAAAATCCCGAAGGAGTACAATCAGGAACAAACACTCGAAGGTGTAGGGGCGAAACTATTCAAGTATCTAACTCGTCACTGGCTCTAAGCATCGGCAATCACCCGCAGGTGTAGATCCGAACTACTCAAGTCTCTAACCAATGTACTAGCTCTGAATATTCGGCCGAAGGCCTTCAGCTACACAATGCGGATCGCTAAGGTGTAGCTCCTCGTGCGTGGTGACAGAACTAAGGACACAAACACGCAGAGAAAATGAGTTCCTGATCTGCACTTCTGATGTTGGGAAAGATCCCAAGGCAAGACGCCTTGAACTACTTTATACCTTCTAAGTCCTAACTAGCACTACACTGCACTATGCTATGCGCCTGCACGGAACCACGCTACACTACACTCCGCGGAACCTGTGCTTCGCCTCCTGCGCGACGGACTGCCGCGCACTAACTCCCTACCCTGCCAGTCTTCAGCTCGACTGCGCAGTCCCAAACGCTGCAACGCCGCGGACACCTCCGCCTCGAGGGTGGACATGGTATCCCGCGCCTTCGACAGAAAGGAGTCTAACTTCTTCGCTACCCGCCGCCGACTCCTACTGTCACCTGTCAACAACCCGGCTGCACGAAGCTCTAACTCACGCAGTGTGAGTTTCTCCTACGCCGCCACTTCCCAGTGGGCGTAGCCCTTGAGACAGTGGGCGACTCGCCTCGCCATCTCTTCCTTCGTGCGATCTGCCTCTTGCCTGCGATCGTCTTCAATTACTACCAACTGCGATTCGGCCTACGCACGTTGAGCTCTCAATTCTCCGCACTCCGACTGCAGCCTGCGGATCAAATCCTCATCCGCCTGTCGTGCGAGTTGACACTCTGCCAACAACCGCGTTTGTCACACGAGCTCCTCTGACAGAACCTGATTCTGAGTCTTCTCAGAAATCAGTTCTTCTGTGATCTTCACCACATCCCTGGTGAGCTCTTCCAGTCTCTCCTTCTTCAACTTGTCGTAGTGGGTGTGCGACTTCCGCACGAGATTATACTGTCCCCACAAGCATTCATGCTTCTCCCGCAACTCCTTAAGTTCCCGGTCCACCCAAGCTAGCAGCCTGCTGGTGTGGACTTTAGTGCGAGTCCGCTTGCGCACTAACTCGACGTAGGACCCAGGCTGGTGAGGATCCGCGTATTTATCAAATTTGCGATCCAAGTACCTCAGCAGAGGTACTACCTGCTCACAGAGCGCCGCCGCCGGCGCACCAACGATTTCCTCCTCCTCCTCCTCGGTGTCTCCCGATCCCGACATTGCTTACGTGGACCCTCCTTCGTCATCCTCCGAGGGAAGGATTTCGGTCGCCATTGATTGCGTTGGCGACTGGCCCAAGTGGGGCTGCGAGTGGTCTGCGGGTGCTGCCGCCGATGGCACTCCTACATCTTCGCTGCTCCCTGCTAAAATGTCTAAGGCGGTGGGCGAATGTGGCCGTGCTACATCCCCAACATCCGCCTGTCGAGCGTCGATCATCGCTCCTTCGCCACCGACGTCCGCCGCCGAAGGCGATTGAGCGGGATGTGTCTGCGCGGGGTGTAATTGCGCATCGCGCACTTGAATTTCGTCCCGCGGACGTACAATCTGCTCCTCCGTTAGGTCCTGCTCCCTCGATTGGTCCTGCGCGAGGGCTGCGTCTGGCCTGCGCGTAGGCGCAATTTCCGGCGCCTGGTCCGCATCAGGCGCAGCGCCGAAGGCGACAGAGCCGAAGGCCGCTCGCCCGATGTACCTGGGCCTGAAGGCCGTACCGCCGAAGGCGCATCTGCCGGCGGATTACCCGCCGAAGGTGCGGTCCCCGCACGCTCCCTGCTAAAGACTCGATGGCCTGAAGGCCCTGGCGCCGAAGGCGCAAATCGCGGCGCGTTATACGCCGGAGGGTCTGGCCCCGAAGGCCCTTGACCCGAAGGCGGATCTTCAGCCGGCTCCTTCCCCTTCCTACGTAGTACAGGGGGTGAATCCTGCCTACTCGTAGGCGGCCGCTTGTGCGTAGGCAAACTTTCTCTGCCTACGCGTAGGCAGAGGTCCACGTTTGCAAGAGGTCGCCTATCCGCTGGAAATCGCCTGTGCGTAGGCAGAACACTCGTCCGCATCGCACGTGGTAACTCCGGAGGACCTTATCTCGCAGGCCCCTGGCCCGAGGGCCGCCTCTCGTCCACCGGAGGTGTAGCGTGGTCCGCCGCTCCTGCGGACGTCCTGTGGTAACACACTTTTTGTTTTTTTTGCAGAATTTAAACAATTTTAGAAAACTAGTACCGAAGCAGTGTTTGTAGCTAGAGAAGGGTACGCTAAATAGAGTGGATTGATGAGATCGTCACGAGGACACAAAGAATCACGTAGTCGGATGTACCAACGCCAATGTCTTCGGCGCTTTCGGCAAAAGCTCCTTTTCTGAGGTGTCTCTACTCACGCGCCTCCAGCGTATAAGGAAGCTACGCTTCCGGCGCAGACACCTCAGGAGGAGGTTTTGCTAAAGACGTAAGGAGAAGGGCCCGGACCTCTAAAGGCATCCGACCATGAGTGCGCCTTCGGCGAAGCGCCGCTAGCGCGGAAAGGGGATACCTTCATAACAATCGGGATACACGGTAGATCCAATTGGTTGAAAATGCATTAGAAAGAGCTCGGGACGCTCGTTCTAACGAGCCCAAGAGCGTCGGAGATGGATCAGGAATGGAGAAGTTATGAGCATCGGAAAACTCGTAGCCGGACATGCGCCGTTCGCGCTAGGGTTCACGGCCGGAAAGGATTCCCGTACGCCCTCGGCGATGCGCCTTCGGCGGAATCACGCGCTCATAGGAGGAAACCAACTCAGAGTCGGAAGTGCCTTTGGCGGCTGTTCATGAAAGGAAAGCGCCGGTCGGATGTACGCCTCCGACGTGGCGCTGACGGCCGGATGCGTTGGCATAAGTTGCGCTTGCGGATATGCGCCGGCAGCAACGGACAAGGCATAAAGAACAAAATAGGCGGTACGTAATCTGCGCGCCGGCGTAATTCGCTCCGACTGGATGTGCGCCTCCAACAAGGCGCCGACGGATAATGAACGCACCAGCGGCGACACGCCTCCGGTGAAGGACGGGTTAGGAAAAGACAACAGGGCCGACGTATACCCTGCAGCGGACTCGAGTCCGGAAGGTGGCGGCGGCGGGAGAATTCAACGTTTAAGCATGCGAATGCGCGCAGTGCGGAGACGTGAATTCGCGCATGCAAAGGGCGAACCGTTAAGCCGTATAGCCGGCTGCGTACGTTGTAACCAGTAAGAACGTTGGACGTTCTTGAAATCGGAGAAGAAAAGACTGCGCTCCAGTCTCATTCTCTCATTCTTGACTTTGCAATTTCCAGTTTCCAAGATTACGCGCAAGGGCGGAGCGACCTGCAGTGAGAGTGCGGAGACGAGTTGCGCAAGGATCTTGGCAGACCTTGGAGAGAATTGCGAGTAGCGATCTTGAACGAGCGCAGAGAGAGTGAGCAGTCAGTGCTTGAGTGGCCGACGCGCAGTGGCGATTGTGAGAGAGCGAGCGAAAGGGAGAACGTTTGTGTGTGCAGGCAACGCAATGTCGAAGGTTCCCCAGCTGCGAGTGTCTCCACTCAGGGTGCCGCAGATCGGTCTACGCGCATTTCAAGATGTGCTGCTGAGGCTGAAGCTCGATTTTCTCCTATGGGGGTGGAACTGGACATGTCCGGAGATGGTGCGCGAGTATCTGCAGGAGAGACACAAGCCTTCTCGCGGATTCCGCCCGCACCCAGAGAGATGGGACATTTGCAATTGGGCGCAGGTGTTGGGCAGGTGTGCCGGCGAGGAAGGGGATCTCTTCTTCGAGGCCGATAGCGTGAAGGTGTCCCAGGAGGAAGAAGTCTCTTACAATGAGCTCTTCAAAGTTGCCAGACATCCCAAGAACGGTTTCCGGACACGGGATTACAAGGATCGATTGCGGAGAAATGTCGCGACGGCATTGCTGCAGATATTGCAGCCGACCAAGACCGCTTACATGCATGGTTGGCAGGTAGAGTTTGTGGAGCTAGTGTTGTCAGGAGCTCCGGTGCATTGGGCACGGCTCCTGTGGAAGGTGACGCGCCAACATGCGCAAGAAGAGAAGGGAGGAACCCTCAATCATCTATCGCCTTACTTAATCGTGTTTTATCGGGCGATGGGATGTTTGACAAATGCTGAGAAAACACGGTTTCCGCAGCTGACCCGGACTTATCCAGGTAGATATTCGAGGGAGGCCGAAGTAGACACGGATCCGGACGAGGAACCTGCCAGTACGGCTCCGGCTCCGGCCCCAGCAAGAGCAGCAGAAGACCGTCGAAGTGAGCGCATTTCGCGGAAGCGGAAGTGGGATGAGAGACCTGAGGACAGGCAGCCGGAAGTGCCCGCTGCGCCGACTCGTGGTCGGCCCACCCCCGAGCCTCACAGTCGACCAAAACAGAGGGCACGCAAAATGCCAACTGTTACTGAGGAGACCGGGCGAACTCCGACCCGGCGGAATCTCACACAGGAAGAGATAATCGCTCAGATTCTAGGGAAGACGGCAGATACCTCTGCACAGAAGGCACCACGGCCTTCGGGAGGAGATGGACGGACTGACAGTCGGCCGACTGCGAGTCGGATGACTGAAGGCCGACAAGCGGAAGGAAGGCCAACTGAACGGCGCGTTGAACCGGACAACAGGCCGGAAGCAGAAGAGAGTTTGGCTGACGAGCCAACAATCCTCAGAGGGTCGTCTTCGGCGGAAGGCACTTCCGGGAGAACGCCACCAGCAAGCAGGCCAAGTGGAGTCAAGACGCGCAGGGTGTATCCGACTCCCAGTCGGACAACTGCTGGTCGGCCGACTGCGAGTCGGACAACAGAGAGTCAGCCGGATTCGCCGACTGCGAGACGGATGGGGCCAACGACCAGTGTGCGGACGCCTTCGGCGGACGCACCCTCAACAAGGACACCTTCCGCGCAGATTGCGCCGGAAGGGCAGGCAGCAGAAGCGGGCGGTGCAAGAGTGACAAAAGTCATTGCGGCGTCGACCCCTTCACAAACCGAAGATCGAGCCGGAACAGGGGCTCAAGCAGTGGGATCTCCCACTGCCCTGGATATTTTAGCAGGCAGTGGAGCAGCAGTCGCAGCGGAAGCTGCTGCGCGCCACAGTTCCAGGGAGTCGCCCAGGGATTCGGTGGCGACTGAAATCCTCGAGACTGAGGATGATACGAGCTCGGAAGAGCAGGAAGCGGATTCGGTGCAGAAAACGCCAACAGGGGTGCTGTGCGAACAGATAGTTCCACTCCTGCGATATCTGGATCGCAAGACATCCAAATACGCAAGTGCTTTAAAACCGCAGTCTTATGTGGAGACTATCAGGCGAAGGACGAGGAGCAAGGTGGCAAAGTGGGCCTCTAGTTGCCAAGTATATGTGGATAGGAACACCGCCCTCCGACAACACCTGGCGGTCACCCAGAAGCTATACCAAGCCTTGCAGCAGCAGAGGGAGGATGCGGCGACGAAAAGCCAGGCGGATGCAGAGCTAATACGGGCAAAGATCGAGTCGGAATTGCAGGAGGAGCGGAGACAGAACCAAGTCCTAGCAGCCGAGCTTGCGCGCCAGACGCGCGCCTTAGAAGAAAGTCAAAGAGCCCGCAAGGAGGATGAGGAGTTGTTGCGCAACTTGCAATCCGAGTGCTCGGATTTGAGGGCACAACGTGCGGGATTAGAAATGCAGCTGGCAGAGGTGGAGAGCAGCTGCAGGGCGCGAGGAGAGTTGGCGGCACAGGTGACTCGTTGTCTAAAAGGATACACCCATTGGGAGGTGGCAGCTCAAGAGAGGATCACACTCAGGGAGTTCGAGCTTCGGGCGGCGGCATTGACGGAGGGTGACAGTCGGAGTCGGCGGCGAGTGGCAAGAAAATTAGAAACCTTCTTGTCGGGTGCGCGCGACACTATGGCGCACTTGCAGTCGGAAGTCACCACAGCGCTCCGACGCCTGGGGTTACGCAGCCGATCGGAAGACTGGCAAGGTAGAGACAGTAAGCGGAGCAGTCCGGCGCGCAGGAGGCGCAGCACCGGATCTGCTGAGTGCAGTAGAGTAGTTTGGTTTCGCGCAGATGCTGCGAGTGGTAGATAGGATAGCGTAGTGCTAGTTAGGATCTTTTGAGAGTATAAAGTAGATCAAGGCGTTTTGCCTTGGGACTCTTCCAGTTTCGGAAGTGCAGATTAGGAACTCACTTTCTTGGCGTGTTTGTGCATTTTGGTCCTGGCACCACGTAGAGAAGCTGCAGCATAGCGAAGTTACCGTATGTTGTAGTTGAAGGCCTTCGGCTGAATGTTCAGAGCTAGTACCCGGTTAGAGACTTGAGTAGTGCGGATCTGCACCTGCGGGTGATTTCTGATGCTCAGAGCCGGCTGCGAGTTAGAGACTTGAACAGTTCCCCCTTACTCCTTCGAGTGACATATCCTGATTGTACTCCTACGGGAAGTTTCCCCTGAATGCCAATGTGAAGTTTCATTACTTCGTGTAAACCTTGGTTTGTAATTCAGGTTGTGTGTGTGTTACTGGATCGTGTTTTCAGTAAGTTCTCAGTCGGGTCTGCACTCCCTGCGTTTTGTGTGATAGTCGAGGGTGACGTCCACGGCGTACGTAGAGGCTTCGTTCCGAAGTGGGAAGTCCAGTCCGGGTACCCCCGCTAGTTCCTGGCGGAAGGGCAGTAAAAGCCGGAGTGGGAGGCACTACCTGCAGAACCTCTGAGTGAACTTGCAAGACACTTTCCTCCTGAAATCCGAAGCGGAGGTCCTGACCGACCTCCGAGTTGTGCTTTTTGCCAGTTTCAGGTGTGTGTGTGTGTGTGTGTGTGTTGAGTGACCACGCTGTACCGTGCATCCTCCGAGCATCCTCCGAGTTGAGATCCTCCTCCGAGTCGAGCCTCCGAGTCGAGCACTGCAGTATTTCTGGGAGTGACAGTCGCCTAGAATTCAAACTCTACAAAAGTCTGTTAAACGTGACACTTTTACTCTGTGTGTTGCCTCTGTCCCTGTGGGTTCGATCTTTTTACCACCATACTGCAGTTTTAGCCTTTGGTGGGTTATTACATAAGGAGCCGACAACTTCTTTTTGGCGCCGCTGCCGGGGACAGTGCGTCAACACCAGAATACTTGAGCAGCAATGCTCGGTGAATGTCGACGAGCGATAGTGTGGGAAACCTGAGTGCGAGAGCCACACGGAAACTCCTTCGAGATTCAGAAAAAGCCGTGGAAACAAAACGGCGAACTAAAAAGAAGACTCCCGGTGAGGACTCTGCAGAAAGATCGCCATCATCGACTACTGGAAGACAAAGGCGTTCCAGTTCACCTACCGAGAGCATTGAGCTAACTGTTCTATTGGACATTCCTCCGACAGAAACTCTTCCTGAGTTTGGCCAACCTAGGATCAGTCCGTCGACAGGATCACCGATGGCAGACCATCAAGCCAATCTCTGCCAGGTGTTTTCCCAACCTACCACCAAACATTCGTATCCAAGATACACGGGAACGGGCGACGACGATGATGCAGATTCATACATAAAGCTCTTCGAGTCTGTCTCCATCGCCAATCGTGAGACCAGTGATGAAGACAGACTACGAATCTTTCCTAGCCTGCTACGCAGACGAGCGCGTAGCTGGTACAACCATGAGAGCACCGACCCCACTGGCATCCGGACCTGGGCTCAGCTCAAGGAAAAGTTTCTGAGGCGGTTCCGCGAACTCGGATATGACAGTCGAGTTCTGACCCGGCTTCGAAATCTTCGACGCGAGCGGAAGGAGAATCTTCGAAACTATACTGAGAGATTCCAAGACCTCCTAGATCGAATTCCGAAGACAGGCCCAGGAGAACCATATTCGGTACAACAAGCAGTGGATTGGTATGTGACAGGGCTCTCAAGAGAAATGGAGACCTTCTGTAGGAGAGGCAAGATTGACACAATCCAAGATGTGATAGCTTCTGCGGAGACCTTTGAGACGTCAACCCTTGACACTCGAAGACGCGACCGACGGTCGACGAAGAAGAAGTCGCAAGGCGGACGTCGGAAGAGAAGGAACTCGCCTTCCTCGACAGAAGAATCAAGCTCCTCCGAATCAAGTTCTTCCTCGGAAGAGGAAGAGGACTCGTCATCTTCAGAAGAAGCAGACGGGAGAAGAAACGCAGTGCGATCAAGAAGAAGGATCGAGGTAAGGGAATCCCAGTGAAGACTCAAGGGGACATCGCAGCCAAGGTAGACAACCTGGTGAAGAATTTTGCGGACCTGAAAGTTCATGTAGTGGGAGGCCAAGACCGACGTAAATCACCTGCGAGACAACGAGCGAATCTCTGGTGTACTACGTGCGGACAGGTGGGACATGCCAACACGGAGTGCATGTCCGCGCGGCCATCTTACCCAGTGAATGCGGTCGAATGGGCACCACAGTGGGAGAACCCCATGTATTATGCTGAGCCGCCCATGTATTATGCTGAGCAGGTTGAGGACACCGCCTACTCGGTACAGACAGCTCCAGCTACAACTCCGAACCCACCGGTGCATATACCGCGCTTTGTTCCGAGGGAAATGGCGGGTACACTCCCACCAAGACGCATGGCACCTCCAAGCAATCACAACCGACCTCGACCACAATTCGATGGTTGCTACAACTGCGGAGACATGGGACATTACGCGCCAAGCTGTCCCCACCCGAGGAAGCCAATGGGGTATGCACCATTGGCTTATGCATATGCACCATGCCTGCGCAGAGGTGTTAATCCTCCCCGCCTACGAGTAGGCGACATTGGCGGCGGACATCCCGCCGACGTCAAACCCTATTTCGCCTACGCGTAGGCGGACTTCCCTCGTCCGCGCATAGGACAAACTTTCCTCGCCTACTCGTAGGCGAGAAGCTGAGTGTCTTGCGACCTTCATAACTCCCGGAATCCTCCTCCGTTCGTGGCGTTCTTGGGCTCGTTAGAATAAGCGCGTTGAGCTCTTTCCAACGAAAACCTAATCAAGTCAAGGCGTTTGGGAATTGACCAGGTTCTGAAGGATTCCTCTAGCGCCGAAGGCGGATTTCGCGCCTTGCGCCGAAGGGGTTATTCCTTCAGAGCCCACATGTAGGGTGGTGTCTGTCCCCGACGTTGCACCCAACTCTTGGATTCTACGAGTTCTCTCGAGATTCTCTGCGATCTTTCAGTTCACTCTATTTTGATGCACCGAGGGCTATTTACACTGCTGCCGCGGTACAGTTTTCCAAAAATGTTTTAATTTCCTCAAAAATACCAAAAGTGGGGTACCACAGCAAGCAAGCATACATCCACCCAAGGATCTGGACTCGCAAACCAAAGCGTCCCTCTTCCTCGAGCTGACCCCGGCAACACGCCCGAGAGATCAAACAATTATGACATCCGCGCAGCTGCGCATTCTTGCCGATCCCGATGGACGACGCTTTCCACTCCTCCTCGATAGAAACCTACACAATCTCATCTATTTGATTTAAGTGTACTGAGTTATTCGAGTATAACATAATTGAAACACAAGGTACAAGAGTCGAGCCAAACTCATTACACCGAGGTAGAATAAGAGTCGAAGCTATTAGGAAGAGCCCCGACGTCTAAGGCTCAACCTCGAATATATATTATGCGAAACATCGACCCAATCCAACGCTCCTGGACCGTTTGCCGCGGCCCAAGATGTCTCCGATTCTACTCAAATCTATCGTAGATCTGCACCTGCACTAACGTGCCTACACATGACAAACCACACTTGATTACTAAATTGCTGTAAACTTTCTTTCCAACATGATATAGAGAACACTCAAACGTTTAAAAGCTCCTTTTGTTTTCCCATGTTCATTTCATAGCCATCATCATTGTTTTGCCACGTCATTTTCACAACTGCTCTATATGAAACCCAATATATTTTTTATCAGACGAAAATGGAAACATCTTAAATCATCTCATTTGTCTTGTACAAATCATCAGATTTCCTGTAACAAAGATACAATTTTTTCCCATGTTGAAAATGTTGCTCGTCGTAGCGAGAGCCACAATAGCACGCACAGATTTCGTACTTGCAAAAACTGTATGTACAGTTGGACTCTAGACCTAGATAGCTTCCACTAGCTTTTGGCCAAATATAAGATATGCTTCTAATTTTAAAAAATTAATCGAGTTAACTCTAATTTTTAAAAACGTCAATCAACCATTAGCACTATACGGATGTAAACATAAAAAGGCAAGAGATGATTTACCATATACGTACATCTTTTAAAAAATATCTTAGTATTTTTTTTTTGGATTTAATCTCTGGGAGAGGAACACGGGATAGGAGTTGATACATAGATAATATATTCAATCTCCAAAGTTGTGCGTGATTTTCATTAACCCAAGAGAAACAAGATGCACGTAAAAAACTCGTAGTTTCTGCTGTCTGAGCACATTTTGAGTAATGTTGTCCATCGTCTTTATTGGATCAGATATCGTTGAATGAATTTTATCTAAACCTAAACTATTCAGTAAGTTCTCATGATTTTGACGGTTCCTATTTCGAACTGCGCAGGGAACTCCCAGTCCGAGTCTTGTGAGGTGAGATAGCGTTCAATAGGAAATAATTTCTAAGATACAAATTCAAAGAAAAAACTAGTGAATACAAAGTCTCCACAACTAAGAATAGTTCAGACACCTCCGACTGAACTTGTGTAGGACGCCAATGCTCTTCGAACCTATTGGAAGTCTTGTTTGAGGTTGGAGATTGTGTACCCGGTCTTTGGGCCGGTGTTCCTCGCGCCTTTTGAGACTATAGTCACTACGATGTACGTGTTGTAATCTGTGATGCCCAGTCGTTTCAGAGCGGCGTTTACGGAGTACCGGATGGTCACAATGCGGAACTCGTCTGAGTTGCTGGACGACTCGGACACAGATTTGCTCATGCCACTCGGTAGATGCGTGAACGTACCCACGTACTCCGACATGTACAGATGCGTCTGCCTGTTAGCTGCCGGGTAATTGATGAACACGTCAAATCTGGCGTATTCTGAATGCGGGATTTTCACCTTCTCCAGCACGACGTTCTCCTGCAACTGATCCACATTCTTCACCCCGCTCTGCCCAGCATCTTTGCTCGTCGGAGCTCGACGATCCAGCCTAAAACTCACAGGATCCGTGCCGATGTAGTTGTATCGTGATGGAGCTGCTGCAGGATAGTCACTGGAATTGCTTGTCCCGGACGACTGATGGGGAGGCATGGGCTCGTAGTATATCCACATATTGTCAGATTTGCTCACGTCCGTGAACTTGTACCCGAGCTTGGAGCTGTCGAGGCTGTCCCTCACCTTGATGATCACCATGTCCTGATTTTCGTCGTAGAAGGTGAACTCGGTGTCCAGAAAGTCTCTGGAAGTGTAATCCATTCTCTTCCTGGTACCGGATTTCGTGACCTTGTCGGGGATGGTTTTCCACACGTCCCACAGGCGGTCGACATTGGAGTGATGACTGTAGAAGATGGGGTCCCGAGCGGAGTAGATGAAATCGCCCATGTCCTCGTTGTCGGGGTGATTTGGGTCATTGATGAGCCCTGTCCACTCGTGGGCGACGTTGTGGGCATTCTCCATGCCACCGGACTCTCCGGGAACTTCACCGGCGCTGACGTTGACGGTCGCCGCGGAGTTATCAGTCCCGACGACGTAAGGTCCACCGAGAAAGTCTCGAGCGCTGATCTTCGTGGCCACCTGGTTGTACATGACGCACAGGTTCTCGTATCTGATCTGCTTGTCGGTCAGGTTCTGCTTGCCCTCTGCTTCGAGCTTGGAGTTGTATCCCAGGTGCAAGATCTTGGGAGGCATGTGGTTGGGGTTTCTGAACTGGTCGAAGAGGGCCGCGCTGGGAACGCTGAAGTTGGGCAGGAACATGGCGGGGATCATCGCTGCGTCCTGGTCCAACTGGTTGTCCCAATGCGAAGGTGGGATCGTTGATTAAACTGGCAAGAATTCTCTCGTGGTAGTACAGATAGATCCGATGCCACGGAAGAAACGTCCAGCTGTAGTGCACCTGCAGCGGAACGCCGGTCTCAGGCCCTCTGGGCCCTGAGTCTTTCGCTGCTCGAAGGCCTCGTTACAGAAGGAGCAGTGGACCCTCCACTGATTTAGGAAACTCCGCGGGTCCGTGTCGGGGAGCGCCTTCATTCTAGCGTAAGCTAGATTGTACTTCCGGACATACTCGGGGTCCTTCTGCACGACGTGCGCGGGTTTCCTCTCGCGCAGAAACAGGCGACCGGTGAGGTTACGAGGTATGAGAGGAAATCTGAATCTGATCGGTGTTCTCTTGGGAGCAGGCAGCAATGCAGTGGAGCTCCCTTGAGCACTGGAACATTTTTGCAGAATCCCTGGACGCAAGTACTGGATCTGCGTCCACGGTTCCGAGAAGTGTTTGCAAGCAGACCACAGAGACGCAGATGTAAGCGACCCACTTCAACTGTTGACTGCTCTTCAAAGCACTGCTTCTTCCCGAGCCTTGTCGCCCCTGCAGGAAGGATTGTGGATTTCGTTCCGTCTTTGCTGTACTTGACATTGAAGAGCTCATTCCAGATGCCATAGTGTGTTGGATCCTATGCATGGGAGTAAGTAGATGGTTAGCTGAGACTTGAATCCTATTTAGATCTCTTATCTTTAAAGACTAGTTGATTTGCTTAATTGGATGGAGCTTCAGTATAAATTTCATGCACTACGACCCTATTATTAGACTCATATGTTGAACACCATAGCAAGCAGTTGAACAGTCATGCCGAATGAGAAGGGTAATGCAGATGTCTGTGCCGTTCTGAAAACTGATCTTTGCAGCTTGAGAACACCTTCATTCATAAAATCGAAATCTGAGAAAGTGATAGTACCTCATAAGGTCGAAGTCGACTGAAATCGAAAGGCGAACAACCAGCCTCGACTGGAAATCTAGATACACAGTTATCAAACTTGGAAAGTATGGCGTGGCGCGGAAGTGCTATATTGAAGTAACCAAGGACCGATAGCGGCCCTGATCACAATGACAAGCTTGTCCCTATGGACAAGACTTGAACTTGGGAGATAGAGTCCAGACTTTCTACCTTTATAGTGCAGCTGGCACCTAAGAAATCAAAGTTTAGCATTTAGTCTGTAATTATAGAAATGTACATATTAGTCTTACATGTGTACAGTTGAGCCTTCAGCTCACAAACCATTAATGTGGGGTCGATATGGTCATCAGCATCGAGTCATCAAGCGTACGTCTCCAGAATTTGCCGTCGACCGACGGAACTCTCGAATACGCCCCGGTTCATGGACAAAGATTGCATGCACGTAAGGAGAGTTGTAGATCACGAAGAGTAACAATTATAAGTCGGCTGTTTAGGAATATGGAAAACAATATAACGAAGCTGTAACCAAGAATTAAAATTTATCCAAGAGGGGAAAGGATTGCAATGCTGATCGATGATATAAGATGAGTAATTTAGGAATTACCTCAACTGATGTAGGAACAAACATGATTGACAGGACAAATTTTGTAGGTACGGGCAAACATAAACTTTGACGTCAACCATTCTCACAGGAAAATAATGTTCTCGAACATACAAAAAATAAACACATATGTTCATAACTCACATCTGTCGCAGAGCTAGACACCACGAGTCTTATGCACGTGTAATATTAACGGAGCCTTATAGGAAAGGATCACTCTACCACTGCTGTAGTGAATACCTATTCATGGTCCTGCGACAGAGAATCTGAACATGTCTACGCTTATTCTGAAGATTGCACATTCTTTAGAGTGCCCATTGACATCATGGTCTCTCTATACATACTAGTAACTTTGACGTAAAATCTGTAAATATTGAACAAAAAGAATCAGCACTTTTTTTTTTTACAGTAGCTTCTTTCCAAAAATTACTCTTATCAAACATACCACGACTGGTAGTAAGTATCTCCTCACCTGATTATCCGGCTCCCTTACTGTGGCGCGTTATTAAGTCAAAAGGCCGGTTAACTAACTCATAGCTGCGAAGAAGTCTGGCATGATATGTTGAATATTGACAATATACAAGTGACCACAAGCATTGAATATTGTAGAAAGACCTATTTTCCAGACTTCAGATTCTGGGTCTGTGGTTCCCCACTTTTGGCAATTTTGAGGAAATTAAAACATTTTTGGAAAACTGTACCCTGGCAGCATTGTAAATAGCCTTCGGTACATCAAAACGGAGTGAATCCGGAAGATCGCGGGGATTCTCGAGGGATCTTGTAGAATCTAGGATTTGGGGTGCAGCAGTAAGGACAGGCACCACCCTCCCTGCGAGCTCTGCAGTTAGGACCCCTACGACGCAAGGCGCAAAACCCGCCTTCGGAGGTTGCGTCCGCGGCGGTAGGGAAATCCTGCATAATTAGGTCAACCCTCGGGCGCCTTGACCAAGTTAGGGTCTCGTTGGAAAGAGCTCGACGCACTGATTCCAACGAGTCCAAGAACGCTTGGAACGGATGAGGACTTAGGGAGTTATCACTATTGGAAGATACGGAGACGGTCGCCTTCGGCGGAAGGAGTTCGCCACCGGCGGGAATTCCGCCTACGCGGAAGGGGGAATCAAGTTTTGTCCTATGCGCGGACGAAGGCGTTCGCCTGTGCACAGGCGAAGTAGGGTTTGGGGAGGCGCGAAGTCCGCCTACGCACAGGCGTTCGCCTGTGCACAGGCGCTTCGGCGTCGGCGGAAAATCCGCCTTGGGCCCTAGAAATGCGCCTTGTGAGGTAGAAAGTGTACGGCGCCTTCCGCGCCAGCGCAGCGCCGCGTACGGCGGAAGAGCCGCCAGAGTAATCAAATCTGTACGGACCATGCGGACGGGACGGGTGGATGCGCTCTTGGACGGACGGAGTTGCGGCGGCGGAAGCGCCGACGAAGAGACAAGAAACGGACAGGCTGGACGGAGACGGCTGACCACGGTCAACGCCTTCCGCGCCAGCGCGACGCCGCGCACGGAATTCGCCTGCGCACAGGCGAGCGCCTGTGCACAGGAGGATGAAGTTCCGCGCCGGCGGAGAATCCGCCGAGGAGTCTGCCTGCGCACAGGCAGGAGTTGAACTTTTGTCCGACATGCGGACACACGCGTCAAGGCAGAGGGGGATTGGCCGAGGGGCGGTACGAACAAGTGTACCGCGCAAGGCGGAAAACTCGCCTTCGGCGCTACGCCCCCATGTCCGCGGGGTAATACGCTCGCGGAGTTCAAATCCGCCAATTCGAGCGTGAGAGTTTAATCGGCGACGGCGGAGCGTGAAGCCGCGCGTGAGAGCGGAGACCGTTCCAGCGTAGAGCCGGCGCGGCCATCAAGTGAGACGTTCTCCACGAGCAAGAGCCGACCATGACCTTCGACCGGGCGGCGGAGAACGTCCCATTCTTGAATTCGCGATTCCAATCTCTTGTGCGCGCTGCGCGCATCCATCTGCTGGCTGCTAAACATTCTCGACGTCGCCGCACAGGAGATTTCTTGTTGATTGAGGGAGAAGTGAATGCGCGTGATTTGGAATTGAGGGCGATTAGAGTTTGCCGAGAGAGAAAGGAGCTCGGGCGGTGCGGAAGTAGAATGAGCGGGCGAGCGAACCCCAGGAACGCAATGACGAGACCGAGCAGATTGCGGATGGTGCCACTTCGCCTACCACAGAACGGGCTGCGCGCTTTCGAGGAGCGCTTAATAGCAAGAAAGCTCGATTTCTTGCTATGGGGATGGAACTACATCTGTGCGAATATGGTGCGCGAGTGGCTAGAGCCACAGGGACCACCCTCGCGCGGATTGCGTCCGCATGTTGATCGGTGGACAGTCCAAGATTGGGCGCAGGCGTTGGGAAGATGTGCTGGCATGCCAGGGCATCTCCTTTTCGACAGTGAGAGCATCAAGGTGACCAAGCAGGAAGAGGCGCAATTTGTGGAGCTGTTCAAGACCGGGAGGTCTACCAAGAATGGGTACAGGACCCGTGATTACAAGGATCGATTTCGCCGGACTTTGTCCGCGGCGCTGATGCAATTACTGCAGCCACACCGCGCCTGCTACATCACATTGTGGCAGGTCTCTTTTGTGGAGTGCGTCATCGAAGGAACTCCAATTCACTGGGCGAGCATCCTGCACAGGGTGATGCGACAGCACGCTTTTGAGGAGAAGGGGGGAACTCTAAACCATCTTTCTCCTTTCCTCATCAATTTTTATCGACAGCGGAATTGTTTGACAGCGGCGGAGCTTGAGCATTTTTCGCCATTGTCCGTCGACCATCCCGGGAAGTATGTGCGGGAGAATGAGGTCGACACTGATGCAGAGGAGTCACCGACTTCTACCCCATCAAGGCGGAGGGACGAAGGGAGAAACACTCCTGCAGCACGAGTGCCGCGGAAGCGGCGATGGAGAGAAGAGTCCGAAGAGGAGCAGCATCAAGAACCCTCTGCTCCCATTCGACCGCGGCCGCTGTACGAGTCATACAGCCGGCCGAAGCAGAAGGCACGCAGACTAGTGTTACCAGCCGACAGTGCGGACACGGCAACAATTGCGACGGAGAAAGGAAGTGCGTCGCCAGAGAAGCATGAGGAAGCGCGGACGACCGCAGGAGCAACGGGCCACGCTGCAACCTCGACGGGAGAGAGGCCGCCTACGGGCCAAGGGCCTCCGGAGTTACCACGTGCGTTGCGGACAGATGTTCCGTTTGCGCACAGACGAGACTCCGCGGACGGACGAGCCTCCGCGGACAGGCGATCACAAGTGGACGTGGATCTACGCTTACGCGTGGGAAGGAGCAGTCCGCCTGTGCACAGGACACCTCCACACGTGCCGCCTGTGCACAGGCAAGAATCACCCCCGTTCCAACGTAGGAAGGGGAAGGAGCCGGCGGAAGAACCGCCTACGAGACACCGGCCCTCGGGGCCAGACCCTCCGGCGCACCACGCGCCGCAATTTGCGCCTTCGGCGCCAGGGCCTTCGAGCCGAGGAGATACGAGCAGGGAGCGTGCGGAGGCCGCACCATCGGCGGGTAGTCCGCCGATAGATGCGCCTTCGGCGGTAGGGCCTATAGGCCAAGGGACATCGGGCGAGCGGCCCCCGGCCATGTCGCCTTTGGCGATGGATGTCCGCGGCGCTACGCCTGCGGCGGACAAGGCGCCGGCATTTGCGCCTGCGCACAGGCCGAGCACAGCCCCCACGGACCGATCAAGGGAGCAGCAACAGACGGAGGAGCGGACTGACTGTCCGCGGGATGAAATTTCGATGCGCGATGCGCAATCAAACCCCGCGCAGCCACCCTCCGCTCGATCGCCTTCGGCGGCGGGCGTCGGCGGCAGAGCGGACACGGTAGACGACCAACAAGCGAGCGGCGGGGATGCCGCACGGGCACATTCGCCTACCGCCTTAGACATTTTGGCGAAGAGCAGCGAGGCTGCAGCCGTGCCTTCGCAGGCAGCACACGTCGACGACGTGCAGCCCCACTCGGGGCAGTCGCCGACGCAATCAATGGCGACTGAAATTCTCCACTCGGATGATGACGACGGAGGCTCCACCGAAGAAATGTCAGGAGCAGAGGACACCGAGGAGGAGGAGGAGGAAATTGTTGGAGCGCCGGCGGCGGCGCTCTCTGAGCAGGTGATTCCGTTGCTGAGGTACTTGGATCGCAAGGTCGATAAATACGCCGACCCACTTCAGCCGGGATCTTACATCGAGTTAGTGCGCAGGCGGACTCGCACTAAAGTCCACACCAGCAAGCTGTTAGCTAGAGTGGACCAGGAGTTGAGGGAATTGAAGGAGAAGCATGCATGCTTGTGGGGTCAGTATAAACTTAATCAGAAATTCTACAAGTACTCCGAGAAGGTGAAGGATGAGAAACTAGACGAGCTCACCAAGGAGCAGGTGAAGGTCAAGGAAGCACTTATTTCTGAGCAGGCCCAGAATCGGATTTTGTCAGAAGAGCTCGTGCGACAGACGCGGTTGTTGGAACAATGTCAGCTCGCACGGCAGGCGGATGAGGAGTTAATCCGCAGGTTACAGTCAGAGTGTGGCGAATTGAGAGCGCAACGTGCTGAGGCCGAATCGCAATTAGTGATAATTGAAGAGGATCGCAGGAAGGAGGCGGATCGCACGAAGGTGGAGACGGCGAGGCGTGTCGCCCACTGTCTCAAGGGCTACGCCCACTGGGAAGTGAAGGCGCAGGAGAAACTCACACTGCGTGAGTTTGAATTGCGCGCAGCCGGGTTGTTGTCAGGCGACAGTAGGAGTCGGCGGAAGGTAGCAAAGAAGCTCGATGCTTTTCTGTCGAAGGCGCAGGATACCATGTCCGCCCTCGAAGTGGAGGTGTCCGCGGCGTTGCAGCGTTTGGGACTGCGCAGTCGAGCGGAAGATTGGCAGGGTAGGGAGTTAGTGCGCGGCATTCCGCCGCGCAGGAGACGTAGTACAGGTTCCGCGGAGTGTAGTGTAGCGTGGTTCCGTGCAGGCGTGTAGCGTAGTGCAGTGTAGTGCTAGGTAGGACTTAGAAGGTATAAAATAGTTCCAGGCGTTTTGCCTGGGGTTCTTTCCCATCAGAAGTGCAGATCAGGAACCCATTTCCTTTGCGTGTTTGTGTCCTTGAGTTCTGTCACCACGCACGAGGAGTTACAACTTAGCGTTCCGCATTTTGTAGCTGAAGGCCTTCGGCCGAATGTTCAGAGCTAGTACATTGGTTAGAGACTTGAGTAGTTCGGATCTGTACCTGCGGGTGACTGCCGATGCTCAGAGCCAGTGACTAGTTAGATACTTGAACAGTTTCGCCCCTACACCTTCGAGTGTTTCTTTCTGATTGTACTCCCTTGGGATTTTTCCCCTGAATGCCAAAGTGAAGTTTTGCTACTTCGTGTAAGCCTTGGTTGTAAATTCAGGTTACGCTGCAGCAGGTGCCTTGAGGGTAACCCCTGTAGTAGTTCTGGGAATGACAAGTGCCTGAGAATTCAAACTCTTCAATAGACTGTTGTTGTGTTACTGGAATGTTTCTCAGTGAGTCCTTCAGTGCGGACCTGTGTTCTCTGCGCGTTTTGTGAGTTGAGAGTGTTGTTCACCGCGTCTGAGTGACTTCGATCCGAAGTAGGCAGTCCAAACCGGGTTTCCTACACTAGCAGCAAGCTAGTGGAAGTGTTGTAAAAGCCGGAGTTGGAAGTCACTACCCGCAGCTTCGCAGAGTGTACTCTTGAGAGACTTTCCCCCTGAAATCTTGAAGTAGAGGTCCTAACGGATCTCTGGGTTGTGTTTCTGTAGTTTCAGGTGTGCGTGTGTGTGTTACGCTGCACTGTGCGACCTCCGAGTGCGCTCCGAGTGGACACTTGCAGTATTTCTGGGAGTGACAGTCGCCTGAGAATTCAAACTCCTCAATAGTCTGTTAAAACGTGACACTTTGTACCCTGTGTGTTCCTCTGTCCCTGTGGGTTCGACCTTTCTACCACTATATTGCAGTTTTAGCCTTTAGTGGGTTATTACAGGGTCTTTTACCTAAACACTGGAATAAAAATATCTCTCCCCGGAATTGAATATGAGGCCTAAGAAGAGATAATATATATTTCAGCTTCTATTCGAGCCAGTCCCTACGATTGCAGATTTAATGTATGTCATGTGTACTCCAACATGCCTTTCTAGAGGGTGGAGGAGAGTTTGTTATATGTAGCAAGGCGTCACTTTAATAAGTGTATTGTGAAAATAATCTGAAGTAAATATTTCTATTTACTGCTGAAAAAGTATCCGGTATTGTTGTATGAAAGGGAAAAATCGATTTCATTAATGAGTGGATGGATGCTGGGGTTATTCTTTGATAGTTTGTGTCTGATAATTGGGAAACCTTACGTGATTGATCATGTGTTACATGACATGCTTATCATTGTATGGCTTGATGTGTTCTACATATACCTTTTGCTGTTTGCTTCTGCCCTTGTTTTTCTTATGTTACATGCCCTTGTGGCATGTAGTTTTAGGAAATCGAAGATGCGATTTTCAGACTGGGATCCGGTCAGTCCAAATATAGTAGATTTCCACTCCAATATTTGTAACAACAGCAGGGAGGTCGAAGGACCCAATTGACCGAAGAAGACGATTTTGGTTTTACAGGGACTTCATCCCCTTGCTTTGATCTTCTTGAAAACCAGATATCCCGAGTTTATAATCCATTTGGGGATTCTGATCTAGCCATGTGAAGATAGATTGTGCCGTATTTCACGTAAGTACAAGAGATAATGTTACCTGAAACTTTGAACTTCATCCGAAGGTCCTTCTATTATATCCTGTTTCGGTCTTCTATCTGACTTGATGATTGTCTAATCATAACGCAGGTATGATCGTGAAATGGTTTTGCAAGAAGCTCTTTCTAGTCATGAGATGCATGGGCGTAATTAATTCTTCTTGAGTATACCATTGAACAGTTTTCTGGTGCTACATATAGATTTTTGTTATTACTTGTTCAGATCTTATTTAAAGCCCGCGCAGAATGATTGTACGAGCTAGAGAAACTGCGTTGTCACTATTAACATCGCCTACGGACGAGTGCAACTGCAGCAGTTGTAAGTTCTTCATATACTATCAACATCTTCTCTGTTACAGCTTGTAATTTTGCTGTAACAGAGATGATTGCTGGCTTTTGAAAGTGTTCTATAATCACGCAGGTCAAGGGATGTTCCTCGTGTTGACTGCTGTCACATTGTCATGAAAATTGTTCCCCTTGAGGGCGTATACAAATATGCTTGAAAACCGCTACGTGTGATATGCGAGCAATCAGCGCGGCAAGGACTTTTTCACCATGCTGACATGAACAATTGGCAGCCCATTCTTACCTTCATGTCAGGATAATCTGAACTCAATTGCTCAGTTTTTGACTCGGTAACTGAAACTTGAGTTGGGATGCTACGTATATAGGTTGAAGCCTCCACATTTCTGGGTGCGTTGACAGTTTAGAAGTTCTTTTCACATCTCCTTAGTTTCCGAAGCAGGCCGCTCTCCGTTCATAATTGCCTTATCAACGTTTGAAGCTCATTCACTGACTCAAATTATTCTAGAAGTTAGACCGGCGAGGAGACAATCCGCGTTGAGCAACTGAAACGTAGGACCCAGAAGACAGACACATAATCCAAACACTATCAGCAACTACAATATTTTTAGTACTTACGAAGCGGTGAATGACATTGAACTTAATATATGAGACAAACATAAAGTTTGAGAATATAATGAGATTAGAGTTGGTACACTGATAAAGAAATGATGAAATAATTAGACAATCACTGAAATCTGATTGATATAACCTGTTAGTAGAGAACATCGAGAAGAATCAATGTACCGCATGTATATTCTCTGCGAAACTCTTAACTCATGTTGTAAAAACTCAATTGGAAAGAGATTTTGCAGAAAATTGAAACTGTTGCAGATGATGATCAACTGGGTTATTGCAGATCATAGCATGACATATATGATAGTCAAATGATTATGTGAATAAAGGATTTGGTTTTTATGCGTATTCAACTTAACCACGATAAAACCCAAAGGCTTTGTGTTGCAGTTTAAGCGTAGTCTTTAACGCGTATCATTCTCTGACAGACAGCATCATATCAATTTGACGTCATAAAAACTGCGTACTGTTTTCTCTGTTATTATGCTGGAAATTGAAACATTTTAATCTTATAACACCATAGTGCGGCATACAGGTCGTCCTAAACTAATGTGAAAGTGGCTTATACCTTTACCTAAGATTGTTCACGCACATATGGCTACATATTATATTAACACACCGGGAATATGAGAAACTTCTAGACGGCAAAGTTACAACAGTTGCTCGCATCGCAAGTTCGGACAGTATGGTGATTATTACAGAACTTTATTCTCGAAAGCAAGGGCATATGATACCACGTTGATAATGTCTATTACGGACCAGTCAAGGGAAACAGAGTTATAGCTGCAACTGCAACCTCACTCGTCACTTTATAAAACATAAGACAATTGACTGCTCACCTATTGATGTTGATAGGCATGAACTGTAGATCCAGATATTCAGCCGAGCGTGCTGAGAAGCCCGCTCCTCCACATCTTGTACTTAGTTCTGTTCTCAAGCTGTTCGTTATACAATTAATTATCTTCCAATTCACTGTCGCAGATACAACACGTCGAAGAACCAACTTGGACTAACGTAGTAAAACATTTCGAGCAGCAAGAATTCTCAATCAGTGCACGAATATATAAGGGTTCTAGGGGACGGAAGCTCACAGAGAATGCATCACTGGGAATATGCTTTTGGCCACGCTTGTCCACAGACAATGTGTATGTGTATGTCTCTAGCATGTACATGAAGCCAATCTGGATTTGGGGTAAAAAACACAGTGACAGCCAGAAGGGAACTGTCTATCGAACCTCGTACGGAGAAGCAATCCCGTGCATACTTTTCTTACCTCGTTCCGTGCAAAACGTCCCTACAGACACATTACACGATTATGTGTTTGGTCTAATTGAACAGTCACTAATGAAATAGAAGCCATGTTACAGAAGCATGAGATTCCAAGATGATGACTACGTCATCTCTTGTCTTGAACGGGATAGAGCCATGATGAACTGAGTTCTATTTCTGTGGAAATAGAACTCGGATCTGGTTCCTTCCGACGTGGGCAATGCACGAGGATGAAGTGACTCCACGCCGAAATATGTTGTATTTCTGGCTGTTCCTGACAGGCCCTGCGGCTGTAAGAAAAGACAAAGTGTATTCTTCCCGCCTTCTTGGTAAGAATTTTCTAATCATACCCATAGTAACCGCGGATTTAGATGTAGTGGTACGCGCAGTCTCTCCGAAATACAGTTATGATTATCACAGAGCAAATCTCAGGCATCCGGACAGCAATCTATTAATGGAACCTTTTGACTTATTATGTTATCCATAACCTGAGTTTCTCTAGTAAGTATCCAATGATTGCATTAGCTTCGTTGTGTCATATACAAACATTTTGCGACTACAATTTTAAGGATCTGATTTGATTTGGGGATATTTTGCCTGGCTGAGAAACATCATGGTTCCAATATATATTGAGTACATAACAACACATATGGTAGATGTGACTAAGTCGGTGATTGTTATGATGGGAAGATACTGTGCAGGGTATATATATCCATTGGGCATTATCGGATTTGGAGATTATTCGACAGCTATTACCGTTCAAAACCCTCCACACAGCTCCCATTCATACTATTGCAGCTCAACAAGTTAGGTTGTTAGTGATCATTGGAGTGGTAAATAAAAATTGATATCAGGTACAATCGCCTTAAGTTTCTACATGTTTTCAAATGTAATGGAGTGAATCAATACTTGCCCATGCGAAAAGATTCTAGTTGACTGGCATGTTTGATCTGGAGTAACATAGAAGGTTCCTCCCAGAACGAAAAGGGGAAAAAAAGTTTGTGCGCTATGAGGACGTTCTAAATACAGTCCTCTCCTGGATGCAGGATCCTAAACCACGATGCAGTTCAGACATGTCAATGAAATGAGTGTAATGTCATTGTTAGCGAATGTCCTTCACAATAGTGTACTTATTTTGGTCCAAATAAAACATTAGGAACTAGTATCCAAGTTTTATTGGCATCCAGTAATAAATGACGGCAGGCTTGGGCACGGTCCGGTTAACCGGTTCAGAAAAAAAGTGGATCGGTTAAACGAGACCCACGATTAACCGGTTGACCTTCGGACCGAATCGTGACCAAGAAATGAACTACATTACATTATGACCGATTAACATCCAGTCCGCCCGTGGCCAAGCCTAAATAATGGGGCCTCATCGGGCAGACCGAAATTCCCAAAGCTGACCCAGGAGGTGGGCCACCACAGTGGCAGTAAAGGAGAAGGAAATGGGCATGCCATATATGGGCACAGATTAGTCGAATCCCCTGAAAACTGGGGGAGGGCATAAAGGACGAAACTCTCCGAAGGTGATTTTCTGTGAACGTGCAAACGCGTAGCTCGGCAGAGGTGAAAAAGTTGGGGATTTTCTCTCATCGACATGGCTCTCGCGGTTGGCTTGTGGACGAGCGCAGTTAAGCACAGAGTAGCAGCAAATTACGCAGTCTGTCCAATCCAAGAGTCCGCCCCGCGCAGTCACAGAAGCACACGAACCCGTTCGGAGACAATCCGAAACACCACCGCGCTGCATCAGCTGCCAGCCTCGGACCTGTACCTCCGGTGAAGTCCGCGGAATGCTTGTCGCGTAGGACCTAACCCTCACGCGGAGGAATTGACCGCCGCCGTGGTTACAATTCTTTGTGGACCGAGAGCTGCCGCAGCACCCATCCCACACCGACTGTAGAAAATCCGAGGACGTGTGGTTCCGAGATTTTTGCTCGTCGAAGCTGAGAGTTGGAGCTGATTCCAGATGGCTGGAGGGTACGACAGTAATCCGTTTGATGTGCAAGACGACGAAGTGAACCCTCTCTCTGTAAGACTTTTGGTAAGTTGGTGTGTATTTTCCTGCTCGAAAATTGTTGTAGACTTGTAGATCCAATCCATTCTTGGTCCACGTGCCCAGGGACAATCGTAAGAGCATAGATCGGCTCGTTGCTGCATTGATATGAGGAGAGGGGCACAGAGCAATGTTGAGGATCCTCAGCAGCGGCAGTTGTTCAATTTTGGGCTTGTCCTAGGACAGATGTGGACCATTTACTTATTACGACATAAATGGAGGACGGGCTGCCGCACCTCGCCTGGTTTTTTCACGCTGCTTTAGGAAAGAGTTGTAGCGCTGCCAAGTTCTTGAGGAGTCAATGGGCTCTACTTTTTCTTGGGTTTGAAGGTTTCCGGTGCTTCACGTAGAGGCATTATCTCTGGTCCATGCTCATTGTAACGACAGATCTGCGGATTGAAGGGTCTGGTTAGGGTTATTCGCATTACAGTCGAGGGGAGAAGAAGCCGGCATAGCTCTGGTTTCATGGTTAAGCAGTATCGGTTTGTAGCAGCAAGGTTTTCCTGTACCGAAGGGCCTATCCAGCTCAGTCGTTTAGTGGAGAAACTTTGAAAGTAATAAGTCAATAAATCATTGTGCTCCTTCGCATGTAAGCCCTCTGTAGATGCTGAGGACGAGTTTATCGCTTTCGCTTAGCAGTGTACTCTACTGACCTCAATTCAGCGGTGGAAACAAAATCGAAGTGTGACTGATACACTTCGGACTCGATATTGCTGACGTTCGTTGCAGCAACAAAACAGCGTGCCGCAGGCCAATTCAAGGGGTCTCTCTCCTCTCCGGCCTGAACCATTGAATGCAAGCGATGCTACAGTGGACATTCCTGGAGCAAAAGTAAGTTTGCCCCATCTACTTGATTAAAGCAATTTTCCAGTAAGTCGATTCGGACTTCCTTGGACGGACTTGTTGCAACGTGATATTGTCAATACAACTTTTGCCTGACTGAGCTATTCCATTCTGTTATCGTTTCTGCACATATCAGGAACTGAAGATAAAGGAGAGAGAATTGAAGCAAAGAGTAAGTTTGCCCCATCTACTTGATTAAAGCAATTTTCCAGTAAGTCGATTCGGACTTCCTTGGACGGACTTGTTGTAACGTGATATTGTCAATACAACTTTTGCCTGACTGAGCTATTCCACTCTGTTATCATTTCTGCACATATCAGGAACTGAAGATAAAGGAGAGAGAATTGAAGCTAAGAGAAGACGAGCTGAGAATGAATGAGCAGGTAATAGTTCGGATATGGAAGAACCTTTTAGTTGGGCGACTTTGAAATAAATAAAATTCTGATATCAAATATCCCGCTTCATCTTACAGAGTTTGCCTGTCATGGATTGAGTCATGAGCCTCTTCTGTATAGCGCCATTTATTCTTCCCGTAATCTGTAGAATTAAATCGATTGGAACTTCGACTTTCTGAGGTCGCGTTTTGGTGAATGGTGCATTATAACAGGAACTGAAGCGACTGGAAGAAGCTGCAGCCAGAGGTATTGACTCCGTTATTTCGTTGAAGTCGTTTAAGCAGGTCGCCTTGTCTCATGCACCTGTCGTGGTAAATCTGTGAACAGCCAGCGGGCTAGCTGCTGATTGGTAAGAGAAGCTAATACAGTGGTTTTGGCATCGTACCTAGCAATGTCGATACGGGGCTAAACTCTATTTATTTTACTGACGTCAGAACTGCAAATTGTGAATGTTCTTTCGCGTGATAGTCGATCGAGAGGCTCGTATCGAAGTATCAACATTTATGAGCATTGTGTGTTTGTTGCACAGATGGTATCTTGATCGAGGACAAGAATTGGCCCCCTTTCTTGCCGATTCTTCATCACGATATCCCCAGAGATATTCCACTTCACTTGCAGCGCATTCAGTACTTCGCCTATGCGAGCTGGCTCGGTATAATTTTGCGCATATGTTTTCCTTGCTTTTTGAGTGCTATCAATAGTCAGGTTCATTGTACGTTTCATACCGCATCTTTGTATGTAAGTCTTGTGTACCTCTCGAAGGTAAGATAATTTGTTGTTTTTGAAGCCAATGCCGGCTAGGAAGTACTTAGTTCACATAGTACGCGTAGAATGTCTTGCTCGTCTGTTATTAAACGGGACAGTTATTGTCTAGGAATTAAATCTAATGGGATCGTTGAAACTTAGTTGCATAAACGCTTTTTTTTCGGCCCTACATGCTAACTCACTTTTCTCTTGGCGTGGAGGCTCACCTGTATCGGCGATGAACCACACTTCGATTAACGAACCTTAGTTCTAGGAGTCTTGATTGTTCTAGATAACTATATTACAGGTTTGCTCTTGGTTCTGACGTGGAAATTTGTTACTGTGAGTGGTGCATGGACTTAAGGTTCTGTCTCACAGCAGATGGTGAGTGTTTGCCTAACGTAATGAGCTTTCTCTACAGCTATGCTCTTGTGTTTAACTTGGAACTTTATTGCCGTAACTGTGGCGTGGATAAAGGGTTCCCTTACTATAACCGACCCCTATGATGGTGAGTTGTTCCTATAATTGATTATAGGAAAGGAGTGACAGTTTTACTCTTTGCGATACGTCTTTGTCGCGCCGTGATGACAGCAGTTTTATGATTCGATGTGACTTTTTCTTGCAATGTGCTCTGTGCTTAAGTTCTTAAGTTACTGGTACACAGATCTGCAGATATGGGTCCGTGCCTTCGGCTACTTTATATACGGGGTCTTCGGGTCATATTTCTTTTGGTATCGGCCTGTGTACCGTGCCATGAGGTATTATTTTTGCGCTCATATTCATTTTTTCAAGAAAGTTTTGTTATCGTGTAATCCCACCCGTAGGACTGCGCTGATGAAGCCGTTGCTGTCGTTTGATAAATCAGGAAAGAGAGCGCTCAGAAACCCAGGGGGGTCTATATTGTTTACGTGATGGTTGGGATTTACATTTTTTATATTTTATTTCAAATTTCACATTTTGAATTATTTTTTTAAATTCGAAATAGTTTTCGCAAAAAACATCCATGATCATTCAAAATTTGGTTACACAATAATATATCAATAAAAACAATATATAAGCTCAATGACTTTGGATAATTTTCATACAATCATCATTTCTTTGTTATTCATTGTTTCATTCAAAAATTATCATATCCAAAGGCCCTGATGTTTTCTCAGCCATTTCGGCCAAGACTTCGGACACTCTCACCTATTGGGTCTCGTGCCCCCCGGGGCCACAAAGTGCGGAGCACGTATCCTTATAGTCTCGTGCCTTCGGCGACCTTAGGGTTCTGAAAACCTTAGGGTTATTTGTTTTTCGTTATTCCTAATTCAGCTATCAGATTCCTGAGACTCTCTCTAGGACCTCATGTACGGAAACACTCAGCGAACCTAGTCCAGGTAGTAGTGCGAGCTGCCGCGAACTCTGGAGTTCTTAGACATTCGGGAACCGCGACGCAACCCCATTTCACCCTCCCTGACTGGAACCGGAAATGACATCCGGTAATTGTGATAGAGCCCTTTCCAAGTCCTCTACCGTCGACAAAGTATAGTTTTAATACGAGCGACTCAATCAGCCTGCAAAAGAATCGAGGAAGGAAGCCGGATTTCTATGAATACTTTCTTTGATCTTTAACTGGTGTTTCTTCTTAACTTGCTTCTTCTTCCAGTTTGGCTTATCCAGAGAAATTGTCAGGTCACCTAGAGTAATTAAAGTGTGAGGCTGAACTTCACACGACGGGCATATGGTTTCCGAATGTGGTTTTGGGGGCAGCCAACAGAACACCTAGAGTAATAAACGTGTGGCCGAACTTCACACGAACTGGATATGGATTACTGGAAGCTGGTAACAGCAGAGGAACCAAAGCATCACTTAGGGCCAGAGGCGGGGTGAGGGCTGATCAAACCGATACATTCGAACAAAGGGTCCGAGTCCGAAGGAGACTTCTTTGGCTTTACAGAGTCAATAGCTCGGAAATTGCTTGACGATTTCAAAACACGAAGACCCGTCGGGGCCAAGGGGCAGGAGACTTTCCGAGAGAGGTGGTGCGCACTTTGGGCCAAAGAGTTTGGGTCGAACGTGCTTCCGGGGGCCTACGGACCTCGCTTTCTGCCTGAGACCGTGATGCGAGACTCTGGCACTAATGAGATGAGGTGCTGTTATGGCCAATCGGAATCGTTTTCGGGAAAGCATACCCTGCCTGCAGCTAACTCCGTGCCTTGCGCACACGGGAACGCATACTAAAGGACGCAGTCATGCCCTCTGCCTGCAGATGATCAAAAACGGCCAGGACGCAGGTTGGAGTGAAAATATGGGGCAGATTACCCAACACATTGGGGACTGCTACAGCCTGTAGGCGAGACCGACGAGGTCCAGCCACATGAGCGGACGAGGCGGGTTGAAAATCTGAAGACCCGTAGTACGCGTCTAAGACTTCGCTTCGGGTTGCAGCGGCGGAGAAGGGTAGGCAATGGGGCACCCGGTTATTTGAGTGAAGGCTTCTATTTGTTTAAAACTTAGTGATTAACTAGTAACAATGTCAGTTTTTTCTTAAAAGGATAGTAAGGAAATAGTCACGTAGCCTAGATATTATTGTAACATAAAATTTAAAGATGAAATGATAGATACTAATAATGTTGTTCTTTTGTTTTACATAATTAGCATTAACTATAAGAAGAAAATGTTATTTCTTTCCATAATTTATTTCATCATGATGGATATATAACACGACAAAGAAATATAATAAGTACAAAGATGATGATTCCAATAATAAGCTAAATAAGCTTGAATCTGTTCCGAAACGGACATACGGACACGGTCGGACCAGGCAGCTTTCTTTTTTTGGCCGTGGCAGATGTGCGTTTTACTTTACTTAAGCTTCAGCCCCATCGGCTGAAGTAGTCATTCGATCTTCACACGGGCTTGTTGGACTATTCCCAGATTTGAGTGGCCTATACCCTATCGGGGAGATAGCCTCCTTCGGCCCTCTCCCAGAAAGCTTTGGGGTTCCAAAAACACTAGAAGGAGAGGGCCGAGTGCCCGAAGGCCCCTAAGGTTCGGGTCTCGTGCCCTTTGGGCCTTTTGTGCTGCACTTACCGGGCATTCTGGCTCCAACTTGACTTCAGCCCAGATTGAAGACTTTAATTGATATATTTAATCATTATTCAATAATAACATGGTTAGTTAATGTGTCATTGTAAATTAATAAATTTATTTTATATCTATTAAGTACGTGAATATTTTATTTAAATTAATCAAATAACTACTTTGAGTAATTTCTATTTCAATTTTAAATAACTTAAGGTAGATATGAGTCATTTCTATTTTAATTTTAAATAACTAAAGGTAGATATAAATAATTGGGTACATCGAGGTTGAAGATTCATGACATGACAATCAAAAGTTGAAGTGTTGCAATAAAGATTGAACATAAAACTCCTAGTAACTAAAGGTAGATATGAGTCATTTCTATTTTAATTTTAAATAACTAAAGGTAGATATGAGTCATTTCTATTTTAATTTTAAATAACTAAAGGTAGATATAAATAATTGGATACATCGAGGTTGAAGATTCATGACATGACAATCAAAAATTGAAGTGTTGCAATAAAGATTGAACATAAAACTCCAAGTAACTAAAGGTAGATATGAGTCATTTCTATTTTAATTTTAAGTAACTAAAGGTAGATATAAATAATTGGATCTATCGAGGTTGAAGATTTATGACATGACAATCAAAAGTTGAAGTGTTGCAATAGAGATTGAGCATGAAACTCCACAATGCACAATGTTTGATGAATGAATTCCTTTTGTGTTTCTTACACTAATTACATACTCATGAAATCAGTATGAATTATGTATATTAGTAAATTTCATACAATTTTTTTTGGGAAAAAAATTTGGATATTTTTTTTATATCTTCTAATAGTGACAATAAGAATGTAAAATCACTTGTAATATATCTCAAACAAGCTGAAATAGATCATTGAGATTTTAGCATATCTCAAGATTCATATAATATAGTTATAGAAGAAGATGAATCAGAACTCAAAAAGATGAGATGGAGAGTATGAAAATTATATTCTACACAAAAATTTTGCAATTCATATCTTATTTGTGATGACTTTCATTTTTAGGTAAATTTTTGAAACATCTGACAACATGACGGAATTTGATACAACAACAATGCGGTTGTTAACATCTGACAACATGATAGACTTTGATACAACAACAATACGGTTACACAAAAAGCCAGTGAGAAGTGAGTAGACTCCATTTGATGTAATCTTCATTAATAAACTTTTGAAAAAAGAAACAAAGATGTATATCTTTATACATAAAAAGAAACGTGTTTGATTTGCAATAAATATAATTTGGTAAAGATAACAATTTATTATGAAAATAAATTTTCAAATAATATATATAAAGAGTGAGAGAAAATCATCTCAAACAAATTTAGAGTATTCATGTGTAAAAATTCTTTCATATATGAAAAAGAGAAAAATTTCAACAATTTAAAATTTTCAATGTCAAAAATTTAAAATATTAAAATGTTGAATATGAATTGGAAAAAAAAATGAAAGATTATGTGAAAATGTGTTTAAACTATGAATACGATAAAAATCCTAGCTTTCTAGAACCATGATGTGTGATCGCATGATATGTTATAAGAATCAACCCGTAGTTTACATTTTTGGTTCCGTTATCGGACTTCAATCTAGAAGACTAAATGTTAAGGATTCGGTTTTTAACTCAAAAAGAAATGTCCATGAGAGATTATTGGAGGTAACACTGTGCAATAACTGAATAAAAAACATGTTTGACAATACGGAATCTTTTTTTTATCCAGTTGTCTCAAATAATATATTTGAATTAATTTTGCTTTGTTTTGTTCACTTGACCATGTAGGTTAGAAATAAAAAATGATTCCATAGATAGAAAAACATGTATAAACATATTTTCAATTTTTTTATAGTGATTTTAGAGTGGAACCTAAAATATGTTTCAATTTTTGTTTCAAGTCTGAATTATATATATGAAACAAAAAATATATATCTAGAGACAAAATTTAATTATTTTTAAATTTGAAAATACGAAATCAAGATAAGTGAACAAAAGTTTTGGATTTTTTTATTTGTAATTTATGCCAAATAAATAACGTTTATGAAAATATTTTTTATAAGGTGAAATCTTTGAAGTGAAATTACCTTATGGAAAAATATGTGAACAAGATGGTTGGAAGATTCATTCATCCAAAGTGACTCAAGGTTACAATGTTTTAGTTTCTTTAGATTCTAATACGAAAGAATTCAAGACAGAGTTTGAAAATAGAATAATAAGTACATCCCCAAACGCCAAACTTGTTTTTGTTATGTAAAGTAATGACATAAAGTTGTTAATTGTTCCCTGCGGAACAAGTATAATAAATTTAGAAACCGACAAATTTGGTAAATTTGAAACTTCACTTGGGACCATCATCGTCACATGAATCTCAAAGCGCGACATACAATGACATTGTCGAATGATTGAACAACTGGCGGTACACGAATGTAGCAAAGTGAAGGCATTTCTCTAATAATTTGTGGAAAGATTTATTTGTGACAAGTATAGTGCTAAAACGAAGAAAGTAACCTCGACTAATTCAAGCTCAAATTTATGATGGAGATAATCTTTCGGATAATGGAGAAGGTAAATTTATTGTGTGTTTAAGAAGAAAAAATTATAGTTATATTGGATGAGCAAATTCTTTTTTGTTTTTTTAATAAATTATTCAAGTATGAAATTAGTTTTATATGTTATATTATGAATTCATATATAAATTTTCAAAAGAGAAAAAAAATTAGTTAGAAATGAAAAAAATTTTGGTGTTTTATGGGAAGAAGAATGTAGAAGCTTTTGTTAGGGACTTCAAAAAGTATTGTATAGGAAATAATAAGAGCAAGAAGTACGAATGTACTATACTTTTGTAAGATTTTTTGGAAAATTTTGCTCTCAAGTGATATAAAGAGTACAAGTGTGAGCACTTGGATGAGTACAATTGAGATTCATTGACTTAGTACCTCATTGAAAACTTTTTTCTCAATGAGAATTACAAAAAATTGATGTGTGAAATTATTATCTTGAAACAAGGAGAGAACTAGAATATGAGGATCTATGTAAATAGAACTAAGAATTTGGAGTTCAAATTTCACATGATGTTAAGGAAAGGTGGTGTGGCGCATAGTATTTTTGCATAAAGAAGTAAATTTGAAGTATATTTGCTGTAGAATATATACATATAGGTTCATAGTCGTAGAAGTTAGGGGATTTAACAAAAATTGGATGACTAGTAGTAAGTGCTATGGAATTTGTCTTCGGCCGAAGATCTTTGGATCTTCAGCGCAGACATCTTCGGCAATGTAATAGACGGATTTTTGGCGAGAACTATTTGTCATCATTCGAATTGTCAGAGGTAGAACAAGAACTTCTTGCATTGCAAGTGCCAATTCACGCGTGTGAAGATGTGGTAACACACTTTTTGTTTTTTTTGCAGAATTTAAACAATTTTAGAAAACTAGTACCAAAGCAGTGTTTGTAGCTAGAGAAGGGTACGCTAAATAGAGTGGATTGATGAGATCGTCACGAGGGCACAAAGAATCACGTAGTCGGATGTACCAACGCCAACGTCTTCGGCGCCTTCGGCAAAGACTTCTTTTTGAGGTGTCTCTACTCACGCGCCTCTAGCGTACAAGGAAGCTACGCTTCCGGCGCAGACACCTCAGGAGGAGGTTTTGCTAAAGACGTCAGGAGAAGGGCCCGGACCTCTAAAGGCATCCGACCATGAGTGCGCCTTCGGCGAAGCGCCGCTAGCGCGGAAAGGGAAAACCTTCATAACAATCGGGATACACGGTAGATCCAGTTGGTTGAAGTTGCATTAGAAAGAGCTCGGGACGCTCGTTCTAACGAGCCCAAGAGCGCCGGAGATGGATCAGGAATGGAGAAGTTATGAGCGTCGGAAAACTCGTAGCCGGACATGCGCCGTTCGCGCTAGGGTTCACAGCCGGAAAGGATTCCCGTACGCCCTCGGCGATGCGCCTTCGGCGGAATCACGCGCTCACAGGAGGAAACCAACTCAGAGTCGGAAGCGCCTTTGGCGGCTGTTCATGGAAGGAAAGCGCCGGTCGGATGTACGCCTCCGACGTGGCGCTGACGGCCGGATGCGCTGGCACGAGTTGCGCTGACGGATATGCGCTGGCAGCAACGGACGAGGCATAAAGGACAAAATAGGCGGTACGACTGCGCGCCGGCGTAATTCGCTCCGGCTGGATGTGCGCCTCCAGCAAGGCGCCGACGGATAATGAACGCACCAGCGGCGACACGCCTCCGGAGAAGGGCGGGTTAGGAAAAGACAACAGGGCCGACGTATACCCTGCAGCGGACTCGAGTCCGGAAGGTGGCGGCGGCGGGAGAATTCAACGTTTAAGCATGCGAATGCGCGCAAGGCGGAGACGTGAATTCGCGCATGCAAAGGGCGAACCGTTAAGCCGTATAGCCGGCTGCGTACGTTGCAACCAGTAAGAACGTTGGACGTTCTTGAAATCGGAGAAGAAAAGACTGCGCTCCAGTCTCATTCTCTCATTCTTGACTTTGCAATTTCCAGTTCCAAGATTACGCGCAAGGGCGGAGCGACCTGCAGTGAGAGTAGAGAGTGCGGAGACGAGTTGCACAAGGATCTTGGCGGACCTCGAAAGAATTGGGAGTAGCGATCTTGAACGAGCGCAGAGAGAGTGAGCAGTCAGTGCTTGAGTGGCCGACGCGCAGTGGCGATTGTGAGAGAGTGAGCGAAAGAACGTTTGTGTGTGCAGGCAACGCAATGTCGAAGGTTCCCCAACTGCGAGTGTCTCCACTCAGGGTGCCGCAGATCGGTCTACGCGCATTTCAAGATGTGCTGACGAGGCTGAAGCTCGATTTTCTCCTCTGGGGGTGGAATTGGACGTGTCCGGAGATGGTGCGCGAGTATCTGCAAGAGAGACACAAGCCTTCTCGCGGATTTCGCCCACACCCAGAGAGATGGGAAATTTGCAATTGGGCGCAGGTGTTGGGCAGGTGTGCCGGCGAGGAAGGGGATCTCCTCTTCGAGGCCGATAGCGTGAAGGTGTCCCAGGAGGAAGAAGTCTCTTACAATGAGCTCTTCAAAGTGGCCAGACATCCCAAGAACGGTTTCCGGACTCGGGATTACAAGGATCGATTGCGGAGAAATGTCGCGACAGCATTGCTGCAGATATTGCAGCCGACCAAGACCGCTTACATGCATGGTTGGCAGGTAGAGTTCGTGGAGCTAGTGTTGTCAGGAGCTCCGGTGCATTGGGCACGGCTCCTGTGGAAGGTGACGCGCCAACATGCGCAAGAAGAGAGGGGAGGAACGCTCAATCATCTATCGCCTTACTTAATCGTGTTTTACCGGGCGATGGGATGTTTGACGAATGCTGAGAAAACTCGGTTTCCGCAGCTGAGCCGGTCTTATCCAGGTAGATATTCGAGGGAGGCCGAAGTAGACACGGATCCGGACGAGGAACCTGCCAGTACGCCTCCGGCTACGGCTCCAGCCAGAGCAGCAGAAGAACGTCGAAGTGAGCGCATTCCGCGCAAGCGGAAGTGGGATGAGAGACCTGAGGACAGGCAGCCGGAAGTACCAGCTGCGCCGACTCGTGGTCGGCCCACCCCCGAGCCTCATAGTCGACCAAAACAGAGGGCACGCAGGATGCCAACTGTTACTGAGGAGACCAGGCGAACTCCGACCCGGCGGAATCTCACACAGGAAGAGATAATCGCTCAGGTTCTAGGGAAGACGGCAGAAACCTCTGCACAGAAGGCACCACGGCCTTCGGGAGGAGATGGACGGACTGACAGCCGGCCGACTGCGAGTCGGATGACTGAAGGTCGACAGACGGAAGGAAGGCCAACTGAACGGCGCGTTGAACCGGACAGCAGGCCGGAAACGGAAGAGAGTTTGGCTGACGAGCCAACAATCCTCAGAGGGTCGTCTTCGGCGGAAGGCACTTCTGGAAGAACGCCCCCAACAAGCAGGCCAAGTGGAGTCAAGACGCGCAGGGTGTATCCGACTCCCAGTCGGACAACTGCTGGTCGGCCGACTGCGAGTCGGACAACAGAGAGTCAGCCGGATTCGCCGACTGCGAGACGGATGGGGCCAACGACCAGTGTGCGGACGCCTTCGGCGGACGCACCTTCAGCAAGGACACCTTCCGCGCAGATTGCGCCGGAAGGACAGGCAGCAGAAGCGGGCGGTGCAAGAGTGACAAAAGTCACTGCGGCGTCGACCCCTTCACAAACCGAAGATCGAGCCGGAACAGGGGCTCAAGCAGTGGGATCTCCCACTGCCCTGGATATTTTAGCAGGCAGTGGAGCAGCAGTCGCAGCAGAAGCTGCTGCGCGCCACAGTTCCAGGGAGTCGCCAAGGGATTCAGTGGCGACTGAGATCCTCGAGACTGAGGATGAGACGAGCTCGGAAGAGCAAGAAGAGGATTCGGTGCAGAAAACGCCAACAGGGGTGCTGTGCGAACAGATAGTTCCACTCCTGCGATATCTGGATCGCAAGACATCCAAATACGCAAGTGCCTTAAAACCGCAGTCTTATGTGGAGACAATCAGGCGAAGGACGAGGAGCAAGGTGGCAAGGTGGGCCTCTAGATGCGGAGTATATGTGGATAGGAACACCGCCCTCCGACAACACCTGGCGGTCACCCAGAAGCTGTACCAAGCCTTGCAGCAGCAGAAGGAGGATGCGGCGACGAAGAGTCAGGCGGAGGCCGAACTAATACGGGCAAAGATCGAGTCGGAACTGCAGGAGGAGCGGAGACAGAACGAAGTCCTAGCAGCCGAGCTTGCGCGCCAGACGCGCGCCTTAGAGGAAAGTCAAAGAGCCCGGAAGGAGGATGAGGAGTTGTTGTGCAACTTGCAAACCGAGTGCTCGGATTTGAGGACACAACGTGCGGATTTAGAAATGCAACTGGCAGAGGTGGAGAGCAGCTGCAGGGCACGAGGAGAGTTGGCGGCACGGGTGACTCGTTGTCTAAACGGATACACCCATTGGGAGGTGGCAGCTCAAGAGAGGGTTACACTCCGGGAGTTCGAGCTTCGGGCGGCGGCATTGACGGAAGGTGACAGTCGGAGTCGGCGGCGAGTGGCAAGAAAATTAGAAACTTTCTTGTCGGGTGCGCGCGACACTATGGCGCACTTGCAGTCGGAAGTCACTGCAGCACTCCGACGCCTGGGGTTACGCAGCCGGTCGGAAGACTGGCAAGGTAGAGATAGTACGCGGAGCAGTCCGGCGCGCAGGAGGCGCAGCACCGGATCTGCTGAGTGCAGTAGAGTAGTTTGGTTTCGCGCAGATGCTGCGAGTGGTAGATAGGATAGCGTAGTGCTAGTTAGGATCTTTTGAGAGTATAAAGTAGATCAAGGCGTTTTGCCTTGGGACTCTTCCAGTTTCGGAAGTGCAGATCAGGAACTCACTTTCTTGGCGTGTTTGTGCATTTTGGTCCTGGCACCACGTAGAGAAGCTGCAGCATAGCGAAGTTACCGTATGTTGTAGTTGAAGGCCTTCGGCTGAATGTTCAGAGCTCGCACCCGGTTAGAGACTTGAGTAGTGCGGATCTGCACCTGCGGGTGATTTCTGATGCTCAGAGCCGGCTGCGAGTTAGAGACTTGAACAGTTCCCCCTTACTCCTTCGAGTGACATATCCTGATTGTACTCCTACGGGAAGTTTCCCCTGAATGCCAATGTGAAGTTTCATTACTTCGTGTAAACCTTGGTTTGTAATTCAGGTTGTGTGTGTGTTACTGGATCGTGTTTTCAGTAAGTTCTCAGTCGGGTCTGCACTCCCTGCGTTTTGTGTGATAGTCGAGGGTGACGTCCACGGCGTACGTAGAGGCTTCGTTCCGAAGTGAGAAGTCCAGTCCGGGTACCCCCGCTAGTTCCTGGCGGAAGGGCAGTAAAAGCCGGAGTGGGAGGCACTTCCTGCAGAACCTCTGAGTGAACTTGCGAGACACTTTCCTCCTGAAATCCGAAGCGGAGGTCCTGACCGACCTCCGAGTTGTGCTTTTTGCCAGTTTCAGGTGTGTGTGTGTGTGTGTGTTGAGTGACCAAGCTGTACCGTGCATCCTCCGAGCATCCTCCGAGTTGAGTTCCTCCTCCGAGTCGAGCCTCCGAGTCGAGCACTACAGTATTTCTGGGAGTGACAGTCGCCTAGAATTCAAACTCTACCAAAAGTCTGTTAAATGTGACACTTTTACTCTGTGTGTTGCCTCTGTCCCTGTGGGTTCGATCTTTTTACCACCATACTGCAGTTTTAGCCTTTGGTGGGTTATTACATAAGGAGCCGACAACTTCTTTTTGGCGCCGCTGCCGGGGACAGTGCGTCAACACCAGAAACCTTGAGCAGCAATGCTCGGTGAATGTCGACGAGCGATAGTGTGGGAAACCTGAGTGCGAGAGCCACACGGAAACTCCGTCGAGATTCAGAAAAAGCCGTGGAAACAAAACGGCGAACTAAAAAGAAGACTCCCGGTGAGGACTCTGCAGAAAGATCGCCATCACCGACTACTGGAAGACAAAGGTGTTCCAGTTCACCTACCGAGAGCATTGAGCTAACGATTCTATTGGACATCCCTCCGACAGGAACTCTTCCTGAGTTTGGCCAACCTAGGATCAGTCCGTCGACAGGATCACCGATGGCAGAACATCAAGCCAATCTCCGCCAGGTGTTTTCCCAACCTACCACCAAACATTCGTATCCAAGATACACGGGAACGGGCGACGACGATGATGCAGATTCATACATAAAGCTCTTCGAGTCTGTCTCCATCGCCAATCGTGAGACCAGTGATGAAGACAGATTACGAATCTTTCCTAGCCTGCTACGCAAACGAGCGCGTAGCTGGTACAACCATGAGAGCACCGACCCCACTGGCATCCGGACCTGGGCTCAGCTCAAGGAAAAGTTTCTGAAGCGGTTCCGCGAACTCGGATATGACAGTCGAGTTCTGACCCGGCTTCGAAATCTTCGACGCGAGCGGAAGGAGAATCTTCGAGACTACACTGAGAGATTCCAAGACCTCCTAGATCGAATTCCGAAGACAGGCCCGGGAGAACCGTATTCGGTACAACAGGCAGTGGATTGGTATGTGACAGGGCTCCCAAGAGAAATGGAGACCTTCTGTAGGAGAGGCAAGACTGACACAATCCAAGATGTGATAGCTTCCGCGGAGACCTTTGAGACGTCAACCCTTGACACTCGAAGACGCGACCGACGGTCGACGAAGAAGAAGTCGCAAGGCGGACGTCGGAAGAGAAGGAACTCGCCTTCCTCGACAGAAGAATCAAGCTCCTCCGAATCAAGTTCTTCCTCGGAAGAGGAAGAGGACTCGTCATCTTCAGAAGAAGAAAGACGGAAGAAGAAACGCAGTGCGATCAAGAAGAAGGATCGAGGTAAGGGAATCCCAGTGAAGACTCAAGGGGACATCGCAGCCAAGGTAGACAACCTGGTGAAGAATTTTGCGGACCTGAAAGTTCATGTAGTGGGAGGCCAAGACCGACGTAAATCACCTGCAAGACAACGAGCGAATCTCTGGTGTACTACGTGCGGACAGGTGGGACATGCCAACACGGAGTGCATGTCCGCGAGGCCATCTTACCCAGTGAATGCGGTCGAATGGGCACCACAGTGGGAGAACCCCGTGTATTATGCTGAGCCGCCTATGTATTATGCTGAGCAGGTGGAGGACACCGCCTACTCGGTACAGACAGCTCCAGCTACAACTCCGAACCCACCGGTGCATATACCGCGCTTTGTTCCGAGGGAAATGGCGGGTACACTCCCACCAAGACGCATGGCACCTCCAGGAAATCACACAGGAAATCACCGACCTCGACCACAATTCGATGGTTGCTACAACTGCGGAGACATGGGGCATTACGCGCCAAGTTGTCCCCACCCGAGGAAGCCAATGGGGTATGCACCATTGTGCAGCAATTGCAAGAAGTCCGGACATACAGCAGCTGAATGTGACCAGCCCCAAATCCCTAGGCCAGCCGTGCGTTTCGTATCAACACCTGGCAAGGAAGAGGTGCAGGTCAACCAGGTAGAACTGAGTCTGGACCCAGCTGAAGGAGACGAAGTATGGCCAGAGGAAGAAGTAATGTGCGGCCGGGTAGAAACCCGAAGTTCGAAGAGGAGAGGAGAAGGCCATGAGGACACTCGCCGCCTCGAGCGTAGGGAAGAGAGGAGGAAGTCTAAAGAAGTTAGAGAAGGCCAAAGGAGAACGCCAAGTACACCTCCGGCTATGAGAAACACCCAGCCGGAGCAGAACTCAGAAAAGGCGGACAGGTATTCAGAAGAGTTCCGGACTCGAGATTACCTTCCGGACATCAAAGATGAGGTGAGTCACCTCATCAAGGAAGCACTGGGCGCCGGAATGACATCCGACGACCGGAAGGCAGTTAGGCCCCCTACACCCCTTCCGACCGCGAGTACAGGGAAACTTCCGGCCGTGACTTCCAGCACTCCCTACGACATAGTGAAAGACATGGGGAGCCAGAGGGCAAATATTTCCTTCCACCAGTTGTTGGAAGACAATAAGACGTACAGGAGGATGCTGATGCTTTCGTTGCGCCGACCACGCAAACCCCGAAAAGAGAAACTTCCGGCTGTGTACAGAGTGGAAGGAGGAGACCTGGGACCTCCAGAGATCGAAGTAGAGATCGGAGGCTGCGTCATTCAGAAGGTACCAGTGGACTCCGGCTCGGGCGTGAATATCATGACCGAGGAGACAGCGAACTCCTTGGGGTTCCAGACCTTCGAGCCTACATCCCGAGTATTGCGACTGGCCGATCAAACACGCAGAATGCCACTAGGAATGTTGAGCAATGTGAGAACCAACATTGGAGGAGTGGACTTTCAACTGTCCTACATAATACTGCAACCTCTGATGAAGAAAGGTTATGATGTGCTGCTTGGCAGACCGTGGCTATACGAAGCCAAAGCAAGGTGTGACTGGAGTAGGAAGAGATTACAGTTCCGTAGCCCTGCGGACCCTCCGACTGTCATTACCGTACCGTGGACCAAGGTACCCCATGAGGGCGAAACACCTTCCACCACCTCCGGTTACACAACCGGAGGGGAGACCAGCTCAACATGCACTTCAGAGACCGAAACGTCGGAAGACTTTGTGGGCTACGTCACTTGCTGCTCCATTGAGGAGGAAAGAGACGAGGTGTATCCGGATGAGGAATAGCAACTAGCAGCCGGACTGGGCAGAAGCGAAATCAGTCACACAGAGGGGATTGTTGACCCGAGTGATTGCTGCGAACTGCAGCTCAGTCCAGGTAAAGGCTTGAAGGTGTCAAGCCAGGTACAAGGCGAAGAGTTGAACAGGGTACAGGCGTTTCTTCGCCAGTATGAGGATGTCTTCGCATGGAAGATTGAAGACATGAAAGGCATACCTGCAAGGTATGGAGAGCACAGGATCGACTTGTTGGACGAGGCAGTTCTGGTTCGCCAACGCCAATACAGGCTCAACCCAAAATATTCATTATTGGTGAAGGACGAAATCGATAAGTACCTGAGCGCAGGAATCATCTACCCGGTACTTAGTAGCGAGTGGGTGTCGCCTATCGTGATCGTGCCCAAGAAACTGACGGGTAAGATCCGGGTGTGCCAGGACTTTCGAAAGCTAAACGCAGCAACGAGGAAGGACCATCACCCTCTTCCTTTCACGGACTCTATTTTAGACCATGTAGCAGGGCATGAATGCTACAGTTTCCTAGACGGATTTTCCGGCTACAACCAGGTGTCCATCAGGGAACAGGACAAGGACAAAACAACCTTCACAACCGACTGGGGAACCTATGCTTATCACAAGATGCCGTTCGGTCTGTGCAACGCGCCAGCGACGTTCCAGCGGATGATGACAAACATCTTCCAAGAGCACCTGAGGAAGTTCCTAGAAATTTTCATCGACGACTTTTGTGTCTTCGGTAAGAGGTCGGAGCACCTTAACCATCTTCGGCAAACGTTCGACAGGTGTAGGGAAAGCAGCTTGTCCTTACACCCTGAGAAATGTTTTTTCTTCATGACCAGCGGAATCCTGCTGGGGCACCGAGTTTCGTCCGATGGCATTGCAATGGATGTAGAGAAGGTGAAGATTATTCTCGAACTGCAGCCGCCAACGAATCTGCGTGAGTTGAGGGCCTTCCTTGGCCATGTAGGTTATTACAGAAGGTTCATAAATATGTACGCCATCTTGGCAGCCGATCTGACGAAGCTGCTTAAGAAGGATGAACCCTATGTGTGGGGCAAGGAGCAACAGCTGGCCTTTGAAACGCTCAAAGCCAAACTGACGACTGCTCCGGTTCTGAGAAGTCCGGATTGGAACAGACCTTTCCATGTCTATGTAGACACGTCGGCGTTTGCAATCGGGGTGGTTCTCAGTCAGAAGGACGACAACAAGAAAGACTACCCGATTTACTTCGCGAGTCGTCAGTTGTCAGCAGCAGAGAAGAAGTACACGACAACTGAGAGGGAGGCGTTGGGAATGGTGTACTCCTGTAAGAAGTTCCGACATTATTTGATCTGCTATGAGTTCGTGTTTCATGTAGATCATTACGCCTTACAGCACCTAGTGAAGAAGGCGGATCTGTCCGGACGAATTGCCAGGTGGGTACTACTGCTGCAGGAATTCACCTACACTGTACAGACACGGAAAGGCGTTCACCATGAGAACGCGGACTACCTCTCCCGACTATGGACCGAACCAATAGAGGAGGAAGTAGTGGATGATTTTCCCGACGAACAACTTTTTCAGTTGTCCGCCAGCCACGAGTCCAGGTACGCGGACTTATACAGGTTTCTGCTCACACTCCAATGTCCGGAAGGATTGGATGCGGAGCAGCGCACAGTCTTCGTTCATAAAGCGGGACCTTACCAGCTCCAACAAGGGGTCTTGTTCAAGAAAATGGCAGACGAGAGGTTGTGAAGATGTCTAGAGGAGTCTGAAGTACCGCGAGTTGTCAAAGCCATGCACACAGAAGACGCTGGTGGTCACTACGCCACCAGAAACACAGTGACCAAAATTGTGAATGCAGGATACTGGTGGCCGACGATGTTCAAAGATGTACACGACTACGTTCGCAAATGCGACAGCTGCCAGAGGACGGGAAGGCCGACTCCGACCACGAGATGGCCTCTTACACCAATAATGCCATTGGCACCATTTGAAAAGTGGGGGATCGACTTCGTGGGACCAATACAACCTGTCACTAAAGGCACGCGCAGGCGCTACATATTGGTAGCAACAGACTATGCGACCAAGATGGTGGAGGCAGAAGCCACAAGGCACGACGACGCAGCCGCAGTAGCACGGTTCCTATTCGAATCCATCATCACCCGCTACGGGTGCCCACTAGAAATAGTCAGTGACAGAGGAACGCACTTTCTGAATCAGGTGATAGAAAGTTTGACGCGGCACTTCCAGATTAAGCATCGGAAGACTACTCCATACAACCCCAAGGCAAATGGTCTGACAGAGAAGTCCAATGGATTACTCTGTAAGATACTCCTCAAAGTGACTGTAAACCATGCTCATGACTGGGATACCAAGCTACCGGCCGCCTTATGGGCATATAGAACGGCAGAAAAAGTCACCACCAGGCAAACACCTTACTTCCTAGTTTATGGGCAGCATCCGATCTTACCCATCGAATTCGAGATACCTACCAAGAGGACCTTAGATCAGAGAAGGCTGGACGCGGAAGAAAGTCAGGCATATCGACTGCAAGAGGTAATGGCACTGGAGGAAAGACGTCAAGAGGCCGAAGATCGGACAAAGCAATTACAACTCAGGCGGAAGGAGAAGTACGATCGAAGGCTCAAACCAGTACTGCTGGAGAAGGGCGATTTGGCTCTGCTATACGATAGCAGACATGCTAGATTTCCAGGCAAGCTCCACTTGAGGTGGATGGGACCTTACAAGGTGATAGAAGTTTTTCCAAATGGATCCATCCAACTCGCAGAACTGACGGGAGAATGGTTAGGCACCCGCGTGAACGGATGGCGTCTGAAGAAATACCACGTGTAAATGTTCGCGTGGGCGCTCACAATTGAGGAGGGGGGCATGTGGTAACACACTTTTTGTTTTTTTTGCAGAATTTAAACAATTTTAGAAAACTAGTACCAAAGCAGTGTTTGTAGCTAGAGAAGGGTACGCTAAATAGAGTGGATTGATGAGATCGTCACGAGGGCACAAAGAATCACGTAGTCGGATGTACCAACGCCAACGTCTTCGGCGCCTTCGGCAAAGACTTCTTTTTGAGGTGTCTCTACTCACGCGCCTCTAGCGTACAAGGAAGCTACGCTTCCGGCGCAGACACCTCAGGAGGAGGTTTTGCTAAAGACGTCAGGAGAAGGGCCCGGACCTCTAAAGGCATCCGACCATGAGTGCGCCTTCGGCGAAGCGCCGCTAGCGCGGAAAGGGAAAACCTTCATAACAATCGGGATACACGGTAGATCCAGTTGGTTGAAGTTGCATTAGAAAGAGCTCGGGACGCTCGTTCTAACGAGCCCAAGAGCGCCGGAGATGGATCAGGAATGGAGAAGTTATGAGCGTCGGAAAACTCGTAGCCGGACATGCGCCGTTCGCGCTAGGGTTCACAGCCGGAAAGGATTCCCGTACGCCCTCGGCGATGCGCCTTCGGCGGAATCACGCGCTCACAGGAGGAAACCAACTCAGAGTCGGAAGCGCCTTTGGCGGCTGTTCATGGAAGGAAAGCGCCGGTCGGATGTACGCCTCCGACGTGGCGCTGACGGCCGGATGCGCTGGCACGAGTTGCGCTGACGGATATGCGCTGGCAGCAACGGACGAGGCATAAAGGACAAAATAGGCGGTACGACTGCGCGCCGGCGTAATTCGCTCCGGCTGGATGTGCGCCTCCAGCAAGGCGCCGACGGATAATGAACGCACCAGCGGCGACACGCCTCCGGAGAAGGGCGGGTTAGGAAAAGACAACAGGGCCGACGTATACCCTGCAGCGGACTCGAGTCCGGAAGGTGGCGGCGGCGGGAGAATTCAACGTTTAAGCATGCGAATGCGCGCAAGGCGGAGACGTGAATTCGCGCATGCAAAGGGCGAACCGTTAAGCCGTATAGCCGGCTGCGTACGTTGCAACCAGTAAGAACGTTGGACGTTCTTGAAATCGGAGAAGAAAAGACTGCGCTCCAGTCTCATTCTCTCATTCTTGACTTTGCAATTTCCAGTTCCAAGATTACGCGCAAGGGCGGAGCGACCTGCAGTGAGAGTAGAGAGTGCGGAGACGAGTTGCACAAGGATCTTGGCGGACCTCGAAAGAATTGGGAGTAGCGATCTTGAACGAGCGCAGAGAGAGTGAGCAGTCAGTGCTTGAGTGGCCGACGCGCAGTGGCGATTGTGAGAGAGTGAGCGAAAGAACGTTTGTGTGTGCAGGCAACGCAATGTCGAAGGTTCCCCAACTGCGAGTGTCTCCACTCAGGGTGCCGCAGATCGGTCTACGCGCATTTCAAGATGTGCTGACGAGGCTGAAGCTCGATTTTCTCCTCTGGGGGTGGAATTGGACGTGTCCGGAGATGGTGCGCGAGTATCTGCAAGAGAGACACAAGCCTTCTCGCGGATTTCGCCCACACCCAGAGAGATGGGAAATTTGCAATTGGGCGCAGGTGTTGGGCAGGTGTGCCGGCGAGGAAGGGGATCTCCTCTTCGAGGCCGATAGCGTGAAGGTGTCCCAGGAGGAAGAAGTCTCTTACAATGAGCTCTTCAAAGTGGCCAGACATCCCAAGAACGGTTTCCGGACTCGGGATTACAAGGATCGATTGCGGAGAAATGTCGCGACAGCATTGCTGCAGATATTGCAGCCGACCAAGACCGCTTACATGCATGGTTGGCAGGTAGAGTTCGTGGAGCTAGTGTTGTCAGGAGCTCCGGTGCATTGGGCACGGCTCCTGTGGAAGGTGACGCGCCAACATGCGCAAGAAGAGAGGGGAGGAACGCTCAATCATCTATCGCCTTACTTAATCGTGTTTTACCGGGCGATGGGATGTTTGACGAATGCTGAGAAAACTCGGTTTCCGCAGCTGAGCCGGTCTTATCCAGGTAGATATTCGAGGGAGGCCGAAGTAGACACGGATCCGGACGAGGAACCTGCCAGTACGCCTCCGGCTACGGCTCCAGCCAGAGCAGCAGAAGAACGTCGAAGTGAGCGCATTCCGCGCAAGCGGAAGTGGGATGAGAGACCTGAGGACAGGCAGCCGGAAGTACCAGCTGCGCCGACTCGTGGTCGGCCCACCCCCGAGCCTCATAGTCGACCAAAACAGAGGGCACGCAGGATGCCAACTGTTACTGAGGAGACCAGGCGAACTCCGACCCGGCGGAATCTCACACAGGAAGAGATAATCGCTCAGGTTCTAGGGAAGACGGCAGAAACCTCTGCACAGAAGGCACCACGGCCTTCGGGAGGAGATGGACGGACTGACAGCCGGCCGACTGCGAGTCGGATGACTGAAGGTCGACAGACGGAAGGAAGGCCAACTGAACGGCGCGTTGAACCGGACAGCAGGCCGGAAACGGAAGAGAGTTTGGCTGACGAGCCAACAATCCTCAGAGGGTCGTCTTCGGCGGAAGGCACTTCTGGAAGAACGCCCCCAACAAGCAGGCCAAGTGGAGTCAAGACGCGCAGGGTGTATCCGACTCCCAGTCGGACAACTGCTGGTCGGCCGACTGCGAGTCGGACAACAGAGAGTCAGCCGGATTCGCCGACTGCGAGACGGATGGGGCCAACGACCAGTGTGCGGACGCCTTCGGCGGACGCACCTTCAGCAAGGACACCTTCCGCGCAGATTGCGCCGGAAGGACAGGCAGCAGAAGCGGGCGGTGCAAGAGTGACAAAAGTCACTGCGGCGTCGACCCCTTCACAAACCGAAGATCGAGCCGGAACAGGGGCTCAAGCAGTGGGATCTCCCACTGCCCTGGATATTTTAGCAGGCAGTGGAGCAGCAGTCGCAGCAGAAGCTGCTGCGCGCCACAGTTCCAGGGAGTCGCCAAGGGATTCAGTGGCGACTGAGATCCTCGAGACTAAGGATGAGACGAGCTCGGAAGAGCAAGAAGAGGATTCGGTGCAGAAAACGCCAACAGGGGTGCTGTGCGAACAGATAGTTCCACTCCTGCGATATCTGGATCGCAAGACATCCAAATACGCAAGTGCCTTAAAACCGCAGTCTTATGTGGAGACAATCAGGCGAAGGACGAGGAGCAAGGTGGCAAGGTGGGCCTCTAGATGCGGAGTATATGTGGATAGGAACACCGCCCTCCGACAACACCTGGCGGTCACCCAGAAGCTGTACCAAGCCTTGCAGCAGCAGAAGGAGGATGCGGCGACGAAGAGTCAGGCGGAGGCCGAACTAATACGGGCAAAGATCGAGTCGGAACTGCAGGAGGAGCGGAGACAGAACGAAGTCCTAGCAGCCGAGCTTGCGCGCCAGACGCGCGCCTTAGAGGAAAGTCAAAGAGCCCGGAAGGAGGATGAGGAGTTGTTGTGCAACTTGCAAACCGAGTGCTCGGATTTGAGGACACAACGTGCGGATTTAGAAATGCAACTGGCAGAGGTGGAGAGCAGCTGCAGGGCACGAGGAGAGTTGGCGGCACGGGTGACTCGTTGTCTAAACGGATACACCCATTGGGAGGTGGCAGCTCAAGAGAGGGTTACACTCCGGGAGTTCGAGCTTCGGGCGGCGGCATTGACGGAAGGTGACAGTCGGAGTCGGCGGCGAGTGGCAAGAAAATTAGAAACTTTCTTGTCGGGTGCGCGCGACACTATGGCGCACTTGCAGTCGGAAGTCACTGCAGCACTCCGACGCCTGGGGTTACGCAGCCGGTCGGAAGACTGGCAAGGTAGAGATAGTACGCGGAGCAGTCCGGCGCGCAGGAGGCGCAGCACCGGATCTGCTGAGTGCAGTAGAGTAGTTTGGTTTCGCGCAGATGCTGCGAGTGGTAGATAGGATAGCGTAGTGCTAGTTAGGATCTTTTGAGAGTATAAAGTAGATCAAGGCGTTTTGCCTTGGGACTCTTCCAGTTTCGGAAGTGCAGATCAGGAACTCACTTTCTTGGCGTGTTTGTGCATTTTGGTCCTGGCACCACGTAGAGAAGCTGCAGCATAGCGAAGTTACCGTATGTTGTAGTTGAAGGCCTTCGGCTGAATGTTCAGAGCTCGCACCCGGTTAGAGACTTGAGTAGTGCGGATCTGCACCTGCGGGTGATTTCTGATGCTCAGAGCCGGCTGCGAGTTAGAGACTTGAACAGTTCCCCCTTACTCCTTCGAGTGACATATCCTGATTGTACACCTACGGGAAGTTTCCCCTGAATGCCAATGTGAAGTTTCATTACTTCGTGTAAACCTTGGTTTGTAATTCAGGTTGTGTGTGTGTTACTGGATCGTGTTTTCAGTAAGTTCTCAGTCGGGTCTGCACTCCCTGCGTTTTGTGTGATAGTCGAGGGTGACGTCCACGGCGTACGTAGAGGCTTCGTTCCGAAGTGAGAAGTCCAGTCCGGGTACCCCCGCTAGTTCCTGGCGGAAGGGCAGTAAAAGCCGGAGTGGGAGGCACTTCCTGCAGAACCTCTGAGTGAACTTGCGAGACACTTTCCTCCTGAAATCCGAAGCGGAGGTCCTGACCGACCTCCGAGTTGTGCTTTTTGCCAGTTTCAGGTGTGTGTGTGTGTGTGTGTTGAGTGACCAAGCTGTACCGTGCATCCTCCGAGCATCCTCCGAGTTGAGTTCCTCCTCCGAGTCGAGCCTCCGAGTCGAGCACTACAGTATTTCTGGGAGTGACAGTCGCCTAGAATTCAAACTCTACCAAAAGTCTGTTAAATGTGACACTTTTACTCTGTGTGTTGCCTCTGTCCCTGTGGGTTCGATCTTTTTACCACCATACTGCAGTTTTAGCCTTTGGTGGGTTATTACAGAAGACCGTTAAGGCGTTGAGAGTAAGAGCACGAAACGGGCACTTTGCACCAACATTGTATGAGAGCGAGACTTGCAATCGGGAGCATCGAAGAATACACGGCAGAAGACATGGCGCGACCTAGGAAAGCTGTTGTATCAAAGTTGATTCCGCTAAAGGTGCTCGATTTCGAATCACTGAAGTATCGTCGAGAGTTAACCATGGCGCGCCTCAATTTTCTGCTCTGATATTGGAATTGCGTATTGGCGACGATCTGCCAAGAGATGATGATCAAGAATAGCAACAAGAGCATCAACCTCCGAGGCAATCCGTTGCTATGGACGATCGAATATTGGACGCACGTCTTAAGACCATGCGCGGACAAAGAGAGCGATTACACTTTCGAGAAGGAGAGCGTGAAAGTGATGCGAGTCAAAGAATTTACATTTGCGCCGGTCTTCAAGAATCCTCGATCGAGTACAAATGGTTGGCGAACATTGGAATATTGCGACCCGAAGATGCATGTGGTGGCAACAGCAATGATGCACATCTTACGGCCGCACCAAACGATCTATGTCACAGCGTGGCAAGTGAGATTTATAGAGCGCGCAGTGCGAAGAGAGGCAATTCATTGGTGGAAGGTCTTTTATCACCTGGTTTGGATCAACGTTAGCAATAGGTGGCGCGGAGGTTCGATAAATCATATGATTCCCTTCTTGGTGAACTTCTATCGTGGTATGAGATTGTTGACGAAGAACGAAGAGAAGAGATTTTCCAAGGAAAGGAAGGTCTTGAAGCTAAAGTCGGACGAAAATTTTGAGGAAAAAGACGACACTCAAGCCAAAGAGATTCTCCGAGGGGCAGCACGAGTACCAATTCGAGTGAAAGTAGTCACGGTGGAAAAAAGATCTAAGCGGCGATCGGCGAAGAGGCAGAAGGTAGCCGAAGCTAGCGGCGAAGGCCGAAGACCGGAAGCACGAATGGCAGGAACAAATGTAACGTTTAACAACGTCGAAAAGACATGCTAGACCAAAGAAGAAGACAAATCGCAAGGTGGTAGTATTAGAGAGTTTGGAGAGTAGTGTAGCCATGACCGAGGGGTTGCATCTACAACGGATGAGGATACAAGGGAAGAGGTTAATCTTTGGACTACAGAGGCAACATCTTTAGGAGTCGAGAATGAGGATCCTTTGGAGAAGGACGTGAAACCTTCGGGGGGAGAGGACTGCAACATCAAGTCAAGGTCTTGAGCCTTCGGAGAGGAAACAACCATCTTCGGAGAAGAATGAGACTTTGGAGAAGGCGAACTGCAAGAGCCGAAGACGAGCAAAGAGCGTATGAAGGAGCTTACTTTGAGCGAGGAGATACTGGAGCAGATAGTAGAGCAGATTGGTGGGATGGTAGTGGAATCCCATGAGATTCCCTTGCCTCAAGTGTCTTGGGGGTGGTGAGACCCGAAGCTGAGAAGAAATCTTCGGATGAATCTTTGGAGATCAAACTAAATTTAAAGTGAGATATTTACATATGAATGATTGCAAAGAGTATAATTATAATTACTTTCTAAGATATTGCAAAGAAAAGTGGTCAATTCATTATTTCATCATTGTTTAAACTCCACAACCTAACAAATTATAGCAAACATATGTATTTGATAAATATTTTTACTTTCAATAAAATCAATGTGTTGAAAACATTTCAAATTACATGCAAACAAGAATTTGTTTCTTAATTGTTTAAATTTTTTTGATCATACGGCTAATACTCATACCTAGGAAAAGTATGACCCAGTTGGATTATACATCCAAAAAGTGTTGTTTTCTTAGATATATTAGTTGTGTGAAAATTTATAAACTATGTAACGTAGTATTATGTAAGATTATTGTCAAGAACTTTTGATGAGATATGATCATTGGAAGAAAATAAAATATCTTAGGCTCCCTCTATTGACAAGGTCAAAAGTTCATTCAAGAATGTTGTTTGAAAAGGGAAGAAAGAGGGAAAAATTTGATCATTATATGCTTGATGACGTGATATAAAGATAAAATATGATACAGATACAAAAAATATTTAAGAAGCAAATATTGAAAGAATAGTTTATCTTTGATGAGTTTCAAGTATCTCAATCAGATAAGAGGTATTAATTAAAATTGTCTATGAGAGTATTATCAAATCAAATTAGTAGGATTCGTGTAAGATATGAATTATGGGCTGATTCATATATTTTTGAAAATTGTGATATTGATATTTGGAATGATGTTGATTTTCAAACATTAAATACTTATTATCATACAAAAGAAAAATTCTTTGCCGTTAAGCTTGAATAAAATGTTGTTATAGAACGTAATATGAAGTTGTTAAAAATTAACAAGACATGGGAGCTAGTAAAATTTCACAAATTTCCATGTTAGTTTGATTATTTAAAAAATAAAGCTTTGATTGATTGCAACCTAATGTACAAGCTAGAAAACAAACCAATAAATGTCAAAAGTAAAATCTTCAAAGTCAGATTTTTGTATAGAGATTTCACATAAGAAAAATATGTGGACTACAACAAAACTTTTTCACTTGTAGCAAAGCATGCTATAATTTGACTTATAGATGCAATTGTTGCAATATTTAGTTTAGTTCTGAATAAAATGTATGTATTTACAACAATTTTTTGTTCATCTTTGAAGAAATAAATCTACATGAAACAACCATTTGTGTTATTTGTACATTGATGCAATTATTACATGGATTGAAACAAGCTCATAAGTAATGAACTTCAAAATTTGATGAGTTTTTGAAAACAAATTTTTTAATATATTTACATAAAAAAATGTGAATAATGAGATCTTCAGTCTTATTATTCTATTATTTTAAGTGATGACATGTTCATTTTTGCAAAAAATAAATCTGATTTTGACACATTTTGTTGACAATTTTTGCAAAATAATAATTTAAATTTAGGAGGTTTTTGTCCCCACGACATGAATTAAGAAGTAGGCTTTTAATAATAACTGAAGTCTTGATGAAACTATGGTTAAATTAATTCAAGTTAGAGTTTATAGCATACATACGACCTCAAAAACATTTCTCACACTTGAAATCCTAAGTCTGGTGAATTGCTACACTTTCACATATGGCATTTGAAATGTATGATCTTAGATTTCTAAAAATGTTCATGTGTTTGTAGTGTGCGGCGTTCATAACATTCTTGAAAGGTTAGAGGAGCATGACCATGAAGTAGGGAAGAGTTTCGAGTTCGAGTTATTCTAGTTGGATAACTTTGTTTCTGTGAAACATTCTCTTTCATCTTGTACATCTCCTACATTGAAACATATAAGCGATTTTTGTTATAAAAAAAGAATTAGAAAATATGTACTATATAGTATTAAAATTATGTTTACATTGAAAAAATGAAATTTATGTTAGAAATGCATAAATTGATTTTGGTATGCCACATTTTTAACAATCATATACTAGTAGATATTATCGAGTCAAAGTAAAGGTAGTAATTAAATAATATGGTTAGTTTTGCGCAGTGGATAAAAAAAATTCCCGTAGAAGAAATAATCAAATGAATGGGATTCAACTTTCTTGAAAGAGAGAACCTATTAGTTCTTTTATTGCACCAAAGTGCACGAATTTCTATGATCTCGAAGTAATCTGACATTTTGTCAAAGGTCCACATGCGTGGGGGTTTTGCCTTTAGGCTCTACTCTGTAAGTGATTCTAGACTTAAACTGCATATAGTAATCCTGAATGATGAGCTACTCAAATGAATATCAAACTTAGAACTCAATTAGAAACCAACTTTATACTTCATTGATGAGGATCTAAACGATGAAGCCATCACTGAATCAAAGTGGGACAAGCCTTCTCTAAAGTTACTGGAAGTCTTGTTTGAGGTTGGAGAATGTGAACCCGGTCTTTGGGCCGGTGTTCCTCGCGCCCTTTGAGACTATGGTCACTACGATGTCAGTGTTGTAATCTGTGATGCCCAGTCGTTTCAGAGCGGCGTTCACGGAGTACCGGATGGTCACAATTCGGAACTTGTCGTCTGATTTGCTATATGACTCAGAAACTGATTTGCTCATGTCCACCATGCCGCTCGGTAGATGCGTGAACGTACCCACGTACTCCGACATGTACAGATGCGTCTGCCTGTTAGCTGCCGGGTAATTGATGAAAACGTCAAATCTGGCGTATTCTGAATGAGGGATTTTCACCTTCTCCAGCACGACGTTCTCCTGCAACTGATCCACATTCTTCACCCCGCTCTGCCCAGCATCTTCGCTCGTCGGAGCTCGACGATCCAGCCTAAAACTAACTGGATCCGTGCCGATGTAGTTGTATCCTGATGGAGCTGCTGCAGGATAGTCACTGGAATTGCTTGGCCCGGACGACTGATGGGGAGGCATGGGCTCGTAGTATATCCACATATTGTCAGATTTGCTCACGTCCGTGAACTTGTACCCGAGCTTGGAGCTGTCAAGGCTGTCCTTCACCTTGACGATCACCATGTCCTGATTTTCGTCGTAGAAGGTGAACTCGGTGTCCAGAAAGTCTCTGGAAGTGTAATCCATTCTCTTCCTGCTGCCGGATTTCGTGACCTTGTCGGGGATGGTTTTCCACACGTCCCACAGGCGGTCGACGTTGGAGTGATGACTGTAGAAGATGGGGTCCCGAGCGGCGTAGATGAAATTGCCCATGTCCTCGTTGTCGGGGTGATTGGGGTCGTTGATGAGCCCTGTCCACTCGTGAGCGACGTTGTGGGCATTCTCCATGCCACCGGACTCTCCGGGAACCTCACCGGCGCTGACGTTGACGGTCGCCGCGGAGTTATCAGTCCCGACGACGTAAGGTCCGCCGAGAAAGTCTCGAGCGCTGATCTTCGTGGCCACCTGGTTGTACATGACGCACAGGTTCTCGTATCTGATCTGCTTGTCGGTGAGGTTCTGCTTGCCCTCTGCTTCGAGCTTGGAGTTGTATCCCAGGTGCAAGATCTTGGGAGGCATGTGGTTGGGGTTTCTGAACTCGTCGAAGAGGGCAGCGTTGGGAACGCTGAAGTTGGGGAGGAACATGGCGGGGATCATCGCTGCGTCCTGGTCCAGCTGGTTGTCCCAGTTCCAGAAGGGGAGGGCGAAGGTGGGATCGTTGATCAAACTGGCGAGAATTCTCTCGTGGTAGTACAGATAGATCCGATGCCATGGAAGAAACGTCCAGCTGTAGTGCACCTGCAGCGGAACGCCGGTCTCTGGGCCCAGAGGGCCTGGAGTCCTTCGCTGCTTGAAGGCCTCGTTGCAGAAGGAGCAGTGGACCCTCCACTGATTGAGGAAACTCCGCGGGTCGGTGTCCGGGAGCGCCTTCATTCTAGCGTAAGCTAGATTGTACTTCCTGACATACTCGGGGTCCTTCTGCACGACGTGCGCGGGTTTCCTCTCGCGCAGAAGCAGGCGACCGGCGAGGTTACGAGGTATGAGAGGAAATCTGAATCTGATCGGAGTTGTCTTGGGAGCAGGCAGGCAGCAATGCAGTGGAGCTCCCTTTAGCACTGGCACAGTTTTGCAGAAGCCGAGACTGGACGCAAGTACTGGATCTGCGTCGACCGTTCCGAGAAGGGCTTGCAAGCAGAATACAAAGGCGCAGATGTAGGCGGCCCTCTTCAACTGTTGACTGTTCTTCAAAGCACTGCTTCTTCCCGAGCCTTGTCGCCCCTGCAGGAAGGATTGTGGATTTCGTTCCGTCTTTGCGGTACTTGACATTAAAGAGCTCATTCCAGATGCCATAGTGTTTTGGATCCTATGCATGGGAGTAAATAGATGGTTAGCTGAGACTTGAATCTTATTGAGATCTCTTATCGTTACAGTCTAGTTGATTCGCTTAATTGGATGGAGCTTCAGTAAAATTTCATGCACTACGACCCTATTATTAGACTCATATGTTGAACACCATAGCAAGCAGTTGAGCAGTCATGCCGAATGAGAATGGTAATGCAGATTTCTGTGTCGTTCTGAAAACTGATCTTTGCAGCTTAAGAACACCTTCAATCATAAAATTGAAATCTAAAAAATCTAGAAAGAAATCTAGAAAGTGATAGTACCTCATAAGGTCGAAGTCGACTGAAATCGAAAGACGAACAACCAGCCTCGACTGGAAATCTAGATACACAGTTATCAAGCTTGGAAAGTATGGCGTGGCGCGGAATTGCTATATTGAAGTAACCAAGGACCGATAGCGGCCCTGATCACAATGACAAGCTTGTCCCTATGGACAAGACTTGAACTTGAGAGATAGAGTCCAGACTTTCTACCTTTATAGTGCAGCTGGCACCTAAGAAAACAAAGTTTAGCATTTAGTCTGTAATTATAGAAATGTACATACTAGTCTTACATGTGTACAGTTGAGCCTTCAGCTCACAAACTATTAATTTGGGGTCGATATGGTCATCAGCATTGAGTCATCAAGCGTACGTCTCCAGAATCTACCGTCGACCAACGGAACACTTGTATACGCCCCGGTTCATGGACAAAGATTGCATGCACGTAAGGAGAGTTATTGATCACGAAGAATAGCAATTATAAGGCGGCTGGTTAGGAATATGGAAAACAAAATACCGAAGCTGTAAACAAGAATTAAAATTATCCAAGTGGCGAAGGGATTGCGATGCTGATCGATGATATAAGATGAGTACTGTACTGAATTTAAGAATTACCTCAACTGATGTACGAACAAACATGATTGACAGGACAAATTTTGTAGGTACGGGCAAGAATAAACTTTGACGTCAACCATTCTCACAGGAAAATAATGTTTTCGAACATACAAAAAATAAACACATATGTTCATAACTCACATCTGTCGCAGAGCTAGATACCACGAGTCTTATGCACGTGTAATATTAACGGAGCCTTATAGGGAAGGATCACTATATCACTGCTGTAGTGAATACCTATTCATGGTCATGCGACAGAGAATCCAAACATGTCTATGATTATTCTCAATATCGCACATTCTCAAGACTGATCATTGACATCAGGGTCTCTCTATACATACAGCGGATCTTCCAGGATGGTCTAGTAGCTTTGACGTAAAATCTACAAATGTTGAACAAAAAGAATCAGCACTTTTTTTTTTTACAGTAGCTTCTTTCCAAAAATTACTCTTATCAAACATACCTCGACTGGTAGTAAGTATCTCCTCACCTGATAATCAGGCTCGCTTCCTGTGGCGCGTTGTTAAGTCAAAAGGCCGGTTAACTAACTCGAGAGCTGCGTAGAAGTCTGGCATGATATATTGAATATTGACAATATACAAGTGACCACAAGCATTGAATATTGTAGAAAGACCGATCTTCCAGACTTCAAACTCTGGGTCTTTTACCTGAACACTGGAATAAAAAGATCTTTCCCTGGAATTGAATATGTGGCCTCAGAAGAGATAATACATATTTCAGCTTCTAGTCGAGCCAGTCCTTACGATTGCAGATTTAATGTATGTCATGTGTACTCCAACATGCTTTTCCAGAGGGTGGAAGAGGGTGTGTTATATGTAGCAAGGCGTCACTTTAATTAGTGTATTGTGAAAATAATCTGAGGTAAATATTTCTATTTACGGTTGAAATAGTATCCGGTATTGTTGTATGAAAGGGAAAAATCGTTTTCATTCATGAGTGGATGGATCCTGGGGTTAAATTTTGATAGTTTGAGTCTGATAATTGTGAAACCTTACGTGATTGATCATGTGTTACATGACATGCTTATCATTGTATGGCTTGACGTGTTCTACATATACCTTTCGCTGTTTGCTTCTGCCATTGTTTTTCTTATGTTACATGTCCTTGTGGCATGTAGCTTTAGGAAACCGAAGATGCGAATTTCAGACTGGGATCCGGTCAGTCCAAATATAGTAGATTTCCACTCCAATATTTGTAACAACAGCAGGGAGGTCGAAGGACCCAATTGACCGAAGAAGACGATTTTGATTTTACAGGGACTTCATCCCCTTGCTTTGATATCTGAAAACCAGATATCCCGAGTTTATTATCCACTTGGGGAGTCTGATCTAGCCATGTGGAGATAGATTGTACCGTATTTCACGTAAGTTCAAGAGATAATGTTATCTGAAACTTTGAACTTCATCCGAAGGTCCTTCTGGTATATCCTGTTTCGGTCTTCTATCTGACTTGATGATTCTCTAATCATAACGCAGGTATGATCGTGAAATGGTTTAGCAAGAAGCTCTTTTTCTACATTAATTTGTAGGCCTGAGATGCATGGGCGTAATTAATTCTTCTTGAGTATACGATTGAACAGTTTTCTGGTGCTACATATAGATTTTTCTTATTATACGTTCAGATCTTATTTCAAGCCCGCGCAGAATGCTTGTACGAGCTAGAGAAACTGCGTTGTCACTATTCACATCGCCTACGGACGAGTGCAACTGCAGCATTTGTAAGTTCTTCATATACTATCAACATCTTCTCTGATACAGCTTGTAATTTTGCTGTAACAGAGATGATTGCTGGCTTTTGAAAGTGTTCTATAATCACGCAGGTCAAGGGATGTTCCTCGTGTTGACTGCTGTCACATTGTCATGAAATCTGTTTCCCCTGAGGGGAAACAATTTTATACAAATCTGCTTGAAAACCGCTACGTGTGAGATGCGAGCAATCAGCGTGGCAAGGACTTTTTCAGCATGCTGACATGAACAACTGGCAGCCCAAACTTCACTTCATGTCAGGATCATCTGAACTCAATTGCTCAGTTTTTGACTCGGTAACTGAAACTTGAGTTGGGATGCTACGTAAAAAGGTTGAAGCCTCCACATTTCTGGGTGCGTTGACAGTTCAGAAGTTCTTTTCACATGTCCTTACTTTCCGAAGCAGGGCCGCTCTCAATTCATAATTGCCTTATCAACGTTTGAAGTTCATTCACTTACTCAAATTATTATTATTCTAGAAGTTAGACCGGCGTAGAGACAATCCGCGTTGAGCAACTGAAACGTAGGACCCAGAAAACAGACACATAATCCAAAACACTGTCAGCAACTGCAATATTTTTAGTACTTACGAAGCGTGCATGACATTGAACTTAATATACAAAGATAAAGTTTGAGAATATAATGAGATTAGAGTTGGTACACTGATAAAGAAATGATGAAATAATTAGACAATTTGATTCACTGAAATCACTGAAATCTGATTGATATAACCTGCTAGTAGAGAGCATGGAGAAGAATCAATGTACCACAAGTATACCCTCTGCGAAACTCTTTACTCATGTTGTAAAAAGTCAATCCGAAAGATATTTTGAAGAAAATCGAAACCGTTGCAGATGATGGTCAACTGACCTATTGCAGATCATAGCATGACATATATGATAGTCAAATGATTATGTGAATAAAGGATTTGGTTTTTATGCGAATTCAACGTGACCACGATAAAACCCAAAGGCTTGGTGTTCCAATTTAAACGTAGTCTTTAACGCTTATCATTCTCAGACAGACAGCATCATATCAGTTTGACGTCATAAAAACTGCGTACTGTTTTCTCTGTTATTATGCTGGAAATTGAAACATTGTAATCTTATAACACCATAGTGCGGCATACAGGTCGTCCTAAACTAATGTGAAAGTGACTTATACCTTTACCTAAGATTGTTCACGCACATATGGCTACATATTATCTTAACACTCCGGGAATATGAGAAACTTCTAGACGGCAAATTGCAACAGTTGCTCGCATCGCAAGTTCGGACAGTATGGTGATTAGTACAGAACTTTATTCTCGAAAGCAAGGGCATATGATACCACGTTGATAATGTCTATTACGGACCAGTCAGGGGAAACAGAGTAATAGCTGCAAATGCAACCTCACTCGTCACTTTATAAAACATAAGACAATTGACTGCTCACCTCTTGATGTTGAAATGAAATGTAGATCCAGATATTCAGCCGGGCATGCTGAGAAGCCCACTCCTGCACATCTTGTACTTAGTTCTGTTCTCAAGTTGTTCGTTATACAATTAATTATCTTCCAACTCACTGTCGCAGAGACAACACGTCGAAGAACCAACTTGGACTAACGTAGTAAAAGATTTCGAACAGCAAGAATTCTCAATCAGTGCACGAAATATATAAGGGTTCTAGGGGACGGAAGCTCACAGAGAATGCATCACTGGGAATATGCTTTTGGCCACGCTTGTCCACAGATAATGTGTATGTGTATGTCTCTAGCATGTGCATGAAGCCAATCTGAATTTGGGGTAAAAAACACAGTGACAGCCAGAAGGGAACTGTCTATCGAACCTCGTACGGAGAAGCAATCCCGTGCATACTTCTCTTACCTCTTTCCGTGCAAAACGTCCCTACAGACACATTCCACGATTATGTGTTTGGTCTAATTGAAGAGTCACTAATGAAATAGAAGCCATGTTACAGAAGCATGAGATTCCAAGATGATCACTACGTCATCGCTTGTCTTGAACGGGATAGAGCCATGATTTAACCCTTTTTCTGGAAATGATTTAATCCCTTTTTCTCGGATGTAGTTGCTTCCGACGTGGGCAATGCACGAGGATGAAGTGACTCCACGCCGAAATATGTTGTATTTCTGGCTGTTCCTGACAGGCCCTGCGGCTGTATTCTTCCCGTCTTCTTGGTAAGAATTTTCTAATCATATCCACAGTAAACCCGGATTTAGCTGTAGTGGTACGCGCAATCTCTCCGAAATACAGAGTGATGATCATCACAGAGCAAATCTCAAGCATCCGGACAGCAATCTGTTAATGGATCTTTTGACTTATTATGTTATCCAGAACTTATCTTTCTCTAGGAAAGATCCAATGATTGCATTGGCTTCGCTGTGTAATATACAAAAATTTGGCCACTATAATTTTGTTTCATATTTTCTTCAATTCATTCGATCTTTTATGATAAAAATTATATTGTATTAAATCTCAATCTATATTTTATTAGTGTATTATAATATTTTTAGTTTCCAATTTATTACAAAACCATACTAATCTCAAATATTATAAATGAATTTTATATAATTAAAATAAATATACTTTATATATATAAAAAATCGAAAATATCTACAATTTCAAATAGTTGCAAAAGAATTGAAAGATATAGACATTAAACACTATAGAAAATATGTCTCATGTTCATTTTGATATTTTGTTGTATGATGGCTGCAGGTATCCCAGGTACTCTGATTACTGAATTATTCCACTTAAGATGTTACTTAATAGTATCCAGGGTAAAGATATTAAGACATCCCCGTAAGAAGCTCGTAATAACGAATGTTTAGGGACAAACGCAAGAATTTGATTCAACTTGTTCCGAAAATTTCTTCTACACTAGCATCTGTTCAAATCTGAAACTATGTTATCAAGTGCATTTGGTCGAACATTTGTACCATGGGATATAGACCCTGTGATTGAGAATGTCAATAATAGCAGATTGGTGATTTTTGCCTCAACTCACTAGAATCCTTGTCGGTGAAGATTGGATCAAAACTTCATTCAAATTTCTTTCTATCATTCCATTTTCTTGTTTCAGATAGGAGTCAACCTATTCACAGCTTACCGACAACACAGGTGTTGGCGATAGGTTTACAACGTGCTCGACTCCTTGACTAGATCCTGCCACTTTGTTTTATCTTGATCTCTGCGTCACTTGCACGTGCGAATCTCAGGGTTAGCTGTCAGGCTTAATCGTGCCAGCAGTAAGTACCATCATTCTCGGTCTCTCGTGCAGTGAAACATCGAACAGTTATTAACGATGTAGGGGGATTGTTCTTTGTCTTCAAATGATGTGGGTCGACGTCACTTCGTGATGTTTTCAGTCACATGCGTAGACGCAGGTTGTCTATCTTAGGATCCGGACTTGCATGTACTTGCTAGTACCTGACCGTAATTTTCGTAATCACGCTTAATCGTAATAATCCAAGAGCATCTAGAAGTGTCCACTAAAGGACATTGTCACCTTCGGAGGATCATTTAGCCTCGTGATGATTCATTACATATATATCCTCTAGCCGATTCAGGCCTCTGATCAGTATGGCATGATAAAACAGTTAGTCTTATGCAACATCGCCTCCTTTCAACCATCCACTTTTCTGTCACATTTTTTCTCGAGCACCCATTTGAATGGACATGTCCAATTATGATATCTAATACCTCAAGGATTTCTCCTGTTCCTAGAGGTCATGAATCCTAAATCGGAGATGTTGTTCCTTACGCCCTTCATGAAAATGCGACCTTCATTACCACGAACTGCCAGATGTTCCCAGTAAAAATTCTGCGTCAGAATAACACAGCTGGCTTTTCAAGAGCAGAGATCTAGCTTCTGTAGCGGAATCTTGAATTCTTATGAGATTCTTCCCTCCATGTCTTTCTACGGCACTAAAGTAGGCAGACTGTCGAAGAAATTCTGGTTATCCTTTATCCACTGTCCTTGCGCATCACCGACCACATCAAAATTACATTCAGCCATTCCCCACGGCAGCACAGAGCACCCAGATGCATTCCTTGAGAAGCGAAATTGGGAGCTCGGCTACTCCACAGTAGATTCTGGAGACGAGCGCGTGGTGGCTCGACGCAGGTGGACCCCACAAACTCTTGATTAAGCTAAAGCCTGGAACTGTCCACAGTTATCAGTTATTTATCGTTGTTGTGGAATAATTATGCGCGAAACTTGATTCTCCTGGCCGAGCTCAGTATAAAAGTGGCATCTCCAGACTCCATCTCCCAAGTTCAAGTCTTGTCCCAAGGGGCAAGCTTGTCATTTTCATCAGACCCACTAATAGTCCTCGGTTTTCTCAAAAGCGCTTGAGGTCGCCACTGAGCAAAGTGTGCTCGCGGTCGAACTCTCTACAAATGAATTTTATCGAGTTGGATCTATTGAGGTGAAATGACTATCTGTTCCGGATTGGACCTTCGTAAATTCGCTTTTGATTTCAATCTTGAGGTGTTCAGATATTGAAGAACACATGTGTATCAGTCTATGAAATACGTGAATACAGCACGGTAGTCTTGTTTGTATGACATCTGAAAGCTCCGGATAAGAATTCCACTCTTCTGGTCCCGATATATATTCTTAGTTGCAGACACTGAAGATAAGCACAGGGGTTGGAATTTAGCGGACATTGTAGGGATCGACAGAATATTCCTGTAAAAAGCAGCGAATTAGCAAACTCAGCTTGCCCGCTTGCATTATGATAACACATCATGACAGAATCTAATTCTGGCACTAATGCCTAATTCATCTTGTCGCGCAGGATCCCAAACAGCAGTGACCAAGGAATGATTCCGACAGGGTCCAATTTCCGATCGAAGGAACGGATACCACAATCCTTGCTGCAAAAGCGACAAGGCTCGGGAAGAAGCAGTGCTTTGAAGAACAGTCAACAGTTGAAGAGGGCCGCCTACATCTGCGCCTTTGTATTCTGCTTGCAAGCCCTTCTCGGAACGGTCGACGCAGATCCAGTACTTGCGTCCAGTCTGGGCTTCTGCAAAAATGTTCCAGTGCTCAAGGGAGCTCCACTGCATTGCTGCCTGCCTGCTCCCAAGAGAACTCCGATCAGATTCAGATTTCCTCTCATACCTCGTAACCTCGCCGGTCGCCTGTTTCTGCGCGAGAGGAAACCCGCGCACGTCGTGCAGAAGGACCCCGAGTATGTCCGGAAGTACAATCTAGCTTACGCTAGAATGAAGGCGCTCCCAGACACCGACCCGCGGAGTTTCCTCAATCAGTGGAGGGTTCACTGCTCCTTCTGCAACGAGGCCTTCAAGCAGCGAAAGACTCCAGGCCCTCTGGGCCCTGAGACCGGCGTTCCGCTCCAGGTTCACTACAGCTGGACGTTTCTACCCTGGCATCGGATGTATCTGTACTACCACGAGAGAATTCTCGCCAGTTTGATCAACGATCCCACCTTCGCCCTCCCCTTCTGGAACTGGGACAACCAGCTGGACCAGGACGCAGCGATGATCCCCGCCATGTTCCTCCCCAACTTCAGCGTTCCCAACGCTGCCCTCTTCGACGAGTTCAGAAACCCCAACCACATGCCTCCCAAGATCTTGCACCTGGGATACAACTCCAAGCTCGAAGCAGAGGGCAAGCAGAACCTCACCGACAAGCAGATCAGATACGAGAACCTGTGCGTCATGTACAACCAGGTGGCCACGAATATCAGCGCTCGAGACTTTCTCGGCGGACCTTACGTCGTCGGGACTGATAACTCCGCGGCGACCGTCAACGTCAGCGCCGGTGAGGTTCCCGGAGAGTCCGGTGGCATGGAGAATGCCCACAACGTCGCTCACGAGTGGACAGGGCTCATCAACGACCCCAATCACCCCGACAACGAGGACATGGGCAATTTCATCTACGCCGCTCGAGACCCCATCTTCTACAGTCATCACTCCAACGTCGACCGCCTGTGGGACGTGTGGAAAACCATCCCCGACAAGGTCACGAAATCCGGCAGCAGGAAGAGAATGGATTACACTTCCAGAGACTTTCTGGACACCGAGTTCACCTTCTACGACGAAAATCAGGACATGGTGATCGTCAAGGTGAGGGACAGCCTTGACAGCTCCAAGCTCGGGTACAAGTTCACGGACGTGAGCAAATCTGACAATATGTGGATTTACTACGAGCCCATGCCTCCCCATCAGTCGTCCGGGCCAAGCAATTCCAGTGACTATCCTGCAGCAGCTCCATCAGGATACAACTACATCGGCACGGATCCTGTCAGTTTTAGGCTGGATCGTCGAGCTCCGACGAGCGAAGATGCTCGGCAGAGCGGGAGGAAGAATGTGGATCAGTTGCAGGAGAACGTCGTGCTGGAGAAGGTGAAAATCCCGCATTCAGAATACGCCAGATTTGACGTGTTCATCAATTACCCGGCAGCTAACAGGCAGACGCATCTGTACATGTCGGAGTACGTGGGTACGTTCACGCATCTACCGAGTGGCATGGTGGACATGAGCAAATCTGTGTCCGAGTCGTCCAGCAACTCAGACGACGAGTTCCGAATTGTGACCATCCGGTACTCCGTGAACGCCGCTCTGAAACGACTGGGCATCACAGACTACAACACGGACATCGTAGTGACCATAGTCTCAAAGGGCGCGAGGAACAGCGGCCCGAAGACCGGTTTTACGTTCTCCAACCTCAAACAAGACTTCCAATAAGTTCCAAGACCATTGGCGTCCTACACAAGTTCAGTCGCAGGCGTCTGAACTTGTTGTGGAGACTTTGTTTTCATTCAATTTTTTCTTGCTTTATTCCATGCTTTCACTTTGTGAAAGCATGGAATAAAGCATGAAAGATATAATTTGAATAAATAGAATTTTAGGTTGAAATCAATTATATATCATTGATTTGATAGTCAAAATAACATCTTAGTTCAAGAATAACACTGCTTGTGGTGTAAAAACAAAAATTTGATAATTTCATGCAAATGCTATTTTTCCCAAACCAGTTCATGAAGCTAAACGACATGTGACATAAAAGGTAATGACAAATTCATAAAAGTTTTCAGCATGGAGTTTTTTCATAAATGAAGTATATGAAATCCATAAAAAATCCCATTATGGATAAAAAATTTACAGTTATATTTTATTGAAGGCGGATTGTCAAGGTGAAAATTAAAAAACTGTTTGAAAAGTATACGATGTGTATATTAAAATATTTTTTTTGTGAATTGCAATTTAATACTAATTCTGAACAATAAAATCAATACACCTTGTTTGGGAAAAATTTTCAGTGATATTAGTGAGTTTGATTTCTGAGAATAAACTAAGTAGCATGATTGATATAAAATTTATCACAAGAATAGAAATAATATCACAGTTTTTTTTAATTTTATTTTGACATAATTTATTAAATTAATAAATTAATCAAAATTTTATCCATGATAAATATTTAATGTAGATTATATTATCTGGTAAAATTTATTTAAAATTTATTTATGGAAATATTTTTATCTGGTTAACATTATCTGATCAAATTTAAGTAAAAATTTTGTAAATTTTCTCAATAAAAAAAATTAGCAATTTCATCGTTATAAAAGTAATGATAACATGATGATAGCAAAAACTCATTAGATAGATGGGTGATACATAAAGTACATTCATGTTGGAGGAATAAAAAATACTATTAAAATTCTCTAACTCTTGGAAAAACTTTAATATGATTATGTTGTTTATGTACTAATAAATGTGCTGGTATTTTATTTCATGTAAGATGGTCATATCTTATTTTCATCAAATTATAAAAATGTTTTTTACTTAAATTACAAAGATCAATAATTCTGTTAGAACGATTTAGCATAATTTCGAAATTCTATATAAGGCTAAAAATAAATTTCTGAAAATTGATGAAATTAACAAAAATATTTTCATTGTAAAGAGTTTATTATCATCTCGTACATTACATGAGCCTTTGATTCTTGAAAATTTTTGAATCATGTTTAACAAAAATATTTTCTTGAAATAATTGGAAATTTTTTTATTTTTATTGATAAAAATATTAAAAAGTCTAAGATGTTGATATATTTTTAAATAATAAGGTTTTATATTTGATACCTAAATTAAACTGTTTGTTTGATACAAAGTTTTGATTGTGTAAAGCATAACCACATCTATATTTTAAGATGTTTATCATATAAAGATAAAAATATAATTTAAATGGATGAGGTATTTCATTTAATTTAATTTTATAAGATATGTTTATATATTTATTTAATTCTTAGAAACTTTGAAATTCATTAAAAGATTCACATATAAGTTTCATTCTTAATATAAAGTTTTTTAATTACAATTATAAACATTGTTTAGCGATCAAGGTTAAGAAATAGAAACATGCGTACTTGAGGTTGGATTTCTATAGACTCAATTCACCTGGTTCATTCGCGTATTTTATTGTTTGGGGCTTCAAGACAAATTTCATGCACTAAGCTGCTAAACTCTCATGTTGAGCAGCTGAGCAACATGCCAAATGAGATGGATAATGCAGATGTAAATGTGTGTTTATCAAACTGAATTTTGCAGCTTAAGAACACCGTTATCCACAAATCGAAGACTTCAATATAAATCTAATCTAAGAAAGTGATAGTTCTCATGAAGATGGAAGTATTCATCGAAGTAGATGGAAATCAGAAGTCGAACAACCAACCTCGAACGGAATTCTGCCTTGAAAGTTCTCAAGCTTGGAAAGTCTGTATGGCGTAAAGCGCTACGTTGAAGTAGCCAAGGACCGATAGCTTCTTGAGACTCTTCGTCATAGACAAAGTAGTCGTAGGAGATATAAGATAGAACAACGTCGAGAAGATCTTTATTTTCCAAATTATCAGTTAGTATTTGAAACCGAAACTGCTTGGTCAGTGAAGAAACTGAACATATAGAACAATTAATTATGATAAAGCTGGTTTAAACATTCTCTTAGTCTAGCGACGTTGCTTTATTTTCAATTGTCTATCATGCCACTCTTCTACTGACCTGGATACACTGCAGGTGAACGAGAATAAAATCTGTTATGTCCCTTTAGGTATCGTTGTTATATACAGATGTTACACTCAGAGAGTTCTGACACTTATTATTATCAGGTGAAATGACTTGTGGAAAGGCTGCATGTACAAGCAATCGTGTGCTCCAAGTAGAGATACTCATGGACAGATTTAGTCATTGTTTCAGCTGAAACATCAAGACACGACCTGATGTGAAGTCTAAGACGCATACTCGCAAGTTCCAGCGTTATTAGAGAGCATGGAGATTGCAATTGACGCAGAGATTTAGTTCTGAAGAAGTGACCCGATCCAAGCCAAAGACGAGCACGTAATAAATTACCGAGTGAATCGTGAAACGGCGGATAGGCTCGCCCGCTCCTAGTATAGCGGCTGTAGCAAAGCAGTTGACTTTTGTTGATCTATCAAAAATAGAGACCAAGACTGGCAATACTGATGTGCCCTGTAGCAAACTTAGATTCTTTTTTAAACATCCCGGTAATGTTTAGAATACTTCACTTCGAACTCAAAATCCTTGAAATTGTATTTCATGGTTCTCTTTTATATAGTTATTTGACTACATACAGTGAAACTACGGATCAAACAAGCAGTAACCTTCATCCAATAGATGGAAGTGGCCGAGCAATGTTGCTTCATTTGATAAATCATTATATATTGATAAACTCTTATAGATAAACAATTTATAGAACAACTTTTTTAAGAGAAACTTGTACAAACAAAAAAACATATATAAGCATATAACCATAAACAAGAGAAACTCACATTCAAGAGACTAGAGAACTTTGGAAAATATTTTCATGGAATAAGAGAAGATAAAAATTGTACTGATTTCAGGAGATACCTCAACTGCTTTACGAACAAACAAGATTCAAAGATACGGGCAGCAATAAACTTTGACGTCAAAAACTCTCACGGGAAAAAAATGTCTGATATATTGATTTTTCACACTATACAAGTGACCGCAAGGTTTCGATATTTGGGAGAGACTGGAATTTCATGTATGCAGGTTTGGGTACAGAAGATGCGATTTTCAGACTGGCATGCGGTTAGTCCAAATATAGTAGATTTCCACTTCAATAGTTGTAACGACAGCAGGGATCTCAAGGGACCCAAATGACCTTACAGCACGATTTTGGTTTAACGGGGACTGTATCCCCTTGCTTTCATCTTTTTGAAAGTCAGCTATCCCGAGTTTATCATACAGCTGGGGGTCTGATCTAGTCAAGGGAAGATACATCAGAGTCCTTCAGTCAAGCACAAGAGATAATGTTCCCTGAAGTTTGAACTTCATCTGAAGATCCTCATGGTGTATCCTGTTACTCTGAGTTGATGATTTCCAATCATACGGCAGGTATGATCATGAGATTGCTTAGCAGGTAGGTCTTTTTAACAGTAACTTGTAGGTTTGATACGCATGTGCGGAATTGATTCTCCTTACGTATACCATTGAGCAGTTTCCTGGTGTTTTATATAGAATTTTCTTACCAAATGTTCGGATCTTATTCTGGCCCGCGCACAATGCTTGTACGAGCTACAGAAATAACGTTGTCACGATTCACACTGCCAAAAAGCGCAACTGCAGCTTTTTGTAAGTTTTTTGATTTGATATCAACTTCTTCTCTGCAAAAGATTGCTTTCATGCTCAGATTTTGAATTCTGGCTTTTGGAAGTCTTCGAGAATTACGCAGGTCAAAGCATTTTTCTCCTGTTGTATTCTGTGACAGTGCTATGGAAATTCTTATCCCTGACGGTGTATACAGATCAGCTTGATAACCGCTACGTGTGAGAATGCGAGCAATCAGCACAGCATGCAATTTTTCAGCACGCTGACATGAACAAATGGTGAAAATGGACAGATTAAAACAAATTCTAAGTAGAGATCAGGGAGAAGAATCAATGTGTCGCAAGTATATCATCTGCGAAACTCTTTACTAATATTGTAAGAACTCAAATGGGATTGAGAACTGTGAATGGGATTGTAACTCAGATGATGGTCAACTGAGTTATTGCAGAACATAGTATGACATAAATACAGTCAAGCTCAATCCATTATGTAATTAAAGGATTTGAGGCTTATGCGTACTCAACGTAACCACGAGCAAACCCAAAAGCTTGGAGATGCAGTTAAAACGTAGTCTTTAACGCATATCATTCTCTATTCCTGCAGTAACGTCATTCCTATGAACGCAATTAGTTAGCTAGCGTCAGAGCTACATCAATTTGATCTCATCAGATTTGCGGAACATTCTTCTCTTTCATATGATGGGATTTCGAACGCTTTGATCTTATAACACCACTATGCGACATATTCCCCAAAAATAATGTGAAAACTGTCTGGTATCTTTTTCGAAGATAATGTTGTACATGCACATAAGGCTACATTCAATCTTGACACACCGTGGTAAATGAGAAAATATTGCAAAGTATCATCAATTGCTCGCATGGCAAGTTCGGAGAAGAAGGTAACTGGTACAAGACTTTTTTCTCTAAAGCAAGGGCATATAATACCAGGGTGATAGTTTCAACTACTGACAAGGCAGGAAATACGGAGTTAAAGCTGCAGATGCAGCTTTACTCGTCACTTCATAAAACTCAAGACAATTCAATGCTCGCCCATCAGTTTTGCTGAGCTTGAAATGTAGGTCCAGATATTCAGCTGAGGGTGCTGACGAGCATACTCACATCTTCTCTGAGGTGCCTCCTGCACATCTTATCCATAGGCAATGTGAATGTCAATGTTTCTAGCATGTGCATGAAGCCGACATGGATTTGTGGTTAAAAACGCGGTGACAGCAATAAGGGAAATTTCTATGGATCCTCGTACGGATAAGCATTCCCCTGCACAGTTCTCATAACCCTCTCCGTGCAAAAGTTTCCTGCAGCCACAATCCACGATTATGCGTTTGGTCTCATTGAAAGCTCTCAATGAAATAGAAGTCAGCAACATGATGTTACAAGAGGATGAGATTCGAAGATAAAGACTACTTCATCTCTCGTCTTGAACAGAAACGAGCAATGTCTTAACCATTTCACTGAATATAGATCTCGGCATCCAGTTGCTTCCAACGTGGGCAATGCACGAGGATGAAGTGGCCCTTAGGAGCAGTGAGTCCTGGCCGAAAAATAGTGTAATTCTGGCTGGTCGCAACGGCCCGTGGCTGGTAGAGAAGACTAACTGTAGTGTCCCCGCCTTCTTGGATTAGGTTCTCTTGTCGTGCCCACCGTACGCTCGGATCTAGCTGTAGTGGTACGTGCGGTCTCTCCACAACACAGACGGGTGATCATCACATAGCATATCTGTGGTATACGACAACTTAGCAACGAGAATATTTAAACACCCAGTCTCATAACTTCATGCCGTGGACACTCAAACTTTTCCAATTTTTTCATGCAACGAAGGGACTTTCATCTTGTTAACTGTCTTCTTAGGCCTCAAAATTTATTCGTGCAAGAAAGGGAAGTAGATGATTTTAGCGGGTCATAAGAATCCTTTGCTTTCAAAATTTTCCTAACTTCTGAGGTCGTCATCCATCTGGTTCCTTGATAAGCAGCTGAAGACAATTTTCGCTGTCTTTAATATGTTCACTGATAGGACACCGAACCGAAGCTTGATTTGCGAAAATCAGCGGCACCCAGCTGCACCAAAAGTTGGCGTTTAAACACGCTGGAATTTGATTGGAAAGGTGTAAGAGACAACAGCATAAACACTGTGACAAGAAAAATTTGTTCTTAATTTCCAGCCGTATCTCTTGAAAAATACACGAAGATTTTCTGATTACGTATTTGACGGAAGTTACTTTTTGCAATTTGTAACTTCTGTCAAGTACTGTACTCTTTCACGCTACTTGCCTTAGCTATGTTCAAGTTCATTTCTGTTCATTAGTCTCTCATTTAGTAGCTAAGCGCTGCATAGTCTGCAGATATGAATAAAGATTCTCAGTATACAGTCCAACCCCTGAAGACTGTTCAATCCATGGAATATCTATGTGGATCTTTCAGTTCAGTGTTGCATTCGCATGAATATGGAACAAAGCATAAAGCAGATTATACTTTATGGTTTGTTTTCGATATACACGTGCGCATATTGTGAGGCACCTGAAAATCTAAAGACGTTGACATCAATACAGTCATCTTCCATACTTTCATGCTTTTGATGCAGGAAGTTGTGAAGTAACTGTGTTACTGTTACCTGAATGCTGGGGATACTTTTGACTTTTTACCTCATCCTTTGCTTAGTTATACCCAGACAGTCTACAATGAATACATTGGTTCAAGCAGGTTTGATTTTAATATGTATTCATTATTAAAAAATGTGTTATTCTATTGGGTTGCATCTTCATAAATGATTTGATTTCTCTAAGTATCCTTTGACACTATTTTGGATTTCAAAATTGAGATAAATAATAAATAATATTATTGCTTAAAAGAATATGACTATTTCACTTCAATGATAGCTTTGAACACAATATAGATATCTTGTTGTATACGAGAGTTTAACCCAATTCATATCGACAGATCATTGTGAATTTATTAACAAAATCCTTACTCTTACATGCTCACAAAATTACAATGAAAAAGCTGTAAGGTGATGACATTTTCAACATTATTACAAAAATTGCTTGATATAAAGCACACTCTTAACATGTATGATAGTTGGATGTACCCTGGGGCATCTGATCTTGAATTCTTGCAATCAGAATGCTCGTTCATAGTGTTCAAGATAGTGATTTATGAAATATAGCCCATAAGAAGCTCGTAATTACGAAGGTAAATGGTGTAACACGCAAGATTTACGCTATACTGGTTCCCGAATTTTCCTCTACATGAGTAGTATCTGTTTGAACCTGACATTAGAAAATGGAGTGCAAGTGGTTGAACTTTTCTTCCATGAGACATGGACTTTGTGATAGGAAATGTCAAAAATAGCGAACTGTTGATTTTTGCCTCAACTCAGTAGAATCGTTGTCGGCTATCATGTCAAATCTTCATTTACTTCGAAGTTGTTTCTTCTCATTCATCTCCATGTTTCAGGAAGGAGGGAACCTATTCTTAGTTTTACGACAAAACGGGAGTTGACTACAGATCAACAACGTGCTCGTCGACCTCTTCACTAGATCTTGGCAGGATGCTTTATCTTAACCTTTGAGTCACTTTCACGTACGAAACTCAGTGTTAGCTGTCATACTAAATCGTGCCACCAGTGACTACCATCATTCTCGGTCTCTCGTGCAGCGAAACCATCGAACTGTTCTCTGAGATGTATATGGAATGTTCTTTGTCTTCAAATTAAGTGGGTCGACGTCACTTCGTGGTGCTTTCAGTCACATGCGTTGACGCAGGTTGTCTATAGTGGGTTCGGGACTTGGATGTGGTTGGTAGTATCTGAGCTTACTTTTTTATAATTCAAACCTTAATTTGGTAATTGAAGAACATCAGGAATTCTCTAATTCCTTTACAGCACATGGTAACCTTCAGAGGATTGATGGTTCTCTAGCCTCGATATGATTTATTTAATATAAATCCCTCTTGTCGATTCAGGTCTATGTTCGGATTGGCATGATGAAACAGTCAGTCTTAAGTAACGTCGCCACTTTTCAGCCACTAATTTTTCTTTCACATACATGCACCAGCATGCATTTGTCCATCGAAATTACATGTCTAATTCTGACGTCTAAGATTTCAAGAATTTTCATGTTTCTAAAGCTCTAGTTTCTTAAATCTGAAATACTCCGGATATGTTGTTCCTTAAGCTCTTCACAAAATCCGACCTTAGAATACCACGAGCTCTCATATGTAGCTGGTAATAACTTTTAACTCAGGATAAGGCGATTGAGAACACAGATTTAGCTTCTGGAGCGGAACCTTTCTTTCTTGCGAGATTTTTCAACTTTCCACATTCAATGTCTTTCTACGGTACTTCCATCGGCAGAATTCCCTGTTTCCTGTTTCCATTATCCTCCTGTATCCATGAAGGAATCGAAATTCACTTGGTCACTAGCTACAGCAGCATAGAACACTTTTCCTGAGGATCAGTAGATCTCCTAAATAGGCGAATTAGAGAGCTGCGTTAGTCGACATTAGATTCTGGAGACGAGCGTGTGGTGGCTCGACGCAGATAAGTGGCTGGACCCACAAGCTCTTTATTTAGCTAAAGGCTGGAAATGTGCACAGTTATCAGTTATTCATCGTTGTTGTGGAATGATTGTGTGCGAGACTTCCTGTAATGATCCTGGCCGAGCTCACTATAAGAGTGGCATCTCCAGACTCCATCTCCCAAGTTCAAGTCTTGTCCGTAGGGGCAAGCTTGTCATTTTCATCAGACCCACTGATAGTCCTCGGTTGTCTCAAAAGCGCTTGAGGTCGCCACTGAGCATAGTGTGCTCGCGGTGGAGCTCTCCACACATAATCTCCATCGAGTTTGATCTACTGAGGTGCAATCACTTTCTGTTCCAGATCGAACATTTTTAAATTCGCTTTGGATTGTGAGTCTTAAGGTGTTCAGAGATTGAAGTAAACATCTGTATCAGTCTTGACGTAAATACAGCATGGTAGTCTTGTTTGTGACATCTGAAAAGCTGCTTAGGATTTCCATTCTTCTGATTGAATAGTATTCATTAATAGTTGCAGAGAATTGAAGATAGACATTAGATTTGAATTTAGCGGAAATCAGTTTAAAAGGATCAAAATAATTTGCCTCTGGCTATTTGGTTCAGGCTTGCTGTGCGCACTAAGATGACACATATCAACAGAACCTAAATCTGGTACTAATATTATAGTTCATATTCGATCTCGGGATTCCAGAAACTATGGCCAAAGGAATGACCCATCGAGGGTCAACTTTCCGATCGAGTGAACAGACTCCACAAATCTTCCTGCAAAAGCAACAAGGTTGGGGAAGAAGCAGTGCTCTGAAAACACGTCAACAGCTCAAGTGGGCCGTCTACATCTGCGCCATTCTTTTCTGCCTGCAAGCCCTTCTCGAAAGTGTCGACGCAAAACCAGTACTTGCGTCTAGTCTGGGCTTTTGCAAAAAAGTTCCAGTGCTCAAGGGAGCTCCACTGCATTGCTGCCTGCCTTCTCCGAAGAGAAAACCGATCAGATTTAGATCTCCGCGTATACCTCGTACTCTCACTGGTCGCCTGATTCTCAGGGAGAGGAAACCCGCGCACGTCTTGCAGAGAGACCCCAAATATGTCAGGAAATACAATCTAGCTTACGCTAGAATGAAGGCGCTCCCGGACACCGATCCGAGAAGTTTCCTCAATCAGTGGAGGGTCCACTGCTCCTTCTGTAACGAGGCCTTCAAGCAGCGAAAGACTCCAGGCCCTCTGGGCCCTGAGACCGGCGTTCCACTCCAGGTTCACTACAGCTGGACGTTTCTTCCGTGGCATCGGATGTATCTGTACTACCACGAGAGAATTCTCGCCAGTTTGATCAACGATCCCACCTTCGCCCTCCCCTTCTGGAACTGGGACAACCAGCTGGACCAGGACGCAGCGATGATCCCCGCAATGTTCCTTTCCAACTTCAGCGTTCCCAACGCTGCCCTCTTCGACGAGTTCAGAAACTCCAACCACTTCCCTCCCAAGATCTTGCACCTGGGATACAACTCCAAGCTCGAAGCAGAGGGCAAGCAGAACCTGACCAACCAGCAAATCAGATACGAGAACTTGTGCGTCATGTACAACCAGGTGGTCACGAAGATTAGCGCTCGAGACTTTCTCGGCGGACCTTACGTCGTCGGGACTGATAACTCCGCGGCTACCGTCAACGCCAGCGCCGGTGAGGTGCCCGGAGAGTCCGGTGGCATGGAGAACGCCCACAACGTCGCTCACGAGTGGACAGGGCTCATCAACGACCCCAATCACCCCGACAACGAGGACATGGGCAATTTCATCTACGCCGCTCGGGATCCCATCTTCTACAGTCATCACTCCAACGTCGACCGCCTGTGGGACGTGTGGAAAACCATCCCCGACAAGGTCACAAAATCCGGTAGCAGGAAGAGAATGGATTACACTTCCAGAGACTTTCTGGACTCCGAGTTCACTTTCTACGACGAAAATCAAGACATGGTGATCGTCAAGGTGAGGGACAGCCTCGACAGCTCCAAGCTCGGGTACAAGTTCACGGACGTAAGTAAATCTGACAAAATGTGGATAAACTATGAGCCACTGCCTCCCCATCAGTCGCCGAAGAAAAGCAATTCCAGTGACTATCCTGCAGCAGCTCCATCAGGATACAACTACATTGGCACGGATCCTGTCAGTTTTAGGCTGGATCGTCGAGCTCCGACGAAGGAAATCGCTCGGCAGAGGGGAGTGAAGAATGTAGATCAGTTGCAGGAGAACGTCGTGCTGGAGAAGGTGAAAATTCCGCATTCAGAATACGCCAGATTTGATGTGTTCATCAATTACCCGGCAGCTAACAGGCAGACGCATCTGTACATGTCGGAGTACGTGGGTACATTCACGCATTTACCGAGCGGCATGGTGGACATGAGCAAATCTGTTTCTGAGTCATCTAGCAAATCAGAAAAGTTCCGAATTGTAACCATCCGCTACTGCGTCAATGCGGCTCTGAGACGACTGGGCATCACAGATTACAACACGGACATCATCGTGACCATAGTCTCCAAGGGAGCCAGGAACAGCAGCCCGAAGACCGGGTTCACGTTCACCAACCTGAAACAAGACTTCCAGTAACTTTGACGAGAAAGCCGTGTCTCAGTTTTGCTTCAGACACGGTTTTATCATTTAGATCTCCATCATCGAAGTGGGAAATTCGTTTCCACTATTGAATCTTAAAATTCACATTCAGTTAATTAATTCAACAGATAAAGCTTAGTACACATTTATTATTTATTATGTTAAGAATCTCTAGCAAACTTAGGCCCAAGGGTTCAGGTTTAAGGTCCCACGCAGGTTTAGCTCCAAGCGCATGGACCTTTAACAAAGTGCTAGATTTGTTTGAGATCACAAACATTCATTAATTCATGCATGTTGATGGAATAAAAAAGTATGGGAGTCATCATGCAAGAAAAGTTACTGTTTTCCTTTTCTGTGAGTAGAAACCATTATCCCCAAACTACACAATAATTTATTTACTCCTTGTTTCTTCTGGTCATGTGTATGATTAACGGTACAAACCTTGCCCAGAAATTTTCTACGTTTTTGAAATTCAATCATAAAATATAAAATTCATGATTTTATAGCATATAATTTTTTTTTCAAACAATTCATCAAAATATCTCAAATTTTTTGCTAATTTTATAATAAAGCGAAACACTTCACAAATTTTCATAAGAGTGTTTGCAAGAAACTGAATTTTCCATATGAAACAAATGTTCTTGCCTCGTTCTGTTTTTAAGTTATTGCTATTTTTGCACCACGTCAGATTTTGATTTAAATTGGATTCGAACATAATATTCATACCGTTCTCTAAGAACATTGATTATTTAATAATACTTTGTAAGTCACAGACACTTGACTAATGAGCATTGTTCATACAACCCTTCATTTAAGGCCTCAAATACTTTTGAGAGATAGATTCAGAATTATTTAGATGAATAATTATTCTTGTTATGACTTCGTTATGAAATCTAAAACGGTTTTCATATTCCTCAACAAACGAAGATTTTAAATTTAACTTAATTGCTTGACCGTGAAAACTCTCTCAACGTCTCGCGAGGTAAATAGAACTGTCCAAGCAATCACTTATCAAATTAACACATTCTTAACAATTTTTAAAAAACCTTCAACGCACGCTTTTAATATTCATAGGTCGTAAACTGACAACTCGACTTTTAGAGGTATTTTTGTAGAGGGAGAAACATTTTGGGCGAATATATATGTGACACATCAATGGCTTCTGCTTCACTCGCAGAAATTAAAGTATTCTACCATAGTGAAATCAATAGAAATGGTCTACCGTCATACTGTTCTATTCAAACATCTTATCACTAATAAGTTTTGAATGGAGTGTATGAGCACTTTCTTAGCTATTTTATTGAAGTATTGCAAGGTTTCATTATTCTATGAACAAGACGGCCCCTACAAAGTCACGGCGTATCTGCTTCCAGCAGGTACGTTGGGAGCAGTCCGGTTGAAATCAATGGATTAACTATTATTGAACTTTCATCAGCTTATGCAAATTGACATATATAGTTGTCCTGTGAATAACCTATTTGCACGAAGATAACTGATCAAAGTGTAGATTTTTCTACGACAAAATACATCGTGTATCAATCTCTGTTGTCATTAATCATCTTTTGGGTTTTGAAGTTAAACTATATCTCCTCTTCAGATTTTAACTCTACAGACAATATCCTTACTTCTCAATTGTATCTATTTCCTTCCTACTTATATCGGTTGGTAAACATGTGAGTAATCTTCTAGTGTTTTTCTTGACTCGATGAAGATTTTTTTTTTTTTTAACCGAAACATTCTTTTAATGTCTTCAAACAAATCATGATACATGAATAGGCTTCTAGCATTAAAAATGTATAGATCTAGATAAAAAATATAAGAAGTCGAAATCAAAATTTTGGGGAAAATTATGAATCAAATTGCTACTAAAATAAAAAATTGAGCATCAAATTATAAATTTCAAAATACAAAAAATGGAAATTTCATTTAAATGCTCTTTTTAAAACTAACCATCAGTATCATCCCGTAACTCCCACCTCCTCTCAGTTCCAGCGCGAGAACCTTCGAGCTCTTCATATCGCGTGCGCATCGGTCTCACGGTGCATTGTTCTTCTCAGACAGACGTCTTCTGCAATCGCCGGAGTCGTTCCGCATTACTTTCTACACCGAGCTTCTTCTGGAATTTCTGAAGTTGTCTGTAGCTTGTTGTGCGTTATGTACTCCACATGATTGTCTCACGAGAGAAGCTTTGAGAGTATTCGAGCTCCGTTTGCATTAAATCTGTGAACTGAATTCTGAAGCATTTGTTGAAAAAATTTTCATCACGTTGTACATCATTATCGTTAAAGCAAACTTCTTGCTCAATAGCTGAAGTAGTTTTGACTGTGTGTTTCATATGTCCAAAACAGAACATCTTAAGCAATTGCGGAAGTTGTTTGAGCTCGTAGTGCAATAACTCCTTCAAAAAGAACTTCTTACGCAATTGCGAAAGTTGTTTTGAGCTCTGCAAGAGTTTCTCTGCATACTCATACCGAGAGTCCAAGTGGTACGAGATTCATATCCTCAAACTACTTTTCGGGAAGAGATTTTTCCCTTTTTTAGAATAGATTATCATTAGAATTGCATCTGTTTTCTACTGACATTTTCAAAAAGAAAACTGAAATCTACAAATTTTTGATAGTTTAGTATATTCTTCAACATCTTCTCTGTCTTTAGAATTTTCATGGATGCTCGCAGTCCAACTTATCCAGGAATGTGTTGCGTGAGGCAGAAAGAGCATATAAACAATATATATGCATGAAATGACTCCCATATGCAAGTAGGCTTGAAATCAACAGTAGTTAACATTGACAGACATTTTGACCCCTTCACGCACTACTTCCTTCAGACAACCTCTATACGCAATTCTGGAAGAAGTCTTCAGTTCTTTGTGTATCATATACTTCACGTGATCTTCTGACTCTATTCCATGAGTGATTTTCAGCTTGTTGTGCTTATATCCTTCAAACGCAGTTTTTGAGAAGTAAGTTTTTCAGTTGTTTGAGTGTTTTAATCCTTCATATACACATCCTAGTCAAGTGCAGGAGAAATATTCAACGTGCTGTGCTTACATCCTTCACAATAACCTATTCAGTCAAGGAAGAAGTTTTCAGTTGGTTTTGTGCACAGTATCCCTTCAGGAATTCTCTACGCACTTTCTACTTATGTCTTTAACACGAACTTCTCCCACAAATGTGAAAAATTTTCCGTTTGTTGTGTGGATTATGACCTCGCATGAACTTCTTCGGCAACTTAGTTCATGTATTGATTCTTCAACCTCACCTCTCGAGAGGGAGAACCCCTCAGATCGTTAGGTCGTTGTGCACTGTTTACGTCCACAGGATTTGTTTTTCGATCATGGAAGGATTTCAAAGTTGAAGCTATATGTGCATCATTTCGTTGAGAGGAATTTTCATCAAATGACTAGGAAAGTCTAATTCCTCATGTTCTTCACTATATTCTTAAAACGTATCTTTACCTGCAGTCACATTGTAGTTTTAGATGTAACGAGTAAGCTCCTATATTACAAGATTTAGTTCGCAATTCTGTAATGTGTGCTGCAAATTTTAGATTCGATCAGATGAATTTGGAAGTAGTAAATTTTCATCCCATATCTCAACGCTTTAGATTTCTAGTGTCAGAGAATGCAGGTGTGATGACTCAGATTTGCATGCCAACAGGATTTAGAAATATCTCTCAATTCCAGAATTTCCTTTAGAAGATGAAATTAAAGGTCAAATGTCTAGGAAACTATATACTTCTTGCTGTATTTTCCTGATACACCACTATAATGCATCATTTCTAACAAAATCATGTGGGAATCTCGAAGATCGTGTGAAGCAACAACGACAGAGCGTTCAAAATGGCCAAGACTAAGCTGTCACTACTGGCTGAGCAGTGTCAACGCTGGAGAGATTCGGGCAACTGGGAGAAGCTGAGAGAATTTGAAGAAGCGTACCAGAAATCCAAGATGGAAGGAAAGCGTATGGCGACAATTCAGAAAGCTAATGAGAAGAAGAATACAACACAGACACGAGGAAAAGGGAAAACCAAAACCCGGGTTCCTTGTCATTGGAAGAAAAGGATTGTATCCAATGACTCCACGAGTTCCCAAGTTATTGTTCATCACACATCCGACCATACTCATAATTCTGGTGAAACAGGTGAGATGGAGAAAGCAATCACATGTGACGAAGCTCTCAAGTATGTGGGAGCAGTTGAGCTTCAGACCACGAAAACACTCGATCATTCCGGAAGAGAGAGTGAAAATCCTCGAAACAGTCCAAAGGTACCAAAACCATGTAACATTCTCCATGATAGCTTGTAGATTTGAAGATTGTAGTAGTTGCTTTCATGTTTACAGCCTTTGAAGTTTGGTATGCCTTAATCCGAATTGAGGTTTAGTTTTTGTAAAGCTGTGTATGAAGAACACTAAACTTAACGCTGCTGGTTTTAATCGAAGAACATATATGCTTCAAATGTTGATTTTTTTCGTGATTTGTTATCATAGACTTATCAATAAATACGAGCACATCTAGGATAAACTAAAATGTTAGATTTCATATCACAGTAAATGTTATAAGATGTTATCTCATTTTTAATAGCTGATACCCGTTTGACCTACCTGGGTACTTGATAATTCTTCTTATGTAGTTCTTTGAATTGCTGTACTTCTCGAAAGTAGATTAAAAACTTGAAAGTACTCTTTCAGAAATATCATAATTATCATTTTAAAATGTTTTGTACTAACTGTATTTAGTCCTAGTTTGGCCTGCTGAAGATCAGGATACTATCATATATACATCTGTCATGATGAATCTTCAATGGTGATTACAAGAGAATTACAAATCCACTAAAGTTATAAGGTACAACCATGATCAAATCAAACTCATTGTTCCTTTTTTTTATTCATCGATAGAAAGAGAAGATATAGAAATTATGAGTGTCTATGTCAAGCAACAGCTAAAGTATTCAGGAATCTTAAGGTCTCATTCGTGTGGAGAAAGTTTCAAATTCCAAAGTGTCCATATGGAGAATGAATTTTGCTTTCAAGTTTAAAAAAAGGATAATAGAATTTACAAACTTGACTGCACATTTTAACGTATATGTTATCAACACTTTGAGACGACTTTGTGTGACATTTGTGATCCAGATATATTAGATAAAATTCATTTTTTCATCCTCTCATTTCTGGCTCTTAAAAGTATTTCGCTTATCAGATTGAAGGGCATTGAAAACCTGGATAGGCTCTGAACTGTTTTTTATCTTTTTTCTTTATACGGGAAACAGGAATTTGAGGGGACTCTGTCTATTATTTAGATTCACTCGAACACGTTTTGTAGACTTTTTATATACAACTTCTCTAGTTGTCTCTGTCTTTGATTATTGAGGTAAAAGAGTTTACTGTTAAGCTTGACTTAGAATCATGGTTGATATCGTACAAAAATTTTACAATAAAATTGTTCGATATAGATATATATATATATTGTCTTTGCTTCATTCAAATACATAGCTATGGGCTGTTCGTTGGTGAGCTCTAGATTAGCTAGATCTGTTCACTATCTGCAGTTACAAATAGTATTTTTTTATTCATTTTCATTATGAAAAAATATGTAATATACGTACGGTTTTTCAAGAAATAATTATTTTAATTGAAGTCCCATTTTTAATTATTGGATAAAATTCTGAGAGTTCTTAAAGTTCTTAAGTGTGGACTAAGGTACTATATATATTCAATAATTTACCCTAATCTGTTGTATTTTCAGGACATAGCTTCATCATCATCCAAAGTAGAGAGGCTGTTTTGGAGCGATCATGATTCATTGCAGTTGATCATGGCGATCAAATCAGAGAAAGAGAGTGTTGAGCGGAAACGAACTAACAATTCAAAAGTCTCCAAGATGCTTGACTGGAGAAAGATTGCAGCTGTGATCAATCCGAAGAGAGCAGATGTTGATGATAAGTTTGTCGAGAAATGCCTTCACAAATTTGATGAACTGAAGAGGCGCAACAAGAAGAATTGTCCAGATGGTTGTGACCTCATGATTTACTTGGTGGATGTATACACCAAGCGCATGGAAGGAAGTTGAATGTAACATGACAGATTTCGTCGGCTGTACAGTTTAGCAGGGTGGATGAATAGCCTCTCACTCTTGGCATTTAACCGGTTAGTGGATATGTTTAGTATCGGGTAGAGGAATAGCCTCTCAGCTTTGAACCAGTTACTAGATTCTTTTAATATGTGATGTCTTTTACCATCAGTTCAAGTATATTACAGGAGATTAAACTAGATGCAACCATATCATTTTGTACTATAGAACACCGTATTTTGCAATGAAACAATGCATCTTGTCTATATTTATTTGGTCTCATCTGTCTGACTTAAACAACTTGAATCGGTTTTCGTTTATTAAATCATGATGTGTCAGGCTTTTGCATAGGTGTGGTTCTAAACCAGCTTGATGGAGACGGCAAAGATCATCTTATTTACTTTGCCAATAGTATGTTGGCTGCAACTGAAAAGAATTACTCTCCTACTGATTGAAAAAGCTCTTGGCATCATTTACTCGAAATTCAAACAAGTAATGCTTGAATTTGAGATAATGCTTGATGAGGTACAAGGTGGTGTTTCATACACATCATAATGTCCATAAATAAATGGTGAATAAGCCTGATATTACATGGAAAGTGGCTAGATGGATGCTACTTCTTCAAGAGTTTAACTATGAGGTAAAGGTGAGTATAGATGGAGGAGATGATGACAAAGAGATTGATGAAGAAGAAGATTTGTTTCAAGTGAAGTTAGTTCACCCCACATGATATTTGGAACCTATTGAGTGGAAGGAAGTTTTGAAAAAATTCAGTTCCAGTGGCATTTAATGACAGATGAGAATTGGCAAATTGACATGGAGTAATGAAGCGGAAATGAAGAGCTTGGATATACAGCTGGAGATCATTCTGAATGACTCTAGTAACGGATTTGACATATAGTTGCAGATATTACCCTCTAAATTCAAAAAATAGATACCGTGTGCTTGAGGTCTACTGAACAAAAAATGAACTCAGAAGGAGAGAACATGAGAATGGAGAAGGAGTTCAAGAGCATAGAAGAACCGATGTTCTACCTCGCAAGTCTACATACCGCAGAAAAGAAGAAAATCCGAGAATTTCATTACTCAGAAAATAGTTCCCACCAAGCATGCGGTCACCTCTACAGGGAGATTGAAGCAAGTTTCGAGCACGAGAGAGAGATTGCAGCAATGTCTGATCACCAGAGAGAAATTGAAGCAAATTCTGATCACGAGAGAAAGATTGCAGCAATGTCTCATCACCAGGGAGAAATTGAAGCGAATTTTGATCACGAGAGGGAGATTGCAAAAAGTTCTGATCACGAGTGGAAGGTACTTGGGCATTTCAATAAACCTCATGTCTACAAGGAGTTTCTGGAGGGATGTAGCATGGTTGAGGACGATGGAACAGTCAGAAGTATCACATAAGCTTGATGGTATTAGATCAAATACAGTATCAAGTATCAAATTGCCCAGTACTGATAGCATCAAGCAAGTCTAACTTCTTGATCAGGAGATCGAAATTCTCAGTTTCTGCATTCGTGGAGGAGAGCAAAGATTGCAAAACTACACTCTCATTACAATCCATATGCTTTCACCAGACAAAATTACGATCATGGAGCAGTGGGAGTCATTCCAGCTCCTGAATCCAAGTTTCAAAGCTCCCATGGCACCAAAAGAATATTGAAGGTATTTTTTCGATGAATGGAAAAACAGAAGAAACTTCAGTTTTGAATAGATTGCATACATATTAGAATTGTGAAGGTTTTATAAGAAAATATAGAAGCAACTACTTTGATGCTTATGTGGAAACACAACCATCACTAGATTGTCTTTATTTTTATCTTAGAATCCTTTCTCACGGAGTATTCAAGGAGGAGTTCAGGGATCTGATGGTACTTTTGCAAGTGAAGGTGACTCAAGTAAATAGATGGCTCTAAGGTCCTTTGGAAAATGGAGAGTCAGGCAACCAAGGGATGAAATCATCTCACTATCCAAGGAAGAAGAAACGAAGAAAGAGTAACTCCACCAGCTTGTCCACATTTAGATAATAGAGCATGTTACTTACGACAAAATCAAAAAATTTATCCTGACTATGCCTATTCATAAGTAAAATTATCCTGACTATGCCTATTCGTAAAATTTATAGCTTCCAATTGAAAAATAATATTTTTTACATTTCCTGATGTCAAGGTCACGTAGTTCATGCTGCAGAGTCCAACCTCCATTTACCATTGATTTTCTCATTTTCTCTCATACTTTCTTTATGGTGAATTTGTACGAGGTAGATTAGAATGCAGAGAATAAGATAAACATATCCTCTCTCTTTTTAATCCTAAAATAAGATGATTTGTTATATTAACCCACCAAAGGCTAAAACTGCAGTATAGCAACAAAAAGGTTGAACCCACAAGTACAGAGGTAACACACAGAGTACAAAGTGTCACGTTTAACAGACTATTGAAGAGTTTGAATTCTCAGGCGACTGTCACTCCCAGAAATACTGCAAGTGCTCAACTTGGAGGTCACTCGGAGGACTCACAGTGCAGCGTAGTTCATCCAACACACACCTAAAACCGGAAAAGCACAACTCAGAGGTCGGTTGGGACCTCTACTTAAGATTTTAGGGGGAAAGTTTCTCACGAGTACATTTAGAGGCTCTGCAGGTAGTGACTCCCAACTCCGGCTCTTACAACCCTTCCACTAGTTTCTGCTAGCGCAAGGCACCCGGGTTGGACTTCCTACTTTGGATGCGGTATCTTCGTCAAACCGAAGTCACTCACACGCGGTGAACAACACACTCAACTCACAAAACGCGCAGAGAATACAGGTCCGAACTGAGAAACTCAACTGAAAAAAGATCCAATGGTACACCATAGCAGTCTATTGACGAGTTTGAATTCTCAAGCACTAGTCATTCCCAGAAATACTGCAGAGACTAGCCCCGAGGGTGTCTTCTACAGCGTAACCTGAATTACAACCAAGGCTTACTCGAAGTATCAAAACTTCACTTTGGCATTCAGGGGAAACATCCCGAAGGAGTACAAACAAGAACAATCACCCGAAGGTGTAAGGACGAACTACTCAAGTATCTAACCAGTTACTAGCTCTCAGCATTCAGCAATCACCCGCAGGTGTAGATCCAAACTGCTCAAGTATCTAACCAGTACACTAGCTCTGAACATTCGGCCGAATGCCTTCAGCTACAAAATGCGATATCTTTGTCAAGCTGTAGCTCCTCTTGCGCGGTGACAGAACTAAGGACACAAACACGCAGAGAAAATGAGTTCATGATCTGCACTTCCGAAACTGGAAGAATCCCAAGGCAAGACGCCTTGAACTACTTTATACCCTCTGAGATCCTAACTAACACTCTACACTACACTACGTTGCACTACACTGCATGTCATCTGTTATGTCTCCTGCGCGACGGACTACCGCGCACTAACTCCCTACCCGACCAGTCCTCGGCTCTACTGCGCAATCCCAGCCGCCGCAACACCGCAGTCACCTTTGCCTTGAGGTTCGCAATGGCGTCCCGCGACCTCGCCAGGAAGGCATCTAACCTCTTCGCGACCCCCCGTCGGCTCCGACTGTCACCCGACATCAAGTCCGCCGCACAAATCTCTAACTCACGAGAGTGATTCTCTCCTGCGTAGCCACTTCCCAAAGAGCGTAACCTCTGAGACAGTGGTTGACTCGCTCTGCCAACTCTTCTCGCATGCGATCTACTGCACGCCGGCGATCGCTTTCAATCTCTACGAGTTGCAGCTCTGCCTCTACACACTGCGCTTTCAATTCGCCGCACTGCGATTGCAAGTGACAAATTAAGTCTTCATCGGCTTGACTTGCGCTCTGACACTGCTCTAGTAACCGTGTCTGTCGCACGAGCTCCTCTCACAAGATGCGCATCTGAGCTTGCTCAGAATCGAGATCTTTCGCGAGCTTCTCTCGCTGCTTCACCAATTCCTCTTCGCTTCCTCGAGCTTCTCTTCCTGCATCTTGTGGATCGCCTTCTGCACCTTCCGCAAAATGACCAATTGTCCACGCAGGGCGTCATTCTTCAACCGCAGGTCCTTGATTGTCTCGTCCAAGGAAGCCAACAAGCTACTTGTCCTAACCTTGGTGCGCGTTCGCCTGCGCACCAATTCGACGTTGGACCCAAGATGGCGTGGATCAACATACTTCGCCACCTTGCGATCGAGTTACCTCAACAGAGGTACCACCTGTTCGCACAACGCCGTTGTCGGCGTGCCTTGCACCGACTCCTCCTCTTGCTTCTCCGAGCTCGATCCATCTTCTTCATCCTCCGAATTGAGGATTTCGGTCGCCACGGAATTCCCCAGCGATTCCCGGGAGTTGGGTTGCGTAGCTTCTGCTGCTGCTGCCGCCGCACTACTCCCTTCCAAAATGTCTAAGGCGGTGGAAGACCCTGCTCCCGACAAGTCCGCTCCTCCTGTCCGATCTACTACCGCCAAACGCGCATCGCCGAAGTCATCCACCGCCGAAGGCGCTTGTGCCGAAGGCGACTGTGACGAAGGCACACGTGCCTCCTCCTTCCGTCCTTCGTCCGTTCTCTCACATTGGGTCTGCGCCAAAGGTGCTTCCGACGAAGGCGCTTGTCCCGAAGTCGCTTGACCCAAAGTCTGTTGACCCGAAGACTCTTGAGCCGAAGGCCGTTGACCCGAAGTTGCTTGGGCCGAAGGCTCCTCCTCACTCCTCTGCTGCGCCGAAGGCTCTTGACCCGAAGTCGAGTCATTGAATGGTACTTGCTCGAAAGCGAAGCACCTATCCGTCGTCGGCACATTCGTTGGTGCCGCATGTTGTCTCCCTTGACCCGAAGGCCTTCTCGCTTCGGCCGAAGGCGTCCGTGCCTTTGGCGCAGGGAGGTCCGCTGACCTCTTTGCAGTTCGTGCACTCACATCCTCCCCCGAGGATGGCGAGTTTCTTTTCTCTATAGCACGCCCCCTCTCTACGCTGCTTGTCGGCAGGACGAGCCTGCGCGTCTTCTGCTTGGGCCGACTGCAAAACTCTCTCAGTGGCCGCTTTCGATTGGAAGTAGTAGCATCGCGTTGCTGGCTCTGCTCCGCTTGTCCTTCTCACCTTCGCTTCCGCGGCACTTGTGCTACGAGCGATTCTCCCTCTGCCCTTGGTTGAGCTGGTGGCGTGCAGGCGGGTGTCTCGTCTTCGTCGGTATTGACTTCGACATCCTTCACATACCGGCCCGGATTGCTGCGTGACAGCAATGGGAATTGCACTCGCTCTGTCGCAGTCAAACATCCCATCGACCGATAGAAATTGATCAAGAAGGGGGAGAGGTGATTGATCGATCCTCCTTTTACCTCGAATGCGTGTTGTCTCGTCGCCTTCCACATAATGCAAGCCCAATGAATTGGAGCTCCGGCCAACGCCAGCTCCATGAACGCCACCTGCCAAGAAGTTATGTAGGTGGTCTTGTGCAGCTGCAAAAGTTGAATGAATGCTACCGCGACATTCCTTCGGAAGCAATCCTTGTAATCCCGAGTCTTGTAACCCTTCTTGCTGGACTTGATGTTTTTGAATAGGGCCCCGAAGGAAATCTCTTCCTCTTTCGTGACCTTGATACTCTCGCACTCGAACAGAAGATGGCCTTCTTCTCCCGCGCATCTTCCTAGCACCTGCTCCCAGTCGCAGACTTCCCATCGCTCCGGGTGCGGTCGAAATCCGCGCCTAGGTTGATACTTGCCCTTCAACCACTCGCGAACAATATCCTGGCACACCCAATTCCATCCCCACAGGAGGAAATCGAGTTTCACTGCAGTCAGCTGTTGCTAGAATGCGCGCAAGCCAATCTGCGGTAGCTTCAGCGGAATCATCCGCAACTGTGTAACCTTCGACATCGCGTTCTTGAATTCGATCGCGCATGTCTGAAGTCCGCAAACTTTCCTCTGTGTGGTACCCCACTTTTGGTATTTTTGAGGAAATTAAAACATTTTTGGAAAACTGTACCGCGGCAGCAGTGTAAATAGCCTTCGGTGCATCAAAATAGAGTGAAATTGGAAGATCGCAGAGAATCTCGAGAAAACTCGTAGAATCCAGGAGTTGGGTGCAACGTCGGAGACAGACACGCGGGGACAGACACGCACCCTACATGCGGGCTCTGAAGGAATAACCCCTTCGGCGCAAGGCGCGAAATCCGCCTTCGGCGCTAGAGGATCCTTCAGAACCTGGTCAATTCCCAAACGCCTTGACTTGGTTAGGGTTTCGTTGGAAAGAGCTCGACGCGCTGATTCTAACGAGCCCAAGAACGCCACAAACGGAGGAGGATTCTGGGAGTTATGAAGGTCGCAAGACACTCAGCTTCTCGCCTACGAGTAGGCGAGGAAAGTTTGTCCTATGCGCGGACGAGGGAAGTCCGCCTACGCGTAGGCGAAATAGGGTTTGACGTCGGCGGGATGTCCGCCGCGAATGCCGCCTACTTGTAGGCGGGGAGGATAATCACCTCTGCGCAGGCGGACAAGCGAAGCTCGCCTACGCACAGGCGCTTCGGCGTCGGCGGGAAATCCGCCTTCGGCCCTAGAAATGCGCCTTCGGGGTTGGAAATTGTACGGCGCCTTCGGCGCCAGCGCAGCAACGCGGACGGGCGAGGACCCAACGGAGTAGTAAAATCCGTACGGACTGTACGGACGAAACGGATGAGTGCGCCTTCGGCCGGTCGGGGTTACGGCGACAAGAGCGCCGACGGAGAGGCGAGAGAAATGGACAGACTGGACGGAGTTTGTTGACCGCGGTCAACGCCTTCGGCACCAGCGCAGCAGCGTGGACGAACATTTGATAGGCGCACGGAATACGCCTACGTGTAGGCGAGCGCCTACGCACAGGCAGATGAAGTTCCGCGCCGGCGGAGATTCCGCCGGGGATTCCGCCTACGCAGAAGGGAGTTCGACTTTTGTCCGATGCGTGGACGATCGCCTTCGGCGGAGAGGGATTGGCCAAAGATTAGTACGAACGAGTGTAGCGCGCAAGGCAAGAAATCCGCCTTCGGCGCTGCGCACCCTTGTCTGCGGCGTAGTACGCTAGCGGAGTTCAAATTGCCAATTCGGGCGTGTGAGTTAAGTCGGCGTCGGCGGAGCGTGAAGCCGCGCGTGAGAGAGGAGGCCGTTATAGCGCGGAGCCGGCGCGGCCATCAAGTGATTTGACCTTCACCACCAAGAGCCGACCATGACCTTCGACCAGGAGACGGAGGACGCCCCATTCTTGAATTCGCGATTTCACTTTCTAGTGCGAGCTGCGCGCGTCCACCTGCTAGCTGTTAAACATTCTAGACATCGCCGCGCGGAGGATTACCTGGTGACTGAGGGAGAATTGAGTGCGCGCGATTTGGAATTTAGGGAGAGTAGAGTTTGCAGAGGAAGCAAGAAGCTCGAGTAGAGCAGAGAGAGAGTTGTTGCGCAAGCAAAGTTCAAGAACACAATGTCAAGATTGAACAGGTTGCGGATGCTGCCGCTCCGGCTTCCACAGAACGGGTTGCGTGCTTTCGAGGAGCGGCTGATTGCAAGAAAGCTTGATTTCTTGCTGTGGGGGTGGAATTACATATGTGTAGACATGGTGCGCGAATGGCTGGATGCGGAGCGACAACCTACGCGCGGATTGCGTCCGCACGTAGATCGGTGGACCGTCCACGATTGGGCGCAGGCATTGGGGAGGTGTGCCGGCACCGACGGGTACCTCCTCTTTGATAGTGAGAGCGTCAAGGTGACTGTGGTACCCCACTTTTGGTAATTTTGAGGAAATTAAAACATTTTTGGAAAAAACTGTACCCTGGCAGCATTGTAAATAGCCTTCGGTACATCAAAACAGAGTGAATCCGGAAGATCGCGGGGATTCTCGAGGGATCTTGTAGAATCTAGGATTTGGGGTGCAGCAGTAAGGATGGGCACCACCCTCCCTGCGAGCTCTGCAGTTAGGATCCCTGCGACGCAAGGCGCAAAACCCGCCTTCGGAGGTTGCGTCCGCGGCGGTAGGGAAATCCTTCATAATTAGGTCAACCCTCGGGCGCCTTGACCGAGTTAGGGTCTCGTTGGAAAGAGCTCAACGCACTGATTCCAACGAGTCCAAGAACGCTTGGAACGGATGAGGACTTAGGGAGTTATCACTATTGGAAGATACGTAGACGTTCGCCTTCGGCGGAAGGAGTTCGCCACCGGCGGGAATTCCGCCTACGCGGAAGGGGGAATCAAGTTTTGTCCTATGCGCGGACGAAGGAAGTTCGCCTGTGCACAGGCGAAGTAGGGTTTGGGGAGGCGCGAAGTCCGCCTACGCACAGGCGTTCGCCTGTGCACAGGCGCTTCGGCGTCGGCGGAAAATCCTACTTGGGCCCTAGAAATGCGCCTTGTGAGGTAGAAAGTGTACGGCGCCTTCTGCGCCAGCGCGGCGCCGCGGACGAGCAAGGAGCCGCCAGAGTAATCAAATCCGTACGGACCATGCGGACGGGACGGGTGGATGCGCTCTTGGACGGACGGAGTGCGGCGGCGGAAGCGCCGACGAAGAGACAAGGAACGGACAGACTGGACGGAGACGGCTGACCACGGTCAACGCCTTCCGCGCCAGCGCGACGCCGCGGACGGAATTCGCCTGCGCACAGGCGAGCGCCTGTGCACAGGAGGATGAAGTTCCGCGCCGGCGGAGAATCCGCCGAGGAGTCTGCCTGCGCACAGGCAGGAGTTGAACTTCTGTCCGACATGCGGACACACGCGTCGAGGCAGAAGGGGATTGGCCGAGGGGCGGTACGAACAAGTGTACCGCGCAAGGCGGAAAACTCGCCTTCGGCGCTGCGCTCCCATGTCCGCGGGGTAATACGCTCGCGGAGTTCAAATCCGCCAATTCGAGCGTGAGAGTTTAATCGGCGACGGCGGAGCGTGAAGCCGCGCGTGAGAGCGGAGACCGTTCCAGCGTAGAGCCGGCGCGGCCATCAAGTGAGACGTCCTCCACGAGCAAGAGCCGACCATGACCTTCGACCGGGCGGCGGAGAGCGTCCCATTCTTGAATTCGCGATTCCAATCTCTTGTGCGCGCTGCGCGCGTCCATCTGCTGGCTGCTAAACATTCTCGACGTCGCCACACAGGGGATTTCTTGGTGATTGAGGGAGAAGTGAGTGCGCGGGATTTGGAATTGAGTGCGATTAGAGTTTGCCGAGAGAGAAAGGAGCTCGGGCGGTGCGGAAATAGAATGAGCGGGCGAGCGAACTCCAGGAACGCAATGACGAGACCGGGCAGATTGCGGATGGTGCCACTTCGCCTACCACAAAACGGGCTGCGCGCTTTCGAGGAGCGCTTAATAGCAAGAAAGCTCGATTTCTTGCTATGGGGATGGAACTACATCTGTGCGAATATGGTGCGCGAGTGGCTAGAGCCACAGGGACCACCCTCGCGCGGATTGCGTCCGCATGTTGATCGGTGGACAGTCCAAGATTGGGCGCAGGCATTGGGAAGATGTGCCGGCATGCCGGGGCATCTCCTTTTCGACAGTGAGAGCATCAAGGTGACCAAGCAGGAAGAGGCGCAATTTGTGGAGCTGTTCAAGACCGGGAGGTCTACCAAGAATGGGTACAGGACCCGTGATTACAAGGATCGATTTCGCCGGACTTTGTCCGCGGCGCTGATGCAATTACTACACCCACACCGCGCCTGCTACATCACATTGTGGCAGGTCTCTTTTGTGGAGTGCGTCATCGAGGGAACTCCAATTCACTGGGCGAGCATCCTGCACAGGGTGATGCGACAGCACGCTTTTGAGGAGAAGGGGGGAACTCTAAACCATCTCTCTCCTTTCCTCATCAATTTTTATCGACAGCAGAATTGTTTGACAGCGGCGGAGCTTGAGCATTTTCCGCCGTTGTCCGTCGACCATCCCGGGAAGTATGTGCGGGAGAATGAGGTCGACACTGATGCAGAGGAGTCACCGTCTTCTACCCCATCGAGGCGGAGGGACGAAGGGAGAAACACTCCTGCAGCACGAGTGCCGCGGAAGCGGCGATGGAGAGAAGAGTCCGAAGAGGAGCAGCATCAAGAACCCTCTGCTTCCATTCGACCGCGGCCGTTGTACGAGTCATACAGCCGGCCGAAGCAGAAGGCACGCAGACTGGTGTTACCAGCCAACAGTGCGGATACGGCGACGATTGCGACGGAGAAAGGAAGTGCGTCGCCAGAGAAGCATGAGGAAGCGCGGACGACCGCAGGAGCAACGGACCACGCTGCAGCCTCGACGGGCGTGAGGCCGCCTACGGGCCAAGGGCCTCCGGAGTTACCACGTGCGTTGCGGACAGGTGTTCCGTTTGCGCACAGACGAGACTCCGCGGACGGACGAGCCTCCGCGGACAGACGATCACAAGTGGACGTAGATCTACGCTTACGCGTGGGAAGGAGCAGTCCGCCTGTGCACAAGCGCTCGCCTGTGCACAGGTCACCTCCACACGTGCCGCCTGTGCACAGGCAGGAATCACCCCCGTTCCAACGTAAGAAGGGGAAGGAGCCGGCGGAAGAGCCGCCTACGAGACACCGGCCCTCGGGGCCAGACCCTCCGGCGCACCACGCGCCGCAATTTGCGCCTTCGGCGCCAGGGCCTTCGAGCCGAGGAGATACGAGCAGGGAGTGTGCGGAGGCCACACTATCGGCGGGTAATCCGCCGGTAGATGCGCCTTCGGCGGTAGGGCCTCAGGGCCAAGGGACATCGGGCGAGCGGCCCCCGGCCATGTCGCCTTTGGCGATGGACGTCCGCGGCGCTACGCCTGCGGCGGACAAGGCGCCGGCATTTGCGCCTGCGCACAGGCCAAGCACAGCCCCCGCGGACCGATCAAGGGAGCAGCAACAGACGGAGGAGCGGAGTGACTGTCTGCGGGATGAAATTTCGATGCGCGATGCGCAATCAAACCCCGCGCAGCCACCCTCCGCTCGATCGCCTTCGGCGGCGGGCGTCGGCGGCAGAGAGGACACGGTAGACGACCAACAAGCGAGCGGCGGGGATGCCGCACGGGCACATTCGCCTACCGCCTTAGACATTTTGGCGAAGAGCAGCGCGGCTGCAGCCGTGCCTTCGCAGGCAGCACACGTCGACGACGTGCAGCCCCACTCGGGTCAGTCGCCGACGCAATCAATGGCGACTGAAATTCTCCACTCGGATGATGACGACGGAGGCTCCACCGAAGAAATGTCAGGAGCAGAGGACACCGAGGAGGAGGAGGAGGAAATTGTTGGAGCGCCGGCGGCGGCGCTCTCTGAGCAGGTGATTCCGTTGCTGAGGTACTTGGATCGCAAAGTCGATAAATACGCCGACCCACTTCAGCCGGGATCTTACATCGAGTTAGTGCGCAGGCGGACTCGCACTAAAGTCCACACCAGCAAGCTATTAGCTAGAGTGGACCAGGAGTTGAGGGAATTGAAGGAGAAGCATGAATGCTTGTGGGGTCAGTATAAACTTAATTAGAAATTCTACAAGTACTCCGAGAAGGTGAGGGATGGGAAACTGGAAGAGCTCACCAAGGAGCAGGTGAAGGTCACAGAAGCACTAATTTCTGAGCAGGCCCAGAATCGGATTTGGTCAGAGGAGCTCGTGCGACAGACGCGGTTGTTGGAACAGTGTCAGCTCGCACGGCAGGCGGATGAGGAGGTAATCCGCAGGCTACAGTCAGAGTGTGGCGAATTGAGAGCGCAACGTGCTGAGGCCGAATCGCAATTAGTGATAGTTGAAGAGGATCGCAGGAAGGAGGCAGATCGCACAAAGGTGGAGACGGCGAGGCGTGTCGCCCACTGTCTCAAGGGCTACGCCCACTGGGAAGTGAAGGCGCAGGAGAAACTCACACTGCGTGAGTTTGAACTTCGCGCAGCCGGGTTGTTGTCAGGCGACAGTAGGAGTCGGCGGAAGGTAGCAAAGAAGCTCGATGCTTTTCTGTCGACGGCGCAGCATACCATGTCCGCCCTCGAAGTGGAGGTGTCCGCGGCGTTGCAGCGATTGGGACTGCGCAGTCGAGCGGAAGATTGGCAGGGTAGGGAGTTAGTGCGCGGCAGTCCGCCGCGCAGGAGACGTAGCACAGGTTCCGCGGAGTGTAGTGTAGCGTGGTTCCGCGCAGGCGTGTAGCGTAGTGCAGTGTAGTGCTAGTTAGGACTTAGAAGGTATAAAATAGTTCCAGGCGTTTTGCCTGGGGTTCTTTCCCATCAGAAGTGCAGATTAGTAACCCATTTCCTTTGCGTGTTTGTGTCCTTGAGTTCTGTTACCACGCACGAGGAGTTACAACTTAGCGTTCCGCATTTTGTAGCTGAAGGCCTTCGGCCGAATGTTCAGAGCTAGTCCATTGGTTAGAGACTTGAGTAGTTCGGATCTGCACCTGTGGGTGACTGCCGATGCTCAGAGCCAGTGACTAGTTAGATACTTGAACAGTTTCGCCCCTACACCTTCGAGTGTTCCTTTCTGATTGTACTCCCTTGGGATTTTTCCCCTGAATGCCAAAGTGAAGTTTTGCTACTTCGTGTAAGCCTTGGTTGTAAATTCAGGTTACGCTGCAGCAGGTGCATTGAGGGTAACCCCTGTAGTATTTCTGGGAATGACAAGTGCCTGAGAATTCAAACTCTTCAATAGACTGTTGTTGTGTTACTGGAATGTTTCACAGTGAGTCCTTCAGTGCGGACCTGTGTTCTCTGCGCGTTTTGTGAGTTGAGAGTGTTGTTCACCGCGTATGAGTGACTTCGATCCGAAGTAGGCAGTCCAAACCGGGTTTCCTACGCTAGCAGCAAGCTAGTGGAAGCGTTGTAAAAGCCGGAGTTGGAAGTCACTACCCGCAGCTTCGCTGAGTGTACTCTTGAGAGACTTCCCCCTGAAATCTTGAGTAGAGGTCCTAACGGATCTCTGGGTTGTGTTTCTGTAGTTTCAGGTGTGTGTGTGTGTGTGTGTGTGTGTGTACGCTGCACTGTGCGACCTCCGAGTGCGCTCCGAGTGGACACTTGCAGTATTTCTGGGAGTGACAGTCGCCTGAGAATTCAAACTCATCAATAGTCTGTTAAACGTGACACTTTGTACCCTGTGTGTTCCTCTGTCCCTGTGGGTTCGACCTTTCTACCACTATATTGCAGTTTTAGCCTTTAGTGGGTTATTACAGTGACGAAGCAGGACGAGGCGCAATTTGTGGAATTGTTCAAGCGGGAGAGGTTGTGGTAACACACTTTTTGTTTTTTTGCAGAATTTAAACAATTTTAGAAAACTAGTACCGAAGCAGTGTTTGTAGTTAGAAAAGGGTACGTTAAAAAGAGTGGATTGATGAGATCATCACGAGGACACGAAGAATCACGTAGTCGGATGTACCAACGCCAATGTCTTCGGCGCCTTCGGCAAAAGCTCCTTTTCTGAGGTGTCTCTACTCACGCGCCTCCAGCGTATAAGGAAGCTACGCTTCCGGCGCAGACACCTAAGGAGGAGGTTTTACTAAAGACGTCAGGAGAAGGGCCCGGACCTCTGAAGGCGTCCGACCATGAGTGCGCCTTCGGCGATGCGCCGCTAGCGCGGAAAGGGAAAACCTTCATAACGATCGGGATACACGGTAGATCCAGTTGGTTGAAGTCGCATTAGAAAGAGCTCAAGACGCTCGTTCTAACGAGCCTAAGAGCGTTGGAGATGGATCAGGGACGGAGAAGTTATGAGCGTCGGAAAACTCGTAGCCGGACATGCGCCGTTCGCGCTAGGGTTCACAGCCGGAAAGGATTCCCGTACGCCCTCGGCAATGCGCCTTCGGCGGAATCACGCGCTCATAGGAGGAAACCAACTCAGAGTCGGAAGCGCCTTTGGCGGCTGTTCATGGAAGGAAAGCGCCGGTCGGATGTACGCCTCTGACGTGGCGCTGACGGCCGGATGCGCTGGCATGAGTTGCGCTGGCGGATATGCGCCGGCAGCAATGGACGAGGCATAAAGGACAAAATAAGCGGTACGACTGCGCGCCGGCGTAATTCGCTCCGACTAGATGTGCGCCTCCAGCAAGGCGCCGACGGATAAGGAACGCACCAGCGGCGACACGCCTCCGGTGAGGGACGGGTTAGGAAAAGACAACATGGCCGACGTATACCCTGCGGCGGACTCGAGTCCGGAAGGTGGCGGCGGCGGGAGAATTCAACATTTACGCATGCGAATGCGCGCAGTGCGGAGACATGAATTCGCGCATGCAAAGGGCGAACCGTTAGGCCGTATAGCCGGCTGCGTACGTTGTAACCAGTAAGAACGTTGGACGTTCTTGAAATCGGAGAAGAAAAGACTGCGCTCCAGTCTCATTCTCTCATTCTTGATTTTGCGATTTCCAGTTTCCAAGATTACGCGCAAGAGCGGAGCGACCTGCAGTGAGAGGAGAGAGTGCGGAGACGAGTTGCGCAAGGATCTTGGCAGACCTTGGAGAGAATTGCGAGTAGCGATCTTGAGCTTGAGCGCAGAGAGAGTGAGCAGTCAGTGCTTGAGCGGCCGACGCGCAGTGGCGATTGTGAGAGAGCGAGCGAAAGGGAGAACGTTTGTGTGTGCAGGCAACGCAATGTCGAAGGTTCCCCAGCTGCGAGTGTCTCCACTCAGGGTGCCGCAGATCGGTCTACGCGCATTTCAAGATGTGCTGCTGAGGCTGAAGCTCGATTTTCTCCTGTGGGGGTGGAACTAGACATGTCCGGAGATGGTGCGCGAGTATCTGCAGGAGAGACACAAGCCCTCTCGCGGATTCCGTCCACATCCAGAAAGATGGGACATTTGCAACTGGGCGCAGGTGTTGGGCAGGTGTGCCGGCGAGGAAGGGGATCTCCTCTTCGAGGCCGATAGCGTGAAGGTGTCCCAGGAGGAAGAAGTCTCCTACAATGAGCTCTTCAAAGTTGCCAGGCATCCCAAGAACGGTTTCCGGACACGGGATTACAAAGATCGATTGCGGAGAAATGTCGCGACTGCATTGCTGCAGATATTGCAGCCGACCAAGACCGCTTACATGCATGGTTGGCAGGTAGAATTTGTGGAGCTAGTGTTGTTAGGAGCTCCAGTGCATTGGGCACGGCTCCTGTGGAAGGTGACGCGCCAACATGCGCAGGAAGAGAAAGGAGGAACCCTCAATCATCTCTCGCCTTACTTGATCGTGTTTTATCGGGCGATGGGATGTTTGACAAATGCTGAGAAAACACGGTTTCCACAGCTGACCCGGAACTATCCAGGTAGATATTCGAGGGAGGCCGAAGTAGACACGGATCCGGACGAGGAACCTGCCAGTACGCCTCCGGCTCCGGCTCCAGCAAGAGCAGCAGAAGAACGTCGAAGTGAGCGCATTCCGCGAAAGCGGAAGTGGGATGAGAGACCAGAGTACAGGCAGCCGGAAGTGCCAGCTGCGCCGACTCGTGGTCGGCCCACCCCCGAGCCTCACAGTCGACCAAAACAGAGGGCACGCAAAATGCCAACTGGTACTGAGGAGACCGGGCGAACTCCGACCCGGCGGAATCTCACACAGGAGGAGATAATCGCGCAGATCCTAGGGAAGACGACAGATACCTCTGCACAGAAGGCACCACGGCCTTCGGGAGGAGATGGACGGACTGACAGTCGGCCGACTGCGAGTCGGATGATTGAAGGCCGACAAGCGGAAGGTAGGCCAACTGAACGGCGCGTTGAACCGGACAGCAGGCCGGAAGCAGAAGAGAGTTTGGCTGACGAGCCAACAACCCTCAAAGGGTCGTCTTCGGCGGAAGGCACTTCTGGGAAAACGCCACCAGCAAGCAGGCCAAGTGGAGTCAAGACGCGCAGGGTGTATCCGACTCCCAGTCGGACAACTGCTGGTCGGCCGACTGCGAGTCGGACAACAGAGAGTCGGCCGGATTCGCCGACTGCGAGACGGATGGAGCCGACGACCAATGTGCGGACGCCTTCGGCGGGCGCACCTTCAGCGAAGACACCTTCCGCGCAGATTGCGCCGGAAGGGCAGGCAGCAGAAGCGGGCGGTGCAAAAGTGACAAGAGTCACTGCGGCGTCGACCCCTTCGGAGACCGAAGATCGAGCCGGAACAGGGGCTCAAGCAGTGGGATCTCCCACTGCCCTGGATATTTTAGCAGGCAGTGGAGCAGCAGTCGCAGCGGAAGCTGCTGCGCGCCACAGTTCCAGGGAGTCGCCAAGGGATTCGGTGGCGACTGAAATCCTCGAGACTGAGGATGAGACGAGCTCGGAAGAGCAGGAAGCGGATTCAGTGCAGAAAACGCCAACAGGGGTGCTGTGCGAACAGATAGTTCCACTCCTGCGATATCTGGATCGCAAGACATCCAAATACGCGAGTGCTTTAAAACCACAATCTTATGTGGAGACTATCAGGAGAAGGACGAGGAGCAAGGTGGCAAGGTGGGCCTCTAGGTGCGGAGTATATGTGGATAGGAACACCGCCCTCCGACAACACCTGGCGGTCACACAGAAACTATACCAAGCCTTGCAGCAGCAGAGGGAGGATGCGGCGACGAAAAGTCAGGCGGATGCCGAGCTAATACGGGCAAAGATCGAGTCGGAATTGCAGGAGGAGCGGAGACAAAACCAAGTCCTAGCAGCCGAGCTTGCGCGCCAGACGCGCGCCTTAGAAGAAAGTCAAAGAGCCCGCAAGGAGGATGAGGAGTTGTTGCGCAACTTGCAATCCGAGTGCTCGGATTTGAGGGCACAACGTGCGGAAGCAGAAATGCAGCTCGCAGAGGTGGAGAGCAGCTGCAGGGCGCGAGGAGAGTTGGCGACACAGGTGACTCGTTGTCTAAAAGGATACGCCCATTGGGAGGTGGCAGCTCAAGAGAGGATCACACTCAGGGAGTTTGAGCTTCGGGCGGCGGCATTGACGGAGGGTGACAGTCGGAGTCGGCGGCGAGTGGCGAGGAAATTAGAAACCTTCTTATCGGGTGCGCGCGACACTATGGCGCACTTACAGTCGGAAGTCACCACAGCGCTCCGACGCCTGGGGTTACGCAGCCGGTCGGAAGACTGGCAAGGTAGAGACAGTGAGAAGAGCAGTCCGGCGCGCACGAGGCGCAGCACCGGATCAGCCGAGTGCAGTAGAATAGTTTGGTTTCGCGCAGATGCTGCGAGTAGTAGATAGAATAGCGTAGTGCTAGTTAGGATCTTTGAGGGTATAAAATAGATCAAGGCGTTTTGCCTTGGGTCTCTTCCAGTTTCGGAAGTGCAGATCAGGAACTCACTTTGTTGGCGTGTTCGTGCATTTTGGTCCTGGCACCACGTAGAGAAGCTGTAGCATAGCGAAGTTACCGTATGTTGTAGTTGAAGGCCTTCGGCTGAATGTTCAGAGCTAGCACCCGGTTAGAGACTTGAGTAGTGCGGATCTGCACCTGCGGGTGATTTCTGATGCTCAGAACCGGCTGCGAGTTAGATACTTGAACAGTTCCCCCTTACTCCTTCGAGTGACATATCATGATTGTACTCCTACGGGAAGTTTCCCCTGAATGCCAATGTGAAGTTTTATTACTTCGTGTAAACCTTGGTTTGTAATTCAGGTTGTGTGTGTGTTACTGGATCGTGTCTCAGTTAAGTTCTCAGTCGGGTCTGCACTCCCTGCGTTTGGTGTGATAGTCGAGGGTGACGTCCACGGTGTATGAAGAGGCTTCGTTCCGAAGTGGGAAGTCCAGTCCGGGTACCCTACGCTAGTTCCTGGCGGAAGGGCAGTAAAAGCCGGAGTGGGAGGCACTACTTGCAGAACCTCTGAGTGAACTTTTGAGACCCTTTCCCCCTGAAATCCGAACCGGAGGTCCTGACCGACCTCCGAGTTGTGCTACTTTTGCCAGTTTCAAGTGTGTGTGTGTGTGTGTGTGTTGAGTGACCACGCTGTACCGTGCATCCTCCGAGCATCCTCCGAGTTGAGATCCTCCTCCGAGTCGAGCCTCCGAATCGAGCACTGCAGTATTTCTGGGAGTGACAGTCGCCTAGAATTCAAACTCTACAAAAGTCTGTTAAAACGTGACATTTTTACTCTGTGTGTTGCCTCTGTCCCTGTGGGTTCGATCTTTTTACCACCATACTGCAGTTTTAGCCTTTGGTGGGTTATTACAGAGGTCTACCAAGAACGGGTACAAGACCCGCGACTACAAAGATCGCTTCCGCCGAACTGTAGCGGCGGCGCTGCTGCAATTGCTACAGCCACACCGCACCTCCTACATCACCCTGTGGCAGGTTTCTTTTGTGGAGCTCATCTTGGCCAGAGTTCCAATTCACTGGGCGAGCATCCTGCATAGAGTAATGCGACAGCACGCCTATGAGGAGAAGGGGGGAACTCTCAATCACCTCTCCCCTTTCTTGATAAACTTCTATCGGCAAAGGAACTGTTTGACCGCGGCGGAGCTCGCTCGCTTTCCGCCATTGTCCGTCGACCATCCCGGGAAGTATGTGCGGGATAACGAGGTCGACACCGATGCAGAGGATTCACAAGCTTCACATTCAGAGGAATCCTTTAGACTTGGTCAATTCCCAAACGCCTTGACTTGATTAGGGTCTTGTTGGAAAGAGCTCGATTTGCTGATTCTAACGAGCCCAAGAACGCCACAAACGGATGAGGACTCCGGGAGTTATGAAGGTCGCAAGATACTCAGCTTTCCGCCTACGAGTAGGCGAAGAAAGTTTGTCCTATGCGCGGACGAAGGCAGTTCGCCTACGCGTAGGCGAGGAAAATTTGTCCTATGCGCGGACGAAGGCAGTTCGCCTACGCGTAGGCGAAATAGGGTTTGACGTAGGCGCGATGTCCGCCGCGAATGTCGCCTACGCGTAGGCGAGTAAACCTCTGCCCAGGCGGACGAGCAAAGGCCGCCTACGCATAGGCGCTTCGGCGTCGGCGGGAAATCCGCCTTCGGCCCTAGAAATGCGCCTTCGGGGTTAGAAATTGTACGGCGCCTTCCGCGCCAGCGCAGCAGCGCGGACGGGCGAGGAACCACCGGAGTAGTAAAATCCGTTCGGACCGTACGGACTGTACGGACGGAACGGATGGATGCGCCTTCGGTCGGACGGAGTTACGGCGGCGAGAGCGCCGACGGAGAGGCAAGAAATGGACAGACTGGACGGGGCAGCAGCGCAGCAGCGCGGACGGAATTCGCCTACGCGTAGGCGAGCGCCTACGCACAGGCGGATGAAGTTCCGTGACGGCGGAGATTCCGCCGGGGATTCCGCCTACGTAGAAGGGATTTGAACTTTTGTCCGATGCGCGGACGATCACCTTCGGCGGAGGGGGATTGGCCGAGGAGCGGTACGAACGAGTGCAGCGCGCAAGGCGAGAAATCCGCCTTCGGCGCTGCGCACCCATGTCCGCGGCGTAGTACGCTAGCGGAGTTCAAATTTGCCAATTCGAGCGTGTGAGTTAAATCGGCGTCGGCGGAGCGTGAAGCCGCGCGTGAGAGTGGAAACCGTTTTAGCGTAGAGCCGGCGCGGCCATCAAGTGATTCGACCCTCACGACCGAGAGCCGACCATGACCTTCGACCAGGAGACGGAGGGCGCCCCATTCTTGAATTCGCGATTTCATTTTCTAGTGCGAGCTGCGTGCGTCCACCTGCTAGCTGCTAAACATTCCAGACATCGCCGCGCGGAGGATTACTTGTTGATTGAGAGAGAATTGAGTGCGCGCGATTTGGAATTGAGTGAGATTAGAGTTTGCAGAGGGAGCAAGGAGCTCGAGCGGAGCAGAGAGAGAACAAGCGAGCAAGCTAATTTCAAGAACGCAATGTCGAAGCTGAACAGATTGCGGATGCTGCCGCTCCGGCTTCCACAGAACGGGTTGCGTGCCTACGAGGAACGGCTGATTGCAAGAAAGCACGATTTCTTGCTGTGGGGATGGAATTACATTTGTGTGGACATGGTGCGCGAATGGCTGGAACCACAGCGATCACCTACGCGCGGATTGCGTCCGCATGTCGATCGGTGGACCGTCCAAGATTGGGCGCAGGCATTGGGGAGGTGTGCGGGCATCAACGGATACCTTCTCTTTGATAGTGAGAGCGTCAAGGTGTCGAAGCAAGACAAGGCGCACTTTGTGGAATTGTTCAAGCGGGAGAGGTCTACCAAGAATGGGTACAAGACTCGCGACTACAAAGATCGCTTCCGCCGAACTTTAGCGGCGGCGCTGCTGCAATTGCTGCAGCCACACTGCACCTCCTATATCACCCTGTGGCAGGTTTCTTTTGTGGAGCTCATCTTGGAGGAAGCTCCAGTTCACTGGGCAAGCATCCTGCACAGAATGATGCGACAGCACACATTCGAGGAGAACGGGGGAACTCTCAATCACCTCTCCCCTTTCTTGATCAATTTCTATCGGCAGAGGAATTGTTTGACCGCGGCGGAGCTCGCTCGCTTTCCGCCATTGTCCATCGACCATCCCGGGAGGTATGTGCGGGATAACGAGGTCGACACCGATGCAGAGGATTCACCAGCTTCTACTCCGCCGACACGGAGGGACGAGGGAAGAAGCACACCCGCAGCAAGAGTGCCAAGGAAGCGTCGATGGAGAGAGAAGTCCGAGGAGGAGCAGCATCGAGAACCCACGGCTCCCATACGACAGCGGCCACTGCACGAAGTGTGCAGCCGGCCGAAGCAGAAGGCGCGCAGGCTTGTGTTACCAGCCAGCAGCGCGGACACGGCGACGATCGCCACGGAGAAAGGAAGTGCGTCGCCGGAGAGGATCGAGAGAGCGCGGACGTCTGCAGGAGCGGCGGACCACGCTACACATCCGACGGACGAGAGGCGGCCTTCGGGCCACCGGAGTTACCACGTGCGATGCGGACGAGTGTTCCGCCTACGCACAGGCGAGTTTCAGCGGAAAGGCGACCCCAAGCGGACGTGGACCTCCGCCTACGCGTAGGTAGAGAAAGTTCGCCTACGCACAGGCAAGATTCACCCCCGATACAACGTAGGAAGGGGAAGGAGCCGGCGGAAGATCCGCCTTCGGGACAAGGGCCTTCGGGACCAGACCCTCCGGCGTACAACGCGCCGCGATTTGCGCCTTCGGCGCCAGGACCTTCGGGTCAACGAGTTTTGAGCAGGTAGCGTGCGGAGACCGCACCTTCGGCGGGTAATCCGCCGGCAGATGCGCCTTCGGCGGTAGGGCCTTCGGGGCCAGGTACATCGGGTGAGCGGCCTTCGGCTCTGTCGCCTTCGGCGATAGACGCCTTCGGCGCTGCGCCTGCGGCGGACAAGGCGCCGGTATTTGCGCCTACGCACAGGCCAGATGCAGCCCTCGCGCAGGATCGATCGAGGGAGCAGGACCTAACCGAGGAGCGGATTGTCTGTCCGCGGGACGAAATTCGGGTGCGCGATACAAAATTACACCCCGCGCAGACACATTCCGCTCGATCGCCTTCGGCAGCGGACGTCGGCGGCGAAGAGGACATAGTCGACGATCGACAGGCGGGTGATGGGGGTGTAGCACGACCACATTCACCCACCGCCTTGGACATTTTAGCGGGGAGCAGCGAAGCTGCAGGAGTGCCTTCGGCGGCAACACCCGTCGACAACTCGCAGCCCCACTCGGGTCAGTCGCCAACGCAATCAATGGCGACCAAAATCCTTCCCTTGGATGATGACGAAGGAGGCTTCACAGAAGCAATGTCGGGATCGGGAGATACCGAGGAGGAGGAGGAGGAGATTGTTGGAGCGCCGGCGGCGGCGCTCTCTAAGCAAGTAATACCTCTGCTGAGGTACTTGGATCGCAAATTTGATAAATACGCCGATCCACTCCAGCCGGGGTCCTACATCGAGTTAGTGCGCAGGCGGACTCGCACTAAAGTCCACACCAGCAAACTACTAGCTAGGGTGGACCGGAAGCTGAAGGATTTGCGGAAGAAGCATGAATGCTTGTGGGGACAGTATAATCTCGTGCGGAAGACGCACATTCACTACGACACATTGAAGAAGGCGAAACTGGAAGAGCTCACCAGGGATGTGGTGAAGACCACGGAAGAACTGATTTCTGAGAAAACTCAGAATCAGATTCTGTCAGAGGAGCTCGTGCGACAGATGCGGTTGTTGGCGGAGTGTCAGCTCGCACGACAGGCGGATGAGGATTTGATCCGCAGGCTGCAGTCGGAGTGCGGGGAATTGAGAGCTCAGCGTGCGGAGGCCGAATCGCAGTTGGTAGTTATTGAAGATGATCGCAGGCGAGAGGCAGATCGCACGAAGGAGGAGATGGCGAGGCGAGTCACCCACTGTCTCAAGGGCTACGCCCACTGGGAAGTGGCGGCGCAGGAGAAACTCACACTACGTGAGTTGGAGCTTCGTGCAGCCGGGTTGTTGTCAGGGGACAGTAGGAGTCGGCAGAAGGTGGCGAAGAAGTTAGACTCTTTTCTGTTGAAGGCGCGAGATACCATGTCCACCCTCGAGGCGGAGGTGTCCGCGGCGTTGCAGCGTTTGGGACTGCGCAGTCGAGTGGAAGACTGGCAGGGTAGGGAGTTAGTGCGCGGCAGTCCGTCGCGCAGGAGGCGAAGCACAGGTTCTGCGGAGTGTAGTGTAGCGTGGTTCCGTGCCGGCGCATAGTGTAGTGCAGTGCAGTGTAGTGTAGTGCTAGTTAGGACTTAGAAGGTATAAAGTAGTTCAAGGCGTCTTGCCTTGTGATCTTTCCCAACATCAGAAGTGCAGATCAGGAACTCATTTTCTCTGCGTGTTTGTGTCCTTAGTTCTGTCACCACGCAAGAGGAGCTACACCTTGGCGTTCCGCATTTTGTAGCTGAAGGCCTTCGGCCGAATGTTCAGAGCTAGTACATTGGTTAGAGACTTGAGTAGTTCGGATCTACACCTGCGGGTGATTGCCGATGCTCAGAGCCAGTGACTAGTTAGATACTTGAATAGTTTCGCCCCTACACCTTCGAGTGTTTGTTCCTGATTGTACTCCTTCGGGATTTTTCCCCTTGAATGCCAAAGTGAAGTTTTGCTACGTCGTGTAAGCCTTGGTTGTAAATTCAGGTTACGCTGCAGCAGGTGCCTTCAGGGTAACCCCTGTAGTATTTCTGGGAATGACAAGTGCTTGAGAATTCAAACTCTTCAATAGACTGTTATGGTGTGTTACTGGAATGTTTCTCAGTGAGTCCTTCAGTGCGGACCTGTGTTCTCTGCGCGTTTTGTGAGTTGAGAGTGTTGTTCACCGCGTATGAGTGACTTCGATCCGAAGTAGGCAGTCCAAACCGGGTTTCCTACGCTAGCAGCAAGCTAGTGGAAGTGTTGTAAAAGCCGGAGTTGGGAGTTGTGAGTTCAATTGTGAACTCAATTAAATAATTAGCATTAGTTAGTATGATATATTAGGTACTTCAGACAAAGAAAAGAAAAAATAATTTATTTAATAGAGTAGTAGTAGGTTAGTAGTAGTTAGTAACGTAAGTAGACGTAGATTATTTATTGAATGTATCTGTTAAGTATCAAGAACGGGCCTGGCAAAGATGGCGCGCCAAAGGATGGGGTTGAGGAAGGTTGCACTTCCACGAGCCTGGGCTCCGAGGAGATCCACCACCAAGATCTGCAATTGCACTGACCGGGGCCAACTCTGATCAGCAAACCTTGTTTAGGTCGAGTCGCTGAATCCGAGGATAGGTCGGAGACGCCAAAGGCTTCAGTGTTAGCAAGGCTAGAGATTTTAGAGGTTTAGCGTGTGGCGTCGAGAAGCCAACTTGCACCTTGAGTTTTTGCATTTGCATTTGTAGAATGAGCTGGGCAAGCTGAGGTTTTTCTGCAAGTTCTGTGAATGGTCGGAACACCGTTGAGTGATTGCAGACGGACGAGGGTATTGTGAAGGTTTTAGGAATGGTGCATCGCGGGTTACCTGCAGTTTTCGGGAGCGATGGTTTGGAGGGCAGTAAGATTCAAGTGTGAGTTCGTGGCGGGAACAGAAGGGAGAATGTTGAATCGCTTTCCGGAGTAGCAAGAAGAGCAGCGAATATGGCGGCTTTTCTTTCCGATGATGAGTTGCAGCGAAGAGGTGGAGATGAGGTAGTGGCCTATGTCTACGAGCTGAGACAGCAGCTAGAGATTCACAAAGCACGAGCCGATGCTGCTGTCATCAATGCCGAGCAGACGTGCGTCCTCATCGAGCAGAAGTTTTTATCCCTCACTGCTCAGTTCGCTCAGCTGGAGAATGAAAAACAGCAAAGTGCCGCCACTCTGGAGCGTCGTTCAGGCGAGCTTGCTCAGGCACAGAGTCAGGCCCACAAACTTGAGCTGGATGCCATCAAGCATGAGAGTGACATGGAGCGAGTGTCCTTTGAGCTTAGTGAAGCACGAAAGTCTAGGAGGGAGCTTTTGGAACAACACAATGTTTGGCTCAATGAGTGTGGTACCCCACTTTTGGTAATTTTGAGGAAATTAAAACATTTTTGGAAAACTGTACCAAGGCAGCAATGTAAATAGCCTTCAGTGCATCAAAATAGAGTGAATTCGGAAGATCACAGAGATTCTCGAGGGACCTCGTAGGATCTAGGAGTTGGGTGCAGCGCCAAGGAAGGGCACCACCCTCCCTGCGAGCTCAGAAGGTATGATCCCTTCGGCACAAGGCGCAAAATCCGCCTTCGGCGATGCGCCCTCGGCGGTAGGGAAATCCTTCATATTTAGGTCAACCCCCAAACGCCTTGACTTAGTTAGGGTCTCGTTGGAAAGACCTCGACGCGCTGATTCCAACGAGCCCAAGAACGCCAACAATGGATGAGGACTCCGGGAGTTATGAAGGTTGTAAGATACTCAGCTTTCCGCCTGCGCACAGGCGAAAGAAGTTTTGTCCTATGCGCGGACGAAGGAAGTTTGCCTGCGCACAGGCGAAATAGGGTTTTGATGTAGGCGCGAAGTTTGCCTACGCACAGGCGTCCGCCTGTGCACAGGCGCTTCGGCGTCGGCGGGAAATCCGCCTTCGGCCCTAGAAATGCGCCTTCGGAGGTAGAAATTGTACGGCGCCTTCCGCGCCAGCGCAGCAGCATTCCATACTCTGCAGCAGGTGCCTTCAGGGTAAACCCTGTAGTATTTCTGGAAATGACAAGTGCCTGAGAATTCAAACTCTTCAATAGACTGTTATTGTGGTACTGGAATGTTTCTCAGTGAGTCCTTTAGTGCGGACCTGTGTTCTCTGCGCGTTTTGTGAGTTGAGAGTGTTGTTCACCGCGTATGAGTGACTTCGATCCGAAGTAGGTAGTCCAAACCGGGTTTCCTGCACTAGCAGCAAGCTAGTGGAAGTGTTGTAAAAGCCGGAGTTGGGAGTCACTACCCGCAGCTCCGCCGAGTGCACTCGTGAGAGACTTTCCCCCTGAAATCTTGAGTAGAGGTTCTAACGGATCTTTGGGTTGTGTTTCTGTAGTTTCAGGTGTGTGTTTGTGTGTGTGTGTGTTACGCTGCACTGTGCGACCTCCGAGTGCGCTCCGAGTGGACACTTGCAGTATTTCTGGGAGTGATAGTCGCCTGAGAATTCAAACTCCTCAATAGTCTGTTAAACGTGACAATTTGTACCCTGTGTGTTCCTCTGTCCCTGTGGGTTCGACCTTTCTACCACTATATTGCAGTTTTAGCCTTTAGTGGATTATTACATTACAATTAATTTATTTTTATTTCTTATTAATCCATAAAAACTTGGCTAAAAATCTTGGCGCCGAAGGCGCAAATCGCGGCGCGTTGTGCGCCGGAGGGTCTGGCCCCGAAGGCCGGTGTCTCGTAGGCGGCTCTTCCGCCGGCTCCTTCCCCTTCCTACGTTGGAACGGGGGTGATTCCTGCCTTTGCACAGGCGGCACGTGTGAAGGTGACCTGTGCACAGGCGGACTGCTCCTTCCCACGCGTAGGCGTAGATCTACGTCCGCTTGTGATCGTCCGTCCGCGGAGTCTCGTCTGTCCGCGGAGGCTCGCCTGTGTGCAAACGGAACACCTGTCCACAACGCACGTGGTAACTCCGGAGGCCCTTGGCCCGTAGGCGGCCTCTCGCCCGACGAGGCTGCAGCGTGGTCCGTTGCTCCTGCGGACGTCCGCGCTTCCTCATTCTTCTCTGGCGACGCACTTCCTTTCTCCGTCGCAATCGTCGCCGTGTCCGCACTGTTGGCTGGTAACACCAGTCTGCGTGCCTTCTGCTTCGGCCGGCTGTATGACTCGTACGACGGCCGCGGTCGAATGGGAGCAGAGGGTTCTTGATGCTGCTCCTCTTCGGACTCCTCTCTCCATCGCCGCTTCCGCGGCACTCGTGCTGCAGGAGTGTTCCTCCCTTCGTCCCTCCGCCTTGACGGAGTAGAAGTCGGTGACTCCTCTGCATCAGTGTCGACCTCATTCTCCCGCACATACTTCCCGGGATGGTCGACGGACAACGGCGGAAAACGCTCAAGCTCCGCCGCTGTCAAACAATTCCGCTGTCGATAAAAATTGATGAGGAAAGGAGAGAGATGGTTTAGAGTTCCCCCCTTCTCCTCAAAAGCGTGTTGTCGCATCACCCTGTGCAGGATGCTCGCCCAGTGAATTGGAGTTCCCTCGATGACGCACTCCACAAAAGAGACCTGCCACAATGTGATGTAGCAGGCGCAATGTGGCTGCACTAATTGCATCAGCGCCGCGGACAAAGTCCGGCGGAATCGGTCCTTGTAATCGCGGGTCCTGTACCCATTCTTGGTAGACCTCCCGGTCTTGAACAGCTCCACAAATTGCGCCTCTTCCTGCTTGGTCACCTTGATGCTCTCACTGTCGAAGAGGAGATGCCCTGGCATGCCGGCACATCTTCCCAATGCCTGCGCCCAATCTTGGACTGTCCACCGATCAACATGCGGACGCAATCCGCGCGAGGGTGGTCCCTGTGGCTCTAGCCACTCGCGCACCATATCCGCACAGATGTAGTTCCATCCCCATAGCAAGAAATCGAGCTTTCTTGCTATCAAGCGCTCCTCGAAAGCGCGCAGCCCGTTCTGTGGTAGACGAAGCGGCAGCATCCGCAATCGGCCCGGTCTCGTCATTGCGTTCCTGGAGTTCGCTCGCCCGCTCATTCTACTTCCGCACCGCTCGAGCTCCTTTCTCTCTCGGCAAACTCTAATCGCCCTCAATTCCAAATCACGCGCACTCACTTCTCCCTCAATCACCAAGAAATCCTCTGTGCGGCAATGTCGAGAATGCTTAGCAGCCAGCAGATGGACGCGCGCAGCTCGCACAAGAGAATGGAATCGCAAATTCAAGAATGGGACGCTCTCCGCCGCCCGGTCGAAGGTCATGGTCGGCTCTTGCTCGTGGAGGACGTCTCAATTGATGGCCGCGCCGGCTCTACGCTGAAACGGTCTCCGCTCTCACGCGCGGCTTCACGCTCCGCCGTCGCCGATTAAACTCTCACGCTCGAATTGGCGGATTTGAACTCCGCGAGCGTACTACCCCGCGGACATGGGTGCGCAGCGCCGAAGGCGAGTTTTCCGCCTTGCGCGGTACACTTGTTCGTACCGCTCCTCAGCCAATCCCCTTCTGCCTCAACGCGTGTGTCCGCATGTCGGACAAAAGTTCAACTCCTGCTTGTGCGCAGGCAGACTCCTCGGCGGATTCTCCGCCGGCGCGGAACTTCATCCTCCTGTGCACAGGCGCTCGCCTGTGCGCAGGCAAATTCCGTCCGCGGCGACGCGGAAGGCGTTGACCGCGGTCAGCCGTCTCCGTCCAGACTGTCCGTTCCTTGTCTCTTCGTCAGCGCTTCCGCCGCCGCAACTCCGTCCGTCCAAGAGCGCATCCACCCGTCCCGTCCGTACGGTCCGTACGGATTTGATTATTCTGGCGGCTCCTTGCTCGTCCGCGGCGCTGCGCTGGCGCAGTAGGCGCCGTACACTTTCTACCTTACAAGGCGCATTTCTAGGGCCCAAGGCGGATTTCCCGCCGACGCCGAAGCGCCTGTGCACAGGCGAACTTCCTTCGTCCGCGCATAGGGCAAAACTTGATCTCCCTTCCGCGTAGGCGGAATTCCCGCCGGTGGCGAACTCCTTCCGCCGAAGGCGAACGTCTACGTATCTTCCGATAGTGATAACTCCCTAAGTCCTCATCCGTTCCAAGCGTTCTTGGGCTCGTTGGAATCAGTGCGTCGAGCTCTTTCCAACGAGACCCTAACTAGGTCAAGGCGCTTGGGGGTTTACCTAAATATGAAGGATTTCCCTACCGCCGCGGACGTAGCTTCCGAAGGCGGGTTTTGCGCCTTGCGCCGTAGGGATCCTAACTGCAGAGCTCGCAGGGAGGGTGGTGCCCGTCCTTACTGCTGCACCCAACTCCTAGATTCTACGAGATCCCTCGAGAATCCCCGCGATCTTCCGAATTCACTCTGTTTTGATGCACCGAAGGCTATTTACATTGCTGCCAGGGTACAGTTTTTTCCAAAAATGTTTTAATTTCCTCAAAATTACCAAAAGTGGGGTACCACAAAGATCAAAGACATGAAGGGGATACCTGCACGGTATGGAGAACACCGTATTGATTTATTGGATGAAGCAGTACCCATACGTCAGCGCCTGTATCGCCTCAACCCAAAATACTCCTTGCTAGTTAAGGAGGAGATAGATAAGTACCTGAGCGCCGGTATTATTTACCCGGTGCTCAGCAGTGAATGGGTGTTGCCGATTGTTATCGTACCAAAGAAGTTGACGGGTAAGATACGAGTGTGTCAGGATTTCCGGAAGTTGAATGCAGCCACACGCAAGGATCATCACCCGTTGCCGTTCACGGATGCCATTTTAGACCATGTCGCAGGACATGAGTGCTATAGCTTCCTAGACGGGTTCTGAGGTTACAATCAGGTGTCTATCCGGGAACAGGACAAGGATAAAACAACGTTCACAACCGACTGGGGAACTTACGCATATCACAAGATGCCCTTCGGTCTTTGCAACGCACCTGCCACCTTTCAGCGGATGATGACCAATATCTTTCAGGAGCAACTGAGGAAGTTCCTGGAAATATTCATAGATGACTTCTGTGTCTTTGGGAAGCGGTCAGAGCACCTAAGTCACCTGAAGCAGACCTTTGATATATGTAGAGAGAGCAGTTTATCGCTGCACCCCGAGAAGTGCTTTTTCTTTATGCCTAGTGGGATCTTGTTGGGCCATCGGGTCTCGGCAGACGGCATTGCAGTGGACATCGAGAAGGTCAAGGTTATACTCGAGCTTGAGCCACCCACGAATCTAAGGGAGCTTCGAGCATTCCTGGGTCATGTGGGCTACTACCGACGATTCATACACCTATATGCAACACTAGCGGCCGACCTGACCAAGTTGTTGAAGAAGGACGAGCCTTATGCCTGGGGTGCGAACCAGCAGTCAGCATTCGAGGCTCTTAAAGCGAAACTCACGTCTGCTCCTGTGCTAAGGAGTCCAGACTGGAATCGACCATTCCATGTTTACGTCGACACATCTGCATTCGCCATCGGTGTAGTACTGAGCCAAAAGGATGACAACAAAAAGGACTACCCGATCTATTTCGCGAGCCGTCAGCTGTCTCTAGCAGAGAGGAAGTACACCACGACGGAGAGAGAAGCGTTGGAGATGGTGTACTCCTGTAAAAAGTTTCGACACTACCTAATCTGCTACGAGTTTGTGTTCCATGTGGATCACTACGCATTGCAACACCTAGTCTAGAAAGCCGACCTGTCCGGTCGGATAGCCAGATGGGTGCTGTTGCTACAAGAGTTCACCTACACGGTCCAGACCAAGAAAGGGGTGCATCACGAAAATGCAGATTACTTGTCCAGATTATGGACCCAGCCGACCGAGGAGGAATTGGTGGACGATTTTCCAGATGAAGAATTGTTTCAGTTGTCTGCGGGGCACGAGTCCCGCTATGCCGACCTGTACCGATATCTGCTAACACTTCAATGTCCTGTAGGCATGGACTTGGAACAGAGGACTGTCTTTATTCATAAGGCAGGCCCGTACCAACTCCAGCAGGGTGTTTTGTTCAAAAAGATGGCAGATGAGCGCTTGTGCAGGTGTCTGGAGGAATCAGAGGTCCCAAGAGTGGTAAGTGCGATGCATACCGAGGAGGCGGGTGGACACTATGCCACCCGGAACACAGTCACAAAGATTGTAAATGCAGGGTATTGGTGGCCGACCATGTTTAAGGATGTTTTCGATTACATCCGCAAATGCGATAGTTGCCAGAGGACGGGGAGACCAACGCCTACAACACGATGGCCCCTGACTTCCATCATGCCTCTAGCACCTTTCGAAAAGTGGGGCATTGACTTTGTAGGGCCGATACAACCAGTGACTAGGAACACACGAAGACGCTACATTCTGGTAGCTACGGACTACGCCACCAAAATGGTGGAGGCCAAGGCCACCAGAAGGGATGATGCCGCCACAGTGGCAGCCTTCTTGTTCGAGTCGATTATCACGCGCTACGGTTGTCCCTTAGAGCTAGTAAGTGACCGGGGCACGCATTTTCTGAACCAGATCATCGAAGATCTGACACGGTATTTCCACATCAAGCACCGGAAGACTACTCCATACAATCCCAAGGCGAATGGATTGACGGAGAAGTCCAATGGTCTGTTGTGTAAAATACTACTCAAAGTCACGGTAAATCACGCTTACGACTGGGATACGAAGTCAGGAGCCGCTCTATGGGCGTACCGGACAGCTGAGAAAATTACGACCAAACAGACACCATACTTTCTAGTGTATGGTCAACACCCGATCCTCCCGATCGAGTTCGAAGTACCCACCCAACGAACGTTGGATTTACAGAGGGTGAGCGCAGAGGAAAGTCAGCTCTACAGATTAGAGGAGGTCATGCTGCTGGAAGAGAGGAGACGAGAAGCCGAGGAACGCACCAGGAGAATTCAACTCCGCCGGAAGGAGAGAAACGATAAAAAGATCAAACCTGTACTCCTGCAGACGGGTGATTTGGCACTGCTCTACGACAGCAGGCATGCCAGATTCCCAGGCAAACTGCACCTAAGATGGATGGGACCTTACAAGGTTGTCGTTGTATTCCCGAATGGATCCATCCAACTTGCGGACCTAGCCGGCGATTTGTTAGGCACCCGAGTGAACGGGTGGCGGTTGAAGAAATACCACATGTGAGTGTTCGCGTGGGCGCTCACAATTGAGGAGGGGAGCATGTGGTACCCCACTTTTGGTAATTTTGAGGAAATTAAAAAAATTTTGGAAAACTGTACCACGACAGCAATGTAAATAGCCTTCGGTGCATCAAAACAGAGTGAATTCGGAAGATCGCAGAGATTCTCAAGGGACCTCGTAGAATCTAGGAGTTGGGTGCAGCGGTAAGGAAGGGCACCATCCTCCCTGCGAGCTCTGCAGTTAGGATCCCTACGGCGCAAGGCGCAGAATCCGCCTTCGGCGCTGTGTCCGCGGCGGCAGGGAAATCCTTCATGTTTAGGTCAACCCCCAAACTTCTTGACTTAGTCCCGGGTTAGAGCTTGACGCGCTGATTCCAACGAGCCCAAGAACGCCAACAACGGATGAGGACTCCGGGAGTTATGAAGGTTGTAAGATACTCAGCTCTTCGCCTGTGCACAGGCGGAGAAGTTTTGTCCTATGCGCGGACGAAGGAAGTTTCGCCTGCGCACAGGCGAAATAGGGTTTTGATGTAGGCGCGAAGTTTGCCTACGCACAGGCGAGCGCCTGTGCATAGGCGCTTCGGCGTCGGCGGGAAATCCGCCTTGGGCCCTAGAAATGCGCCTTGGGAGGTAGAAATTGTACGGCGCCTTCTGCGCCAGCGCAACGCCGCGGACGAGCAAGGAGCTGCCATAATAGTAAAATCCGTACGGACCGTACGGACTGTACGGACGTGACAGATGGATGCGCTCTTGGACGGACGGAGTTGCGGCGGCGAGAGCGCCGACGGAGAGACAAGGAACGGACAGTCTGGACGGAGTCGGTTGACCGCGGTCAACGCCTTCTGCGCCAGCGCATCGACGCGGACGGACTTCGCCTACGCACAGGCGAGCGCCTGTGCACAGGAGGGTGAAGTTCCGCGCCGGCGGAGAATCCGCCGAGGAGTCCGCCCGAGCGCAGGCGGGAGTTGAACTTTTGTCCGACATGCGGACACACGCGCCGAGGCAGAGGAGGATTGGCTGAGGAGCGGTACGAACGAGTGTACCGCGCAAGGCGGAAAATCCGCCTTCGGCGCTGCGCACCCGTGTCCGCGGCGTAGTACGCTCGCGGAGTTCAAATTCGCCAATTCGAGCGTGAGAGTTAAATCGGCGTCGGCGGAGCGTGAAGCCGCGCGTGAGAGCGGAGACCGTTTTAGCGTAGAGCCGGCGCGGCCATCAATTGAGTCGTCCTTCACGAGCAAGAGCCTACCATGACCTTCGACCGGGAGACGGAGAGCGCCCTATTCTTGAATTCGTGATTCCATTCTCTAGTGCGAGCTGCGCGCGTCCATCTGCTGGCTGCTAAGCATTCTCGACATCGCCGCGCAGAGGATTTCTTGATGATTGAGGGAGAAGTGAGTGCGCGTGATTTGGAATTGAGGGAGATTAGAGTTTGCCGAGGAAGCAAGGAGCTCGAGCGGAGCGGAAGGAGAATTAGCAAGCAGGCGAACTCCAAGAACGCAATGACGAGACTGGGCCGATTGCGGATGCTGCCGCTCCGACTACCACAGAACGGGCTGCGCGCTTTCGAGGAGCGCCTGATAGCAAGAAAGCTCGATTTCTTGCTATGGGGATGGAACTACATCTGTGTGGATATGGTGCGCGAGTGGCTAGAGCCACAGGGACCACCTACGCGCGGATTGCGGCCGCATGTTGATCGATGGACGGTTCAAGATTGGGCGCAGGCATTGGGGAGATGTGCCGGCATCCCAGGGCACCTCCTCTTTGATAGTGAGAGCGTCAAGGTGTCCAAGCAGGAAGAGGCGCAATTTGTGGAGCTGTTCAAGCGGGGGAAGTCTACCAAGAATGGGTACAAGACCCGCGATTACAAGGATCGCTTCCGCCGAACTGTGGCTACGGCGCTGCTGCAATTACTGCAGCCACACCGCGCCTGCTACATCACATTGTGGCAGGCTCTTTTGTGGAGTGCATCATCGAGAGAACTCCCATTCACTGGGCGAGCATCCTGCACAGGGTGATGCGACAGCACGCTTTTGAGGAGAAGGGGGGAACTCTAAATCATCTCTCTCCTTTCCTCATCAATTTTTATCGACAGCGAAATTGTTTGACCGCTGCGGAGCTTGCTCGTTTTCCGCCGTTGTCCGTCGACCATCCTGGGAGGTATGTGCGGGAGAATGAGGTCGACACTGATGCAGAGGAGTCGCCGACTTCTACTCCGTCAAGGCAGAGGGACGAAGGGAGAAATACTCCTGCAGCAAGAGTGCCGCGGAAGCGGCGATGGAGAGAAGAGTCCAAAGAGGAGCAGCATCAAGAACCCACTGCTCCCGTTCGACCGCGGCCGTTGTACGAATCGTACAGCCGGCCGAAGCAGAAGGCGCGCAGGCTGGTGTTACCAGCCAGCAGCGCGGACACGGCGACGATTGCCACAGAGAAAGGAAGTGCGTCGCCGGAGAAGAACGAGGGAGGAGCAACGGACCCCGCTGCACCTTCGACGGACGAGAGGCCGCCTACGAGCCAAGGGCCTCCGGAGTTACCACGTGCGTTGCGGACAGGTGTTCCGCCTGCGCACAGGCGAGCCTCGACGGACGGGCGAGCCTCGACGGATCGGCGACCACAAGCGGACGTGGACCTACGCCTACGCGTGGGAATAAGCAGTCCGCCTGTGCAAAGGCGCTCGCCTGTGCACAGGTCGCCTCAACACGTGCCGCCTGTGCACAGGCAGGAATCACCCCCGTTCCAACGTAGGAAGGGGAAGGAGCCGGCGGAAGATCCGCCTACAGGACACAGGCCTTCGGGGCCAGACCCTCCGGCGCACAACGCGCCGCGATTTGCGCCTTCGGCGCCAGGGCCTTCGGCGCCAGGGCCTTCGGGCCGAGGAGATGCGAGCAGGGAGCGTGCGGAGGCCACACCATCGGCGGGTAATCCGCCGGTAGAAGCGCCTTCGGCCGTAGGGCCTACGGGCCAAGGGACATCGGGCGAGCGGCCCACGGCTATGTCGCCTTTGGCGATAGACGCCTTCGGCGCTGCGCCTGCGGCGGACAAGGCGCCGGCATTTGCGCCTGCGCACAGGCCAGGCACAGCCCCCGCGCAGGACCGATCGAAGGAGCAGCACCTGACAGAGGAGCGGATTGACTGTCCGCGGGACGAAATTTTGGTGCGCGATGCGCAATCAAACCCCGCGCAGACACCCTCCGCTCTATCGCCTTCGGCGGCGGACGTCGGCGGCAGAGAGGATACGATTGAAGACCGACAAGCGGGCGACGGGGATGTAGCACGGCCACATTTGCCCACTGCCTTAGACATTTTGGCGAAGAGCAGCGAGGCTGCAGCGGTGCCTTCGGAGGCAGCACACGTCGACGACGTGCAGCCCCACTCGGGTCAGTCGCCGATGCAATCAATGGCGACTGAAATCCTCAACTCGGATGATGACGACGGAGGCTCCACCGAAGCAATGTCGGGAGCAGGGGATACCGAGGAGGAGGAGGAGGAAATTGTTGGAGCGCCGGCGGCGGCGCTCTCTGAGCAGGTGATACCGTTGCTGAAGTACTTGGATCGCAAATTCAATAAATACGCCGATCCACTTCAGCCGGGATCTTACATCGAATTAGTGCGCAGGCGGACTCGCACTAAAGTTGTAATAACCCACTAAAGGCTAAAACTGCAATATAGTGGTAGAAAGGTCGAACCCACAGGGACAGAGGAACACACAGGGTACAAAGTGTCACGTTTTAACAGACTATTGAGGAGTTTGAATTCTCAGGCAACTGTCACTCCCAGAAATACTGCAAGTGTCCACTCGGAGCGCACTCGGAGGTCGCACAGTGCAGCGTAACACACACACACACACACACACACACACACACACCTGAAACTACAGAAACACAACTCAGAGATCCGTTAGGACCTCTACTCAAGATTTCAGGGGGGAAAGTCTCTCGCGAGCACACTCGGCAAAGCTGCGGGCAGTGACTTCCAACTCCGGCTTTTACAACACTTCCACTAGCTTGCTGCTAGTGTAGGAAACCCGGTTTGGACTGCCTACTTCGGATCGAAGTCACTCCTACGCGGTGAACAACACTCTCAACTCACAAAACGCGCAGAGAACACAGGTCCGCACTGAAGGACTCACTGTGAAACATTCCAGTAACACAACAACAGTCTATTGAAGAGTTTGAATTCTCAGGCACTTGTCATTCCCAGAAATACTACAGGGGTTACCCTCAAGGCACCTGCTGCAGCGTAACCTGAATTTACAACCAAGGCTTACACGAAGTGGCAAAACTTCACTTTGGCATTCAGGGGAAAAATCCCAAGGGAGTACAATCGGAAAGAAACACTCGAAGGTGTAGGGGCGAAACTGTTCAAGTATCTAACTAGTCACTGGCTCTGAGCATCGGCAGTCACCCGCAGGTGCAGATCCGAACTACTCAAGTCTCTAACCAATGTACTAGCTCTGAACATTCGGCCGAAGGCCTTCAGCTACAAAATGCGGAACGCTAAGTTGTAACTCCTCGTGCGTGGTGACAGAACTCAAGGACACAAACACGCAAAGGAAATGGGTTCCTGATCTGCACTTCTGATGGGAAAGAACCCCAGGCAAAACGCCTGGAACTATTTTATACCTTCTAAGTCCTACCTAGCACAACACTGCACTACGCTACACGCCTGCACGGAACCACGCTACACTACACTCCGCGGAACCTGTACTACGTCTCCTGCGCGGCCGACTGCCGCGCACTAACTCCCTACCCTGCCAATCTTCCGCTCGACTGCGCAGTCCCAAACGCTGCAACGCCGCGGACACCTCCACTTCGAGGGCGGACATGGTATCCTGTGCCTTCGACAGAAAGGCATCGAGCTTCTTTGCTACCTTCCGCCGACTCCTACTGTCGCCTGACAACAACCCGGCTGCGCGTAATTCAAACTCACGCAGTGTGAGTTTCTCCTGCGCCTTCACTTCCCAGTGGGCGTAGCCCTTGAGACAGTGGGCGACACGCCTCGCCGTCTCCACCTTCGTGCGATCCGCCTCCTTCCTGCGATCCTCTTCAATTATCACTAATTGCGATTCGGCTTCAGCACGTTGCGCTCTCAATTCGCCACACTCTGACTGTAACGTGCGGATTAACTCTTCATCCGCCTGCCGTGCGAGCTGACATTGTTCCAACAACCGCGTCTGTCGCACGAGCTCCTCTGACAAAATCCGATTCTGGGCCTGCTCAGAAATGAGTGCTTCCTTGACCTTCACCTGCTCCTTGGTGAGCTCGTCCAGTTTCTCATCCTTCATCTTCTCGGAGTGCTTGTAGAATTTCTGATTAAGTTTGTACTGACCCCACAAGCATGCATGCTTCTCCTTCAATTCCCTCAACTCCTGGTCCACTCTAGCTAACAGCTTGCTGGTGTGGACTTTAGTGCGAGTCCGCCTGCGCACTAACTCGATGTAAGATCCCGGCTGGAGTGGGTCGGCGTATTTATCGACCTTGCGATCCAAGTACCTCAGCAACGGAATCACCTGCTCAGAGAGCGCCGCCGCCGGCGCTCCAACAATTTCCTCCTCCTCCTCCTCGGTGTCTTCTGCTCCTGACATTTCTTCCGTGGAGCCTCCGTCGTCATCATCCGAGTGGAGAATTTCAGTCGCCATTGATTGCGTCGGCGACTGCCCCGAGTGGGGCTGCACGTCATCGACGTGTGCTGCCTGCGAAGGCACGGCTGCAGCCTCGCTGCTCGTCGCCAAAATGTCTAAGGCGGAAGGCGAATGTACCCGTGCGGCATCCCCGTCGCTCGCTTGTTGGTTGTCTACCGCGTCCTCTCTGCCGCCGTCGCCCGCCGCCGAAGGCGATCGAGCGGAGGGTGGCTGCGCGGGGTTTGATTGCGCATCGCGCATCGAAATTTCATCCCGCGGACAGTCACTCCGCTCCTCCGTCTGTTGCTGCTCCCTTGATCGGTCCGTGGAGGCTGTGCCCGGCCCGTGCGCAAGCGCAATTGCCGGCGCCTTGTCCGCCGCCGACGTAGCGCCGCGGACATCCATCGCCGAAGGCGACATGGCCGGGGGCCGCTCGCCCGATGTCCCTTGGCCTATAGGCCCTACCGCCGAAGGCGCATCTATCGGCGGACTTCCCGCCGATGGTGCGGCCTCCGCACGCTCCCTGCTCGTATCTCCTCGGCTCGAAGGCCCTGGCGCCGAAGGCGCAAATTGCGGCGCGTGGTGCGCCGGAGGGTCTGGCCCCGCGGGCCGGTGTCTCGTAGGCGGTTCTTCCGCCGGCTCCTTCCCCTTCCTACGTTGGAACGGGGGTGATTCTTGCCTGTGCACAGGCGGCACGTGTGGAGGTGTCCTGTGCACAGGCGACCTGTGCACAGGTGAGCGCCTGTGCACAGGCGGACTGCTCCTTCCCACGCGTAAGCGTAGATCCACGTCCACTTGTGATCGCCTGTCCGCGGAGGCTCGTCTGTGCGCAAATGGAACATTAGTCCGCATCGCACGTGGTAACTCCGGAGGCCCTTGGCCCGTAGGCGGCCTCTCTCCCGTCGAGGTTGCAGCGTGGCCCGTTGCTCCTGCGGTCGTCCGCGCTTCCTCATGCTTCTCTGGCGACGCACTTCCTTTCTCCGTCGCAATCGTCGCCGTGTCCGCACTGTCGGCTGGTAACACCAGTCTGCGTGCCTTCTGCTTCGGCCGGCTGTATGACTCGCACAGCGGCCGCGGTCGAATGGGGGCAGAGGGTTCTTGATGCTGCTCCTCTTCAGACTCTTCCCTCCATCGCCGCTTCCGCGGCACTCGTGCTGCAGGAGTGTGTCTCCCTTCGTCCCTCCGCCTTGATGGGGTAGAAGTCGGTGACTCCTCTGCATCAGTGTCGACCTCATTCTCCCGCACATACTTCCCGGGATGGTCGATGGACAATGGCGGAAAATGTTCAAGCTCCGCCGCTGTCAAACAATTCCGCTGTCGATAAAAATTGATGAGGAAAGGAGAAAGATGGTTTACAGTTCCCCCCTTCTCCTCAAACGCGTGCTGTCGCATCACCCTGTGCAGGATGCTCGCCCAGTGAATTGGAGTTCCCTCGATGACGCACTCCACAAAAGAGACCTGCCACAATGTGATGTAGCAGGCGCGGTGCGGCTGCAGTAATTGCATCAGCGCCGCGGACAAAGTCCGGCGAAATCGATCCTTGTAATCACGGGTCCTGTACCCATTCTTGGTAGACCTCCCGGTCTTGAACAGCTCCACAAATTGCGCCTCTTCCTGCTTGGTCACCTTGATGCTCTCACTGTCGAAAAGGAGATGCCCTGGCATGCCAGCACATCTTCCCAACGCCTGCGCCCAATCTTGGACTGTCCACCGATCAACATGCGGACGCAATCCGCGCGAGGGTGGTCCCTGTGGCTCTAGCCACTCGCGCACCATATTCGCACAGATGTAATTCCATCCCCATAGCAAGAAATCGAGCTTTCTTGCTATTAAGCGCTCCTCGAACTCGAGTTTACTGTTTCGCCGATGGCCCTTGCACGATGTTCACCGGCTCGGAGTTCGCCGACCCCGAGTTTGCCGAAGGCCTGCTCGCAGTTGTCGCGAAGTCGTCCGAAGCCGGAGATGTTCGCAGCCGGAGACGTCCGGAGCCGAAGACGTTCGCAGCCGGAGACGTCCGGAGCCGAAGACGTTCGTAGCCGGACTTGCCTCAACCCTTCCCATCAGTAACTTCCGACACTCACAACTCAGTGATTCCTCATCCGTTTGAAGAGTTCTTGGTCTCGTTGGAACGAGCGTTGCGAGCTCTTTTCAAGGAGACACTACTGAGTCAAGTTGTCACACATTGAAAACGTTATGAGGGTTTCACTGTTTCGCCGAAGGCCTTTCCCCGAAGGAACTTCACCGAAGGCTCTCGCCGGAGACCCTGCCCTGAAAGCCCCGTTCCGGACCTTTGCCTACTAGCTATTACACCAACTCCTAATCTTACCAAAACTTCCAGAAAACTCCGAGCATAATTTTGCAAAAGCTTAAATCTAAAACTTTAACTCTCACAAGGTTAAAAAGACATGTGAGCGCAGTTTTGTGCTCACATGGACACTTGCAGTATTTCTGGGAGTGACAGTCGCCTGAGAATTCAAACTCCTCAATAGTCTGTTAAACGTGACATTTTGTACCCTGTGTGTTCCTCTGTCCCTGTGGGTTCGACCTTTCTACCACTATATTGCAGTTTTAGCCTTTAGTGGGTTATTACAGTTCCTCTGTCCCTGTGGGTTCGACCTTTCTACCACTATATTGCAGTTTTAGCCTTTAGTGGGTTATTACATAAGAAGCCGACAACTTCTTTTTGCGGGGATACTTGGTGATTGAGAGAGAAGTGAGTGCGCGTGATTTGGAATTGAGTGAAATTAGAGTTTGCCGAGGAAGCAAGGAGCTCGAGCGGAGTAAAAGAAGAATTAGCGAACAAGCGAATTCCAAGAACGCAATGTTGAGACTGAGCCGATTGCGGATGCTACCGCTCCGACTGCCACAGAACGGGCTGCGCGCTTACGAGGAACGGCTGATAGCAAGAAAGCTCGATTTCTTGCTATGGGGATGGAACTACATTTGTGCGGATATGGTGCGCGAGTGGCTAGAGCCACAAGGACCACCTACGCGCGGATTGCGTCCGCATGTCGATCGATGGACAGTCCAAGATTGGGCGCAAGCATTAGGGAGGTGTGCCGGCATCCCAGGGCACCTCCTATTTGATAGTGAGAGCGTCAAGGTGTCTAAGCAGGACGAGGCGCAATTTGTGGAGCTGTTCAAGCGGGAGAGGTCTACCAAGAATGGGTACAAGACCCGCGATTACAAGGATCGCTTCCGCCGAACTGTGGCTACGGCGCTGCTGCAATTACTGCAGCCACACCGCGCCTGCTACATCACCTTGTGGCAGGTCTCTTTTGTGGAGTGCATCATCGAGGGAGCTCCAATTCACTAGGCGAGCATCCTGCACCGAGTGATGCGACAGCACGCTTTTGAGGAGAAGGGGGGAACTCTAAATCATCTCTCTCCTTTCCTCATCAATTTTTATCGGCAGCGAAATTGTTTGACCGCGGCGGAGCTTGCTCGTTTTCCGCTGTTGTCCGCCGACCATCCTGGAAAGTATGTGCGGGACAACGAGGTCGACACTGACGCAGAGGAGTCGCCGACTTCTACTCCGCCAAGGCGGAGGGACGAAGGGAGAAATACTCCTGCAGCAAGAGTGCCGCGGAAGCGGCGATGGAGAGAGGAGTCCGAAGAGGAGCAGCATCAAGAACCCACTGCTCCCATTCGGCAGCGGCCGTTGCACGACGTATGCAGCCGGCCAAAGCATAAGGCGCGCAGGCTTGTGTTACCAGCCAGCAGCGCGGACACGGCGACGATTGCCACGGAGAAAGGAAGTGCGTCGCCGGAGAAGATCGAGGGAGCGCGGACGTGTGCAGGAGCAACGGACCACGCTGCACCTTCAACGGACGGGAGGCCGCCTACGGGCCAAGGGCCTCCGGAGTTACCACGTGCGTTGCGGACAGGTGTTCCGCCTGCGCACAGGCGAGCCTCAACGGAAAGGCGATCACACGCCGACGTGGACCTACGCCTACGCGTGGGAAGAAGCAGTCCGCCTGTGCACAGGTCACCTGTGCACGTGCCGCCTGCGCACAGGCAGGATTCACCCCCGTTCCAACGTAGGAAGGGGAAGGAGCCGGCGGAAGATCCGCCTACGGGTCACGGGCCTTCGGGACCAGACCCTCCGGCGCACAACGCGCCGCGATTTGCGCCTTCGGCGCAAGGGCCTTCAGGCCAACAAGATGCGAACAGGGAGCGTGCGGAGGCCGCACCATCGGCGGGTAGTCCGCCGGTAGATGCGCCTTCGGCGGTAGGGCCTACGGGCCAAGGGACATCGGGCGAGCGGCCTCCGGCTATGTCGCCTTCGGCGATAGACGCCTTCGGCGCTGCGCCTGCGGCGGACAAGGCGCCAGCATTTGCGCCTGCACACAGGCCAGGCGCAGCCCTCGCGTAGGACCGATCGAGGGAGCAGGACGTGACGGAGGAGCGGACTGACTGTTCGCGGGACAAAATTTCGGTGCGCGATGCGCAATCAAACCCCGCGCAGACACCCTCCGCTCGATCGCCTTCGGCGGCGGACGTCGGCGGCAGAGAGGATACGGTCGAAGACCGACAAGCGGGCGACGGGGATGTAGCACAGCCACATTCGTCCACCGCCTTGGACATTTTGGCGAAGAGCAGCGAGGCTGCAGCGGTGCCTTCGCAGGCAGCACCCGTAGACGACGTGCAGCCCCACTCGGGTCAGTAGCCAACGCAATCAATGGCGACTGAAATCCTTGACTCGGATGATGACGACGGAGGCTCCACAAAAGCAATGTCGGGAGTAGGGGATACCGAGGAGGAAGAGGAGGAAATTCTTGGAGCGCCGGCGGCGGCGCTCTCTGAGCAGGTGATACCATTGCTGAAGTACTTGGATCGCAAATTTGATAAATACGCCGATCCACGCCAGCCGGGATCTTACATCAAATTAGTGCGCAGGCGGACTCGCACTAAAGTCCACACTAGCAAGCTACTAGCTAGGACGGACCAGGAGTTGAAGGATTTGAGGGAGCAGCATGCCTGTTTGTGGGGTCAGTACAACCTTGAGAGCAAATCGCACGCCCTCGACAGGATGAGGAAGGAGAGATTGGAAGAGCTCACCAGGGATGTGGTGAATACCACGACGGATTTGATGTCTAAAAAGACTCAGAATCAGATTCTGTCAGAGGAGCTCGTGTGACAGACGCGTTTGTTGGCGGAGTGTCAGCTCGCACGACAGGCGGATGAGGATTTAATCCGCAGGCTACAGTCAGAGTGTGGTGAATTGAGAGCGCAGCGTGCGGAGGCCGAATCGCAGTTGGTGGTAATTGAAGAGGATCGCAGGCGAGAGGCAGATCGCACGAAGGAGGTGATGGCGAGGCGTGTCGCCCACTGTCTCAAGGGCTACGCCCACTGGGAAGTGGCGGCGCAGGAGAAACTCACACTGCATGAGTTAGAGCTTCGCGCAGCAGGGTTGTTGGCAGGTGACAGCAGGAGTCGGCGGAAGGTGGCGAAGAAGCTAGAGGCTTTTCTGTCGAAGGCGCGGGATACCATGTCCACCCTCGAGGTGGAGGTGTCCGCGGCGTTGCAGCGGTTAGGACTGCGCAGTCGAGCGGAAGACTGGCAGGGTAGGGAGTTAGTGCGCGGCAGTCCGTCGCGCACGAGACGTAGCACAGGTTCTGCGGAGCGTAGTGCAGTGTAGTGCTAGGTAGGACTTAGAAGGTATGAAATAGTTCAAGGCGTTTTGCCTTGGGTTCTTTCCCAATTTCGGAAGTGCAGATCAGGAACTCATTTTCTCTGCGTGTTTGTGTCCTTAGTTCTGTCACCACGCAAGAGGGGTTACAACTTGGCGTTCCGCATTTTGTAGCTGAAGGCCTTCGGTCGAATGTTCAGAGCTAGTACATTGGTTAGAGACTTGAGTAGTTCGGATCTACACCTGCGGGTGATTGCCGATGCTCAGAGCCAGTGACTAGTTAGATACTTGAATAGTTTCGCCCCTACACCTTCGAGTGTTTGTTTCTGATTGTACTCCTTTGGGATTTTTCCCCTGAATGCCAAAGTGAAGTTTTGTTACTTCGTGTAAGCCTTGGTTGCAAATTCAGGTTACGCTGCAGCAGGTGCCCTCAGGGTAACCCCTGTAGTATTTCTGGGAATGACAAGTGCCTGAGAATTCAAACTCTTCAATAGACTGTTATTGTGTTACTGGAATGTTTCTCAGTGAGTCCTTTAGTGCGGACCTGTGTTCTCTGCGTGTTTTGTGAGTTGAGAGTGTTGTTCACCGCGTATGAGTGACTTCGATCCGAAGTAGGCAGTCCAAACCGGGTTTCCTACGCTAGCAGCAAGCTAGCGGAAGTGTTGTAAAAGCCGGAGTTGGGAGTCACTACCTGCAGCTTCGCTGAGTGTACTCTTGAGAGACCTTCCCCCTGAAATCTTGAGTAGAGGTCCTAACGGATCTCTGGATTGTGTTTCTGTAGTTTCAGGTGTGTGTGTGTGTGTGTTACACTGCACTGTGCGACCTCCGAGTGCGCTCCGAGTGGACACTTGCAATATTTTTGGGAGTGACAGTCGCCTGAGAATTCAAACTCCTCAATAGTCTGTTAAACGTGACACTTTGTACCCTGTGTGTTCCTCTGTCCCTGTGGGTTCGACCTTTCTACCACTATATTGCAGTTTTAGCCTTTAGTGGGTTATTACATGAGAAGCCGACAACTTCTTTTTGGCGCCGCTGCCGGGGACAGTTGCGTCAACACCGGGGTTTACGAGCAGCCATGCTCGGTGAATGTCGACGGGAGCTAGTGGGAGCAACCTAAGTGCGAGAGCTGCCCGCAAGTTCCGCAGGATTCAGAGAAGGCCGTGGAAGAGACACGACGTCAAAACAAGAAAACACCAAAAAGAGTATCTAAGCCTAGTCCGGCCGACATCCTTGGGGAAGCTACCCTCCGTGACTCGGAACCGAACTTTGTGCTTACAGTTCTACAAGATATCCCTTGCGTGGATCCCCCTTGTGATTTAGAACCGACCGCCCGAGAATCGTCGACAGACACACCGATGGCGGACGGACAAGCCAATGCGCGGCTACCTCAGCCGATTACTAAGCATTCCTATCCGAAGTATAAAGGGAGTGGGGATGATGACGATGCAGATTCCTACATCAAGCTGTTCGAATCAGTGTCTATCGCTAACCGCGAGATCCACGACGAAGACCGACTACGGATTTTTCCAAGTCTTATGCGGAAGAAGGCACGAAGTTGGTACAACCACGAGAGCATCGATCCGAATGGGTTGCTAACATGGGCTCTACTGAAGGAGAAGTTCCTTCGACGTTTCCGTGAGCTCGGCTACGACAGTCGGGTGTTTACAAAGTTACGTAACCTGCAGCGGGAGAAGAAGGAGAGTCTGCGTGACTACACCGAGAGATTTCTAGACCTCCTTGACAGAATACCGAAAACGGGACCAGGGTCCCCCTTCTCGGTGCAGCAAGCTGTGGATTGGTATGTGACCGGCTTAACCAGGGAGATGGAGACTTTTTGCCGACGCAGTAAGTGCGATACTATCGAAGATGTGATTGCATCGGCGGAAGCCTTCGAAACTTCCACTCTCAACCGAAGAGGGAGAGAGCGACGGGAGTCGAAGGAGCGAAAACCGAAGGGAGGGCGAAGAATACGCAGAGGCGCGACACCGTCATTGGAAGAACAGTCCTCGGACGGGGACCGTTCCTCATCCGAAGAAGAAGAAACCTCCTCGTCGGAGGAGGAGAAGAAGAGAAAGAAGCATGGGGCAGCAAAGAAGAAAGGCCCACGACGAGCAACTATGGATAGAGCGCCGGGCGACATTGCATCAAAGGTGGAGACCCTTGTGAAGGACTTCGCCGACCTGAAAGTCCACGTGGCGGGCTGCCAGGATCGACGAAAGTCTCCAGGGAGAGTGCGAGCGAACTTGTGGTGCACTACGTGTGGGGCGGTGGGACATGCGAACACTGAGTGTCTTACCACCCGTCCGTCATATCCAGTCAACGCAGTGGAGTGGGCACAACCGTATTATGGGGAGAACCTCCAGTACTATGGAGAGGCGAGCGAAGAGGCAGCCTACGCCATCCAGTCGGTCCCCTCCCCTACTACAATTCCGCCAGTGCATATTCCCCGGTATCATCCGGTAGATAGGGCCACTACGGTACTTGTGAGGCGCAGGGCACCTCCAGGGACGTTTGACCCACCGCCACCGCGAGCTTGTTTTAATTGTGGGGAAGTTGGACACTACTCACCTCAGTGCCCCCATCCCAAAAGGCAAACCGGGTATGTTCCGACCTGTAGTAACTGCAAGAAGTCTGGACATACTGCACCAGAGTGTGATTAGCCACCAGTTCACCGGCAAACGGTACGATTTGTGACAACCCCTGCCAAGGAGGACGTCCAAGTTAACCAGGTCGAAGTGAGTTCGGACAGAAATGACGAAGAAGAAGAATGGCCGGCGGAAGAAGTTATGTGCGGACGAGTGGAAACTCGCAGTTCAAAGAAATCAAAGGAAGAAGAGCGCGACACTCGCAAGCACGATCGGAAGGTCGACGACCGAACAGGAAAGGGAAAAGAGAAGGCAACCAGCAAGTCCGACTTGCGACCTGCACGAAAGCCTTCGGCTATGCGAGAAGCACCAGCAGTGCGGACCGATACATCGGTCGAGGATGAGCCCGTACGCGTGCTGAAGTGGGACTATGCCCCGGATATTAGAGAGGAGGTAACAAACTTGTTGAAAGAAGCGACCCGCAACCAAAAGGGAACAGAGCGGGAAGACTTATCAACACCCTTTGGTGCGAGGATGGTAGCAACTCTGGAACCACGCAGGACGTCGACTCCAAACCGACGCGTCCACTATGACTTAGTAGAAGATCTCGGGAACCGGCAAGTGAACATCACGTTCAACTAGCTTCTGGAGGACAACAAGACGTATCGGAAGATGTTGATGCTTTCGTTACGACGCCCTCGGAAGCCGCGCGCAGCCAAAACCCCCCAGGTGTACCAAGTGGCCAGCGAAGACCAAGGACCTCCAGAGATCGATGTGGAAATAGAAGGGTGTTGTGTACGCAAGGTACCAGTAGACTCTGGATCAGGAGTCAACATAATGATGGAGGACACTACGCGAGCTTTGGGGTTCAGTGCCTTCGAACCTTCGAGGCGTGTGTTGAGGTTAGCGGATCAGACGCGGAGGATGCCTGTAGGTATGCTACGCAATATCCGAACAAACATCGGTGGTGCGGAGTTTCGGTTGAACTATATCATCCTGCAGCCCATGCTGAAGCAAGGCTATGACATCCTGCTCGGGCGACCGTGGCTGTATGACGCACAAGTACGATGCGACTGGCGTAGGCATCGCCTTAAGTTCCCCCATCCTAAGGAGCCGATCAAGACTATCACTGTGCCCTGGACCAAGGTCAGACATGAAGGGGAGACACCGTTGACTAGTGCGGGATACACATCGGGGGTGGGCAGTGATTCGGCCGCCCAATCAGATTCCAGTGCCACTGAATCCGATTATTTTGTGGGATTCGTTGCCTGCTGTTCTGTAGAAGAGGAACCAGACGCTATTCAACCGGAGGACGAATAGCAATTAACGGTAGGACTGGGAAGAAGTGAGACGAGTCACACAGAGGGCATTGTCGACCGTAGTGACTGTCACGAAGTACAACTGAGTCCTGACAAGTGCTTGAAGGTATCAAGCACGGTGAAAGGAGACGAGCTAAGGGAGGTACAGGCCTTTCTTCGCCATTACGTTGATGTCTTCTCCTGGAAGATAGAAGACATGAAGGGGATACCTGCACGGTATGGAGAACACCGCATTGATTTACTGGATGAAGCAGTACCCATACGTCAATGCCAGTATCGCCTCAACCCAAAATACTCCTTGCTAGTTAAGGAGGAGATAGATAAGTACCTGAGCGCCGGTATTATTTACCTAGTGCTCAGCAGTGAATGGGTATCGCCGATTGTTATCGTACCGAAGAAGTTGACGGGTAAGATACGGGTGTGTCAGGATTTCCGAAAGTTGAATGCAGCAACACGTAAGCATCACCACCCGCAGCCGTTCACGGATGCCATTTTAGACCATGTCGCGGGACATGAGTGCTATAGCTTCCTAGACGGGTTCTGAGGCTACAATCAGGTGTCTATCCGGGAACAGGACAAGGATAAGACGACATTCACAACCGATTGGGGAACTTATGCGTATCACAAGATGCCCTTCGGTCTGTGCAACGCACCTGCCACCTTTCAGCGGATGATGACCAATATTTTTCAGGAGCAGCTGAGGAAGTTCTTGGAAATATTCATAGACGACTTCTGTGTCTTTGGAAAGCGGTTAGAACACCTAAGTCACCTGAAGCAGACCTTTGATAAATGTAGGGAGAGCAATTTATCGCTGCACCCCGAGAAGTGTTTTTTCTCTATGACTAGTGGAATCTTCTTGGGCCATCGTGTTTCGTCAGACGGCATTGCAGTGGACATCGAGAAGGTCAGGGTTATACTCGAGCTTGAGCCACCAAAGAATCTGAGGGAGCTTCGAGCATTCACGGGTCATGTGGGCTACTACCGAAGATTCATACACATGTATGCGATCTTGGCGGCCAACCTGACCAAATTGTTAAAGAAGGACGAACCTTACGCCTGGGGTGCGAAGCAGCAGTCAGCATTTGAGGCTCTTAAAGCGAAACTCACGACTGCTCCAGTACTAAGGAGCCCAGACTAGGTGTAATAACCCACTAAAGGCTAAAACTGCAATATAGTGATAGAAAGGTCGAACCCACAGGGACAGAGGAACACACAGGGTACAAAGTGTCACGTTTAACAGACTATTGAGGAGTTTGAATTCTCAGGCGACTGTCACTCCCAGAAATACTGCAAGTGTCCACTCGGAGCGCACTCGGAGGTCGCACAGTGCAGCGTAACACACACACACACACACACACCTGAAACTGCAGAAACACAACCCAGAGATCCATTAGGACCTCTACTCAAGATTTCAGGGGGAAAGTCTCTCAAGAGTACACTCAGCGAAGCTGCGGGTAGTGACTTCCAATTCCGGCTTTTACAACACTTTCACTAGCTTGCTGCTAGCGTAGGAAACCCGGTTTGGACTGCCTACTTTGGATCGAAGTCACTTATACGCGGTGAACAACACTCTCAACTCACTGAACGCGCAGAGAACACAGGTCCGCACAGAAGGACTCACTGAGAAACATTCCAGTAACACAATAACAGTCTATTGAAGAGTTTGAATTCTCAGGCACTTGTCATTCCCAGAAATACTACAGGGGTTACCCCAAAGGCACCTGCTGCAGCGTAACCTGAATTTACAACCAAGGCTTACACGAAGTAGCAAAACTTCACTTTGGCATTCAGGGGAAAAATCCCGAGGAGTACAATCAGGAACAAACACTCGAAGGTGTAGGGGCGAAACTATTCAAGTATCTAACTAGTCACTGGCTCTGAGCATCGGCAATCACCCGCAGGTGTAGATCCGAACTACTCAAGTCTCTAACCAATGAACTAGCTCTGAACATTCGGCCGAAGGCCTTCAGCTACAAAATGCGGAACGCCAAGTGGTAGCTCCTCTTGCGTGGTGACAGAACTAAGGACACAAACACGCAGAGGAAATGAGTTCCTGATTTGCACTTCTGAAATTGGGAAAGAACCCAAGGCAAAACGCCTTGAACTATTTTATACCTTCTAATTCCTACCTAGCACTACACTGCACTACGCTACACGCCTGCACGGAACCACGCTACACTACACTCCGCGGAACCTGTGCTACGTCTCCTGTGCGACGGACTGCCGCGCACTATCTCCCTACCCTGCCAGTCTTTCGCTCGACTGCGCAGTCCTAACCGCTGCAACGCCGCGGACACCTTCACCTCGAGGGTGGACATGGTATCCCGCGCCTTCGACAGAAAAGCGTCTAACTTCTTTGCCACCTTCCGCCGACTCCTGCTGTCGCCTGCCAACAACCCCGCTGCGCGAAGCTCAAACTCACGCAGTGTGAATTTCTCCTGCGCCGCCACTTCCCATTGGGTGTAGCCCTTGAGACAGTGGGCGACACGCCTCGCCATCTCCTCCCTCGTGCAATCTGCCTCTCGCCTGCGATCCTCTTCAATTACCACCAACTGCGATTCGGCCTCCGCACGCTGCGCTCTCAATTCACCACACTCTGACTGTAGCCTGCGGATTAAATCCTCATCACTCATCCACTTAATCTGCTACGAGTTTGTGTTCCATGTGGATCACTACACATTGCAACACCTAGTCAAGAAAGCAGACCTGTCCGGTCGGATAGCCAGATGGGTGCTGTTGCTATAGGAGTTCATCTACACGGTCCAAACCAGGAAAGGGGTGCATCACGAAAATGCAGATTACTTATCCAGATTATGGACCCAGCCTACCGAGGAGGAACTGGTGGACGACTTTCCGGACGAACAATTGTTTCAGTTGTCTGCGGGACAGGAGTCCCGCTATGCAGAGCTGTACCGATATCTGCTAACGCTTCAGTGTTCCGAGGGCATGGACTTGGAACAAAGGACTGTCTTTATTCATAAGGCGGGCCCGTACCAACTCCAACATGGAGTTTTGTTCAAGAAGATGGCAGACGAACGTTTGTGCAGATGCCTGGAGGAATCAGAGGTCCCAAGAGTAGTAAGTGCGATGCACACCGAAGATGCGGGTGGACACTATGCCACCCGGAATACAGTCACGAAGATTGTAAATGCAAGGTATTGGTGGCCGACCATGTTTAAGGATGTTCTCGATTACATCCAAAAATGCGATAGTTGCGAGAGGACGGGGAGACCAACGCCTACAACACGGTGGCCCCTGACTCCCATCATGCCTCTAGCACCTTTCGAGAAGTTGGGCATCGACTTTGTAGGGCCGATACAACCAGTGACTAGGAACACACGAAGGCGCTACATTCTGGTAGCTACGGACTACGCCACCAAGATGGTGGAGGCCAAGGCCACGAGAAGAGATGATGCAGCCATAGTCGCAGCCTTTTTGTTCGAATCGATCATCACGCGCTATAGATGTCCTTTGGAGCTAGTCAGCGACCGAGGCACACACTTTTTGAACCAAATAATCGAAGATCTGACACGGCATTTCCACATCAAGCACCGGAAGACTACCCCATACAATCCCAAGGCGAATGGATTGACGGAGCAATCCAATGGTCTGTTGTGTAAAATACTGCTCAAGGTCACGGTAAATCACGCTTACGACTGGGATACGAAGTTAGCAGCCGCTCTGTGGGCGTACCGGACGGCTGAGAAAATTACGACGAAACAGACACCCTACTTTCTGGTGTATGGTCAGCATCCGATCCTCCCGATTGAATTCGAAGTACCCACCCAACGAACGTTGGACCTACAGAGGGTGAGTGCGGAGGAGAGTCAGCTCTACAGATTACAGGAAGTCATGCTATTGGAAGAAAGGAGACGAGAAACCGAGGAGCGCACCAGGAGAATTCAGCTCCGCCGAAAGGAGAGATACGATAAGAAGATCAAACCTGTACTCCTTTAGAAGGGCGATTTGGCGCTGCTCTACGACAGCAGGCATGCGAGATTCCCAGGCAAACTACACCTAAGATGGATGGGATCATACAAGGTCGTCGAAGTCTTTTCGAATGGATCCATCAAACTTGCGGATTTAACCGGAGATTTATAAGGCACCCGAGTGAACGGGTGGCGGTTAAAGAAATATCACGTATGAGTGTTCGCGTGGGCGCTCACAATTGAGGAGGGGAGCATGTGATACCCCACTTTTGGTATTTTTGAGGAAATTAAAACATTTTTGGAAAACTGTACCGCGGCAGTAGTGTAAATAGCCTTCGGTGCATCAAAATAGAGTGAAATCGGAAGATCGCAGAGATTCTCGAGAGAACTCGTAGAATCCAGGAGTGGGGTGCAACGTCGGGGACGAACACCACCCTCCATGCGGGCTCTGAAGGTATAACCCCTTCGGCGCAAGGCGCAAAATCCGCCTTTGGCGCTAGAGGAATCCTTCAGAACTTGGTCAATTCCCAAACGCCTCGACTTGGTTAGAATCTTGTTGGAAAGAGCTCGATGCGCTGATTCTAACGAGCCCAAGAAGGCCACAAACGGATGAGGACTCCGGGAGTTATGAAGGTCGCAAGATACTCAGCTTTCCGCCTACGAGTAGGCGACGAAAGTTTGTCATATGCGCAGACGAAGGCAGTTCGCCTACGCGTAGGCGAAATAGGATTTGACGTAGGCGCGATGTCCGCCGCGAATGTCGTCTACGCGTAGGCGAGTAAACCTCTGCACAGGCGGACGAGCAAAGGCCGCCTACGCACAGGCGCTTCAGCGTCGGCGGGAAATCCGCCTTCGGCCCTAGAAATGCGCCTTCGGGGTTAGAAATTGTACGGCGTCTTCGGCGCCAGCGCAGCAGCGCGGACGGGCGAGGAACCACCGGAGTAGTAAAATCCGTACGGACCGTATGGACTGTACGGACGGAACGGATGGATGCGCCTTCGGTCGGACGGAGTTACGGCGGCGAGAGCGCCAACGGAGAGGCAAGAAATGGACAGACTGGACGGGGCCTGTTGACCACAGTCAACGGCTTCGGCGCCAGCGCAGCAGCGCGGACGGAATTTGCCAACGCGTAGGCGAGCGCCTACGCACAGGCGGATGAAGTTCCGCGACGGCGGAGATTCCGCCGGGGATTCCGCCTACGTAGAAGGGAGTTGAACTTTTGTCCGATGCGCGGACGATCGCCTTCGGCGGAGGGGGATTGGCCGAGGAGCGGTACGAACGAGTGTAGCGCGCAAGGCGAGAAATCCGCCTTCGGCGCTGCGCACCCATGTCCGCGGCGTAGTACGCTAGCGGAGTTCAAATTTGCCAATTCGAGCGTGTGAGTTAAATCGGCGTCGGCGGAGCGTGAAGCCGCGCGTGAGAGTGGAGACCGTTTTAGCGTAGAGCCGGCGCGGCCATCAAGTGATTCGACCCTCACGACCGAGAGCCGACCATGACCTTCGACCAGGAGACGGAGGGCGCCCCATTCTTGAATTCGCGATTTCATTTTCTAGTGCGAGCTGCGCGCGTCCACCTACTAGCTGCTAAACATTCCAGACATCGCCGCGTGGAGGATTACTTGTTGATTGAGAGAGAATTGAGTGCGCGCGATTTGGAATTGAGTGAGATTAGAGTTTGCAGAGGGAGCAAGGAGCTCGAGCGGAGCAGAGAGAGAACTAGCAAGCAAGCTAATTTCAAGAACGCAATGTCGAAGCTGAACAGATTGCGGATGCTGCCGCTCCGGCTTCCACAGAACGGGTTGCGTGCCTACGAGGAACGGCTGATTGCAAGAAAGCTCGATTTCTTGCTGTGGGGATGGAATTACATTTGTGTGGACATGGTGCGCGAATGGCTAGAACCACAGCGACCACCTACGCGCGGATTGCGTCCGCATGTCGATCGGTGGACCGTCCAAGATTGGGCGAAGGCATTGGGGAGGTGTGCGGGCATCAACGGGTACCTTCTCTTTGATAGTGAGAGCGTCAAGGTGTGGTACCCCACTTTTGGTAATTTTGAGGAAATTAAAACATTTTTGGAAAACTATACCACGGCAGCAATGTAAATAGCCTTCGGTGCATCAAAACAAAGTGAATTCGGAAGATCGCAGAGATTTTTGAGGGACCTCATAGAATCTAGGAGTTGGGTGCAGCGTCAAGGAAGAGCACCACCCTACCTGCGAGCTCTGAAGGTATGATCCCTACGGCGCAAGGCGCAAAATCCGCCTTCGGCGCTGCGTCCGCGGCGGTAGGGAAATCCTTCATATTTAGGTCAACCTCCAAACGCCTTGACTTAGTTAGAAACTCGTTGGAAAGAGCTCAACGCGCTGATTCCAACGAGCCCAAGAACGCCAACAACGGATGAGGACTCCGGGAGTTATGAAGGTTGTAAGATACTCAGCTTTTCGCCTGCGCACAGGCAAAGAAGTTTTGTCCTATGCGCGGACGGAGGAGTTCGCCTGCGCACAGGCGAAATAGGGTTTCGATGTAGGCGCGAAGTTTGCCTGTGCACAGGCGTCCGCCTGTGCACAGGCGCTTCGGCGTCGGCGGGAAATCCGCCTTCGGCCCTAGAAATGTGCCTTGTGAGGTAGAAATTGTACGGCGCCTTCTGCGCCAGCGCAACGCCGCGGACGAGCAAGGAGCCGCCAGAATAGTAAAATCCTTACGGACCGTACAGACCGTACGGACGGGACGAATGGATGCGCTCTTGGACGGACGGAGTTGCGGCGGCGGAGCGCGCCGACGGAGAGACAAGGAACGGACAGTCTGGACGGAGGCGGTTGACCGCGGTCAACGCCTTCCGCGCCAGCGCATCGACGCGGACGGACTTCGCCTACGCACAGGCGAGCGCCTGTGCACAGGCGGGTGAAGTTCCGCGCCGGCGGAGAATCCGCCGAGGAGTCCGCCTTCGCACAGGCGGGAGTTGAACTTTTGTCCGACGTGCGGACAAGAGCCAGAGGAGGATTGGCTAAGGAGCGGTACGAACGAGTGTACCGCGCAAGGCGGAAGATCCGCCTTCGGCGCTGCGCACCCATGTCCGCGGCGTAGTACGCTCGCGGAGTTCAAATTCGCCAATTCGAGCGTGAGAGTTAAATCGGCGTCGGCGGAGCGTGAAGCCGCGCGTGAGAGCGGAGACCGTTTTAGCGTAGAGCCGGCGCGGCCATCAATTGAGTCGTCCTTCGCGAGCAAGAGCCAACCATGACCTTCGACAGGGAGGCGGAGAGCGTCCCATTCTTGAATTCGCGATTCCATTTTCTAGTGCGAGCTGCGCGCGTCCATCTGCTAGCTGCTAGGCACTCCCGACATCGCCGCGCCGAGGATTACTTGGTGATTGAGAGAGAAGTGAGTGCACGTGATTTGGAATTGAGGAAGATTAGAGTTTGCCGAGGAAGAAAGGAGCTCGAGCGGAGCGGAAGGAGAATTAGCGAGCAGGCGAACTCCAAGAACGCAATGACAAGACTGGGCCGATTGCGGATGCTGCCGCTCCGACTACCACAGAACGGGCTGCGCGCTTTCGAGAAGCGCCTGATAACAAGAAAGCTCGATTTCTTGCTATGGGGATGGAATTACATCTGTGTGGATATGGTGCGCGAGTGGCTAGAGCCAAAGGGACCACCCACGCGCGGATTGCGGCCGCATGTCGATCGGTGGACGGTCCAAGATTCGGCGCAGGCATTGGGATGATGTGCCGGCATCCTAGGGCACCTCCTCTTTGATAGTGAGAGCGTCAAGGTGTCCAAGCATGACGAGGCGCAATTTGTGGAGCTGTTCAAGCGGGAGAAGTCTACCAAGAATGGGTACAAGACCCGCGATTACAAGGATCGCTTCCGCCGAAATGTGGCTACGGCGCTGCTGCAATTACTACAGCCACACCGCGCCTGCGGAAGTCGGCGGAAGGTAGCAAAGAAGCTCGAAGCTTTTCTATCGAAGGCGCGGGATACCATGTCCGCCCTCGAAGTGGAGGTGTCCGCGGCGTTGCAGCGGCTGGGACTGCGCAGTCGAGCGGAAGACTAGCAGGGTAGGGAGTTAGTGTGCGGCAGTCCGTCGCGCAGGAGACGTAGCACAGGTTCCGCGGAGTGTAGTGTAGCGTGGTTCCGTGCAGGCGTGTAGCGTAGTACAGTGTAGTGCTAGTTAGGACTTAGAAGGTATAAAATAGTTCCAAGCGTTTTGCCTTGGGTTCTTTCCCAAACTCAGAAGTACAGATCAGGAATCCATTTCCTCTACGTGTTTGTGTCCTTAAGTTCAGTCACCACGCAAAAGGAGCTGCAACTTAGCGTTCCGCATTTTGTAGCTGAAGGCCTTTGGCCGAATGTTAAGAGCTAGCACATTGGTTAGAGACTTGAGTAGTTCGGATCTGCACCTGCGGGTGACTGCCGATGCTCAGAGCCAGTGACTAGTTAGATACTTGAACAGTTTCGCCCCTACACCGTCGAGTGTTTCTTTCTGATTGTACTCCTTTGGGATTTTTCCCCTGAATGCCAAAGTGAAGTTTTGTTACTTCGTGTAAGCCTTGGTTGTAAATTCAGGTTACGCTGCAACAGGTGCCTTTGGGGTAACCCCTGTAGTATTTCTGGGAATGACAAGTGCCTGAGAATTCAAACTCTTCAATAGACTGTTGTTGTGTTACTGGAATGTTTCTCAGTGAGTTCTTCAGTGCGGACCCGTGTTCTCTGCGCGTTTTGTGAGTTGAGAGTGTTGTTCACCGCGTATGAGTGACTTCGATCCAAAGTAGGCAGTCCAAACCGGGTTTCCTACGCTAGTTGCAAGCTAGCGGAAGTGTTGTACAAGCCGGAGTTGGGAGTCACTACCCGCAGCTTCGCTGAGTGTACTCTTGAGAGGCTTTCCCCCTGAAATCTTGAGTAGAGGTCCTATTGGATCTCTGGGTTGTGTTTCTGTAGTTTCAGGTGTGTGTGTGTGTGTGTTACGCTGCACTGTGCGACCTCCGAGTGCGCTCCGAGTGGACACTTGCAGTATTTCTGGGAGTGACAGTCGCCTGAGAATTCAAACTCCTCAATAGTCTGTTAAACTGTAATAACCCACTAAAGGCTAAAACTGCAATATAGTGGTAGAAAGGTCGAACCCACAGGGACAGGGGAACACACAGGGTACAAAGTGTCACGTTTTAACAGACTATTGAGGAGTTTGAATTCTCAGGCAACTGTCACTCCCAGAAATACTGCAAGTGTCCACTCGGAGCGCACTCGGAGGTCGCACAGTGCAGCGTAACACACACACACACACACACCTGAAACTACAGAAACACAACCCAGAGATCCGTTAGGACCTCTACTTCAAGATTTCAGGGGGAAAGTCTCTCACGAGCACACTCGGCAAAGCTGCGGGCAGTGACTTCCAACTCCGGCTTTTACAACACTTCCACTAGCTTGCTGCTAGTGTAGGAAACCCGGTTTGGACTGCCTACTTCGGATCGAAGTCACTCCTACGCGGTGAACAACACTCTCAACTCACAAAACGCGCAGAGAACACAGGTCCGCACTGAAGGACTCACTGTGAAACATTCCAGTAACACAACAACAGTCTATTGAAGAGTTTGAATTCTCAGGCACTTGTCATTCCCAGAAATACTACAGGGGTTACCCTCAAGGCACCTGCTGCAGCGTAACCTGAATTTACAACCAAGGCTTACACGAAGTAGCAAAACTTCACTTTGGCATTTAGGGGAAAAATCCCAAGGAGTACAATCAGAAAGAAACACTCGAAGGTGTAGGGGCGAAACTGTTCAAGTATCTAACTAGTCACTGGCTCTGAGCATCGGCAGTCACCCGCAGGTGCAGATCCGAACTACTCAAGTCTCTAACCAATGTACTAGCTCTGAACATTCGGCCGAAGGCCTTCAGCTACAAAATGCGGAACGCTAAGTTGTAACTCCTCGTGCGTGGTGACAGAACTCAAGGACACAAACACGCAAAGGAAATGGGTTCCTGATCTGCACTTCTGATGGGAAAGAACCCCAGGCAAAACGCCTGGAACTATTTTATACCTTCTAAATCCTACCTAACACTACACTGCACTACGCTACACGCCTGCACGGAACCACGCTACACTACACTCCGCGGAACCTGTACTACGTCTCCTGCGCGGCCGACTGCCGCGCACTAACTCCCTACCCTGCCACTCTTCCGCTCGACTGCGCAGTCCCAACCGCTGCAACGCCGCGGACACCTTCCCCTCGAGGGCGGACATGGTATCCTGTGCCTTCGACAGAAAGGCCTCGAGCTTCTTCGCTACCTTCCGCCGACTCCTACTGTCGCCTGACAACAACCCGGCTGTGCGCAATTCAAACTCACGCAGTGTGAGTTTCTCCTGCGCCTTCACTTCCCACTGGGCGTAGCCCTTGAGACAGTGGGCGACTCGCCTCGCCGTCTCCACCTTCGTGCGATCCGCCTCCTTCCTGCGATCCTCTTCAATCGTCACTAATTGCGATTCGGCTTCGGCACGTTGCGCCCTCAATTCGCCACACTCTGACTGTAAACTGCGGATTAATTCTTCATCCGCCTGCCGTGCGAGCTGACATTGTTCCAACAACCGCGTCTGTCGCACGAGCTCCTCTGACAAAATCCGATTCTGGGCCTGCTCAGAATTGAGTGCTTCCTTGACCTTCACCTGCTCCTTGGTGAGCTCGCCCAGTTTCTCATCCTTCATCTTCTCGGAGTGCTTGTAGAATTTCTGATTAAGCTTGTACTGTCCCCACAAGCACTCATGCTTCTCCTTCAAGTCCCTCAACTCCTGGTCCACTCTAGCTAATAGCTTGCTGGTGTGGACTTTAGTGCGAGTCCGCCTGCGCACTAACTCGATGTAAGATCCCGGCTAGAGTGGGTCGGCGTATTTATCGACCTTGCGATCCAAGTACCGCAGCAACGGAATCACCTGCTCAGAGAGCGCCGCCGCCGGCGCTCCAACAATTTCCTCCTCCTCCTCCTCGGTGTCTTCTGCTCCTGACATTTCTTCCGTGGAGCCTCCGTCGTCATCATCCGAGTGGAGAATTTCAGTCGCCATTGATTGCGTCGGCGACTGCCCCGAGTGGGGCTGCACGTCCTCGACGTGTGCTGCCTGCGAAGGCACGGCTGCAGCCTCGCTGCTCGTCGCCAAAATGTCTAAGGCGGAAGGCGAATGTATCCGAGCGGCATCCCCGTCGCTCGCTGGTTGATTGCCCACCTCATTCTCTCTGTCGCCGTCGTCCGTCGCCGAAGGCGATCGAGCGGAGGGTGGCTGCGCGGGGTTGGATTGCGCATCGCGCATCGAGATTTCATCCCGCTGACAGTCACTCCGCTCCTCCGTCTGCTGCTCCCTTGATCGGTCCGTGGGGGCCGTGCCCGGCCCGTGCGCAGGCGCATGTGCCGGCGCCTTGTCCGCCGCAGGCGTAGCGCCGCGGACATCTATCGCCGAAGGCGACATGGCCGGGGGCCGCACGCCCGATGTTCCTTGGCCTATAGGCCCTACCGCCGAAGGCGCATCTATCGGCGGACTTCCCGCCGACGGTGCGGCCTCCGCACGCTCTCTGCTCGTATCTCCTCGGCTCGAAGGCCCTGGCGCTGAAGGCGCGACTTGCGGCGCGTGGTGCGCCGGAGGGTCTGGCCCCGAGGGCCGGTGTCTCGTAGGCGGTTCTTCCGCCGGCTCCTTCCCCTTCCTGCGTTGGAACGGGGGTGATTCTTGCCTGTGCACAGGCGGCACGTGCGGAGGTGTTCTGTGCACAGGTGACCTGTGCACAGGCGACCTGTGCACAGGCGAGCGCCTGTGCACAGGCGGACTGCTCCTTCCCACGCGTAAGCGTAGATCCACGTCCACTTGTGTTCGCCGGTCCGCGGAGGCTCGTCCGTCCGCGGAGGTTCGCCTGTGCGCAAACGGAACATCTGTCCGCATCGCACGTGGTAACTCCGGAGGCCCTTGGCCCGTAGGCGGCCTCCCTCCCGACGAGGTTGCAGCTCGGCCCGTCGCTCCTGCGGTCGTCCGCGCTTCCTCTCGCCTCTCTGGCGACGCACTTCCTATCTCCGTCGCAATCGTCGCCGTGTCTGCACTGTCAGCTGGTAACACCAGTCTGCGTGCCTTCTGCTTCGGCCGGCTGTATGGCTCGCACAGCGGCCGCGGTCGAATGGGAGCAGAGGGTTCTTGATGCTGCTCCTCTTCGAACTCTTCCCTCCATCGCCGCTTCCGCGGCACTCGCGCTGCAGGAGTGTGTCGTCCTTCGTCCCTCCGTCTTGATGGGGTAGAAGTCGGTGACTCCTCTGCGTCAGTATCGACCTCGTTCTCCCGCACATACTTCCCGGGATGGTCGATGGACAATGGCGGAAAATGTTCAAGCTCCGCCGCTGTCAAACAATTCCGCTGTCGATAAAAATTGATGAGGAAAGGAGAAAGATGGTTTAGCGTTCCCCCCTTCTCCTCAAACGCGTGCTGTCGCATCACCCTGTGCAGGATGCTCGCCCAGTGAATTGGAGTTCCCTCGATGACGCACTCCACAAAAGAGACCTGCCACAATGTGATGTAGCAGGCGCGGTGCGGCTGCAGTAATTGCATCAGCGCCGCGGACAAAGTCCGGCGAAATCGATCCTTGTAATCACGGGTCCTGTACCCATTCTTGGTTGACCTCCCGGTCTTGAACAGCTCCACAAATTGCGCCTCTTCTTGCTTGGTCACCTTGATGCTCTCACTGTCGAAAAGGAGATGCCCTGGCATGCCAGCACATCTTCCCAACGCCTGCGCCCAATCTTGGACTGTCCACCGGTCAACATGCGGACGCAATCCGCGCGAGGGTGGTCCCTGTGGCTCTAGCCACTCGCGCACCATATTCGCGCAGATGTAATTCCATCCCCATAGCAAGAAATCGAGCTTTCTTGCTATTAAGCGCTCTTCGAAAGCGCGCAGCCCGTTCTGCGGCAGGCGAAGTGGCACCATCCGCAATCTGCTCGGTCTCGTCATTGCGTTCCTGGGGTTCGCTCGCCCGCTCATTCTACTTCCGCACTGTCCGCGTTTCTTTCTCTCTCGGCAAACTCTAATCGCTCTCAATTCCAAATCACGCGCACTCACTTCTCCCTCAATCAACAAGAAATCTCCTGTGCGACGACGACGAGAATGGTCCGCAGCCAGCAGATGGATGCGCGCAGCGCGCACAAGAGATTGGAATCGCGAATTCAAGAATGGGACGCTCTCCGCCGCCCGGTCGAAGGTCATGGTCGTCTCTTGGTCGTGAAGAACGTCTCACTTGATGGCCGCGCCGGCTGTACGCTGGAACGGTCTTCGCTCTCACGCGCGGCTTCACGCTCCGCCGTCGTCGATTAAACTCTCACGCTCGAATTGGCGGATTTGAACTCCGCGAGCGTGTCACCCTGCGGACATGGGGGCGTAGCGCCGAAGGCGAGTTTTCCGCCTTGCGCGGTACACTTGTTCGTACCGCCCTTCGGCCAATCTCCTTCTGCCTTGACGCGTGCGTCCGCATGTCGGACAAAAATTCAACTCCTGCCTGTGCGCAGGCAGGGGCCTCGGCGGATTCTCCGCCGGCGCGGAACTTGATCATCCTCCTGTGCACAGGCGTTCGCCTGTGCGCAGGCGAATTCCGTCCGCGGCGCTGCGCTGGCGCGGAAGGCGTTGACCGTGGTCAGCCGTCTCCGTCCAGTCTGTCCGTTCCTTGTCTCTCCGTCGGCGCTTCCGCCGCCGCAACTCCGTCCGTCCAAGAGCGCATCCACCCGTGCCGTCCGCACGGTCCGTACCTATTGGATTACTCTGGCGGCTCCTCCGACGTACGCTGCGCTGCGCTGGCGCGGAAGGCGCCGTACACTTTCTACCTCACAAGGCGCATTTTTAGGGCCCAAGGCGAATTTTCCGCCGACGCCGAAGTGCCTGTGCGCAGGCGAACGCCTGTGCGTAGGCGGACTTCGCGCCTTCCCTAACCCTTCTTCGCCTGTGCACAGGCGAACGCCTTCGTCCGCGCATAGGACAAAACTTGAATCCCCCTTCCGCGTAGGCGGAATTCGCGCCGGTGGCGAACTCCTTCCGCCGTAGGCGACCGCCTCCGTTTCTTCCAGTAGCGATAACTCCCTAAGTCCTCGTCCGTTCCAAGCGTTCTTGGGCTCGTTAGAATCAGCGCGTCGAGCTCTTTCCAACCGGACCCTAACTTGGTCAAGGCGCCCGAGGGTTTACCTAATTACGGGGGTTTCCCTACAGCCGCGGCCGCAACCTCCGAAGGCGGGTTTTGCGCCTTGCGCCGTAGAGATCCTAACTGCGGAGCTCGCAGGGAGGGTGGTGCCTGTCCTTACTGCTGCACCCAAAATCCCAGATTCTACAAGATCCCTCGAGAATCCCCGCGATCTTCCGGATTCACTCTGTTTTGATGTACCGAAGGCTATTTACAATGCTGCTAGGGTACAGTTTTCCAAAAATGTTTTAATTTCCTCAAAATTTGCCAAAAGTGGGGTACCACATAAACGTGACACTTTGTACCCTATGTATTCCTCTGTCCCTGTGGGTTCGACCTTTCTACCACTATATTGCAGTTTTAGCCTTTAGTGGGTTATTACATAAGAAGCCGACAACTTCTTTTTGGCGCCACTGCCGCGGACAGTTGCGTCAACACCGGGGTGTTTACGAGTAGCCATGCTCGGTGAATGTCGATTGGAGCTAGCGGGAGCAACCTAAGTGCAAGAGCTGCCCGCAGGTTCCGACGAGATTCAGAGAAGGCCGTGGAAGAGACACGGCGTCAAAACAAGAAAACACCAAAAAGAGTACCTAAGCCCAGTTCGGCCGACATCCTTGGGGACCCTACCCCCAGTGACTCGGAACCAAACTTGGTGCTTACAGTTCTACTAGATCTTCCTTGCACGGACCCCCCTCGTGATTTAGAACCGACCGCCCGAGAACCGTCGACAGACACACCGATGGCGGACGGACAAGCCAATGTGCGGCTACCTCAGCCGATTACTAAACATTCCTACCCAAAGTATAAAGGGAGTGGGGATGACGACGATGCAGATTCATACATCAAGTTGTTCGAATCGGTGTCCATTGCTAATCGCGAGATCGTAGACGAAGACCGACTAAGGATCTTTCCAAGTCTTCTGCGGAAGAAAGCAAGAAGTTGGTACAATCACGAGAGCATCGATCCGACTAGGTTGACAACATGGGCCCAGCTGAAGGAGAAGTTCCTTCGACGCTTCCGCGAGCTCGGCTACGACAGTCGGGTATTGACAAAGTTGCGTAATCTGCAGCGAGAAAAGAAGGAGAGTCTGCGTGACTACACTGAGAGATTTCTGGACCTCCTTGACTAAATTCCGAAAACAGGACCAGGATCCCCTTTCTCGGTACAGCAAGCTGTGGATTGGTACGTGACTGGCTTAACTCGGGAGATGGAGACTTTTTGCCGACGCAGCAAGTGCGATACTATTGAGGATGTGATTGCATCGGCCGAAGCCTTCGAAACTTCCACTCTCAACCGAAGAGGGAGAGAGAGACGGGAGTCAAAGGAGCGAAAACCGAAGGGAGGGCGAAGACGACGCAGAGGTGCAACTCCGTCATCGGAAGAACCGTCCTCGGACGAGAACCGTTCCTCATCCAAAGAAGAGGAAACCTCATCGTCGGAGGAAGAGAAGAAGAGAAAGAAGCATGGGGCAGCGAAGAAGAAGGGCACCCGACGAGTGACTACGGACAGAGCGCCGGGAGACATAGCCTCGAAGATGGAGACCCTTGTGAAGGACTTCGCCGACCTCAAAGTTCAAGTGGTAGGCGGCCATGATCGCAGAAAATCACCCGGGAGAGTGCGGGCGAACTTGTGGTGCACTACGTGCGGAGCGGTGGGACATGCAAACACCGAGTGTCTTACCACCCGTCCGACATATCCCGTCAACGCAGTGGAGTGGGCACAACCGTACTATGGAGAACACCTCCAGTACTATGGAGAGGCGAGCGAAGAGACAGCCTACGCCGTCCAGTCGGTCCCCGCTCCTACTGCAGTTTCAGCAATGCAAGTTCCACGGTATCATCCGGTAGATCGGGCCACTACAGTACCCGTGAGGCGAAGAGCACCTCCAGGGACGTTTGACCCGCCGCCACCGCAAGCTTGTTATAATTGTGGGGAAGTTGGACACTTCTCACCTCAGTGCCCCCATCCCAAAAGGCGAAACGATTATGTCCCGACATGTAGTAACTGCAAGAAGACCGGGCATACTGCGCCAGAGTGTGATCAGCCACCAGTTCCTCGGCCATCGGTACGATTTGTGACCACTCCTGCCAAGGAGGACGTCCAAGTTAACCAGGTCGAAGTAGGTTCGGACGGAAATGATGAAGACGAAGAATGGCCGGCGGAAGAGGTTATGTGCGCACGAGTAGAAACTCGTAGTTCCAAGAAATCGAAGGAACAAGAGCGCGACACTCGCAAGCACGAACGGAGAGCCCACGATCGGACGGGAAAAGGGAAGGAGAAGGCATCCAGCAAGTCCGACTTGCGACCTGCACGAAAGTCTTTGGTTACGCGAGAAGCACCAGCAGTGCGACCCCAGACATCGGTCGAGGATGAGCCAGTACGCTTGCTGAAACGGGACTATGCCCCGGATATCAGCAACGAGGTAACGAACCTGTTGAAGGAAGCGATTTGCACCCAAAAGGATCCACCGCGGCCAGACTTGTCACCCTCCTTTGGGGTGAAGTTGGCAGCAACTTTGGAACCTCGCAGGGCGTCGTCCCCGACCCCTGCGACCCAACGCGTCCACTATGACTTAGTCGAAGATCTCGGGAGTCGGAAAGTGAACATCACGTTCAACCAGCTCCTTGAGGACAACAAGACGTATCGAAGGATGTTGATGCTTTCGCTACGACGTCCGCGGAAGCCGCGCGCATCCAAATCCTCTCAAGTGTATCAAGTGGCCAGCGAAGACCAAGGGCCACCAAAGATCGATGTGGAAATAGCAGGGTGTTGTGTGCGCAGGGTACCAGTAGACTCTGGGTCAGGAGTCAACATAATGACGGAAGACACCGCAAGAGCCTTGGGGTTCAGTCAATACGAACCCTCGAGGCGTGTGTTGAGATTAGCGGATCAGACGAGGAGAATGCCTGCAGGTATGCTGCGCAATGTCAAAACGATCATCGGTGGTGCAGACTTTCGGTTGACATATATCATCCTTCAACCGATGATGAAGCAAGGCTATGACGTTCTGCTCGGGCGACCATGGCTGTATGGCGCGCAAGTACGATGTGACTGGCGTAGGCATCGCCTTAAGTTTCCCCATCCTTCGGAGCCGACCAAGATCATCACGGTGCCCTGGAATAAGGTCCGACACGAAGGAGAGACCCCATCGACAAGTGCGGGTTACACATCGGGAGTGGACAGTGATTCGACCGCGCGATCAGATTCCAGTGACACTGAATCCGATTATTTCGTGGAATTCGTTGCCTGCTGTTCGGTGGAAGAAGAAGAAGAGCCGGAAGCTATTCAGCCGGAGGACGAATAGCAATTAACGGTAGGACTGGGAAGGAGTGAGACGAGTCACACCCGTAGTCGGCCAACCAACGAGCCTCACAGCCGACCAAAACAGAGGGCACGCAAAATGCCAACTAGTACTGAGGAGACCGGGCATACTCCGGTCCGGCGGAGTAACCTGCCCACGCAGGAGGATATAATCGCGCAGATTCAGGGGAAGTCGGCAAATACCTCTGCGCAGAAGGCACCAATGCCTTCGGAAGAAGATGGACGGACTAACAGTCGGCCGACTACGAGTCGGGCGACTGAAGGTCGACAAACGGAAGGAAGGCCGACGGAGCGGCGCGTTGAACCGGACAGCAGGCCGGAAGCAGAAGAGAGTTTGGCTGACGAGCCAACAACCCTCAGAGGGTCGTCTTCGGCGGAAGGCACTTCTGGGAAAACGCCGCCAGCAAGCAGGCCAAGTGGAGTGAAGACGCGCAGGGTGTATCCGACTGCCAGTCGGACACCTGCTAGTCGGCCGACTGCGAGTCGGACAACAGAGAGTCGGCCAGATTCGCCGACTGCGAGACGGACAGGGCCGGCGATCAGTGTGCGGACGCCTTCGGCGGACGCACCTCCAGCGAAGACACCTTCCGCGCAGATCGCGCCGGAAGGGCAGGCAGCAGAAGCGGGCGGTGCAAAGGTGACAAAAGTCACTGCGGCGTCGACCCCTTCGGAGACTGAAGATCGAGCCGGAACAGGTGCTCAAGCAGTGGGATCCCCCACTGCCTTGGATATTTTAGCACGTAGTGGAGCGGCAGTCGCGGCGGAAGCTGCTGCGCGCCACAGTTCCAGGGAGTCGCCAAGGGATTCGGTGGCGACTGAAATTCTCGAAACGGAGGATGAGACGAGCTCGGAAGAGCAGGAAGCGGATTCTGTGCAGAAAACGCCAACAGGGGTGTTGTGCAAGCAGATAGTTCCACTCCTGCGATATCTGGATCGCAAGACATCCAAGTACTCGGGTACCGGAAAACCGCAGTCTTACGTGGAGACTGTCAAGCGCAGGACGAGGAGCAAGGTGGCCACTTGGGCCTCTAGGTGCCAAATATTGCAGGATAGGAAAACTACCCTCCAACAACACCTGGCGGTCACACAGAAGCTATACCAAACCTTGCAACAGCAGAGGGAGGATGCGGCGACGAAAAACCTGGCGGATGCCGAGCTAATACAGGCAAAGATCGAGTCGGAATTGCAAGAAGAGCGGAGACAAAACCGCATCTTAGCAGAAGAGCTTGCGCGCCAGAAGCGCGCCTTAGAAGAAAGTCAAAGTACACGCAAGGAGGATGAGGAGTTGTCGCGCAACTTGCAATCCGAGTGCGCGGATTTGAGGGCGCAGCGCGCGGATGCGGAAATGCAGCTAGCAGAGGTGGAAGGCAGCTGCCGGGCGCGAGAAGAGTTGGCGACGCAGGTGACTCACTGTCTAAAAGGATACGCCCATTGGGAGGTGGGAGCTCAAGAGAAGATCACACTCAGGGAGTTCGAGCTTCGGGCGGCGGCATTGACGGAGGGTGACAGTCGGAGTCGGCGGCGAGTAGCAAGGAAATTAGAATCCTTCTTGTCGGGTGCGCGCGACACTATGGCGCACTTGGAGTCGGAAGTGACTGCAGCCCTCCGACGTCTGGGGTTGCGCAGCCGGTCGGAAGATTGGCAAGGTAGAGATAGAGAGCGAGGCAGTCCGGCGCGCAGGAGGCGCAGCACCGGATCTGCAGAGTGCAGTAGCATAGTTTGGTTTCGTGCAAGTGTTGCGAGTAGTAGATAGGATAGCGTAGTGTTAGTTAGGACCTTTGAGGGTATAAAGTAGATCAAGGCGTTTTGCCTTGGGACTCTTCCAGTTTCGGAAGTGCAGATCAGGAACTCACTTTCTTGGCATGTTTGTGCATTTTGGTCCTGGCACCACGTAGAGAAGCTGCAACATAGCGAAGTTACCGTATGTTGTAGTTGAAGGCCTTCGGCTGAATGTTCAGAGCTAGCACCCGGTTAGAGACTTGAGTAGTGCGGATCTGCACCTGCGGGTGATTTCTGATGCTCAGAGCCGGCTGCGAGTTAGAGACTTGAACAATTCCCCCTTACTCCTTCGAGTGACATATCCTGATTGTACTCCTACGGAAAGTTTCCCCTGAATGCCAAAGTGAAGTTTTATTACTTCGTGTAAGCCTTGGTTTGCAATTCAGGTTGTGTGTGTGTGTTACTGGATTGTGTCTCAGTTAAGTTCTCAGTCGGGCCTGTACCCCCCTGCGGTTGGTGTGAGTCGAGGGTGACGTCCACGGCGTATGAAGGGGCTTCGTTCCGAAGTGGGAAGTCCAGTCCGGGTTCCCTACGCTAGTTCCTGGTGGAAGGGCAGTAAAAGCCGGAGTGGGAGTCACTACCTGCAGAACCTCTGAGTGAACTTTTGAGACACTTTCCCCCTGAAATCCGAAGCGGAGGTCCTGACCGACCTCCGAGTTGTGCTTTTGCCAGTTTCAGGTGTGTGTGTGTGTGTTGAGTGACTACGCTGTACTGTGCATCCTCCGAGCATCCTCCGAGTCGAGATCCTCCTCCGAGTTGAGCCTCCGAGTCGAGCACTGCAGTATTTCTGGGAGTGATAGTCGCCTGAGAATTCAAACTCTACAAAAGTCTGTTAAACGTGACACTTTTTACTCTGTGTGTTGCCTCTGTCCCTGTGGGTTCGATCTTTTTACCACCATACTGCAGTTTTAGCCTTTGGTGGGTTATTACATAAGGAGCCGACAACTTCTTTTTGGCGCCGCTGCCGGGGACAGTGCGTCAACACCAGCATACTTGAGCAGCAATGCTCGGTGAATGTCGACGAGCGAATGTGTGGGAAACCTGAGTGCGAGAGCCACACGAAAGCTTCGTCGAGATTCAGAAAAAGCCGTAGAAGCAAAACGGCGAACTAAAAAGAAGACTCCAGGTGAGGACTCTGCAGAAAGATCGCCATCACCGACTGCTGGAAGACAAAGGCGTTCGAGTTCACTTACTACGAGCATTGAGCTAACAGTTCTATTGGAAATTCCTCCGACAGAAACTCTTCCTGAGTTTGGCCAACCTAGGATCAGTCCGTTGACAGGATCACCAATGGCAGACCATCAAGCCAATCTCCGCCAGGTGTTTTCCCAACCTTTCACGAAACATTCGTATCCAAGATACACGGGAACGGGCGACGACGATGATGCAGATTCATACATAAAGCTCTTCGAGTCTGTCTCCATCACCAATCGTGAGACCAGTGATGAGGACAGACTGCGAATCTTTCCTAGCTTGCTACGCAGGAGAGCTCGTAGCTGGTACAATCATGAGAGCACCGACCCCACTGGCATCCGGACCTGGGCTCAGCTCAAGGAAAAGTTTCTGAGGCGGTTTCGCGAACTCGGATATGACAGTCGAGTACTGACCCGGCTTCGAAATCTTCGACGCGAGCGGAAGGAGAATCTTCGAGACTATACTGAGAGATTCCAAGACCTCCTAGATCGAATTCCGAAGACAGGCCCAGGAGAACCATTTTCGGTGCAACAAGCAGTGGATTGGTATGTGACAGGGCTCTCAAGAGAAATGGAGACCTTCTGCAGGAGAGGCAAGGCTGACACAATCCAAGATGTGATAGCTTCGGCAGAAACCTTTGAGACGTCAACCCTTGACACTCGAAGACGCGACCGATGATCTACGAAAAAGAAATTGCAAGGCGGACGTCGGAAGAGAAGGAACTCGCCTTCCTCGTCAGAAGAATCAAGCTCCTCCGAATCGAGTTCTTCCTCGGAAGAGGAAGAGGACTCGTCATCTTCAGAGGAAGAAAGATGGAAGAAGAAACGCAGTACGATCAAAAAGAAGGATCGAGGTAGGGGAATCCCAGTGAAGAGTCAAGGGGACATCGCAGCCAAGAGGGACAACCTAGTGAAGAATTTTGCGGACCTAAAAGTTCATGTAGTGGGAGGCCAAGACCGACGTAAATCACCTGCGAGACAGCGAGCGAATCTCTGGTGTACTACGTGCGGACAGGTGGGACATGCCAACACGGAGTGCATGTCCGCTCGCCCGACTTACCCAGTGAATGCGGTCGAATGGGCACCACAGTGGGAGAACCCCATTTATTATGCTGAGCCGGTTGAGGACACCGCCTACGCGGTTCAGACAGCTCCAGCTACAACTCCGAACCCACCTGTGCATATACCGCGCTTTGTTCGGAGGGAAATGGCAGGTACGCTCCCACCAAGACGCATGGCACCTCCAGGCAATTTCAACCGACCTCCACCACAATTCAATGGTTGCTACAACTGCGGGGACATGGGACATTACGCGCCGAGCTGCCCCCACCCAAGGAAGCAAATTGGGTATGTACCGTTGTGCAGCAACTGCAAGAAGTCTGGACATACGGCAGCCGAATGTGATCAGCCACCAGTCGCCAGGCAAACCGTGCGTTTCGTGTCGACACCTGGCAAGGAAGAAGTGCAGGTCAACCAGGTAGAGCTCAGCCCGGACCCAGCTGAAGAAGACGAAGTATGGCCGGAAGAAGAAGTAATGTGCGGACGGGTAGAGACCCGAAGTTCGAAGAGGAGGGGAGAGGACCCCGAGGACACTCGCCGCCTCGAGCGTAGGGAAGAGAGGAGGAAGTCTAAAGAAGAGGAGAAGTCTAGCCGAAGAAAAAGGCCGGGTACACCTCCGGCGATACGGAACATCCAGCCGGTGCAGAACTCGGAGAAGGCGGACAGGTCTTCAGAAGAGTTCCGGACCCGAGACTACCTTCCGGACATCAAAGATGAGGTGAGTCACCTCATCAAGGAAGCACTGAGCGCCGGAACGATAACCGACGACCGGAAGGCGGCTAGGCCCCATACACCACTTCCAACCGCGACTACAGAGAGAGTGGCAGCTGTGACTTCCAACACTTCCTACGACATAGTGGAGGACATCGGAAGTCAGAGGGCAAATATTTCCTTCCACCAGCTGTTGGAGGACAATAAGACGTACCGAAGGATGCTGATGCTTTCGTTGCGCCGACCACGCAAACCCCAAAAAGGGAAACTTCCGGCTGTGTACAGAGTGGAAGGAGGAGATCTAGGACCTCCGGAGATCGAAGAAGAGATCGGAGGCTGCGTCATACAGAAGGTACCAGTGGACTCCGGCTCGGGCGTGAACATCATGACCGAGGAGACAGCAAACTCCTTGGGGTTCCAGACCTTCGAGCCTACAACCCGAGTGTTGCGGCTGGCCGATCAAACGCGCAGAATGCCGCTAGGAATGTTGAGCAATGTGAGAACCAACATTGGAGGAGTGGACTTTCAACTGTCCTACATAATATTGCAGCCTCTAATGAAGAAAGGTTATGATGTGCTGCTTGGCAGACCGTGGCTATACGATGCCAAAGCAAGGTGTGACTGGAGGAGGAAGAGATTGCAGTTCCGGAACCCTACGGACCCTCCGACTGTCATTACCGTACCATGGACCAAGGTACCACGCGAGGGCGAAACACCTTCGACCACCTTCGGTTACACGACTGGAGATGAGACCAGCTCGTCATGCACTTCAGAGACAGAAATGTCGGATGAGTTTGTGGGTTACGTCACTTGCTGCTCCATTGAGGAGGAAGGGGACGATGTGCATCCGGATGACGAATAGCAACTAACAATCGGACTGGGCAGAAGCGAGATCAGTCACAAAGAGGGGATTGTCGACCCAAGTGACTGCTCCGAACTGCAGCTCAGTCCAGACAAAGGCTTGAAGGTGTCAAGCCAGGTACAAGGAGAAGAGTTGAACAGGGTACAGGCGTTTCTTCGCCAGTATGAGGATGTCTTCGCATGGAAGATTGAAGACATGAAAGGCATACCTGCAAGGTATGGAGAGCACAGGATCGACTTGTTGGACGAGGCAGTTCCGGTTCGCCAACGCCAATACATGCTCAACCCAAAATACTCATTATTGGTGAAGGACAAAATCGATAAGTACCTGAGCGCAGGGATCATCTACCCGGTACTCAGTAGCGAGTGGGTGTCGCCTATTGTAATTGTGCCCAAGAAACTGACAGGTAAGATCCGGGTGTGCCAGGACTTCCGGAAGCTGAACGCCGCAACAAGGAAGGACCATCACCCTCTCCCTTTTACGGACTCTATTTTGGATCATGTCGCAGGGCATGAATGCTACAGTTTCCTAGACGGATTCTCCGGCTACAACCAGGTGTCCATCAGAGAACAGGACAAGGACAAAACAACCTTCACGACCGACTGGGGAACCTACGCTTATCACAAGATGCCTTTCGGGCTGTGCAACGCGCCAGCGACGTTCCAACGGATGATGACAAACATCTTCCAGGAGCACCTGAGGAAGTTCCTGGAAATTTTCATCGATGACTTTTGTGTCTTCGGCAAGAGGGCAGAGCACCTTAACCACCTTCGGCAGACGTTTGACAGATGTCGGGAAAGCAGCTTGTCCTTGCACCCTGAGAAGTGTTTTTTCTTTATGACCAGCGGAATCGTGCTGGGGCACAGAGTTTCGTCTGATGGCATTGCAGTGGATGTAGAGAAGGTGAAGATTATTCTCGAACTTCAGCCGCCGACGAACCTACGGGAGTTGAGGGCCTTCCTTGGCCATGTAGGCTATTACAGAAGGTTCATAAATATGTACGCCATCTTGGCAGCCAATCTGACGAAGCTGCTTAAAAAGGAAGAACCCTATGTGTGGGGCAAGGAGCAACAGCTAGCCTTTGAAACACTCAAGGCTAAACTGACGACTGCTCCGGTTCTGAGAAGTCCGGATTGGAACATACCTTTCCATGTCTATGTAGACACTTCGGCATTTGCAATCGGAGTGGTTCTCATTCAGAAGGACGACAACAAGAAGGACTACCCGATTTACTTCGTGAGCCGTCAGTTGTCAGCAGCAGAGAAGAAGTACACAACAACTGAGAGGGAGGCGTTGGGAATGGTGTACTCCTGTAAGAAGTTCAGACATTATTTGATCTGCTATGAGTTCGTGTTTCATGTGGATCATTACGCATTACAGCACCTGGTGAAGAAGGCGGATCTGTCCGGACGAATTGCCAGGTGGGTACTACTGCTGCAGGAATTCACCTACACTGTGCAGACTAGGAAGGGCGTCCACCATGAGAACGCGGACTACCTCTCCAGACTATGGACCGAACCCACAGAAGAGGAAGTAGTGGATGATTCTCCCGATGAACAACTTTTTCAGTTGTCCGCCAGCCATGAGTCCAGGTATGCGGACTTGTACAGGTTTCTGCTCACACTCCAATGTCCGGATGGATTGGATGCGGAGCAGCGCACAGTTTTCGTGCATAAAGCGGGACCTTACCAGCTCCAACAGGGGGTCTTATTCAAGAAAATGACAGATGAGAGGCTGTGCAGATGCTTAGAGGAGTCCGAAGTTCCGCGAGTCGTTAAAGCCATGCACATAGAGGACGCTGGTGGTCATTACGCCACCAGGAATACGGTGACCAAAATTGTGAATGCAGGGTACTGGTGGCCGACGATGTTCAAAGATGTACACGACTACGTTCGCAAATGCGATAGCTGCCAGAGGACGGGAAGGCCGACTCCGACCACGAGATGGCCTCTAACAACGATCATGCCCTTGGCACCATTTGAAAAATGGGGGATCGACTTCGTGGGACCAATACAACCTGTCACTAAAGGCACGCGCAGGCGCTACATATTGGTAGCAACAGACTATGCGACCAAGATGGTGGAGGCAGAGGCCACAAGGCACGACGACGCAGCAGCAGTAGCAAGGTTCCTATTCGAATCAATCATCACACGCTACGGGTGTCCACTAGAAATAGTCAGTGACAGGGGAACGCACTTCATGAATCAAGTGATAGAAAGTTTGACGCGGCACTTCCAGATTAAGCATCGGAAGACTACTCCATACAACCCCAAGGCGAATGGTCTCACAGAGAAGTCCAATGGATTGCTCTGCAAGATACTCCTCAAGGTGACTGTGAACCATGCTCACGACTGGGACACCAAGCTACCGGCCGCCTTATGGGCATACAGAACTGCAGAGAAAGTCACCACCAGGCAAACACCTTACTTTCTGGTTTATGGGCAGCATCCGATCTTACCTATGGAATTCAAGATACCCACCAAGAGGACCTTAGATCAGAGAAGGCTGGATGCGGAAGAAAGTCAGGCCTATCGACTGCAAGAAGTAATGGCACTGGAGGAAAGACGTCAAGAGGCCGAAGATCGAACAAAGCAACTACAGCTCAGGCGGAAGGAGAAGTACGATCAGAGACTCAAACCAGTACTACTCGAGAAGGGCGACTTGGCTCTGCTCTACGATAGCAGACATGCTAGATTTCCAGGCAAACTACACTTGAGATGGATGGGACCATACAAGGTGATCGAAGTTTTCCCCAATGGCTCAATCCAGCTCGCAGAATTGACGGGAGAATGGCTAGGCACCCGCGTGAACGGGTGGCGTCTGAAGAAATACCACGTGTAAATGTTCGCGTGGGCGCTCACAATTGAGGAGGGGGGCATGTGGTAACACACTTTTTGTTTTTTTGCAGAATTTAAACAATTTTAGAAAACTAGTACCGAAGCAGTGTCTGTAGTTAGAAAAGGGTACGTTAAATAGAGTGGATTGAGGAGGCGTCACGAGGTCACGAAGAATCGCGAAGTCGGATGTACCAGCGCCAAATGTCTTCGGCGCCTTCGGCAAAAGCTCCTTTTCTGAGGTGTCTCTACTCACGCGCTTCCAGCGTTTAAGGAAGCTACGCTTCCGGCGCAGACACCTCCGGAGGAGATTTTGCTAAAGACGTCAGAAGAACGGCACGGACCTCTGAAGGCTTCCGACCATGAGTGCGCCTTCGGCGATGCGCCGCTAGCGCGGAAAGGGAAACCTTCATAACGATCGGAATACACGGTAGTCCCAGTTGGTTGAAGTCGCATTAGAAAGAGCTCGGGACGCTCGTCCTAACGAGCCCAAGAGCGTCGGAGATGGATCAGGGACAAAGAAGTTATGAGCGTCGGAAAACTCGTAGCCGGACATGCGCCGTTCGCGCTAGGGTTCACAGTCGGAAAGGACTCTTGTACGCCTTCGGCGATGCGCCTTCGGCGGAATCACGCGCTCATGGGAGGAAATCAACTTAGAGTCGGAAGCGCCTTTGGCGGCTGCGCAACGGAAGAAAAGCGCCGGCCGGACGTACGCCTCCGACGTGGCGCTGATAGGCGGATGCGATAGCATGATTTGCGCCGGCGGGATATGCGCCGTCAGCAATGGACGAGGCAGAACGGACAAAACAAGCGGTACGAAAACAAGCCGACGTAATTCGCGCCGACTGGATGTGCGCCTCTAGCAAGGCGCCGACGGATAAGGAACACGCCAGCGGCGACACACCTCCGGTGATGGACGGGTTAGGAAAGGACAACATAGCCGACGTATACACTGCGGCGAACTCGAGTCCGGAAGACGGTGGCGGCGGGAGAATTCGACATTCACGCATGTGAATGCGCGCAGTGCGGAGACGTGAATTCGAGCATGCAAGGGCAAACCGTTAGGCCGTATAGCTGGCTGCGTAAATTGTAACCAGTAAGAACGTTGGACGATCTTGAATTCGGAGAAGAAAAGACTGCTCTCCAGTCTCATTCTCTCATTCTTGATTTTGCGATTTCTAGCTTCCAAGAATTCGCGCAAGGGCGGAGAGACCTTCAGTGAGAGGGGAGAGTGCGGAGGCGAGTTGCGCAAGGATCTTGACAGACCTTGGAGAGAATTGCGAGTAGCGAACTTGAGCGTGAGAGAAGAGAGAGTGACAGCAGTGAGTGCTTGAGCGGCCGACGCGCAGGACAAGGAGCAAGGTGGCCACTTGGGCCTCTAGGTGCCAAATATTGCAGGATAGGAACACTACCCTCCGACAACACCTAGCGGTCACACAGAAGCTATACCAAACCTTGCAACAGCAGAGGGAGGATGCGGCGACGAAAAACCTGGCGGATGCCGAGCTAATACAGGCAAAGATCGAGTCGGAATTGCAGGAAGAGCGGAGACAAAACCGCATCTTAGCAGAAGAGCTTGCGCGCCAGAAGCGCGCCTTAGAAGAAAGTCAAAGTACACGCAAGGAGGATGAGGAGTTGTCGCGCAACTTGCAATCCGAGTGCGCGGATTTGAGGGCGCAGTGCGCGGATGCGGAAATGCAGCTAGCAGAGGTGGAAGGCAGCTGCCGGGCGCGAGAAGAGTTGGCGACGCAGGTGACTCACTGTCTAAAAGGATACGCCCATTGGGAGGTGGCAGCTCAAGAGAAGATCACACTCAGGGAGTTTGAGCTTCGGGCGGCGGCATTGACGGAGGGTGACAGTCGGAGTCGGCGGCGAGTAGCAAGGAAATTAGAATCCTTCTTGTCGGGTGCGCGCGACACTATGGCGCACTTGGAGTCGGAAGTGACTGCAGCCCTCCGACGTCTGGGGTTGCGCAGCCGGTCGGAAGATTGGCAAGGTAGAGATAGAGAGCGAGGCAGTCCGGCGCGCAGGAGGCGCAGCACCGGATCTGCAGAGTGCAGTAGCATAGTTTGGTTTCGTGCAAGTGTTGCGAGTAGTAGATAGGATAGCGTAGTGTTAGTTAGGACCTTTGAGGGTATAAAGTAGATCAAGGCGTTTTGCCTTGGGACTCTTCCAGTTTCGGAAGTGCAGATCAGGAACTCACTTTCTTGGCGTGTTTGTGCATTTTGGTCCTGGCACCACGTAGAGAAGCTGCAGCATAGCGAAGTTACCGTATGTTGTAGTTGAAGGCCTTCGGCTGAATGTTCAGAGCTAGCACCCGGTTAGAGACTTGAGTAGTGCGGATCTGCACCTGCGGGTGATTTCTGATGCTCAGAGCCGGCTGCGAGTTAGAGACTTGAACAGTTCCCCCTTACTCCTTCGAGTGACATATCCTGATTGTACTCCTACGGAAAGTTTCCCCTGAATGCCAAAGTGAAGTTTTATTACTTCGTGTAAGCCTTGGTTTGCAATTCAGGTTGTGTGTGTGTGTTACTGGATTGTGTCTCAGTTAAGTTCTCAGTCGGGCCTGTACCCCCCTGCGGTTGGTGTGAGTCGAGGGTGACGTCCACGGCGTATGAAGGGGCTTCGTTCCGAAGTGGGAAGTCCAGTCCGGGTTCCCTACGCTAGTTCCTGGTGGAAGGGCAGTAAAAGCCGGAGTGGGAGTCACTACCTGCAGAACCTCTGAGTGAACTTTTGAGTCACTTTCCCCCTGAAATCCGAAGCGGAGGTCCTGACCGACCTCCGAGTTGTGCTTTTGCCAGTTTCAGGTGTGTGTGTGTGTGTGTGTGTGTTGAGTGACTACGCTGTACTGTGCATCCTCCGAGCATCCTCCGAGTCGAGATCCTCCTCCGAGTCGAGCCTCCGAGTCGAGCACTGCAGTATTTCTGGGAGTGATAGTTGCCTGAGAATTCAAACTCTACAAAAGTTTGTTAAACGTGACACTTTTTACTCTGTGTGTTGCCTCTGTCCCTGTGGGTTCGATCTTTTTACCACCATACTGCAGTTTTAGCCTTTGGTGGGTTATTACAGCTGTTCAAGAACGGGAGGTCTACCAAGAATGGGTACAAGACCCGCGATTACAAGGATTGATTCCGCCGGACTTTGGCCGCGGCGCTGCTGCAATTACTACAGCCACACCGCGCCTGCTACATCACATTGTGGCAGGTCTTTTGTGTGGAGTGCGTCATCGAGGGAACTCAAATTCACTAGGCGAGCATCTTGCACAGGGTGATGCGACAGCACGCTTTTGAGGAGAAGAAGGGAACTCTAAACCATCTCTCTCCTTTCCTCATCAATTTTTATCGACAGCGGAATTGTTTGACAGCGTCGGAGCTTGCGCTTTTTCCGCCGTTGTCCGTCGACCATCCCGGGAAGTATGTGCGGGAGAATGAGGTCGACATTGATGCAGAGGAGTCACCGACTTCTACTCCGTCAAGGCGGAGTGACGAAGGGAGGAACACTCCTGCAGCACGAGCGCCGCGGAAGCGGCGATGGAGAGAGGAGTCCGAAGAGGAGCAGCATCAAGAACCCTCTGCTCCCATTTGACCGCGGCCGTTGTACGAGTCATACAGCCGGCCGAAGCAGAAGGCGCGCAGGCTGGTGTTACCAGCCAACAGCGCGGACACGGCGACGATTGCGACGGAGAAAGGAAGTGCGTCGCCAGAGAAGAACGAGGAAGCGCGGACGTCCGCAGGAGCAACGGACCACGCTGCAGCCTCGACGGACGAGAGGCCGCCTACGGGCCAAGGGCCTCCGGAGTTACCACGTGCGTTGCGGACAGGTGTTCCGTTTGCGCACAGGCGAGCCTCCGCGGACGGACGAGCCTCCGCGGACAGACGACCACAAGCGGACGTAGACCTACGCCTACGCATGGGAAGAAGCAGTCCGCCTGTGCGCAGGTCACCACCACACGTGCCGCCTGTGCACAGGCAGGAATCACCCCCATTCCAACGTAGGAAGGGGAAGGAGCCGGCGGAGGATCCGCCTACGAGACACCGGCCTTCGGGGCCAGACCCCCCGGCGCACGACGCGCCGCGATTTGCGCCTTCGGCGCCAGGGCCTTCGAGCCGAGGAGATACGAGCAGAGAGCGTGCGGAGGCCGCACCATCGGCGGGTAATCCGCCGGTAGATGCGCCTTCGGCGGTAGGGCCTTAGGGCCAAGGGACATCGGGCGAGCGACCCCCGGCCATGTCGCCTTTGGCGATGGACGTCCGCGGCGCTATGCCTGCGGCGGACAAGGCGCCGGCATTTACGCCTGCTCACAGGCCAAGCACAGCCCCCGCGGACCGATCGCGGGAGAAGCAACTGACAGAGGAGCGGATTGACTGTCCGCGGGATGAAATTTTGGTGCGCGATGCGCAATCAAAACCCGCGCAGCCACCCTCCGCTCGATCGCCTTCGGCGGCGGACGTCGGCGGCAGAACGGATACGGTAGAAGACCCACAAGCGGGCGATGGGGATGTAGCACGGGCACATTCGCCTACCGCCTTAGACATTTTGGCGAAGAGCAGCGAGGCTGCAGCAGTGCCTTCGCAGGCAGAACACGTCGACGACGTGCAGCCCCACTCGGGTCAGTCGCCGACGCAATCAATGGCGACTGAAATTCTCTACTCGGATGATGACGACGGAGGCTCCACCGAAGAAATGTCGGGAGCAGGGGATACCGAGGAGGAGGAGGAGGAAATTGTTGGAGCGTTGGCGGCGGCGCTCTCTAAGCAGGTGATTCCGTTGCTGAGGTGCTTGGATCGCAAAATCGATAAATACGCCGACCCACTTCAGCCGGGATCTTACATCGAATTAGTGCGCAGGCGGACTCGCACTAAAGTCCACACCAGCAAGCTACTAGCTAGAGTGGACCAGGAGTTGAGGGAATTGAAGGAGAAGCATTAATGCTTGTGGGGTCAGTATAAACTCAATCAGAAATTCTACAAGTACTCCGTAAAGGTGAGGGATGGGAAACTGGAAGAGCTCACCAAGGAGCAGGTGAAGGTCACGGAAGCACTAATTTCTGAGCAGACTCAGAATCAGATTTTGTCAAAGGAGCTCGTGCGACAGACGCGGTTGTTAGAGCAGTGTCAGCTCGAACGACAGGCGGATGAGGATTTAATCCGCAGGCTACAGTCAGAGTGTGGCGAATTGAGAGCGCAGCGTGCTGAGGCCGAATCGCAATTAGTGGTAATTGAAGAGGATCGCAGGCGAGAGGCAGATCGCACGAAGGAGGAGACGGCGAGGCGGGTCGCCCACTGTCTCAAGGGCTACGCCCACTGGGAAGTGGCGGCACAGGAGAAACTCACACTGCGTGAGTTTGAACTTCGCGCAGCCGGGTTGTTGTCAGGCGACAGCAGGAGTCGGCGGAAGGTAGCAAAGAAGCTCGAAGCTTTTCTGTCGAAGGCGCGGGATACCATGTCCGCCCTCGAAGTGGAGGTGTCCGCGGCGTTGCAGCGGCTGGGACTGCGCAGTCGAGCGGAAGACTGGCAGGGTAGGGAGTTAGTGCGCGGCAGTCCGTCGCGCAGGAGACGTAGCACAGGTTCCGCGGAGTGTAGTGTAGCGTGGTTCCGTGCAGGCGTGTACCGTAGTACAGTGTAGTGCTAGTTAGGACTTAGAAGGTATAAAATAGTTCCAGGCGTTTTGCCTGGGGTTCTTTCCCAAACTCAGAAGTACATATTAGGAATCCATTTCCTTTGCGTGTTTGTGTCCTTAAGTTCTGTCACCACTCAAGAGGAGCTGCAACTTAGCGTTCCGCATTTTGTAGCTGAAGGCCTTCGGCCGAATGTTCAGAGCTAGCACATTGGTTAGAGACTTGAGTAGTTCGGATCTGCAGCTGCGGGTGACTGCCGATGCTAAGAGCCAGTGACTAGTTAGATACTTGAACAGTTTCGCCCCTACACCGTCGAGTGTTTCTTTCTAATTGTACTCCTTTGGGATTTTTCCCCTGAATGCCAAAGTGAAGTTTTGTTACTTCGTGTAAGCCTTGGTGGTAAATTCAGGTTACGCTGCAGCAGGTGCCTTTGGGGTAACCCCTGTAGTATTTCTGGGAATGACAAGTGCCTGAGAATTCAAACTCTTCAATAGACTGTTGTTGTGTTACTGGAATGTTTCTCAGTGAGTTCTTCAGTGCGGACCTGTGTTCTCTGCGCGTTTTGTGAGTTGAGAGTGTTGTTCACCGCGTATGAGTGACTTCGATCCGAAGTAGGCAGTCCAAACCGGGTTTCCTACGCTAGCAGCAAGCTAGCCGAAGTGTTGTAAAAGCCGGAGTTGGGAGTCACAACCCGCAGCTTCGCTGAGTGTACTCTGGAGAGGCTTTCCCCCTGAAATCTTGAGTAGAGGTCCTATTGGATCTCTGGGTTGTGTTTCTGTAGTTTCAGGTGTGTGTGTGTGTGTGTGTGTGTTACGCTGCACTGTGCGACCTCCGAGTGCGCTCCGAGTGGACACTTGCAGTATTTCTGGGAGTGATAGTCGCCTGAGAATTCAAACTCCTCAATAGTCTGTTAAACGTGACACTTTGTACCCTGTGTGTTCCTCTGTCCCTGTGGGTTCGACCTTTCTACCACTATATTGCAGTTTTAGCCTTTAGTGGGTTATTACACGATTTCCTCTCAAGGTTGTACTGCCCCCATAAACAGGCATGCCTCTCCTTCAATTCCCTCAACTCCTGGTCCACCCTAGCTAGTAGCTTGCTAGTGTGGACTTTAGTGCGAGTCCGCCTGCGCACTAATTCGATGTAAGATCCCGGCTGAAGTGGATCGGCGTATTTATTGAATTTGCGATCCAAGTACTTCAGCAACGGAATCACCTGCTCAGAGAGCGCCGCCGCCGGCGCTCCAACAATTTCCTCCTCATCCTCCTCGGTATCCCCTGCTCCCGACATTGCTTCGGTGGAGCCTCCGTTGTCATCATCCGAGTTGAGGATTTCAGTCGCCATTGATTGCGTTGGCGACTGTCCCGAGTGGGGCTGCACGTCGTCGTCGTGTGCTGCCTGCGAAGGCACCGCTGCAGCCTCGTTGCTCTTCGCCAAAATGTCTAAGGCGGTGGGCGAATGTGGCAGTGCTACATCCCCGTCGCCCCCTTGTTGGTCTTCTACCGTATCCTCTCTGCCGCCGACGTCAGCCGCCGAAGGCGATAGAGGGGAGGGTGTCTGCGCGGGGTTTGATTGCGCATCGCGCACCAAAATTTCGTCCCGCGGACAGTCAATCCGCTCCTCCGTCAGGTGCTTCTCCCTTGATCGGTCCTGCGTGGGGGCTGTGCCTGGCTTGTGCGCAGGCGCAAATGCCGGCGCCTTGTCCGCCGCAGGCGCAGCGCCCCGGACGTCCATCGCCAAAGGCGACATAGCCGGGGGCCGCTCGCCCGATGTCCCTTGGCCCTGAGGCCCTACCGCCGAAGGCGCTTCTACCGGCGGATTACCCGCCGATGGTGCGGCCTCCGCACGCTCCCTGCTCGCATCTCCTCGGCCCGAAGGCCCTGGCGCCGAAGGCGCAAATCGCGGCGCGTTGTGCGCCGGAGGGTCTGGCCCCGAAGGCCTTTGTCCCGTAGGCGGATCTTCCGCCGGCTCCTTCCCCTTCCTACGTTGGAACGGGGGTGATTCCTGCCTGTGCACAAGCGGAACGTGTGGAAGCGACCTGTGCACAGGCGAGCGCTTGTGCACAGGCGGACTGCTTCTTCCTACGCGTAGGCGTAGGTCCACGTCCGCTTGTCGTCGCCGATCCATCGAGGCTCGCCCGTCCGTCGAAGCTCGCCTATCCGCATCGCACGAAACACCTGTCCGCAACGCACGTGGTAACTCCGGAGGCCCTTGGCCCGTAGGCGGCCTCTCGTCCGTCGAGGGTGCAGCGTGGTCCGTTGCTCCTGCAGACGTCCGCGCTCCCTCGTTCTTCTCTGGCGACGCACTTCCTTTCTCTGTGGCAATCGTCGCCGTGTCCGCGCTGCTAGCTTGTAACACAAGCCTTCGCGCCTTCTGCTTCGGCCGGTTGTATGATTCGTACAACGGCCGCGGTCGAATGGGAGCCGTGGGTTCTTGATGCTGCTCCTCTTCAGACTCCTCTCTCCATCGCCGCTTCCGCGGCACTCTTGCTGCAGGAGTATTTCTCCCTTCGTCCCTCCGCCTTGACGGAGTAGAAGTCGGCGACTCCTCTGCATCAGTGTCGACCTCATTCTCCCGCACATACCTCCCGGGATGGTCGACGGACAACAGCGGAAAACGAGCAAGCTCCGCCGCTGTCAAACAATTTCGCTGTTGATAAAAATTGATGAGGAAAGGAGAGAGATGATTTAGAGTTCCCCCCTTCTCCTCAAAAGCGTGCTGTCGCATTACCCTGTGCAGGATGCTCGCCCAGTGAATTGGAGTTCCCTCGATGATGCACTCCACAAAAGAGACCTGCCACAATGTGATGTAGCAGGCGCGGTGTGGCTGCAATAATTGCAGCAGCGCCGTAGCCAAAGTTCGGCGGAATCGGTCCTTGTAATCGCGGGTCTTGTACCCATTCTTGGTAGACTTCCCCTTCTTGAACAGCTCCACAAATTGCGCCTCTTCCTGCTTGGTCACCTTGACGCTCTCACTATCAAAGAGGAGGTGCCCTGGGATGCCAGCACATCTCCCCAATGCCTCCGCCCAATCTTGGACTGTCCACCGATCGACATGCGGACGCAATCCGCGCGAAGGTGGACCCTGTGGCTCTAGCCACTCGCGCACCATGTCCACACAGATGTAGTTCCATCCCCATAGCAAGAAATCGAGCTTTCTTGCTATCAGCCGCTCCTCAAAAGCGCGCAGCCCGTTCTGTGGTAGTCGGAGCGGCAGCATCCGCAATCGGCCCAGTCTCGTCATTGCGTTCTTGGAGTTCGCCCGCTCGCTAACTCTTCTCCCGCTCCGCTCGAGCTCCTTTCTTCCTCGGCAAACTCTAATCTCCCTCAATTCCAAATCACGCGCACTCACTTCTCCCTCAATCACCAAGAAATCCTCTGCGCGGCGATGTCGACAATGCTTAGCAGCTAGCAGATGGACGCGCGCAGCTCGCACTAGAGAATGGAATTGCGAATTTAAGAATGGGACGCTCTTCGCCTCCGGGTCGAAGGTCATGGTCGGCTCTTGCTCGTGAAGGATGACTCAATTGATGGCCGCGCCGGCTCTACGCTAAAACGGTCTTCGCTCTCACACGCGGCTTCACGCTCCGCCGTCGCCGATTTAACTCTCACGCTCGAATTGGCAAATTTGAACTTGAACGCGCAAGGCGGATTTTCCGCCTTGCGCGGTACACTTGTTCGTACCGCTCCTCAGCCAATCCTCCTCTGCCTCGGCGCGTGTGTCCGCATGTCGGACAAAAGTTCAACTCCCGCCTACGCGCAGGCGGACTCCTCGGCGGATTTTCCACCGGCGCGGAACTTCACCCGCCTGTGCACAGGCGCTCGCCTGTGCGCAGGCGAAGTCCGTCCTCGTCGATGCGCTGGCGCGGAAGGCGTTGACCGCGGTCAACCGCCTCCGTCCAGACTGTCCGTTCCTTGTCTCTCCGTCGTCGCGCTCCGCCGCCGCAACTCCGTCCGTCCAAGGGCGCATCCATCCGTCCCGTCCGTACGGTCCGTACGGATTTTACTATTCTGGCGGCTCCTTGCTCGTCCGTGGCGTTGCGCTGGCACAGAAGGCGCCGTACAATTTCTACCTCACAAGGTGCATTTCTAGGGCCCAAGGCGGATTTCCCGCCGACGCCGAAGCGCCTGTGCACAGGCGCACGCCTGTGCGTAGGCGAACTTCGCGCCTACATCAAAACCCTATTTCGCCTGTGCGCAGGCGAACTTCCTTCGTCCGCGCATAGGACAAAACTTCTCCGCCTGTGCACAGGCGAAGAGCTGAGTATCTTACAACCTTCATAACTCCCGGAGTCCTCATCCGTTGTTGGCGTTCTTGGGCTCGTTGGAATCAGCGCGTCGAGTTCTTTCCAACGAGACCCTAACTAAGTCAAGACGTTTGGGCGTTGACCTAAATATGAAGGATTTCTCTACCGCCGCGGACACAGCCACGCCTTGCGCCGTAGGGATCCTAACTGCAGAGCTCGCAGGGAGGATGGTGCCCTTCCTTACCGCTGCACCCAACTCCTAGATTCTACGAGGTCCCTTGAGAATCTCTGCGATCTTCCGAATTCACTCTGTTTTGATGCACCGCAGGCTATTTACATTGCTGCCGTGGTACAGTTTTCCAAAAATGTTTTAATTTCCTCAAAATTACCAAAAGTGGGGTACCACATGCTCCCCTCCTCAATTGTGAGCGCCCACGCGAACACTCACATGTGGTATTTCTTCAACCGCCACCCATTCACTCGGGTGCCTAACAATTCGCCGGCCCGGTCCGCAAGTTGGATGGATCCATTCGAGAAGACTTCGACAACCTTGTAAGGTCCCATCCATCTTAGGTGCAGTTTGCCTGGAAATCTGGCATGCCTGCTGTCGTAGAGCAGTGCCAAATCACCCTTCTGCAGGAGCACAGGTTTGATCTTCTTATCGTATCTCTCCTTTTGGCGGAGCTGGATTCTCCTGGTGCGCTCCTCGGCTTCTCGTCTCCTCTCATCCAGCAGCATGACCTCCTGTAATCTGTAGAGCTGACTCTCCTCTGCGCTCACCCTCTGTAAGTCCAACGTTCGTTGGGTGGGTACTTCGAACTCGATCGGGAGGATCGGGTGCTGACCATACACCAGAAAGTATGGTGTTTGTTTGGTCGTAATTTTCTCAGTTGTCCGGTAAGCCCATAGAGCGGCTGCTAACTTCGTATCCCAGTCGTAAGCGTGATTTACCGTGACTTTGAGTAGTATTTTACACAACAGACCATTGGACTTCTCCTTCAATCCATTCGCCTTGCGATTGTATGGAGTAGTCTTCCGGTGCTTGATGTGGAAATACCGTGTCAGATCTTTGATGATCTGATTCAGAAAATGCGTGCCCCGGTCGCTGACTAGCTCTAAGGGACAACCGTAGCGCGTGATAATCACCTCGAACAAGAAGGCTGCCACTGTGGCTGCATCATCCCTTCTGGTGGCCTTGGCCTCCACCATTTTGGTGGCGTAGTCCGTAGCTACCAGAATGTAGCGCCTTCGTGTGTTCCTAGTCACTGGTTGTATCGGCCCTACAAAGTCAATGCCCCACTTCTCGAAAGGTGCTAGAGGCATGATGGGAGTCAGGGGCCAGCGTGTTGTAGGCGTTGGTCTCCCCGTACTCTGGCAACTATCGCATTTGCGGATGTAATCGAGAACATCCTTAAACATGGTCGGCCACCAATACCCCGCATTTACAATCTTTGTGACTGTGTTCCGGGTGGCATAGTGTCCACCCGCCTCCTCAGTATGCATCGCACTTACGACGTCGGCAAAAAGTCTCCATCTCCCGAGTTAAGCCGGTCACGTACCAATCCACAGCTTGCTGTACCGAGAAAGGGGACCCTGGTCCTGTTTTCGGTATTCTGTCAAGGAGGTCCAGAAATCTCTCAGTGTAATCACGCAGACTCTCCTTCTTCTCTCGTTGCAGGTTACGCAACTTTGTCAATACCCGACTGTCGTAGCCGAGCTCGCGGAAGCGTCGAAGGAACTTCTCCTTCAGCTGAGCCCATGTTGTCAACCCAGTCGGATCGATGCTCTCGTGATTGTACCAACTTCGTGCCTTCTTCCGTAGAAGACTTGGAAAGATTCGTAGTCGGTCCTCGTCGGTGATCTCGCGATTAGCAATGGACACTGATTCGAACAACTTGATGTAGGAATCTGCATCGTCGTCATCCCCACTCCCTTTATACTTTGGGTAGGAGTGCTTAGTAATCGGCTGAGGTAGCCGCACATTGGCTTGTCCGTCCGCCATCGGAGTGTCTGTCGCCGTTTCTCGGGCGGTCGGTTCTAAATCACGAGGGGGGTCCGTGCAAGGAATATCTAGTAGAACTGTAAGCACCAGGTTTGGCTCCGAGTCACTGGGGGTAGTTTCCCCAAGGACGTCGGCCGAACTAGGCTTAGGTAATCTTTTTGGTGTTTTCTTGTTTTGACGCCGTGTCTCTTCCACGGCCTTCTCTTAATCTCTTCGGAACTTGCGGGCAGCTCTCGCACTTAGGTTGCTCCCACTAGCTCCAGTCGACATTCACCGAGCATGGCTGCTCGTAAAAACCCCGGTGTTGACGCAACTGTCCTCGGCAGCGGCGCCAAAAAGAAGTTGTCGGCTTCTTATGTAATAACCCACTAAAGGCTAAAACTGCAATATAGTGGTAGAAAGGTCGAACCCACCCGTGCCGGCGTGTAGCGTAGTGCAGTGTAGTGCTAGTTAGGATTTAGAAGGTATAAAATAGTTCAAGGCGTCTTGCCTTGGGTTCTTTGTCCCTGTGGGTTCGACCTTTCTACCACTATATTGCAGTTTTAGCCTTTAGTGGGTTATTACACAAGGTGTCGAAGCAAGACGAGGCGCAATTTGTGGAATTGTTCAAGCGGGAGAGGTCTACCAAGAATGGGTACAAGACCCGCGACTACAAAGATCGCTTCCGCCGAACTTTAGCGGCGGCGCTGCTGCAATTGCTGCAGCCACGCCGCACCTCCTACATCACCCTGTGGCAGGTTTCTTTTGTGGAGCTCATCTTGGAGGGAGCTCTAGTTCACTGGGCGAGCATCCTGCACAGAGTGATGCGACAGCACGCATTTGAGGAGAAGGGGAAAACTCTCAATCACCTCTCCCCTTTCTTGATAAACTTCTATCGGCAGAGGAACTGTCTGACCGCGGCGGAGCTCGCTCGCTTTCCGCCATTGTTCGTCGACCATCCCGGGAAGTATGTGCGGGATAACGAGGTCGACACCGATGCAGAGGGCTCACCAGCTTCTACTCCGCCGACACGGCGGGACGAGGGAAGAAGCACACCGCAGCAAGAGTGCCGCGGAAGCGTCGATGGAGAGAGGAGTCAGAGGAGGAGCAGCATCGAGAACCCACTGCTCCCATACGACAGCGGCCACTACACGAAGTGTGCAGCCGGCCGAAGCAGAAGGCGCGCAGGCTTGTGTTACCAGCCAGCAGCGCGGACACGGCGACGATCGCCACGGAGAAGGGAAGTGCGTCGCCGGAGAGGATCGAGAGAGCGCGGACGTCCGCAGGGGCGGCGGACCACGCTACACCTCTGACGGACGAGAGGCGGCCTTCGGGCCAAGGGCCTCCGGAGTTACCACGTGCGATGCGGACGAGTGTTCCGCCTACGCACAGGCGAGTTTCAGCGGATATGCGACCTCAAGCGGACGTGGACCTCCGCCTACGCGTAGGCAGAAAAAGTTTGCCTACGCACAGGCGGCCGCCTACGACTAGGCAGGAGTCACCCCCGATACAAAGTAGGAAGGGGAAGGAGCCGGCGGGGGATCCGCCTTTGCGTCAAGGGCCTTCGGGACCAGATCCTCCGGCGTATAACGCGCCGCGATTTGCGCCTTCGGCGCCAGGGCCTTCGGGCCAACGAGTTTTGAGCAGGGAGCGTGCGGAGACCGCATCTTCGGCGGGTAATCCGCCGGCAGATGCGCCTTCGGCGGTAGGGCCTTCGGGGCCAGGGACATCGGGCGAGTGGCCTCTGGCTCTGTCGCCTTCGGCGATAGACGCCTTCGGCGCTGCGCCTGCGGCGGACCAGGCGCCGGTACTTGCGCCTACGCGCAAGCCAGACGCAGCCCTCACGCAGGACCTAACGGAGGAGCGGATTGTCTGTCCGCGGGACGAAATTCGGGTGCGCGATGCGCAATTACACCCCGCACAGACACATTCCGCTCAATCGCCTTCGGCGGCGGACGTCAGCGGCGAAGAGGACACGATCAACGAGCGAGAGGCGGATGATGGGGATGTAGCACGGCCACATTCACCCACCGCCTTGGACATTTTAGCGGGGAGCAGCGAAGCTGCAGGAGTGCCTTCGGCGGCAGCACCCATAGACAACTCGCAACCCCACTCGGGTCAGTCGCCAACGCAATCAATGGCGACCGAAATCCTCCCCTCGGATGATGACGAAGGAGGCTCCAAAGAAGCAATGTCGGGATCGGGAGACACCGAGGAGGAGGAGGAGGAAATTGTTGGAGCGCCGGCGGCGGCGCTCTCCGAGCAGGTCATACCTCTGCTGAGGTATTTGGATCGCAAATTTGATAAATACGCCGATCCACTCCAGCCGGGGTCCTACATCGAGTTAGTGCGCAGGCGGACTCGCACTAAAGTCCACACACGCAAGCTACTAGCTAGGGTGGATCAGGAACTCAAGGATTTACGGGAGAAGCATGCGTGTTTGTGGGGACAGTATAATCTCGTGCGGAAGTCGCACACCCACTACGACGCATTGAAGTAGGCGAGACTGGAAGAGCTCACCAGGGATGTGGTGAAGACCACAGAAGAACTGATATTTGAGAAGACGCAGAATCAGGTTCTATTAGAGGAGCTCGTGCGATTGACGCGGTTGTTGGCGGAGTGTCAGCTCGCACGACAGGCGGATGAGGATTTAATCCGCAGGCTGCAGTCGGAGTGCGGGGAATTGAGAGCTCAGCGTGCGGAGGCCGAATCGCAGTTGGTGGTAATTGAAGATGATCGCAGGCGAGAGGCAGATCGCACGAAGGAGGAGATGGCGAGGCGAGTCGGCCACTGTCTCAAGGGCTACGCCCACTGGGAGCTGGCGGCGCAGGAGAAACTCACACTGCGTGAGTTGGAGCTTCGTGCAGCCGGGTTGTTGTCAAGTGACAGTAGGAGTCGGCGGAAGGTGGCGAAGTAGTTAGATTCCTTTCTGTCGAAGGCGCGGGATACCATGTCCACCCTCGAGGCGGAGGTGTCCGCGGCGTTGCAGCGTTTGGGACTGCGCAGTCGAGCGGAAGACTGGCAGGGTAGGGAGTTAGTGCGCGGCAGTCCGTCGCGCAGGAGGCGAAGCACAGGTTCCGCGGAGTGTAGTGTAGTGTGGTTTCGTGCCGGCTTGTAGCATAGTGCAGTGTAGTGCTAGTTAGGACTTAAAAGGTATAAAGTAGTTTAAGGCGTCTTGCCTTGGGATTTTTCCCAGTTTTGGAAGTGCAGATCAGGAACTCATTTTCTCTGCGTGTTTGTGTCCTTAGTTCTGTCACCACGCAAGAGGAGGTACAACTTGGCGTTCCGCATTTTGTAGCTGAAGGCCTTCGGCCGAATGTTCAGAGCTAGTACATTGGTTAGAGACTTGAGTAGTTCGGATCTACACCCGCGGGTGATTGCCGATGCTCAGAGCCAGTGACTAGTTAGATACTTGAATAGTTTCGCCCCTACACCTTCGAGTGTTTGTTCCTGATTGTACTCCTTCGGGATTTTTCCCCTGAATGCCAAAGTGAAGTTTTGCTACTTCGTGTAAGCCTTGGTTGTAAATTCAGGTTACGCTGTAGCAGGTGCCTTCAGGGTAACCCCTGTAATATTTCTGGGAATGACAAGTGCCTGAGAATTCAAACTCTTCAATAGACTGTTATGGTGTGTTACTGGAATGTTTCACAGTGAGTCCTTCAGTGCGGACCTGTGTTCTCTGCGCGTTTTGTGAGTTGAGAGTGTTGTTCACCGCGTCTAAGTGACTTCGATCCGAAGTAGGCAGTCCAAACCGGGTTTCCTACGCTAGCAGCAAGCTAGTGGAAGTGTTGTAAAAGCCGGAGTTGGGAGTCACTACCCGCAGCTTCGCTGAGTACTTGCGAGAGACTTTCCCCCCCTGAAATCTTGAGTAGAGGTCCTAACGGATCTCTGGGTTGTGTTTCTGTAGTTTCAGGTGTGTGTGTGTGTGTGTGTGTGTGTTACGCTGCACTGTGCGACCTCCGAGTGCGCTCCGAGTGGACACTTGCAGAATTTCTGGGAGTGACAGTCGCCTGAGAATTCAAACTCCTCAATAGTCTGTTAAACGTGACACTTTGTACCCTGTGTGTTCCTCTGTCCCTGTGGGTTCGACCTTTCTACCACTATATTGCAGTTTTAGCCTTTAGTGGGTTATTACATAAGAAGCCGACAACTTCTTTTTGGCGCCGCTGCCGGGGACAGTTGCGTCAACACCGGGGTTTACGAGCAGCCATGCTCGGTGAATGTCGACGGGAGCTGGTGGGAGCAACCTAAGTGCGAGAGCTGCCCGCAAGTTCCGGCGAGATTCAGAGAAGGCCGTGGAAGAGACACGGCGTCAAAACAAGAAAACATCAAAAAGAGTACCTAAGCCTAGTCCGGCCGACATCCTTGGGGAAGCTACCCCCAGTGACTCAGATTCGAACTTTGTGCTTACAGTTCTACTCGATATCCCTTGCGCGGATCCCCCCCCCCCCCCCCCCCCCCCGTGATTTAGAACCGACCGCCCGAGAATCGTCGACAGATACCCCGATGGCGGACGGACAAGCCAATGCGCAGCTACCTCAGCCGATTACTAAGCATTCCTATCCGAAGTATAAAGGGAGTGGGAATGACGACGATGCAAATTCCTACATCAAGCTGTTCAGAGTCAGTGTCAATCGCGAGATCACCGATGACGACCGACTACGGATTTTTCCAAGCCTTCTGCGGAAGAAGGCACGAAGTTGGTATAACCACGAGAGCACCGATCCGAATGGGTTGTTAACATGGGCTCAACTAAAGGAGAAGTTCCTTTGACGTTTCCGTGAGCTCGGCTACGACAGTCGGGTGTTGACGAAGTTGCGGAACCTGCAGCGGGAGAAGAAGGAGAGTCTGCGTGACTACACTGAGAGATTTCTGGACCTCCTTGACAGAATACCAAAAACGGGACCAGGGTCCCCCTTCTCGGTGCAGCAAGCTGTGGATTGGTATGTGACCGGCTTAACCCGGGAGATGGAGACTTTCTGCCGACACAGTAAGTGCGATACTATCGAAGACGTGATTGCATCGGCGGAAGCCTTTGAGACTTCCACTCTCAACCGAAGAGGGAGAGAGCGACGGGAGTCGCTCTCTCCTCGTCGGAGGAAGAGAAGAAGAGAAAGAAGCATGGGGCAGCAAGGAAGAAAGGCCCACGACAAACAACTATGGACAGAGCGCCGGGAGACATTGCATCGAAGGTGAAGACCCTTGTGAAGGACTTCGCCAACCTGAAAGTCCACATGGTGGGCGGCCAGGATCGACGGAAGTCTCCAGGGAGAGTGCGAGCGAACTTGTGGTGCACTACGTGCGGAGCGGTGGGACATGCGAACACTGAGTGTCTTACCACCCGTCCGTCATATCCGGTCAACGCAGTTGAGTGGGCACAATCGTATTATGGGGAAAACCCCCAGTACTATGGAGAGGCGAGCGAAGAGGCAACCTACGCCATCCAGTCGGTGCCCGCTCCTACTACAATTCCGCCAGTGCATATCCCCCGGTATCATCCGATAGACAGGGCCACTACGGTACTTGTGAGGCGCAGGGCACCTCCAGGGACGTTTGACCCACCGCCACCGCGAGCTTGTTTTAATTGTGGGGAAGTAGGACACTACTCACCTCAGTGCCCCCATTCCAAAAGGCAAACCGGGTATGTTCCGACCTGTAGTAACTGCAAGAAGTCTGGACATACTGCACCAGAGTGTGATCAACCACCAGTTCACCGGCCCACGGTGCGATTTGTGACAACACCTGCCAAGGAGGACGTCCAAGTTAACCAGGTCGAAGTGAGTTCGGACAGAAATGACGAAGAAGAAGAATGGCCGACGGAAGAAGTTATGTGCGGACGAGTGGAAACTCGAAGTTCAAAGAAATCAAAGGAAGAAGAGCGCGACACTCGCAAGCACGGTCGGAAGGCCGACGACCGCAAAGGAAAGGGAGAAGAGAAGGCAACCAGCAAGTCCGACTTGCGACCTGCACGAAAGCCTTCGGCTATGCGAGAAGCACCAGCAGTGCGGACCAATACATCGGTCGAGGATGAGCCAATACGCGTGCTGAAGCGGGACTATGCCCCGGATATCAAAGAGGAGGTAGCGAACTTGTTGAAAGAAGCGACCCGCAACCAAGACTTGTCAACACCCTTTGGTGCGCGGATGGTAGCAACTTTGGAACATCGCAGGACGTCGACTCCAAACCGACGCGTCCACTATGACTTAGTAGAGGATATCGGGAACCGGCAAGTGAACATCACGTTCAACCAGCTCCTGGAGTACAACAAGACGTATCGGAAGATGTTGATGCTTTCGTTACGACGCCCTCGGAAGCCGCGCGTAGCCAAAACCCCCCAGGTGTACCAAGTGGCCAGCGAAGACCAGGGACCTCCAGAGATCGATGTGGAAATAGAAGGGTGTTGTGTACGCAAGGTACCAGTAGACTCTAGATCAGGAGTCAACATAATGACGGAGGACACTGCGCGAGCTTTGGGGTTCAGTGACTTCAAACCTTCGAGGCGTGTGTTGAGGTTAGCGGATCAGACGCGGAGGATGCCTGTAGGTATGCTGCGCAATATCCGAACAAACATCGGTGGTGCGGAGTTTCGGTTGAACTATATCATCCTGCAGCCCATGCTGAAGCAAGGCTATGACATCCTGCTCGGGCGACCATGGTTGTATGGCGCGCAAGTACGATGTGACTGGCGTAGGCATCGCCTTAAGTTCCCCCATCCTAAGGAGCCGACCAAGACTATCACTGTGCCATGGACCAAGGTCCGACATGAAGGGGAGACACCGTCGACTAGTGCAGGTTACACATCGGGGGTGGACAGTGATTCGGCCGCCCGATCAGACTCCAGTGCCACTGAATCCGATTATTTTGTGGGATTCGTTGCCTGCTGTTCTTTAGAAGAGAAACCAGACGCTATTCAGCCGGAGGACGAATAGCAATTAACGGTAGGACTGGGAAGGAGTGAGACGAGTCACACAGAGGGCATTGTCGACCCTAGTGACTGTCACGAAGTACAACTCAGTCCTGACAAGTGCTTGAAGGTATCAAGCACGGTGGAAGGAGATGAGCTAAGGGAGGTACAGGCCTTCCTTCGTCGCTACGTTGATGTCTTCGCCTAGAAGATAGAAGACATGAAGGGGATACCTGCACGGTATGGAGAACACCGCATTGATTTACTGGATGAAACACTACCCATACGTCAACGCCAGTATCGCCTCAACCCAAAATACTCCTTGCTAGTTAAGGAGGAGATAGATAAGTACCTGAGCGCCGATATTATTTACCCAGTGCTCAGCAGTGAATGGGTATCGCCGATTGTTATCGTACCGAAGAAGTTGACGGGTAAGATACGGGTGTGTCAGGATTTCCAAAAGTTGAATGCAGCAACACGTAAGGATCACCACCCTCTGCCGTTCACGGATGCCATTTTAGACCATGTTGCGGGACATGAGTGCTATAGCTTCCTAGACGGGTTCTCAGGTTACAATCAGGTGTCTATCCGGGAACAGGACAAGGATAAGACGACATTCACAACCGATTGGGGAACTTATGCGTATCACAAGATGCCCTTCGGTCTGTGCAATGCACCTGCCACCTTTCAGCGGATGATGACCAATATTTTTCAGGAGCAGCTGAGGAAGTTCCTAGAAATATTCATAGACGACTTCTGTGTCTTTGGAAAGCGGTCAGAACACTTAGGTCACCTGAAGCAGACCTTTGATAAATGTAGGAAGAGCAGTTTATCGCTGCACCCCGAGAAGTGTTTTTTCTTTATGACTAGTGGAATCTTGTTGGGCCATCGTGTTTTGTCAGACGGCATTGCAATGGACATCGAGAAGGTCAAAGTTATACTCGAGCTCGAGCCACCAACGAATCTGAGGGAGCTTCGAGCATTCCTGGGTCATGTGGGCTACTACCGAAGATTCATACACATGTATGCGATCTTGGCGGCCGACCTGACCAAGTTGTTAAAGAAGGACAAGCCTTATGCCTGGGGTGCCAAGCAGCAATCAGCATTCGAGGCTCTTAAAGCGAAACTCACGACTGCTCCAGTACTAAGGAGCCCAGATTGGGATCGACCCTTCCATGTCTACGTCGACACATCTGCATTCGCCGTCGGCGTCGACTTCTTGCAGTTACTACAGGTTGGAACATACCCGGTTTGCCTTTTGGGATGGAGACACTGAGGTGAGTAGTGTCCTACCTCCCCACAATTAAAACAAGCTCGCGGTGGCGGTGGGTCAAATGTCCCTGGAGGTGCCCTGCGCCTCACAGGTACCGTAGTGGCCCTGTCTATCGGATGATACCGGGGGATATGCACTGGCGGAATTGAAGTAGTAACGGGGACCGACTGGATGGCGTAGGCTGCCTCTTCGCTCGCCTCTCCATAGTACTGGGGAGTTTCCCCATAATACGGTTGTGCTCACTCATCTGCGTTGACTAGATATGACGGACGGATGGTAAGACACTCAGTATTTGCATGTCCCACCGCCCCGCACGTAGTGCACCACAAGTTCGCTCGCACTCTCCCTGGAGACTTCCGTCGATCCTGGCCGCCCACCACGTGGACTTTCAGGTCGGTAATGTAATAACCCACTAAAGGCTAAAACTGCAATATAGTGGTAGAAAGGTCGAACCGATAGGGACAGAGGAACACACAGGGTACAAAGTGTCACGTTTAACAGACTATTGAGGAGTTTGAATTCTCAGGCGACTGTCACTCCCAGAAATACTGCAAGTGTCCACTCAGAGCGCACTCGGAGGTCGCACAGTGCAGCGTAACACACACACACACACACCTGAAACTACAGAAACACAACCAAGAGATCCATTAGGACCTCTACTCAAGATTTCAGGGGGAGGGTCTCTCAAGAGTACACTCAGCGAAGCTGCGGGTAGCGACTCCCAACTCCGGCTTTTACAACACTTCCAATTCCACTTCCACAGTCCGACTGCTAGTTGCTATTCGTCATCCGGATGCACATCGTCCCCTTCCTCCTCAATGGAGCAGCAAGTGACGTAACCCACAAACTCATCCGACATTTCTGTCTCTGAAGTGCATGACGAGCTGGTCTCCCCTCCAGTCGTGTAACCGGAGGTGGTCGAAGGTGTTTTGCCCTCGTGTGGTACCTTGGTCCATGGTACGCAAATGACAGTCGGAGGGTCCGCAGGGTTCCGGAACTGCAATCTCTTCCTCCTCCAGTCACACCTTGCTTTGGCATCGTATAGCCACGGTCTGCCAAGCAGCACATCATAACCTTTCTTCATTAGAGGCTGCAATATTATGTAGGACAGTTGAAAGTCCACTCCTCCAATGTTGATTCTCACATTGCTCAACATTCCTAGCGGCATTCTGCGCGTTTGATCGGCCAGCCGCAACACTCGGGTTGTAGGCTCGAAGGTCTGGAACCCCAAGGAGTTCGCTGTCTCCTCGGTCATGATGTTCACGCCCGAGCCGGAGTCCACTGGTACCTTATGTATGATGCAGCCTCCGATCTCTACTTCGATCTCCGGAGGTCCTAGGTCTCCTCCTTCCACTCTGTACACAGCCGGAAGTTTCCCTTTTCGGGGTTTGCGTGGTCGGCGCAACGAAAGCATCAGCATCTTTCGGTACGTCTTATTGTCCTCCAACAGCTGGTGGAAGGAAATATTTGCCCTCTGACTCCCTATGTCCTCCACTATGTCGTAGGAAGTGTTGGAAGTCATAGCCGCCACCCTCTCTTTAGTCGCGGTCGGAAGTGGTGTATGGGGCTTAGCCGCCTTCCGGTCGTCGGATATCGTTCCGGCGCTCAGTGCTTCCTTGATGAGGTGACTCACCTCATCTTTGATGTCCGGAAGGTAGTCTCGGGTCCGGAACTCTTCTGAAGACCTGTCCACCTTCTCCGAGTTCTGCACCGGCTGGATGTTCCGTATCGCTGGAGGTGTACCCGGCCTTTTTCTTCGGCTAGACTTCTCCTCTTCTTTAGACTTCCTCCTCTCTTCCCTACGCTCAAGGCGGCGAGTGTCCTCGTGGTCCTCTCCCCTCCTCTTCGAACTTCGGGTCTCTACCCGTCCGCACATTACTTCTTCTTCCGGCCATACTTTGTCTTCTTCAACTGGGTCCGGGCTCAGCTCTACCTGGTTGACCTGCACTTCTTCCTTGCCAGGTGTCGACACGAAACGCACGGTTTGCCTGGCGACTGGTGGCTGATCACATTCAGCTGCCGTATGTCCAGACTTCTTGCAATTGCTGCACAACGGTACATACCCAGTTTGCTTCCTCGGGTGGGGGCAGCTCGGCGCGTAATGTCCCATGTCCACGCAGTTATAGCAACCATTGACTTGTGGTGGAGGTCGGTTGAAATTGCCTGGAGGTGCCATGCGTCTCGGTGGGAGCGTACCCGCCATTTCCCTCGGAACAAAGCGCGGTATATGCACAGGTGGGTTCGGTGTTGTAGCCGGAGCTGTCTGAACCGCGTAGGCGGTGTCCTCAGCCGGCTCAGCATAATAAATGGGGTTCTCCCACTGTGGTGCCCATTCGACCGCATTCACTGGGTAAGTCGGGCGAGCGGACATGCACTCCGTGTTGGCATGTCCCACCTGTCCGCACGTAGTACACCAGAGATTCGCTCGCTGTCTCGCAGGTGATTTACGTCGGTCTTGGCCTCCCACTACATGAACTTTTAGGTCCGCAAAATTCTTCACCAGGTTGTCCACCTTGGCTGCGATGTCCCCTTGACTCTTCACTGGGATTCCCCTACCCCGATCCTTCTTCTTGATCGTACTGCGTTTCTTCTTCCGTCTTTCCTCCTCTGAAGATGACGAGTCCTCTTCCTCTTCCGAGGAAGAACTCGATTTGGAGGAGCTTGATTCTTCTGACGAGGAAGGCGAGTTCCTTCTCTTCCGACGTCCGCCTTGCGATTTCTTCTTCGTCGACCGTCGGTCGCGTCTTCGAGTGTCAAGGGTTGACGTTTCAAAGGTCTCTGCCGAAGCTATCACATCTTGGATTGTGTCAGCCTTGCCTCTCCTGCAGAAGGTCTCCATTTCTCTTGAGAGCCCTGTCACATACCAATCCACTGCTTGTTGCACCGAAAATGGTTCTCCTGGGCCTGTCTTCGGAATTCGATCTAGGAGGTCTTGGAATCTCTCAGTATAGTCTCGAAGATTCTCCTTCCGCTCGCGTCGAAGATTTCGAAGCCGGGTCAGTACTCGACTGTCATATCCGAGTTCGCGAAAATGCCTCAGAAACTTTTCCTTGAGCTGAGCCCAGGTCCGGATGCCAGTGGGGTCGGTGCTCTCATGATTGTACCAGCTACGAGCTCTCCTGCGTAGCAAGCTAGGAAAGATTCGCAGTCTGTCTTCATCACTGGTCTCACGATTGGTGATGGAGTCAGACTCGAAGAGCTTTATGTATGAATCTGCATCATCGTCATCGCCCGTTCCCGTGTATCTTGGATACGAATGTTTCGTGAAAGGTTGGGAAAACACCTGGCGGAGATTGGCTTGATGGTCTGCCATTGGTGATCCTGTCAACGGACTGATCCTAGGTTGGCCAAACTCAGGAAGAGTTTCTGTCGGAGGAATTTCCAATAGAACTGTTAGCTCAATGCTCGCGGTAGGTGAAGTGGAACGCCTTTGTCTTCCAGCAGTCGGTGATGGCGATCTTTCTGCAGAGTCTTCACCTGGAGTCTTCTTTTTAGTTCGCCGTTTTGCTTCTACGGCTTTTTCTGAATCTCGACGGAGCTTTCGTGTGGCTCTCGCACTCAGGTTTCCCACACTATTGCTCGTCGACATTCACCGAGAATTGCTACTCAAGTATTCTGGTGTTGACGCACTGTCCCCGGCAGCGGCGCCAAAAAGAAGTTGTCGGCTCCTTATGTAATAACCCACCAAAGGCTAAAACTGCAGTATGGTGGTAAAAAGATCGAACCCACAGGGACAGAGGCAACACACAGAGTAAAAGTGTCACGTTTAACAGACTTTTGTAGAGTTTGAATTCTCAGGCGACTGTCACTCCCAGAAATACTGCAGTGCTCGACTCGGAGGCTCGACTCGGAGGAGGATGCTCGACTCGGAGGATGCTCGGAGGATGCACAGTACAGCGTAGTCACTCAACACACACACACACACACACCTGAAACTGGCAAAAGCACAACTCGGAGGTCGGTCAGGACCTCCGCTTCGGATTTCAGGGGGAAAGTGTCCCAAAAGTTCACTTAGAGGTTCTGCAGGTAGTGACTCCCACTCCGGCTTTTACTGCCCTTCCGCTAGGAACTAGCGTAGGGAATCCGGACTAGACTTCCCACTTCGGAACGAAGCCCCTTCATACGCCGTGGACGTCACCCTCGACTCACACCAACCGCAGGTGGTACAGGCCCGACTGAGGACTTAACTGAGACACAATCCAGTAACACAACACACAACCTTAATTGCAAACCAAGGCTTACACGAAGTAATAAAACTTCACTTTGGCATTCAGGGGAAACTTCCCGTAGGAGTACAATCAAGATATGTCACTCGAAGGAGTAAGGGGGAACTGTTCAAGTCTCTAACTCGCAACCGGCTCTAAGCATCAGAAATCACCCGCAGGTGCAGATCCGCACTACTCAAGTCTCTAACCGGGTACTAGCTCTGAACATTCAGCCGAAGGCCTTCAACTACAACATACGGTAACTTCGCTATGCTGCAGCTTCTCTACGTGGTGCCAGGACCAAAATGCACAAACACGCCAAGAAAGTGAGTTCCTGATCTGCACTTCCGAAACTGGAAGAGTCCCAAGGCAAAACGCCTTGATCTACTTTATACCCTCAAAGGTCCTAACTAACACTACGCTATCCTATCTACTATTCGCAACACTTGCACGAAACCAAACTACACTACTGCACTCTGCAGATCCGGTGCTGCGCCTCCTGCGCGCCGGACTGCCTCGCTCTCTATCTCTACCTTGCCAATCTTCCGCCCGGCTGCGCAACCCCAGACGCCGGAGGGCTGCAATCACTTCCGACTCCAAGTGCGCCATAGTGTCGCGCGCACCCGACAAGAAGGATTCTAATTTCCTCGCTACTCGCCGCCGACTCCGACTGTCACCCTCCGTCAATGCCGCCGCCCGAAGCTCAAACTCCCTGAGTGTGATCTTCTCTTGAGCTGCCACCTCCCAATGGGCATATCCTTTTAGACAGTGAGTCACCCGCGTCGCCAACTCTTCTCGCGCCCGGCAGCTGCCTTCCACCTCTGCTAGCTGCATTTCCGCATTTGCGCGCTGTGCCCTCAAATCTGCGCACTCGGATTGCAAGTTGCGCAACAACTCCTCATCCTCCTTGCGTGTACTTTGACTTTCTTCTAAGGCGCGCTTCTGGCGCGCAAGCTCTTCTGCTAAGATGCGGTTTTGTCTCCGCTCTTCCTGCAATTCCGACTCGATCTTTGCCCGCATTAGCTCGGCATCCGCCTGGTTTTTTGTCGCTGCATCCTCCCTCTGTTGTTGCAAGGTTTGGTATAGCTTCTGCGTGACCGCCAGGTGCTGTTAGAGGGCAGCGTTCCTATCCTGCAATGTTTGGCACCTAGAGGCCCAAATGGCCACCTTGCTCCTCGTCCTGCGCTTGACAGCCTCCACGTAAGACTGCGGTTTTCCGGTACCCGAGTACTTGGATGTCTTGCGATCCAGATATCGCAGGAGTGGAACTATCTGCTCGCACAACACCCCTGTTGGCGTTTTCTGCACAGAGTCCGCTTCCTGCTCTTCCGAGCTCGTCTCATCCTCCGTTTCGAGGATTTCAGTTGCCACCGAATCCCTTGGCGACTCCCTGGAACTGTGGCGCGCAGCAGCTTCCGCCGCGACTGCCGCTCCACTCCCTGCTAAAATATCCAAGGCAGTGGGGGATCCCACTGCTTGAGCCCCTGTTCCGGCTCGATCTTCGGTCTCCGAAGGGGTCGACGCCGCAGTGACTTTTGTCACCTTTGCACCGCCCGCTTCTGCTGCCTGCCCTTCCGGCGCGATCTGCGCCGAAGGTGTCTTCGCTGGAGGTGCGTCCGCCGAAGGCGTCCGCACATTGGTCGCCGGCCCTGTCCGTCTCGCAATCGGCGAATCTGGCCGACTCTCTGTTGACCGACTCGCAGTCGGCCGACTAGCAGGTGTCCGACTGGTAGTCGGATACACCCTGCGCGTCTTCACTCCACTTGGCCTGCTTGCTGGCGGCGTTTTCCCAGAAGTGCCTTCCGCCGAAGACGACCCTCTGAGGGTTGTTGGCTCGTCAGCCAAACTCTCTTCTGCTTCCGGCCTGCTGTCCGGTTCAACGCGCCGCTCCGTCGGCCTTCCTTCCGTTTGTTGACCTTCAGTCGCCCGACTCGTAGTCGGCCGACTGTCAGTCAGTCAGTCTTCTTTCGAAGGCATTGGTGCCTTCTGCGCAGAGGTATTTGGCGACTTCCCCAGAATCTGCGCGATTATATCCTCCTGCGTGGGCAGGATACTCCGCCGGACCGGAGTACGCCCGGTCTCCTCAGTACTCGTTGGCATTTTGCGTGCCCTCTATTTTGGTCGGCTGTGAGGCTCGTTGGTTGGCCGACTACGAGTCGGCGAAGCTGGCACTTCCGGCGGCCTGTCCTCAGGTCTCTCATCCCACTTCCGCTTTCGCGGAATGCGCTCACTTCGACGTTCTTCTGCTGCTCTTGCTGGGGCCGGAGCCGGAGACGGACTAGCAGGTTCCTCGTCCGGATCCGTGTCTACTTCGGCCTCCCGCGAGTATCTACCTGGATAGCTCCGGGTCAGCAACGGAAACCGTGTTTTCTCAGAATTTGTCAAACATCCCATCGCCCGATAAAACACAATCAGGTAAGGCGAAAGATGATTGAGGGTTCCTCCTCTCTCTTCTTGCGCATGTTGGCGCGTCACCTTCCACAGGAGCCGTGCCCAATGCACTGGAGCTCCTGACAACACTAGCTCCATAAATCCTACTTGCCAACCATGCATGTAAGCGGTCTTGGTCGGCTGCAATATCTGCAGCAATGCAGTCGCGACATTTCTCCGCAATCGATCTTTGTAATCCCGTGTCCGGAAACCGTTCTTGGGATGCCTGGCAACTTTGAAAAGCTCATTGTAGGAGATTTCTTCCTCCTGGGACACCTTCACGCTATCGGCCTCGAAGAGGAGATACCCTTCCTCGCCGGCACACCTACCCAACACCTGCGCCCAATCACAAATGTCTCACCTCTCTGGATGTGGACGGAATCCGCGTGAGGGCTTGTGTCTCTCCTGCAGATACTCGCGCACCATCTCTGGACATGTCCAGTTCCATCCCCACAGGAGGAAATCGAGCTTCAGCCCTATCAGCACATCTTGGAATGCGCGTAGACCGATCTACGGCACCCTGAGTGAAGACACTCGCAGCTGGGGGACCTTCGACATTGTGTTTCCTGCACACACAAACATTCTCCCTTCCGCTCGCTCTCTCACAATCGCCGCTGAGCGTCGGCCGCTCAAGTACTGACTGCTGTCTCTCTCTCTTCTCTCGCGCTCAAGTTCGCTACTCGCAAATTCTCTCCAAGGTCTGTCAAGATCCTTGTGCAACTCGTCTCCGCACTCTCCCCTCTCACTGCAGGTCTCTCCGCCCTTGCGCGAATTCTTGGAAGCTAGAAATCGCGAAATCAAGAATGAGAGAATGAGACTGGAGAGCAGTCTTTTCTTCTCCAAATTCAAGATCGTCCAACGTTCTTACTGATTACAATTTACGCAGCCAGCTATACGGCCTAACGATTCGCCCTTGTGGTACCCCACTTTTGGTAATTTTGAGGAAATTAAAACATTTTTGGAAAAAACTGTACCCTGGCAGCATTGTAAATAGCCTTCGGTACATCAAAACAGAGTGAATCCGGAAGATCGCGGGGATTCTCGAGGGATCTTGTAGAATCTAGGATTTGGGGTGCAGCAGTAAGGATGGGGACCACCCTCCCTGCGAGCTCTGCAGTTAGGATCCCTGCGACGCAAGGCGCAAAAACCGCCTTCGGAGGTTGCGTCCGCGGCGGTAGGGAAATCCTTCATAATTAGGTCAATCCTCGGGCGCCTTGACCGAGTTAGGGTCTCGTTGGAAAGACCTCGACGCACTGATTCCAACGAGTCCAAGAACGCTTGGAACGGATGAGGACTTAGGGAGTTATCACTATTGGAAGATACGTAGACGTTCGCCTTCGGCGGAAGGAGTTCGCCACCGGCGGGAATTCCGCCTACGCGGAAGGGGGAATCAAGTTTTGTCCTATGCGCGGACGAAGGAAGTTCGCCTGTGCACAGGCGAAGTAGGGTTTGGGGAGGCGCGAAGTCCGCCTACGCACAAGTCGCCTGTGCACAGGCGCTTCGGCGTCGGCGGAAAATCCGCCTTGGGCCCTAGAAATGCGCCTTGTGAGGTAGAAAGTGTACGGCGCCTTCTGCGCCAGCGCGGCGCCGCGGACGAGCAAGGAGCCGCCAGAGTAATCAAATCCGTACGGACCATGCGGACGGGACGGGTGGATGCGCTCTTGGACGGACGGAGTGCGGCGGCGGAAGCGCCGACGAAGAGACAGGGAACGGACAGACTGGACGGAGACGGCTGACCACGGTCAACGCCTTCCGCGCCAGCGCGACGCCGCGCACGGAATTCGCCTGCGCACAGGCGAGCGCCTGTGCACAGGAGGATGAAGTTCCGCGCCGGCGGAGAATCCACCGAGGAGTCTGCCTGCGCACAGGCAGGAGTTGAACTTTTGTCCGACATGCGGACACACGCGTCGAGGCAGAAGGGGATTGGCCGAGGGGCGGTACGAACAAGTGTACCGCGCAAGGCGGAAAACTCGCCTCCGGCGCTGCGCTCCCATGTCCGCGGGGTAATACGCTCGCGGAGTTCAAATCCGCCAATTCGAGCGTGAGAGTTTAATCGGCGACGGCGGAGCGTGAAGCCGCGCGTGAGAGCGGAGACCGTTCCAGCGTAGAGCCGGCGCAGCCATCAAGTGAGACGCCCTCCACGAGCAAGAGCCGACCATGACCTTCGACCGAGCGGCGGAGAGCGTCCCATTCTTGAATTCGCGATTCCAATCTCTTGTGCGCGCTGCGCGCGTCCATCTGCTGGCTGCTAAACATTCTCGATGTCGCCGCACAGGGGATTTCTTGGTGATTGAGGGAGAAGTGAGTGCGCGGGATTTGGAATTGAGGGCGATTAGAGTTTGCCAAGAGAGAAAGGAGCTTGGGCGGTGCGGAAGTAGAATGAGCGGGCGAGCGAACTCCAGGAACGCAATGACGAGACCGGGCAGATTGCGGATGGTGCCACTTCGCCTACCACAGAACGGGCTACGCGCTTTCGAGGAGCGCTTAATAGCAAGAAAGCTCGATTTCTTGCTATGGGGATGGAATTACATCTTTGCGAATATGGTGCGCGAGTGGCTAGAGCCACAGGGACCACCCTCAGTGGACAGTCCAAGATTGGGCGCAGGCATTGGGAAGATGTGCCGGCATGCCAGGGCATCTCCTTTTCGACAGTGAGAGCATCAAGGTGACCAAGCAGGAAGAGGCGCAATTTGTGGAGCTGTTCAAGACCGGGAGGTCTACCAAGAATGGGTACAGGACCCGTGATTACAAGGATCGATTTCGCCGGACTTTGTCCGCGGCGCTGATGCAATTACTGCAGCCACACCGCGCCTGCTACATCACATTGTGGCAGGTCTCTTTTGTGGAGTGCGTCATCGAGGGAACTCCAATTCACTGGGCGAGCATCCTGCACAGGGTGATGCGACAGCACGCTTTTGAGGAGAAGGGGGGAACTCTAAACCATCTCTCTCCTTTCCTCATCAATTTTTATCGACAGCAGAATTGTTTGACAGCGGCGGAGCTTGAGCATTTTCCGCCGTTGTCCGTCGACCATCCCGGGAAGTATGTGCGGGAGAATGAGGTCGACACTGATGCAGAGGAGTCACCGACTTCTACCCCATCAAGGCGGAGGGACGAAGGGAAAAACACTCCTGCAGCGCGAGTGCCGCGGAAGCGGCGATGGAGAGAAGAGTCCGAAGAGGAGTAGCATCAAGAACCCTCTGCTCCCATTCGACCGCGGCCGTTGTACGAGTCATACAGCCGGCCGAAGCAGAAGGCACGCAGACTGGTGTTACCAGCCAACAGTGCGGACACGGCGACGATTGCGACGGAGAAAGGAAGTGCGTCGCCAGAGAAGCATGAGGAAGCGCGGACGACCGCAGGAGCAACGGACCACGCTGCAGCCTCGACGGGAGAGAGGCCGCCTACGGGCCATGGGCCTCCGGAGTTACCACGTGCGTTGCGGACAGGTGTTCCGTTTGCGCACAGACGAGACTCCGCGGACGGACGAGCCTCCGCGGACAGACGATCACAAGTGGACGTAGATCTACGCTTACGCGTGGGAAGGAGCAGTCCGCCTGTGCACAGGTCACCTCCACACGTGCCTTCTGTGCACAGGCAGGAATCACCCCCGTTCCAACGTAGGAAGGGGAAGGAGCCGGCGGAAGAGCCGCCTACGAGACACCGGCCCTCGGGGCCAGACCCTCCGGCGCACCACGCGCCGCAATTTGCGCCTTCGGCGCCAGGGCCTTCGAGCCGAGGAGATACGAGCAGGGAGTGTGCGGAGGCCACACTATCGGCGGGTAATCCGCCGGTAGATGCGCCTTCGGCGGTAGGGCCTCAGGGCCAAGGGACATCGGGCGAGCGGCCCCCGGCCATGTCGCCTTTGGCGATGGACGTCCGCGGCGCTACGCATGCGGCGGACAAGGCGCCGGCATTTGCGCCTGCGCACAGGCCAAGCACAGCCCCCGCGGACCGATCAAGGGAGCAGCAACAGACGGAGGAGCGGAGTGACTGCCCGCGGGATGAAATTTCGATGCGCGATGCGCAATCAAACCCCGCGCAGCCACCCTCCGCTCGATCGCCTTCGGCGGCGGGCGTCGGCGGCAGAGAGGACACGGTAGACGACCAACAAGCGAGCGGCGGGGATGCCGCACGGGCACATTCGCCTACCGCCTTAGACATTTTGGCGAAGAGCAGCGCGGCTGCAGCCGTGCCTTCGCAGGCAGCACACGTCGACGACGTGCAGCCCCACTCGGGTCAGTCGCCGACGCAATGAATGGCGACTGAAATTCTCCACTCGGATGATGACGACGGAGGCTCCACCGAAGAAATGTCAGGAGAAGAGGACACCGAGGAGGAGGAGGAGGAAATTGTTGGAGCGCCGGCGGCGGCGCTCTCTGAGCAGGTGATTCCGTTGCTGAGGTACTTGGATCGCAAAGTCGATAAATACGCCGACCCACTTCAGCCGGGATCTTACATCGAGTTAGTGCGCAGGCGGACTCGCACTAAAGTCCACACCAGCAAGCTATTAGCTAGAGTGGACCAGGAGTTGAGGGAATTGAAGGAGAAGCATGAATGCTTGTGGGGTCAGTATAAACTTAATCAGAAATTCTACAAGTACTCCGAGAAGGTGAGGGATGGGAAACTGGAAGAGCTCACCAAGGAGCAGGTGAAGGTCACGGAAGCACTAATTTCTGAGCAGGCCCAGAATCGGATTTTGTCAGAGGAGCTCGTGCGACAGACGCGGTTGTTGGAACAGTGTCAGCTCGCACGGCAGGCGGATGAGGAGGTAATCCGCAGGCTACAGTCAGAGTGTGGCGAATTGAGAGCGCAACGTGCTGAGGCCGAATCGCAATTAGTGATAGTTGAAGAGGATCGCAGGAAGGAGGCAGATCGCACAAAGGCGGAGACGGCGAGGCGTGTCGCCCACTGTCTCAAGGGCTACGCCCACTGGGAAGTGAAGGCGCAGGAGAAACTCACACTGCGTGAGTTTGAACTTCGCGCAGCCGGGTTGTTGTCAGGCGACAGTAGGAGTCGGCGGAAGGTAGCAAAGAAGCTCGATGCTTTTCTGTCGAAGGCGCAGGATACCATGTCCGCCCTCGAAAGGGAGGTGTCCGCGGCGTTGCAGCGATTGGGACTGCGCAGTTGAGCGGAAGATTGGCAGGGTAGGGAGTTAGTGCGCGGCAGTCCGCCGCGCAGGAGACGTAGCACAGGTTCCGCGGAGTGTAGTGTAGCGTGGTTCCGTGCAGGCGTGTAGCGTAGTGCAGTGTAGTGTTAGTTAGGACTTAGAAGGTATAAAATAGTTCCAGGCGTTTTGCCTGGGGTTCTTTTCCATCAGAAGTGCAGATCAGGAACCCATTTCCTTTGCGTGTTTGTGTCCTTGAGTTCTGTCACCACGCACGAGGAGTTACAACTTAGCGTTCCGCATTTTGTAGCTGAAGGCCTTCGGCCGAATGTTCAGAGCTAGTACATTGGTTAGAGACTTGAGTAGTTCGGATCTGCACCTGCGGGTGACTGCCGATGCTTAGAGCCAGTGACTAGTTAGATACTTGAACAGTTTCGCCCCTACACCTTCGAGTGTTTCTTTCTGATTGTACTCCTTTGGGATTTTTCCCCTGAATGCCAAAGTGAAGTTTTGTTACTTCGTGTAAGCCTTGGTTGTGAATTCAGGTTACGCTGCAGCAGGTGCCTTCAGGGTAACCCCTGTAGTATTTCTGGGAATGACAAGTGCCTGAGAATTCAAACTCTTCAATAGACTGTTGTTGTGTTACTGGAATGTTTCACAGTGAGTCCTTCAGTGCGGACCTGTGTTCTCTGCGCGTTTTGTGAGTTGAGAGTGTTGTTCACCGCGTATGAGTGACTTCGATCCGAAGTAGGCAGTCCAAACCGGGTTTCCTACGCTAGCAGCAAGCTAGCGGAAGTGTTGTAAAAGCCGGAGTTGGGAGTCACTACCCGCAGCTTCGCTGAGTGTACTCTCGAGAGACTTTTCCCCCCCTGAAATCTTGAGTAGAGGTCCTAACGGATCTCTGGGTTGTGTTTCTGTAGTTTCAGGTGTGTGTGTGTGTGTGTTACGCTGCACTGTGCGACCTCCGAGTGCGCTCCGAGTGGACACTTGCAGTATTTCTGGGAGTGACAGTCGCCTGAGAATTCAAACTCCTCAATAGTTTGTTAAAACGTGACACTTTGTACCCTGTGTGTTCCTCTGTCCCTGTGGGTTCGACCTTTCTACCACTATATTGCAGTTTTAGCCTTTAGTGGGTTATTACATAAGAAGCCGACAACTTCTTTTTGGCGCCGCTGCCGGGGACAGTTGCGTCAACACCGGGGTTTTTACGAGCAGCCATGCTCGGTGAATGTCGACTGGAGCTAGCGGGAGCAACCTAAGTGCGAGAGCTGTCCGCAGGTTCCGACGAGATTCAGAGAAGGCCGTGGAAGAGACACGGCGTCAAAACAAGAAAACACCAAAAAGAGTACCTAAGCCTAGTTCGGCCGACATCCTTGGGGAACCTACCCCCGGCAACTCGGAACCAAACTTGGTGCTTACAGTTCTACTAGATATTCCTTGCACGGACCCTCCTCGTGATTTAGAAACGACCGCCCGAGAACCGTCGACAGACACACCGATGGCGGACGGACAAGCCAATGTGCGGCTACCTCAGCCGATTACTAAACATTCCTACCCAAAGTATAAAGGGAGTGGGGATGACGACGATGCAGATTCATACATCAAGTTGTTCGAATCGGTGTCTATTGCCAATCGCGAGATCGCAGACGACGACCGACTCAGGATCTTTCCAAGCCTTCTGCGGAAGAAAGCGAGGAGTTGGTACAATCACGAGAGCATCGATCCGACTGGGTTGACAACATGGGCCCAGCTGAAGGAGAAGTTCCTTCGCCGCTTCCGTGAGCTCGGCTACGACAGTCGGGTATTGACAAAGTTACGTAATTTGCAGCGAGAGAAGAAGGAGAGTCTGCGTGACTACTGTGGTACCCCACTTTTGGCAAATTTGAGGAAATTAAAACATTTTTGGAAAACTGTACCCTGGCAGCATTGTAAATAGCCTTCGGTACATCAAAACAGAGTGAATCCGGAAGATCGCGGGGATTCTCGAGGGATCTTGTAGAATCTGGGATTTGGGGTGCCGCAGTAAGGACAGGCACCACCCTCCCTGCGAGCTCTGCGGTTAGGATCTCTACGGCGCAAGGCGCAAAACCCGCCTTCGGAGGTTGCGTCCGCGGCTGTAGGGAAACCCCCGTAATTAGGTCAACCCTCGGGCGCCTTGGCCAAGTTGGGATTCCGTTGGAAAGAGCTCGACGCACTGATTCCAACGAGCCCAAGAACGCTTGGAACGGACAAGGACTTAGGGAGTTATCGCTACTGGAAGAAACGGAGGCGGTCGCCTACGGCGGAAGGATTTCGCCACCGGCGCAAATTCCGCCTACGTGGAAGGGGGAATCAAGTTTTGTCCTATGCGCGGACGAAGGCCTTCGCCTGTGCACAGGCGAAGTAGGGTTAGGGAAGGCGCAAAGTCCGCCTACGCACAGGCGTTCGCCTGTGCACAGGCACTTCGGCGTCGGCGGGAAATCCGCCTTGGGCCCTAGAGATGCGCCTTGTGAGGTAGAAAGTGTACGGCGCCTTCCGCGCCAGCGCGGTGCCGCGTACGTCGGAAGAGCCGCCAGAGTAATCCAATCGGTACGGACCATGCGGACGGCACGGGTGGATGCGCTCTTGGACGGACGGAGTTGCGGCGGCGGAAGCGCCGACGGAGAGGCAAGTAACGGACAGACTGGACGGAGACGGCTGACCACGGTCAACGCCTTCCGCGCCAGCGCAGCGCCGCGGACGGAATTCGCCTGCGCACAGGCGAACGCCTGTGCACAGGAAAATGTTCAAGTTCCGCGCCGGCGAGGCTCCTGCCTGCGCACAGGCAGGAGTTGAATTTTTGTCCGACATGCGGACACACGCGTCAAGGCAGAGGGAGATTGGCCGAGGGGCGGTACGAACAAGTGTACCGCGCAAGGCGGAAAACTCGCCTTCGGCGCTACGCCCCCATGTCCGCAGGGTGACACGCTCGCGGAGTTCAAATCCGCCAATTCGAGCGTGAGAGTTTAATCGACGACGGCGGAGCGTGAAGCCGCGCGTGAGAGCGAAGACCGTTCCAGCGTACAGCCGGCGCGGCCATCAAGTGAGACGTTCTTCACGACCAAGAGCCGACCATGACCTTCGACCGGGCGGCGGAGAACGTCCCATTCTTGAATTCGCGATTCCAATCTCTTGTGCGCGCTGCGCGCATCCATCTGCTGGCTGCGGAACATTCTCGACGTCGTCGCACAGGAGATTTCTTGTTGATTGAGGGAGAAGTGAGTGCGCGTGATTTGGAATTGAGAGCGATTAGAGTTTGCCGAGAGAGAAAGAAACGCGGGCAGTGCGGAAGTAGAATGAGCGGGCGAGCGAACCCCAAGAACGCAATGACGAGACCGAGCAGATTGCGGATGGTGCCACTTCGCCTGCCGCAGAACGGGCTGCGCGCCTTCGAGGAGCGCTTAATAGCAAGAAAGCTCGATTTCTTGCTATGGGGATGGAATTACATCTGTGCGAATATGGTGCGCGAGTGGCTAGAGCCATAGGGACCACCCTCGCGCGGATTGCGTCCGCATGTTGATCGGTGTACAGTCCAAGATTGGGCGCAGGCGTTGGGAAGATGTGCTGGCATGCCAGGGCATCTCCTTTTCGACAGTGAGAGCATCAAGGTGACCAAGCAAGAAGAGGCGCAATTTGTGGAGCTGTTCAAGACCGGGAGGTCTACCAAGAATGGGTACAGGACCCGTGATTACAAGGATCGATTTCGCCGGACTTTGTCCGCGGCGCTGATGCAATTACTGCAGCCGCACCGCGCCTGCTACATCACATTGTGGCAGGTCTCTTTCGTGGAGTGCGTCATCGAGGGAACTCCAATTCACTGGGCGAGCATCCTGCACAGGGTGATGCGACAGCACGCGTTTGAGGAGAAGGGGGGAACTCTAAACCATCTTTCTCCTTTCCTCATCAATTTTTATCGACAGCGGAATTGTTTGACAGCGGCGGAGCTTGAACATTTTCCGCCATTGTCCATCGACCATCCCGGGAAGTATGTGCGGGAGAACGAGGTCGACACTGATGCAGAGGAGTCACCGACTTCTACCCCATCAAGACGGAGGGACGAAGGGAGACACACCCCTGCAGCGCGAGTGCCGCGGAAGCGGCGATGGAGGGAAGAGTCCGAAGAGGAGCAGCATCAAGAACCCTCTGCTCCCATTCGACCGCGGCCGCTGTGCGAGCCATACAGCCGGCCGAAGCAGAAGGCACGCAGACTGGTGTTACCAGCTGACAGTGCGGACACGGCGACAATTGCGACGGAGATAGGAAGTGCGTCGCCAGAGAGGCATGAGGAAGCGCGGACGACCGCAGGAGCGACGGGCCACGCTGCAACCTCGACGGAAGAGAGGCCGCCTACGGGCCAAGGGCCTCCGGAGTTACCACGTGCGATGCGGACAGATGTTCCGTTTGCGCACAGGCGAACCTCCGCGGACGGACGAGCCTCCGCGGACCGGCGAACACAAGTGGACGTGGATCTACGCTTACGCGTGGGAAGGAGCAGTCCGCCTGTGCACAGGCGCTCACCTGTGCACAGGTCGCCTGTGCACAGGACACCTCCACACGTGCCGCCTGTGCACAGGCAAGAATCACCCCCGTTCCAACGTAGGAAGGGGAAGGAGCCGGCGGAAGAACCGCCTACGAGACACCGGCCCTCGGGGCCAGACCCTCCGGCGCACCACGCGCCGCAATTTGCGCCTTCGGCGCCAGGGCCTTCGAGCCGAGGAGATACGAGCTGAGAGCGTGCGGAGGCCGCACCATCGGCGGGAAGTCCGCCGATAGATGCGCCTTCGGCGGTAGGGCCAATAGGCCAAGGAACATCGGGCGTGCGGCCCCCGGCCATGTCGCCTTCGGCGATAGATGTCCGCGGCGCTACGCCTGCGGCGGACAAGGCGCCGGCAAACGCGCCTGCGCACGGGCCAGGCACAGCCCCCACGGACCAATCAAGGGAGCAGCAGACGGAGGAGCGGAGTGACTGTCCGCGGGATGAAATCTCGATGCGCGATGCGCAATCAAACCCCGCGCAGCCACCCTCCGCTCGACCGCCTTCGGCGGCGGACGACGGCGACAGAGAGGACGCGGCAGGCAATCAACAAGCAAGCGACGGGGATGCCGCGCGGGTACATTCGCCTTCCGCCTTAGACATTTTGGCGACGAGCAGCGAGGCTGCAGCCGTGCCTTCGCAGGCAGCACACGTCGATGACGTGCAGCCCCACTCGGGGCAGTCGCCGACGCAATCAATGGCGACTGAAATTCTCCACTCGGATGATGACGACGGGGGCTCCACGGAAGAAATGTCAGGAGCAGAAGACACCGAGGAGGAGGAGGAGGAAATTGTTGGAGCGCCGGCGGCGGCGCTCTCTGAGCAGGTGATTCCGTTGCTGCGGTACTTGGATCGCAAGGTCGATAAATACGCCGACCCACTCCAGCCGGGATCTTACATCGAGTTAGTGCGCAGGCGGACTCGCACTAAAGTCCACACCAGCAAGCTATTAGCTAGAGTGGACCAGGAGTTGAGGGACTTGAAGGAGAAGCATGCGTGCTTGTGGGGTCAGTACAAGCTTAATCAGAAGTTCTACAAGCACACCGAGAAGATGAAGGATGAGAAACTGGGCGAGCTCACCAAGGAGCAGGTGAAGGTCAAGGAAGCACTCAACTCTGAGCAGGCCCAGAATCGGATTTTGTCAGAGGAGATCGTGCGACAGACGCGGTTGTTGGAACAATGTCAGCTCGCACGGCAGGCGGATGAAGAGTTAATCCGCAGGTTACAGTCAGAGTGTGGCGAATTGAGAGCGCAACGTGCTGAAGCCGAATCGCAATTAGTGATGATTGAAGAGGATCGCAGGAAGGAGGCGGATCGCACGAAGGTGGAGACGGCGAGGCGAGTCGCCCACTGTCTCAAGGGCTACGCCCACTGGGAAGTGAAGGCGCAGGAGAAACTCACACTGCGTGAGTTTGAGCTGCGCGCAGCCGGGTTGTTGTCAGGCGACAGTAGGAGTCGGCGGAAGGTAGCAAAGAAGCTCGAGGCCTTTCTGTCGAAGGCACAGGATACCATGTCCGCCCTCGAAGGGGAGGTGTCCGCGGCGTTGCAGCGGTTGGGACTGCGCAGTCGAGCGGAAGAGTGGCAGGGTAGGGAGTTAGTGCGCGGCAGTCGGCCGCGCAGGAGGCGTAGTACAGGTTCCGCGGAGTGTAGTGTAGCGTGGTTCCGCGCAGGCGTGTAGCGCAGTGCAGTGTAGTGTTAGTTAGGACTTAGAAGGTATAAAATAGTTCCAGGCGTTTTGCCTGGGGTTCTTTCCCATCAGAAGTGCAGATCAGGAACCCATTTCCTTTGCGTGTTTGTGTCCTTGAGTTCTGTCACCACGCACGAGGAGTTACAACTTAGCGTTCCGCATTTTGTAGCTGAAGGCCTTCGGCCGAATGTTCAGAGCTAGTACATTGGTTAGAGACTTGAGTAGTTCGGATCTGCACCTGCGGGTGACTGCCGATGCTCAGAGCCAGTGACTAGTTAGATACTTGAACAGTTTCGCCCCTACACCTTCGAGTGTTTCTTTCTGATTGTACTCCTTGGGATTTTTCCCCTGAATGCCAAAGTGAAGTTTTGCTACTTCGTGTAAGCCTTGGTTGTAAATTCAGGTTACGCTGCAGCAGGTGCCTTGAGGGTAACCCCTGTAGTATTTCTGGGAATGACAAGTGCCTGAGAATTCAAACTCTTCAATAGACTGTTGTTGTGTTACTGGAATGTTTCACAGTGAGTCCTTCAGTGCGGACCTGTGTTCTCTGCGCGTTTTGTGAGTTGAGAGTGTTGTTCACCGCGTAGGAGTGACTTCGATCCGAAGTAGGCAGTCCAAACCGGGTTTCCTACACTAGCAGCAAGCTAGTGGAAGTGTTGTAAAAGCCGGAGTTGGAAGTCACTGCCCGCAGCTTTGCCGAGTGTGCTCGCGAGAGACTTTCCCCCTGAAATCTTGAAGTAGAGGTCCTAACGGATCTCTGGGTTGTATTTCTGTAGTTTCAGGTGTGTGTGTGTGTGTGTGTGTGTGTGTTACGCTGCACTGTGCGACCTCCGAGTGCGCTCCGAGTGGACACTTGCAGTATTTCTGGGAGTGACAGTCGCCTGAGAATTCAAACTCATCAATAGTCTGTTAAAACGTGACACTTTGTACCCTGTGTGTTCCTCTGTCCCTGTGGGTTCGACCTTTCTACCACTATATTGCAGTTTTAGCCTTTAGTGGGTTATTACATAAGAAGCCGACAACTTCTTTTTGGCGCCGCTGCCGGGGACAGTTGCGTCAACACCGGGGTTTTTACGAGCAGCCATGCTCGGTGAATGTCGACTGGGGCTGGCGGGAGCAACCTAAGTGCTAGAGCTGTCCGCAAGTTCCGACGAGATTCAGAAAAGGCCGTGGAAGAGACACGGCGTCAAAACAAGAAAACACCAAAAAGAGTACCTAAGCCTAGTTCGGCCGACCTCCTTGGGGAACCTACCCCCGGCGACTCGGAACCAAACTTGGTGCTTATAGTTCTACTAGATATTCCTTGCACGGACCCGCCTAGTGAAGCGGAACCGACCGCCCGAGAACCGTCGACAGACACACCGATGGCGGACGGACAAGCCAATGTGCGGCTACCTCAGCCGATTACTAAACATTCCTACCCGAAGTACAAAGGGAGTGGGGATGACGACGATGCAGATTCATACATCAAGTTGTTCGAATCGGTGTCTATTGCCAATCGCGAGATCGCAGACGACGACCGACTAAGGATCTTTCCAAGCCTTCTGCGGAAGAAAGCGAGGAGTTGGTACAATCACGAGAGCATCGATCCGACTGGGTTGACAACATGGGCCCAGCTGAAGGAGAAGTTCCTTCGCCGCTTCCGCGAGCTCGGCTACGACAGCCGGGTTTTGACAAAGTTACGTAATTTGCAGCGAGAGAAGAAGGAGAGTCTGCGTGACTACACTGAGAGATTTCTGGACCTCCTTGACAGAATACCGAAAACAGGACCAGGGTCCCCTTTCTCGGTACAACAAGCTGTGGATTGGTACGTGACCGGTTTAACTCGGGAGATGGAGACTTTTTGCCGACGCAGCAAGTGCGACACTATTGAGGATGTGATTGCATCGGCAGAAGCCTTCGAAACTTCCACTCTCAACCGAAGAGGGAGAGAGAGACGGGAGTCGAAGGAGCGAAAACCGAAGGGAGGGCGAAGACGACGCAGAGGTACAACTCCGTCATCGGAGGAATCGTCTTCGGACGAGAACCGTTCCTCATCCGAAGAAGAGGAAACCTCATCGTCGGAGGAGGAGAAGAAGAGGAAGAAGCATGGGTCAGCGAAGAAAAAGGGCACCCGACGAGTGACTACGGACAGAGCGCCGGGAGATATAGCTTCGAAGATGGAGACCCTTGTGAAGGACTTCGCCGACCTCAAGGTTCAAGTGGTAGGCGGGCATGATCGCCGAAAATCACCCGGGAGAGTGCGAGCGAACTTATGGTGTACTACGTGCGGGGCGGTGGGACATGCGAACACCGAGTGCCTTACCACCCGTCCGTCATATCCAGTCAACGCAGTAGAGTGGGCACAACCGTACTATGGAGAGCACCCTCAGTACTATGGAGAGGCTAGCGAAGAGACAGCCTACGCCGTCCAGTCGGTTCCTACCCCTCCTGCAGTTTCAGCAATGCAAGTCCCACGATACATTCCGGTGAATCGGGCCACTACGGTACCCGTGAGGCGGAGAGCACCTCCAGGGACGTTTGACCCACCGCCACCGCGAGCTTGTTATAACTGCGGGGAAGTTGGGCACTTCTCACCGCAGTGTCCCCATCCAAAAAGGCGAAACGATTATGCTCCGACATGTAGTAATTGCAAGAAGATCGGGCATACTGCGCCAGAGTGTGATCAGCCACCAGTCCCTCGGCCAGCGGTACGATTTGTGAACACTCCTGCCAAGGAGGACGTCCAAGTTAACCAGGTCGAAGTAGGTTCAGACGGGGATGGCGAAGACGAAGAATGGCCGGCTGAAGAGGTTATGTGCGCACGGGTCGAAACTCGTAGTTCCAAGAAATCAAAGGAGCAAGAGCGTGACACTCGCAAGCACGAACGGAGAACCGACGACCGGACAGGAAAAGGGAAGGAGAAGACATCCAGCAAGTCCGACTTGCGACCTGCTCGGAAGTCTTCGGCTACGCGAGAGGCACCAGCAGTGCGCCCCCAGACAGCAGTCGAGGACGAGCCAGTGCGCCTACTGAAACGGGACTATGCTCCGGATATCCGCAACGAGGTAGCCAACCTGTTGAAGGAAGCGATCCGCACGCAAAAGGACCCACCGCGGCCAGACTTGACATCCTCCCTTGGGGCGAAGTTGGCAGCCACCGTGGAACCTCGCAGAGCGTCGCCGACCCCGGCGACCCAACGCGTCCACTATGACTTGGTCGAAGATCTCGGGAGTCGAAAAGTGAACATCACGTTCAAGCAGCTCTTGGAGGACAATAAGACGTATCGGAGAATGTTGATGCTTTCGCTACGGCATCCGCGGAAGCCGCGCGCATCCACATCCTCTCAAGTATATCAAGTGGAGAGCGAAGACCAAGGGCCACCCGAGATCGATGTGGAAATAGCAAGGTGTTGTGTACGCAGAGTGCCAATCGACTCTGGATCAGGAGTCAACATAATGACGGAGGATACAGCGAGAGCCTTGGGGTTCAGTCAATACGAACCCTCGAAGCGTGTGTTGAGATTAGCGGATCAGACGCGGAGAATGCCTGCAGGTATGCTGCGCAATGTCAAGACAATCATCGGGGGTGCGGACTTTCGGTTGACGTATATCATCCTTCAACCGATGATGAAGCAGGGCTATGACGTTCTGCTCGGGCGACCATGGCTATATGGCGCACAAGTCAGATGTGATTGGCGAAGGCATCGCCTTAAGTTTCCCCATCCGTCGGAACCTACCAAAACCATTACGGTGCCCTGGAATAGGGTCAGACACGAAGGAGAGACCCCATCGACAAGTGCAGGTTACACATCGGGCGAGGACAGTGAGTCGACCGCGCGATCGGATTCCAGTGGTACCGAATCCGATTACTTCGTGGGATTCGTTGCCTGCTGTTCGGTGGGAGAAGAAGAAGAGCCGGAAGCTATTCAGCCGGAAGACGAATAGCAATTAACTGTGGGACTGGGAAGGAGTGAGACGAGTCACACCGAGGGCATTGTCGACCCTAGTGACTGTCACGAAGTACAACTCAGTCCCGGCAAGTGCTTGAAGGTATCAAGCGCAGTGAGAGGAGACGAGCTAAGGAAAGTACAGGCATTCCTTAGCCATTATGTCGACGTCTTCGCCTGGAAGATCGAGGACATGAAGGGGATACCTGCACGGTATGGGGAACACCGTATCGATTTACTGGACGACTCAGTACCCATACGACAGCGCCAGTATCGCCTCAACCCAAAATACTCCTTGCTAGTTAAAGAGGAGATAGATAAGTACTTGAGCGCTGGAATTATTTACCCTGTGCTCAGCAGCGAGTGGGTGTCGCCGATTGTTATCGTACCCAAGAAGTTGACGGGTAAGATACGAGTGTGTCAGGATTTCCGGAAGTTGAATGCAGCAACACGCAAGGATCATCACCCGTTACCATTCACGGATGCCATTCTAGACCATGTCGCAGGACATGAATGTTATAGTTTCCTGGATGGGTTCTCAGGTTACAATCAGGTGTCTATCCGTGAACAGGACAAGGATAAAACTACGTTCACAACCGACTGGGGAACTTACGCATACCACAAGATGCCCTTCGGTCTGTGCAACGCGCCTGCCACCTTTCAACGGATGATGACCAATATCTTTCAGGAACAACTGAGGAAGTTCCTGGAAATATTCATAGATGACTTCTGTGTCTTTGGGAAGCGGTCTGAACACCTAAGTCACTTGAAGCAGACCTTCGATAAATGCAGAGAGAGCAGTTTATCACTGCATCCCGAGAAGTGCTTTTTCTTTATGACTAGTGGGATCTTGTTGGGTCATCGGGTCTCGGCAGACGGCATTGCGGTGGACATCGAGAAGGTCAAGGTTATACTCGAGCTTGAGCCACCCACGAATCTAAGAGAGCTGCAAGCATTCCTGGGTCATGTGGGCTACTACCGAAGATTCATACACCTATATGCAATACTGGCGGCGGACCTGACCAAGTTGTTGAAGAAGGACGAGCCTTATGCTTGGGGTGCGAACCAGCAGTCAGCATTTGAGACTCTTAAAGCGAAACTCACGACTGCTCCCGTACTAAGGAGTCCAGACTGGAATCGACCATTCCATGTTTACGTTGACACCTCGGCATTCGCCATCGGTGTAGTACTGAGTCAAAAGGATGACAACAAAAAGGACTACCCGATCTACTTCGCGAGCCGACAGCTGTCTCTAGCAGAGCGGAAGTACACCACGACGGAGAGAGAAGCGTTGGGGATGGTGTACTCCTGTAAAAAGTTCCGTCACTACCTAATCTGCTACGAGTTTGTGTTCCATGTGGACCACTACGCATTGCAACACCTAGTCAAGAAAGCCGACCTATCCGGTCGGATCGCCAGGTGGGTGTTGTTACTACAAGAGTTCACCTACACAGTCCAGACCAGGAAAGGGGTGCACCACGAAAATGCGGATTACTTGTCCCGATTATGGACCCAGCCGACAGAGGAGGAATTGGTGGACGATTTTCCAGATGAAGAGTTATTTCAGTTGTCTGCAGGACATGAGTCCCGCTATGCCGACCTGTATCGATATCTGCTAACCCTCCAGTGTACCGAAGGCATGGATTTGGAACAGCGAACTGTCTTTATTCATAAGGCAGGCCCGTACCAACTCCAGCAGGGAATTTTGTTCATGAAGATGGCAGATGAGCGCTTATGCAGATGCCTGGAGGAATCAGAGGTACCAAGAATAGTGAGTGCGATGCATACAGAGGAGGCGGGTGGACACTATGCCACCAGGAACACGGTCACAAAGATCCTAAATGCGGGGTATTGGTGGCCGACCATGTTTAAGGATGTTCTCGATTACATCCGCAAGTGCGACAGTTGCCAGAGGACGGGGAGACCGACGCCTACAACACGCTGGCCCCTGACTCCCATCATGCCTCTAGCACCTTTCGAAAAGTGGGGTATTGACTTTGTAGGGCCGATACAACCAGTGACTAGAAGTACACGAAGGCGCTACATTCTGGTAGCAACGGACTACGCCACCAAAATGGTAGAGGCCAGGGCCACCAGAAGGGATGATGCTGTCACAGTGGCAGCATTCTTGGTCGAGTCGATAATCACACGCTACGGATGTCCCTTAGAGCTAGTCAGCGACCGGGGCACGCATTTTCTGAATCAGATCATCAAAGATCTGACACGGTATTTCCACATCAAGCACCGGAAGACTACTCCATACAATCCCAAGGCAAATGGACTGACGGAGAAGTCCAATGGTCTGCTGTGTAAAATACTACTCAAGGTCACGGTGAATCACGCTCACGACTGGGATACGAAGCTAGCAGCCGCTCTATGGGCGTACCGCACAGCTGAGAAGATCACGACCAAGCAGACACCATACTTTCTGGTGTATGGGCAACACCCGATCCTCCCGATTGAATTTGAAGTACCCACCCAACGAACGTTGGATTTACAGAGGATGGGCGCAGAGGAGAGTCAGCTCTACAGGTTACAGGAGGTCACGCTGCTGGATGAGAGGAGAAGAGACGCCGAAGATCGCACCAGGAAAATCCAGCTCCGCCGAAAGGAGAGATACGATAAAAAGATCAAACCGGTACTACTGCAGGCGGGTGATTTGGCATTGCTCTACGACAGCACGCATGCCAGATTCCCAGGCAAACTGCACCTAAGGTGGATGGGCCCTTACAGGGTTGTCGAAGTTTTCCCAAATGGATCCATCCAACTTGCGGACCTGGCCGGCGATTTGTTAGGCACCCGAGTGAACGGGTGGCGGTTGAAGAAATACCACATGTGAGTGTTCGCGTGGGCGCTCACAATTGAGGAGGGGGGCATGTGGTACCCACTTTTGGCAATTTTGAGGAAATTAAAACATTTTTGGAAAACTGTACCCTGGCAGCATTGTAAATAGCCTTCGGTACATCAAAACAGAGTGAATCCGGAAGATCGCGGGGATTCTCGAGGGATCTTGTAGAATCTGGGATTTGGGGTGCCGCAGTAAGGACAGGCACCACCCTCCCTGCGAGCTCTGCGGTTAGGATCTCTACGGCGCAAGGCGCAAAACCCGCCTTCGGAGGTTGCGTCCGCGGCTGTAGGGAAACCCCCGTAATTAGGTCAACCCTCGGGCGCCTTGGCCAAGTTAGGATTCCGTTGGAAAGAGCTCGACGCACTGATTCCAACGAGCCCAAGAACGCTTGGAACGGACAAGGACTTAGGGAGTTATCGCTACTGGAAGAAACGGAGGCGGTCGCCTACGGCGGAAGGATTTCGCCACCGGCGCGAATTCCGCCTAAGCGGAAGGGGGAATCAAGTTTTGTCCTATGCGCGGACGAAGGCCTTCGCCTGTGCACAGGCGAAGTAGGGTTAGGGAAGGCGCAAAGTCCGCCTACGCACAGGCGTTCGCCTGTGCACAGGCACTTCGGCGTCGGCGGGAAATCCGCCTTGGGCCCTAGAGATGCGCCTTGTGAGGTAGAAAGTGTACGGCGCCTTCCGCGCCAGCGCGGCGCCGCGTACGTCGGAAGAGCCGCCAGAGTAATCCAATCGGTACGGACCATGCGGACGGCACGGGTGGATGCGCTCTTGGACGGACGGAGTTGCGGCGGCGGAAGCGCCGACGGAGAGGCAAGTAACGGACAGACTGGACGGAGACGGCTGACCACGGTCAACGCCTTCCGCGCCAGCGCAGCGCCGCGGACGGAATTCGCCTGCGCACAGGCGAACGCCTGTGCACAGGAAAATGTTCAAGTTCCGCGCCGGCGAGGCTCCTGCCTGCGCACAGGCAGGAGTTGAATTTTTGTCCGACATGCGGACACACGCGTCAAGGCAGAGGGAGATTGGCCGAGGGGCGGTACGAACAAGTGTACCGCGCAAGGCGGAAAACTCGCCTTCGGCGCTACGCCCCCATGTCCGCAGGGTGACACGCTCGCGGAGTTCAAATCCGCCAATTCGAGCGTGAGAGTTTAATCGACGACGGCGGAGCGTGAAGCCGCGCGTGAGAGCGAAGACCGTTCCAGCGTACAGCCGGCGCGGCCATCAAGTGAGACGTTCTTCACGACCAAGAGCCGACCATGACCTTCGACCGGGCGGCGGAGAACGTCCCATTCTTGAATTCGCGATTCCAATCTCTTGTGCGCGCTGCGCGCATCCATCTGCTGGCTGCGGAACATTCTCGACGTCGTCGCACAGGAGATTTCTTGTTGATTGAGGGAGAAGTGAGTGCGCGTGATTTGGAATTGAGAGCGATTAGAGTTTGCCGAGAGAGAAAGAAACGCGGGCAGTGCGGAAGTAGAATGAGCGGGCGAGCGAACCCCAGGAACGCAATGACGAGACCGAGCAGATTGCGGATGGTGCCACTTCGCCTGCCGCAGAACGGGCTGCGCGCCTTCGAGGAGCGCTTAATAGCAAGAAAGCTCGATTTCTTGCTATGGGGATGGAATTACATCTGTGCGAATATGGTGCGCGAGTGGCTAGAGCCACAGGGACCACCCTCGCGCGGATTGCGTCCGCATGTTGATCGGTGGACAGTCCAAGATTGGGCGCAGGCGTTGGGAAGATGTGTTGGCATGCCAGGGCATCTCCTTTTCGACAGTGAGAGCATCAAGGTGACCAAGCAAGAAGAGGCGCAATTTGTGGAGCTGTTCAAGACCGGGAGGTCTACCAAGAATGGGTACAGGACCCGTGATTACAAGGATCGATTTCGCCGGACTTTGTCCGCGGCGCTGATGCAATTACTGCAGCCGCACCGCGCCTGCTACATCACATTGTGGCAGGTCTCTTTCGTGGAGTGCGTCATCGAGGGAACTCCAATTCACTGGGCGAGCATCCTGCACAGGGTGATGCGACAGCACGCGTTTGAGGAGAAGGGGGGAACTCTAAACCATCTTTCTCCTTTCCTCATCAATTTTTATCGACAGCGGAATTGTTTGACAGCGGCGGAGCTTGAACATTTTCCGCCATTGTCCATCGACCATCCCGGGAAGTATGTGCGGGAGAACGAGGTCGACACTGATGCAGAGGAGTCACCGACTTCTACCCCATCAAGACGGAGGGACGAAGGGAGACACACCCCTGCAGCGCGAGTGCCGCGGAAGCGGCGATGGAGGGAAGAGTCCGAAGAGGAGCAGCATCAAGAACCCTCTGCTCCCATTCGACCGCGGCCGCTGTGCGAGCCATACAGCCGGCCGAAGCAGAAGGCACGCAGACTGGTGTTACCAGCTGACAGTGCGGACACGGCGACAATTGCGACGGAGATAGGAAGTGCGTCGCCAGAGAGGCATGAGGAAGCGCGGACGACCGCAGGAGCGACGGGCCACGCTGCAACCTCGACGGAAGAGAGGCCGCCTACGGGCCAAGGGCCTCCGGAGTTACCACGTGCGATGCGGACAGATGTTCCGTTTGCGCACAGGCGAACCTCCGCGGACGGACGAGCCTCCGCGGACCGGCGAACACAAGTGGACGTGGATCTACGCTTACGCGTGGGAAGGAGCAGTCCGCCTGTGCACAGGCGCTCACCTGTGCACAGGTCGCCTGTGCACAGGACACCTCCACACGTGCCGCCTGTGCACAGGCAAGAATCACCCCCGTTCCAACGTAGGAAGGGGAAGGAGCCGGCGGAAGAACCGCCTACGAGACACCGGCCCTCGGGGCCAGACCCTCCGGCGCACCACGCGCCGCAATTTGCGCCTTCGGCGCCAGGGCCTTCGAGCCGAGGAGATACGAGCATCGAGCGTGCGGAGGCCGCACCATCGGCGGGAAGTCCGCCGATAGATGCGCCTTCGGCGGTAGGGCCAATAGGCCAAGGAACATCGGGCGTGCGGCCCCCGGCCATGTCGCCTTCGGCGATAGATGTCCGCGGCGCTACGCCTGCGGCGGACAAGGCGCCGGCAAACGCGCCTGCGCACGGGCCAGGCACAGCCCCCACGGACCAATCAAGGGAGCAGCAAACGGAGGAGCGGAGTGACTGTCCGCGGGATGAAATCTCGATGCGCGATGCGCAATCAAACCCCGCGCAGCCACCCTCCGCTCGACCGCCTTCGGCGGCGGACGACGGCGACAGAGAGGACGCGGCAGGCAATCAACAAGCAAGCGACGGGGATGCCGCGCGGGTACATTCGCCTTCCGCCTTAGACATTTTGGCGACGAGCAGCGAGGCTGCAGCCGTGCCTTCGCAGGCAGCACACGTCGATGACGTGCAGCCCCACTCGGGGCAGTCGCCGACGCAATCAATGGCGACTGAAATTCTCCACTCGGATGATGACGACGGGGGCTCCACGGAAGAAATGTCAGGAGCAGAAGACACCGAGGAGGAGGAGGAGGAAATTGTTGGAGCGCCGGCGGCGGCGCTCTCTGAGCAGGTGATTCCGTTGCTGCGGTACTTGGATCGCAAGGTCGATAAATACGCCGACCCACTCCAGCCGGGATCTTACATCGAGTTAGTGCGCAGGCGGACTCGCACTAAAGTCCACACCAGCAAGCTATTAGCTAGAGTGGACCAGGAGTTGAGGGACTTGAAGGAGAAGCATGCGTGCTTGTGGGGTCAGTACAAGCTTAATCAGAAGTTCTACAAGCACACCGAGAAGATGAAGGATGAGAAACTGGGCGAGCTCACCAAGGAGCAGGTGAAGGTCAAGGAAGCACTCAACTCTGAGCAGGCCCAGAATCGGATTTTGTCAGAGGAGCTCGTGCGACAGACGCGGTTGTTGGAACAATGTCAGCTCGCACGGCAGGCGGATGAAGAGTTAATCCGCAGGTTACAGTCAGAGTGTGGCGAATTGAGAGCGCAACGTGCTGAAGCCGAATCGCAATTAGTGATGATTGAAGAGGATCGCAGGAAGGAGGCGGATCGCACGAAGGTGGAGACGGCGAGGCGAGTCGCCCACTGTCTCAAGGGCTACGCCCACTGGGAAGTGAAGGCGCAGGAGAAACTCACACTGCGTGAGTTTGAGCTGCGCGCAGCCGGGTTGTTGTCAGGCGACAGTAGGAGTCGGCGGAAGGTAGCAAAGAAGCTCGAGGCCTTTCTGTCGAAGGCACAGGATACCATGTCCGCCCTCGAAGGGGAGGTGTCCGCGGCGTTGCAGCGGTTGGGACTGCGCAGTCGAGCGGAAGAGTGGCAGGGTAGGGAGTTAGTGCGCGGCAGTCGGCCGCGCAGGAGGCGTAGTACAGGTTCCGCGGAGTGTAGTGTAGCGTGGTTCCGCGCAGGCGTGTAGCGCAGTGCAGTGTAGTGTTAGTTAGGACTTAGAAGGTATAAAATAGTTCCAGGCGTTTTGCCTGGGGTTCTTTCCCATCAGAAGTGCAGATCAGGAACCCATTTCCTTTGCGTGTTTGTGTCCTTGAGTTCTGTCACCACGCACGAGGAGTTACAACTTAGCGTTCCGCATTTTGTAGCTGAAGGCCTTCGGCCGAATGTTCAGAGCTAGTACATTGGTTAGAGACTTGAGTAGTTCGGATCTGCACCTGCGGGTGACTGCCGATGCTAAGAGCCAGTGACTAGTTAGATACTTGAACAGTTTCGCCCCTACACCTTCGAGTGTTTCTTTCTGATTGTACTCCTTGGGATTTTTCCCCTGAATGCCAAAGTGAAGTTTTGCTACTTCGTGTAAGCCTTGGTTGTAAATTCAGGTTACGCTGCAGCAGGTGCCTTGAGGGTAACCCCTGTAGTATTTCTGGGAATGACAAGTGCCTGAGAATTCAAACTCTTCAATAGACTGTTGTTGTGTTACTGGAATGTTTCACAGTGAGTCCTTCAGTGCGGACCTGTGTTCTCTGCGCGTTTTGTGAGTTGAGAGTGTTGTTCACCGCGTAGGAGTGACTTCGATCCGAAGTAGGCAGTCCAAACCGGGTTTCCTACACTAGCAGCAAGCTAGTGGAAGTGTTGTAAAAGCCGGAGTTGGAAGTCACTGCCCGCAGCTTTGCCGAGTGTGCTCGCGAGAGACTTTCCCCCTGAAATCTTGAAGTAGAGGTCCTAACGGATCTCTGGGTTGTATTTCTGTAGTTTCAGGTGTGTGTGTGTGTGTGTGTGTGTGTGTGTTACGCTGCACTGTGCGACCTCCGAGTGCGCTCCGAGTGGACACTTGCAGTATTTCTGGGAGTGACAGTCGCTTGAGAAAATTCAAACTCATCAATAGTCTGTTAAAACGTGACACTTTGTACCCTGTGTGTTCCTCTGTCCCTGTGGGTTCGACCTTTCTACCACTATATTGCAGTTTTAGCCTTTAGTGGGTTATTACAACTACACTGAGAGATTTCTGGACCTCCTTGACAGAATACCGAAAACAGGACCAGGGTCCCCTTTCTCGGTACAACAAGCTGTGGATTGGTACGTGACCGGCTTAACTCGGGAGATGGAGACTTTTTGCCGACGCAGCAAGTGCGACACTATTGAGGATGTGATTGCATCGGCAGAAGCCTTCGAAACTTCCACTCTCAACCGAAGAGGGAGAGAGAGACGGGAGTCAAAGGAGCGAAAACCGAAGGGAGGGCGAAGACGACAAGTGCTTGCTAGATAGACGACAAGAGGAGATAGATAAGTACTTGAGTGCTGGTATTATTTACCCAGTGCTCAGCAGTGAATGGGTGTCGCCGATTGTTATCGTACCCAAGAAGTTGACGGGTAAGATACGAGTGTGTCAGGATTTCCGGAAGTTGAATGCAGCAACACGCAAGGATCATCACCCGTTGCCGTTCACGGATGCCATTCTAGACCATGTCGCAGGACATGAATGCTATAGCTTCTTGGACGGGTTCTCAGGTTACAATCAGGTGCCTATCCGGGAACAGGACAAGGATAAAACTACGTTCACAACCGACTGGGGAACTTACGCATACCACAAGATGCCCTTCGGTCTGTGCAACGCGCCTGCCACCTTTCAACGGATGATGACCAATATCTTCCAGGAGCAACTGAGGAAGTTCCTGGAAATATTCATAGATGACTTCTGTGTCTTTGGGAAGCGGTCTGAACACCTAAGTCACTTGAAGCAGACCTTCGATAAATGCAAAGAGAGCAATTTATCGCTGCATCCCGAGAAGTGCTTTTTCTTTATGACTAGTGGGATCTTGTTGGGTCATCGGGTCTCGGCAGACGGCATTGCGGTGGACATCGAGAAGGTCAAGGTTATACTCGAGCTTGAGCCACCCACGAATCTAAGAGAGCTGCGAGCATTCCTGGGTCATGTGGGCTACTACCGAAGATTCATACACCTGTATGCAATACTGGCGGCGGACCTGACCAAGTTGTTGAAGAAGGACGAGCCTTATGCCTGGGGTGCGAACCAGCAGTCAGCATTTGAGGCTCTTAAAGCGAAACTCACGACTGCTCCCGTGCTAAGGAGTCCAGACTGGAATCGACCATTCCATGTTTACGTTGACACATCTGCATTCGCCATCGGTGTAGTACTGAGTCAAAAGGATGACAACAAAAAGGACTACCCGATCTATTTCGCGAGCCGACAGCTGTCTCTAGCAGAGCGGAAGTACACCACGACGGAGAGAGAAGCGTTGGGGATAGAGTACTCCTGTAAAAAGTTCCGTCACTACCTAATCTGCTACAAGTTTGTGTTCCATGTGGACCACTACGCATTGCAACACCTAGTCAAGAAAGCCGACCTATCCGGTCGGATCGCCAGGTGGGTGTTGTTGCTACAAGAGTTCACCTACACAGTCCAGACCAGGAAAGGGGTGCACCACGCAAATGCGGATTACTTGTCCCGATTATGGACCCAGCCGACAGAGGAGGAATTGGTGGACGATTTTCCAGATGAGGAGTTATTTCAGTTGTCTGCGGGGCATGAGTCCCGCTATGCCGACCTGTATCGATATCTGCTAACCCTTTAGTGTCCCGTAGGCATGGATTTGGAACAGCGAACTGTCTTTATTCATAAGGCAGGCCCGTACCAACTCCAGCAGGGGGTTTTGTTCAAAAAGATGGCAGATGAGCGCTTATGCAGATGCCTGGAGGAATCAGAGGTACCAAGAATAGTGAGTGCGATGCATACAGAGGAGGCGGGTGGACACTATGCCACCAGGAACACGGTCACAAAGATTCTAAATGCGGGGTATTGGTGGCCAACCATGTTTAAGGATGTTCTTGATTACATCCGCAAGTGCGACAGTTGCCAGAGGACGGGGAGACCAACGCCTACAACACGCTGGCCCCTGACTCCCATCATGCCTCTAGCACCTTTCGAAAAGTGGGGCATTGACTTTGTAGGGCCGATACAACCAGTGACTAGAAGCACACGAAGGCGCTACATTCTGGTAGCAACGGACTACGCCACCAAAATGGTGGAGGCCAGGGCCACCAGAAGGGATGATGCTGCCACAGTGGCAACCTTCTTGTTTGAGTCGATTATCACACGCTACGGATGTCCCTTAGAGCTAGTCAGCGACCGGGGCACGCATTTTCTGAATCAGATCATCGAAGATCTGACACGGTATTTCCACATCAAGCACCGGAAGACTACTCCATACAATCCCAAGGCGAATGGACTGACGGAGAAGTCCAATGGTCTGCTGTGTAAAATACTACTCAAGGTCACGGTGAATCACGCTCACGACTGGGATACGAAGCTAGCAGCCGCTCTATGGGCGTACCGGACAGCTGAGAAGATCACGACCAAACAGACACCATACTTTCTGGTGTATGGGCAACACCCGATCCTCCCGATCGAGTTTGAAGTACCCACCCAACGAACGTTGGATTTGCAGAGGATGGGCACGGAGGAGAGTCAGCTGTACAGGTTACAGGAGGTCACGCTGCTAGATGAGAGGAGACGAGATGCCGAAGATCGCACCCGGAAAATCCAGCTCCGCCGGAAGGAGAGATACGATAAAAAGATCAAACCTGTACTCCTGCAGGCGGGTGATTTAGCATTGCTCTACGACAGGAGGCATGCCAGATTCCCAGGCAAACTGCACCTAAGATGGATGGGACCTTACAGGGTTGTCGAAGTCTTCTCGAATGGATCCATCCAACTTGCGGACCTGGCCGGCGATTTGTTAGGCACCCGAGTGAACGGGTGGCGGTTGAAGAAATACCACATGTGAGTGTTCGCGTGGGCGCTCACAATTGAGGAGGGGAGCATGTGGTACCCCACTTTTGGTAATTTTGAGGAAATTAAAACATTTTTGGAAAAAACTGTACCCAGGCAGCATTGTAAATAGCCTTCGGTACATCAAAACAGAGTGAATCCGGAAGATCGCGGGGATTCTCGAGGGATCTTGTAGAATCTAGGATTTGGGGTGCAGCAGTAAGGATGGGGACCACCCTCCCTGCGAGCTCTGCAGTTAGGATCCCTGCGACGCAAGGCGCAAAACCCGCCTTCGGAGGTTGCATCCGCGGCGGTAGGGAAATCCTTCATAATTAGGTCAATCCTCGGGCGCCTTGACCGAGTTAGGGTCTCGTTGGAAAGAGCTCGACGCACTGATTCCAACGAGTCCAAGAACGCTTGGAACGGATGAGGACTTAGGGAGTTATCACTATTGGAAGATACGTAGACGTTCGCCTTCGGCGGAAGGAGTTCGCCACCGGCGGGAATTCCGCCTACGCGGAAGGGGGAATCAAGTTTTGTCCTATGCGCAGACGAAGGAAGTTCGCCTGTGCACAGGCGAAGTAGGGTTTGGGGAGGCGCGAAGTCCGCCTACGCACAGGTCGCCTGTGCACAGGCGCTTCGGCGTCGGCGGAAAATCCGCCTTGGGCCCTAGAAATGCGCCTTGTGAGGTAGAAAGTGTACGGCGCCTTCTGCGCCAGCGCGGCGCCGCAGACGAGCAAGGAGCCGCCAGAGTAATCAAATCCGTACGGACCATGCGGACGGGACGGGTGGATGCGCTCTTGGACGGACGGAGTGCGGCGGCGGAAGCGCCGACGAAGAGACAGGGAACGGACAGACTGGACGGAGACGGCTGACCACGGTCAACGCCTTCCGCGCCAGCGCGACGCCGCGCACGGAATTCGCCTGCGCACAGGCGAGCGCCTGTGCACAGGAGGATGAAGTTCCGCGCCGGCGGAGAATCCGCCGAGGAGTCTGCCTGCGCACAGGCAGGAGTTGAACTTTTGTCCGACATGCGGACACACGCGTCAAGGCAGAAGGGGATTGGCCGAGGGGCGGTACGAACAAGTGTACCGCGCAAGGCGGAAAACTCGCCTCCGGCGCTGCGCTCCCATGTCCGCGGGGTAATACGCTCGCGGAGTTCAAATCCGCCAATTCGAGCGTGAGAGTTTAATCGGCGACGGCGGAGCGTGAAGCCGCGCGTGAGAGCGGAGACCGTTCCAGCGTAGAGCCGGCGCGGCCATCAAGTGAGACGCCCTCCACGAGCAAGAGCCGATCATGACCTTCGACCGAGCGGCGGAGAGCGTCCCATTCTTGAATTCGCGATTCCAATCTCTTGTGCGCGCTGCGCGCGTCCATCTGCTGGCTGCTAAACATTCTCGACGTCGCCGCATTGGGGATTTCTTGGTGATTGAGGGAGAAGTGAGTGCGCGGGATTTGGAATTGAGGGCGATTAGAGTTTGCCGAGAGAGAAAGGAGCTCGGGCGGTGCGGAAGTAGAATGAGCGGGCGAGCGAATTCCAGGAACGCAATGACGAGACCGGGCAGATTGCGGATGGTGCCACTTTGCCTTCCACAGAACGGGCTACGCGCTTTCGAGGAGCGCTTAATAGCAAGAAAGCTCGATTTCTTGCTATGGGGATGGAACTACATCTGTGCGAATATGGTGCGCGAGTGGGCGCGAGTGGGCGCGACAGTCCAAGATTGGGCGCAGGCATTGGGAAGATGTGCCGGCATGCCAGGGCATCTCCTTTTCGACAGTGAGAGCATCAAGGTGACCAAGCAGGAAGAGGCGCAATTTGTGGAGCTATTCAAGACCGGGAGGTCTACCAAGAATGGGTACAGGACCCGTGATTACAAGGATCGATTTCGCCGGACTTTGTCTGCGGCGCTGATGCAATTACTGCAGCCACACCGCGCCTGCTACATCACATTGTGGCAGGTCTCTTTTGTGGAGTGCGTCATCGAGGGAACTCCAATTCACTGGGCGAGCATCCTGCACAGGGTGATGCGACAGCACGCTTTTGAGGAGAAGGGGGGAACTCTAAACCATCTCTCTCCTTTCCTCATCAATTTTTATCGACAGCAGAATTGTTTGACAGCGGCGGAGCTTGAGCATTTTCCGCCGTTGTCCGTCGACCATCCCGGGAAGTATGTGCGGGAGAATGAGGTCGACACTGATGCAGAGGAGTCACCGACTTCTACCCCATCAAGGCGGAGGGACGAAGGGAGAAACACTCCTGCAGCGCGAGTGCCGCGGAAGCGGCGATGGAGAGAAGAGTCCGAAGAGGAGCAGCATCAAGAACCCTCTGCTCCCATTCGACTGCGGCCGTTGTACGAGTCATACAGCCGGCCGAAGCAGAAGGCACGCAGACTGGTGTTACCAGCCAACAGTGCGGACACGGCGACGATTGCGACGGAGAAAGGAAGTGCGTCGCCAGAGAAGCATGAGGAAGCGCGGACGACCGCAGGAGCAACGGACCACGCTGCAGCCTCGACGGGCGAGAGGCCGCCTACGGGCCAAGGGCCTCCGGAGTTACCACGTGCGTTGCGGACAGGTGTTCCGTTTGCGCACAGACGAGACTCCGCGGACGGACGAGCCTCCGCGGATAGACGATCACAAGTGGACGTAGATCTACGCTTACGCGTGGGAAGGAGCAGTCCGCCTGTGCACAGGTCACCTCCACACGTGCCGCCTGTGCACAGGCAGGAATCACCCCCGTTCCAACGTAGGAAGGGGAAGGAGCCGGCGGAAGAGCCGCCTACGAGACACCGGCCCTCGGGGCCAGACCCTCCGGCGCACCACGCGCCGCAATTTGCGCCTTCGGCGCCAGGCCTTCGAGCCGAGGAGATACGAGCAGGGAGTGTGCGGAGGCCACACTATCGGCGGGTAATCCGCCGGTAGATGCGCCTTCGGCGGTAGGGCATCAGGGCCAAGGGACATCGGGCGAGCGGCCCCCGGCCATGTCGCCTTTGGCGATGGACGTCCGCGGCGCTACGCCTGCGGCGGACAAGGCGCCGGCATTTGCGCCTGCGCACAGGCCAAGCACAGCCCCCGCGGACCGATCAAGGGAGCAGCAACAGACGGAGGAGCGGAGTGACTGCCCGCGGGATGAAATTTCGATGCGCGATGCGCAATCAAACCCCGCGCAGCCACCCTCCGCTCGATCGCCTTCGGCGGCGGACGTCGGCGGCAGAGAGGACACGGTAGACGACCAACAAGCGAGCGGCGGGGATGCCGCACGGGCACATTTGCCTACCGCCTTAGACATTTTGGCGAAGAGCAGCGCGGCTGCAGCCGTGCCTTCGCAGGCAGCACACGTCGACGACGTGCAGCCCCACTCGGGTCAGTCGCCGACGCAATGAATGGCGACTGAAATTCTCCACTCGGATGATGACGACGGAGGCTCCACCGAAGAAATGTCAGGAGAAGAGGACACCGAGGAGGAGGAGGAGGAAATTGTTGGAGCGCCGGCGGCGGCGCTCTCTGAGCAGGTGATTCCGTTGCTGAGGTACTTGGATCACAAAGTCGATAAATACGCCGACCCACTTCAGCCGGGATCTTACATCGAGTTAGTGCGCAGGCGGACTCGCACTAAAGTCCACACCAGCAAGCTATTAGCTAGAGTGGACCAGGAGTTGAGGGAATTGAAGGAGAAGCATGAATGCTTGTGGGGTCAGTATAAACTTAATCAGAAATTCTACAAGTACTCCGAGAAGGTGAGGGATGGGAAACTGGAAGAGCTCACCAAGGAGCAGGTGAAGGTCACGGAAGCACTAATTTCTGAGCAGGCCCAGAATCGGATTTTGTCAGAGGAGCTCGTGCGACAGACGCGGTTGTTGGAACAGTGTCAGCTCGCACGGCAGGCGGATGAGGATGTAATCCGCAGGCTACAGTCAGAGTGTGGCGAATTGAGAGCGCAACGTGCTGAGGCCGAATCGCAATTAGTGATAGTTGAAGAGGATCGCAGGAAGGAGGCAGATCGCACAAAGGCGGAGACGGCGAGGCGTGTCGCCCACTGTCTCAAGGGCTACGCCCACTGGGAAGTGAAGGCGCAGGAGAAACTCACACTGCGTGAGTTTGAACTTCGCGCAGCCGGGTTGTTGTCAGGCGACAGTAGGAGTCGGCGGAAGGTAGCAAAGAAGCTCGATGCTTTTCTGTCGAAGGCGCAGGATACCATGTCCGCCCTCGAAGTGGAGGTGTCCGCGGCGTTGCAGCGATTGCGACTGCGCAGTCGAGCGGAAGATTGGCAGGGTAGGGAGTTAGTGCGCGGCAGTCCGCCGCGCAGGAGACGTAGCACAGGTTCCGCGGAGTGTAGTGTAGCGTGGTTCCGTGCAGGCGTGTAGCGTAGTGCAGTGTAGTGTTAGTTAGGACTTAGAAGGTATAAAATAGTTCCAGGCGTTTTGCCTGGGGTTCTTTCCCATCAGAAGTGCAGATCAGGAACCCATTTCCTTTGCGTGTTTGTGTCCTTGAGTTCTGTCACCATGCACGAGGAGTTACAACTTAGCGTTCCGCATTTTGTAGCTGAAGGCCTTCGGCCGAATGTTCAGAGCTAGTACATTGGTTAGAGACTTGAGTAGTTCGGATCTGCACCTGCGGGTGACTGCCGATGCTCAGAGCCAGTGACTAGTTAGATACTTGAACAGTTTCGCCCCTACACCTTCGAGTGTTTCTTTCTGATTGTACTCCTTTGGGATTTTTCCCCTGAATGCCAAAGTGAAGTTTTGTTACTTCGTGTAAGCCTTGGTTGTGAATTCAGGTTACGCTGCAGCAGGTGCCTTCAGGGTAACCCCTGTAGTATTTCTGGGAATGACAAGTGCCTGAGAATTCAAACTCTTCAATAGACTGTTGTTGTGTTACTGGAATGTTTCACAGTGAGTCCTTCAGTGCGGACCTGTGTTCTCTGCGCGTTTTGTGAGTTGAGAGTGTTGTTCACCGCGTATGAGTGACTTCGATCCGAAGTAGGCAGTCCAAACCGGGTTTCCTACGCTAGCAGCAAGCTAGCGGAAGTGTTGTAAAAGCCGGAGTTGGGAGTCACTACCCGTAGCTTCGCTGAGTGTACTCTCGAGAGACTATTCCCCCCCTGAAATATTGAGTAGAGGTCCTAACGGATCTCTGGGTTGTGTTTCTGTAGTTTCAGGTGTGTGTGTGTGTGTGTTACGCTGCACTGTGCGACCTCCGAGTGCGCTCCGAGTGGACACTTGCAGTATTTCTGGGAGTGACAGTCGCCTGAGAATTCAAACTCCTCAATAGTCTGTTAAAACGTGACACTTTGTACCCTGTGTGTTCCTCTGTCCCTGTGGGTTCGACCTTTCTACCACTATATTGCAGTTTTAGCCTTTAGTGGGTTATTACAGCCCTTGCATGCTTGAATTCACGTCTCCGCACTGCGCGCATTCGCATGCGTGAATGTTGAATTCTCCCGCAACCACCGTCTTCCGGACTCGAGTTCGCCGCAGTGTATACGTCGGCTATGTTGTCTTTTCCTAACCCGACCATCACCGGAGGCGTGTCGCCGCTGGCGTGTTCCTTATCCGTCGGCGCCTTGCTGGAGGCGCACATTCAGTCAGTGCGAATTACGCCGGCGCGTATTCGTACCACTTGTTTTGTCCGTTCTGCCTCGTCTATTGCTGTCGGCGCATATCCCGCCGGCGCAAGTCATGCTAGCGCAAATCATGCCAGCGCATCCGCCTATCAGCGCCACGTCGGAGGTGTACATCCGGCCGGCGCTTTTCTTCCGTTGCGCAGCCGCCAAAGGCGCTTCCGGCTCTGAGTTGATTTCCTCCCATGAGCGCGTGATTCCGCCGAAGGCGCATCGCCGAAGGCGTACGAGAGTCCTTTCCGACTGTGAACCCTAGCGCGAACGGCGCATGTCCGGCTACGAGTTTTCCGACGCTCATAACTTCTTTGTCCCTGATCCATCTCCGACGCTCTTGGGCTCGTTAGGACGAGCGCCCCAAGCTCTTTCTAATGCAACTTCAACGAACTGGAACTACCGTGTATTCCGATCGTTATGAAGGTTTCCCTTTCCGCGCTAGGGGCGCATCGCCGAAGGCGCACTCATGGTCGGAAGCTTTCAGAGGCCCGTGCCGATCTTCTGACGTTTTTAGCAAAATCTCCTCCGGAGGTGTTTGCGCCAGAAGCGTAGCTTCCTTAAACGCTGGAAGCGCGTGAGTAGAGACACCTCAGAAAAGGAGCTTTTGCCGAAGGCGCCGAAGACATTTGGCGCTGGTACATCCGACTTCGCGATTCTTCGTGACCTCGTGACGATCTCCTCAATCCACTCTGTTTAACGTACCCTTTTCTAACTACAGACACTGCTTCGGTACTTGTTTTCTAAAATTGTTTAAATTCTGCAAAAAAAACAAAAAGTGTGTTACCACATCAAGACGCCTTGAACTATTTTATACCTTCTAAGTCCTAACTAACATTGCACTGCACTACGCTACACGCCTTCACGGAACCACGCTACACTACACTCCGCGGAACCTGTGCTACATCTCGTGCGCGACGGACAGCCGCGCACTAACTCCCTACCCTGCCAGTCTTCCGCTCGACTGCGCAGTCCTAACCGCTGCAACGCCGCGGACACCTCCACCTCGAGGGTGGACATGGTATCCCGCGCCTTTGACAGAAAAGTGTCTAACTTCTTCGCCACCTTCCGCCGACTCCTGCTGTCACCTGCCAACAACCCCGCCACAAACGCGTCTGTCGCACGAGCTCCTCTGACAGAATCTGATTCTGAGTTCTCTCAGACATCAAATCTGTCGTGGTCTTCACCACATCCCTGGTGAGCTCTTCCAGTCTCTCCTTCTTCATCCTGTCGAGGGTGTGCGATTTTCTCACAAGGTTGTACTGACCCCACAAACAGGCATGCTTCTCCCTCAAGTCCTTCAACTCCCGGTCCGTCCTAGCTAGTAGCTTGCTAGTGTGGACTTTAGTGCGAGTCCGCCTGCGCACTAATTCGATGTAGGATCCCGGCTATAGTGGATCAGCGTATTTATCAAATTTGCGATCCAAGTACTTCAGCAACGGTATCACCTGCTCAGAGAGCGCCGCCGCCGACGCTCCAACAATTTCCTCCTCCTCCTCCTCGGTATCCCCTGCTCCCGACATTGCTTTTGTGGAGCCTCCGTCGTCATCATCCGAGTTAAGGATTTCAGTCGCCATTGATTGCGTTAGCGACTGACCCGAGTGGGGCTGCACGTCTGTGGTAACACACTTTTTGTTTTTTTGCAGAATTTAAACAATTTTAGAAAACTAGTACCGAGGCAGTGTCTGTAGTTAGAAAAGGGTATGTTAAATAGAGTGGATTGAGGAGATCGTCACGAGGTCACGAAGACTCGCGAAGTCGGATGTACCAGCGCCAAATGTCTTCGGCGCCTTCGGCAAAAGCTCCTTTTCTGAGGTGTCTCTACTCACGCGCTCCCAGCGTTTAAGGAAGCTACGCTTCCGGCGCAGACACCTCCGGAGGAGATTTTGCTAAAGACGTCAGAAGAACGGCACGGACCTCTGAAAGCTTCCGACCATGAGTGCGCCTTCGGCGATGCGCCGCTAGCGCGGAAAGGGAAACCTTCATAACGATCGGAATACACAGTAGTTCCAATTGATTAAAGTTGCATTGGAAAGAGCTCGAGACGCTCGTCCTAACGAGCCCAAGAGCGTCGGAGATGGATCAGGGACGAAGAAGTTATGAGCGTCGGAAAACTCGTAGCCGGACATGCGCCGTTCGCGCTAGGGTTCATAGTCGGAAAGGACTCCCGTACGCCTTCGGCGATGCGCCTTCGGCGGAATCACGCGCTCATGGGAGGAAATCAACTCAGAGTCGGAAGCGCCTTTGGCGGCTGCGCAACGGAAGAAAAGCGCCGGCCGGATGTACGCCTCCGACGTGGCGTTGGCATGATTTGCGCTGGCATGACTTGCGCCGGCGGGATATGCGCCGTCAGCAATGGACGAGGCAGAACGGACAAAACAAGCGGTACGAATACGCGCCGGCGTAATTCGCGCCGACTGGATGTGCGCCTCCAGCAAGGCGCCGACAGATAAGGAACACGCCAGCGGCGACACGCCTCCGGTGATGGTCGGGTTAGGAAAAGACAACATAGCCGACGTATACACTGCGGCGAACTCGAGTTCGGAAGAAGATGGACGGACTGACAGTCGGCCGACTACGAGTCGGGCGACTGAAGGTCGACAAACGGAAGGAAGGCCGACGGAGCGGCGCGTTGAACCGGACAGCAGGCCGGAAGCAGAAGAGAGTTTGGCTGACGAGCCAGCAACCCTCAGAGGGTCGTCTTCGGCGGAAGGCACTTCTGGGAAAACGCCGCCAGCAAGCAAGCCAAGTGGAGTGAAGACGCGCAGGGTGTATCCGACTGCCAGTCGGACAACTGCTAGTCGGCCGACTGCGAGTCAGTCAACAGAGAGTCGGCCAGATTCGCCGACTGCGAGGCGGTGTGGTAACACACTTTTTGTTTTTTTTGCAGAATTTAAACAATTTTAGAAAACTAGTACCGAAGCAGTGTTTGTAGTCAGAAAAGGGTACGTTAAATAGATTGGATTGATGAGATCGTCACGAGGTCACGAAGAATCGCGTAGTCGGATGTACCAACGCCAATGTCTTCGGCGCCTTCGGCAAAAGCTCCTTTTCTGAGGTGTCTCTACTCACGCGCTTCCCGCGTCTAAGGAAGCTACACTTCCGGCGCAGACACCCCTGGAGGAGGTTTTGCTAAAGACGTCAGAAGAAGGGCCCGGACCTCTGAAGGCGTCCGACCATGAGTGCGCCTTCGGCGATGCGCCGCTAGCGCGGAAAGGGAAAACCTTCATAACGATCGGAATACGCGGTAGATCCAGTTGGTTGAAGTTGCATTAGAAAGAGCTCGGGACGCTTGTTCTAACGAGCCCAAGAGCGTCGGAGATGGATCAGGGACGGAGAAGTTATGAGCGTCAGAAAACTCGTAGCCGGACATGCGCCGTTCGCGCTAGGGTTCACAGCCGGAAAGGACTCCCGTACGCCCTCGGCGATGCGCCTTCGGCGGAATCGCGCGCTCATGGGAGGAAACCAACTCAGAGTCGGAAGCGCCTTTGGCGGCTGCTCATGGAAGGAAAGCGCCGGTCGGATGTACGCCTCCGACGTGGCGCTGATGGCCGGATGCGCTGGCATGATTTGCGCTGGCGGATATGCGCCGTCAGCAATGGACGAGGCATAAAGGACAAAATAAGCGGTACGAATACGCGCCGGCGTAATTCACGCCGACTGGATGTGCGCCTCCAACAAGGCGCCGATGGATAAGGAACACGCCATCGGCGACACGCCTCCGGCTCTGGCCCCAGCAAGAGCAGCAGAAGAACGTCTTAGTGAGCGCATTCCGCGAAAGCGGAAGTGGGATGAGAGACCTGAGGACAAGCAGCCGGAAGTGCCAGGTGCGCCGACTCGTGGTCGGCCCACCCACGAGCCTCACAGTCGACCAAAACAGAGGGCACGCAAAATGCCAACTAGTACTGAGGAGACCGGGCGTACTCCGGTCCGGCGGAATCCCACGTAGGAGGAGATAATCGCGCAGGGAAGTCGACAAATACCTCTGCGCAGAAGGCACCAATGCCTTCGGAAGGAGATGGACGGACTGACAGTCGGCCGACTACGAGTCGGGCGACTGAAGGTCGACAAGCGGAAGGAAGGCCAACTGAGCGGCGCGTTGAACCGGACAGCAGGCCGGAAGCAGAAGAGAGTTTGGCTGACGAGCCAACAACCCTCAGAAGGTCGTCTTCGGCGGAAGGCACTTCTGGGAAAACGCCACCAGCAAGCAGGCCAAGTGGAGTGAAGACGCGCAGGGTGTATCCGACTCCCAGTCGGACAACTGCTGGTCGGCCGACTGCGAGTCGGTCAACAGAGAGTCGGCCGGATTCGGCGACCAGTGTGCGGACACCTTCGGCGGACGCACAGTCAGCGAAGACACCTTCCGCGCAGATTGCGCCGGAAGGGCAGGCAGCAGAAGCGGGCGGTGCAAAGGTGACAAGAGTCACTGCGGCGTCGACCCCTTCGGAAACCGAAGATCGAGCCGGAACAGGGGCTCAAGCAGTGGGATCCCCCACTGCCCTGGATATTTTAGCAGGCAGTGGAGCAGCAGTCGCAGCGGAAGCTGTTGCGCGCCACAGTTCCAGGGAGTCGCCAAGGGATTCAGTGGCGACTGAAATCCTCGAAACTGAGGATGAGACGAGCTCGGAAGAGCAGGAAGCGGATTCTGTGCAGAAAACGCCAACAGGGGTGTTGTGCGAGCAGATAGTCCCTCTCCGGCGATATCTGGATCGCAAGACATCCAAGTACTCGGGTACTGGAAAACCGCAGTCTTATGTGGAGACTATCAAGCGAAGGACGAGGAGCAAGGTGGCCACTTGGGCCTCTAGGTGCCAAGTATATGTGGAAAGGAACACCGCCCTCCGACAACACCTGGCGGTCACACAGAAGCTATATCAAGCCTTGCAGCAGCAGAGGGAGGATGCGGCGACGAAAAGCCAGGCGGAGGCCGAGCTAATACGGGCAAAGATCGAGTCAGAATTGCAGGAAGAGCGGAGACAAAACCGCATCCTAGCAGCAGAGCTTGCGCGCCAGACGCGCGCCTTGGAAGAAAGTCAAAGAGCCCGCAAGGAGGATGAGGAGTTGTTGCGCAACTTGCAATCCGAGTGCTCGGATTTGAGGGCGCAGCGTGCGGAAGCAGAAATGCAGCTGGCGGAGGTAGAAAGCAGCTGTAGGGCGCGAGAAGAGTTGGCGACGCGGGTGACTCACTGCCTAAAAGGATACGCCCATTGGGAGGTGGCAGCTCAAGAGAGGATCACACTCAGGGAGTTCGAGCTTCGGGCGGCGGCATTGACGGAGGGTGACAGTCGGAGTCGGCGGCGAGTAGCGAGGAAATTAGAAACCTTCTTGTCGGGTGCGCGCGACACTATGGCGCACTTAGAGTCGGAAGTCATTGCAGCCCTCCGACGCCTGGGGTTGCGCAGCCGGTCGGAAGACTAGCAAGGTAGAGACAACGAGCGGAGCAGTCCGGCGCGCAGGAGGCGCAGCAACGGATCCGCCGAGTGCAGTAGTATAGTTTGGTTTCGCGCAGATGTTGCGAGGAGTAGATAGGATAGCGTAGTGTTAGTTAGGACCTTTGAGGGTATAAAGTAGATCAAGGCGTTTTGCCTTGGGACTCTTCCAGTTTCGGAAGTGCAGATCAGGAACTCACTTTCTTGGCGTGTTTGTGCATTTGGTCCTGGCACCACGTTGAGAAGCTGCAACATAGCGAAGTTACCGTATGTTGTAGTTGAAGGCCTTCGGCTGAATGTTCAGAGCTAGCACCCGGTTAGAGACTTGAGTAGTGCGGATCTGCACCTGCGGGTGATTTCTGATGCTAAGAGCCGGCTGCGAGTTAGATACTTGAACAGTTCCCCCCTACTCCTTCGAGTGACATATCCTGATTGTACTCCTACGGGAAGTTTCCCCTGAATGCCAATGTGAAGTTTTATTACTTCGTGTAAACCTTGGTTTGCAATTCAGGTTGTGTGTGTGTTATTGGATCGTGTCTCAGTTAAGTTCTCAGTCGGGTCTGCACTCCCTGCGTTTGGTGTGAGAGTCGAGGGTGACGTCCACGGCGTATGAAGAGGCTTCGTTCCGAAGTGGGAAGTCCAGTCCGGGTACCCTACGCTAGTTCCTGGCGGAAGGGCAGTAAAAGCCGGAGTGGGAGTCACTACTGTGGTACCCCACTTTTGGCAATTTTGAGGAAATTAAAACATTTTTGGAAAACTGTACCCTGGCAGCATTGTAAATAGCCTTCGGTACATCAAAACGGAGTGAATCCGGAAGATCGCGGGGATTCTCGAGGGATCTTGTAGAATCTAGGATTTGGGGTGCAGCAGTAAGGACAGGCACCACCCTCCCCGCGAGCTCTGCAGTTAGGATCCCTGCGACGCAAGGCGCAAAACCCGCCTTCGGAGGGTGCGTCCGCGGCGGTAGGGAAATCCTTCATAACTAGGTCAACCCTCGGGCGCCTTGACCGAGTTAGGGTCTCGTTGGAAAGAGCTCGACGCACTGATTCCAACGAGTCCAAGAACGCTTGGAACGGATGAGGACTTAGGGAGTTATCACTATTGGAAGATACGGAGACGGTCGCCTTCGGCGGAAGGAGTTCGCCACCGGCGGGAATTCCGCCTACGCGGAAGGGGGAATCAAGTTTTGTCCTATGCGCGTACGAAGGCGTTCGCCTGTGCACAGGCGAAGTAGGGTTTGGGGAGGCGCGAAGTCCGCCTACGCACAGGTCGCTTGTGCACAGGCGCTGCGGCGTCGGCGGAAAATCCGCCTTGGGCCCTAGAAATGCGCCTTGTGAGGTAGAAAGTGTACGGCGCCTTCTGCGCCAGCGTGGCGCCGCGGACGAGCAAGGAGCCGCCAGAGTAATCAAATCCGTACGGACCATGCGGACGGGACGGGTGGATGCGCTCTTGGACGGACGGAGTTGCGGCGGCGGAAGCGCCGACGAAGAGACAAGGAACGGACAGACTGGACGGAGACGGCTGACCACGGTCAACGCCTTCCGCGCCAGCGCGACGCCGCGCACGGAATTCGCCTGCGCACAGGCGAGCGCCTGTGCACAGGAGGATGAAGTTCCGCGCCGGCGGAGAATCCGCCGAGGAGTCTGCCTGCGCACAGGCAGGAGTTGAACTTTTGTCCGACATGCGGACACACGCGTCAAGGCAGAAGGGGATTGGCCGAGGGGCGGTACGAACAAGTGTACCGCGCAAGGCGGAAAACTCGCCTTCGGCGCTACGCTCCCATGTCCGCGGGGTAATACGCTCGCGGAGTTCAAATCCGCCAATTCGAGCGTGAGAGTTTAATCGGCGACGGCGGAGCGTGAAGCCGCGCGTGAGAGCGGAGACCGTTCCAGCGTAGAGCCGGCGCGGCCATCAAGTGAGACGTCCTCCACGAGCAAGAGCCGACCATGACCTTCGACCGGGCGGCGGAGAGCGTCCCATTCTTGAATTCGCGATTCCAATCTCTTGTGCGCGCTGCGCGCATCCATCTGCTGGCTGCTAAACATTCTCGACGTCGCCGCACAGGGGATTTCTTGGTGATTGAGGGAGAAGTGAGTGCGCGGGATTTGGAATTGAGGGCGATTAGAGTTTGCCGAGAGAGAGAGGAGCTCGGGCGGTGCGGAAGTAGAATGAGCGGGCGAGCGAACTCCAGGAACGCAATGACGAGACCGGGCAGATTGCGGATGGTGCCACTTTGCCTACCACAGAACGGGCTACGCGCTTTCGAGGAGCGCTTAATAGCAAGAAAGCTCGATTTCTTGCTATGGGGATGGAACTACATCTGTGCGAATATGGTGCGCGAGTGGCTAGAGCCACAGGGACCACCCTCGCGCGGATTGCGTCCGCATGTTGATCGGTGGACAGTCCAAGATTGGGCGCAGGCATTGGGAAGATGTGCCGGCATGCCAGGGCATCTCCTTTTCGACAGTGAGAGCATCAAGGTGACCAAGCAGGAAGAGGCGCAATTTGTGGAGCTGTTCAAGACCGGGAGGTCTACCAAGAATGGGTACAGGACCCGTGATTACAAGGATCGATTTCGCCGGACTTTGTCCGCGGCGCTGATGCAATTACTGCAGCCACACCGCGCCTGCTACATCACATTGTGGCAGGTCTCTTTTGTGGAGTGCGTCATCGAGGGAACTCCAATTCACTGGGCGAGCATCCTGCACAGGGTGATGCGACAGCACGCTTTTGAGGAGAAGGGGGGAACTCTAAACCATCTCTCTCCTTTCCTCATCAATTTTTATCGACAGCGGAATTGTTTGACAGCGGCGGAGCTTGAGCATTTTCCGCCGTTGTCCGTCGACCATCCCGGGAAGTATGTACGGGAGAATGAGGTCGACACTGATGCAGAGGAGTCACCGACTTCTACCCCATCAAGGCGGAGGGACGAAGGGAGAAACACTCCTGCAGCACGAGTGCCGCGGAAGCGGCGATGGAGAGAAGAGTCCGAAGAGGAGCAGCATCAAGAACCCTCTGCTCCCATTCGACCGCGGCCGTTGTACGAGTCATACAGCCGGCCGAAGCAGAAGGCACGCAGACTGGTGTTACCAGCCAACAGTGCGGACACGGCGACGATTGCGACGGAGAAAGGAAGTGCGTCGCCAGAGAAGCATGAGGAAGCGCGGACGACCGCAGGAGCAACGGACCACGCTGCAGCCTCGACGGGAGAGAGGCCGCCTACGGGCCAAGGGCCTCCGGAGTTACCACGTGCGTTGCGGACAGATGTTCCGTTTGCGCACAGACGAGACTCCGCGAACGGACGAGCCTCCGCGGACAGGCGATCACAAGTGGACGTAGATCTACGCTTACGCGTGGGAAGGAGCAGTCCGCCTGTGCACAGGTCACCTCCACACGTGCCGCCTGTGCACAGGCAGGAATCACCCCCGTTCCAACGTAGGAAGGGGAAGGAGCCGGCGGAAGAGCCGCCTACGAGACACCGGCCCTCGGGGCCAGACCCTCCGGCGCACCACGCGCCGCAATTTGCGCCTTCGGCGCCAGGGCCTTCGAGCCGCGGAGATACGAGCAGGGAGTGTACGGAGACCGCACCATCGACGGGTAGTCCGCCGATAGATACGCCTTCGGCGGTAGGGCCTGTAGGCCAAGGGACATCGGGCGAGCGGCCCCCGGCCATGTCGCCTTTGGCGATGGATGTCCGCGGCGCTACGCCTGCGGCGGACAAGGCGCCGGCATTTGCGCCTGCGCACAGGCCAAGCACAGCCCCCACGGACCGATCAAGGGAGCAGCAACAGACGGTGGAGCGGAGTGACTGTCCGCGGGATGAAATTTCGATGCGCGATGCGCAAACAAACCCCGCGCAGCCACCCTTCGCTCGATCGCCTTCGACGGCGGGCGTCGGCGGCAGAGAGGACACGGTAGACGACCAACAAGCAAGCGGCGGAGATGCCGCACGGGCACATTCGCCTACCGCCTTAGACATTTTGGCGAAGAGCAGCGAGGCTGCAGCCGTGCCTTCGCAGGCAGCACACGTCGACGACGTGCAGCCCCACTCGGGTCAGTCGCCGATGCAATCAATGGCGACTGAAATTCTCCACTCGGATGATGACGACGGAGGCTCCACCGAAGAAATGTCAGGAGCAGAGGACACCGAGGAGGAGGAGGAGGAAATTGTTGGAGCGCCGGCGGCGGCGCTCTTTGAGCAGGTGATTCCGTTGCTGAGGTACTTGGATCGCAAGGTCGATAAATACGCCGACCCACTTCAGCCGGGATCTTACATCGAGTTAGTGCGCAGGCGGACTCGCACTAAAGTCCACACCAGCAAGCTATTAGCTAGAGTGGACCAGGAGTTGAGGGAATTGAAGGAGAAGCATGCATGCTTGTGGGGTCAGTATAAACTTAATCAGAAATTCTACAAGTACTCCGAGAAGGTGAGGGATGAGAAACTGGACGAGCTCACCAAGGAGCAGGTGAAGGTCAAGGAAGCACTAATTGCTGAGCAGGCCCAGAATCGGATTTTGTCAGAGGAGCTCGTGCGACAGACGCGGTTGTTGGAACAATGTCAGCTCGCACGACAGGCGGATGAGGAGTTAATCCGCAGGTTACAGTCAGAGTGTGGCGAATTGAGAGCGCAACGTGCTGAGGCCGAATCGCAATTAGTGATAATTGAAGAGGATCGCAGGAAGGAGGCAGATCGCACGAAGGTGGAGACGGCGAGGCGTGTCGCCCACTGTCTCAAGGGCTACGCCCACTGGGAAGTGAAGGCGCAGGAGAAACTCACACTGCGTGAGTTTGAACTTCGCGCAGCCGGGTTGTTGTCAAGCGACAGTAGGAGTCGGCGGAAGGTAGCAAAGAAGCTCGATGCTTTTCTGTCCAGGCGCAGGATACTATGTCCGCCCTCGAAGTGGAGGTGTCTGCGGCGTTGCAGCGTTTGGGACTGCGCAGTCGAGCGGAAGACTGGCAGGGTAGGGAGTTAGTGCGCGGCAGTCCGCCGCGCAGGAGACGTAGCACAGGTTCCGCGGAGTGTAGTGTAGCGTGGTTCCGTGCAGGCGTGTAGCGTAGTGCAGTGTAGTGTTAGGTAGGACTTCGAAGGTATAAAATAGTTCCAGGCGTTTTGCCTGGGGTTCTTTCCCATCAGAAGTGCAGATCAGGAACCCATTTCCTTTGCGTGTTTGTGTCTTTGAGTTCTGTCACCACGCACGAGGAGTTACAACTTAGCGTTCCGCATTTTGTAGCTGAAGGCCTTCGGCCGAATGTTCAGAGCTAGTACATTGGTTAGAGACTTGAGTAGTTCGGATCTGCACCTGCGGGTGACTGCCGATGCTCAGAGCCAGTGACTAGTTAGATACTTGAACAGTTTCGCCCCTACACCTTCGAGTGTTTCTTTCTGATTGTACTCCCTTGGGATTTTTCCCCTGAATGCCAAAGTGAAGTTTTGCTACTTCGTGTAAGCCTTGGTTGTAAATTCAGGTTACGCTGCAGCAGGTGCCTTGAGGGTAACCCCTGTAGTAGTTCTGGGAATGACAAGTGCCTGAGAATTCAAACTCTTCAATAGACTGTTGTTGTGTTACTGGAATGTTTCTCAGTGAGTCCTTCAGTGCGGACCTGTGTTCTCTACGCGTTTTGTGAGTTGAGAGTGTTGTTCACCGCGTCTGAGTGACTTCGATCCGAAGTAGGCAGTTCAAACCGGGTTTCCTACACTAGCAGCAAGCTAGTGGAAGTGTTGTAAAAGCCGGAGTTGGAAGTCACTACCCGCAGCTTCGCTGAGTGTACTCTTGAGAGACTTTCCCCCTGAAATCTTGAAGTAGAGGTCCTAACGGATCTCTGGGTTGTGTTTCTGTAGTTTCAGGTGTGTGTGTGTGTGTTACGCTGCACTGTGCGACCTCCGAGTGCGCTCCGAGTGGACACTTGCAGTATTTCTGGGAGTGACAGTCGCCTGAGAATTCAAACTCCTCAATAGTCTGTTAAAACGTGACACTTTGTACCCTGTGTGTTCCTCTGTCCCTGTGGGTTCGACCTTTCTACCACTATATTGCAGTTTTAGCCTTTAGTGGGTTATTACATAAGAAGCCGACAACTTCTTTTTGGCGCCGCTGCCGGGGACAGTTGCGTCAACACCGGGGTTTTTACGAGCAGCCATGCTCAGTGAATGTCGACGGGAGCTAGCGGGAGCAACCTAAGTGCTAGAGCTGTCCGCAGGTTCCGACGAGATTCAGAGAAGGCCGTGGAAGAGACACGGCGTCAAAACAAGAAAACACCAAAAAGAGTACCTAAGCCTAGTTCGGCCGACATCCTTGGGGAACCTACCCCCGGCGACTCGGAACCAAACTTGGTGCTTACAGTTCTACTAGATATTCCTTGCACGGACCCTCCTCGTGATTTAGAAACGACCGCCCGAGAACCGTCGACAGACACACCGATGGCGGACGGACAAGCCAATGTGCGGCTACCTCAGCCGATCACTAAACATTCCTACCCATAGTATAAAGGGAGTGGGGATGACGACGATGCAGATTCATACATTAAGTTGTTCGAATCGGTGTCTATTGCCAATCGCGAGATAGCAGACGACGACCGACTAAGGATCTTTCCAAGCCTTCTGCGGAAGAAAGCGAGGAGTTGGTACAATCACGAGAGCATCGATCCGACTGGGTTGACAACATGGGCCCAGTTGAAGGAAAAGTTCCTTCGCCGCTTCCGTGAGCTCGGCTACGACAGTCGGATATTGACAAAGTTACGTAATTTGCAGCGAGAGAAGAAGGAGAGTCTGCGTGACTACACTGAGAGATTTCTGGACCTCCTTGACAGAATACCGAAAACAGGACCAGGGTCCCCTTTCTCGGTACAACAAGCTGTGGATTGGTACGTGACCGGTTTAACTCGGGAGATGGAGACTTTTTGCCGACGCAGCAAGTGCGACACTATTGAGGATGTGATTGCATCGGCAGAAGCCTTCGAAACTTCCACTCTCAACCGAAGAGGGAGAGAGAGACGGGAGTCAAAGGAGCGAAAACCGAAGGGAGGGCGAAGACGACGTAGAGGTATAACTCCGTCATCGGAAGAATCGTCTTCGGACGAGAACCGTTCCTCATCCGAAGAAGAGGAAACCTCATCGTCGGAGGAGGAGAAGAAGAGGAAGAAGCATGGGGCAGCGAAGAAGAAGGGCACCCGACGAGTGACTACGGACAGAGCGCCGGGAGACATAGCCTCGAAGATGGAGACCCTTGTGAAGGACTTCGCCGACCTCAAGGTTCAAGTGGTAGGCGGGCATGATCGCCGAAAATCACCCGGGAGAGTGCGAGCGAACTTATGGTGTACTACGTGCGGAGCGGTGGGACATGCAAACACCGAGTGCCTTACCACCCGTCCGTCATATCCAGTCAACGCAGTAGAGTGGGCACAACCGTACTATGGAGAGCACCCCCAGTATTATGGAGAGGCTAGCGAAGAAACAGCCTACGCCGTCCAGTCGGTTCCCACCCCCACTGCAGTTTCAGCAATGCAAGTCCCACGATATCATCCGGTGGATCGGGCCACTACAGTACCCGTGAGGCGGAGAGCACCTCCAGGGACGTTTGACCCACCGCCACCGCGAGCTTGTTATAATTGCGGGGAAGTTGGACACTTCTCACCGCAGTGTCCCCATCCAAAAAGGCGAAACGATTATGTTCCGACATGTAGTAATTGCAAGAAGACCGGGCATACTGCGCCAGAGTGTGATCAGCCACCAGTTCCTCGGCCAGCGGTACGATTTGTGAACCCTCCTGTCAAGGAGGACGTCCAAGTTAACCAGGTCGAAGTAGGTTCAGACGGGGATGACGAAGACGAAGAATGGCCGGCGGAAGAGGTTATGTGCGCACGGGTCGAAACTCGTAGTTCCAAGAAATCGAAGGAGCAAGAGCGTGACACTCGTAAGCACGAACGGAGAACCGACGACCGGGCGGGAAAAGGGAAGGAGAAGGCATCCAGCAAGTCCGACTTGCGACCTGCACGGAAGTCTTCGGTTACGCGAGAGGCACCAGCAGTGCGCCCCCAGACAGCAGTCGAGGATGAGCCAGTACGCTTGCTGAAACGGGACTATGCTCCGGATATCCGCAACGAGGTAACCAACCTGTTGAAGGAAGCGATCCGCACTCAAAAGGACCCACCGCGGCCAGACTTGCCATCCTTCCTTGGGGCGAAGTTGGCAGCCACCGTGGAACCTCGCAGAGCGTCGCCGCCGACCCCGGCGACCCAACGCGCCCACTATGACTTGGTCGAAGATCTTGGGAGTCGGAAAGCGAACATCACGTTCAAGCAGCTCCTGGAGGACAACAAGACGTATCGAAGAATGTTGATGCTTTCGCTACGACGTCCGCGGAAGCCGCGCGCATCCACATCCTCTCAAGTATATCAAGTGGAGAGCGAAGACCAAGGGCCACCCGAGATCGATGTGGAAATAGCAGGGTGTTGTGTACGCAGGGTACCAATCGACTCTAGATCAGGAGTCAACATAATGACGGAGGATACCGCGAGAGCCTTGGGGTTCAGTCAATACGAACCCTCGAAGCGTGTGTTGAGATTAGCGGATCAGACGCGGAGAATGCCTGCAGGTATGCTGCGCAATGTCAAAACAATCATCGGTGGTGCGGACTTTCGGTTGACGTATATCATCCTTCAACCGATGATGAAGCAGGGCTATGACGTTCTGCTCGGTCGACCATGGCTATATGGCGCACAAGTCAGATGTGATTGGCGAAGGCATCGCCTTAAGTTTCCCCATCCTTCGGAACCGACCAAGACCATTACGGTGCCCTGGAATAGGGTCAGACACGAAGGAGAGACCCCATCGACAAGTGCAGGTTACACATCGGGCGGGGACAGTGAGTCGACCGCGCGATCGGATTCCAGCGGTACCGAATCCGATTATTTCGTGGGATTCGTTGCCTGCTGTTCGGTGGGAGAAGAAGAAGAGCCGGAAGCTATTCCGCCGGAAGACGAATAGCAATTAACGGTGGGACTGGGAAGGAGTGAGACGAGTCACACCGAGGGCATTGTCGACCCTAGTGACTGTCACGAAGTACAACTCAGTCCCGACAAGTGCTTGAAGGTATCAAGCACAGTGAGAGGAGACGAGCTAAGGAAAGTACAGGCATTCCTTAGCCATTATGTCGACGTCTTCGCCTGGAAGATCGAAGACATGAAGGGGATACCTGCACGGTATGGGGAGCACCGTATCGATTTACTGGACGACTCAGTACCCATACGACAGCGCCAGTATCGCCTCAACCCAAAATACTCCTTGCTAGTTAAGGAGGAGATAGATAAGTACTTGAGTGCTGGTATTATTTACCCAGTGCTCAGCAGTGAATGGGTGTCGCCGATTGTTATCGTACCCAAGAAGTTGACGGGTAAGATACGAGTGTGTCAGGATTTCCGGAAGTTGAATGCAGCAACACGCAAGGATCATCACCCGTTGCCGTTCACGGATGCCATTCTAGACCATGTCGCAGGACATGAATGCTATAGCTTCCTGGACGGGTTCTCAGGTTACAATCAGGTGTCTATCCGGGAACAGGACAAGGATAAAACTACGTTCACAACCGACTGGGGAACTTACGCATACCACAAGATGCCCTTCGGTCTGTGCAACGCGCCTGCCACCTTTCAACGGATGATGACCAATATCTTCCAGGAACAACTGAGGAAGTTCCTGGAAATATTCATAGATGACTTCTATGTCTTTGGGAAGCGGTCTGAACACCTAAGTCACTTGAAGCAGACCTTCGATAAATGTAGAGAGAGCAGTTTATCGCTGCATCCCGAGAAGTGCTTTTTCTTTATGACTAGTGGGATCTTGTTGGGTCATCGGGTCTCGGCAGACGGCATTGCGGTGGACATCGAGAAGGTCAAGGTTATACTCGAGCTTGAGCCACCCACGAATCTAAGAGAGCTGCGAGCATTCCTGGGTCATGTGGGCTACTACCGAAGATTCATACACCTGTATGCAATACTGGCGGCGGACCTGACCAAGTTGTTGAAGAAGGACGAGCCTTATGCCTGGGGTGCGAACCAGCAGTCAGCATTTGAGGCTCTTAAAGCGAAACTCACGACTGCTCCCGTGCTAAGGAGTCCAGACTGGAATCGACCATTCCATGTTTACGTTGACACATCTGCATTCGCCATCGGTGTAGTACTGAGTCAAAAGGATGACAACAAAAAGGACTACCCGATTTATTTCGCGAGCCGACAGCTGTCTCTAGCAGAGCGGAAGTACACCACGACGGAGAGAGAAGCGTTGGGGATGGTGTACTCCTGTAAAAAGTTCCGTCACTACCTAATCTGCTACGAGTTTGTGTTCCATGTGGACCACTACGCATTGCAACACCTAGTCAAGAAAGCCGACCTATCCGGTCGGATCGCCAGGTGGGTGTTGTAATAACCCACTAAAGGCTAAAACTGCAATATAGTGGTAGAAAGGTCGAACCCACAGGGACAGAGGAACACACAGGGTACAAAGTGTCACGTTTAACAGACTATTGATGAGTTTGAATTCTCAGGCGACTGTCACTCCCAGAAATACTGCAAGTGTCCACTCGGAGCGCACTCGGAGGTCGCACAGTGCAGCGTAACACACACACACACACACACACACACCTGAAACTACAGAAACACAACCTAGAGATCCGTTAGGACCTCTACTTCAAGATTTCAGGGGGAAAGTCTCTCAAGAGCACACTCGGCAAAGCTGCGGGCAGTGACTTCCAACTCCGGCTTTTACAACACTTCCACTAGCTTGCTGCTAGTGTAGGAAACCCGGTTTGGACTGCCTACTTCGGATCGAAGTCACTCATACGCGGTGAACAACACTCTCAACTCACAAAACGCGCAGAGAACACAGGTCCGCACTGAAGGACTCACTGTGAAACATTCCAGTAACACAACAACAGTCTATTGAAGAGTTTGAATTCTCAGGCACTTGTCATTCCCAGAAATACTACAGGGGTTACCCTCAAGGCACCTGCTGCAGCGTAACCTGAATTTACAACCAAGGCTTACACGAAGTAGCAAAACTTCACTTTGGCATTCAGGGGAAAAATCCCAACGGAGTACTATCAGAAAGAAACACTCGAAGGTGTAGGGGCGAAACTGTTCAAGTATCTAACTAGTCACTGGCTCTGAGCATCGGCAGTCACCCGCAGGTGCAGTTCCGAACTACTCAAGTCTCTAACCAATGTACTAGCTCTGAACATTCGGCCGCAGGCCTTCAGCTACAAAATGCGGAACGCTAAGTTGTAACTCCTCGTGCGTGGTGACAGAGCTCAAGGACACAAACACGCAAAGGAAATGGGTTCCTGATCTGCACTTCTGATGGGAAAGAACCCCAGGCAAAACGCCTGGAACTATTTTATACCTTCTAAGTCCTACCTAACACTACACTGCACTACGCTACACGCCTGCACGGAACCACGCTACACTACACTCCGCGGAACCTGTACTACGTCTCCTGCGCGGCCGACTGCCGCGCACTAACTCCCTACCCTGCCACTCTTCCGCTCGACTGCGCAGTCCCAACCGCTGCAACGCCGCGGACACCTCCTTCTCGAGGGCGGACATGGTATCCTGTGCCTTCGACAGAAAGGCCTCGAGCTTCTTCGCTACCTTCCGCCGACTCCTACTGTCGCCTCACAACAACCCGGCTGCGCGCAATTCAAACTCACGCAGTGTGAGTTTCTCCTGCGCCTTCACTTCCCAGTGGGCGTAGCCCTTGAGACAGTGGGCGACTCGCCTCGCCGTCTCCACCTTCGTGCGATCCGCCTCCTTCCTGCGATCCTCTTCAAACATCACTAATTGCGATTCGGCTTCAGCACGTTGCGCTCTCAATTCGCCACACTCTGACTGCAACCTGCGGATTAACTCTTCATTCACCTGCCGTGCGAGCTGACATTGTTCCAACAACCTCGTCTGTCGCACGAGCTCCTCTGACAAAATCCGATTCTGGGCCTGCTCAGAGTTGAGTGCTTCCTTGACCTTCACCTGCTCCTTGGTGAGCTCGCCCAGTTTTTCATCCTTCATCTTCTCGGTGTGCTTGTAGAACTTCTGATTAAGCTTGTACTGTCCCCACAAGCACTCATGCTTCTCCTTCAAGTCCCTCAACTCCTGGTCCACTCTAGCTAATAGCTTGCTGGTGTGGACTTTAGTGCGAGTCCGCCTGCGCACTAACTCGATGTAAGATCCCGGCTGGAGTGGGTTGGCGTATTTATCGACCTTGCGATCCAAGTACCGCAGCAACGGAATCACCTGCCCAGAGAGCGCCGCCGCCGGCGCTCCAACAATTTCCTCCTCCTCCTCCTCGGTGTCTTCTGCTCCTGACATTTCTTCCATGGAGCCTCCGTCGTCATCATCCGAGTGGAGAATTTCAGTCGCCATTGATTGCGTCGGCGACTGCCCCGAGTGGGGCTGCACGTCCTCGACGTGTGCTGCCTGCAAAGGCACGGCTGCAGCCTCGCTGCTCGTCGCCAAAATGTCTAAGGCGGAAGGCGAATGTATCCGAGCGGCATCCCCGTCGCTCGCTGGTTGATTGCCTACCGCATTCTCTCTGTCGCCGTCGTCCGTCGCCGAAGGCGATTGAGCGGAGGGTGGCTGCGCGGGGTTGGATTGCGCATCGCGCATCAAGATTTCATCCCGCGGACAGTCACTCCGCTCTTCCGTCTGCTGCTCCCTTGATCGGTCCGTGGGGGCTGTGCCCGGCCCGTGCGCAGGCGCATTTGCCGGCGCCTTGTCCGCCGCAGGCGTAGCGCCGCGGACATCTATCGCCGAAGGCGACATGGCCGGGGGCCGCACGCCCGATGTTCCTTGGCCTATAGGCCCTACCGCCGAAGGCGCATCTATCGGCGGACTTCCCGCCGATGGTGCGGCCTCCGCACGCTCTCTGCTCGTATCTCCTCGGCTCGAAGGCCCTGGCACCGAAGGCGTAAATTGTGGCGCGTGGTGCGCCGGAGGGTCTGGCCCCGAGGGCCGGTGTCTCGTAGGCGGTTCTTCCGCCGGCTCCTTCCCCTTCCTGCGTTGGAACGGGGGTGATTCTTGCCTGTGCACAGGCGGCACGTGTGGAGGTGTCCTGTGCACAGGTGACCTGTGCACAGGTGAGCGCCTGTGCACAGGCGGACTGCTCCTTCCCACGCGTAAGCGTAGATCCACGTCCACTTGTGTTCGCCGGTCCGCGGAGGCTCGTCCGTCCGCGGAGGTTCGCCTGTGCGCAAACGGAACATCTGTCCGCATCGCACGTGGTAACTCCGGAGGCCCTTGGCCCGTAGGCGGCCTCTCTCCCGACGAGGTTGCAGCGTGGCCCGTTGCTCCTGCGGTCGTCCGCGCTTCCTCTCGCCTCTCTGGCGACGCACTTCCTATCTCCGTCGCAATCGTCGCCGTGTCCGCACTGTCAGCTGGTAACACCAGTCTGCGTGCCTTCTGCTTCGGCCGGCTGTATGGCTCGCACAGCGGCCGCGGTCGAATGGGAGCAGAGGGTTCTTGATGCTGCTCCTCTTCAGACTCTTCCCTCCATCGCCGCTTCCGCGGCACTCGCGCTGCAGGGGTGTGTCTCCCTTCGTCTCTCCGTCTTGATGGGGTAGAAGTCGGGGACTCCTCTGCATCAGTATCGACCTCGTTCTCCCGCACATACTTCCGAATGGTCGATGGACAATGGCGGAAAATGTTCAAGCTCCGCCGCTGTCAAACAATTCCGCTGTCGATAAAAATTGATGAGGAAAGGAGAAAGATGGTTTAGAGTTCCCCCCTTCTCCTCAAACGCGTGCTGTCGCATCACCCTGTGCAGGATGCTCGCCCAGTGAATTGGAGTTCCCTCGATGACGCACTCCACAAAAGAGACCTGCCACAATGTGATGTAGCAGGCGCGGTGCGGCTGCAGTAACTGCATCAGCGCCGCGGACAAAGTCCGGCGAAATCGATCCTTGTAATCACGGGTCCTGTACCCATTCTTGGTAGACCTCCCGGTCTTGAACAGCTCCACAAATTGCGCCTCTTCTTGTTTGGTCACCTTGATGCTCTCACTGTCGAAAAGGAGATGCCCTGGCATGCCAGCACATCTTCCCAACGCCTGCGCCCAATCTTGGACTGTCCACCGATCAACATGCGGACGCAATCCGCGCGAGGGTGGTCCCTGTGGCTCTAGCCACTCGCGCATCATATTCGCACAGATGTAATTCCATCCCCATAGCAAGAAATCGAGCTTTCTTGCTATTAAGCGCTCCTCAAAAGCGCGCAGCCCGTTCTGCGGCAGGCGAAGTGGCACCATCCGCAATCTGCTCGGTCTCGTCATTGCGTTCCTGGGGTTCGCTCGCCCGCTCATTCTACTTCCGCACTGCCCGCGCTTCTTTCTCTCTCGGCAAACTCTAATCGCTCTCAATTCCAAATCACGAGCACTCACTTCTCCCTCAATCAACAAGAAATCTCCTGTGTGATGACGTCGAGAATGTTCCGCAGCCAGCAGATGGATGCGCGCAGCGCGCACAAGAGATTGGAATCGCGAATTCAAGAATGGGACGTTCTCCGCCGCCCGGTCGAAGGTCATGGTCGACTCTTGGTCGTGAAGAACGTCTCACTTGATGGTCGCGCCGGTTGTACGCTGGAACGGTCTTCGCTCTCACGCGCGGCTTCACGCTCCGCCGTCGTCGATTAAACTCTCACGCTCGAATTGGCGGATTTGAACTCCGCGAGCGTGTCACCCTGCAGACATGGGGGCGTAGCGGCGAAGGCGAGTTTTCCGCCTTGCGCGGTACACTTGTTCGTACCGCCCCTCGGCCAATCCCCCTCTGCCTTGACGCGTGTGTCCGCATGTCGGACAAAAGTTCAACTCCTGCCTGTGCGCAGGCAGGAGCCTCGGCGGATTCTCCGCCGGCGCGGAACTTGAACATCCTCCTGTGCACAGGCGTTCGCCTGTGCGCAGGCGAATTCCGTCCGCGGCGCTGCGCTGGCGCGGAAGGCGTTGACCGTGGTCAGCCGTCTCCGTCCAGTCTGTCCGTTCCTTGTCTCTCCGTCGGCGCTTCCGCCGCCGCAACTCCGTTCGTCCAAGAGCGCATCCACCCGTGCCGTCCGCATGGTCCGTACCGATGGGATTACTCTGGCGGCTCTTCCGACGTACGCGGTGCTGCGCTGGCGCGGAAGGCGCCGTACACTTTCTACCTCACAAGGCGCATTTCTAGGGCCCAAGGCGGATTTTCCGCCGACGCCGAAGTGCCTGTGCACAGGCGAACGCCTGTGCGTAGGCGGACTTCGCGCCTTCCCTAACCCTACTTCGCCTGTGCACAGGCGAACGCCTTCGTCCGCGCATAGGACAAAACTTGATTCCCCCTTCCGCGTAGGCGGAATTCGCGCCGGTGGCGAACTCCTTCCGCCGTAGGCGACCGCCTCCGTTTCCCAGTAGCGATAACTCCCTTAGTCCTCGTCCGTTCCAAGCGTTCTTGGGCTCGTTGGAATCAGTGCGTTGAGCTCTTTCCAACGGGATCCTAACTTGGTCAAGGCGCCCGAGGGTTGACCTAATTACGGGGGTTTCCCTACAGCCGCGGACGCAACCTCCGAAGGCGGGTTTTGCGCCTTGCGCCGTAGAGATCCTAACTGCAGAGCGCGCAGGGAGGGTGGTGCTGGTCCTTACTGCGGCACCCCAAATCCCAGATTCTACAAGATCCCTCGAGAATCCCCGCGATCTTCCGGATTCACTCTGTTTTGATGTACCGAAGGCTATTTACAATGCTGCCAGGGTACAGTTTTCCAAAAATGTTTTAATTTCCTCAAAATTGCCAAAAGTGGGGTACCACAGGTGTTGTTGCTACAAGAGTTCACCTACACAGTCCAGACCAGGAAAGGGGTGCACCACGAAAATGCGGATTACTTGTCCCGATTATGGACCCAGCCGACAGAGGAGGAATTGGTGGACGATTTTCCAGATGAAGAGTTATTTCAGTTGTCTGCGGGGCATGAGTCCCGCTATGCCGACCTGTATCGATATCTGCTAACCCTTCAGTGTCCCGTAGGCATGGATTTGGAACAACGAACTGTCTTTATTCATAAGGCAGGCCCGTACCAACTCCAGCAGGGGGTTTTGTTCAAGAAGATGGCAGATGAGCGCTTATGCAGATGCCTGGAGGAATCAGAGGTACCAAGAATAGTGAGTGCGATGCATACAGAGGAGGCGGGTGGACACTATGCCACCAGGAACACGGTCACAAAGATTCTAAATGCGGGGTATTGGTGGCCGACCATGTTTAAGGATGTTCTCGATTACATCCGCAAGTGCGACGGTTGCCAGAGGACGGGGAGACCAACGCCTACAACACGCTGGCCCCTGACTCCCATCATGCCTCTAGCACCTTTCGAAAAGTGGGGCATTGACTTTGTAGGGCCGATACAACCAGTGACTAGAAGCACACGAAGGCGCTACATTCTGGTAGCAACGGACTACGCCACCAAAATGGTGGAGGTCAGGGCCACCAGAAGGGATGATGCTACCACAGTGGCAGCCTTCTTGTTTGAGTCGATTATCACACGCTACGGATGTCCCTTAGAGCTAGTCAGCGACCGGGGCACGCATTTTTTGAATCAAATCATCGAAGATCTGACACGGTATTTCCACATCAAGCACCGGAAGACTACTCCATACAATCCCAAGGCGAATGGACTGACGGAGAAGTCCAATGGTCTGCTGTGTAAAATACTACTCAAGGTCACGGTGAATCACGCTCACGACTGGGATACGAAGCTAGCAGCCGCACTATGGGCGTACCGGACAGCTGAGAAGATCACGACCAAACAGACACCATACTTTCTGGTGTATGGGCAACACCCGATCCTCCCGATCGAATTTGAAGTACCCACCCAACGAACGTTGGATTTGCAGAGGATGGGCGCAGAGGAGAGTCAGCTCTACAGGTTACAGGAGGTCACGCTGCTGGATGAGAGGAGACGAGACGCCGAAGATCGCACCAGGAAAATCCAGCTCCGCCGAAAGGAGAGATACGATAAAAAGATCAAACCTGTACTCCTGCAGGCGGGTGATTTGGCATTGCTCTACGACAGCAGGCATGCCAGATTCCCAGGCAAACTGCACCTAAGATGGATGGGACCTTACAGGGTTGTCGAAGTCTTCTCGAATGGATCCATCCAACTTGCGGACCTGGCCGGCGATTTGTTAGGCACCCGAGTGAACGGGTGGCGGTTGAAGAAATACCACATGTGAGTGTTCGCGTGGGCGCTCACAATTGAGGAGGGGAGCATGTGGTACCCCACTTTTGGCAATTTTGAGGAAATTAAAACATTTTTGGAAAACTGTACCCTGGCAGCATTGTAAATAGCCTTCGGTACATCAAAACGGAGTGAATCCGGAAGATCGCGGGGATTCTCGAGGGATCTTGTAGAATCTAGGATTTGGGGTGCAGCAGTAAGGACAGGCACCACCCTCCCCGCGAGCTCTGCAGTTAGGATCCCTGCGACGCAAGGCGCAAAACCCGCCTTCGGAGGGTGCGTCCGCGGCGGTAGGGAAATCCTTCATAACTAGGTCAACCCTCGGGCGCCTTGACCGAGTTAGGGTCTCGTTGGAAAGAGCTCGACGCACTGATTCCAACGAGTCCAAGAACGCTTGGAACGGATGAGGACTTAGGGAGTTATCACTATTGGAAGATACGGAGACGGTCGCCTTCGGCGGAAGGAGTTCGCCATCGGCGGGAATTCCGCCTACGCGGAAGGGGGAATCAAGTTTTGTCCTATGCGCGTACGAAGGCGTTCGCCTGTGCACAGGCGAAGTAGGGTTTGGGGAGGCGCGAAGTCCGCCTACGCACAGGTCGCTTGTGCACAAGCGCTGCGGCGTCGGCGGAAAATCCGCCTTGGGCCCTAGAAATGCGCCTTGTGAGGTAGAAAGTGTACGGCGCCTTCTGCGCCAGCGCGGCGCCGCGGACGAGCAAGGAGCCGCCAGAGTAATCAAATCCGTACGGACCATGCGGACGGGACGGGTGGATGCGCTCTTGGACGGACGGAGTTGCGGCGGCGGAAGCGCCGACGAAGAGACAAGGAACGGACAGACTGGACGGAGACGGCTGACCACGGTCAACGCCTTCCGCGCCAGCGCGACGCCGCGCACGGAATTCGCCTGCGCACAGGCGAGCGCCTGTGCACAGGAGGATGAAGTTCCGCGCCGGCGGAGAATCCGCCGAGGAGTCTGCCTGCGCACAGGCAGGAGTTGAACTTTTGTCCGACATGCGGACACACGCGTCAAGGCAGAAGGGGATTGGCCGAGGGGCGGTACGAACAAGTGTACCGCGCAAGGCGGAAAACTCGCCTTCGGTGCTACGCTCCCATGTCCGCGGGGTAATACGCTCGCGGAGTTCAAATCCGCCAATTCGAGCGTGAGAGTTTAATCGGCGACGGCGGAGCGTGAAGCCGCGCGTGAGAGCGGAGACCGTTCCAGCATAGAGCCGGCGCGGCCATCAAGTGAGACGTCCTCCACGAGCAAGAGCCGACCATGACCTTCGACCGGGCGGCGGAGAGCGTCCCATTCTTGAATTCGCGATTCCAATCTCTTGTGCGCGCTGCGCGCATCCATCTGCTGGCTGCTAAACATTCTCGACGTCGCCGCATAGGGGATTTCTTGGTGATTGAGGGAGAAGTGAGTGCGCGGGATTTGGAATTGAGGGCGATTAGAGTTTGCCAAGAGAGAGAGGAGCTCGGGCGGTGCGGAAGTAGAATGAGCGGGCGAGCGAACTCCAGGAACGCAATGACGAGACCGGGCAGATTGCGGATGGTGCCACTTCGCCTACCACAGAACGGGCTGCGCGCTTTCGAGGAGCGCTTAATAGCAAGAAAGCTCGATTTCTTGATATGGGGATGGAACTACATCTGTGCGAATATGGTGCGCGAGTGGCTAGAGCCACAGGGACCACCCTCGCGCGGATTGCGTCCGCATGTTGATCGGTGGACAGTCCAAGATTGGGCGCAGGCATTGGGAAGATGTGCCGGCATGCCAGGGCATCTCCTTTTCGACAGTGAGAGCATCAAGGTGACCAAGCAGGAAGAGGCGCAATTTGTGGAGCTGTTCAAGACCGGGAGGTCTACCAAGAATGGGTACAGGACCCGTGATTACAAGGATCGATTTCGCCGGACTTTGTCCGCGGCGCTGATGCAATTACTGCAGCCACACCGCGCCTGCTACATCACATTGTGGCAGGTCTCTTTTGTGGAGTGCGTCATCGAGGGAACTCCAATTCACTGGGCGAGCATCCTGCACAGGGTGATGCGACAGCACGCTTTTGAGGAGAAGGGGGGAACTCTAAACCATCTCTCTCCTTTCCTCATCAATTTTTATCGACAGCGGAATTGTTTGACAGCGGCGGAGCTTGAGCATTTTCCGCCGTTGTCCGTCGACCATCCCGGGAAGTATGTACGGGAGAATGAGGTCGACACTGATGCAGAGGAGTCACCGACTTCTACCCCATCAAGGCGGAGGGACGAAGGGAGAAACACTCCTGCAGCACGAGTGCCGCGGAAGCGGCGATGGAGAGAAGAGTCCGAAGAGGAGCAGCATCAAGAACCCTCTGCTCCCATTCGACCGCGGCCGTTGTACGAGTCATACAGCCGGCCGAAGCAGAAGGCACGCAGACTGGTGTTACCAGCCAACAGTGCGGACACGGCGACGATTGCGACGGAGAAAGGAAGTGCGTCGCCAGAGAAGCATGAGGAAGCGCGGACGACCGCAGGAGCAACGGACCACGCTGCAGCCTCGACGGGAGAGAGGCCGCCTACGGGCCAAGGGCCTCCGGAGTTACCACGTGCGTTGCGGACAGATGTTCCGTTTGCGCACAGACGAGACTCCGCGGACGGACGAGCCTCCGCGGACAGGCGATCACAAGTGGACGTAGATCTACGCTTACGCGTGGGAAGGAGCAGTCCGCCTGTGCACAGGTCACCTCCACACGTGCCGCCTGTGCACAGGCAGGAATCACCCCCGTTCCAACGTAGGAAGGGGAAGGAGCCGGCGGAAGAGCCGCCTACGAGACACCGGCCCTCGGGGCCAGACCCTCCGGCGCACCACGCGCCGCAATTTGCGCCTTCGGCGCCAGGGCCTTCGAGCCGCGGAGATACGAGCAGGGAGTGTACGGAGACCGCACCATCGGCGGGTAGTCCGCCGATAGATACGCCTTCGGCGGTAGGGCCTGTAGGCCAAGGGACATCGGGCGAGCGGCCCCCGGCCATGTCGCCTTTGGCGATGGATGTCCGCGGCGCTACGCCTGCGGCGGACAAGGCGCCGGCATTTGCGCCTGCGCACAGGCCAAGCACAGCCCCCACGGACCGATCAAGGGAGCAGCAACAGACGGTGGAGCGGAGTGACTGTCCGCGGGATGAAATTTCGATGCGCGATGCGCAAACAAACCCCGCGCAGCCACCCTTCGCTCGATCGCCTTCGACGGCGGGCGTCGGCGGCAGAGAGGACACGGTAGACGACCAACAAGCAAGCGGCGGGGATGCCGCACGGGCACATTCGCCTACCGCCTTAGACATTTTGGCGAAGAGCAGCGAGGCTGCAGCCGTGCCTTCGCAGGCAGCACACGTCGACGACGTGCAGCCCCACTCGGGTCAGTCGCCGACGCAATCAATGGCGACTGAAATTCTCCACTCGGATGATGACGACGGAGGCTCCACCGAAGAAATGTCAGGAGCAGAGGACACCGAGGAGGAGGAGGAGGAAATTGTTGGAGCGCCGGCGGCGGCGCTCTCTAAGCAGGTGATTCCGTTGCTGAGGTACTTGGATCGCAAGGTCGATAAATACGCCGACCCACTTCAGCCGGGATCTTACATCGAGTTAGTGCGCAGGCGGACTCGCACTAAAGTCCACACCAGCAAGCTATTAGCTAGAGTGGACCAGGAGTTGAGGGAATTGAAGGAGAAGCATGCATGCTTGTGGGGTCAGTATAAACTCAATCAGAAATTCTACAAGTACTCCGAGAAGGTGAGGGATGAGAAACTGGACGAGCTCACCAAGGAGCAGGTGAAGGTCAAGGAAGCACTAATTTCTGAGCAGGCCCAGAATCGGATTTTGTCAGAGGAGCTCGTGCGACAGACGCGGTTGTTGGAACAATGTCAACTCGCACGACAGGCGGATGAGGAGTTAATCCGCAGGTTACAGTCAGAGTGTGGCGAATTGAGAGCGCAACGTGCTGAGGCCGAATCGCAATTAGTGATAATTGAAGAGGATCGCAGGAAGGAGGCAGTTCGCACGAAGGTGGAGACGGCGAGGCGTGTCGCCCACTGTCTCAAGGGCTACGCCCACTGGGAAGTGAAGGCGCAGGAGAAACTCACACTGCGTGAGTTTGAACTTCGCGCAGCCGGGTTGTTGTCAGGCGACAGTAGGAGTCGGCGGAAGGTAGCAAAGAAGCTCGATGCTTTTCTGTCCAAGGCGCAGGATACTATGTCCGCCCTCGAAGTGGAGGTGTCTGCGGCGTTGCAGCGTTTGGGACTGCGCAATCGAGCGGAAGACTGGCAGGGTAGGGAGTTAGTGCGCGGCAGTCCGCCGCGCAGCAGACGTAGCACAGGTTCCGCGGAGTGTAGTGTAGCGTGGTTCCGTGCAGGCGTGTAGCGTAGTGCAGTGTAGTGTTAGGTAGGACTTCGAAGGTATAAAATAGTTCCAGGGGTTTTGCCTGGGGTTCTTTCCCATCAGAAGTGCAGATCAGGAACCCATTTCCTTTGCGTGTTTGTGTCCTTGAGTTCTGTCACCACGCACGAGGAGTTACAACTTAGCGTTCCGCATTTTGTAGCTGAAGGCCTTCGGCCGAATGTTCAGAGCTAGTACATTGGTTAGAGACTTGAGTAGTTCGGATCTGTACCTGCGGGTGACTGCCGATGCTCAGAGCCAGTGACTAGTTAGATACTTGAACAGTTTCGCCCCTACACCTTCGAGTGTTTCTTTCTGATTGTACTCCCTTGGGATTTTTCCCCTGAATGCCAAAGTGAAGTTTTGCTACTTCGTGTAAGCCTTGGTTGTAAATTCAGGTTACGCTGCAGCAGGTGCCTTGAGGGTAACCCCTGTAGTAGTTCTGGGAATGACAAGTGCCTGAGAATTCAAACTCTTCAATAGACTGTTGTTGTGTTACTGGAATGTTTCTCAGTGAGTCCTTCAGTGCGGACCTGTGTTCTCTGCGCGTTTTGTGAGTTGAGAGTGTTGTTCACCGCGTCTGAGTGACTTCGATCCGAAGTAGGCAGTCCAAACCGGGTTTCCTACACTAGCAGCAAGCTAGTGGAAGTGTTGTAAAAGCCGGAGTTGGAAGTCACTACCCGCAGCTTCGCAGAGTGTACTCTTGAGAGACTTTCCCCCTGAAATCTTGAAATAGAGGTCCTAACGGATCTCTGGGTTGTGTTTCTGTAGTTTCAGGTGTGTGTGTGTGTGTTACGCTGCACTGTGCGACCTCCGAGTGCGCTCCGAGTGGACACTTGCAGTATTTCTGGGAGTGACAGTCGCCTGAGAATTCAAACTCCTCAATAGTCTGTTAAAACGTGACACTTTGTACCCTGTGTGTTCCTCTGTCCCTGTGGGTTCGACCTTTCTACCACTATATTGCAGTTTTAGCCTTTAGTGGGTTATTACAACTACCTGCAGAACCTCTGAGTGAACTTTTGAGACACTTTCCTCCTGAAATCCGAAGCGGAGGTCCTGACCGACCTCCGAGTTGTGCTTTTGCCAGTTTCAGGTGTGTGTGTGTGTGTGTGTTGAGTGACTACGCTGTACTGTGCATCCTCCGAGCATCCTCCGAGTCGAGATCCTCCTCCGGGTCGAGCCTCCGAGTTGAGCACTGCAGTATTTCTGGGAGTGACAGTCGCCTGAGAATTCAAACTCTACAAAAGTCTGTTAAACGTGACACTTTTACTCTATGTGTTGCCTCTGTCCCTGTGCGTTCGATCTTTTTACCACCATACTGCAGTTTTAGCCTTTGGTGGGTTATTACAGGCGGACATGGCCGGCGACCAGTGTGCGGACGCACCTCCAGCGAAGACACCTTCCGCGCAGATCGCGCCGGAAGGGCAAGCAGCAAAAGCGGGCGGTGCAAAGGTGACAAAAGTCACTGCGGCGTCAACCCCTTCGGAGACCGAAGATCGAGCCGGAACAGGGGCTCAAGCAGTGGGATCCCCCACTGCCTTGGATATTTTAGCAGGTAGTGGAGCGGCAGTCGCGGCGGAAGCTGCTGCGCGCCACAGTTCCAGGGAGTCGCCAAGGGATTCGGTGGCGACTGAAATCCTCGAAACGGAGGATGAGACGAGCTCGGAAGAGCAGGAAGCGGATTCTGTGCAGAAAACGCCAACAGGGGTGTTGTGCGAGCAGATAGTTCCACTCCTGCGATATCTGGATCGCAAGACATCCAAGTACTCGGGTACCAGAAAACCGCAGTCTTACGTGAAGACTGTCAAGCGAAGGACGAGGAGCAAGGTGGCCACTTGGGCCTCTAGGTGCCAAATATTGCAGGATAGGAACACTACCCTCCGACAACACCTGGCGGTCACACAGAAGCTATACCAAACCTTGCAACAGCAGAGGGAGGATGCGGCGACGAAAAACCAGGCGGATGCCGAGCTAATGCGGGCAAAGATCGAGTCAGAATTGCAAGAAGAGCGGAGACAAAACCGCATCTTAGCAGAAGAGATTGCGCGGCAGACGAGCGCCTTAGAAGAAAGTCAAAGAACACGCAAGGAGGATGAGGAGTTGTTGCGCAACTTGCAATCCCAGTGCGCTGATTTGAGGGCGCAGCGCGCGGATGCGGAAATGCAGCTAGCAGAGGTGGAAGGCAGCTGCCGGGCGCGAGAAGAGTTGGCGACGCGGGTGACTCACTGTCTAAAAGGATACGCCCATTGGGAGGTGGCAGCTCAAGAGAAGATCACACTCAGGGAGTTCGAGCTTCGGACGGCGGCATTGACGGAGGGTGACAGTCGGAGTCGGCGGTGAGTAGCGAGGAAATTAGAATCCTTCTTGTCGGGTGCGCGCGACACTATGGCGCACTTGGAGTCGGAAGTGACTGCAGCCCTCCGGCGTTTGGGGTTGCGCAGCCGGTCGGAAGATTGGCAAGGTAGAGATAGAGAGCGAGGCAGTCCGGCGCGCAGGAGGCGCAACACCGGATCAGCAGAGTGCAGTAGCGTAGTTTGGTTTCGTGCAAGTGTTGCGAGTAGTAGATAGGATAGCGTAGTGTTAGTTAGGACCTTTGAGGGTATAAAGTAAATCAAGGCGTTTTGCCTTGGGACTCTTCCAGTTTCGGAAGTGCAGATCAGGAACTCACTTTCTTGGCGTGTTTGTGCATTTTGGTCCTGGCACCACGTAGAGAAGCTGTAGCATAGCGAAGTTACCGTATGTTGTAGTTGAAGGCCTTCGGCTGAATGTTCAGAGCTAGTACCCGGTTAGAGACTTGAGTAGGCGGATCTGCACCTGCGGGTGATTTCTAATGCTCAGAGCCGGCTGCGAGTTAGAGACTTGAACAGTTCCCCCTTACTCCTTTGAGTGACATATCCTGATTGTACTCCTACGGGAAGTTTCCCCTGAATGCCAAAGTGAAGTTTTATTACTTCGTGTAAGCCTTGGTTTGCAATTCAGGTTGTGTGTGTGTGTTACTGGATTGTGTCTCAGTTAAGTTCTCAGTCGGGCCTGTACCCCCTGCGTTTGGTGTGAGTCGAGGGTGACGTCCACGGCGTATGAAGGGGCTTCGTTCCGAAGTGGGAAGTCTAGTCCGGGTTCCCTACGCTAGTTCCTGGCGGAAGGGCACTAAAAGCCGGAGTGGGAGTCACTACCTGCAGAACCTCTGAGTGAACTTTTGAGACACTTTCCTCCTGAAATCCGAAGCGGAGGTCCTGACCGACCTCCGAGTTGTGCTTTTGCTAGTTTCAGGTGTGTGTGTGTGTGTGTTGAGTGACTACGCTGTACTGTGCATCCTCCGAGCATCCTCCGAGTCGAGATCCTCCTCCGGGTCGAGCCTCCGAGTTGAGCACTGCAGTATTTCTGGGAGTGACAGTCGCCTGAGAATTCAAACTCTACAAAAGTCTGTTAAACGTGACACTTTTTACTCTGTGTGTTGCCTCTGTCCCTGTGCGTTCGATCTTTTTACCACCATACTGCAGTTTTAGCCTTTGGTGGGTTCTGGTGGGTTCTGGTGGGTTACCGTTCTGCAACACCTAAAACTCATCTCTTGGCCGAAGACGCATTCACTCGTGAGAACCAAAATCCTCAGTACAGATTCACCCTTCCATGCACGGCTTGAGATGAAGAAGAGAATTTGAAATCCCTACTAAATCCCAACCCTCGTTTTTACGACACTGACAGTCAAACGAACAATCGATGCAACTAAACAAACTCTCCAACTGAATAATCAATAACCTGTCTGAAAGTTCCGCCTGATCAACTTATTACTCAGTCGTTCAATTGCTTCACGAAAAACACAAAAACAAGTACAACCAGAAGCCGTCGGCGGTAACGATTTCAATGAACATGAGTTCTTCGAGTGAAATTGACGGGTTTTTCCCCACTGGAATTCCCGTCGGTCAATTACCCTACTGGCAACAAACCGTCACCGTCACAAGCATGAGTCAAGCCCAACCCACTCCACACTCGGAGAATCCAGGTCGACGCAAAAGGGGAAAGTCACTCTACGCTCCCTACGCTTCCAGGCTCGACTCGAAGAACTAACGTTCTTCGAGCCGTCCCCGACTGTATACCCCTCGTGACCCGAACCCTAACTTCACGGCTAAATATAGTAAGTGTCTAAACTTCGTGAGCCGACTCATAACTACATGACACCACAAACACGCATGCTTCTCCCGTAAATCCTTGAGTTCTCGATCCACCCTAGCTAGTAGCTTGCTAGTGTGGACTTTAGTGCGAGTCCGCCTGCGCACTAACTCGATGTAGGACCCCGGCTGGAGTGGATCGGCGTATTTATCAAATTTGCGATCCAAGTACCTCAGCAGAGGTATTACCTACTTAGAGAGCGCCGCCGCCGGCGCTCCAACAATTTCCTCCTCCTCCTCCTCGGTGTCTCCCGATCTCGACATTGCTTCTGTGGAGCCTCCTTCGTCATCATCCGAGGGAAGGATTTCGGTCGCCATTGATTGCGTTGGCGACTGACCCGAGTGGGGCTGCGAGTGGTCTACGGGTGCTGCCGCCGAAGGCACTCCCGCAGCTTCGCTGCTCCTCGCTAAAATGTCCAAGGCGGTGGGTGAATGTGGCCGTGCTACATCCCCATCATCCGCTTGTCGCTCGTCGACCGTGTCCTCTTCGCCGCCGACGTCCGCCGTCGAAGGCGATCGAGCGGAATGTGTCTGTGTGGGGTGTAATTGCGCATCGCGCACACGAATTTCGTCCCGCGGACAAACAATCCGCTCCTCCGTTAGGTCCTGCGTGAGGGCTACGTCTGGCCTGCGCATAGGCGCAAGTACTGGCGCATGATCTGCCGCAGGCGCATCGCCGAAGGCGACCGAACCGAAGGCCGCTCACCCGATGTACCTGGCCCCGAAGGCCCTACCGCCGAAGGCGCATCTGCCGGCGGATTACCCGCCGGAGGTGCGGTCTCCGCACGCTCCTTGCTCAAAACTCATTGGCCCGAAGGCCCTGGCGCCGAAGGCGCAAATCGCGGCGCGTTATACGCCGGAGGGTCTGGTCCCGAAGGCCCTTGACCCGAAGGCGGATCTTCCGCCGGCTCCTTCCCCTTCCTACGTTGTATCGGGGGTGAATCCTGCCTACTCGTAGGTGGCCGCCTGTGCGTAGGCGAACTTTCTCTGCCTACGCGTAGGCGGAGGTCCACGTCCGCTTGAGGTCGCCTATCCGATGGAAATCGCCTATGCGTAGGCGGAACACTCGTCCGCATCGCACGTGGTAACTCCGGAGGCCCTTGGCCCGAAGGCCGCCTCTCGTCCGTCGGAGGTGTAGCGTGGTCCGCCGCTCCTGCGGACGTCCGCTCTCTCTCTCTCGATACTCTCTGGTGACGCACTTCCCTTCTCCGTGGCGATTGTCGCCGTGTCCGCGCTGCTGGCTGGTAACACAAGCCTGCGCGCCTTCTGCTTCGGCCGGCTGCACACTTCGTGAAGTGGCCGCTGTCGTATGGGAGCAGTGGGTTCTCGATGCTGCTCCTCCTCTGACTCCTCTCTCCATCGCCGCTTCCGCGGCACTCTTGCTGCGGGTGTGCTTGTGGTAACCCACTTTTTGTTTTTTGTCGGAACTAAAACATTTTTGAATAGTAAGTACCGCGGCAGCAGCTGTAAATAGTAATCGGTACGCAAAACCAGAGTAAAAAGAGGAACGAGGACAGTCAAGGGGTTTTGGGCTTAGGCCACAGTGGGACGCTTGGGACGGAACGGGTGGTTCATGCTGCAGGATCCACTTCGAGCACCTTCGGCGGTAGATCACTCATAACTTTTTCAATTTGTAACGCCTTGAGTTGCTTTGAGTCTCGTTGGAAAGAGCCCAACGCGTTGGTTCTAACGAGCCCAAGAACTTGTGAAACGGATGAGAGGTCACTGAGTTATGAGTGTCTGAAGTTACTGATGGGGGGCCTTCGGCGGTAGAGCGACTATGGCGGTACGCCTTCGGCGGAAGAACCGCCGGAAGATGCGCCTTCGGCGGTAGACGCCTTCGGGTCAACGCCTTCGGCGATGCAGGAGAGTGCATTCGGCGGAAGAGTGAATCCCTCATTACTTTCTCAATTCACAACGCCTCAACTTGGTTAGGGTCTCGTTGGAAAGAGCTCGACGCGCTGATTCCAACGAGCCCAAGAACGCCAACAACGGATGAGGACTCCGGGAGTTATGAAGGTTGTAAGATACTCAGCTTTCCGCCTGCGCCCAGGCGAAAAAAGTTTTGTCCTATGCGCGGACGGAGGAAGTTCGCCTGCGCACAGGCGAAATAGGGTTTTGACGTAGGCGCGAAGTTTGCCTACGCACAGGCGTTCGCCTGTGCACAGGCGCTTCGGCGTCGGCGGGAAATCCGCCTTCGGCCCTAGAAATGCGCCTTCGGGTTGGAACTTGTACGGCGCCAGCGCAACAGCGCGGAAGGACGCGGACGCCTGCAAGTAGGCGGACGGCCTGTGTATGGACGACCTGTGGATAGGCGGCCTGCGGGTAGGACGCGGACGCCTACGGATAGGCGAACGCCTTCGGCGGAAGAGAAAAACCGTCATAACTTTCTCAATTCTTAACGGTTTGACTTAGTTAGGGTCTTGTTGGAAAGAACTCGCGACGCTCGTTCTAACGAAACCAAGAACTCTTGGAACGGATAAGGCGTCATTGAGTTATGAGCGTCGAAAGCGGCTATCATGGTTAGGAGAGAGGCCTTCGGCGTTAACATATAGAGGAGCCTTCGGCGTTAACAGTTAGAGGGGACTTCGGCCCAAGGCGGCCTGCGAGTAGGCGGCTTGCGTGTAGGACGTGTGGGACCCATAGTCCTCGGATTTTGGAGAAGGAATTTTGGCCTAGGTGTAGAGATCTTGCGGGGCCCATATCTTTGCGATGGACGGTCAGATGGATCTGAAATTTTGTGGGGCCGTTGATCTCGGCCGGCCACGCATGCCTGCAAATTTTTAGCCTCAGATCTTGGATGGGAAGGCGCTGGCAGCTCTGTACAGTAGGCTTAGGATTCAGATTTAGGGTTAGGGTTAGATTTAGGTTGTAAGTTAGAGGGGAAGGCAGCCGCCGACTCCTCAGGTGTAGGATCTGTTGCGGCTCGCACCATGGCAGTGCAGTGTAATGCTAGTTAGGACTTATAAGGTATAAAGTAGTTCAAGGCGTCTTGCCTTGGGTTCTTTCCCAAATTCAGAAGTGCAGATCAGGAACTCATTTTCTCTGCGTGTTTGTGTCCTTATCTCTGTCACCACGCACGAGGAGCTACAACTTGGCGTTCCGCATTTTGTAGCTGAAGGCCTCCGGCCGAATGTTCAGAGCTAGTACATTGGTTAGAGACTTGAGTAGTTCGGATCTACACCTGCGGGTGATTGCCGATGCTCATAGCCAGTGACTAGTTAGATACTTGAATAGTTTCGCCCCTACACCTTCGAGTGTTTGTTCCTGATTGTACTCCTTCGGGATTTTTCCCCTGAATGCCAAAGTGAAGTTTTGTTACTTCGTGTAAGCCTTGGTTGTAAATTCAGGTTACGTTGCAGCAGGTGCCTTCGGGGTAACCCCTGTAGTATTTCTGGGAATGACAAGTGCTTGAGAATTCAAACTCTTCAATAGACTGTTGTTGTGTTACTGAAATGTTTCTCAGTGAGTCCTTCAGTGCGGACCTGTGTTCTCTGCGCGTTTTGTGAGTTGAGAGTGTTGTTCACCGCGTATGAGTGACTTCGATCCGAAGTAGGTAGTCCAAACCGGGTTTCCTGCACTAGCAGCAAGCTAGTGGAAGTGTTGTAAAAGCCGGAGTTGGAAGTCACTACCCGTAGCTTCGCTGGGTGCACTCTTGAGAGACTTTCCCCCTGAAATCTTGAGTAGAGGTCCTAACGGATCTCTGGGTTGTGTTTCTGTAGTTTCAGGTGTGTGTGTGTTACGCTGCACTGTGCGACCTCCGAGTGCGCTCCGAGTGGACACTTGCAGTATTTCTGGGAGTGAAAGTCGCCTGAGAATTCAAACTCCTCAATAGTCTATTAAACGTGACACTTTGTACCCTATGTGTTCCTCTATCCCTGTGGGTTCGACCTTTCTACCACTATATTGCAGTTTTAGCCTTTAGTGGATTATTACAGTGCTTCTTCCCTCAACCCTCAGTTTCGGTGGAGTAGAAGCTAGTGAATCCTCTGCATCGGTGTCGACCTCGTTATCCCGCACATACTTCCCGGGATGGTCGACGGACAATGGCGGTTAGCGAGCGAGCTCCGCCGCGGTCAAACAGTTCCTCTGCCGATAGAAGTTTATCAAGAAAGGGAAGAGGTGATTGAGAGTTCCACCCTTCTCCTCGAAGGCATGCTGTCGCATCACTCTGTGCAGGATGCTCGCCCAGTGAACTGGAGCTTCCTCCAAGATGAGCTCCACAAAAGAAACCTGCCACAAGGTGATGTATGAGGTGCGGTGTGGCTACAGCAATTGCAGCAGCGCTGCCGCTAAAGTTTGGCGAAAGCGATCTTTGTAGTCGCGGGTCTTGTACCCATTCTTGGTAGACCTCTCCCGTTTGAACAACTCCACAAATTGCGCCTCGTCCTGCTTCGACACCTTGACGCTCTCACTATCAAAGAGGAGGTACCCGTCGATGCCGGCACACCTCCTCAATGCCTGCGCCCAATCCTGGACGGTCCAACGATCTACATGCGGACGCAATCCGCGCGTAGGTGGTCGCTGTGGCTCCAGCCATTCGCGCACCATGTCCACACAAATGTAATTCCATCCCCACAGCAGGAAATCAAGCTTTCTTGCAATCAGCCGCTCCTCGAAGGCACGCAACCCGTTCTGTGGAAGCCGGAGCGGCAGCATCCGCAGCCTGTTCAGTTTTGACATTGCGTTCTTGAAATTAGCTTGCTGGCTAACTCTCTCTCTGCTCCGCTTGAGCTTCTTGCTCCCTCTGCAAACTCTAATCTCCCTCAATTTCAAATCGCGCGCACTCAATTCTCTCTCAGTCAACAAGTAATCCTCCGCGCGGTGATGTCTAGAATGTTCAACAGCTAGCAAGTGAACGCCCGCAGCTCGCACTAGAAAATGAAATCGCGAATTCAAGAATGGGGCGCCCTCCGTCTCCTTGTCGAAGGTCATGGTCGGCTCTCGATCGTGAGGGTCGAATCACTTGATGGCCGCGCCGGCTCCGCGCTATAACGGCCTCCTCTCTCACGCGCGGCTTCGCGCTCCGCCGATGCCGACTTAACTCATACGCTCGAATTGGCAATTTTGAACTCCGCTAGCGTACTACGCCGCGGACATGGGTGCGCAGCGCCGAAGGCGGATTTCTCGCCTTGCGCGCTACAGACGTTCGTACCACTCTTCGGCCAATCCCCCTCTGCCAAAGGCGATCGTCCGCGCATCGGACAAAAGTTGAACTCCCTTCTGCGTAGGCGGAATCCCCGCCGGAATCTCCGCCGGCGCGGAACTTCATCTGCCTGTGCGTAGGCGCTCGCCTACGCGTAGGCGAATTCCGTCCGCGCTGCTGCGCTGGTGCCGAAGGCGTTGACCGCGGTCAACAGGCTCCGTCCAGTCTGTCCATTTCTCGCCTCTCCGTCGGCGCTCTTGTCGCCGTAACTCCGTCCGACCGAAGGCGCACTCATCCGTTCCGTCCGTACAGTCCGTACGGATTTTACCACTCCGGTGGGTCCTCGCCCGTCCGCGCTGCTGCGCTGGCGCGGAAGGCGCCGTACAATTTCTAACACCGAAGGCGCATTTCTAGGGCCGAAGGCGGATTTCCCGCCGACGCCGAAGCGCCTGTGCGTAGGCGAACTTCGCTCGTCCGCCTGGGCAAAGGTTTCCTCGCCTACGAGTAGGCGACATTCGCGGCGGACATCGCGCCGACGTCAAACCCTATTTCGCCTACGCGTAGGCGAACTGCCTTCGTCCGCGCATAGGACAAACTTTCCTCGCCTACTCGTAGGCGAGAAGCTGAGTATCTTGCGACCTTCATAACTCCCGGAGTCCTCATCTGTTTGTGGTGTTCTTGGGCTCGTTAGAATCAGCGCGTCGAGCTCTTTCCAACAAAACCCTAATCAAGTCGAGGCGTTCGGGAATTGACCAAGTTCTAAGGGATTCCTCTAGCGCCGAAGGCGGATTTTGCGCCTTGCGCCGAAGGGGTTATTCCCTAAGAGCCCGCATGTAGGGTGGTGTCCGTCCCGACGTTGCACCCAACTCCTGGATTCTACGAGTTCTCTCGAGAATCTTTGCGATCTTCCGATTTCACTCTGTTTTGATGCACCGAAGGCTATTTACAATGCTGCCGCGGTACAGTTTTCCAAAAATGTTTTAATTTCCTCAAAAATACCAAAAGTGGGGTACCACAGTTAGATACTTGAATAGTTTCGCCCCTACACCTTCGAGTGTTTGTTCCTGATTGTACTCCTTCGGGATTTTTCCCCTGAATGCCAAAGCGAAGTTTTGCTACTTCGTGTAAGCCTTGGTTGTAAATTCAGGTTACGCTGCAGCAGGTGCCTTTGGGGTAACCTCTGTAGTATTTCTGGGAATGACAAGTGCCTAAGAATTCAAACTCTTCAATAGACTGTTATGGTGTGTTACTGGAATGTTTCTCAGTGAGTCATTCAGTGCGGACCTGTGTTCTCTGCGCGTTTTGTTAGTTGAGAGTGTTGTTCACCGCGTATGAGTGACTTCGATCCGAAGTAGGCAGTCCAAACCGGGTTTCCTACGCTAGCAGCAAGCTAGTGGAAGTGTTGTAAAAGCCGGAGTTGGGAGTCACTACCCGCAGCTTCGCTGAGTGTTCTCTTGAGAGACCTTCCCCCTGAAATCTTGAGTAGAGGTCCTAACGGATCTTTGGGTTGTATTTCTGTAGTTTCAGGTGTGTGTGTGTGTGTGTGTGTGTGTGTGTTACGCTGCACTGTGCGACCTCCGAGTGGACACTTGCAGTATTTCTGGGAGTGACAGTCGCCTGAGAATTCAAACTCCTCAATAGTCTGTTAAACGTGACACTTTGTACCCTGTGTGTTCCTCTGTCCCTGTGGGTTCGACCTTTCTACCACTATATTGCAGTTTTAGCCTTTAGTGGGTTATTACACTCTGCGGTCTCCAAGCTTCTTGCACGTGGACTCAATCTCTCCGCGAGCTCCTACTCTCACTAGCAAGTTCATCGGCCGCGCCCTCAGCTGTTGCGCGCTATCCTGCAATTCCCCGCAAGTCGTGACTCTCTCTGATTTCTCTCCGCCGATTTCTTGCTGCGCAGTTCCCGCTCGAGCAAAATCAAAATTGCAATTCTTAGAATGAGGTGTCCGCCTTCGGCGAACAAGATTTCAATGTTCGACACTTGGGCGTGGGTATCGACCCACTTCATTGCCGCACCGACTTGGAGGCGTAACGGCCCCCTTCGCACGCTCGGCTTCACGCTCCGCCGTTGTGCGGGCTCACACGCACAAGAATTGAATTTGATTTCTGCCGTCGTCTGTCGACTTAGCCCTGCTCGCGCAGCGCCGAAGGCGTGGCGGCGAGGAACTTCGCCTCTAGCCGATTCCCGAATTTTCTCTCTCTCCGCATCGCCGAAGGCGCACGGCCGAAGGCGTACGTCTTGAGCCGAAGGCGTACCCTTGAAGTTGTCCGATGACGTAGGCGCATCCGCCGAAGCCCTTGACCGAAGTCAATGCGTCTTGTCTTTTCTGTTGTTCTGTCTTGTCCCGCCGAAGGCACTCTCGCCGTAGGTGTCCCGTTCCGCCGAAGACGCACGTGTCCGTCAAGGACGTACCGCCGAAGGCGTACGGCCGAAGTTGCTTCCTCCAAAGGCGTTGACCTAATATCGATGTGCTGGCGCCGAAGGCGTTCAGGCGAAGGAGTACACCCCCGAAGGCGTTGTCCCGAAGACGCTTGAGCAGAAGGCGTATCGTCCGTCACCGAAGGCGCTCCATATCAGTAACTTCTGACACTCATAACTCATTGATTCCTTATCCGTTTCAAGAGTTCTTGAGCTCGTTACAATGAGCGCGTCAAGCTCTTTCCAACAAGAACTGTGGTACCCTACTTTTGGTATTTTTGCGGAATTCAAAACATTTTTGGAAAACTGTACCGCGGCAGTAGTGTAAATAGCCAACGGTGCATCAAAATAGAGTGAAACTGGATGATCTCAGAGAATCTCGTAGAATCTCGTAGAATCCAGGAGTTGGGCGCAACGTCTGGGACAGACGCCACCCTAAACGACGGGCTCTAAAGGAGTACCCCTTCGGCGCAAGGCGCATAATCCGCCTTCGGCGCTACGCCTTCGGCGCTAGAGGAATCCCCCAGAATCTAAGCAATTCCCAAACGCCTTGACTTGGTTAGGGTTTCGTTGGAAAGAGCTTGACGCACTGGTTCTAACGAGCCCAAGAACGCCCGGAACGGATCAAGACTAAGGGAGTTGTGACGGTCGAAAGATACGAAGACCTTCGCCTACGCATAGGTGAGGGAAGTTCGCCTACGCATAGGCGAAATAGGGTTTGACGTCGGCGGGGAGTCCGCCGAGAATGCCGCCTACGCATAGGCGGGGAGTATTTGCACCTACGCATAGGCGAACGGAAATCGCCTACGCATAGGCGCTTCGGCGTCGGCGGGAAGTTCGCCTCCGGCCCTAGAAATCCGCCTTCGGGGTTGGAACTTGTACGGCGCCTTCGGCGCCAGCGCATCACAGCTGGATGAGGACCCGACGGAGTAGCAAAATCCGTACGGACCGTACGGACTGTACGGACGGAACAGACGAGTGCGCCTTCGGCCGGTCGGGGTTCTGGAGACAAGAGCGCCGACGGAGAGGCGAGAGAGATGGACAGACTGGACGGAGTCCGTTGACCGCGGTCAACGCCTTTGGCGCTGCGCCTACGGTGAGGGACCTGCGCGGACGAACGTCCTGTGTGCGGACAAAATCTGCCTACGCATAGGCGAGCGCCTACGCATAGGCAGATGAAGTTCGACTCCGGCGGAAACTCCGCTAGGGATTCCGCCTACGCAGAAGGGAGTTCGACTTTTGTCCTATGCGTGGACGAACGCCTTCGGCGGAGCGGGCTAGCCAAGTTGAAGTACGGATGAGTGTAGCGCATCGGCGAGAAATCCGCCTTCGGCGCTGCGCGACCATGGTCGCGGCGTGGTACGCTGGTGGAGTTCAAATTACCAATTCGAGCGTGTGAGTGAAGTCGGCGTCGGCGGAGCGTGAAGCCGCGCGTGAGAGAGAAGGCCGTTATACCTCGGAGCCGGCGCGGCCATCAAGTGATTCGACTTTCACGACCAAGAGCCGACCATGACCTCCTGCGAGCGGAAAGAGGACGCCCCATTCTTGAATTTGCAATTTCAATTTCTGGTGCGAGCTGCGCGCGTCCACCTTCTAGCTGAGAGACGTTCTAGATATCACCGCGCGGAGAGTTACTCGGTGGCAGGGAGAGAATTGAGTGCGCGCCATTTGGAATTGAGAGAGATTAGAGTTTGTAGAGGAAACAGAATCACAAGCAAGAGGCTCGGACATAGTAGAGAGAGAGTTGCGCAAACCAATTTCAAGAACGCGATGTCGACATCGGTGAGGCTGCGGATGGTGCCACTCAAGCTCCCGCAGAATGGGTTGTGTGCTTTTGAGGACCGGCTGATTGCAAGGAAACTCGAATTCTTGCTGTGGGGATGGAATTACGTGTGCGCAGATATGGTGCGTGAATGGCTGGACGAGGAACGACAACCTACGCGCGGATTCCGCGCACGTCCTTTCACCGATGGACTGTCCGCGATTGGGAACAGGCATTGGGGTGGTGCGCAGGTGAGGACGAGTACCTTTTGTTCAACAGTGAAAGCGTCAAGGTAACGAAGGCGGACGAAGCTTCCTTCGTGGAATTGTTCAAGCGGGAGAGGTCTTCCAAGAACGGGTACAGGACTCGCGACTACAAAGATTGTTTCCGCAGGACCGTAGCGATGGCGCTGCTGCAATTGTTGCAGCCGCACCGCACTACGTACATCACGTTGTGGCAGGTGTCCTTCGTGGAGCTCACGTTGGCTGGAGCTCCAATTCACTGGTCGCGTATCCTGCATAGGGTGATGCGACAGCATGCGTTTGAGGAGCGGGGAGGAACTCTCAATCACCTCTCCCCCTTCTTGATAAATTTTTATCGGTCGATGATTTGTTTAACCGCGGCCGAGAGTGCTCGATTTCCGCCATTGTCAGTCGACCATCCCGAGAGGTATGTGCGGGATAACGAGGTAGATACCGACGCGGAGGATTCACCGACATCCACTCCACCGAATCAACAGGATGCGGGGAGAGACGCATCCGCAGTACCTCGGAAGCGAAGATGGAGAGAGGAACCGGAGAAAGAGCAACATCAAGAATCAGCTGCTCTCACCCGGAAGCGACCACTGCACGAGGTCTGCTTCGGCCGAAGCAGAAGGCGCGCAGGCTTTTGTTGCCGGCCAGCAGCGCGGAAACGGCAACGATCGCCACAGAGAAGGGAAGTCCGTCCCCGGAGAAGGATGGGACTACGCGGACGGCCGAAGGGGCAGTAGACCACCCTACGCCTTCGGCTGAGGAGAGACGACCTTCGGTTCAGGAGTTACCACGTGCGGCGCGGATGAGTGTGCCGCCTACGCATAGGCGACTCCATGTGGATAGGCGACCTCTTGCAGACGTGGATTTGTGCCTATGCATAGGCAGAGAAAGTTCGCCTACGCATAGGCAGGACTCACCCCCGGTGCAACGCAGGAAGGGGAAGGAGCCGGCGGAAGATCCGCCTTCGGCTCAAGGGCCTTCGGGACAAGGCCCTCCGGCGGAAAGATCACCGGGATATGCGCCTTCGGCGGGAAATCCGCCGGAAGATGCGCCTTCGGCGGAAAGGCCTTCGGGCCAAGGGACATCGGGCGGGCCGCCTTCGGCTCTACCGCCTTCGGCACTGCGCATTCGGCGAATGAAGCGCCGGGATTTGCGCCTACGCGTAGGACAGACGCATCCCTGACGTAGGACCTAAGGGTGGAGCAGGACCGATTGGTGGAGCGGGACCTAACGGAGGAGCGGATTGACTGTCCGCAAGATGAAATTCGTGCGCGCGATGCACAATTACACCCCGCGCAGGTACATTCCGCACAATCGCCTTCGGCGATAGACGCCGGCGGCGAAGAAGTTACAGTCGCGGCACGACAGGCGGACAATGGGGATGTGGCACGGCCGCATTCACCCACCGCCTTGGACATTTTAGCAGGGAGCAGCGAGGTTGCAGGAGCGCCAACGGCGGCAGAACACGTAGACATCTCGCAGCCCCACCCAGGCCAGTCGCCGACGCATTCAATGGCGACTGAAATCCTCAATTCGGAGGATGACGACGAAGGAGGATCCACGGAATCTGTGTCGGGATCGGGATCCACCGAGGAGGAGGAGGAGGAATTGGTAGGTGCGCCGGCGGCGGCGCTCTGTGAGCAGGTAGTACCTCTGCTGAGGTACTTGGATCGCAAGATGAAGAAGTACGCAGACCCTCGCCAACCTGGGTCCTACGTCGAGTTAGTGCGCAGGCGAACTCGCACTAAAGTCCACACCAGCAAGTTGCTAGCCCGTGTGGACTAGGAACTTAAGGCTCTGCGGGAGAAGCATGAATGCCTATGGGGTCAGTACACCCTCAATAAGAAGGTGTACAAACACTTCGACAGGGTCAAGGATGAGAGGCTGGAAGAGTTCGCCAAGGAGAAGGTGAAGGTCACAGAGGCGCTGGATTCTGAGCAGGCTCAGAATCAAATTTTGTCAGAAGAGCTCGTGCGACAGACGCGGTTGTTAGAACAGTGTCAGCTCGCACGGCAAGTGGATGAAGAATTAATTCGCAAACTGCAATCCGAGTGCGGAGAATCGAGAGCATAGCGTGTAGAGGCCGAATTGCAGTTAGTTGTGGTTGAAGACGATCGCCGACGGGAGGCAGATCGCACGAAGGAAGAGATGGCGCGGTGTGTCACCCACTGTCTCAGGGACTACGCCCAATGGGAAGTGGCGGCGCAGGAGAAACTCACACTGCGTGAGTTAGAGCTTCATGCGGCCAGGTTGTTGACAGGTGACAGTCAAAGTCGGCGGCGAGTGGCGAAGAAGCTGGATTCTTTTCTGTTGAAGTCGCAGGACACCATGGCCACCCTCGAGTCGGAGGTTTCCGCGGTGTTGCGGCGTTTGGGACTGCGCAGTCGAGCTGAAGACTGGCAGGGTAGGGAGTTAGTGCGCGGCAGTCCGTCGCGCAGGAGGCGAAGCACAGGTTCTACGGAGTGTAGTTTAGCGTGGTTCCGTGCAGGCGTGTAGCGTAGTGCAGTGTAGTGCTAGTTAGGACTTAGAAGGTATAAAGTAGTTCAAGGCGTCTTGCCTTGGGATTTTTCCAGTTTCGGAAGTGCAGATCAGGAACTCATTTTCTCTGCGTGTTTGTGTCTTTAGTTCTGTCACCACGCAAGAGGAGCTACCTACACCTTGGCGGTCCGCATTGTGTAGCTGAAGACCTTCGGCCAAATGTTGAGAGCTAGTACATTGGTTAGAGATTTGAGTAGTTCGGATCTACACATGCGGGTGATTGCCGATGCTCAGAGCCAATGACGAGTTAGATACTTGAACAATTTTCCCCCTTACACCTTCGAGTGACTGTTTCTGATTGTACTCCTTCGGGATTTTTCCCCTGAATGCCAAAGTGAAGTTTTGCTACTTCGTGTAAGCCTTGGTTGTAAATTCAGGTTATGCTGCAGCAGGTGCCTTCAGGGTAACCCCTGTAGTATTTCTGGGAATGACAAGTGCCTGAGAATTCAAACTCTTCAATAGACTGTTGTTGTGTTACTGGAATGTTTCACAGTGAGTCCTTCAGTGCGGACCTGTGTTCTCTGCGCGTTTTGTGAGTTGAGAGTGTTGTTCACCGCGTATGAGTGACTTCAATCCGAAGTAGGAACTCCAAACCGGGTTCCCGACGCTAGCAGAAAGCTAGCGGAAGGGTTGTAAAAGCTGGAGTTGGGAGTCACTACCCGCAGCTTCGCAGAGTACTCGCGAGAGACTTTCCCCCTGAAATCTTGAGTAAAGGTCCTAACCGATCTCTGGGTTGTGTTTCTGTAGTTTCAGTGTGTGTGTGTGTTACGCTGCACTGTGCGACTTCCGAGTGAGCTCCGAGTGAACACTTGCAGTATTTCTGGGAGTGACAGTCGCCTGAGAATTCAAACTCCTCAATAGTCTGTTAAATGTGACACTTTGTACCCTGTGTGTTCCTTTGTCCCTGTAGGTTCGACCTTTCTACCACTATATTGCAGTTTTAGCCTTTAGTGGGTTATTACAAGAACCTAATCAGGTCAAGGCGTTACAAATTGGGACAGTCATGAGGGATTCACTCTAGCGCCGAAGGCGTTGTCCCGAAGGCGCTTGAGCCGAAGGCGTATCGTCCGTTGCCGAAGGCGCTCCATATCAGTAACTTCCGACACTCATAACTCAGTGATTCCTTATCCGTTTCAAGAGTTCTTGGGCTCGTTAGAATGAGCGCGTCAAGCTCTTTCAAACAAGAACCTAATCAGATCAAGGCGTTACGAATTGGGACAGTCATGAGGGATTCACTCTAGCGCCGAAGGCATTTTCTCTTGCTCGCGCCGAAGGCGCTTTCCCTCCTTAGGAACCGTCCGTTCGGGCCAGGGCGCCTGTCCCGAACATTGTGTCCAACTCCTGGATTCTCCTAGACCTGCGATCATCCATTTCCACTCTATTTCAGTGTACCGATTACTATTTACAGTTGCTGCTGCGGTACTGTTTTCCAAAAATGTTTAAATTCCGCACAAAAAGTGGGTTACAACAATTGTTTCCATAAAATGAATTAAGATACAAAAGTAGCAAAAAAATCAATAATACAATGATATTGGTTGTAGATTTTAATATTATTTCAATAATTTGTCACATTAACATTTTTAACTGAGTTCGAAACAAGGATGAAATACGTAAATTTGGAGAGAACATTTATAGAGGTATGGGGATACAATAGATAAATTTGAATATTTGTTAAATCAATGAAAATATATAACCTGATAATTATATTTATTTATCATGATTATTGTCTTCACAATTATTGAATTGTTTTCTACATTGAATTATGAATGAAGACGTTGCGTGAATTACATCTTTGCAATGATCATTTAGAACTTATATAAACTCTTAAGGACATGATGAGCTGAAAATTCTCATTTCAGACATTGCAAGTGAAATAAATAAATAAAATTATAATATAGAGTCAATTGATGAATGAATTTAATTATAATTTGTATATTTTTTTTGAGATATTTATGTTTGAAATATTAAAAATTATTATTAATCAATTAATCATTTTAAATTGTCCAAATAGTTAAAATAGACCATCAATCTTCATCATTAACAAATATATATAGTTAGAAATGAGAAAAATTCTATATATAATTTTAAAATTTATATCAAGATATGATATAACTAATATAAATTTAGTTTTATTTAAGTATAAAAAATTAAAAATATGAAAAAATTATATTGGACATTTAGTTTCATTAAATCAATGATCAATAAGGAAAATTATGATATTGATAATAAAGTGATTGGCATAGATTTGTATCATTTTATTTTGTTGAGTAGAGTAGTCAATATCAAACTAATATATAGACATGTTTTAAATATATCAAACTAAATAAAAATTTCAATTTTTTAAGAGAACAAGCTCACAAATAGCTTTAAAAATTTATGTTTAAGATTAGAAGAATGTTGAAAGAAAATACGTTCATCAACATATTTAGAAGAAAATACAAAATAAATATATTGATAAATTTTAATGTGAACTCAAATCTAGATAAATAATGTATATGACTTGGATTTTCAAATATTTCCAATTATCTGACATTGAATGTCATTTTTCTAATATATATGAATAGCATCAACTTTCAAACTAAATATTAAATATTTATTTGATCATCTAAAAACTATATATGTACTCTGTTAATGAAGCTTAACTTGATAAATAATATGAAAACCAAACTGATTACAAATGCTTGAAATTATTTCATCTCTATATTAGATCTTGATCTTGAAAACAGTTTTTTTTTATAGTCATCATTTCTAGAAAAGTGTGTTGCATATCATTAAAAGGCTAAATAAATTTGTCTTACAAGCTAAAAATATATATATGTAGAGCTTAAAGCTTCAATTTTATTGAAATAAATGCAATAAATAAATATTTGGCTTTTGAAATATTTTTAGGTAGCAGATTTTCAAATATTTTATACTAGGTCATTTGTGATATCCTAAGCCAAAAATTTAAAATCACAAAAATTTAAAAAATTTCTAAAAAGTTTTAAAAATTTATGTTTAACAAATATATATGATAAGTGGGAATTCTGGACGTGTTGAAATGATAATAAACTATAGAATATGGAAAAAATTGACTTTGTATTTACTTTGAATAGGCAAGAAAAAATTGCATATGGCATACATATATGTACAAGATTATTTATTTACAACAACTATCAAGCAAGATTTGAATGCTTTTGATCCAACGTAATTAAATTTACAAAATACAATTGATATGAAGAAATATATGTATCAATCTAAAAGTCAGCATCAAAGTACAGAAAAATATTTTTTGCACAATTTTCAGGCAAATGACTAAGTAATTCAAGGAAAAAAAGGAATATTTAACAGTTATAATTATTCCGTATGAGAGAAGTGTCAATCATATTGCCAAAAAGGTCAAATCATTGCAACAAGTAACTTCAAATGACATGTAAGACGAATTTTGAGTCATTGAAGACTCTCATGAATATTTTTTCGACAATATACTTACTTCATAACCTCATTTTTACACAAATAAAAGATAAAAAAAGATAAAAAAATAAAAAATCTTTGGAAGGAACAATCAATAAGTTCTCTATATCATCATAGATAAAATATTTAAAATACACCAGGATATAGTGCACATAAATCCATCAGCAAGATGAATAAATTTTACCACAAACTTTTCTCACGCAATTACAGATGAAAATGATGATGAATATAACCAAATGGCATAAATGAAACCGCCAAAACAGACTAAGAAAATCAATAGAATATTGGCATGACGTTTGAATTTAATTCTAAAGAATATATGAAAAAGAAGAGTGAAATATTTTTTTTATATGAGATTATGTCATACTAAGATGTACATGCATGGAGCAATACAATTTGGACTTAGATTGAGAAAAAGTGAAAGAGGTAAGAGGTAAAAAAAATGTATAGATATGGATAAAAAAGCGATACTTTATCTTAGTGTTTGATTAGATACCACTCTCTCTATATTCTTCAAATATTTTATTTTTTTTGGAAAAAACTAGATATTATTACAATTCTACACATAACAGATGTTTCACATTCCGTTTATTTATATACACTTTACAAAAAAAAATTCACATTATCTATTTGTAAAAATTTTCCATAAAAGTTGTGCAGATGAGAAAGAAGAGATTGGAGGAGATTACATCATATTTTTTTACTACAAGTCATCAGTCATTAAAAATTTTATAACTTTGTTGTAAGTGATTATCTAGCTATCACAATGAAACAACACATGAGATATTAATTGATAGGAGATAGTGAATGAAGTCAAAAGAAGTCTCATCTCTTATATTCTAGTAGTTTAAAGTCCATAAGCTTTCAAAATGTTTTTAGCATTTGTGTTTTGAGAATAATAAAAAAATCTTTCATGTAAAGCAATGTTCTACTTTCCAGATCATAGTTATATAGTGGATGATGTAATGAATATAGATCTAAGCAAAAAATATCAAATAGTAAAGATCAATTCTCTCAGATGAAAGGTATTCTTAATCAACTTAGAAATACATTAACTTGACAGACTAGATTAGCGCAGGAACGGAAATCACATTTAAAGTGCAAAATAATTCTAGTTTTTTTAGTTCTAGTTCTAGTTCTAATAATTCTAGTTCTAATGCAAAATGATAGTGTGAGCCAAACCTTCCCACCCTTCAGCGTTTGTAGTCCGGGTGGGGGTTCGAACTCCCATAATCTAACTTCTCTGATTGCAAGCCATGTACTCAAAGTGTATTCAGGACAATGAGATCATAAACACTTGCTCCTTCACAGACAAATTATCCAGAACTGAAAATAATAACCTTGCTGTCTACTATTTTCGCAAGAGCATCAGACAAGCTCTTTGTTACATAAAGATCTAACCCAACTCTGGGTGACTTCCTCAATACTACAGCCGCTGTGGGCTTTCCTAGATACCAGTCCCACACCCAATTCCTACTCAGAGTTCAATGTCGACTTCTCAGCTCCCACCTTCAGACCCCACCAGATTTCTCTCTCGGATTCAACTCTCACTTTTCAAGTTCAAATTCAGATCCCGACTGTCAGATTTCAGTCTCAGATTTCACTTCACTCACATCTCCCACTCTCAGGTCTTCCACTCAGATCTCAGCTCCCACTCACAGATTACACTTCAATCTCAGATCCCACTCTCAGGTCTTCCACTCTGATCTCAGCTCCCAGGCCGAGCACACCACTTCCGTCTCCACACACGCACACCACCAGCTCTCCGATCCCAGGCCGAACTCCCCACTTTGAAGTTCAAGGCCGAGACACACACAGCCCACCTGAATTGCAACACTCGCAATGATGGATAGCTGCCTGCTCCCCCTGCGCGACTACACGCCGCCGCCGCCGCCACACCTGTACATTCTACATCCTGACCACCCGATATCCGCCGGAGGGGATCTTCTTTCGCGCACCGCCGAAGGCATCCACCCGCAGAAGACGCACGACCACACCTTTGCTTATCCATAACAGTCACTCCCGACACCCATAACTCACAGACCCTAGCTCTGTTTCACAAGTTCGTGGGCTCGTTGGAACGAGCAGGTCGAGCTCTTTCCAACGAGACCCTAACTGAGTCAAACCGTTACGAATTGAGAAAGTTATGCCGGTTTTACCCTTCGCCGAAGGCGCCGGCACGAAGTTCGCCGACCTCGAGTTCTCCGGAGGCGAGTTTTCCGGTTTGATGTCTTCTGGTTGGATAGCTTCCGGTTGAATATCTTCCGGTGAGATAGCTTCCGGTTGGATAGCTTCCGGTTGGATGTCTTCCGGTTGGATGTTGTCCTACCCTATCTGCCGCTTTCGACGCTCATAACTCAGTGACGCCTTATCCGTTTGAAGAGTTCTTGGTCTCGTTGGAACGAGCGTCGCGAGTTCTTTCCAACGAGACCCTAATCAAGTCAAACCGTTAACAAATGAAAAAGATATGCCGAGTTTACTGTTTCGCCGATGGCCCTTGCACGATGTTCACCGGCTCGGAGTTCGCCGACCCCGAGTTCGCCGAAGGCCTGCTCGCAGTTGTCGCGAAGTCGTCCGAAGCCGGAGATGTTCGCAGCCGGAGACCCCCGGTGCCGAAGACGTTCGCAGCCGGAGACGTTCGCAGCCGGAGACGTCCGGAGCCGAAGACGTTCGCAGCCGGAGACGTTCGCAACCGGACTTGCCTCAACCCTTCCCATCAGTAACTTCCGACACTCACAACTCAGTGATTCCTCATCCGTTTGAAGAGTTCTTGGTCTCGTTGGAACGAGCGTTGCGAGCTCTTTCCAAGGAGACACTAACTGAGTCAAGGAGTCACACATTGAAAACGTTATGAGGGTTTCACTGTTTCGCCGAAGGCCTTTCCCCGAAGGAACTTCACCGAAGGCTCTTCGCCGGAGACCCTGCCCTGAAAGCCCCGTTCCGGACCTTTGCCTACTAGCTATTACACCAACTCCTAATCTTACCAAAACTTCCAGAAAACTCCGAGCATAATTCTGCAAGAGCTTAAATCTAAAACTTTAACTCTCACAAGGTTAAAAAGACATGTGAGCACAATTTTGTGCTCACAGATAGTTTTTTATAAATGATCAATCTAGCTATTTTAATTCAATGCTTTGATCTCCTCATTGTATTTTTTCCAAAAAAAAGTTGATTTAAAAAATATAGTTTTCACCTTAAATTTATAGATTATTTTATTTATAAATTTCTTTTTCTAGTGAGTTTATAATAATATCATATCATAATTAGTAAATTTTCTAATTTGTAATAAATCTTGATTTGTTACTATTGGATTGTAAAAATAATGTTCAAGAGAAGTTAAATAGTCATAATTATGTAGTACCTTTGTAACACTAGGGTTTAGAGAGAAGTTCACTCGAAGATAGAAACGTAAACTCTGAAGATGAGAGATACCAACAATGGTTCTCCTCTCCCTTATATAGCTCTCACCAACAAGTACAAGGTGATAAGATCTAATCCCCACCATCCATACCACTCCTAGTGGATGGATGACGTGGCGGATAACCCTAACAAGCACACGGATCGCTGACGTGGTGCATCCAACTAACACACTAACTAACACACTCAATCCTTAGCTACAAGCACACGGATTGCTGACGTGGCACTGTCAACTAACACATCCACTCTGTACCTACCAAGTGCGCGGATCGCTGACGTGGCAGCTATGACTAGTGCACACTAAAGTATCTACATCAATATTTAGAGTAACCTCTACTTTAGTTCTAACTAACTAAAGATGGTTACAAACCTCCCTCCTTTTAAGATGCAACGTCCTCGTTGCACATACGTTCAAACTCCTGAACTATCAAAGGTGCATTTGCTAAATTTTTAGCTGGTTCCCAAGTTGATTCATACGATGCATAGCCTTTCCATTGAATCAAATACTCTACTTTGGAATATTTATGACCTCGAATACGTTTCTTGAGTATCTTTTCTACCTCAAACTCCTCATGATCTGCTATCAAGGTTGGAAGAGGAGGTGGTGCTGGTTGGTTGGTGAATTGTTTTGGTCGTGGTACATGTTTTCGCAATTGTGACACATGAAATACTGGATGTATTTTCATATGTGACAGAAGTTCCAACTTGTATGACACTTCACCAACACGCTTCAAAACCAAAAATGGACCAATGAACCTAGGGTTTAACTTTGGTGTTCCTACAAGAGACAAATTCGTTGTAGATAACCAAACATGATCTCCAACCTCAAAAATCACTTCTCTACGATGAGCATCGGCATGCTGCTTTTGCCGATTTTGAGCTATCACCAACTTCTCCTTGGCCTGATGTAGTCCTCGGTGAATATGCTCCACGAATTCGTTGACTGCTGCAACTTTGGTCGAAAACTCCTCTCCTTTCGGAAGTCTCATCAAACTTGAAGGAGTTATCGGATGAGCTCCATACATAAGAAAAAATGGAGACACTTTTGTGGATGCATTAACAGAATTGTTATATGCAAATTCCACAAGTGGCAAAAGGTTGTCCCACTCTTCTTGCTCTTCTAATGTGAATGCTCGTAGCATATCCTCTATGGTTCTATTTGCCCTCTTAGTTTGTCCATCAGTTTGAGGGTGATAGGCCGTTGACATTGCTAGTTTTGTTTTGAAAAAACTGAACAAAGTTTTCCAAAATAAACTAGTGAAGTGAGTACCTCTATCCATGATTAACACTTTGCTTAAGCCATGATTCACAAAAACTGCATCTAGATACAATTGAGCTAGTTGTGGAGCTGTTACTGTTTTTGTGGTTGGCCTGATGTGAATCATCTTGCTCAATTTGTCCACAAAAACCACCACTGAATCATGTCCTAACGAAGTCCTTGGTAACTCACATACAAGATCCATGGTGACATGTTCCCACCGCTGTTCAGGAATAGGAAGAGGTTGTAATAAACCCGCTGGTTTTTGATTACTTGCCTTGTTTTGTTGACAAGCAACACAACTTCGAACGTAAGACTCCACATCCTCACGTATTTTGGGCCAATGGTACACTTGTTGTATACTCTCCACGGTTTTCTCCACTCCCACATGACCTGCAATGGCTGTATCATGACTTTCTGCCAAAATCATTGTGCGCAAATCCTGATCTTGTGGAATCCATATACGCTGATTGTAAAACGCCAAACCTCGAGATTTCTCTGCCTTTCCAGTTTGTAGTGCTCGAGTGATCTCTTCATCCTCCTTTGTGGCTTGTGACATCTTGCTCCACCAATCCGCCTGAATTTTCACTTCTGCAACATGATTCAAACAAGGCATGCGTGTGAGAGCATCTGCAAGTTGCTTCTTTCCCTCCACGTACACAATCTTCATGTTGAAGCGTTGACGCCACTCTGCCCATCGAATTTGTCGTTTGGACAGATCCTTCTGAGTTTCCAAATAAACCAAGGGTTTATGATCAGTCTCCACCACAAACTCCTTATCACCAAAATAATGCTTCCAATGTTTGGTTGCCAACACGATAGCTAACTCCTCCCGTTCTGTCGTGTGATAATTTTGTTCCGCCGCCACCAACTTTCGAGAATAGAAAACAACTGGATGCCATCCATCCTCCCATTCTTGTTGAAGTATGCCCCCTACTGTTGTACCTGATGCGTCAGTGGCCAACTTGATAAAACGGTTAGGATCATACCACTTGAGAATAGGTGCGTGTAACAAAGCATTTTTCAATGCTTGAAAAGCTAACTCTTGAGCTGTTCCCCATCTCCATTTCTGACCTTTCCCTAACATGGAAGTCAAGGCATGAGCTAGTCGAGCAAAACCTTTCACAAATCTACGATAGAATCCAGTGAGCCCTAGAAAACTCTTCAATTGAGTTTGATCCTCAGGTGCTATCCATTTCTGAATGGCATCTATCTTCTCACTCATCACTTGGATTCCTGTAGCTGTAACTCTATGACCCAAGTAATCTACTTCTGACTTGCCAAATTCACATTTTGAAGCTTTGGCATACAATTGATTGTCTCTTAAAACTTGAAGTACCTCTCGTAAATGACTTCTATGATCACTCAAAGTTTTGCTATACACAATATATCATCTAGAAAAACAATGACAGATTTATCTAGATAAGGGCGAAAGATATCGTTCATCAATCCCATGAATGTAGCTGGTGCATTAGTGAGATCAAAAGGCATCACCAGATACTCAAAGTGTCCATACCTAGTACAAAAAGCTGTCTTGTGAACATCTTCATCTGCAATTCGAATTTGATTGTAGCCGCTTCTCAAATCTAGCTTGGTGAAGTACTTCGCTCCTTGAAGTTGATCAAACAAATCATCCATACGAGGTAATGGATATTTGTTTTTCACCGTTTGTTGATTCAACCCGCGATAATCGATACATAGTCTCATGGATCCATCATTCTTCTTCACAAAGAGTACTGGAGCTCCATAAGGTGAAACACTTGGTTGAATGAATCCCTTGCTCAACATCTCCTCCACTTGAGCTTTGCATTCTTCCAATTCGTTTGGAGCCAAACGATATGGAGCTTTGCAAGTTGGTGTACTTCCAGGTATCACCTCAATCTTGTGATCAACTCGCCTCTTTGGTGGTAATCCTGCAGGTAGATCATCTGGAAAAACATCTTTATACTCCATAAAAATGTCGTTCAAGGACTCCGGGATGTAAGGTTTGTCCGTGGACCCAATATCTCTTATAAGTCCAAGGAAACATACATCATCTCTAGAAATGGATGCTGTACCCATCACAAAGAGGGGTAAATTTCTATTCTGAGATCTAATTCTATCTCCATAGATCTTCCATCCACTACTTGTAATCACTTTTCTTCTCCAATCTACCTTCGGATTATATTGTTCCATCCATGGCATTCCAAGGATGACATCATACCGAGCTAAACGAATTACTCTCCATTCAATGCTCTCCTTGTATCTACCTATGGATAATTCTACACTCCGTGGTAGTGTTTCTATCACTTCAGTTTGCCCGTTTGGCAATTCAACTTCTTCACTCACGTCCTTCATCAACATCAAACCTAACTTCATAGCAACACTCCTTGATAGAAAATTCTCAGTTGCTCCAGGATCAATTAAAACTCTCACCTTGTGTCCTTCCATGAAACCATCAGTGACAATGAGTTGAGCTTGCTTCTTACTCCTTCCATGAGCTCCCAACCATTGCTTTCTTCCAACCTCGCCTTTTCTTCGCTTTGTAGAACCAGTAAGGCCGCGAGGCAAGATTACTGGTGATCTTCGTTTCCCGAAACTGCTTCCTCCACCTCTTCATACTCTATCCCCTCCATATTGTTGAACGGTCGTCGCTGCATGGGCCGTCCTCCTTGTTGTGTCGGCCGAACTCGACAAAACTTGGCTATGTGGCCCATTCGTCCACATGCATAGCATTGGCGATTGTCACGAACTCCAGCTCCTCTTCGAACCATTCCATTATTTGCATAACCTTCTTGCAAATTTGGAACTCCTTGTCGCCTAATCTCACCTCCAAATCTTGGTGGTGGTCCTCTTGTTGGTGCAAAACCTTCTCTACGTCGAAGGTTTCCCAACTCCATCGGTGTTGGACCAGATGGATCTCTAAAATTGCTCACTGGCTCACCGTGTGTGACACCAAAAGCACCTGAAATTCGTTGAGCAATTGCGATTGCTTCATTCACAGTAGATGGATTGCTTACCATCACCTCCTTTCGAATTCGATCTTTCAAGCCTCGTTTGAACACGTCCAAGGCTTCAGCTCCACTCATATCCATGATAGATACTTGAAGATCACGAAATTCTTCAATGTACTCATGAATACCTCCTTTCTGCTTCAGATCCCACAACTTCATTCTTGCAGTTTGAAGAGAATCCACCGCTTGAAAATTTTGCAGAAGTACTTCCTGCATTCCACTCCACGAAATGGTAGCACCTCGTTCTGAAAGCATTCTCTCCCATGTTGTGTACCATGTGAGAGCCTTATCCGTAAGATAAGATCTCATGAACATTCCTGCAATATAATCAGAAACATGAAAATGGGATAAATGAATATTCATCCTCATAATCCATCCCTCTAACACTCCCATTGCTCTACTCCCTTTGTAAGCTTCCACCTTACAAGATTTTCCCATTCGAAGCAAAAGATTTGCTTGATCTTCAATCTCTTGAAGACGTCTCCTATTTGCCTCTGCTGCATCAATAGGAGTTGGTTCTGGCTGAACTTGGGAAGCTTGAACTTGAGGTTCAACTTCCATCTCTCCAACTCTCTCTCTCTACTTTCTCACTCTCTAATGCAAAGATTTTATCTTCCATGGCTTGCTGCTTGGTATGCCCATCTACTATCGCTTTTCTCAACTCCTTCATCTCTGCCATGATTGCATTGAGAACCTCACCCATATCAATTGATGTTCCCATGCTTTTTCACACTCCCTCTAATACAAAGTGAGTATAATCACTATGTGACCTCTCAACAAAGGAGTCACAAAAGGTGCAGGTGACTCTATCACAGCTCTATAGTACTCCTCTCCATAATTCCTCACAAGAAAATCTCTCCATATCCTCTTCTGTCTACATACTGTTCTAATCTCTACATAAGTGCTGAATCGAACCGGTACAGGTGGTTCGCGATTCAAATCCATGAAACAATCAGTATAGAATGTATATAGTACAATTCCAAGTCTCTCCATAAGTAACTATTGGAAGAATCAGTGGCACTCTTGACTCCATCACTCTAGTCATAAAATCTGCACCCCAACAAGCCACAAGGTACATCCGAAAATGATGTTTCTCCATGCAACGAAGGTGAATATCGAATAGGTTAGGAATTGGCCAGTGCGGTTCTGGATTCCTGTCAATCCCGTCCATATCTGCAAAAACACAATGTCCCCCTTCCACCTCTCTCTACATGCAGATGAATGACCTCTGCCAGGCTCTATACACTCTCAAGACTACACTCCATCATCACTCACTTGCTATTCCATGAGGGGTAATCCACACTCAAGAAAAGAGCAAGGTCGCTCTGATACCATTGTAACACTAGGGTTTAGAGAGAAGTTCACTCGAAGATAGAAACGTAAACTCTGAAGATGAGAGATACCAACAATGGTTCTCCTCTCCCTTATATAGCTCTCACCAACAAGTACAAGGTGATAAGATCTAATCCCCACCATCCATACCACTCCTAGTGGATGGATGACGTGGCGGATAACCCTAACAAGCACACGGATCGCTGACGTGGTGCATCCAACTAACACACTAACTAACACACTCAATCCTTAGCTACAAGCACACGGATTGCTGACGTGGCACTGTCAACTAACACATCCACTCTGTACCTACCAAGTGCGCGGATCGCTGACGTGGCAACTATGACTAGTGCACACTAAAGTATCTACATCAATATTTAGAGTAACCTCTACTTTAGTTCTAACTAACTAAAGATGGTTACAACCTTCCACTTACCTTGTTTATGACAAGTGGGAATTATCTGGTCAAACCACAACTACACATAAACTCTTTTTGAAATGATTGAGATTCGATTTATTGGCTCTAAATTACAAGACGCAATTAGACGTCGCAATTAAAAAATTCTCTGTTTGTCATTATGATTCTAGCTAACTTCTCCAAATCCAAAAATCTACTTTTGTTAATAGGAACGTTTTACACTAGCTAGTGAAAGGTTTGTGTTGCATGAAGCTTGCACTAACTTTACCCACCTACGTTTGATGATGGTAGCGTTCATGGCTTCATCATGCACCTGTAACTTTTCGATCCCAAAAAGTCAAAAATCTATAATTTATCATATCTTTCCATGTAAAAGAAGATGAGTTCAAAAATATCACTGATGGTAAATAGATACACATTCTCAAGTTTTTAACCGTTGCAGCGGGCCTTTTCCACGTAAATACTCATGGCGACGTCAAAATCATGCATGCTTTTAAGCTAATGCGGAGTAGTAGATTTGATACTCAACATAGTCAGATGAAGCGAAAGCTTCATAATTATCTTGGGCCATTTAAACGTAAATCGCCATGGCGACGTCAAAATCATGCATGCTTTTCAGCTAATGCGGAGTACTAAAATTAATATTCAACATAGACAGATGAAGTGAAAGCTTCATAATTATCTTGGGCCCTCTCCACGTAAATCGCCATGGCGACGTAAAAATCATGCATGCTTTTCAGCTAATGCGGAGTACTAAAATTAATATTCAACATAGACAGATGAAGTGAAAGCTTCATAATTATCTTGGGCCTTCTCCACGTAAATCGCCATGGCGACGTCAAAATCATGCATGCTTTTCAGGTTATGCGGAGAAGTAGATTCAATATTCAACATAGTCAGATGAAGTGAAAGCTTCACAATTATCTTGGGCCTTCTCCACGTAAATCGTCATGGCGACGTCAAAATCATGCATGCTTTTCAGCTTATGCGGAGTACTAGATTTAATATCTAAGATCATAATTATCTTGGGATTGCAGCTTTCTGGAGCGTTGCTGATGGTTTTCAGTCGTGTCATGTTCAACAGGAAGCGCTTCTTTTCCTTCGTCACAGAGAAAATGGGTGTGTTTCTTGTTCCTCGATGCATACTAATTAGATGTTGCAGTGGGGGTGCTTCTTCTTCTTCTTCAAGACACGAGATTGAGGTGAACTTCAAGAAATCCCAAAACTGAACACCACGCGTAGCACGCTACCAGATCCGAATCAAAACGAAGAGTCAAGCGTTCCCTGGCAGAAGGCGTAGACAAATTTACCCACTAAAGAGGGGAATGTATTCCACGGTCTTTGTGCTCCCTTCATGGTACAGAATGTGATCTCAGTTGCGTTGCCTCAACGCAACATCTCCGACTCAACTGCATTTAAGACCCGGAGCTCATCACGGCTCCTCGAGCCGTGATGAGCTCGAGGTCTCCACAGCGACATGGTAACCCACAATACCTATTAAAGCATTCATAACCAGAGCACAATGAGATGTAACACAATTTGACACGTATGCATTCAAGACTGACCATCATTTGAGCTCGTTAACCTACCTTCTGTTCTTGATTTAAGCTCTTCATTTGCTTCTGTAGGTTTGACTAAGAGTATCTACGTCTACGAAAAAAAGTTTAAAGCTACTTTTGCTTTTGTAATCTTTGGATGCATTTTAATGAAAACGACCAAAAATTGACTGTGATACGTTTGTATCACAGTCATTTCCAATGTGATAACACCTGGTTGTGGTATAACATGCACATTGGCAGCTGGTATACAGCCAAAAGGTACCGTACGTGGATGTACTGCTCTAATATATGACCTCCAGATAAACGGCATTCTGTTCTAAACGGTTTGCTTCCAGTCCTGAAAGTTTGTTACAAAACGATAGTTTGGTGAAAGTTCTTCACAAAATATGAGGCATCAATCTTCAAAAATTGAGGCGGCTTTGCAGTCGTCAGTTGTGAATAAAAAGTACAATCCCTAGCTCATCGTTCGTGTGTTAGAAGTACGCGACCATTCATATCCGCTTGAAACTGAAATGATATTTAACCTGAATCGTCAAATCACTGTACATGGGATATTGAATATATTTAACTATTTTTTCTATAGACATCTGAGCTCACGTTTGGCTCCTACTGCAGATAATGATCAAACTAAAGTATTTCTTTAGAAAACGTCAAATATAATTGAGTCTCTTTGTAGTCTCAGCTGATTTCTGTTAGGTCTCCCTCAAAAGATGAACTTGCGGAATTAATACTGATCTTTATATACTCTTTCATAACATGTAAGATTCGCTGCTGAGCTGAGGCTCAAGCTCTGAAGTAAATGTACAATATATCCAGATTGCATTTCAGCTACTCATGATCACCTTATTCGGCGCTTCTCACCACTCTCCTTCTTCCTGTTGGTATAAGAATGTGTGGAAGATCACTTTATAGTTAGGCCGGAATGTCTGCAGTAGCTGCAAGTCCAAGAAGATTATTTTCGTAGAGAGAATGATCATGGCGGTATTTTCGAGAATTCTCAATGCTCTATCCCCAAGGGTCCAGTGTTTCCCGTTGTTTATCCGTTCTATCATGAATTGGTTCCCGAAATTGTTCCAAGACAGTGCTTCACAATCAATCTCTTCGCGCAGCTACGGGTACTCGGTTGATGGCTTTACGACACCGCCATGCACCAAGAATATTGATCGATGCCTTCGAAGCTCGGTGGATGTGCATAGTCCCAGCGACTATCTGTTTCCAAGTTCTTGCTACCTTGAAGATTTTCTACGGGACAGAAGAGATGATATTTCGGATGAAATCAGTAGCGGTAGAGATGATTGATCGGAAATGCATCTCATATGGCAGAAGGTATTGAATATTCAGCGTCATTTCAGTTTCTCTGTCAACAAAGTTTTGTTAGAAGCAATAGTATGATGTTCAAAGCACAACGCCAATCTTCATCGATTGGTTGTCTCCCCCATGTCTTCTAATTCCTCAGTTATTACAATTCTCCAAGTTGGAAGCGGGACTTACTCGACGACTCTTACTTCGACATCTGGACATCAACAATTCTGTTCATTTGATACATATACTTTCTTGGATTGTTCATTGTCTTCTGTTTCAATGTATGATTGAAAATTTTTCCTTCTTGTAATGAGGGAGTCTGTGATACATAAGAAGAACGTACATGACACTCCTCATCACTGCTCGCAAGATTGAGGCATTATATTGAAATGCATTAAACATGGCTTTTCTTACTCATTCGTAAATCTCGGATTGTGGTACAGGTAGAGAACAGATTCTTCCTTTCATCAACACACTAACTGCTTTCCTGCATACGGGTTGTGTAAAAACCGCGATCGTACTGAATTCGAAGACTGGATTCCTGGATTAAGGCCAGGACAGAAAATCTTGGATTTACCTCATCATAAGATTCATGGTCAAGACGGCTGAGGACCACGTTTGTCTATACATCTACTTCTGAGGATATTCTTCTGAGTTGATGGAATATTCTAAATATTCACATATTTTAATATCCATTCACTGGTGTGAGAAGTTCAGGATTACAATTTGCGATCTCTCGACCCTCTCTACTGAATCCTATTTTGTTGTGGGGCACATGTTTAATGCCATTCTTTTCCAGATTGGGGGAAGAAAGATTGATTTCATATTTCTAGAAAGTATTGGGGCTTCTTGTATGAATCTGAAAAGGCCATAGTTGCTGCCCACATCAATTTCTGAGGGATTGCAGGTTCATTTCAAGCTTATCACAATACAACACTGTGCATTTCCTGAGCCAAATTAATCAAGACTAACTAGTGAGTTTCCTTTTCTTCTTCTAAATGGATCATCTTTTCTATGAGTGCTCCCTGGGATGACACAAAATCAATAATGGTGAAAAGGGACAAGACACACTCCTTCTGGACCAGAGGAGTGCAAGCAGCACGTTTTTAGTTTTCAAGATCTTCACCATTTGCTCATCAGGATTCATCGCTTACTTTCGAACGAGTTTTAACCAGACTGGTCTGAATTTCATTTACAAGCTCTTGTTAATGTGGTTATCGGAAGATTTTTGTATGAACATCCCCGGATGGTTCAATTTGTTGGAAGCACTTTGTTCCTCCGTACCTCCATATATTCTCTTTCCAAATTTCCATATTCCACCCTTATTTCAAACTCTGCTAAAATCAAATAATTGAAATAATATTGAAATCTACAACCAGTATCATTATCTTATTGATTCTTTTGCTACTTTTGTATCTTGTTTCATTTAATGGAAACTTTTCATCTAATTTTAGGATTTAAAAAAAAGGAGGATATATTTGTCTCATTCTCCGTAGGATGTCAACTTGGTTTCTCCTAGCATCTTATCTGATACAAATCACAAGGATTTTTAGGATCAAACCCACCGAATACACTGTCCAGGATCTGACACTTCCAAACCATGGATGAAAGTCACGAATTGGCAGACACAATCTACATTTATACTTGCATCCGAGCTTGTCGGTCTCACATGATAACTAATCAGTACAGATTGGAGTAGAATAATTCGAACACTCAGGTATACAATTACCGCTGGGGCTTGCACAATTTACCTAATGGCATTCTAGCTATACACGGATTCAATCACGAGAAAGTTAGAAATAGGGCTGCACAAAAATCACATCATCTTCAGATTAGAATGGGGAGTTTTCCCCATTTTACGCAAGTTAGTTGAAATTCAATTATCTCTGACGTAAGCGTCTAGTTTACAGAAGGGTATAATGGCAAGAAAATATTCGTAAAGTCATAGATTTCCTACTGAAAAACATGAATCCATTAGAATATAAATTCTTTCTGAATTAAGATTAAAATACAGTAAAGTTCAATTATTTGATCTTATTGGAGGTCATAAATGAAGATGTGTATATATTTAATTATATATTGACTATGTCGAAATTCACACAATTACTACTGTATGCACAGTCTGGAAATTAGATTGGACTTGCATGAGAATTATCATGCTTTCTTACAACTTATTACTAGATTTACATACAAATCTAATCAAAGTGTATATATATATATATATATATAGTCGCTTTCTAGACAGAATGCATTGTTTGATTGCAAGATAAGGTTATCTATAGTACAAAATGATCCGGTTACATCTCGGTTTATCTCCTCTAATATACCGGATACTTAAACTAATGGTAAAACACATCACATACTAAATATATCTAGTAAACGGTTCAAAGCAGAGAGTGAGAGTCTATTCCTCTACCCCATACTAAACAGATCTAGTAACCGGTTCAAAGCAGAGAGTGAGAGGCTATTTCTCTACCCCATACTCAACATATCTACTAACCGGTTCAAAGTCAAGAGTGAGAGGCTATTCATCCACCCTGCCAAACTGTACAGCCGACGAAATCTCTCGTGTTAAATTCAACTTCCTTCCATGCGTTTGGTGTATACATCCACCAAGTAATTCATGAGGTCACAACCATCTGGACATTTCTTCTTGTTGTGCCTCTTCAGTTCATCAAACTTGTGAAGGCATTTCTTGACAAACTTATCATCAACATCTGCTCTCTTCGGATTGATCACAGCTGCAATCTTCCTCCAGTCAAGCATCTTGGAGACTTTTGAATCGTAAGCTCGTTTCTGCTCAACATTCTCTTTCTCTGATTTGATCGCCATGATCAACTGCAATGAATCCTGATCGCTCCAGAACAGCCTCTCTTCTTTGGTTGATGACGAAGCTATGTCCTGAAAATACAACAGATTAGGGATAATTATTGAACATAAATTACCTTATCCACACGTCTATTGAAACCTTTAATAACTCTCAGAATTTTATCCAATAATTAAGAATGAGGCTTCAATTAGAATTGTTATTTCCTAAAAAAAAGGTCTTACATATATTACATATTATTTCATAATGAAAATGAATAAGAAAATACTATTTGTATCTACAGATAGTAAACAGATCTAGCTAATCTAGAGCTCACCAACGAAGAGTCCATAGCTATGTATTTGAATGAAGCAAAGACAATATATATATCTATATCGAACAATTTAATTGTAAAATGATTGTACAATATCAATCATGATTCTAGTTCAAGCTTAACAGTGAACTATTTTACCTCAATAATCAAATACAAAGACAACTAGCGAAGTTGTATACAAAAAGTCTATAAACCTTGTTCGAGTGATTCAGGATTTAAAAGTAAAAGATAAAGTTTCCTCAAAATTCCTGTTTCCCGTATAAAGAAAAAAGATAAAAAACAGTTCAGAGCCTATCCAGGTCTTCAATGCCCTTCAATCTGATAAGCGAAATAATTTTAAGAACCAGAAATGAGAGGATGAAAAAATGAATTGTATCTAATATATCTGGATCACAAATGTCACACAATGTCAGTCTCAAAGTGTTGATGAACATATAACTTAAAATTTACAATTAAGTTTGTAAATTCTACTATCATTACTTTAAATTTGAAAGCGAAAAACATTCTCCATCTGGAGACCTCGGATTTTGAAACTTTCTCAGCATGAATGAGCCCTTAAGATTCCTGAACTCGTTAGCTGTTGTTGACATGGACCCTCATAATTTCAATATCTTCTCTTTCTATTGATGAATACAACAAAGAAACAATGAGTTTGATTTGATCATGGTTGTACCTTATAACTTCAGTGGATTTGTCATTCTCTTGTAATCATCATTGAAGATTCAGCATGACAGATGTATATATGATAGTATCCTGATCTTCACCAGGCCGAACTAGGACTAAATACAGTTAGTACATTATGTCAGAAATATTATGATATTTCTGACAGAGTACTTTCAAGTTTTTAATCAACTTTCGAAAAGTACAGCAATTCAAAGAGCTACTTAAGAAGAATTATCAAGTACCCAGGTAGGTCAAACGGGTATCGGCTATAAAAATATGAGATAACATCTTATAACAATTACTTTGATATGAAATCTAACATTCTTAGTTTATGCTAGATGTGCTATACTTATTGATAAGTATATAATCATAAATCACGAACAAAAACGTTTTTCAAAATCAACAGTTCAAGCGTATATGTTCTTTGATTAAAACCAGTAGCGTTAAGTTTAGTGTTCTTTATACACAACTTTACGAAAACTAAACCTCATTCCGGATTAAGGCAAACCAAACTTCAAAGGCTGTAAACATAAAAACAACCAATACAATCTTCAAATGTACAAGCTATCATGGAGAATGTTACATGGTTCTGATACCTTTGGACTGTTTCGAGGATGTTCACTCTCTCTTCCGGAATGATCGAGTGTCTTCGTGATCTGAAGCTCAGCTGCTTCCACAGACTTGAGAGCATTGTCACATGTGATTGCTTTCTCCATCTCAACTGTTTCACCAGAATTATGAGTATGGTCGGATATCTGATGAACAATAACTTGGGAACTCGTGGAATCATTGGACACAATCCTTTTCTTCCAATGAAAAGGAACCCCGGAAGTGGTTTTCCCTTTTCCTCGTGTCTGTGTTGTATTCTTTTTCTCATTAGCTTTCTGAATTCTCGCCATACGCTTTGCTTCCATCTTGGATTTCTTGTACGCTTCTTCAAATGCTCTCAGCTTCTCCAAGTTGCCCGAATCTCTCCAGCGCTGACACTGCTTAGCCAGTACTGACTGCTTGGTCTTGGCCATTTCAACTCTCTGTCGTTGTTGCTTCCCACAATCTTCGAGATTCCCACATGACTTTCTTAGAAACGATGCACTAAAGTTGTGTATCAGGAAAATTCAACACGAAGTACATAATCTAGAGAATCATGAAGTACACCTAGACATTTGATCTTAAATTTCATCTTATAAAGGAAATTCTGGAATTGAGAGATATTTCTAAACCCTGTTGGCATGCAAATTTGATTCATCACGCCTGTATTCTCTGACACTAGAAATCTAAAGCGTTGAGATATGGGAAGAAAATTTTGTCTTACAAAAATCATCTGATCCAGTATAAAAATTTCAGTACACGCTAGGGGACTGCGAACAAAATTTTGTAATATAGGAGCTTACTCGTTACATCTAAAACTACAATGTGACTGCAGATAAAGCTACGTTTGAAGAATATAGTCAAGAAGAGTAAGAATAAGACTTTCCTAGTCATTTGATAAGAATTCCTGTCAACGAAATGATGCAGAAATAACTTCAACATCAAAATTCTTCCTTGATAAAAAAACCAAGGTCCTGTGAATGTTTACAGTGCACAACGACCTAACGATCTGAAGGGTGCTCCCTCTCGAGAGGTGAGGTTGAAGAATTAATACATAAACTAAGTTGCCTAAGAAGTTCATGTGAGGTCATAATCCAAACAACAAACGGAAATTCCTTCACATTTGTGGTAGAAGTTCGTGTTAGACACATAAGTAGAAAGTGCGTAGAGAATTCCTGAAGGGATACTGTGCACAAAACCCACTGAAAACTTCTTCCTTGACTGAATAGGTTATTGTGAAGGATATAAACACAACACACTGAATATTTTTCCTGCATTTGACTAGGATGTATACATGAAGGATTAAATCACCCAAAAAACTGAAAAACTTATTTCTCAATCCTGGACTTAGTGCGTGTGAAGGATATAAGCACAACAAGCTGAACATTACCCATGGAAGAGACTCAGAAATTCACGTGAAGTATATAATACAGACAGAACTGAAGACTTCTTCCAGAATTGCGTATGGAGGTTGTCTGAAGGAAGTAAAGCGCGAAGGGCTCAAAATGTCTGTCAATGTTAACTACTGTTGATTTCAAGCCTACTTGCATATGGGAGTCATTTCATGCATGTATATTATCTATATGCTCTTTATGCCTCACGCAACACATTCCTGGATAAGTTGGACTGCGAGCATGCATGAAAATTCTGAAGATAGAGAAGATGTTGAAGAATATACTAAACTGTCAAAGATTTTGTAGATTTCAGTTTGCTTTCTGAAAATGTCAGTAGAAAACAGATGCAATTCTAATGATAATATATTCTAACAAAGGGAAAAATCTCTTCCCGAAAAGAAGTTTCAGGATGTGAATCTCGTACCACTTGTATTCTCGGTATGAGTATGCAGAGAAACTCTTGCAGAGCTCAAAACAACTTCCGCAATTGCGTAAGAAGTTCGTTTTGAAGGAATTGTTGCACAACGAGCTCAAACAACTTCCGCAATTGCTTCAGATGTTCGGTTATGGACATATGCAAGACACAGTCAAAACTATTTCAGCTGTTGAGCAAAAAGTTTGCTGAACGATAATGCTGCATAACGTGATGAAATTTTTTTCAACAAATGCTTCAGAATTCAGATGACAGATTTTACGCAAACGGAGCTCAAATACTCTCAAAGCTTCTCTCGTGAGACAAAAATGTGGAGTACATAACGCACAACAAGCTACAGACAACTTCAGAAATTGCAGAAGAAGCTCGGTGAAGAAAGTATAGCGGAACAACTCCAAGCTACAGACAATTTCAGAAATTGCAGAAGAAGCTCGGTGAAGAAGGTAATGCGAAACAACTCCGGCGATTGCAGAAGACGTCTGTCTGAGAAGAACAATGCACAGTGAGACTGATGCGCACGCGATATAAAGAACTCGAAGGTACTCGCGCTGAAACTGAGAGGAGGTGGGAGTGACGGGAGACGTTCATCTACTTGCTCCACTGGCGGAACAACGAATGGACAAGTAGATATCCAACCCAAGCATTGCCAGCCCAGCTATCGGCTGGGCAATTTTTTCGTGCTGAGTCTGCTTCACATTCCACTCACGATAGTTGGAAAAGTTGCCAGTAGATGAAATTTCACTATCAGCACATGTCTCATGGGGAGTTGTTACACTGCATCATCATCACAACCACGCTGAAGGCAAATGGATGGTCTCACACGCAATTCTTATATATATATCGGGGAAGTATTGCACGTTCACACCACTTCAATCAATAAGCCTGATTGACATGTCTCGATCCCATTCATTGTCTCATAGTTACTTGTGCAACTTGACCATTGCAAGTTGTCCCGTAGTACCATAATGTTGATCTTGACAACTGAGAGAAGAAATTCATTGTAAAGAATCTTGCATTTGTGAATAATTGTAGATATACAAGTTATAGGTTTTTTGTCCAAAAGTCAGTAGTTGATAATTCGTTGTCAAGAGAGTAGAGGAGTTTAACACAAAGACTGTGGGTGCGAGTTACAATTCTTTTATAGCTCTCGACAGTTGCAGTGATCAAATCTATCACAAAACGGAGTCAGTTAGTAAAACAAGACACTCCAATAACAGTTCGCTTGAGTTCATGTATCGAATTACAGAATGTTGTTAGATTGGATGATATGATAATCTTACAAGTCGAGAAATGGAGAGATGATACTTGAAGTTCTTTCTTAGCAGCCATTGATCTATCCACTCTTCCAAAGTCATCCAATCATTTTCACAAATTTCCAATTGCAGTCAACGGTGAGGTAAGTCTCTATATGAACAACAAACAAATAGTACAATCATTTGATGGAATAGTCAAAAGAGAGTGAGAGTACAAAACTTGTTGTCATTCTAAACGACTAAAAAAACTAGCTATGATTTGTTATTTAGACGTACTTGATTACGTTATAAGAATACTAATTGTACCTTTGTAAAAGTCCAAGAATCCATTAACCGAAGGATTGATAGGAATTGAGTACGCAAGAACTCCTTGAGATAAAGCAATGATAGAATATTGGAAAATTGAAAATGTGAAGATTGGCAAATCTTAAAAATATTAGCTCATATATGTCAATTTTTGGTAAAAAATAAAATAAAATCTTCTAATTTTCTTCAAGAATGATTTAGGTTCAAATTGTTGACTTCATGAAGTTTTTTTCAAGATTTCAAACGGTATAAACATCTTTTCAACATGAAAATAATCAATAGTTAGATTTCTAAACATAAATTCATTTTCAAATTTGATCCGAAAGCTATCAAAGAATACTAGAAAGAAATTCGAATATATTTTGCAAATATATTAATATCTTTGACTTTAGTTATAAAGATTTAAGAATAGTATGAGATTGTATCAAAAATTCAGTTTACTTTGTAGAACTAAGCTACTACTTTCACAATAAACATGAAAATTTGTCTTTGAACTTATCTTCACTTCTCTATAGCTAATCATCAACTATTGTTGCACTTTGAGTCAATTAGATGATTATGATTTTCATAAATCTAATTGCTTATGTTGGTATAAAAAATATTGCAAGAAACTAACTCAGTGATCAAAAGGAAGATTTAGCAAATTTTTTTTGTAATAACCCACTAAAGGCTAAAATTGCAATATAGTGGTAGAAAGGTCGAACCCACAGGGACAGAGGAACACACAGGGTACAAAGTGTCACGTTTTAACAGACTATTGAGGAGTTTGAATTCTCAAGCGACTGTCACTCCCATAAATACTGCAAGTGTCCACTCGGAGCGCACTCGGAGGTCGCACAGTGCAGCGTAACACACACACACACACCTGAAACTACAGAAACATAACCCAGAGATCCGTTAGGACCTCTACTCACGATTTCAGGGGGGGAAAAGTCTCTCAAGAGTCACTCAGCGAAGCTGCGGGTAGTGACTCCCAACTCCGGCTTTTACAACACTTCCACTAGCTTGCTACTAGTGTAGGAAACCCGGGTTAGACTGCCTACTTTGGATCGAAGTCACTCATACGCGGTGAACAACACTCTCAACTCACAAAACACGCAGAGAACACAGGTCCGCACTTAAGGACTCACTGTGAAACATTCCAGTAACCCAACAACAATCTATTGAAGAGTTTGAATTCTTAGGCACTTGTCATTCCCAGAAATACTACAGGGGTTACCCTGAAGGCACCTGCTGCAGCGTAACCTGAATTTACAACTAAAGCTTACACGAAGTAACAAAACTTCACTTTGGCATTTAGGGGAAAAATCCCGAAGGAGTACAACCAAAAACAAAGACTCGAAGGTGTAGGGGCGAAACTATTCAAGTATCTAACTAGTCATTGGCTTTGAGCATCGGCAGTCACCCGCAAGTGTAGATCCGAACTACTCAAGTCTCTAACCAATGTACTAGCTCTGAACATTCGGCCAAAGGCCTTCAGCTACACAATGCGGAACGCTAAGGTGTAGCTCCTCGTGCGTGGTGACAGAACTAAGGACACAAACACGCAGAGAAAATGAGTTCCTGATCTGTACTTCTGAAATTGGGAAAGAACCCAAGGCAAGACGCCTTGAACTATTTTATACCGTCTAAATCCTAACTAGCACTACACTTCACTACGCTACACGCCAGCACGGAACCACGCTACACTACACTCCGCTGAACCAGTGCTACGTCTCCTGCGCGACGGATTGCCGCGCACTAACTCCCTGCCCTGCCAGTCTTCCGCTCGACTGCGCAGTCCCAACCGCTGCAACTCCGCGGACACCTCCACCTCGAGGGTGGACATGGTATCCCGCGCCTTCGACAGAAAGCACTCCAACTTCTTCGCCACCTTCCGCCGACTCCTGCTGTCGCCTGCCAGCAACCCAGCTGCGCGAAGTTCAAACTCACGTAGTGTGAGTTTCTCCTGCGCCGCCACTTCCCAGTGGATGTAATAACCCACCAAAGGCTAAAACTGCAGTATGGTGGTAAAAAGATCGAACCCACAGGGACAGAGGCAACACACAGAGTAAAAGTGTCACGTTTAACAGACTTTTGTAGAGTTTGAATTCTAGGCGACTGTCACTCCCAGAAATACTGCAGTGCTCAACTCGGAGGCTCGACTCGAAGGAGGATCTCGACTCGGAGGATGCTCGGAGGATGCACGGTACAGTGGTGCACGTGTTGAGTGTACGTGGTCACTCAACACACACACACACACACACCTGAAACTGGCAAAAAGCACAACTCGGAGGTCGGTCAGGACCTCCGCTTCGGATTTCAGGAGGAAAGTGTCTCAAAAGTTCACTCAGAGGTTCTGCAGGTAGTGCCTCCCACTCCGGCTTTTACTGCCCTTCCGCCAGGAACTAGCGTAGGGTACCCGGACTGGACTTCCCACTTCGGAACGAAGCCTCTTCATACGCCGTGGACGTCACCCTCGACTCTCACACCAAACGCAGGGAGTGCAGACCCGACTGAGAACTTAACTGAGACACGATCCAGTAACACACACACAACCTGAATTGCAAACCAAGGCTTACACGAAGTAATAAAACTTCACATTGGCATTCAGGGGAAACTTCCCGTAGGAGTACAATCAGGATATGTCACGCGAAGGAGTAAGGGGGAACTGTTCAAGTCTCTAACTCGCAGCCGGCTCTGAGCATCAGAAATCACCCGCAGGTGCAGATCCGCACTACTCAAGTCTCTAACCGGGTGCTAGCTCTGAACATTCAGCCGAAGGCCTTCAACTACAACATACGGTAACTTCGCTATGCTGCAGTTTCTCTACGTGGTGCCAGGACCAAAATGCACAAACACGCCAAGAAAGTGAGTTCCTGATCTGTACTTCCGAAACTGGAAGAGTCCCAAGGCAAAACGCCTTGATCTATCTTATACCCTAAAAGATCCTAACTAGCACTACGCTATCCTATCTACTACTCGCAACATCTGCGCGAAACCAAACTATACTACTGCACTCGGCGGATCCGGTGCTGCGCCTCCTGCGCGCCGGACTGCTCCGCTCGCTGTCTCTTCCTTGCCAGTCTTCCGACCGGCTGCGCAACCCCAGGCGTCGGAGCGCTGCAGTGACTTCCGACTCTAAGTGCGCCATAGTGTCGCGCGCACCCGACAAGAAGGTTTCTAATTTCCTCGCCACTCGCCGCCGACTCCGACTGTCACCCTCCGTCAATGCCGCCGCCCGAAGCTCGAACTCCCTGAGTGTGATCTTCTCTTGAGCTGCCACCTCCCAATGGGCGTATCCTTTTAGACAATGAGTCACCCGCGTCGCCAACTCTTCTCGCGCCCTGCAGCTGCCTTCCACCTCTGCTAGCTGCATTTCCGCTTCCGCACGCTGCGCCCTCAAATCCGAGCACTCGGATTGCAAGTTGCGCAACAACTCCTCATCCTCCTTGCGGGCTCTTTGACTTTCTTCTAAGGCGCGCGTCTGGCGCGCAAGCTCGGCTGCTAGGACGTGGTTTTGTCTCCGCTCTTCCTGCAATTCCGACTCGATCTTTGCCCGCATTAGCTCGGCATCCGCCTGACTTTTCGTCGCCGCATCCTCCCTCTGCTGCTGCAAGGCTTGGTATAGCTTCTGTGTGACCGCCAGGTGTTGTCGGAGGGCGGTGTTCCTATCCACATATACTTGGCACCTAGAGGCCCAAATGGCCACTTTGCTCCTCGTCCTTCGCTTGATAGTCTCCACATAAGACTGCGGTTTTCCAGTACCCGCGTACTTGGATGTCTTGCGATCCAGATATCGCAGGAGTGGGACTATCTGTTCGCACAACACCCCTGTTGGCGTTTTCTGTACAGAATCCGCTTCCTGCTCTTCCGAGCTCGTCTCATCCTCAGTCTCGAGGATTTCAGTCGCCACCGAATCCCTTGGCGACTCCCTGGAACTGTGGCGCGCAGCAGCTTCCGCTGCGACTGCTACTCCACTGCCTGCTAAAATATCCAGGGCAGTGGGAGATCCCACTGCTTGAGCCCCTGTTCCGGCTCGATCTTCGGTCTCCGAAGGGGTCGACGCCGCAGTGACTCTTGTCACCTTTGCACCGCCCGCTTCTGCTGCCTGCCCTTCCGGCGCAATCTGCGCGGAAGGTGTCTTCGCTGAAGGTGCGTCCGCCGAAGGCGTCCGCACACTGGTCGTCGGCCCTGTCCGTCTCGCAGTCGGCGAATCCGGCCGACTCTCTGTTGACCGACTCGCAGTCGGCCGACCAGCAGTTGTCCGACTGGGAGTCGGATACACCCTGCGCGTCTTGACTCCACTTGGCCTGCTTGCTGGTGGCGTTTTTCCAGAAGTGCCTTCCGCCGAAGACGACCTTCTGAGGGTTGTTGGCTCGTCAGCCAAACTCTCTTCTGCTTCCGGCCTGCTGTCTGGTTCAACGCGCCGTTCAGTTGGCCTTCCTTCCGCTTGTCGGCCTTCAGTCGCCCGACTCGTAGTCGGCCGACTGTCAGTCCGTCCATCTCCTTCCGAAGGCATTGGTGCCTTCTGCGCAGAGGTATTTGTCGACTTTCCTAGAATCTGCGCGATTATCTCCTCCTGCGTGAGATTCCGCCGGACCGGAGTACGCCCGGTCTCCTCAGTACTAGTTGGCATTTTGCGTGCCCTCTGTTTTGGTCGACTGTGAGGCTCGTGGGTGAGCCGACCACGAGTCGGCGCAGCTGGCACTTTCGGCTGCCTGTCCTCAGGTCTCTCATCCCACTTCCGCTTTCGCGGAATGCGCTCACCTCGACGTTCTTCTGCTGCTCTTGCTGGGGCCGGAGCCGGACACGGACTAGCAGGTTCCTCGTCTGGATCCGTGTCTACTTCGGCCTCCCGCGAGTATCGACCTGGTCAGCTCCGGGTCAGCAACGGAAACCGTGTTTTCTCAGAATTTGTCAAACATCCCATCGCCCGATAAAACACAATCAGGTAAGGCGAAAGATGATTGAGAGTTCCTCCTCTCTCTTCTTGCGCATGTTGGCGCGTCACCTTCCACAGGAGCCGTGCCCAATGCACTGGAGCTCCTGACAACACTAGCTCCACAAATTCTACCTGCCAACCATGCATGTAAGCGGTCTTGGTCGGCTGCAATATCTGCAGCAATGCAGTCGCGACATTTCTCCGCAATCGATCTTTGTAATCCCGTGTCCGGAAACCGTTCTTGGGATGCCTGGCAACTTTGAAGAGCTCATTGTAGGAGATTTCTTCCTCCTGGGACACCTTCACGCTATCGGCCTCGAAGAGAAGATCCCCTTCCTCGCCGGCACACCTGCCCAACACCTGCGCCCAGTTACAAATGTCCCATCTTTCTGGATGTGGACGGAATCCGCGTGAGGGCTTGTGTCTCTCCTGCAGATACTCGCGCACCATCTCCGGACATGTCCAGTTCCAACCCCACAGGAGAAAATCGAGCTTCAGCCCCAGCAGCACATCTTGAAATGCGCGTAGACCGATCTGCGGCACCCTGAGTGGAGACACTCGCAGCTGGGGAACCTTCGACATAGCGTTTCTTGCACACGCAAACGTTCTCCCCTTTGCTCGTTCTCTCACAATCGCCACTGCGCGTCGGCCGCTCAAGCACTGACTGCTCACTCTCTCTTCGCTCACGCTCAAGTTCGCTACTCGCAATTCTCTCCAAGGTCTGTCAAGATCCTTGCGCAACTCGTCTCCGCACTCTCTCCTCTCACTGCAGGTCTCTCCGCCCTTGCGCGTAATCTTGGAAGCTGGAAATCGCAAAATCAAGAATGAGAGAATGAGACTAGAGCGCAGTCTTTTCTTCTCCGAATTCAAGAACGTCCAACGTTCTTACTGGTTACAACGTACGCAGCCGGCTATACGGCCTAACGGTTCGCCCTTTGCATGCGCGAATTCACGTCTCCGCACTACGCGCATTCGCATGCGTGAATGTTGAATTCTCCCGCCGCCGCCGCCTTCCGGACTCGAGTCCGCCGCAGGGTATACGTCGGCTATGTTGTCTTTCCCTAACCCGTCCATCACCGGAGGCGTGTCGCCGCTGGCGTGTTCCTTATCCCTCGGCGCCTTGCTGGAGGCGCACATCCAGTCGGAGCGAATTACGCCGGCGCGCATTCGGACCGCTTATTTTGTCCTTTATGCCTCGTCCATTGCTGACGGCGCATGTCCGCCAGCGCAAATCATGCCAGCGCATCCGGCCGTCAGCGCCACGTCGGAGGCGTACATCCGACCGGCGCTTTCCTTCCATGAGCAGCCGCCAAAGGCGCTTCCGACTCTGAGTTGGTTTCCTCCTATGAGCGCGTGATTCCGCCGAAGGCGCATCGCCGAGGGCGTACGGGAATCCTTTCCGGCTGTGAACCCTAGCGCGAACGGCGCATGTCCGGCTACGAGTTTTCCGACGCTCATAACTTCTCCGTCCCTGATCCATCTCCGACGCTCTTGGGCTCGTTAGAACGAGCGTCCCGAGCTCTTTCTAATGCGACTTCAACCAACTGGATCTACCGTGTATTCCGATCGTTATGAAGGTTTTCCCTTTCCGAGCTAGCGGCGCATCGCCGAAGGCGCACTCATGGTCGGACGCCTTCAGAGGTCCGGGCCCTTCTCCTGACGTCTTTAGCAAAACTTCCTCCTCAGGTGTCTGCGCCGGAAGCGTAGCTTCCTTATACGCTGGAAGCGCGTTGTAATAACCCACTAAAGGCTAAAACTGCAATATAGTGGTAGAAAGGTCGAACCCACAGGGACAGAGGAACACACAGGGTACAAAGTGTCACGTTTTAACATACTATTGAGGAGTTTGAATTCTCAGGCAACTGTCACTCCCAGAAATACTGCAAGTGTCCACTCGGAGCGCACTCGGAGGTCGCACAGTGCAGCGTAACACACACACACACACCTGAAACTACAGAAACACAACCCAGAGATCCGTTAGGACCTCTAATCAAGATTTCAGGGGGGAAGTCTCTCGCGAGCACACTCGGCAAAGCTGCGGGCAGTGACTTCCAACTCCGGCTTTTACAACACTTCCACTAGCTTGCTGCTAGTGTAGGAAACCCGGTTTGGACTGCCTACTTCGGATCGAAGTCACTCCTACGCGGTGAACAACACTCTCAACTCACAAAACGCGCAGAGAACACAGGTTCGCACTGAAGGGCTCACTGTGAAACATTCCAGTAACACAACAACAGTCTATTGAAGAGTTTGAATTCTCAGGCACTTGTCATTCCCAGAAATACTACAGGGGTTACCCTCAAGGCACCTGCTGCAGCGTAACCTGAATTTACAACCAAGGCTTACACGAAGTAGCAAAACTTCACTTTGGCATTCAGGGGAAAAATCCCAAGGAGTACAATCAGAAAGAAACACTCGAAGGTGTAGGGGCGAAACTGTTCAAGTATCTAACTAGTCACTGGCTCTGAGCATCGGCAGTCACCCGCAGGTGCAGATCCGAACTACTCAAGTCTCTAACCAATGGACTAGCTCTGAACATTCGGCCGAAGGCCTTCAGTTACAAAATGCGGAACGCTAAGTTGTAACTCCTCCTGCGTGGTGACAGAACTCAAGGACACAAACACGCAAAGGAAATGGGTTCCTGATCTGCACTTCTGATGGGAAAGAACCCCAGGCAAAACGCCGGAACTATTTTATACCTTCTAAGTCCTACCTAGCACTACACTGTACTACGCTACACGCCTGCACGGAACCACGCTACACTACACTCCGCGGAACCTGTACTGCGTCTCCTACGCGGCCGACTGCCGCGCACTAACTCCCTACCCTGCCACTCTTCCGCTCGACTACGGAGTTCCAACCGCTGCAACGCCGCGGACACCTCCCCCTCGAGGGCGGACATGGTATCCTGTGCCTTCGACAAAAAGGCCTCGAGCTTCTTCGCTACCTTCCGCCGACTCCTACTGTCGCCTGACAACAACCCGGCTGCGCGCAATTCAAACTCACGCAGTGTGAGTTTCTCCTGCGCCTTCACTTCCCAGTGGGCGTAGCCCTTGAGACAGTGGGCGACTCGCCTCGCCGTCTCCACCTTCGTGCGATCCGCCTCCTTCCTGCGATCCTCTTCAATGGTCACTAATTGCGATTCGGCTTCAGCACGTTGCGCCCTCAATTCGCCACACTCTGACTGTAACCTGCGGATTAATTCTTCATCCGCCTGCCGTGCGAGCTGACATTGTTCCAACAACCGCGTCTGTCGCACGAGTTCCTCTGACAAAATCCGATTCTGGGCCTGCTCAGAATCGAGTGCTTCCTTGACCTTCACCTGCTCCTTGGTGAGCTCGCCCAGTTTCTCATCCTTCATCTTCTCGGAGTGCTTGTAGAATTTCTGATTAAGCTTGTACTGTCCCCACAAGCACTCATGCTTCTCCTTCAAGTCCCTCAACTCCTGGTCCACTCTAGATAATAGCTTGCTGGTGTGGACTTTAGTGCGAGTCCGCCTGCGCACTAACTCGATGTAAGATCCCGGCTGAAGTGGGTCGGCGTATTTATCGACCTTGCGATCCAAGTACCGCAGCAACGGAATCACCTGCTCAGAGAGCGCCGCCGCCGGCGCTCCAACAATTTCCTCCTCCTCCTCCTCGGTGTCTTCTGCTCCTGACATTTCTTCCGTGGAGCCTCCGTCGTCATCATCCGAGTGGAGAATTTCAGTCGCCATTGATTGCGTCGGCGACTGCCCCGAGTGGGGCTGCACGTCCTCGACGTGTGCTGCCTGCGAAGGCACGGCTGCAGCCTCGCTGCTTGTCGCCAAAATGTCTAAGGCGGAAGGCGAATGTACCCGAACGGCATCCCCATCGCTCGCTGGTTGATTGCCTACCGCGTTCTCTCTGTCGCCGTCGTCCGTCGCCGAAGGCGATTGAGCGGAGGGTGGCTGCGCGGGGTTGGATTGCGCATCGCGCATCGAGATTTCATCCCGCGGACAGTCACTCCGCTCCTCCGTCTGCTACTCCCTTGATCGGTCCGTGGGGGCTGGGCTCGGCCCGTGCGCAGGCGCATTTGCCGGCGCCTTGTCCGTCGCAGGCGTAGCGCCGCGGACCTCTATCGCCGAAGGCGACATGGCCGGGGGCCGCACGCCCGATGTTCCTTGGCCTATAGGCCCTACCGCCGAAGGCGCATCTATCGGCGGACTTCCCGCCGATGGTGCGGCCTCCGCACGCTCTCTGCTCGTATCTCCTCGGCTCGAAGGCCCTGGCGCCGAAGGCGCAAATTGCGGCGCGTGGTGCGCCGGAGGGTCTGGCCCCGAGGGCCGGTGTCTTGTAGGCGGTTCTTCCGCCGGCTCCTTCCCCTTCCTACGCTGGAACGGGGGTGATTCTTGCTTGTGCACAGGCGGCACGTGTGGAGGTGTCCTGTGCACAGGCGACCTGTGCACAGGCGGACTGCTCCTTCCCACGCGTAAGCGTAGATCCACGTCCACTTGTGTTCGCCGGTCCGCGGAGGCTCGTCCGTCCGCGGAGGTTTGCCTGTGCGCAAACGGAACATCTGTCCGCATCGCACGTGGTAACTCCGGAGGCCCTTGGCCCGTAGGCGGCCTCTCTCCCGACGAGGTTGCAGCGTGGCCCGTTGCTCCTGCGGTCGTCCGCGCTTCCTCTCGCCTCTCTGGCGACGCACTTCCTATCTCCGTCGCGATCGTCGCCGTGTCTGCACTGTCAGCTGGTAACACCAGTCTGCGTGCCTTCTGCTTCGGCCGGCTGTATGGCTCGCACAGCGGCCGCGGTCGAATGGGAGCAGAGGGTTCTTGATGCTGCTCCTCTTCAGACTCTTCCCTCCATCGCCGCTTCCGCGGCACTCGCGCTGCAGGAGTGTGTCTCCCTTCATCCCTCCGTCTTGATGGGGTAGAAGTCGGTGACTCCTCTGCGTCAGTATCGACCTCGTTCTCCCGCACATACTTCCCGGGATGGTCAATGGACAATGGCGGAAAATGTACAAGTTCCGCCGCTGTCAAACAATTCCGCTGTCGATAAAAATTGATGAGGAAAGGAGAAAGATGGTTTAGAGTTCCCCCCTTCTCCTCAAACGCGTGCTGTCGCATCACCCTGTGCAGGATGCTCGCCCAGTGAATGGGAGTTCCCTCGATGACGCACTTGTAATAACCCACTAAAGGCTAAAACTGCAATATAGTGGTAGAAAGGTCGAACCCACAGGGACAGAGGAACACACAGGGTACAAAGTGTCACGTTTTAACAGACTATTGAGGAGTTTGAATTCTCAGGCAACTGTCACTCCCAGAAATACTGCAAGTGTCCACTCGGAGCGCACTCGGAGGTCGCACAGTGCAGCGTAACACACACACACACCTGAAACTACAGAAACACAACCCAGAGATACGTTAGGACCTCTACTTCAAGATTTCAGGGGGAAAGTCTCTCACGAGCACACTCGGCAAAGCTGCGGGCAGTGACTTCCAACTCCGGCTTTTACAACACTTCCACTAGCTTGCTGCTAGTGTAGGAAACCCGGTTTGGACTGCCTACTTCGGATCGAAGTCACTCCTACGCGGTGAACAACACTCTCAACTCACAAAACGCGCAGAGAACACAGGTCCGCACTGAAGGACTCACTGTGAAACATTCCAGTAACACAACAACAGTCTATTGAAGAGTTTGAATTCTCAGGCACTTGTCATTCCCAGAAATACTACAGGGGTTACCCTCAAGGCACCTGCTGCAGCGTAACCTGAATTTACAACCAAGGCTTACACGAAGTAGCAAAACTTCACTTTGGCATTCAGGGGAAAAATCCCAAGGAGTACAATCAGAAAGAAACACTCGAAGGTGTAGGGGCGAAACTGTTCAAGTATCTAACTAGTCACTGGCTCTGAGCATCGGCAGTCACCCGCAGGTGCAGATCCGAACTACTCAAGTCTCTAACCAATGTACTAGCTCTGAACATTCGGCCGAAAGCCTTCAGCTACAAAATGCGGAACGCTAAGTTGTAACTCCTCGTGCGTGGTGACAGAACTCAAGGACACAAACACGCAAAGGAAATGGGTTCCTGATCTGCACTTCTGATGGAAAAGAACCCCAGGCAAAACGCCTGGAACTATTTTATACCTTCTAAATCCTAACTAGCACTACACTGCACTACGCTACACGCCTGCACGGAACCACGCTACACTACACTCCGCGGAACCTGTACTACGTCTCCTGCGCGGCCGACTGCCGCGCACTAACTCCCTACCCTGCCACTCTTCCGCTCGACTACGCAGTCCCAACCGCTGCAACGCCGCGGACACCTCCCCCTCGAGGGCGGACATGGTATCCTGTGCCTTCGACAGAAAGGCCTCGAGCTTCTTCGCTACCTTCCGCCGACTCCTACTGTCGCCTGACAACAACCCGGCTGCGCGCAATTCAAACTCACGCAGTGTGAGTTTCTCCTGCGCCTTCACTTCCCAGTGGGCGTAGCCCTTGAGACAGTGGGCGACTCGCCTCGCCGTCTCCACCTTCGTGCGATCCGCCTCCTTCCTGCGATCCTCTTCAATGGTCACTAATTGCGATTCGGCTTCAGCACGTTGCGCCCTCAATTCGCCACACTCTGACTGTAACCTGCGGATTAATTCTTCATCCGCCTGCTGTGCGAGCTGACATTGTTCCAACAACCGCGTCTGTCGCACGAGTTCCTCTGACAAAATCCGATTCTGGGCCTGCTCAGAGTTGAGTGCTTCCTTGACCTTCACCTGCTCCTTGGTGAGCTCGCCCAGTTTCTCATCCTTCATCTTCTCGGAGTGCTTGTAGAATTTCTGATTAAGCTTGTACTGTCCCCACAAGCACTCATGCTTCTCCTTCAAGTCCCTCAACTCCTGGTCCACTCTAGCTAATAGCTTGCTGGTGTGGACTTTAGTGCGAGTCCTCCTGCGCACTAACTCGATGTAAGATCCCGGCTGGAGTGGGTCGGCGTATTTATCGACCTTGCGATCCAAGTACCGCAGCAACGGAATCACCTGCTCAGAGAGCGCCGCCGCCGGTGCTCCAACAATTTCCTCCTCCTCCTCCTCGGTGTCTTCTGCTCCTGACATTTCTTCCGTGGAGCCTCCGTCGTCATCATCCGAGTGGAGAATTTCAGTCGCCATTGATTGCGTCGGCGACTGCCCCGAGTGGGGCTGCACGTCCTCGACGTGTGCTGCCTGCGAAGGCACGGCTGCAGCCTCGCTGCTCGTCGCCAAAATGTCTAAGGCGGAAGGCGAATGTATCCGTGCGGCATCCCCGTCTCTCGCTTGTTGATGGTCTACCGCATCCTCTCTGCCTCTGTCGTCCGTCGCCGGAGGTGATTGAGCGGAGGGTGGCTGCGCGGGGTTGGATTGCGCATCGCGCATCGAGATTTCATCCCGCTGACAGTCACTCCGCTCCTCCGTCTGCTGCTCCCTTGATCGGTCCGTGGGGGCTGTGCCCGGCCCGTGCGCAGGCGCATGTGCCGGCGCCTTGTCCGCCGCAGGCGTAGCGCCGCGGACATCTATCGCCGAAGGCGACATGGCCGGGGGCCGCACGCCCGATGTTCCTTGGCCTATAGGCCCTACCGCCGAAGGCGCATCTATCGGCGGACTTTCCGCCGACGGTGCGGCCTCCGCACGCTCTCTGCTCGTATCCCCTCGGCTCGAAGGCCCTGGCGCCGAAGGCGCGAATTGCGGCGCGTGGTGCGCCGGAGGGTCTGGCCCCGAGGGCCGGTGTCTCGTAGGCGGTTCTTCCGCCGGCTCCTTCCCCTTCCTACGTTGGAACGGGGGTGATTCTTGCCTGTGCACAGGCGGCACGTGTGGAGGTGTTCTGTTCACAGGCGACCTGTGCACAGGCGAGCGCCTGTGCACAGGCGGACTGCTCCTTCCCACGCGTAAGCGTAGATCCACGTCCACTTGTGTTCGCCGGTCCGCGGAGGCTCGTCCGTCCGCGGAGGTTCGCCTGTGCGCAAACGGAACATCTGTCCGCATCGCACGTGGTAACTCCGGAGGCCCTTGGCCCGTAGGCGGCCTCTCTCCCGACGAGGTTGCAGCGTGGCCCGTCGCTCCTGCGGTCGTCCGCGCTTCCTCTCGCCTCTCTGGCGACGCACTTCCTATCTCCGTCGCAATCGTCGCCGTGTCTGCACTGTTAGCTGGCAACACCAGTCTGCGTGCCTTCTGCTTCGGCCGGCTGTATGGCTCGCACAGCGGCCGCGGTCGAATGGGAGCAGAGGGTTCTTGATGCTGCTCCTCTTCGGACTCTTCCCTCCATCGCCGCTTCCGCGGCACTCGCGCTGCAGGGGTGTGTCTCCCTTCGTCTCTCCGTCTCGATGGGGTAGAAGTCGGGGACTCCTCCGCATCAGTGTCGACCTCGTTCTCCCGCACATACTTCCCGGGATGGTCGATGGACAATGGCGGAAAATGTTCAAGCTCCGCCGCTGTCAAACAATTCCGTTGTCGATAAAAGTTGATGAGGAAAGGAGAAAGATGGTTTAGAGTTCCCCCCTTCTCCTCAAACGCGTGCTGTCGCATCACCCTGTGCAGGATGCTCGCCCAGTGAATGGGAGTTCCCTCGATGACGCACTCCACAAAAGAGACCTGCCACAATGTGATGTAGCAGGCGCGGTGCGGCTGCAGTAATTGCATCAGCGCCGCGGACAAAGTCCGGCGAAATCGATCTTTGTAATCACGGGTCCTGTACCCATTCTTGGTAGACCTCCCGGTCTTGAACAGCTCCACAAATTGCGCCTCTTCTTGCTTGGTCACCTTGATGCTCTCGCTGTCGAAAAGGAGATGCCCTGGCATGCCAGCACATCTTCCCAACGCCTGCGCCCAATCTTGGACTGTCCACCGGTCAACATGCGGACGCAATCCGCGCGAGGGTGGTCCCTGTGGCTCTAGCCACTCGCGCACCATATTCGCGCAGATGTAATTCCATCCCCATAGCAAGAAATCGAGCTTTCTTGCTATTAAGCGCTCCTCGAAAGCGCGCAGCCCGTTCTGCGGCAGGCGAAGTGGCACCATCCGCAATCTGCTCGGTCTCGTCATTGCGTTCCTGGGGTTCGCTCGCCCGCTCATTCTACTTCCGCACTGTCCGCGTTTCTTTCTCTCTCGGCAAACTCTCATCGCTCTCAATTCCAAATCACGCGCACTCACTTCTCCCTCAATCAACAAGAAATCTCCTGTGCGACGACGACGAGAATGGTCCGCAGCCAGCAGATGGATGCGCGCAGCGCGCACAAGAGATTGGAATCGCGAATTCAAGAATGGGGCGCTCTCCGCCGCCCGGTCGAAGGTCATGGTCGTCTCTTGGTCGTGAAGAACGTCTCACTTGATGGCCGCGCCGGCTGTACGCTGGAACGGTCTTCGCTCTCACGCGCGGCTTCACGCTCCGCCGTCGTCGATTAAACTCTCACGCTCGAATTGGCGGATTTGAACTCCGCGAGCGTGTCACCCTGCGGACATGGGGGCGTAGCGCCGAAGGCGAGTTTTCCGCCTTGCGCGGTACACTTGTTCGTACCGCCCTTCGGCCAATCTCCTTCTGCCTTGACGCGTGCGTCCGCATGTCGGACAAAAATTCAACTCCTGCCTGTGCGCAGGCAGGGGCCTCGGCGGATTCTCCGCCGGCGCGGAACTTGAACATCCTCCTGTGCACAGGCGTTCGCCTGTGCGCAGGCGAACTCCGTCCGCGGCGCTGCGCTGGCGCGGAAGGCGTTGACCGTGGTCAGCCGTCTCCGTCCAGTCTGTCCGTTCCTTGTCTCTCCGTCGGCGCTGCCGCCGCCGCAACTCCGTCCGTCCAAGAGCGCATCCACCCGTGCCGTCCGCACGGTCCGTACCTATTGGATTACTCTGGCGGCTCTTCCGACGTACGCTGCGCTGCGCTGGCGCGGAAGGCGCCGTACACTTTCTACCTCACAAGGCGCATTTCTAGGGCCCAAGGCGGATTTCCCGCCGACGCCGAAGTGCCTGTGCACAGGCGAACGCCTGTGCGTAGGCGGACTTCGCGCCTTCCCTAACCCTACTTCGCCTGTGCACAGGCGAACGCCTTCGTCCGCGCATAGGACAAAACTTGAATCCCCCTTCCGCGTAGGCGGAATTCGCGCCGGTGGCGAACTCCTTCCGCCGTAGGCGACCGCCTCCGTTTCTTCCAGTAGCGATAACTCCCTAAGTCCTCGTCCGTTCCAAGCGCTCTTGGGCTCGTTAGAATCAGCGCGTCGAGCTCTTTCCAACCGGACCCTAACTTGGTCAAGGCGCTCGAGGGTTTACCTAATTACGGGGGTTTCCCTACAGCCGCGGCCGCAACCTCCGAAGGCGGGTTTTGCGCCTTGCGCCGTAGAGATCCTAACTGCGGAGCTCGCAGGGAGGGTGGTGCCTGTGCTTGCTGCGGCACCCCAAATCCCAGATTCTACAAGATCCCTCGAGAATCCCCGCGATCTTCCGGATTCACTCTGTTTTGATGTACCGAAGGCTATTTACAATGCTGCCAGGGTACAGTTTTCCAAAAAATGTTTTAATTTTCTCAAAATTGCCAAAAGTGGGGTACCACATGCCCCCCTCCTCAATTGTGAGCGCCCACGCGAACACTCACATGTGGTATTTCTTCAACCGCCACCCGTTCACTCGGGTGCCTAACAAATCGCCGGCCAGGTCCGCAAGTTGGATGGACCCATTCGGGAAGACTTCGACAACCCTGTAAGGTCCCATCCACCTTAGGTGCAGTTTGCCTGGGAATCTGGCATGCCTGCTGTCGTAGAGCAATGCCAAATCACCTGCCCGCAGGAGTACCGGTTTGATCTTTTTATCGTATCTCTCCTTTCGGCGGAGCTGGATTTTCCTGGTGCGATCTTCGGCGTCTCTTCTCCGCTCATCCAGCAGCATGACCTCCTGTAACCTGTAGAGCTGACTCTCCTCTGCGCCCATCCTCTGCAAATCCATCGTTCGATGGGTGGGTACTTCAAATTCGATTGGGAGGATCGGGTGTTGCCCATACACCAGAAAGTATGGTGTCTGTTTGGTCGTGATCTTCTCAGCTGTGCGGTACGCCCATAGAGCGGCTGCTAGCTTCGTATCCCAGTCGTGAGCGTGATTCACCGTGACCTTGAGTAGTATTTTACACAGCAGACCATTGGACTTCTCCGTCAGTCCATTTGCCTTGGGATTGTATGGAGTAGTCTTCCGGTGCTTGATGTGGAAATACCGTGTCAGATCTTCGATGATCTGATTCAGAAAATGCGTGCCCCGGTCGCTGACTAGTTCTAAGGGACATCCGTAGCGTGTGATGATCGACTCAAACAAGAATGCTGCCACTGTGGCAGCATCATCCTTTCTGGTGGCTCTGGCCTCTACCATTTTGGTGGCGTAGTCCGTTGCATGGGAGTTAGGGGCCATCGTGTTGTAGGCGTCGGTCTCCCCGTCCTCTGGCAATTGTCGCACTTGCGGATGTAATCAAGAACATCCTTAAACATGGTCGGCCACCAATACCCCGCATTTAGGATCTTTGTGACCGTGTTCCTGGTGGCATAGTGTCCACCCGCCTCCTCTGTATGCATCGCACTCACTATTCTTGGTACTTCTGATTCCTCCAGGCATCTGCATAAGCGCTCATCTGCCATCTTCTTGAACAACACCCCCTGCTGGAGTTGGTACGGGCCTGCCTTATGAATAAAGACAGTTCGCTGTTCCAAATCCATGCCTTCGGGACACTGGAGGGTTAGCAGATATCGATACAGGTCGGCATAGCGGGACTCATGTCCTGCAGACAACTGAAATAACTCTTCATCTGGAAAATCGTCCACCAATTCCTCCTCTGTCGGCTGTGTCCATAATCGGGACAAGTAATCCGCATTTTCGTGGTGCACCCCTTTCCTGGTCTGGACCGTGTAGGTGAACTCTTGTAGTAATAACACCCACCTGGCGATCCGACCGGATAGGTCGGCTTTCTTGACTAGGTGTTGCAATGCGTAGTGGTCCACATGGAACACAAACTCGTAGCAGATTAGGTAGTGACGGAACTTTTTACAGGAGTACACCATCCCCAACGCTTCTCTCTCCGTCGTGGTGTACTTCCGCTCTGCTAGAGACAGCTGTTGGCTCGCGAAGTAGATCGGGTAGTCCTTTTTGTTGTCATCCTTTTGACTCAGTACTACACCGATGGCGAATGCCGAAGTGTCAACGTAAACATGGAATGGTCGATTCCAGTCTGGACTCCTTAGTACGAGAGCAGTCGTGAGTTTCGCTTTCAGAGCTTCAAATGCTGACTGCTGGTTCGCACCCCAAGCATAAGGCTCGTCCTTCTTCAACAACTTGGTCAGGTCCGCCGCTAGTATTGCATACATGTGTATGAATCTTCGGTAGTAGCCCACATGACCCAGGAATGCTCGCAGCTCTCTTAGATTCGTGGGTGGCTCAAGCTCGAGTATAACCTTGACCTTCTCGATGTCCACCGCAATGCCTTCTGCCGAGACCCGATGACCCAACAAGATCCCACTAGTCATGAAGAAAAAGCACTTCTCGGGATGCAGTGATAAACTGCTCTCTCTACATTTATCGAAGGTCTGCTTCAAGTGGCTTAGGTGTTCAGATCGCTTCCCAAAGACACAGAAGTCATCTATGAATATTTCCAGGAACTTCCTCAGTTGTTCCTGAAAGATATTGGTCATCATCCGTTGAAAGGTGGCAGGCGCGTTGCACAGACCGAAGGGCATCTTGTGGTATGCGTAAGTTCCCCAGTCGGTTGTGAACGTAGTTTTATCCTTGTCCTGTTCACGGATAGACACCTGATTGTAACCTGAGAACCCATCTAGGAAGCTATAACATTCATGTCCGGCAACATGGTCTAGAATGGCATCCGTGAATGGTAACGGGTGATGATCCTTGCGTGTTGCTGCATTCAACTTCCGGAAATCCTGACACACTCGTATCTTACCCGTCAACTTCTTGGGTACGATAACAATCGGCGACACCCACTCGCTGCTGAGCACAGGGTAAATAATTCCAGCGCTCAAGTACTTATCTATCTCCTCTTTGACTAGCAAGGAGTATTTTGGGTTGAGGCGATACTGGCGCTGTCGTATGGGTACTGAGTCGTCCAGTAAATCGATACGGTGTTCCCCATACCGTGCAGGTATCCCCTTCATGTCCTCGATCTTCCAGGCGAAAACGTCGACATAATGGCTAAGGAAGGCCTGTACTTTCCTTAGCTCGTCTCCTCTCACTGCGCTTGATACCTTCAAGCACTTGCCGGGACTGAGTTGTACTTCGTGACAGTCACTAGGGTCGACAATGCCCTCGGTGTGACTCGTCTCACTCCTTCCCAGTCCCACAGTTAATTGCTATTCGTCTTCCGGCTGAATAGCTTCCGGCTCTTCTTCTTCTTCCACCGAACAGCAGGCAACGAATCCCACGAAGTAATCGGATTCGGTACCACTGGAATCCGATCGCGCGGTCGACTCACTGTCCTCGCCCGATGTGTAACCTGCACTTGTCGATGGGGTCTCTCCTTCGTGCCTAACCCTATTCCAGGGCACCGTAATGGTTTTGGTCGGTTCCGAAGGATGAGGAAACTTCAGGCGATGTCTTCGCCAATCACATCTGACTTGTGCACCATATAGCCATGGTCGCCCGAGCAGAACGTCATAGCCCTGCTTCATCATCGGCTGAAGGATGATATACGTCAACCGAAAGTCCGCACCCCCGATGGTTGTCTTGACATTGCGCAGCATACCTGCAGGCATTCTCCGCGTCTGATCCGCTAATCTCAACACACGCTTCGAGGGTTCGTATTGACTGAACCCCAAGGCTCTCGCTGTATCCTCCGTCATTATGTTGACTCCTGATCCAGAGTCGATTGGCACTCTGCGTACACAACACCCTGCTATTTCCACATCGATCTCGGGTGGCCCTTGGTCTTCGCTCTCCACTTGATATACTTGAGAGGATGCGGATGCGCGCGGCTTCCGCGGATGCCGTAGCGAAAGCATCAACATTCTCCGATACGTCTTATTGTCCTCCAAGAGCTGCTTGAACGTGATGTTCACTTTTCGACTCCCGAGATCTTCAACCAAGTCATAGTGGGCGCGTTGGGTCGCCGGGGTCGGCGACGCTCTGCGAGGTTCCACGGTGGCTGCCAACTTCGCCCCAAGGGAGGATGTCAAGTCTGGCCGCGGTGGGTCCTTTTGCGTGCGGATCGCTTCCTTCAACAGGTTGGCTACCTCGTTGCGGATATCCGGAGCATAGTCCCGTTTCAGTAGACGCACTGGCTCGTCCTCGACTGCTGTCTGGGGGCGCACTGCTGGTGCCTCCCGCGTAGCCGAAGACTTCCGAGCAGGTCGCGAGTCGGACTTGCTGGATGTCTTCTCCTTTCCTTTTCCCGTCCGGTCGTCGGGTCTCCGTTCGTGCTTGCGAGTGTCACGCTCTTGCTCCTTCGATTTCTTGGAACTACGAGTTTCGACCCGTGCGCACATGACCTCTTCAGCCGGCCATTCTTCGTCTTCGCCATCCCCGTCTGAACCTACTTCGACCTGGTTAACTTGCACGTCCTCCTTGGCAGGAGTGTTCACAAATCGTACCACTGGCCGAGGGACTGGTGGCTGATCACACTCTGGCGCAGTGTGCCCGAACTTCTTGCAATTACTACATGTCGGAGCATAATCGTTTCGCCTTTTTGGATGGGGACACTGCGGTGAGAAGTGCCCAACTTCCCCGCAATTATAACAAGCTCGCGGTGGCGGTGGGTCAAACGTCCCTGGAGGTGCTCTCCGCCTCACAGGTACCGTAGTGGCCCGATCCACCGGAATATATCGTGGGACTTGCATTGCTGAAACTGCAGGAGGGGTAGGCACCGACTGGACGGCGTAGGCTGTCTCTTCGCTAGCCTCTCCATAGTACTGAGGGTGCTCTCCATAGTACGGTTGCGCCCATTCTACTGCGTTGACTGGATATGACGGACGGGTGGTAAGGCACTCGGTGTTTGCATGTCCCACCGCCCCGCACGTAGTACACCATAAGTTCGCTCGCACTCTCCCGGGTGATTTTCGGCGATCATGCCCGCCTACCACTTGGACCTTGAGATCGGCGAAGTCCTTCACAAGGGTCTCCATCTTCGAAGCTATATCTCCCGGCGCTCTGTCCGTAGTCACTCGTCGGATGCCCTTTTTCTTCGCTGACCCATGCTTCTTCCTCTTCTTCTCCTCCTCCGACGATGAGGTTTCCTCTTCTTCGGATGAGGAACGGTTCTCGTCCGAAGACGATTCCTCCGATGACGGAGTTGTGCCTCTACGCCGTCTTCGCCCTCCCTTCGGTTTGCGCTCCTTCGACTCCCGTCTCTCTCTCCCTCTTCGGTTGAGAGTGGAAGTTTCGAAGGCTTCTGCCGATGCAATCACGTCCTCAATAGTGTCGCACTTGCTGCGTCGGCAAAAAGTCTCCATCTCCCGAGTTAAACCGGTCACGTACCAATCCACAGCTTGTTGTACCGAGAAAGGGGACCCTGGTCCTGTTTTCGGTATTCTGTCAAGGAGGTCCAGAAATCTCTCAGTGTAGTCACGCAGACTCTCCTTCTTCTCTCGCTGCAAATTACGTAACTTCGTCAAAACCCGGCTGTCGTAGCCGAGCTCGCGAAAGCGGCGAAGGAACTTCTCCTTCAGCTGGGCCCATGTTGTCAACCCAGTCGGATCGATGCTCTCGTGATTATACCAACTCCTCGCTTTCTTCCGCAGAAGGCTTGGAAAGATCCTTAGTCGGTCGTCGTCTGCGATCTCGCGATTGGCAATAGACACCGACTCGAATAACTTGATGTATGAATCTGCATCGTCGTCATCCCCACTCCCTTTGTACTTCGGGTAGGAATGTTTAGTAATCGGCTGAGGTAGCCGCACATTGGCTTGTCCGTCCGCCATCGGTGTGTCTGTCGACGGTTCTCGGGCGGTCGGTCCTACTGCACTAGGCGGGTCCGTGCAAGGAATATCTAGTAGAACTGTAAGCACCAAGTTTGGTTCCGAGTCGTCGGGGGTAGGTTTCCCAAGGATGTCGGCCGAACTAGGCTTAGGTACTCTTTTTGGTGTTTTCTTGTTTTGACGCCGTGTCTCTTCCACGGCCTTCTCTGAATCTCGTCGGAACTTGCGGACAGCTCTAGCACTTAGGTTGCTCCCGCCAGCCCCAGTCGACATTCACCGAGCATGGCTGCTCGTAAAAACCCCGGTGTTGACGCAACTGTCCCCGGCAGCGGCGCCAAAAAGAAGTTGTCGGCTTCTTATGTAATAACCCACTAAAGGCTAAAACTGCAATATAGTGGTAGAAAGGTCGAACCCACAGGGACAGAGGAACACACAGGGTACAAAGTGTCACGTTTTAACAGACTATTGAGGAGTTTGAATTCTCAGGCAACTGTCACTCCCAGAAATACTGCAAGTGTCCACTCGGAGCGCACTCGGAGGTCGCACAGTGCAGCGTAACACACACACACACACACCTGAAACTACAGAAACACAACCCAGAGATCCGTTAGGACCTCTACTCAAGATTTCAGGGGGGAAGTCTCTCGCGAGCACACTCGGCAAAGCTGCGGGCAGTGACTTCCAACTCCGGCTTTTACAACACTTCCACTAGCTTGCTGCTAGTGTAGGAAACCCGGTTTGGACTGCCTACTTCGGATCGAAGTCACTCCTACGCGGTGAACAACACTCTCAACTCACAAAACGCGCAGAGAACACAGGTTCGCACTGAAGGGCTCACTGTGAAACATTCCAGTAACACAACAACAGTCTATTGAAGAGTTTGAATTCTCAGGCACTTGTCATTCCCAGAAATACTACAGGGGTTACCCTCAAGGCACCTGCTGCAGCGTAACCTGAATTTACAACCAAGGCTTACACGAAGTAGCAAAACTTCACTTTGGCATTCAGGGGAAAAATCCCAAGGAGTACAATCAGAAAGAAACACTCGAAGGTGTAGGGGCGAAACTGTTCAAGTATCTAACTAGTCACTGGCTCTGAGCATCGGCAGTCACCCGCAGGTGCAGTTCCGAACTACTCAAGTCTCTAACCAATGGACTAGCTCTGAACATTCGGCCGAAGGCCTTCAGTTACAAAATGCGGAACGCTAAGTTGTAACTCCTCCTGCGTGGTGACAGAACTCAAGGACACAAACACGCAAAGGAAATGGGTTCCTGATCTGCACTTCTGATGGGAAAGAACCCCAGGCAAAACGCCTGGAACTATTTTATACCTTCTAAGTCCTACCTAGCACTACACTGTACTACGCTACACGCCTGCACGGAACCACGCTACACTACACTCCGCGGAACCTGTACTGCGTCTCCTACGCGGCCGACTGCCGCGCACTAACTCCCTACCCTGCCACTCTTCCGCTCGACTACGAAGTCCCAACCGCTGCAACGCCGCGGACACCTCCCCCTCGAGGGCGGACATGGTATCCTGTGCCTTCGACAGAAAGGCCTCGAGCTTCTTCGCTACCTTCCGCCGACTCCTACTGTCGCCTGACAACAACCCGGCTGCGCGCAATTCAAACTCACGCAGTGTGAGTTTCTCCTGCGCCTTCACTTCCTCGTGGGCGTAGCCCTTGAGGCAGTGGGCGACTCGCCTCGCCGTCTCCACCTTCGTGCGATCCGCCTCCTTCCTGCGATCCTCTTCAATGGTCACTAATTGCGATTCGGCTTCAGCACGTTGCGCCCTCAATTCGCCACACTCTGACTGTAACCTGCGGATTAATTCTTCATCCGCCTGCCGTGCGAGCTGACATTGTTCCAACAACCGCGTCTGTCGCACGAGTTCCTCTGACAAAATCCGATTCTGGGCCTGCTCAGAATCGAGTGCTTCCTTGACCTTCACCTGCTCCTTGGTGAGCTCGCCCAGTTTCTCATCCTTCATCTTCTCGGAGTGCTTGTAGAATTTCTGATTAAGCTTGTACTGTCCCCACAAGCACTCATGCTTCTCCTTCAAGTCCCTCAACTCCTGGTCCACTCTAGATAATAGCTTGCTGGTGTGGACTTTAGTGCGAGTCCGCCTGCGCACTAACTCGATGTAAGATCCCGGCTGAAGTGGGTCGGCGTATTTATCGACCTTGCGATCCAAGTACCGCAGCAACGGAATCACCTGCTCAGAGAGCGCCGCCGCCGGCGCTCCAACAATTTCCTCCTCCTCCTCCTCGGTGTCTTCTGCTCCTGACATTTCTTCCGTGGAGCCTCCGTCGTCATCATCCGAGTGGAGAATTTCAGTCGCCATTGATTGCGTCGGCGACTGCCCCGAGTGGGGCTGCACGTCCTCGACGTGTGCTGCCTGCGAAGGCACGGCTGCAGCCTCGCTGCTCGTCGCCAAAATGTCTAAGGCGGAAGGCGAATGTACCCGAGCGGCATCCCCATCGCTCGCTGGTTGATTGCCTACCGCGTTCTCTCTGTCGCCGTCGTCCGTCGCCGAAGGCGATTGAGCGGAGGGTGGCTGCGCGGGGTTGGATTGCGCATCGCGCATCGAGATTTCATCCCGCGGACAGTCACTCCGCTCCTCCGTCTGCTGCTCCCTTGATCGGTCCGTGGGGGCTGGGCTCGGCCCGTGCGAAGGCGCATTTGCCGGCGCCTTGTCCGTCGCAGGCGTAGCGCCGCGGACCTCTATCGCCGAAGGCGACATGGCCGGGGGCCGCACGCCCGATGTTCCTTGGCCTATAGGCCCTACCGCCGAAGGCGCATCTATCGGCGGACTTCCCGCCGATGGTGCGGCCTCCGCACGCTCTCTGCTCGTATCTCCTCGGCTCGAAGGCCCTCGCGCCGAAGGCGCAAATTGCGGCGCGTGGTGCGCCGGAGGGTCTGGCCCCGAGGGCCGGTGTCTTGTAGGCGGTTCTTCCGCCGGCTCCTTCCCCTTCCTACGCTGGAACGGGGGTGATTCTTGCCTGTGCACAGGCGGCACGTGTGGAGGTGTCCTGTGCACAGGCGACCTGTGCACAGGCGGACTGCTCCTTCCCACGCGTAAGCGTAGATCCACGTCCACTTGTGTTCGCCGGTCCGCGGAGGCTCGTCCGTCCGCGGAGGTTCGCCTGTGCGCAAACGGAACATCTGTCCGCATCGCACGTGGTAACTCCGGAGGCCCTTGGCCCGTAGGCGGCCTCTCTCCCGACGAGGTTGCAGCGTGGCCCGTTGCTCCTGCGGTCGTCCGCGCTTCCTCTCGCCTCTCTGGCGACGCACTTCCTATCTCCGTCGCGATCGTCGCCGTGTCTGCACTGTCAGTTGGTAACACCAGTCTGCGTGCCTTCTGCTTCGGCCGGCTGTATGGCTCGCACAGCGGCCGCGGTCGAATGGGAGCAGAGGGTTCTTGATGCTGCTCCTCTTCAGACTCTTCCCTCCATCGCCGCTTCCGCGGCACTCGCGCTGCAGGAGTGTGTCTCCCTTCATCCCTCCGTCTTGATGGGGTAGAAGTCGGTGACTCCTCTGCGTCAGTATCGACCTCGTTCTCCCGCACATACTTCCCGGGATGGTCGATGGACAATGGCGGAAAATGTTCAAGTTCCGCCGCTGTCAAACAATTCCGCTGTCGATAAAAATTGATGAGGAAAGGAGAAAGATGGTTTAGAGTTCCCCCCTTCTCCTCAAACGCGTGCTGTCGCATCACCCTGTGCAGGATGCTCGCCCAGTGAATGGGAGTTCCCTCGATGACGCACTCCACAAAAGAGACCTGCCACAATGTGATGTAGCAGGCGCGGTGCGGCTGCAGTAATTGCATCAGCGCCGCGGACAAAGTCCGGCGAAATCGATCTTTGTAATCACGGGTCCTGTACCCATTCTTGGTAGACCTCCCGGTCTTGAACAGCTCCACAAATTGCGCTTCTTCTTGCTTGGTCACCTTGATGCTCTCGCTGTCGAAAAGGAGATGCCCTGGCATGCCAGCACATCTTCCCAACGCCTGCGCCCAATCTTGGACTGTCCACCGATCAACATGCGGACGCAATCCGCGCGAGGGTGGTCCCTGTGGCTCTAGCCACTCGCGCACCATATTCGCGCAGATGTAATTCCATCCCCATAGCAAGAAATCGAGCTTTCTTGCTATTAAGCGCTCTTCGAAAGCGCGCAGCCCGTTCTGCGGCAGGCGAAGTGGCACCATCCGCAATCTGCTCGGTCTTGTCATTGCGTTCCTGGGGTTCGCTCGCCCGCTCATTCTACTTCCGCACTGTCCGCGTTTCTTTCTCTCTCGGCAAACTCTAATCGCTCTCAATTCCAAATCACGCGCACTCACTTCTCCCTCAATCAACAAGAAATCTCCTGTGTGACGACGTCGAGAATGGTCCGCAGCCAGCAGATGGATGCGCGCAGCGCGCACAAGAGATTGGAATCGCGAATTCAAGAATGGGACGTTCTCCGCCGCCCGGTCGAAGGTCATGGTCGGCTCTTGGTCGTGAAGAACGTCTCACTTGATGGCCGCGCCGGCTGTACGCTGGAACGGTCTTCGCTCTCACGCGCGGCTTCACGCTCCGCCGTCGTCGATTAAACTCTCACGCTCGAATTGGCGGATTTGAACTCCGCGAGCGTGTCACCCTGTGGACATGGGGGCGTAGCGCCGAAGGCGAGTTTTCCGCCTTGCGCGGTACACTTGTTCGTACCGCCCCTCGGCCAATCTCCTTCTGTCTTGACGCGTGTGTCCGCATGTCGGACAAAAATTCAACTCCTGCCTGTGCGCAGGCAGGAGCCTCGGCGGATCCTCCGCCGGTGCGGAACTTCATCTTCCTGTGCACAGGCGTTCGCCTGTGCGCAGGCGAATTCCGTCCGCGGCGCTGCGCTGGCGCGGAAGGCGTTGACCGTGGTCAGCCGTCTCCGTCCAGTCTGTCCGTTCCTTGTCTCTCCGTCGGCGCTTCCGCCGCCGCAACTCCGTCCGTCCAAGAGCGCATCCACCCGTGCCGTCCGCACGGTCCGTACCTGTTGGATTACTCTGGCGGCTCTTCCGACGTACGCGGCGCTGCGCTGGCGCGGAAGGCGCCGTACACTTTCTACCTCACAAGGCGCATTTCTAGGGCCCAAGGCGGATTCTCCGCCGACGCCGAAGTGCCTGTGCACAGGCGTACGCCTGTGCGTAGGCGGACTTCGCGCCTTCCCTAACCCTACTTCGCCTGTGCACAGGCGAACGCCTTCGTCCGTGCATAGGACAAAACTTGAATCCCCCTTCCGCGTAGGCGGAATTCGCGCCGGTGGCGAACTCCTTCCGCCGTAGGCGACCGCCTCCGTTTCTTCCAGTAGCGATAACTCCCTAAGTCCTCGTCCGTTCCAAGCGTTCTTGGGCTCGTTAGAATCAGCGCGTCAAGCTCTTTCCAACGGGACCCTAACTTGGTCAAGGCGCCCGAGGGTTTACCTAATTACGGGGGTTTCCCTACAGCCGCGGACGCAACCTCCGAAGGCGGGTTTTGCGCCTTGCGCCGTAGAGATCCTAACTGCGGAGCTCGCAGGGAGGGTGGTGCCTGTCCTTACTGCGGCACCCCAAATCCCAGATTCTACAAGATCCCTCGAGAATCCCCGCGATCTTCCGGATTCACTCTGTTTTGATGTACCGAAGGCTATTTACAATGCTGCCAGGGTACAGTTTTTCAAAAATGTTTTAATTTCCTCAAAATTGCCAAAAGTGGGGTACCACACGCGTGAGTAGAGACACCTCAGAAAAGGAGCTTTTGCCGAAGGCGCCGAAGACATTGGCGTTGGTACATCCGACTACGCGATTCTTCGTGACCTCGTGACGATCTCATCAATCCACTCTATTTAACGTACCCTTCTCTAACTACAAACACTGCTTCGGTACTAGTTTTCTAAAATTGTTTAAATTCTGCAAAAAAACAAAAAGTGTGTTACCACAGTGGGCGTAGCCCTTGAGACAGTGGGCGACACGCCTCGCCGTCTCCTCCTTCGTGCGATTTGCCTCTCGCCTGCGATCGTCTTCAATTACCACTAACTGCGATTCGGCCTCCGCACGCTGCGCTCTCAATTCACCACACTCTGACTGTAGTCTGCGGATTAAATCCTCATCCGCCTGCCGTGCGAGCTGACACTCCGCCAACAAACGCGTTTGTCGCACGAGCTCCTCTGACAGAATCTGATTCTGAGTTTTCCACAGACATCAAATCCTGCGTGGTCTGCACCACATCCCTGGTGAGCTCTTCCAATCTCTCCTTCCGCATCCTGTCGAGGGCGTGCGATTTCCTCTCAAGGTTGTACTGCCCCCATAAACAGGCATGCTTCTCCCTCAATTCCTTCACTCCTGGTCCACCCTAGCTAGTAGCTTGCTAGTGTGGACTTTAGTGCGAGTCCGCCTGCGCACTAATTCGATGTAAGATCCCGGCTGGAGTGGATCGGCGTATTTATCGAATTTGCGATCCAAGTACTTCAGCAACGGTATCACCTGCTCAGAGAGCGCCGCCGCCGGCGCTCCAACAATTTCCTCCTCCTCCTCCTCGGTATCCCCGGCTCCCGACATTGCTTCGGTGGAGCCTCCGTCGTCATCATCCGAGTTGAGGATTTCACTCGCCATTGATTGCGTTGGCGACTGTCCCGAGTGGGGCTGCACGTTGTCGACGTGTGCTGCCTGCGAAGGCACCGCTGCAGCCTCGCTGCTCTTCGCCAAAATGTCTAAGGCGGTGGGCAAATGTGGCCGTGCTACATCCCCGTCGCCCGCTGGTCGGTCTTGAATCGTATCCTCTCTGCCGCCAACGTCCGCCGCCGACGGCGATCGAGCGGAGGGTGTATGCGCGGGGTTTGATTGCGCATCGCGCACCGAAATTTCGTCCCGCGGACAGTCAATCGCTCCTCCGTCAGGAGCTGCTCCCTCGATCGGTCCTGCGCGGGGGCTGTGCCTAGCCTGTGCGCAGGCGCAAATGCCGGCGCCTTGTTCGCCGCAGGCGCAGCGCCGAAGGCGTCTATCGCCAAAGGCGACATAGCTGGGGGCCGCTCGCCCGATGTCCCTTGGCCCGTAGGCCCTACCGCCGAAGGCGCATCTACCGGCGCATTACCCGCCGATGGTGCGGCCTCCGCACGCTCGGATTTCCCGCCGACGCCGAAGCGCCTGTGCACAGGCGCACGCTTGTGCGTAGGCGAACTTCGCGCCTACATCAAAACCCTATTTCGCCTGTGCACAGGCGAACTTCCTTCGTCCGCGCATAGGACAAAACTTCTCCGCCTGTGCACAGGCGAAGAGCTGAGTATATTACAACCTTCATAACTACCGGAGTCCTCATCCGTTGTTAGCGTTCTTGGGCTCGTTGGAATCAGCGCGTCGAGCTCTTTCCAACGAGACCCTAACTGAGTCAAGACGTTTGGTGGTTGATCTAAATATGAAGGATTTCCCTACCGCCGCGGACGCAGCGCCGAAGGCGGATTTTGCGCCTTGCGCCGTAGGGATCCTAACTGCAGAGCTCGCAGGGAGGGTGGTGCCCTTCCTTAACGCTGCACCCAACTCCTAGATTCTACGAGGTCCCTCGAGAATCTCTGCGATCTTCCAAATTCACTCTATTTTGATGCACCAAAGGCTATTTACATTGCTGCCTTGGTACAGTTTTCCAAAAATGTTTTAATTTCCTCAAAATTACCAAAAGTGGGGTACCACATTTTTTTATCAATAAAATCTTGATTCTTTATTTTGGATCAATGGATGAATATTGTTATTGTTCACGAGGTCTTGAAATAGATTTCAAACAAATTTGATGCTGAGTTAAATATAGTTAGATGAAAACTAAAACGTATAGAGTTTGATTAAATTATTAAAAATAGACCTAGCAAAAATTTCCGCAAATGTTAATTTGAAAACCGAACAAACAATGGAAAAAAATCAATATCTAGATGGTATCATTTCAAATTAAATCTTGTTTGTGAAGAACAGTATGATGAAAAATTGAAAAAGCACAAAAAGATTTGAGTGTTTACTTTCGAACTAAATTATATGAGCTATTGTAAAAAGCAACTAGGATAAAACAAAATATACTACTGATGACTAAGTTCCATATGAGATAGGAGGAGATTGTTTAATAAAGTATTGATATTGTGATACATTCTCTTGCGATTGTAATACCTAAAGTACAACATGTATTTTCATATCCAAGATACATGTCAATTTTTTATGATATTTTACAAAAAAAATTAAAATTACAAAAGAATCAATATATCTAGGTTTTAACTTTGTTATCCTACTGAAAAAATATTTGTTGATCATTATCAAACATGATAACCTAGCTGAAAATTAATTCTTTACAATGAGTATACGCAATAAAGATTTTGTACATTCTTAACAATTATCAATTTTTTCTTGATTTGATGATGAATATGCTACACAAAATTATTGATTGCAACTATCTCAATCAAAAACTTCTTTCTTTTAAGAGATTCATCAAACTTGATAAAATTATGGAATAATATGAATGAACATAGAACATTAGTAAAAAAACTTTTGATGAATTAACAATAGTTTTATATGAAAATGTCGCAAGAAGTAAAAACATATTTTACTGGTGTTGCTTTTTTATTGTGAATGTTTATAGCATATGCTCTAAAATTTTATTGATTATCTTTATTTGATCATCAATTTGAAGATGTTAAGCCGTTAACATTTTGTTTAAAAAAAATTGAACAAGGTTTTTCAAACAAACTACTGAAATGATCATTGTTATTAGTTAATAATAGTTTGCTTCATTCATATTCAAAAAAAATTCACATTAATATTTGTGAATCAAATACAATTGAACAAGTTGTGGAACTATCATTATTTTTGTGGTTGGCATGATGTGAATCATTTTGCTAATTTTGTTCAATAATTGATTTTGGTCATAATAATATATATATATTTTTTATTGATTTTATTTAGTTTGATTATGATTAGTTAGATAAATAAGCAATATTCATGTAATATAAATTGTTATTTTTTGATTTTTCATATAAATTTTTTAATTAAAGTAATTTGAGTTTTCTCTACACCTTATATAGCTAGTATTGAAAATAATTTATATATCTTTAAATATCGTAAAATTTTGTCATTGTTAATATAGAGCTCTAATAACCCACCAAAGGCTAAAATTGCAATATAGTGGTAGAAAGGTCGAACCCACAGGGACAGAGGCAACACACAGAGTACAAAGTGTCACATGTAACAGACTATTGAAGAGTTTGAATTCTCAGGCGACTGTCACTCCCAGAAATACTGCAAGTGTCCACTCGGAGATCACTCGGAGGTCGCACAGTGCAACGTAATTCACTCAACACACACACACACACACACACACACACACCTGAAACTATAGAAACACAACTTAGAGGTCGGTTAGGACCTCTACTTAAGATTCCAAGGGGAAAGTCTCTCGCGAGTACACTCAGCGAATCAACGGGTAGTGACTCCCAACTCCGGCTTTTACAACCCTTCCACTAGTTTTTGCTAGCACAGGGCACCCGGTTTGGACTTCCTACTTCGGATCGAAGTCACTCACACGCGGTGCACTGCATTGTTTAGCTGAAGGCCTCCGCCCGAATGTTTAGAGCTAGTACATTGGTTAGAGACTTGAGTAGTTCGGATCTACACCTGCGGGTGATTGCCGATGCTAAGAGCCAATGACGAGTTAGATACTTGAATAGTTTCGCCCCTACACCTTCGAGTGTTTGTTCCTGATTGTACTCCTTCGGGATTTTTCCCCTGAATGCCAAAGTGAAGTTTTGCTACTTCGTGTAAGCCTTGGTTGTAAATTCAGGTTACGCTGCAGCAGGTGCCTTCAGGGTAACCCCTGTAGTATTTCTGGGAATGACAAGTGCCTAAGAATTCAAACTCTTCAATAGACTGTTATGGTGTGTTACTGGAATGTTTCTCAGTGCTCTTTTGACTCCCGTCTCTCTCTCCCTCTTCGGTTGAGAGTGGAAGTTTCGAAGGCTTCGGCTGATGCAATCACATCCTCAATAGTATCGCACTTACTGCGTCGGCAAAAAGTCTCCATCTCCCGAGTTAAGCCGGTCACGTACCAATCCACAGCTTGCTGTACCGAGAAAGAGGACCCTGGTCCTGTTTTCGGTATTCTGTCAAAGAGGTCCAGAAATCTCTCAGTGTAGTCACGCAGACTCTCCTTCTTCTCTCGCTGCAGGTTACGCAACTTTGTCAATACCCGGCTGTCGTAGCCGAGCTCGCGGAAGCGTCGAAGGAACTTCTCCTTCAGCTGAGCCCATGTTGTCAACCCAGTCGGATCGATGCTCTCGTGATTGTACCAACTTCTTGCCTTCTTCCGTAGAAGACTTGGAAAGATCCGTAGTCGGTCCTCGTCGGTGATCTCGCGATTAGCAATGGACACTGATTCGAACAACTTGATGTAGGAATCTGCATCGTCATCATCCCCACTCCCTTTATACTTTGGGTAGGAATGTTTAGTAATCGGCTGAGGTAGCCGCACATTGGCTTGTCCGTCCGCCATCGGTGTGTCTGTCGACGTTTCTCGCGCGGTCAGTTCAAAATCACGAGGAGGGTCCGTGCAAGGAATATCTAGTAGAACTGTAAGCACCAGGTTTGGTTCCGAGTCACGGGGGGTAGTTTCCCCAAGGATGTCGGTCGAACTAGGCTTAGGTACTCTTTTTGGTGTTTTCTTGTTTTGACGCCGTGTCTCTTCCACGGCCTTCTCTGAATCTCGTCGGAACCTGCGGGCAGCTCTCGCACTTAGGTTGCTCCCACTAGCTCCAGTCGACATTCACCGAGCATGGCTGCTCGTAAAAACCCCGGTGTTGACGCAACTGTCCCCGGCAGCGACGCCAAAAAGAAGTTGTCGGCTTCTTATGTAATAACCCACTAAAGGCTAAAACTGCAATATAGTGGTAGAAAGGTCGAACCCACAGGGACAGAGGAACACACAGGGTACAAAGTGTCACGTTTAACAGACTATTGAGGAGTTTGAATTCTCAGGCGACTGTCACTCCCGAAATACTGCAAGTGTCCACTCGGAGCGCACTCGGAGGTCGCACAGTGCAGCGTAACACACACACACACACACACACACCTGAAACTACAGAAACACAACCCAGAGGTCCGTTAGGACCTCTACTCAAGATTTCAGGGGGAAAGTCTCTCAAGAGTACACTCAGCGAAGCTGCGGGTAGTGACTCCCAATTCCGGCTTTTACAACACTTCCACTAGCTTGCTGCTAGCGTGTGAAACCCGGTTTGGACTGCCTACTTCGGATCGAAGTCACTCATACGCGGTGAACAACACTCTCAACGCACTAAACACGCAGAGAACACAGGTCTGCACTGAAGGACTCACTAAGAAACATTCCAGTAACACAATAACAGTCTATTGAAGAGTTTGAATTCTTAGGCACTTGTCATTCCCAGAAATACTACAGGGGTTACCCTGAAGGCACCTGCTGCAGCGTAACCTGAATTTACAACCAAGGCTTACACGAAGTAACAAAACTTCACTTTGGCATTCAGGGGAAAAATCCCGAAGGAGTACAATCAGGAACAAACACTCGAAGGTGTAGGGGCGAAACTATTCAAGTATCTAACTAGTCACTGGCTCTGAGCATCGGCAATCACCCGCAGGTGTAGATCCGAACTACTCAAGTCTCTAACCAATGTACTAGCTCTGAACATTCGGCCGAAAACCTTCAGCTACAAAATGCGGAACGCCAAGTTGTAGCTCCTCTTGCGTGGTGACAGAACTAAGGACACAAACACGCAGAGAAAATGAGTTCCTGATCTGCACTTCCGAAATTGGGAAAGAACCCAAGGCAAAACGCCTTGAACTACTTTATACCTTCTAAGTCCTAACTAACACTACACTGCACTACACTATGCGCCTGCACGGAACCACGCTACACTACACTCCGCGGAACCAGTGCTACGTCTCCTGCGCGAAGGACTGCCGCGCACTAACTCCCTACCCTGCCAGTCTTCCGCTCGACTGCGCAGTCCCAACCGCTGCAACGCCGCGGACACCTCTACCTCGAGGGTGGACATGGTATCGCGCGCATTCGACAGAAAAGCGTCGAGCTTCTTCGCTATCTTCCGCCGACTCCTGCTGTCGCCTGCCAACAACCCTACTGCGCGAAGTTCAAAATCACGCAGTGTGAGTTTCTCCTGCGCCGCCACTTCCCAGTGGGCGTAGCCCTTGAGACAATGGGCGACACGCCTCGCTGTCTCCTCCTTTGTGCGATCTGCCTCTCGCCTGCGATCCTCTTCAATTACCACTAATTGCGATTCGGCCTCCGCACGCTGTGCTCTCAATTCGCCACACTCTGACTGTAGCCTGCGGATTAAATCCTCATCCGCCTGCCGTGCGAGCTGACACTCCGCCAACAAACGCGTCTGTCGCACGAGCTCTTCTGACAGAATCTGATTCTGAGTTTTCTCAGACATCAAATCCTGCGTGGTCTGTACCACATCCCTGGTGAGCTCTTCCACTCTATCCTTCCGCATCCTGTCGAGGGCGTGCGATTTCCTCTCAAGGTTGTACTGCCCCCATAAACAGGCATGCCTCTCCTTCAATTCCTTCAACTCCTGGTCCACCCTAGCTAGTAGCTTGCTAGTGTGGACTTTAGTGCGAGTCCGTCTGCGCACTAATTCGATGTAAGATCCCGGCTGGAGTGGATCGGCGTATTTATCGAATTTGCGATTCCAAGTACTTCAGCAACGGAATCACCTGCTCAGAGAGCGCCGTAGCCGGCGCTCCAACAATTTCCTCCTCCTCCTCCTCGGTATCCCCTGCTCCCGACATTCCTTCGGTGGAGCCTCCGTCGTCATCATCCGAGTTGAGGATTTCAGTCGCCATTGATTGCGTTGGCGACTGTCCCGAGTGGGGCTGCACATCGTCGACGTGTGCTGCCTGCGAGGGCACCGCTGCAGCCTTGTGCTCTTCGCCAAAATGTCTAAGGCGGTGGGCGAATGTGGCCGTGCTACATTCCCGTCGCCCGCTTGTTGGTCTTCTACCGTATCCTCCCTGCCGCCGACGTCCGCCGCCGAAGGCGATCGAGCGGAGGATGTCCGCGCGGGGTTTGATTGCGCATCGCGCACCGAAATTTCGTCCCGCGGACAGTCAATCCGCTCCTCCGTTAGGCGCTGCTCCCTCGATCGGTCCTGCGCGGGGGCTGTGCCTGGCCTGTTCGCAGGCGCAAATGCCGGCGCCTTGTCCGCCACAGGCGCAGCGCCGAAGGCGTCTATCGCCAAAGGCGATATAGCCGGGGGCCGCTCGCCCAATGTCCCTTGGCCCGTAGGCCCTACCGCCGAAGGCGCATCTACCGGCGGATTACCCGCCGATGGTGCGGACTCCGCACGCTCCCTGCTCGCATCTCCTCGGTCCAAAGGCCCTGGCGCCGAAGGCGCGAATCGCGGCGCGTTGTGCGCCGGAGGGTCTGGCCCCGAAGGCCTGTATCCCGTAGGCGGATCTTCCGCCGGCTCCTTCCCCTTCCTACGTTGGAACGGGGGTGATTCCTGCCTGTGCACCGGCGGCACGTGTGGAGGCGACCTGTGCACAGGCGAGCGCCTGTGCACAAGCGTACTGCTTCTTCCCACGCGTAGGCGTAGGTCCACGTCCGCTTGTGGTCGTCTGTCCGTCAAGGCTCGCCCATCCGTCGAGGCTCGCCTGTGCGCAGGCGGAACACCTGTCCGCAACGCACGTGGTAACTCCGGAGGCCCTTGGCCCGTAGGCGGCCTCTCGTCCGTCGAGGGTGCAGCGTGGTCCGTTGCTCCTGCGGATGTCCGCGCTCCCTCGTTCTTCTCCGGAGACGCACTTCCTTTCTCCGTCGCAATCGTCGCCGTGTCCGCGCTGCTGGCTGGTAACACAATCCTGCGCGCCTTCTGCTTCGGCCGGCTGTACGATTCGTACAACGGCCGCGGTCGAATGGGAGCAGTGGGTTCTTGATGCTGCTCCTCTTCGGACTCCTCTCTCCATCGCCGCTTCCGCGGCACTCTTGCTGCAGGAGTATTCCTCCCTTCGTCCCTCCGCCTTGACGGAGTAGAAGTCGGTGACTCCTCTGCATCAGTGTCGACCTCATTCTCCCGCACATACCTCCCGGGATGGTCGACGGACAACGGCGGAAAACGAGCAAGCTCCGCCGCGGTCAAACAATTTCGCTGTCGATAAAAATTGATGAGGAAAGGAGAGAGATGATTTAGAGTTCCCCCCTTCTCCTCAAAAGCGTGCTGTCGCATCACCCTGTGCAGGATGCTCGCCCAGTGAATTGGAGTTCCTTCGATGATGCACTCCACAAAAGAGACCTGCCACAATGTGATGTAGCAGGCGCGGTGTGGCTGCAGTAATTGCAGCAGCGCCCTAGCCAAAGTTCGGCGGAATTGATCATGGTAATCGCGGGTCTTGTACCCATTCTTGGTAGACTTCCCCTTCTTGAACAGCTCCACAAATTGAGCCTCTTCCTGCTTGGACACCTTGACGCTCTCACTATCGAAGAGGAGGTGCCCTGGCATGCCGGCACATCTTCCCAACGCCTGCGCCCAATCTTGGACCGTCCACCGATCAACATGCGGCCGCAATCCGCGCGTATGTAATAACCCACTAAAGGCTAAAACTGCAATATAGTGGTAGAAAGGTCGAACCCACAGGGACAGAGGAACACACAGGGTACAAAGTGTCACGTTTAACAGACTATTGATGAGTTTGAATTCTCAGGCGACTGTCACTCCCAGAAATACTGCAAGTGTCCACTCGGAGCGCACTCGGAGGTCGCACAGTGCAGCGTAACACACACACACACACACCTGAAACTACAGAACCACAACCCAGAGATCCGTTAGGACCTCTACTTCAAGATTTCAGGGGGAAAGTCTCTCAAGAGTACACTCTGCGAAGCTGCGGGTAGTGACTTCCACTCCGGCTTTTACAACACTTCCACTAGCTTGCTGCTAGTGTAGGAAACCCGGTTTGGACTGCCTACTTCGGATCGAAGTCACTCAGACGCGGTGAACAACACTCTCAACTCACAAAACGCGCAGAGAACACAGGTCCGCACTGAAGGACTCACTGAGAAACATTCCAGTAACACAACAACAGTCTATTGAAGAGTTTGAATTCTCAGGCACTTGTCATTCCCAGAAATACTACAGGGGTTACCCTCAAGGCACCTGCTGCAGCGTAACCTGAATTTACAACCAAGGCTTACACGAAGTAGCAAAACTTCACTTTGGCATTCAGGGGAAAAATCCCAAGGAGTACAATCAGAAAGAAACACTCGAAGGTGTAGGGGCGAAACTGTTCAAGTATCTAACTAGTCACTGGCTCTGAGCATCGGCAGTCACCCGTAGGTGCAGTTCCGAACTACTCAAGTCTCTAACCAATGTACTAGCTCTGAACATTCGGCCGAAGGCCTTCAGCTACAAAATGCGGAACGCTAAGTTGTAACTCCTCGTGCGTGGTGACAGAACTCAAGGACACAAACACGCAAAGGAAATGGGTTCCTGATCTGCACTTCTGATGGGAAAGAACCCCAGGCAAAACGCCTGGAACTATTTTATACCTTCTAAGTCCTACTAGCACTACACTGCACCACGCCATGGTGCGAGCCGCAACAGATCCCACACCTGAGGAGTCGGCGGCTGCCTTCCCCTCTAACTTACAACCTAAATCTAACCCTAACCCTAAATCTGAATCCTAAGCCTACTGTACAGAGCCGCCAGCGCCTTCCCATCCAAGATCTGAGGCTGAAAATTTGCAGGCATGCGTGGCCGGCCGAGATCAACGGCCCCACAAAATTTCAGATCCATCCAACCGTCCATCGCAAAGATATGGGCCTTGCAAGATCTCGGAACCTAGGCCAAAAATTCCTTCTCCAAAATCCGAGGACTGTGGGTCCCACGCGTCCTACACGCAAGCCGCCTACTCGCAGGCCGCCTTGCCACACCTGAACATTCTACATTCATGACCACTCGATCCTCGCCGGAGGAAATCTCCTTCCGCGCACCGCCGAATGCGTCCAACCGCCAAAGACGCACTTCCACACCTTGTCAATCTCTAACAGTCACCCCGACGCCCATAACTCACGGATCCCTGCTTCGTTTGCAACAATCTTGGGCTCGTTGGAACGAGCGTGTTGTGCTCTTTCCAACGAGACCCTAACCAAGTCAAACGGATAAGAATTGAGAAAGTTATCACTGTTTTACTCTTCCGCCGAAGGCCTGCAACCGTCGAAGGCGTCCGTCCGCGCATCGGACAAAAGTCGATCTCCTTACCTCCGAAGGCGGAATTCTCGGAAGCGTAACCCCGAAGGCGAACATCTAGGGCCGAAGGAGAACGTCTACGTATCTTCTGATAGTCCTAACTCCCTAAATTCCCATCCGTTCCAGGCGTTCTTGGGCTCGTTGGAACGAGCGTCGCGAGTTCTTTCCAACGAGACCCTAACCACCGCAAAACATTAAGAATTGAAAACACTATGTTGATTTTACCCTTCCGCCGAAGGCCTGCCTGTGCACAGGCCGCCTACTTGCAACCCGCCTGTGCACAGGCCGTCCGCCTGTGCACAGGCGTCCGCGTCGTCAGCCGCTCCTCTAAGTGTTAACGCCGAAGGCCCCTCTAAATGTTAGCACCGAAGGCCCTCCATATCAGAAACTTCCGCCGCTTCTAACTCGGTGATGCCTCATCCGTTTCAAGAGATCTTGGTCTCGTTAGAACGAACTCGTCGAGTTCTTTCCAACGAGACCCGAATCAAGTCAAAACGCTAAGAATTGAGAAAGTTATGTCGGTTTTACTCTTCCGCCGAAGGCGTTCGCCTATCCACAGTCCGTCCGCGGCGATGACCTGGCTGTCCGCGGCGCTGAGCTGTCCGTCCGCGGCGATGACCTGGCCGTCCGCGGCGCTGAGCTGTCCGTCCGCTGCGATGAGCTGGCGAAGAAGGCGCCGTACACTTTCTACCTCACAAGGCGCATTTCTAGGGCCCAAGGCGGATTTCCAGCCGACGTCGAAGCGCCTGTGCGCAGGCGAACTTCCTTCGTCCGCGCATAGGACAAAACTTTCTTCGCTTGTGCGTAGGCGGAAAGCTGAGTATCTTGCGACCTTCATAACTCCCGGAATTCTCCTCCGTTTGTGGCGTTCTTGGGCTCGTTAGAATCAGCGCGTCGAGCTCTTTCCAACGAAACCCTAACCAAGTCGAGGCGTTGCGAATTGAGAAAGTTATGAGGGATTCACTCTTCCGCCGAATGCACTCTCCCGCATCGCCGAAGGCGTTGACCCGAAGGCGTTGACCGAAGGCGTCTACCGCCCAAGGCGCATCTTCCGGCGGTTCTTCCGCCGAAGGCGTACCGCCAAAGTCGCTCTACCGCCGAAGGCCCCCCCCATCAGTAACTTCCGACACTCATAACTCAATGATCTCTCATCCGTTTCACAAGTTCTTGGGCTCGTTAGAACCAGCGCGTTCAGCTCTTTCCAACGAAACCCTAAGCAATTCAAAGCGTTACGAATTGAGAAAGTTATGAGTGATCTACCGCCGAAGGTGCTCGAAGCGGATCCTGCAGCATGAACCGCCCGTTCCGTCCCAAGCGTCCCACTGTGGCCTAAGCCCAAAACCCCTTGACTGTCCTCGATCCTCTTTTTACTCTGGTTTCGCGTACCGATTACTATTTACAGCTTCTGCCGCGGTACTTACTATTCAAAAATGTTTTAGTTCCGACAAAAAACAAAAAGTGGGTTACCACAGCGTAGATGGTCCCTGTGGCTCTAGCCACTCGCGCACCATATCCACACAGATGTAGTTCCATCCCCATAGCAAGAAATCGAGCTTTCTTGCTATCAGGCGCTCCTCGAAAGCGCGCAGCCCGTTCTGTGGTAGTCGGAGCGGCAGCATCCGCAATCGGCCCAGTCTCGTCATTGCGTTCTTGGAGTTCGCCCGCTCGCTAATTCTCCTTCCGCTCCGCTCGAGCTCCTTTCTTCCTCGGCAAACTCTAATCTCCCTCAATTCCAAATCACGCGCACTCACTTCTCCCTCAATTACCAAGAATTCCTCTTCGCGGCGATGTCGAGAATGTTTAGCAGCCAGCAGGTGGACGCGCGCAGCTCGCACTAGAGAATGGAATCGCGAATTCAAGAATGGGGCGCTCTCCGTCTCCTGGTCGAAGGTCATGGTCGGCTCTTGCTCGTGAAGGACAACTCAATTGATGGCCGCGCCGGCTCTACGGTAAAATGGTCTCTGCTCTCACGCGCGGCTTCACGCTCCGCCGTCGCCGATTAAACTCTCACGCTCGAATTGGCGAATTTGAACTCCGCGAGCGTACTACGCCGCGGACACGGGTGCGCAGCGCCGAAGGCGGATTTTCCGCCTTGCGCGGTACACTCGTTCGTACCGCTCCTCAGCCAATCCTCCTCTGCCTCGGCGCGTGTGTCCGCATGTCGGACAAAAGTTCAACTCCCGCCTGCGCGCAGGCGGACTCCTCGGCGGATTCTCCGCCGGCGCGGAACTTCACCCTCCTGTGCACAGGCGAGCGCCTGTGCGCAGGCGAAGTCCGTCCGCGTCGATGCGCTGGCGCGGAAGGCGTTGACCGCGGTCAACCGACTCCGTCCAGACTGTTTGTTCCTTGTCTCTCCGTCGGCGCTCTCGCCGCCGCAACTCCGTCCGTCCAAGAGCGCATCCATCCGTCCCGTCCGTACGGTCCGTACGGATTTTACTATTCTGGCGGCTCCTTGCTCGTCCGCAGCGTTGCGCTGGCGCAGAAGGCGCCGTACAATTTCTACCTCACAAGGCGCATTTCTAGGGCCCAATGCGGATTTCCCGCCGACGCCGAAGCGCCTGTGCACAGGTGCACGCCTGTGCGTAGGCGAACTTCGCGCCTACATCAAAACCCTATTTCGCCTGTGCGCAGGCAAACTTCCTTCGTCCGCGCATAGGACAAAACTTCTCCGCCTACGCACAAGCGAAAAGCTGAGTATCTTACAACCTTCATAACTCCCGGAGTCCTCATCCGTTGTTGGCGTTCTTGGGCTCGTTGGAATCAGCGCGTCGAGCTCTTTCCAACGAGACCCTAACTAAGTCAAGACGTCCGGGGGTTGACCTAAATATGAAGGATTTCCCTACCGCCGCGGACGCAGCGCCAAAGGCGGATTTTGCGCCTTGCGCCGTAAGGATCCTAACTGCATAGCTCGCAGGGAGGGTGGTGCCCTTCCTTACCGCTGCACCCCACTCCTAGATTCTACGAGGTCCCTCGAGAATCTCTGATTCCGGAGCACCATTATTCTATATCAGCACATATGTAATCTCTCGAGACCTCAAAACAACATAACACACAAATATTTTAAATGCTTATTTTTAAATTTTTTTTATAAAAAATAACTACAACTGGATACTGTTAAATCAATCACAATAAATAACAAAGTTGATATATCATATTTTATGAAATTTTTTTTAACTCTAAGTCTACATTTTATGTCCAACATCTGATAGTCTTATTGAATTTTATGAATTATAACTATAAAAAAAAGTTTAAAAAAAAATTAAAAAATATAAAATACTATTTGTTTCAAAAATGATTTTTATCTTCATGTTGAAACATTTTTTAGTGATTGTAACTTGTCGTATTTCTTTTCCAATCAATTTATTCAATTATGCAGAAAACTCTTGGTGCAGAGGTCTCTACAATAAATAAGGTTGTTAAATACTCATAATTTTCTTCGAATTTAGCTTGCTTTATCAAAATATTAAATGCCAAAAATTTACGATGAAACCGAGTAGACTTATCCCAAAGTACTATGTGTGATCAAGTGAATATAACCGAATCATCTTTAATCTGACTTTCATCCTAGTTTTATTCCGAAGTTCAATGCAGCATCTTATTAACAGTGAAGATACCTAAAAAGTCTTAGCTTTTGAATTGGTATATACTTTACATTATAAATGACAAAACACAAACGATCAACTAGAAAAAAATTCAAAAAACTGAAATTTATATGATATCGTTACAGTTGTGAAATTTAATTGAAAGATGCAAGGTTTCACGTAGTGAATACATTGTGATTATATCTAGATTGAGTTGATCTTTGGTTTATCGTAATCATCATTATGTCAAGTTTTTTAGGTTTTGTTGGAAACATATATTGATTAGCTCTAGACGAATTCGAATGGATGATGAGACGAAATTTATATTTTTTATCCTCAAGAATCAAGTGTCATATTTAGCGCATATAATTCTGAAATTTTTGGATTTGAAGAAACTTTATTTTTACCCACCATGTACCAAAGATAACTGAAGGGTACTCAGACGTCTAGCATTTTAAGTGGACTTATTACATATTGCCTTGCAACTCTTTTATTATGAGCTAGATTCTTTCAATCATTAGGCTTGATAAGAGAACGATGTTATGACCATGGTTCATGGCGCCAACTTAGAGAAGCTATATCGGGCCGCGACATGTGGAGCTGACTATTTGCAAGACCGCTGTCGTAAAAAGTCCTTTCGTCGGACACCATATCATTTGAAAGTGACTACAGACAAAAACCATCAGTCTTCCATCTCCCATTGTCATCATCTGCTAATCGGTTTGTCCTTTTGTCAACACTTTGTACAGTAAATACCTGGTGAATATAATATGACAGTGTTCTAAACTACTTCGTTATCTCCCATTGTCATCATCTGCTGATCGGTTTGTCCTTTTGTTAACACTTTGTACAGTAAATACCTGGTGAATATAATATGACAGTGTTCTAAACTACTTCGTTATCTTAAGTGAGAACAATGGTTTCCCTTAAAGTTACGCATTTAGAAAAAGATGTCAGATTTGATAGTTTCTATCACACCCCTATACAGTACATGTCACACTTATAACTATATATTTATATTTAATATAGCCAAATTTGTTTCTTTCTAATTAAGACCATTGTGTTTTCCTGATTTTCATGTAATCATGCGAGGGAGATAGTGCTATAAGATGAGGCTACTGGTACGTAGGTCTGCATGATATTGACATCTTCTTGGGTACGGACATTGGTTTTCTCTCTGCATTTATGAATCCTCTTGCTCTTACCTTTAACGAAAGTGGTGGGTACACACTGTGGGGAAGTTAAAGGGTCTTTACAAAACCGGGGATCAAATACCGTCGAGATAATCTGCTTCCCAAGTTGGGGCCATATTTAGGGGGTCTTTACAAAAGCTGGGGTCAAATACTGTTTTTGAAATAGCGCGTCTGCACTTTGATCTTTAGAATTGGTACTCTCTCGCTTTACAAAACACTCGAGCACCAAGTACTAAAGCAAAGTCTTGTTTTAGATGCTTCATGACTTGGCGCTGAGTTGGCGTCTACGTGGAGGGTAATAAATGCAATCCAGGGGCCATATTCGAAGAGCACCTCTCTAGATATTCTAGCAATTTTGCACGGAGTACCATGTGACTCTCATAAAGTCTCGTTATTTTTTTCTGCGACGTGAAGGAGAGATCATAATATGGGTTGCTAATTTGCTCGAGCATATAGGTGGGAGCACTCTTGGCGTAGGTAGAAGGAGAGAATTTTCTAGTTGAGAGAATTAATGCAGGTGAAAAAAATTTGTCGTAAATATTTCAACAGTGTTGAGAATTGGAGAAATACTTCTGTGCGCAGAAGTTGAAGTGGTATCGAAAGGAGTTGTCGAGCATTCAGCAATCACATTGTTGTTCCGAGGAAGACACCATGGATAATTTGTTGTCTTGGAGATCAATGACTCAAAACAATCGGATGGATATATATAGCAGTCTGGCTGAAATTGATAGATTGCTTGATTCCCAGCCCAAAGATTTAGACTCTGGAATCCAATTTTGAAGCTTACTGTATGGGCACTCTTCACAGCAACCTTGTCTAGTGGCAAGGAGTGAGAATGCAGCGTTTAATTTCTGCTGAAGTTAGCCACCGCTAGCAATAAGGTGTACTCCTGCCTTGGAACCAAGAGTTATGTCAAATCTTAATTTCCCCGCAAAATTTTCATTTCAGAAATCACACTGCGAGAATGTACAAAAATCAACCGAACGTGACATGGGAGTTCAGAACAGTGGAAAAGTTGTGGAGTAAGACAACCAATTGGAAGAGAAAGCATTGGCTGAGACTTTGGAGAAGGGTAACGAAAATACGAAAGTTTCACAAAGAGAAAAGAAGCAAAATCCTTCTAAAACAATGAGAGGCAATAAGAAGAAGGCAAAGCAGGTGGTGGTTTTGGACGAGGATGACGATCTTAACAGCAAGGTTCCATGGACTGATGAACAAACCAAAACTTTGATTTATTGAAACATGAGATGAAACCGGAGTTTAAAGCAGCCCCGGCAAGCAAGGTAACTTTAAACATTCCATTCTCAAGATAATGTACATTATATTGAAGACAAACAAATTTTGATGGGTTGTCTTTCTAGGGCGAGTTATAGTTTATGTACAGATTCTTCATTATACGTAGTTTCCAGAATTTTTGCTCGGTTTTCTTGCAATATAATTAACTGTATTTAGTTTTCAGAAAGAATATATAGCTTTTGTGGTTTGTTTACAAGATCTTGGTTTATTAAACTAAGTTGGTCGGACGTCAAACTAACATGTGTATTTGTTGTAATTTTTCAAGAGTGAATACTTGGATCAAGTTGAAGAGAAAATGGTGGTCAGTTGTCGCAATTTCACCAAGACTGCAGAAACTTGTAAGAAGAAGTATTTAGCTGAGTTCAGCAAGTACAAGAAAGACAAGTTGCACAATGTTGTAAACGGTAATGATCAAAAAATAACATGTAAGTTCTATGATAAGCTCTACCTGCATTCTGGAAATTCTTTCCATGTGAAGAAGGCTATTCATGCAAATGCATCCGGTAGTGACAATCAGTGTCTAGTTGAAAACAATTTGTGTAATAACCCACCAAAGGCTAAAACTGCAGTATAGCAGCAAAAGGGTCGAATCCAGAGTGACAGAGGCAACACACAGAGTACAAAGTGTCACGTTTTAACAGACTATTGAAGAGTTTAAATTCTCAGGCGACTGTCACTCCCAGAAATACTGCAAGTGCTCAACTCGAAGTTCAATCGGAGGACGCACAGTGCAGCGTAGTTCACCCCAACACACACCTGAAACTGGAAAAACACAACTCAGAGGCCGATTAGAACCTCTCCTTAAGATTCAGGGGTAAAATTTCTCACGAGTACATTCAGAGGATCTGCAGGTAGTGTTCCCCAACTCCGGATTGTTAACTCTGATTGCTAGAGCATAGCACCCGGGTTGGACTTCCTACTTCGGATGCGGTACCTTCGTCAAAGCGAAGTCACTCTCACGCGGTGAACAACACACTCAAATCACAAAGAGGTGTCTCCCTCATAGCATACAGAGTTACTATCCCTTTGCTCCCGTTCTTTCGTCCAGCCCTGTTCCTTCACCACTTCTTTCTCTGATTCGCCACTATGCAAACCCTCCCTCTCTTCCTCTCCCTCGCTCTCGGGAGACATCTCTCTCAAATCTCAGACCCCACTCTCAGATCTCACTCTCAGATTTCAAATTCCACTCTCTAATTTCAGATCCGACTCTCTACACTCGAGGATTCTCTCCCTTCCCTTCCGAATTCTCACCCCTCCCCTGCAAAAATTACTCAATCACTCACTCTGCCCCCTACGACCAATCCAACCTGCGTCCACACACAATGGCACACCTCCGCAGCACCGCCCGAAACCCCACCGAACACCACAGTTCACACAGCAGCACCGCACGAACCGGCATCCCAAACCTGCGCCCGCAGGCCCTAGGCGCCCTCAACCACACGGCAGGGGCCACACGGCAGCAGCAGAAGGCCGCCGCCCTGCACCCTCCACGCAATGGGTGACACCGGGCTCCGGAACTGTGAGCCGCACCGGCACCGCAGCCTGGCCGTGGGATGGACAGCTCCCTTGCATCGCTGCCTCGCCGCCTTCACAGGGTACACCGCTCAATCTCATCGTTAATTTCAAAATCCCTCCCCGAGATCCCCTTCTCGAGATACTAAGCACCGCGGCCCCATCGGCTCTTTCCCTTAATTCTGCATAATTCACTTCTCGTACTCTCTCTTGATCATTGTTTCGTCCGCTCTACTTGATTCTTGCTCGTCCCTGTCACTCTCGTAGTACTCGTCGCTATGTTCACCTCCGTTGCTTCCTCATAGCTCGCTGTCGCGGTACCTGCACCAACATGGCTTCGCGCGGCTACAGGATCATGGGAGACAAAGACGCTCTAGCGCTGGCAGGCTAGCTAGAGACGGGTGCGCATCATAACTGGAGCATTTAGTCAATGAGCTGGCTGGCTTCCTCTGCATGACCTGCTTTACCAACTGCGTCGATCAAAATACTGTAAGTAACCACATCAGGTTCAATTTCCCTCGCCTTCATTTCTTCGAAGAAGCCGAATGCCATGTACATACTCCCCTCCTTGCCCACACCATCAGTCAACGTATTGTAGGTCACGAGATCAGCTTTTACCCCATACGCCTTCATCATCCCTAATAGCTCACCTGCTTCCTCTGTCCTGCCGGCCTTGCCTAATCCATCCATTAAGGTGTTGTAAATTACTACGTCTTCAGATAAACCCTCAGTTTTGGGATCATGGAACTTGTGCGGAGCTTCTTCTGTCCTACCGGCGTTGCAGAGTCCACTAATCAAGCAAGTGTACGTCACCAAATCCGGACGAGAAGCTGAGTTCTTCATCTCCTGAAAAAGCTTGCATCCATCCCCAACCCAACCGACTTTCCCTACGTGGTGAATGAGAGTATTGTAGGTAATTGTGTTCGGACCACAATTATTGGCCTTCATTGTGTCAAAGACTTGGAAGGCTTCCGTTATTTGGCCAGCCTTACACAAGCCGCTGATAAAAGTGGAATAGGTGATTACATCAGGTGAGGGACCACCTTCTATCATCTCTTCGAGGAGCTTCTTCGCCGCCTCAGTTTGTTCCAACCCGCACATTTTACTGATTAAAATGTTGAAATAAATCCAACAAACGTTCCAGCCTCTTTGACTCATATCTGTCAACAATGCTCTGGCTTCCTCCATATTTCGGGCTTACTAATCTCCTTAGAGTTGACAAGCTTGTAAAACATCGCGACATATGTGTACTCGCTCCAGCAGAAGATTCACTCTCCTCACAAACTTTGCAAGAGAAGCACTATAAAATGGATCCACATTCGAAGTCGACGCCATGTTTCCTGAAGCGACACTTTATTTCACTCCTTTCATTTATACTCTAAGCGTGATTGCTATTATATATACTTCCTTAACTACAAATAGCATTCAAGCTATTTTTTTTTGCTTGGGGTATGATTCTAGGTGATGAGTCTTGCACTTTGTAGGAAAAGAATATTAGTCCGACGGGTACACCAACGGGTACATCCGGGATCCTGTCCTCTACACCTCTTTCATATCTGTCTACTCTAGGAGGCCCCTCCGCCACGGCTTGGACGCATTTCACAACCCTTCCAGCAACTGGTCTTCCGTCTCCTCTGTTCTTCATGTGATGCAGAAAACCCGCCCCGGGAGCGTCTGCGAATTGCACCCTGGAGCAGCGATTCCCTCTCCCGCTACAGGAGATAGGGGCATGAAACACGATCGCTAAGTCCCTGAGCTCCATGATGCCCTCTAAAGCCATCGCTCCTGTCGTCATCAGAAGAAGTGCTCCTGCGCTAGAATGTACACCGCTCCCTCATACCTGAACCCTGCCCGCAAATCTTCCTCTGCTCCACCTCGGTCAAAATCTACTCCGCCGAATCCCTTCTCGAAGAACATGCAGCTGCAGAGAACCCGAATCCCTGACGGTGAAGCCCCACGACGAGGACTGACACTGCATCCGGAACGACCTTTGACACCTCCTGGCAGCCTCAATCACCCGGAAACCAAATCTGGCCCGACCACGAATTTAACATCCACGAGAATTCGCCGCGCACGTCGCGTCTAGAGGGCTCTAGTCCGAAGCTTTGCCGATTTTGACTCCTAGCAATTTGGAAGAGTTTAGTCGTCTCCGCGGAGCTGAACACCACAGCTTGGCGATCGTTCAGAAGACACATTCAAGCAGAGATGTAGTGAAGCCCTTTACTCTCAGCAAGTCCAATCTTCGGCCCACACCAAATTGTTCACTGAACTATCAAAAATTTCCTTCAAATATACGTTCATGATATCTCCCAGGCGTGTGGCACCCCAAATTTTATCGATTTCTATCTGGCCGCAATTCTTTAAACAACTTCACGATCCAATCCAGATGCAGGTCTATGTCAGATCATATCTTAGAACCTTCGTTAAGATGCACGTCGGGGTCACCCTCACTCCAGCTGAATCTGTCTGAACGCGCTCGGATTACCTGCTGTAACTTCCTTTGCATTTAACAGTCCTAGAGTCTGACATTCCAAAATTTCTGAAACATATCACCTTAAGCATTTGCTCACTCACCGGTACAAATGCCATGCAATATTGCACAGAATAACTTCAGGTCCAGCCGTAACGGATTTAGAAGCAAGCTCTTCTAATCCTTAAATCCCTCCTTACATCCGAGAACTTCATCCGCTTGGTTGATACTCTGAAATCGGGCGGTGGCTCTTGGCATTGTGGCGGTGAGGCAAGACTTTGCTGAATTTGTCCAGATGTCAATTCAGCCATCCTGTAAGCAGTCCAAACTTCTTCCGTTGTAACAGTCTGACTAACTCCAAGTATTGCATCCGAACATTACTTCCTCCCTCCATCGTCTATTTTCCCGTGCCCCCTTTCTCTGTAATCCCTCTCCGCATTATGAAGAAAACCTGGCCTATCCTCTCTTAAGTGTTTTTCTTGTATAGTCGCCAAATCCTTCTCCAGTAAGCTGCTTCTTCTTCGTTGGCTCGAACCTCTTGGGACCTGGTATATTTCTAGAGTAATGATCTCATTGCACAGATTGACACGAGGCTGCTTGTTATCTTAAACACCTACCAATCCCTCACAACCATGCTCTCCCGCCTCTTTTCTAGTCATTGCTTGAACTCATAATTTTTCAAAAATTATCATTAAATTCTCGACATAATTTTTCGAGATTTTAAATCCAAAATTTTAACTCACACAATGTTAAAATGACATACGAACGCATTTTTGTGTTCACAATGCAAAAGCCATCCAATTGATTAGTGTTGCCTATTCGAGTCCTGACTAGGCTCTGCTTCGTGGTTCTTGTATGTTACGAGGTCACAACTGATTGTAAATTTATAGACTATCATATACCAGCAGTGATTATTTATGAAATTGGGTTGTATTTTGTCATGATGTCTTTTTATGGAAGTCCGTGAGGATTCCGAACATAAATATGTGTTGCAGGTTCAAGTCCAGCCTGGGATTGAGCATTTTTATTCAAGGTTAGATGAAACTGTTGAAAGTTAGATATATGGGAACTTCAATTGCAGTTCCCGTATATCTAACTTGCGCCGACTGCTTGACGAGCTGCAAATTATACGCTCTGGTGCAATCCCAAATATATGTCAAAGAGTTCAACACTTGCGAGTACCTCGAGCAAGTACCAACTTCAACTTAACCTGATTTGCATCTCTCATGTGACAATCAAGTTGCTATAAAACTCGCTCTCAATCCTATTTTTCATGCTAAAACCAATCGATTCCAACTTAGGTCAATTTGCATCTCTCATGTCACAATCAAGTTGAGATAAAACTCATCTCAAATTTTCATGCTAATACTAAACACATCAAGGCCAAGCATCATTTTGGAAGGAAATTAGTTTTAGAGGGGAAAGTTGCACTAGAATAAATACACATAAATGACAATTTGTCTTATCTTCTGATGAGGCTTCGTCCACAACACAAGATTGTTAAATATCAACACTTTATTCGTATGCATTGACTAGAGGAATGACAAGAGTTTGCCAAGCCGGTTTGATAGGCTAGCTGTTCACTATTGTTGCCAACTCTGCATTGAAATGTGCTCCGAGGTATTAGACACAAATCTCCGCGAGCACACAATTACAAACGACACTATCCTGAGCTCCATGCTAGTGGCCATTGCGATTATCGTGGTTCCCTCAAAAGGAGGTGTTGTAAGTCTAAGTAGATCCAATTAAGGACTCAGTTCAGGATATTGGAGGCAGATCTCACTTGCGTCATAGTTCTCAAACTATAGAACAAGGGAGACCCTGCTGGGAAACGAGAGGACTACTAAATCCGGGTGTTTCCGTCCAGGTACGAACTGGAGACCTCCAGTGTGTTAGACTGACGTGATAACCAACTACACCACGGAAACGTGATGCACGAAATATACGAGCTACAAATTCAAAGTTAAAAAATTTGATTTTTGGATAGCACAACATGCGCCAAGGGATACGAAAACCTTCGGAACATACAGTCCGATATTCAACCTTTCTCTCTTCGAAGTCACAGCATCTGTCAGTCTTGCTCCACCCAGTTTCTCCTTCCTTCACAAGACACGTGGGAGCCTCACAAAAACCTAAATTAGTTGTGAGTTTAAACACATGAGTTTAAGTTCTTAAAGTCATGTTTGAATATAATAGGTTGATCTATATTTAATTCATGGACTCAGTCGTTAGATATGAAGTTGCAACTATTGGTATTTTGCAAATCAATAATCCTATTCAGTTTTGTATTTCACAACAGAAAGGATCTTGCGCTGAACTACTGCACCATTTACGTTCGGAAAGAAGAAGATAATTGGAAGAAGAAATTAAAATCCAGCCGTACTGGACTGTGAAAGTTGATGCATGAACACTAAGTTTGTTTATCTTTTCAAAACAGACGCTTAGTATAATAGAATATTGGGGCCGAGGTTGGACTTGTATCCCCAGGAGATATCCATGTTTAGAAGGCTCTGGCAATAGGCTCATGGGGCTATTTACATGGAGAGACGTGAGGATTGACTCCATCAAGATAACAAGCTCCGGCTTTTCTGGGCTGTAGCAGTTCCGTGAGTTTAAGGTTGTTCGGAAATATTCCAAAAAAGCCCCACGAAAAATGCTTCAAATCCTCATACAGAGACTTGAAAAGTTTCTGCCAGTTTCATACACTCGCCGCACACTAAATGATAACCTGTCGCAATTTGCAGTCTTATTTGTACTCCTTACGGCTCCAACAGAGAAAAAGGCAGGGAGAGATCGCTGGAGGCTGCTCACGTCGGATGATCGTCGGAAACCGTTCACGCACGCTGTCCCTCGACTGCGAAGAGGGGATAATGATCGCTGCTCGGTCGCCCGCCTCACGCTGTGCCTTCCGCATCATTTCCCCAGACTGTGCTCGCTTACGCGGAGGAGCCCCGGCCAGAGACTCCGCGCTCAGAGAGAAATTGCCTTCCACATGATCTCAGCGGTCCTCTGCAAGGCCTAGCTCCATCTCTCCTACTCCCGCTCGGGTAACAGGCAGCCGAAACGCTGCCCAGATGTGAGATTTCGCTGCAAAAGCACCTGATATTGTCCCCGTTTGAAACCTGACGGGGCTTATAGTTTCTCAATCGGTGTTGTACTTTGAAATGTCCTTGTTCATAGAGCTGTTCATTAGTTGGTCTTCCATAGTCGTACACAGAGTGTACATCTGTAAACATAAAGAATGCATTTCCGTGCATCAAGTACAACACGAACAATTTTCTGAGCAAGAGTTATTATTTTTCTGCATGGAAGACTTTTAGCATGTCTTTTGAGATGGAACTAATTTCCATAGATTTTTGAAAGGAAAATGAAGAGACTGCATCATACATAAGTCGTATTGCTATGTAGGTTATCTCTGTTCGTAATCTCAATAAGTCCAGCTTTGTTATTACCATATTTGGTGCAGTGCTATCTATGAAATTTTCGGATAATTTTCATGTTCAACAATCCGAGGAAGAATAAAATTCATTGTAGAATGATATCGTGCCCTCCTGTAATGTGCAATTTCGCTCTGGTACATCGGACATGTAGAAAGGATGACAGTTTTGGGTAATGATGGCAGACTCGAAAATTTTGTCTCCTTTAGCAACTACGAACCTTAATGCTGGCTGGAATCCCCAAGCCCGGTCTTGAGGTCCTTTCTGCAGTGACACATGTTTTAGACACTCTCATGTCCAACGCGCAGACACACTTGACAGGCATTCTCATTTTCATTTTACGTTAGGATGTGAGCTTCTCAGTGAAAGCTTTATGACGAATTCACGGTCACAAAACGAGGCAAGCTAAATACTTAACATATATTCGTCGGTCTTCTATGAAAACATAACCGATGAGTACATATTTTACACTGTGCTGCTGTTGGAGCCTAGCCCCGTGTTACCCCTCTGGTTCCATGACTCTAACTAAAGCTTGAAGGGGCTACCCATTCCTTTCGAATTTTACTCCGTTTCTCTTGTCTTGAAAGTCCTTTATTATGCATTCGCAGGAACGCATGCAAGAGAACTAAGCTTTACTATATGTTTCCATGCGTTAAAGTTGGAGGGGATGATACAAATAAAACAAGGGTTTCAAGTCGTAATAAGTTCTCGTCTCATCTACTGAAGAACTATTACTTAATGATTTCTTCCTTGGTATGAAATGGCGACTGACCTATCAAGTTGCTTTGCCAAGACTTCAACCAGTCAAACTTCACTTCATCAACGGAGACTTCAGTCACAAACCACAGTAACGCATGTGGTTCGTACTTACTCGAGAAACTCTCTTCACCGTACTCAACTGTCCATGTTTTGTCAAATGGCCTCTGTTTGCACGTAAGCATTCTAACTTCTTGAAAAGAGTAGAACGAAGTAAATTACCCACAAAAATCGTATCCATCAAACGGTACATCGGTGAAACTAAGAGGGACATCATGGGCTAGGTACCAGCAGCATCAAAATGGTAAATATTGCAACTAATATATGCCAACCATGTCAAAGTCTCTGCCAAAAACTGAGAGTAGCTACGTCTATTGTGATTGCTATTCTATGAGGAACACCGGCTAATGAAACACGTTAAAATTAGCAAATCTAGAATAATATAGAAGAGTGTTACAGATGAGTGAAAAAGTAAATATTATCGTGCATTTTCTTCAATCTCCATAAAACTCCCCTCATGAAGTTTGGGGTTTTTGCATATCAGCCTTCTTGCATGAAATGATTATCAGGAAGCTGAAATTTGACACAAAAAAAACAGGTCACCTCATCTCGTTGCATCGATTTGCAATCGATTCATACATCACTTGCCTTGAATCGAAGAGAAACACGAGTTCACAGGACGCTGATCTGAAAGCTGTCAAGATTCAAGTATATAAATTTTTTTTAACAAATTATGTATATAGTTATATTTTGAAAGAAGTAATGGAAATTTGGAAAATATAAATTTATTCAAAGCTTATAATCATACATGATAAATCAAATAGAGTTGAGAAATAATTATTCTACTGCATCAAATTTATTTTCAGTTTTGAAGATAAATTTTAAAACTGAGATACACTTGAAACCGTCGTAACGGTTTTAAATGAAAAACGTTTCAAACTCTACGATGGTTTACCACTCTCCGCGCCTTCTGTAGCAGAAGGCGGATGCTGCCACTGCAGTCGGATGTGACGCTACGATGGAGAATTTAAACTTTTTGTTTGAAGTTGAGGAGTTAAAACTTGGAAGAGATGAATTCTCAACCTCACCTATAGTTCAGTGTGAGCTTTGGTCTGTCTGTGATCACAGATTTCTGGAGTGTGTGGGGAAGTTGTGAAGCAATTTCCGACCTCTCGGCACTTCTTTCGACCTTCTTGGGTTGTTTACAGACTCTGCGCTACCTTCGTTCAATGAAAGCCAGTCAAGGGAGGAGCCGGCCATTTTTTGCTGCTTGTGACATAGGTGATTCTCTAGAGATTGATTGCATAGTATTTTTGTGGCGTGGATTGTCTACTTATTAGCTATTCATTGAGTCTCGTTTAGTGTTTTAGTTTGCTAACCTTTCACAGTCACAAATATTTTAATACAATATGAGTAAAGCAAAGAAAAATTGATTTTTTTGCTGGCTATCAAGAATTTACGTGTTTCACGGCCCTCAAAGCGTGAGAATAGAACCAAATCTCGACCGGGATATAGTCCTTCCTTGAGCATTTCTTCAACTAGTTCAAGGATATGTTCGTTGTTATCTTTTAATTATCGCAAAATTTTGTTATGGTTAATCATTAATTGAATGGAAATTTTTGTTAATTTATGAGACTTTTAAAATATTTTTTGAAACTCATCTATTTGATTTCACTATAACTGATGCTTCATGAATCTATCACTATCATGATCCAATGACATTTCCATTCCATATCCATAACTCTGATTTATGATCCATGGTCCTACCATTGTATTGTTCGAGAGTGCGAGAGGCTAGAGTGGGGTTGCCTTTGCCTCGTCCTCATACTTCTTGCCTCGTACGCGTACCTCGTATTGTACGCAAGAGTTCGCGGGATCTTCCGCGTATGTTGTCCTCCGTTCTTCTAGCATCGTATATCGTACGCGTACCTCACATTGTACGTGAGAGTCCGAGGGGTCGCCCTCATCGTACCTCGTACGTTACGGATCGTACGGACCAATTATATCTTGTGCTATTGATGCGTTATGAGTAGAAAAAGCAAGCAACTGCTAGAAGTATTGATTCACAAAATGAATGAACCTCTACGAGGTGAATTAACCTCATCTGTAGAATTAGTCACTAAATGACTAATTCTACAGATAGGGTTAGTATTGCTTGCATCCTACTTGATGAATCAAGGTAGGATAGTCTTGCTAGTAGAATCTATCCAGGTCGATCAATCTGATCAACCATCTGATCATTCTATAGAATATGATTTTGGGCCTACCTGCTCTCTTTGCGAGGGAGAGCTTATCGGGTCCTTTATATGCATAGCTGAATTGCCTTGACTATAACATAAGTACTATTCACTAGCGTTAACTCTGTCTTCACCTTCAAAACAGAATGGGGTCACAGCTGCATAGAGATTACACTTTATGTCTTGGAAAGTACAGTATATCCACTGATTGCATAATACGAAATACATGATGATCTGAGACGAAGTATGTAGTACGTGCACTGGGTTTGCATTACAAATGAAGCCGGTTATAAAGTTTACAGTTCATAAGTACGAATAGGAAAGTAGCTACTTTGTTTACGATCCTGTAGATTGTATAAGATCTACCGAACTAATTCTCACAACATCTATTAAAAAACATCAAGGAGCAGAGAAGAGTTCATTCAAATGAGTCATCCGTTGAGAATGAATCTGGATCTCTGCTACCTTTGATGACCGTTTTATCACTGATTTGAAATAATATTTGTAGCGCGAACATCAAGGATGAAATCTCCACATCTTGATGATCAGAAAACTGACCTTTTCGGACTTGAAGGTGGTACTTTAAGCCTTCACTCAATTATCAAGTGACGGTAGGTACTTTGCGATACACCCAGAACTGAATCTACGATTGAAAGAAGATGTGTTTGGATACAAAGCTTCATCTGGAGTGAAAATGAAACTTGTGGTGGATTTGATTTTTTTTCCAATTCCATCAGTTGAACATGAAAGATGGAAAAAAATAGATCAGATCGCATACCTGTGGTAGACAAAAGAGAGATAAGATTCTAAAAAATATGGTTTCTCGAAGGGCTATATGAACACAAGGTTTCAGTGTAAAATGCAAATACCTCAGTCGACCAACGCAAAAGAGCTAAAACATAACACCGAAGGTTTCTGATGAGGAGAGCGTAGAAAAATACATGTTAAAAACTATGGATCAGTACATGGATGTTACTGCTGGAGGATCTGACAGCGGATGTATACACACATAGCTGCGAGTACAAATAGTTCCAGGAGAATGGTGGACGAACTCTTACCACTGAACTCTTCGAATAGATTGTTCAGTTCATGGAATCGGATGTAAAGGCTGCAATTTGAGATGGTGATCTCTGTTGGAACTTACTGATCCTTTCCATAGAAATCAAATGAGTTCGAATTAGAGCGTTGGTCTGATGTTCCGTACATCCTTCGGGCACATCTACAGTATATGAATTACAGTAATTACCAGCGAGCCCAGCGATCCAATCGATCCAATCGCTAGTCACTCTCCGCAACGGAGGAGATTGACGTATACTTTCTGAGTCGGTGTTCACCCCCAAGAATTTGAGAGCTGAGAACCTGATTCTCATCATCAAGCCGCTCTATTCTTTTTATACTGCATTTTGAAGGAAACTCTGGCTGCAACCACACACGTCGTACCCTTCCGAGCCCTCCAGCACCATGAAGAAGGCAGCATCCAACGAGGAACCTTATGTAAACCTCGGGTCTGTCGAATCGTCGGATGACCTTCCTTACGTGATCCGAGGGTGCTCCCATTTCCTTGTTCATGAAGCCTCGTGCTTGGTAGGAGACTTTATCCTGGACGTGAAATCTCTTGATTCTAGCTTCTTCTTCGCTCGTCAGGATCGCAAGGTAAAAGATTGGAACGTGTTTGCGAAAGTATATAGTCCGCGAAGAATTATTTTTTTATAGAGAGAAAGGTGATGAAATTCTGACACAGGTGAAAACCTGTGTCAGAATCTCATCACCCTTCTCTCTAGAAAAAAAACTCTATTAAAAAAGTGATCTGGAAAAAAACATCATGCCCTTTCCAGTGATAAGGATAGTCTTCAACTCTCACGTTCTAAAATTGCATCATATTCCAGCTCCTGTCAAGAATATGTGACAAAAAACACTTCTAGCCATTCAGCCATGCACTGAACACATCCATGAACAAGAAGCTTTTCCAAAACTTTGACTTACGAACTCTCATTTCATATGACTCCCTAAACTGAGGGTTATCAAATGACAGTGACAAAGAGTAGAGAAAGTTCTTCTCTTTTACCTCCTTCGTCACTGTCATTTCATAATCCTTAGTTTACGGATGTCGTCGGCAAACTAGAAAAGCTATATGAATCGCAGTGGCTTCTGTTTCATATGCGTCAGTTTTTGCAATACCATATTCTGCACTTTCTTGTGCAATCAAAGATTCATCATTATCTATCCTCCTAGCACCTTGGAACTCATGATTTCTAGTTTCAAGTTTAATAGGCAACCGAAAAGTAGAACCAACCGTTATATATGGTATTAAACTTTAAAACGGCAATCCATTAAGATTGGTGACTTTATGGGGTGGAATTTATCCCCAAGTTTTGTATGTTACAAAAAGTAGTAATGCTCGCAAGTTACAAGAGACTAGTGCATTATTTATATCAAATATAGTCGGTTAAAACTTACACAAGAAAATATAATCTCTTCATGTGTAATTGCGCCATTGTAACATGTGTTTATTGTTGTCATCTGCTCGCGACAACAAGCTCGCTGATATCCGTTAAAATTGGCATATCACAATCAAATTTCTTCCTAAGAAGAAGTGATTTGCTCTCAAAATATGGAAGGGACTACTCTCATGCTAGAAAAGAACTATGGATGGGACGAAAAATGATATATTGGCATCTAAAGGCTGAAGACGAGAAAACTACATAATATATAATACAAACACCAAAAATTTCATATGTGTCACTGGGATAAGGACTATATGTCATGTAGGTGAAGACTATAGGTGAAATCCAAGAAAAGCTTAGGATTGTGGATTGGAAATTTCGACTACAAAACGGAAATTATAAGTAGAGATGATTGAATCTTTCCTTGAATTTTTGTCTAGAATATAGCAATCCAATAAAGAATGGGCATCGAAAGTTCCTACAAACATACGTTTATCAAATTGGAAGCGCTTTCCCACTAACTTTCAGATAATGGCATCATCAAAGACAGAAGTATCTAGAAAGCGTACTTTTAGCTAAATCATTACAAAAAGCTTCAAGTAGCAGATCCTTGAACAAAAAAGGTTAAGATAACCTGAAGTAGGAAGTTCAGGGAAAAACATGATAACATAATCCTGAAGATATTCAAAGTTCTTGCTCTATCGGCGCTAAGGACTATTATAAGCAGACTATCAAAGACTTTCAAGAAGACAACGAATTCGAGAGACATGAGTTCATCTTGCACTTAATTTTATATAAAGAGAATAAATAACTATGTGTTTCTTAGTTGGAGAAATAGCTTCCACTACAAAAGTTTTCATGTCGTTGTTTACGTCTTTGAACCTAGCACCAAGCTATGGTTGAGCAGTTTCATCATCAGCTTAGGTCGATGCTAGAAACAGTCTCCACGGTATTTCAAGCAAAAAAAGTAGACGAAGAAAAAATTATACTTGCCAAATGTACGAGGACAAGGGAACAAAGACAACTTAATGCTTATGAGCAAACATTATCAGTCATTACAATGAACTGAAACTACCATGTGAGTCATTTATATCGATATACTATATGTCAAAACATAACTATTTGACAGTCTCACATGGAAAGAAGTGAAATCTACAGAATAGATCTAGCAGTACAGCATTGAGTGATATAACTGTGCCAAAGGAACTCATACCTCCTACCCTCGTTTCAAAGAACACGAATGGGATAGAGCTTACCTTGACACCCCACGTGAATACAATTATCTTGGAATATAAAAAATCTGTTTAAGTTAAACTTCTTTCACTTCAATAATCATTAGTCAAAGTTTGTCATAGGTTTCTTTCAATCCTTCTGCTTCGAACGAAAGAAAATAGCATAATGCAAGCTACTTTCTTTATAAAAAGGTATAATCCTTCGAATTTGACACCAATTTTGCTTTTGGTTGAAAATCAAAAGTTTTAAATGTTAATGTAGATGATTAGAGCAAAGGCGTAAATACAGTGTAAGGACTAGGCTGAGAGAGAATCGCGCAAATTAAAAATGATCGTCAGAGCTTCTAAGCCTTCAAGTCGCAAAACACACAGTCCTTGGTGTTAAGGTGCCCAACCGCACTCGATTTCATTTCCTGGGTCGCCGAATATCTGCTATCCATTTACCTCATGTATTCCGACAGAAAGTTTTCAGTTGCGAATAGATCTAAAACTCTCAGGGCCTCCCTTATTTTCTGAAGAAGCTTTGCTTCACTTCTCCTCGAAGAACCCTTGATATACATCACTTGTTCAAATGTAGCGCAAGGCGCAACATTTGAACTCTTGTTACAATTGCAAAAACATGTATTTTGGTACATTAAAATGTCAGTCCGTATTGGAAACAACCAGCAAAGTTTTAACAGTCTAGAAATTGATGTAAACAAAACATACATAATCAAAAGATAGGTAAATTTAAGTTAAGGAAAGAAAATAAATTATTCTCGTGGTGGCAGTTGGACATGCCACTTTTTACTCTTTCACATCATGCAGGCTTACGAATTTGGTGTGGGCGGAAGTAACTTGAACCCCATCGAAACCTTTGATTGCAGGAACTTGACATTAATGAGAGAGGTTTAGTCATCGGCAATGTATGTTTCTCAGCGAGTCATATCCTCGCAGATGTGGGAAACGGAGGCACATCCACACAATTTTTCCTTCACGCATGCTTCTCTTTGATGCATCACGATGCTGCGATCACAAACGAAATTAGATATACTCATTAGAACATTCCTGATTGTTTTTTGGTGCACATCTTTTAGAACCGGACGCACATCCACACAATTTGTCCTTGACGCATGCCTCTGTTTGATGCAACAGTATGCTACGATCACAAACGACAGTAGATATACTCATTAGAACATTCCTTATTGTTTTGGAGGCACATCTTTCCGGATTGAACTACGTCTTTAGTACCTTATGATGATTCTTCCACTTTTTGTCGCCTTTGGCCACCGCTATATTCATTTTACAAAGAACGCTGGATGACTGCCGTTGAAGAAGACTGAAGTCAACTCTCACGAGTGTCTGACTTATTTCAATGTTGATTATCTCAATGAGAGGGATCCGAGAGTGATTTGAGGTTAACTACCCACTGGTGGACAAGTTGGCGGTTTGTATAAATACAAAAAGCATGAAAGTTTTATCCTTCCCAATATCTGAGATGGCGAACAACTTATACTCATACTTACTTGATCCTCATACTCGGATATTGCTTCAATAGTTTCACCTCAGATTCACTTTTTGATTTATCAATCCCTCTCATTGAGATAATTGACATTGACCTAAGATCTTGCATTGAGATACTGAGACATTCCATATACAATAAGATACATGATGAATTACAAGATAACATATTGATGATTCGCAACAAAATTTGGTTAGAATCCCATAAAATATTCTCAAAAAATATTACATTCTAAGTCCATTACATCACTCGTTCATTGAGCTACTGGGCCATTCACATGATGACAGGAAACGATGAACTACAGAATTATATCATAATTTAAGCAGTATGGAGTGTATAAGTGAAAATCTTTATACTCAATATTTCCATAAAAACCGCCAAAAATAAGTAAGCCGGTGCACGGACTTGAATCCACATGTAATTACTGACTGCAAACAGATAGCATAATTCGGGACATAATAGTGATGAATCTACACTCTGTTCGGTTATTATTCTCTTCAGCGACACCCAAAAGTAATGGACCCCAGTCACGATTCAGCCCTCCAGCACAAGTGTACTTTTGGAAGTCTCTGGCATTGGGTTACTGAGACATTCATGGTACTAGAAGTTTTTGCTGACTCCAAGAAGAAAAACAATTCAGTCAATAGTTGATTGTAGCAGTTCATGGATAAAAAATTTGTTATAAAAGACTCTCAAACAGTGTTTCGTTTGTACTCACGTGTCCATGGAGTTCTTTTCAAGCTTGTGAGACTCCCCACATCAAATTACACTCATGCAGAATTCGGAGCTTTCAAGGTACCCTTTGCCAAACAGAGAAGGCGGAGACTGCGCAAAGCGGGAAGTGATCGCTGCATTGTCGCCCGCCTCACGCTGTGCTTTCCTCATTATCTCTCCATACTCTTCTCACTCAGCGGAGAGCCCAGGACAGAGACTCCGCGCTCCTCTGCAAGGACGTGACTTCCACATGATCAGGCGTTGCTCTCCAAAGGCCCAGGTCCATGTCTCCTACTCCCGCTCGGACTATATTGTATTTCGCTCCTGGTAACAACGAACTGCCGGTTAGTAAGAGATCCCCTAAACAATTGCTTGCAAGGACGATAATTTGCCACTTTCTATACAACGTAACCAGGGAGTATTATCTTTGAAATCGGTTAAAGCAACAGTCAACAACAAAACTTTCCATTCTTGTCATGAATATGGAAAGAAACGGAGGAAAATAGATGCTGTTTCGAGTTGCATTACGAATGGAAGCCCAAATAGATATAATATATTCAGTATACTCATTGTGCAGCAAAGAAAATTTTAATATAATAGTATCCTCCCGATTAAATAGTCATCCGTTCAATTAAGTATTGTTTTCCCCAAAGAATAGGGTTCAGATTTAGTCAGTTCAACATTTCATAGATTGTCAATCTTGCGTTTGGAAACCCTATATTTGTGTAGATATGTCCATAGGGGGAAAAGAAGGACCTATTTCGATGGTAGGTAAAAAACCAAGCTGGCATTGTCCAGTACACTTTTTTGAATCATTTTGGCAATAAACCGGTACAGGTCGTCTTATGCTTCTAGCAATCTAGGATTGTTGTTGTTGTTGACTTCAGATTTTCTTTACGTGAAGCAGCACCTTTTGCAACTCTCGATATATTTTGACTGAATTATTCATTACCAATATGCCTTATGAAGCTCTTTCGAACAACCAAAAGAGTAGTGAAAAATCTTCTCTATAGCTTCATCAGATAGAAGACATATCGTTTTAGGATTTGCTCACACATAGCTGCTTCACTAAGTACATTTAGCGGGAGCATCTTTGTTGCTAAGTTTCTCTATTATATTGCATCGATTTTACTCATTTAGACTCTCGGTTTCATCGACATTACATGTCCTGAATCAAACGATAGGACCTAGCGGGTAAGTACTCACAATCCTCCCAGGTCCAAGTTGCGTAATTAGGCGGTATACTACTGTACCATAGCAAGATTACTAAGTGTTGTTTCCGTAACTCAATTCCACTTGGTATGGCTCCTATTTTGTTCTAGTATCGTTCTTGATAACTGTAATGCAACTCAAGAAAAAGAAAAAGACCTACTCCATAAATTTTAATTAACAAGACAAAGTTCTTATTGCGATAGTCAAATCCAACTGCAGCTAAGAGCTATGAATGAACGACATATGTGCATTCGAAATTTCCCACATCTACTCAATTATGATTCGCTCATCACTAAATGTGTTGCTGCGATCGGTGGTCTTTCTATCGATCAAAGTCCATCCCACCACGCACCAAACTTCGTGTATCAAAAACTGTTATGTGCAAGTAACTTCTCTCGTCTTTGGCTCAACTATATATATTTTCGAACTACAGCAGATTACTTTCATTATGAATTTATCATTTTTATTTCCAGATTGACATTTACTCATTGTTGCTTGTTACCAGCACGAATGCTGTTGTTTTATCTTGCACTTGTCTATCCCTCGATATCGTTGAGATCACGTGGGACACTCGTGTGTGAGAGAGTCTTGGATCGTCTTGAAATAGGTACTGGACCGTCGTCCTTGACCGTTGAACTGCAACGCTCCTCGCAAAATGAAAAGAAGGTTAGGCAAAGGTGCACCGGTCTTGTCTTCTTGACAAGGAGAAGAGCGAGGATTCTTCCAGAAGCAAGTGACACTCCCTCCCCTCGTCTCTTGAGAGTACAAGAATACGTGAGATGGGTTGAGAAAATTAGCAGCTCCAATTCTCAGTCCACGAAAAAAGAAGGCGAGTCTTGTTGGGCACCTTGCAGACCAAACAGGAGGCTGCTGCGGCTTACTATGCGACTCTTTGCGGTGAGAACTCGAAGATTTGCGTAGTTTGGTCATGGAAATAGATCTTGTATTATTATGCTTCATTGACAGTTTTCATTCACATACTCAATTGGACAAGTCTTTCTTTATGCTAAATATGCGCGGATGTTCATTTACCAGCGTAGGTGGAGACTGTCATATCAGTCTCGATACACCCAATTTTATTCTGCAGTCCACGTCTTCAATTTGGTTGCATTATCTTCTTAGTCATATAGGACAGAAGCCAACCCACTAGTAGAAAGTTATTTAGTTCTAAGTTATGAGTGTTGAAGTATAAGACTGGACTTTGACTGTAAACTAAAGCTGTTCAGCTTAAAATCCTCTAACGGTAGCTGTCCTGCAATTTATCAGTATAAATTGAGTGTGAATATTAATGTGTGATCGGTTGCTAACATTCTCATTAGTCCATTAACCTAATTCACAAACATGTCGCATGCTTTTTACAATACTGTAGAAATCCTGCTGTTCTTATTCTGGGGTCAAGCATCACCGACTAGATCGAGTTTCACATATATATAATGGTGATTTGTTCTTGAATGAAAAATTAGATTATTCGCGAGAAAGAGAGCACTCCCAGTTGAATAACCACTATATATGTGAATCGATAGATGAAAAAACCTTGTCGTTGAGTCGTAGTAGTAGTTGGGATAATGTGCTAGCAGTAGCCGTTGAATGATAATAATGTAGTAGTAGTTCTTGAATGGTGATAAACTTTAGATAAATCACCGTTTGAAAGATAGAAAAAATTTGATAACACACTGAATATATATAGAGCAATTATTCTAATTAAAGAAACCAGTAAGAAGCAGACTTCAAAATTGCTAATCTATCTAACGGTGATCGCAATGCTGCAACTGGATGATAGCGAAAACCTCCATTGATTACACCTTCATCACCTTTATAGTTATCTAACCTTCATTGACATCTGCATGATACCAAGAGTATAAATGGCCGACTCCTTCTTACTCTAGTGCTCTCATATTGTCAACGTGGACAAATCAGAGAGCTCTGCAGGAGTGAAAAAACTTAATTTGCTCCTCTTTGCTTCAAACTTGCTCCAAGTCAAGGCTTTTGTGAGCATGTCTACAGGCTGATATTTCTGTGAGTATATATACTACAGAAATATTAGCCTGCAGACATGCTCACAAAAACTTAGTTAATGTTGACATTCTTGCAGCAATAGAGTAAAGGGATTATTAAACGTTTATTCTCATGCTATCATCTAGATGTTGATGAAGGTTAGGTAGTTATCATTCTTGCAAATTACTGTTAGGTAGCTAAGTAGGTTCAACGTCTGTTTTAATTAGACTAGTTGCTCTATGTATATTCTGTGTGTTATTAATTTTTTGATTAACTTTTTTTATTTTCTGCACATTGATTTCTGTGTCCTATAGTTTATCATGCCATACTTACTAAATACTTTTCGCCAAAGGCGAAACCAGTGTCTATCCCTGACATGGTGGGAGACAAAATGAGATACTAAACAAAGACTTATCAAACCTTTCAACAATCACTGTTGCAGGAAAAAGCCTTAGTGGTTAAATCCTCAATTAGAAACAACGTGAATCAGGAATGAGAAGTATAGTCCAAGGTGGAGCGCTATGATACCATGCTGAAATGTGGAACCATGCGGCAGTCACTCTACGGAAGATAGAAAAAGTTTATTATACAATTGGTAGCACACTGAATATATACGGACCAACTAATGTAGTTAAAGCTACTAGTAAGAAGCACACATCAAAACTACTTGGCTATCTACAGTGATATCCATTGCTGCAACTGGATGATAGCTAACTAACTTTCTAAATATTTGGATGATAGTAGTAGAAAAAACCTCCAACATATAGTAATTTGGATAGCAGAACTGCTGTGGTTGGAGGGCGATTCCTAATCAAAACTTTGGTTCTTGCTTGAGGTGGAGAAAGAACACTAATGCGCTGGACGCCACCAGCGAGGATTCCATGACTAAGACATATGTTTAAGGCTATTTAAAAGAGTCTAGACCACTTTTTGTAGTTATAATTTACGAAATAGTGCTAATGGTGAAGATTTGTTCCATGGAGCACGTGTTCGTGAAGCTGCGGTGCCACGAGCAGTATCTGACGCAGTTCATTTCATAAACAATAATAAGATATCGGGGTTTGTGGTGTTTTCACTATCTAGGGGCTTTATCTCTGATTTTTTTACAATTCTATTGTTCTTTCTCCTTCTTGCCCATCATGTTGTGTAGTGTTTTTGTGCATCTATCTCTACGTTACAGTTTCTACCGGAATATATAATTTTTGCAGGTCTCACTCAAAACTCAATGGCATCTAGCAAGCTTTTGAGGGGTGGAACGAAAATTCACTGGGACCTAGCAATATTTCGAATGGTGGAACGAAAAATGAAGAACTTTTTTCCAGACTAGCTTGAAAGAAACCTAATCACATATCGAAAATAAAGCACCATATTTGAATTCACAGTGAATTGCTCCTACAATTTAAGCATGCGCAATTCATTGTGAAGAAGATGCATCTCTGGAGAACAAACATCGCGGGATTTAAACATCTAGTGGATGTCCTTTAGTACGAAGTAGTGTACATTGAATGGCGTCCATATTCACAATTCTCAAGTAATGTGGTAGACTGAAGGGCTAGTGCAGTTATCTGCTATTTCAATAATTTTATTATTGCATTTTTTACTACACATAGGATGTTTCCTAAATGACATCTTCTTTACCCATGACCGCAATAAGCACCATTCACCATATATAGCTTCTTTTGATATGCTAGATTATATGTAATGTAACTCTTGTGTTGATCCACAAGAGGCCTGAAGAACGCAAGCAATCAAGAGAGGTATAAAAGTGTGCGCTTTGGGTAAAGTGCAAATATATCCATTAAGTCCCTGGTTAAGATATAAATATATGCGATGGAACAAATTTGTAGCCCCCCCAGCTGCAATGCTGATATTTTCCAGTGTCACATGTAGGAAAACTGTGAGCACAAAACTGTGCTCACGTGTCTTTTTACCCTTATGAGAGTTAGAAGTTTGGATTTAAACTCTTGCAAAATTATGCTTGGGGTTTTCTGGAAGTTTTTGCAAGATTAGGAGTTGGTGTGATGGTTAGGAGGCAAGAGGTGCGGAAAGAGGCCTTCGGGGCAAGGTCTTCGGCGAAGTGCCTTCGGTGAAGTCCCTTCGAGGAAGGGCCTTCGGCGAAAGAGTGAAACTCTCATAACGTTTTCAATGTGTGACGCCTTGACTCAGTTAGGGTCTTGTTAGAAAGAGCTCGCGACGCTCGTTCCAACGAGACCAAGAACTCTTGAAACGGATAAGGCATCACCGAGTTAGGAGCGGCGGAAGTTTTTGATATGGAGGGCCTTCGGCGGCCTACGCGTAGGCGGCCTGTGCAGAGGCAAACGCCTTTGGCGGAAGGGTAAAATCGACATAACGTTTTCAATTCTTAACGGTTTGCGTTGGTTAGGGTCTCGTTGGAAAGAGCTCGACACGCTCGTTCTAACGAGCCCAAGAACGCTTGGAACGGATGACGACTTAGGGAGTTATGACTATCGGAAGATAAGTAGAAGTTCGCCTCCGGCGGGAATTCCGCCTACGCGGAAGGGAGATCAACTTTTGTCCAATGCGCGGACGGACGCCTTCGGCGGTTGCAGGCCTTCGGTGAAGCAGTAAAACAGGCATATCTTTTTCAATTATTAGCGGTTTGACTTGATTCGGCTCTCGTTGGAAAGAACTTGACGAGCTGGTTTCAACGAGACCAAGATCTCTTGAAACGGATCAGTCATCAATGAGTTATGAGCGTCGAAAGCGGCTGTCATGGTTAGGCGTGAGGCCTTCGGCGTTAACAGTTAGAGGGGCCTTCGGCTTTAACATATAGAGGGGCCTTTGACCCAAGGATGCCTGTGGATAGGCGGCCTGTGCACAGGCGGACGGCCCGCGGTTAGGATGCGGACGCCTGCGGATAGGCCTGTGCACGGCTTTGGCGGAAGAATAATAACCATCATAACTTTCTCAATTCTTATCGGTTTGACTTAGTTAGGGTCTCGTTGGAAAGAACACAACACGGTTGTTCCAACGAGCCCAAGAACGTTGCAAACGAAGCAGGGATCCGTGAGTTATGGACGTCGGGGTGACTGTTATAGATAGGCAAAGGTGCAGAAGAGTGTCTTCGGCGGGGGATGCCTTCGGCGGTGCGCGGAAGACAATTTCGGACGGCGGATGTTGACGTGATGATAAATAAAGACTGTACAGGTGTGGCAGCGTGGGGCATGAAGTTGCACATGGGAGCCAGGCCGTTACCCATCATCGCGGGCTGTGGGTGACTCGGCCCTTGAACGTTGAAGAGGAATTTTCGGCTTGGGGATAGAGATCGTGTGGTGTGCCATTGTGTGGAGACGCTGGTGGGATCGGTAGGAGGATAGAGTGTGGACGTGAGTGATTTTCGCAGGGAAGTGGTGAGGATTAGGAGGGGAGTGTGGTGTGTTCGAGATAAGGAGAAAGCAACCTCTCGAGGGTGGTGAGTGGTATTGAGGTGCGACATCTGTGAGATTGGGATCTGAGATTGAAGTGTAATCTGTGAGTGGGATCCGAGATTGAAGTGAAATCCGTGAGTGGGATCCGAGATTGAAGTGAAATCCGTGTAACAAAGAGCTTGTCTTTCTGTAACAAAGAGCTTGTCTGCTGCTTTTGTGGAGATAGCAGACAGCAAGTTATTATTTTCAGTTCTGGATAATTGTCTGTGAGAGAGCAAGTGTTTATGATCTCATTGTCTTGAATACACTTTGACCACATGGTTGAGATCAGAGAAGTTAGATTATGGGAGCTCGAACCCCCACCTGAACTACAAACGCTGAAGGGTGGGGAGTTTAGGCTCACATAAAATGGTGCGTCTGCCGGGAGCCTGATCTTGTAAATGCAGAATAGGACTAGATCGCAGAAATCAAACTTGGAGCCAGGACTAGAGAAACCCGTTCGCAGTAGGAAGAAACCTAAGAATAAAGAAATCGAGGAAGAAATTAAACTTGAGATATTTCTGAATGTGGACCCTGTTGATGAGTCTTTGTTAGAAGCTTTAGAGAAAACTAGCAACTTTGAGGAGAGTGGTCACTCTGCAAGCGTAGGTTGTCAAAAGTCTGCAAAGATCTACTCGAGGAGAAAAGTGATTGTAGAACTTGACAGTGAGAAGTCGGTTGAGGAATCTGCCAGCATGGCTGATGATGGAGGGAGAGCAGACCCTCCTCCTAGTCCTCCCATAGACCCACTTGTGAGGCCAAGAGGCCTTCCTATTCAGGTTCCACAGAATTTGGCAACTGTGGTCATGCCACCCAATCTGCCTAAGTTCTATGGTACGAAGGATGAGGATCCTTCAAGGCACATGGAAAGATATGTTGAGAGGCTAGCGAGCTCTCTAATTACACATCCAGGGTATTGTTTGGTCTGGTTTCCTACTACCCTGGAAGGTGAGGCGTATGAGTGGTATAGGGATCATTCTGAAGGTCATTTTGGGGGATGGGACCAGATGCAAAGAGAGTTCTTGAATGAGTTTAGGCCTGAGGTGGGGCAGGGTACTGCATTGAGAGCTTTGGCATCATTAAAACAGGGAAGGGAAGAGGAAATCTCAGCTTACATTAGAAGATTTGATCTTGTTTGTGCACGTTTTGTGGGTACAATGCTCAATGACGATACGCTGAGACAATTTTTTATCCAAGGGTTTTTCAAAGCTGGGACAATCAGAGGTGTGTTAGAGAGAAACCCTCAAACCCTTGCTGAGGCCAAGATGGCTGCTAGAGAGATAGAGAACATTGACAAAGACTATGATAGATTGTGGAGGAAGGAGGATGAATCCATTCCTGAGTTCATCCCAATTCGTCCAAGAGTAATTGAAGGAGACTCAGGCAGGCATAGGGGTCAAGCTCCCCATTCTCTCACTGAGTTAATTTCGCAGACTAGAGAACCAACACCTGTTCTAGCATTGCCAGCCCCTACGGTGGACCCTAACCTGGCAGATGTAGAGAAAAGATTGAATGCCAGTCAAGCAGGTTTTCAGGAAACCATGATGAAACAGATGTAGAGCATCACAGATCAGATGGCCTTGATGATCAGGAGTCAACAGCTAGGGCCTTCTCCTCCAGTCGAGTCAGGTAGACATTCATCAAGCCTGTGGTGTGTCCAGTGTGGTCAATCCGGGCATTCCAAACAGTTTTGTAGGGTGGTGCAGAACCGTGATAATAGAATGAGCGGTGGCCCACCTGTGCAACATCAAAGGGGCCAAGGACCAAATTACCAAGGTCAAGGCGGGTACAGAGGGCCTCCTAGGGGTCAGGTTGGTCAAAATGGGGAGAGAAAAGAATTGCATGTTTTGTGGTAGGTGGCACTATCCAAGTCAATGTTGGTCTGAAGTTGGGGTTAATGGGTGTAGTAACTGTGGAGGTAGTCATCCTTCTGACCAATGTCGGCAGCCAGACAAAGTTATTAGGATGCCTCAGCCCGCTGTTAGTCCTCACCAGGCGAGAGAAAATATGAGAGGTGCAAGACCACATAATGAGCATTCTAACAATCTTAGACCCCCTAACTTGTATTATGATCATGAAAACAGCAAGCAGACATTCAATCCACCTGTTGGACTGCAGACAGTGAACAGATATATTCCTATCCAGAGTGAACCACGAGATGAACCTCGCAGTGACAGCAGAAAACAGGTTTCATTTGCATATCCATGTTCTTCAAACTCAAGATGCTAGATTTGCAAATGGCGATGATGGAGATGTCCAGTGTGGTAGTTCTGATCTTGGTAAGGGAATAGTCGAACAAGGGCAGAATCAGTGGCCTCCACATGCTAACCTGATTAGTTATAAGTTGAAAAATTCGGATGATGTGATTATGCATGAAGCTCCGGCCCTTACTGTCACCACCAGAGCTATGCATCGCAAGATGCAAACTGAGAAAAATGAGGATGAGCAAGGGGAGACTTCATCAGAGGAGCCTCCTCATCTCTCTGATCTGGAGAGAGTGGCGAGGAGAGCAAGGAGGATTACAAGGGCAGAGGAGAAAAGAGATGAGGTTCTGCATGATGCTGAAGTGCCACCTGTCACGCAAGATTCAGAAAGCAATGAACCAAGAGAGTGGGAAGGACCGGGGATTCCCATGAAAGAGTGGGAGGACATGAGATGTCAGAAAAGGAGAGAGTCGAAGAAGTACAATTTGTGGTCAGATCTGAGTTCGCTGAAGGCAGATATTACTTTCGGGCAGCTGTTGGAAATATCTCCCATTGCTCGTAAGACTTTGAAGGAGGGCATACCAGTGCATAGAAGGAGTGGAAAGACGAAGATTCGAGTCGCTGCTAGAGTTCAATTGCAAAAAGGAAGTCAAGATGTCAAACCTGTGGAGATAGAGGTGGTAGTGGTAGACAAGGTGATTCCCAATGTATTAGTTGATGGGGGTAGTGGTTTGAACATCCTACCTGAACACACCATGAGAAGGTTAGGTTTGAATCTGACAGGCCCCTCACCTTTCATTATCAATATGGCCAATCAGACTTCGGCTGTACCAGTGGGGATGATTAAAGATTGCCGGTTGTCCACTTGTGGTGAGGAGTACATTGTCACATTTCATGTGATTAAGATGCATTTGAATAGGGACACTTTTCCTATTCTATTGGGCAGACCTTGGTTAAGAATGGCTAATGCCATTGTGGATTGGGGAGGACTGAAGCCATCAATCACATATGGTCCTCAGGATAACAGAGTCAAGGTGTCAATAGGGTCCTTAGGTGGAAGGGTGAGAGAGGATCCTGAGTTATCGTCAGGGAAGGAAGAAGAGAAAAACGAGGCCAAGGGTGAAGACACTTTAGTGGGAGTGGTTCAGTCGAATGGCGGAAAAAATAGATTAGATGTAGGGTCAGGCAGCTTAGGTCCTAGTTTTTACAGCAGAAGCGATGATGGAGAGTTTGCTCAGTGGTTGAGAGATTATCCTGAGTCAGGTTGTGACGCCATGATGATTTCTCATCACAAAATTTTCGAGAAGGAGGTGATTAGTTCACAAAGAGAAGAGTATCTATTGCTAGAACCATGTGAGGTTCTTACAGAGGAAGAGTGGATACATGGAGGTCTTACTCCATGGATGGACGAGTTGGATGTTACTGAGGTGGGGTTGGTGCAGGTTGATGGAACTCAAGAGGAGGAGAATACTGTTCAACCTGCGAAGTTGGAGGAACCCTTGCATTTCAAGACTACATCAACCGGAATAGTAGTGGGCCAAGACGTCAGGGACTATCCTCAGGTCCCTCCAGATTGGTATCGGAGCTCAGAGGAACAAACTCATGTGGCGGAGGAAGACTGGAAATACGTGGAGGTGTCCATCAGAGGAGGAGAGCTGAAGCAAATGAAGATGGGTTCTAAGCTAGGAGAGGATGAGATACGAAAGTACGGTGAGTTGGTGCACGAATTCAGTGATACCTTTGCTTGGTCGTATGATGAGTTGAAGGGAGTGCCTCGTGAAATGGTGGAGCATCGGATTTCGCTGGTCCCTGGAGCTAAGCCTATTAGACAGAAGGAGAGAAGGATGAACCCACAGTTACAGTTGTTAGTTCGAGCAGAATTGGAGAGATTACTCAAAGCTGGATTCATTAAGCCTGTAGAGATCACGGATTGGGTTTCTCCTATGGTTTTGGTCAAGAAGAAGAACGGGAAACTTAGAGTGTGTGTGGATTATAGGAAGCTGAATGCCTGTACTCAGAAGGATCACTTTCCTTTACCTTTTATCACGTTGCTTTTGGAGAAAGTTGGAGGTCATGCGAGGTACACGTTCATGGATGGATATGCTGGCTACAATCAGATTTCCATAGCTGTGCAGGATGTTCATAAGACAGCCTTCACAACTCCGTGGGGAACTTTTGTATGGGTTGTCATGCCTTTCGGATTGTGCAATGCACCAGCCACATTCCAAAGGTTGGTGATGTATATTTTCACGGATCTGTTATACAAGTCTATGACAATTTTTGTGGACGATTTTAGCACTCAGTCAAGTGATTGAGCATCTGCAGTGTGTTATAGAAGCTCTCATTAGATGTAGAAGAATGCAACTAGCTCTGAATCCTGAGAAGACCTTCCTAGGTGTTCAGAGAGGAGTTCTTTTGGGTTATGTTGTGAGTGAGAAGGGAAGAGAACCGGATCCTGATAAGATTGCAGTCATTGAAGGATTGGCAACTCCCACGAATGCCAAGGGTGTAGCCAAGTTATTGGGACATGTAGGGTGGTATAGAGAGTTGATTCCTGATTTTGCCAAGATTGTAGTGCCTATTACTCAATTGTTGAGGAAGGAGAACAGGTTTGAGTGGACAGATGCTTGTGAAGAAGCTTTTGAAGAGTTGAAGTCCAGATTGAGTACTTATCCGGTGTTGAGGCCTCCTGATTGGAGCATGCCTTTTCACGTTTTCTGTGATGCGAGTAGTGTAGCTATGGGTAGTGCGTTGTGTCAGTCTACAGGGGAGAAAGGGAAGGACCTGCCAATCGCTTATGCCAGTAGGCAGTTGAATCCAGCGGAGAGGAACTATTCTACAACCGAGAGGGAGTGCTTGGCCATGGTTTTTTCAGTCAAGAAGTTTAGACATTATCTGATCTGTAATCCAGTAGTTTTTTTCGTTGATCATATGGCAATCAAATATCTGGTGAACAAGGCGGAGCTTAGTGGAAGATTGGCCAGGTGGGTTTTATTGCTGGAGGAATTTGACTACACTGTGGAGTATAAACCTGGTCGCATGCACTTGCAGGCCGATCATCTATCTAGGTTGTCGGAGGATGTAGAGACCAGTCCATTAGATCATAGACTGATAGATGATAGTCTTTTTGTAGTAACAGCTCAGCCAGAGTGGTACGCTGGAATAGTAGAGTTTTTGACAACTTAGCAGTTGTCAGGTGATTGGACTAAGGAGGAAAGGAGGAAGGTGAGAGTCAACAGTAGACATTTTGCAGTGATTGGTCACAGATTGTTTAGAAGGGGAGCTGATGGTGTTCTGAGAAGGTGTGTGTCAGAAGTGGAGGTTCCCGCAATTTTAGAGGCTTGCCACGACAGTGCTTGTGGAGGACATTTCTCTGGCCAACTCTCAAGTTAGAAAATACTTAGAGCGGGATACTTCTGGCCTAGGTTGTTTAGGGACTCTCATGAATATGTGAAGCGCTGTGATGCCTGTCAGAAGTATGCTAGGAATGACCTTTGAATGGAGATGCCTCTACACGTTTCATTGCCACTTGTACCTTTTGAAAAATGGGGAATTGATTATATCGGTGAGATTCATCCTCATTCGTCAAGAGGCATGGCTTACATCATAGTTGCGACAGAATACTTGACAAAGTGGGCAGAAGCAAAAGCGGTGAAGACGAATACGGCTGCTCATGCTGCCACATTCATGTACGAAAACATCATTTCAAGGTTTGGATGTCCCAAGATTCTGGTTAGTGATAGGGGTAGGCACTTCTTGAATGAGATGTTTCAAGAATTAACAGATAGGTTTGAGATAGATCACAGAAAAACGACTCCTTATCATCCGCAGACAAATGGTCAGACAGAGCGAGTCAATGGGACTCTGGTGAGCATACTTCGCAAAACGGTGGTTGACTCAAAAAGGGATTGGGACACCAAGCTGACAGCAGCATTGTGGGCTTATCGGACAACTTTCAAGGTGACGACCCAGGCAACGCCGTTTTCGTTAGTGTATGGATTGGAGGCCACTCTTCCCATCGAATTCGAGGTGGAATCACTCCGAGTTGCAGTGCAGTCACGGCTTACAAACAGTCAGTCATTAAGGAATAGGCTAACTACATTAGAAGAGCTTGATGAGAGGAGAAGAATGAGTGCTCAACATATTGAGGCCATTCAACGGAGGAGAAAAATCACCTTTGACAAGAAGCATAAGAAAAGGACGCTGAGGCCAGGTATGATGGTGATGCTCTAGGATGGTAGGAAGCTTGAGTTCCCAGGAAAGTTTGATGCAGTATGGTTAGAGCCTTATCTGATTCGTGAGGTATTTCCAAACAACTCAGTGCAGTTGGAAACGTTGAATGGAGAAGTTTTCCCCACACGCACTGCAAGAAGTAGATGCAAGCAGTACCGGATTTGAAGCTGTCTAGCCTATAGAGCTGGGATTCTGGAATCTTCCCCTGATGGTCGCCAATGATGTGAGCACAAAACTGTGCTCACATGTCTTTTTACCCTTATGAGAGTTAGAAGTTTGGATTTAAGCTCTTGCAAAATTATGCTTGGGGTTTTCTGGAAGTTTTTGCAAGATTAGGAGTTGGTGTGATGGTTAGGAGGCAAGAGGTGCGGAAAGAGGCCTTCGGGGCAAGGTCTTCGGCGAAGTGCCTTCGGTGAAGTCCCTTCGAGGAAGGGCCTTCGGCGAAAGAGTGAAACTCTCATAACGTTTTCAATGTGTGATGCCTTGATTCAGTTAGGGTCTTGTTAGAAAGAGCTCGCGACGCTCGTTCCAACGAGACCAAGAACTCTTGAAACGGATAAGGCATCACCGAGTTAGGAGCGGCGGAAGTTTTTGATATGGAGGGCCTTCGGCGGCCTACGCGTAGGCGGCCTGTGCAGAGGCAAACGCCTTTGGCGGAAGGGTAAAATCGACATAACGTTTTCAATTCTTAACGGTTTGCGTTGGTTAGGGTCTCGTTGGAAAGAGCTCGACACGCTCGTTCTAACGAGCCCAAGAACGCTTGGAACGGATGACGACTTAGGGAGTTATGACTATCGGAAGATAAGTAGACGTTCGCCTCCGGCGGGAATTCCGCCTACGCGGAAGGGAGATCAACTTTTGTCCAATGCGCGGACGGACGCCTTCGGCGGTTGCAGGCCTTCGGTGAAGCAGTAAAACGGGCATATCTTTTTCAATTCTTAGCGGTTTGACTTGATTCGGCTCTCGTTGGAAAGAACTTGACGAGCTGGTTTCAACGAGACCAAGATCTCTTGAAACGGATCAGTCATCAATGAGTTATGAGCGTCGAAAGCGGCTGTCATGGTTAGGCGTGAGGCCTTCGGCGTTAACAGTTAGAGGGGCCTTCGGCTTTAACATATAGAGGGGCCTTTGACCCAAGGATGCCTGTGGATAGGCGGCCTGTGCACAGGCGGACGGCCCGCGGTTAGGATGCGGACGCCTGCGGATAGGCCTGTGCACGGCTTTGGCGGAAGAGTAATAACCATCATAACTTTCTCAATTCTTATCGGTTTGACTTAGTTAGGGTCTCGTTGGAAAGAACACAACACGGTTGTTCCAACGAGCCCAAGAACGTTGCAAACGAAGCAGGGATCCGTGAGTTATGGACGTCGGGGTGACTGTTATAGATAGGCAAAGGTGTAGAAGAGTGTCTTCGGCGGGGGATGCCTTCGGCGGTGCGCGGAAGACAATTTCGGACGGCGGATGTTGACGTGATGATAAATAAAGACTGTACAGGTGTGGCAGCGTGGGGCATGAAGTTGCACATGGGAGCCAGGCCGTTACCCATCATCGCGGGCTGTGGGTGACTCGGCCCTTGAACGTTGAAGAGGAATTTTCGGCCTGGGGATAGAGATCGTGTGGTGTGCCATTGTGTGGAGACGCTGGTGGGATCGGTAGGAGGATAGAGTGTGGACGTGAGTGATTTTCGCAGGGAAGTGGTGAGGATTAGGAGGGGAGTGTGGTAACACACTTTTTGTTTTTTTGCAGAATTTAAACAATTTTAGAAAACTAGTACCAAAGCAGTGTTTGTAGCTAGAGAAGGGTACGCTAAATAGAGTGGATTGATGAGATCGTCACGAGGGCACAAAGAATCACGTAGTCGGATGTACCAATGCCAACGTCTTCGGCGCCTTCGGCAAAAGCTTCTTTTTTGAGGTGTCTCTACTCACGCGCCTCTAGCGTATAAGGAAGCTACGCTTCCGGCGCAGACACCTCAGGAGGAGGTTTTGCTAAAGACGTCAGGAGAAGGGCCCGGACCTCTAAAGGCATCCGACCATGAGTGCGCCTTCGGCGAAGCGCCGCTAGCGCGGAAAGGGAAAACCTTCATAACAATCGGGATACACGGTAGATCCACTTGGTTGAAGTTGCATTAGAAAGAGCTCGGGACGCTCGTTCTAACGAGTCCAAGAGCGTCGGAGATGGATCAGGAATGGAGAAGTTATGAGCGTCGGAAAACTCGTAGCCGGACATGCGCCGTTCGCGCTAGGGTTCACAGCCGAAAAGGATTCCCGTACGCCCTCGGCGATGCGCCTTCGGCGGAATCACGCGCTCACAGGAGGAAACCAACTCAGAGTCGGAAGCGCCCTTGGCGGCTGTTCATGGAAGGAAAGCGCCGGTCGGATGTACGCCTCCGACTTGACGCTGACGGCCGGATGCGCTGGCATGAGTTGCGCTGACGGATATGCGCCGGCAGCAACGGACGAGGCATAAAGGACAAAATAGGCGGTACGACTGCGCGCCGGCGTAATTCGCTCCGGCTGGATGTGCGCCTCCAGCAAGGCGCCGACGGATAATGAACGCACCAGCAGCGACACGCCTCCGGAGAAGGGCGGGTTAGGAAAAGACAACAGGGCCGACGTATACCCTGCAGCGGACTCGAGTCCGGAAGGTGGCGGCGGCGGGAGAATTCAACGTTTAAGCATGCGAATGCGCGCAATGCGGAGACGTGAATTCGCGCATGCAAAGGGCGAACCGTTAAGCCGTATAGCCGGCTGCGTACGTTGCAACCAGTAAGAACGTTGGACGTTCTTGAATTCGGAGAAGAAAAGACTGCGCTCCAGTCTCATTCTCTCATTCTTGACTTTGCGATTTCCAGTTCCAAGATTACGCGCAAGGGCGGAGCGACCTGCAGTGAGAGTAGAGAGTGCGGAGACGAGTTGCGCAAGGATCTTGGCGGACCTTGAAAGAATTGTGAGTAGCGATCTTGAACGAGCGCAGAGAGAGTGAGCAGTCAGTGCTTGAGTGACCGACGCGCAGTGGCGATTGTGAGAGAGCGAGCGAAAGGGAGAACGTTTGTGTGTGCAGGCAACGCAATGTCGAAGGTTCCCCAGCTGCGAGTGTCTCCACTCAGGGTGCCGCAGATCGGTCTACGCGCATTTCAAGATGTGCTGTTGAGGCTGAAGCTCGATTTTCTCCTATGGGGGTGGAATTGGACATGTCCGGAGATGGTGCGCGAGTATCTGCAAGAGAGACACAAGCCTTCTCGCGGATTTCGCCCACACCCAGAGAGATGGGACATTTGCAATTGGGCGCAGGTGTTGGGCAGGTGTGCCGGCGAGGAAGGGGATCTCCTCTTCGAGGCCGACAGCGTGAAGGTGTCCCAGGAGGAAGAAGTCTCTTACAATGAGCTCTTCAAGGTGGCTAGACATCCCAAGAACGGTTTCCGGACACGGGATTACAAGGATCGATTGCGAAGAAATGTCGCGACGGCATTGCTGCAGATATTGCAGCCAACCAAGACCGCTTACATGCATGGGTGGCAGGTAGAGTTTGTGGAGCTAGTGTTGTCAGGAGCTCCGGTGCATTGGGCACGGCTCCTGTGGAAGGTGACGCGCCAACATGCGCAAGAAGAGAGGAGAGGAACCCTCAATCATCTATCGCCTTACTTAATCGTGTTTTACCGGGCGATGGGATGTTTGACGAATGCTGAGAAAACTCGATTTCCGCAGCTGACCCGGACTTATCCAGGAAGATATTCGAGGGAGGCCGAAGTAGACACAGATCCGGACGAGGAACCTGCCAGTACGCCTCCGGCTCCGGCTCCAGCAAGGGCAGCAGAAGAACGTCGAAGTGAGCGCATTCCGCGAAAGCGGAAGTGGGATGAGAGACCTGAGGACAGGCAGCCGGAAGTGCCAGCTGCGCCGACTCGTGGTCGGCCCACCCCCGAGCCTCACAGCCGACCAAAACAGAGGGCACGCAAAATGCCAACTGTCACTGAGGAGACCAGGCGAACTCCGACCCGGCGGAATCTCACACAGGAAGAGATAATCGCTCAGATTCTCGGGAAGACGGCAGATACCTCTGCGCAGAAGGCACCACGGCCTTCGGGAGGAGATGGACGGACTGACAGTCGGCCGACTGCGAGTCGGATGACTGAAGGCCGACAAGCGGAAGGAAGGCCAACTGGACGGCGCGTTGAACCGGACAGCAGGCCGGAAGCAGAAGAGAGTTTGGCTGACGAGCCAACAACCCTCAGAGGGTCGTCTTCAGCGGAAGGCACTTCTGGGAGAACGCCACCAAGCAGACCAAGTGGAATCAAGACGCGCCGGGTGTGTCCGACTCCCAGTCGGACAACTGCTGGTCGGCCGACTACGAGTCGGACAACAGAGAGCCGGCCGGATTCGCCGACTGCGAGACAGATGGGGCCAACGACCAGTGTGCGGACGCCTTCGGCGGACGCACCCGCAACAAGGACACCTTCCGCGCAGATTGCGCCGGAAGGGCAGGCAGTAGAAGCGGGCGGTGCAAGAGTGACAAAAGTCACTGCGGCGTCGACCCCTTCACAAACCGAAGATCGAGCCGGAACAGGGGCTCAAGCAGTGGGATCTCCCACTGCCCTGGATATTTTAGCAGGCAGTGGAGCAGTCGCAGCGGAAGCTGCTACGCGCCACAGTTCCAGGAAGTCGCCACGGGATTCGGTGGCGACTGAAATCCTCGAGACTGAGGATGATACGAGCTCGGAAGAGCAGGAAGCGGATTCGGTGCAGAAAACGCCAACAGGAGTGCTGTGCGAACAGATAGTTCCACTCCTGCGATATCTGGATCGCAAGACATCCAAATACGCAAGTGCTTTAAAACCGCATTCTTATGTGGAGACTATCAGGCGAAGGACGAGGAGCAAGGTGGCAAGGTGGGCCTCTAGGTGCCAAGTATATGTGGATAGGAACACCGCCCTCCGACAACACCTGGCGGTCACCCAGAAGCTATACCAAGCCTTGCAGCAGCAGAAGGAGGATGCGGCGACGAAAAGTCAGGCGGATGCCGAACTAATACGGGCAAAGATCGAGTCGGAATTGCAGGAGGAGCGGAGACAGAACAAAGTCCTAGCAGCCGAGCTTGCGCGCCAGACGCGCGCCTTAGAAGAAAGTCAAAGAGCCCGCAAGGAGGATGAGGAGTTGCTGTGCAACTTGCAATCCGAGTGTTCGGATTTGAGGGCACAACGTGCGGGATTAGAAATGCAGCTGGCCGAGGTGGAGAGCAGCTGCAGGGCGCGAGGAGAGTTGGCGGCACAGGTGACTCGTTGTCTAAAAGGATACACCCATTGGGAGGTGGCAGCTCAAGAGAGGATCACACTCAGGGAGTTCGAGCTTCGGGCGGCGGCATTGACGGAAGGCGACAGTCGAAGTCGGCGGCGAGTGGCGAGAAAATTAGAAACCTTCTTGTCGGGTGCGCGCGACACTATGGCGCACTTGCAGTCGGAAGTCACCACAGCGCTCCGACGCCTGGGGTTACGCAGCCGGTCGGAAGACTGGCAAGGTAGAGATAGTAAGCGGAGCAGTCCGGCGCGCAGGAGGCGCAGCACCGGATCTGTTGAGTGCAGTAGAGTAGTTTGGTTTCGCGCAGATGCTGCGAGTGGTAGATAGGATAGTGTAGTGCTAGTTAGGATCTTTTGAGAGTATAAAGTAGATCAAGGCGTTTTGCCTTGGGACTCTTCCAGTTTCGGAAGTGCAGATCAGGAACTCACTTTCTTGGCGTGTTTGTGCATTTTGGTCCTGGCACCACGTAGAGAAGCTGCAGCATAGCGAAGTTACCGTATGTTGTAGTTGAAGGCCTTCGGCTGAATGTTCAGAGCTCGCACCCAGTTAGAGACTTGAGTAGTGCGGATCTGCACCTGCGGGTGATTTCTGATGCTCAGAGCCGGCTGCGAGTTAGATACTTGAACAGTTCCCCCTTACTCCTTCGAGTGACATATCCTGATTGTACTCCTACGGGAAGTTTCCCCTGAATGCCAATGTGAAGTTTCATTACTTCGTGTAAACCTTGGTTTGTAATTCAGGTTGTGTGTGTGTTACTGGATCGTGTTTCAGTAAGTTCTCAGTCGGGTCTGCACTCCCTGCGTTTTGTGTGATAGTCGAGGGTGACGTCCACGGCGTACGTAGAGGCTTCGTTCCGAAGTGAGAAGTCCAGTCCGGGTACCCCCGCTAGTTCCTGGCGGAAGGGCAGTAAAAGCCGGAGTGGGAGGCACTTCCTGCAGAACCTCTGAGTGAACTTACGAGACACTTTCCTCCTGAAATCCGAAGCGGAGGTCCTGACCGACCTCCGAGTTGTGCTTTTTGCCAGTTTCAGGTGTGTGTGTTGAGTGACCAAGCTGTACCGTGCATCCTCCGAGCATCCTCCGAGTTGAGATCCTCCTCCGAGTCGAGCCTCCGAGTCGAGCACTGCAGTATTTCTGGGAGTGACAGTCGCCTAGAATTCAAACTCTACAAAAGTCTGTTAAACGTGACACTTTTACTCTGTGTGTTGCCTCTGTCCCTGTGGGTTCGATCTTTTTACCACCATACTGCAGTTTTAGCCTTTGGTGGGTTATTACAGGGAGTGTGGTGTGTTCGAGATAAGGAGAAAGCAACCTCTCGTGGGTGGTGAGTGGTATTGAGGTGCGACATCTGTGAGATTGGGATCTGAGATTGAAGTGTAATCTGTGAGTGGGATCCGAGATTGAAGTGAAATCCGTGAGTGGGATCCGAGATTGAAATGAAATCCGTGAGTGGGATCCGAGATTGAAGTGAAATCCGTGAGTGGAAAATCTGAGATTGAAGTGTAATCCGTGAGTGAGATCTGAGATTGAAGTGTAATCTGTGGGTGGGAGCTGGAATCCAAGTGGAAGACCTGAGAATGGGAGCTAAGAGTGAAGCAAAATTTGAGACTGAAATCTGACAGTTGGAATCTGAAATTGAAACTGAAAAGGGAGAGTTGAATCTGAGAGAGGAATCTGGTGGAGTCTGAAGGTGGAAGCTAAGAAATCGACACTGACATCTGAGTAGGAATTGGGAGGAGAACTAGGAGCTGGGATAGACCACAGCGGCTGTGGTATTGAGAAGTCACCCAGAGTTGGGTTAGATCTTTCTGTAACAAAGAGCTTGTCTGCTGCTCTTGTGGAGATAGCAGACAGCAAGTTATTATTTTCAGTTCTGGATAATTGTCTGTGAGAGAGCAAGTGTTTATGATCTTATTGTCTTGAATACACTTTGACCACATGGTTGAGATCAGAGAAGTTAGATTATGGGAGCTCGAAACCCCACCTGGATTACAAACGCTGAAGGGTGGGGAGTTTAGGCTCACAAAAACGAAGCACCATCCTCTATTCGTCTTCTAAGACGTCCAGCAACTGGCCAAGCTTAGTACATTTCCACAGATGTGTCTACATCCACAAGACTCTACAATATCGACGCATAGATATGAAACTCAGGCAAGTAATGACTGGAAGGGACTCCATACGAAGCAGAATCTTATGAATGTCACACCTTCAAAAGGTAAAGTTTCGGGGTAATCTTACGAATACATGGTGACAGGCAAGTTAAGTAAATATATGTGCAGTATATATTGACAGTTTATATATATATATATACTTACTTTTAGCGTATCATAAATCCTCGAATTCTTCCCCATTGATTTTTATGAGAGACAGTATCACCATTTTGCCTGGGTTCAAAGTTCTGATCTCGATTACTGTTAGTGATTTTCTGCTCTGAATGTGAAGGACTGAGAGTTTTTAATTTACACTTTCACATGCATAGTGCTATTCAGCTCCTGCACGGTGTACACCTACAAATTCGGAATGCCTACAAAATTAACTCTAAAATCCTGGACTCTCTTGTTAAATATAATATGTATACAGGTATACTGAGAGTGGATAGTCCATCTTCAAAGATGAAGGACTTGATTTGAAGATGGTGTCATCAGCTCTCGAGCTTTAAGCTCGGAATTTCAGCCAGTTGTCCGAAAGGACAGATCAGTATCCATGAAATTTTCAATTTCCAGGGAATGAGGTCTGACATGGCCGATTATTCGTTCGGAATAGTCCAAGTGCTAACATTCCAGTCATTTTGACATGTGGAATGTTGGACACTAAAGCAATCCTGCGGACGAATTATGTGTACATGACATTCTTCTTTACGCGTCTGGTTGATGGCCTTAATTTTCATGAATTTCTCTTGGCTGTTTAATTGACTCAATCAAATCGTCAATAGCCTTGTCGGAAGATCCACCCCTTGACACAGCTGCCGCAGCTTTCCGGCCGAAACTGGCGGCATTGAACGCTAAGTCTTTTCCCAGTTCAGACGAAAATAATTTAAATGCGTTTTCGAATTCTAGTTGCTCCACTATCGGCACCCTGTTGCTATCCTCTCTGATTCAGATGCCGGCTTTGAGAACCTGTTGTACGTATCTGCAAATTAAACAATCGAGAGTTACTTTGAAATGTCAACGCAGTTTCTGTTCGGTATTTTTTCTACAATGAAAGAAAAGGATTTGACTTTTGGATCTTTAAAACAGAGAAGTACTGTACACTGAGCTTCTGCTATTCAACGTGAGAGTTGGAATCATCAAGACCAAGGTCAGCGACGTAAGTCCCACGCGCGCGCTGTACCTGCAATTGAAGTACTGTTCGCCCACATGTGGCCAGCCTATAATCGGCACACCACATGTCATGAACTCGAGCACGGACTGCCACCCGCAGTGCGACACAAACCCGACGACGGACGGGTGAGCCAGCACCTGGAGCTGCCCGACCCATCCGGTCACGACCAGGCCGCGACCACATGTTCGAGTCAGAAAGCCGTCGGGGAGAACGTCGTCCAGAGTATTGAGGTTGCCGCGCCCCTTCGACAGAACCCAGAGGAATGTCTGTTGGCTAGCATCCAAAGCTCGAGCCAAATGTCCCATTTGCTCCTTCTCCAGTACAACTTGACTGCCCAAGCACACGTAGAGAACTGATTTGGTGGGCTGTTTCACGAGCCACTCCATACACTCCGCATGAGAATCATCCTTATTACTAACGTATGACTCGTTTCTGAAGCTTCTCAGATCGGAGATCGGCCCAATAGGAAACACCCGCGTCGCCTGCACTGGCCATTTCGTCACACACCATTCAATAACGCACAAAAAAGAAGTTTCGTAAGATGCATGAGAACAGGGCACATTCCGAAACACCCGTCGACGACCTTCAGCGACTGACAAACTCCGGCCCCAATCGAATGCACAGTGCTGTGCACTGCACTGGCGGCCACCACCGGCAGCGTCTGAACCTAAGACTCCGAAGGTGAACGCAAGATCGAGACCATAAAATATCAAATTTAAGCCTGGATGAATATCAGTATCGGCAGGTTGGCGTTCTCCCTGTGGGCGCTCGAGAACGCCAACCTGCCGTTCTCGAGAGCCCACAGGGAGGAGCATGAAACAAGCACTGTTCCTGCAGGTCCTGTCGGGTGGCTAGCAGACCCCAGATCACAGGCGCAATGCACTCCAATTTATACTGACGTTATGGAAAGCTCAACAGTTTTGAAAGTAGACACGACTGGTTATTGATCCATACATCGGGGTATGTGAGCTTGAGTATTACAACTTTTGACGCCTGCTCCCGGGGGAGCCATTTCGAATTGCCTCGACAGCTTTACTCTCCAGTTCGTTGAAAGAATTCATCACTACGCCATCTGCAGTGCAAATGTTTCTGCCAATCTCAATGGCAAAGTCGAACCAGCCTCTCGATTTACTGGCCAATGGTAGATCACTCGCTGACGACAGAAACTCAAGACCCGGCTTGCCTTGGAAGATTTCGTACCAGTCTCGCCGCCAGTCGGGGCCATCTGGTATCTGCTTCAGGTCGTCTTCAAATTCGTGATATACCTGCATGAGTCTTGTAGTCACAGCTGCGTAACTGGCACACGCATACCTCGGAATGTCGAGCTGCTCTGCATACTCCTGTGGTTGAAGGTCCGACATATAACGTCAAGTCCGGAAAGCAACGCTCACGTTCACAACACGGACGCCGCAGAGGCAGAGGCACACGTATCGAAGCCAAACGTACGGGAGTCGGACAGCTTTTGGCTGCAATTCTGGCAACTTGTGAAAAAATAAATTCTAAACAATGCTAGAAATTCTATACAATAGCGGTCATTCCAAGGCGCTGTAGAGCGCGTATTCATACCTTCGATCAGGTGAAGAATCTGTCGGCAAGCATGCAAGTGGGATAAGGCGACCCGGCCTTCTTTTTCCCAAGTAGCCTCTGCAGCAGGGGCCGGCAACTTTCCTCCATGCATTTGGCCACATTGAGGGGACTCGAGGCGCCCGGAAGTTTGGGATCGATCTTTGGGTCGACAACTTCGACGCTTGCCCGAGCTTCAGGACTCCTTCGGGGGTGTGAATTTTGTTCAACGACTCCGCATTCTTACTGATGGTCACGATAGTGATCTTCAATCCTCTCGCTGAGAGTTTCTCTGCGAGTCTGATGGCCGAGGCAAAATGCGCCTGCATAATCATCGGTATGAAGAGCAGATGGTGCGAATTTCCAGTCCCATTCTCCTCCCTGTCCCGGCTACCGACAATGGTCTCCATGTTTAACAAGCGCCAGCTTCGCGGAGCTTGAAAAATTCTTAGGCTTTTATTCGACAACTGGAATTCTCAATGCCAATCGAAAATGCAGCACCCTGCAAGTGCCCGGGTTTTCTTCGAACCTGAAGTTTTCATAGGTCTCGTCATTCGTGCACGTGTCGCCTCAGCTTCGCCAACGGTTTTGAAGTGGGTTACACGCGTTGGATTGTAAAGTCTTCTGTCGCACTATCTTATGATTACTGTACATACCTTATTTTATTGCAATAAAATATCAATTTTATTTTTCACCGAAAAATTTGCTTCATGTGACTCTATCAGAAAGGTGAATGTTTGATGGTACCCAATATTTTTCCCAATATTTTTCATTTTACCCGATGGGACATGTTCTTGTAACTGGTTTGTTTCCAATTCAATAAAAAATAATTCTTTCTTCCCGAGTTTAAGTTAATTAGATTTTCCATGGCTCCCAATCTACATCGTGGAAGAGCCCAATTTCTTGAGTCCCATAATGATTTTACAGTTATGATTTATAGACATAATCTACTTACTCCTTATTTTTTTTTCTACATCTCTTGGTCGAAATCATGTCGGTTGCGGATTTGGTCTGTGAAGAGCATTTCACTTTTCAACAAAGAGCCTCACTGTTTTTCCTAGCCCGATTTGGAAGCAATTACAATAACTCGCAGTAGAACATAGGTGACGGTGGATTGAATTGCCGTCGGAAGGGTCCCATCGCGTAAAATGGAACTTATTGGGTCCCATCAAGCAGTCATGGTTCTGATGGGGTTCCATCAAGCAAATTTCTCATTTTTAACCTCAAGACAACTGCTTTCATGAATTTATTACACTTCGGTTCTTCATACCTGCCACACAAGCACTAGTCACTCTTGGTAAATGACTAGTTATTTATGAATAGCCCATAGTGCAAAATGTTCTTACAGTTGACTCCCGCTTATTTTGTCACAAAGTAGGGTTCAAGAATTCTGTTCAACATGTCAGATTGTTTCATTTCCAATCTTGTTAATCATAGCTAGCTTCGAGTTTCTAACTGGGAATTCATTTCTCGTTTAAAAACGTCAAATAATGCAATCTTCTTATTTTCAGCGAAAAAGCCAATGACTTTCCCATAGCTTTGTCACTTTTCTCCTTTTTTCCTCACTTTTCTTCCACTTTTTGTCTTCCAGTCCCCGGCTGTGTGACAAATAATAACTATTATTATAATAAACCCTAACGAAACCAAAATAAGCAAAATAAGCTTTTTTCCCAAATGTAAATAAAATTTATAATGTTATGTCACCAGAATTGGGCCCTTTATTTTTTGTTATGGAGTATCTTCGTTGGGTTAAACTGTGTGCCTGTGGTTGTTTCACTTTATTTGTATTAAGTCTTTCTTTGTTATTCTGTTTTGCTACATTTTTTTGACTTTTCTAATTATCAGCGAAATAGCCAGTGACTTTCGTAGAGCCTTGTCACTTTTTTCATTTTTTCGTCAGTTTTTTTTCCTCCTTTGTCATACAGTCCCCAGCTGTATGTTAAAAAATTAAAAAAGACCTTAGCAAAAACGACAAAAAATTTCTTTTGTTGCCAATTATAAGCAAAGTTCGTAAAGTTATGTCATTGCAATTGGGTCTTCATTTTTTAGTACTGAGTAACTAACAAGCTGCGCCATGTGGTTGTTTTATTTTTTACTTTTATTTTATCACCATGTCTTTCTTTGGTATTTTGTTTTGCTACATTTCTTATACTAATCACAACATATTTACCAAATCAAATGCGAAATAAAATATGAGGAACATGGTCTTAATCATGGTGTTGGATCCTAATTTTTTACCTACTCCTTTATTATCTGGCTCCACCTGAAATGTATTAAAACAAGCAAAGAAAACAAATATATATAGTCCAAAGTATCGACCAGCGTAAGAGAGAAATTTCACTTATAGATGAACAGGGAATTTCTGAAGGCATTCTTTTATTTTATTTTAATAGCAAGTTCCAATTCTTTTGTTAGAATTTCATTCGGTTATACTAAATCACTTGCGAAATTGGATACTGTTTTACAAGATCTTATATCAGTTATACATACTCTTTGCATTTATGCGGGATACGTCGCAAGTGCAATTGGCTTTTGTTTATGTCTGTCAAAAATTATAAACATAAAATTATATATTTGAAAAATTTGTATCTTTCTTTTGACATTTTTGGTAAATCCAAAGAAAGCCGAAGTCCGGAAATGGTTGGTCCACACACAATTACTTCTCCCTATAGTCGAGTGCCATTTGGGTCATTGGCAACATGACACATGTAGACAAGTCACTCTCGTCGACATCTCAGAGACGAAGTATTCCCTACTTTGGCCCGATAGTGTAAATACCTCCCCGACAATACGGTAGGTCATAGCAAGAATATTGCGTACACTAAGGATTCCATCAAGTACAATTCTCCTGAATTATACTTGATATGAAGATGAGTAGGAACCAATGATGTCCGAGAGATTTGCTTGATAAGACCCCATCAAATCATAAATTGTTTGATGGGATCCATCAAATTTCAATTTCCCCGATGGATCGAATGGGACGGTCCAAGTCATGGTCAAATCTTCTCCTTACAAATTCATCGTTGTTTAAGGATGCATTTGTCCATTAAGGATCCATGTGCGCACAATGCTTCATTGTGGTAGTCTGATGTTGTAGATTTGCTGGAGCAGAAATTTGATGGTTTGACGAAATAATTCACAATTACTAGACGTGGAAGGTGTACTGCCAGTTGCATTGCACTGTTTCCATATCCAAAAGTGATTTTTCCGATTTAGTGTGCTTGTGCAGATTGATTTTGGGACACGAGTGAAACCATTATTTGCCAGAAACTTAGATTAATTCAGTTGGTCGAGAAATCTTGTGGTGAAGAACATATCTAGTTTTGTTAGACTCCAATGGCACGCAATCCAAGCCATCGCAGACACACGAATTAAAACATATTAATACTATAACGTTTTTTAGAATTCACCGACGGTTGAATCTCATCGGATAAATTGAAACTTGATGGATACTTCACGCAATGTACGTTTTGATATGATCCATGGAGCAAATATCTCAATGATGTCACCATATAATGAGGAATACTCGTTCAAGTCCCGAAGTGTATACTCGTGTGATCAGTGTGCCAATGAAAAGAACTCCCTTCCCTTGTTAATAATAACATACTGCAAAGTAAGCAGCTCGCCTCGCATTCTTCTCTCGCTGGACGCCCGACAACTGGCCTCGTTCTATGGACGATCCCTGGTTTGCCTTAACTCGACAGATGCAGCTTCATATTCTCGTGAAAAGGAGTACTACTGAATTCGTGAAGATGCACACATTCATCTTCCTGTCCCCACAGTGTGCTATAGGTCGTGGAGTCGTCCGCAATCCTAAAGACATCAATGTCTGACAAAGGCGAGATTGCGAGGTCTTTTAGGCTGTCGTGTCCTCCAGGACAGCCTAAAATTATTAGGGCGATTAGGGTCTGTAAAGCGTTGAATTGTGTAAATTTATCCTCTTGTAACAAAATTTGACAAGTGAAATGCGTAAACGAGATCCACCGCATAATCGTCCAATGTGGCTGCCAAAACATATTCGTCTTTCTGACGAGCACGTGCGGGATTGATTCTTCATATCCAGAGAACTTCGGAAGCTCCTTGTTACTGCCATGACAGTTCTTACCAGATCGGCTTCAGGCACGCGCATATTGCAAGAACATGCTAGAGAAAGCTCATATCACATCTTGCTTATGGACAAGCGTAATGAAGAGCACGTTGTAACTTCTCCACTACTTATAATTCCGATTCTGTGGAAGCTTGTATTCAAGTTTGTATTCAGAGCCCTGGCTTTTGGATAGGTTTGACCCGTATAGTCAACGCTGTCTGTTCCCTTCCGCTGTCTCATCGACTGAGACAGCGGAAGGGAGGTGAACTTGACTCTCCATGAAAAAGCTTCAGAAGGGTCGGACGTATAAGATGTGCAGAAACGAAATTCTTCCGCACGCTCACATCGCACCGACCATCTGGACTGACAAATCCTTTGAATTATCATTAGGAGTGAGGCTACAGTACTTCATATCGCCCGCCTGGTGTGTTCCGGACACTATAATTAGAATCAAATGCGTCCAGAATCAGATCTTGTCCGCAGGGACAAGCTTTTCCCGATCACTTGAAGTTCCCTTGCCATTCCACAACTTTCTCAAATTTAGGCTGTGTCAAATTCTGTACTCGGTTATCGCTTTTCGCTTCTAGTCACTAGATGTGAGAAGGGATCGATTTAGAATAATTAGATCAACGGAACTTTGTCACTACGTTGTAGTGACAAAAGCACAGTATGTCTTTCCTTTAAGAAAGATGGGACCATAAAATCACAACTTGGCATAAGTGATTCGTGCATACTTCTAATCATAGTTGAATTTAAAGGTTCAAGATTACATTTTCATAAGAGGTAAATAGCTTGTCCATTTCAAAGATCTCTTGATACTTGGAAAAAAACGGCAAACACAACATACTAGTTGAAAAACTGAGACTTTTGATGAATATAATTTAGGATATAAATTAATTTTGAAATTTTGCCTTTGTAATCTTCTGCCGTATTTGCTTTCTGTGCAAACAGAACTTTTACAATGTGCCTTGGTTTGCATTCATAAAAAAATTTGTGCAATATTTTTATGTGTTGAAATAAAAATTTCAAAAATATAATTTTTTACATCTTTATTTTTTCTTCAGCAAAAGTTTTGATTTTCAATATGGCAATTTTTGAGTTTATTTCAAGAACTTGTACTTCAAGTGAAAACTATAATGAAATGTAGAACCAATATTCAAGCAAAAGTTTATTTGAAATAGTGTTAAATTGATATTATCTTAGAAATTAAAAATAATAAAAAATACAATAATACCATTATGAAAGTTCTGATTAGAAAAGCATAATAAATTCCTGCAAACTATTTGGTGTACACTGATGACCCATTTCTTGTAGGCTGAGACTAGGAGTCACAAAGATTATGCATATATAACAAAAGAGACCACATAAATATAGAAAACGATCGTAAAATCCGGTCATGCATTATATTTAAGTCTGATCATTGTAGTGTATGATAGTTCGTTTGCAAAGTGTAACATTTTCTGCTAAATGCATGTATTGAGCTCAGTTACAGATATGATTCTAGCCAAACTGAATGAGCTTGAGCATACATAGAAAATACTCGGGTGTATAGAGTTGAATTAGATACATGAGAGATTTTGTTAGGAAGTTTCTGTTTGATTAATTCTAGATCATGATATGATATTGCAACTTGAGAAGTTTCTTCACTAGAAAGTTTAAATACTTCGGTCATGTCATGTTTCTAAGAGAGCCAAATTTAAGCAAGCAAGGTGGAGGAAAATTTAGCAATTTCGTTGCTTGAGATCACATTTGAGTTGTACCGCTTCCATCCATTACACTAAATGTTCCGAAGAAATAAACTTGCTAAGATAACAAAACATTTTGGAAATAAAATCTTTTATCTATAAGAATGTCCAAATATGAGAAACTTAGTTATTCTAAGAAACTATACCAACTCCTTACTCTTCGTTCTAGGAACTCTAGCATGCACAGGCTTCACCAAAGTCAGAAAGCCGGGTTCCATCTCCCTCACTTGAAAAAGCTAAAATTATTATCATATGGTGATAGTATATCGCTGGATATTTATTTTTGTAGGAATGCGAGAAAAGCATTCAATGAAACAAGGACATTAACACTGGTGAGTGATAATCTGGGTAATTTTTAGTGCTAAGTATGCATGACTGTATGCATCAATGTAGTAAAACGCGAAGCAAGTTGCAAGATGTAACTGAGTACGTGGATTGGGCCTCAATATTGAGACGTTCTGGATGACAGGTTGTTGTTTCCACTCTACAGCTTAAGTCGGAGCTCCTACTCGATGCATCTGAGTTCAGTCTTACAGCTGTGGAAGGAATTATTGCATTCAGTTGTGAAGAGAGAAATGTTGGAGAAACTAATGGGCCACCTCCGACTTGGATGTGGAATACGTGGCTATCGTGAACTCGGACACGGCTGTTCCTCAATCACTGGAAGTCTTGCTTGAGGTTGGAGAACGTAAACCCGGTTGTCGGGCTGCTATTTCTCTTGCCCTTGGAGACTACCGTCACGACGATGTCAGTGTTGTAGTCTGTGATGCCCAGTCGTTTCAGAGCGGCATTGACGGAGTAACGGATGGTTACAATTCGGAACTTGTCGTCTGATTCGCTCGACGATTCAGAGACAGATTTGCTCATGTCCACCATGCCGCTCGGTAAATGTGTGAAGGTACCCACGTACTCCGACATGTAGAGATGGGTCCACCGATTAGCTGCCGGGTAATTGATGAACACGTCAAATCTGGCGTATTCTAAATGTGGGATCTTCACCCTCTCCAGCACCACGTCCTCCTGCAACTGATCTACATTGTTCACTCCCTTTCCTCGACAGTCTTCGGTCGTTGGAGCTCGACGATCCAACTTAAAACTAACAGGATCCATTCCAATGTAGTTGTATCCTGATGGAACCGGTGCAGGATACTCACTGGAATTGCAGGTCTTGGACGACTCCTGGGCAGGCAGGGGCTCATAGTATATCCACATTTTGTCAGATTCACTCACGTCTGTGTATTTGTACCCCAGCTTGGAGCTGTCAAGGCTGTCCCTCACCTTGACAATCACCATGTTTTGATTTTCGTCGAAGAAAGTGAACTCGGTGTCCAGAAAGTCCCTGGACATGTAGTCCATTCTCTTCCTGATTCCGGATTTCGTGACCTTGTCGGGGATGGTTTTCCACACGTCCCACAGGCGATCGACGTTGGAGTGATGAGTGTAGAAAATGGGATCCCGAGCGGCGTAGATAAAATTGCCCATGTCTTCATTGTCAGGGTGATCAGGGTCATTGATGAGCCCTGTCCACTCATGAGCTACGTTGTGCACACTCTCCATTCCGCCAGATTCTCCGGGAGTTTCACCCGCGCTGACATTGACAGTTGCAGCAGAATTATCAGTCCCAACGACGTAAGGTCCACCGAGAAAATCTCGAGCGCTGATTTTCGTGGTCACCTGGTTGTACATGACACACAAGTTCTCGTATTTGATTTGTTGGTCCGTTAGATTCTGCTGGCCTTCTGCTTCGAGCTTGGAGTTGTATCCCAGATACAAGATCTTGGGAGGGTAGTGGTTGGAGTTTCTGAACTCGTCGAAGAGGGCAGCGTTGGGAATGCCGAATTTGGGAAGGAACATCGCGGGCATCTTAGCTGCGTCCTTGTCCAATTGGTTGTCCCAGTTCCAGAAGGGAAGGGCGAAAGTAGGATCATTAATCAAACTGGCGAGAATTCTCTCGTGGTAGTACAAATACATCCGATGCCACGGAAGAAACGTCCAGCTGTAGTGAACCTGGAGCAGAACGCCGGTCTCAGGGCCCAGAGGGCCTGGAGTCTTTCGCTGCTGGAAGGCCTCGTTACAAAAGGAGCAGTGGACCCTCCACTGATTGAGGAAACTTCTGGGATCGGTGTCTGGGAGGGCCTTCATTCTAGCGTAAGCTAAATTGTACTTCCTGACATACTCCGGGTCCTTTTGCAGAATGTGGGCGGGTTTCCTCTCCCTCAGAATCGGGCGACCGAGGAGAGTACGAGGTATAAACGGAAATGTAAATCTAATCGTTAGTCGTTTTGGAGCAGGCAGACAGCAATGCAGTGGAGCTCCCTTTAGCACTGGAACAGGTTTGCAGGAGCCCAGACTTGACGCAAGTACTGGATCTGCCTCGACCACTTCTAGAAGGGCTTGCAAGCAGAACACGAAGGCGCAGGTATAAACTGCCCACTTGAGATGTTGACGTGTCTTTGAAGCACTGCTTCTTCCCGAGCCTACTTTCCCATGCAGCAATGATTGTGGAATCCTTATCAAGCTTCCGAAGCTTGACACTGAAGTGGTCATATCTGTGTCCATGGTGTTCGGGTTCCTGAGAACGTTGATGAAATGGAAATCAGTACGAAGTTTAGGGTCTCTCTTCAAATGTCATTTAGTGTGCTTAGGAAGCCGAATCAGCTGATTGAATTGCTGTTCAGAGAGAGATTATCTAGACCCTTCTAATTTCATGTCAGCTAAAATCAAAGTCGAACGCCTATCTTAATTCTCTGCAACTAAAATATATCTCGGAACCAAAAGAGAGGAGATTTTACAAGGTTTCACACTTCAAATAAACAAGATTGGCTGGCTGTAATCAGGAAATGCCTTGTGCAAATGTATTATTCATTCTCTGAAGTTTAGCGACACCTAAACACTCAAAATCAAAGCCAAAATGTACAAATATGCAATCTGGAACAGAAATTCATTGCACCTCAATAGATCTTACTCAGTGGGTTGAAGTTCTCGAGGGCTCGACCGCGAAGACACTGTCTTCAGCAGCGACCTCAAGCGCTGTTGATGCAACCAAGTACTGTTAGCTGCCCTGATCACAATGACAAGCTTGTCCGTAGGGACAAGACTTGAACTTGGGAGAAGGAGTCTGGAGATGGCATATTTATAGTGCACTCGGCCCGGAACATCCAAGTCTCGCGTAATTTTAATCCCTATCAAGGATAACTAACTGATCAAACAGTTCCAGGCTTTACTTCAGTGACAACACATATTGTCCAGTTACTCATCTGCGTCCACTCATCACACATCTGTCTCCCGAATTTCCTTTCGAGTAACGGACCTCTCAAACTCGCCTATTCCTCCTGGAAAATCAACATGCACGTAAGGAAAGGACCTGATCCTCAGGAATAGTTTTCTTGTGGGGAATAGGCAAATGGATATTGATGTCGTCCGGGATGCATCAGGATAACTGAAAGAGGAAAGATACACCTTCTTAGGAAAACAGGGGCAGTGTGCCTATTCAAAAGGCCGCAGAAGGATATCGAAGGAATGTATCTGAGAGATTTCGTAATAATCAAAGATTCCGCTACAGAGGCTAGATCTATGTTGCTGAACAATCGACAATCTTTTCCTGATCCATAATTTTTAGGAGCTAATGTTGAGCGCTTCGACCTCCAGGAGCATGAAACCAGAATTACATATCTCCATCCGATAGAGAAATGTATGCTTCTCATGAATGTGAAAGATAGGTTAGTGATTGGGAAGTGACAAGCTTACTTCAAACTAACTGTTTCATCATGTCACTCTCATCAAAGGCCTGAATTGAAAACAGGGATTTAGATATTATGAATCATAATGGGCCAAAAACTGAGGAGGAGATAATCTCATGTATGGAGAGTTCCTGATACTCCTTATGGACTTTCAGTGTGAATAATAATAATACGGTGAAGTTCTAGCAAGTACATGTAAGTCCGGAACCGATCAGAGACCACCTTCGTCAACGGATGTGACTGAAAACATCACGACGCGACCTTGACTAACTTAATCTGAAAACAGGGAACAATACAACTACTTCATTGATAACAGCTGGATGGTTTTACATCAGGAGAGACCAAGTAACGTGATAGTTATTGCCGGCACGATTTAGCCTGACATTGTGATTGTCGCTGCAATTGACGCTGAGATCAATTTAGATGAGACATGCTGGCAGGATGTAGTCTAATCACGTTGTAAATTGTAGTCAACACCTGAGTTGTCGTGAAACTACAGATGGGTTCAATCCCTCCCTTGTTCACCAAATGTAGCTTCTCTGCGTGAATATAAATTCCAATTATGAATTCACATTATTTCCATTCATGGCCACATCAGAAATGATGCATGTGATAACAAGGACAGAAAATGATTCACTAAAAAGAACATTTGAAGAAACTGAATCATTATACTTAAATATATTCTACTGAGTTGCCTTTTTCTGTGATTCGCAGGTTTGGACCAAACTTGAGTAAAGCAGCTTTGGCTTCAGGCAAAAATCACAATTTGCTATTAATGATATTTTCAATCACAAGGTCCAAGTCCATGTCGGAGAAAAGTTCGACCACTTGCACCTGTTTGTCTATTTCATAGCTTAACAGATGCTGCTGTCAAAGAAAATTTCGAAACGAGGTCGAAGTTAGGTCGCTAGAGTCGAAAATTGAAGGTTTCTTGCGAGCTATATTCAATAATTCACTACCTTGAAGAATTCAGTAGCCTTATAATCATAGTATTTGCAGAGATCATGCAAAACATCTCATGAGCATTCTCATAATCTTATCCACTTGATCACAATTTCCTTTGATACAGTAGCATGTTATAATTTTTTCAGACTGATTTTACTAATTATTATTAGTTATGAATTTCGGCATGATAATATTTTAAATTCATTATTAATCAGACGAAATTTATGATTTGAATCTAATCGTAAGTTTTATATATAAATTATCTATATTGCTAAATAATGAATCACATCTTTAGTCTGAGTTCTAAAATTGTTGATGTATGTAAGGAATATACTTGGAAGAACCAAAACACATATGAAGAGAATAACCACGTGTACTGACAATAAAATCTAGGATGCACAGAAGCTGAATGTTTACTGCATATTCAAGACACACTGCTGCACAAAGCATGCAATTAGTCTGCTGGCAACGGATAAGGTACAGGGTCAAAGATATCCATAGCATTCAAGTAGCGGTAAGCACTCACTTCACAACTTCCTACATCAAAGGCATGAAAGTACATATGAGGCCACATCTTGTGTTAAGGAAATATCTTCAGATTTTTTAAGCGCCATACGATTTGTGAACGTGTATATCGAAGTCAACTCAATAACTGAAGGATCACTGAAGCGAATTACTCATTCATGCTCATGTAGCACTAAATCTAAAGCACGTTATTACCACAGGCTTTCAATCAGGTGGAATGTGAGCTAAGGGAATAGTTATTCAGGTCTTCTCAAAACTTGAGCGAAATTGGTCTTAATGTTCTCTCTGCAGTGGCAGCTGTAAATTGTCTGGTGATTACGGTAAACAAGAGAGGCTAGGATAACAGCATGTATATATGTGGATTCTATGGCAGAAGAAGAGCTAACCGTATGATGTTCTTATATTGCCATCACAGCCCTCATACTTCCTAGCTAATGTTTGCAACAAGCTACAGCTCATCTTTTGGCGAATTTACGAATATACCCGGAGTACGTGAGATTGTACCTGTATAGCAAATGTTTGCTGTAAACATGAAAATATTCTTCATCAAACTTCACATATTCCCGTCATTCGCCAAGAACTGATGAAAGTGGCATTCGGCTATTTTCGCCAATCTGAACTCTAATCTTCTTGAAGTTTCTCTCATCATCCCATACTCGCGAGATCGAGACTTGTTCAAGTGAAAACAGCGCTAAATTACATAACCTGCTTTCGAAATGATCCATTCATCACAAAAGTTACGAGTATTCCTCAAGAGATTACTTCTGTTTCCCTTACGCCCTGGAAACTAACAAATTTCTTTTCTTGTGCTTGTGTTTATGCTGTAATCTTGTTCAATCTCATTCCGGTATGTGTAAACGCTAAAACTTGGTACAAGCTGGTCCCGATGGCTACTAAAATGCGAATTTCGGTTGTTGTAACCATCACTGAGCATATTGAGAATAGCACTGCCTGTCATCAGCTGCTTGTACAAGTGGCCACATGGATTGGAACCTTAGAAGGTTCAAATTGAGCCTCGAAATTGGAGCCTATGGATTCACAGGACCTGCAACAATCATCATATCTTCTTTCTGCCCAAGGATATTAGAGTTTTATGCAGGTGCGAAAGCATCATAAACATCTTCTGTATCAGTCACTTGGTTACGGTGAAAAATTGAAGAATTTTGAGTATACTTGGATTGAAGTTTTGACATTGGCTCTCCTGATATAAATTAAAGTCCGCCGCTAAAATGCTGCAATCTGATGAATCTGATAAGCTGTCGGATGCGAAAGATCTGCTGTGTGATGATCACCCTCTGTGTTTCGCAGAGATCGCACCTGATATGACGGCTAGATCCGGGGTAATGTGGTGAGGACAAGAGACTCTAAACCAACAAGGCGAAGAGACTCCAATTATTGTTGTTCTAAGAGCCGCAGGGCCAGTAAGGATCAGCCAATATTACACCATCTTTCAGCATGCGGTCATTCTGCTCTTAAGGCCACTTCATCCTCGTGCATTGCCCACGTTGAAATCGAAGGGATCCCGAGCTCACTATCCAGAAGAAGGGTTCAAACATGGCTCGTTTCTGTTCAAGACAAGAGATGACGTAGTCTGAGACTTGGAGACTCATCCTCATATCCTCCTTGAACATCCTGTAGCTGACACCTATTTCAGATTATGACTTTCTTGTGAGACCAAATGCATAATCGTGGGATGTGGCTGCAGGAACATTGTGCCCACAAAGAAGTGTCAGAAGCATGCGCGGGATTGCCCCTCCGTACATTTACCCATACAGAGTTACCTTGTCGCTGTCAATGCAAGAATTTATTACAAATGCGGATCGGCTTCTTGCCCGCCCGCACGTACTACATCTACATGCTATAAGAGTCAAAATTTCACAGTGTTCCTGGACAAGTGTAGTCAAGACAGAATCTCATTTCTTCAGTTTCTTTCAACTTCAGTCGTCTACATGCTGAATATTGCTGTTGGGAATGTTCCACATGTCTACGATAAATCACGCTGATTCTTTGATCGTGTTGCCCCAGACACAATGAAATGGAACCTATATAACCGACAGCTTGATAACAGCACTAGTTAAAAGATGTGCCGCAGCGGGCTTTTTCAGCACGCTCAGCCGAGCATCTGGACCGAAAATTCATGATCAGTACTTGTTGAGCCGTGTTCTGTCTTGATTTTCAGGAAATGACGAGTGCAGCTGCTTCTGCAGCTGCAAGTCGTGCTTTATGTACACTATAAATGAGTATTCACATGCCCATGCTTTTTAAAATCAAGTCTTGTGCGGATTAGGATCACACCATGCAAAAGTTCCTTTTTCGTATCGAGGTTCTGAGGATGATTTTTTCTCAACAGGTCCTTTTAAGATTTTCTTGTGATTTTCTAAACATGTTTCCGTGACTTGATTCTTCTTGAAGGATTAAACTTTTGAAGATCTTTCAAGGAGACGGAACAGAGAAAACAAGTTGCAAACAAACAGAGACGAAAAAACCCTGAGGCTCCATCTGCACACTATCCTCGTAACAAAATTGGTCAGCCTGCATTTCAAATTCTCTGTTGTATCGACCGCTATACACTTCTCTTCCACTTTCTGAGACTAAACAGCTACAAAACCAACGTGTAAATCTTTACGTAAGTATTTGTGCAAATGCATAAATCCCAAGTCTTTAACTCATATAATGGATTGCGCTTGTAAAATGATTCATGTCATGCTATGGTCTGCAATAACTCAGACTTGAGAATCATCTCCATTAGTTTCAATTCTAATCAGAAATTTCATCACAAAAAGTTGCGAGGCGAATATGATGATGTAGACATATATCGAAATCAGTAGTTAGTTTATACGTGGGGCACATTTTTATAATTGTTTCAATAATTTCATTTCACTGACTGTTCTAGAACTACAGCTTCTCTCTATCAACTCTACTCTGAATATAGATGCATATAATATAGCTGCTTACTCCAGAGTTGGACAAAGTCAGGTCCATGCAGTGACAGTAACAAGGAACTTAGAAATGGCAACTCCAGAGTTGGACAAAGTCAGGTCCATGCAGTGACAGTAAGAAGGAACTTAGAAATGGCTATATATATGGAGAATCGATTCCGCACATGCGTGTCCTACCCGGAAAGTTATTATGCAAAAACACAAGTTCCTGTAGCCAGATTCGACGATTTTGAGTTGGGTCTAGTTGAAGTTTCATTGGGCGAGATTAGAGAAATCGAAAGCACGTTACAGAACGATGAAGTTCCAAGAATCAAGTAACACCATCTTTGGTCTTTACTGGAACAAGACATAATTGCTCTTCCCATGATTAGCTTAGACTCCCCTGAATAATGAGCTCGTGTCACGGTTGCTTCCAAGGAGGGCAACGTAGAAAGATGGAGTGACTGTAAGATCCCGACACATGCTGCACATTATTGCCGCTCTAACTGGGCCCCGTCTTTCCTTGAACATCAATTATTGTTCAGTATCACGTAAGTTTTCGCCTCCGTTTTCTTTGTCTTCGCAGCTATAACCTGGGATCTAGCCATTGACCTTACGGAATGTCTCTCCGTCTTATAGAACAGGATAATATTCCTTTGCTGATCATCTCAGAGCAGATTTCTGGCACATAAATCTTTCGTACCGCCTCATCAGATTGTATCATCTAAGCGTGATACCATCTATAATATTTGTACATTCATGATTACCTTTGGACTCCATGGAAGTTCAACAATTGTTCATATAATGGACCAAATGGACCGGTTCGATTTAGGCTCTATGATATTTCCTTCGGCCACAGTAATGTAAGGACTACGAGGTGAACCCATAGCTTAAATAATTATATAGTCTCTTTACATCATCAATGCTTGTGGTCACCTGTACAAGCAACTCATGAACTACTGATCCTATTGGCAATGTGCTTGCTGATTGGGATAGGAAACGAAAACTCGGCTGGAACACAATCGTCTTAGAGTCAATAAATAAAATAATTGGTTATTTGAAGATATTGAAATATATAACCAAGTCATATATGTATATTATATATATATATATACTTACTTACTTTTGGGAGTACCATAGCAACTGTCAAGCATTCTATAATTCAAGATACGCGTAGATATTCTGTAGCCTTGCATACTATATTAATAAGATATGTTCTGTAGCGAGTGTTAACAAAATGAACAATCCATTAGCAGATCATGAAAATATGACAGAACTGACGAGTATCAACATTAGAGAACATAGGAAATACTTGATCTCCTGTGTACTGGCGGACAAAGAAAGGAAAGCATTACGAAGAAAGTGGTTACGCACTACAAACGTTGAGCAAACAGCTACATGAAAATGATTCTGAAATCTTTGTCCGTTAAGTCCCTTGGATAGGTATATGCAGATGTTTATCGTAGGATGTCCTCACAATGCTGTGAGGACATCCTAAGAACAGCTGATAATTCAAGCCAGGAAATCTTTTGTCATGAAAGATACATGGACTCATCATTTTTTCATGAAGTTTCCTTTCGGGCATATTCGACTTTCAGGATTCGAGAGAGATTAGCTGCCAGTAGATGAGAGAGAAAAACCTCTCGGCTTAAGGTGTCAGAAAGCCTTAATTAGCTAGACTTATTGCCATGTGCAGCTGTCTGAATTTTAAACCCTCAATATCATATGCTCCTAGCATTCCCAGCTCTAGATTATAGTTTTCTCACGGCTATAGACTGCAGAGATCGCCACAGCAGGAAAATCTAATTGATATTCGTGTAACTAGTAATTTCAATTGTGAGCATAACACTATCTGATGCTATCATGTAACAATCTTCTTTATACATACGGATGTAGATTACATTATAGGCATTGAAGTATATTTTTTTCTTGAAGCACTGCTGACATCCTGTTCAAGTTCTTGTTGGTTGAGAATATAATGTAGACGAGTTTATTTTCTTCTGCACATGATATAACAAGAATCCCTGTGAGCAATACCGCCTTCAAGACTGAGCAATCTTGAGAATAAGAAAAATATATTTCGGCTTCACTCGTGCATGACTCTGAACCGGTAATCAATCTAGCATATTGGTGCAGGTATCCTTCTACAATGGGTCTGACTCATTATATACACGTGCAAAAAATTATGTGGTGTTCAGCAGTGGTGACAAGAATATCAATATCTGCGGAATATCTCTCATTAAACAGAACATGGTGCTGCAGTTTATAATCTTGACCTGTATTATCATTCTTTTACGGTGAGAATACATAAAATGAATGATGATGACATACTTTACTACATGCATCGACATCGTTTGACCTTGAATAAGATCATCAAATTATAGTTTTAGATCTATTTATTCTTCCAAGTATGTAATTCTTCAAAAACTAAAAGATGCGTATTTAATTTTTTTCCCTCGTTTCAGTTACCAAAAAATGAATGGAAACTAGCTGTATTGTATAATGATAACACCTTAAATATTATTCCGAAAAAGCTGAACAAACTTTTTGACAGCATAAAGACATAAAATATATATTAGAACGTTGTCAGTTTTATTATTGCAGTTCTCGAGTAGACTTCGTACTTGCCTACGTCTTCCCTAAGTTAGTGAGTCAAAAGGTTTAACTCTTAAGATACGAAGAAAACCCATGTAAAATGCAACACAAGCGTTTTGAAGTACACAGAATTCCAGAACTTTTTTCTGGAGAAGGACTTGTAAATAACTTGAGTCGTAAATACTGTTCAAGCTGTAAATCTTCTTACCATCTGGAGTTGAGGATGTCACTTGATGAAAGCTCAAGAAAGCAGGTGGTCTTCTTTGTCTCAAGACGGTCAAATCCTAGTCACGTGATGATCCTTTATTTTTTCATATTCCCTTGCATCCATCACTTCTTGTTCTGATGTATATACAAGAAAGTAAATATCATATGCATCGTATCTGTACCTGCCATGACTAGACAGATATACATAAATCTGAATAGTCAGATACTGTAGATAACATACAGTTGGTCAATAAGGGGTGAACCTATCCGTTCTTTCCCGATAATTCCGGTGTTTACACAGATTTTATTTCGTGCTTCTCTCATTAGATCATGACAACATTCTTCTGTAGATATCGGCGTCATTGTGCACATAGCAATCTGAATTTTAGCTGTCACGCAGAATCGTGAATCGTGCCAGGAGGAACCGACGATCTTTCCAACCAACGACCAAGTTTTTTTCCTTTTGCATTAAGTTCATCAGAATGAGAGCAATCATGTACGTAATAATTTTGTGTCCTCAAAGAAAGTGTCCATTTCTCCTGAGATTCAGTGGCATCTGTGACGTAAGCCGTGACGGTGACAGAACGTCTACGGTTTGAAGCGTCCGCTTGCTTTCATCTGAATGTTTTATATAGAAAGTTATCCACCTGAAATTCGGGTGTTGCCAAGAGCATCAGAACCTCTCTGTACATTGACCTCTCACCAATGAAGACCAAATACTTTTGGTTTCGTGCATGCACTCATCTTCCAAGAGATCGGTGACATAATGAAAGGTCCTTTCCTTCACTGTAGATTATGAAGACGTACGCGTGATCATATGCATCCGACATGTTTTTGAATCGACCTGATTAAGATTGTTTACACATTGCAACTATTTAGTCTTCTTAAATATTTTAATATATATGGAGAAGCTGCCTGGTCGGTTCCATCCGACATGTTTTTGAATCGAGCTGATTAGAATTATTTACACATTGCAACTATTTAGTCTTCTTCATTTTTTTAAAATATAAGAAGAATCTGCCTGGTCGGTTACAAGAACCCGACGAAACATAAATCGTCAACCCTCCATCTCCCGTTTAAGGCTGTAGGGACAAGCTTGTGATGCATCTGTTGAAGTACAGGAACAGTAGCATACATTAAGACTAAAATAATGATAGTCAAAAGAGGATATGGAGGTCCCGGGAGTCCTGTATACTATACAGGACTCCCGGGACCTCCATATCCTTTTTATGTATACAGTGTATACATAACCCCTACGAGTGTAACTCTAGGGGGCACTAACATCCCTACAGACCTGCCGGTTGCTTAGCAGATAGTACGTTGTAGCTTGGCTCACGCCTAAAATCTACACTAGACTTCGACCTTTGCATGGATGAATTTTTAATATTTGATACTAAAATTTATAATATTATCTTCATAGTGCCTAAGGGACAATTGCAGAGGAAACTTCATTGACAGGTTGCTCACTTTTACTTTCAAAACTTTATAACCTCTTTTTAAGCTTACTTTGATGCTTACAAACCTTCACTTCATTTTTAAACTTTCACATTTTGTCTATACTTTGATTCTCAAATGAGATCTATCTACTCGTCTTCTGTTGGAAAAATAGAATTGTAAATGAAACTAAATCATATAATCATTGGCTTCGAAAACCTCTTAAAGATAAATAAGATTCTTGAAATAAGTTTTTTTTCCCTTCTTCTCTTTTATCTTTGGCTCCTTAATCTTTTTGAAGTCAACTTTCATGTGACTTTCATTATTTTGGACAAAGCTCTGTTTATGTCTTTGGTAGTTACAGCTTCATAACTTAACTCACATTTTTTTTAACAATGCTCTTCACTTCACTCTCTTTCATTGTGCTTGAATTGCCGTTCTTACTACACTTTATTCCCGACTTTGGACAAATATAATTTCACCCCTGACTAAATCATTATTCTCATCTTTTATCTTACCACTTTCGCTAGAGCTTAATTCGATATATAAGATTGTAATTCAACTCCATTACCATTATCTTGCACTAATTTTCAACATTTATTCTTTGCGCAAGTCAGTAGTATACCACGAAATAAGCTATCAAGGGATTTTATACAAATCACTTATCGCTTAAAAGTAATCAAATCTTATCAGCCGTGAACACTTAAATACTAGGCATTTTTTCCTAGTCTTGTCATATTTGTCAGTATGTATTATACTTTTCTTCACTTATATGAGATTTTATTTGTCAAAATTTCTACTACTCAACATCAATATTATGCATGTGGAAGATGCCACATTTCAAACTTTATATAAATTCTACCATCAATGCAAAGAATGGACTTATTTTGCCAAGGTCCTTTAACATTTGGATGAAGAAGAAAATTATTATTCTGTATTATTATTCTGTAGAAATTTATGTAAAAGACAAGATCTTGCTGTGAAACTAAGCTTATTGATGAATTTCATTTAGAATTTGAATAGATTCGATTCGAAAAAAATTCAATTTCACCAGATCTCATGAAAAGAGAGATAAAAGTATTATTTTACAAATTCGAAAATGAAACACATTAATCACATCAATTCATTTAAACATTGAACTATATAATAAGATGATATTTTATGATGAAATAAATTTAATTTTGACGACGTATATGAGATTGGAATAAATTTCAAAGCTGGCAAAGATTTCTGAATATGTTTTTTCAATTTCTTTTCCTTAATTTGACTTAAAATTTTGATATTATTTTATAATATAAATTCTCATCACTCTCATAGATGCTTTATGTTCGGGATAACTTATATAAGATATTTATTGTTCTAGTTTCTCTTTGAATTGAATACTGATTGGAATAAATAGAGAAAAGACATTTTTTAGACGATACATCAGATGTAAATATGAGGTAAATCAAAGATGGATATGCAATTGCATGCACACTTGCAAAGCTGCGTATTAGTTAATTTCAAACAAGAATGAGCTGGAAAACTGTATTAGATCAGCTAATAATTGCTCCTACAATCCAACAAATCATAGTGTATTCCATTGTAAGTTCATGATTGTAGTTTGAGCTAAAATATGTTGTAACAAAATTAGTCATTACGTTGTATAGATATGAATTTTTGGTCTAACATCAGTAAGCAAGTAGATATGAGAATCACACATCATCATATATGATCTACTGAATAACAAGTTTACAATAAAAGAAATACTATTTCAATCTTTTCATCAGACAATTTGCTCGTATAGAGGATATAATGCCTTCTCAATGTCATCAACACATTTTTCATAATTAGATGACTTTTGAACTATGTTCTGATTTTTTATTTATATAGAAATTTTTCTCTGTATCAAATGACATCAGAGTGTATTGCTTGACTTGAAAGATGACAAAGATTCATTCATATTAAGAAATAATTATTATAAGAAAATTACCTACATGCTGTTTCTCTAAATTGTGAAATTGGAAAATGAAATCAGTATATTGTGATTTAATGACTTTTAATAGAGCATTGAAAAAAAGGGTATAAAATAAAAGGATATATATAGCACAAGAGTATCAAAGTACTCATATTGTCTTGGCCTATGAGATAGATTGATTGATTTGATTATTTGACAAAATATCACGGAATCGTGTATTTGCTAAAGAACTCTAGTTACAGCTTGTACATACAACGTGCATGTAGACACGATAGAAAGCCGAAAGAATGTATCACTTGAGATATTGCAATATAATAATTCAACGGTGGCTGAATAATTTTTGTATCTGGCCTTTCCTATGTAATGCAATAAAGTATGTTTCATCGGGCTACTTATTCCATCCAAATATATTTCTCGTCATCCACTTCATAGTTCATATAGTATATTCTTGTAACAATACAAAACATTATCACCGTCGATTCGATAAAGGATGTATCAATTCGAAAGAGTATGTAGCAAGATTGATTAGATTCGTGAGATTCGAAGAATATTTCATCCAAGAGGACATCCATTTCCTGAGGAGGCTTTGTGGTTTTCCAGAATGCAACGTAATTTCATAGAAGAAACAAACAGCAAATTCTAAATGTGTCTCTACCCAATCCGAATGCGCAGCTTTGACCCTTTCGAACAAGTCAGATAACCTTGCTTCGGCTGATGATGTAAGCTTCAAAGGTTGGAGTCACAAATTTGGAGATTATAGGAGCCCCAGATATCTAACTCTATCACAACTTTACTACTTCATTTTGACTTTTACTACTTTACTCCTTTTGTTTATTGAAGGGTTTCTTAAACGACTCAGGTTCGAATCTTGCATGGTTCTATTCAAGTCTGACAGACTCTTCATACACGAAGCAGAACATGAGAATATTTTTTGCTAGAGCTCTAGATGATCAATTTTTCTTTTGCCATTCTCAGCGGAGGCTGCACAATTGCACAAGATGTCCGCGATGGAAGCCATTGAACGGTTCAGAAACAAAATTTCGAGTACCATATTGTAGGGTTTATAAAATTTGAGGATCTCATGATAGATGCTTCTGTAATCATGGTGGTCCTCTGAGGGATTCCGTACGTCGAAATTCTGGGTCTCTCTGCTCGCTTGACCTCCACTCGAGATAATGAGTCGATGAATGAAAGGCCATTTTTGCATCTTCTCGGTGGCCATAGACCAGCATTCAGTACCAAGTTTCACTGATTTCTCTGAATTAGCGCATGTTCATCACTTCCTTCATCTGTGTACACTTGATATCAGCTCAGCAGCACTGCTTAAAAAAGCTGACAGTGATTTCTACAGTCAAAGCTTACGAAGATGAAATTTCTTTTCTCCCAAGCAGATATCAATTGCCCAGATAGAATTTAGTCAGCATGCTTTACAACATCTCGCTATGGGCTGCTTCTCTCGCTTCGACTCGTCCCAATTGAAAGTGTACTCTTGAATCGACGCAAATCTCATTCATATTGCAAGGAGTTTCTCCCAGTCAGTCGATGTCCCTCGAGACGATGCAATAGTTAATTGGATTCTTGTGCGTAAGTACTTGAATAGATTTCTGAAATCTAACGTTACTATGATCGATTCGTCGGCGTTTGTCTGAAAGTGAGCGCTTGGAGATAAAGCTCATGAGGAACGACGTGGAGACAATCAGAACCTTGTACATGAGACGTATGAGCTGATAAATGTTTCGGCCTATCTATATGGAGCACCTGTCACATAGGAAAAGTTGACATTATTGATGTTGGGGTATGAACATTCGTACTTACAGATGTTATTACGTAAAGGTGAGAGATGGGACACGAAGAGCGGGTTGAAAGACGGTGGTCCGCAGTCTTTTCAATTACGTTTTGTCGCAATTGAAGAATTGTAACCATCTGGAAGATGGAACACGCGCAGAGAAGCTGACCATGTTTTGTGCCGTTCAGTCTTCGAGAAAAACTGCGGGTCAAGGACATGCTGTAAAGGGTGAAAGAGATGCAAACGATTGTTCATGCGACCTTTTCTTGTAAGTCCGGTACTGAAATTTCAGGATTTCTTGCAGGATCTTGTGATTCTACAGTTTCAAAGATAAGCTGACAATTTTGAATTTTAAAAGATTGACATTCTCATATACACGAATGTTATGAGGTGAACGACCTTGTAATCACTGGATATTAGGTGATGGACAAATATTTTCCCAATATAAATCTTGTACGAATGGAGATATCGATCTAGTATTCGAAAGAGACATCGGGACTGATGGCGCTCTGTCTTGGATGGGCTTCGATCGTGAAACTGCATATGTGGAATAGTATCATTTGCAAGGTTAAATTTGTGCATCAAAACGACTTGAAAGACTTTGCAGCTCACAGCGTCGCTGTTTAATACCCTCTGCGCCGGAGATAGATACTTTGATAAAATATGATCATTATAAATGTGAGTTACCAGACGAGCATTACAATTCTAGGAGACACTCCGGGGTCTTTCGAGAAGACTCAGTTACATTCTAATTCCCCATAGCTGAGCTCGTTACGTGTACTCTTGTTCAGTGTTTTTAAAAAAAGAGCTGGAGCCGCTCAGCTTCAGATTCTATGAAGCCTCTTGTTTCTAATGTAGAGAGCTGCAACAGAGAAATTCAAAAGTAAAGCATGAGAAAGGAGCGATGATTGTTGACCTGAGCCCTTACTGATAGTAGGAGAACCAAAATCAGTTACCAAACTGTGATTGCGGCCGGTTGCAGGTTTCCGATGACCCGAAAATTAATCTGTAGAAACTAGAACAAAATGTTGAAATGCTCAGAATGGAGGGATGCGGAAATTTCTGGAAGAAGCGGAGCTCTTTGTCGTTCCTCTGGAGTATAGTCCCTCGTTTCTCCGTAATAGGCATCGATGTCGTTACGGTATCAGCCAGACGCAGTTCTGCAATAAACTTCACTCCCTCTTAGCATCATGGGAGCTCATCAATACAGTCCATTTGAAAACCGCGTGTAAGATCTAAACAACAGCAATACACAATTATAGCTGATCATGATATCTACACTGTCAGATTTTCTTGAATATACTGCTGATATTGGCAGCCACGAGAGAGAGGTTCATGCGGAGGTAACGCATTCTGGGAAGTTTTCGATTTTGGCCTATCTTCCATACCTGCCCAGGACCCAGACCGTCATTGGAGACTTAATCGCAATACAACTGTTTCTCATGATCAGAGCGAGACTAAGAGGACTTTCCTTGGGGAATTGGGAAAGAAAGTACATTGGATACGAAAACAGGGCAAGCTCCTGTCTCAGGTTTGACTTTTCTTTTCGATTCCCCCGTGGGTTTACTGCTGTAACTGTTGGATCACAGACCCCTTTGTTTTGAATCTCGTGAAATCGATCAAATAGAAAACAAGCTTAGAACCTCTGGATATGCTCACTTATAAGAATGTCATCATACGCACACACACAACTAATTTCGCTTCAAGATTCCAACGATAACCGGACATGATCGTGGGCATAAGAACAACAATAAACTCGAATAAAGCATATAATAATCGAAATGAGAATTGTGACCAGATCTATCCTAGACTATGCCAAAAGCAAACCTAGGCAAAGTACAGGTGCAGATAGTCTGCAAACAAGAACGAAATACTTTTTTTGGAATTTTGCTTCTCATGCTATGAAGAATATTCAGACGACGCATTCTTTCAGTTTTATGTTGTCAGCTGGACGGTATTCAAATTATATACTAAAGCCAACATCAAGACAAAATCATCTTCCCCCGTCCCTCTCTACATTGATGAAACTTGTAAGCAAATGGACATGCTCTATCACTAAACATGATTTCTCATCGTCTACATCGAAATCGCTGGGCTTCTCCACTCTAGCCTACTCATTGTAGGGGTGGGTCTGGCTATGGGACAAATTGCCAAAGATAGCGTTGACGAGTTCGTCGCACCATGGTTAGCGTGCATGCAGTAAGCGTGCACTTCCATATGCGTAGACCTTTCCAGCTAACATACACAACCTCGCGGCGTAGCGTTCTTAATGTGCTGTGAGACCGTCATTCGTGAGTGACGACGACAGTCTCAAAAGATAGTATGATTATCTCTTGCAAAGCTCCAACGCTTTACGATTGCTCCCAAAAGTTCAGCAACTTAGTTTTTTCTTATCTTCTTCAACTTTTTGCAATTACTTTAAAAACTAGTTGTCAAGTTGCCGTGGAACAGTTCGCATTACAATATGGTCCAGTAAGACCGGATGACTTACTGGACCGGATCCGGCCTCACTGGACCGCCTTCACTCGATATACACTTTCTGGTCAGGAACGTGATTCCATAACGTGCAGTGCTCCAATTTTATAGTCTATGTGGTTAGTTACCACTGTAGCCGTGAGTAGGACTGAGAGAACGACAGTGCACACAATCAGACGAACTATGCGCGCGCAGGGTCCTTAATTGCAAGCAAATCCGAAAATGAATGACAGCTTGGTATTATAGGATCATTCACTAAGTCAAAGATTTGGAGGTCGTGCTACTTGGTTGATGACACTATGATAAATTCCAGTTCTGAACTGCCTAGTATAATAATAATTGTAAAAGCGTAACAATAGAACCGCTACTTGAATGAGGAAGAAGTTGGTTGAAGCGTTCCCAAGAGTGGACCTTCAAATGAACTAAGTCACATTGATGCCTTTTACGCTGCTTTACGCTGATTATGCCATTCACACCATTTATTAAACCAGTACAATTTTTCGGCATAACCATTTCAGTGCGAACTTGGGAACTTACAAACAGTACTGCGGTAATACTTGATTCGTGTTTTACTGACATCAGCGAGTCTTGGAGAAAAATATGCAATAATTGAGAAAAAATATAATTATGATAAAGGAGACCTAGAATTCAATCACATGGTTAAGAAGTGACGGGCAAAAGTAGCATGCATCTTAAGTAAGAGCACAGGTATGATAGATAGCACAAATGCCAAATCGCAAACAACGGGTTTCAAATATACTATTGTTACACACATAAATGCAATGCATATGGATATCAAGGGTGGTTGCATACAACTAGAAAAATGATCCGGGCACTTTCTAGAAAATCTAAGTATTTTTTAGCCCGAGTGGGTGTTTATAAGACCACCACTTATACATACGCTTGCGTTGCTTAATGAATTGAAGACATATTATGAAAAAATGTTAGATTATTGATCTAAAAGATACAAAGCGAATTAAGGTAGAAGTAGCATAAAGAGTCCAAGTGAATTGTGGTATGGTGCAAATTTCATATACATTGGGTAATGTGGCAATTTTTTTCAAATGATTAGGTGGTGGTGACCTAAGAGTGTAGTTTTAGAACAAATACAGAGAAGCAACTAGGAGATAGATCGGCCTTCTCCTCGCTTCTCTTTACCAAGTGTTGACTCACGTATTGCCTTCTTTCCCTTTTACTTCGTAGTTTAGTCTACGTGGTTGCTACACAATTGAACTTCGTAAGTCTTTCGTATTTCGCATAATCCATGCATGATATTATAGCTCTTGTAGTATTGACATATCACATAAGATGCTTTGAAATATAGTAATCCAAGCATTTCACCGTTTTCTCCGCATTGCAATATATTTAAGCATCTTTTCTCACATACGTTACATTTGAAGTTGTGACATTGGAATTTTACATTCAGTTGAATGTCAAATTGGTATTTTATATTTAATATCATTTTTAGTAGATGCATACAGCTTGCCTTATTGTTGACTAATTTATTTTTACCAGTTTCATGCATGTTCATCAAAACTATTGCAAGGTAGAAGTTGGTCATATTTCTTGTCATATTAATAATAGGAGAAATAACTTTAACACAAGATTGTAATATATTTATAGGTGATGTTCATCCAATTACTCTATAAAAAATAATAAAAAAGACTCATATAAAACTATAGATTGAAAATAAAAATTTTAACTTTAATTCTTCAAATTAAAATGGCTATAAAATATTTTGCGTTATAAAAAGTAATTTGCAACAATATGATTGAATTCATATTCCAAAATCATCAACAAAGATTTTCTTTTTCAAAATTGTAACAAAATGCAAAAAAAATTCAATATAAGGTGAAAAGTTTTCCAGCTTATAATTCATTCAAAAAACATCATTGTCAAACTACTGTTTTGATTTCAAAGTTCATTATTTTAAACTCTTAATATGGAGGCTGATGTTTATTGGCAGTGAGATCATCATCATTGAAAATTAATTGTTAAGAGTATCAAAAAATTAAAAAAAAATGAAACAGATATGATTAAACATATATGAAATTTTGATATTTAAAGTTTATAGCAATTTTTTTTCTCAATAAATTATAGAAAAAAAATTTCATCACTACATAAAGTTGTGAGATAAATTCAACCTCAAGTTCATTTTATTTCTTTAATTAGAAATTTCAAATATTTCAAAAAATCGATAATAATAATAATAATAATGAAACTGTATTCATAATTTGAATAGAATATATGACAATTTTGAGCAATAGCCAAGTTTTTCAACATATGTAAAAAACACTCCACACAATAATGCTTTTCTATCAAAACACAAGCTATTTCAATGATGTTCTTCAAATTCAAGATTTGAACTAAACTTTCAAATCAAATAATCAATCTTATTTTTCAGTTTTAGTTTGAAATTGGAAACATGATATTATATTATGATTGTGCAATCATTTGAAACAAGAAAGTTTAAAACTAAAATAACTAAATAGTAATGGATCTATTGACATTTTAACATAATATAAAATTTTATCATAATTGAAGAAAATATGTGCAATAGCTTTCATTAAATCAAAAAAATTATATACTGTTCAAACATGTTGAAAACAAACTTTTATTTCTTGAAGTAGTTTGTAACAACATCTTGATAAAAAAAAAAGATTAAAATTTTGAATATTATATATAATAAAAATGTGTATGCTATATTTAGGTTTTTTTTTCAAAGTCTGTATTTTGGTATAAGATTAAGCTTGTATGATTATCTATATTAGACTTTTTTCATGATTGATTTTGTTATCATGATTTTTATTAGTTTTACAAACTTAGTTTAACTATTTTCCATGATAAATATTTAAAATCTAACAATTTTTAAGTGAAAATGAACAAGTTGGTGAGAATTTTTTTTATATTTTATCCAAAATAATTCACTTCAAGTGAAACTTCAAAATTTTATCTTTTGCTTTCACCATCAAACAAATGTCAAACCCGTTCAAGCTACAGCTGAATAATATTTAATCTTTAATTAATTTAAATGATAAATAAAAAATAAAATTCAATATTCATTTAATGCTATGAATACTAAATTATTTCAGAATATGTTATAACGAGAAAAATGCAAAGCCAATAAATTTTCCAAATTTGAAATATGTCATCAATGATTGATTATCTACACAATGTCATATACTTTAAATAAATTCATAAGATAAATTAGACCCTGAAATACAATGATCAAAAATTTTCATGAATAGAAAAAAAAATATGAAAAAAAGATTTGAATTTCATTATTTTTGGTGATAATATATTTGCCATATCATGTAAGATGAATTTAAAATTTATAAATAAAAATAATATCAAAATATAAATAAAATTTAAAACCGGAAAAGTAGTTCAAATAAGTCAATTAATCAGCCAACTTGGAAAAACTTTACTGAAATTTCTTTAAGTAAACATTTAAATTATGTAAAGATTTGATCTTTAGAACAAAAAAACCGTTGCTTTATAACATTTTTGAGAATACCAATTTCACTAGAAAATTTCAATCAAAGGAATGTATAATTTTGATAATTTAAAATTATTTTTATTCAATCTGGATTTTCTATAATTTATATCATTCTATTCATTTTGTGACATATTTCATAAATGTTCGGAGTTTTATTTTTTCAAAATTTTTATCCTTAAGCTAGCTTTAAAATTTATTCAGCTTTAGGATTCAAATAACAGCTAAGAATTAAATTGAATTTTTTTAACAAAATTTCTATTCTATTTATAAAAAAATTCAAAAAATTCAACGTGAATTTTTTGGAAAGAAATATTTAATTTTATACTAGAAAATGATGCGATGTATATGTTTAGAATTAGAGATGTAAATTCTACAAATCCCCCTAGAAATAAATTTTTCAAATATCCATATTGTAGTTTAGTCTAGGCTAGTACTTGTTGTGACTACGTTAAACAAATTATAGCTGAGTTGTTGAATTTTTTCTATCAGATTTTTTTAAAGTGGAGTCGATAAAAAACATTTGTAAAGTAGCAACAATCAAGTGTCACATTTTCTTCTATGATTGCATTAAAATTTACTGACGCGGATTAGTATTATATTAGCTACTTGATAAATCTAAGTCAATTGGAATATAATTTTAACTTTTGAAAGGTCAAAGTGTACCTAAAACATGTTTCCTTAGAATTATTGTGAGTTTTTATATCTTTTGATTTTAAGATACAGATTTAATTCCATAGAGTATATTTCTTGAGAGAATTCATATAGAATGATAATAAAAAACTCAGAGTTGTTTTATATAAAGAGATTTAAACATTAATGGATGATCTCAACTTTTTTTAATGAAAATGGACTTTCTCTCAGATTCATTAGATACTAAGATTGTCATGAAATGATACATTTAAAAAATTTTAGATTCTGCTTTAGAAAGTGGACTAGATTAAGTACAACGATCAGGAAATTTTTCCATACGTTTTAGATAAGCTTTTCACAAATTAATCAGATTTGAACTTGATTTACAACAAGTAATGTCTTAAAATGGAAGATTAATCCATATATTTAAATTTGAACATCTTTCCTTACTTTTTGACATGTATTGATGATTATATTATATTTAGATAAACTCATGATTTAAATGAAATGAGGATAAATTTCTAAAAATAAATATATCTAGAATCACTCCTAACTAACATTGAGACTATAATCCAATCTAAAATGGTCATAAAGCGGTGACGAATTTTAAACTTGAGAAATGGTGCTAAAATTGGGCCTGTATGAAGCTTCAAGACGCTTCAAACAAAATCACCAAATGGGGTCATTCAACTTATCAAAGTTCCATTGGAGACAAAGCGGTTTGTAGATTTGACTACATGGAAAACTGCTGTCTCTCCCTGTATCCAAACCACGTCATTCAAAAGTGACTACAGACAAAAACAATCAGTCTCCCGCCTCGGAAATTTGCCCTTCAGTCATCTGAGATGACTGAAAGGCAAATTTCCCATCTCCCATCCTCTTGATCAACCGATAGGTTGTAGTCTTTAGCACTTTATACGATACAGCCCTTGTTTGTGAAATATGCAAGTATGAAAAAGGCTACGTTATCACGAATGAAATGAATCGCTTGGATGAAACCTGGGCAGTAAAGAAATATTTGACAATCGTATTCCAAACAAGTCAAGTATCTATATTTATACAGATATATCTAAAGATAACCGAAGATAATCTTTTGGCTGTTAAGGCTATCGTGTTCCCGCTGACTTTCATCTAATCATGCGAAGGTAGATCTTGCCTTGTTTCAGTTTAGGACAAGAAATGATACTACCTGTATCATCCTCTCGCCCAATGATTTAATGGAGACCCACCAATAATCGTCGCATGTGGCTGCAGGAAGTTATCGTCTTCTTGCATAGCAAGTTTCTGGGGTACGAGAATCATGTGGGGAATCGATTCTCCGAATCAACAGCAATTAGTAAGCTCCTTGTTACTCTAACTGCGGTTAGACCACGAATCCAGACTTGCTTCCCGCCCACACATACTGCAAGTGCTTGCTAGAGAAACAGCAAATCACATCCTACCTACAGACAAGCGTCACCGAGTGCATGCTGTAACTTCTCCATTAATATTAACTCCATTTCGGTGAAAGCTTATTTTCAAGCACTGATTGTAAGTGCTGGCTTTTTGGAAAAGTTCGACAACTTTTAGTCAACGCTGGTTCCTAGCGCTTTCCACAGTGACAGCCGAAGGGAAGTGAGCTTTCCTGTAGATCCGGTGCGGGTTCAGAACGGTGGGACGTATAAGATGTGCAGAAGGGCAGTTGTTCATCACGCTCACAACTCTGATGGCCAACCACAGAGAGGTGCATCTCATGATCGGCAACAGTTCTGGTTGGAGCAGTCATGTGCCGAAATTTTAGAAACTGAGCACTGAAGCTACGTGTGCAGCTGCCCCATATTGCCTGCCTGGTGCGTTCCGGGCATTTTAATCAGAATCAAGTCTTGTCCGCAGGTACGTACTTTTCCCGATCAGGGCCACATCCGGCCACAGATGTCGTGTGGGCACTTGAAGTTGATTTGCCTTCCAATTTTTTCTCAAATTTAGATCGTCTGTCAACAGTTGTAATCTCACGAGTTCTGTCCCCAGTTAGAGTTTCTGGAATCGAGACAGAGAAGCTATGTCTATTCTCCTCGTGTTTTTTTAATCTGTTCTAGGGAAGTAAGTCTATTTTGTGTGCATACCACTGAAGACATGTCAAGCACAGCCTAAGCTGTGCGATGTTTACTTGAAGGTGCAGCGCCAAGCGTCCCCGTGAAATTCTGAAGATGAGAAGTTTTGAATGACTGACATTACCTGAATTGTGTATGCGTGTCATGCAGTACTGACATCATGGAGGCTCGAAGCGCTGGTTCTGTGTCCAAATTCATGCTGGAACGTAAGAGCTTGGGAGGGGTCAGTGCTATGATGATCCGCCGACAGATCATGTGGGCCGCAAGTGTCTGCGCCATCGTACTCTGCATGCAAGTTTCCATCCAAAGTGTTGGGGCTGAGCCAGTACTTGCGTCCAGTCTGGGATCCTGCAAACCCGTTCCTGTTCTCAAGGGAGCTCCACTGCATTGCTGCCTGCCCGAACCCAAGAGAGCTCCAATCAGATTCAAGTTTCCGCGTATACCTCGGACTTCCAGTGGTCGCCCGATTCTCAGGGAGAGGAAACCTGCGCACGTTCTGTCGAAGGACCCTGAGTACGTCAGAAAGTATAATCTAGCTTACGAAAGAATGAAGGCCCTCCCGGACACCGATCCCAGAAGTTTCTACAGTCAGTGGAGGGTCCACTGCTCCTTCTGTAACGAGGCCTTCCAGCAGCGAAAGACTCCGGGCCCTCTGGGCCCAGAGACCGGCGTTCTACTCCAGGTTCACTACAGCTGGACGTTTCTTCCGTGGCATCGAATGTATTTGTACTACCACGAGAGAATTCTCGCCAGTCTGATCAACGATCCCACTTTCGCGCTTCCCTTCTGGAACTGGGACAACCAGTTGGACAAGGACGCAGCTAAGATGCCCGCCATGTTCTTCCCCGACTTCGGCGTTCCCAACGCTGCCCTCTTCGACGAGTTCAGAAACTCCAACCACTTCCCTCCCAAGATCTTGTACCTGGGATACAACTCCAAGCTCGAAGCAGAGGGCCAACAGAATCTGACGGATCAGCAAATCAAGTACGAGAATTTGTGTGTCATGTACAACCAGGTGACCACAAAAGTCAGCGCTCGAGATTTCCTCGGGGGACCTTATGTTGTCGGAACTGATAATTCCGCTGCTACTGTCAACGTCAGCGCGGGTGAAGTTCCCGGAGAATCTGGTGGGATGGAGAGTGTGCACAACGTAGCTCACGAGTGGACCGGGCTCATCAATGACCCCGATCACCCCGACAACGAGGACATGGGCAATTTCATCTTCGCCGCCCGGGATCCCATCTTCTACACTCATCACTCCAACGTCGATCGTTTGTGGGACGTATGGAAAACCCTCCCCGACAAGATCACGAAATCGGGTCACAGGAAGAGAATGGACTACAACTCCAGGGATTTCCTCGACAGCGAGTTCACTTTCTTCGACGAAAACCAAGATATGGTGATCGTCAAGGTGAGGGACAGCCTTAACAGCGCCAAGCTCGGGGTCAAGTACACGGACGTGAGTGAGTCGGACAATCTGTGGATAAACTATGAGCCCATGCCTGCCCAGGAGTCCTCCAAGACCTGCAATGCCAGTGACTATCCTAAACCGTCTCCACACGGAGACAACTACATCGGCACGGATCCTGTAAGTTTTAAGCTGGATCGTCGAGCACCAACGAACAAAGATTGCCAAGAGAAAGGATTAAGCAATGTGGATGAGTTGCAGGAGAACGTGGTGCTGGAGAAGGTGAAGATCCCACACGCAGATTACGCCAGATTTGACATGTTCATCAATTACCCGGCAGCTCACAGGCAGTCTCATCTTTACATGGCGGAGTACGTGGGTACGTTCACTCATTTGCCTAGCGGCATGGTGGACATGAGCAACTCTGTTTCTGAAACGTCGAGCGAATCCGAGAAGTACCGAATTGTAACTATCCGGTACTCCGTCAATGCGGCGCTGAAACGACTGGGCATCACAGATTACAACACTGACATCGTAGTGACCATTGTCTCCAAGGGCAAGAGGAACAGCAGCCCGAAGAGCGGATTTGAGTTTTCCGACCTCAAACAAGACTTCCAGTAAGTGTGAGGAGTAGCCGTGTCCGAGTTTTACCTTAGCCTTGGTATTAACATTTAATGCCGATGGTGGTCAATTAGTAGCTGAATCATTCCTTTCTTCAGAATTGAATACAATAACTTTATCCACAGTTGTAAGACTAAACCCAGGCGCATCTCGGGAAAATGAGAGCTTCGAGTTCAGTTCTAAAGTGGAATGAAAAACCTGTCACCCAAAGCTTCAACAGTGAAGCTCCGATCCACACACTCAGTGGGTTCTTTGCAAATTGTTTGGACGATTTTGGCTGAAGATGCAGTCATGCCAACGAATCAATAAATTTTACCGTTTTTAACTCTTTGTTTCATTGAATGTTTTTCTGCCATCAAACGAAAACATCATTTCAATGAAGCATTTTAATGCATGCAAAATGCGCAGTTGCTAGCACTGTTGCACTAATCCTGTATCAGTAGAATATGTCGGTTTTAATGTGTAGAAAATTTTTAGTTTCATAAGAAACAAGTTGGACAAACAGACTTATACACGCGAAATTCTAATCTTGATCTCCACTAATTTAACTTACATATCTTTATTGTTTAATACAAAATATAACGGACATAATCATTCTTTTTAATTCATTTGTTTAGTTCAAATTTCACAATACACAGAATAAAAACCAATACTCATTATAATAATCAGAGCTTTCTTGTTGGTGAGCCATTTTCCACTGGACAGTACATTGCGATTGTTGTCTTGCATATTCTACTGTCATCCTTCTATATAACCATATTTTACTCAGCATTACAACATCTATATGGGTAAAATACTCTACGCCAATGTTATTAAAATAATTAAGTTGGAAGGAGCTTAGTTTCTTCAATAAAAGCCCTACAATTAAGTTCTCTCACCTAGATAATTTTATTTACCATAGGGAAAAACACCCAGGTAGAAATTAAAGCAGTAAGGTTTCTTTGGTAGTTTTTTTGGCTCGATTGGTATAAAAAATGAAGAAAAAAACAAAGAAAGATAAAAGACAAATTATCAATAATGACAGTTACCATTCGTTCTCATTGCATCAACATACATCAATACTTGTGATATGAAAGTAATGTAACATCTTGTCAAACGCCCCAACGCGTGGAGGCTTGCAAAGGGGCTCGCACTTTGAGCCTACTTACTTAAAGTTTATTTTCCTAGAAAGAAAGTACAATGCGTGTACTGATGAACTGAATGATATTTGTGAGATCAGTGGAAACCAGAAATAGTGGAAACCAATGTTCTCTTCCGATGACGAAGATCTAAAAGATAAAGCCGTGACGGAAGCAGAAGTGGGACACGGCTGCTCCTTGTTCATTCCACTTTACGCCTTACCTCGTTATCCTGATCCTAAGATGCTGCCGAGTTTAGTATTACAGATATGGGATAAATTATTGTGTTCACTTGTAGAGGAAAAATTGTTGAAGAATTAATTGGCTACCTCCGACCTTAAATTTCACAGCCGTGACTAAGGTAAAAGGGGAACACGGCTGCTCTTCACAGTTACTGGAAGTCTTGAATCAGGTTGGAGAACGTAAATCCGGTCTTCGGGCTGCTGTTCCTCGCGCCCTTAGAGACTATGGTCACTACGATGTCTGTGTTGTAATCTGTGATGCCCAGTCGTTTCAGCGCCGCATTGACGGAGTACCGGATAGTCACAATCCGGAAATTGTCCTCCGATTCGCTCGACGATTCAGAAACAGATCTGCTCATGTCCACCATGCCGCTCGGCAAATGCGTGAAAGTACCCACGAACTCCGACATGTACAAACGCGTCTGCCTGTTAGCTGCCGGGTAATTGATGAACACGTCAAATCTGGCGTATTGTAAATGTGGGATCTTCACCCTCTCCAGTACCACGTCCTCCTGCAACTGATCTACATTCTTAACTCCCTTCTCTCGAGCATCTTCGCTCGTTGGAGCTCGACGATCCAGTCTAAAGCTAACAGGATCCGTGCCGATGTAGTTGTATCCGGATGGAGTCGCTGCAGGATAATCACTGGAATTGCTGGGGTACTCCTGGGCAGGCATGGGCTCATAGTATATCCACATGTTGTCAGATTCACTCACGTCAGTGAACTTGTACCCGAGCTTGGAGCTATCAAGGCTGTCCCTGATCTTGACGATCACCATGTCCTGATTCTCGTCGAAGAAGGTGAACTCGCTGTCGAGAAAATCCCTGGACGTATAGTCCATTCTCTTCCTGTTACCGGATCTCGTGACCTTGTCGGGGATGGTTTTCCACACGTCCCACAGACGATCGACGTTCGAGTGATGAGAGTAGAAGATGGGATCCCGGGCGGCGTAGATGAAATTGCCCATATCCTCGTTGTCGGGGTGCTCAGGGTCATTGATGAGCCCAGTCCATTCGTGAGCTACGTTGTGCACACTCTCCATCCCACCAGACTCTCCGGGAACTTCACCGGCGCTGACGTTGACAGTCGCAGCAGAGTTATCTGTGCCGACAACGTAAGGTCCTCCGAGAAAATCTCGAGCGCTGATTTTCGTGGTCACCTGGTTGTACATGACGCACAAATTCTCGTATCTGATCTGCTTGTCGGTCAGATTCTGTTTGCCCTCTGCTTCGAGCTTGGAGTTGTATCCCAGATACAAGATCTTGGGAGGCAAGTGGTTGGGGTTTCTGAACTGGTCGAAGAGGGCAGAGTTTTGAACGCCGAAGTTGGGAAAGAACATGGCCGGCATCATAGCTGCGTCCTGGTCCAACTGGTTGTCCCAGTTCCAGAAGGGGAGGGCGAAGGTGGGATCATTGATCAAACTGGCGAGAATTCTCTCGTGGTAGTACAGATAGATCCGATGCCACGGAAGAAACGTCCAGCTGTAGTGAACTTGGAGCACAACGCCGGTCTCTGGGCCGAGAGGGCCTGGAGTCCTTCGCTGCTTGAAGGCCTCGTTACAGAAGGAGCAGTGGACCCTCCACTGATTGAGGAAACTCCGCGGGTCGGTGTCCGGGAGCGCCTTCATTCTAGCGTAAGCTAGATTGTACTTCCTGACATAGTCGGGGTCTCTCTGCACAATGTGCGCGGGCTTCCTCTCCCTGAGAATCGGCCGACCGAGGAAAGTACGAGGTATACGCGGAAATCTGAATCTGATGGGAGTTCTCTTGGGAGCAGGGAGGCAGCAATGCAGTGGGGCTCCCTTGAGCACTGTCACGTTTTTGCAGAAGCCGAGACTGGACGCAAGTACTGGATCTGCGTCGACCGTTCCTAGAAGGGCTTGCAAGCAGAGCACAAAGGCGCAGATGTAAACGGCCCACTTGAGCTGTTGATGTGTCTTCGAAGCACTGTTTCTTCCCGAGCCTTGTCGCCCATGCAGCAAGGATTGTGGAATCCATTCTGTTTTTCTGACCCTTGATCCTGAAGGGCTCATTCCAGAGGCCATAGTGTGTATGTGCCTGTACATGCGAGGAAGTGGATCGTTAACGAGTCTAAGTTTCTATTGAGATCTCTTGTACGTCTTCTTAAGCAGACCTGTTGATTTCGTTTTAACTAGAGAGGCTTGACAAAACAAATATGAGGCCAAGATCCCTGCCTATTTGAAGAGCATAGCAATCTGTTTGGCAATCCTGCTGAATGTGAAGGGTAATTCAGATGTCTGTGCTGTTTTGAAAACCGATCTTTGCTGGTTCTGAACACCTGTAACCACAAAATCAAAGACCAAAAGAACAGATCCATACTGTTAAACGGATATTACCTCATAAGGTCGAAGTCGATTGGAATGAGAAGGCCAGCAACCAATTTCGAACTGATAGTCTGCCTAGAAGGTTGTCAAGCTTGCGAAGTTTATCTGGCGTAAAGCGCAATTGAAGTAACCAAGGACCGTTGCCGGCCCTGATCACAATGACAAGCTTGTCCGTACGGACAAAACTTGAACTTAGGAGATGGAGTCTGAAGATGTCACATTTATAGTGCAATCGGCGCGTACATCACAAAATTTCAACACTTAGATTTTTAATTTAGGAAGGTTCAATTGAGTGATATGTGTGTACAGTTCCAGGGTTGAGCTCACCAGATGTTTTGGTGGGGTCGATATGTTCATCTGCGTTGAGACATCAAGCGGACGTCTCCAGAATATACTCTCGACGAACCGACCTCTAAGATTCGCCCCCAATCATGGAGAACGCGTGCATGCACGTCCAATTTCTAATGAGGGATGGCAGTTGATTGTTTGGCGGATGGATGAATGGATTCGATCTACTGGATGAACAAGGTTTCTGGAAACAGATTAAATAGACATTCGCGATAACAGTGGTAGTAGAAAATAGCTAGATCTCTGCTTCCGCAATTCTTATTCGGTGGTCTTAATCTGAGATTGAAAGGTTACTTCTACAATTGAAAGTTTTATCATTCGTGTACCAAAGCTTTATTTCAGGGAAGAGATTCTTTGCGATATTTCTGCATTAGATGAAAGATGAAGCACCGAATAAAGGATCACTTATTCTCTAAAGTACCAGAATTTAATTGGTGAATTAAGCCATGAAATTAAAATATAGCAAGGGTTTTCGAAGAGAAATTGTATAAAATTTTTCGAGTCTGCAGACACTTCTCAATTTGATCATTCTAGCATGCCTCTCCACTACTGAACGTGAATTGACTCCAGACAAGCATGCAATATCTTATTTTGTCCTTAAATGTAATGATGTTGCACTAAGATAGTTCATGACTCTTAAACTTATCGGGTGAAATCACTTTAAGGAAACCTTTCAGGTACAAGCAATTGTATGCTCCAGATCGAAGCCGATCATAGAAGATCGGCGTCAGCAGATGCAGCTGAAATATAAGGACTCGACTTGATATAAATTTGAAGAATCATTGAGGCAGGATTCATCTTCAACAGCGAGCATAGAGGTTGCTTCGGGTAAATGACGCAGATGAACAGATCCAAGTCGGATCCAAGTCAAGACGAGCACCTAACAGATTTGTAGCTAAAAAATCCGAATCGCGAAAGAGCGGATAGGTTCATCTTTTGTACTGCGACCGATGCTCTTATTTCGGGAACAAGCAGCTACTCTGTACGAGCTTTTTGTGATCCCGTTAGGGATACTCACGAGTCGTGAGTATCGACTCGTGATTAGCCGAGTCGTGAGTCACGACTCGGCTAACGGCTAGCCACCGCAATCTGATTTTCGGCCGCTTATTTCCGGGAATTCGGCCGACATTATACATGTAACCCCTATTTCGGGCGGATTTCGGTTTCGGACAATAGTAGATTAGAAGACGGCTAGCCGGCTAAATTTGAGTCCCTAGACGATTGTATCGATTAGCCCGCTAGCCGAAAATTAGGCGGCCACGTGAGCATGACTAGATCCAGTGAACCTGTGTAGCCAACAATTAAAAGATGAGGATGTCATGGATGCCAGCAACTCGAGTCTTCAGCGGTCTAAAATTAAAGATCATGTGACTTAGGGGACAATACTTTGGCTCTGATGACTATGTTACGTTACTGTCTGTTCAGTAAATGTAAATTCTTTCCAAATCCTCTCAGATATTTATTTTTCCATTTTACCAAATGAGAATCTGGATCCCCAAAAGAATATATGTAGAATTTACATAAATTTTTTTGAATACCGATAAATATTTTCTATTCAAATATTCGTTACAGATTAACAATCTATAATTTACATCCAAATATTTTGTTAAAATTTTTGGATGTATTTTTATGTATTTTTACAATATAAAAACATCAACCATGTTTGCTGGGGGATACTATGTTGAAAGAAATACTGATGCATGCAAAGGCAATATTTTGCAATTGAAACTTACATCCTTGAGGTGTAATACCAACACGCATCAACTTTGTTCCTTCTAACCGCAGAAGAAAAGATACATAGTCATATCCAGTTTTGAACAGTTGTGATAAGTGGTGTTCACGGAGACATCATCAGCTATCATTTCGTTACACAAGGAGCCACACGATCTATACACGTCCACGTAGGATGATATTCGACTAATTTTAGGAGATTTACTACACCCAGAAGGCGGTAGGGATATTTCGTTCATGATAATCCAAGAGTCAATCTACAGATCGAATTGCTTATTCTCCAGATTCCAAATCAGGGTGACTACATCAATTCTTCCTGTTGTTGTTTTCAGGATGCTGTACGATATAGCGAATAGAACAGAAACTCTACACCAGAGTGTCAACCAACTACAAAAGATCAAATGTCTCTTAATAAACCCTTCTCTAAAGTCAGTGTAGTCATGAATACCTACATTTCTAATAATTGCCTACATAAAAACAGACATTTTTGGATTAACAGAGATGATAAACGCTCACTTGTCAATTGGTTAAATTGAGCATAAACGACGTAACCATGGGAAGATTATGGAAGTAAGAATTGATATTATAATTTCAGGAGAAGCAATTATTCTTTTCTAAGATATGAAGATATATAAATGATACAGCCCTTAGGAAAAGATGGTGGAATCAAACCCTAAACTATTGTTTCTCAGTATAACATTTGGTACATCGGTCCAGCCCGATGATTATTTTTTTGAACTGTGTTTCAATAACGTACTGAAGGCTGTATAATTTTAATCCAGGATTCAACATCTCATTTCATACAAGGGAAAGCTTGCAATTTTAGCGAGCCGCGATGATGAAAAAGATGGAATCGAGAAGTAACGTTCAGACTGAATACTCAGAAATCATGTAACCTTCACTCGGCACACAGACGATCCCAAAAATGTTTTAAAACTTCATATTTTCACTAAGTAGGAATGAAAAATCCAATTCATATATTAGCAAAACAATATTTATACATCTAGAGAAGTCATAGTTTCCAAACAATAGGTAAAGATAACTTTGTCTATAAATCGAGTGTGTTGAAATTCTTTCTTTACCACTTTATTTGATTCAATGATTAAATAAGGAATACAGTAATTAAATTTGCTGTAGGATTGTAAGTAGCATTCTTCTGACAAGTATAGGGAAAAAAACTGCAGAAGTTATCCAGATGAAGAGGATTTGAAATTTTATTGTAAATAAATCCAAGCTTCAAACATTATGAATAAGTTCTTACGGTTCATGCAATTCAAACGACTATTCAAAAATAATATTTTCTAATCCGATTGACATGTTTCTGAGTATCAAGGAAAACACCAAGTAAAAGCTTACTTCGATGTCAAGCCGCCAATTCTATATGCAGAAAACGATATTAGAATCTGAAAACTCCAGATTGTTTCAGTAAACGTTACCAGTAAAAGTTTAACATAAGTACTAAACAAGAGTTTGGACAATGGTCAACGTTTTGTTTTTTGGCCCTCACATTGTTATTGTCAGGGATGTTCACACAATCACGGGTTACAGAATTTTCTGATAAATCTCTGTACATACTAATTAGGTTGCTATTAGTCTCATCACAAACTAAAACTAAAGGAGCTAACATATTTTAGGTAAATAATACTATTTTGTTTATAAATTTATCTTATGCTACATAAGTTCCTACTAGAATCAAAACACACGTGAAACATATACCAAACTGTTAGAAAAACATCAGATGGCTACTGGTTTTGAGGACATACCTCAAGTGAGGCACGAACAAACATGAAACAAAGAAGAGCATGTCACTGGTGGGGACAAAAAATAACATAGAGGTCATCAATTGTTACAGGAAAACAATGTGACTGAACGTACAGTCCTATATACTAATTATAATAGACTGCGCCGGCACAAATGTTAAAGTCTCATATCTGGGTTTTCCTGTCGGTGGCCTTACGCACGTGTTTAATTTATCACCATACTGTTGTGGGATCCCTTACCAATACTATAGTAATTACTTATTCATGATCATGCCAGAACGAATATAAAATTGCACACTTTATCAAATTTGCACATTGTTTAATGTTGTCTACAGATTGCATAGTCTTTGACTGGATCTTCATCGACGTAAACGTTATAATGGGAAGACATGATCAGGTCATTAAGCGATAAGATCTTTAACAGAAATGAGGCAATCAAGTCCACAGTGTCTATCCTTCAAGCAGGGCTCATCTCTCTGGTGGCTTTGACGTAATTTTTATAAATGTGGAACATCACAGGAGCAAACCTGTTTTGTTTCACGCTTTCTTATTGTAGAATAAATGTCAAACTTGTCATAATTTGCTGTTAGTATATCACTATCTGGTAATCAGGTTGCCTTTATGTGGCGGGTTGTGAAGTAAATATAATGGATAACGTTCTCCAGATCTGGGAAGATCATAGCATGATATATTGCTACTAGTTACTATATAAGTGAACACAGTCAGTATACTGTATATTGCAGAGAGAGTCAATGTATAATGTAGAGAGACTGGATTCTCAGACATAAAGTTTAGGAAGTTCCGCTTGAACACCACAATTGAAGAATTTGCTTTCTAGAAGTAAATGTGCAGCCTAATTGTAATAAAATAGAGGCGTAATTTCTTCCGAAGTCCACGAGATGTGATTTGGTTGCAAAGAAAAGTCACTGAACTCAAATTTTTGTGATTTATAATTTTGTCTGTACTCTGGAAATCTGCGGTCCGAATCTTGACAATTGTTGTTGCTTTACAATCTCTTGACATGACCATGTTACCCTCGGAGGTAGCTATGATTTTATGTCGATTTCTTGCAATACAGACAGATGGTCATCAGACGTCAGATATCTTGCATTTGACAACTTAGTTTTGCTTCATCGTAGAATGTTTCAAAACATCAGGACATGCAATATCATCACTTGTTGTTAAGTTCTACCATGCAGAGAAGGTACTGAGTCTCATTACATGTTCATGAATCTTACGTGTCTCTATCTGTTATCTCAGCGTGTCGTGTTTTGTTTGTCATACTCAGCAGTTAGCACCAAACGATTATCAGATCCGTCTGTAGAGGGAGCATCAAGATAACTTCGCTTAAGTGCTCTGCAGATTAACCATTCACGAGTTCGGTAAAAGTAGCTATATGAAAACTTACCACTCACTATTTCCAGCTATGCTGATTGGTAGATCTAGAATTGGGGGCTCTTTATTGAAGAGACCAACGAAGCAAAACGTGATCAGCATTGTAGGAGAATGATTTGTGGTCGGTTATTCTTGATGTTGTCAAGGAACAATGAGGGTACAGAGAGTTTCAGCTGTCAATCTTGGAGTCCGTAGAGATACAAAATATTTAAAGCAGGAAACATTTAACTTTCGTCCAATTCTGGAACTGTTGCACGTGCCTACATTTGTTTTGTTCAAGTGCTGCTGATCCTCTATTCATGGTTCTCCCCTTTGACTAACAAGTGCTGCCATGATCTGTGTATATAAATGAAGAACATCAGTCCACACTCCACAATCTGGAATACTGTTGAATATATGGAAAAAGAATGTTCAGATTTCGAATCAGTGTCGCATGATCATGAGTGCATAAAGACGAGAGCATGTTGCTGCAGTGATCCTTCCATAATGGGTAAATTTCAATGTACACTTGAGAAAATCTTGGCGAGTATTGAAAATCTAAAGATGTTATCATCAACGCAACATGTAGCCTCCTATGACGCTGTACTTGCATGCTTTGATGTAAATGTTTTGTAGTCAGCAAACTTGCTACTGGATGCTCCGTATACCGTTGACATTATACCTTATCCGTTGCTGAGTTCTAGTTAAAGCATAGACTGATAGCATGGTTCTGAGAGCATTCTCCTATCTTTTCTATGTAATAAACCATCAATATTTGAAAGATCTGTTTTCCAAATTTCTGTTTATATAAATACTTTGACTCATTCAAGTATCTTTTAATGAATACTAATTAATTTAAGACTTAAATAATATTATTTTATATTATAAAAAATGTAGCAATAAATATTAAATAAATTTTATTTTATTTGATTACAATCTCTTTACACAAATCGCAGTTTCAAGTTTTAACCAAAAATTTCACGGCTTTAGTGACAAGGAAGAAACGTGTATAAAAAAGCCTGAACTTACGAGATCATAAAAATCACGAACAAAAAAATGAACTTGATCAAAACTCTTTTGTGATGTATAGCATGATCTTTGCCAAAAAGATTGTTAAATTTCTTCCGCTGGGTAAAAGGCTATTCAGCTTTGGCACTCTGCTATCCGACCTCATTGTCTTGAAGGTAGAAAGTTTACAAATATAACTCAGAGGACCCTCATGAATGTCACACTCAATGCTCTTTTTGACCTTTCTTCTCAAATTTATTTTATAACTACATGTATCACTTCTGATGTGGCCATGACAGGTATTTTGAATGAAATCCAAAATCAAAATGACGTAGAGGAGCTACATTCTTGGAACAAGGTAACTCGTGAACATATTTATAGTTTCACGAGAACACAGGTGCTGCTTACAGATTTACAGCGTGGTCTTGACTAGATCCTGCCAGTATGTCTTTTATAACTCTCTGCATCACTTGCACGCGGCAATCGGCAGTCTCGGTACTAGCTGTCAGGCTAAATCATCACAGCTAAAGTCAGCAGTTACTGTATCATTGAGGGCCATGAGTGCTGGATGCATCACAGTGTTATGAATGATGTAGATGGATGTTCTCTGTCTTCAGATAAAATGGTCAACGTCGCCTCCCATCGCTGATGTGTTCAGTCACATTCGTTGACACAGATCGATCCCCGACTTGAATTCATTTTGCTAGCACCTCCGGAATTTTATATATTGTACACTGGCTTGTGATGAGCCTAGAGTATCAGGAACATAACATGGTCACGTTCGAAGAATAAAATACCATCAAGCCTCGTTATGATAAATAAAATCTAAAAACCTGTTTACGGTTCAGGTCTATGCTCAAAGCGGCATTGTGAAATATTCAATCTTAAGTAGCGCATAGAGGTTCAATCGCTAAGATGTTACTTCTTCAAGGTGATTTATTACGCAGATGTTGCTCCTTACTCTTTACCAGACACCACGGGCATATATAACTAGTGCTCTCACTAGTAGATGGTGAAAATTCTGACTCAGAATAAGACAATTGAAATTTTTTAGGACAAAGATCTAACTTCTGTCGCGGAACCTTTGTTGCTACCAAATTTCTTCCATCAATCAACGGCTGCGTGCACTTAAATAGTTTTCTTGGAAGTTGTTATTTTCCTGTTTCGAAAATCGTTATGCATCCTATATGAGATCAAAAGACATAGAAATCTGCCACAAGAGCACAGAAAATTGTTCCTAATGATCAGCTGCTTCTTTATACGTTCATGTATATTCTCAAGGAGAAACAGGCGATTTATTCCTGTAATCGCGTGATGGATGCAAGCAGATGAATAGCTCGATCCCAAATGCCCTGTACTGAGCTAGTCTGATACTGTGCATAAACATCATTTATTATCCATGTTAAAGAATAAATTACCGAGACATTCATGTTTCTGGTCGAGTGCACTATAAAAGTGCCATCTCCAGACTTCATTTCCCAAGTTCAAGTCTTGTCCCCTACGGACAAGCTTGTCATACACATCAGGACGACTAACAATAGCACTTGAATTCGCTATCGAAGACATTGTGCTCGCAGTCCAGCCTTCCACATATGATCTCCATCGAGTTGCATCTATTGAGGTGCAATGAGTTTCTGTTTTAGATTGCATAATTTCAACTTTGCTTCTGATTTGAGTGCTAAGTTGTTCCAAAAATTAGGAGATTGAAATAAAAAATGTTCATATGTCTTTACTCGATTACAACATCCTAGTCTTGTTTGTTTGATATCTAAGACCTTGCTTCATATTTCCACACTTTTTGGTGCTCATATGTTCATAGTTGCACAAAGAATAAGATAGGCATTCGAATTTGAAATTAGCCTGTATGAAATCAAAGGGATCAAGAGGATTTGTTTCTAGACAACAATTTGGTTTAAGCTAACTGAGCTGGCTCAGCGCACTAAAATGACAAATTGTATCAGAACAATAATCTGGCATTAATATTCGAGTGCATCTTTGTGCCAGACAATCCAGACATAGCAACAGTTGGAGCCCTTAGATTGCATAGACCTTACAACGAGCCCCCGACTCTGGAGGCTGCCAAGCCAGGAGTGTGTGTGACAGGACAGTTTATTACCACCAGTTGCTGACTGAATGTGGCTTACATGGACAATACAATACATAGCTGAAGACGCTGGACATATTGTGACAAGCCCTTCTGTCCTACAGATTGGGAAGATCCCACAGTCATGCGCCTTTGTGCACATGTATATTCAAGTTAATTCGTTTCCAGCACTTCTTTTTGCTTGAAATCCCGTTGATCCACAATTTACGTTTATAAAAGTATTTCTGTGATTTCTAGTTTTCTCTCTCATCTGCAGTGCGTTATTGTGTTGAGACTTGAGTGAAGTCTTAGACGCAACTTTATGGGGTCTGCTCATCCTTTTTAATTTTTTCCTTGCACTATACTTTGCCTACGTGGTAAAGCAAAACACAGTTTTCAAGTCCAGATTACAGACTCCTTAGAGAAGGGAGCTATTGACGAAACAAAAATTTGAGGAGCTTGGGTACTGAATTAACAGAGCGAGGTTTCGATCCTCGGACCTGTGGGTTATAGGCCCACCACGCTTCCGCTGCGCCACTCTGATTGCATGTCTGACTTGCATTCGTAAAGATTTGGACCCTTAATTCTACCAGTTAGTCACGAGCCTATTAGAGCATAACACATGTGAGTGAGTGGCATTTCGGTACCTGAACTAAGTTATTATTTTTACTGAAATTTGGATTCAATGTGTATTACAACAATAAAGGTTGAATAATCCATGAAAATCTCAAAGTTAACACAAGAAACATGTAAATCAACTCTAGTTGGCTACGATAACACGCAATTAGCTTCACTGATTGAAATCCAATGTATCATAAAGAGATACCACGATCACTCTCATATAAGAAGAATGACTAACTATATAAATGATCCAATCAATCTAGCAACTTAACTAGATGGAGCCAACAAAGTCCAAGAGAAGTTAATTGAACTTTTGATACGTTAACAACATCAAAATAGGCTATAATCTTCGTAAGTTTCTAGATGATAAAACATTGGAAAGGTATAAGTGTACAGACTTTAAAAAAAGATAGCATAACAATCTAGATTAGGTCACAACTCATATCTCCAATTTTGAATACAAAAATTAGACAAATGGGACCCAAGTATGCAAAAATAAACACTATGTAAATAGAGTAAAAAGCGTTCATTCAAAAACACGCTATCTGTCTCCACTTTTTTCTGACCAAAAAATTAAATCATGTTAATCTATGCTTAAAGTTTTTGTATCAATTGAATGTGACAAAAATAATGTTTATTGCATATTGATGTAACATTTTACTATCATTATTTTCATGTCTGCTCGATCTTACAACTAAAAAAATTTTGTTCTTGAAACAAACATCCAAGTTTGAAGTGCAATCCTTTGAAACAATCTTTCGAAAATTATTATCAACAGCAGAAAAACTATGTAAAGAATGACTCAAATAGAAATTATTTTATTTTTTTAAATAATTAAGAGTTTTTGAATTTTTTTTTCCAATATGATAAAACCTAAAAAAAAAAGTTTAAGTACAAGATGTATATCTTTGTGAAGATTTAGATTATATTTGATTAGAATTGTTATCAAAGAACATATACTCCTCACTTTCTTACACTTTTAGATGCTAATAAAACAACTTTTAACCCTGCTAACACGAAGTGAAATGTTTGGTATAATTTCACGTGCATTTGCAATGTTGATGATAGCACTTGGATAGAACCCCAAGTAGCACGGTTTTGTAGGATTTTGGTAGTGGAGATTTTGGATGATATGATTTAGTAGTGTGACCAAGTTTCAAATAGATGAATAGTTGGATGGTTAGTATGTGATTCTTGTTCAAGATGATAACTTGTGGAATGTTTGAAAATCTTATTACTGGAAGTTTGAATGTTGGCATTCAAGGTAGTTTTACTATCATTTGACAAAAATGTGACTCTCTTGGTAAGTAAGATGAAATTTTACCCCATGCTAGTGGCACCTGAGATAGTTTTACCATCACAAGATGAAGATAGCATGCAAGAAACTAACGATAGGTCAATGGGAAGTGGAAATCTTTTCAATGCCTTTGGGAATTAATCTGATTTTAGAGCTATATTTGATTCATGTTTATTTTTCTATCGTACCACTACTTTTATTTTACACTCAAAACTTTCATAGTATCTCCGTGAACTATACATATAGCTGGTGCTACACGTATTTTATCTCCTGTCAAGGACACGTGTTATACCATGTGTAATGTGGATTTTCATATGTTATGGATGTGTTTAATGATTGCATACAAATGGGCATAAATATCGTAAAACACTCCTATCATACCTTTGTGACGTTAAATATCGACAACCTGAAGAACCTGATTCCCCTAAGAAAATAAAATGATATTTGAATACTTGGTCCAGAACTCTATATTAAACACGAATCACTTCACCATAGGTCAGGAAACCAGGGTCCGCTCCCTAAACTGGAAATCCTTTTAGTAGCATCATACTATGAGGAAACATATTAACTTTATGAATCTTCGTCCCTATGATAGAAAGACATTCAATGAGTCAGAGACTTGAACACCGGTGTGTGATAATCCCCGCAATATTTATTGCTTTATATGCAAAAATGAATGTTCTTCAGTCAAAATAGTCTAACCTAATCCAATTGCGAAGATGTCACTGAGTATGCCGATTGGGTTCAATTGTGGGACGTTCTGGGTGACAGTTTCTTCCCTCCAAGTAATAACTTGGAAGACTATGGAGTTAAATCCTAAGCATGAGATGCTTCTGAGTTCAATCTTACAGGTGTAAACTAATTAAATTTGTTCAATTGTGAAGAAAGAATGTTGTAGAAACTATTTGGCCACCTCTGACTACAGGGTAAAACTCGAACGCGGCTGCTCTTCACAGTTACTGGAAGTCTTGAATGAGGTTGGAGAACGTAAATCCGGTCTTCGGGCTGCTGTTCCTCGCGCCCTTAGAGACTATGGTCACTACGATGTCCGCGTTGTAATCTGTGATGCCCAGTCGTTTCAGCGCCGCATTGACGGAGTACCGGATAGTCACAATCCGGAAATTGTCCTCCGATTCGCTTGACGATTCAGACACAGATCTGCTCATGTCCACCATGCCGCTCGGCAAATGCGTGAAAGTACCCACGTACTCCGACATGTACAAACGCGTCTGCCTGTTAGCTGCCGGATAATTGATGAACACGTCAAATCTGGCGTATTGTAAATGTGGGATCTTCACCCTCTCCAGAACCACGTCCTCCTGCAACTGATCCACATTCTTCACTCCCTTCTCTCGAGCATCTTCGCTCGTTGGAGCTCGACGATCCAGTCTAAAGCTAACAGGATCCGTGCCGATGTAGTTGTATCCGGATGCAGCCGCTGCAGGATACTCACTGGAATTGCTGGAGGACTCCTGCGCAGGCATGGGCTCATAGTATATCCACATGTTGTCAGATTCACTCACGTCAGTGAACTTGTACCCGAGCTTGCTGCTATCAAGGCTGTCCCTGATCTTGACGATCACCATGTCCTGATTCTCGTCGAAGAAAGTGAACTCGCTGTCGAGAAAATCCCTGGACGTATAGTCCATTCTCTTCCTGTTACCGGATCTCGTGACCTTGTCGGGGATGGTTTTCCACACGTCCCACAGACGATCGACGTTCGAGTGATGAGAGTAGAAGATGGGATCCCGGGCGGCGTAGATGAAATTGCCCATGTCCTCGTTGTCGGGATGTTCAGGGTCATTGATGAGCCCGGTCCACTCGTGAGCCACATTGTGGACAGATTCCATCCCACCAGACTCTCCGGGAACTTCACCCGCGCTGACGTTGACAGTCGCCGCAGAGTTATCAGTCCCGACAACGTAAGGACCTCCGAGAAAATCTCGAGCGCTGATTTTCGTGGTCACCTGGTTGTACATGACGCACAAATTCTCGTATCTGATTTGCTTGTCGGTCAGATTCTGTTGGCCCTCTGCTTCGAGCTTGGAGTTGTATCCCAGATACAAGATCTTGGGAGGCAAGTGGTTGGGGTTTCTGAACTGGTCGAAGAGGGCAGAGTTTTGAACGCCGAAGTTGGGAAAGAACATGGCGGGCATCATAGCTGCTTCCTGGTCCAACTGGTTGTCCCAGTTCCAGAAGGGGAGGGCGAAGGTGGGATCATTGATCAAACTGGCGAGAATTCTCTCGTGGTAGTACAGATAGATCCGATGCCACGGAAGAAACGTCCAGCTGTAGTGGACTTGGAGCACAACGCCGGTCTCTGGGCCGAGAGGGCCTGGAGTTCGTCGCTGCTTGAAGGCCTCGTTACAGAAGGAGCAGTGGACCCTCCACTGATTGAGGAAACTCCGCGGGTCGGTGTCCGGGAGCGCCTTCATTCTAGCGTAAGCTAGATTGTACTTCCTGACATAGTCGGGGTCCCTCTGCACAATGTGCGCGGGCTTCCTCTCCCTGAGAATCGGCCGACCGAGGAGAGTACGAGGTATACGTGGAAATCTGAATCTGATGGGTGTTCTCTTGGGAGCAGGCAGGCAGCAATGCAGTGGAGCTCCCTTGAGCACTGTCACATTTTTGCAGAAGCCCAGACTGGACGCAAGTACTGGATCTGCGTCGACCGTTCCGAGAAGGGCTTGCAAGCAGAACACAAAGGCGCAGATGTAAACGACCCACTTGATCGTTTGACTTATCTTCAAAGCACTGTTACTTCCCGAGCTTTCTCGCCCCCGCAGCAAGGACTGTGGAATCCTTTTCAAGGTTTGTGAGCTTGACACTGGAACTCTCGTTTCTGTGGCCATTGTGTTTGTGGTCCTGCGCACGAAGATGCACTCGAAAATTAGTGCCAGATTTATGTTCTGACATAATTTATCATCTCAGTACCCTTAGCAAGCTGAGTTGAACGAAATTGGTGTCTAGAAACAAATCCTCTTGATCCCTTTGATTCATATGGGCTAATTTCAAACTAGAATACCTATTTTATTTTTTCTGCATCTTTGAAAATATGAGCACCAACAAGTGTGGAAATCTTAAGCAAGGTCTCAAACATGTCAAGATGTCAAACAAACGAGACTAGGATGTTGTAATCAAGTAAAGACTGGTGAGCATGTTTGATTTCAATCTCCTAAGTACTGGAACACCTCAAGACTCAAATCACAAGCAAAGCTAAAATTATTCCATCTAAAATAGAAAGTCATTGCACCTCAAGAGGTCCAACTCGATGGAGATCATATGTGGAAGGCTGGACTGCGAGCACAATATCTTCGAAAGCGAACTCAAGTGCTATTGTTAGTCGTCCTGATGTTAATGACAAGCTTGTCCGTAGGGGACAAGACTTGAACTTGGGAAATGGGGTTTAGTGATGGCACTTTTATAGTGCACTCGACCGGGAACATGATCGTCTCGGTAATATATTCTTTAACAAGGATAAAAATATGATATTTATGCACAGTTTCAGCCTCTAACTCAGTACAGGACATTTGGGATCAAGCTATTCATCTGCTTGCATCCATCATGCGATTACAGGAGTAAATCGCCTGTTACTCCTGGAGAATGACATGAACGTATAAAGAAGCAGCTGATCATTAGGAACAGTTCTCTATGCTCTTGTAGCAGATGTCTATATGGATTTTGATCTCATCTAGAATGCAGAACGATTATCGAAACAGGCAATTAACAACTTCCAAGAGAAAAGGGCAAGTCTGGAATTTAAGTGCACGCAGAAGTTCATCAATTGAAGAAATCTGGTAGAAACAAAGGTTCCGCTACAGAAACTAGATCTTTGTCCTTTGAAAATCAGTTGTCCTTTCCTGAGTCAGAATTTTCAGCATCTACTAGTGAGAGCTCTAGTTATATAAGCTCATGGTGTCTGGTAAAGCGTAAGGAGCAACATCTCCATGATAAATCATCTTGAAGAAATGACATGTTAGTATTTAAACCTCGCTACGCTACTTAAGAGTGAATATTTCACAATGCCGCTTTTGAGCATAGACCAGAATCGTAAATAGGTTCTAATATTTCATTTATCAGAACGAGGCTTTATGGTATTTGATTCTTCGAATGTGACCACTTCATGTTCCTGATACTCTAGGCTCATCACAAGCCAGTGTACAATATATAAAACTCCGGAGGTGGTAGCAAATGCATGCAAGTCGGCGACCGATCACACACTAACCGTGTCAACGAATGTGACTGAACAAATCAGCGATGGGAGGCGATCACCTTATCTGAAGACAGAGAACAATCCATCTACATCATTCATAACAGTTTGAAGCATCCAGCACTCATGGCCCTCATTGACGACAGTAACTGCTGGCTCTAGCTGTGATGATTTAGCCTGACAGCTAGTACTGAGACTGCCGATTGCCGCGTGCAAGTGATGCAGAGAGTTATTAAAGACATATTGGCAGGATCTAGTCAAGACCACGCTGTAAATCTGTAAGCATCACCTGTGTTCTCGTGAAACTATAAAGATGTTCACTAATTACCTTGTTCAAAGAATGTAGCTCCTCTACGTGATTTTGATTTTGGATTTCATTCAAAAAACCTGTCATGGCCACAACAGAAGTGATGCATGTATTATGAAATAAATTTGAAAAGAAAGGTCAGAGAGAGCATTGAGAATGACATGCATGAGGCTCCTGTGAATTATATTTGTTATCTTTCTACCTTCAACACAATGAGGTCGGATATAGAGTGCCACAGCTGAATAGCCTTTTACCCAGCGGAAGAAATTTAATAATCTTACTGGCAAAGATCATGCTATACATTACAAAAATATTTTGATCAAGTTGATTTGTTTTTCTTCGTGATATATACAATCTACTGAGTTCAGACTTTTACACATATGTTTTTTCCTTATAACTAAAGTGGTGAAATTTCTGGTTGAAAATTGAAACTACGATTTGTGTAAAGAAATTATAATGGAATAAAATGAAAATTATTGCTACATTTTTAATAATATAAAAATACTATTTAAAGTCTTAAATTACCCAATAAAAGATGCTTGAATGAACCAAATTATTTATAAAAGCGAAAATTTAAAAACAGATCTTTCAAATATTTATGGTTTATTACATAGAAAAGATAGTAGAATGCTCTCAGAACCACGCTATCAGTCTATGCTTTGACAAAAACTCATCAACGGATAAAGTATAAGGTCAACGGTATACGGAGCATCCAGTAGCAAGTATGCCCTGACTTCACAGCATTTACATCAAAGCATGCAAGTACAGCGATAGAGGAGGCTACATGCTGTGTTGATGATAGCATCTTCAGATTTTCAAGACTCCCCAAGATTTTCTCACGTGTACATTGAAATTTACCCATTATGGAAGGATCACTGAAGCTACATGCTCTCGTCTTTACGCACTCATGATCATGCGACACTGATTCGAAATATAAACATTATTTTTCCATATATTGAACATCAGTCCACAGTCCACAGATTGTGGACTGTGGACTGATGTTCTTCATTTATATACGCAGATCATGGCAACACTTGTTAATCAAAGGGGAGAACCATGAATAGAGGATCAGCAGCACTTGAACAGAACAAATGTAGGCACGTGCAACAGTTCCAGAATTGGACGAATGTTAAATGTTTCCTGCTTTAAGTATTTTCTATCTCTACAGACTCCAAGATTGACAGCTGAAAACTCTCTGTACCCTCAATGTTCCTTGACAACATCAAGAATAACCGACCACAAATCATTCTCCTACAATGCTGATCACGTTTTGCTTCGTTGGTCTGTTAATTCAAGAGCCCCCAAGTCTAGGTCTACCAATCAGCATAGCTGGAAATATTGAATGGTCAGTTTTCAAATAGTTACTTTTACCGAACTCGTGAATGGTTAATCTGCAGAAGAATTAAGCGATTTTATATTGATGCTCCCTCTACAGACGGATCTAATAATCGTTTGGTGCTAACTGCTGAGATAACAGTATAGAGACACGTAAGATTCATGAACATCTAATGAGACTCAGTACCTTCTACGCATGGTAGAATTGAACAACGAGTGATGATATTGCATGTCCTGATATTTTGAAAAAATTACGGGAAAGGTGTTGCGATGAAGCAAAACTAAGTTTTCAGACGCGAGATGTCTGACGTCTGATGACCATCTTTATGTATTGCCAGAAATCGACATGAAATCATAGCTACCTACGAGGGTAACATGGTGTTGTCAAGAGATTGTAAACCAACAACAAGCCGCGGAGACTACAATTTAACTTTTTTCGTATAGCTACAGGGCCGGCTAGGACCAGCCAGATTAAACCATCTTTCAGCCTGGAGTCACTAGCTCTTAAGGACACTTCACCCTCATGCGTTGCTCACGTTGGAAGTAGACAAGTTCAATATCCAGATTAAGGTTCTAGACCGGGCTCGATTTTCTTGAAGATAAATGTCTGTTGTAGTCATCATCTTGAAACCTCAAACTTATTCGACTCTGTCGCTAACTCTTGTTTCAGTTAATGACTTCCACTGAGACCTAAAGCATACTCGTGGAATGCATAATACTGCAGGAATATTTCTCACAGAAAGAGATATGTCAGTGCATTTTTATAGCACAAGTCCAGATCGGCTTCTCGCGCGCACATACTGCTAGAAGAAAAAAAAATCACACTGCCTGTGCACAAGCCTAGGCAAGAGCATATTCTTGGATTTTGATTTTCTGTCAACGTCAATAATGTACAAGCTTCTTATGACCAGCAGTGATAGTGATTATTTGCCGTTGGAACGACTCAACTACTTTAGGTCCCGCTGTTTCTTCGATCGGATTACCTCTGCGACTGTGAGATGGATGTAAAGTCCCTGCATAATCTACACTTTGAGAACAGCACGACTTAGACGATGTGCAGCATCGGGCTTTTCAGCAAGCTCAGCCGAACATCTCGACCTACAATCCATGACTAGCCACAGTACTGATTTAGCAGTCATTTTCCTTGAAGTTTAGAAAATGACGAGTAAAACTGTGTCTGAAGGTACAATGACAATTTTCCTGCCTTCTGCATTATGTATGAATGTGGATTCATATGCCCTTGACTTCAATCAATCAGGTCTTGTCCCGATCGTGATCTCATCATGTCCAAAGTTCCCGTGTCAGAAAGTGAATTACTCTGCCGTTCCAAAACTCTCTCCAATTCGGAGTGTCAAGATTCGGACCGCAGATTTGAAGAGTACAGACAAAAATTATAACTCACAACATTTTGAGTTCAGTCACTGCTCTTTGCAACCAAATCACATCTCGTGACTTTCGGAAGAAATTATTCCTCTATGTTATTACAATACTTCTGTTTCTGTTTAGGCTGCACATTTACTTAGGAAAGCAAATTCTTCGATTGTGGTGTTCAAGCGGAACTCCCCAAACTTTATGTCTGGGAATCCAGTCTGTCTACATCATACATTGACTCTCTCTACAAATGTACACTGACTGGGTTCAATTGTATACTAACCAGTAGCAATGTATCATACTATGCTTCTTCGCAGATCTGGAGAACGTTATCCATTATATTTACTTCACAACCCGCCACATAAAGGCAACCTGATTACCAGATAGTGATATATTAAAATTAGCTAACTAGCCGATTATGGAAAGTTTGACATTAATTCCACAATAAGAAAGCGTGAAACAAAACAGTTTTGCTCCTCTGGTGTTCCACATTTATAATTTTACGTCAAAGCCACCAGAGAGATGAGAACTGCTTGAAGAATAGATACTATGCACTTCATTGCCTCATTTCTGTCAAAGATCTTATCGCTTAATGACCGGATCATGTCTTTTCTTTAAAACGTTTACGTCCATGAAGATCCAGTAAGAGACTATGCAATCTGTAGACAACATGAAACAATGCGCAAATTTGATAAAGCATGCAACTTTATATTCGTTCTGGCATGATCATGAATAAGTAATTACTACAGTATTGGTAAGGGATCCCACAACAGTATAGTGAAAAATTAAACACGTGCGTAAGGATTGTGGCGTGTAGGCCACCGACAGGAAAACCCAGATAAGAGACTTTAACATTTGTGTCGGCGCAGTCTATTATAATTAGCATTTATGACTGAACGTTAAGTCACATTGTTTTCCTGTAACAATTGATGACGTCCATGTTAATGTTTTTCCCCACCAGTGACATGTTCTCCGTTGTTTCGTGTTTGTTCGTGCCTCACTTGAGGTATGTCTTCAAAACCAGTAGCAATCTGATGTTTTTCTAACAGTTTGGTATAGGTTTCACGTGTGTTTTGATTCTAGTATGAACTTATCGTAGCATAAGATAGATTTATAATCAAAAAAGCATTTATTTAACTAAAATCTGTTGGCTCCTTTAGGTTTAGTTTGTGATGAGAATTATAGCATGCTAATTAGTATGTACAGAGATTAATCAGAAAATTCTGTAAACCGTGATTGCTTCAAGATCCGTGATAAATAACAGTGCGAGGGAGAAGAAAACAGAACGTTGACCATTGTCCAAACTCTTGTTAAACTTTTACTATTAACGTGTACTGAAACAATCTGGAGTTTTCAGATTGTAATCTGGTTTTCTGCATATTCAATTGGCGGCTTGACAGCGAAGTAAGTTTTTCTTTGGTGTTTTTCAATACTCAGAAACATGTCAATCGGATTAGAAAGTATCATTTCTGAAAAGTCGTTAAATTGCAATAACCCCAAGAACTTATTCAAAATGTTTGAAGCTTAGTTCTTATTTATATTTAAAATTCAAATCCTCTTCGTTTGGATAAATTCTGCAGTTTTTTTTGGGTGTACTTGTCAGAAGAATGCTACTTAAAATCCTACAGCAAAGTTTAATACTGTATGTATCCTCACTTATTTTAATCATAGAATCATTATAGTGGTAAGGAAAGCATTTCAACACACTCGATTTATATACAGCTGTAATAAAAAATTCCACTTCCTACACTTGGAAAAGTTGAATAATCGAATATATTATGCAACTATTGGAAATTAGAAAAAATAGACACGATTCTTGTATTCAGATTTTATTTCATTGATTTCAAAAGCATCGTAGATTCTATACTAGCAGAAAATAATTATCCTGCAAGAAGTTAGCTTTACCTAATGTGTGGAAACTATGACTTCTCTAGATGTATAAAATATGAATTGGACTTTTCTTTCTACTTAGTGAAATTATGAAATTTTAGAACTTTTTTGGGATCGTCTGTATGTCGAGTGAAGGTTACATGATTTCTGAGTATTCAGTCTGAGTATTCAGTCTTAACGTTACTTCTCGATTCCATCTTATTTATCATCACGGCTCTCTAAAATTGCAAGCTTTCCCTTGTATGATATACGATGTTGAATCTTGGATTCAAATTATACAGCCTTCACTACGTATTATAACACAGTTCAAGAAAATAATCATCAGGTTGGACCGATGCACCAAGTGGTTTACTGGGAATCAATAGTTTAGGGTTTGATTCCACCATCTTTTCCTATCGGGCTGTATCATTTATATACCTTCATATCCTGGAAAAGAATTATTGTTTCTCGTGAAAATATAATATCAATGCTTACTTCCATAATCTTCCCATGGCTACGAAGTCTATGCTCGGTTTAATCAATGCACAAGTGAGCATTTATCACCTTTGATAATTCAAAAATGTCTTTTTTCATATAGGCAATAATACTGCGAGAATAATGGTGAGAAATGTAGGTGTTCATAACTAAAATGAGTTTAGAGAGGAGTTTATTGAGAGATATATGATCTTTTGTAGTTGGTTGATACTCTGGTGTAGAATTTCTGTTCTAATCGCTTCATCGTATAGCATCCAGAAAAAAACAGGAAGAAATGATGTAGTAACCCTGATTTGAAATCTGGAGAACAAGCAAGTCGATCTCTAGATTGACCGCCTTCTGAGTGTAGTAAATCTTCTAAACGTAGTCGATTTCATCCTACGTGCTCGTGCATAAATCGTGTGGCTCCTTGTGTAACGAAATGATAGCTGATGATGGTTCCGTGAACACCACTTATCACCACAGTTCAAAACTGGATATGACAATGTATCTTTTCTTCTGCGGTTAGAAGGAAGAAAGTTGATGCGTGTTGGTATTACAGCTCAAGGATGTAAGTTTCAATTGCAAAATATTGCCTTTGAATGCAACAGTATATCTTTCAGCATAGTATCCCGGAGCAAACATGGTTGATGTTTATATTTTGTAGAAATACATAGACATTGATTTAATTGAAAAAATTTAACAAATTATTGGATGTAAATTTTAGATTGTTAATCTGTAACGAATATTTAAATAAAAAGATATTACCTGTATTCAAAAAAATTTATGTTAACTGTACAATTATTATTTTGGGGATACAGATTCTCATTTGGTAAAATGAAAAAATAAATATCTGGAAGAATTTGAAAACAATAACTGAGCAGACAGTAACATAAAATAGTCATCACTGATGACTCATCAGTGTCAAAGTATTGTTCCCTAAGTCACATGGACTTTGATTTTAGACGGCTGAAGACTGGAGTTGCTGGCACCCATAAAATCCTCATCTTTGACCTGTTGGCTACACAGGTTCACGGGATCACAAAAAGCTCGTAGACAGGAGCTGCTTGTTCCCGAAATAAGAACATCGGTCGCAGTACAAAAGATGGGTGAACCTATCCGCTCTTTCGCGATTCGATTTCGTTAGCTTACAAATTTGTTAGGTGCTCGTCTTGACTTGGAATTTTGATGGCAATTTTGTCATTTCTGTTTATATGCGTCATTTGCCCGAAGCAACCTCCATGCTAGATGTTGAGGATGAATCTTGCCTGAATGATTCTTCAAGTTTACATCAAGTCGAGTCTTTATATTTCAGCTGACGGCGATCTTCTATTATCGGCTTCGATTTAGAGCATACATTTCCTTGTACCTGAAAGGTTTACTTAAAGTGATATCACCTGATGATTTTAAGAGTCAGGAACTGTCTTAGTGCAACATCATTACATTTAAGGACAAAATAAGATATTACATGCTTGTTTGAAGATATTCATCTGGAGTCAATTCACGTTCAGTAGTGGAGTGGCATGCTAGAATGATCAAATTGAGCAACGTCTGCAGACTCGAACAAAATTATACAATTAATTTTTGTAAATTGTTGCTAAACTTTAATTGCATGGTTCAGTTCACCAATTAAATTCTGGTACTTTAGAGGATAAGTGATCCTTTACTCGGTGCTTTATCTTACATCTAATGCAGAAATATCGCAAAGAATCTCTTCCTTGAACTAAAGCGTTAGTGCACGAATGACAAAACTTTCAATTGTAGAAGCTAACCTTTCTATCTCAGATTAAGACCACCGAATAAGAATTGCGTAAGCAGAGAAATAGGTTTTTTCTACTACCACTGTTCTCGTGAATGTCTATTTAACCTGTTTCCAGAAACCTTGTTCATCCAGTAGATCGAATCCATTCATCCATCCGCCAAACAATCAACTGCTATCCCTCATGAGAAATTGGACGTGCATGCACGCGTTCTCCATGATTTGGGGCGAATCTTAGAGGTCGGTTCGTGGACAGTAAATTCTAGAGACGTCCGCTTGATGTCTCAACGCAGATGAACATATCGACCCCACCAAAACATCTGGTGAGCTCAACCCTGGAACTGTACACACATGTCACTCAATTGAACCTTCCTAAATTAAAAAACTAAGTGGCGAAATTTTGTCGAGCTACGTGCCGATTGCACTATAAATGTCGCATCTTCAGACTCCATCTCCCAAGTTCAAGTTTTGTCCGTACGGACAAGCTTATGATTGTGATCAGGGCCGGCAACGGTCCTTGGTTACTTCAATTGCGCTTTACGCCAGATATACTTTGAATGCTCGACAACCTTCTAGGCAGACTATCAGTTCGAAATTGGTTGCTGGCCTTCTCATTCCAATCGACTTCAACCTTATGAGGTACCATCCCTTTAATAGTATGGATCTCTTCTTTTGGTCTTTGATTTTGTGGTTACAGGTTTTCTGAACCAGTCAATCTGAATCGGTTTTCAAAACAACACAGACATCTGCATTACCCCTCACATTCGGCAGGATTGCCAAACAGATTGCTATGCTCTTCACATAGGCAGGGATCTTGGCCTCATATTTGTTTTGTCAAGCCTCTTTAGTTAAAACGAAATCAACAGGTCTGCTTAAGAAGACGTACAAGAGATCTCAATAGAAACTTAGACTCGTTAACGATCCACTTCCTCGCATGTACAGGCACATACACACTATGGCCTCTGGAATGAGCCCTTCAGGGTCAAGGGTCAGAATAACAGAATGGATTCCACAATCCTTGCTGCATGGGCGACAAGGCTCGGGAAGAAACAGTGTTGTGAAGACACATCGACAGCTCAAGTGGGCCGTTTACATCTGCGCCTTTGTGCTCTGCTTGCAAGCCCTTCTAGGAACGGTCGACGCAGATCCAGTACTTGCGTCCAGTCTCGGCTTCTGCAAAAACGTGACAGTGCTCAAGGGAGCTCCACTGCATTGCTGCCTCCCTGCACCCAAGAGAACTCCGATCAGATTCAGATTTCCGCGTATACCTCGTACTCTCCTCGGTCGGCCGATTCTCAGGGAGAGGAAGCCCGCGCACATTGTGCAGAGGGACCCCGACTATGTCAGGAAGTACAATCTAGCTTACGCTAGAATGAAGGCGCTCCCGGACACCGATCCCAGAAGTTTCCTCAATCAGTGGAGGGTCCACTGTTCCTTCTGTAACGAGGCCTTCAAGCAGCGAAAGGCTCCAGGCCCTCTGGGTCCAGAGACCGGCGTTCCGCTGCAGGTTCACTACAGCTGGACGTTTCTTCCGTGGCATCGGATCTATCTGTACTACCACGAGAGAATTCTCGCCAGTTTGATCAATGATCCCACCTTCGCCCTCCCCTTCTGGAACTGGGACAACCAGTTGGACCAGGACGCAGCTATGATGCCGGCCATGTTCTTTCCCAACTTCGGCGTTCAAAACTCTGCCGTCTTCGACCAGTTCAGAAATCCCAACCACTTGCCTCCCAAGATCTTGTATCTGGGATACAACTCCAAGCTCGAAGCAGAGGGCCAACAGAATCTGACCGACAAGCAAATCAGATACGAGAATTTGTGCGTCATGTACAACCAGGTGACCACGAAAATCAGCGCTCGAGATTTTCTCGGAGGTCCTTACGTTGTCGGGACTGATAACTCTGCGGCGACTGTCAACGTCAGCGCGGGTGAAGTTCCCGGAGAGTCTGGTGGGATGGAATCTGTCCACAATGTGGCTCACGAGTGGACCGGGCTCATCAATGACCCTGAACATCCCGACAACGAGGACATGGGCAATTTCATCTACGCCGCCCGGGATCCCATCTTCTACTCTCATCACTCGAACGTCGATCGTCTGTGGGACGTGTGGAAAACCATCCCCGACAAGGTCACGAGATCCGGTAACAGGAAGAGAATGGACTATACGTCCAGGGATTTTCTCGACAGCGAGTTCACTTTCTTCGACGAGAATCAGGACATGGTGATCGTCAAGATCAGGGACAGCCTTGATAGCTCCAAGCTCGGGTACAAGTTCACTGACGTGAGTGAATCTGACAACATGTGGATATACTATGAGCCCATGCCTGCGCAGGAGTCCTCCAGCAATTCCAGTGAGTATCCTGCAGCGGCTCCATCCGGATACAACTACATCGGCACGGATCCTGTTAGCTTTAGACTGGATCGTCGAGCTCCAACGAGCGAAGATGCTCGAGAGAAGGGAGTGAAGAATGTGGATCAGTTGCAGGAGGACGTGGTTCTGGAGAGGGTGAAGATCCCACATTTACAATACGCCAGATTTGACGTGTTCATCAATTATCCGGCAGCTAACAGGCAGACGCGTTTGTACATGTCGGAGTACGTGGGTACTTTCACGCATTTGCCGAGCGGCATGGTGGACATGAGCAGATCTGTGTCTGAATCGTCAAGCGAATCGGAGGACAATTTCCGGATTGTGACTATCCGGTACTCCGTCAATGCGGCGCTGAAACGACTGGGCATCACAGATTACAACGCGGACATCGTAGTGACCATAGTCTCTAAGGGCGCGAGGAACAGCAGCCCGAAGACCGGATTTACGTTCTCCAACCTCATTCAAGACTTCCAGTAACTGTGAAGAGCAGCCGCGTTCGAGTTTTACCCTGTGGTCAGAGGTGGCCAAATAGTTTCTACAACATTCTTTCTTCACAATTGAACGAATTTAATTAGTTTACACCTGTAAGATTGAACTCAGAAGCATCTCATGCTTAGGATTTAACTCCATAGTCTTTCCAAGTTATTACTTGGAGGGAACAAACTGTCACCCAGAACGTCCCACAATTGAACCCAATCGGCATACTCAGTGACATCTTCGCAATTGGATTAGGTTAGACTATTCTGACTGAAGAAACATACATTTTTGCATATTGAGCAATAAATATTGCGGGGATTATCACACTCCAGTGTTCAAGTATCTGCCTCATTGAATGTCGTTCTATCATTGGGACGAAGAATCATGAAGATAATATATTTTCTCAAAGTAATATGCTATTATTAGGATTTCAAGTTAAGGGAGCGGACGCTGGATTCCTGACTTATGCTGAAGTGATTCGTGTTTAAAATAGAGTTCTGGACTAGGTATTTAGAAATCAGTTTTTTTTCTTACGGGAACCAGGTTTTTCAGGTTGTCGATATTTAACGTTACAAAGGAATGATAGGAGTGTTTTACGATATATAGGAGAGTTTTTCTGTCCGTTTGTATGAAATCATTAAAGATTTCCATAACATGTGAAAATTCACATTACACATATTATAACACATGTAATTGACAAGAGATAAAATATGTATAACACCAGCTATGTGTTTAGTTCACAGGTATTAGTATGAAAGTTATGAGTGTAAAATAAAACTAGTGGTACGAAAAAAAACTAAACACATGATACATATCTAACTGTAAAATCAGCTTGATTCCCAACGGCATTGACATTATTTCCACTTCCCATTGACCTCTAGTTAGTCTCTTGCATGCTATCTTCATCTCGTGACGGTAAATCTATATCAGGTGCCACTAGCAGGGGGTAAAATTTTATCTCACAAAGATATTTTACATAGCAAGAGAGTCAAAATTTTGTGATTCATGTCAAATGATAGTAGAACTACCTTGAAATGCCACCAATTATACTTGCAGTAAGAGGAATTTCAAACATTAGACAAGTTATCATCTTTAACAAGAATCACATATAAACCATCCAACTTTTCATCTATTTCAAACTTGATCACACTACTACATTACATCATCCAACATTTCCAATACCAAAACTTTCACATATACACAAAACCGTGCCACTTGGAGTAATATCCAAGAGCTATCATCAACATTGCAAATGCAACGTTTGACGTGCATTTGCAATGTTGATATTAACAGAGTTGAAGGTTATCCACTTAGTACCTAAAAGTATAAAAAAGTGAGGAAGATGTTTTTTGCGAACAATTTTAATCAAAGATAATTTAAATCTTCACAAAAGTTTAGAATCTTGTACATACACTTATTTTTCTAGTTTTAATCATATTGGAAAAAGAAAAATTTCCAAAAACTATCGGTTTTCCAAAAAACTTTTAAATAGTCTCTATATGGGTCATTCTCTTACATGGTATTTCTGCAGTTGATAATGATTTTCGAATGATGTTTTATAATGTATTTCATTTCAAACTTGGATGTTTGTTTCAAGAACTAAATTTTTTCGGTTGTAAGATCGAGCAAACATGAAAAATATCAGGGTAAAAATATGAAAATGTTCCATCAATATACAATACAAAATACTTTCGTCTCAATCAGTTAATACAAAACCATAAAGCATAGAACAACATGATATAATTTTTTGGTAAGAAAAAAGTGGAGACAGAAAGCATGTTTTTGAATGAACTTTTTAAAATCTATTTACAAAGTTATCTTGTAGGCTACGATAACACCCAATTAGCTTCACTAATTCAGATCCAATGTAAAATAGAAAGATTCCACGAGCACTATCATATAATAATAATAATCGCTAACTATATAGGTGATTTAATTATTCTAGCAACTTAACTAGATTGAACCAAAAAAGTCCAAGAGAAGTTATTTGAACTTTTGGAACGTTTAAACCATCAAAATAGACTATAATCTTTGTAAGTTTTTATACGAAAAATTATCGGAATGGTCCATATGGACAGACTTTAAAAAAGATAGCATAACAATCCAGATTAGGTCATAATCTTTATTGATGTAATACACATTGAATTCACATTTCAGTAAACATAACTTGGTTCAGGTACCGAAAAGCCACTCACTCACATATCTTATGCTATTGTAGGCTTCTAACTAAGTGTGAGAAAATTAGACAATTTCACTGCAGAATAGTTTTGTGTTTAGAGTAGTCTTTTGAACTCTGGTTTAAGGTCAGTGTGCCCTGGACTATCCTGGACCTGCGATCAGGCTTCGAGAAGTTTATGATCGTGTTTTGTTTTCAACTTCGATCGTAGAAATAGAAACCTGTGGATCTGATAGGTAGTCAGGGCATGTGACTGAAGCTGATGCAAGAGGAGGAGACTCTCACCGAGCATGCTGGAGTGTTGTTTTGAGCTGGACTTCTTCCGCCTGTTAGAAGTAGGTCGCCTCGAGTTGTTGTAATGAACAATGTTGTAAATGATACATCCGGATTCTAATCTATCGAAATGTTCTCACGCATTGGCTGGAATATTTATTGATGCGTTTTTGTCATTCATTTCTGGCACTTCAGTTTGAGAAATTGGTATAGAGAGGTTTGATCATTTCTCTCCACCCGAGAAACATGCTTGGTTTATAAAATTTCAAATAAACAGATGTGCATTCTGATAGCAATCACAGTAACCAGTCCTGTCTTGTTTTACAAGCTGCGTGGAGAACTTGATCTTGCACTCTGTAGCTGCAAATAAAATCTCAGCCAGAGTTCCCAGCTGAATGTGTCACATTTACAAATTCTGAGTTGATCTGTCTTGCCCTGTAACAGAAGTTAAAGGCTTCAAACTCCCGTTTGACTTCAGTCACATCTTTCCAACAAATTTTATTCTTGAACATTTATATTTCTCACTTCAGTTCTCTGTACACTCTCTGTACATTTTTATGCAGCATGTTTTTTACGATACATAATTTTATTGTTGTCTTCTCCTCCCACAAATCAGAGTGGCGCAGCGGAAGCGTGGTGGGCCCATAACCCACAGGTCCGAGGATCGAAACCTCGCTCTGATAATTCAGCGCACAAGCTTCCCTACTTTTATTTCGCCGAGAGTTCTCTTCGCTACGGATTCTCAAAGCTTAACATGCAGACTATGTTTTGCTTTACCACGTAGGCAAATGATAGTGCAAGGATTAAAGCATAAAGGATGAGCCGACCCCATCAAGTTGCGACAAGGACTATACTCAAGTCTCAACACAATAACGCACTGCAGAATAGACAGAAAATTATAAATCACACTAATATTTTTATAAACATAGCTTGTGGATCAACAGGATTTCAAGCAAAAAGAAGTGCTGTAACGAATTAGCTTGAATATACATGTGCACAAAAGCGCATGACTGTGGGAACTTCCCAGTCTGTAGGACAGAAGGGCTTGTCACAATATGTCCAGTGTCTTCAGCTATGTATTGTACTGTCCATTTAACGCCGCATTCAGTCAGCAACTGGTGGTAATAAACTGTCCTGGCACACACACTCCTGGCTTGGCAGCCTCCAGAGTCGGGGGCTCGTTGTAAGGTCTATGCGATTTAAGGGCTCCAACTGTTGCTATGTCTTGATTGAAGGCAATAGCAGCTGCACGCTCAGGTAATTGCAAAACCGCTCCAGCAGAGTCCTGAGGAAGAAGGAATAGTTACGAGCCGATGATAAAAAATATGTAATCCTGTTGTTGGACACAATGCAGTATATGTGGACGTGGATAATGAAAATTACAAAAACTGAAAACTGAAATTGGAAACTACTACTGTTCTTTACGTATCATAATAAAAATTGGAGAAAGTTGGAATAGCAACATATCATACAATAGAAGGAGATTTACCAGAGTGCCAGGATTTTGGCTATTCAGAGCAGAAAGGTAGAAAGCTGTTTCTGTACCAACATTCAACTCAAAATGTAACATTCCGCGAGGAAACACGATGAGATCTCCTGGGTACAGAATATGAATATGAGCTTGTCCTGCAGTCCAATCGTCGAAAAACAAAATGGTAGGAATTAGACCGCCGTTTTCTTCAAATGTATATAAGTCACACTCGAAGGGAAAGTGCAATGATGATATGCATGAGCTTCATAACATCTCAACCTTTGGTATCAACGAAACCAGCCTGGAGCGGACCACCGCTTATCAATGAAAGGAGCTCCGTAGCACGTGGGTGGGTGTGCGGTAAGTTCTCTCCACATGGAACCATTTTGAACTGAACAACGGTGAGACCCTGCGACCTGCAAAAGCACGAAAGAGAAAAGAAAAGTTTATGTTAAGCTAACCATGTACTGTCCACTTTGAATAATATGCACGATCATGTGGATTACAAACAGCAGGGAAAAAACTTTGCTTTATGAAGTGACGTACGTAAGGCCTGGGAATTTTCCGATGTCAAGAGCTGCTCGAACGCCTCCAGATCCAGTAGTTACATCTCCATTGACAAAGATGTTGCGGAATACTGGTGTGGTTGCGTTTGCTGAGAAGTCGACCAGAGGATCGGGATCGGCAGCTTCAACTCTCTCCACCATCACTAGGCATGTGCTGTACATGAATGCAATCATTTTCATGCCGTGTACCATCCTGGACTTGCGATCAGCCCTCGAGAAGTTCATGATGGCTTCCTGTTTTCAACTTCAATGATCAAATTAGAGATCTGTGGATCAAATTGGTAGTAAGTACCTGTGACGAAAAGTGATACAGGAGGAGGAACTTCTCACTGAGGCTGATGGAGTTTCATTTTAGCCGGACTTTATACATCTGGCTGAGGTGTGTCAACTGGAATTCAATACTTAGCAATGTCATAAATCTGGATTCTAAAATTCTGAGATGCTCTCACGATTAGCTTGTGAACTGCAGCGTTGTTATATTTCATCTCTGGGTAACGCTACATCTTTAAACATGATCCAATCCAGAACTGTTGATATCACTTTTCTATGAGAATTGAGAAGGTTTCATCTGTTCTTCTGTATATGAGGTCTTCTTCGGAACAATAAAAAGAAAGTAGGGTGAGTATGGTCCTTGCCTTCGAATCAGATGATCATGTGGAGCCACACCCTGCAGTCTATTTTATATGCTCCACCTTCCTTCACATTCGGCCTTAACAATATGTTCATCGCTCATGAGCCTGACGCGTTCTGATTATCTCCTTTGATAAATATGAAGGCTGTGCATGTGAAGAGGTACATTACATGCCTGGGTTTCGCTACATTATAAGCTTCATACATTAATTCTGTACTAGAAAGTGGGCATTGTGGTCAAACATATCGAAGGACATGTATTTTCAACTTTATTCCCGGAAAGAATGAGTTTACTGTGAAGGATTCAATGTTTTCATATAAGAGGCATGTAATACTGCTCTTACCGAACAACACTTGCGTGTACTTGTGATTTCGCATATACAAGTCAAAGATAAGACCATGCATTTGTAAACGTGTGAAAACCTTCATTTTTGACTCAATACTCAGAATATGGACAACCTTTTAAAATATCATATATTATTGATAGGAACAGCGCTGCATCAATTAATTTCTAAGCATGGAGCGTTACGCTGAAATGAATTATTTTAATAGATTGGAATCCGGATATATCATTTACAACACTGCTCAGTAATGAACTCGAGGCGACACACTTCAAACAGGTGTAAGAATTCCAGCTGAAAACAACACTACAGCATGCTCGTAAGATCTTCCTCTTCTTCCATCAGTTTCAGTCACAGGCCCTGACTACCTATCAGATCCACAGTTTTCTATTTCTACGATAGAAGTTGAAAACAAACCACGATCATAAACGTTTCGAAGCCTGATCGCAAGTCCAGGATAGTACAGGGCATGGTCATGCTTGTACTCAAGCACAGCTTATGGCTAGTGCTGGAAGAGAGAGTTGGAGCTGCCGATCCCGATTCTCTGGTAGATTTTTCGACAAACGCAACCAAATCAGTATTCCGCAACATTTTGTCAATGGAGATGTAACTACTGGATCTGGATGTATTCGAGCAGGTCTTGACATCGAAAAATTCCCAGGCCTCACGTATGTCATTTCAAGCAACACATTCCTTTCTTGCTATTCTATAAATTTAATGCACAGGGATTATGTCCAGCGGAAAGTCTGAAGTTCAGAATTTTTATCAGAATTTTCTTTTCTCTCTTGGGCATTTAGAATTTGCATGTCGGAGGGTCTCACCGTTCTTCACTTCAAAATGGTTCTATGTGGAAAGAACATAACACACACCCACACCTGCGTGCTACGGAGCTCTTTTCGTTGATCAGTGGTGGTCCACTCCAGGCTGGTTTCGTTGACACCAAAGGTTGTCATGATTTTAGCTTCATGCACAACATCAATAGATCTTGCCTGCGACTTAGACACAGACGAAGAAAAGGGATGAAAATTCATCTCCTCACTTCTTTTTCTTTCTTCGAAAACTGGACTGCAGGAAAATCTCGATTCCACATTTTGTACCCAGGAGTTCTCATCGTCTTTCCTCGTGGATTGTTACGTTTTGAATTTTGGTACAGAGACAACTTTCTACCTGTCTGCTCTGCATAGCCAGAATCCCGGAACTTTAGTAAGACTCCTTCTATTCTATCTAATCTTGCTTAGCCAGGTCTCTTCAATTTCTATTGTGATCTGAGGAATGCAGTAAAAATCATGGGATGGGATAGATGTAGTTTCCAAGCATATTATATTGTGGCCCAGAATACAATTTCACGCTCTTAGCAATGGTGTGTGACAACTTGTTCTTACCTTAGGATTCTTCTGGAGCGCTTCTGCAATTACCTCAGCGTGCAACTGCTATAGCTTTCATCACTTCGAGCTGTAAAATCACGGAGACCCTACAACGACCCCCAAATTCTCGAGGCTGCCAAGCCAGGAGTGTGTGAGCCCGGCCAGTTTATTACCACAAAAATGTTGTGTGTATAGAGTACGATACATAGCTGAAGAAACTGGACATATCGTGGACGAGCCCTTTTGTGCTATAGGACTTGATGTTCCAATATTCCTCGCCCTTATTCATACGCGTATATGTGTCCACTAGTCACCATCATTTCAATAAGCCTGACATGTTGCAAAACCGTAATTATACTCAAAGGTAAAAAGTGAAGCAACAAAATTTCTTCATGTCCACTATGTAGTGTGTTTCACCACTGAGGCTTGGGCTACATTGTATTCAAGGGCATCAGCCGGAAGCTGTTTTTTTTCTTTCAAGCTCATAATTACAGTATCCTGTGCTGCAACTTGCTGAGCTCAGCAAATATCTTAACATTTGTAAAACCAAATCCTGAATTCTCAATACAGGATGTAGTTTTATGTATCAGATCGTATGTACTGCGCGGCAAGTAAGTCACTCTTAGGTGTATTAATTGCAACGTCTTCAAGTACGATCGGATAGGCCCATCGGCCCCGTTCATCTGATAAAACAGGATTGTCAAAGAAAATGTGAGTTCACAAATCTTCCACATAACTCCCATAAACTAACGTGGCGTTGTATTAGCGTCACGGATAGTTCGACGTTTAGAATTCTGAAGCCTGAGGTTTGAGATCAAAAGCTTTGTCCGGTTGAAACTAGAATAAGTAAGCTCATCTTCACGTTCGAATATGCTTGGCTGGTTTACACGCTCACATGGAGGAGGTCTTGTGCTGGTCCTGCCATTTAACTTTCTGTTCTCACCGAATATCACAAAATTTGTAAAAGCACATCCCGAATTATGCGTATAACCTGAACATAAACTACGGCAAAAGTATACAATTCGTAGGTACATTCATGGCAACTCCTTCATCGATCGAAAAGGCCCGACGTGGGATTACAGATTAAAGTTCACCAATGCACTCAAAGAACTCTCAGCAACGAACTTTGCGTTTTACCAAATGTCAGTCCTGATAGCTGGAATGTTAGAATTCTGAGTCGTGAGTTTCAGAACCATAAGCTTTGTCTACCTGAAAATAACTCAAGACGGCTGGTCTTCAGGTTCCAATACGCTCGACTGATCTGTATACAATGATCAAAATCTGCATGACAATGAATAATATAGTACTGAATTGAGAGAAAAATTATGGTTGAAGAGGCGTGCCTGCAGCTGTGAGAAATGTGTGAATTTGTGTTCAGGAGCTTCTGTATGTGAGAACTTCTGTAAGACAAATTCACTTAGAATCTGTGAATGTAATAGAATTAGCAGGTAATACTGGCTGAAATTTAGTTTTTACCTACATCCTTGTTGATAAAGTCATATGCGTGCGAGAGCAAGGTTGATCTATGTTTGTTTAAGTTAATTGTACAAACTTGTCTAAATGATTAACTTATTATACAGTCCATGTCATTACGTATTCTTTTAAACTAAAGGTGTGAAAAGTTGACTTTTGTCTTAAGTAGTTTTTACTATGAAATATAAAACTAAATTTCCTGTGGCTATATTAAGGATATTGAAAAAATTATATCTTTTAATTTTTAGAAGAGGAAAATATTTAATTCCATATCTAATTCCTAACATTTATTCACTTTATTTTAAACAAAAAAAAAATTGGAAAAAAATAATCATTTTTCTAAAAAGAATCTGATGTAGTGATTAGTGAAAAGGAAATAAAGAATTTTTATTTGATCATTTCATTGATTTTTGAATAAGGTGAGGTGCAGTAAAATAAAGGAAAAAAATCCATTCAATCAAGTGTGTACATGAGCTGATTGATTGCTAGTTGTGAAGTACTTTGATTGTAACAGTGAAGATTCATAACATCATGAGACAATCTCTTCCCTCGTTTCATATTAAGCTTTTGTTATGGACTAACCTACATACTCGGCATTCTAGCTCACGTTTTCAGATAAAATAATCAAAAGTTCCGTAATACTTGGCAATGTTGAATTTAGCACCACTAGTCTTCATGATTGTCATTTGTTCCTTGTTTTCACTGTTTTACTCTAAAAAATAGAAATTTGGCTCCTGATGCAAATTGCCAACATGAATAAGAGAAAACAAAGTGCAAAACATGTGTTCATTACCAGATTTCCATTTTTCTTGCAGTTCTCATTTCTCTTTTCATTCAAATGCTCCAACTATAAATGTTCAGAGTTCCTCACATCCTATCGGACGAAATGGATAAAAAAAATAGAAATTTTTCTTCAACGGCTTTAATCCACTAAAAACTTTATGAATCGTCTAGCAATTTAAGCGCTCTTGTGGTTTCCTCCTAGTTGATTGAACTGAAAACCTACCTTTTGGGTGAGCTTGAAATTCATATCAAATAGAGTCGGAAAAAGTTTTGGTGCCTTGATGAAAGCATTTGTCAACCTTCCCAACTGCTGAAACTTCTCATCTACAGTATAACATTCGCTTTGACATTTTGTACAATGTTATTAAGCCATCAGAAGCATTCAATATGTATTCTAGACAGTGAAAATTTGAACTCTAATGCAAAAAATATTCCAAGCTGTGTCATAAAACCAAGCTAGCACATGTTACAATGCAACCTAGATTGTTGAATTAAGTTCTACGTTGGCCCCCGCATACAAAATTGGAAAATTCTATCATGCAAGAGTAAGTTGAAAGTCCTGTACTCATTTTCTAGGCAAATTTCATTACGCTGGGTTATTTTGCTTTGAGATTATTTGTAGGTTCTATATGCAAACATCCACACAACACACGTGTTGTACAAGCAGGATACGCAAGTTCAATCAATTAGGTGTTGTGTTTACATACCATTAGTAGCCAGTAGATGCAAACATCCACACACAACACACATTGACAAGCAAGATAGGTGGTTCATACTATTGACATTACGTATATGAGAACACAATTTTGTTTCACTATAAAACTTAATTGTGTGAGTGATAGTTACAATCATTTTATTTATATAATGATAAGCTAACTGTAGTGAAAACTTTGATTAGACTAACTAGAGTTCATAAAGACCTTGGTTTTTACTAAACATAATCTTATGGTATAAATAATTGTATTCATATTACACACAAAAAATTTCTTTTCAAGCAATTTAATTGAAAAATATATTTTATTACTTAATTGCTAAGAAAAAAACTTAAAACAGTTGTGTAACTTAGTTTTTTTATTTTTCCTCTGAAAAGATGAAGTTTGAGAAATACTAGTAATTTCAAACTTTTTAGATAGAAATAGTAAGAATGATAGTAAATAGGGAATTTTGGAGTAGACGCTGAGTAGGAGTAGTGGATAGACAGGATCCCAGTAGGTAAAACTTGGCGTGCTCGTTGTAATGAGACCGAGAACGGTGGAAATGGACAAGGGAGTCCTCAGGTGTGAAGGGATGCAGCGGAGAACATGCTTCGACAAAATCATAGTACCGTCTTCGGCGAAGAGTGTTCGCACTTCGGCGTTAGTGCCTTCAGTGTTACAGACAAACAATCTTTGGCAAAGTAAAAGACGGCGCCGAACGGGAAAGAAATTCAAACACTCGTACCGTCAATTTGCAGGAGTTTGCGATGCCATTAGGGCGGCGAATTACATCAGAAGAAACCCGAGCTCAGCGCCGACATTTTGCGAGAGTGCATTCGCGAATTGAGAGCTCAGCAAGGTCCGTGAGTGAGAAATTGAGTAAGCATCGATGGGGCGATCTTTTGGACTTCAATTATCGGCATTGAAGGTGTCAGAATTTGAATTAAGAGCATATCGCAATGAGCTAATAGCTGCCAGGCTTGATTTTTTGCTGTGGAGATGGATATAGGTTTGTGCGGCGTTCGTGCAAGAATGGCACGACAAACTCGCGCCAAAAGCTAAGGTACTCCGTGGCAATCCAACGATCTGGATTATTGAAGATTGGGCAAAGGTACTGGGACCGTGCGTAGAGTAAGATGCAGATTACACCTTCAACAACGATAATGTGAAAGTGACTTGCGCGGAAGAGAAGACTTATGCGCTGCTATTCAAGAAACCTCGTTCAAGCAGGAACCGGTATCAAACAACGGAGTATCATGATCGATTGCGCACGAATGTAGTGGTGGCCTTGATGTAGATACTTCGGCCCTCGCGAATGACTTACATGGCGATATGGCAGGTCGGATTTGTGGAGCGCGCGGTGGCATGGAAGTCTATTCACTTGGTTTGCATCTTGTGATGAATCACACGCTAGCACATTGGCAAGACATCCGAGGAATCAGTGAACTACTTGTCCCCGTTCTTCATCAACTTTTTGAGAGGAATGAATTTGCTGACTACTGCCGAGTAGAAGCGATTTCCGCTCGAGACAGAGACAGGGGACGATGAAGAGACGCCGAGAGGCAATGAGGTTGCCAGCAAGGAGTATAACACTACGCTTGCATTGACTTCGGCCAAAGTCGACAAGTCAAAGGATGAGGTTGAGGAACAACCAAAGAATAAGAGAAAATTGCAACGGGTTGCGATTTTGGAAACAACTGACCAGTGTGCCGGATGCGAGTCCGTAGTCCAGTTCCTACAAAGATGAGATCGGCGAATGTGCGTGCGCGTAGCAAGATGAAGGCGCGACGGCTGCCAAGTGAGGAAGAAGTAAGCACATAATGTAGCAAATCAACATCTTCAGACCGGATAACTTCGGCAAAATGGGCAGAGATAGAGATGGAGAAAGCAGGAACAAAGGAAGAGGTATCTTTGGCGAAGGACCTTCGGCCTTCGGAGTGAAGACCTTCCACAATGCGCGCGGAATCCGTAGAAGGAGGAAGAAGAGCAAGGAGGTGATACGGAGATGGATACCTCTAGTCAGGGACGTCAACCTTCGGGGCAACCATCCGTGTACACGCCTTTGGGGAAGGTGTATTCGGAGGTACCCGGGGAGTTAGCAAACATGGTGGAGGATCCCACTTCGCTGGAAGAATTCCTAGGTCGTGTGGTGGAAGATGTGGGGAGAACGATGACGGAGCAACAGTTGATGTCTTTGGCTCAGGTGTCTTGAGTTACAATTGATTTGGACTAGTGCGAAGCACCTTCGGCCGAAGAACCTAAGTCAGCCAGACTCGGTGTAGCGAACATGTTGGATGAGCAAATCATTCCCTTACTCAGCTATCTGGATGGGAAGATTACAAAATACGCCAAGCCAATCATAGCGGGATCCTACATAAAATTAGTGCGTAGCAGGACCAAGACAAAGGTGGCAGCATTTGCCAAAAATCAAAAGAGTGGCGAGCTTGATTTCTTAGTGCGCGACCATGAAAGCTACCTTGCAGGACAAGGAGAAGCGACTTCGGCAAACAGAGTCAGAGTGTGCCAAACTTCGGAAGATTCTAGCAGCGGAGAAGGACCTTCGTGCGACGTCGGAGCGTGATTGCACGAGCCTTCGAGTTAACATCTACAGTGCGCAAAAGGCGATAGTAAATTTTTGGCATAGATAAGAGGCATCTAGAGTTGCATTCAATGAGGAATCTCGTTGCGTGGATGAACTGACGGCGGATCTGGCGGCACGTGATTAGTTGCACGTAGCAGAATTGTATGCAAAGTCAAAGGAGTTGGCGGATTGGGAAGCTGCTAGGTCTTCAGAGTTGGAGAAGAGGGAGAGGTTGGATGCAAATTGTAACGAGATGCGATCTCAACTGTCAGTAGTTGAGGAGCAGTTGATCGCGGCCGAGGCAAGATTGCTGGAGACGGAGGCAAAAAACCAGTTGTTAGCGGGGCAGACGGATGCGGCATTGTGTGTGAAGGTAAACCGATGACTTTGCGATCATCTAGAGTGAATGAAGTTGAGAGAGCTGGAGCATCGCTTGACGGATGTGATAACTAGTAGTGTAAGGGGCATTGGCAATTAGGTAGGAAACACAATTTGTTCATTTTTGATTTGGAGGAGACAAGGAGAACTTAAGTTGGAAGTGTTAGGCACTCTACGTAGAATAGGTGTAGATAAAAACTCAGCAGGCGTAGTAACCGCTGGATCAGCTGGCGTCGCATTTGTTGGGGCCTCGCATCATAGCGAGTTAGTTAGGAATAAAGAGGCCCAAGGCTCTCCCTTTAGGGGAATTTTCCATTAGTAAATTCTCAGTTTTCAGCCTGCATACCTTCACGCGTTAGTGATGAATTGTATGTTTTGTCACTGTGCGGGAGTTGCTTTAGTTTGTTGAAGATACCGCATCTGAAGTTTAGAGTCCAATTCGGATGTTCTAAGTGGTGCATAGTGTAATTTAGAATTTAAACAAATCTATACATTGGAAGCTTGATGCAACCAGCTGAGGTCAATGTCTTATGCAATGTCTTATGGAATGTGGTAACCCGCTTTTTGTTTTTGTGCGGAATTTAAACATTTTTGAAAAACAGTACCGTAGCAACAACTATAAATAATAATCGGTACACTAAAATAGAGTGAAAATGGATGATCGCGGGTCCAGGAGAATCCAGGAGTTGGGCGCAATGTCCGGGACAGGCGCCTTGGTCCGAACGGACGGTTCCTACTGAGGGGAAGCGCCTTCGGCGCTAGAAAGAATCCCTCATAACTTTTCCAATTCGTAACGCTTTGATTTGGTTAGGGTCTTGTTGGAAAGAGCTCGACGCGCTCGTTCTAACGAGCCCAAGAACTCTTGAACGTATAAGGGATCACTGAGTAATGAGTGTCGGAAGTTACTGATAGGGAGGGCCTTCGGCGGTACGCCTTCGGGAACGGACGCCTTCGGCGAAGGACGATACGCCTTCGGCTCAAGCGCCTTCGGCGCCAACGCATCGATATTAGGTCAACGCCTTCGGCGGAACGAAACCCATGCGGTAAGAGTGCCTTCGGCGGGACAAGACAGAACAACGGAAACGACAGGACGCATTGACTTCGGTCAACGCCTTCGGCGAAAGCACCTTCGGCGCTGCGCTTTCGTCGATGCGCCTTCGTCGACGGGCACCTTCAAGGGTACGCCTTCGGCGCTGCGGGAGAGTGACTTCGGCGGAAGACGTACGCCTTCGGCGATGCGGAGAGAGAAAAATCGAGAATCGGCCATAGGCGAAGTCCTTCGCGGCCACGCCTTCGGCGCTGCGCGGACAAGGCTAAGTAGACGGACGACGGCGGAAATCAAATTCAATTCTCGTGCGTGTGAGTCCGCACAACGGCGGAGCGTGAAGCCGAGCGTGCGAAGGAGGCCGTTACGCCTCCAAGCAGGCGCGGCAATCAAGTGGATCGACCCCCACGCCCGAGTGTCGAACGGTGAAATCTTGTTCGCCGAAGTCAGACGTCTCATTCTTGGAATTTCGATTTTGATTTCGCTGGAGCGACGATTGCATAGCAGGAAATCGGCGGAGAGAAATCAGAGAGTTGCGACTAGCGGGGAATTGTAGTATAGCGTGCAATAGCTGAGTGCGCAGCCAGAGGATTCTTGCTAGTGAGTGCAGGAGCTCGCGGAGTGATTAAGTCTGCATGCAAGAAGCTTGGGGACAGCGAAGGAGAGTTCGCGGACTTCTTACGTCTGGCCGAATTCAAGAATGCGATGTCAAAGGTTACGCAGCTGCGGATGATTCCGCTGAAGCTACCGCAGATTGGGTTGCGCACATTCCACGCGAGCTGACTTCGGTGAAGCTCGATTCTCTCCTATGGGGATGGAATTGGGTGTGTCAGGATATGGTTCGCGAGTGGCTGAGGGACAAGGATCAACCTACGCGTGGATTTTGATCGCACCCAGAACACTGGGAAGTCAGTGACTGGGAGCAGGTGTTGGGTAGATGTGCGGGAGAAGAAGACCATCTTCTGTTCGAGTGCGAGAGTGTCAGTGTCTCGAAGGATGAATAAGCTACCTTCGCGGCGTTGTTTAAGCATAGCAAGTCGAGCAAGAACGAATACAAGACCCGTGACTACAAGGATCGATTCCGGAGGAATGTCGCGGTAGCACTCCTTCAACTTTTGCAGCGGCACCGGACCACCTACATGACTTCTTGGCAGGTGGGATTCGTGGAGCTGGCGTTGGCCGGAGCTCCGATTCATTGGGCTCACATTCTGTGGAAGGCGACGATACAACATGCCTTCGAGGAGCGGGAGGATCGATCAATCACCTCTCCCCCTTCTTGATCAACTTCTATCGGTCGATGGAATGTCTGACCGTGACGGAGCGAGTACAATTTCCATTGCTGTCACGCAGCAATCCGGGCCGATATGTGAAGGACGTCGAAGTCGATACCGACGAAGACGAGACACCCGCCTGCACGCCACCAGCTCAACCAAGGGCGGAGGAAGAACCGCTCGCAGAACGAGTGCCGCGGAAGCGGAAGTGGGAAGGAGAAACGGAGCAGATGCAGCAACGCGATGCTGCTGCTCCCAATCGAAAGCGGCCACTGACAGAGGTCTACAGTCGACCCAAGCAGAAGGCTCGCATGCTCGTCCTGCCGGCAAGCAGCGCAAAAACGGGGCGTGCTGCAGAGAGAAGAAACTCGCCATCCTCGGGGAGGATGTGAGTGCACGAACTGTAGAGAGTTCAGCAGACCTCCTTGCACCGAAGGCACGGACGCCTTCGGCGGAGGCGAGAAGACCTTCAGGTCAAGGGAGACAATATGCGGCACTAACGAATGTGCCGACAACGGACAGGTGCTTTGCTTCCGAGCAAGTACCATTTGATGACTCGACTTCGGGTCAAGAGCCTTCGGCTCAACGGACTTCGGGTCAAGCACCTTCGGCGGTAGACGCTTTCGGTGGAAGCGCCTTCGGCGCAGGCCCAATGTGAGGGAACGGACGAAGGACGGAAGGAGTAGACACGTGTGCCTTCGGCACAGTCGCCTTCGGCGGTAGCAGATCAGACGGGAGGAGCGGACTTGTCGGGAGCATGGTCTCCCACCGCCTTAGACATTTTGGTAGGGAGTAGTGCGGCGGCAGCGGCAGCAGAAGCCACGCAACCCAACTCCCGGGAATCGCCGGGGAATTCCGTGGCGACCAAAATTCTCAATTCGGAGGATGAAGAAGATGAGTCGAGCTCGGAGTAGCAGGAAGAGAAGTCAGTGCAAGGCACGCCGACAGCGGCATTGTGCGAGCAGGTGGTACCTCTGCTGAGGTACCGTGATCGCAAGGTGGCGAAGTATGGTGATCCCCGCCATCCTGGGTCCTACGTCGAATTGGTGCGCAGGCGACCGCGAACCAAGATCAGGACCATTAGTTTGTTGGCTTCCTTCGACAGACAATCAAGGATCTGCGGTTGAAGAACGACGCCTTGCGTGGACACCTTGCCATTTCGCGGAAGTTGCAGAAGGCGGTCAATAAGATGCAGGAGGAAAAGTTCAAGGAAGCGTTATTAAAATGGAATACATAATGTTGTATGATACCTTGAACTTTTGAAGTTCAATGTAAAGCTAAATCGAAATCATTCTATAAAATTTAAAGATTTTGAAAATATTTAAAACTTAAAATTCCAGTTTATCTTTAAAACAAAGAAGAAATTTGAAGATTCAATAAGGAGCAAAATCATTTGAACTAAATAATTAAAGATAAAAATTTGACTTTTTGAGAAAAAAAATGAATCTATTTATGTGCAAATTTTGTATCATGAACTATAAATTTATTGCAGAAAATCAAAGTTTGTATTGAAATTTTCTAGAAAGATTAAATTTTAAAGTTTTCATAGAATCATTTATGATATTCACTTCTGAATTTAATTATATTCAGTCAGAAAAACTGTTATTATGATTCAGACAATAGTATTTCAAAACTTACAACATATCAAATTTGTTTTGGGTCAAACCTTGTTGCATGTATTGCAAAATACAAGTATATAATATAAACGTTAGATAGGCGTTTATTTAATTATTAATTTAATCAGAATCATATGGCTTTCAAGTCAAAAAAATTTAAGTTTATTATAAACATATTTAGACTATACAGCTTGATCTATTCAAAAACACTATTAAAAAAAATTAGTATTTCATACTCTACGTTGGAATCAAATATAAAGTTTTGCTTTTACTGTCAAAAAAGATCATACTTATATTTCATTTAATAAATGCTTGAATCGTTTTATCAAGAAAATGAATTATGGATAGAATTTATTGAATGGATTTATATTTCTCTTTCATTGTGTTTGAATAACAAATATTTAGACTATTTTCAGTTTATTACAGCAATATCGTGATCATCACATGTATACTCTATTAGTAATAACGAGAATTATCAAATGGTTCCTTAAAATCTTGGAAAGATTGTTTGAAAATTACATTTTTTTCAAGGAATAGAAAAAGATATCTAAGGTTCATCCTTGTAGTATTGGGACTAAAAATTTATGGATCTTGTGTTGAATCTGGAATTCAGTTTTTCAGTTTATTCCATGTTTTTTAGTTCACAAATTTGACACAAAATCTAAAAAATCATAAAATTACGTTTAATATAGTATACAATATCTTTCTGTTCAGGTTGATTGCTTAAATGATACCTTTGAAAATAAAATTTGAATGTGTTTCACATTATTTCAACATAGATACATAAATACCAAAATTAATCTCACAAATTAATGAATTGAAAGATATATAAGATGATAGCAACTACTTCATAAAACATTTTTGCTATGTGCTAAAGTACAGATCAGAATTTTATCTTTTATAAGTTGATTCAAATTGTTATTCTTCTAAAGACAATCAAAAGCTAATATGTTATTTCTTTCTTTCTTATTTAAGTTTGGATGCTTTCAAGATTTAATATCATTTTATCATGATATGAAAGTTGTTGACATTCATTGTTTCAAATATAGTTTCATATATTTTTTGCTTCCCTAGGATGGTTTTATCTATATTTTGTGATATAAAAAATATGATACGTTGTAATTATTTTTACTTAGCTAAAATTATAATATTATAAGTTACACACTTTTAACATATGATTATTTTATAGTGAAATAATTATCCGTGTACTTGGTATATAACAAATAAATACATTAGTTACCAACAAATTACTGCGTTTGTTATAGAAAATAAGTTTGTTAATTGAAAACAACACTTAAGTAATTCGAGTGCTTATCAGATTATATGTCATGTTATCAATCCACTAGAGTTTAATTAGATGATGATATTACATTTTATTTTTTTATATTTATTAGTATCATCTATATAAATCAGAGTGAAAAATTTTTAAGTATCTTTCATCTTTAGATTTATGATTCATTTTCTAGTAAATACTAATGTTACAAAGATGTACAATACAAATCTATTGGCATTCTCCGTACTACATATATAAATCATTCAAAAATTCAAATGAAGAACTATCAAAGAGAATGGGATAGAGTGTATGTATTTATTGGCTAGACTTGCTTATCTTATTCTAATTTATGAAGGAAAAAAAGTTATATACATCTATTGAAATACTCAAAATGTTTCCAATTCTTGTAATTAACCTATATAGAAGTATTTACTTGATGTGAGCCCATTGAAATCTAAATTCTTTCTTTACCCTTTAAGTTTTGTTTTATCCGATGGGACCAGTGAAGACATGTTCTAGTATCAATAGACGGTCCATGCAGTGTAATTCTGTCGCAGCAATCTTCTTTGGCAATTCATTTCCTTGAGTGTCCACGAACTTTCTGCACAGAATAGGTGGGAAAGGCAAAACCCAAGACTTTTCGCATACTGAACTGCAAAATCCTTGCAATGGCATGTACACGCATGTCCACAATACAATCGCAAAGGGCTTGACCATTGCAAACAAGACCGGTGTACACTCCCCGAGCCATAGCTTTGAGAGCGTATTCCACATAGATGATACACCGCAGATCACTGGAAGCGGGAGTCCTTTGCAGTGGTAGATACAGGGGATCGGAAAAAAAAAAGCAAAGTCATATATGATTGCACAATTCATCACAACTTCTAGACTCTGAGACGAAAAAACCTTATGCGAATCTTTATGACTCATCCCAAATACGCTATGTGCACAGGAACACGTTTTAGAACTTCAGGAAGGTGTGACGTCGGTGGAAAATGAAACTTAATGGATACCATCAAATTTAAGACGAATTTAAGACCAATTTCGAAAACAATTATGAAAAAAACAAAAGTTCATTAGTTCACATTGTCACAACGTATATAGTGACACCTGCCGATTGTTAGAGGATTCGAATTCTAAAAAGAAAAATTCTTTCTCTTTGGGCATTTTTCCTTGTAGAATATTCTGACCGATTCCGCCATTTAATTTCTTTTACAAGCTGCTTCTTTATGTTCAAATGTCCGAAATATTAGTCTATTGTGTAGCAAGTATCGATGGGTCTTTTATTGACTGCCGAAATTTTTCACTTCTAAGCAGCCTGCAATAAGTCAACATGAAATCAACGTTGTACTTGCATATTTAAGAAGTACATTGCTAGCGTTGAGGGCACTAGCCTTTAATAAGTCACACAACGCTACCATAACTTGGCACATTTTACTTCGCGGTCCATTGTTGGAACGAAAACTTTACCACTTACGAATTTGACGTGGCAGGTCAGTATTGTACTACTCACCACGAAAGTTGAGGGTACGATTACTTTTAACTTCCCATTTTGCACCAAACTTCAAATTTTCTCTGCAACTTTAATTGCTAACCCCAATGAACAACAAAAGACAAGAGCACAATAATGAACGCTGACGAAGAGTTCATGGTAGTTTATTCTTCGAGTTTATGACCGTGGGAGCAAAGAGTATTATACCTTCACTCCATGAAGTGTTGCCCCATGACTGCAGGAAACATCGTAACTCGAATTCCACGTGTGACCTCACCAAAGTCCTCAATGGGGACTGTCCTTCCATAGTCACCGTTTGTGTTCAGTTCTAGTGGTCTTCGTGCCATGGTCCAATGGCACACACAGTAGTTCTTTGTAAGCTTTGACAATGATACAAAAGAAGACCTGAGACCTGAAATCAGCGTAAGTATTGACCAAAAAAGAAAGAGATTGAGGTTGACATTTCTTCCGTCATGGATTATAATTTCGAAATCCTTTTTTCTAATGAAAGCAAGCCTCTCTAGAGTTTCTACACTTGAGCACTATCTATCTGCGAAGAAACTACTGCCTCCAGCATTGGAAACATGACTGCAAACAGTGATCACACATGATTTTATGATCATGTTTACTATGACGTATTCCATGACAAACAAAGTCAAATTCTGCGCATAACACAGTTGTGCCCTAGAATATATACTTAACTATCACAAGAGTTGGAAGTCAGAGAAAACAGAACACAGTAGGTCGATCATATGATATGAGCTGGATCATTGTTAGTAGGTTGGCCCTTATGGATTCTGTTTTTTCTAGCACAAACTTCATGATGAAGCTTAGAGAGAGGAGGGAGAAAGATATTGTACCTTCAGTCCATGTAAGTAGATAAGATCTAGTGAACGTAGAAGATTTTAGGTGCATTTTCATACTCGATCTCTACACACGACCAGAACTAGTCTCGTGGCTTTACATTCGTAGGTCAAGTGCATATACATGGGGTTATAGGATACACAAGCAGACATACTATCTTCACGACATCCATCCGCGGGAGTTCTGTTCAAAACATCAGAAAGTATTAGACACAGGAAGTTTTCAATCTTGCACGTAAAATTCAGAAATAATATTATACATAGAAGCGCTAACTCGTATGCAATGGAAGTTTGAGACACTAAAAGGTGGTTGCGCTTAATGCAATAACTCAATCGTCTCCTTGGCTATCTGCACTGTGCTCTTCTAAAAGTATTGTGATGCTTCAACGAGACAATTTAGACCTTTGTTTGGATTACCTAGCAGCTACGGATTCGAGCTTCATCGTTATACACAAGCAATAACGCTAGCAGAATGGCTGACGAACCATATTCTTCATATTAGCATCGTAGCCATCGGTTATGCCGATTCAGGATCATATGATTTACAAGATTTACATAAGGGAGGAGTCAATCAGATCGCGAGGAGAAGGGCACTGAAATGAACGAGCAGTCTATAAAGTACGCGTGAGTACTTGACAAGCTTAAGGCTGAGCGTGAATTAGATATCAACATTGACATTATTTCATTTGGCTTGTGAGGCTGTCGACATATAAGCTGCTACCTATCATTACAGAACTGTTGACAGACACGTTGATGCAACATGTGCGAGCTGTCAACGAAAATTGTCAAATGTCTCAGGTGCCTTGATTACTTCTAAGCAAATCTTCTTTATCACATTGTGTGTTCAGAATTGATGAAATGTTGACAAATCCAGTCCAAACGGGAATGATGTCGACCCATTTTTCTATGGCCATGAACGTGCTCATGACTGGTAACCCGTGTTTCGATCAGCTCAACTGGTCTTCAACTTCAACTCCAAAACATCTTGCGCTGGAACATCTACAGTCATACAATGATGAGAAATTCATGTCCTCAACGAAGTCACCTTTGAAAGGCATGAACGGTCGCTCGGGTTCATTCATACCAACCTGAATTGTACGATCTGGTTCTCTATGAAGAACCTAGCTTGCGGTGGAGAGTAGCTGTCCTTCCTATTTGTGTGCAGTACAGGGTGCACTGCAGAAGCATGTTGATTTTGTTCTTGTAATTGTGTCAATTTGGAAATGTCTGATCTATGACTGTGGAGGCCTGTGCAACTTGTGTTTTCCCGAGCAGAAAGTGCCACCAGAGTGACCATGATCTCGATGCTTCACAAGGAGCAATCCGCAGCACTTCAACGTATACAGGTAATTTGGTGTTATCAAGTATATTCGTAAGAATCCAGAAGATGGAGTTCATCACTTTTGAAGCGATTGTTCGGCAGCAGGATCCTCTGTATGTAGCGATGGGGATATTCAGAATTCTCGAGACTAGTATTTTTGTCGTAAAAGAAAAGTGCCGTCGAAGAGAAGAGAAACTTGGGACCTTGCGGACCGAGTACGAGATGAATGCGACTACAATGATTAGAAGGCGGGTATTGAAGAATTCGGAAATTCGATCTCAGGAACTTCTATTTTGTAAATTTGTAGTGGTCCAACGTTATCAACGAGTTGAAACTTCATCTTAAAATTCCAAACATCTACAGCACTTAGGGTCATGGGACTGCCCAAACTACAATTATAAGAAGCGGTATCATATTAAAATCACTGTCATTATCACCATCAAAGCCTGCAAGGCAACGAAAACCTTTTCCCGTCAGCAGCAGCCAAATCCTCGCTCCCGATGAGGAACCTCTACCTGCTAACTGAGACGCTTTGCACATGGGTCCACCTCTGATTATGGGAACCGAAAGTCGAGTCATGGAGTAATTACGAAGACAAATGCTCATACGATTTTCGCTGAGCCAAAATTAACTTACACACGAAGTCATATGTACATTTCATGTATTCTTCCTTGCTCAGCGACTTCAGTAGATTAGTACATTTTAAGAGTCGAAACTGCAGTAGACATTGTGACCTCAGCTAGTGGTTTTCCACATGTGTATGAAGCGTTCGATCTCTGATTCTTTTTCTGCATTTACAAAATGAAGGGATTGCACTGCTCCGGAGATTCAATACTTGAGATAGTGGCTGAAAGTCTTTCAACAAAATATAGACGTACTTAGTGTCGGGACTGTTCTTCTATACTCTCAATATACGTCCCATTCACTTCATCTGCATCTCACAGCCGATGGGCACATGGCGCCTCTTTCGGTTTCCGGGCTTGCCTTTTCTTACCAATTAAGCTAGTAAGTTAACATTCACGACGACTTCGCTTTGAAGTGAAAATCTGTACAAATATAGTCCTCAATGGAATGCCCATAGATGAAGAGAAATAAATGCTCTCTGTCCCACTGCATTTTTCCTGTGTCAGAGGAGGGAAAAAAATCCTTTAATTTTTGCCCTCTCCTCCTTGAGAGAGTTTTATAGGAGCATGTTCTTGCCCATTCTTGAAGCAGGGATCGAAACAGTGAACTTACATGTGTGTGAAATCGTGCCTGTGTACTGTGAAAGAAAACACTCTTATACTGAAACAAGATAAAACATGTTACAGTGGCTTTTAGGCTTCTGTACATGAAGAAATGTAGTGCTCACTTTGGATTTTGGAGAATGAACCAAATGTAGAAACTAATGGCTTGGTGACATGATATGATCATGGCCTTTGAATGTTCAGCTAGCTAGCTAGCTCTTGTGCTATAGTTTCCTTAATTCTGCCACTCAGTCACAATACGATGAATGAGCAAAGGAGGAATGATTCCTGTCGTCATTACATCATGAATACGAAAATGAACAGATAGCATTTCAACTCGTAGATGAAGCCTTCTTGTCCCGAACAGAATGTATCTATTGCTGAAGAATAGTATCGACACTCCTCAGTGTGATACAAATACGATTCTTGTTCCGGAGCGACAGTAGCGGCTAGTGGTACTATTCGAGATGTATCACAGTGCATGAAAAACAATCTATTCCTTCTTCGCATCTTGCACGTACACGTGAAGAAATTTTTTTAGTATTTTCTTGCAATTCTAGTTTCTGAGCTCAGTGCCACACTCAGTCAGTCTGAAGCACTACAAATTGGTGGCGATTCGTGAGAAGACTCAATCTTCTCTTCGCTTTCTGCTCTGCTCCTTCTGTTCAGCTCTTCCAAGAAGACACTTCGGTTCGTGTCTCTTGAGCACTCAGCAGCTCTTCATTCGAGCTCCCGCGGGTTGCAGAAGTAAGCTAGCAGAATGGCTGACGAGAAGATTCACATCAACATCGTGGTTATCGGCCATGTCGATTCAGGGAAGTCCACAACCACCGGTCACATGATTTACAAGCTGGGAGGAATCGACCAGAGTGTCATCGACCGTTTCGAGGAGGAGGCTACCGAGATGAACAAGCAGTCTTTCAAGTACGCGTGGGTGCTTGACAAGCTCAAGGCTGAGCGCGAGAGAGGTATCACTATCGACATCGCCTTGATGAAATTCGAGACATCCAAATACTCGTGCACTGTGATCGATGCTCCCGGCCACAGGGACTTCATCAAGAACATGATCACGGGAACATCTCAGGCCGATTGTGCTCTGCTCATGATCGACTCCACCACAGGAAGTTTTGAGGCTGGATTCTCGAAAGATGGCCAGACTCGGGAGCACGCTCTTTTGGCCTTCACTCTGGGAGTGAACCAAATGATCTGCTGCTGCAACAAGATGGACGCCACATCTCCACCTTACTCCCAGGAAAGGTACGAGGAGATCAAGCAGGAAGTGTCGGGTTACTTAGAACTGGTGGGATACAATCCAGAAAACATCCCGTTCGTCCCCATCTCAGGATTCCAAGGAGACAATATGATCGAGAAATCCGAGAATCTCGAATGGTACGAAGGGCCCACACTGCTGGAAGCTTTGGACAACTTGCGCGAGCCTGAGAGACCCACCGACAAGCCATTGAGGCTGCCCCTTCAGGACGTATACAAGATCGGAGGCATCGGAACTGTCCCCGTTGGTCGCGTCGAGACTGGTGTGATCAAGCCCGGTATGGTGGTGTCCTTCGCTCCGACTGGACTGACTGCCGAGGTGATGTCCGTGGAAATGCACCACCAAGCTCTGAATGAAGCATTGCCCGGTGACAACGTGGGATTCAGCGTCAAGGATGTATCAGCCAAAGAGTTGAAGCGGGGATTCGTGGCTTCGGACTCGGAGAACGATCCTGCAAGGGAAGCAGCGAGCTTCACGTCGCAGGTGATCATCATGAACCACCCGGGACAAATTGCCAATGGCTACGCACCGGTGCTGGACTGCCACACGTCTCACGTCGCTGTGAAGTTCGCAGAGCTGCAGTCGAAAATTGACCGCCACTCGGGAGAGGAGCTGGAGAAGGAGCCCAAGTTTTTGAAGAATGGAGAGGCGGGAATTGTGAAGATGATCCCCACCAAGCCCCTCACTGTGGAGACATTCGCAGAGTACCCTCCTCTGGGTCGTTTTGCAGTCCGGGACATGCGACAAACTGTGGCGGTGGGAGTGATCGTGGCAGTCGAAAAGAAGGACGCTTCCTGTGAAAAGTGAGGGAAGCAAGCAAGCAAGAACCAAATTTGTCACCGGGAACGTCGAATTGTATAGACAGCAACCTCGATCCTACATTTGGAAACAGAGGTGAGTGACGGAGATGGTCGTGCCCACATGGGTATCATGGATCGATTAGCCAGATTAGAAGAATCTGATTACAGATAGTACAGAAGGCAGGGATACAAATTCCTTGGAGGTCGTACCGTTTCATGCAAATTCAGTTCAATTACTTTGGTAGCCATCGCATTCAATCACATGAGTGACAAATCATTCGGAGGAGAGAAAAGGCCGGAACAGAGCAACCAAGAGAAAACATATTTCTCACGATCAGAGAGGACGAAGATAACTTTCTCAGAAGGAGCGAACGAGAGAATCGAAGGATCTAGGAGGAAAAGAGAGGAGGCAGGCCATTCAAATTCCAACATCCACTTGAGAGCCAGGATAGGAGATCGGACCGGTTAGAAAACAGGCTACTGTAGAGATTGCTGCCCAGAATAGCATGAGAGTGTCTGATATGGCTTGAATTCGGAACGACTTGCTGAGTGAAACTTGTAATAAAATCTCATTCTTATATCTTCTCATGTTCGATACAATTCTTATCTTGATTTGTGGCCACTACTTCACCAACTGCATACTTCAGCCCATATGTTTATGGAAATCGTTCACGGCAAATGGCTTCTTGTGTCCTTCCAGCCTTCATCTATCCACATCTTCCTTCATCTTAAGCTGTTCATAAATTCAGGTCAGGTTCACGTTTGGATACTGAGGCTTCTGATGGAGAAGGTGACTCCCCGAAGTCAAATCTGCTATATGCAGAAATTAGTTTTTTACAATGATTTCTGAGTAGACACGAATCGAGAGGCCTTGTATAGGAACATCAGCCCATTACTTCTAGCCGTATTATCAGTCATTCACTAGAAGTTGCAATTCCAGTAGAAACGGATGCAGGATTATGGTCGGATCAAGCCAAAACGCCATATGTTGGTTGCATCGCGGTATTCTTTCTTCGATGAAACCAAAAGATAGGCGAAGATGGTTAGAACTTAAGACGTTGGGTCACGATATTATAGAGGTTAATTGAGAGAAATTCTGTGGAGGATCCACCGCTTAGAAATACATCGGACAATTCATGGAGTTTATTTTAGTTAGTAAAATTTCAAGCATATGGTTGACAAGGATTCTTCGAATGTTGTGCTTCGTCAGAGCCATTTTACACATGACTCCCCGACCAGTATGGCCGACTTCCGTCTCTGTTCGAACAGAGACGAAAGAGGCAGGCTTATAACACTACGATCTAAAGGTTCTACGATATCAGCAAGGTAGAGGATGTCCAGTAGAAGTGTGGGGTCCAATAAAATCGTTCGAGTAGGCGTTTGAGTAGTTTCCTAGAGAGCTAAATCCATGGTTCACTGTGCTCAACCAAACGTGTGTGATATTCACCGTAAACTGATCGACTTTCAACGAATCGTCAGGGTTTTCACTCCTCTTCCATCCAGAAGGATCAGATTTTCGCGTCGCAGTGCGACTCCATCCGAAGTTAAACCCGTCTTTGTTCAGCAATAGGTTTGTCATCTCGCAGCTGTCATTTTCGCCTCCAGAAAAACCAGAATCGTTATTACGAGACGCGCTCAGAATCGAAGTATATCCGCTGAACCCAAGGAATTTGGCTGAGAAATTCTTTCCGTCAATTGGAGGATAATCAAGCCTCTAAGGATCACAAAAATCAGCGGGAAATAATCCTTCATCATTCCGTCTGAGGTCGAAATTTTGGTCATCTTCGTCAGCCTGGACGTGAATGCCGCAATTTACTGCCCGTCCGTCGAAGACCTGACTGCTATCATGTGCAGAACACTGCCTTCTGTACAAATTTTTCTATTGAAAAAATCTTTCAAACGTAACGGATCACACTACCTCACGACATCCTTCGTCATATTATATAATTGTAAGGAGCCGACAGATTCGTAAGAGCAGTTTCATTGAATGTGAAATAATGAGGAAGCTAGAATTGGTGAGTCTGAACAACACGCGACACGAAACTGTCAGTTGGACCCAGACGTGGACTCAAATTCAGAACTTTCAGAGTCCATATTCGTGTCTTAAGATAGGCGGCCACGTGAGTAGATGGCCATCTCGGAGCGGATGAAAGTCGTTGTATGGCTACAGCACATTCCCATGCTACCATAAATTCCGTTTCCGTTTCATCTCTGCATCCACATTCGAACTGAGAATTAAAGTCGAGAGTATTCTCTGATATGTCCAGAATTTCCTAATAAATGACAATCATGTCAAAAACGAAATAAGTTTAGATTCGCATTGACAGTTCCAGATAATTATGACGATCTAGACAAAAAACATTAGAGTTATTCAAGTGCACTAGAAGAGGATACATATTAATCTGAAATTATACGTCCACAGTCGCTCCAGCATTCTGGCAGGTAGGACGAGTCATGGTTTCCGGTCTCCAGATTATCGTGACCTAGATTCTCTGAACTGTTTGTCCAAACAAGTGTGATGCACATGCATAAGCACAGTCTAATTGTTCCTACAGAGTGGGAACCGGTCCATTGTCTAAGGAATCTGAGAAAAAACAACAATTATGGAGAAAACAGCAGGTCGAAAACGACCTACTTCGTCGCTACCGAGTGTCCAAGGAAGTGAATGGGCTGAGATCAATGTGACAAGGATTTGTCTTCCGCAACTACATGTATAACATCGAAGGCTTATACAGAGGCTGTAGATGCTACAATACGAGAAGAAGCCGGACTGGGAGTTGTATTGGCGCCCCTCTTGCCACTCGATGGATATCTTTATTCACATAAAGTAAGCATCCATTCCGTCATGACTAAACATGAACAAAACATGTCTAAGACGACATTAAAAGCAGGAAGCCATCCCGAAGCAAGAGCCGCGGTGCTCTTGAAGATGTCTCAGAATTTGTGACAACGACAAGATACTTCAGTCTTCGCATCTTGCACGTACGCATGAAGTAGTAAAATAACATTGTCAATTGGCCGCAATGCGACAGCCTACTTCGATGGAAGCTCATTCTGAAGCACTACAAATTGGCTCAGTTTTGTGAGGAAAATCAACCTTCTCATTCGCCTTCTGCCCTGCTCTCTTCTGTTCTGCTCTTGCAAGAAACCACTTTGCTGGTGTATCTTGAGACTTAGCAGCTCTTCAGCTGAGCCTGAGCATTTTCCAGAAGCAAGCTAGCAGAATGGCTTCCGAGAAGGTTCACATCAACATCGTGGTTATCGGCCATGTCGATTCAGGGAAGTCCACCACCACCGGTCACATGATTTACAAGCTGGGAGGAATCGACCAGAGTGTCATCGACCGTTTCGAGGAGGAGGCCACCGAGATGAACAAGCAGTCTTTCAAGTACGCGTGGGTGCTCGACAAGCTCAAGGCTGAGCGCGAGCGAGGTATCACCATCGACATCGCCTTGATGAAATTCGAGACCTCCAAATACTCGTGCACTGTGATCGATGCTCCCGGCCACAGGGACTTCATCAAGAACATGATCACGGGAACATCTCAGGCCGATTGTGCTCTGCTCATGATCGACTCCACCACAGGAGGTTTTGAGGCTGGTTTCTCCAAAGATGGCCAGACCAGAGAGCACGCTCTGTTGGCTTTCACTCTGGGAGTAGAGCAAATGATCTGCTGCTGCAACAAGATGGACGCCACGTCTCCACCTTACTCCCAGGAGAGATACGAGGAGATTAAGCAGGAAGTGTCGGGATACTTGGAAATGGTCGGATACAATCCAGAGAACATCCCGTTCGTCCCCATCTCGGGATTCCAGGGCGACAACATGATCGAGAAGTCTGAAAACCTCGAATGGTATGAGGGACCGACTCTTCTGGAGGCCCTGGACAACGTAACCGAGCCGAAGAGACCATCTGACAAGCCTCTGAGGCTGCCCCTTCAGGATGTATACAAGATCGGAGGCATCGGAACTGTCCCCGTTGGTCGTGTCGAGACTGGTGTGATCAAGCCTGGTATGATGGTGTGCTTTGCTCCTACCGGACTGACCGCCGAGGTCATGTCCGTGGAGATGCATCACGAAGCTTTGAGCGAAGCATTGCCCGGCGACAATGTGGGATTCAACGTGAAGGATGTATCAGCTAAAGAGTTGAAGCGTGGATTCGTGGCTTCGGACTCGGAGAACGACCCTGCGAGGGAGGCAGCGAGCTTCACGTCGCAGGTGATCATCATGAACCACCCGGGACAAATCGCCAATGGCTACGCACCGGTGCTCGACTGCCACACATCGCATGTTGCTGTGAAGTTCGCAGAGGTTCTGTCGAAAATCGACCGGCATTCGGGAGAGGAGCTGGAGCAAGAGCCCAAGTTTTTGAAGAGTGGAGAGGCCGGAATGGTGAAAATGATTCCTTCGAGGCCCTTGACGGTCGAGGCCTTTGCAGAATACCCACCTCTGGGTCGCTTCGCAGTTCGGGATAGTCGACAAACCGTGGCAGTCGGTGTCATCAAGGCAGTGGAGAAGAAGGACCCGGCCTGTGAAAAGTGAGCAAGTCAGCATGCTCGAGAAGCAAGAAGTGACCTGAACACGCGCATGAAAGTTTTGATGTGTACATGAGAGTTTCAAGATTCACTTCGGCAACTCCCTCTGTTGCGTGCAACAACCAAATTCCGCCTTTCAAGGAATGATCGGGAACAGAAGGGAGTGAAGGAATAGGTGCGGCCTTCAATCGGCACATGCCCTGTGAATAAAATTAGAAAGGGGTCGAATGGCCTCAGAGGGGGATCCGTTCCAATCATATTCAGTTCAGATTGATATCCAGTAGCCGTCGAGATGGAGTTCAACAGTTGAAACTTACAGGACTGGCAGTGAAGACCGGAGAAGAGAAGTTAAGGTGAGATACAACTCTCCTGGTTAGAGAAGGAGCAGACTTTCTCAGAAGAGCAGAATTGACAGACTTGATAGATGTAAAAGAGTGAGAGAAAGGAGGTGGGCAATCGATTCAACAATTGACTTAAGCCAGATTAGGAGATCCATCCGGAAGCGCAAGAGGTTAAATTTAAGAGTGCAGCACTGATTACCAGAACTGATTTGCTTGAAATCGGATCCTTCAAATTGAGGACTTGTAACAAGATCTTGATGATAAAATTATTATTTATATCTGATTCAGAGTACTTCAATCGTTAAGGAGTCTTTGTTGTTGATAGTTTGCTGGATCTAGATTGTCAGCTCAGATGTTCGTTGATGGCTGGACTACCACCTTAGTGCATTCAGACGCATAACATACGTTTTTGTTGCTTCTCGTTGCTTAAACCTGACAATACTGCAGAGTTGCTTTTTGAATTCTGCCTTTATGATGTTGGATGGAGTTTCAATCTATTCAGACATGTCAAATTCACCTTGATCGGCTCGTATCAAAACCTCCTGAAACTACTACCGAGCCGTAAGTACAACATCATACATACATGAGCCTGGAATCAATCGTTCTGTTCACCACCAATCCATACTGGAACAAAAGAATGTTCAGTGGAGGACTCTATACACTACCCGATGCATATTCAGTCAGAGTGATGATGGAAGTGGGATTGAAAAAGAAGTGAATGCAAACTTTGTTCGATCATATTAGATCCCAAAGTTCTGTGTTCCCTTTGTTACGGATTTGCGTGTACCCTGATACAGTGCTCATTATCTGTCGAGGTCATCTCTCCCTTTTTTTTCGAGAGACTACCGCGAGGTTTACAGAATAATCATATTAACGTGAAGGAATTGCTCAAGATTTGGTCTTGGATTCTGAGCTTTTCCAATGCTTCATTGCCTTCCAGTATCCTCGCTACACGAAGATAATGTCAGAATGGGCTATTTTTTATGGAAACACTCCCAACAAACACTGGAATGTCGAGCTATGTCTCTCTAAACTCTATAACTCCACTAAAAATTGCAGGACTAGTCATTATCCTCTTGAGATGGCAACTCTTGACCCTATTAGTGGCTAACAATAATTAAATAGGCCATGAACTGGAGAAAACTAAGAACCGACCAAGGTGAGTGAATCCTAAATCTTAAGAACGTCCGAAGCACTGTTATCTACACAGAAAAACCGCTTTCACTCTCTAATAAAAGATTGTGCATTCTCATCGTCTGCAATGCCAAATCACCCGATTTATTTGGTTTGGGTCTCCGTAGCTAGGCTCACCCATCTCCCTGTGGTGCGCATGTTTTTCTGGATATGGGAAAACCTGAACTCTTTCTTATAGACAACAAGTATTGACCTCATCCCTGTGGACAAAAGCCTCACTAAATTGAAAGCGAACATTGCGACCCTGGGTATCCGTCACAATATAATAGAGGTTTTATAAATCTTCTCAAAGAAAAATATTCTCTTGGGACTCTCCTGAGTTCAGTCTGTTAAACTTTTGCCAAACAACGTAAGCGTGTGTTCCGCAATTTCGCTGGGAAGGTGTTTAGCGACAAGACTGTCACATGTCCCAGGGCATCTTGTTGGCGGTGAGATCTTATCTCGGGTAATACTTACTTTTTTCGTTGACTCTCCAACCAGCTCCACGAATAGCAATCTCCAGATAGTTCTTTTACACACCCATGTTGGAAGATTTGGAGTCCAATGCAGTAATTCTGACAAATGCAAAAGGTTTACTACATGGTAGCTCATATTCTGAGCAATCTGAGCTCTTATCTAGGTTTCAGAGTCTAGTCTCAATGCAGATTTACCTACGGCAAACTCATTATTTCATCAGGACAAAGTTTGAAGGCTGCCCGCGAGAGTGCGACGATTGCATACGTAAACCATCTATGAACTCGAACACGAGCTATTGCTAGATTTTCCTCAGAAGGGCACAAACTTATCTGAACCGAATTTGATGAGAACACATCTTAAGTTTTGGGCTTCCGGCCAGTAGAGGGAAATTGAAACGACCTCGTCACGGGAGCACAGTACACATTGCTGATGGGATTAATCGAAGGCTGGGGTGAACTTTTCCTAGCAGCCGACCTCGTAACCTTTGACCCTTTCAGGATCGCCTTGATAACTCCGACTACCACAGGTTACGAATATCGCGGACATAAGATACGGCCCAAATGAGGGTACTCTGCAAGTGTCTCCAACATCATGGGGATGGTGGGAATCATCATCACAAGAACAGATTCTCCTTTCCAAGTGACAGTCGACCTTGGTCAGGATTTATGCAAGATTGACAGAAAGGTGGTACGTATAGCCATCTAGTACTGCTGCATGCCCTTTCCCTGTTTGACCCAGATGATTCATGTTGATCACATCGGAGGTAAAGTTGGCCGCCTCAATCGCCGAGTCGTTCTTCGAGGCTCAAGCTACGAACACACGTATCAAGTCCTTCACTGCCACCTTTTCCACATCGAATCTCATATCATCTCCCGGCAAAGCTTCCGTCAAATCGCCGTGATGCATTTCTACCAACTTCACCTCTGTCTTCTATCCGGTCGGAGCGAAGCACACCAGCATACCAGGGTTGATTACCCTGGTCTCGACACGACCCACTGACACTATTACGCAATGCCTTCAATCTCGTACACAGGGGCAGTAGCAGAGGCTTGTCGGATGGTCTCTCAGGCTCCGACACATCGCCCGAGGCCTATAGTTGAGTGAGCACATGGACCAGTCAAGATTCCTCAAGCACTTTGGTCCTCTACGAAGAGAAGTAGATCGAGTTAAGCCTACCAAAATCTGCGCCCGAAGTTTCGTTTGCCTTCTTGCAATGAAAAGCGTAAAAGATGAAAAACACGCACTGTACAGAACAAGAGTTTAAACTGACTCAACAATACATCTGTCAATATGCTTTAGAATAGAATGTCTTCTCGGAGAACTATGGTTGAGATAAATCAGAGCATCAAAAACTGGCCGTTTGCATCGATTATAGCCCGTGCTTGCAGGCTCCAATAAAAAGCCAAAGCTGGGTTGCCCAGATATCATGAATGATGACTAATTATCCGCCACGAATCGAGAAGCCTCTTCAACAGATTCTGCATCAGACATGATATTCGTCCGACACATTCCTGTAAAGAAGTTGTCGGTGAAGGCACGGAAATGATGTACAAGTTACAAGTGTGAAGCCTGTTAGACTTGTAAGTTGCTCACTGTGCATGAATGGTGTGAATGTTTAAATCTTTTCCTCATCGTGAAGACTATGTCTCCAACCGATGAAAACAGAGGGATCGATGAAAGGAAGGATTTTACGGATCGTCAATCAAATCCTCCTCTATGGATTTTGCAAGTTTAGTTTGTCGTAAGAAAATTGACTTGATGAAATTTGATTTGGTATCTTAAGCTGATTAAGCCGATAATACTCGTCGGACTTTGAATGATCTTTCAACTTCCCCGGTATCCCATCAGCGTAGGAAACTTCACTAGTACCTGCATTTTTCAATTCACAGTCAGGCTCATATTCTGAATGTTAATTGTAGTTCTACGTACAGAAATTCCTTGAAAACTTTGTCTCTGAGGACAAGGAAACGATTCCGAGTGACGGTTTCCACTGTAGAGATATTGTTGATTGCAAAGCATCCTTCTCCACGTGAATCTCAAAACTACAGAGTTTTCTTCGTTGAAACGCGAGGGCCACCACATGATATGTTCATGAACTGCTCTGGCGCTGTCACCATCTTTAAGCATGTGCCATCCTGCTCCTCAAAAAGGTTACAACCCATCACGATTTCCGCTTAGTTGGCGATCGGCATCCGATTCGGAAAATATTCGACTCAGTATTGAACAAATCGTTTCATTACGCTCTTCGCTGTAAGCGAAGAGCGTATTTTGGAAACCGCGTGACACATGCATTTATAGATCTCGTTCACATTACTAGCATGACACTATTATGAATTGACCTCTTCTTCGACATCTCCTATATTAAAAATCCCAGTCCATGTCTACTCACTAAGCAGAAATCGCGTAGCACATGGTTTTGGTCGATACCACGAATCAGTAATGAATTCCCTCTCAACATTATTAGTCTCATAGAGTTTCATAGACTCTAGTTGAAACCTACCCTGCTCCAGACGAATGTTTTGATATGATTGATTTATCTTCCCACGAGAGTGCTCCGCTACAGATTTTCGCATGTTGTGTTTTGTTCAATTATTCGTACGTGTAATAAACACGAAATGCAAAGCCCTTATTCGACTTCTCATAATATGATTATTAAATATTAAGAGTTCACGCCATTATCGGAATGCCTGTACTAAGACTAGAGCATTGTTGATATCGGGATGAATCCTTCTCGGTTATTTTTCTTCCAATTAAAGTTGACTGAATATCCCACGGCCCTTGGAACAGTACAAACTTATTTTGAAACATAGTCACTCGTTTAGGTGATTAGATCGTGTTGTCATTCCTTCGAACCAAAAATGGAAGAAAATTTGTCGGAAGTAAATGTTCGTTTTGCATAAGCAGATGCCGTGAACATACATGCTCATGCAAGAACGAATTTTTGGGGAGGAACCAAAAGTCTGAAGCCGAGAGCATTTGAAGGCATAGAACCTGAGGCGAACTCTGTCAGAGGCATGATTGACTAATGAAGAAGTGAAACATAAAATGTCAAGCCTTCTGCAAGCCTTCCATGCTATGATTTTTCTTGTTCATTATCATTTTAAGCTAATATTTATTCAGGTGTTGTGATTTCCAAGGGTCAACAGCGGTAGGCAAGTCTAAGCTACAGCTACAGGCCAGTGAATATGTCTGCTTTTCCTTTCCTTGCTTTAGAATGTTCGGGAGCTTTTTCATCTCGGCAAACTTCAGAATGTGATCTAGTGACACACATGTATCCGACGTCGTTACAGGCACCACTATCTAACCTGACGGCTCGTTGGAGCCTAGGCTGTTATAAGCAATCGTTCCTCTCAATGTCAGTATGGGATTAGGAAAAGTTCTGTCATCTTGACTAGCTGCGTTTGAGACTACAATCTGTATTCAACTGGATAAATCTATATAATATTCTCGACCCCGCTTCTCAAGGATCCTGTCTCTGACGATGGTTTATGTTGCATTCCACACAGATACTATTGAAATGGTGCAAGCTACGACATGATGCAATTCCCACGGCCACGAAAACACACGCCGAAGAGTCTGGTCCAGGGAGTCGGGGTAGTGGACCCCCAAGATCCAATCCCCAGAATCATTTCGGCGGTTAGGCCACTTCGTACCGACACTTCTCCAACTGTATATCATGGAATCGAAATAGATGACGTGCGGGCTCAAAAGAAGCTCAAACTAGGGCAGTGGTCTGAACCAATTTCGTACGCACTGAGAATCTGTTGGCTATAGATGCCGTGAAAGTTTAACAGTACAGATACGCTGGAAAGTTTCTTTCATCACTGTCACTGTCAAATGAATAGAACAAATGTTCCATCGAAGAATAAGCAGACAGCCACTGTAACTGTCGCATCTGGTTATCTAATCTTTCAGGTCATTCTCGCTGAGTTGATTGCACTTAATTGTTCATGAAGTAGCAACAATCCACGATTGAGTTATGGAGCGGTGCAAACTGGCAAATCAATTGGTGGAAGGTCAACGATAATCCGAATTCGGATATTAAACACATCTTAGAGGACAGAAAATAACGGAAAAAATGAACGTGAATATTGTAGCTTCATATCAAGACGCTAATACAAATCCTCTAGTCTCAAAGCTTCATACTAAAACCTTTATTGCCTCTACTCAACCATGCGAGGAGCTGCACCTCCTACAGTAGCGTCTTGCTTTGCCCCAGATTGATCGCCTAATCTGGCTGAGATACATTGCTTTTACACTGCAATCATTCCCGGCCCCTTCCTGTATGGCTCGTCTTTGAGAGACTGTCTGCTTCTCTGAGGTTATGCACCTCAGCGTGTTCGCTCTTCGGGTTCCTGTCTCTCTTATCTGGTCTGTGAACTGCAACTGGTGGATTGCAAGGGCTACTGATCATGACTGTGAATTTATGTCGAATGAAGTGGCATATGAAGACTCTAAATCACTGGCTACCGTATTTTACAAGTGACAATCTCATCTATCTGGCAAATTCAGATCTGCTGGAATCTCGTGGACTATAAGCCTGAGTTGGGGATGGCGGGTATTGAAAGCATTTCCGAATCGACCTCGAATTCGGATGTTCCGATGTCCTGATGTCAAAACTGTCGAAGTGCTGCTGCTCACTTCTTCTTGGCAGCTGCTTTCGTGACCTTGGCGCCTGAAGGTTCCTTCTTCTCAACCGCCTTGATAACTCCGACTGCGACAGTCTGCCTCATGTCACGGACGGCGAATCGACCAAGCGGTGGGTATTCCGCAAATGTCTCCACCGTCATGGGCTTGGTGGGAATCATTTTGACAAATCCTGCGTCTCCATTCTTCAGAAACTTGGGCTCTTTCTCGAGCTCCTTCCCAGAGCGACGGTCCACCTTGGTCATAATTTCAGCGAACTTCACAGCAATGTGGGAAGTGTGGCAGTCGAGAACTGGGGCGTATCCGTTTCCAATCTGTCCAGGATGGTTCATGATGATGACCTGGGACGTGAAATTGGCAGCCTCCTTCGCAGGATCATTCTTGGAGTCCGAAGCGACGAAACCTCGCTTCAGATCCTTCACTGCCACATTCTTCACGTTGAATCCGACGTTGTCCCCGGGCAAGGCCTCTAACAGAGCCTCGTGGTGCATTTCCACCGACTTGACCTCCGTGGTCAGTCCCGTCGGGGCGAAGCACACCAGCATACCAGGCTTGATCACCCCAGTCTCGACGCGACCCACGGGCACAGTTCCAATGCCTCCGATTTTGTACACATCCTGGAGAGGCAACCGCAATGGCTTGTCGGACGGCCTCTTGGGCTCCGTCACCGCGTCCAGAGCCTCGAGAAGAGTCGGGCCCTTGTACCATTCCAGGTTCGCGGATCTCTCGATCATGTTGTCACCCTCGAATCCAGAAATTGGCACGAAGGGGATCTTATCGGCATTGTATCCCACCTTCTTCAGGTAATTCGCCACCTCCTTTTTGATCTCCTCGTATCTGCCCTTCGAGTACTTGGGAGTGGTGGCGTCCATCTTGTTACAGCAGCAAATCATCTGCTTCACCCCTAAGGTGAAAGCCAGCAGCGCGTGCTCGCGAGTCTGCCCGTCCTTGGAGATTCCGGCCTCGAATCCACCGGTGGTCGAGTCGATGATGAGAACGGCGCAGTCGGCTTGCGACGTTCCTGTGATCATGTTCTTGATGAAATCTCTGTGTCCCGGGGCATCGATGACGGTGCAGTAGTACTTGGTGGTCTCGAACTTCCACAGGGCGATGTCGATAGTGATACCCCGCTCGCGCTCAGCCTTGAGCTTGTCGAGCACCCACGCGTACTTGAACGACCTCTTGTTCATCTCAGCTGCCTCCTTCTCGAAACGCTCGATCACTCGCTTGTCGATACCTCCCAGCTTGTAAATCAAATGACCCGTGGTGGTCGATTTTCCTGAGTCCACATGCCCGATGACCACGATGTTGATGTGAAACTTCTCCTTACCCATCTTGCTAGCTCACCAGTGCCTCTGGAAGAACTCAGACGGGCGATCGATCAGAGGACTGAGAGTCGACCAGAACTCGACTGAGAGGCTGGCTACTCGAGCGTCGGTACCAGAGGCGAAGACGATGGAATTGGTTGATTGTTTACAGGAAAGGGAGCCAATTTGTAGTTCTCGTCAATCAGTCTGAATCGGCGTGACTATCTGATTCCAGACATCAGATGGATTGACGGTGTTCAAACTTTTCATGCCGACGTGCAAGATGCTTCGTCGGAGGAAGGAGAACAATTTTGTCTTTGTCATCATTATCTGGAGAACTGTATCTTCCTGTTTAGCCGCACTATCGCTGTCGCAGCAGCATCTACCTCCAAGTGTCACCACAGAGGTTCATTCATCATATGTCTTCCAGGTACAGCAATCGAAGAGGGGGCGGACCAAGGAATATAGCCATCAACAAGGACTGAAATTGAGCTAGTATTTTACCAAGTCCTTCAGTTGGTAGCCGGAAATTCCATCTATCATAATTTAAGCCTTAACATAGGCACTCTGCCTCCTCCATGGAGTAGTTTATCTGCTTCTCCGAGGGTTTAGGTCATGAAGATCATGCTTCTAGCATCGTGAGCCCTCGCCGCTTGGACCGACCTTCGTTCAATGTCGGGGATCTTCCATTTTGGAACGGAATAAGTCTCTTCAATGAGTCCTTGAAGGCAGACAAAAAAAAATTCCCAACCGAGTTTCGATGGCGGGCATCAATGAGATTTTGCAGACGTGCTGAAACTCGAGCCTTCTGCTCATCTTCTGGCCTGGCGTTAGAAGACAGACAGAATGGAGTCAACACTTTTCAACTTCACTGGTCGTCATGTCCTCGCAAACTGCTGCCTGTTGTGTTCCATCATCATTTTAACAACACTGATGAGCCACAAAATTTCGGCTGCCACTCAATCAGCGTAAACCGAAGGGGACCCGGTATTATCTCGTAAGCATTCATATTCCCAATTTCAGTTTTGCAAATCTTCTATAACTGCCATAATCTACATATACATTCATCATTGTTCTATGATAGAATCAAGATTGCAAAATAAAAATTGTGGATCTAAATTTCATGCTTAAGGCATCAGCGCCCGAAAGCTGGCTCCGGTATTTTGTCATGCGTTTGCTAGTCCACATTGGCTGTCGAGCTCAAAAAGCTTACGAAGAACTGCTTGGACTTTAGTTGCTGAGATAACTCTGAGCTGAACGAAGGCTGACCACCTTCCGGCCTCACATGAAACTGAGTGAAATTCGTTCGCGGTGAGCCTGATCTAGTAAACGTGTCGTGTCTGAAGAAGGTTCGGCCACACGAAGTACGTCTTTGTACGGCATATCGGCAGTGGACAGTACACAATACGGTAGAATGTCCAAACCTTCAATGTTCTTAGTCGTGGCATACTGAGTGATTGCCACATGCTGGGATGATGTCCGGAATGTGGTCGGAGCTCCATGCTGTCCGGATCAAACCATGTCACTAGTTGGTGTTTACCAACTAGCTCGTAGCCAGTTAAAACATGGGGCCGCAGTAGTTATAGTATAGTAAAACAGTGTAATAAATAATTACATAAAATAATCTATGTATCTATGGAAAACAGTCGGAACAACAACAACGATATGGCCTCGTCGGAACAAGAATGGCCTCGTCGGATTTGGGCAAGAATGATTCTAATATAGATTATTGCTACATGTTAGGAAATGCAATTTATTCGCTAGATTAGCAGGACGTAATTTCACCTAACCGGCTTATAACGGGACATTAGAAGATGATTGGGACCAAAATGAGGCATGGATTTCGATTATGACAGTCTACATGACGTGGACAATGCAGATCATGTCATGTCTCATGTAACTTACATGAGACATGATGTAAGGAGCAATCACGGTTAATAAAACCTAAAAGGATGGGAAGCCATAGCTCAACAGATGGAGACTTGTAAAATTACCCATATATAGTCAAAAATAGAAAACGAATGGGAGAAACATTATTATTTAAAAGCAAATGAGAAACATTGCCTATCTTGGAGTTGACAAGCTAATGCATAATGAAGCTAAGCATTATTATGTGCCTATTTAGTAAGACCAGAACAGTGCGAGAGAATGAAGTCAAATACATCTCCTAAATTCGACTTTGCTAAGGGAGAAACATGACAACTGAAATGAAATCTCAACCACTAATTTAACAGAGACGATCTGTGTTGAGAAACAGCTGGGGCTTTTTCAAATGACAACTCTTGAGCAGTCCATTTATCGTACTCATTTTTGGTTATTCGTTCTCTGAGAAGTAGTGGCAGACTGGTTGCAAGATGGTGTTTTGTCTCAGACAAAATAGATAAAATGTGATACACTTTGTAGATTAAATACTGAATAAATCTATGTATAACGTATGTATGTATACGCATATAATATGTCACCTTGTAATTATCCTGAGTACAAAATACTGGTCTTTGAGTAGTTCAACATGATTGACGGTGTCTTATCCTTTATTTGTAAGTCTCAAACAATTTTGGTGACAAAAACTTCGGACTAGGAAGGAATTTAAAAATCAGAAGTGATTGAGAAGTTAAAGTTAATTGGACTGAGATGGTAATCTTCGGTCAGCTGATTGCAACCACAGCAGAATTGATGGATTAAAACATAATAATACTTGAGCAATTCATATGACTATGCGCCTGTTGATATTGAAATGAAACCCCCTTGAAGATAGCTTGTAGGTACACGAAGTTTTCGTAGTCTGTACATTTTGATACACAGTGCTACTACTATTTTGGAGAATGTAACTCCTCTCTAGAGGTCTGCAGTAAAACCGGATGTGAATCTTTATTAGGTTGTGATTGCAAGGTATTTGCACTAGGATAGTCATGCAAAATCTGATGGTAGAATTGGTGCTTGCTTTATAACGGGATATTAAGAACAGTTGAGCCATATGCGCTTAGATATCAAACGTTGGTACCAAAAAGGTCCATCATTGACAAATATGTGGTGAAAATTTAAACAAGTAATGTTCCAAAGCATAGAAAAGCAATGGAAAACTATAAGTCTTGGTCTTGATTATGAATTGTAAAAAATCAAGGTTTAAATTACAAGAGGGGAGAGATGCTGGAGTCTTAGGATCAAGGAGTTTCAACCTCAGGTTTAGCATCTCAAATTGAACATGTAACAAGAGCAGTTATCTGAATACGTGGAAGAAAACTATCACCAATCAGCACATATTACCAAACATATGGTAAAATGCATGTGCAACAACATACACAAACTAACGAACGTTGACTTGAGTATTAAAGGCGACGGTATAATGGGTGCACCGATTTAGCACTCATGAATAAAGTACTGGACAAAAACAGGCTCATATGAAGAGCCTAAACATTAGGATTATGTAGAGATGGGTGTTAAAAGTAAGGAATTCAACTGTTTTTTCTACAGCCTACTTTAATTTTAAATCCATTTGAACTAAGCAGATCAACAAGATGTGGTGCAATAACCATGATAAAATACAATGAACTTTTAAAATAAAATGCAAAGTTTGAGAGGTTCTCTGTTTTTACGAGTGGAAATCGAAGAATTTAGAATATTTATCTCTCGTGGAATAAATTGAAGTGATTGTGATTTGGGTGGTTCACCAAATGAACTAAATCAGACAAAGAGTGCTTAGTATGTAGATTGAAGAACATGCTACCTCAAGCACCCACCAGGTTGGTACAAACATTTAATGCATATCTGCTAAGCCAAGGATTGACAAGAAGAATGACATTTACAAGTTTAGATAATATTTTGCATAGCATGAAGTAGAATTCTGCCTCATGTTGGATATACATGATATTGGTACAATGAGAAAATTTATCATCGAGAGAGTAGAAAAGAATTATTATTTTTGATTATTGAGATAGAATGATTGAGGAGATGGCATGATCTCATTACCATCTGAGTTAATACCGGTGATATTCATTTTGGTAGATGAATATTACTTTCATCTACCACGTTAGAAATTAAAGGTTAGAAACTGGAACTTGTGAAGCGTTATGACTTACTCAATTGATGGATGAGCTGGGTAAAGAAAAGGCTTGATAGTTTCCGAAAATTTGATATCGTTGAAAATTTTCAATCAGGAGAACACCAAAAAAAAAGTTAAAAAATATGAATGATAGACCGTCAATCATATGGGAGTCGCATGCTTGAGTTTGAATTGAACCTAGAAAACCAACAATAGAATCTTTCGAACACATAAGGAGCTAAAATATACTTAGAGTTAATATATATCTAGTTGATATATATTTATCATAATATGCTATCTATACTTATTTCTCGTCAAGTCGCATTTATATGATTGAACATTGAACTCAAACGATGACATTGTTAGACATTTGATAATTCCTGCCGAACAACATAATTCCTGAAGAGACAGTCGGCTTAAATCTTTATATAAACATTGAGTTTCAGTAGTTTCAATTCATGAAATATTTTTTCGAATCCCGTTTGGAGTTCAAAACCGTTTTCGTGGATCGAACTAAAATTAAATAGTGTTTCTGATAGGGTGCCTGAAGATTAATGTGTCTGAACATGAAAGTAGTTCATTCCCTACAGTGTTCTCGATAAGTTTTCGGTATGTGACTTGAAGTGTACAATTGAGCCAAAGAATCTCATACACGACTATGGTCGATTGGGAAACTCCACCATGGTCTCTATTTATGTATGAAAGGCATAACTATCGTCCATATGAGAAAAGGGAGAAAGCTTTAAAATGGTCAGAGGTCATTTATTTCGATTTTTTTCTTTGTGTACTTATAGGCATTCCAACAACATTGGATACATGTGTTCTATTTTACATCTAAACAGTACACAACTAATTCATGAGATTCTATTTGATCCCAAGACTGCATCTGCAAGACGCCAAATAGACTGCATCTGCATGGTAACCCGAAGGACATTGGGAGAGAGAAAACGAACACATATGTGATTGATAGATTGGTTATCGCCAAGAATTTATTACATGTGGTCTATGCCAAAGCTCCATTTGAAGCAAATCCAGCTCAACTAATCAATGGTTCATATTCTAAAGTAACCCCTTCTTCTGTTCATTCCCGGTTTAATCTCCTATTCCACAGATCAATATAATCCGCGCTTCCCTTTTTCTTCGAGATCTGTCATGTAAATTGTTCTCGTGTCCTCTTCCTGAGACTGTGTTCTGTCCTTTCGCTTACAATCAGAATAATGTCTCAACCTGAATGCTCTTTCCCGGTCTTTCTGAACTTCCTGTAATATGAATCTGCTGAAGTCCTGCAATGGTTACTAAGTGTACTTTACACTGGATCTGCTTGAAATGGGATGCCTTCCGAAGGCTTTGATCTCAGACTGAAATATACCAAAGTTCGAGTGAAAACGCCCATGCTTGCTCTCCACATCCGTCTGCTTTCAGATGATGATCTCATTTGAGATTGTGATCTACGAAAGCGAGCAGAAATGGACGATAAGTTAGAAGCGAGGAGGTTGCACACCTCCGATGCTCAGCCTTCACTATCTACTCCAGCTCCTTATTTCTTGGCCTCTCCTTCCTCGAATCCTACCTCAACTGCTGAATGCCTCTTTCTTCTCGACAGACTTGATGACTCCCACTGCCACAGTCTGTCTCATATCTCGGACCGCGAACCGACCCAGAGGTGGATACTCTGAGAATGCCTCTACTGTCAAAGGTCTGGTGGGTATCATCTTCACAATCCCCGAGTCTCCATTCTTCAGAAACTTGGGCTCCTGCTCCAGCTCATCTCCCGAATGGCGGTCGATTTTCGACTGCAGCTCTGCGAACTTCACAGCGACGTGAGACGTGTGGCAGTCCAGCACCGGTGCGTAGCCATTGGCAATTTGACCCGGGTGGTTCATGATGATGACCTGCGAAATGAAACTAGCTGTCTCCCTCGCAGGGTCGTTCTCCGAGTCCGAAGCCACGTATCCACGCTTCAACTCTTTAGCTGATGCATTCTCGACGTGAAATCCCACATTGTCACCGGGCAATGCTTCACTCAGAGCTTGGTGGTGCATCTCCACGGACAACACCTCGGCGGTCACTCCGGTGGGAGCGAAGCACACCACCATACCGGGCTTGATTACTCCGGTTTCAACTCGTCCCACGGGCACGGTTCCAATGCCTCCGATCGTGTACACGTCCTGAAGGGGCAGCCTCAGAGGCTTGTCGGAGGGTCTCTCCGGCTCGCGCAAGTTGTCCAACGCTTCCAGCAGTGTGGGCCCTTCGAACCATTCTAGATTCTCGGATTTCTCGATCAGGTTGTCTCCTTGGAATCCTGAGATTGGGACGAACGGGATGTTTTCTGGATTGTATCCCACCATTTCTAAGTAACCCGACACTTCCTGCTTGATCTCCTCGTACCTTTCCTGGGAGTAAGGTGGAGACGTGGCGTCCATCTTGTTGCAGCAGCAGATCATTTGGTTCACTCCCAAAGTGAAGGCCAACAGAGCGTGCTCCCGAGTCTGGCCATCTTTGGAGAATCCAGCCTCAAAACTTCCTGTGGTGGAGTCGATCATGAGCAGAGCACAATCGGCCTGAGATGTTCCTGTGATCATGTTCTTGATGAAGTCCCTGTGGCCGGGAGCATCGATCACGGTGCAGGAGTATTTGCTGGTCTCGAACTTCATCAAGGCGATGTCGATGGTGATACCTCGCTCGCGCTCAGCCTTGAGCTTGTCAAGCACCCACGCGTACTTGAAGGACTGCTTGCTCATCTCTGTGGCCTCCTCCTCTAGACGCTCGATCACACTCTCATCGATTCCTCCAAGTTTATAAATCATGTGACCGGTGGTGGTGGACTTCCCTGAATCGACATGGCCGATAACTACAATGTTGATGTGAATCTTCTCGTCAGCCATTCTGCGCAGATACTTCTGAAGAAAGCCTGAACTCAAACTGGAAGCTAGAAGCTCCTTGGTGTTCGACAGGCAAAGGCTGAAATGATCTTTGGCAGAGCTGGATGTTGGCAGGCGAGTACAGAGCAGATGGCAATAGAGAAGACTGAGTTTCTTGACAAAGAGCAGTCGAATTTGTAGTGTCTCAGACTGACTATGCAGTGGACAAAGCTCTTGCACTGTAGATACAACGAATTAGAAAATCATTTTCCTCATCTGTACGTGCACGATGCATGAGAAAATTTAAAAAGCTCATCTGTCATGCATACTGATATATGGAACATCGCACGGCCGCTGTAGCCTGTAGCTCCGACAGCCTTCAGAGTTTTCTTATAGGAACCTTTATATTCGCTGTTTTCTAGGAGTATCATGCGCCGCCCTTGACTCATTATTCAAATTTGTTCTTCCTGGAAAATCGTAGGCTACGATTTTCCAGCCTTCCTGATGCTACGATTCAGTGCATCAGGAAGGCTGCAAATGTCAGGACTTGCTATATAGGCCATTCCTGTTTTCACATTCATTCTCTAATGTACGTGTAATACATGTAGTTTTTCATGTTATCGTTCATCAGTAATGAAATCATGATAAGATTCCCTACAGCTATATTCCGAAATGAGGACACTCCATGTGACCAACCCACTGCATTTCTATGTTCATCTTTGACCCGTAATTCAATTCCATATGCATGTTCACATGTGAAATATGCTAAAAGTAGGAAGGTGATGTCTAATGACAACGTCACGATGGACTTGGTACCAAAATAATGTCATACTGTTATCGAATCTGATTTTATTATAATGGTAGAGAACACATTCCTCCACCGCGAGAAAGTTATATATTCATGTTAAGATTCTAAAACTGAAGCCTTGTCGAAGTTTACATTTGAGAAAAAGCGAATGTGTGCGACATGTGCTGCAACAAGGAAAACAGTCTAACGCATCCCAGCTTCCCAAACATTCAACTAATTGTTGTTTATGATGTTGTAACTCCCTAGAGAGTTTTCTGCGTCCTCTTCTCCTTTCACACGCACACGGATATACTAGAAATTGGGTAAAAGTCTGACTGTGGCATTGGGCCAACCGCGCAGCAAGGGTAATCGTAATATTTCAAAGAAAAACTTATGGATAGAGAACTCTGGAACTGCTCCAATAGCGTTCAACGAGTCGAAAGCAGTTTCGAGTAATGAATCTGCGAAGCTGTGGAACGCTGCAACACGATAGAACATAGTCTATACCATCTCCCAATCTGCAAAGCATCGTGTCATAGCAGTTTCTATTTGTTATCATGTTAGTTTCTGGTTAGTATTCTAAAAAAATGGAAAAAATACAAATGGAAGTTAGTGTGCACAAATCCATAGAAATTACACTATTTACTGCAAACGCTTGAAGTGATAGATAATCTGTTTCCAAAGTAAGAGTCGCGGAAATGAGTTTATGACATTGCCTGCATGTAAATTATTCGTGGGTATATCTTAATGGTTTTATATTCCACTTGCCTATCTTAGTAACCCTTGATTCCACGTGTGGGACAGAAGAACTTTTCCTATTACTTTTACTATTCCGAGGCATGCTTCCTGTGACGGCATTATTACCTCCTGATACATCTGTATCAGATGGCAAATCACATTGATAGAATTGTCTTAATGAGTGACAGGGGTCTCAAGAAAATATGTATTCTTAGGACATCTTCTTGAACATCAAATTCATTCTTATCATGTATGCTAGAGGAAGATAATAGAGTACTCTTCATCTTACGGACTAGCCTGCTCTAGTAGACTGAACCGTGAACAATGTATAGAATTGCTTCTTTCTGAATAGATGTTCAGCTGCGAGTAATATCATATTAGTTGCCTGAGTTAGGGTACAAGTTTACTGCTGCATTCTGCAAGGGAATATAGCTTTTTAAGTTTACGCCGCATGATATTCATGAAGGAAGTGTCTTCTTGCGCGTAGTAAGCCCATTTCCTGGCCTTACTACTCTGTAAAGCCAAAGAAGCAGTACTGTACGTGCTACCCTGCCAATATCGTGTGCGGAGCTGCCATAGTTGCAACATATGAATATATTCCATCTTCATTGTCTCTGGATCAGAGATGCACAGTGAGAGATCCAGATGCAGAGTAGATTTTGGCACGTCTTCACATCCATCCAAGTAGGTTCCACCAATAATTTTGAACTGTCGATCACTTGGAAACAAATTGAAAACCATGATACTAAGTCATGAGCACTCTTACTTGCCGTAAGAGTTGCTGAAGATTGCAAGCATTCAGTTCATCTAATCATGAGATATGGAATGAAATATTGCTTCCTTATTGTATATTAACCTTCACTTACATGCGCTGGCATTACACCGATCGGAATCTCGGTATACTTATTGTTCTTCTTTGTCCCTTCGGAAAATAAATCTCTACTAGGTAACTTAAGTCACTAGCCTAATTCAGGTAACGTAAAATTGTTGATGATCATCTCATCATTTTGCAATCAGTGGGTAAAATCTGCACTAAGTAGAGCCTTAATCCTTGGTAGAAGTGCAGCAAAATAACTTCCGTATCCCTGATTAGTCTTCTTGGAAACGTTGAAGAGCCGTGGAATACAAGAAGAGAAAATAGGAGAAACTTAATTCTAGTCTGTGATCTGGGTCAAGAACATTGATTTATTACAGTCTGCGAATATGTGCTTTGAATTTTAGGGTGGAAGGTGAACGCAAGCACTTTTGTTCATTTGATCACTGGTTTTCAATGTGGGGGATTCAACTTGACACATTGGATTCAACACACTAGGAATTCATAATCCATACAAAATTTCACCTCTTTCGGGAGAATGTCTTAATCAACGGCTTAGTCGAAGTGAGCATCGGCGGAATGCAAAATGAATCGCATATACGGGGCTCTGGTGTTACAGCATGTCACTTGAAGTTGTTTGTGTTCACAAGGGAACCTGTGGTATACTTGGAGGAGACGGTCGGGATCGGGGGATTCGACTGACTGACATCTAACTATTATTTGAGACCTAGAGGAGGCCTATTTGACACCTAATCGGCTTTCTGCTCCAGAGTGAACCTCTCATTCACTGATGAATTAAAGTAGAAGCTCTGCAACTTCCCGTCATCGCGGTTCTAACAGACCGAATTCTACGCCATAACAGCTTGCCCTGTGATACTTCCTCTTCTGTTTGATCGAATAACAGCCTTCCAATTCCTGGTGCTATTGATTTGAACGTTTCTAAAAAACTCACTTGGGTGGGCTTCTGCTGCGATGCCCTCTGTTCGATCCAGTAAATTTATTCTACCTGTATCGTGGTGTAATTTCTCCGTTTGCAGTTTCTCCTCGTTTAATGTGAGTAACAACCTTCTCACTACCTTCCGTTTCTATCGTTTCCCAGTAACTGAGCTGTTGTCACTTCGACATAGCCATGGTGATGTTACCGTCATATCCAGTAACCATCTCTACTTCACACTTTTGAAAATTAACTCTCTTCGAGGACCGAGTTCTAGGTTTTGCCTTGCATTGGGCCTCGTCTCCAGCGAAGGCGGTAGGACGAAGAAATATCTACCGGTCAGGTATCAGGATTCCAGTTAGTTTGCGACAGGGCTGTCTATTAGTAAGGCATGCTGATTGTTTTGGTTGGTGGTGCCCCAATGAAGGAGCGTTCCAAAAATGTGTATAAGCCGATGTTGTGTCCCGCACACGGTATTCTTTAGTAAAAGGCGAAAGAATAGTTCGCTCTGGGCTGAACACACGGCTGACTGGTTTCCTAGTCTGCGGTTTATCAATATAGGGCGAAAAAAGGATATCTTTCTGTACATACCGTATGGGTTTATGGGTGCCTTCCAGCATGGGTGAGAGCTTAGAGTGAAGTCAAGACTTAGGGAAGGTCAGGTGGCATTCATATCGCACCTTGTGGTGTGACGATGGGATCGGTAGGATTCATCAGAAACTTCCAAGAAATTCTTATTTCTTCCTTTCACAACTGCTAGCTGCGCATTTCGAAAATACGAATGCGTTAACCATTATGTCGCAGTCAAAAGTTGGAAAACTGCAACATAATGGTTAATGGAGATAAGGAGGAGACGAAAGTTTCCCAAGCATGGACCCATTAACATTTAAACATACCAAATTCTCCTCTAGACTATGAAGATGATGGCGGTGCTCAGCTTGCTCGTGGTCCAGCTGTTTTGTCATGGTGAAGAGGTTCATAAGTTGACGCTGCGAAGTGGAGTATGTAAGTTTATCAGAATACTCAGTGCTTCATCTCCAGTCATTGTGTAGATAGCGAAGGAAGCCAAAATTAGCAGTGTAGCAAAAATTATGTAAAAATACAATCAGTTCCCGGGATGAACTGAAGGTAGTAAGAGGTGACTAGCCCGCAATAGTATGACAGAAAGAAATATACACTCTTGCGTATAAAAATTTGACGTTTTTTGATAAAATAAAATTGCGGTGCATTAGCACGAGAAAGGAAAAGACATATACACATGTTCTATATATCTATTGAATATGCTAAATACATTGATTTATATGAAAAATGGTAAAACCTGTCATTGTAATGTATATAATATGCCACGGTCCCCTATGCGATGCTTCCCCAGTACTTTTACTGATTATTCCATACAATTGTCTAACAATACTTTTCACTTGGGTATCAGCTCTTAATTGATTTCTTCTATATAACCGGTTAATGGCTTCCAGCAAAAATAATGCATCCGGAATTGCAAGAGAAAAAATGTTTAATATTATATTGGGTATCTATATCAATGGTCGAATTGTAAGGTCTGGCGGAAAGCCCAACGATGCCACCGCACCAACAACAAAACGCGAAAGCTCATTCACTTGCTACCATTGGTTTCTGATGGAGGTCAAACCGACCAATGCTACCGCTCAGTTTGGGAGCGATGGTTCAGTCCGTGATGAGCACCCTCACCGTAAGCCTCCATTGTAAGAGCAGCTAAGTTGTTTCCACCACGAAATTTGTCCGTCCTCGGAGCGAATTCTGTGAGGACGGAAATATGGTTCGTGTTAACTAGCACTGCAATAAAACTGCAGACTTAGATCTGCAATGATGGTGGCAGAACCCGAGACAGCAATCTGGGCAGATTTTGACTTTGCACCGTGAAGAATGTCCTTCAACTAAACGCTTTCCCTCTCTCAACTTTCTACTGAAGGGGAATCGTAGATTTGGATATTACCCTGGTAAGTTACGAGTGTGATCCGTCGTCCGCCAAGTGTCCAAATTGTACACAGACCAGACAGTTTACATCCTGGGCATCAGGATTTTGGAAGTCTGATGCTCGAAGCAATGGCCGTGGCGGTAGTGAATTAGATCGCAGTCACATTCCGTGAGTCCACTGATGCAGGTACTCCTCATTCGAAGGTCGTGTGGAACGGGTATTGTAGACCAGATCGGCTTTCAAAGTGCTCTGTCATTATCAATTTGCCGCATTGCGCTTCCTTGTCGCCGTTTCTCTGCACTTGCTGTCTTCGTCGAGGGGGTAGCCCTACGTTTCCTTCCACCATCGCATTCAAGGTATTACTCTAGCTGGGGTCACTGTCGCATGAATATGGCCGTCTTGGAGCACATCTGGACATTGCTCACTCGAATCCTTCTTTGTTTGCTTATCTGTACTTAGCTTGTAATTTCTCGCTGTGAAATGTCTTGCAGGATCCCACATAGTGACAGACGCCCGCTTCGAAAGTATCTCTTCCAGGAAGTGGGGATTCAATTGTATCAGTCAGATCATGATTTCATGAAACTCGCGTCCGTAAATTCTGAGCTCACTGCAGCCGATTACTCCTTATTCCTAGAGCTGGTGCAGAAGGAGTAAAGTGGAATAGACTGGTCCTCATGTCTTCAACCATGGCTGCTGCCTCTCCTAGCGTTCTCATCCCCCCAAGTTCTATCTTCCGAAAAGGGACCGGAGGCAATGTCGACAGAAGAAATTATAGCAATTCTGCAGTGAGCTTGAAGTGTAGAGCGCATCAGGACAGTGAATCCAATGACTTGAGTGTGAAAGTCTCGCGAAGATGGGCAGCGCTTGTGCTTCCGGTTTCGACCGCACTGGGAGGAGTCGTGGCATCTCCTAGAAACTCGCTCTCTGCTGAAGAACAGATGCAATGCGCGGATGGCAATTGCGGGAAGGTGGTCCTTCGTACTTTGAGTGGTTGTGGGTTGGGAGTAGCGCGGTATCCTGACTTCGTGTACAACGCAGACGGAGGTGGGGGCAGCGGAGAGTCTCAGGAGCTTGCTGATGGCCGCACCTTCGTGCGCTTTGATCCTGACCAGCTGAAGATTCCGCCCGTGAGCATGCTCACCACCACGTTGTTGGGATTGCCTTTGCCACCCTTTCTGAAAATTGAGATCGTGCCCCAGAATCTGGAGGGTTACCTGGAAAGGAGCACCGGGAAGGTCAGTTACTTTTTTCCAACCGGTCGTATACTACTCGATAGAGAATCTGTATGCTATTCAAATTGCTCAACGATATGGTTCGGATGGGTTAGGATTATGGTCGATTTTTTGGTCGTTTTACTTCCAGGTCTTCAGGATTATTTACTTCAATCTGGGACGTGTCCAGCGTTCACCTTGTATGATAATTTTTATTAGCGATCCTACTGTAAATTCCTTGTAGCACAAATCTTGCAGAGGTTCGATATTCTCCAATCTACAGAGATACAAATTTACGTACCGAGGGACTCATTCCATACACCTTCTGGTTGATGATTGCAGGTGGAGCTCAAATTCCTCGCCAAGTTTTATTTCACCGTTGGCACACTATATAGGGCACCTCCTCTAGTAGTGAATACTGTACTCACTACAGAGGCAGTACAAGGTGCTCTCAGGGGTGGGAAAGGCAAGAGACTGGACTCTTCCGGCAACTGTAAACTTGTTGGGGTGGCTTTAGTAGACCCTGTTGATGACTTATTCATGAACACATTCTTGACTCTACCCACAGACTGTTTGGCCGAAATGGCAGCAAAAATAACATTCATTTGATACCAGAGAAAAATTCAATCCTCCTAGACGTATTTTCGTAACACAAGTATCCACTCTGCAGTAAAAACAAGTGCGCAGTTGCCACGAAAAGAAAAAATTTGGACGTGGCCCATGTAGGCATTTCATGTATCCTCCCCTTCAGATTTTCTTAAAATTGGTGACTAGCAACGGTAGCTTCAATGGCCTCAAATCTACAACACCTGATTATCTCTTTTCGAAAGAAATCTCTCGTAGAGATAATACTAGGCAAATCGTTGCGAGTTGTTAATAATTGAAAAAGTACATACAAGCAGAGTGTTTCTTGTGTAAATGAAACCTCTTAGGACCCCTGTTTCTGATAAAGGGAAGTTTCTATGTGACCGAAGACGAGCAAACCGTCATTTCGGTGCATAACATGCAAGAATCCTGGATATTTTACTGGCAGCCATCTCAGAAGTCGATCAGCTGCACACAACACGAAATAGTGTTAAAATAAATGCGGACGAATAACACATGATTTCTCAACCGAGCTAACAGAAGTAGATTCAAGTCATCCAGACAGGCAATTATGCCAAGCATGATCAGTAGAAACGACATGAACTCCAGATAATCTAGTGTTACAGAAGTGATCGGCAGAACTGCGAGATCGTGTAATACATCCCCAATGCAAGTTGGCAAAGCATGATCATGAAACAAAAGCAGGCGGGAAATCCCCTAGCACAGGAAGGGACCCGAAATCATATCTGCGTTGAAAAGAAGCTTACTTGTTCATGCCCTTGTTCGTATATAGTCGCCAAGAGACTGACAGCCACCTGCTTCGAGCTAACTGCAAGATAGATGCACTTCAGTAAATATATCCCTGATAATTGCTACGAAAACAGAAGTGGGAGCCAAAGTGAATCACTCAACACACTTCATGACATGACAAAAAGATTTCCACCAAACCAGTTTGGGACGGAAGATATTTTGTTGATAATATTAGCAACCACTTCTCGGGCGTAACTTTAAAATATCAGATAGATTTTCTCCATTTTGGATTCACGAGATAAACAAGAATATACTGCTTTGAGCCATAACGTGCCTACATCTTCAAATAATCTGGGTTCAGAGAAAGATGAAGGTGCTCAAATTCAAGAGAATGTCCTCACTATTCTTGTGTGAAAATATTCAGCTTAATTCGCCTATTCTTTACAGGTGCTTACTGCGAAGAGAGGAACCATGCCTGGCCGCGGGGGAAATCCAGCGGCAAGACTAATCAACTGCTTCCTGTTAGTTTTATTAAGCTTGCCCGATTTTTGAACTACTCTTATAGATATGTCATTCTTCCATACTCATGAATTCCATGATAGAGAGGTGTTCAAAAGCTTGTTCTTGCGTTAAACGAATCGGAGATGAGACAAAGCACCAAAAATAAGAAATCATTGGCACCTGATAAAACTTTTGAGCTGTGACATATAGAATCGCAAGAGGTGAAATGCAAATCTCACGCTTGCTATGCCAGCTTGAAGTTCGAACCATTATAATTAGAGCATTAGTTAGCTTAGCGGAGTGAGAGTTGAGACGTACCTCTTAGAAGCCATCCCGAAATAAGAACGGCATCGCTTTCTGAATCTTCGTCAATTCATGACTTGACTATCCTGGTCCACATCCAAACTCTTCAAACCTCGATCCTCTCTCTTTCCCTTAGCTGCATCCGTGCTCCTAGATGTTCCTTGTATGGATAAAGGGTTCCTCAAGACCGGGCGATTCGATCCTGCAGTAGATCCTCCTGGCTAAATCCTTCTGTTGTTCTCTACACAATCCGTCTGCCTTGTTTCCTCCAGAAACCAGCTGCTGCAGGGCATCCTTAAAAATCCCACTTGGTTTTCCAGAGACCTGGTAACGCCACTCTGAATTATCCATATGTGGTAGAGTACATTATCCTCAGTTGGACATCCCTCGACCGCAACGGAGCACCTTGATCATTATTGTGATTCCGAGATCATCAGCTATCGTCCCGAAGACCTCTAATTCGATGGTAAGAATTCGTCTGTACAGTGCATTTTAGGCTAGAATAATTGTGAACTTCCGGAGGAGTTCTGCAGATGGCACTCATCTGCGAGAGCCAATGATAGCATCTCTGCAGTGAAGGAGTCATCTGGCTTCAATCCCAAGGCCTTGTGATAGAAGTCGATGGCAACAGAGCTGTTTCCTTGTAAATGGTGAGTGAAACCCAGAGCTGCGTATGTGCTAGCTCCTCTTGGATACAGTGCAAGAGCCTTCTCGTATTCCGAGATAGCTTTGGCATACATCTTCAGTTTCCTCAAGGTGTGTGCGAAGTTGACAACTGTGGGCTCCCACGAGTCGGTTAAAGGTTTGGGCGCCAAGTTGAGTGCTTTATCGAACCAGTCCGCGGCAATTTTGAATTCCTTGTTCCGATAGGCCATTACACCGAGCTCGTTGAAAACCAAGGGATCGTCAGGACAAATCGATTTTGCTTGAAGGAGAAATTGTTCCGCGAGATTCAGGTTATTGGTACGAAGATACTCCATTCCTATGCACAGATTGGGAAGGTGGCATCCTGCAAAAAGACGAGCTGCTGTTCTGTACGCAGCCATTGCCTGGTCGCTTTCGTCCTGAGCTGCGTATGCATTTCCAAACCCTAGCCAAGCCGGAGCAAAAGAGTACTCCATTGCCGTAGCTTTACAGAAGTAACGTCGAGCGTGATCGTATTGCCGAATACAATAGTAGTAGCATCCAACTGCAAACCAAGCAATGGCCTTGGTCGGGTACTCCTGCACCAAGCTGTGAGCTCTCAAAAACAGCTCGTTCTTACGGCCTAATTCCAACGCCGCGCCTAAGTGCAGAGGCATACATCTAAGATGGTAAGGATCCTTTTCTAATAAGGCTTTCGTGCTCTCGTAACACCTCTGGAAGTCACCCCTGTGGTACTCCAAATCCGCTCTACAGGCCATGACATCAGTGTTGTCTTTCAACGAGCAGATTGCCCGACTTTCATCATCGCTCTGAGGCTCTTCCAGCTCTTGCTCGAGCTCAGCGATCTTCATGTCGATCTTCGCGCCTTGGCCGTACTTGTTAGCTCGGCACGAATAAAGCAAAGACAGCCACCGATCTTCGGGATCGAATTTCAGAGATGTCAGCAGTTTCGATTCCTGTTCGTTCGTCAACATATGATTGTCGACCAAGTGCTCGAATGCTTCATAACAAAATGGATCCGCCTTCAGAGCAGCCTTGTACCAACACAGCGCCCGCGCTCTGTTCTCCAGCGCCTCAAATGCTCGCCCGCGCAGGAGGCACATGGCAGAAGAGATGTGGATTTCGCGCTCCTCGACATCTTTGCTTTCAGACAGGTCCACCCCCTGCTCTTCCGCCATCTCCACATTCCCGTCCTCATCCACATCCCCTTCCCCTAACATGACCAGACATTCCTCCCAATCCTTGACCTCGGCCAGGCACTTGGCGGCCAAATACCTAAACCGCAAATCCGCAGACACCAGATGAAATCGTCGCAGCAGGTGCAGAGCACGCCGAAATTCCTTCCCCAAGTACAGAGCCTGCGCCTGCATGTACAAATCCTGAGGCGTATTGCCCGCCATGGTGGCCAATTTGTCCGCGAAAAAAATGGCCGACGAGTACAAGTGCTTGCCCAGGCAATCCCGCACGACGGATCGCAGCTTCTCCATATCCATCTCCCTCATCGCCAGCACGCCTCCGGCCTCCGCAGCAGCGTCGTCGCCGATGCTCCTCTTCCTCTTGCGCTCGGCAATCCAACTCTCCTCATCCCGTCCCATGACTCGCTCTCCTCGTTCTTAATTTGCAATCTCCTCTTCCCGCTCTTCCTGCCCCAATCCGCCCTCCTCCGTCCGATACTCCCCGCCCATCGATCCCGTACGTCCCCCGAGAATCTTCTCCAGATTCGCCGCCAGGCCCACCCTCCGCTGGCTTTAAGCCTTCTCCTCGTCGAGCTCTCGGGTCCAGATCGCGCTTATGACCCGAAGCCGAGCTTGCCATCAGATAGCGCGACGATGTTGAAGAGGAAGCCGACGAGGCTCGAGTTCAAGGAGGCCGATGACAAGGAGGATCTAGAGCAAGCACGGAAGAGCGCATCTGCTGCCGCCGCTGCTGCTGCTGCGGCTTCGTCTGCAGGTGCTGCTGCCGTTGGTGGCTCTGCTTCTGCTACCCCGCAAGTCATCGAATTTCGCCCTAAACTTTCTGTCGCTCAACGAATAGGATTCAACAAGTAGTTGTGCTGCAGCGTGTGAATTTTGTGGGTGCGGGCCCGCACGCCGTTGCGCAAGGCGTGGCCGAGTGGTGGTGTGGTGGTACTTTCCCTTGGTGTTTGTACATTGGACTGGGTTAATAAATTTTGCTCGGACTGCAAGAGAGTGGCGGTTTGTTCTCTTCGGTTCTCGGAATGGAGGTGGAGGTGAAGCTGAAGCTGCCAGGTCGTGAAGCTCATGAGAAAGTCGCCTCATCTCTCAAGGCGTTTCATGAGGTGACGCACATGCAGGAGAATGTCTTCTTCGATGGCGCCAATAAAGAGCTGAGCTCTAAGCGAGCGGTGTTGAGGTTACGGTTTTATAATGGCGATGGAAAATGTGTTGTGACGTTCAAGGGAAATGCTGTGATTGTGGATGGGATCAGCCGAGGAGAGGAGCTGGAGGAGGACATCGACGTGTCTCTTGGGAGGGCATGTGTTGCGGAGCCGTGGAGATTGGCAACTACTACGTGCAAATTGCTGAACAAGGTTGTGGCTGACTTCGCTTGCGAGGACTTCGTTTGCTTGGGCGGATTTCGGAATGTACGGACTGTGTTCAACTGGGAGGGGCTCAAGATCGAGCTGGACGAAACGCAGTACGACTTTGGAACGACCTACGAAGTGGAATGCGAGTCCACAGATCCCGAAAGAGTTCGGGAGGTTTTAGGAGATTTTCTGAAGTCTAAGGGCATCGAGTTCACTTATTCAACCAAGTCCAAGTTCGCCGTGTTCAGATCGGGCAAGATCGAGTAGACATCTGATTGATTGAAAGGTGATCGTCTCTTTGATCTTGTCTTGCCATGTTCGGATAGGAAAGGTGTTCCCTTATGATCTAAAGTAGCGGATCACCTGGGCCCTGTAAAGCATTGTGAATATAGTGAAGACGTTGGAATCAGCCTATTGAATAAGATAATCGTGTGTTTTTCAGATTTAGATGTTGAATTCTGTATCATGCCTTCTTAGTTTGTTAGGCTGCTCAACATGATTAGATTGCTAGGTTTTCACGTTCTGCAGTGTTATGTTTTCCTACGATGCTCCTTACATGTACTATTGTCTAATTGGTTTTATTTAACCCAGTTGTATGGCTATGCCGGTAGAAATTTTCAGTGAACTGCAAGACATTTCATTTCGGGAACACGATTGGGTTTTAATGGAGTCTGCTGGCAGTTATGTTCCAGATCATGTTACACCAAAGAAAAACGTACTATAAATTTGACTATCAGTACATTGCAGACATCCTCAAGCGAGATTTAGTTTGTAGAGTCGTAGGACTTAAATGTGCTGATTGGATTAGTCTTCGTTTACCGGTCATTACCACTCTGCCCATTCGTAGCTAGGAGCACTCCCTATCACTAAGGTAGGCTCCAGATCTTCCGAAGTATCACAATACTATCGGAGGGCAACTACGTTATAGTTTGAACTAATTTGTGAGGATAACCTGGACAATCTCTAGAAACCAAAAAACTCATTTGCTTTTTACACAAGTTCCTACTCAAGCACCTAAAGCAAATCACGTTGAATGACCTACTGCTACACAATGGTGACATTGCCGACTTTTGATTACTTCCATGAAAGAGTGAATGGCAGTGTTGAGGATGAGCTCAGGACTATCCATTACGAAATTTTGGAACGGCATTTGGCAGTACGTGTGGACACCCCGTTCTCGAAACCTTCGATCCTACTGGAAGGTTCGGCACGGCCAGGGATCATAGAGAACGAGATTTAAGCTCATTGATCCAGGAGAATGTCTGTCGGAGGACACCCTAGCGACGAGAGTTGGAGGCACAGTTCCGTGGCTATGGCTACATTGTCCACACTTTGTCAAAACAATGTTAGGACTATCATTTGAGCCCTTTGTCATTCTTCGGAGATCAGCTTATACAGGTACACTTTCAAGATCTGGAGTGAAGTAATTAGTTCGGTGGGAAAGTGGTTTCATGGCGGCATGGCAGATCCAGTAGAGGATGGACTACTCTCTTCTAGGATCACCTAGCGAAGGTCAAGACGGTCACTTTGAAGTTTTCATCGTTTTACTGTTCTTTCGATTATCCTGACGCCGACTTGGCTTGTGAGGAAATCAGCGATGGAGCAACTACAGTGACTCGTCGTCTCTCGCAAGAGAACGAAGCCAAGTGCGGACAAAGCGACTATGTGTGAGCACAAGCGAGCATATGTCTTCTCCGGTGGCGGTTGCAGTGCCTGAGTGGAAGCCTCACCCAAGCCCTGCATCCGCTAACGCAGAAGACGTGACATATTGCCAAATGCTATTGGAGTTTCCCACTTGAAACTGATTGATGCCTTATCCTCCAGCAATTGCACAGTTTGAATGGAAGCCGCTATGCATTTGCTGGCGGAGATGACGTGATTAATGCAATTGGAGCTTCCCACTTGAAACTGATGGGAATTGTGGAGGAAGATGCTTTTCCTGAGGGAGCAATGTTGGACTCTCCATCAACTGGACTCATCGAAGTAAAGGGAAAGTTTTGATTCCAACGCAAACGTGGTGAAAGATCATGTCATACTTATGAGTAATGCCTGCATTTGAAACGATGTGCAATTATTGACTGAGTCGTAGCCCACATCTTCTTAGATACAAGTTTGCACACAAGTAGATAGACACCGAACACAGGATAATAAGACACTCGTGTGGACACTTCGAATGATGAGGAAGGAAGTCTTCTCCTATTCTCTTCAAAGAGGGAATAGATGCTTGAGCTGCAGAAAATTGACGGACTCAAGATGAAGGGCAAGAACGTGTCGGGCCCTCCTACGTCTTCCAACATTCAACGTTGCGGAATTTGCGGCCGGAATTGGTTCCGGCATGGCAATAGGCCAGACCTCGTTAAAAGTGGCATTTTACTAAAAAAACTCACTTTTGCCACAATTAAAACTGGTCCGTTGCCACAATTAAGCTTTTGTCGATAGTGACTTTTTCGGTCACAATTGAACTTTACGGAGGTAATTTCTAATTTTTAATCACTGCTTAGAGTTTACAAAGTGACATTTTACAAAAAAAAATTGCCAGTTTTGCCACAATTAAACTTTTTTCGATAGTGACTTTTTCGGTCACAATTGAACTTTACGGAGGTGATTTCTAATTTTTAATCACTGCTTAGAGTTTACAAAGTGACCGGAGGACAGCGGAAGAATGTTATTATCCCAACCAAGCGAACATTAGACAGCATTGGCGTTCATGTGCTATAAGTGACTGGAAAAAGAATCCCAATATCTGTGTTTTTGAGTAGATTGTGGACAAAAATAGAAGAAACACATGATCACCTAACGGATGTAATCTATGGAAGAAATGAGTATTACATACACCCCCAACTTTTCTAAAACTCTAATGCAAGAATATTTTGGCCATGAACCAAGTTCCTCTCTAGTCCTAGGATTGAAGACATAGAGATATTACTCATCTTTAGCTGAGGTTTTGAGGAGGAATCTAATTCAGGTCTTGTGGATTTTAAAAATTGACACTATTCAGTTGAAGTCTAATATACTCTCTTTAGAATGAGTAATCATGAACTCATTTCTTCTCAAAGGACTAGTTTTGTGTGCTTTGAGTATATTCACAGTGAATAATCATGCGGCCTGTTTATGGACTCTTCTAAATTTTCGATGGCTTTAGATGTCACTTGGATATAACATGACGACGGAATCTAAATTAGCCACAATGGAGAAACAACACTACCTGAAATAACCTCAATCTCTTATGATTTCAACAAGTGTCACAAGAGGTTTTCAATACAAATGCCACTTTTATGAAATTTTGGATGCCACAATTAACAAAAAGGTGGCAAAAGTGGCAAATGCCACTTTTAATGAGTTCTGCCATAGGCCCCAACCTTCAACGCTGTGTATATTGAATATGGAAGAACTGAGTGACTGAACTTTGGATCTCTTTAGAAGGGATAAAGCAATACACAATCACTATTAGGTTACTGAAATTAATGATTCTCAAGGCAACATTGCTTGGAAAGTAACAGAAGAGGAACAAATGGATATCAACAATTACTGGAATTAACCTCAAGCCCAACAAGAATATAGACCGTACCGGATGATATCATGATGAGAAACATGTCCTAAAACACTTTCCATTCTAATTAGCTTATGAAAACACGCTACACAATATACTAGAGAAAATGATATACTGGAAAAAAATATTACCGCTGCCAGTATATCTTAATTTGGTATGATATGTGAAAGAGAGTGAAGCGTTAGGGTTTAGCCACCGGGTTAAACTTGCTGCAATCAAATAACGTTATGTTCGTACCCTGAGTACGAACATGACATTTAATGTTCGTGGCAAGTTTAACGATGCGGCGAAATTCTGCTCAAACCAAAGACCTCTCGAACTCAAGAGCAAGTAAAAACCTTTGAGAACAGGAAGGATAGTGAACATGGAACTTGTCTGCTGCCAAATCATCAAACAAATCTAACACGTAGAATCTTATGAATCAGTTTAAAAACTATCATTTATCATGATTGTTTTCCTCTATGTTGCACCAGCGAATCTCCCCCAAACTGGAAAAGAAAAGGCTTGAAGTATCTCATGTATTCTAGTAATTTCTTTAACCATATCTTGTTAGGAGTTAGTTCAGTAACCATCATAGAACTCACAACGAGGTGGCTTTCATCAATTGGCATGACGTATACTGTAGAACATAATGTAAACTGATTTGATTCTGTTATTTTATCTGGTTAGATATGTTTGTATGGTGCAAAGCGCTTATATTGATATAAAAAGTAATATACTATTGACAACTCTTCAGCTGATCATCTGATGTAATATTCTATCAACCCATCAACATGAGAATACAAGATAATTACTTTGAAAGTTCGGAAATTTTCATTGCCTATTTTTGGGTCATTGAATGATTATACTAAAAAAATAATTTCCTACCGAACTGATGTATGTTTCTGACATTTTCTTATTCTTTTAATTATCTCACAGGCATTCTTCAAAGTTTATGGACCTTTTTTGGCCTACCGATTTCGGGCAGGATTCGAACTTACTTGTAAAAATGTTAGCATTTACATCCAGATTCTCTTCGGTACTAATTCCTTTGTTACTATATCACAGGAGTTGATTCTTAACACTACAAATCTCCAACAAAATCAAATCAAATGAAGCTTCCTTACATGAGTTGGATAATTTTTTCACCCTTAAAAATATTCAACTTCGCCAAAACGAGTTAAATATAGTCCAGTCTTATACCACAAGTGCGCGAGGCGTAGCATTTTTCCTAAATCATCGTTCATTTACATCTCGAACATGCAACAAATTTCACCAACATAAAGGTACTGAGATTCTACTGGAGGAAAAATGTCTTAGCAGGTCACTTGAATGACCTGCTAAGACCTGCTAAGGCAGTGAAGGTTTCCGAAGTGACTCACTTCGGAAATGTGGCCATGGGGAACCTCTGGACTATTTGCGCAATAATGATGACTTACCGAACGCCATAGCAGGTACAGAGCAATGTGACACCGACTGTCCCTCCGTCAGCCCAAATTAAGGATTTGGGACAGATTTCAAATTCCCGAACGACCAGTGTTCCACTCCCGCACAAAACAGTTCGGCTTCGGAGACCTCGACGAAGGACAATAACGACAATCGTACATCCTGTCTCAGAAAGCCCCAAAACAGTTCGGATTCGGAGACCTCGACTAAGGACAATAACGACAATCGTACCTCCTGTCTCAGAAAGCCCCGAGGGCGTCGCCGCTCACGTTGAAAGAGTTAATGAGGAATATTCCTCAGGATGCTGTGTTTGCGGATCGTCTGGAGGTGCCGCTGTTGTGCTTGCGCTTCTTGAAGGCTTTGGACGGCTAAACGTGGTCCGTCACGTCACAGTCATTGCTGCACGAGCAGCAGCAATGTGCTTCCATCTCGCCGCTCCTGTCACCTGGTACCGATGTGGGGCTTGTTGCCCTATTTCTTCTTCCATCGTCGAATTCCAGGTACTGCTAGTCTAGGGTGTGTGAACGTCTTGTTCATTCAGCCTTTCTCGAAACTGAGGATGTTGAGCTTGGTCAAGATGTTACTTTCTGGAGCACTCCAGGCGCTTCTTAGTATTTTAGAGTTTATTCATGTCGTGTGAATTGTATGTCACTCTCAACAATTTCGGTGTATCGCGATCCGGCCATGAAAATTTTCATTCGAGGTATGCGTGCCTCGTTAGATCGTACGCGGATTTTCGTGGTTGGGCGTTGATTTCCTGCAGATGGACCTTTGTGCATGATAAAACAATCCTCTACCTGTCACTATCTGTCGTTCTCTCACTTCAGAATTCGTTGCCAAACTTCGACTCAGAACTTGAAGACTGTTTTTCTCAGTAGATGAGTAGCCCTCTAGTTTCATCAAAATTCTTGCACTTCAGCTTTCGTGGCCTTTGGATTTGATATGTTGGTGCCGTCAAATCGAAAAGAAACAAGGTGAAAGTTTGGATTTCGTCAGGACCGTGTCGTGCCCTCATGACGCATAAACCCTCCTTTCATTGTGATGCGAATATCGTAGCTGTGTCGCTGTAATTGTCGTCATCTAGGACTAGATCAGTAACGTTTGTTTCAAGTCGGAGCGAACCTAAAGTCATGTCTGAAGTGGTGAAATTTGCTAGCAAGTTGTGTAGATGCCAGCCATGTCGCTGTTAAAAAGTAGCATCGAGCATTGTTGCTTGTCGATGATTATCAAAAGAAGGTTGTGTATCTTGACAAAATAGAGCTGGCATCTGCTCGACTTATTTGTTCATCGGCACGCTCCAATTTTCTTTGCATCTACGAGGAACTCCTTACGGAGCTATTGGAAATTTTTTCATTCGTCTCTTAGTGGAAAGAAATACCAGCCAATATTTTCTGAAAGGGGATATTCGCCATCCTCGGATTGATACTGTGCCCTGAATCCCTTGCATTAAATGAGAGACTGACGTTTGTACAAATAAGATTTGAACTTATCAGTTCCATCTGTTTTTTTTGACGTTATGCAGGATTCGATGTTGTGATTAGAGCTGGTACCATTTGAAGTGCATACTCTCTGGGACTGGGATTTCACACTTAACGGTGAGGGGAGGTGCGGACTGGACACAAAGACGGTGCGATGGGGGCTGACACCCTTCCGTGGATATCCGCAATCTCCTCCGAATCAGAGGATGATGACAGACCATCCGGTGAAAGGCGATACTCTGCTATAATTCGAGTAGCAAAGTCCGAGGTCTATAGTGGTGAAGACGACGACGTGCAAATTCTGAATGTATCGAAAACAGAAATCGAGTGTCTCGACCTCGATAGTGACAATTCTGTTCCTCAAAATCTGGACCATGAATTATCTGCGAGCCTCTTAAACTCCACTGGACTCAAAGAGGTATTCCAATTTGTTGGCACTAGCGAGTCGACGACTCAGCAGATTTCCTCTGTCTCCGCAAGGAAAAAGAAGAAAAACGAAGCCCGTCAACAGAGGCGAGAGCGAGCTATCCTTAGGCGTCAAGAAAAAGAAGCAAATGGTGCTGATATGCCGCTGAATTTCAGTGATGAACCAGAACGAAGGGAAGCGGAGGCTCAAGCGAGAAGGGGGCCTTCAGCTTCAACCGGTTTGGGTTTCATTGATATGGAAAGGCTGGTGACTGGAAGTAACACTCTAGAGTGGTGCAACAGCTTACGCATGTGTCAAGGACCTGAACAGTCCAACCTTCATTGGAACGTGGTCAAGTTCTGCAATGCCCACGAGCTTACTCCTGAACAAATAGACATCAGGAGGGACGCCCTAGAGTATGTGAAGCAAGCTGTATATGAAATATGGCCGAGTGCGGAGGTCCATCTGTTTGGTTCCACAGCAACGGGTTTGGCTCTTCCTTGGAGCGATATCGACGTCGCAGTCATGTCACCTATGCACAGTGGTACCTGGCAAAAGCCCTCTACGATGTCATGGCTTTCAGCTCTCAGTCGAAATCTCAAACGCCACGGTCAGTGCAAAAAAATAAGGCCAATACCGTTTGCCAAAGTCCCACTCTTGAAAGTTGTGTTCACCACGGGACTTGCTTGTGACATTTCTTTTGATGTACCGAACGGACCCAGAGGAGTGCCTGTTATTCGAGAGTTCATGCAGCACTTTGAAGCTCTTCGCCCTCTTTGTCTTGTTCTCAAATACTTTTTGGGACAGAAGGATTTGAATGAGCTTTACACAGGCGGGATTGGGAGTTTCTGCCTGATCAATATGGTCGTGAGTCATCTCCAGAATCTGGGAGTGCATGGATCGGGCCACGATCTTGGGGTCCTTCTGCTATCATTTTTCAATCATTATGGCATCATGCATGACTATCGGAGCGATGTGGTATGCACGCGGCCTGGTTATTGTGCCCCGAAGCCCGTCAGAGGCTGGGTGAAGGCCAGCGATCCCGACCTTCTTTCGTGCGAAGATCCGCTAGATCCGACTTCGGATATTGCTAAGGGATCGTACAGAATCCATGATGCCAAGAGGGTTTTTTTGAAAGCTAAAACAGCTTTACTTGCCCACTGGCATGATGAAGATGTGCTAGCTCAATTGATAGACACATCCCAGCCTCCGTCTGGGGTTAAGCCGAAGCCGCAGAGTCTCACTTCAACTCCTGCTTCTACTCCAACGTCTACTCCTGCCTCTACTCCTGCTTCAGTTGGGAAGAAGAAACAGAAGCAAAAGAAGAGGAAGATGAAGAATCGAGGTGTGAGCAGCAGTGATGACGAAGAGGATACACCATCAGAACAAGTACGGAAGAGGCAAAAGTTTCGCGGCAAGTCCGTCGAACAGGTCAGTGACTCTAAGCGAAGAAGACTCTCAACTGTACAAAGACCTGCAAAGCTTCAGAAGAAGAAGAAGAGGAAACAAAAACTGGAAAGGATATACTTAGACTTTTGGGGTAATCATGTGAATACAAAGCCAAGGAGGACAGGGAAAGCTGCTAGGAAAGGAAGGTCGTGAGCCCATAGAGGTATATCGCCTCCCTACCTACTAGAGACCAGCTACTGTTTCTCTCGGTTTGGCTTGACTTAGTACACATGTGAAAGGTGCTGATATACGTAGTAGCCCTATCCGAAAAATGCACCCCTCCTTTAGGCCTTCTAGTGTACTTATACCAGACATACTTAAGGCAAAGGCCGGCTTTATCAGATTCTCCACATTGCACTCGCATCCGATTGTAATTCTTTGTTCATACTAATGCAGACTTTAGACGGACTCCAAGCTGATGAGAAGCCGGGCGAAGTACTCGGCGGTGTGCAGCTTCACTCAGCCACGGAGAATGTGAAAGATGGGAGCTAGATCGACTTATTGTTCTTCATCTGCAATATATGGAAAAAAGCTTGTCCATGAGAAGGCTGGCGTCTCCGGTGAACCAACGGATTTCATGTACATATGAGGTAGGAAGCTTTCTCATATGCCATCCCTCCTTGAGCGGGTACATCCACATTGTTTTCTTGGATTTAGGAGTGGCAGAAGCGTTTTTACCTATTTAGTCGCAAAGCGGACGATGAATTCTGTACTTCCCTCAACTTTGTTTCAAGAGAATATGGGGAGTCTGACATCGTGTACTAGAGGGTCAGTAGAAAGGTCTCTTTTCGTTTTCCGGTTTCGGCCAAGCATTTTTTGATGATCTTTTGGATTGTCTATCCTTCTGAAATTGTACATTATGCAGCCGAATGGCTTGCCCATTTTTACCGCCAATCTCATCATTTTTGTCATTGTCAGAAGTAGTTTCGCCCTGTTTCTGCACACGGTGACTACACAGAGCATAATCACTTGGTGTATGGCTGAGCCCATGGAGTTGGGTATCACAAGCATTGTATAGCTTCTGGCAATGCGTGGTGTAGCCGTATCCAGTGAACAAGCAGCATATAGACTCACACAACAATTTCTGTTCACTGTGACGATTTTTATGCTTGCCATACCCGGCGAGCATCCATAGCAATGTCATTGATTCCCTGGTGAGGCCCATTTGTTCGGGCTATGGGTCATTCTGGTCATTGTTGCGATTTGCCTGCTTTTGCCTCACCTCGTGACCTTGTGCTAGTCTACTGAAGCTTACACCAGAAAAAAATTAGTTGCACACAGGCCCTGTGTGCAACCAAAATTGCATCTAATGTTAACGAACAAATTCAAGCGTAAAACGAAGGAAAGAATCCGAGGACCAGATCGTTTATTATTCCTTTGGGGACCAAAGCTGGAGTGTTTGAATTTTGACTCAGAGATACTTAGTTTAGTTGTATTCAGATTCAATTGAACTAATCTCTTTAGAGCTCTTGGGTGTAAAGCTCCAAAAGTCATTTACTGTTTAGACATTCTGGGTTAGTAGTATAACTGAGGGCCAGCGAATTCAAGGTACCTATCACTTAATTCAAGGTTGTATACATAAGAGCAGCTATCTACAAGAGCCACATCTAGTCCTCACTATCACTGACAGTTTACCTGTCCTGCTTATGTCTACTGAGCATCTCAATTTCGTCGAATTATGTCGCGTTCAGTATCCCTCGTTTGACTACTTAGTGTTACAGTTTGATCATTTATTTGTCACACTTTTATGCCTGCCGCATTCTTGATCCCACACCCAGTCATGGAAGTTCAATCTTATGACTCATATAACTCAATGTAATCTGCCTTATTCTAAGCAGTCCTGAGCTGTAATTGTTCTTATCACCATAAGAATCTGATATTTGTACAGCAAAGCATTGTATCCAACAAATGAGGTTTTCCCACGTCATGGACATTACTTCAACCGCTAGTTGGAGCAAGATATCTCTGGTTGAAATTGCATGTGGCAAGCAAGGAGTAACCCTGTCTCTTGTAAGCTACAAGACACTACCAAGGGATTACTGAGCTTACAGACAAGTTGTCTGGAAAGTAACTGCGGAGATTTGATTAGTGTACGTTTGATATGGAAGGAAAATAAGTTTGGAAAGAGCATATTAATCGGAAGTATTGAAGAGGATAGTTGTAAAAGAAAGCGTTTGGAAGGCTAGTGTAAAAGCCAAACTAATACTGGACATTGCAGCATGTTGGTGTATCTGCCAAATCTCCTTGTAAAGAATTAATACTTTTTGAGGATTCTTCAGCATGATTCTTAACTTACGTTCATCAGATCTACAATTTTATCCAAGTAAAGTGGTTTCTTAAATCTGATGCCCAGTACAAATTTTGTCACATGTAAGGATATGATACACAGTACAGAAGTAACATCACGTGCTAGAGATGAAGTAACAAATTAATTTGTTGCTTTATAGATAGTACTGTACGTGAAACGAGAACATCTCCAATTTTTACTTGTAGATGGATGTCGAAGGTATTTCTTCAATTAACCTTTGCATTCTTAGAACCTCATTTTTGTGCAGTCATTACATTGTGTTACGCTGTTGTCATTTAAAGAAGAAAGGTTGAATGCATCAGGAAAGAGAAAAATGAACTCATTCTTCCCAACCCGAACTGATACAAAAGCACAAGAACGTCCAGTAATAAATGCAACGAAAAGAAACCGGATAGTAATTTGATAAGACTCGGTTGGAATTTTTTAATCTTCATCAGGCTGATTATATTGCATTTTTATAAGTACATCAGTTTTTTTAGATAAACATTTTAATGTATGATACATAAATTTTAACTTGTTGGAGATCACATAAATAAATTTTCGTGTATGCCTAAGAGACAAGAAATCAAAATATGGCTTATGTTAAAAAAAATTATATATAAATTGGAAACTTAATCTGAATTGTTTTAACAACTTGTTAGGTATCAAACAGGGAAAAAAAGAATTTTGTTACATATAATAGTAAAAAACCTTTATTTAAACCACGGTAAGTTATATTCCTTTTTTTTTAGCAATTTTTTTTCCTTGAATGTAATTTTTTTCGAGGTATATTTTCATCTTATTCAAATATTGACAAATCTTGAATATGATAAGAGTATCATAATATGGCGTATTAATTTTACGGAACTTTTAATGTATAACATGAAAATATAGTTGTAAAATTTTGAATTTTTTAGTTTGAGGTTAATATCTAGGATTAATGTTGATGGACAAGATATCACACATATAGATTTCGAGTTGGACATACCTTGCTATTTCGCTGATTTAAGTAACATTGCATAGAATTATATCTTTGAATACATGTAGGAATCATTAAAATCTCTTGTTATTTGATATTAATTGTGTAAATTTAACAATTTTGATTCTTGATCATTTGATAAATTTAGTGTTTTGTAATTTAGATATTATATTTTGTAAAAATATTGTAATTTCAAAATTTTGACATACATTTATTCAGGTTATGTGTTAATCTCAGGTTCTATCTAAAAATAGTGAAAATTGTTGCAGATGTTATGATAGTTATATTCTAGGGTTTGTGTATCAAACACAACATTCAATATAAGTATACATTTTTCCCGTAAACATAGATTTTCTGGTGAATCAAGTTATATCTTGGTGTTGTTGTTTATTGTAACTTGATTGTTGTGTGCTTGTGATTTTTGATTAAGTGTTAATAATATTTTGATATTAAAATTTTGAAATTTAGAGTTTAGATTTGTTTACTTTGACTTTGGGGCGTATTCACTTTGGTTTGAACATTTCATATTAACATTTTGGATTGTGTATATTGTATCAACAAGTCTATTTGAATTTTAAGTCTTCATCATTTTGTTATGATATTTTGTATCAAGTTGTGTTCATATTTGCATCATCATTTTGTATTAATATTTTATATCATTTGATCTACATTTTGTATGAGCTTGTTTTAGTTTAATATTATTCTTTATTATCTAATATTAGTATTATTTATCAACTATATTCCAACGTTTTGATTCAAAATTTTGTATGTTGTTGCACAACTACGAGTTGATTCTTATGTGATAATATTGATATTCAAAGTAGTGAAAAAATAAGAAGCTAGATGCATATTAATGTCCATATATGTCCATATCCATATATATATATATATATATATAACTTTCCGCCTAAGTAAGCAACTTGAAGAAGAATTTATTCTGAACATTTAGCTGGTAATCTTGCATTGCACATGAATCATTTACTAATAGCTTGATTCGGTTGCAATGTCAAAAAATCACTCGAAAAATATTATAGTCTCAAAAGTGTGATATTATAGAAAAGCTAAACAAGACGAATGATCCCAATACTACTATGTTATTAGAGAAGTTATCAGAATAGATGTGAGACATTCAAAATATAATACTAGAATGATCTATCTAAAATCTGATGAGACAATTTTGTTTGGAAAACTCTGATCACTTTACAAGCAAATTGTTGATTTAAAGTATCATTAGCAGTGATCTAAAGTTTTAAAAAGGTTTTAGAAGACATTCGGTGATCTTAGAAGTTTTTTGCATACTTTTAAAAGAAGTTCTGATTTCTCACCTTGTAAGACAAACTCCAAAATCCTCAAAATTTACATCGGATAAAAGTCCATGACTTTTTGAACTAAATAAACATTTTCTTGGAAAATAATGCTTTCTTTATTGACATACATACTTAAATGGTTGCATGATCAGGCTTAGTACACTATATAGTATAGTTGGATGATGCAACATAAAGTTGCACAAGATGGCCTATTTTAATTTGTATTTGGAAAAAAAATTTGCACTTTGAAAATTTAGTCAAATTTGCATAGATTTTGCAATTTTTGCTTAGTTTTCATCTTAATACTAAATTATATGATATTTGAATGATGATATAATGACATGACAATAATATGTAAAGGTCGTAACAAAAGTTATAAACTAAGATACATAAAAAAATATTTGTAATTAGATTTTTTTCTTTATGAAGGTGAATTTTGCAAGACTAAATGTATTGATAGACACAAGGATTTTAGATATGTTTATTTTTTAAAGGATATTGCTATAAAATTTTTAGAAATTTTTTTCCAAATTTTATAAAAAAAAGTTACATGACATTCTTACGTTGATTTCATAAGTATAATTTGTGAAATTTGCTATAACCTTATTGCCTAAAACTAATATTTTCTGTATTATTATGTATTCTAAAATTTATTATGATGACTCATGATATATATCATATTGAGATGTATATATCTATTTTTTTTATTTTTTTGTGACAAGTTGGTTATACAAATATTCAAAACTAACCACATTGTAGTATTCAGTATGATATAATTGATATTTTCAAACTTATTTTTATTTTTTGAAAATATGTGAATACATTGAGTGATCTTTTATATTAGTTATTTTTTACTAAATTAAATTGTATTTTGATTTGACATTCAATGTTAACAAAGTATTCTTGAAATTTTACTTCTAGTTTATTTTTCCAATTGAGGTTTTAAATCTGAGTTGAATAATAAAATATATTATTGTGAAATACTTGTGGATAAACTGGAAATCATATTAGTAATCATTGCGAAAAAAATTCGAATTTCTATTAGAAGTCATAATTCTAGATGCTATGTAATAAGGTATCTAATATCTTGATGCTATATTTTGAACATTTTGTAAAAAGATAGACTAGTTTTTCTTTAATTAATACTAATTATCCCTCACCCTACTAGGCCTTTGCAACTCTTGACAATCCATGTCAACTTCGATCCGTGACTAATCGTACAGGCTTGTTTGCGATTCAGGTACGGTGAGGATCTATCCAAGTACTTGGGCCTGTTGTCCGGCCACTTCATTGTACTTTACCAATGAGTTCCAGATGACTACGGTTGGAACACCGACGGATTCTATGTCTACCCGGAGACCTTCACCAAGAACTGGGAGTTGAGGTGAACCACGTCCAATGGGCCATGTTGGGAGCTTTGGAATGTGTGATCCCCGAGCTGATGGCCAAGAACGGAATGAAGTTCGGCAAGGCAGTCTAGTTCAAGGCCAGATCGCATATCTTCTCTACGGTTGTTTGGACTATCTGGGCAACTCTGGACTCGTCCATGCACACAGCATTTTGGCCTGTTCATGGAAGCCATTGAGGTATCCAGAGTTGCATGAGAACTCCTGGTAGAGGTGAGCGATCCGATCTATCCGAACCTCAATTTGACCCCCTGAACTTGGTTGAAGACCCTGACACCTTCGCCGAGCTGAATCACGGAAGGCTTGCAATGTTCTGCATGTTTGGATTTTTCATTCATGCTACTGTCACTTACAGAACTAGTTCAATCATTTGGTTGACTTGGCTAATTATTCCTCATCCTAGTATAGGAGGATGAAGATAACGAGACTAATAGTGATAACTAGCCGCCACTTTTCTAAATTCTTATGTAAATAAATGATCTAATTTTTTTACCCAAATATTTTTCCACATTTTGGATATTGTTTAGCATTTTGAGATTAGTTTAAATCATAAAAAACATTCATCAGGATCTTTACATGCATACAACAAGTGAGTATATGTTCACCTTGCATGTTCATTTGCTATGATTGTATAAATGTCTTATTTTGAGATGGTTTGACTTCTACAACTTTTCTCATATCTTTAGATGTGTCACATTATGTCTAGATGAGATCAATTGATAAGGTATATATTCAACTTACACATTGTCTTATTACAAATTATAGAAACATAAAATGTAATTCAATGAATGTTCATTATTTTATATTTCAATTCACACTCTTTCTACATATTCCATATACAAAGGGTTTTGAAATTATTTTTAGATGTTTCTGCTAGGCCATTCTTATTTGATAAATTAGTAGATTCTACTGCATATATAGCAAAGTTTTTGTGTGTGTGTGTGTATATATATATATATATATATTGCGATACAAAAGTAATATAATTGACGTTATATTCTCATGTTTTTACATTTATTTCCAAAATATTTCACTCAGAATATACTAGCTACATCATCTTCAACTATACTTTACCTAGAAAGCTTGTAGAGGACTTTCAAAAAATTATTGACATAAATACAAGTAGTATACATGTAAATACATGTAGTATACAATTCACTAACTCATAATGTATGAGTTAGTGAATTGGGTATGTCAAAACTGGGAAGATCTTCCCGAGACGACAGCGAAGCTTGTTCATAGCCGCACCAATCCTGACCTCCTGATATCGGGGACAAACGAATGGATGATGAACACACTCTACATTTAACTATTCACTTTTACTCAAAGCAAGCCAAGGTCTGCAGCCATTTACAAGGAGAGCTTTTGCAGAGCTCAATGGATGCGAGTACCATTGTAGTATACAACATCTGCTAGGGCCACTAACCCTTCCCTATCGACATTGGGGCAATTATCCACAGTGAGGCATCTCAACCTTCTGCAGCGCCTAAGGGTATCAAAGCATGCATCAGGATCGTCACAATCTCGGATTATGAGCTCATCTAGAACAGAATTATTTACAATTTCCAAATCTTCAAAACATAAAAGACGGCATCGTACAAGCTCTAAAGACTTCAAACTAATTGACCTAAACACGGCAGTTATCACTTGAGCTGAAAGTTGGATAGCAGACGTGAGTATCAACCTTCTAAGATTTGAACAGTTCTCCACCATGGCCGCTATACCTGCACTTGAGAACACTGGACTTGGATCGAATTCCCAGACTGAAAGCTCTAAGGTTTCAAGGTTCGAACAGAGTTGAGCTACAGCCAATAATCCGACATCAGAAAGCAGTGGATTCATAGGATGAAGATGAAGATGGCCCATAGGTGCCCTCAGATAAAGGGAAGAAAGCTGAGAACAATTATGAGCAATCATAAGTAAGTCTTCGTCGCTCAATCCAATACAGGTGTCGAGTCTCAGGTGACGAAGCGAAGAACTCTGAAACATCAGCGAATACAAACCTGTACCCAATTGGGAGAGAGATTTGGTCAAGGAAAGCGTTTGCAGATACGGGAACCGCTCTTGCGGCCCATCGTCTACTTGCGTATCCTCCATGCTCCAAGAATTCAACAGAACGGCTTGCCGACCATTATATCCGTACGTGTTTCCTTCGATACCATGAATTAGATCGACCTCGAAGGAAAACTCTTGTAAATTGTGCCATCCCCTGTGACCGAGTCTCCTGAGCTCAAGGTCTCCGACACACCTGCATTTTTTGACTGCAAAGCTTTGGATATTTCCTTTCCTGCCAAGAAAGTCGAGCCACTCGACTGTTCTCACACTCACCAGACTCTCGATGTGAAAAAGCGTCAAATCCCTACATCCGGAGACCAGTGACAAGAGGCCGCGCCCAGTTACACAAGGTAGGAAATTGAGTCGAACGCTCTGTAACCGTTTACAGAGCGTGAGGTTTCCCATGCCGACATCGGTTATGAAGCAACAGAACACAAGCGACAAGTCTGAGAGCTGATGACAATTTTGAGACAAAATTTTCAGCGCACTGTCATCAACTTGGTTGCCCATGCTGGAAATCCACCTCGGATACGCAATCTTCACCTTCGATAGATTGATGAATCGAGTTGACAGGGCAGCAATGGCAGATCTGGGCGAATTCATTTCACAACCCACACAAATCTCCGTGCGCAAAACTCTCTCTGCATCGTAAAACCTTCTGCAAACCAATCCAGCGTTGTTCCGGTCCACCACTCTGTTCAAGCACCCAAGAACGATGGCCAACATGTCGTCTGTTAGAGAATCCATTGATGATCTCCTGCGCCCTGGGAGAATTGGTCTGATGCCCTGTGGGCAGAAATCGGTGAATCCCGTCGACGTCCTCGCGTGTTGAATCGAAGAGAGGAATTGTTGTGTGATGACGAGACTCTGAAATCATGATGTCATCTTCCGCAGACACCCACCATGTATGTTCTGATTTGTGACGAATACACTCCTGTAATATAATAATATACTAATATATTATTATAATATATTTACTATTGAATATGTAAATAAGAGATGTAAAGTAGTGACAAATTTATCGCTCTATTTATTAAATAATAAATAGAGTAACATTTTCCACTATTTATAATTCATAATGATTGATAAATATGTTGAAATTGAAAATTATAATGAATAAACAAAGACTTGTTCGTTAGTGATGCAAAATTATTGAAAGATTAAGGTATAATTTTGAAAAATACATTCTAAATTTTTATTTATATAAAAACTATCATATAGATGTCAAACATTTCGAAGAATCATCATTTCAAAAGATATTATGAATAAGATACAAGCTATGAACTTAAACAGACATCTACATCCAAAGTACCTTACTGTATTGGTTTGTAATGCAAAAAACTTGATTATCCATAATTTATTATCAGAGTCATTAAACTACTTCCTTTGATTCGACTTAAATTCATCATGAAAATGATATTGCCCAAATATGAAGCAAGAGAGAGGGATATTTAAAAAACCCAATTAGTCAACAAAAATTATGGGAATTTTCTAGTCAAGAGATATGCTGATTGTTATTTTGGGTAAAACAATTTATTTTTTGGGAGATTTGTGGGAAACATAAATCAAAACATGAAACGTAAATAAATAGTTTTGAAATAATATGTTGAACGGTATCCATGTTTTATATGTAGGTTCGAATAAGGTACTACACAGAATCATGTACAAATATAGACTTGTTACTTGTGGGCCCACATCCGCAATAAGGACCACACGGGAAATGTCAAAAACAGACAAACGTAAACGTAGACGTACTCGAAGCACAACTTTTGTGACACACGGAAACATGTGACCATCCTTGCTCAAACCAGTCTTCTACTTATACCAATTTCATCTCGTCGCTCAGCAGTATCATTTTTACGAACATGACATTGTCGGATCGCCAACAACTGTCACCAGCTGTTGCATCACCTTCATTCGCATGTCATGTAGAGAATAGAGCTTAATGTTATCTACATCGGGTAGTCTAGAATTCAGATGTTGAGAATTCCGAGTCCGAGTCTCCTGTTGTGGAGCTGCATCCTGGGCATTCAGAGGTCTTTCGTAGCGACTGCCGCTCCTCCATACGATCAAGTTCCGCACGAAACTTTTTCATTCTTCTTAGGAATGAATCTGATAAAAGTCGCTCCTCAGCTCTTGTGATCGTCAGGCTGGTGAGATCTGCACGATAGTCTTGCAGCCGCCGTTCCAGATTCGCTCGTAACCTCAACCAGATCGCCCTCTCTGCTTTCAGTTCCCGTAAGTTTTTTGCTAGCTTCGGGACTTCTACCACTTCTGTCGTGGTTGTGGCCAGCTCTTTGGCAAACGGTTCCCGCATATCACTAGAAGTTGTTTCATCTCTTATCAGCTCACGAAGCATGACGTCTTGGTCTAGCTCCTCCAATTCCACTTCATCCGTAGTCTTTCTGAGAGTTGACTCCAATGACTCCTCTGTTGCATTCGCCTCCTCTCTTCTGTATAGACTCACGTCTGTTTCATCCTGAAGTGCATGGTATGATACAACTCGACGCTTGGGTTGCTCGCCTGCTTTCTTCGGGAAGTCACTCTCCATCGGTACCTTCACAGTTTTAGTGTCGTAAAAGCCGATGATTCCTTCGCGAACAACTTCCTTCCGTGAATTGGAGGAGGTGAAATGTCGAACTTCTGTTCTTGCGCATTACTTATACTGAGTCCCCACTCTCCGAGCTTCGATCGTCCGCCTCCTCAACGAGCTAACGGTGGGTCGTATCCCAAGTATTCTGTGCAACTGAAATCACTTCATAGCACACGAAGAGTGTGAAGATGAGCCTGTATTAGTTGTACTGTCCACTTGCTCACAGAAAAGGGAGGCCAAGTGGTTAACACAAAAAAGGATGGGTATTGCTTACGTTAATGATTAGATATGCAACGTACAGCCAACTGCTATCAAGTTGGGTACTGTTGTTGCTTCCCTTCACTAGTGGCCAGGTTGAAGCAAGGCTGATGAAAATCTTTACGGTGTAGGGAATTATGGGAAAGACGCATTTGGAGGTTGCGGAAACAATTAGATTAATCTCATTCTTCAAGTGACGAAAATTCTTAGCATTGTCGGTTTTTTGGTAGGCCGCAAGAGAAAATCTCCTGATATTATACGAGCAGTTTAAGCATGCAGCTTGCAGAGATGTCTGTCTACCGTGTGAACAATACGACAGACCAGCAAATCAGTGAGGCCACATATTCCATCGGTCTTATCCGTGAGGAGCTATGAATGTTTCAGTGGAGAGTATTGGGTGAAAACTGACAATCACGAATTTCTTTGGAAGCTGGTGCTGAATCACCTTAAAGACCCCGTGATGTACTGCTCGAAGTGGAGATTATACCTTATACATTACATCCTAAACTTCCCTTATTCTACTGAATAATGGAAGTTTAGAATATAAGGTATATCAAATGTTCACTTGACTGGATAATCCCCATCTTTTTGCGAAATTAGTTCTAAAGTTGGTGCTTATGAATATTAAGTATTTTCAATAATTCAATAATTTCTAAATATATAAAAAAAATTATACAGTAACACAGAACAGGATTTTATTTTTTTGATCTTTAAATTTTTATATCTATTTATGTAAAGAAATGATTCCAAATGATGTTATTAGCATGAAAATTGAAATATTTTGAATTTTTTTCAATGAAACTGTATTCACAATTACTATTTTTTTATCAATCATGTATTTTTTTGATACACAAGAATTTCAACTACTAACAAATAAATTTTTTACTTTGCATGTATAAATTCCAACTAATTTTTTTTTTAATTATCAGTCCATAGAGAAGTCAATAAAAAATAGTTCTTATTGATTTATGATCTAGTTATAGCAAGTTCTACCAAGCTTTAGGTTTTTCAATTTGCCTCATCTAACTTTATTTCAACGATATGTTTTTTTTTCTTAATTTTATTTCTGTATGTTGAGTGAAAGAAATGAAAAAGAGACGCATTGAAGAAAATGCTTTCATAAATGCTCATGTGTGAATGTGATATTATTGTACATTCATAATGCATTCATTCAAGTCAATGCATATCTAAAAATCGGAGTATAGTTTTAAACCATTCCAATAGAAATATGGATTTACTATTTCTAATGGATTGTGAAATTGTATACCTCACATGTAGACCTTGCTAGTATGTTTCGTATTATATCAAAATGGAGGCTATACTATACATTATTCAGAAAATGTATAGTGTTCATTTTTACATTGCAAATTTTCTGATTATCAATCCCTAAATTCCAAACTTCTACTGCTTATCATCTAACATATGGTAGATATTTTGAGTGAATGAAAACTCATGATATTGAGTATATATTGGTAGCGGCAAAAGCGAGATCTCCAAGTATATGGATATGGAGAAAGCTTACTCTTGTGTTCTTAGCTCTGGAGTTATGGATGTAATGAGAGCCCGGGAGACAGCGTGTGTTTGCATTATACACAGAGCCCACTCGCCAACATGATACATTAGACAAACATCACGTTAAGAGTATGCAGCATTCCAGTATTGTGTTTTATAGTTAAGATAATAATTTTTTATTACTTGTATCATCACGATATAATTGGGCACTATCCCTCTTATTATCTGAGGGTTGATGGAGTATTATCATCATTGTTTATAATATAAACATCATTCATATAAACATCATGAACTTTATATCCATATGGCCCCTATTTTTTGGCAAGAATGGAAAATAGTGATATTTAGTACAAGTTTTTAGCACCATATCAACATGAACAAATAAAAACTTAAGTGAGTAATGGAGTAGTCTCCGCTGGCCCATTATCCCTTTCTATCTCAAAACCCTAATATGTCTCGGACGTAGCTGCCGGGACAGAGGACAACATCCAACCAAACGTTTCAAAGCAGATTCCACAAATCCAAATTTTACAAGTTATATTTAAGATCATCAGGATATATACTAAAAAGTGACTGGATCATTGGTTATACATTTTGCACATATTACTTTGAACCTTGAACGAGGGTGGCAGCAGGGTTTGAAGCTTGACAGGCACGGGCTACCCGGCAATAAGTGTCTGAAATAAGAGCAAGTTTACAGAAAGAAAGGATTACCAACTACTATACCAACAAGGAAATCTAGACCCCATCAAGCGTGCTGAGTGAGATGGGTGATCATCATCTACATACACCTCGTAAGAGATGCCACATATATTTCCTGAGCAGCTTGTAGCTCCTGAAGCATGGCAAGCCTATGTCAAAACAGGACACGTACGTTTCATAAGACCTCAAGCTTGGGGAAGATCTGAAAATTTGCCGTATTATCCCGTAAATCCCGTTCACAAAGTTATCCATTTGCAGTCTTGGAGGTCCGTGCTGTTTCTGTGTCATTACTTTTAAAAGCAGTGATGTACATGGCGGCAAGGTGAAAATACGGTCTTCAGAAGCTAAGTCGAAGCGGTGTTGGTAAATCAGAAGCCTCTCCTCCGATACGCAACCCACGGGAATTGTTGGGAGCGCAAGTTGAGCTAAAGCAATCGCAGACAGGACCAAAAACATTATTGGTCCAGTTCTTCACGTAAAACTAGGAGTCTGGGTACAGTAAGATATGAAGTCTCGGACATGGAGAACAATTGATCCAAATTTTGCTCATGAAGAGATACGGTATAATCTTTTTAGTCTGAAATATGCGATGTCCTTAGCTTTATTTACATGCAAAACGTCCAAAATTCCATACTCCGAAAACATCTTGGTGCTCAGCTGAGTTCCACACAAATTCGAGTTATTGGAAAGTGCACGCACGACGACTGTGAGCTGTGAAAGTTATCTTCATGTCCTCGTCGACGGGTTTCCATCTCCTGATATGAATCAGTCTGCATGCATTCTTTCACGGTGATGTACTTTGTCAACAATCGGAAAAGATCCGGGAAGCGAAGTGCACGACCACATAATCCACAGATCGATGGAACGTGAAGATCGTGGCTTGGGCTTATAAGAAAAGTCGAGTTTTTCCACGAACAGGACATGCATGTGTGGAATTCATGCAAGAAGCCCGCACAAGGTACAGGAAGACGCTGTGAGTGAATTTCACTACTGGAACACCGTAAAAGAGAACATTCATCTGCATGGTGACAGCACGTACGGCACTAAGTTGGGTCTGGCGGGTTGATGCTGCCCGGAAGAATCTCTACGTATCCTCGTTATGTTCGTTGCCTTCACCTTTGCTGGATCCAGAAATGTACAGTTACTCAGTGACGGCCTCATCGGGTACTGACGCAGAAGAAACTTTGGTTCTCTTTCTGGCTGCCTTACTCTCAGCAAAAGTAGTCTCAAGAGTTGAAGATCGTTGGTTTAGCGAATATCCAACTCTAAGGTCCTCTCGAGTTTTCTCGAGGATTTCACTTCCTTTGTCAAACTGTTCGAAGCCCAGTTGCAAATTACAAAGGGATGGATTTTTGTGAAAGGGCAAGAATCGATTTGCGTCAAGACCTTGGTAGCAAGTCCTGAGCTGTCCTTGCCAAATTCGCCAGGGCTGAAAGTTTCATCTCCAGCTGTCTCTCTGCACCCTGAAAATCGTATCTCTGCAGAAATTCAGCGTGTTCGGTCTTGAGGCTGTGAATCTATTTCACTTCGACAAGAGATAACTGCTACTTCGTTGTTCTGTCTTGAGCATCATACCCTGTTCTATACATCGAACCTCCATGTCCTCGACTATTCTTGCTATCTTCTCTTCCTCCATGTGCTGGTGGCCCACCTCCTCCTCATGATCCGATACGCTTAATTCACCTGAAGAACATGTTATACCTTCTCACTTTAGACCTCAAAAAGCCTGCATCTCCACAGGCTCTTGATACATCAGAGTGCCAACTGTTTCCTTTCCAGCAACCGGCTGACGAGACTGGATCTCAGTGTTGCAAATTCCTTGAAGACAGAACGGCATTGAGGGCAGAGGAGACATTGAGGGCAGAACCTGAATAACAGAAACTCCGGTCCACTAAACTAAGGGGCCTGAAGCAATCAACACATGAAAGCCACGAACGAGGGGATTGAATACACAACTACCAACCATACAGACTGAGAGTGGATTGTATCAATGTGATCATCGACGTGACGTGAGAAATTTAAATTTTATATTCAATTGCAGAATCGATCTCTCTTGATACGGCTTCAAATGTAGGCGGATTGTTCATGTTTTCAAAATATACTCAGCTTCAAGAGGAACGTACCTTCAGTTTCGACAGATTGTTCATGTGCCGGAGGCTTTTGTGTGACACTTCGAGCCCCTCGTCCCGACGTCTATGACAAGGCAGGAATCATATCTGCAGGTTTTGAGGAGCAAGGCATGGAGTAATGACCAGTAGACAGTTGCAGAGAATTTCGTATCACAGAGTTAACACGATCATTCGTCTTATTCAGAGTCCTCGTACAAGTGCGCTAGCGAATAATAAAATGTATTTGTAGTAAATGAGTGCGCGAGCGAGAGTGGCTCGCTCGATATTCAAAGCGTGCCCCATTTAAGATGTGGCATCTCGATTGAACTAAGATAGAATTGAATCTAGAATTGCATTGTGAGTCTAGAAACTGACGCCATTTTTGTGGATAATAGTTTTATTCCTAATAGTAGACAAATTATGAAGACAAAATAAGTGGCTGTGGAAGTCCCAGGCACCGATTTGACTCAAAACTCCATTGAGATCTCTAGATTATAAGGATCTAAATCACCGTAATTTAGATTCTCATTGGTTACGAAAGAGGCTCGCCGCTGTGGGAACTTGGCCGATCTAAAATACATGTTTAGTACGATATCAATGAGTACTGAGAATACTTGCAAAATCACTGTAACCGGTTTCGATATTGCTTTTGATATTCTTGAGACAAAGAGAAACTTTCACGTGTCCAAGATGCCAATATCCGGAGATCGAGTCCTTTCTTGGTTTCGTATCTAAGACATAGGCCTGGCTTTTTTATGGCGAGGTTCCCTTTGACAGATGTGTGTATTTTCTTTCGCTCCGTTTTCTAGTTTTTTATGTATGTATTTATGCACACGCAGATTGCGACATGCACAAGAAGTCACCATATGGCTTTCGGCATGGCGATCTCATCGTGTAGTCTATCGTAAAAAATATTCTAGTAAAATTTACTCACTTTATCTAAAATTCATCAGCTACAAAGATCACTTTATGTGAAACTGCAGATGATTTTGTTATTTGCATTATTGTGATATAAATAAAACCTACACTGTGGTTACTGTGGAGTTTGATCTTTGTGCGGTTTGATGGGGTTCACACACTTTATATACTCTTGCCTCCCAAGTACACACTTAATTAACAAAGGATACTAACGGAATTATACTTGCAAGGCGGCATGAAATATTCACCACAGCACGACTTTACGATGACTGCACATTCTGAATTCCAACCTTAATCATCTCTGCAAGAGAATATGTGATTTGATCTGCCGGCAATGATCAATCATTAACATCTAATATCTATGACTGTGATACACCGTGAGTGTCACTACGAAGAACTTGTCGGAGAAGACTACTGTAATGCTTGCTCTGCAGATTCACGTCTGCTGAAGTTCTGACTCACTCTGACACAGGTAAGAACTCATGTCTTGGATATCAGAAGGTCAGGCGACAGGAGATGAAAGTGCTGCTCAGGTCCTGAGGAGCGAAGTCAACGTGCCCGAGTAGGGCCATAGGACTTACGTGACTATGCTCTGACAATTTGGCTCATTGGAGTGAGTATTCTGATCTTTTCCATCGCTGTGATTCCTCAACTGCGGCAGTGTGTAGTGCTCGCCCCCGGTTTAATACTCTACAATGTCATGACCGAATTAGTGAGTGACCTCTTTACTGGGAAAAGAAGAATATTATCAACTGGAATGAGCAGACACCAAAAAAAGTCCAGATACAATCACTGTACTGTAAGGAACTTAGACTGAAAGGTCCATAATTCCGAGGCAACATTCGAGATCTGCGCTCTGTTCAGAAGTCACTAACGTGCCTATGAGAATTACAAATAATGGCACGGGTGCATTTACGATTTCAGGAGAATCCCATGCGTCTTTAACGTGAATGTGAGGGCTCGTTGAAGACTCGATCTCTTACGTGACTCTTCGCGCAGGCTGAAGTGGCCACGGACGACCCTGGACTGGCTGGTCAGTACCTAGGTCCGCATGGAATGAGGAATGGAAAGAAACTGTTTGGGATTGGAAAGAGTGAAACAAAATCATTCACGGAACTTGTAAAATTATTGCAGTAAAAATATGGGAAGATTAAAAGCCCATTGCTAATACATCAAATCTAATGAATGAAAACACTTATATCATGATGAAAATATATACTAAGATATATTAAGAGATATTATCATCAAATTTGTGAAATCTCAAATTTGATATATAAAACCATAGACCCGTCAAAACACCAAATTCATGACACTGCAGCCTGTGGTATTCACGAGGTGACATCAGATTCATTTTTGTGCAGTACAGATGCTTCTGAATGATTGATGTTTGTTGCTTGCTCGATGCTGGATGTTATCAAATCATTTCCCCACCTCACGAACGCTAAACGGTTTGCTACGGCAGACTAGTATTGATAACATTGGAATAAAACCAGCTATGAGCTCTATAATTTCTATGAGAAATCCCGGTAATGATAGATTCTATGAACAGGTCCAGTATTTGTACTCTCACGGTTCGGACTTTTGGGCAAGTTTAGCGCGGTATAATATTACTGTGAATGTTTGACTTTCTCAATTTGCAATTAAAATGTCGAAATGTAACTTCTTTCGCGCAGGTCACTTGGGTCGAGACTCTTTGGCGAGAATTGTATAGTACCAGTTTCCAGCGATTATTCCGGTACACATTGCTGCAACCTTTCGCACTTTGCCCTATGTGCAAGTATTTGGTTTCGATGTCAGTAGATGAGCTGAATGAAAATGGGTAAATTGTCATAAAGAAAAGGAAGCGGATTTTTTGAGAGATTTGCTTGATGATACCCCTGCAGAAAGTAATTTGCTTGATGTGACCATTCAGGTTTCATTTTACCCGATGGGATCCCATGAACGATGCACCGTCATCCATGTTCCAATAACAATTAGAGAAAGTGCAACGAGTCAACTGCACCGGCGGACAGAGTGGACTTCGCGCTCCATCACACTCACTTGTTTTTATGTTGTAATTCTGTATCCAGCCACTACCCGAGTTGACGAGCAAAGAAATGTGAGAGATTTGCTTGATGGGACCCCTGCGGAAAGTAATTTACTTGATGGGACTCCTCAGGTTTAGTTTTACCCGATGGGACCCCAACGACAGTGTGCTGTCGGACATAGTTCTTGTAACTACGATTACTACTAGTTACAATGCGAGAATTACAATAAGAGATCAATCCCTAATTATAATTTCTGGTGGATTATCACGGGAACAAAGATCGATTTTGCTCGAAGTGCAATTTGTTGTGCTTCAATTCTTCCCACCGCAAAGATTCGCGGATTTCTCTGTTGCCTCCCACCTGCACACTCCTTCTGTAACCCTGCTCAAGTCTCACGATCACCCATTTGTGACGAACAAATAAACTCCGGATGAACATTTCTTTGCTCATCTCCTTGGAAAGTGGCTGGATACAGAATGACAACATAAAACAAGTGAGTGTGATGGAGTCCGAAGTCCACTCTTTCTGCGGTTGCGGTGTACTCGTTGCACTCTCTCTAGTTGTTATTAGAACATGGGTGACGGTGCATCGTTCATGGGTCCCATCGGGTAAAATGAAACCTGAAGGGTCCCATCAAGCAAATTACTTTCCGCAGGGGTCCCATCAAGCAAATCTCTCAAAGAAATGTTCATCTGGAGTTTATTTGTTCGCCACAAATGGGTGATCGCGAGACTTGAGCTCGCACCACTTTCCGGTAAGAGCTCCTCGTCGTATCCACAAGGTTGCGGAAAGAGTATGCAGGTGGGAGGCAGTAGAGAAATCCGCGCAAATCGGTGCGATCGGAAGAATTGAAGCACAACAAATTGCACTTCGAGCAAAATCGATACATGTACCCGTGATAATCCACCAGAAATTATAATCAGGGATTGATATATGATTGTAATCCCCGCATTGTAACTAATAGTAACCGTAGTTACAAGAACTATGTACGATGGCACACCGTCGTTGGGGTCTCATCGGGTAAAGCTAAACCTGATGTTACCATCAAGCAAATCTCTCCGGAAATGCTAGAAGTTTTCGTTTTCCATTGATGCAAAACTTGTGAACGGTTTCTCATAAGAACTCATACGGGTAGTTATATGTGTCATGCGGGAAGTTCGCTGAATGAATATGCACGCGAATCTTTCTTATCAATTGCATTATAAACAAAGAACCGTATTCAGATTTGGTCCGAATAGAATTTCCGACGACCTCATGAACCAAGTAACAAGAGGCTCGGACATGTTGAATAAAGTCCTAAGTATGTATTTAGTAAGTACCGTTTTTACACATGAAGTATCCAATGACTTCATGTAATAATCATATTAATATTGTATTTGACCACATGTTAACGTGAAACGAAAGTGATAAAAAAATATGATGTGGCACAATAATGTGTTCTTACGGATATCATGATCACCTTAATAGAACAAATGGGAAGATAAGTGGGCACATCAACATGCATGTAACTAGTAGTACAAAATGAACATATTTTGATTCCACTGAAATTAAGAGTGGAAAAATTTTTCAAACAAGACGTGATTAACTAGTTTTGTAAGATTGTATGAACAAGTTTATCATAAAAGAAATTGTTATACATACAATTTTTTCTCTTACTTACTGTATTACTTTAACATGATGATTGCATAAAATCACATGTAAGATTTTTAACCAAACTCTTACTAATTGAAGAGCTATGATTTAAAATTTCCTTTTCTATTTATAGAAAAAATTTATACAAACTTCAAAACTTCAAGAAAGAACATACATTTATCATATTTAGAATATACAAATTAAAATCTAAAATTGATATTTTTATGTATGTATTATCGAGGTATTTACTTGATGGAACCCATATGCATCCAAACTGTTTAAGTTTCGTTTACACCATGGGATACCACCTACGGAACACGTCATGAATGTTCTAGTACCAGTAGTGGAACTGTGACAGTGAGATTGTACTCATCGTCCATTATTGAATAGCTCAAACCTCCACTTAGTGCAATTGGATCGAAACTCTTTTTCTTCCAAGACTTTCCACCAAATCGCACCAAAACTTGTAAATTTACCTAACACTCGAATTCACAAGTTCTCCGCTTCACTCACCGTGAATTTCTTCCACAGATTCTACCTGTACGCGATTGCTCAGCAAGTCAAATATTTCGACATCTCAAAACCCAAAATTTCCGTGCACTCGTGACAATGTCTATCACATTTCATCGTTCTACGATTTGTGATCGTAGAGGTACACTAAAGTAAGTATAAGATGCAAGTTTTAATGTGTATGAACACCTTTTAGAAGCTCACAACGATGTGCCGTTGGTGGGATCTCATCAGATTAAACTAAACTTGATGGATACCATCAAACAATTTAGTTTACGATGGGAACACATCAAGTAAATACTTCATATATTATCATATCATAAGCTTGCAGACTAAAATCTAATGGATGAATCAATTATAAAATTGGATATATGTGTTATTATCAAATAGATGAATCAATACACTAGTCAATATTAAATATATAATCAATATAAGAAAAATATTGATGATTTTCAATCAAAATCATTTTGAACTAAAACAATTGATTGTATCAAATTGTGATTCATAAAAATAATTTTTTTCAATTTTTAAAAACATTTTATACTTAATAAGTTTGTTATAAAAATTACTGAATTTCAATGTTAGTGATAAAAGATTGAATATTTGAAAAAAATTCCATTCACATAATAATTAAAAAATAAAGCAATTTGTGCAGTGTAAATTTTGAAAAAAATTATATATTAGCAATAAATAAAATTTTGATATATTTTTCAATATTTATTTTAATAAATTTTTCAAAATAGGTAAATTTTCTTCTCAAAAAGATACAAAAAAAAATTTCACATTTTTATTACATGATTATCATTCTAGAACATTTGAAAACATTATTTTGAAACATGTACATCTAAATAAAATAAAATATATTTTATTTAGATTACATACTATTTGTAAGTTTAACTTGCATCTTTTTAATCGTAGTTAGGCTTGGACTCTAGTTAGAATTTGATATACTTAATCCTGGTATGAACAGTTTTCAATCTAGTCTCATATGTAGATCTGCGGAAAGAAATAATAAAGAGTTGAGTTATGGAGGCCGATATGATATTCTTGCTTTAGTGAAGCTTTTATCTCAACCGTGTTCATAGACTCTTGAAAAAGTGAATCACAAATATTGGTGTGTGATTCTCGTACAATATAGAATTTATTCAAAATAAGTCTAAATCTACTTAATTTTTTATTTTGGATATATTTTCAATGTTTGAACATTTTAACTCAATTTTTTAAATTTTATCATGTACTTACTTTAAATTTTATTTTTTGCAGATTTCAACAATTCTTTTGTTGTAAATTTGCCTCAAAAATTATAGTTTTATCAATAAATTTAAAAAAATATTTATCATCAACTTACTTTCAAATTTTATTTTTTGCAGATTTAAACAATTATTTTGTTGCAAATTTTACTCAAAAAATTGCTGTTTTATTAATGAATTTAAAAATGTATTTATCATTCATTTACTTTCAGATTTCAACAATTATTTTGTTGTAAATTTAACTAAAAATTTTGTTTTTTTATCAACGAATTAAATTTTATAAACATCTTATTTCAATATTTTTATAACATAACATCAAATTTTGTTCTAATTCAAATTCAATTGAAGACTATAAATTTTAATATGATGATAAGATTATATGAGACATTGATTACATAAATTCTGCTCAAAGTTGCATGATCAAACTTGATAATTATATCATACAACTTTTTTAAATAAGAGTATGTAATTGAATTCATTTTGCTACATATATGTGAAAAAAAATGTCAAATGAATTGAGAATTTTTATCATCCATATCAAATTTCAAAAATCTATGTGAAATAATTTCAAAATAAAAAGAAATAAATTTAAAATTTATTGAGTAAGAAATTACATTTAGTATGACATAGAAATTTTGATCACCTTTTTCGGTTAAAATTATTACTTACGTTGACATTCATAAGTTCTGACAAATCAAAGCATGAGATAAATTGATGGACACAATATTTCTGTTCACATTTTGCAAGGTATGAAAAAACTGTAAATATAAATATTTATATTGGAAAATTTTCTTTAGATTTTCGTTTTTAAAATCATGTAAAAAACTGGAATATTTTGATATAATAATAGATGGCTTGAAGTCTTCATGGAAAATTTCTGTATGAGTATATCTTATTGTTTACATCATTTGAATTTTCATCGTAAGATGATTTATTTAATTATTTTTTTCACTTTGCTAAGTGATAATTGCAAGAGATTCAAATAAATAAATCATATTGTGTTACATGAATTTATGAAATAACATGAATTGATATGTTAAAAAAATTTGATATATATAACACTGCATGGAACTGAAATTCAATCAATTCTTAATAAAAATATTACTTGTTTCATTTAAAAAACTTTGAACAATTCAAATAAAATCATGTAATATACATGATAATTAAAAAAAACTGGATTTTAACATGATTCATTTCTACTCTGAACATCACTAACTAGTGTTCAATGAGGAGAAATAAACATGTCTCATTATAAAATAGATATATTCACATCTTTGCAGCAATCTTAAAGATTGTATATGACATCTACCGCAATTATTTGATTGCTGAAAATTTTTCTTTCTTCAACTTTTCAGAAATTTGTTGAAATATTTCTTTATATAACTACAAGGCTAGTGAGAAAAGAAGTTCAAATGTCTTGATAACTTTATACTTAACTTTCTTACAGGTGGATGCTTTTTACTTGTTGCAAATCTAAGACTTCAGATGTAAATTTCACACGTTTGCAGTTGTGCCATGTATAATTAGTTACTATCTAGCATGCAACAATAATCTCATTCTCCAAAAGCAAGTACTTCTATATTAAAGTAGAACAAGATACAAAAGAAACCAACATACAAATGTCCGCCCACGTGAAATTTTCACCCAATCACCATTTCTTTATTGGTATCATAGGTCGCAATTTTCTGCAGTCTATAGTAACATGTGTATCTCGAGGGTCGGAGATATGCGATCCATTTCAAAGAGCGCCAGGGGAAGAACTGCTATATCATCAGGTCAAAAGAGACATCTAATTTTAGAAACAGTTAGCAACGGACAAAGAAGAAGATTGGACAATATTCTCCCCGCAAAGCCAAAAATTCTTCGTACCAATTCCTCTCTCGTTCGCTTCGTCTTATACCTCTGCCACGTAGCAAGCACATTCCATTCTCCGTGGTTCAGAGCAGGACAAGTATGAAAACACCGCAAACGATCTCGATATTTCATTACGCTACAATTGTTCAATGTACCGCGAGTCTTCAGGCCCCAAATCATCGACTCGTGGCCTGACACCGAAAACTGCAACAGCCCAATGTCCAACCTACAATGAGAATGTGCGCAGGGAAAGCTATTGAACACTGGAAGAACTCCCTACCCAAACTTCAGTTCAAAGAATAGTGGTGTTAGAAGTCGCGACCGAAATGGGTGGATGTGGCGCATTCCATGTATCAACGAGGCCTACAAAGTCCCTAAGCAACCTCACTGGAGATCGGAAACCAGGTTAAGGTACACGTTTGATACCCAATGTAAGTACCAACTTCAAAACTAGGGATAGAAAGCGAGAATGATTCACGAACAAGATGTTCAGTCGTGAGTAAAATATTCGTCAGAGAATGTGGAGTTAACCGAGGTTTAGCCATAACATGCAGCCGATGGTGCGATCCACGTGCTGTTATGACCAAATGTCTTCCATTACCCGAGGAGTTCACCACGAAACGCACGGTTTAATTATGCTTGAATCTGTTGTCAACGTTTGTTGTTAAGTTGCTTCAGATAGAGATTGAAATCGTTCCAGTCAATCCATTGGTGCTTGAGGTTCCAACAACGTGGAAGAAGACCCAGTCAGATAAGAGATGGGAAAATGTGCGGACTAGGCCGGCCTTATTAGGGTCCTACACGCCAAGATCCAGTTGCCTGCCATCACCAGCTGACATTACTTAGTGTCGGAGCCAGAAGGTGTTTTGGTAGATTGCCAACTATATTCCGAAAAGCCCCACTTAAGTGAAGGTCTCAAGGTTGTAATTGTTGACATGGGAAAATCCGCAGTCAACGTGATGGTTCAAGAGAAGGTAGAGACCTCTAAAAACTTGTCTCCACCTTCCATCAATTCCTTGCAAGAATAGTCTGCAACACATCTGGGGTATCTGGAGTCTAGGGTATTACAGCGTTCAATTCATCCCTTCAGAAGCATGTCCTTGCTTCTAAAAATTTCCCGCAGCAGACTATTTGCTACCGTGTCAGGCCAGGAGAAGATTGTGGAAAGATCTGCAATTCATGATTATCAGTCACCTCCATCTGTGACTGTTATTTGGGAGTTTCTGTGCAGGAAAAAATATAAACGTCCAAAGACTTTGTTTACCAGCAGTTTGTCTATTAGCATGTGGAGCTCAAATCTATCGTTGATACACTAGATCTCGGAGATGATCGGCGGCATTGGTTCATATTGATTGTGTCCGAAGCAATTCTTGTTGGTCGGGTATTCCTCAATCTTTGTGTACAGGTCAGTCTCATCTCAAGACCATTAAACCTGAGAATGGAGTCTGTATGGTTGTGCAGCGTTTCGAAGCACCCCCATTGATGCCGAGCTCATGCGCTCGCACAAACAAGACATTAAACGGGTTGTCCAGGTCACGCTAAATTCGATTTAGCATTAGCTTGCACTACGCAAGTGGAAAATTTTCTCGTATAAATGCTCTCTTCCATCTTCGTTAGATCAACTGTTGTATGCTTTCAACTCATTAGCGATATATCCAATTCTTCTTAATGTCTTCTTCAAGACATTGTCACCTGATCATACTGCTCATTCAGCTCATGTAATCATTGACTATCGAATCAAGTTCGATAGAAGTGGTCATTCCGAAGTTGCAACGTTCTATCCAACCTTTGTCACTCTATTATTGTTGCATTTCTTATACAAACAGTTCAAAAGCGCGAAAAGTTCCATCCTGACTTTAGACAAATGTAGATGTGATCACGCTCAACACAATTTACTTGAATGATTAAACCACTATCTGTGTTAAATGTGACCAGTGGAGTTTGTCAAGTCAGAATTTTTGGTCTTCCTCCGGAGAAAGAAGCTCAAAGGTGGTTGACAGTTCACCTAAACGTAGAATCACCTGGAAAGAACTGGATGAAAAACATTTACGCGGTTGGCGGGTCTTGTCCCCACGGTGTTGTATACTGAACACATGCACATCTGATAGACTGGAAATCAAGGTTGAATTCTTGAATAACTCTTTCCACCTTGCGACTGGAGGATATAGTGAATGGAACTTGTTTTAGGAGCTTCCAGCAGTTTGCTTTCCACAAGTTTGTTCGGTAGACCAACATCTTTAAAGTGTACTCTCTTCTTCTCTGGATTCTATCATATAACATAAACCATCATAGAGATATTGTTACTTTTTCGGACTTAAATGTGGCTTTCATTTAACAACCACATGCCTGCAATAGGGCACACTTACTTTCGTATTATTTCGGAAACTTTGGTAAAGATAACCAGAAGGGAGATTAGAAAACTCCATAAGATTCATAGAAAATTAGAACAATAACACCTTCACATTCTTCAGTTCTATGTGCTAAAAACTTCTTCATTAGGCTCCACTCCTCTGTCATGAAGCCCTGTGGCTTTGATACCTATCCTGTATTTACTTGAATGTATGTCTCCCAATGGATTAACCAAATCCATGCCTCCTTTTCGTTCGTTGTCTGTTGTTATGATCCGTCGCTTCGCCGGAACGAATAGGTCTCGTCACGCCAGAGCTTCCGATACTGGCCTCTCGTCTTGCGCTCCTGAAACTAGAAGCACTAGACTCGGCCTCTTTTCAAATACCAAGGAGTCTTTCTTCGATCCTTTGAGGCAATTGGATCGTCAAGCTACAGTTACGGGAAACTTCCGGACATCATGTCTCTGTGGGGAGCAGAGTCTGCTCCTCAGACAGAGAGTTGTCTTTGTGTACGCCTAATTATTTCAACTCTTGATGGAAAGCACGCAATTTTTTCGTCCCATTATCATTCTTAGTGCCTAGATGGAGATTTTGGGGGTGATCTCCGCCTTACAGCGGGTAATGCCTTGCAAATAGTAACATAAGCAGGTCTTGCTGCATGCTATGAACAAAATCTTCCATAAGCTACTTGAGGTGCACGAAACAGACAGTCAAGGATGAGGAAGACTGCAACAGCTCATGTTTCTGACACAGGAAATTCTTCTATCTAGGGTTTATAATCTAAGTTGCTTAAATCTAACGCATGAACGTGGCTTCTTGATCTGAATATGGATAGCTAGAAACGATTTGAAGTTTTGTGTCTGTGCTAGTCTAAACTTCCACACAGTGTATTAGAGCAGATCATTATACACGAGCAATCAATACTTCCCTGTTCTGCACCCTCCGGCGTAAATAAGGTGGGCTAACACTACTATCTCTTTACCAGGAGATAGTCTGCACTGCCAGTAGATTGGTGCAATACGAGCGAAACATGAACTTTAGTAACTTGATAACTTAGTATTGATGGACACAATCGGGTGTTCGCGTCAATTGCAAAACTTTAGAAGCCCGTTTGTAAGAAACAGAACTTCCACGATGCCGAGCTTCACGTTTCTCACGATTCTAATCAACCAGCTCCTGAATCTTGTTCTCCTCTTCAAAGAACGTTCCTGAAAGATTACGTTGCGTCTGCGAAGAGACAGGATTCCAGGAGTTCGAACAATACTAGACGTGACTATTAGCCTTGTGCTTGAGTCATCCGGTCAAGGGTTTATGGTATCAACACCTCAATGACAAACCTCCCGATCTGAAAATTAAGAGGAGCATACAGGTGTGAGAATGAGGAAAATGATGAAAAAATAATGACCATTCAAATATCTGTTGTTTTCGCTGCCGCTACCAAGAACGAAGTGGAACTGAACTTTGATTCGGTATACACGCTTCTTTAGGAGTCAGATAAGCTCCTGCCTTCTTGTTTTCACTTGCGGCCGTCGAGGGAATATGCTTGAACATATAAATTTCGCTCAAAGTACTGAGCAGTTGAAGGTATCTATCCAATGAGATATACTACCTTCAGTACTAGGGATGTGAAGCGGCTGGGCCATCACAAAGAAAGCTCTGCGACGCTCGAAGTCTTGGAAGAGAATATGTAGCTAAAAAGTCGTCCGATGAGGAAGCCATTCTTGCAACTAACCTCGATCCAGCCACCGTGGTCGCATTATTTAGCAATGAACCGAAGCATATGCCACCGTAGAAAGACCATATTCGAATGGCATATGCTTTATGTAGCAGGTTCAGAGACAACTGTGAAGTCGTGTCACAAAGCAGATATGCTGTGCTCGATTCCTGAAGAGTTGAATGAAGTTGCTAAGCTGCTAATGATGATATGTGATAGTAGACCTGCATGATCCAATGCCCTTCAGATGCCAGCCCCTCCGCAATGATCGAAAATAGAGGAGCCTTCAGTGTGCTGTCAAGCTTCAACTTGATTGTTCGTACTAAGCGTGCTGTACAATGAAGCCGGTTTGGAACACTTCAAAAAGCGTATCCTTCTGTCTATGCATGTACTGTACAATGGATCAAGTTGAGAGAACGCTGAAAGCGCTATCAAAGAGTTCTAAATCTTTGGATGGTTTTTGTCAGTTTACGAGAAGTTGGAGAAGTGGGGGACTTCTGAGGAGGTGGGTGCCACCTCACACCCACTATGATTTCGACTGACGAGCTGAGAGCGATCGGGACCCTAGTTTTGTTGGAGGATCAGGGGTTGGCACAATTTGTTCAGGAAATTACAGGCTTCCCCGTGAAGTTCGAACGATGATTGATCTACCCTCTCGAGGTTTGGATGGGCATCTCTAGATGAAGGTCTTTAGAGGGTTCATCGTCATAATGCAAACGACGATGCCGACGTATTTTGAGAGAAGTTCCCTCTATTACAGAAATTTGAAGAGGATACTGAACTATCCTAAAAATTGCAGAGGAGATGCTGCAATCAACTCTCTAAGGACTCTAGCCCAATTAAGGGAGTTTAGATCACTGGATTTGAAGTTCAAAGGTGATCTGTAAACCTGGAGTGTTCGTGTGACAAGGATCATTTCAAGAGCATGAGCAAGAGGACGACATCTCCCCAGGAGAGATGACGTTTGTCCACAGGTAGACTGGACGTCGGAGTCAGTAGAGCTCAGGTTGATTAGTCAGTAATATTCCGATGTTAGTGACAATTGAGGTATGAACGAACAACGTTTCAAACGAGCACACAAACCCTGAGATCTCATATTCCCACTCCACCTATTATTGAGAATCGGCCGTCATCAAAATTGACCCTACAACCTTGCTGCTCCTCACTCTCCGTAGTACGGCACTTGCCGAAGAGGTTAAAAGTCTTGCTAGCTGTCTACAGTTCGTCAGTTAAAGCAAGATTCAGGGCCTAATCGGATGCTTTGATGGGCTCCACGATTCTTTGATCTCGCCGGGAATCTATTGCGTTCTGCCCTTCTCTCGAAGTACACACCGGTTCCGTCTTTCCCCTATCATTCTCCTGCTTCCAAGTCCCTTCGCCCATCACGGTCCATATGGGCTTCAATGACAATTGACAAGGTGATCCAATCACCTACAGTAATTGCCACTTCCCACGCGGTCTTGTGAAGAGGCACGCAGTCCTGTGTCCACTTTCTCCGCACAATTGTGCTTCCAGTCAAATCTCAGAGACTCGTTGGAAAACTTCACGCTGTTCTGCTCAGGACGCTCGGTGCAACAAGTCGCATCAGGAACGTAATCATTCATACCTCACAAAAAGCGTGAGTCTCGTCTGAGTCACCGCAGCCTTTTCCATTGTGCGTCAAGCCCGCCGTGGCGCCGAACTCCCAGTAGTGAAACAGACTCACCGCTACTTCGCGTTTTGGAATCCAGCGTGTAAACTCTAGTGGCTCCCTGCAGATCTCTAATCGGTGGGGTGTCAGACCTATCACCCTCGACGTACAGAAGTTGGTCAAAGCAGCAGTCGCACATCGAGCGCTCACATGAGAGAGAGCAGACGCCTCGACCTTGCATGGAAACGGTGGTAATCCCCCCTGGAAGCAATGCGGCCGGAGCCGGCGAAACCCAGCGCCACAGGCGGGGGCTAGTCCCTAGGTGACAGTCCTAAGGAGTCACAGTGAGTCCTATGCGCTTTGTTTTGTACTGAGCCGCAATCCCATACAATCCGACTGCTTGACCCAGCGTCATACAGTATATAGTCTCGCACAGTTCGTGAGCTGCATCGAGAAATTATTCTGCAAATTCCAGCGCCCGGAGGAAGAGATCGCTTGTTGCGACTCCCGAGTATGGTTTTGGAACCGAGATCGAATGATGCTCTGCGGTGGCGCTGACTGCAGTTTACCGGGAGAGAAGGAAATACGACAAAGTAATTAGTCGCTTATCATTGCGTACGTAGATGAAATGTACGATGCATAGGCATGCACGGAGCTACCGATTGTCGAAATAAAGCGCTGCCCGAAAAGGACAAGATGGAGCGATTCGATTCTCGTATTCGAAAATGTAATCGCCTCCTTACCCACACACACACATCTGCAACGAAGTGCCGATATGAACACACGGACTTTCTCGGGGCCGCGTCCTCTTCGTTCTATTCGATTATGTTAGAGCAGAGCTTCGACAACCTTCGATAGTGAAATTACACATTCCACGTCACGAACTGGGCAGATCCTCCGAGTTTCTCTGTCTGTGTACTGCCATCAAATGCCTGAAATGGTTAGAGAAAAGAACGCGGAATGGGAACATAAGAGGCAGTGAGCCCTAAGACTATGTCAGTATTGATTAATAATATTTTACAAGCGAGTTCTGGTGATTCTAGCAATATCTAGACAGTGACTCGTAACTCTTGGCGGACATTTATTGTAGCGGGTATAGAGATTTCTACTCTGGAACACATGGGTCGGATCTATTTACCTTGAGTACCCTTATCCAGCCTTCATTTAACTCAATAGAAAATTCAGAACACAAACCAGAAGCATCCTTCTTCATGTAAATGCCGGACCGTTATGTAAGCCGTGTAATATACTGCTACATATGTATTTTCAGTACAATCGAAAAATTGGGAAATATAATCATGTTCAAAGAGATGCTATCATGTGTAGATTAACATCAAACCAGTTGAAAAATGAGGCAACGATATATATCCCTTACAACTGTTGCTGGGTACTCTGTATGACCGCATGTTCAGCATTCTTCGACTTAGTTTTCTGTATATCGATTTTACTATTCGATTTCTCTGATGAAATATGTCTAATTATCTTTTTGATTGTAATAAGTGCACACAAGAATATTCACCATTTATATAACAGATCTTATGAAATACGTCGAGAGAGATATTCCAATCCTCGGTTTACTTGTGACCTACATAAACTTTTTGATCTTCAAGGTTTATTCATATTCATCTAATCTAACATACTACCTGACACTTCAGGTGTTATTTGTTTGTGAAATACGTATCGTCAATAAATTTCTTCAAATAAAAATTTGACTCTTACCATTTATAAAACCAAAACCACTTTGTTGATGATGAAATCCGCTTAAACCGAAAATCGTCACTCCCGATAGATTGAGATCGTCGTAAGTTCTGGGCTGGTTACAAAAGCATCTCCCAGTAGTTTGGCCTTGCTCATTTTTTTCAACCTTGACATTCACAGATATTAAATGGTGAACGTCCGGACACTGTACTCTCTTCTTACCATTTTGTTAAAACGTTCAAAACGATCTTTTGGTTGCTTCTTTTCTTCTTTATCCAAACACCATCATCACCGAATCCTGAATTTGCCACCCCATACATGGATAGTCTTTACCAATCATTGCAACTGCATCGCCTCTCACGAACCAAACACAGTATCTCGTATGATCATCATAACAGATTTTGGATCTTCTTGGACGTCAATGCCTCACAATTAATCTCTTGCTATGCAAATAACTATGAAACAAAACACAGAAGTCATACATAAAAATGAAGACCTCATTCTGTCCGTTTGTTGTTTTCTTCGTAACCATTCACAATCTCATCCTTCAAATCGAGGCGAACGAGGAAGAAACTGAACCTACGATCAGCCAAACGACCATCGTCTCGAAGGTTTCAACGTTCAGACCACGAAAAATTATGACACAAATATGGGTACAGATCTATCTACAGTACTGCAAAAGACCGACTCGATGACAAGTAACTTAGATCGAACTACCTCAATGATGAATCAAGCCCGTCGCGTATTAATGCGACCAGAAAGCTAATAGTGGTGGCAAGTTCATACGCTGTCTTCCAATATATTCTTTATGGATAAAAAGTATGGTCAATGCCAAATCCTTGCTTTTCCTCTGGCTGGGTCAGAAGAATAATCCGTCCCAAGACCCGGTCGAGTACCAAGTTCCCAAGTACTCGGGAACCCCGCACTTTTACTACGACGTAAGCCGGTAACTCCGTTCAAGATGACACCTCGTCACGGCGGTGGTGGTGAGGGAGACATGATGATGGCGATTCTCTCGCGAGAAAAGCTACAGCACAATATCGTGAAGAGGATTTCGAGTAACGTAGTCGACAAGACTGACAACAACAACCGTCAATGTTCGGTACCTTAGAGTTCAGTGCTTACGAGGTCCTGATCCAGCGTGGGTTAGAAGCCCGCTCAATCTCCTATACCAAGTGCTCAGTAAGTACGAGCTGTATCACGGGCTCGATCGAGCCTACCTTATCGTTATTTCGTGGTTCGTCCAGAAACTTCAACTGTAGAGTGGTTGAAGAATCTATCGTACGCCCTGTACTTCGTCTTCATTGTAACCGAGTTCATATCTAGATCGGTCAACTTTGCATGTATGACCTAGCTACTGTACTTAGCGGATGTCTAGCGTGTGTCATGCTTAGTGAAGTTCAACCGCATGTCTCTTTAAATTTTTCTCTTATTCCCATCTGAATGTGACAGTTGTAAAATGGTTCACTGTATCTGCTTCTTTCTGCTTGTCCCTCTTTGCAAGAAACTGTGTAGCCGTATATTGCATATTTCCTCCCGATATGAAATCTCATTGTGGCATATACGAAAAAGTGAATGTGTCCTACACGCTGCGAACACGAGTAGCAAGCCTTGGAATTTTAGAGCCATACGCATCTTGTATTTCAAGAATATATTATTTCTACCTATACAAGACGACCAGGCCCATTGGATTACGAAGTGGTCAAATTTTGATTCTACTGTGAAGGGATTCCGTATGTATGTAACGATTGGTATATGTAGGTGACAAATGCATTAAGTCGCCTCGACCTTGTTCTCTCACATCGTGCAGATGATAAGGCAGCTTAGACTCGAGCTACAAATGAAATTACATGCAAGCCGAAAAGTTGCAGTCATTATGATGCCCCAAAAAAGCATGAGAAAAGAACAGAGAGCCCCAACTTTAAGACGCTTTGGTGACCAATAGCGTTCGGAGAATGGAAATCTGGAAAGGAGAAAACCTCATCCTACATTGACATCACTAGGAACAGGAAGTATTTCCAACATCCCCAACTGTAACGACAATTTACTAAATATCACATTCTGGAACAACCCAAAGCCCACTCTAATTCTATAATATACTGGAGAATTACGAGGTCTGAGTACATCTTAATAATCTGTTCACGGAATTTTCCTCTTTCTTTCCAATTTCGAGTGGTATTTTAAGTTTTTAACAGTAGTTTGCCTCTATTAAGAGATATTATTCGATAATGTCCGATTACAAAATAGAGATGGCAGTGATAGTCCTTCCTCTCTGATGTGTATCGAGTTTCGACGCAAGTGACGAGTGAGGAATATTATGGCACGTCATTGCAACTATCTAAAACTATGACAACTTTTATGTTACAAAACAAGCAATTTCGGCTCGAGAGTATTTTTGCTAAAACCACCAGAACTCATGTTGCCTTGGGATCCAACTTCGGAGTTCAACCTTCCAGAAGCCTTTTTAGAATCCAGCATCTCAATCTAGGTGACGGATAACATCACAAAAGGGTGGAGTTCTTCTCTAGAAGTTTCAAATCCCGTTATCTCAAAAGTGTGTATGCCAGTCAGTCAAGATATGACTATTACTCATTGTTCACACATGAAAAGTGAGAACAGATCAAAGATTTTAAATCTTTATTTAATATATGAGAAAAGCATCCGAAGCTCCCGTTTCCAAATAAGGAATGAGTCCTTTGAGATCCGAATCTTGAAGAAGCTTCACGGATAGATCTACACGGCTCAAAATCTGCAGGGCATCCTTGGACAGGACACATAAAGTCCTTCTAAAGATTCTACATCACTTATGATGAGGGTGTATCACACTTATCATTGGTACAGCCGATTTGAAATGACTTGCTTGGTTTTTTCAAAACGTTTCTATATACTATTGTCTATCTTGTTGCCCTTGTATCTTGCGAGATTAGAAATTTCTTTCCATCAAAATACTCTCGAATAATCCCTCTCTGATTTGTCGTAACTTACTACAGTTTGCATATTTGATCAAACATAAGCAAATCAGTGAAGTATATATGATATATACTCAAACACTTTCAACCCTACCGGAAAAAAGGGTGTATGCTCATTAAATGCCCCACTTACAACCCTCTTTGAACCCGGATAACTTCAACTTCAGAATTCTTTCATTCAATCAGAGCTTCATACTTGTGACATCATGTTATTGAACCCTGATAACTTCAACTTCAGAATTCTTTCATTCAACCAGAGCTTCATACTTGTGACATCATGTTATTGATCTCTGAATGAGCGTGGAGAGTAATAACGTAGAGTCTAATAATCCTCATTCTACGAGTAAACACTCAATGAGCTATTTATATATAAATTTTATTGGTCAATAAATCAAATTTCAGCCGCACGTGCCATTCAACAAAAGAGAATAGACATTCAATGCAAATTGAAAATGGAATTAATGAGTGTTTCCAGTCATGGAACATATCTTAATGGTTTTATGAGTTATAACTTATAAGTTAATATCTTCTCTAAGCCAAATGTTATGTTTCAAATTTTGTATCAACGTAAACATTTTGGTTGAAAAGAGTGCTTGCAGATATGTCCCGCTGCATTGCTGATTAGACATATGGCTAGCTGTATGAATTCTATTTTCGATAATTTTCTAAAAGATTCAAAATTATTGAACTAATTTTTATTTAGTCGAGTAACAAATTATTTATAGAAGAAATTTCATAATGTCATTCAATATGAATCTATATGTTCGAAATATCGTGAAATTATTTTGAAAATACATCGCATGGTTCATAGAATGTTTTTTTAAGTCATCTATATGTGTATATATGATATGTTAAGAGTATAGCTTAAATTGTATTAGAAGCTGAATATAAATATGTGCGTACATTTTTTTCAATTTTAAAACTTACTAGATATTTTAATACTTGTCGGAAATTGAAATGATTGATTTTTCGAAAAATAAATTTATTTCTTTTTATATAACTTATCTCAAATGTTATAACACGTGAAATAATTTAATTTCTATATATCGATCTATAAGTTTCACGATAGAAATTTTATGATATTCTGTTTGATTAGGATCAAGAAAAATGAATTCAATAAATCCTTTCAAATATATATTTTCTGATCATGTGTGTAGTCAAAATCTATATATAGAAAAAAGTTGTAATGGATTTAGAGGTCCTGTACCAAATAAATTAATTAAAATTAAATAATAACTTTCCTCCTAACTGGGAAGTTATCTAGGTATAAAAAAATGAATCCGAATTTATCAATCATGGATGAATTGTATTTGTTGATAATTGTAGTTTATCTAAAATTTTATGTTACTTTCTTTTTCAAGAAGCTGGATTCTAAGATAGTCTTGAAAAGTAGAAGAGAAAAAATTTTCTTTGAAAAGATCTATTTCGTATAACATAGAAGAATTATGATTTTTTTTTAATAAAAGATTCTGTATTACATATGTTATTTAAAATAGTTTTCCTTGCTTTTTTCTTCTTTATCTTTCTTATAATCACTATAATGAAAATTTTTCAGGGTTTTATTTCATAAAAATTTTTTGTTCATATTTAGATAAGAAATTTGTAAGAAATTTGAAAGATTTTCTATTTGCTACTTTAACTTTCTCAACATCCATCCGACATCGGAATCGTTACAATAACTTACATCCAATCATTTCTTCCTTCTTTAAATCATGTGATATGGTTTAAAAGTTCTTCTGAAGTGAATATATGTTGAACCCTCGAGAGCTGTAAACGTCGATTTCCAAAGTTGGTGGATGGAAAAAAAAGCCCCTGTAATTCAAGCTAAAGGAATTGAAGTCACTGACATGGGAGGTATTTTTGTTGATGGAAGTATAACCTAGTGCCCAATATTTAAAACATGCCTTGATACTAGGTTAAAAATCTCTGCGAGATTTTGACTGTAACAGTTGAGAAGACTCAATTGTGTGGAGTTTTCCACATGCTCCTCCATCAGAGTAGTCGGTTACTGTTCCAAATGATGGCTTGACTTGATTAATCCGTGACAGGTATTCCTGCCATGTTGACTTCTAGACCCGTGAATTGTGTTAGAAGTGGGCTCTACAGAATTCGTTCAGCGAGCTCATAACCACTAGGATAGACTACTGATTAAGGTTTGACACAATACTGCCAACATCTTCAAGTTTACATCTAGTAAATAGTCTTATCGCTAGAATAATTACAGAGAGAGAATCACGTCGAATATTCTTACGTTGTTAACAACCTCCGGTGGATTCCGTGAGATGAGACGAACGGAAAGAGTTAACGAATATTGTGTCAACTGCGTGATCCTGCATCTGCAAAAAGCACCATAAATATGAGTGTCTGAATACGGTTCAGACTACACATGCTTTATATCTAACCTTGAATACAGCCCATTTCTGACAGAGTTACAAAAACTGTAAGAGACAATATCTTGGAAGAAAGCAAACACGAGTCATTACATAATTCGCTCGAAGTATTAATTATGAGTCATTGTTAGGAGGATTAGTCTAGCTGGGTTTCTCCAGTTTGCCTGCTTAAACCACTCAACAAACTACATTCCAGCTTACAAGCTTAAGATAATACCTGCTCATAATCTTCGCAGATTAGGCAAAGAACTTCTTATAAATCGCAAAAAAAAATGTCTTGGGCCTTATCGATTGCAGGGATTCTTTGCTGACTAGCCAAAAGCTGGAAATGCTCACTGTATAATTTGTGTACAACCGCTGGAAAATTACTCTGATATGATTTTTTAGGGTAGTCTACAGTGAGTTTACCTGGAATTTGAGTGGACCACACTACAATGACTACACATCACGCTGTACTCCTGTATAGCCCATATGATGATAATGATTTTGGTGGTCACTCATGTAGAACGTTGGAGCAATTTCTCATCACTTGTCAAGATGTTAAGTTTTACAACCTAAACTATAAGATGCGTATGCGTACATTTATTATTATCATGTGTACATGTTTTTTTCCCCATATACATACATTGAATGGCATAACTACTGGATTTTTCTGGAAGGATGAAGTCAGGTCACACTCTTTATGTACAGCTACTAAACGTCATTATGATAATTTGAAACTTAAAAACCATAAACTGCAGAGCCTATGCGGGTGTTAATTATTTTATCAAATAATTGTGCTACCACACGTATCCTAGTTTTCCTCTTCTTCACATGTGTGACTCAAACCACACATACTCTTCCACTGAAACTCTTGTGACTGAGAAAAGATCTTTGAATCCTCATGTTCCCTACAATTATATTCATCTTCACTCACGTTTGGAAGGATCTTATGTTCGCGATATTCATGCTCCTCCTTAAAATCACCGAGAGCGAAGAAGTTGCCTACAATAAATAATATCACATGATATTCATGTCCGTCATCTTACGTGTTATGACTGCATCCCGGGGTGATATTGTAATAGAGTAATTTTTACGCATTTGGTGTCATGTTTACGTTGATGATGATTTATCATCTAAATCAGTGAGACGAAGTGATTCGAATAGCTTGCCTACCTATTTTGAGCTACGCAGCTGGTAAGGAAGTGAGTAACTCTTCACAGAAAATGTAATTTGTTACCTTCTGCCAAGCTAACCCTAACAATGTTGTAGGCTCATCGCCGTTTTGGCAACTAGAAGAAGAAAGAAATGGTTTGCTGAGATACCATAAAAATCATAAAGGATTTCTATATTAAATTATCTCTTGTTTCTTTGAACAATGCTACGGGATGGTCTCTTTGTCAGATGCAATTGGCTTGCGAGAGGGAACAAGTTTACCTCCATGACATATACCCTATTTCAACTGGAGCAAAAGTTGGTGAGAATATAAATAGACGTCAAAGAGAAGCAGTAAGCAACTCGAAGGTTATCGACAAGAAATGAATTGTTCTAAGTCTCGATACCTCTTTGACCGGAGACGAGGGCAGGCGCGAATAGGGTGCATAACATTCACATGCACAAGACTTGTCTAGACGCGGAGAGAACTGTAACGTTGAAAGTTCATTAAAGCTGATAATCGTCATCGGATGTAGAAAGAGTGCGGATTTTGTGATTGAACAACGAACCGTCGTGGACGCTGAATCATGGTGACTGCAGTGTGATAGTATCGCATCGGGAGTGAAATAAGGATGAAAGTTGATGGAACAAGGCTGGAAGGGAATAAGATCCTGAGGCACACCAAATGTAACTGCTCTGCAAATCACTCTAATTACCACTGTGCCAAGGGAATCAAACTCGGCGGAGAAGTTGACATTTTCAGTATACAGAAGGCTCTCTGATCAGACCGGGCTACTGCATGGTTGTGATTTGGTGAGACAATTCAAGTCAAGGCGGTATACAGACGTGGACGATTAGACGACGTTGTCAAGCCCTGCCCTGGCCTGGATACTGGAAAGAGGTTCGAAACCTAAGGTAGAAGCAAGTGCAAGCAGGACACACAAAGCGGAGGCGCTTGACTTGTGTGGCCCGTGAATCAATAAAATACTGAGGAGAAGGGCATCGTGTTGGTTCAATTTAGGTGTCGTGCTCTCCAACTTCCAAATTCCCTCTTCCTACTGAAGCTCCCGCTTTTGTAGTACTCATGTGTATATCATAACTGCATACGGACTGAGGAGTGTGGATGATAGTGGTTTTTTGGGGATTCCATACGGACAAAGTTATATCTCCAGGTCCGTCCCAAGTGGAGGACATCGTCTTACCACATCTTCGAAGATGATGCATGGTCTAGAGTCCTTTGTCGTCGCTAGCTTCTGGATGTAGGACGAGGAGGGCTATGGCAGGGACAGCGTAGTAGCTATGGCCTGGCTTTGGGTCTGAAAGTCTCAATATGCTTTGCTTTGCATTGTAGTGTACGTGCTCTCAGAGTCCAGCCTGAAAAAGTACGTGGTGAGTCGACTTGCCAAGATACACACGAGCAAAAAGAACATTACGCATGGCACAGAGAAAGAGATTTTCAGCACTACATCTGTTGTCCATTGCTGCAACACTCGGCACAGAAAGGACCAAATCAAGCCCACAAATGATGGGGTTATCGAAATTCCCATCCATGGGATATTTACCTCGAGCTGAAGATTCGACTGGGGTGTGCCCCACGCCAAACCAGCGAGCAGGAACTCCAATACTTTCGTTCACTGTACCCCTTCCAAAGAATCTCTCCCTCGTCCGACTACCCGAAGGGCGGACTGATAAGTCCTCCCCAACCCAACCGGCAACGCAAAAAAGCTTCGTGATCTATCTACTGTACCTTCGCCTGCCTGCCTCCCTAGCCACAACAGAGCTAGGATGCCACTTTCGAGTAAATTCCAAATGGAGAGCCGGTCGTCTAACAGTAGATATCGATCATTTATAACCCCAAGGACTCAACACGGCAAGAGCGACTCGTTCGAGTGGGGGATAGGACTGAGGGCGACCACGACGAATCTCCGGACTTTCTCGTGCCCAAGACGGTACATCGGTACAAGCTTTGGGCTCGCTACCAAAACTTGCCTCCGAACGAATTCAATCCCACGTACCGATGCGCAGCTCCGAGAACATGGTGACGTCTCGGCACCCCCCTCCTACTGGATTGTGCCTGCCCTACCAAGTTGTCTCCATTACCGAATTTGGCCGCATGGCTTCGAAGGCATCTCATCTAATCCTCCTGCTATATTTGGCGGGCAACCGGGCGCTAATGGTGGCTCTCTCTTTCGAAAGGGACCCCCCGCTCCCCACTCCCCCCTGCCAACTCCAAAAGAAAAGGACGCAACCATGTGACTGGAAGATCGATCTGCCCAGGGGTGACCGAAGGTCGCAGCGACACGAGCTCATGGGCCGGTGAGCGGATGCGATGGATGCAGCGCCTCCGCTTCCCGGTCCTGATCGGTCCGCGGGGTGCCGGTCATGGGCGGTGACCCATGACATGCGTGCATGGTATCATGGGCCGCGAGCATGCAGTTAGAGACGAGATGGGAGGTACGGCATATGGGAATGGAAGGCGAAGCCATGTGGGTATGAGTATGAACGGGATGCCGACCTCAGCGCAGGGCCTTGCCACGTGGCCGATCAGCGAACCACGGCTCCCTGCGGGCAGAGCATATATCATCCCGGGGCCCGAAAGACCACCCATAAGCCACCACGATTTGTTCGTATGTGGCCCACGCCCGCGTCCTTTGGCACTATCACACATCCTGGGCTAGATTGGGGACATCCGAAACCACCCCGACTATGTATCTCGGCACCTCCAGACTTCCCCCTCCACTGTATCTCCCCATCTTATCTACGGCGGTGGGTGTCGGCAGCGCGCAGATAAATCTAGCGGAGCTGTGTGTGCACAGAATTGAACTCCACGTGGCTGGCCCATCGAGTTGCGCGCCCTCGAAGGATCGGACGGTGCCAGACGAAACTCGGAGCTCGACAGGTGTGCGTGAGCGCGGTCTCCTCCCCGGTCCGGCCTTCGGTGGGTAAATGCGGGCCTGCAGCACGGTTTCGGGCGTGGTTGCCGTGGGCCGGGCGGAGGGGCCGAGAGATCTATATGGGCAGCGCGAGCTTGACTTGGCAGTGGGTTGGAATGGATCTCGAAGGAGCTTGCGGATTATTCCCGGTGTGGTGGTAGATGCCACATGGGCAGACCGGGCAGCCCCGCGGGTACCACCACGTCGGCTTGGGCCCTGGCTAGAAAATGTCAATGTCTTACGTTATGGTCTCGACTGGAGCTACGTGCGTGGCAGCTCGCGCAGAGTCGCAGACCTCAGCTACGGCTACATTTACCTTCCGTAAATCGTAACGAGGCCTACGACCGGCGGATCGATACGATATGATGGACATAATAATAGCCATAATCATATTAATACACTTATTTATTGGAACCCCAGAGCGTTTACAGTTACCCACGCGGAATTGCGAAGGGGAAGGGCGATGCGGGGGGCATGGATGGGCATGCAGCAGAACTTGCCCGGCCCCTGCCTGCTAGTCGTCTCCGCGTTGTATGCCTACAGGTGTACATACAGTTCGGGGGCGGTACTTGTGCGGTACTTACAGGGGATGAAGACCTGGATACCGAGCGGAGTACGGACGTGGTCGCGGTCTCCACCAGATAGAATGTATCGCGGATGACTGCGTGAAGGAGATCGCTGAGTTGGAGCGCGGTGATTAGCTCGATCGATCGGACTACATCTGACTGCGTCCGACGGATCTGTCTCTGTCGCCGTGCTGTCTACGGTGGCGTGCGTCGACGACCGCGAGGGCAAACGAACGGACTCGGGCCGTCGAAGTCGAAGTCGGAGCCGAGCGCCGGGCCGCTGGCGTGACCGGACGGGGTCGCGGACGGGACCTCGGCCTCGCTCCCTCGCTCGTTGTTCGGTAGCCGGGCAGCCATTTGTGCTGCCCCGAGGACCCTCCTGATCTGTTGCGGTCTATCTATGTCTGGGAATTCATGTCCAGTTCGCTCGGTCCCGAAGCGTCCGAAGCGAGGCCAGCCGAGGCCAGGCAGGCTCGGGGCGCGGCCATCGTGCCCTAGCAAAGCCAGGCCAGGCCAGTGCAGCCCCTGCCTCGCTTTCGTGCGCAGCTAGCTTGGCAGGCAGCAGCAGCTGTTTTTAGTTTCGGGTACCACCTTTCGGACCTCCTCCGTCCTCCTCCTCCTCCTCCTCTTCCCACCTCCCCCTCCCCTCTCCTGCTGCCGCTGCTGTGCTCCTGCTGCCGCTGCGCGCTCTCGCTCTCGCTTGCTCTCTCTGTCTCCGCCCTCCCTCTCTCGCCCCACTCTCTCTCTCTCTGGCCCTGCTGCTGCTGCTGCTCGCCTCCCCCCTCCTCTCCTCTCCTCTCCTCTCGTCTCGTGCCTGCCTTTCCCTCCCTTGTTGTTGCTCATTGTCTCGGAAGCGACCAGTCCCGTGGCGTCTTTAGACGAGCTCGTTGCAGCGTCGTTCTTTTGCTCGTCGACCGACCACAAGCGCAACAGCATAGCGCTTTATCTTGGCACGGCGGGCGGGCGGGCATGCACCCATCTAAGGTGGACGGATAGACGGATAGGCGTATTGTGTTAGAGGCTGGCGGGTGAAGGAGATTGACATCCGGACGGTGGAGGCCGGGAGGGAAGGGAAGGACGCTCGGAAGGTGGGTGGGTGGAGGAGGAGGAGGAGGACGTGGGAAGGCATCGAGAGGAGAAGCGAGTTGTAGAAGGTAGGGAGAGAGGGAAGAGTTCACGCCTTGGTTGCGCCTGCGGGCGTTTAATGTCTGTGAGCAACATAGAGAGTGGAGATGAGATCTTGCAGTAGTTGGGGCCTTGAGAGTGATGCTCACAAGCTGCCTGGACAGATCGGGGGCTCTAGACGTCTTCTGTTGGGGTTTCGGCCTTCGGCGCCGCGAGCGAGCCACGCAGCGTTGTGAACACGACCATTGACGATTTCTCCCTTCTGTACAGCCACTTTCTGATAACCTCATCTTTCGTTTGTCGTTCTCCCGTTCGTTAACCTACAGGGCCCAAGGACGCAGGCAGGAAGTAGGAAACCAACTTCAGACTTTTATCAACATTGGATGGTGCCGCAAATCTCGTGTGAGCGACGCGCCTGGGTTTCGTGATTCAAAGCCTTTTTCGGGAGCCTATCCTGGCGTTACCAGGAACACATAGACGCACAGTGATGTGATTTGCCAGCCGCTGATTGGTCTCTTACGGGAGTGTCGGTGTTCTAGGGCTAGCACAGGGAGAACGAAGAGCGATTTAGATCTTGGCCTACTAGCTGGTTCGAGCTCTTAGGAACAGGGTGTGGACTACCAATCCGTATCACATGGTAGCCGGCTGACTTTTGCAACACTCGCTTTAGGAGCCATCGAAGTTAACATCATACCAAACTGCAGTGTCGAAATAAAAACTGGTGCCGGCACCAAGTCGTCGACCCCCTTGCAATGGAGCCTCGTGTTGGAAACAAGTACCGGTTGGGGCGGAAAATTGGAAGCGGTTCTTTTGGCGAGATCTACTTAGGTGAGTGATCTCTAACTGAACCTTAGTCGTTACTCTACTCGCTGTGACTTTCGTCCTTTTCATCGTGTCGTTGTGTTTGTTGGCAACCTTCGATTTAGAAATAGTCAAAGCGCTGCTACCCACGATGGATTTGCACATTCCCGCAGTACCCGTTCACCTCAGAGACGCCGACGTCTCTCTGCAACCTTTAATCTACTCGTCTTGTCGATACTACGAATGCAGCCCTAAAATGCACTGGTTTCTTTGCCGTTATTTGCTTAGAGTTCTTGAACCTCGGCCACTCGAATTCACCTGTACTTTTATGTTTCTTGAATATTAGGAACCAATATCCAGACGAACGAGGAGGTTGGCATCAAGCTGGTACGAACTTGTTATTTCTCAGGTTTTCTTACGTCTTGAGTTAGGAATCAGGAGAAGATGTCGTGTACTGCTCATGAAGTTCTTGGCTCGTGCCTTTGTTGAGATCTTTGCGCATGACCTTCTTGAACTGTCGACCTGGTCATCGAGAAAGTACTTTAGGACCATACATGTGTACGACCTGGCGATTTAGGGGATGCAGGGGCCGGATACATTTGGCGGAAGGTTAATAGACTGTTCAGGAGTTGGTAGCAGATGGACTTAGGACCCGTACGGTAGATGAGGGGATGGATTTCCTTTACAGTTCTGATTGTCATATGTGCCTCAGAGGAAGAATATGTGCCAGCGGTTTTTTTGGTGTAATGGAGGTGACGGATTGGTTGATAATCAGCGATAGAGCGGGCACACCTTGGGATGTGAAGAAAGAGACAGTTCATACCCTTAGATTGAATATCAGATAGTGGCATGGTGAAACTCCGAGAGGTTATCAGATGAGTTTCAGCACTGTGGCTTGTGGTTACGTTAAACGTGGAACCAGAGATAAGATTGTGTCGGGTGATGTGTTTTCATTATCACATTGTGTTGATGAGAAGACTACGGCGTCAAGCGAATGGACTGCACGTCGGTGGGAGCATTAGAATGAAGCCGTCTGGAAGGAGCAGTTAGGAACGGAGCTGGCTTAGATCAGTGTCAGTCACATCGTACGGTCCGAGGGTTGAGATCTTTGATTTGAATCGGAAGCCCTATGTTGTGACTGTTGCATCTTGCTTGCAAGTATGTTCTCGCTTATAATGTGTCTGCGAGCCACAATATCTCTTGATGAAACCTGTTGTTGATGTCTCTTGTTTGTTTGATTTTGATGATAACAGGAGAGTATCAAGACGAAGCACCCCCAGCTGCTGTATGAGTCAAAGCTATACAGGATACTTCAAGGAGGAAGTAAGATTATGAAGATATCATCATTCTCGGATTTGGATCTTACATGCGAAAACAAGTACCTGTTTGTTTTTCCTAGCAGAACATTGACATCTTGTTTGTGAATTGCAGCCGGAATTCCAAACATCAGATGGTTTGGTGTAGAGGGAGATTACAATGTCTTGGTACTTGATTTGTTGGGGCCTAGTCTTGAAGACCTTTTCAACTTCTGCAGCCGGAAATTCTCATTGAAGACTGTTCTGATGCTTGCCGACCAGTTGGTACGTGTACCCTGGATGTTCAAGCCGTCTTGGCCTCAAGGCTTGTAGGCCGTACCATTTTGTCGGCTGTGACCTGCCTTATGCATCATGTTTATAAGTTCGTGACTCGAAACAGCACTTATTAGTTGAGTTCAAGCTATCGTCGAAAGTTTTTTTTCCATCCCAATAGGGTTAGTATAGGGAGTTATGTTGGCTTTCTGTTTCTTGTCATATTACTCGTAACCAGTTTAGTGACTTACACACGACGACTTTCGTATGGCAGATCAACAGAGTTGAATATGTCCATTCAAAGAGCTTTCTGCACAGAGACATAAAGCCTGATAACTTTCTGATGGGTCTCGGCAGGCGAGCAAATCAGGTGTGCCGAGTTGCTAGATGCTTCCAACTAGGACTGGATACTAATTTGCTGTATTCTCAAGTTTTAAGTGAACTGTATTCCGGTCATTGAGGTCGAAGCAGGGAGTCGAGGCTAAAGGCGCACTATGTAGGTGGACGGGATTGTCTTGCCACGTTTTTTCCTTGCTTTAATATGTCTATATTTTGGCAATCTGTGCCAGGTATACATAATTGACTTCGGTCTTGCGAAGAAGTATCGTGATCCTTCTACGCACCAACACATCCCTTACAGGTAAGGATCGCTTGGTATTTTTGGAATATTGTGATAAATGTGCAGCATGTGGACAGTCTCTCATTAGTGGAATTTGATAGTGTACCTCTTTGCATTCTACATCTTTGTGTGGCGGTTTGCTTTGTCTTCCCTTTTTCTGCTGCGACAATACTGTTTGTGGCTTGTGGTGCATATTGCCTAGTGGAGTGTGTGAATCCTTATTGTGATTAATGTCGATAAGAGATCGAATCTGATGGTTTTTCCATCTTGGTCATATCTGTTTCATTTCCAAGGACTGCAATTCTAAACATTTCATAAATCTGCAGGGAAAATAAGAACTTGACTGGTACTGCACGATATGCCAGCATCAACACACATCTTGGAATTGGTAATTCTTCTTTTTGTATTCCAGTCATTTCAAGTACCCTGCATGTGTTTTTGGTATCGTACCTGTCACCTCTTGGCTGGTTTAGGTTCATGTCTCACGCTTTTCCATATGTTTCGTCCACAGAGCAGAGCCGAAGAGATGACTTGGAGTCGCTGGGCTATGTACTGCTCTATTTCCTAAGGGGGAGGTGGGTTTGCTAGTATTGCCTTCATCCCTTGAACATGTTCTTGATGGCACAACAATCGATAAATACAACTTTGTCTAACAACTTTTCTGAAACTGCAGTCTTCCGTGGCAAGGATTGAAGGCTGGAACTAAGAAGCAAAAGTACGAGAAGATCAGTGAGAAGAAGATGTCAACTGCTATTGAGGTACGCTATGCTTTTCCTACTTGAATTTTTTTTGATACTGCAGAATGCTCATCAAATTCATCACTTTGCTTATCACAAATTTGGTTTTCAATTCAGGCTCTTTGCAAGTCACATCCGTCAGAATTTGCATCCTACTTCCACTACTGTCGCTCCTTACGCTTCGATGATAAGCCAGACTATGCATACTTGAAGAGGATTTTTCGAGATCTCTTCATCCGTGAAGGTGAGGACTCGTCGTTTTACGCCACTGGAGAGTGTGAGGAAGTTCTCTTGTTGCTGCGTGAATGTCCTGTGAGCTGGAGAATGACTCCGCAGAAGGCCCTACCTGGGTTCACTTGAGTGGATTGTTGGGGTCTACTTTTGATAGTAACTTTGGGCATTTTTGAGTCTTGTAGGTTTTCAGTTTGATTATGTGTTCGACTGGACGATTTTGAAATATCAGCAATCTCAAATTGCTGGAGCAGCACCCCGATCAGTCGTGAGTCTCTCTGTTCTTCCTTTATATTGTCGAACCTAGTCTGCGTACTTCACTTTTTCTAGTCAAATATGTATGTATATCTTTAATGTCGCAAATGGTGCAGGTGGACTAACTTGAATTGTCCCAAACTCTTTGCAGCCTGGACCTGGTGGTACTAGCAGCGGTGCAACAGCAGCCGTAGCCGCTGCAGACAGGGCAGCAGGTTTGTTTCTAGTTGTAGTCACTGTTCATTTCTAGCCTTTGGCATCAAACTTACGGACTTAAGGATATCACTATGCTGCGTGCTTTGGATATTCATGTCTTCTATCCTTGATCGCCTTTGAAGATGTCCTAAGATTGCCTTTCCCCACTCATTTATTCCTTTTCAATGTTCTTTTTTGTTTCGCAGGAGGGCAAGAAGGTCGTGACGCCCAAAGTCGAAATGTCGATGCAGTTGAAGGTGCCCGACGGAGGCTTACAACCACCGCGATTGGAACAGGTGGTATGACTTCATTTGGAGAGCCACCTAAGCATAAAAGCCCTGGCCCTGATGAGACTACCACGAAGGATACAGTACGTCCTCATCTCTGGTTTCAGTAGTTGTGTATCAGTTAAAGTACCCTATTATTACCTTCTCATGCTCATCACAAGTTCAGGCCTTGGCGCACACTAAGTGCAGTTGGCGTTGTTTAGTGTAAGTAGATGAAGATGGCCTGACTTTCAATTTTAAGTTTGATTGCAACCGCCTTGCCAAGGCATATATAGATGCTTCCTAGCCTTCAAGTAGTCTAATTAATTTATGCATTCTGATGACAAATTTGTATAATTTAAAAGCCTCTCGGATGTATATGCGTTGCTTTTGTGTATGAATCAAGGCTTGACTCCTGGCTGAGAGCCTGGTCGTATTGCCTTGCTATTGTTACACGTAAGATTCTCTGGTGATGACGCCTGTGAAGGCGTAATCCAGTCTGACTGGCATGTCCTGCTACCTTCGAGAATATTCGTTCTCTTTACGCCTTTTATTCAACGCATGAATTCTCCGGGGTTATTGTGAACACTTCTAGTGTACTGTCATTGTCCCAATCCCTAAGTGGGATATCAGTCTGTTGCAGTTTTGACTGTCGGCAGGGTCCATGTCTGCCATTCAAGTCATATTTGATGTCTCAAGACCAGTGTGTGTGCTATACTGTCGTGAATAGCAGACCCATGTAGCGTACTCTCCATGGATGAATCACGCTTTTTTTGAATCTCTTGTGGTTGCAAGGAAGGTCTCAAATATGCAGGAAAGCCTTCCATGAGGTGAAGGAATATCATGACGTAGAACTTCAGAACCATATTGAACTCGGCTTTGTTGTACTTGATCGGCGGCTAGCGTATCTGAGAATGGGCAAGAGGAGCTGCAGTCGTATAGACTTGGAAGGGTCCCTTTAGCTTAAGGCTGGTTTGAGGACAGTGACTTTCATGAAGTGGCGGATTAGAGTTGGAATGATGGGATGCTTACGGAAAGAACCACGACAAAAGAGGCAACTTTTATGTCAAATTTTCGGATACTGTATTTGACCATTGTATTTTAAGTCTTAACCTTAAAATATGTCAGTGCAATTTTCTGAAGTTTGGGCTTGTTACATAGGAGGTCAAGTTTTGGCCAAATTGCATGTCAGGTTTTGTATGACATCTTGCCATGTCAATGTGTGTCGTTTGAAGCTGGACTTTTTTGTTTATCCAACCTAGACCAGCCTTTTACAGAAGGCTAGGCGTTCGTGTGGAGCATTATGACAGTATTTGCTTGTGGATTGTGTCTTAGTTGCCTACTGAAAGTGTTGTGACCGGGATAATTTGATCGCTTTCATTATGCCCACTATTATACACACTTCAAAGAAGATCAGTTGTTGAGGTCCGCAAGGTTAACAGGCGTGAAGTCAAGTTTTTGATACATGTAAGACTGGCAGGTATGGGATTTTCCTGTTTTCCCCAGAACTGCTCTGAGTTGTAGGGCAAGGAGTCATATTAGCATTGGCGGTCTTCTTTCGCTACTTGTTCTACGTCAAGGTTGTTCGAGTGTTTTCCTTGTGGCCGTTTGTCACACTGATTATCCTCGAGAGGACGTACAAGACACACCACCTGGTGCGATGTCTTCAAGCGTTTAGATTTTAAAGTATGCTTCGTCATCCTTTGTCACATGTGTATTGTTCACGGAAGAGCTGCACTTGACCAAAAATCAGCAGAAATCCCACACAGTTGATTTGGACAGTGGGAGAGTGGAGTGCAGTGGGTACCAGAACTCTACAACTGTGTGGAGATGGACTTTCTATTCCCCGTATTGTGCTGTAGGCTGTTGGAGATCCGGATGGGAGGCTTCGAAGCTATGACAATATGTTTACTGGCTTAGTATTATGGATTGGAGCAGGTGTGAAAGTCCACTGTTCTATTTTTGACAAAGATGATAACCCCCTAGTCTACCATTTGTGGTTTGTAAGTAGTCGCATCTCTCTGTATTGGCTACTTATTTTGAGACATGTCGTTAGGTCGATAGTGTTACTTGAGTGGTTTGTCTTTGATTTGAGAATCTGTGCTGGCAACCCACTGCTGTGTTCCATCATTATTGCTCCAAGACCACCACTCTCATGGACAATTTTGATGAGGTGCACACCTGTCACATACCCTGCGAGGATATGTTGATCTCAGTCTGTTAACCATGTCTAGACATTTTGTAGTGCGAAAGTTGGATGAGTTTTCACTGCTCTACCTACATCCTGATGCAAGTGTGTGTGGAGCAGTGAAAACTTTCAACTTTGGGTTAGTCTTTGGCACTGCACTGATTGGAAGTATCGTCCAAGTTAGGACAGCGGACGCTAACTATTCCAAACTGAGATTTGTGGAAGTTTAACCTCTCGACTCACTGACGCACAAGCAGATTGGGACACTAAGGACACTCAAATGATTTGAGGGGAAATACCTCAGCCCAAGGCTTGGCATTATGATAGTGCTGTGGCACTTTATGGTGGCAGAGGTGAAGGTATGATCCACGTGTCCCATTGCTCTTAATTAGATGCAGTAATTGGCGATTGATTCAACTAGGACAGCAGTGATAAAGGTTTGGTTTATTTGACCGAAGCCTAAACTCGTGCATGCTGTCGTCTTAAATGGCATCTCTGCTCGCCAGTCCAATGGGTACTTTGTCATCCATTGTCCCCAAGTCCAGGGTTGACTGAACCCAGTGGATATGACTGTTCCTACGTAGTTTTTTTTTTATATGTAGTATCCATCGGGGTTTCCTCGTTGAGATGTCGAGCGTGTTATGATATTGCAAAGCTGTCAAAAACTGGAATATCGAAGGTCTTTGAGGACTTGTCAGTCGATGATCTCTGCATGTCTGACGTAAACAACAGTATAAAATTAACGGGTCGTTGTACCTGATCATCGAGATGTAGCCAGAGGTGACCTAAGGTTGGTTGCAAATGTTAGGTGGTGATACGGAAACAAATTCACCAGCACGCATGGCGTGGACGGTGAGATTGGTTGACATGCAGTATTCAGATTAGTGGGAAGGAAAGGACTGTTTAGACACTAGTGTTACAGGCCTCTCAGTCTGCTGGTATTGCGAATCTTTGTAACCAAGCTGCAAACATTTACTTGTAGTGTCCCTCAAACCACACGGTATTCCAAGGCTCTCTCTCTCGCTCTTATGCTGACTGTGCAGGACTTCTCTAGATCAGTGGTATGGAATTCATTTTCTCATTTTTTTTGCAAAACAGCTGTCACGTTAACCATAGGGTTCCACAATTTTTTTCACAAACCTGAACGTGAGCATAACCCAGCTACTTGTAGTCATGGCACAATGCGGTTGTGTTCTTCTACTCGTCAATGTTTCGGGAACAAGCCTCGTGGGCTTTGGTGCGAAGTGCTCATTAGCAGAGAATTGTCTAAGTCGACTGTTGTGGCTGGGAATGCTTGGACCTATCAAGGAATATTCTAGGAGTGATATCCTTGCCATGATATCACACATTTTGGCTCCTTGCAGTTTTGCTGGGCTGTTCGTGTCATTCGTGGCTTCCTTTTATTTTGGTATTTTGCCAGGATTGTTCTAGTTTTTGCCACCTTCGAAGGTTATTTTTGGTGTTATTTTTGTTTCTGCCCTTATTCTAATGGCTCTGCACATTTCCAGATATGTTTTCTTGGTTGTGCTGGTAAAGTACGTTTTGAAGAATCAGCCTTGAAGAATGGATCTCGTGTATGTCATCCACATTCACATACAATCCTCTCTGAGTGCCGGTTTGTCTTCCGTGATGATGGGCTGAAACTTCGATAGGTAGTCTGGTTAGAGTGAAGGAGCTCAGAGTTCTTACTACCTGAAAGGTTTCAAGGTGTGCGATCTGGATTGGAATTTGATAGGCCTTATGTTTTCTGTTTTGTAGGGAAATATGGGTTTAGCAGAACCTGAGCGTATGCACTCTTCTTCATTCTTACGTGGTGGGAGTTCATCAAGAAGAGCTGTTATATCCACAATCATAAGGCCCGCAGTGGTGACCGAAGTGGACTCCTCACGAACACCTGCCAAGATGGGACCGATAAGCCTTCGTACCTCAGCAATGCCGCGGAGTTCCCCTGTTACCTCATCAGAGCCTAAGCGAACGGTAATGACGTGAACACGAGTTTCCGGTTCGCTTTTTCAAAAGAATTGAATGACTTTTCCTTTCAGTTGGAATATGAACCATGTTGACACGGGGATTTATCCTTCGTGGAACTGGACTTACTGCAGTAGAGGAAATTCAAGATAGATTCAAGAAGGTTGTTGTGTTAGTCGTGTTTAAGTTAAGGTCTTCGAGTACTATAACCTATCTTTCCTAGACGCTCTGGTCTTCTGCATTCTTTCTGGTCAGAGGAAGGCAAGTAACGATTTCTGACTCTATGTTTCCCCAGGAAAAGCCCAGCTGTGCGTAGAATAATACGATTTGCAAGAAGTAAATGCCTGGCTAACGCGTTGGGTGCTCATCCTTGGGCCTTTCTGTGCCGCAGGGTCGTGATATGTATCCTGCGATATCTGGCAGGAATCCTAGTTCCTCCCGGACATCAAAAGAGTGAGCTCAGCATGGTCAAGGGAGCTGACCACTGTTTCTGGTTTGGTCAATTAGCCCGCCAACCCCATCTCTGGATATATATCTGAATTTTGAGTTGTATTGGTGATATGATCACAGAAGAGGGAGTTAAAAGAGGAGGGTAGATTATATGCATCCTCAAGCCCCAAGTAAGCAAGACAGTACAGTGTAGCAGGCCGGTGGCTTCTTTCTACCTCAATCCCATGCCTGGCGAGGTCAACCTAAAAGTCTTTACTGTCTGGCCAAGCTTCTTCTTGATCATCAAACTATTCAGTGACCAATGCAAGCTCTCTGCCTGCGCACCATCCCACCTTGTCAGTCTCCATTATGTGTCTGATAGCTTGTTGCAGAAAGGCTCCTTCATCTCGTCCCCTCAAAACCTTACAGAGAATTAGTTTTGTGTTGGCTGGTTTCTACATTGCACTACTTTGCAGTGCTAGGAAGGTGGTGATATTCCATGTACATTTCAGATCTGTCAGTGAAGTCAAATGGCTGTTATTGACGGATTATGTTAAAGATTTTAAATTTTTTTATGGTTATAGATGTCATGCCGAGTTTAACTGTCGATAAGAAGTGATCTCTGCATTCAATGTTTTTGATTAGTTTTAAGTAAGCCCGAAGACTGGAAATCACTTTCATTCCTGTATTGTGCTTCAATGAGCACAAGTGTACTCTATGCGCAAATGGATTATCTTCTTTCGTTTGGATTCGTTGTCGTGACCTCATGGAATGTGGGTTGACATGTATGTGCCCCGCATGTGGTGAATTTAGCTTCCCTTTTTCTTTTGAATCGAATAATTCTGGGGCTATCGAACGTTTAGTGTAGCGTTCCGTGGTATGGTATGGTATTCGTCCTGAAGTGCGAGTCCAGTAGCCACTCTTGCGATTGCGATGCCAGCTGCTAAAATATAATCCAGTCTCAAAAGGACGCGGTCTCGTCGAATGTAATTAAAGTGGACGTGGAACAGCCTCTCTGATGAAGACTGCAGGCACGATTCCATCGTGACAAAATAGTCATCTGTTAGGATTATTTTCGTGCATTCAATATTACAGCGACAAAATTTCACGGGCCGGTTAGGTTTGTCAATGATTATGCTGATTATTTTTGTTCTTTTTCCATTAGAAGTGACGAACAGCAATGCTGGTTTTCTTTGTGCGACCTAGGGTGCGACTTTGGGGTACTGTGCAAGTCGGATAATTTTCGCACTCAAGGAGCTTCATTGTGAACGAAGGTATGTGACAACGCGAAAATCTAGGTAACCATTACTGGATGTAACCAGCTTTCTTTTGCTTCCAACGTGGTGCACCGTTGGTCACAGTGGGGAGGTTGGGCTGACAAGCCGCCCTGGGTTAAGAGATGACGAACGTTTTGATCTAGCCCAGCGTTGTGGCGTCAAGATTATAAAACCTACATCTCTCGATACGCTCAGTTCTAGGTAGTGACGGACCTATGGATTAGAATCTGAAGAGGTTTTGCGTGCTAAGTTAAAGTATCGCACTCTTTTTGGTAGTGGCCACTCCTGCTAACTGTAAACTGTTTAGTAACAAGCGAAACTTGAAAGGTATGCTAAAATTGGAGATGACGGAGAGGTGCGTCTTCTATTCAGTGCTTAAAGGGCAATTACAGATGTTGGCTTTGAGTATGACTTGACGTCTTGTTCAGTTTGCTACGCTTGGGGTATATCACAAATGCAGCAAATTCGATGTAAAATACCTGTCAATGTTTTAGAGAGCAAAAAAATTTCAGCTTAATAGAGAGCGTGTCGTGTCGATGGTAGATACGGTCTCCAACTGTTCATCTCCCTTACAGAGGTTGGTGTAATGGTAAATGCTTAGAATTTCGATGTGAGTGGTCACGTGCCGCTGCATCTGTAGTGTGCTCGGGTCTCCTACGTGATTTTTTGAGATATTTCACTTCCCGAGTATCTAACTAAAATATCTGGACGATCAGTGGGCAACCCATACATTCCATCACATCTGAGATAATATTTAAAGAGTTCTGTTTCAGCACAAATACAAGCAGGTACTCGTTCTTTATGTTCTTGCTCAATTCGTCCTATTGCGCGTCTTTTAAGTAAGGACATGTAGGTTGTACCCATCCTCGATGAATTTGCAAATGTACAACATGTCTTGCTCAAATCAGCACCCTGTCCAAATGAAAATAAAGAAGGCGACTGGCAAGCAGTGACTTATCTGGAATTACCAAAACACACAGGGTTGTCGTCCAGGTTTGTTATTGTGTCACTGACTGATCAATCGTAAAATCGAAGCGCATTCGAAAAGTCTTCGACTCAAATGATCGATATTTTGAGACGAATTCGTGGTGAATAGCGTTTGAGCCTGAGAACAGTTTGTCCGGTAGATGTCTTTTGAATCTTCAATGGGTGCAGTCTTAACTCCGTCGTGCTTAAGATTAAAACTTGAAGTGACATTTCACAGAAAACAAAACGCAAGGCGTTATAGAGTTGTGAGGCACGAAAATTCGACTCCGAAGTCTGCCTGTCAACGTACTTGGCATGTGGCGGACGTGTGGCTATTATCTTCGCTACCATTGTAAATGTCGATGATGATAGACTTGCTTACTATGTACACCAAAGCAAGGTCCGAAGCTTCACGGTCTTCACTCATGAACGACTCTGCCAACATACTACTCGTATTAAATCATCTCCATTACGATGATGTTGAGAGCATAAGAAGCTTGTAAATCCATGTCGATCCAGGACTCTCCCAACATTTGTATGTTCACCAAAAACGTAGGCCCTGTTGCTTTTAGAGAAGAATATTAACGTACTGGATGTATGATGTAACCACACGAAAAATGAGGGATATGAGCTATTAATACAAAAAATCACTGACAGCATGAGCCCAAAAGTCAGCAAAGTCAGTGTTACTCCTAATTATCCTAACTTAATCCTCTACACAGCAGATTGGAAGTATACTACACAGATGGCACTCCAATCAGCTGTAAACAACTCTCCCCCTGCCGATGACATGAGGAAACTTTCTATTAGTTGATTATGTATCTAACCACGTCCACAATCCCCAATTCAGAAGTGGGGAATAGAATTGGCAATTCTTTTCGTATCGAGAAACGTAGAAGATTCAACAGAAGTGTAAGAGGATGAAGTTCCACTTCCAAACTCCAAAAGCCTTACACCAATGTGTAATCCCACCATTCTTGGTTACTTTCTTCATCTCCCTCTTCACACATTACAATCTAATGAAATGTCTCCACTACCTCTCATCTGGAAGGCTCCGGAGCTTATCCGTTTTGGCCTATAGAACCAAATCTGCAGCCAAAGTACTTTGAATTCTTACACTCCGAGTAGCGACAGACTATTCCTCGTTACTCTCTTTGCGTCGTAGAGCGTTTACCCCTTCTTAACATCCTTTGGTAAATTTTGGGTGGAGTGACTATGGTGTAATCAAATTACGCACACATTGTAAAATCGAGGTTAACCTCATAATACAACAACAAGATATTGAGATCAGTACAAGAGTGAATAGAACAATGTAATTGTGGAAAAGCAGACGGTTGAAGATATTGAGATGAGCACAAGAGAGAGAATAGAACACTAAAATTGTAGAAAAACCAAACGGGTTGTGACAAAGTTCACAAACTTTGCTTTATTAAATTTTTTTATTAAAGAGAAAACTGTTTCGTAAGTGATAATTACAAGAAGTAATCTACATTCTTTCATATAGTCAATAATAACTTTGAGATCACATTACTTGGTAAAGAAGTTGTCTTCAAATCCAACAATCTTTCACTTGAAGACAAATTGGTAATACTTGCATTTTAGTGTTCCAATTTCCTTTTGCATCTCTTTTACTTCAAATAATCTTCCAGAGGCTAACAACAATTACCACTTGACCAGTAATTGAGGTTGCATCATATAGATTTTCTCCTCCAAATCTACATGAAATAAAATAGTCTTCACATCAAATTATTCTAGGTGCAAATTCTTTTACCGCCACACTGCCAAAATAATTTGAATGGTTGTAAGCTTCATATCAAATGAGATATCTCAATATAATCAATACATTTCTTTTGTAAAAAACTCTTGATCATCAATCTTGTCCTGTAACAATTTTTGCCATCAGTCTTAACATCCACTTATTTTGTAATGTATTCTTTACTTATGGCATTTGAATCAAGATTCATGTTTTGTTCTTCTCTAGAAATCTTAACACCTCTTTCATTGATCGCTTCCATTTGACCGCATCATTCAAATATACCACCTCACTTTAGTTTTCATGCTCGTCCAAATGGGTCAAAAGTAAATAATTAGAGAAAATATATACAAATGTTAGGTTTACAAAACAGTAGAATTTTCAACATAGATTCTTGTGGATTGATCTCTTCTTGATTATTGATTGCAACTTCCAGCATAACATGATTAAATTCATCATAGGTTTCATGATCATCTTCTACCTCATTCCATCAATTACTTCATTGTAAGCCATATCATTTGAGATCTGCAGATCATTTAAATCATCCAAATCAATCTCTCTCACTTCATTAGATTTGCACAACTTCTTAAAGTACTCATAATGATAGAAAGTAGCGTCTTTTGAATGCAACCTCAAAGTTGATTCTAACTCATGTTTACCTTAGATGGCTTTACGATAGTTCATCATGGTTTTAGAAGGCTATAATTATTGCTCAAAATCATATCTCAAACACATTCTCACTTCATTACTCAAAAATACACATACACTCCAAAAAACGTTATTACTTTAGTCATGAAAGAATTCTTTACACATGAACACTCCAAAATTGTTTGAGATCTCTTTCATAACTCTCTATATATACTACTTTTCAAGTAGTATATATATAGTAAAAAATGGTATTGTATATCTAACTTACTTTTACAAAGATAAATCATAGTAATTTTGACTAATTATCAATATGTGACAACATGCCATTGGACTTCTAAACCTTCTAAATATTTTTTCAATCTTTAGATTAAGGTGACGACATGCCATTTGTGCATTTCCAACTTCTAGAACTTCCATTTGCCACTAAGTTAACATTAGACTCAGTCTAACCAATAAAATCTCAATTATTTAATTAAACCGAACACAACTAAACATGAAGTCAAAAATCTTTTATCTTGGAATCTAGACTTTCGTACAAAACAAAATAGAAATGCTCATTCAAATCTTCTAGAACTTCTCTAGTTATTTTGCCAAGTATAGACATGATAGATAAACTTAGTTATAATTTGATAAACTTACTTATAACTTGATAACCTTAGTTATAACTAGCTAGACTTAATCATAACTAAACTAACCATGATTAACTCATTGGCTACTTCTAGTTCTATTTCACCCAAACAACAGTCGGTTTTAGAGGGCTTGATTATTTTTTATTCTTTTTATTCAAAATTTATAACAAAAAAATAAAACCATGCTCACGAAGATATTTTTTTTTGCCTTTGCATCTAATTTATAACTTTTTTTTTGTTTCTCTTTGCATTCAAAAATGTTCAAAATAGATAAACATAACTTTTCATCTAATCATTTTTCTCTTAAAGCTCAAATTCTAAGATCACCGAGGAACTCCAATTGATGAAAAAAATTGTTGTGTTGATTTTCTGCTCGAAACATCTTTGAAAGATTTACAAGAATTCGCATTATTCTATCGTGCTTGTCGTGAATTTATTCATACTCTGAGCAATCTCATTTTGTTGTGACGGTTTTATGTGATTGATTTCATGATCCACACATTACACCTTGAAGTTGGCTCCATCATACTTGAGGTTTGACTTTCACTTCTTGAAAACCTCAAACATTTCAAATTTTCCATTATACTCGAGCTATGACTTTCACTTCTTGCAAACTTCAAACAATTCAAATCTGTTTGAGAAAGTATATCCATATCTTGTGAGTGCTATTGTTGATAAACGTGACAAATGAACTCAAGTACTCTTGGAATTAGACGTTACTTGATACTCACACATTCTAGCATGCTTTACTTAAGTTTTTGTTCATCTTTTGAAAAACTAACTTGTTTTTGTTTTCCGATTGTAAAGATTGCCGAACACGCAATCTTCACAAAAGCCGTTTTCAACAATTCTTTTGAAACTAGATACTTCAATCCTTTGTCACTCATGTGTTTCAGCCTGTTGTGCCACCGGATTGAATTGATCTCAACGTTCACAACTGCTATCAAGTCTACAGTGTTGTCAAATAGATAAAGTGTATTTGTCTTTGTGCTTCATGCTACAACTATAGTTACTCTCACAATTTTCCAAGAAGCTTTTCCAAAGATGGTAATATCTCCCTCACCATCTAATGGATTCACTTGGATTGAATTCTTTTTCAACTTAAGAATGTAACTAAAATCATGCAATATTCATTCATAATCATTATTTGATTCAATATGAACATCACTTATGATAATTTCTAAAGATTTATCATAAGATAAGAAGACATAATCATATTTTTCAATTTAAAATTTTTTCCATCAATTTTTTGCAAGTAGTAGAATAAAAAGAAACAAGTGAATCTATAAGCCAAAATTTGACTTAAATGTCAACACATAAGACTAGAATATCATTTAATTACTTCTTGATTGTTGTATACACCTAGTTGGATTATGATATTGCAAATGATATCAAGTGCAGAAGAATTTAGCTTCTTTCACATCTTGTCTTTCATGATGTCGGATTTGTTCACTAACATTATATATTCTAGTTATTTGTCATACAACATATAGGTTATTGTAGCTTTTATTAACTCAAATGTTTTCCATCTAAACATTAGATATTTGACTTGCCATCATTCATCTTGATTGAACAACACTTTCTTCGTCCCAAACGTTTGATTACTTGCATACCAACAAAACCTTGTCGTAACTTGTCTTTCATACCAGTTGTACTATTAATGAAGCATCACTTATCATGAACATACGTAGGTTTGCTAAGGTATATAGTGTGCGATGGAACTACATACCTAGTTGGATGTGATTTCATGCATATTAGGATTTGAGGTTGATATAGTGAGTACAATTCATGGTAGTACCCATCTCATGTATGTGAGGAGTTGACTCTAGTGTGATCCAAAGAATGGTTAGTTCTTCAGATTCTAATTCTAACGTTGGAAGATAGTTCGTTTGTGAGTAACATCAAGATATCAAGATTTTCATGAACATCCGCTTGTATTCTTCTAGTGATGAAATGAGCTTGGTTTGACTATTTGTGATCCTCCATTTTGTGTTTTATGACCGTATGCTATTCACAGATTTTCACTTGAAGAACTAAGACATATCGTTAGTATATTTGATTGTGTTGTAACTAATTTGATGATAGTTTCAATTCCTTAACAAGAAATTGAATTCACGACAATTTTTTTGGAGGGAGTTGCAAAAATCAGGGTTTGATCACTAGTAAGGGTGATCGTGGAAAGTCGGATTTGAGGTGTGACGGATTTTGGTGGTATATTCAAAATTGCAAGCAAAAAGCTGTTGATGGCGTTGTAACAATAGGTTAGATTTGGACATGGAAGCAAGCAACGGAAGTGTATTGTTAATCTACTTCTTTTGAGACCAATTTTGCATGTTTTTGTCAAGCGGTTTGAAAGTACTTGACGTTTGAAATTTTTGAATTTCTCATAGGGAGATTCGGAGAGGAAGAATTTTTCAACGGAGTAAAATCAGAAATTAGTCAAAATTTTCAAAGTTGAAGTTGCCAGAAATTGGTTATGAGGTAGATTGAGATTTAATTTTCCATTGCGCACAAACCAAAAATGTATTGATGATGGTGGAGCATTTCTCTAACTAGATTGAGTTGATGGCATTACTCGACAAGACAATTGAGGAAGCAGCTTATGCTTTTCTTGACAATATGCTTAGTAACTTTGGTGCACCAGGTGAGGTGTTGAACAATCAGGATACAGAGTTTCATGGTGAGTTTCAGGTCTTGTGTGACAAGGTGCTGATTCATTATCAAACCACAAGTCAAGATCATCCACATGTGGATGGTTTGACTGAACGTGTTGTACAGACGATGAAGAGTACGTTGCGCAAGTATGCCCTACAGAAGACACATCTTGAAGACTCGAATATTCAGTTACTATGGTTGGCCATGGGATATTGGTTCAGTTGTCAACATCCTTGACTTCCTTCTCACCATATATTCTGTTGTACGGCTGAGACTCAGACTTGCGGACAACGATTTTTCGTGAGTCTAATGAGGTAAAAAACCTTGATGATCTAAACATGTGGATGAGAGTGTGTTCTCAACGTGCATATATTTTTCAAAAAGTCATGTTCAAGAATCTTGCAATTGATAAACATATGAATATGTTGCGATACGAAGCTATCCAAGAGGAGGTTATCGACTATCAATTCGTAGGTTTCATGTGGGGGACCACTTCTATTTACATCAGAATGCAACGACTACATTGTATGTGACGCCGGAACGCACTATCTTGCAAGTTAGGGAGGTGTTATCTTTTGGAGTTTTCATGTTGAAGGGTCGTGATGGTGTTGTTTGGAAGTATCATGTATGCAATTGTGCGCAAGGCCACCTCCAAAACGTGGATGCTATCATAGATCTAAGCTTGGAAACATTACATGATGGCTTGAGGTGCATGTTATGTGAGTTGGTTGGTAAGACGGCTCTAATGTTAGTGTGTGATAAGTGTTTCAGCGGATGCCACATGTTGTGTTTGATTCCACCTATTTATGTTGTTTCGGCTCGACAATGACCTTGTATTCAATTCTTAGGAGGGGTAGATGATTTAATCTTCACATGTTATGAATTGTGAATAGACAACTAACGACGAGGCAACATAGCACTGGTCTATTGGTTAACACACCCATGAAGATGTATAGCATGTTGTTGTAGAGTGGAGTGGGTTTGACTTGACTGTTTGTGATCTTTCATTACATGTTTTATGACAATATGCCTTTCATAGATTTTCTTGGCAATTAGGGGCAAGTTGTGATACATTTGTATTTGTGTATGTATTCGTCTATGATTTGTGTGTATGTATGATATGTCAACAATATATGTTGTATGACAATGTGTATTTGCTCGACACACGATAAGAAAACAAGATACTCAAATAAGCAAGAAAGAGAAAATAAAACACTGGAATTGTGGATAAATTGAATTGGTGATGAAAAAAATCACACTGAACTAATATTGTTGATAGAAAGAACATGATTATATTCATTTTTTCATATTGTTTATAATAGCTTTGTAATCAAGTAACCTATCATATTATTTTGCGAAGTAATTGATACACTAAGATGCAAAAGTTCATAATTTGTCTTCAAGTGAGAGATTGTTGATGAGAATACAACTTGTTCTATTCTGTTTCTCTCTTGCTCATCTCGATATTGTGTTGTATTATTAAGTGGCTATCTCTACTTAACACACATTGAAATAAAAGTTGCTGAAAGTTTTCTTCGCTCAAGTAAGTGCCGATGTTCAAAACCAGCACTTGTACACCATGGACTACAGGGTCATGCAATAAACCGAGTCACCTCACTCGCTTGAGCTTACTGCATGACTACATGCATGCATTCAAGTGAGGTGACAGGAATGCTACTCCCAACTGAGCAGCCATTGATAATCCTGCTAACTCATAGGCTGGCCCGAGATTATCACATGCTCTGGTCGAGCACGCAAACCTCCTCAATCGAGCTGCTCCATGCTTTCTACTCGCTTACTCCATTACAGTTCGAACCTAGAAGGTGCCGAAGCATAGGAGTCAAGCAATTTTGAGTAACAAAAGAGCTTAATCAAGAAAACTTCGACTGGTATGACCCGAAACTCAAGATGTGAAACTCGAAGAAGCATCACAGGAGCTCGGACCTCCCCTAGTAGTTGGAGGGAGAGAATGCATACAATGCTACTCGCTTTGTTGATCTATATTTATAGAGCTCTCTTGGAGGATTTGTTCTAACGCTCATCTTTGTATGTAAGCTTCTGTAGTTGTTGCCGCCACTTGTGCTCTGGTTAATTGCCAATTGTAAGGTTCCATTGTTTTCATGTTTCAATCCTTGAAGAACGGAAATTCACAGATAGTCTAAATCCTAGAAGGAATCGCATCAACAAGGAAGTTTAAAGATTGCCCGATGTGGAGTAAAAAGTTTACAGCGTATTCAGTTTCTTTTCCAGAGGAGAAGTCCTCTCGTTATGTCAGGAATTTCTTGTATGGACACTTTTTTATCGCTTTGTTATTTTGGTATGAAAATCTGTGCAAAACATAGTTCTTCTTGCGATCTTGCTCATGACAAACATGGAACAAAACGCTCTGGCCGCAGGCAACGGTATCTTTGCCAGGAGGGACCATAGCGCAAAGGAAGCTCAAGGGCCGACTTGTTGAGAGAAAGTCTTCTTGAAAGACTGAACTGATCGTACTGCATACTTTAGTCAGTGACAAGGTCTCGTTTCATCGAAGGATTTTCTTGAGTCGCATTTCCGTACCATCATGTTTTGATGACACTTGATGTGAAGTCTTTTCTCGCAGCTTTCAAAGAGTACGAGTGGCGGATTTCCACCTCATCCTAGTAAAGAAACTGTCAAATTCTTCCTCCTACAGCGGGATACAGGACCAACAAAACTATCGTTCATGACTATGAGGGCATGTACTTGTGCTTCAAGCGTTCAGTACTGGACTGCAGAAGGCCAAAGCCAGAAATTAGAGTGAAAGCCAGAATGCGAGTGCGGCACGAGTAAAGCTCAACTCGACGAAGAAAATCAATCAACTGGAAATCAAACCATCTCATCCTCCAGAAGAAGATGCGAGAACGCAGTTTTCACTACTATCCACGAAGACTTTGTGCACGAGGTCTGTGCGTGACTGCGCACCATGGCTGCTCCTTGTCGTCGAGGGACGAGCGCCTCCAAATCTGGCTGGAATTTGCATATCGCGATGAGCTCAGGTGTTCTTGTAAGGGATCTTGTTCCGAACAAGAGGTTCGCCAATCTGGAAGCCTGACAACCCGCAAGTGGCTGTCCGTCAAATGTAATGGGGTCTGAAAACTATATTTTTCGGTTTGGGTTAGAGGAAATCATTTTACAGCCAAGTTTTAGGAGTATAGAATGGAATAAAATAGGATAGAGGAGAGTATACTATTCATCACTTGTGTATCATTTAATAGATGCGATCAAGGTTACAAAAGTTTTATGATTTAAAAAAAATAATCCAATAATGAATTACATTGAAATAATCAATCCACCATTTTATTTTATTCCTGGCCAAATTAGAAGAAAATATATCAAGCGTCATTTAATTTGTGGAAAAAATCTGTATATTTTATGTATATTTAGCAAATGTATTGTCCAGATAGAGTGACAGAAATTTACAAAGCTCAATCTTACTCATAAATAATAGGACATTTTTTGATGAGATTCATATTTTTGAAAGTTAGATTGGATTGAATAATGCAAATCTTACCTTAACTTTTACATTGACACTTTGATTTTATTGATGAAAATCGATAGTCTAGTTGTCAAAACACTTGGTATAGGGTATTCCCCAAAAGAGTACTTTTTTGTATCAAGAACTCGTTTTTAGGTGTTACTCCGATATATTATTCCGCGGGAATTCTGTGAAGTGCAAAGACTAACGATTCTCACACTTGGATTACAAAATGGGCAAACTTTCTTTATTACTGACTCCTCAACTGGACCTTTACTCTCATTGGTCCGGTGGTGCGACTCTGCTTGACTGATTTCTTTCGGGGGAGATACTCTTTTCACCCATTCCCAGTCCACCGTTCCCACTCTCAACTGGTTTGATTAACCTCTGTCAGACATCAAAGTGATCTCCATAGTTTTAGACTTGATGGATTTACTTCTACCTGTTGATTAGAGTGTAAGGAAGGTCACTTTAGATAACTTACAAACTCAACAAACCGACAAAGACAACTTCAGTAATACTTCAGACCGGATGGGGTCTTGCAAAACTTCAACCGTCGGTTTTTAGTTCCGATGGCAAGTCACTAAGGATGGCCCGAATCTTACCCTACTCGTGAGAACTTCCTACTTGCAAACCGGAGAATAGAACGCTTGGAGTAGTACTTCCAACAGTTGAGTTACTTCTACACCAATGTATAACCCAGGGTAGAACTACTTCTAACAAACTTGCACAAGGACTGATTGTCAACCGAACTACCCGCCCCAGCTGAACTCCTGACCCAAAGATTCTCTTCCTTCATTGTTTCGCGCCAGCCTAATGACATTCACAAAGCAGGCTTTTCATTAGTCTCATAACCGAGACCTCGTTCACCACAACTACTCCAACACTACCGGTCTACACTGACCATACTCCAAGACACTACTGTAGACCGGTTACTATGTACTTTGAGCACTTAGACCGTCTACCACTTACATCCAAAAGACCCAACAAGAGAATAGGAAACACAATTTAGGGCAAGCATGTAAGACTAATGCATTAGAAGGTGTAAGGTACACAAAGACAAGGAAGAGTGTCCATCTTTCTCCCTTTAAATAATGCCACCAGTTCTACTTTCTAAGATTTCCCAACCCCATGAAAACCGAAGGGGCAAAAAGTAGATGGCGGCTATCCTAAATGCAAAGGTGGCCACACTTTCTACTAAGTGCTAAAAAAATCCTACAAAAGCTACTACAAACTAAAATGCGACCATGCTAGGATCGCCAAGCCTATCTAAAGTATGACACGGCTGTCACGAATTCCGCTGTTAACTTGCCACCGCTGAAAACCAGGTCAACGCCCTGACTCCGCCTTCGCCGAAGCTTCCAGCTGGCCCCACGAGCCATGTGTTGAAATTCTATACGCCATAATTTCCTCCTTCTCCGGTGGCTTCACCTTGCAGCATTATTTCTCTGGATTATCCACACCGACTGTTTGGCCATGGTGAGCGCAGTCTGCTCTTGTGGTGGGATATCCACAGTTTTGAACAGAGTTCTCGGCTGCGGAGGTTCTGGATACGAAGTGGCGGGATGTCTATACTTACCTCAGTTTTGGCAAGGAAGTTTGAACATCACTCCAAGTGATGGGGTTGGTACTGGACAGTTGTTGGCGTAATGCCCTGGTCCACAACACTTGTAGCAGTAGATGATCTTCTCTCCATACCTGACGTTTGTCCAATCGGTGCGCCGCCTCCTTCCGAGCCGGTGTAGACTCGTGGTGGGGCAGTCACAGTCCTCGGAGGTTGGGCCCTACCTCTCCCAAATCCCTCATGGATTTGGTATAATAGGTGGGCTTCCTCTTCGTACTCTTCGTCAGGTAGAGTATAGTATACTCCGGTTTCGGTATCTACAAACTGAACAGTCCTTCGGGCGGCCGGTTGCATACACTCGCTGTGGTAATGACCGTGCTCCTTATTACCTACCCTACGCCGGTTCTTCATCTCCAATGGGTAGGCCTAAGGATCTGACTAGGGCGAGCGCGCAACTCTAATTGCTCCAAACACCCAACAAAATCTAATTCGACTCTTCTACGCCTATTCTTCTTTCTCCTATGCATTCTAAACTATTCTAAAACACTAATTCAGTGTTCTTAGCACTCATAGGGTTGGACACTAGTAATCAATAGTTGACAAATATGTGATATAGAAAAAAAATAGCAATCAAAATTGAATGATTTTTAATTTCAAGTTAGTTGCCTTTAAGTTATAGAAATGATGGGGACAAAGCATTTGATAAACAACATGTCATTTGAAGCTCTCAACAGACTAGAAATTTCAAGGAGGTGTTCAAGTTATACATCATCAAAAAGGTTGTAAACTAGTTCAGTTACTTCGTTGACACGAGTATTTGGCAAGTGGATTCACATGTACCAGCTGGTCGAGCAGCCGCGAGCTCTTGGTACTAGAATCTGGAACTCGCTCTCTCATCCATAGTGCATGCCTTAATTATATCCTGGTGCACATCGACCAGGCAGTAACCACACTCAAAGTTAAATGGTTATCACCGTTGCTTCCGAGCATAGGATCGAATGACTGTGATAAGTGAATGTCTCCAGGTTTAAATGTGCTATAAACCTTTCGAAAATGTTGTTCTCTTGCGACATAGTCGTCATGGAGAATCCTAAATTCCCCGTAGATGCTTGCGAGATAGTCTATATACACGTATGAACACATGTAAAGGGTTAGTAGATAGGCGCATAAGTATGCAACTTTTCAGGTTAAATGGAGTTGCAAGGACATAGTACATTGATTTTTTAAGTTTCGAGTTTTACTTTCAAGAGTGAGGGGAAAGAGTCGACTTTTAGGGTGGTTGTTTCTTCAGGTATGTACTGAAGGTGAAACTTCGTGTTGAGAGATGAATGTCGAATCTCACAAGGGTTATATCTTTGGGCGGAGTGTGATCGGGGTCTGAAATTTTGTAGAAACGTGGAGTTAGGCAGTGCACATATGGTCTGCAAGATTCCGGCACATCCCTCTCAACAACTAAAAAATGACTCAATTTGGTCATGAGATTGTGTTACGTATGAATGTTTGTAGTCAAGTAAGCCCTTCCACTCCACAGCTTCAAGATACAACCCTTCAACTAGTGGATTCTACTCCACCGAAATCTTTAAACTCAAATTCAAAAGTCAATGCACTCTGTCACTAGAACTCCATTGAAACTTAAAATTTACAGCTAGTGCGCACTACCTAACTACACTCTACGACACAATTTTAGACACTTTTCACACTCCACCCGGAAGATATGCCTCCTGCAAGATTGGACCATCCCCTCAAGGCTATAGGGGATGGTCCAATTTCACCATTGCTTACTACGGGCTGTAGGACGCAATGGTGAGAGCTTAAATTTCTCGAGAAGTTCAGAATCTTAGTGCTCGCGATATCACCGTGGTTCTTGTTCCGAGACTATCGGAAATTTATATCCAGGAAACTCTTAGATGTCTATGCACGATGACATGCTTTAAGATTCAAGCGAAAGTTATTGTTTACACCGGGGATCTTCTGACTAACTGAGGAGGCAGGATCACACCACGACCTTTCTCTGAAACGTGAAATTAGATAGTGACCTCGAGAGTAGATTCTCCAAGAAGAACCCACTCGCACAACAAAAGAACGAGAAGAGTCCAAATTGTAGCCAATAGCGCATTTGAAAGTTCGACAGAATTTAGCTTGATATGAGAGAGAGAGAGAACTGTTTCTGGAAGATCAAAACTACACGAAGAAGATAAGAAGCTCCGAGGAGTACGTTTCATCTTATGGAGAGAGACTTTGAAATACGGCCATTGTATCAAGTTGAAGGACGAGCGAAGGGCAGAATAGGAGCCTAGAGATTGGTGGATTTCTCGTGACGCAGTCTGTCTTGTGGGGTATGGAGACCAGTCGAGCTCAACGAATCCAGTAACGCTCGTTTCGGGGCCACGTCAATAGCAATGGCAACAGACGCTGTAACTAGTTTAGAACCATCACCTTTCTCGTTCTAGTTACAGCGTCTGTGTGGGAGCTAAGTTCACTGCAGCAACGACACACCATCCTAAATCTTCTGGAAAAATCGACATCAGATGCAGTAGATCCTCTTGGACGGAACAGCCGGAGACTGCATCTAGTAACCTCCTTCACCTTCAATCTTCCGCATCAAACCAACAGCAGCCAGGTGGACGTACGGGTGCAAACGCAACGAAAGTGAAACTGGAACTGTGTCGAAAAGCATACAGGTCTGGATTCATGATCGATACCACGACTCAGAAACTTAGAATCATGACTGGCAGTCTTATAAGGCGGATTAGAATGCTAAGTACCACAGAAGCTGGAGAGAAATGAGTTGTTTGGAAGACAAGGAACACGAAGAAAGGTGTTCAGATATCGCAAATCTTGTGAGTTGTGTCTCCAAATATTCGTACCGGGTGCAAATTCTGTCGTCGTTGTATATGGGGACTTCCGTCGTCAGCAGGCACAAGAATGCATAAAGACAGAAGAGCCAAATTTAGCATTCCCATGTTTATCAGCACATTCTGCCGTCGATGGTTAGCAATCGGACTACTGTATAGTTGACTTTCTGAATGCTTAGAAACAGTGATCTCAGCGAAGAAGGGAACGGACACCCAGATCTCGTTTCAGATCAGCTCGACTAAAGAAGCAGTGTCGCGTTTCACAAGAGGAAGTGTATTTGAGATAGCCGGCAGTTTTCTGAATCGTGACCTCCCGCTACTCGTTGCGTTTTGTAGAGGATCTAGAACACACGATGTCCGAAGCAGCTGACAATGTGGAAGTTGCAGAAAGGGTTCGGGATTCCAAGCCACTGAAAGATGAGGAAAGCGCAATTTGTGGAGCTCCGAGAGCGATCGATGGAGAGAAGGAGAAGGAAGACCTGAAGGAGATCGGACATTATGCAGTTGGGCGGCACAACGCTCAACATGGAAAGAAGTTGAAGTTCGGAAAGATAGTCTCAGGGACGAGGCAGCTGGTCGCAGGCACTCTCTATCGCCTCGTCATCGAAGCCACGGATGAGGAAGACGGGGCTGATGCCGCAGGCAAGCTCTTTGAGGCGACAGTGTATCACAGGCCGTGGGAAAATCACCGATCGCTGGAGCATTTCCAGCTTCACGAGCCTGCTGCTCAAGCTTGATGCCTTGAATTTCGTTGGGCGCTGTATTCGGTGGAGGAGCTGCTGTCCGGAATGGCACACTAAATGACGAGGTGAGCCTCATTCTGCTCTGGAGAAATCTCAGGGGACCTTAGATATACCGTCATTATTTAAGCAAGACGAGATTTGTCAAAGTTCAGCGAATGCAGCACTGTCCTCATAAACTGGCTCACACTCTTCACACGCTCCGTGAGATGCCCTTGTTGTTAACAGTGACAGGAGAGATATTATCGTGATGAACTGTAAGACAATAGTTTGGTTGTAGACGTCTGTGTTAGACAAATATTGAATAAGATATTGGACAGCTCAAGTTCACTTCAGTGCTATTAGTTTCTGGATAGCCATGTCCGTCATCCTCTTTCGGGTATGATTGTCTTTGTGAAGTTCTCGCAAGTCTCTCATGTTCTCGGTGAGAAATTCATTTCTGAGTTCGAGACTTTCGCTTCAGTGATGCATGTCCGTTGATAGTGGAACTGCGCTAATGTTGGCAGTCCGATGACGAGGTGTGACACCAGACTTGGCGAGCTTTCCGTCAGTGTTGCAGCACTGGTCATTTCCTAAACCGACTTGTCTAGGAGTCAGTTGTTTTAATGTCACAACCACCACGTGATTAATCGAGTAAGCCAGATTACAGCACAAGAAGGCTTTGCCCATTGCTCCTGTACCGCCCTGCCATTGCTGGAAGTAACAAAATCACATATTCACCCATTTTTTCACAATCCGTTCGTTTTCCTTTGCTCTTCCTTCTCTAGAGCTTACTAGAAACTCCTCATACTGCACAAATGGTGTCAACGATTGTTTTCTCTGCTATCCATCAGAGTTGCTTTTCATGAGCCGCAGATGGGACAACTGTTTTTGCTTATAAGGAAGGAATCAATGTACTGTCGCTGAGTTTGTGTGTATTCAGTGTTTCATCATGTAAGATGGTGTTAAAAGAGCAGTCCACCAATAAAAAGTGACGGTAAGTTCGAAGAGTCTGGTTAGATTTCCAATACTTGAACTGCAGAATTTTGACTTACATTGCAGACTGTTCCGGCTGTAGGTATTGATCCCAAACTGCCGACTGATACCACATGCTCTCTCACAAACTAAGCGAGTGGAAGAGTTGTGTTGTAATGAAACTACAAATTACTTGTGTCTAAGTAATACCTAATAGATTTTAAATTGTTAGCGTGAGAAAATTTTGATTAACATCGAGGGATTGTGGACGTTGTGACGCCCATTACAGGTCCTCCGCATATGCAAATATTTTGTGGTGGAGACCTTTGCAGATTCAGCCAAAGAAAGAATATATCTCTCAACAATTCTATCAGGTCAACTGGATCAGCTATGTAAAGCTACGGACTGAATCAAGCGTGTACAGATCTGATCAGATGTAAAATCCAAGAGAGTCCCTCGTAAATGGGCCCCTCTATGACCAATATAAGTACAGTGTCTCCTAAAAGGCTTGCCTTGTTCCCTTCGCAGCTCCCAAAACCACGCCCCGCTCATCTACTGGTGGAACGAGAGAAGCAATCCTGCACCGAACAGATTGAAGAGCTTGAGAGTGGTGCCCAAGATGATAGCTAAGCAAGTCACGCTAAGAACGCTGTTTACGAGAAATAAAAAGCTCGTCGAGTTATATTGGCAAACCTACCAGCAGACTCGCAAAAAACGAGCGCGTATTCTCGGTGAGTAGAGCTTCTGGATGTAACTGTGGATCTCATTGAAAGCTTTATGTACACAGCCTGCGGCCAGACTAGGTCCTGCAAGAGAAGTCAACATACTTTTCAGTAGCGCTACGTCGCGGTAAATCATTTCATTCAACTAAATATTTGTTTACAGGTCTCCAGCTCGAGATTTGAGCAGCGTCAGAGCGAGATTCTTATTAGTTTGCAACTCGAACTTGTTCTGAATAAATCTCGCCCGTGGGTTGGACATCTCCAGATGTTGTTCAGTTCCTTTCGAGTTGTTTCTACTTTTACATGTTCGGCCACAGCTTGGCTGTTTCACTCACCACAATACCTGGTCTACTAACGTCGCGAGATGCACTTCCACTCGTCTTAAGTTTGATTACTGATAATTTACCACGAACAGAACTGGAAGTATGGTAAGCTTCTGTGAAAACTTCACCTACAGCGATTACAAAATTTCGAGGAAGGAGTAGAGGATGCCGCTTGTGACAGCACCAAGGGCAAGAGATATAACAGAGCTAGGAATACCTGCAGCCGTGAGAAGTCATGGAAGAAAAATCAGATCAGCCCAAGTGAACCGGGAAGATTTAACACATCCTATTCAAGCTCGATGATGTCCAAAATATCAGAATGGCACGACTGAAGAATATGGTGGAAGAATCAACAAAATGGTTGCAGACTGAAGAACTCATTGGCCGTACACCTGTCCAGACTTACTTGTCTTCTTAGGAGAGCCTGAAAGAGATAAAATGTTGTTGTTGATGTCTAGAACGATCTGTGAGATGTTCCCAGATGTCGACAAATACTGCCTTGTGAGCTGGCTCACTTTCGCCAAAGCTTGGGTGCTGATCACACAAGTCAAGAAAGTAATTTTGCTCACTTTTCCTTACTGCAATGTACACACAGTTCCTGAGGTTTCAAGAATTTTCTTTTTCTGCTTGTCACAATCATTGAAGTGGCCCACTCAAAGTGTCCAAAATTTGCAAACGTACCTAACTGAAAGCAAGTAATTTTGCCAGTTATTCCCCATGTAAAGCTGCGATGTCCAGTTCGCATTTAGCAAGGCCTGTATAATAGCATCCCTCCTTTTACCGGTAATATTATTCCGGGTCATTAACGGGTTAGCCGGAACCGTTGCAAAGCTGGAAACGAGCAAATGCACGATAGGATGAGAGTGCTAGACTGGGCAGCGCTGGGACTCATGGGAATATGAAAAAGCTCTCTTAAGTGTTCAATAATTTTTCTAAGAGCCTACTTTAGTTAATATGAAGCTGAACTCGTTTGATCATACGCAGAAGTCTGCATATCGTGGGAAATCAACATCTGAGCACACAGAAAAGTTTGTAGAAACGGAATGTAAGAAATTTTCAAACTGGAACACAGCAGGAGCAAAAAACTAATGCTGACGATAGACAACTTCACATGTTCGCGCACAGAGTTCTTACACACAGTCACCATAGTTCTCATTTATCGGCTTACATCCTCCGCCCGGACAAAGGTACCTGCACTCACAATACCCAACGTAACAAGCTGTAAATGATGGAAGAAGTGATTTCCACCAAGAAGGTGTCAGGCTATAAACAAGCCATTGTAGTAACATGGGGATTCAGAGAGCTGTGATATGCACGTCCAGTTGGTTCAATGTTGAAAAGCCTTCGTCTAGGCATGACATCAATGAGTGGGATAAGCAGCATCATCTAGGACAGGGATGAAAGGTAACATAGGGGAAGGGAGAAGACTGTGCTACTCACATGAATTCGCTTACGGATTTACTTGACCAGGCCTGCCTATTTACACCATCGCTCGAGTACATTGTAGCTGTCTTCGCTCTAAGGAAAGCAATGTCTCCAGTTCCATCCATCAAGCAGCGAAATGCTCCCGTTTCTCCTGCGTATATATTGTCTATACTTGAACAAGAACTTGTATTGCCACAAGCGCTGCAAAGTCCTCCATGGCCCAACTCGGAAGGTGCACAGCTTTCCGAGAAGAAGCTGTTAATCGTTTTAACGTCGTTTGGATCGGAAGAATCATTTTTCAGCCTAGGGTCAATGCCCATCTTAAGGAGATAATATACGGGATAGTTCCAACCACCAGAAGTTTGATAACCAGGATGGCACGACTTGAAGTTCCGAAGATCTTCCAGACTAAGCCGAGAGTTTCTGTCGCACATGTACTTGTTGACCACTGCTACTGCTCCATACGACTGAGCATGGAAGGAGTACTCCTCAGAAAGTATGGCTTTCATGGACTTGTTGAGGAAGGCCATGTAAGCATAGCCTGCCTCCAATGATATCAAATCTGCTTCTCCATTCTTAATGGCATCCATACACTCTCCCTTGTTCTCCTTAGCCACACTGAAGCAAAAAATATACGAGATGAGAAAAAAGGTGGCCGGAATAACTCATGAAGTCTCGACTTTCCTAGACCTTTACGTTCCAACCATCATAACTTCAGATACTGGTCATTTTCAGAATCGCTTGCTTCACTTATAAATAATGGAATAATGTAAGAAGACTTGATGAAAACTTGTATAGGAGAAACAGCAAATAGAGAAAAGATTCTTCCAATGAGGACATACCATGTCCAGTTGAGGGGTCCAGGGATGAGACTTGTATACTTCAAGCAAGCGTCATATTCTTCCCTGACAGCACACCAAGTCACGTTGCTCCCTTCAGAATTCGATGGTTGATCATTCGGAGCAGGAGCTGCATTGGAAGGCAAGGTCCACGCCTTGGAAGGATGAGTTATTCTTTTCCATCAAACCTTCAAACAAACCTCAAACAGTCTTTGTACTTATGAAGACTGGAGATACCTTCCAATGATAGAAAGTGATAACACAAATCTCCCGTGACGATCTCCAGGATAATTGTTGAGCTTGTCAAACACGAAACGTACCTGGACTTGGATTCCCATTTGGATTAGGAATGGTGTCTGGTGGAGGAGGAGCAGGAGGACTCAAAGGATTGCGTGCAGGCGCTGGAGCAGGGGTGCTACCCTCTACACCAGGCGCTGGTGCTGGTGGCGGTTGTGACTCTGGCGCTGGAGGAGGTGCCGGTGGACTTTGAGCTTCAGAAGGCAAATATTCAAAAGTTTAGTGACAATGATGTTCAGTGTTCGAAATCAACAACCCAACCTTCAACACGGCCTTCACTTCACAAAAAACATAATTCACTATCAAAGTTCGCCAAATCTTTCCGCTCACGTAGACCCCTGCGGCATGCCTGCACTGGCTATGCTGAAGTTTGAAGCCCTTACTACCATATTTAGATCCAAACAGATGCAACATTGGAATGTGAGCAACCAGAATCATGGGCGATGGACAGCAAGCAACAAGCCCACAGGTATCTGAAATCGGATCCTGTTCTGCCATAGAGCTCTCAAATTACTTCGGCAAGTCCTTATTCTCTTGAATTGTGAACAAAGCGCTGACACCGGCTCGAGATGAAGTTCTTAACTATCAAACTTAGGAAATTTCTTGTTATCAAATCTCAGCTCTATCGCTCATGCCTCTCGGTCTAAGTACTTTTCATCTTCTGGTCATGAAAAGTAATCTAGGGCTATGGACTCTTCGACTGACCTCTATCAAATAGCTCGCATCCAATGCAGATTCACTTCAGCTTTTCGCTTCGAAGTATCAAACGCTATACAAAGTTCCGATGGTTTTGGACAAAACCGAACAGAGTATGTCATAGCGTTCAAGTAAGACTCCTACTCTGTTCGAGTTATCAATTGCATTATCGGCGACTGTGTCTGCTTCATTTCAAGATTCTGGCGTCCAAAGACGTAGATTGAGCTACGATCATGCGAAGAGAAATCCATTTAACATTCATATATCAAGAACTCCAAAGTCGCGTAAGAAGCTGCTATCTACATAGTCAAATCATCAGCCAGTTGCAGAAATGCTGGAAATCGAAGGCGCAGATCGTCAAGAAGGAGAATCTTTTTCCTAGTTGTGAACAAGTGAAGAGCAGTAAATCGAAACAAGATTTTCAGTCGGAATCCGAAGCAAAGATTGCGTCTGCAAGTAGCGATCCAGCTCTTAGTTCTGAGGAAGTACGAATCCTAAGCTCAAATTTTTGCTCTTCTCGACACCAGATCTACGAACTCAACTCAAAGATTCAAGTGAAGGAACATAAATTCTTAACGAATGAGCTCGATTGACACAAAATCCCAAGCAGGTCCACGCAACAGAACGTGAAACGAGGAGAGTATTCGGGAAGAACCTGCTATGGACACAATCAGGAGCAAATGCAGCAAAAGCGGAAGCGGCTGCATTGCGCCGAAGCTGTGAATTCTCCCTGCCAGACCTCTGCCCAAATCCGGCCCGGCTCACAGCTCTTCTTCCCGCTGCACTCGTCTGCTCTGCCGCCTGTGCGTCTGCGGATCGATCGACCGGCGGAAGAAATAAAATTACAGAATTGTACAGAGTAGATGAAGTAAATTATTGGCAGAGGCGCAAGGCGCAACTAGAACATGTAGTAGGAGCGCGCACGAGCGCAGAGCAAGTGCATCTGCAGATTCTTCACAGCTGGTGCGGCTGCTGCTGCTGCTTCGAGCCCGCATCTGGGATCGCGGTAGACGAGGCCGTCGTGCGCCAGACGGGGCGCAGTCGTGGGATCAGGCGTCGTATTCCTGCCTCCTCCTCGTCTCGCTTGACGAGTTGGTCTGCCAGCCCTTCCGTTCCTGTTCTCCACCTCCCCCTCCACGTCCAACATGCGATGGTAGATCGGACGGACAGCTTTCCTCCATCGCCTTCTCGTTACGGGAGCCTGCATAGCTTCCCTTCCACCGCTGTGCTAGCAGCTGGACCTGCTGACCCTCCAGTTTCCCTTCCAGAGACAAGAATGATGGTGCGAACTCCCTCTTGCTGATCATGTACATTTCTGATTCATTCTCGTGAATTTGTTCCACTAAATTATTTTCTGGAAAAAATGGCCTCGGAGAAAGAAAATGTGAGCATGATACACTAATTTTGGAAAAATAAAAATCCTTTCATGTTAAAGGTTTGTTTCAGACGGTATCTGGAGAGGTGTTCATCAGTGGACTGTCAATGCTTCTCACCTCACTTTAAACACTTAAACAAACAAAAGTTGGGCAGTATGTGAAGCAAGTATGGGACTCGATAATTATGATATTGACCATTAGATGTTTTGGGTCCTTGTTGTTGTTGTTTAGAAGTCGCTTCCAATTGTGTAATGCTCGGCCAGGTTTTGATTCACCACCCCGCTAGGAAATGAGTCCTTGTTTTTTGGCTCCGTAAAACTATCATGTTGAGAAAAAAACATAATCTAACTTGAATAATTTATATAATAAAGTCATGAATGAAGTGGAACAATCCAAGCAAGGAGACTACATGAGAAAAATATTAGAGCATAGATTACACACATCGTTTGTAAACCTTCCCTTTGAATGAAAGTTGCAAATATTAAGTTGATAATTGAGCTTGAAAGATGTTTTCACCTGATGTTTGAATATCACTGAAAGTGTACCATATCAATCATGTTGAAATTATTGACACATACAGGTATAATCACAATACTGTGTTCATTTTATCTAACAATGAAACATGCACAAATCTTGTGTTATCTAAATTCTCTATGAGTGAGTGACTCCTGAAGATACTGAAGAGCATTATAGTCTACTAATTTGTCATACATCAGATTATTGAAACATAACTAAAGTCAAATCTTGTAAGTATGTAATGTTAGAAGTTTTTCAAAGTTTTGGCTTATTTTGATTATTTCACTGTAGCTAACTAAAATAGTTAGCTTTTGCCATATAGGAGTACTTGAATAAAAAAGTAAAAGGAACCATATAGAACAATATAAAAAACATAAAGACATGAGGTTCAAAGTTTGATATCGACAAACATGAGAGAAGATCTGATCACATCGTAAAGATAACATAAGGCAAAAGTCATGTAAAAGTAGGTAAGCTTTGCTAAAGTAGAATACTGATTTGAAGTTAGAATACAATTGAAATGAAATGAAAGAGAAAATTGTAAATTCAAAGATGTCATATTTAATACTCATGTTCTTAAGTAGTTGGATGATCATAAATATTACATTACTTTATGTGATGAACTTCATTAGATATATTATAAGAAATAATTGCCCAATGGTGTTAACACATCTTTGAACCTAATGAAATTTTAAATGAATTAGAATATGACAAAGATACAAGATCACAATTGATGCTTCCAATGATCTTGTTGTGAATTTGTAGATGATATTGTCATTATTCAATACATACAAACATAGAAAGTCTATACTATTAATTAGTAGTTCATTTCAATGAGATTACATCATAGGACAATACAAAATTCTTTCACTAAAAGATTTTAAGCTTGTGTGAATGAGAGTTACAATCAGTTTTTTTTTTTCTTAATAGATTAATACCTTTTTCTAATCTACTCTAACCTACTCTAAAACCTACTCAAATGTTTTATCTTTTCTTGAATTAATTCTTGCATTAGTCAAAATAAACGAATGGAAGATGAACCTAGCTATTATATAGAGAAGAATAATGAGACTAAATAGCTTGTTATTCAGCTTCATTTTGTATCATTATGGATCATACACATTTTATGAAAATTTGTTTGTGCTTTCATAAACTTATGTAATATTGCAACACATTACTAAGTAGCTTGCTTTAATCAATGTAGTGAGTTCTACAATTTACAATATAAATTTTTTTAATTCCAATTCATTACATCTTGTAGACATTTTTTTTCCAAAAATCTGTTAAAAATGATGTGAAAACATTCTTTTGATCTATATTTTGATAGAATATTGCAATAAATATAAATATAAATATAACTATAACATATATGATTACATATGAAATAAAGTTGTTGTAATACTGATTTTTGTATTGTGTGAATTTAAAGCCACTGTCATTTGAAGATCTTATTCTCATCATCTGGTAGATCACATCCACTTGCTATCATCCAATGTGTTTATATTTTAATGCTTAATTGGATTTTTAATCTTGTTATCAATCAAGAATTATATCTCATATTTCAAAGTAAAATTGCACTGAACTTTATCTACTCAACTTTGATAGTTCTGAAAATTTTGTTTCTCAAGATTAACACATTGATATCACATCTCTTATTTTTGATTATGTGTTTTCCAAAAATGATATATTTTTCATGTTTTATATATTGTGAAAACTGTATTCATCTGATTTGATAAAATTTTATGAGATAATTTTAAATAAAATTCATGATTAGAGCAATATTTTGAGACTCAACAACAATTACAATCTTCTTCAAAACTTTTATCCATTATTACTAAAAAATTATTATTGATCACAGCATTAAATCTTTAATGATCAATCCTTTCCTGAATAACATCAATCATGAAAATTTTATTTTTTTCCTTATTTTATTTTTTAATATAATAGGTTAATTAAATAATAATTTCTCATTAATAATATTTTTGAAAGGTTATAAGATCCATTAAACTATAGCTTCTCATACAATCTATAGTTTTAGTTTTTTATGTAGCATACTTCTTCATCGCATTTTTTTTCACTTTACGCGTATGAATTCCATAAAAAATATATTTATAAAATCATATATGATCAATTTTTTGTGAAAAAACTTAAACTGAAAAACAATGAGTTAAATGTTTGAACTCATAGTTGTTTAAAATAGTAAAAAAATGCCTTGATCATATTTTCAAAAATTACTCTAAAAGTCTCCACAATTGATTGTACATCAAGAAATCATCGTGGACATCTTCAAGATTAAAAGATTAATGAACAATCAGCTCAAGTAAGTAAATCACTCCTTAAAAAATTTTATTTGAACGATAAACATTCACACCATCATTTAAATATTGTATGCATAAAAAATAGCTACACATTACGGGAAGATGTGCAAAGTGAAGAACACTATGTGCAAGCACAAATATATGTCCAAGTTGTGCAAAGTGAAAAAGAGAGGAACAGATTATGCGCACATGAATAGTTTGCACACACATATGAAAATTTGACATCATCGTCTATACATGCAAACGCCACAACAACATTTCACACTAATCTAACCATTCTTCAACATATTAAAAAATTAAATATTAACAACTTGAAAGATGATTGAACAATTCAAAAAATTGGAAAAAACTCTAGATTATAAATTCTAAGAAATATAAAAATAATAATATTTCATTCCCAACATACAATTTTTTTGGTGAATAGATAACATGACACATTTATGTAACAATAGTATGAATTGCTAACATGTGTTGATCTCAACCAACATAACTAAATATCTATTTATCAATCATACAAAATATTGATATTATAAATTATTTATCATAATTTAAATCTATGTCTAAAGATATATTAAAATAATTAAAAATGTATTGCGACATAGCTCAACACACACCAAATCATCATTATTAAATGTGTTTTTTTCATATGAGATTAAAAATACAATCTACATGCAAACTTCAAAACAAACTCTCCCAAAAATCTATAAGTCAACACAATACTCATCTATAAGCAAAACATCACGATGCAACTTCGTACCACTATCTTACGTCGAGATTTCAAAACTACCTCTCTTGATAGCCATCATAGATTTTTGTTGCGGTTTGAAATCAATAGTCAAAAGTTTTTAAGAAGAAATGCATACTATCAACCTAAGGATTAACTATGTGATTCATCTTTGCAAATCTACTTTGAAATAACAAATACTTTCTTATAGTCCTGAAATATTTGTTACCAATAACAACAAATTTTTTTTCTAAATGGTGTTTGTCTAACTAGTCTAACTAATTACATTTAAAAAGCAATGACTTAAAACTAAACAATCCCATCCATAATCAATTATACATGCTTGTGGAAAATTATATATAGTTGTAATAAATCATACATTTACTAATTTGAATAACTATGAAAACAAGATGCAACAATATGTGAAGAGTTGTGTTTGTAGATTAGTAAATCATCTTATCACATAATTATAATCTCAGTATATAATTCTGATTTTTATTGTAACATTTATATCATTGGTTATATGTTTTTATGTTACAACCAAATCATAATTTTTTGTCAAAATGAAAACCTTTTCATTGTGTTTCACAAATTTTTTTGTTTGAAAAATATTTTAGAAATTTACTTATTATTTCACAACTTTGGTGTTTCATAGTCAATAATATAAGAGTCAGTGTCTTACTAAATTGAATAAAAATACTACAAAAATATACACAATATAAGTCTAGTCGATTAATATATATTCCAGTGAACATCCGCATGCTTCCACGAGTATACTAAGAACGGCCACCGCTGTTTCCCGCCAATTCCTTGTTTTGGTAAGTGGGCTCTAGGGGTCGTTGTCTTCAAATGAAAAGGCCATTGTCCTCGAGCCCCGTAAGTCTAAGTCTACCGCCGGTAAGTTCAGAGATAACCGAAGAGCGACTGACAGAGCTCGCGACATCGAGAGTTTTTCCCACCTGCGTGAAATAATTTTGACACCGCGCTGGATTCGTAGTAAACTAGCGATTCCCAGGCCTGGAGAAGAGCTCTTGTGCTTCGCAGCAGTGGCTTACGGGCGGTAAATTTGCGCCAGCGCTGGCATGTTACTGTGTTCCTGGCTGGAGGTAGCTCTTGCAATCGGAATTTGCAAGATCTTCCGTCACACTTGGCACAGCCAGGCTCGAGAGTGGATTCATTTGTGCCGCGAAGTTGCGGATATCATCGTTGATTCTTTCGGGGCAGTCTTGTCTAGGACGTAGAATCGGACATGGCAGAGAACGGAGGGAAAGATTTGATTGGCCCTACATCGGAGGAGCTTCAACCGGCGCCTTTGCCAGAGATCGGCGAGACGGAGTTGAAGTGTGGTGATGAGGTGAGTGACGAGCAGTGCGCGAAGTTGGAGGTGGAGGTTAGCGAACTGGCTGCGAAAGTGGCAGAGCTGAGGGAAAAGGGTCCCAAGGAATTCGCAGTTTTCCTGGAGAGGTCTCTGTCTGCATTTCGTCAGCTTCCAGCGGTGGATACCACTTCAGCCGATGATTCAGGTTTTTACAAATCTTCTCCGCCTACTTATCAAACTACGAATATTTGTCACTGCCTTTTCGTCGTCTCAAGGTTGATTTTATGACTTCACCGTGGTTACCGTCGGCCTGCTCTGCCCCTCTCTGGGTTTCTGGAACTGTCTATGATTGCATCAAGACAAGACGACTGATTTTGAGATTGATCACTCGATAGCTTTATCTAGAGACTTGACTGAGGTCGGAGATGGCTTGAGACTGTCACTGTGATGTCCCGTAGTCCGTATGTGACCCTGAATTTCGGAATTGTTAAGTCAAACGTCGCAAGAAACTAATTGACGATGCGAGGTGCTACAATGACTGTTCCCCTCACTCTTCTTGTAAATGTCTGTACGTACACGTTGCTGATCACTTTGATGCTGAAGTTGCGTGGTAAGCGTCCATGTCCTGATTTGCAGTTTTGATCGCTACAAGATGCTGAAACTACCGCGTAGAAGTTATTACAGGGTATCGCAAGAAGTACGGAAGATTATTGTCACCTTATCAGGTGTCCAACTAACAGCCTTCTTGTACGTCCATGCAGCCCAGGAGCAAGACAAATTTTCGGAGTTGGCAGCTCAGCGAATGGGCCTGATGAAGCGTCTAGAAGTTGCCGTAGCGTCATTACCCACAGTACTGAAAGAACTCCAGGATTGCACACGTCGATTGGACGACTTGATCGAGATCACAAATCAATAAATAAATTAATGAGAGATTTTGCAATCTGGTCTGAGTAGTCGGAGAGAGCTGTTCCTGACCTTCAGTTCCGACTGATATGTTGAGTGTCATAAGAGAGATGGAATCTTGGGCAAGCTCAGCTCGTATTTGTGTGCTGATTTCTCGTGATTTTCTTTGATACCGGGCACAACGCAATCGGCCTCGTTACATCCATCCTTGAAACAGAGCCGGAATTCTGAATGGAAATGTGGAGCCTTTGATTCTTTAATTGGAAAATTGAAATATAGCATTGGGATTTTCAAATTGTGAATGAAAGTGAAGATTATTCATAAAACATTCTTACAAATTATCATTGTTGGATTTAATGTTTGTGATTCGTGCATCAAAATTTGAAAAGGAATATTGAATTTTATCTAACATAAAATAGTTTAATCTAAAAATTCTTAGTACAAAATACAACATGATAACTATATGTTTCCATACATTAGAATTATAGAGTTAAATCTTCCTAAATTGACACATTGATGTTAGGTTTTCACGTCAATATTGGATATTCTCAATGAGAATAGTTTGTATAGTAGTTAGGTCATCATATAGAAATGTTTTAATTGCATGTTTAGCAGATACCTTAAATATTTATTTCACTTGATGGATATTATTAGTTTTGATGTGTTGTTGCGAATTCAAATATGGGATTGTTTTTAGTGTGGTTAATTTCAGGTTTCCAACGTAAAGCACATCTAAAAGTGAGTAAGGAGAGCTAAGGCTTTCAAAATAAATCATAGTCATAAATTGTGCAAAATGATTAAGCAAAGTTATAAATAGTGAAAAGTGAATAAGTAGAGCTAATGTCTTCAAAATAAATCATAGTCATAAATTGTGGAAAAATAAATCATAATCATAAATTGTGGAAAATGAATAAACATAATTATAAATAGTAAAAAATGAACAAAGAGAACTAAGGTATTCAAAGTAAAATAGTTATAAATAGTGAAAAGTGACCTAAAGTATTCAAAGTAAAATAATTATAAATAATGAAAAATGAACAATCTTAAAAAGAATCAAAGTCTTCAAAGTAAATCAAAAGTGAGCAATGTTATATATTTTAAAAAGCAAATAGAACTCAGATCTCTAGGATACATCAGAGTTACAAATGGTGAAAATTGAGCAAAGAAAGCCGAGTTCTTCAAGGTAAATAAAAACTATAAATGGTGAAAAATGAACAAACAAAATTGTAAAATGATTGAAATAACAAAATGAAATTAATGTAACATGAATAATAATGTACGGGGTTGTATGGTGGGATTATGTGGACAAATAAATCTTAATAAATTGAGGTTATAATAATCAACATTTTTATTTTATTTTCGGATGTACCTTGTGATTTGTTAGGTACAGATTTTATTACTAGAGTGATAAAGTCAAGAGTATCATTAATTTTTCCAATAGATATTTATGGAGAGACTTGGGATTGTACCACGAGAGAACGATTATTACAGTATTTTCAAACGATGGTTTCACTTCAAACAACAAGAATGAAGTTGTGGACTTTGAAATAGAAAGTAAATGCTCATGTGTACGTTGAAGAATTTTATGATCTTCAAATATCTATCATGGATACGAGTGTAGTAGAATTCTTGAATATATTCAATTGAAGCTTGCAATATTGGATTAAGAAATATTGATGGTAAGCAATTCATCCACAGTGAATGAAACAATCACAACTGTTCAACAAGTTTTGGCTACTTATAGTGTTACACATGATAAACCATCAAGCAATTTTCAAGATCCATCTAGTCTTACACCGATAGAGTTAGGAAACCTTTGACATTGAGTTGAGAAAATTTTGCACCAGCAAGAGTACCACTTCCAAGATTTAAAGATGAGATTCGACGACCAAAAGTTTCAAATTTGCAAGAAAATTATGCAAATAGTGGAATTGTTCAAGTAGTAGTTGGAGTTTGTGACAATTGTCAATGCTATGCATGTGAACGAATGAATCACATTGCAAAAAATTTCTCAATTTAAAGTAACAAGCAAGTTCAACTCATTGTCATAGATGATTTGATTAAAGTACACGGTGAAAGTTCTGACTGATTGTGGATCAACAAAGAATTTTTTGTAAAAAAATGTTACTATGAAGTCAGGTTTGATGGTAATTAAAAATTTGAGTTAGGAAACTGAATTGCCGAACGATCAAACTGAAGTGACAAAAATACCACCACAGAATGTAATATTATCCATAGGTAGATACAAAGAAAATATTGAATGAAAAGTAATTTACTTAGCTAGATATGATGTCATTCTTGGAATGTCATGGATGGAGCAATATAATCCGGAGTTAGATTTGAAAAGAAAAGTGATAATAAATAGTGGTTGGAAGATCTATGGAAATAGAATTTGATCTCGAAATAAAAATTTATTCCTCTTTGTGATGGCTAAAACATCATTTTCTAGATATGATGTATGTTTCATTGAACTTAGAAGAGATAAGAATCCATGGACAAGCTTTACATTCCGAATTCCTTGAACAACATTTTTATGGAATATAAAGATATTTTTCTAATTGATCTATTTGCAAGATTATCACCAAAGAGGTAAATAGATAACAAGATTGAGGTGATATCTAGAAGTTCAACAACTTGCAAAGCTCCATATAGTTTTGGCTTCAAACGAATTGGAAAAATGCAAAAAGTCAAGTGAAAGAGATGTTGAGCAAGAGATCCATTCAACCAAATGTTTCACCTTATGGAACTCTAGTGTTCTTTGTGAAGAAGAATGATGAATCCATGAGACTATGCATCAACCTTTAGAGGTTGAACCAATAAACGGTGAATAACAAATATCCATAACCTCATATGGAAAATTTGTTTGATCAACTTTAAGTAACAAAATACATCATCAAGCTAGATTTGAAAAGCAACTACAATCAAATTCAAATTGTAGATGAAGATAGCCACAAGACTGATTTTTGTACTAGGTATGATCACTTCGAATATCTAGTGATGACTTTTGATCTCACTGATACACCCACTACATTCATGGAACTAATGAACGATATCTTTCGACATTATCTAGATAAATTAGTCATTGTTATTCTAAATGATGTATTGATGTATAGCATAACTTTGAGTGATCATAGACATCATTTATGAAAAGTACTTTAAGTTTTGAGAGATAATCAATTGTAAATATAGTTGAATATAAATTTGGCAAATCAGAAGCAAATTACTTGCGGTTGTAACTCTATGGAGTTACAACAGCAAGAATTCAAGAAATGAATGAAAAGATAGATGCCATTCGGAAATGAACAACACATGAGTATCAAGCTCAGTTTAGAATTTTTAGAAAAGCTTTTTATTACTCACTGGATACTATCGTAGATTTGTGAAAGGTTTTGCTTGCCTAGCTTAGGCATTGACTTCTATACTAGAAAAAGATTAAAAATAAAGATGGAAAATAACTCAAGAATTAGCTTTTAGTCATTGAATGATGATTTGTTACACGCACCTATACTCAAGTGGTATGATTTTAACCGTCATATCAAGTTGGCTATTGATGCATCAAGTACAATGGTGGATGACATACTTCAACACGAATGAAAGTATGTATGACATCTAGTTATTTTTTATCTCAAAAGTAAATGACGACAAAACAAAATTATCACACGACAGAATGAAAGGAGTTGGCCATTGTGTTGGCAACAAAACACTAGAAGCATTATTTGAATGATAAGTATCTTGTGGTGAATACCCATCATAAATCTTTGGTTTATTTGTAAACTTATAAGAAACTCTCTAAACAACAAATCAATGGGCATAATGATGTCAACGTTTCAACATAAAGATTGTGTATGTGGAGGAAAAGAAGCAACCTGCAAATACTCTCACACGCATAACTTGTCTGAATTATGTTGCACAAATGAAAATTCAGACTAATTGATGAAGCGATATGACACAAGTTACAAAGGAGTACGAAGAGATCACTCGAGCAGTACAAACTGGAAAGGCAGAAAAGTCTCGAGGTTAGGTGTTCTACAAATAACACATATAGATTTCACAAGATCAGGAATTGCGCTCAATGATTTTGGTCAAAATGTCATGACACAATCATTGCGGGTCATGTGGGAGTGGAGAGAATACAACGAGTACACTATTGGTCCAAAATATGTGAGGATGTGGAGTCTTACGTTTGAAGTTGTGTTGCTTGTCAACAAAACAAGGCAAGTAATATAAAACTAGCTGGTTTATTACAAGCTTTTCCTACTCCTGAATAGTGATGAAAACATTGTTATTCGGAATGTTAGTATATGAGTTACCAAAAACTTTGTTAGTACATAATTCAATGGTGGTTTTTGTGGACAAATTGAGCAAGATGATTCACATCTAGCCAACCACAAAAACAATATCAACTCCACAATTAACTCAATTGTATATAGATGCACTTTTTATGAATCATGACTTAAACAAAGTGTTAATCCAGGAGAGACTTGCTCACTTCACTAGTTTATTTTGAGAAACTTTGTTTAGTTTTTTCAAAACAAAACTAGCAATGTTAATGACCTATTATACTCAAACTAATGTACAAACAGAGTGAGCAAGAAGAGTGGTACACCTTTTTGACTCTTGTGAAATTGTATATTACAAATTTTGTTAATGCATTCACAAAAGTGTACCAATTTTACCTCATGTATGGTGCTCATCCTATAACTCCTTTAAGTTTAATGCGACTTCCAAAAAGAGAATAGTTTTCAAACAAAGTTGCAGTTGTCAACAAGTTTGTGGAGCATATTCACAGAGTAGTACATCAGACCAAGGAGAAGTTGCTGATAGCTCAAAATTGGCAAAAACAGCATGCCGATGCTCATTGTAGAGAATTGATATTTGAAGTAGGATATCATGTTTGGTTATCTACAACAAATTTATTTCTTGTAGAAACACCAAAGTTGAACTCTAGGTTCATTGTTTCATTTTTTGTTTAAAAGCGTGTTGGTGAAATGTCATACAAGTTGGAACTTCTGTCACATATGAAAATACATCTGCTATTCTATATATCATGATTTCAAAAACATGTACCACGATCAAAGAAATTCATCAACCAACCAACACCAACTCCTTTTCCAACCTTGATAGCAGATCATGAGGAGTTTGAGTTAGAAAATATACTCAAGAAACGTATTCGATGTCATAAGTATCTCAAAGTAGAGTATTTGATTCAATAGAAAGTCTATCTATCATATGAAGCAACTCAAGAATCAACTAGAAATTTAGCAAATGCACCTTTGAAAGTTTAGGAGTCTGAACGTATGTGCAATGAGTACGTTGTATCTTAAAAGCAGAGAGTTTTGTAACCATATGGTTACAAAACTCCCTGCTTTGTACCAATACTTTAGTTAGAACTAAAGTATTGGTTATTCAAGATTGCGTAGAGTAAATGATAGTATCTACAGTGCCACGTCAGCAATCTGTGTGTTAGTTGAGTGCGCTAGTTGGAAACGACACGTCATCAATCAATGTGCTTTTTAGATAAGGATTGAGTGTGCTAGTTGGGAGCGACACGTCAACAATCCGTGTGTTCATTATCTATATCATGGATGGTGTAAATGAGATCTTATCTCCTTGTATTTATTTGTGAGGGCTAAAACCAATGTGGTATCTCTCACCTTTAGAGCTTATGTTTTCATCTTCGAGTGAGCTTCTCTCAAAAAACCTAATGTTACATCTAACTAAATCTTCTAAAAAATTTATTTTTTCTTAATTTGAGATGCAAACATGTCATTGAATACCTTGAGACTTATAGATCATCCATATTCCACTAAGTTAACTTTAGACATAGACTCTTATTTTTATTATTTAGTCAAACCAATCTAAATTGACATGTAGTCAAAGATATTGTCAATTTAAAATCTAGACTTTCATATGAAATAAATGAAATTGCTCACTCATCTATTCTAAAAATATTTTGAACATTTCAGCAAGTATAAATCTCATAGTTAGATTTAGTCATAACTAGCTAAACTTAGGTATCAAAGTTAATTATACTACTCATTCACAAATTGAGCTAGATCAAAAACTAGGATGAATGCGCTAATTAAATGACTAAATTAAAAAATTGATTACTCATGAAATTTGATCAAATTATCTCAAAGAAGAAGATAAAAAAACACTTTGACATCAACGGATGAAAAAAGTTGGAGAAGAGAATTCCAAGGAAAGAAAAGGATTTTTGTCCTTATTGTCGGACAAAGAAATAGGTCTGTTTGAGTTTCAATCATATCAGTTGAAAATGATCATACAGATTTAAAGCAACAAAATATCTATTCTTATTGATCAACAACAAATCTAACGACAAGATAACAATTTTCATCAACAAAAGAACGGCGGAAATCAACCGTTTTTCTTATGAATTTTAAACAATCGTCTGGCAAAATAACTCTAACGGCCGGCTGAAAGGCTAAAATCTCTTGCTGGCTAAAATTATTTATTTTGACACATGCTCCATAGAATCTTCAACTTGAAAATTTAATCTAGACAAACTCAAAATCAAGATAGAAATCTTGACTGCAACATATGAGTGAAAAAAAAGACACATTTATTCCCACATCACAAGAGACAATTTAAATCATTTGGTGGAATGAGATGACAATCATAAAGTATGATAAGCAAAGCATGATATGAAATAATCAAATACAATAAACGTGATGACTATTTGTCACAAGATATACAAGTGAAAACCAAGCTAAAGGTTATGTCTATAGGTATATCGTTAAGGCCAAAACCTTTCATTTAGAACGATGACAATTGGAGATATCTTTAGAAACAGGCTTTCAACATTGTCTTGTCAACACACTAGATTTACAACCTTTGAATTTGAAACAATTAGTAGAATATGAAAATTTTCCTTTGTTGTTTGAAGCTCCCAAACAGTTGTCAAATAATATGTAAGATTTTCTTATGTTGATATGCTTCAAAATGGAAGTTTATGGTAAAAAATCAAGATCATAGTAACGTGTTTGATAATCTAATGATTGATCTTCAAAATTTCCAAGAGGAGATCAGAGATGAGAAAAAAAACTATTTATTTTGATTTCACATGTTTCAAATGTTATTTTTTTGGTATTGGTTCATTATGATCTTTGAAAAACCAAATAACATGAAGTTATAATTATCATGAAGTTGTAAATGCTCTTCATATTTTTTTCTTGGTTTAACATTAGATGTTATTAGAATTCCGTCCTATTCAAGGAATGACAAGCTCATTAAATCTAATGACAGATACATTCTAAAGAAAAATATGATGAGACAATGGAAATGTGACAAGAGTGATCACATCTAGAAATACTACTGTGTGAAAACCAAAGATGCTGATATTACTTTAGCTAATGTGTTTCACAAATTTAATGACGAGTAGTATGATTTACTCAAAGATGATATATGATGCTAGAAATATATTTTGTGCAACTTATCAAGAAATGTTGATGACATGTATATCTTAGGCAGTGCTTTTTTTTATCACATTTGTAACATCAGGATATTTTTGAAAATTTCTTGGAAATCAAACAATTAAATTTTTATGAAAAATTATCAACCTTGTAAGATTAAGTTCGTTGAATGTGTTAAAATTTGAATGTTAGATGAAATCAAACATACATGGAATCAAGTTAAATTTGAACTTAATATTAGAAGAAATTTGATATCTATTGGAATGTCAGATTCAAAATGCTTTGAATGGAATGCTTGAGGTGAAAATATATTATAAAAACATGTTAAGTATCACAAGCACAAAAGTTCATACTTTCTAGAGTATGGACTTTTGTGGACATCATATGTGGACAAATCAATTTTACTAAATGTTAAGTTGAGATGTTTCATGTATGACGCTCTAAATTATAACACGCGATAAAATAGTACATGAACGGACTTGATGATAATAGCTTGTTACTTGACATAGTTAAAGTAAACTTAGAATATTTTGAACATTGTATTTTGAATAATCATCATACGCGATACTTTGATGTTGAAAGTCACAATTTCAAAAAGTTACTAGAATAGGAACATTATGATTTTAGTACAGAATCTTACAAACTGCTAATAATCTTGCTAATAAATTTTACTAATTTAGATACAAGTATAGTTTATTAGCAATTTTTGCTGACTTTATATTTTTTTTACTTTATCTTACTTTGGCTATCCCTTAGTTTTAATGCAAAGAGTAATTCAAGTTAGATTTAATTTTACAACTTACTATATAATCAACATGAGTATAATGTAAATTGCTAGTCTTATTTCAACGGTTAAATTAACCTTTTTTAAACTACCTCAAGTTAGAGTTAAATTTAGTTTAATTCAACTTAGATTTAAACTTCGCATGCTATCATATATATATAAGATCACTCACAACTTGAACTGAACACACTACTAAGAGTGGCAAATCATGTATTTTTGTTGTTGTGGAATCTTTATTTGTGGTTTATAGATTCTTTTGCATTTCTTATAACAATGTAATTCCAATAATTTTACAAATATAAAGCATAAAAAAACTAAGTGAAACTAGAATTATTATAACTCTTCTATAATTTTGATAGTATAAATATATGTATTTTAATATCTCAATATTAAAATTATGTCCAATAAATCTTATGCTAGAATTTTAAAAAATTATTTTAATCTAATTTCAATAACATTCAAAGTATAGATATTTTGCATTTAAATTCGTGCTCATCTTGTAATAAGTAGATTAAAAAATTGACAAGTTAATCATGTTATTCTATAATATTTTAAATAAAATTTTAATGTTAGATTAAACCTAAAAAATATTTTTTTTTCAAAATCAAAAGCTTTAAATATTAAATATCATTTTTTATAAATTCTAATTCAACATATTAAATCAAAATTTTTTTATATCAATAAATATAAAAAATAAAAAAATTTCGAAAAATATAATGTATGATAATTATAATCTAAAATCCATAATCTTTGTACTATATAATCTATATATTTTATTGTTTACATAATAATAATTTGGATATTTGAATAATATTACATATGGACCATTTCTCGATTTGTGCGTGTCATCCTTGCGTAGGGGCCATGCTAATATTCTCTGTGTCGTTCCAATTTTATCGGATGTCTCCGAAGGGACATCCGATAGAATTGAATGAACGATAAATAATATGATGACGTAAAAAAAAATATAAATAAAAAATATAAATAAAAAATATATGACATAATGAACTAAATAAATAGTTTTATGTCTAACATACTACAATTTTCATACATAATGTTTCTTCATACATAATTTTTGAAAAAAAAAAATAAAATATTCCTTGTTATATACAACAAAAATATTCAATTTAAGTTATTCAAAAAACTATATTAACTTAATTCAAGAATTTAAAAATCTTTATTTAGTTGTCATAATTTGAAAAAAAAAATTGTAGATCAGTTTTCTTGTATTGAAAGAAGAAATAAATAATCAAGATTTTTTAGTAATCTTTTTTATGATGATTGTAACTTAGAAAGCAGAATTTGAAATACTGGACTTTACTTATAAATTATTTTTAATAACAAATAAAAGAAATGCTCATGTGAATTCAACACATCTATATTGTTAAGTCTATAACTCAGAAGTATGTTTATATAATAAAGTCAAGTTACAAACATTAGGTATGTTATTTGCTACTCTTGAGTTTTTAGAAGTGATCAGTAACAAAAACTTTCATAGTTTCTACTTTCATAGTAGAGCTCAAATTTCCAACTGGTGGACTACAAAACGTAGAAAGTTGGCTTACCGGATCAAGCTGAAGACAAAAGCACGACGCAGAGTAAATATCAAATCATCATTAATATATTGTTATTATTTTGGTTATCAACATTATAAAAGCTAAAGATGATAATAAATATTCTAACATTCATCAAACAATTCTTGAATTTTCGTTTAAATTCGGAAATGAAATATATTTTAGTAAGATTTGAATTCGTAGTAAGACAATATATGAAATTTTTTTTTGACGATAAGTTTATCTTAAGATTAGGATATTTTAATGGTCTTTTAAGTTGACAATATCTTCTTTCTATTTGCATAGAATGTGGTCAACTTATGCCCTGTTATGTCGTACTACTAATCTAGTACTTTATAGCAAGAGAATATAAAATGAAGAAACAGCAACGGTGCTTAGCCCTAAGTAGCAGACTATATACATAATGGGTTACAACCTTACTTTCTTTCTAAAGCTAATGGCCTTAATAAGCTGACTATATACATAACAACCTACAAATCACAACATACGTCACAACCTTCTGTAGCTTTGCTTGAAAGGGAGCTGTATGCTTCACAACTACATTTCTTCAATACGTTCAGTGTGGGCGAACAAGTGCACAATGCTGTCTGCATATGACACATGACTAAAATGGATGCCTGAACATAAGATAAAGTCATACTCAATCTTCGACCGTTGAGTCGGGGTTGAAGTTTCAACCGCCGGGGAGCCCTGATGGCGACCGTATATACGGTTCGCTTAAATTACCTAAGTTTGATGGTGATTAGGCGGCTAAATTAAGGGAGTTACAATTTGGCTTGTACATGTTATAAGAGTTGACACGTATGTAAGATTGATGGATTTTTTAATTTATTTTTTATACATTAATGTAATTTTTTAAGAATTTTTAAAAAAAATTTTACTCTGGAAATAATTTTTGGTAAACTAAATTAGCCTAAATTAAATTTTAAGAAATTAAATTAATCTAAATTACCTTTTTAGTGTACTAAATTAACATAAATGAACTTTTGGAAGGAGACTAAATTCGCCTGTTTTAATGTTTTTGAATAGACTAAAGTAAGTCTTTCGAGGAGACTAAATTATACGTATTTCGGCGGGAGACTATTATATCCATGCCTGTTCATGTCTCAAAACGGCAAGGCTGCAAGTCCAGTGAGCATGCTCACAACCTGAGACATGTAAGGTCGATCCTTTGCTTCTTGTTGGACACAAGATAGAGCTATTTTAAGAGTCGCCAGGACTTCCTCCTGGGAGCAATTTCTCACCAAATCGTGGTCTACCATATCCATCAATTTGTCTCTGCGTAACAGATCAGTCGCCTGCACATTTCGTGGACATGGAAGATAAGAAAGATGATTAACCAGTTAAATGCATTGACTTACTTTCGTCTTCTTCCCGGCAAACAAGAACAAATACTGAAAGTGTAGAGAAGGTGTCTTATAGATGATCATCATGAACACAGAGCTGCACTGAACATACCCATACTCGTAGGTACATCTCTTCTTCGGACAAGGTAGACGAAACAGATCTGAGACATGGTCTTCCTGCAACAATCTCCAGTAGAAGGATCCCAAAGCTATAGACATCCAATTTCTCTGTAAACATGCCTAGGGTCGCATATTCTGGCGAGTAGTAACCCCTGTATAACCCACGAGAATAGTACAAGGTCATAAAATGCTGGTAACTGAAGATGTTGAAAGGCCATCTAGCTACGCTTAAGACGCATTTATTTGAGCATGGTACTTACCTTGTTCCACCTACATGAGTAGCCAGCTGAGTTTTGTCTTCATCAGCAGGTCGAGCTAATCCAAAGTCAGCAATTTTGGCATTGAGATACTTGTCGAGAAGAATGTTCTGAGGCTTGATATCTCTGCAGGCAAGCAAAAACGTTCATATGCATAGATAGAGAAAAATAAAATACATATTCACTTCGTTGTTCTATTAAAATTGTTTCATGAAAACTTCGTTGTCTTTTCTTATTAGTACAACAAAAAACTTCACATACTCATTAGCCATTTTCCTAATACTTTTGACTGGCATCGATACAAATTAATAAGTAACCGAGAAGTTGACTTCGCGTATGTGGTATGTGTTGAGTAGCTTACCTGTGGATAATTTTGGGCTGTAACTCTTCATGAAGATAAGAAAGACCACGTGCAATACCAACAGCTATCTTCTTTCTTTGATCCCAGTTTAGTACACGTGGTCTGGAACTACCTAGTAGATTGAAAGTGTGTCGATCAGCGATTATCTTTCCCCGAGAATGTCATATTATTCGTAGAATAGTTAGATTTGTAAAACTCTCGTGAACCAAGCTTTGATTTGAGTTTTTGAGGCCATAATTTGAGAATCATAGTGCTACAAACTTCCACAAAGCATACAGATGCATGCTGTGAAGAGATGATCGCTTACCCCACAATGCCTCGGCAAGATTCATATTTTCTGCAAACTCATATACCAACATCCGCTCTTTCTCTCTTACACAACATCCTCTGAGTTGGATCAAATTCGTATGCTTGATACCCGATATTAAGACCATCTCCTTGAAGAAGTCAATCACATTCTGATCTGTTGGATACAGCCGTTTAACAGCAAGAATCGTCCCATCTGCGAACACAGCCTGGTCATAGATTACTAAAGTTTAGTTCCAAATTTTCATGCACTCACCGAGTGCAGCGAAGATATTTGTTATAGGAGCTCGCAACACTTGGTTTGACACACTCTTCGTCACTCCAACAGTATCTAAAGAACATGGTATCCAATGGAAGCATGCTTCTGCCAAGAGCTCATTGAGAAAAAGCCTACGGATATGCATAATAGACTCTCAGATTGTCACCTTGTACACAGCACCAAATGCTCCTCTCCCTAATTCGTTGTTCTTCGAAAAATCATTTGTTGCTGCTTTCAGCTCCTCGTATTTGTAAAACGGTGGTCGTACATCAAGTTTGGCCAGAGCTGCAGAAAGGCAAAGACGTGTCATTTGGAAAGCTTGCAATCTTTGATCGTTACCTGACCTGGATGATTTCAATGCAGTTGACTATTAAGGCTGATAACCTGCAACAGACTTACCGTCTTGTATCTGCTGAAGGTTTTGTATGCGCTTCCAGGAATTTCTCAGAAAGAACATGAGGATAGCCGCCGAGACGAGCGCGCCAACGCCTACTGTTATGGCCACGATAAGTAAAGTTCTATTTCCACTATCTTCTGCGCAAGGTCAAATGGCAGCATGTACAGATTATGAGACCTTGATGCATCGGTGTGACACTGTGAGCAAAAATTTGGATCAGTCAGTCATGATTTGAACATATCAGAGCAGTGCGTTCCACAATTGCAGTTGACTCTTGCCTTCAAGCCAAAAATCTTCAGCTTCGTTGGTCCGGCACAGGTATCTAATTGCTAGAGTACTCTCTGAACCTCCACGAGCCAAACACCAAGGACTTCCTCCAAGCCTGAGATTCAAAAAGCAACAAAATGTCAATCCAATTAGGCCAGAGTGAATACACATTTCTATTCTTTAAAAATCTAGATGCTGATGTCTTCAGAATACTGTGAGGTGTTCAAGCGTACGTTTCTTCCTATTTGGGATGTATTCCATGTTCACCAAACTAATTGGGCAATTAATACTTACAAAATAAATGAGTTACTGTTTTGCTCTGATAACTGCCCGCTAGTTTGAGATGGCCGTATAATGTCGTCGAGAGCATCGTCTGATGGAATATGAACTATGGAGATCGGGTTCCCCAACAGTCGCACTCTTTGCACGGATGATGTGTTGAATTCCTTCTTTCCTTTCACGAGATAGTACCATGTTGTCAGGTTCAGCTCTGTGAAGTTATTGTTTTCCATATTTCTGCACATGTTACCAAACACAGGACACTAAATTATCTGGGAACATAAAGGGATATATCCTTTGAGCAGTTATTAAGAGAGCTTAATTCACTCAGAGTTTTCATTTGCGCATAAAGAAAAAAAAAAAAGGTGCTGGGACCACGACTTACATGTTTTCGAGTTTAGAGCTCCAGAGAGTATCTGTGATTGCGCCTGACAATAAGTTATCGTTCAAATATCTAGACGTACAGTTTCGAGAATCCAATAGTTAATTAGTATGGCCCCGAAGGAGTGGTCCTTCCGCGCAGGAAAATTTGTGCAGAAAGTCAATGCCGAAAATAAGACTAAGTCACAAGAATCAACGTACAAGCTCAAAGCTCTCATATCAAAGGTTTTGCGGGAGGATGTACTTACAGTGTCTTCAAGCTTTGTAAATTTCCTAGTTCAGTGGGTAAACCTTGAGACAAGTTGTTCCCTGACAAATCCAAGCTTTCCAGATTCTCAAACTTCATAATTTCCGCAGGAATGGGTCCGATGAAAGCATTATCTTTAAGATTTCTGAACATTTGGTCAACATCTCAAGTAAGTTCAGATTTGAAGGCACTTCTGCTTCTGCTTTTGCACTCAAATTTTGCTTTGAAGAACTCACAGAGAGAGAGAGCACTCACATCCCTTTGAGCGACTGTGTCAAAGACCGTATCAAAGACGAGAGGTTGCCGACGAGCTGATTCTGGGAGAACGATCTGCACATCTAACTGAACTTCTTCAGCACATCAATGCTAGATTTATTTCATGGTTTGATGCTGTTACAACTCAGATTTCATGAGTTGAGACAGTTGGCAAAGTTTGGCCTAGTTCATAAGGAATGAACTACGTAAAGTTGAACCTAAAATTAGCGAACCAGAAGTATATGTTGCATCTGATGACGTAGTACTGTACTCACATATATTCCAAATTCATGAAGGAATCTGCAGGAAAAGGCGGAATTTGACCAGAAAAGTTGTTTCGTGAAAAATCCCTGCACATCAAGAAAACAGTAGGAAGTCACGAAATGTAAACTGCAGTGACCTGAGAAATAAAAGGTGGATGTTCAGCACCATCAGGTTGAGCAATGTCGGTAAACGAAAAATACCGCCGCACATCTGATCACATCAAGCACTGTAAATAACTTCTCGAATTGATCACTGACTCGCAAATCAACAAGGTAAACATAATCTGTAGAGTTCTGATGGGACACATCTCTGAGTCTTACAGCGCTCTCAGCGTGGAAACATTCACTAAGGTTAGTGGCACGCGTCCATTTAAATGATTATTTGATAAGTCCAAGACGGTCAAACGACTTAGCGATGATACTTCCAGGTCGAACTCTCCCAACACGGCTTTCGTAGTAAGATTTCTGCATCGCCAACAAAGCCATATTAACGTCGTCTGCGCGTGGCAAGGTTTTGCAGCAAAATACGCACTTTCCAAGAGTTGCCCTAATTATGGTTCACGGCATGTATGCAGATTACCTTCAATCCATTATCAGAAGGAGGCAAGTTGCTGTGCTGCTACAAATTCAGATCGCGATGGTGGAAAGTGATTATTGTAAGAGATCCAGGAATTAAAAACTCACATTTGTGTTATTGTAGGGGGCAATTCGATACTACAAACTAGCCAGTCCCAAGGAATTGGGAGGCATGGATCCCCAGCTGTGTCTAGGGATTTTGATACCAAATTGGTTGAAAACCTTTTGACTGCATCAACTGAGAAAGTTAAAGAAAATAAAACCACATCAGTCTTTTTCGTCTTTTCATGAAAATTCCGGTTCAGAAAATTCTGCAAGCATAGCTGTCGGTGAACAAGCGACATAAAATGCTAACTGTGGCCTCACTTACCATCAAGTTTTGAAGTTCTCACTGCCACCGCTGCAAACTCACCATGAATCTCTACTGCATTTACCAGAACAGGTGCTTCTGTGGTTTCATTTGGTTCAATTCTGATTGTAATTGAATCGCTACTGATTAAAAGGTCGTTGTTCAATAGCTGAATAAAACGGGGAGTTGTGTATGCCTCAACCACCGACCAGATCCAAGCTATATCACCGTCGATTAGACTGACCTTTTGATGAGGATTCACATCTCCAGAAACAACGTTTGAACATAACATCTGGAACCAGAATGTTGGAAGTGGACGGAGGGCTTTAACGCTCTTCACATTAACCTCAAAGTTAATGGTGGACGACAAATTTTTTCCCCTCCATATCGATCTCATAACTGCAATAGGGAAGTGAACATTGTCCCCGCCATACGAAAGGTTTGCATCTTCGGTCCTGTTGTAAGCCTCAAACTGCGCTCCTGCGGGAATTCGTGGGGATGACCATATACGATCGAAAGGGTCTGCGGGATACCTGTGTGCAGAACGAAGCAAAACGTCAATGGTCACCATGCAGTTCACATGCTGGACAGCATGATGAGGTAAAGCTAGTCTCGCTCCACTCTTCTTCAATTCTCATTCGCATGTGCACCTGAGAGCAGGCGACTCAGCTTCAAGTATTCCTCCGAAGTCGAAACGATCAACGAGCATGAGATAGCTCGACTGTTGCTTCTCTTTCGACTGACCAGATCTGCCATAGGTATCGGATTTTGCGGACGTAGGATTGTACGGACGCAACTCCAAAGTTGAGATAGCTGGCATTGATGACTTGTCTTCCAAGGGCACGAGACAAACGTAAAATTTGTCATCTAATGAAGAGACCACCAGGTCGATTGTCTGCGGTATAGAAGGCAGTAGCTGGATTGTGGTGATGTAGGTGGAATCGACAGTAAGGTAGAACCGAGTGGCAAATCCCGACAATGCTTTTCCTTTCAGAGTCAAGTTTTTGCTGGGAAACATTGCTCGAAGAAGATAATTTCGTGATCCTTCAGTTTCGCTAAATGCAATCGGCAAGGTGTAGCAAAACTTCGAGCGTGTCATTTTGTTGGGAAGGAACACCAGAGCAGTTTTCAACTGTTCGCCATTCGGCACGCTAGGTGAGCTCTCGTTGTACTGAACGTCGGCGGTGGCGATGGCATTTTCATCAAAAAGACTTTTGTACGAGTCGAGGTGAGATTCATCAGTGATCCAGTCGAGTGAGGTGACAGGGTCTACTCCGCTTACGCCGCCACAGCTGATGCTTATGAATCCTAAGTTGCAAAGTTTTCATCAGTACTATCGCACTGGCCTGATTTTATATTTTCATAGCTTCACACAATCGGCAATAATTCCCATTGCAATGTTTCGTTGGAACTGTGAGCTAAATTGAAATAAATGAACTCACCGTAGAAAGCTAATTTGCTGACTCACCTTGTGTAGAGTTCTCAGTAGACTGGGAGAGGACCGGAGAAAGAATCAGGTTACATAATAAGACCCCAGAAAGAATTCCAGCCAAGGATCTTCTGCTTCTGCTCCCCAATTTCATTGGAAGCTGGCTTGTGAGTTGCAGAGAAAATTGACACAAATCTCTGCCCGCCATTAGTTGCCTGATATCACGGCTCCAGCTTAGGCAGATGTCTGCAGCGTAATCAGACAGCTCAGTGATATGAGTGCTCCACATACTGTGCCCACAGCAATTAGCATACTTAATATGACAAAGTCCATATACAATATCTCAATTGATTTGAAAATTGATGTTCGTGAAGCTGATATGTAGCTAAGAAGAAGAATAAGGCGGGTGTTCATGCATGAGTGCAGATGCCTGGAGGTCGTGTCTAAGATATCCCAACAGATTGTGAACTTGGCAAGTGCATCAAACTTGGTGAAACGGCCAGAAACTTTCACGACTGTCTGAACGGCGCATGTCTATTTTTCAGGAAGACTAAATTCACTCCCTTACGATCATGGTGGAACCAAGAGTCAATACCGAGCCTTTGAAATCACAACGAACAATGTAAAGAGCACTTTTCTTCCAAAGCTCTTATTCAGCGTGTGGTACTTGTAACCGGCGGGCAAATGTGACAAAACTTCGAAGGAGCCTTGCGCTCACGATTCCCCGGGCTAGAAAGCTCGAGCAGTTCTCAGCGCTTCCGCACTGCATTTGGGATCGAGGGTTGGACTGAGGCTTATAGTGACACCTTCTTCAGCCACTTGTACCGGTGCTTGGATGAAATCTCTCTCGCTTCTCCACTCCACTCCACTCCAGGGTCCGTGCCAGCATCTTTACTGCAATTGATGAAGCCTGAAATAATCAACTCTTGTACATCAAGATATCTGCGACCCCAAGTGTATGCAGAAATTAGAACTTCTGAGGCAGAAGACATATGTGCAAAGACATGCCAGGTTTTCCCAGAAAATGCTCTTTCCTAAACCTGACCTTGAATGCAACGCCAGTTTGATATGGGAAGTGTGAAGCAGATATGCCAAGTGTGAAGCTAGGAAAGCGGCTGATTAAGCGTCCTGTCGCTGCCCAGATAATCTTTCCATGCCCATACTTGCTCGTAAAGACAAGCTTCAGATACACCGAAAATCTCAGGGCTAATATCAGCCTTAAAAGCCACGCCTCTCTCGCCAGAAGCAACAAGAGCAATGTTCACTAAGAGCAACAGAAAACTGTCAGATATAAACTTTGCAAGAATCACCTTTCTGAGATTGAGACGAAACGGGTAGACAGGCGAGTTGAAGGTGAGAAGCGCAGAAACAATCAATATCTTGAAACTTGCTCTCCTGCGTTCCAGTTTACTCTGTCTTCAAAAGACGAGAAGTCTACGCACTATCAGCACCAGAAATTTCCTATCGAGATCAACGAGATTTACTTTGTGCCCAGTGGGTCGACCCGGAAACTGGACAATCGAATACAGTGAAAAGGATTACCAATACAGCTAGTCTACTTCGAATGAATGTCTGCACTTATCATCAGGACCACGTGTTCTGCAGTGGCCAGTTTCCGAGAGCGTTCCAATCGTCAATTCAATGCTTTGCGCATAATCTACTCTACTGGCAAACTCAGAAAGACTTCAATTCAGCACAACTCAATATCTTCGGATTGCAGGCGGGAAGCTCTTGCTCCCACAGCGCCGCACGAAGCATCGCATACGTTCCATACTTTCAAAATTGTCCTAATAACCTCTGCGTCCGCCGTTTATCTTCCGACGAGTGATCGTGGCCTAAGTATACAAAAACTATAATTAAATTGTTTATACGAGCATGAATGACTTGTACTCTCAACGGTTTTCAAACCACAATCCGCGTGGGTCACACATTCTCGTTCTGATTTTTTCAATAACTTTCCATATAGAAATTTCAGTGTAATAATGTAAGTACGGGAGTAGATAATTTCTGATTAGCCTACCCGATGCTACGATTCTTGTACGGATTTGTGAGATCTTTCTGAATCAATATGGTAGGTCTGCACTGTCGTGATCAGTTGGATCACGACATGGGGATCGGACCGAAGACATGAGTAGTACTATAATGTGAGTAGATGTCAGCAGCACCTTCAGCGAGTACCGCGTACGTGGGATTTGTGACACAGCGTAGGCATGGCGTGGTATTTGACGAAGGTCGTCTATCTGTTGCTTTTTTGACGTGGTCCCTGATTGCGGTAGAGGAGGCTCCGTGCGGTGCGATCTTGGCACCATTCTGTCAGCAGCACCTTCTGCAAAACTTCGTACGTGGGAAATATGGACCAGGCGTTGACGTAGCGTGATTTTGGACAAAGGTCGTTCCTATGTGGGCTCCATCTCGGCTACGTTGATATTGATATTGACTTTAGAAGACCCCGTTCTGGCCAATTGGTCTCTGAACGTAATCCGTTTAATCAGACCAGGGCCAAGTAAAATTTGCGAACGGGATTTGAAGACCCCATCAAGTCGTACACGCGGGACGTGATCAGACCACCTTTGACTTCGCGGGATGATTCTTCGAGCTTTCTGGACTGTCCCTTGGGTGGAGATTACAATACGCCATGTTCCCCCTGTGTTTCTGCATGGAAGAATGCAGTGCCCGACAGCTGTCAAGAAGGTTTCGATTCCTTCGGCCTGAAGTCCTAGGAACCCATGACTGGAACGACATCCACATTCCCCGGAATTTTTTTTCAATTTTTCGCTTGCAGTCAAAGGCAGGGAGTCTGTCTGGTACAGTATACGGTCTCGAGGGCTGCACTTTATGGTGTACGGGTCCACCCGCCAACTGTGCCTCAGCTCTTCGAGCTCTTCGAGGGTGGCTGGTGGGGAACTTATTTCGTAAATCTGGACATCGTCGTACATGGAGTACGACGGGAAGAAGTCAGAGACGAGAGAAGTTTCGAATGCCGGGATTTCTTCACCGTGGTTGTGTTTTGCCAAATTATGGAATATGAAGAGTCAATTCTCCTTGTTTCTCAATCTGGGCTCCGTTGACACCTTCATTAACAACCCATTGACCATCTCAATGCCTGCCTAGAATTATATCGAGATATTATTGATTTTTAATGTTGGGGCTTGGGAAGAAATCTGTTCCTCGAGGTCTACGGAATCTATTTTTCATTCTATGATCAAAAAGTTGGAAGTCTATGAACATGAATGAACATATTCATGCACACAGCTTTTTTCCAAAAGCCGCTTTCCTCTACTTTATTCGTCACCTTATCTATGATTGAACAGATTGCAGCTAGATACCTTGTAAAACATATCATGGAATTCAAGGAAATATCTTTCACTTTTTGAAATGATGTATTTCTGTTACGTTTATTTTTTAAAACAATGTTTATAATATGACTCCCTATTTATTCACATGTCATATCACCAGGTAAAACCTACATAGATGTACATTTAAAACGTTAATTCAGATTAATTATCACAATGACAAGCATTTCCAAGAGAGTTGACGTCAACCGTAGATGATTGATATAAGTGAGAATACATATTCATTAACATCAGTCATCTATGTATAGAATACTTTATGAAACATACAGATTGTGAATCTTTGCTAACTTTCATATATAGCTGCGCATGTACATAATTTTGCTCGTAAAAAGAGAAAGAGCTTGTAGACATCATTTGACATGGATAAAATTCTAAATGCAATCATGATCAAGATAAAAGAAAGGTATGAAGAAAATATATACAAAACATCAAGATAAAAAATTTCATATAGAGACTAAAGTTTAACTGAATCCAAATCCTATGGACACTATAGAGATAAATAGACAAAGACTTGAAGATTAAATTAATTTTTATTATGAATGGAAAAGTCATGTAAAATATAAGCATATAAGAGGAATAAAGAAATATAAATTTTAGAAGGTTGGATCATGAATATAAAAATACATTTATTATAATTTTATCTTCTGAGATCTTATCTTAGTTCTTCTAGATATCTTGTCTCGTCCATCCTCCTGCACATCTTGGTTCTTGTTATAACCTCCAGAATTCTCAGCTTCTTCCATCACGGACTTGTCTACTGCCCTAATTTATATCCAGTTTTGTCCTTTCTTTTGACTTTTCCCTTTTCTTTTCTTTCGCTCTTTAATGAATGCACTTTAATGAATGCAGCCTGCCTCGATTGGCACTGTTCACCTGATCTCATCCAGCCATCACAATGTTTTTATCGTTTAACTCCCTTAAAGTTCACATATATTCAATTCGCTACAAACTTTCTCGGGTATGTGATGTGAAGACGATCATGAGAATGTCTACCAACCGGTCGTACCGAGATAAGTTATAATCGACCTCCAAGTCATAATCTGGCAGTCAATCATGGTTATAGATAATGTCTATAGCTCTATCAAAGGGTTACAGTATTTTCATTGATGCAGTGTCCAGCCCTCTGAAATCATAAATCTCTACACTTAAAGCCTCGTCTTTAAGCGACAGAACTCATTGCTACTTGTGTGAACTCCATCGTGAAGTCACCTCAGAATCTGCAAAGTGGCTTTGAATAGGTCACGCGATTGTTCTTTATCGAAGTTCACTGTGAGCTTTAGTAGCCTGCTTTCTCTCCAAACTCTGTGGCAATTCGAAAGTTGTTACTTTACCGGCGTAAATTTTGGCTTTGTGGATGATGATGCAAGCAAAACTGACCTGCAATGCAGCAAAGGATGTTTCATCAACACCCTTCCTCTACAAAGATGACATGAGTAATCTTTGCTTATCATACTAGCCATGTCACAACAGCACATAAAGTATTTACAGAAATGAGTGTTTTGATATTTTACAGCGTGAGATGTAAATGTCATGAAGTTGTTGTCTGCAGGTGAGTGGACATCGTCAACGAGCGAAAGATCCAAACACCATACTCGGCTTGACGCACTAGATTAATATAGAGTCAAAATATCAAGTATTTATGTAGAGGTTTTATTGTGTCTAATTAGTGAAAATGTGATGTTGTAACATTGCTCCTGTTTTCATTCAAATAATCTGGATAGAGAAGTTTTGAGTACGATATCACGAGATAGTAATATTGGAGTTTTAATAAGTATTTATTGCCATCCAGAGTGGAGTCTTTTCATGGTCAAGAATGACTACAATGATGACTCATGCATTCATATTTGAAGACTTTAAAAATGCTAATCAGTTCACATTAAAATTTCTAATTTCAGATTTATACTTTTCCTCTCATGCATCAGTCAGGTTTCTATATGAGGCAGTGTTCAATCCAGAATCTAAATTGAAAAGTAGTAGCTAGCTAGCAACTAGCAACTAACTAATCTAACTAGCAAGTTTTACGAATACGTTATGCAGATGCTTGAAATTACATAGAGTAATAAAGTATGTGACCCTTGTATAACTCACGATCGGAATACAGTTGCTTGAAATTAGACGGAGCATAAATGAACTCTTGTTCAAGGTAATCACTGATCTCCCTACGTCAGTGGCTCAAGGGCACACGCAAAGGTGATCTCAATTGAGATATCTGGAAGAGAACATAGGGTACTGAAGACCTAATCTAGGAACTTGAGATACTGCATGAGCTCACGTACGCACTATCGAGGCACCATAACCGAGGCTTGTGAATCGGTGGCAAATGATGACATTAAAGCATGTTCGACTGATTCTCCTTGAACGCCTTGTCTACTAGGATAGGTGTCCACGTAGTGTTGGTCCTCTGGTATGCTCAACAAGTTTGGTGTCTGGATTTTTAACTCGTTGACGATGTCCACAGCTACACTTGCATTTGAGTTCTTCATGAGAACGTTCACCAGTTGAGACATCGTTGCGCGTTTCTTGGGATGTGTTTGCAGACAAGATAGAGCCATGTCCACCACGAGCATGACTTCTTCTTCGTCGTAATTGCCCTCCAGTCTTTTATCGACCAAGTTCAAAACCTTGCCTTCCGTGTACAACGTTATAGCCTGCGCAATTCATGAGGGTGTGAGAGGCCGAAGAGGAATATAGCAGTGAAGAGATTCGCGCATGTATTCTGATGAGTGAAACTGGCAGGAGTTACAGAGAAAGGAGGCAGATGAGTATCTCCTAAAAGCCTGAAGCTTTATGAGCTGGATTTCGAATGTTCGTGCTATAATGATGCAGTGAAATTTAGGAATCACCCACCCAGGAGCGTAGAATACTTTGTTCCTGTGGCAACTTCAGATCGATGCACGGTCTTCCAGCAACGATATCCAGCAAGACAACACCAAAGCTATACACATCCAGTTTCTCGGAAACGACGCCTTCTAGTGCATACTCTGGTGAAAAGTAGCCCCTGTAGTTGCATGGAAAGGAATTCAAATTGTTAGTACCTTGATCTAAGGGCATACCACATTCAAGTTTCAACTGCGAGTCTCACGAATTGAGTGCAACTGTCGTGCATTTGATACACATGAACTATTTCGACCTGTAGAAGTACCTCGTTCCTCCAATGTTCATGGTGAATAGAGTGTGATTTGAATCATTAGCGGGCCGGACGAGTCCAAAGTCGGCAATCTTTGCGTCGTAATTCTTGTCCAGAAGAATGTTTTCCGGCTTTATGTCTCTGAGAGTTCAGAGGCAGGTGACGGTGAATAAAGCGGAGAAATCACACACCTCAAAATCAGCCCTAAACGAAGCACAAGCATGTATGCATCAAATCTCAGGGCTAATATCAGCCTTAAAAAGCACGCCTCTCGCCATCGAATGTTCACTAATAGCAACAGAAGACGGTCGGATATAAACTTTGCAAGAATCACCTTTCTGAGATTGAGACAAAATGGGTAGACAGGCGAGTTGAAGGTGAGAAGCGCAGAAACAATCAATATCTTGAAACTTGCTCTCCTGCCTTCCAGTTTACTCTGTCTTCCAAAGACGAGAAGTCTACGCACTATCAGCACCAGAAATTTCCTATCGAAATCAACGATATTTTCTTTGTGCCCAGTGGGTCGACCCGGAAACTGGACAATCCAATACAGTGAAAAGGATTACCAATACAGCTAGTCTACTTCGACAGAATGTCTGCACTTATCATCTGGACCACGTGTTCTGCTGTGGCCAGTTGCCGAGAGCGTTCCAGTCGTCAAATACAGGCTTTGCGTATAATCTCCTCTACTGGCAAACTCAGAAAGACTTCAATTCAGCACGACTCAATTACTTCGGATTGCAGGCGGGGAGCAAGAGCTTCCCGCCTTCCGCACGAAGCATCGCATACGTTCATAAAAAAATATTCCATACTGTCAAGATTGTCATAATAACCTCTGCATCCGCCGTTTATCTTCCAACGAGTGATCGTCGCCTAAGTATACAAGTACTATAATCAAATCGTATGTACGAGCATCAATGAATTGTACTCTCAACGGTTTTCAAACCACAATCCGCGTGGGTCACACATTCTCGTTGTGATTGTTTTTCAATAACTTTGCACATAGAAATTTCAGTATAATATTGTAAGTGCCGGAGTTGATATTTCTGATTAGTCTACTGAGGCTACGATTCTTGTACGGATTTGTGAGATCTTCCTGAATCAATATTGTAGGTATGCTCTGTCTTGATCAGTTGGATCACGACATGGGGATCGAGCCGAAGACATGAGTAGTACTATAATGTGAGTAGATGTCAGCAGCACCTTCAGCGAGTACTGCGTACGTGGGATTTGTGACACCGCGTAGGCATGGCGTGGTATTTGACGAAGGCCGTCTATCTGTTGTTTTTTTGACGTGGTACCTGATTGCGGTAGAGGAGGCACCGTGCGGTGCGGTCTTGGCACCATTCTGTCAGCACCACCTTCTGCAAAACTGCGTACGTGGGAAATCTTGACCAGGCGTTGACCTAGTGTGATTTTGGACAAAGGTCGTTCCTATGTGGGCTACATCTCGGCTACGTTGATATTGATATTGACTTTAGAAGACCCCACTCTGGCCAATTGGTCTCTGAACGTAACCCGTTTAATCAGACCAGTGCCAAGTATTATTTGCGAACGGGATTGGAAGACCCATCAAGTCGTACACGCGGGACGTGATCAGACCACCTTTGACTTCGCGAGGTGATTCTTCGAGCTTTCAGGACTGTCCCTTGGGTGGAGATTACAATACGCCATGTTCCCCCTGTGTTTCTGCATGGAAGAATGCAGAGTCTGCATTCTTCCATGCATTGCAGAGCCCGACAGCTGTCAAGAAAGTTTCGATCCTTCGGCCTGAAGTCTTGGAACCCATGACTGGAACGACATCCACAGTCCTGAAGAAACTTTTCAATGCGTTTTGATCGGTTGCAGTCAAAGGGAGAGAGTCTGTCTGGTACAGTAGACGATCTCGAGGGCTGCACTGTGGTGTACGGGTCCACCCGCCAACTGTGCTGAGGCACAGTTGGCTCTTGGACGGGTTTAGCTGCACAAACTTATACATAGCCCCTATATAGGGCTTTCATAGACCCAGGCAGGTGTCATCATGCAGTGAGCCGTGATGGGAGTTGTTCTTTTCGCTGCGACTCTCCTCTTTTGGATGAAAGATGGAAGAATGTGCGGGCAGGTTTTTTATTGGCATTCAGTTTTCGGTGGAGCATCAAAGTGACTTAAGTAGATCGCTCTGCTTTCCGGCGGACGGATCTAGCGATGGACTATAAGAATATATGGGCGACCATCCGCACTCAACTATGAGGGAATCCCTATTCTCACAACCTGGTCGACGTCATATTGACTACCATAGTTCTTCACAGCAGAACTGTTCAACCGATGCTTGAAACTGTGTCGACCACCTTGAAAATGTTTCTCTCCGTGCTTTTCCCTTCTTCCCCTGCTACCTGAGCACATGAATCCACCGGAGAATGGACCGAATAGGCAAGTCACAATTCGCCAGTTAGTCTTTCTGAATCAAGACCTGAATCGACGTATCACTTTGAAGAGGGCAAGTCGGCACATTGATAAAGTCGGTCTGGATGATCCAACAGCGATGGTTGACTATGCTAGAAAAATGTCGTTTCAAACACGAGTCAGGGATAGGAGTAACATTCAAATTTTTTCTTGACTCGGTGGTTCAAAGTGCGCTGGTGGTAGTTGGGGAACTCCGAGGAGAGATCTTCTTGCTGAGCAGGTGATATCTAGTATATTGGATCACCCTGTTGTGGAGTTCATGATCTTCCAGTTTTGTGTTCAGTCCTCTACTTTCTAAATGCTGAAACCTTCAGCCTGTTTCTATCAAAGGGAAAGCACTCCTGAAATGTCCAGAAACGCTGACATTGTCACTCAGAAACTTTTGATCTTCGATGTCTCCGGATGAATGAGAAGGGTTCTGTCTGGTATGTTAACCTTCTAGGACTAACTTCGAGAGCCATAATTCTCAAGGTTTGTTATGGTGCTTCGAATTACATGGCCCAAGAACTGAAGTGCACCTTTGACTTGAGGTTCTCTGTTGGAATATAAATGCTCCTCTTGACAGCTTCCAGAGTTATTTGGATGTATCTTGAATAGCCAGAGATCAGATAAACATATAATAGCCAGAGAGTTGAGATGTGGAGCTCCTTAAGTTTGGTTCATATTGCTGCGCAATACAAATTGTAAGCCTGTCCTCATTATGATCTAAACTTTGAGTTACAGATAGGTCAAGAATTATTGGTCGAGACAAGCCAGCACGATTTACATTCTCTCATTCTCTAGACTAAATTCTCTTTTCTTCCGTATTTTTTCAAAACTTTATTTATCGAGGATGATAAGTACACTCTCATCTCTGAGTTGTTGAATGTATCCACGGACCTCATCGGGGAGCAGCTATCAAAGTCAGCAAACCGGAATTTAGAGAAGAACTAGAGACATATTTGTCCTAAGTTCAGGTGAATTATCTAAAACTCAAATGACACATGAAAAAATTCTGATATATAATAGGCAGACGTATTCTGCAGAGCTACTCTGATGGAACTTCTGCCAGCTTTTGACTACATCGTCTAATAACTGGCAACTTCTGTCAGATGAGACAAAACCTGAAATCGAGGCAAATTTTGCACATATCTCGTGCAAAATCTACTTATAGAAATGGTCAGCTGCATCATCAGAGAACAAAGAGATGCAAAGGATGGAGGGAGGGGAGCAGACACTTATGGCGTTGAGAGCCTGTGAGAATTCAAGTTCAGCACAAACAAAAATTCCAAAAGTCTCTTAAACACATGCAGTCCATGTAACATAAATTAAGCATAAGTGCACCTGAATTCTACAATTAGGAACTATTGTCACAACGACTTTGTCCACTTCAGAATTCAGGTCAAGTCACTCAATGTAGCTTTCAACCAAAAGCCAGTCTCAAGTTTAATGGTGCTGTACTTGAACTGCCAACTAAAACCAGAAATCACATTAGCAAGACTTCAGCATATAACTTGGATACTTTGCCCCAGGGCCAAAAAGCTGAAATGTACATGTGCAAACCAGCTACCACTTCTTTTGAGCCACATTGGAGCCTATCTAGGTAGAGTGGAAAAAAAAACAGGTCTGAAAATTGCCATTTAAGACTTTTGTAATTGAAACTAACCAGTATCGAAGTCCACGTACGACTTTCAATTCATCGCCATATGTTAGCACGTAGTGTTCTCTCACCAGGTGGCTTTCTCTTGGCGCTTACATCCATGTTACCATCTGACGAACGAGTTCTCCTATCTGTAATAACAACAACCCAATCGCAGAAATTATCATTTTGATACAACATATTTCAGTTAAAGTTAAAGCTCAAAGAAAATGCTTGGAAATCATTTTACTTGCACGTTTCCCGCTGTGATCACGTTCTGGTCCTTTGCTAAGATCCTTAACAAGAGTAATCGCTGTTGCAAACATTTTAACTTTATTCCACCACTTGTTGGCAGCAACAGCCCATTTTACCGACCCTTTGTTTTCAAGTGTGCTGACACGGATCTTATATGAGGCGTCTGTCGTATTAAGTTCGTCTGCCGTATACTTAGCTCGCCATTCCAAGAGAAGATTTCGTTTTTTTGCATCCATCCTCTTGACTTCAACCTTCGCTCCTCACTTTTCAACTTCCTGTGATATATCTACTTACATAAAAAATGGCTGTATGGGCTCTACGGAATCATACATCTCTTATTCATCAAGAGCTGACTTTGAAATCTCACCCTGAAAAAATAACAAGCACAATACTCTTAGATCATATCCAAACTGCAATATCTGTAATTGTAACATAAACTTTACAAATTGGAAAATCTTTACGTCAAGAGTAAGAATGTCTGACCTTTGTCCGAGCTATCTCTTCATCTTCGATGACACCTAGGTCTGCCATGCGTTTCATTCGACCTCTCAGATGGGTTTCTCCAAGATCAAGTTTAGCTTTCCTGCCCGTTGGACTATAAAGATAATCCAAGAATTTCAAGATTATTTGTTCATTATATTCCAAAGATGTATTCCAGTTGGATTGTTCAATCTATGTGTACTTACAACAGAATACTATGCATTCTTTTGGCTCATCTTTCAAATTGCTGCAACTGTCATCTGCACTCAAGATTGCCACGAGATCTTCCATGGCTTCAACTTCGTCAATGTCAATCTCCGACTTCTTCATACCTCGCCGTTGACTACTCCTTCTGTTTTTGGCCTGCTCTCCCTTCACCCACTCTTGAATAGAATCTACGAACTGTGCCTTTCTCTTATAGGGATCAAGTAGTTCGTCAAGATGATCAAAGACAAAATTTGTAAACTCTAGAATTCTCAACATTTTCCAGCCTGGAAGTAAATTCTTGCATACGAGTCTCATAGCCCTCAAAATCACCGGAGGTGTCCTCCAATTCTCCTATATCCTCTCCTGTCATTAGAGAATATATCTTTTGGTCGAAATAACCCTTAATAATTTGGACACACAACTCAAACTGTCATTTCTGCAAAATATATACGGTTATTGCAATCTGAACATAATAAATCAAAAATTTTGTGAAAGTCTACATGAATTTAATTTGATATAAACAATGCAAATAGAAAAAAAAACTTGCCACTGAAGAATTGCATACCTCGCTTCGAAAGAAGTCCAACTTATCTTGCTTGTGCTTGATCCAACGCTGACAAAAATTTCCAAAATGCTTGTCACAAGAGTCAATCAACTCTTTTTTGTCAGTCTTACTAGAAACTCCAGTCGTCTTTGGTTCAGGTGGAAGCTTCTGGGTAATTTGGAGATGACAGTCTACATGGTCTTTCCTCCAATGCTTTTTGATATAATTCTTCTGGCAAAATGTTCCTGGGAAAGGACAACCTTGCAGTAGGCATTTCCAGTTATGCCTACCGCCCTTGGTGACGTGTGGCACCTTCGCATATTGCCTATCCAAAATCGCCTCTTCCATTTCGCCCCTATTCGCCTTCCATTTCGCCATGACCGCTCACTACACCGCTGGCTCGCAACAAGAACTCGAGGTTTCAGGGTTTTAAGCCCAATACCAACTGGAGCATTTGGCACGCTCTCTGCTGGTCAAGAGTCTTCTGTTCAGGTTCTGAGAGTTGCAATAACAGTAGAAACTGATAAGACTACCTTAAAGATTCTACTGAGTGAATCGAGAACTAAGAAGCGAAAGAAATGTTCAAGAAATTATCATAATCTTGGTTTTGGCATACACTTCACAAGCAACTCCCTGAAGAACTCAACAAAGACATGGATTCAACACATACTCCGAGTACGTGATCAACAGAAACTTGAGGAATCTTCAAATGATGCTCTATGTAAACGGCAGCAGAACATTAAACTTCTGCAAAATGAAAACGTACCTTTCGGCTTGAGAAAGTAAATGAAAGTATGATCGCCATCACCAAGTGACGGTAATATTACAGATACATCAAAAGTAGCAACTATAGCATGGTTCTTTCTTCCATGTATGTCTCCCAATATTTTTGTAATCAAAAACACATCCCAACTCCAAATTGCTTCTAGGTTTCAGATGTACACTAATTATGCAACAATTGATTAAGATAGTTTCCGGATGTATGACCAGTAATGCTTGATACGTCCATTGACTGTCCTCATTTTACTATAGCTTGCTACCATTCCCCTTCACCCTCACTACACTACAATCAAACTATAGGTAGCACTCCCCAATCTATTATTAGACCAACTTGATTGTAGGGAATCAGCCCTGGATTACCTGGCGATACCTTAGCATTGGCCTCAATTATGGCATTACTTACCGTGCGTGAGGGAAAAGATGAAGTTGAATCTTTAAAGAAACACAAAAAATAACTCTTCAATGCGGTACCTTACATCTTCCGTAGACATCTGAAATTGACTGTAAAGGATAGGTCAAATTACTCCAAATGGGTTTAGCCTAATCCCCACCTAAGTAGATGGTAAAAAGTTGTGGTATGAGTGTTGAATCTTCCAAATTAACACCAGTCGTCTTTCGTTTAAGAAGCTCATCGCCTCTCTTTGAGATTTTCTCATTGCTGAATAAACCAAGACAACACAAAGATATCTTAGAGGCTTTTACCTCTTCTAATATGGCTTTCACCACTCTTCTAGCATCTTGTTCATAATAGCTAACAAAGTCTTTGTCGACTCCAACCTCTTCTTTTGTTGCAATATCCCGCAAGACGTGTGCACAGACACTATGAAACGTTCCTATCTAGAAGACATGATAAATTTGGATTGTCAAGATGGTGCACAATGTACGTAACTCTAGGCCTGATGTGAGTATGCAGAGTTGAATTTCTCGCATTTCATACCAATCAACAATTATTCCGAGAATGCTTTCATTGATCCACCTCTTAAGAATACGAGCTGCTTCATCCAACAAAGTCAATTTGGTTGCTTACATTAAGTTTAGCAGATATCTCTTCACCAAGCAGCTTCCTCAGTCTTTGCCGAAGTTCATTTGCTGCTTTATTCGTGAATGTTATGCACTGTTCACAAGTTAGTCAACAATGAAATGTTGTATTTAGTTAGCATCCTCCTTCGTCTCAAGGCTAATTTAGCGATTGGAACGATGATTTTTCAGAAATTTATCAGCATGTTCGATGGGTTACTCCTCGCTTTTTTATAAGGTGGGCTATGCGGCAGGTAAGTACAAGTGTTTTGCCAGAACTCGGGCCTGCTAATACCCTCACACAATTTGCTTTGGTTTTGACGGCTGCTGCTTGCTCTTCGTTCAAACCAATTGCGGAAACAATTTGTCTACAGTATCCTGCAGGCACTAGGGTAGTGGTTCTATCTGGAAATATTTGAGAAGGAAGACGCAGGTCCACAAACGAGGAAAGGCTGGACGTTTCAACTCGTCTACATTGCGAACGCAGAAGAAATGAGGTTGTCTTCAAGGCGACGAAGAGGAAGAGCTGACAGGTGACCAAACCTTATAATCTGCAACTTTTGCCTTGCAGGCGTTCGACAGGCTAATTGTCAGGCTATAGAACTGTAAGACCAGATATTGCATGTGTGAAATAAAACTAGAATTGGCCAAGGGATTAATCATGGTTAGGATAGTTATGACTAAATCTAGCTAGTTATGACTAAGTCTAGCTAGTTTAGCTATAATGTCTATACTTGGCGGAATAACTAGAGAAGTTCTAGAAGATTTGAGTGAGCACTTCTATTTTGTCTTGTACAAAAGTCTAGATTCAAAGAGAAAAGACTTTTGAACTTCATGTTTAGTTTTGATTGGTTTGACTAAAGTAAGGTGTATTCCATTGGTTAGACTAAGTCTTATGTTGACTTAGTGGAAAGTGGAAGTTCTAGAAGTTGGAAAGGCACAAATGGCATGTCGCCACCTCAATCTAGGGATTAGTAAACATCTAGAAGGTTTAGGGGGCCAATGGCATGTTGCCACATATTGATAACTAGTCAACCTTACTATGGTTTATCTTCGTAAAAGTAAGTTAGATAGAAATTACCATTTGTTACTATGGTAAATTCTCAAGTAGTATATATAGAGAGGTAGGGAAGAGCCTCTCAAGCAAGTTTGGAGAGTTCATATGTAGAGACTTGTTTCATATATGAAAGAGTGACGAATTTTCAGTACCTTGGAGTGTCGATGAGTGTATGACTTGGAGTGATACCTTGAGAGATTGTGTGAGAGGGTGTTTAGGTTATGAGTATGATGCGGAATCCTAGTCTTCTAGAATCATGATGAGCTACCGAAAAGCCATCTGAGGTAAACCTGAGTGAGAGTCAGCCCGAAGGTTGCATTTTTGGTTCCGTTGCCGGGACCTCAATCTAGAAGACGGAATGTTTAGGATTCGATTTCTAGCTAGAGAGAAAGTATTCATGAGGGATCACTTGGTGTTAACATTGGGGAATGAAAGAGCGGAGAGTGTGCTTGAGAGCGAAAATCCCTTTGTTTATCCAATAGTCTCATATGATAGCCTAGAAGTGATTTTGTACGTTTTGTACACGTAAATAGGTCTTTTTGAGAGAAAAGTGATCTTAGACACCGAAAAAAATACTTTTGAAGGTATTTTTCAAAGTTTTTTTTATTGATTTTAGATTGGAAGATAGAAAACATTTACGTTTTTGTTTTAGGTCCAGATCATCTGTTAACAGAAAGATATGAGAGTTAGAAGTTGAGTGGGTTCTCACGGGTACCAAAAGTTTGCTCTCTGGAAAGTTTTTACAGAGTAAATTTCTTTTTGTGTATTTCAAGTTAGGCTTTAAAACTTTGTACGCTTGTGTATTTGAAGATTACCTACGTGTGAGTCAAAAGTTTACTGAGAGATCACGTCTAGAAACGAAGTTATGATGATTTGAAGTTCAGGGGGTACAAAATCAGGATAAGATAGCAAAAGTTTTGGGTTTCTTTATTTGAAGTTTTGGCCTAGTAGATAACGTTTCTGGGAGAGACCTTTTCAGTGGTTTCCACCTTATGGAAAAATGAGTGGTCAAGGGGGCTGGAAGATTAGGTTATCCAAAGTACCTCAAGGTTTGGATGTTATAGTGTCTCTAGACTCCAATACAAGAGAATTCAAGGTGGAGTTTGAAGAAAGAGTAGTTAGTCAATCCTCAAGAGTGAAACGTGAGACTTGCTTTTATTGTTGAGAGGAGGGACATAAGGTTGTCAATTGTTCACTGCGGAACAAGGATAGAAGATTGAGGAGCAAGAGAACCTTGGAAGATTTGAAACTTCACTTGGGACCATCATCGCCACATGAATTCCAAAGTGCAACCTTTTGTGACAATTGCGGAGTGATTGGACTACCGGCGGGACACGAATGCAGCGGAGTGAAGGCGCTTCTAGAATCACTTGTGGAAGGGTTTGACGGCAAGCTAAGTGTTGAAACGGAGAAAGTGACATAAGCGGGTTCAAGCTCGGACTGAAGATGGAGATCATCATTCGGATGATGGAGAAGATGATGATGAGGGTAAGACTCATTATATGCCTAGGGGAGGAGAGAGCTTTGGCTATCTTGGAGCAACCAATTCCTTTTGTGTTTCCTTTGATGAATTACTCAAGGATGGAGTTAGTGTTGTTTGTATTGTATTAGTGAGACCCATATAAATTTCCACTAGAAAAAAAATAAAATATTAGTTGGAAATGGGAAAGCTTCCGGTGTTTTATGGGAGGGAAAATGAGGATGTAGAAGCCTTTGTTAGGGACTTCAAGAGGGCTTGCATAGGAAACAATAAAAGGAAGAAGGTTGAATGGGCTATGCTTTTGTCGGATTTCTTGTAGGATTTTGCTCTCAAATGGTACCAGGAGTACAAGAGAGAACATGTGGAGGAGGACACTTGGGAGACGTTGACGGAGAGCCTCATCGAAAACTTTCTTCCCAATGAAAGTTATGAAAAGCTGATGTGTGAGGTCACCTTCTTGAAACAAGGAGAGAACGAGAGGGTGAGGACCTATGTGGAGAGAACTGAGAAGTTAGAGTCAAGGTTCCACGTGGTGTTGAGGAAGGGTGGAGACGAAGTGGATGCTACAATGGTGAGGATACGAGCAATGCTCATGAAGAACTTCGTCGGAGGTTTGAGACCCGAGATTCGAAGTAAGGTGAGATATGAGAAGCCTTCTTCTAAAGCTGAAGCCATTCTAATTGCTATTAGAATGGAGGAAAGCTTAAAAGATGATGATTCTAGCTTGGTGGCTAGAGAAGTAACTCCACCGATTGTAGGAAGATCCATGGGTTCAAATCTTGCTAGTTCATCCACAATGGTGAATCCTAATGTAGATTTGCAAAATGAGTTGAAATCTATTACGGAAACTCTAGCAGAACTCAAGATCAATGTAGTACAGTTGTGGGAGAAGAGGAATCAGAATGTAGGAGTAAGTTCTAGAGGGTATGGAAATTATCCTCCAAGAGAAAATCCACCTCCAAGAAACTTTGAAGTTTCTTGTTTTACTTGTGGCGGTCCTCATTTTCAGCGAAATTGTCCTAACCCTCGACAACATGATGGAGTTCGGCACAACAACAATGCACCGGCCACACAACAAGCCAAGAATAAGGGAGTAGCATCCATTGATGTATTTCCTCATCAATGAACCTTTGAGAAAGGAGAGAGCTCACAGTCGAAGGTGGATATCCTTGCACATGAGAAGAAACGTGCTCGATTTGCAGATGAGTCAATTTCCATGGAGGACATGCCAAGTCGGAGTACACGATCAAGTGGAGTTAGTCAACCAAGATTACCAAGAAAGAATTTGGACATGAATGACTTTTCCATTTCATCTTCTCAAGCTAAGTATGATGTGGTGGAAGATGTAGGAAGTTAGAAGGCCAATATCACAGTTGGCCAACTCATTGCTTTAAATCCAGCCATACGGAAGGAGTTGAGAGGAGGCCTTAGCTCCACAAGGATCAAGAAGCGAAGATCCAAGGGAAAGGCTCACATGACTAATGTGGGAGTTGGTGTGGTGGATGCTGCTGCCTCGGAGGTATGTACACATGCCTCAAAGATCGAAGTGAGGATCGATGGGCATGATGTTTTAGACGTGCTAGTAGATGGTGGTTCTGCTGTGAATGCAATGTCTGAAAGATTGTTGATGAAGTTGGGGATGCGACTTTCCAGACCTTCAAGTATAATTGTTGGTATGGCCAACAAACAGAAGGTAAAACCACTTGGTGTGGTTGACAAAGTTGTGGTAAGTGTGAGAGGTGTGCAAACCTTACTTTCCTTTCAAGTACTCAAGGAAGCTAGTTATGATTTGCTGTTGGGACGTCCTTGGTTGAGGGCGGTGAGAACTACTGATCGATGGCACAAGGGCTATCTGAGGATAGGCCAAAAGAACCATCGGGTGAAGGTTCCTTTGACAGGAGGAGGAAGTTCTCTTACCGACTCAGATAGACCAACCGACGAATATTGGGAATCTGAGAGTGAGGAGAGTGGCAGTTTTTCAGAAGTTGACACCGACATGTCAACTTCTGATCAAGAAACATCGTCAGACGACTCTTCAGATGATGATGTACAAGTTCAAGTGGTTGCTGCCATGGAGTTGCTTCCTAGACCGAGGGTGAAGAAAGATCCGGACAAAGAGGAGATTGACAAGCTGAGGGAGGCTGGCTTCATGTGGTACCCCACTTTTGGCAATTTTGAGGAAATTAAAACATTTTTTGGAAAACTGTACCCTGGCAGCATTGTAAATAGCCTTCGGTACATCAAAACAGAGTGAATCCGGAAGATCGCGGGGATTCTCGAGGGATCTTGTAGAATCTGGGATTTGGGGTGCCGCAGTAAGGACAGGCACCACCCTCCCTGCGAGCTCTGCAGTTAGGATCTCTACGGCGCAAGGCGGAAAACCCGCCTTCGGAGGTTGCGTCCGCGGCTGTAGGGAAACCCCCGTAATTAGGTCAACCCTCGGGCGCCTTGACCAAGTTGGGGTCCCGTTGGAAAGAGCTCGACGCGCTGATTCTAACGAGCCCAAGAACGCTTGGAACGGATGAGGACTTAGGGAGTTATCGCTACGGGAAGAAACGGAGGCGGTTGCCTACGGCGGAAGGAGTTCGCCACCAGCGCGAATTCCGCCTACGCGAAAGGGGGAATCAAGTTTTGTCCTATGCGCGGACGAAGGCGTTCGCCTGTGCACAGGCGAAGTAGGGTTAGGGAAGGCGCGAAGTCCGCCTGCGCACAGGCGAACGCCTGTGCACAGGCACTTCGGCGTCGGCGGGAAATCCGCCTTGGGCCCTAGAAATGCGCCTTGTGAGGTAGAAAGTGTACGGCGCCTTCCGCGCCAGCGCAGCGCCGCGTACGTCGGAAGAGCCGCCAGAGTAATCCAATCGGTACGGACCATGCGGACGGCACGGGTGGATGCGCTCTTGGACGGACGGAGTTGCAGCGGCGGAAGCGCCGACGGAGAGACAAGGAACGGACAGACTGGACGGAGACGGCTGACCACGGTCAACGCCTTCCGCGCCAGCGCAGCGCCGCGGACGGAATTCGCCTGCGCACAGGCGAACGCCTGTGCACAGGAGGATGTTCAAGTTCCGCGCCGGCGGAAAATCCGCCGAGGCTCCTGCCTGCGCACAGGCAGGAGTTGAATTTTTGTCCGACATGCGGACACACGCGTCAAGGCAGCGGGAGATTGGCCGACGGGCGGTACGAACAAGTGTACCGCGCAAGGCGGAAAACTCGCCTTCGGCGCTACGCCCCCATGTCCGCAGGGCGACACGCTCGCGGAGTTCAAATCCGCCAATTCGAGCGTGAGAGTTTAATCGACGACGGCGGAGCGTGAAGCCGCGCGTGAGAGCGAAGACCGTTCCAGCGTACAGCCGGCGCGGCCATCAAGTGAGACGTTCTTCACGACCAAGAGCCGACCATGACCTTCGACCGGGCGGCGGAGAACGTCCCATTCTTGAATTCGCGATTCCAATCTCTTGTGCGCGCTGCGCGCATTCATCTGCTGGCTGCGGAACATTCTCGACGTCGTCGCTCAGGAGATTTCTTGTTGATTGAGGGAGAAGTGAGTGCGCGTGATTTGGAATTGAGGGCGATTAGAGTTTGCCGAGAGAGAAAGGAGCGCAGGCAGTGCGGAAGTAGAATGAGCGGGCGAGCGAACCCCAGGAACGCAATGACGAGACCGAGCAGATTGCGGATGGTGCCACTTCGCCTACCGCAGAACGGGCTGCGCGCTTTTGAGGAGCGCTTAATAGCAAGAAAGCTCGATTTCTTGCTATGGGGATGGAATTACATCTGCGCGAATATGGTGCGCGAGTGGCTAGAGCCACAGGGACCACCCTCGCGCGGATTGCGTCCGCATGTTGATCGGTGGACAGTCCAAGATTGGGCGCAGGCGTTGGGAAGATGTGCTGGCATGCCAGGGCATCTCCTTTTCGACAGTGAGAGCATCAAGGTGACCAAGCAAGAAGAGGCGCAATTTGTGGAGCTGTTCAAGACCGGGAGGTCTACCAAGAATGGGTACAGGACCCGTGATTACAAGGATCGATTTCGCCGGACTTTGTCCGCGGCGCTGATGCAGTTACTGCAGCCGCACCGTGCCTGCTACATCACATTGTGGCAAGTCTCTTTTGTGGAGTGCGTCATCGAGGGAACTCCAATTCACTGGGCGAGCATCCTGCACAGGGTGATGCGACAGCACGCGTTTGAGGAGAAGGGGGGAACTCTAAACCATCTTTCTCCTTTCCTCATCAACTTTTATCGACAGCGGAATTGTTTAACAGCGGCGGAGCTTGAACATTTTCCGCCATTGTCCATCGACCATCCCGGGAAGTATGTGCGGGAGAACGAGGTCGACACTGATGCAGAGGAGTCACCGACTTCTACCCCATCAAGACGGAGGGACGAAGGGAGACACACCCCTGCAGCGCGAGTGCCGCGGAAGCGGCGATGGAGGGAAGAGTCTGAAGAGGAGCAGCATCAAGAACCCTCTGCTCCCATTCGACCGCGGCCGCTGTGCGAGCCATACAGCCGGCCGAAGCAGAAGGCACGCAGACTGGTGTTACCAGCTGACAGTGCGGACACGGCGACAATTGCGACGGAGATAGGAAGTGCGTCGCCAGAGAGGCGAGAGGAAGCGCGGACGACCGCAGGAGCAACGGGCCACGCTGCAACCTCGTCGGGAGAGAGGCCGCCTACGGGCCAAGGGCCTCCGGAGTTACCACGTGCGATGCGGACAGATGTTCCGTTTGCGCACAGGCGAACCTCCGCGGACGGACGAGCCTCCGCGGACCGGCGAACACAAGTGGACGTGGATCTACGCTTACGCGTGGGAAGGAGCAGTCCGCCTGTGCACAGGCGCTCACCTGTGCACAGGACACCTCCACACGTGCCGCCTGTGCACAGGCAAGAATCACCCCCGTTCCAACGTAGGAAGGGGAAGGAGCCGGCGGAAGAACCGCCTACGAGACACCGGCCCTCGGGGCCAGACCCTCCGGCGCACCACGCGCCGCAATTTGCGCCTTCGGCGCCAGGGCCTTCGAGCCGAGGAGACACGAGCAGAGAGCGTGCGGAGGCCGCACCATCGGCGGGGAATCCGCCGATAGATGCGCCTTCGGCGGTAGGGCCTATAGGCCAAGGAACATCGGGCGTGCGGCCCCCGGCCATGTCGCCTTCGGCGATAGATGTCCGCGGCGCTACGCCTGCGGCGGACAAGGCGCCGGCAAATGCGCCTGCGCACGGGCCGGGCACAGCCCCCACGGACCGATCAAGGGAGCAGCAGACGGAGGAGCGGAGTGACTGTCCGCGGGATGAAATCTCGATGCGCGATGCGCAATCCAACCCCGCGCAGCCACCTTCCGCTCAATCGCCTTCGGCGACGGACGACGGCGACAGAGAGGATGCGGTAGACCATCAACAAGCGAGAGACGGGGATGCCGCACGGGTACATTCGCCTTCCGCCTTAGACATTTTGGCGACGAGCAGCGAGGCTGCAGCCGTGCCTTCGCAGGCAGCACACGTCGACGACGTGCAGCCCCACTCGGGGCAGTCGCCGACGCAATCAATGGCGACTGAAATTCTCCACTCGGATGATGACGACGGGGGCTCCACGGAAGAAATGTCAGGAGCAGAAGACACCGAGGAGGAGGAGGAGGAAATTGTTGGAGCGCCGGCGGCGGCGCTCTCTGAGCAGGTGATTCCGTTGCTGCGGTACTTGGATCGCAAGGTCGATAAATACGCCGACCCACTTCAGCCGGGATCTTACATCGAGTTAGTGCGCAGGCGGACTCGCACTAAAGTCCACACCAGCAAGCTATTAGCTAGAGTGGACCAGGAGTTGAGGGACTTGAAGGAGAAGCATGAGTGCTTGTGGGGTCAGTACAAGCTTAATCAAAAGTTCTACAAGCACACCGAGAAGATGAAGGATGAGAAACTGGGCGAGCTCACCAAGGAGCAGGTGAAGGTCAAAGAAGCACTCAACTCTGAGCAGGCCCAGAATCGGATTTTGTCAGAGGAGCTCGTGCGACAGACGCGGTTGTTGGAACAATGTCAGCTCGCACGGCAGGCGGATGAAGAATTAATCCGCAGTTTGCAGTCAGAGTGTGGCGAATTGAGAGCGCAACGTGCTGAAGCCGAATCGCAATTAGTGATAATTGAAGAGGATCGCAGGAAGGAGGCGGATCGCACGAAGGTGGAGACGGCGAGGCGAGTCGCCCACTGTCTCAAGGGCTACGCCCACTGGGAAGTGAAGGCGCAGGAGAAACTCACACTGCGTGAGTTTGAGCTGCGCGCAGCCGGGTTGTTGTCAGGCGACAGTAGGAGTCGGCGGAAGGTAGCAAAGAAGCTCGAAGCCTTTCTGTCGAAGGCACAGGATACCATGTCCGCCCTCGAAAGGGAGGTGTCCGCGGCGTTGCAGCGGTTGGGACTGCGCAGTCGAGCGGAAGAGTGGCAGGGTAGGGAGTTAGTGCGCGGCAGTCGGCCGCGCAGGAGGCGTAGTACAGGTTCCGCGGAGTGTAGTGTAGCGTGGTTCCGTGCAGGCGCGTAGCGTAGTGCAGTGTAGTGTTAGGTAGGACTTAGAAGGTATAAAATAGTTCCAGGCGTTTTGCCTGGGGTTCTTTCCCATCAGAAGTATAGATCAGGAACCCATTTCCTTTGCGTGTTTGTGTCCTTGAGTTCTGTCACCACGCACGAGTTACAACTTAGCGTTCCGCATTTTGTAGCTGAAGGCCTTCGGCCGAATGTTCAGAGCTAGTCCATTGGTTAGAGACTTGAGTAGTTCGGATCTGCACCTGCGGGTGACTGCCGATGCTCAGAGCCAGTGACTAGTTAGATACTTGAACAGTTTCGCCCCTACACCTTCGAGTGTTTCTTTCTGATTGTACTCCTTGGGATTTTTCCCCTGAATGCCAAAGTGAAGTTTTGCTACTTCGTGTAAGCCTTGGTTGTAAATTCAGGTTACGCTGCAGCAGGTGCCTTGAGGGTAACCCCTGTAGTATTTCTGGGAATGACAAGTGCCTGAGAATTCAAACTCTTCAATAGACTGTTGTTGTGTTACTGGAATGTTTCACAGTGAGTCCTTCAGTGCGGACCTGTGTTCTCTGCGCGTTTTGTGAGTTGAGAGTGTTGTTCACCGCGTAGGAGTGACTTCGATCCGAAGTAGGCAGTCCAAACCGGGTTTCCTACACTAGCAGCAAGCTAGTGGAAGTGTTGTAAAAGCCGGAGTTGGAAGTCACTGCCCGCAGCTTTGCCGAGTGTGCTCGCGAGAGCCTTTCCCCCTGAAATCTTGAAGTAGAGGTCCTAACGGATCTCTGGGTTGTGTTTCTGTAGTTTCAGGTGTGTGTGTGTGTGTGTGTTACGCTGCACTGTGCGACCTCCGAGTGCGCTCCGAGTGGACACTTGCAGTATTTCTGGGAGTGACAGTCGCCTGAGAATTCAAACTCCTCAATAGTCTGTTAAAACGTGACACTTTGTACCCTGTGTGTTCCTCTGTCCCTGTGGGTTCGACCTTTCTACCACTATATTGCAGTTTTAGCCTTTAGTGGGTTATTACACTTCATCTATGAGGTAGAAAATTCGCAATGGGTGTCTCCTATTGTGATAGTGAAGAAAAATAATGGTAAACTACGTGTATGTGTAGATTACAAGAAGTTGAATGCTGTCACAAAGAAGGACTACTATCCTTTACCTTTTATAGATGAGATTTCAGAGGAGGTAGCAGGCCATGAGTGGTATAGTTTTGGAGATGGTTATAGTGGCTATAACCAAATCCAAATTGCTTCAGAGGATCAATTGAAAACTACCTTTACCACACCATGGGGAACTTTTGCCTTTAGAGTAATGCCATTTGGTCTATGTAATGCTCCAGCCACTTTCCAAAGGTTCATGAATATGGTGTTTGAACCTTTCATTGGAAAGTTTGTGAGAGATTTCATAGATGACTTTTGTGTGTACGGGAAGAAGGAGGATCATTTTGATCATTTGATCAAAATACTCCAACGTTTGGAGGAAGCCAAAGCTTCACTCAATCCAGAAAAATGCATTTTTGGATGTGAGGAAGGCTTATTGTTGGGGCACATCATTTCCAAGAATGGTATAGCTGTGGATCCAGAGAAGGTGACGAGGATCATGGAGTTACCTTTTCCGGTGACGTTGACCAAGTTGAGACAATTCCTTGGTATGGTGGGGTACTATCGGAGGTTCATCTTGTCCTTCTCCAACAAAGCTCATGCCTTGACGAGTTACATGAAGAAGGGGACCGAATACCAGCTCATCTTCAATGATGAAGAGGCGAAGTTGGCGTTTGAGGCACTCAAGAAGGCGTTGGTGACGGCTCCAATTTTGGCGAAACCTGATTGAAGTAAACCTTTTCTTCTGTATACAGATGCATCAAATATTGCTGTAGGATGCACCTTGAGTCAATTTGATGATGAAAAGCATGATCATCCAATTGCCTATGCTAGTAGACAGATGGTACAAGCAGAGAAGAATTATTCAGTGATCGAAAGGGAGGCTTTAGTTGTCATCTTTTCACTTAAGAGGTTTCGACACTATCTTTTGGGTGGAAAATTCACTATAGTGACTGATCATAAGGCCTTGAAATATATTTTCAACAAGCCTAATGCTGAGGGGAGGATAGCTAGATGGAAACTACTACTAGCGGAATTTGATTATACCATTGAGGATCGACCGGGAAAGAAGCATGCTAATGCGGATTTGTTGTCAAGAGCTTATGATGAGGGAGGAGATCAATCTGTGGATGACACTTTCCCGGACGAAGATTTGTTGGTCATGAACACGGTGACATTGGTACCAGAGGAGTACAAGGAGATTTGGGAGTTCATTTTCAAAGGAGAATTTCCTCAAGGTATGCATTCAACAGAAAGGAATGCATTGGTAAAAAGATGTCAACCCTATATGATCATTGAGAAGGTGTTATTTCATCAAGGAGCTGACGGTCTGCTACGACGAGCTGTTGGAAGAGGCGAAGCATTGCAACTCATGAAGGAGTTTCACGAAGGTGCCGTGTGTGGAGGACATTTTGCGGGGAAGGTAACAGCCTTCAAGATCCTTGATGCTGGATATCATTGGAAGGGTATTTTCAAAGATTGTGTGGAATTTTGCAAGAGTTGTGATGTGTGTCAAGCTTTTGCTAAAAAGTCCATGAAAACCCCTCCTTTGATTTCAGTTCCAATGTTAGGTACTTTTGAAAAATGGGGGATAGATTTTGTAGGTCCTTTGAATCTTACTCCTCGGGGAAATAAGTTCATTGTGATAGCTACAGATTATCTTACCAAGTGGGTAGAGGCAAGGCCACTAAAATCTACTAATGAGAAGGAGGTTGGTAGGTTTTTGTATGAGAGAATCATAACCAGATTTGGTTGTCCTTTGGAGTTAGTGTCGGATAGAGGAGGAGAGTTTGTGGGAAGTATGATCCAAGCAATGTTAGATCATTTTTCCATCAAGTCTCGAGTGACCACTTCCTACAAACCCAATGCTAATGGGTTGGCGGAGCGGACCAACTACACTCTTTGTATGATGTTGGCCAAGGATGCAGACATGGACGGTAGCAAGCAAAACTGGGACAAGAGGTTGCATGCTATCTTGTGGGAGTATCGAACGACTTGGAAAACATCTACCGGATATTCACCTTTTCGGATGGTGTATGGAGTTGAGTCAAAGCTCCCAATAGAATTTGACTTGACTACTTTCATGACAATCCAGCAAAGGTTGAAGAAATCAAATGGAGCAGAAGCCATCAAGTCTCGCCAACAACAATTGATGGAGTTGGAGGAAGCTCGAGCACTAGCCATGGTACGAGTGGAGCTAGCTCAACAGTTGCAGAAGAAGTATCACGACAAACGAAGTGGAAATCAGAACTTGAAGCCATTCAAGGAAGGTGATTGGGTGATGCTCTTTGATGCAATTAGATACAAGAGAGCTAGGAAAAAGTTTCTTCCTAAGTATTTTGGACCTTTCATAGTTGAAAAGGTGTGGGGAAACTTTACTTATGATATCAAGGAGTTAGGAGGACGTCACTTCAATCGAGTCAACCACGACAAGTTGAAATTATTCCATCGAAGATCAGATTCTTTCACTCCGAGGGCGTAGTGAAATCTTGGTCCGGGGGTAAATGTAAGACCAGATATTGCAAGTGTGAAATAAAACTAGAATTGATCAAGGGATTAATCATGGTTAGGATAGTTATGACTAAATCTAGCTAGTTATGACTAAGTCTAGCTAGTTTAGCTATAATGTCTATACTTGGCGGAATAACTAGAGAAGTTCTAGAAGATTTGAGTGAGCACTTCTATTTTGTCTTGTACAAAAGTCTAGATTCAAAGAGAAAAGACTTTTGAACTTCATGTTTAGTTTTGATTGGTTTGACTAAAGTAAGGTGTATTCCATTGGTTAGACTAAGTCTTATGTTGACTTAGTGGAAAGTGGAAGTTCTAGAAGTTGGAAAGGCACAAATGGCATGTCGCCACCTCAATCTAGGGATTAGTAAACATCTAGAAGGTTTAGGGGGCCAATGGCATGTTGCCACATATTGATAACTAGTCAACCTTACTATGGTTTATCTTCGTAAAAGTAAGTTAGATAGAAATTACCATTTGTTACTATGGTAAATTCTCAAGTAGTATATATAGAGAGGTAGGGAAGAGCCTCTCAAGCAAGTTTGGAGAGTTCATATGTAGAGACTTGTTTCATATATGAAAGAGTGACGAATTTTCAGTACCTTGGAGTGTCGATGAGTGTATGACTTGGAGTGATACCTTGAGAGATTGTGTGAGAGGGTGTTTAGGTTATGAGTATGATGTGGAATCCTAGTCTTCTAGAATCATGATGAGCTACCGAAAAGCCATCTGAGGTAAACCTGAGTGAGAGTCAGCCCGGAGGTTGCAGAACATCGACGCTTGACAGGCTCGACAGGCTACTCGTTGCTCGACAAACTAATCCACATTTCTCCCATATAAAACCTAAAGAAAAGAGTCACGAATTCAAATTCATGGGTTTATATTAGCTTCATGGGTTTCATAGTCAAATCTAAGATTTCAGTCCTAGCATTACATATATGGTAGTTTTGAAATAATATCCTATTGTCACAATAGGATATTATTTCTATTGTCAAAATAGGATATTATATCCTATTTGTCAAAATAGATCATATTGGCAAAATATTAACAACCTTTCTAGCATCTGAAATATCATCAATTGTGATTCCATACCCACCTTTGTCTTTACAAAATATTTTACTTACTTTTTCCAGAATTGAAGCATATGAGATGAATATACACTATAGAGTCTAATAATGAACATTAAAGTTTTAAGATTGTAACAGATATTACCATGACAAGTATCAAATGAAATTATCTCCAACCTCAACATATTGGCAATACAACATGTGGGATTTTACTGTGTACGTGACTTTTTTTAAGAAAAAATTGGACATTTTGTATTTTTTGAAAGATGCAATGAATGAATGTCATCGCTACTTACGTGCAATGCTCTGAACCTCATCATGACAAGTGTACTCAAAAATTCTATGGTCCAGTCTAATAGACCGGTCAGTCATTGAATCTAGAGGTCAAGTGCATGTCAAAATATGGATAAGATTAATTCCTCAACTTCAAACAGGAGTTTTTTTCCCCATTATTTAAGTAAATCTATATGCAATGAACGAGTAAAGTTCTGAGGCTCAATATCCGAGCAAGATCACACATTCTAAGCTCAAGTCTTGCAAGATCTAACTGGTGCTGTAAGTTACTTCTTATCCCTGCACATTTCAGTGCCTCCAGCTCCTGGAATTCCAAAGACTTTTGACTAAAGAATATCAAGCTGTCACATCCAAGCTGATGGCGCGTCTTCTTGCAATCCAACAAGCTCCAACAAGAAAGACCTTACATAAAGATGTATCTTCCAGCACACTTTTAATATAACTTGAGTAGCACTCAGATACATTCATTAATATATCAAAAGTTGAATCTCAATAATATCAAAATACGCAGAATCAAGGTTCTTAATTTTGAAACGTCATTTCAGCAACATTGACTGTCATCACTGAACAAATCATTTGTGAATGTGAGTTCATGGTAAATTTTCAAACTGTAATGAGCGCATGGAAATTTGCAAAATGTGGAATTGGACAAAATAGTTTCATTTCACTATGAAATTGAAACAACATTCATTCATCACAAGCAAACAACTTAGGAAGAAAAAGTCAAGTCGATCGTCTCTTCTAGAATTCTAGCTTGTTCTTGTTTGCGTTTTTCTCTATTTGCACTTGCCTCAAGGAATTGCTTGATCAGACTTTGAGTTCTTTTGGCCTTCTGCCTGCCTTTTTGAAGTCTGAGCTGCAAAGCTACTTCTTCTACCTTTCCTAAAATTTGCGGTTGGGGCTCTAAATCTTTCTCCTGTTTCAAGTAATCTCTATGGCTTAGGACATTTAATGCCTGCTAATTTTTCAAGCCAACTCAATTTCCTAAATGATGAGCTGGGCTGATCTAGCATGGATGTACGCCACATGTTTGCAACAGGAAGTATTCTACCAGTACTCCATGCTTGGTGAGACTCCTTGATACGTCCAATGCAATGCCAGAAATCTAGCTCTCCCACTTTCAGCATACTAGGATTTTCATCAAAAAAGTCCTTCAGCCATACCAATTGAGTATAAAGAGCACGCTTGGTCTTTTCTTCCTCCTCCAAATCTGTTGGCTTTGATGCTTTCTTTACAGGGCTGTCCGTATCTGATAACACAGTACGGTTAGGTAGCTTCACCACTCAAACTGTCATTTCTGCAAAATATCTACGGTTATTGCACATTAAAATGACAGTTTGAAGTACCTTCTGTAAGGTTGAAGGTGTCATGGCGATCATCTATGACTTCAATATCTGCAAGTTCTCTTCAAAGGATTGGATCCTTACTTAAATCATATATCTGCGATGAAGTACCTTTATCAAAGAGCTCTTTGATTCCACCTCGTATTCCATCAAAGCGTATGCCCAAACAAATGCGGATGTTGGTCTCGGAATATACTTTCCTTCATAGAATAAGAATCTAGACACACATGAATCAAGCAGTGTTTATAAAAAATACAGATACAACCAATATATGCAATCAAAGACAGAATTACAAGCTAAGGTGTACCTGATGTTTGCAAAAGTTGCCTTGGAGTGACCAGAAGCACTTGCATGCATACTTTTCTCGTCTCCAATTTACAAGATACCTTCTATTTGGCTTTGATGTACAACCCACTAATGCAGGGCCTGCATAGCCATGAGGCCAAGTAATAGGGACAGTTAGCATAGATCTTGTCTTCATGATCCCAGCAATCACACGTTGATCTTTCTTCTTATTTGGAATAAAGCCAAGTAGCTTCTTGTGATCTTTGTACCAAATTCTCATTACAAAATCCCCTAGCAGACCATCAACTGTATGATCCAAACGTTGCTCATGTGCATTCCTGCGTCAGCCATAAAGGAAATCCTTCATGTGTCCATGCATTGATTCCATAGCGTTGTTGGTATCTTGATTGTTACGACATGTCTTCCTCCGTTCATCACGAAGTCACTAGCCTGAATTCCAAAATAATAAGTTAGATGTACTTGTGAAAGACCATTAAGCAAAAAACAACTTCCAAAATGTAATAACTTCATATATAATGCACATGTTACAAACTTACACTTACCCATACAAGGTTCCCATTCTGTTTGGAAGTACTTCACAAATTGTGGCTAAGATAGTTAAAATTTTTTGTAAAATAATAGAAGCTTCATCACAGCAGATCTTTTCACATCAAATTCTTCTCCATCAGCAGTCAATGTGCTTCCAAAGCACAGGTCTTCTAAAGCAGCATTCATAATAGCTCTCTTTTCATGATCACTCACAACCTCAATCAATTTCTTTGTCCATGCTTTTTGAACATGATATATGCAAAAACAAATACAGGGATATGTGAAAAAATAATGTCTAGGGCAAGTCTCTCATTGTCAGCACAATCCGTCATGAAGAACGAGGGCATCCATCCAGGGATATAATTTTGGGCCATCTTTTTCACTGCAGATAATAAAGCCACCAGATCTTCTATTTCTTCTCTTTTGAGGAATCCAAAAACAGTAGGATGTCCGTGTTCATATTCGTCAAACACCATCAGGGTGTATAGTGAATACTGCATTGCAAAAATTGAAATAAACGTATCAGTTTGCTACTAGCAGTTGTCTACAAAGTATTCATCTTCATTGATACTTAGCTAAACCTGATACAAATGAATGATTCGCTATTTTTATGTCTTGATAAGCTAGACGTGATCAACGTATATAAAACAACATATACATCACACATTGAGAAGTTCAATAATGTCTTACAAGAGTGGTTAAAGCTCCAAACCGTCATTTTTTCAAGTATCTTGCAGATATTGCAAATAGTAAGGTAGAATCTACATAATCATGGAAGCTTGATGATAAAAACATCAAAATGGACAAGTAGAATATTACCTTATACTTCTGCGTGCCATGCGTTCCATCTATAGCAACACAACCTCCATTTCCATGTTTTAGCAACCAATCTAGGAGCAAGGATCTTGTAACAGCAAGCCTCAATGGTTTAAATGGATCACTTTTTGGTGCCTGATACAAAACAACTTGAGATGAATTCGCTTTCATCCATAATTCTGTGCTAATTCTATCATTAGCATGCCTTCTCCAAGTTTCTTTGTCCAGTTCCAATTTTATATTATACACATTAGCGGATGTGATATAATGATCTCTAATAGGGATACCTTGCACATAGGCTAAGCTCTGATGATTTTCAAACAGTGCTTTTGCAGCACGTATGAGAATTTGTGGAGGAGTTAAACCTCTTCTTAACTCGCATTCAACCCACTCCCTGGCGAAAGAACGTAGAAAATATTAGACAACGTGCTTGCTTAGTGTCAAAGTTTTACAAACTGTAATAACAACAAACTTATTGTACATATTACAAATATGACGGGAGATTGACTGTGAACGATAAACAAATACATTGAAAATATCACAAAGATGCCGTTATCTGCATTCGGAGGATAAATTGTGCGCCATTTGAGATGGCAAGCCAACACTATCCGAACACGCTGTGCCATGACAAGCTACACCTGCAGCATTTATGTGTCTTCTATGCTTGTATATCAACTTCGTGATTCCTGGTGGAATGTGATCATTAGACAGTAGTTTAATGGCACTAAACCTGCACTGACAGCCCTTGTGATGCGAATCATGATCTAGTCTATCCCTGCTACTAGGACCAAATTTTGCCTTTGTTGATGGATCTTGAATAAAATTCGAGGAGAATGTACTCTTCTTGCCCCTTTCTGGAGTACCATACTTGCAATAATACATTGCATACGATTTCCAATTGTGCCTAGTACCTCCACTCTTGTATGAGCAACGTGTCACAAATTTTGTCTTCGCATCAGTATAACAAGATCCCTCTCCCGAAAAGCTCGAGGCTTGATGATTTTGTTTTGGGAGAGGGATCTTGTTATAGTGATGTGAAGACAAAATTTGTGACACGTTGCTTAATGAATCATTAGATTCATTAATCATTAGATTCATTTGATGTAGGCCGTCCCATTTGACCAATTCAATATTAACGAATTGAAAGGGTCATCATAAGGTGGGTCCTGCACAATCCATCCTGCCTCCATGCTATCACTACACCTTCAAAAAGCACCTGAAATGACAAGAAAAGTACAAGCACGAGCTCTGGCACGAGCTCCTCAAAGCACTGACACTGGCACCTAAAAGCGACGTCAAAACGACGAGCTAGAGAATATCGATGTGATTCTATTTTCAAAAACCCTAATATTTGCCGCTTAAAATTTTGTTGCCTCAATATGTTATCACCATTTGATTACAAATATTACAGTTTGAACATTAGGGATTCCATCTGAGCCATCCCTATTGTGGTTCAGTTTTAGTTTTTAGTTCCCGCAACGTTCCATGACACGACCGCGATCATTGTTACGGCGTAGATCATTGCAACGCACTAGATACAACGTTGCGGCCTCTACAGTGACGGCTATTCTTCTACATGGTTGTTGGAATTTCATCCGGTTGAGGGCCTCTACATGATTGCCGGAATGTAGGGTCCGCCTGTGATAACACACTTTTTGTTTTTTTGCAGAATTTAAACAATTTTAGAAAAGAAGTACCGAAGCAGTATCTGTAGTTAGGAAATGGTACGTTAAATAGAGTGGATTGAGGAGATCGTCACGAGGTCACGAAGAATCGCGAAGTTGGACGTACCAGCGCCAAACGCCTTTGGCGCCTTCGGCAATATCTCCTTTACTGAGGTGTCTCTACCCACGCGCGTCCAGCGTTAGGGAAGGTACGCTTCCGGCACATACACCTCCGGAGGAGATGTCGCTGAAGACGTCAGAAGCCGGCAAGGATCTCTGAAGGCTTCCGACCATGAGTGCGCCTTCGGCGAAGCGCCGTTGGCGCGGGAGGGAAACCTTCATAACGATCAGGATTCACCGTAGTTCAAGTTGGTTGAGGTCTCATAGGAAAGAGCTCGGGACGCTTGTTCTAACGAGCCCAAGAGCGCCGGAGATGGATCAGGGACGAAGAAGTTATGAGCGTCGGAAAACTCGCATCCGGACATGCGCTGTTCGCGCTAGGGTTCACCGTCGGAGAGGACTCCCGTACGCCTTCGGCGATGCGCCTTCGGCGGAACCACGCGCTCATGAGAGGAGATCAACTCAGAGACGGAAGCGCCTTGGACGGCTCCGCAACGGAAGAGAAGCGCCGGCCGGATGTACGCCTCCGACGTGGCGCGAACAGGCGGGTGCGCTGGCATGATTCGCGCCGGCGGGATATGCGCCGTCGGCAATATGCGGGGCAGAACGGACAAAACAAGTGGTACGAATACGCGCCGGCGTAATTCGCGCCGACTTGATGCGCGCCTCCAGCGAGGCGCCGACGGAGAAGGAATACGCTTGCGGCGATACGCCTCCGACGATGGCCAGTGTGGTAACCCACTTTTTGTTTTTTGTCGGAACTAAAACATTTTTGAATAGTAAGTACCGCGGCAGCAGCTGTAAATAGTAATCGGTACGCAAAACCAGAGGATCGAGCACAGTCAAGGGGTTTTGGGCTTAGGCCACAGTGGGACGCTTGGGACGGAACGGGCGGTTCATGCTGCAGGATCCGCTTCGAGCACCTTCGGCGGTTGATCACTCATAACTTTCTCAATGCGTAATGCCTTGAGATGATTCGGGTCTTGTTGGAAAGAACTCGCGACGCTCGTTCTAACGAGCCCAGTAACTTGTGAAACGGATGAGAGGTCACTGAGTTATGAGTGTCGGAAGTTACTGATGGGGGGCCTTCGGCGGTAGAGCGACTTTGGCGGTACGCCTTCGGCGGAAGAACCGCCGGAAGATGCGCCTTCGGCGGTAGACGCCTTCGGGTCAACGCCTTCGGCGATGCGGGAGAGTGCATTCGGCGGAAGAGTGAATCCCTCATAACTTTCTCAATTCGCAACGCCTCGACTTCGTTAGGGTCTCGTTGGAAAGAACTCGACGCGCTGATTCTAACGAGTCCAAGAACGCCACGAACGGAGGAGAATTCCGGGAGTTATGAAGGTCGCAAGATACTCAGCTTTCTGCCTGTGCACAGGCGAAGAAAGTTTTGTCCTATGCGCGGACGAAGGAACTTCGCCTGCGCACAGGCGCTTCGGCGTCGGCGGGAAATCCGCCTTGGGCCCTAGAAATGCGCCTTGTGAGGTAGAAAGTGTACGGCGCCTTCTACGCCAGCGCAGCGCCGCGGACGGCCAGGTCAGCGCCGCGGACGGCTAGTACAACGCCGCGGACGGACAGGTCAGCGCCGCGGACGGCCAGGTCATCGCCGCGGACGGACAGCTCAGCGCCGCGGACAGCCAGGTCATCGCCGCGGACGGACTGTGGATAGGCGAACGCCTTCGGCGGAAGAGTAAAACCAACATAACTTTCTCAATTCTTAGCGGTTTGAATTGATTCGGGTCTCGTTGGAAAGAACTCGACGAGCTGGTTCCAACGAGACCAAGATCTCTTGAAACGGATAAGGCGTCAATGAGTTATGAGCGTCGAAAGCGGCTGTCATGGTTAGGCGTGAGGCCTTCGGCGTTAACAGTTAGAGGGGCCTTCGGCCCAAGGCGGCCTGCGAGTAGGCGGCTTGCGTGTAGGACGCGTGGGACCCACAGTCCTCGGATTTTGGAGAAGGAATTTTGGCCTAGGTTCAGAGATCTTGCGGGGCCCATATCTTTGCGATGGACGGTCGGATGGATCTGAAATTTTGTGGGGCCGTTGATCTCGGCCGGCCACGCATGCCTGCAAATTTTCAGCCTCAGATCTTGGATGGTAAGGCGCTGGCGGCTCTGTACAGTAGGCTTAGGATTCAGATTTAGGGTTAGGGTTAGATTTAGGTTGTAAGTTAGAGGGGAAGACAGCCGCCGACTCCTCAGGTGTAGGATCTGTTGCGGCTCGCACCATGGTAGTGCAGTGTAGTGTTAGGTAGGACTTAGAAGGTATAAAATAGTTCCAGGCGTTTTGCCTGGAGTTCTTTCCCATCAGAAGTACAGATCAGGAACCCATTTCCTTTGCGTGTTTGTGTCCTTGAGTTCTGTCACCACGCACGAGGAGTTACAACTTAGCGTTCCGCATTTTGTAACTGAAGGCCTTCGGCCGAATGTTCAGAGCTAGTACATTGGTTAGAGACTTGAGTAGTTCGGAACTGCACCTGCGGGTGACTGCCGATGCTCAGAGCCAGTGACTAGTTAGATACTTGAACAGTTTCGCCCCTACACCTTCGAGTGTTTCTTTCTGATTGTACTCCCTTGGGATTTTTCCCCTGAATGCCAAAGTGAAGTTTTGCTACTTCGTGTAAGCCTTGGTTGTAAATTCAGGCTACGCTGCAGCAGGTGCCTTGAGGGTAACCCCTGTAGTATTTCTGGGAATGACAAGTGCCTGAGAATTCAAACTCTTCAATAGACTGTTGTTGTGTTACTGGAATGTTTCTCAGTGAGTCCTTCAGTGCGGACCTGTGTTCTCTGCGCGTTTTGTGAGTTGAGAGTGTTGTTCACCGCGTATGAGTGACTTCGATCCGAAGTAGGCAGTCCAAACCGGGTTTCCTACACTAGCAGCAAGCTAGTGGAAGTGTTGTAAAAGCCGGAGTTGGAAGTCACTACCCGCAGCTTCGCCGAGTGTGCTCGCGAGAGACTTTCCCCCTGAAATCCTGAAGTAGAGGTCCTAACGGATCTCTGGGTTGTGTTTCTGTAGTTTCAGGTGTGTGTGTGTGTGTTACGCTGCACTGTGCGACCTCCGAGTGCGCTCCGAGTGGACACTTGCAGTATTTCTGGGAGTGACAGTTGCCTGAGAATTCAAACTCCTCAATAGTCTGTTAAAACGTGACACTTTGTACCCTGTGTGTTCCTCTGTCCCTGTGGGTTCGACCTTTCTACCACTATATTGCAGTTTTAGCCTTTAGTGGGTTATTACAGCCAGGTGGGGAAAAAACAACATAGCCGACGCATACGCTCCACTGCGGCAAACTCGAGTCCGGTGACGATGGCGAACTCGAGTCCGGAAGACGATGGCGGCGGGAGAATTCAACGTTCACGCATGCGAATGCGCGCAGTGCGGAGTCGTGAATTCGAGCATGCGAGGGAGAACCGTTAGGCCGTATAGCCGGCTGCGTAATCAAGTTTGATTGTAACCAGTGAGAACGTTGGGCGATCTTGAATTCGGAGCAGAAAAGACTGCTCTCCAGTCTCATTCTCTCATTCTTGATAGTGAGTTTTCCAGCTTCATAGATTAAGCGCAAGGGCGGAGAGACTTGCAGTGAGAAGAGAGAGTGCGGAGACGAGTTGCGCGAGGATCTTGACGGACTTTGCAGAGAGTTTGCGAGCAGCGAACTTGAGCGCGCAAGAGAAGAGAGAGCGATTTCAGTCAATGTCTGAGCGGCCGACGCGCAGCGGCGATTGTGAGAGATCGAGCGGAAGGAAGAACGTCCGTGTGTGTGCAGGAAAAGCAAGAAAGATGTCGAAGGTCCCCCAGCTGCGAGTGTCCCCACTCAGAGTGCCGCAGATCGGTCTGCGCGCATTCCAAGATGTGTTTAACAAGGTTGAAGCTCGATTTCCTCCTGTGGGGATGGAACTGGACATGTCCGGAGATGGTGGGCGAGTATTTGCAGGAGAAACACAAGCCCTCGCGCAGATTCCGCCCACATCCCGAGAGGTGGGACATTAGTGACTGGGCGCAGGTGTTAGGAAGGTGTGCAGGCGAGGAAGGGTATCTCCTCTTCGAGGCCGAGAGCGTGAAGGTGTCCAAGGAGGAAGAAGTCTCCTACAATGATCTTTTCAAAGTTGCCAGGCATCCCAAGAACGGTTTCCGGACGCGGGATTACAAAGATCGATTGCGGAGAAATGTCGCGACTGCATTGCTTCAGATATTGCAGCCGACCAAGACCGCTTACATGCATGGTTGGCAAGTGGGATTTGTGGAGCTAGTGTTGTAAGGAGCTCCGGTTCATTGGGCACGGCTCCTGTGGAAGGTGACGCGCCAACATGCGCAAGAAGAGAGAGGAGGGACCCTCAATCATCTTTCGCCTTACCTGATCGTGTTTTATCGAGCGATGGGATGTTTGACAACTTCAGAGCGGACACGGTTTCCGCTGCTGACCCGGAGTTATCCAGGTAGGTACTTGCGGAAGGCCGAAGTGGACACAGATCCGGACGAAGCACCTGCCAGTCCAACTCCAGCTCCAGCTCCGGCTCCAGCAAGAGCAGCAGAAGAGCGTTGAAGTGAGCGCGCACCGCGAAAGCGGAAATGGGATGAGAGACCTGAAGACAGGCAGCCGGAAGCTCCCGCTGCGCCGACTCGGAGTCGGCCAACCAACGAGCCTCACAGCCGGCCGAAACAGAGGGCACGCAAAGTGGTGTTGCCAACTAGTACTGAGGAGACCGGGCGTACTCCGGTCCGGCGGAGTATCCTGCCCACGCAGGAGGAGATAATCGCGCAGATTCTGGGGAGGTCGGCGAACCCCTCTGCGCAGAAGGCACCGATGCCTCCAGAAGAAGACAGGCGGACTGACAGTCGGCCGACTGCGAGTCGGGCGACTGAAGGACGGCCAACTGAAGGAAGGCCAACTGAGCAGCGCGTTGAACCGGACAGCAGGCCGGAAGCAGAAGGGAGTTTGGCTAACGAGCCAACAACTCTCAGAGGGTCGCCTTCGGCAGAAGGCGCTTCTGGGAAAACGCCTCTAGCAAGCAGGCCAAGTGGAGTAAGGACGCGCAGGGTGGATCCGACAGCTAGTCGGACAACTGCTAGTCGGCCGACTGCGAGTCGGTCAACTGAAGGACAGCCAGATTCGCCGACTGCGAATCGGACTAGGCTGGCGACCATTGTGCGGGCGCCTTCGGCGGACACACCTCCGGCAAAAACACCCTCCGCGCAGATCGCGCCGGAAGAGCAGGCAGTGGAAGCGGGCGCTGCAAGGGTGACAAAAGTAACTGCGGCGCTGACCCCTTCGAGAACCGAAGATCAAGCCGGAACAGGGGCTCAGGCAGTGAGATCCCCCATTGCCTTGGATATTTTAGCAGGGAGTGGAGCGGCAGTCGCGGCGGAAGCTGCCGCGCGCCACAGTTCCAGGGAGTCGCCAAGAGATTCTGTGGCGACTGAAATCCTCGAAACAGAGGATGAGACGAGTTCGGAAGAGCAGGAAGCGGACTCGGTGCAGAAGACGCCAACAGGGGTACTGTGCGAGCAGATAGTGCCACTCCTGCGATATCTGGATCGCAAGACAGCAAAGTACTTGAGTTCCAGAAAATTGCAGTCTTATGTGGAGATTGTCAAGAGCAGGACGAGGAGCAAGGTGGCCACTTGGGCCTCTAGGTGCCAAACATTGCAGGATAGGTATACTGCCCTCCGACAGCACCTGGCGATCACGCAGAGGCTACACCAAACCTTGCAACAACAGAGGGAGGATGTGGCGACGAAAGCCCAGGCGGATGCTGAGCTAATGCGGGCAAAGATCGAGTCGGAATTGCAGGAAGAGCAGAGACAAAACCGCATTCTAACAGAGGAGCTTGCGCGCCAGACGCGCGCATTAGAAGAAAGTCAAAGCACGCGCAAGGAGGATGAGGAGTTGTTGCGCAACTTGCAATCCGAGTGCGCGGAATTGAGGGCGCAGCGCGCAGATGCGGAGATGCAGCTAGCAGAGGTGGAAGGCAGCAGCCGGACGCGAGAAGAGTTGGTGACGCGGGTGACTCACTGTCTAAGAGGATACGCCCATTGGGAAGTGGCGGCACAAGAGAAGATCACACTAAGGGAGTTTGAGCTTCGGGCGGCGGCATTGACGGAGGGTGACAGTCGGAGTCGGCGGCGAGTAGCGAGGAAATTAGAAGCCTTCTTGTCGGGTGCGCGCGACACTATGGCGCACTTGGAGTCGGAAGTGACTGCAGTCCTTCGGCGACTGGGGTTGCGCAGCCGGTCGGAAGATTGGCAGGGTAGAGAGAAAGTGCGAGGCAGTCCGGCGCGCAGGAGGCGAAGCACCGGATCTGCAGAGTGCAGTAGTGTAGTTTGGTTTCGTGCAGGAGTTTAGAGCAGCAGATAGTGCAGGGTAGTGTTAGTTAGGACCTTAGAGGGTATAAAGTAGTTCAAGGCGTTTTGCCTTGGGACTCTTCCAGTTTCGGAAGTGCAGATCAGGAACTCACTTTCTCGGCGTGTTTGTGCATTTGGTCCTGGCACCACGTAGAGGAGCTGCAGCATAGTGAAGTTACCGCATGTTGTAGCTGAAGGCCTTCGGCTGAATGTTCAGAGCTAGTACACCGGTTAGAGACTTGAGTAGTGCGGATCTGCACCTGCAGGTGATTTCTGATGCTCAGAGCCGGTTGCGAGTTAGATACTTGAACAGTTCCCCCTTACTCCTTCGAGTGACATATCCTGATTGTACTCCTACGGGAAGTTTCCCCTGAATGCCAAAGTGAAGTTTTGTTACTTCGTGTAAGCCTTGGTTGTCAATTCAGGTTGTGTGTGTGTGTTACGGGATTGTGTCTCAGTTAAGTTCTCAGTCGGGCCTGTACTCTCTGCGCTTGGTGTGAGTTGAGGGTGACGTCCACTGCGTATGAGGGACTTCGTTCCGAAGTGGGAAGTCCAATCCGGGTTCCCTACGCTAGTTCCTGGCGGAAGGGCTGTAAAAGCCGGAGTGGGAGTCACTACCTGTAGAGCCTCTGAGTGAACTTTTGAGATACTTCCCCCCTGAAATCCTAAGCGGAGGTCCTGACCGACCTCCGAGCTGTGCTTTTCCAGTTTCAGGTGTGTGTGTGTGTGTGTGTGTGTTTTGAGTGACTTACGCTGCACTGTGCATCCTCCGAGCATCCTCCGAGTCGAGCATCCTCCGAGTGACCTCCGAGTCGAGCATCCTCCAAGTGGCCTCCGAGTCGAGCACTGCAGTATTTCTGGGAGTGACAGTTGCCTGAGAATTCAAACTCTACAAAAGTCTGTTAAACGTGACACTTTTTACTCTGTGTGTTGCCTCTGTCCATGTGGGTTCGATCTTTTTACCACCATACTACAGTTTTAGCCTTTGGTGGGTTATTACATAAGGAGCCGACAACTTCTTTTTGGACCCTCCCCGCAAAGTGCCCTGCCTCCCCGTTCCCAAAACTGAGATAAAATCCGGCTGACTCGGGGCAGCCCGAAGGGAGCATGAAGAAAGAAAGAGGAGAAAGAAACTGGGATCCCTGACACTTGGCAGTACGGCCGTTTGTAAAAGTTTGTGCAACTAAGCGAGTCGTCAGCTCTTCGAGGGTGGCTGGTGGGGAACTTATTTCGTAAATCTGGACATCGTCGTACATGGAGTACGACCGTACATGGAGTACGACGGGAAGAATTCAGAGAGGAGAGAAGTTTCGAATGCTGGGATTTCTTCACCGTGGTTATGTTTTGCCAATTTATGGAATATGAAGAATCACTTCTCCTTGTTTCTCAATCTGGGCTCCGTTGACACCTTCATTAACTACCCATTGACCATATGAAACCCTGCGTAGAACTATATAGAGATATTATTGATTTTTAAGTTGGGGCTTTGAAAGAAATCTGTTCCTCGAGATCATACACATGTCATATCACCACGTAAAACCTACATTCATGTATACTCAAAACGTTAATTCACATTAATTATCACAATGACAAGCACTTCCAAGAGCGTTGACGCCAATAGGAGATGATTGATATAGGTGAGAATACATATTCATTAACATCACTCATCTATTTATAGAATACCATATTAAACATATAGATAGTGAATCTTTGCTAAGTTTCATATATAGCTGAGTTGCATGTACATCATTTTGCTCATAAAATGAGAAAAAGCTTGAAGACATATTTGACATGAATAAAATTGTAAATGTAATCATGATCCATATGAATGAGTAAAGAAAGACATAAATAAAAGAATATACAAGCCATAGAATAATTTTTTTTTGCATGTAGTAAAAGATGGAGGTCAAGACTAAAATTTTCATACAGTAGATTAAAGTTTAACCTAATCCAAATATATGTACACTATAAAGACAAAGAATTCAAAATAATAAAGATTAAAATAATTTTTTGTTATGAATAGAAAAGTCATGTAAAATATAAGCATATAATAGGAGTAAAGCTATAAAAATGGGTTGGATCATAAGTATAAAGAAACATTTATTTTGTTTTTATCTTCTGAGATTTTATCTAATGGTAAGTATGCTCACATGATATATTATATGAAAACAAATGCTTTCAAATCAATGAGCTTCAATTTTGTGAACTGAAATGTTAGAAACTTGTGCAATATTTTTAAATTGTTGACTTTTTCAAATAACAAGAATGAAAGTGTGAAACTTGATACAGAAAAGAAATATCCACAAATACATTTAACAACTTTAAGTATCCATCATGAATATAAACAAAGTACAATTCCTTGATGTATTCAAACAATTTTCTATTCATTGAATACGCAAGGAATTGATGATAAAAAATCTTTTCATAGTGAATGAAACAATCGCAATTGTTCAACAAATTTTGGGTGGTTATGAAATGACACAAAATGAATCATCAAATAATGTTTGAGATTCATTTCACATTGCGTCAATGACGTGAAAAAACCTTTAACATAAAATATATAATGCATCATCACGATAATCAACATCAAAATTTAGAAATGAGATTTGGCTATCATTGATTTCAAACTTGTAAAAAATATTTACAAATGGAATGGTTTGAGTAGAAGGAGAAGCAAAAGCATGGAATTGTTCGGCATGAAAAAAGATGACTTGTATTGCTAAGTAATGTTGAACTTGATTATGATCACAAGTAAGATTTTCAATGAAGGATCTTTCAACAACATGAAGTTGATGAAATATCTTTTAGTAAGCAAAGATCACCTGTAAATTTGACTCATGTTCTATTGGCTTCACAAAATAAAGAAAATGCAAGGTTAGAAGAAGACAATGGTTGTAAATTCATGGAAAACAAGAAACAAGTTTGGCTAATTGTCCTTGATGTCATGGATACAAAGTGAGAATGAATTTTTATTCTTGATTGATAATCAAAGAATAAAAATTTATTGTCACAAAATGTTATAATAGGATTATGATTGATGTTGATGAAAAACGTGAATAAATTACCAAACAGGCCGATTCTAACAATAAATAGATAATCAAATATTGTAGAATAATTCAAAGATTGACATACGAAGGACATAAAATAAAAATTAAAATAATTATTTTAATTCAATATGATGTCATCATAGCATTGTGATAGATGAAGCAATATAATTTGAAAGTGGTAACAGAAAAAAGTGATATTTTGTAATGGTTGAATAATTCATGAACATAAATTTAGATATCTTAATAAAATTTTACTGTGCTTTTGTGATGAGTAAAGCATCAATTCTACATATAATATACAATTCTTGATACCTATAAGAAATATTATTGGATCTAAATAAAAAAATTTATTTTTTGATTTTTTGAACCATATATTTTAAGAATATAAAGTTTTTTTTCAAGATGATTTAAATGTAATAATACAACCACTTGTAAATCATAAAATTAGGATAATACTTGAAAGTATTATAAATTGCAAAGCTTCAAATCAATTTGCTTCAAACAAATTGAAAGAATGCAAAACTCATGTGAAAAAAGTATTGAGCAAATGTTTTATTCATTTAAGTGTTTTAGTTGCGGAGTATAAGTGGTATTTGTGAAGCAACCAGATAAAAGCCTAAGGTTATGCATTGATTATCATGAATTGAATTAACGAAGAGTAGAATAATAATAATTAATACCTCATATAGATGATTTTTTTGATCAATTTCAAGAAATAGAGTACTTTATACAATTTTATAGAAAGACCGTCTTCATCAAATTGAAGTTGCAAATGAATAGTTTTACAATATCATTTTTTGTTTTATGTATGATTGTTTTGAGTATCTAATGATGTCTTTTGATTTTACTAATGCATCTGCTCTATTCATGGGATTGATGAATGATTTTTTTTCTACATATCTAAATTTTATATTATATTTCAAAAATTTTCTTGATATTTTGATATATAGCAGAATCTTAAATGATACTAAACGTCATTTACAAAAAGTATTTCAGTTTTTTATGAAGAATATATTATGCATCTAAGCTTCAAAACACAAGCTTCTTTGGATTTACTATCTTTTGTCACTATGTCATTTGAATTTTAAGATGCTTTTGGTTTTAATCTATTTTCAGTAGTTTTGTGTCATAAAAAAAGTCATTGATATATAGATTAATGCTATCAATCATACACATATCAATTATTAAATATGATCAACTGAAGCTGCAATTGTATAGAAATATATAACAAAAGAATCCATCAAAGATAAATTTGTGTGAGTATTTTCAATTACAAGAAAATAAAATATCATTTGCAAATTAGAATTTTTTAAAAAAATTTTCAAAAGATATTCATGATTTAAATATATTCAATGTTTGTGTTAGTGCTACGCATAGTTTTTGACAATGACTCTTGAAAAATACTCTTGACTCTAGAATAGTTGTTTGGCAATTTTTAACCTGTTGATTGTTGTTCATCCAATATGAAGTTTTTTTGGCTAGTGCAATGCAATATTTGAAATGACAAGAATTTTCAATAAAAAACAAGGGAAAAAGGGATACAATCCAAAAATTCTACAAAACTCATCGATTAAATCATAATTCTGTTAAAACAAAAAGAACAAACTTTGATCTCCCTAAGTTTTTTACTTAGTTCTTCTAGTGATCTTGTGTCGTCCATACTACACATCGTAGTTGTTGTTATAACCTCCAAAATCTTCAGCTTCTTCATAATCTAATCCAGTTTTCTCCTTTTCTTTTACAAAAGTTTCTTTTTCTTTCCTCTGCACTCGCTCTTTAATGAATGCAGCCTGCCTCGATTGACACTAGTCAACTCATCTCATCCAGTCATCACAATAATTTTATTGTTTAAATATCTTAGAGTTCACATATATTCAATTTGCTACAAACTTTCTCGGGCGTGTGATGTAAAGACGATCATGAGACTGTCCACCAACCGTACTGTAAGACCGGGTGTTGCACATATTTACTAAGCCTTAGAAGTGGTCAAGTGATTAAGGATGATTAGCCAAGGCATAGCTAAGACTAGCTAGTTACGACTAAACTAGTTAGTTATAACTAAGTTTATCTAGTCATGACTAAGTTTAGCTACAATGTCTATAGTTGGCGGAATAATTAGCGGAGTTCTAGAAGAATGGAGTGAGCACTTCTATTTTGTCTTTTACAAGGAGTGAGCACTTCTATTTTGTCTTATACAAAAGTTCTAGATTCCAAGTGATTGGATATTTGACTAGAAGCTTGGATTTGATTGGTTTGACTAAATGTATGAAAGTTGATTGGCTAGACTAAGTCTAATGTTGACTTAGTGGCTAGGAAGCTTGTAGAAGTTTAAAAGCTTCCAATGGCATGTCGCCACCTCAACCTTGGATTCCGGAAGCTTCTAGAAGGTTTAGGTAGGCCAATGGCATGTTGCCACGTAGAGAGGGTTAGTCAAACTTACCTAAGTAAAAGTAAGTTAGGAGAAATTACCACATGTTACTATGGTAACTTCTCAAGTAGTATAAATAGAGAGGTAGAGTAGCAACTCTCAAGCAAGTTTTGGAGAGTCATGTGTGAGGACTTGTTTCAGTAATGAAGGAGTGAAGTTTTTGAGTATCTTGGAGTATCGACGTGTGTTTGCGTTTGTATGAAGAGAGTGATGAGAGGAGAGTTTGTGTGTGAGTTGGAGTGATACATGGAGAGTTTGTGAGTGAAGCTGTTTGGGACATGAGTGAGAGGATGAATCCTAGTCTTCTAGAACCATGATGCGCTACCGCAAAGCCATCAGAGGTAAACCTGAGTGAGAGTCAGCCTGGAGGTTGCAGTACGTACCGAGGTATACACTTTTCTTAATATTCGACCTCCAAGTCATAATCTGGCAGTCAATCATGGTTATAGATAATGTCCATTTCTCGAGCAAAGGGTTACAGTATTTTCATTGATGCAGTGTCCAGCCCTCTGAAATCATAAATCTCTACACTTGAAGCCTCGTCTTTAAACGACAGAACTCATTGCTACTTGTGTGAACTCCATCGTGAATCACCTCAGAATTTGCAAAGTGGCTTTGAATAGGTCACTCGATTGTTCTTTATCGAAGTTCACTGTGAGCTTTCATAGCTTGATTTCTCTCCAAACTTTGTGGCAATTTGAAAGTTGTTACTGTACCGGCGTAGATTTTGGCTTTGTGGATGATGATGCAAGCAAAACTGATCTGCAATGCACCAAAGGATGGTTCATCAACACTCTTCCTCTACAAAGATGACATGAGTCATCTTTGCTTATCATACAAGTGTAATAACCCACCAAAGGCTAAAACTGCAGTATAGCAGCAAAAAGGTCGAACCCACAAGGACAGAGGCAACACACATAGTACAAAGTGTCACGTTGAACAGACTATTGAAGAGTTTGAATTCTCAGGCGACTGTCACTCCCAGAAATACTGCAAGTGTTCACTCGAAGATCATTCGGAGGTCGCACAGTGCAGCGTAGTTCACTCAACACACACACACACACACTTGAAACTATCGAAACACAACTCAGAGATCGGTTAGGATCTCTACTTAAGATTTCAAGGTTAAATTCTCTCGCGAGTACACTCAGTGAATTTGCGGGTAGTGACTCCCAAATCCGGCTTTTACAACCCTTCCACTAGGTTCTGCTAGCACAGGGAACCCGGATTGGACTTCCTACTTCGGATCGAAGTCACTCACACGCGGTGAACAACACACTCAACTCACAAAACGCGCAGAGAACACAGGTTCGAACTGACAGACTCAACTGAGAAACTATCTAGTAGCACACCATAACAGTCTATTGAAGAGTTTGAATTCTTAGGCACTTGTCATTCCAAGAAATACAACAGGGGTTGCCTTGAAGGCACCAGCTGCAGCGTAACCTGAATTACAACCAAGGCTTACTTGAAGTAACAAAACTTCACTTTGGCATTCAGGGGAAAAATTCTGAAGGAGTACAATCAGGAACGATCACTCGAAAGTGTAAGGGGGAACTGTTCAAGTATCTAACTAGTTACTAGCTTTGAGCATTGGCAATCACCCGCAGGTGTAGATCCAAACTACTCAAGTCTCTAACCAGTACACTAGCTCTGAACATTCGGCCGAAGGCCTTCAGCTACAAAATGCGGATCGCCAAGTTGTAGCTCCTCTTACGCGGTGACAGAACTAAGGACACAAACACGCAGAGAAAATGAGTTCCTGATCTGCACTTCCAAAATTGGAAGAATCCCAAGGCAAGACGCCTTGAACTACTTTATACCTTCTAAGTCCTAACTAACACTACACTACCTACTATGGTGCGAGCCGCAACAGATCCTACACCTGAGGAGTCGGCGGCTGCCGTCCCCTCTAACTTACAACCTAAATCTAACCCTAACCCTTAATCTGAATCCTAAGCCTACTATACAGAGCCGCCAGCGTCTTTAACCGCTTTACATCCAAGATCTGAGGCTGAAAATTTGCAGGCATGCGTGGCGGGCTGAGACCAACAGCCTTACCAAATTTCAGATCCATTTGACCGTTCATCGCAAAGATATGTGCCCCACAAGATCTCTAAACCTAGATCAAAATTCCTTCTTCAAAATCCGAGGTCCGGGGGACCCACATGCAGCTAAAATGCCGTTCCCGTGATTATGGATAACGGCCTGCTCCTCACGTGCGACTTCACGCCCCGCCGTTCTGCCTCCCATGCGTGACTTCACGCCCCGCTGTTCTACTTCCCACACCTGACATAATTCCGCCAATTTCCGTCATCAAGAATCTTCTGCCACGTGGCGCCGAAGGCGTACCGCCGAAGGCCCTTGCCCCAAAGGCCCTTGAGCCGAAGGCGCATCTTCCGGCGGTTCTTCCGCCAAAGGCGCTTGCCCCGAAAGCTCCTTATTGGTAACTTCCGACACTCATAACTCATTGATCTATTATCTGTTCCAAGCAATCTTGGGCTCGTTAGAACAAGCGTGTCAAGTTCTTTCCAACGAGACCCTAACCAAGTCAAGGCGTTGTCAATTGAGAAAGTTATGAGAATCCAGTCTTCCGCCGAAGTCACTTTCCCGCATCGCCGAGGGCGTATCACCGAAAACGTCCTTCGCCGAAAGCGTTAACCCAAAGGCCCTTGACCCGAAGGTACTCCATATCAGTAACTTCCGACACTCATAACTCATTGATCTCTTATCCTTTCCAAGAGTTCTTGGGCTCGTTAGAAAGAACGTGTTGAGCTCTTTCCAACGAGACCCTAACAAAGTCAAGGCGTTATGAATTGAGAAAGTTATGAGGGATTCACTCTTCCGCCGAAAGCCGTTGCCCCGAAGGCGTCTACCGCCGAAGTCGCATCTTCCGCCGGTTCTTTCGCCGAAGGCGTCTACCGCCGAAGTCGCTCTACCGCCGAAGGCCCCCCATTAGTAACTTCCGACACTTATAACTCAATGAACTCTCATCCGTTTCACAAGTTCTTGAGCTCGTTAGAACCAGCGCGTCGATTTCTTTCAAACAAGACCCTAAGTAATTCAAGGCGTTACGATTAGAAAAAGTTATGAGTGATCTACCGCCGAAGTTGCTCGAAGCTGATCCTGCAGCATGAACCGCCCGTTCCATCCCAAGCGTTCGACTGTAGCCTAAGCCCAAAACCTCTTGACTGTCCTCGATCCTCTTTTTACTCTGGTTTTGCGTACTGATTATTATTTACAGCTGCTACCGCGGTACTTACTATTCAAAAATGTTTTAGTTCTGACGAAAAACAAAAAGTGGGTTACCACAACAAGCCATGTCACAACAGCACATTTATAGAAATAAGTGTTTTGATATTTTACAACGTGAGATGTAAATGTCATGAAGTTGTTGTCTGCAGGTGAGTGGACATCATCAACGAGCAAAAGATCTAGACACCATACTCGGCTATGACGGACTAGATTTATAGAGTCAAAATATCAAGTATTTCTGTAGAGGTTTTATTGTGTCTAATTAGTGTGGGGCCTACTTTTTCGTTTTCTTTAAAAATTAACAAAAACCATAAACATATTTGTGTAGAAGAAAGTTATATGAGTTGGAAAGACTAGATTTATAGGAGTTATGATAGGATTAGTTAGAATTTGTCTACGTCCGAAGATCTTCGGATCTTCGGCGCAGTCTTTCAAGGACGTACAAAGAGCTGCGTCTTTGGCGAAGACATCGAAACCAATTTCAAATCATGCAACGAGTCAGACGATGTTTGCACGCGTGGGGAGTTCTACGAGGCGCGGGAGAAGGCAATGTTAGGGCTTCAAGGGTAAAGGCAGTACGAGGAGACTTCGCGCCGACATTGCGATATCAAGCAAGAATGAGCGAGAGAGAGGAAGGAATTGCAATCGAGCCAACCCGCGATTAGCAAAACGAAAATTGAAGACATGGCGCCCAAGAAGAGTGAGAAGGTGAGGAAATTTGTTCCCTTGAAGGTGCCTTACGAGGAATTGAGACCTTTCAGACACGAGTTGAGGGAACTGCGGCTTGAATTCCTTTTGTGGAATTGGAATTGCGTCTCAACGAGTATCTGCAAGGAAGTTATGAACAAGAGCGCGACCTAAGGCGAGGAGCTCCGCGGTAATCCCATGCTGTGGATCATCGAGCATTGGACGAAAGTAATGGGACCGTGTGCGGGCAGCGAAGGAGACCTGTTATTTGAGAAGAATAGCGTAGGACTTACGCGCGGCGAGGAATTCTCTTACGGGCCTCTCTTCAAGACTGGAAGACATGGAACGAATGGATGGAAGACTGTAGATTACAAAGATCCGAAGAGAAGGGCGATCGCGTTGGGGATCATGCACATCTTACGGCCGGCGCGCACGACTTATGTGACGGCTTGGCAAGTAGGGTTCTTCGAACGCATTCTGAAAGGAAAGCGCGTACATTGGGCAAGGATCTTTTACGATATTGTCTGGGTAAATGCGTCTAGTCGATGGACGGGATCTATGACCAATCATCTTACTCCCTTTCTGAGGAATTTCTATCGAGGGATGGGATTGCTTACGAGGGAGGAGGAGAGATGATTTCCGAGAGAGCGGGAGTTCTTGACGGCTGAGTCCAATGAAGGGACTGAAGACGAGATCCGACCCCCCTCAATTCCAACACGCATCACCGTTCAAGGACCAATGCAGGTGGACGTGGTTCAAAGGAAGGAGCAGCAAGAGAGACGAGTGGCAAAGAGAAGGAAGGTCGTGAGTGATGATGAGGAGGAACTGGCCCACGTGGTAAGAAGGATGGATATGGATGTAAGTTGAGCCAGACAGCACAGAGCTCGCGCAAGATCAAAGAAGAGGGCGAAACGGAGGATGGTGACAGTTGAGGTGTCAGATAGCAGTGTGAAGAAGACGGTGACACCAATTGTAAACACATCCGAAGTCGCAATTAGCGAGGTAATGCGACCTGTGGAGATAGGAGTACCTTTGGAGGTGTCAATCAAAGTTCCGGCAGATATACCGGCAGAACCTTTGAAGGAGAGAACGGAATTGGTAAGTCCGATTTCTCTGTCTTCGGAGCGGACACGGTCTGCACAAGGCGAAGGAACAGCACAGATGAAGATGAACGAGGACCTGGAGAAGGAGTTCACTTTGAGCGAGTAGATTCTAGAACAGGTTGTCGCAAGGCTAGGAGGGACAATGGTAGAAGCCGAAGGCATTACACTGCCGACATCTCCGGTGGAAGAGGTGAGACCCGAAGAAGGAGAGAAGACACTAGAAATTACATTTCCTGAATTTTTGTAGGATAATGTAGTTCCATTGTTGAAGTACTTGGACAAGAAGAGAAGAAAGTATGCTGTAACGGAGGAGCCAGGATTCTATGTACCTATGATTAGAAATAGGACGAAGCTCTTGAGAGTAGTTGCTGTAAAGAGGGAGTGGGAGTCCGCAACTGCATTGATGCGAGAGCGAGAAGCCTAGCTTCGGGAGAAGTAAACTAAGTGCAAAGTAATGCAGCAGAACTTAGAGAAGGAATCCGGGCGCTGTGTAGAGTTGGAGAAGGCCTGTAGAGGACTTCGTATCTCCAATGAGAATGTGCAGAAAGTAACAGTGAATTTGGTAGCGAGACCGGAGAAATCCAGGGAAGCTTACGAGGCGGCAAGCAAAAGATCGGAGCGGCTGATCATTATAGCGGAGAAGCGAGAGAAGATGCACATCGAGGAACTTGCTAAGTCGGAAGCCCGAAGAGCCGAAGAAGCTCATGTTGCTGAAGAACTTCGGGGCAAGCTCGCAGATACGAAGACGGCGGAGGAAGATCTTCGTAGGAAAATCTCGGAGATTGAAGCGAAGTATGAGATGAAATTCCGACGTGCGGAGGAGCTATTAGCAAGTCTGTCGGCGGGAAACCAGAAGCATGAGGAAAAATTGAAGAATTGGGCCAAGAAATTGGCAGATTGCAAGTCGGCCAAGACTTCGGAGGTTGAATGTAGATTAAAGGTTGAATCTGACTGTTGACGGTTACGGGAGCAGTTAGGGAAGGCGGAAATGAGATCGGAAGAGTCGCAAAGGAGAATGCAAAAGGCAGAGTATGCCTACCGTCAGCTGCGGGAGGATTCAACCGACATGTTGAGATTGCGGTTAGAGAAGTGCCTGAACGGGTTCGCGATGTGGGGATTGGATTCGGTGAAGTGGATGAAGTTAGATTTGCTCGAGCGACGGCTGATGAGCACGAAGACTAGCGGATCCGCAAGGCACAAACAGATTGTAGAGTTAGTTAATTCATTTTCAGAGGAATTGGATGAGGCGCGCCAGAATGTAGAAATAGAGATTGTAAATGTGTTGCGTAGATTAGGAGTAGAGAGTAGTTAAGACGATGCTGTAACTGTTACATCGGACGGTACAGTCCCTGAGGCCGATTCGTCTCAAGCGGTTGATATCCCAGATTTGCCATTGTGAATAAAGAGTCCCAAGGCTCTTTCCTTGGAGGGCTTTTCTGTCTATTGGCTTTTCTCACCTGTCATTCTGTCTTCGCTGTGTGTCTATGTGCTGGTGTGTGATCCAGACATTGAGCACATGGCGCTCCTGGTTGTCGAAGTTACCACATCGGGAGTTGTGAGTATTCAGTTTAGAGGTTTTGGGTAGCCTGGGGTTACTACGGGATTTAAGCAAGTTCAGGTCTGAGTATTCGGGTCAGTGTGTTGAGATGTATGGACTGCTGGGAAGTTTTCACCCTGGAATATAAGTGTGGGATCGCTTGCAATTCTCACAGGTTTTGATTGAAAAAGGTTCAGGTTGTGAATACGATTTTGCACTACTCTGTGAGTCTTCGACTCTAGCTGAGTAATGTCTTCTGGGAGTAACATTGACCTAAGAAATAAAACTTCGCAATAGAATGTTATCTTGTGACAAATCGTAACTTTCGTATTTGTTTCTGTGGTTGTGAAAACAAATTTGTATCATTATGCTCCAGTTTGGTATTTATTTGTCATTACAATTAATGAAAATGTGATATTGTAACATTGCTACTGTTTCATTCAAAAAATCTGGATAGAGAAGTTTTGAGTACGATATCACGAGATAGTAATAATGGAGTTTAAATAAATATTTTATTGCCATTCAGAGTGGAGTCTTTGCATGGTCAAGAATGACTACAATGATGAGTCATATGCATTCATATTTGAGGACTTTAAAAAAGCTAATCAGTTCACATTAAAATTTCTTATTTATTTTCTAATTTATATTTTTCCTCTCATGCATCATTCTGGTTTCTATACGAGGCAGTATTCAATCCAGAATCTAAATTGAAAAGTAGTAGCTAGCTAGCAATAAGCAACTTACTAGCAAGTTTTACGAATAGGTTATGCAGATGCTTGAAATTACATAGAGTATTAAACTATGTGACCCTTGTATAACTCACGATCGGTATACAGTTGCTTGACATTAGACGGAGCATAAAGTAAATGAACTCTTGTTAAGGTGATCACTGATCTCCCTACGTCAGTGGCTCAAGGGCACACGCAAAGGTAATCTCAATTGAGATATCTGGAAGAGAACATAGGGTACTGAAGACCTAATCTAGGAACTTGAGATACTGCATGAGCTCATGTACGCACTATCGAGGCACCATAACCGAGGCTTGTGAATCGGTGGCAATTGATGACATTAAAGCAAGTTCGACTGATTCTCCTTGAACGCCTTGTCTACTAGGATAGGTATCCACGTAGTGTTCGTCCTCTGATATGCTCAACAAGTATGGTGTCTGGATATTTAGCTCGTTGACGATGTCCACAGCTACACTTGCATTTGAGTTCTTCATGAGGACGTTCACCAGTTGAGACATCGTTGCGCGTTTCTTGGGATCTACTTGCAAACAAGACAGAGCCATGTTCACCACGAGCAGGACTTCTTCTTCGTCATAATCGCCCTCCAATCTTTTATCGACCAAGTTCAAAACCTTGCCTTCCGTGTACAACGTTATAGCCTGCGCATGAGGGTGTGAGAGCCGAAGAGGAAAATAGCTGAATCAAATTCGCGACTGTATTCTGATGAGTGAATTTGACAGAAGTAGCAGAGAAAGGAGGCAGATAAGTATCTCCTAAAATCCTGAAGCTCTATGAGCTGGATTTGTAATGTTCGTGCTATAATGATGCAGTGTATTTTAAGAATCACCCACCCAGGAGCGTAGAATACTTTGTTCCTGTGGCAACTTCAGATCGATGCACGGTCTTCCAGCAACGATTATCAGCAAGACAACACCAAAGCTATACACATCCAGTTTCTCGGAAACGACGCCTTCTAGTGCATACTCTGGTGCAAAGTAGCCCCTGTAGTTGCATGGAAAGGAATCCAAATTATTAGTGCCTTGCTCTAAGGGCATACCACATTCAATTCTCAACTGCTGAGTCTCACCAATTGAGTGCAACTATCGTACATTTGATACACATGAATAAATTCGGCCTGTAGAAGTACCTCGTTCCTCCGATGTTGAAGGTTACTAGAGTGTCATTTGAATCATTAGCTGGCCGGACGAGTCCAAAGTCGGCAATCTTTGCGTTGTAATTCTTGTCCAGAAGAATATTTTCCGGCTTTATGTCTCTGAAAGTTCAGAGGCAGGTGACAGTGTATAATGCGGAGAAATCACACACCTCAAAATAAGCCCTAAACGAAGCACAAGCATGCAGAAAACTCCATAATATGTGCCTTCGCATGTTGTCACGGTGTAATGCATAAGTACAAGCTGCATGAGATATCGTACATCATTGGCTTTCGGTGTTAAAAAACGTGCCCTTCACATCTCTTTAGATTTGTCTTAGACAGAACAGATTCAAAACGTGGAAGGTTTGCAGTTGAGGTTGGAGTCTAAGCATTCTCACCTGTGAATCATACCCGGCTGCAATTCTTCATGTAAGTACGCAAGTCCACGAGCTATGCCCAAGCATATGTTATAACGTCGTTTCCAGTTCAAGACGGTCGCACATTGAGGACCTGAAACTGTCGGTCAGCGGCAAACATAAACTCTGAGATAATCAGCATATTCTTCGAAGTGTTTAACCGCATGCTCTCTATTCTATTATACAAGTGAGTCCGAAGACAGAAAATCTCTCCTTCTTAGTCCCACACACGCGTAGCTTACTTAATATCCGATGCATCCACTTAAACCCTTCGCAATAAAAGCTCAGAATCTTTCAAAACAAACAATGGAGCACATTATTCTTCCCTGCTAGCTTAATATACATGAAACATCTTCTATCTATTGTGATTCTAGTAGATGCATTATCATTAAAGAACTCAATATTCTCTCACCAAACAGTGCTTCTGACTCACCGAACAGTGCTTCTGCGAGGCTCTTGTTCTCCGCGTATTCGTAAATCAGCATTCGTTGCTGATTCTCCCATACACAACATCCCTTGAGTTGAATCAGATGTCTATGTTTGATACCAGAGATGTTTACCATTTCTTTCAAGAAATCAGACGTACTCTGCTTTGTCGGAGTGAGTCTCTTCACAGCAACAACACTTCCATCTGCTAGTTTAGCCTGTCAAAGACAGTTACTTGTTATACTTCGATGGGCTCCCTCCACTTTCGACACTTTCCTAGTGAGACAGATGATTCTCAATCCAGGAATACTAGACATACTTCGACAGAAAAAATGAATGAAATCTAATTCCCATTGTTTATAGAGGCTTTAGAGATGTGCCTATGACAATGTCAGGAGTATTACCTTGAAAACAGTGCCAAATCCACCTTTTCCTAACTCGTTGGAACTAGAGAAACTGTGTGTAGCCGTTTTGAGTTCTTCGTAGCTGAAAAACGGTGGCTTCACGTGCTCTTTTGCTAGAGCTGAGAAAAGTCAAGGGTACTAGCGTTAATACGAATAAGAAGGAGCAGCTTTTTACACTAACAAGGTTGAAACAAGAGATCATTCTCAAGACGATGAGCCAAGTGACTCCTCAAAATCGTATGGTAACAACTGACCTTCTTGTATCTGTTGAAGTTCACGACTACGTCTTCGCATTTTTCGCGTGAAGAATATGACTAAACAACTCATAAGTAGCACGAATATTCCAGATACCAGGCCCACGGCAATTAGTATTCCTGTTTGTACACCATCCTTTGCTGCGTACGTTCACATACAACACCAGATTTATGATGAGAAATGATGTTTGTAAAGCTAGACTTTTACATAACCAGATGATTTCAGCCCGCATTCTTGACAAGACTTTGAAAATGTGCCTATTCAATATATGAAGATATTCATAAGATATTCCAACGAATTTTGATATTGGTTACAGGAAATAAATAGTGTTCAAGTTCGGAACTCACATGGTGACGGCCAGAAGTTCTCATGCTCGTCAGATCGGCACATGTATTTTTTGATGAACACTAAATTCTCTCCCTCATTATCATTGCGGCACCACGGATTATCTCCAAGCCTTTGAAATTACAACGAGCGCGTTTCAGAGCAGTTTTTTTAAACAGAAATCCATCTAAGCAGCAATGTAATAATCCTTGAATTTTCAGACTTTGACATGCGGGTACATAAATCAGTTGGAAAACGAACAAATTCAAAATCAGCGTTTTGGGTAGACAAGATCTGGACATCTGAACCAGGTCAGAAAGTAAGAAGGCTTATTACTTACAAGATAAAAGTTTGTGGAGACTGTATCGAGAGCAGCTGCTCAGATAGTGAAGATGGCACTACTATTTTAGTCTCTAAAGATTGAAGGCTCGGTGAGATAATGCTGTGTATTTGATTTCCAGCCAAACGCAGCTGAATTAGAGGAGGATCGAAATGCTCCTCGAATCCATCGAGACTCCTGCCTTCGGCAACTTTCTTATACCACGTTGTAAGATTCAATTCCACGAAGCTGTTGTTTCTCAAATTCCTGAGTGAAAAAATTATAAATACTTCAATAAAGTCTCGAGGAACTACACTCATGTACAGAAGTTGGACAAAAAGGTTTTGAATTGTTGATAAATTCTACATCGAACATAGAATTCAGGAGTCATTTTAGTACTCAAAATCAACATCGCGTTCTCAGTTATAAGGAAAGGACTATAATATCATATATTGTCTCTACAAATATGAAAATCATCCAGCCAAATGCACCGCCTCTGTCCGTAGAGCGGAAGGAGTAATGGAAATCGAATCATACAGAGCTGACCGCTTATCTTGCTTGTTCCAACATACTTAAAGAGTTTTATCTTGATTAAGTTGAATAAACATCTAGTGACCTTGCTACATTATCTACTGATATGATACGAGGACTGAGAACTGCTACTCACACAAATTGAAGATTGCGACTGTTCCAGATGCTGTCAGGCACTGTACCGTTCAGATTATTAAAGCTCAAGTTCCTGAAAACACGATCTTTTTCCTCAGTCTCATTTAGAATCGAGATACTTTTAAACAATAAAAGAAAACATTTCTCGACTGCAAGGGATCCTCACGTCAAATTTTACTTTGTATAATCAGAATCTCCAAGTCTAATTTCACTTTGATTTAAACGTGTACTTACAGATTTTTCAAATTACTGAGTTTAGTGAAGTTGACTGCTAACTCGCTCGACAATTGGTTGTTGGACATATCCAAATTCTCCAAGTTTTCTAGCATTTCTATATTCCAAGGTACCGCTCCGACGAATTTGTTATTGCTGAGGTCTCTGCAGGCAACACAAGGTTTATATAAAAAAAAAACTGTTTTTGACTCGACATCATTTTGTGTTAGCAGGCCTCTCGCGTTGGTCGAGCACTATGAGCCCTTATATTGAACCCAGATCTGGAGTAGTCAAAAAGAAACCAGAATATACCCAATGAATTTGATATGGATATTTCCAATTGCAAATTTTTGATGCTGCGGAACCTTGGACTCGCCTCTACCACAGCTGCATGTCTCAGGACATCCGGAACTAAAAGACATCTCGTTGCGACACGGCCTATCGGTGATACGGTGATATCCCAGCGTGGTCACAAGCCATGGGAAGCTATATAATAGTCTTCTATATATTCGATTATAAAACTTGGGACAAATGCTATAGGAGGTGTTTAAATACAATATCTTCGAACAGTGCAGGATGAAGAATCCTGATTGAGTGACAATTCTGACGGAACGTCACTGGATATGGGACCAACAATAATAAGAAGCACTTCTGAAAATAGTATACAATCGAATCAGAAACTGATCGTTGAACTCACAAGTTTTGAATCGATTCGTCCAATGCTCCAATTAATGAAATCAGTGTTCCATTGAACAAATTGCTCGAAAGTGATCTGCAGTAGTTTGAATGGGAAGGTCGTTAGAATGAACAATATGATACTTCCTCAGTGAAGAATAACTATTTAAACAGTTTACTTCATTCCAAGTTGTCTTCTAACTCTATCTTGCTACTCCATCTAACTGAATAACGACGTATGACTTTATAACAAAACTGAAGCCAACGATGCTGACGATTGAATTAGTTTCGTAATTTGAATTCACCTCGAAAATGTGTATAAGTCAGACGATTTTAACAGATAGTAATCTACGAGCTTTGTTGATTAGTATATAGCAAGATCTTGTTACAAAAGATCTTGCTTGCGTTGTGAGATGTTGAATAACTTACAGCATTTCCAGATTGTCAAGTGATTTTGGACTGAACAATGGTAGTTCTCCAGACAGCTTGTTGTGTCCCAAGTTCCTAAAGTTGGCAAATTCGAAACTTTAGATGCATGCAAATGATGATTGACGTTGTGTTCAAACTTATACGTTTACACCTTCAATCAAAGATTGATATGAAATTGCTACAATTACTGCAATGACCACACCCAGTATGGCACAACTGATGGAACCATTGTCATCATAGAGACACCTACTTTCATCTGTCATCCGAAGCGCGAGTGAGTAGGGTTCTTACAGTTCTCTGAGTGTGCGGATTCCTCCAAGAGAATCAGGAAAAGAGTCGTTGAAATTGTTTTCAGACAGATCCAAAATCGTCAATTGACTCAGATTTCCAAGTTCAGTAGGCAATACACCGGCCACACCTTCGCCAGTAAGATTTCTGTCAGACAAACGGACCTGTCAAAGGAAGCTATATACTAATCAATAGAAAGGCAAAAAACTGTAGGGATCTGATGTGACACATCCCTGAGCATCTCATCTTAGCAACAGTCACTAGTGATATTGGCTTGCGTCCATTGAATTTTTTCTTTGACAAGTCCAAGACGGTCAGAGGACTTCACAAATCAAGGTTCAACTCTCCTCACACGGCTTTGAAGTGAGGTTTTTGCAACGTCAAGAAGTTCTCATTCATGTCTTCGGTGCGTGGCAAGGATTAATCTCAATTTACACACCTTGCAAAATTTGAGCTGTATATCGTCATCGTCAGAAGGATATCAATTCTTGTGTTTCTATATATGTAGATTCTGTCAATTCTTGTGTTGCTACAGATGTAGATTCTCATTGTGTGATCAGTACCATTGTAAGGGATTCGCGGATTACAAACTTACATTTGGGTTATTGTAGGGGGCAACTCGATACTGCAAACTAGCCATTCCCAAGGAACTGGCAAGCATGGATCGCCAGCCGTGTCTACAGAGCTTAATGCGGTCTCGGTATAAACCTTCCTGACTGCATCCACTGAGAAAGTTTGAAGAGACAAAACCGTATTATTTTCTCAGTCATTCAATGACTTTATTTTGCATGCATAGCTGACGCTGAACAAACGAAATAAAATGAAAACTGTGGCCTCACTTACCATCAAGTTTTGAAGTTCTCACTGCCACCGCTGCAAACTCACCATGAATCTCTACTGCATTTACCAGAACAGGTGCTTCTGTGGTTTCATTTGGTTCAATTGTGATTGTAAACGAATCGCTACGGATGACCTCTTCGTCGCTCAATATATGTATAAAACCGGGAGAAACAGGTACCTCAAACGGCGACCAGACCCCAGCTTGATCACCGTCGATTAGTCTGACGGATTGACGAGGATTCACATCTCCAAAAACTACGTTTGAACATAACATCTGGAACCAGAATGTTGGTAGTGGACGGAGGGCTCTAGCGCTCTTCACATTAACCTCAAAGTTCATGGTAGACGACAAATTTTTTCCCCTCCATATTGATCTCATAACTGCAATAGGGAAGCGAATATTGGTTCCGCCAAACCCAAGGTTTGCATCTTCGGTTCTGTTGTAAGCCTCAAACTGCGCTCCTTCGGGAATTCGTGGGGATGACCATATACGATCGAAAGGGTCTGCAGGATACCTGCGTGCAGAACGAAGCAAAACGTCAGTGGTCACCATGCAGTTCACATGCTGGACAGCATGATGAGGTAAATCTAGTCTCTCTCCACTCTTCTTCAATTCTCATTTGCATGTTCACCTGAGAGGAGGCGACTCAAAATCAAGTATTCCTCCGAAGTCCAAACGATCAACCAGCATCAGATAGCTCGACTGTTGCTTGTCTTTCGACTGACCAGATCTGCCATAGGTATCTGGATAGAACGGACGCAACTCCAGAGTTGAGATAGCTGGCATTGAGGACTTGTCTTCCAAGGGCACGAGACAAACGTAAAATCTGTCGTCCATTGAAGAGACGACCAGCTCGATTATCCGCGGCATAGATGGCAGTAGCTCGATTGTGGTGATGTAGGTGGAATCGACAGTAAGGTAGAACCGAGTGGCATATCCCGATAATGCAGTTCCATTCACAGTCAAATTTTGGCTGGGAAACATTGCTCGAAGAAGATAATTTCGTGATCCTTCAGTTGCGTTAATTGGCAAGAGGTAGCAAAATTTCGAGCGTGTCATTTGTATGGGAAGAAACACCAGAGCAGTTTTCAACTGTTCGCCATTCGGCACACTCACTGAGCTCTCGTTGTAATAAACGTCGGCGGTGATGATCACCTTCTCTTGAGAAAGACTTTCGAATGACTGCAGATGAGTCTCATCAGTGATCCACTGGAGTGAGGTGATAGGGTCTACTCCACTCACGCCGCCACAGCTGATGCTTATAAATCCTAAGTTGCAAAATTTTGATCAGTACTATCGCACTGGCCTTATTTATTATTTTCGTAGCTTCACACAATCGCCAATAATTCGCATTGCAATATCTCGTTGGAGCTGCAAGCTAAAATTGAATTAAGTTTTTTGATTGAATTCACCGTAGAAAACCAATTTTGCGGACTCACCTTGTGTAGAGCCCTCATTAGACTGGGAGACGACCGGAGAAAGAATCAGGTTATATAATAAGACCCCAGAAAGAATTCGAGCCAAGAATCTTCTGCTTATGCTCCCCAATTTCATTTCAAGCTGGCTTGTGAGTTGCAGAGAAAATTGACACAAAACTCTGCCCGCCATTAGTTGCCAGATATCACGGCTCCAGCTTGGGCAGATGTCTGCAGCGTAATCAGACAGCTCAGTGATATGAGTGCTCCACATACTGTGCCCACAGCAATTAGCATACTTAATATGACGAGGTCCATATACAATATCTCAATTGATTTGAGATTTGATTTTCGTGAAGCTGATATGTAGCTAAGAAAACAAATAAGGCGGATGTTCATGCATGACTACTACAGATGCCTGCAGGTCCCAAGATAACTCAATACATTGTGAACTTGGTAGGTGCATCAAACTTTCACGCCCGTAAGAACGGCGCAAGTCTAGTTGTGAGGAAGACTAAATTCACTCCCTTACGATCATGGTGGAACCAAGAGTCAACACCGAGCCTTTGAGATCGCAACGAACAATGTAAAGAGCACTATTCTTCCAAAACTCTGATTCAGCGTGTGGTACTTGTAACCGGCGGGCAATTGTGACAGAACTTCGAAGGAGCCTTGCGCTCACGATTCCCCGGGCTAGAAAGCTCGAGCAGTTCTCAGCGCTTCCGCACTGCATTTGGGATCGAGGGTTGGACTGAGGCTTATAGTGACACCTTCTTCAGCCACTTCTACCGGTGCTTGGATGAAATCTCTCTCGCTTCTCCACTCCAGGGTCCGTGCCAGCATCTTTACTGCAATTGATGAAGCCTGAAATAATCAACTCTTGTACGTCAAGATATTTGCCACCCAGTGTATGCAGAAATTAGAACTTCTGAGGCAGAAGACATATGTGCAAAGACATGCCAGGTTTTCCCAGAAAATGCTCTTTCCTAAACCTGACCGTGAATGCAACGCAGATTGATATGCGAAGTGTGAAGCGGTTATGCGAAGTGTGAAGCTACGAAAGCGGCTGATTAAGCGTCCTGTCGCTGCCCAGATAATCTTTCCCATACTTGCTCGTAAAGACAAGCTTCAGATACACCGGAAATCTCAGGGCTAATATCAGCCTTAAAAAGCACGCCTCTCTTGCCATCGAATGTTCACTAAGAGCAACAGAAGACGGCCGGATATAAACTTTGCAAGAATCACCTTTCTGAGATTGAGACAAAATGGGTAGACAGGCGAGTTGAAGGTGAGAAGCGCAGAAACAATCAATACTGTATCTTGAAACTTGCTCTCCTGCCTTCCAGTTTACTCTGTCTTCGAAAGACGAGAAGTCTACGCACTATCAGCACCAGAAATTTGCTATCGAAATCAACGAGATTTATTTTGTGCCCAGTGGGTCGACCCGGAAACTCGACAATCCAATACAGTGAAAAGGATTACCAATACAGCTAGTCTACTTCGAAAGAATGTCTGCACTTATCATCTGGACCACGTGTTCTGCTGTGGCCAGTTGCCGAGAGCGTTCCAGTCGTCAAATAAAGGCTTTGCGTATAATCTCCTCAACTGGCAAACTCAGAAAGACTTCAATTCAGCACGACTCAATTACTTCGGATTGCAGACGGGAAGCTCTTGCTCCCAGAGCGCCGCACGAAGCATCGCATACGTTCATAAAAAAATATTCCATACTGTCAAGATTGTCATAATAACCTCTGCATCCGCCGTTTATCTTCCGACGAGTGATCGTCGCCTAAGTATACAAGTAATATAATTAAATCGTATGTACGAGCACCAATGAATTGTACTCTGAACGGTTTTCAAACCACAATCCGCGTGGGTCACACATTCTCGTTCTGATTGTTTTTCAATAACTTTGCACATATAAATTTCAGTATAATAATGTATAATAATAATGTAAGTGCCGGAGTAGATATTTCTGATTAGTCTACTCGAGGCTACGATTCTTGTACGGATTTGTGAATATGGTAGGTATGCTCTGTCTTGATGAGTTGGATCACGACATGGGGATCGGGCCGAAGACATGAGTAGTACTAAAATGTGAGTAGATGTCAGCAGCACCTTCAGCGAGTACTGCGTACGTGGGATTTGTGACACAGCGTAGGCATGGCGTGGTATTTGACGAAGGCCGTCTATCTGTTGCTTTTTTGACGTGGTCCCTGATTGCGGTAGAGGAGGCTCCGTGCGGTGCGGTCTTGGCACCATTCTGTCAGCAGCACCTTCTGCAAAACTGCGTAGGTGGGAAATTTTGACCAGGCGTTGACGTAGCGTGATTTTGGACAAAGGTCGTTCCTATGTGGGCTCCATCTCCACTACGTTGAAATTGATGTTGACTTTAGAAGACCCCGGTCTGGCCAATTGGTCTCTGAAGTTCAGAGACCAAACGGGTTACATTCAGAGTCTGAACGTAACCCGTTTAATCAGACCAGGGCCAAGTAATATTTGCGAACGGGGTTGGAAGACCCCACCAAGTCGTACACGCGGGACGTGATCAGACCACCTTTGACTTCGCGGGATGATTCTTCGAGCTTTCTGGACTGTCCCTTGGGTGGAGATTACAATACGCCATGTTCCCCCTGTGTTTCTGCATGGAAGAATGCAGTGCCCGACAGCTGTCAAGAAGGTTTCGATTCCTTCGGCCTGAAGTCCTAGGAACCCATGACTGGAACGACATCCACATTCCCCGGAATTTTTTTTTCAATTTTTCGCTTGCAGTCAAAGGCCGGGAGTCTGTCTGGTACAGTATACGGTCTCGAGGGCTGCACTTTATGGTGTACGGGTCCACCCGCCAACTGTGCCTCAGCTCTTCGAGGGTGGCTGGTGGGGAACTTATTTCGTAAATCTGGACATCGTCGTACATGGAGTACGACGGGAAGAAGTCAGAGACGAGAGAAGTTTCGAATGCCGGGATTTCTTCACCGTGGTTGTGTTTTGCCAAATTATGGAATATGAAGAGTCAATTCTCCTTGTTTCTCAATCTGGGCTCCGTTGACACCTTCATTAACAACCCATTGACCATATCAATGCCTGCGTAGAATTATATCGAGATATTATTGATTTTTAATGTTGGGGCTTGGGAAGAAATCTGTTCCTCGAGGTCTACGGAATCTATTTTTCATTCTATGATCAAAAAGTTGGAAGTCTATGAACATAAATGAACATTTTCATGCACACAGCATTTTTCCAAAAGCCTCTTTCCTCTACTTTATTCGTCACCTTATCTATGATTGAACAGATTGCAGCTAGATACCTTGTAAAACATATCATGGAATTCAAGGAAATATCTTTCACTTTTTGAAATGATGTATTTCTGTTACGTTTATTTTTTAAAACAATGTTTATAATATGACTCCCTATTTATTCACATGTCATATCACCAGGTAAAACCTACATAGATGTACATTCAAAACGTTAATTCAGATTAATTATCACAATGACAAGCATTTCCAAGAGAGTTGACGTCAACCGTAGATGATTGATATAAGTGAGAATACATATTCATTAACATCAATCATCTATGTATAGAATACTTTATGAAACATACAGATTGTGAATCTTTGCTAACTTTCATATATAGCTGCGCATGTTCGTAATTTTGCTTGTAAAAAGAGAAAGAGCTTGAAGACATCATTTGACATGAACAAAATTCTAAATGCAATCATGCATAAAAGAGTTAAGAAAGGTATAAAGAAAATATTTACAAAACATCAAGATAAAAAATTTCATATAGTAGACTTAAGTTTAACTGAATCCAAATCCTATGTACACTATAGAGATAAATAGACACAGACTTGAAGAGATTGAAGATTAAATTAATTTTTTATTATGAATAGAAAAGTCATGTAAAATATAAGCATATAAGAAGAATAAAGCAATATAAATTTTAGAAGGTTGGATCATGAATATAAAAATACATTTATTATAATTTTATCTTCTGAGATCTTATCTTAGATCTTCTAGTTATCTTGTCTCGTCCATCCTCCTGCACATCTTGGTTCTTGTTATAACCTCCAGAATTCTCAGCTTCTTCCATCACGGACTTGTCTACTGCCCTAATTTATATCCAGTTTTGTCCTTTCTTTTGACTTTTCCCTTTTCTTTTCTTTCGCTCTTTAATGAATGCACTTTAATGAATGCAGCCTGCCTCGATTGGCACTGTTCACCTGATCTCATCCAGCCATCACAATGTTTTTATCGTTTAACTCCCTTAAAGTTCACATATATTCAATTCGCTACAAACTTTCTCGGGTATGTGATGTGAAGACGATCATGAGAATGTCTACCAACCGGACGTACCGAGATAAGTTATAATCGACCTCCAAGTCATAATCTGGCAGTCAATCATGGTTATAGATAATGTCTATTGCTCTATCAGAGGGTTACAGTATTTTCATTGATGCAGTGTCCAGCCCTCTGAAATCATAAATCTCTACACTTACAGCCTCGTCTTTAAGCGACAGAACTCATTGCTACTTGTGTGAACTCCATCGTGAAGTCACCTCAGAATCTGCAAAGTGGCTTTGAATAGGTCACTCGATTGTTCTTTATCGAAGTTCACTGTGAGCTTTAATAGCCTGCTTTCTCTCCAAACTCTGTGGCAATTCGAAAGTTGTTACTTTACCGGCGTGAATTTTGGCTTTGTGGATGATGATGCAAGCAAAACTGACCTGCAATGCAGCAAAGGATGGTTCATCAACACCCTTCCTCTACAAAGATGACATGAGTCATCTTCGCTTATCATACTAGCCATGTCACAACAGCACATACAGTATTTATAGCACTAGATTTATATAGAGTCAAATTATCAAGTATTTCTGTAGAGGTTTTATTGTGTCTAATTAGTGAAAATGTGATGTTGTAACATTGCTCCTGTTTTCATTCAAAAAATCTGGATAGATAAGTTTTGAGTACGATATCACGAGATAGTAATAATGGAGTTTAAAAAAATATTATTTATTTTATTGCCATCCAGAGTGGATTCTTTGCATGGTCAAGAATGACTACAATGATGATTCATATGCATTCATATTTGAAGACTTAAAAAAAAGCTAATCAGTTCACATTAAAATTGCTAATTTATTTTCTAATTTCAAATTTTTATTTTTCCTCTCATGCACCATTCTGGTTTCTATATGAGGCAGTACTCAATCCAGAATCTAAATTGAAATGTAGTAGGCAACTAGCAAGTAACTAATCTAACCGACTCGCTTAGTTGCACAAACTTTTACAAACGGCCATACTGCCAGGTGTCAGGGATCCCAGTTTCTTTCTCCTCTTTCTTTCTTTCTTCATCCTTCCTTCGGGCTGCCCCGGATCAGCCGGATTTTATCTCAGTTTTGGGAACGGGGAGGCGGGGCACTTTGCGGGGAGGGCACTTTGCGGCAACCATGTAGAGGCCGCAACGTTGTATCTAGTGCGTTGCAATGATCTACGCCGTAACAATGATCGCAGTCGTGTCGTGGAACGTTGCGGGAAAAAGAACTAAAACTGAACTGCAAGAGGGATAGCTCAGATGGAATCCCTAATGTTTAGACTGTAATATTTGTAATGAAACGGTGATAACAAATTGAGGCGACGAAATTTTAAGCGACAAAGATTAGGGTTTTTGAAAATAGAATCACATCAATATTCTCCAGCTCGTCGTTTCGACGTCGCTTTTGGGTGCCAGTGTCAGTGCTTTGAGGAGCTCGTGCCAGAGCTCGTGCTTGTACTTTTCTTGTCATTTCAGGTGCTTTTGCAGGTGTGGTGACAGCATGGAGGCAGGATGGATTGTGCAGGACCCACCTTATGAAGGCCCTTTCAATTCGTTAATGTTGAATTGGTCAAATGGGACGGCCTACATCAAAAGCTCAAGGCTTAACGATTTTGTTTCGGGAGAGGGATCTTGTCATAGTGATGCGAAGACAGAATTTGTGACACGTTGCTCATACAAGGGTGGAGGTACTAGGCACAATTGGGAATCGTATGCAATGTATTAGTGCAAGTATGGTACTCCAGAAAGGGGCAAGAAGAGTATGCTTTCCTCGAATTTTATTCAAGATCCATCAACAAAGGCAAAATTTGGTCCTGGCAGCAGGAATAGACTAGATCATGATTTGCATCACAAGGGCTGTCAGTGCAGGTTTAGTGCCATTAAACTGCTGTCTAATGATCACATTCCACCAGGAATCACAAAATTGATATACAAGCATAGAAGACACGTAAATGCTGCAGGTGTAGCTTGTCATGGCACAGCGTGTTCGGATAGTGTTGGCTTGCCATCTCAAATGGCGCGCAATTTATCCTCTGAATGCAGGTAACGGCATATTTGTTACATTTTCAATATATTTGTTTATCGTTCACAGTCAATCTCCCGTCATATTTGTAATATCTACAATAAGTTTGTTGTTATTACAGTTTGTAAAACTTTGACACTAAGCAAGCACGTTGTCTAATATTTTTTACGTTCTTATGCCAGGGAGTGGGTTGAATGCGAGTTAAGAAGAGGTTTAACTCCTCCACAAATTCTCATGCGTGCTGCAAAAGCACTGTTTGAAAATCATCAGCGCTTAGGCTATGTGCAAGGGTCCCCTATTAGAGATCATTATATCACATCTGCCGATGTGTATAATATCAAATTGGAACTGGACAAAGAAACTTGGAGAAGGCATGCTAATGATAGAATTAGCACAGAATTATGGATGAAAGCGAATTCATCTCAAGTTGTTTTGTATCAGGCACCAAAAAGTGATCCATTTAAACCATTGAGGCTTGCTGTTACAAGACCCTTGCTCCTAGATTGGTTGCTAAAACATGGAAATGGAGGTTGTGTTGCTATAGATGGAACGCATGGCACGCAGAAGTATAAGGTAATATTCTACTACCACATTTTGATGTTTTTATCATCAGGCTTCCATGATTATGTATATTCTACCTTACTATTTGCAATCTCTGCAAGATATTTGAAAAAATGACGGTTTGGAGCTTTAACCAATCCTGTAAGAGATTATTGAACGTCTCAATGTGTGATGTATATGTTGTTTTATATACCTTGATCACGTCTAAATTATCAAGACATAAAAATAGCGAATCATTCATTTGTATCAGGTTTTATCTTAGTATCAATGAAGATGAATACTTTGTAGACGATTGCTAGCAGCAAACTGAAACGTTTATTTCATTTTTTGCAATGCAGTATCCACTGTACACCCTGATGGTGTTTGACGAATATGAACACGGACATCCTACTGTTTTTGGATTCCTCGAAAGAGAAGAAACATAAGATCTGGTGGATTTATTATTTGCAGTGAAGAAGATGGCCCAACATTATATCCCTGGATGGATGCCCTCGTGCTTCATGACGGATTGTGCTGACAATGAGAGACTTGCCCTAGACATTGTTTTTCCGCATATCCCTGTATTTCTTTGCATATATCATGTTCAAAAAGCATGGACAAAGAAATTGATTGAGGTTGTGAGTGGTCATGAAAAGAGAGCTATTATGAATGCTGCTTTAGAAGACCTGTGCTTTGGAAGCACATTAATTGCTGATGGAGAAGAATTTGATGTGGAAAGATCTGCTGCGATGAAGCTTCTGTTATTTTACAAAAAATTTCAGCTCTCTGAGCCACAATTTGTGAAATACTTTCAAACAGAATGGGAACCTTGTATGGGTAAGTGTAAGTTTGTAACATGTGCATTATATTTGAAGTTATTACATTTTGGAAGTTGTTTTTTGCTTAATGAACTTCCACAAGCACATCTAACTTACTGTTTTGGAATTCAGGTCAGTGTATTCGTGATGAACGGAGGAAGACATGTCGTAACAATCAAGATACCAACAACGCTATGGAATCAATGCATGGACACATGAAGGATTTCCTTTATGGCTGGCGCAGCAATGCACATGAGCAACGTTTGGATCATACAGTATATGGTCTGCTATGGGATTTTGTAATGAGAATTTGGTACAAAGATCAGAAGAAGCTACTTGGCTTTATTCCAAATAAGAAGAAAGATCAACGTGTGATTGCTGTGATCATGAAGACAAGATCTATGCTAACTGTCCCTGTTACTTGGCCTCATGGCTATGCAGGCCCCGCATTAGTGGGCTCTACATCAAAGCTAAATAGAAGGTATCTTGTAAATTGGAGACGAGAAAAGTATGCATGCGAGTGCTTCTGGTCACTCCAAGGCAACTTTTGCAAACATCAGGTACAACTCAGATTGTAATTCTGTTTTTGATTACATATATTGGTCGTATCTGTATTTTTTATTAACACTGCTTGATTCATGTGTGTCTAGATTCTTATTGTACGAAAGATAGGATATTCCGAGACCAACATCCGCATTTGTTTGGGCATACGGTTTGGTGGAATACGAGGTGGAATCAAAGAGCTCTTTGATAAAGGTCCTTCATCACAGATATATGATTTCAATGAGGATCCAGTCCTTCGAAGAGAACTTGCAGATATTGAAGTCAAAGATGATCGCCATGACACCTTCAACCTTACAGAAGGTACTTCAAACTATCATTTTAATGTGCAATAACTGCATATATTTTGCAGAAATGACAATTTGAGTGATGAAACTACCTAACCGTACATGTTCTATGTGTTATCAGATACGTACAGCCCTGTAAAGAAAGCATCAAAGCCAACAGATCTGGAGGAGGAAGAAAAGACCAAGCGTGTTCTTCATACTCAATTGGTATGGCTGAAGGACTTTTTTGATGAAAATCCTAGTATGATGAAAGTGGGAGAGCTAGAGCTCCGGCATTGCATTGGACGTATCAAGGAGTCTCACCAAGCATGGAGTACTGGTAGAATACTTCCTGTTGCAGACATGTGGCGTACATCCATGCTAGATAAGCCTAGCTCATCATTCAGGAAATTGAGTTGGCTTGAAAAATTAGCAGGCATTAAATGTCCTAAGCCACAGAGATTACTTGAAACAGGAGAAAGATTTAGAGCCCCTACCGCAGATTTAGGAAAGGTAGAAGAAGGAGCTTTACAGCTCAGACTTTGAAAGGGCAGGCAGAAGGCCAAAAGAACTCAAAGTCTGATCAAGCAATTCCTTCAGGCAAGTGCAAATAGAGAAAAACGCAAAGAGGAACAAGCTAGAATTCTAGGAGAGACGATCGACTTGACTCTTTCTCCCTAAGTTGTTTGCTTGTGATGCATAAATGTTGTTTCAATTTCATAGTAAAATGAAACCATTTTGTCCAATTCCACATTTACCTGATTTGCATGCGCTGATTACAGTTTGGAAATTTATCATGAACTCACGGTACACAAATTATTTGTTCAATGATGACAGTCAATGTTGCTAAGATGACGTTTCAAAATTAAGAAACTTGATTCTACGTATTTTGATATTATTGAGATCCAACTTTTGATATATTAATGAATGTATCTGAGTGCTACTCAAGTTATATTAAAGGTGTGCTAGAAGAGACGTCTCTATGTAAGGTCTTTCTTGTTGGAGCTTGTTGGATTGCAAGAAGACGCGCCATCAGCTTGGATGTAACAGCTTGATATTCTTTAGTCAAAAGTCTTTGGAATTCCATGAGCTGGAGGCAGTGAAATGTGCAAGGATGAGAAGTAACTTACAGCACCAGTTAGATCTTGCAAGACTTGAGCTTAGAATGTGTGATCTTGCTTGAATATTGACCCTCAGAACTTTACTTGTTCATTGCATATAGATTTACTTAAATAATGGGAAAAAAAACTCCTGTTTGAAGTTGAGGAATTAATCCTATCCATATTTGGACATGCACTTCACCTCTATATTCAATGACTGACCACAATAGTCTATTAGACTGGACCATAGAATTTTTGGGTACACTTGTTATGATGAGGTTCAGAGCATTGCACGTAAGTAGCGATGACATTCATTCGTTGCATCTTTCAAAAAATACAAACTTTTTTGAAAAAAAAGTCACGTACACAGTAAAATCCCACATGTTGTATTGCCAATATGTTGAGGTTGGAGATAAATTCATTCGATTTGTCATGGTTGTATCTCTTAAAACTTTGATGTTCATTATTAGACTGTATTGTGTATATTCATCTCATATGCTTCAATTCCGGCAAAAGTAAGTAAAACATTTTTTAAAGACAAAGGTGGGTATGGAATCACAATTGATGATATTTCAGATGATAAAGAAGTTGTTAATATTTTGGCAATCGGACCTATTTTGACAAGTATGATATAATATCCTAGAAATAATATCCTATTTTGAGAATAGGATATTTTTTCAAAACTACCATATATGTAAAGCTAGGACTGAAATCGTAGATTTGACTATGAAACTCATGAAGCTAATATAAACCCATGAATTTGAATCCATGACTATTTTTTTTTTAGGTTTGAAATGAGAAAAATGTCGATTAGCCTGTCGAGCAACGAGTAGCCTGTCGAGCGCCTGCAAGGCGCAAGTTGCATAAGGTTTGGTTACCTTTCAGCTCTCCTCTCGGTCGCCTTACGAGTGAGAAAGGAACATCCGGTTCCTTTACGAGAGAAAGTACTGCCCGATAGCAGCTGTGCCCATTACTTCCGTCTGATATGTTAGCGAAGCTAGAATAAAATCTTATGAGAATAATTGAGAGTAATCGAGAATAAACTCTTCAGCTTATGCTGTCACATGCTGAGGTCGTTTCTCCAGATACCTATTTCAGTAAGCTCATGAATGTAGTTTCAGAGGCCTCCTGTGCTGAAGTGTCGTGGACTTTCGAGTGATTTCGAGTCAATCGAGGTAAGTGTAAGTGACTGTTCTTAATGCGCAGAGATTTGGATACAAATTCCATCGAAGGACCTATACCACCCGAGCTTGGAAGTCTTCTGAATTTTACACTCAGGTAAGCAACTTCTTTCTTGAAACGACCTGAGAATCGACTTGAGGATGGCAAGCATTTCATTCCACAAATTTAACTACTGCGCTGTAGTAACTCACAGATGTTCGTGTTTGTTCATTTCACTGAGTGATGAATATAATCATAATAGCATGATTGGCATGTTTGTCAAAGATTCTCTTTGGAAAGTCGTTTCTCCAGATACCTATTTCAGTAAGCTCATGAATGTAGTTTCAGAGGCCTCCTGTGCTGAAGTGTCGTGGACTTTCGTCTGATTTCGAGTCAATCGAGGTAAGTGTAAGTGACTGTTCTTAATGCGCAGAGATTTGGATACAAATTCCATCGAAGGACCTATACCACCCGAGCTTGGAAGTCTTCTGAATTTTACACTCATGTAAGCAACTTCTTTCTTGAAACGACCTAAGAAACGACTTGAGGATGGCAAGCATTTCATTCCACAAATTTAACTACTGCGCTGTAGTAACTCACAGATGTTCGTGTTTGTTCATTTCACTGAGTGATGAATATAATCATAATAGCATGATTGGCATGTTTGTCAAAGATTCTCTTTGGAAAGTCGTTTCTCCAGATACCTATTTCAGTAAGCTCATGAATGTAGTTTCAGAGGCCTCCTGTGCTGAAGTGTCGTGGACTTTCGTCTGATTTCGAGTCAATCGAGGTAAGTGTAAGTGACTGTTCTTAATGCGCAGAGATTTGGATACAAATTCCATCGAAGGACCTATACCACCCGAGCTTGGAAGTCTTCTGAATTTTACACTCATGTAAGCAACTTCTTTCTTGAAACGACCTAAGAAACGACTTGAGGATGGCAAGCATTTCATTCCACAAATTTAACTACTGCGCTGTAGTAACTCACAGATGTTCGTGTTTGTTCATTTCACTGAGTGATGAATATAATCATAATAGCATGATTGGCATGTTTGTCAAAGATTCTCTTTGGAAAGTCCTTGTACACTTGGTACTGTATAGTATTGATGCTTTCAATTTTTAAAACGAGCAGAGGATAGTTCAGAGACTGTGTGTGGACGAAACCATGGTCTGGGTTAACGTTCCCGCATACACGTCTGTTTTGGCAGAGTTTTGAGTAAAAACGACCTGACCGGAGAGATTCCTGATTCTCTTGGCAATCTTACAAAACTTTTAACGCTGTAAGTTGCTATACACCACACACTAATATTTTGTGAATATCTGTGCATTCTGAAAGAATAAAGTTCATTGTGGATTATTGGCACACGCAATGTGTGTGCCGTCCTTTGCTCTGCAAAATGCAAAAGCATGTATGTGTAGGATCACTGAAAGAATAAGCCGCCCAAAGTAATATTTGATCAATGGTCCTTATCTTTCAGCAAATATGAATACCTGTACTCTTTTGGTCGTTGTGAGCACAATCTGAACTGTCAGGATGTTTTAATGCAGTTCCCTTGACGACAATTTCCTAACTGGTGATATACCAGCCAACATCTTCTCGCTTCCAGAGCTGGTTATACTGTGAGATTCTCTCCCATCCTTTTAAGATAGATGATTATGTTGTAATTTATTCTTAGAGTCAGACCATAGAAGTAAATCAGAACAGAAAATTGTAAATTGGATTGACGGTTTATTATAGTTGGTAATAAATAATTTGATCTAGGTTTCCTTTGTGGATAACGAGTCACAAACCATTACTGTTTAGGGTTTGTGTGTCCAGACTCAAAGTTCCGCCTGATAGTATAAGTCGATGTTCAGTTAGTAAACAATTAGGTAAGAGAGCACTCCTTGCAACTTATCAGTCTTTCAAGTACTTGTTCACACATTTGGGGCTGTTGGATTACTGAGATGTCGGGGTGGGGATAGCAATCTAGTTAAATTTGAGTTGGAGCTTGAAGAGCATTCAAGGTAATGAGTGCTACACTGAAAGTTGTGACCTGAAGAGGATTGCTTAGAATCAACCTGAAGGTTAAATTGAGTGTAGGCAAGTTATGGCAAGTTTAACAGATTTCTGCTGCAGTAGAGACATATCTCGAAGTGACCTATTTGGATCCTTTCAAATAATTATTTTCTAATTATAAAAGAGTTGTTATCAGAGACTTAAAACAGAATTTGAACGCAGGAAAGGGAAAACAAGGACTACAAGACCAAGACTGGCTAATCTTCAGAACAAATTTTTAGAGATAGAGTGAACTCGAACTCATGCCCGAATCTACTGGATACAGATTCCTGCATATGGATAAAGTCGCGTGCTAATTTGCGTTTGTGTGCTCTGCCAACAGAAAGCTCGACAATAATTGCCTGAACGGAACTACTCCACCCACTCTAAATAATTCCGGCACAATAGACTAAGTGAATTATAGATCTGATTACAATAGTATTGTCCTTCTAAGTGCGTCTATTGCAAACTTTGCCCTTGTAAGTTAACTACTATGTAAGACAAAGGTTTTAGACAAAGGTTTTAAAACGAGTTTTGTCTTCTCAGATCCACTTATACCGGCAACTGCTTCAGTGACAGCAATACATCGCAGTCTTGCAAATGCGGTACGATTCATGTTTCTCTTCCAGCCATGAGCTTCTTTCAGCCAGAAGCTTGAGAAGTTTGGAAGGGAGGTGATCTCATCTTATGGACTTTGTTCTAGGCCATTAGGAAAATGTGATTTCATGTGGATATATTTTATAATAAGCCTAACCGTTTCCATATCTCCAGCTGCTACAAGCTTGTGAGTGGATCCTCACCATGACAAGAAACCCATGTTAGAACTGCAAAGTATTGTGTTGGATTCTACTAGAGAGTTCAAACTGAATATACAGGGAAATGCAGGCGCATGAGACGAGTACTTATGTCTGGTGTACTTACTTACTTGGTGTACTTACTGTACTGTATTGTTACTGTACTTACTTGGTGTACTTATGTCCTGAGCAGCAGAGCCAAGAGGAGGTTCAATTTTGGCGATCTGAATGGATGAAGGAAGCAAAATGGCGACTGGAGGACTACGACCACATGCAAAACACCATGTTTCTTCTGGAAAATGCCAAAGTAAGATTCTCCGACTCAAGATCAAACCTCATTTTAATCATGTGTTCATGGACATCCACCTAATTTGTAGCAAGGTACATACAATTTGTATCTCTTGTGATTTGCTCTATGTTCTTTGACATCAGATAATTGGAAGGCCGCCCTTAGTAGGAACATGTAGATTTTTATTCAGTAATTATGGCACAACACCAAGAGCACAGTTTGGGTGGAACTTCATTCAGTATCTTCAGGAATTTGTTGACTGAATTTAATGCTTATTCGTATTGGTAGGTTGAACCTTGACACAAGACTCTTGTTGCGAGCCAGTGGTGTAGTGAGCGGTCATGGCGGAAGTATTTGGGGGCGAACTGGAAGAGGCGATATTGGATAGGCATTATGCGAAGGTGCCACACGTCACCAAGGGCGGTAGACATAACTGGAAATGCCTACTGCAAGGTTGTCCTTTCCCAGGAACATTTTCCCAAAAAAATTATATCGAAAAGCATTGGAGGAAAGACCATGTGGACTGTCATCTCCAAATTACCCAGAAGCTTCCACCTGGACCAAAGACGACTGGAGTTTCCAGGAAGGCTGACAAGAAAGAGTTGATTGACTCTTGTGACAAGCATTTTGGTAATTTCTGTCAATGTTGGATCAAGCACAAGCAAGATAAGTTGGACTTCTTTCGAGGCGAGGTATGCAATTCTTTTTTTGGCAAGTTTTTTTTTTCTATTTGCATTGTTTATTTCAAATTGAATTCAAGTAGACTTCCACAAATAATTTGAGATTTATTATGTTCAGATTGCAATAACCGTATATATGTTGCAGAATTGACATTTTGAGTTGTGTGTCTAGATTATTAAGGGGTATTTCGACCAAAAGATATATTCTCTAATGACGGGAGAGGATATAGGAGAATTGGAGGAACCTCCAGTGATTTTGAGGGCCATGAGACTCGTATGCAAGAATTTCCTTCCAGGTTGGAACATGTTGAGAATTCCAGAGTTTTCAAATTTTGTCTTTGATCATCTTGACGAACTACTGGATCCCTGTAGGAGAAAGGCACAGTTCGTAGATTCTATTCAAGAGTGGGTGAAGGGAGAGCAGGCCAAAAACAGAAATAGCAATCAACGGCGAGGTATGAAGAAGTCAGAGATTGACATTGACGAAGTTGAAGCCATGGAAGATCTTGTGGCAATCTTGAGTGCAGATGACAGTTGCAGCAATTTGAAAGCTGAGGCAAAAGAATGGATAGTATTCTGTGGTAAGTACAGTTGGATTGAACAATCCAACTGGAATCTATCTTTGGAATGTAATGAACGAATAATCTTGAAATTTCTGGATTATCTCTATTGTCCATGTAATAACCCACTAAAGGCTAAAACTGCAATATAGTGGTAGAAAGGTCGAACCCACAGGGACAGAGGAACACACAGGGTACAAAGTGTCACGTTTAACAGACTATTGAGGAGTTTGAATTCTCAGGCAACTGTCACTCCCAAAAATACTGCAAGTGTCCACTCGGAGCGCACTCGGAGGTCGCACAGTGCAGCGTACACACACACACACACACCTGAAACTACAGAAACACAACCCAGAGATCCGTTAGGACCTCTACTCAAGATTTCAGGGGGGAAAAGTCTCTCGCGAGCACACTCAGCGAAGCTGCGGGCAGTGGCTTCCAACTCCGGCTTTTACAACGCTTCCACTAGCTTGCTGCTAGTGTAGGAAACCCGGTTTGGACTACCTACTTCGGATCGAAGTCACTCCTACGCGGTGAACAACACTCTCAACTCACAAAACGCGCAGAGAACACAGGTCCGCACTGAAGGACTCACTGTGAAACAGTCCAGTAACACAACAACAGTCTATTGAAGAGTTTGAATTCTCAGGCACTTGTCATTCCCAGAAGTACTACAGGGGTTACCCTCAAGGCACCTGCTGCAGCGTAACCTGAATTTACAACCAAGGCTTACACGAAGTAGCAAAACTTCACTTTGGCATTCAGGGGAAAAATCCCAAGGGAGTACAATCAGAAAGAAACACTCGAAGGTGTAGGGGCGAAACTGTTCAAGTATCTAACTAGTCACTGGCTCTGAGCATCGGCAGTCACCCGCAGGTGCAGATCCGAACTACTCAAGTCTCTAACCAATGGACTAGCTCTGAACATTCGGCCGAAGGCCTTCAGCTACAAAATGCGGAACGCTAAGTTGTAACTCCTCGTGCGTGGTGACAGAACTCAAGGACACAAACACGCAAAGGAAATGGGTTCCTGATCTATACTTCTGATGGGAAAGAACCCCAGGCAAAACGCCTGGAACTATTTTATACCTTCTAAATCCTAACTAGCACTACACTGCACTATGCTACACGCCTGCACGGGACCACGCTACACTACACTCCGCGGAACCTGTGCTACGTCTCCTGCGCGGCGGACTACCGCGCACTAACTCCCTACCATGCCAGTCTTCCGCTCGACTGCGCAGTCCCAATCGCTGCAACGCCGCGGACACCTCCACTTCGAGGGCGGACATGGTATCCTGCGCCTTCGACAGAAAAGCATCGAGCTTCTTTGCTACCTTCCGCCGACTCCTACTGTCGCCTGACAACAACCCGGCTGCGCGAAGTTCAAACTCACGCAGTGTGAGTTTCTCCTGCGCCTTCACTTCCCAGTGGGCGTAGCCCTTGAGACAGTGGGTGACACGCCTCGCCGTCTCCACCTTTGTGCGATCTGCCTCCTTCCTGCGATCCTCTTCAACTATCACTAATTGCGATTCGGCCTCAGCACGTTGCGCTCTCAATTCGCCACACTCTGACTGTAGCCTGCGGATTACCTCCTCATCCGCCTGCCGTGCGAGCTGACATTGTTCCAACAACCGCGTCTGTCGCACGAGCTCCTCTGACAAAATCCGATTCTGGGCCTGCTCAGAAATTAGTGCTTCTGTGACCTTCACCTGCTCCTTGGTGAGCTCTTCCAGTTTCCCATCCCTCACCTTCTCGGAGTACTTGTAGAATTTCTGATTAAGTTTATACTGACCCCACAAGCATTCATGCTTCTCCTTCAATTCCCTCAACTCCTGGTCCACTCTAGCTAATAGCTTGCTGGTGTGGACTTTAGTGCGAGTCCGCCTGCGCACTAACTCGATGTAAGATCCCGGCTGAAGTGGGTCGGCGTATTTATCGACTTTGCGATCCAAGTACCTCAGCAACGGAATCACCTGCTCAGAGAGCGCCGCCGCCGGCGCTCCAACAGTTTCCTCCTCCTCCTCCTCGGTGTCCTCTGCTCCTGACATTTCTTCGGTGGAGCCTCCGTCGTCATCATCCGAGTGGAGAATTTCAGTCGCCATTGATTGCGTCGGCGACTGACCCGAGTGGGGCTGCACGTCGTCAACGTGTGCTGCCTACGAAGGCACGGCTGCAGCCGCGCTGCTCTTCGCCAAAATGTCTAAGGCGGTAGGTGAATGTGCCCGTGCGGCATCCCCGCCGCTCGCTTGTTGGTCGTCTACCGTGTCCTCTCTGCCTCCGACGCCCGCCGCCGAAGGCGATCGAGCGGAGGGTGGCTGCGCGGGGTTTGATTGCGCATTGCGCATCGAAATTTCATCCCGCGGACAGTCACTCCGCTCCTCCGTCTGTTGCTGCTCCCTTGATCGGTCCGCGGGGGCTGTGCTTGGCCTGTGCGCAGGCGCAAATGCCGGCGCCTTGTCCGCCGCAGGCGCAGCGCCGCGGACGTCCATCGCCAAAGGCGACATGGCCGGGGGCCGCTCGCCCGATGTCCCTTGGCCCTTAGGCCCTACCGCCGAAGGCGCATCTACCGGCGGATTACCCGCCGATAGTGTGGCCTCCGCACACTCCTTGCTCGTATCTCCTCGGCTCGAAGGCCCTGGCGCCGAAGGCGCAAATTGCGGCGCGTGGTGCGCCGGAGGGTCTGGCCCCGAGGGCCGGTGTCTCGTAGGCGGCTCTTCCGCCGGCTCCTTCCCCTTCCTACGTTGGAACGGGGGTGATTCCTGCCTGTGCACAGGCGGCACGTGTGGAGGTGACCTGTGCACAGGCGACCTGTGCACAGGCGAGCGCCTGTGCACAGGCGGACTGCTCCTTCCCACGCGTAAGCGTAGATCTACGTCCACTTGTGATCGTCTGTCCGCGGAGGCTCGTCCGTCCGCGGAGTCTCGTCTGTGCGCAAACGGAACACCTGTCCGCAACGCACGTGGTAACTCCGGAGGCCCTTGGCCCGTAGGCGGCCTCACGCCCGTCGAGGCTGCAGCGTGGTCCGTTGCTCCTGCGGTCGTCCGCGCTTCCTCATGCTTCTCTGGCGACGCACTTCCTTTCTCCGTCGCAATCGTCGCCGTGTCCGCACTGTTGGCTGGTAACACCAGTCTGCGTGCCTTCTGCTTCGGCCGGCTGTATGACTCGTACAACGGCCGCGGTCGAATGGGAGCAGAGGGTTCTTGATGCTGCTCCTCTTCGGACTCTTCTCTCCATCGCCGCTTCCGCGGCACTCGTGCTGCAGGAGTGTTTCTCCCTTCGTCCCTCCGCCTTGATGGGGTAGAAGTCGGTGACTCCTCTGCATCAGTGTCGACCTCATTCTCCCGCACATACTTCCCGGGATGGTCGACGGACAACGGCGGAAAATGCTCAAGCTCCGCCGCTGTCAAACAATTCCGCTGTCGATAAAAATTGATGAGGAAAGGAGAGAGATGGTTTAGAGTTCCCCCCTTCTCCTCAAAAGCGTGCTGTCGCATCACCCTGTGCAGGATGCTCGCCCAGTGAATTGGAGTTCCCTCGATGACGCACTCCACAAAAGAGACCTGCCACAATGTGATGTAGCAGGCGCGGTGTGGCTGCAGTAATTGCATCAGCGCCGCGGACAAAGTCCGGCGAAATCGATCCTTGTAATCACGGGTCCTGTACCCATTCTTGGTAGACCTCCCGGTCTTGAACAGCTCCACAAATTGCGCCTCTTCCTGCTTGGTCACCTTGATGCTCTCACTGTCGAAGAGGAGATACCCTGGCATGCCGGCACATCTTCCCAATGCCTGCGCCCAATCTTGGACTGTCCACCGATCAACATGCGGACGCAATCCGCGCGAGGGTGGTCCCTGTGGCTCTAGCCACTCGCGCACCATGTTCGCACAGATGTAGTTCCATCCCCATAGCAAGAAATCGAGCTTTCTTGCTATTAAGCGCTCCTCGAAAGCGCGCAGCCCGTTCTGTGGTAGGCGAAGCGGCACCATCCGCAATCTGCCCGGTCTCGTCATTGCGTTCCTGGAGTTCGCTCGCCCGCTCATTCTACTTCCGCACCGCTCGAGCTCCTTTCTCTCTCGGCAAACTCTAATCGCCCTAAATTCCAAATCACGCGCACTCACTTCTCCCTCAATCACCAAGAAATCCCCCGTGCGGCGACGTCGAGAATGTTTAGCAGCCAGCAGATGGACGCGCGCAGCGCGCACAAGAGATTGGAATCGCGAATTCAAGAATGGAACGCTCTCCGCCGCCCGGTCGAAGGTCATGGTCGGCTCTTGCTCGTGGAGGACGTCTCACTTGATGGCCGCGCCGGCTCTACGCTGGAACGGTCTCCGCTCTCACGCGCGGCTTCACGCTCCGCCGTCGCCGATTAAACTCTCACGCTCGAATTGGCGGATTTGAACTCCGCGAGCGTATTACCCCGCAGACATGGGAGCGCAGCGCCGAAGGCGAGTTTTCCGCCTTGCGCGGTACACTTGTTCGTACCGCCCCTCGGCCAATCCCCTTCTGCCTCGACGCGTGTGTCCGCATGTCGGACAAAAGTTCAACTCCTGCCTGTGCGCAGGCAGACTCCTCGGCGGATTCTCCGCCGGCGCGGAACTTCATCCTCCTGTGCACAGGCGCTCGCCTGTGCGCAGGCGAATTCCGTCCGCGGCGTCGCGCTGGCGCGGAAGGCGTTGACCGTGGTCAGCAGTCTCCGTCCAGACTATCCGTTCCTTGTCTCTTCGTCGGCGCTTCCGCCGCCGCAACTCCGTCCGTCCAAGAGCGCATCCACCCGTCCCGTCCGCATGGTCCGTACGGATTTGATTACTCTGGCGGCTCCTTGCTCGTCCGCGGCGCCGCGCTGGCGCAGAAGGCGCCGTACACTTTCTACCTCACAAGGCGCATTTCTAGGGCCCAAGGCGGATTTTCCGCCGACGCCGAAGCGCCTGTGCACAGGCGAACTTCCTTCGTCCGCGCATAGGACAAAACTTGATCCCTCTTCCGCGTAGGCGGAATTCCCGCTGGTGGCGAACTCCTTCCGCCGAAGGCGAACGTCTACGTATCTTCCAATAGTGATAACTCCCTAAGTCCTCATCCGTTCCAAGCGTTCTTGGACTCGTTGGAATCAGTGCGTCGAGCTCTTTCCAACGAGACCCTAACTCGGTCAAGGCGCCCGAGGGTTGACCTAATTATGAAGGATTTCCCTACCACCGCGGACGCAACCTCCGAAGGCGGGTTTTGCGCCTTGCGTCGCAGGGATCCTAACTGCAGAGCTCGCAGGGAGGGTGGTGCCCATCCTTACTGCTGCACCCCAAATCCTAGATTCTACAAGATCCCTCGAGAATCCCCGCGATCTTCCGGATTCACTCTGTTTTGATGTACCGAAGGCTATTTACAATGCTGCCAGGGTACAGTTTTTTCCAAAAATGTTTTAATTTCCTCAAAATTACCAAAAGTGGGGTACCACAGTCCAACGGGCAGGAAAGCTAAACGTGATCTTGGAGAAACCGTTTTGAGAGGTCGAATGAAGCGCATGGCAGACTTGGGTGTCATCGAAGATGAAGAGACAGCTCGGACAAAGGTCAGACATTCTTACTTCTGACGTAAAGATTTTCCAATTTGTAATGTTTATGTTACAATTACAGATATTACAGTTTGGATATGATCTAAGAGTATTGTGCTTGTTATTTTTTTCAGGGTGAGATTTCAAAGTCAGCTCTTGATGAATCAGAGATGTATGGTTCCGTAGAGCCCATACATCCATTTTTTATGTCTGTACATATATCACAGGAAGTTGAAAAGTGGGGAGCGAAGGTTGAAGTCAAGAGGATGGATGCAAAAAAACGAAATCTTCTCTTGGAGTGGGGAGCGAAGTATACGGCAGACGAACTTTATACGGCAGACGCCTCATATAAGATCCGTGTGAACACACTTGAAAACAAAGGGTCGGTAAAATGGGCTGTTGCTGCCAACAAGTGGTGGAATAAAGTTGAACTGTTTGCAACAGTGTAATAACCCACCAAAGGCTAAAACTGCAGTATGGTGGTAAAAAGATCGAACCCACAGGGACAGAGGCAACACATAGAGTAAAAGTGTCACGTTTAACAGACTTTTGTAGAGTTTGAATTCTAGGCGACTGTCACTCCCAGAAATACTGCAGTGCTCGACTCGGAGGCTCGACTCGGAGGAGGATCTCAACTCGGAGGATGCTCGGAGGATGCACGGTACAGCGTGGTCACTCAACACACACACACACACACACCTGAAACTGGCAAAAAGCACAACTCGGAGGTCGGTCAGGACCTCCGCTTCGGATTTCAGGAGGAAAGTGTCTCACAAGTTCACTCAGAGGTTCTGCAGGTAGTGCCTCCCACTCCGGCTTTTACTGCCCTTCCGCCAGGAACTAGCGGGGGTACCCGGACTGGACTTCCCACTTCGGAACGAAGCCTCTACATACGCCGTGGACGTCACCCTCGACTATCACATCAAACGCAGGGAGTGCAGACCCGACTGAGAACTTACTGAAAACACGATCCAGTAACACACACACAACCTGAATTACAAACCAAGGTTTACACGAAGTAATGAAACTTCACATTGGCATTCAGGGGAAACTTCCCGTAGGAGTACAATCAGGATATGTCACTCGAAGGAGTAAGGGGGAACTGTTCAAGTATCTAACTCGCAGCCGGCTCTGAGCATCAGAAATCACCCGCAGGTGCAGATCCGCACTACTCAAGTCTCCAACCGGGTGCTAGCTCTGAACATTCAGCCGAAGGCCTTCAACTACAACATACGGTAACTTCGCTATGCTGCAGCTTCTCTACGTGGTGCCAGGACCAAAATGCACAAACACGTCAAGAAAGTGAGTTCCTGATCTGCACTTCCGAAACTGGAAGAGTCCCAAGGCAAAACGCCTTGATCTACTTTATACTCTCAAAAGATCCTAACTAGCACTACGCTATCCTATCTACCACTCGCAGTATCTGCGCGAAACCAAACTACTCTACTGCACTCAGCAGATCCGGTGCTGCGCCTCCTGCGCGCCGGACTGCTCCGCTTACTATCTCTACCTTGCCAGTCTTCCGACCGGCTGCGTAACCCCAGGCGTCGGAGCGCTGTGGTGACTTCCGACTGCAAGTGCGCCATAGTGTCGCGCGCACCCGACAAGAAGGTTTCTAATTTTCTCGCCACTCGCCGCCGACTCCGACTGTCACCTTCCGTCAATGCCGCCGCCCGAAGCTCGAACTCCCTGAGTGTGATCCTCTCTTGAGCTGCCACCTCCCAATGGGTGTATCCTTTTAGACAACGAGTCACCTTTGCCGCCAACTCTCCTCGCGCCCTGCAGCTGCTCTCCACCTCGGCCAGCTGCATTTCTAATCCCGCACGTTGTGCCCTCAAATCCGAACACTCGGATTGCAAGTTGCACAGCAACTCCTCATCCTCCTTGCGGGCTCTTTGACTTTCTTCTAAGGCGCGCGTCTGGCGCGCAAGCTCGGCTGCTAGGACTTTGTTCTGTCTCCGCTCCTCCTGCAATTCCGACTCGATCTTTGCCCGTATTAGCTCGGCATCCGCCTGACTTTTCGTCGCCGCCTCCTCCCTCTGCTGCTGCAAGGCTTGGTATAGCTTCTGTGTGACCGCCAGGTGTTGTCGGAGGGCGGAGTTCCTATCCACATATACTCCGCACCTAGAGGCCCACTTTGCCACCTTGCTCCTCGTCCTTCTCCTGATAGTCTCCACATAAGACTGCGGTTTTAAAGCACTTGCGTATTTGGATGTCTTGCGATCCAGATATCGCAGGAGTGGAACTATCTGTTCGCACAGCACCCCTGTTGGCGTTTTCTGCACCGAATCCGCTTCTTGCTCTTCCGAGCTCGTCTCATCCTCAGTCTCGAGGATTTCAGTCGCCACCGAATCCCTTGGCGACTCCCTGGAACTGTGGCGCGCAGCAGCTTCCGCTGCGACTGCTGCTCCACTGCCTGCTAAAATATCCAGGGCAGTGGGAGATCCCACTGCTTGAGCCCTTGTTCCGGCTCGATCTTCGGTTTGTGAAGGGGTCGACGCCGCAGTGACTTTTGTCACTCTTGCACCGCCCGCTTCTGCTGCCTGTCCTTCCGGCGCAATCTGCGCGGAAGGTGTCCTTGCTGAAGGTGCGTCCGCCGAAGGCGTCCGCACACTGGTCGTTGGCCCCATCCGTCTCGCAGTCGGCGAATCCGGCTGACTCTCTGTTGTCCGACTCGCAGTCGGCCGACCAGCAGTTGTCCGACTGGGAGTCGGATACACCCTGCGCGTCTTGACTCCACTTGGCCTGCTTGTTGGTGGCGTTCTTCCAGAAGTGCCTTCCGCCGAAGACGACCCTCTGAGGATTGTTGGCTCGTCAGCCAAACTCTCTTCTGCTTCCGGCCTGCTATCCGGTTCAACGCGCCGTTCAGTTGGCCTTCCTGTAATAACCCACTAAAGGCTAAAACTGCAATATAGTGGTAGAAAGGTCGAACCCACAGGGACAGAGGAACACACAGGGTACAAAGTGTCACGTTTTAACAGACTATTGATGAGTTTGAATTCTCAGGCGACTGTCACTCCCAGAAATACTGCAAGTGTCCACTCGGAGCGCACTCGGAGGTCGCACAGTGCAGCGTAACACACACACACACACACCTGAAACTACAGAAACACAACCCAGAGATCCGTTAGGACCTCTACTTCAAGATTTCAGGGGGGAAGTCTCTCGCGAGCACACTCGGCAAAGCTGCGGGCAGTGACTTCCAACTCCGGCTTTTACAACACTTCCACTAGCTTGCTGCTAGTGTAGGAAACCCGGTTTGGACTGCCTACTTCGGATCGAAGTCACTCCTACGCGGTGAACAACACTCTCAACTCACAAAACGCGCAGAGAACACAGGTTCGCACTGAAGGACTCACTGTAAAACATTCCAGTAACACAACAACAGTCTATTGAAGAGTTTGAATTCTCAGGCACTTGTCATTCCCAGAAGTACTACAGGGGTTACCCTCAAGGCACCTGCTGCAGCGTAACCTGAATTTACAACCAAGGCTTACACGAAGTAGCAAAACTTCACTTTGGCATTCAGGGGAAAAATCCCAAGGAGTACAATCAGAAAGAAACACTCGAAGGTGTAGGGGCGAAACTGTTCAAGTATCTAACTAGTCACTGGCTCTGAGCATCGGCAGTCACCCGCAGGTGCAGATCCGAACTACTCAAGTCTCTAACCAATGTACTAGCTCTGAACATTCGGCCGAAGGCCTTCAGCTACAAAATGCGGAACGCTAAGTTGTAACTCCTCGTGCGTGGTGACAGAACTCAAGGACACAAACACGCAAAGGAAATGGGTTCCTGATCTGCACTTCTGATGGGAAAGAACCCCAGGCAAAACGCCTGGAACTATTTTATACCTTCTAAGTCCTACCTAGCACTACACTGCACTACGCTACACGCCTGCACGGAACCACGCTACACTACACTCCGCGGAACCGGTACTACGTCTCCTGCGCGGCCGACTGCCGCGCACTAACTCCCTACCCTGCCACTCTTCCGCTCGACTACGCAGTCCCAACCGCTGCAACGCCGCGGACACCTCCCCCTCGAGGGCGGACATGGTGTCCTGTGCCTTCGACAGAAAGGCCTCGAGCTTCTTCGCTACCTTCCGCCGACTCCTACTGTCGCCTGACAACAACCCGGCTGCGCGCAATTCAAACTCACGCAGTGTGAGTTTCTCCTGCGCCTTCACTTCCCAGTGGGCGTAGCCCTTGAGACAGTGGGCGACTCGCCTCGCCGTCTCCACCTTCGTGCGATCCGCCTCCTTCCTGCGATCCTCTTCAATCGTCACTAATTGCGATTCGGCTTCGGCACGTTGCGCTCTCAATTCGCCGCACTCTGACTGCAAACTGCGGATTAACTCTTCATCCGCCTGCCGTGCGAGCTGACATTGTTCCAACAACCGCGTCTGTCGCACGAGCTCCTCTGACAAAATCCGATTCTGGGCCTGCTCAGAGTTGAGTGCTTCCTTGACCTTCACCTGCTCCTTGGTGAGCTCGCCCAGTTTCTCATCCTTCATCTTCTCGGAGTGCTTGTAGAACTTCTGATTAAGCTTGTACTGTCCCCACAAGCACTCATGCTTCTCCTTCAAGTCCCTCAACTCCTGGTCCACTCTAGCTAATAGCTTGCTGGTGTGGACTTTAGTGCGAGTCCGCCTGCGCACTAACTCGATGTAAGATCCCGGCTGGAGTGGGTCGGCGTATTTATCGACCTTGCGATCCAAGTACCGCAGCAACGGAATCACCTGCTCAGAGAGCGCCGCCGCCGGCGCTCCAACAATTTCCTCCTCCTCCTCCTCGGTGTCTTCTGCTCCTGACATTTCTTCCGTGGAGCCTCCGTCGTCATCATCCGAGTGGAGAATTTCAGTCGCCATTGATTGCGTCGGCGACTGCCCCGAGTGGGGCTGCACGTCCTCGACGTGTGCTGCCTGCGAAGGCACGGCTGCGGCCTCGCTGCTCGTCGCCAAAATGTCTAAGGCGGAAGGCGAATGTATCCGAGCGGCATCCCCGTCGCTCGCTGGTTGATTGCCTCCCGCATTCTCTCTGTCGCCGTCGTCCGTCGCCGAAGGCGATTGAGTGGAAGGTGGCTGCGCGGGGTTGGATTGCGCATCGCGCATCGAGATGTCGTCCCGCGGACAGTCACTCCGCTCCTCCGTCTGCTGCTCCCTTGATCGGTCCGTGGGGGCCGTGCCCGCCCCGTGCGCAGGCGCATTTGCCGGCGCCTTGTCCGCCGCAGGCGTAGCGCCGCGGACGTCTATCGCCGAAGGCGACATGGCCGGGGGCCGCACGCCCGATGTTCCTTGGCCTACAGGCCCTACCGCCGAAGGCGCATCTATCGGCGGACTTCCCGCCGATGGTGCGGCCTCCGCACGCTCTCTGCTCGTATCTCCTCTGCTCGAAGGCCCTGGCGCCGAAGGCGCAAATTGCGGCGCGTGGTGCGCCGGTGGGTCTGGCCCCGAGGGCCGGTGTCTCGTAGGCGGTTCTTCCGCCGGCTCCTTCCCCTTCCTACGTTGGAACGGGGGTGATTCTTGCCTGTGCACAGGCGGCACGTGTGGAGGTGTCCTGTTCACAGGCGACCTGTGCACAGGCGAGCGCCTGTGCACAGGCGGACTGCTCCTTCCCACGCGTAAGCGTAGATCCACGTCCACTTGTGTTCGCCGGTCCGCGGAGGCTCGTCCGTCCGCGGAGGTTCGCCTGTGCGCAAACGGAACATCTGTCCGCATCGCACGTGGTAACTCCGGAGGCCCTTGGCCCGTAGGCGGCCTCTCTCCCGACGAGGTTGCAGCGTGGCCCGTCGCTCCTGCGGTCGTCCGCGCTTCCTCTCGCCTCTCTGGCGACGCACTTCCTATCTCCGTCGCAATCGTCGCCGTGTCTGCACTGTCAGCTGGCAACACCAGTCTGCGTGCCTTCTGCTTCGGCCGGCTGTATGGCTCGCACAGCGGCCGCGGTCGAATGGGAGCAGAGAGTTCTTGATGCTGCTCCTCTTCGGACTCTTCCCTCCATCGCCGCTTCCGCGGCACTCGCGCTGCAGGAGTGTGTCGCCCTTCGTCCCTCCGTCTTGATGGGGTAGAAGTCGGTGACTCCTCTGCATCAGTATCGACCTCGTTCTCCCGCACATACTTCCCGGGATGGTCGATGGACAATGGCGGAAAATGTTCAAGCTCCGCCGCTGTCAAACAATTCCGCTGTCGATAAAAATTGATGAGGAAAGGAGAAAGATGGTTTAGAGTTCCCCCCTTCTCCTCAAACGCGTGCTGTCGCATCACCCTGTGCAGGATGCTCGCCCAGTGAATTGGAGTTCCCTCGATGACGCACTCCACAAAAGAGACCTGCCACAATGTGATGTAGCAGGCGCGGTGCGGCTGCAGTAATTGCATCAGCGCCGCGGACAAAGTCCGGCGAAATCGATCTTTGTAATCACGGGTCCTGTACCCATTCTTGGTAGACCTCCCGGTCTTGAACAGCTCCACAAATTGCGCCTCTTCTTGCTTGGTCACCTTGATGCTCTCACTGTCGAAAAGGAGATGCCCTGGCATGCCAGCACATCTTCCCAACGCCTGCGCCCAATCTTGGACTGTCCACCGATCAACATGCGGACGCAATCCGCGCGAGGGTGGTCCCTGTGGCTCTAGCCACTCGCGCACCATATTCGCGCAGATGTAATTCCATCCCCATAGCAAGAAATCGAGCTTTCTTGCTATTAAGCGCTCTTCGAAAGCGCGCAGCCCGTTCTGCGGCAGGCGAAGTGGCACCATCCGCAATCTGCTCGGTCTCGTCATTGCGTTCCTGGGGTTCGCTCGCCCACTCATTCTACTTCCGCACTGTCCGCGTTTCTTTCTCTCTCGGCAAACTCTAATCGCGCTCAATTCCAAATCACGCGCACTCACTTCTCCCTCAATCAACAAGAAATCTCCTGTGTGACGACGTCGGGAATGGTCCGCAGCCAGCAGATGGATGCGCGCAGCGCGCACAAGAGATTGGAATCGCGAATTCAAGAATGGGACGCTCTCCGCCGCCCGGTCGAAGGTCATGGTCGTCTCTTGGTCGTGAAGAACGTCTCACTTGATGGCCGCGCCGGCTGTACGCTGGAACGGTCTTCGCTCTCACGCGCGGCTTCACGCTGGAACGGTCTTCGCTCTCACGCGCGGCTTCACGCTCCGCCGTCGTCGATTAAACTCTCACGCTCGAATTGGCGGATTTGAACTCCGCGAGCGTGTCACCCTCCGGACATGGGGGCGTAGCGCCGAAGGCGAGTTTTCCGCCTTGCGCGGTACACTTGTTCGTACCGCCCCTCGGCCAATCTCCTTCTGCCTTGACGCGTGTGTCCGCATGTCGGACAAAAATTCAACTCCTGCCTGTGCGCAGGCAGGGGCCTCGGCGGATCCTCCGCCGGTGCGGAACTTGAACATCCTCCTGTGCACAGGCGTTCGCCTGTGCGCAGGCGAATTCCGTCCGCGGCGCTGCGCTGGTGCGGAAGGCGTTGACCGGGGTCAGCCGTCTCCGTCCAGTCTGTCTGTTCCTTGTCTCTCCGTCGGCGCTTCCGCCGCCGCAACTCCGTCCGTCCAAGAGCGCATCCACCCGTGCCGTCCGCACGGTCCGTACCTATTGGATTACTCTGGCGGCCCCTCCGACGTACGCTGCGCTGCGCTGGCGCGGAAGGCGCCGTACACTTTCTACCTCACAAGGCGCATTTCTAGGGCCCAAGGCGGATTTTCCGCCGACGCCGAAGTGCCTGTGCACAGGCGAACGCCTGTGCGTAGGCGGACTTCGCGCCTTCCCTAACCCTACTTCGCCTGTGCACAGGCGAACGCCTTCGTCCGTGCATAGGACAAAACTTGAATCCCCCTTCCGCGTAGGCGGAATTCGCGCCGGTGGCGAACTCCTTCCGCCGTAGGCGACCGCCTTCGTTTCTTCCAGTAGCGATAACTCCCTAAGTCCTCGTCCGTTCCAAGCGTTCTTGGGCTCGTTAGAATCAGCGCGTCGAGCTCTTTCCAACGGGACCCTAACTTGGTCAAGGCGCCCGGGGGTTGACCTAATTACGGGGGTTTCCCTACAGCCGCGGACGCAACCTCCGAAGGCGGGTTTTGCGCCTTGCGCCGTAGAGATCCTAACTGCGGAGCTCGCAGGGAGGGTGGTGCCTGTGCGTGCTGCGGCACCCCAAATCCCAGATTCTACAAGATCCCTCGAGAATCCCCGCGATCTTCCGGATTCACTCTGTTTTGATGTACCGAAGGCTATTTACAATGCTGCCAGGGTACAGTTTTCCAAAAATGTTTTAATTTCCTCAAAATTGCCAAAAGTGGGGTACCACACTTCCTTCCGCTTGTCGACCTTCTGTCATCCGACTCGCAGTCGGCCGGCTGTCAGTCCGTCCATCTCCTCCCGAAGGCCGTGGTGCCTTCTGTGCAGAGGTATCTGCCGTTTTGCCTAGAATCTGAGCGATTATCTCTTCCTGTGTGAGATTCCGCCGGGTCGGAGTTCGCCTGGTCTCCTCAGTAACAGTTGGCATTTTGCGTGCCCTCTGTTTTGGTCGACTGTGAGGCTCGGGGGTGGGCCGACCACGAGTCGGCGCAGCTGGCACTTCCGGCTGCCTGTCCTCAGGTCTCTCATCCCACTTCCGCTTTAGCGGAATGCGCTCACTTCGACGTTCTTCTGCTGCTCTTGCTGGAGCCGGAGCCGGAGGCGTACTGGCAGGTTCCTCGTCCGGATCTGTGTCTACTTCGGCCTCCCTCGAATATCTTCCTGGATAAGTCCGGGTCAGCTGCGGAAATCGAGTTTTCTCAGCATTCGTCAAACATCCCATCGCCCGGTAAAACACGATTAAGTAAGGCGATAGATGATTGAGGGTTCCTCCCCTCTCTTCTTGCGCATGTTGGCGCGTCACCTTCCACAGGAGCCGTGCCCAATGCACCGGAGCTCCTGACAGCACTAGCTCCACGAACTCTACCTGCCAACCATGCATGTAAGCGGTCTTGGTCGGCTGCAATATCTGCAGCAATGCCGTCGCGACATTTCTCCGCAATCGATCCTTGTAATCCCGTGTCCGGAAACCGTTCTTGGGATGTCTGGCCACTTTGAAGAGCTCATTGTAAGAGACTTCTTCCTCCTGGGACACCTTCACGCTATCGGCCTCGAAGAGGAGATCCCCTTCCTCGCCGGCACACCTGCCCAACACCTGCGCCCAATTGCAAATGTCCCATCTCTCTGGGTGTGGGCGAAATCCGCGAGAAGGCTTGTGTCTCTCCTGCAGATACTCGCGCACCATCTCCGGACACGTCCAATTCCACCCCCATAGGAGAAAATCGAGCTTCAGCCTCAACAGCACATCTTGAAATGCGCGTAGACCGATCTGCGGCACCCTGAGTGGAGACACTCGCAGCTGGGGAACCTTCGACATTGCGTTGCCTGCACACACACAAACGTTCTCCCTTTCGCTTGCTCTCTCACAATCGCCACTGCGCGTCGGCCACTCAAGCACTGACTGCTCACTCTCTCTGCGCTCGTTCAAGATCGCTACTCACAATTCTTTCAAGGTCCGCCAAGATCCTTGCGCAACTCGTCTCCGCACTCTCTACTCTCACTGCAGGTCGCTCCGCCCTTGCGCGTAATCTTGGAACTGGAAATCGCAAAGTCAAGAATGAGAGAATGAGACTGGAGCGCAGTCTTTTCTTCTCCGATTTCAAGAACGTCCAACGTTCTTACTGGTTGCAACGTACGCAGCCGGCTATACGGCTTAACGGTTCGCCCTTTGCATGCGCGAATTCACGTCTCCGCATTGCGCGCATTCGCATGCTTAAACGTTGAATTCTCCCGCCGCCGCCACCTTCCGGACTCGAGTCCGCTGCAGGGTATACGTCGGCCCTGTTGTCTTTTCCTAACCCGTCCTTCACCGGAGGCGTGTCGTCGCTGGTGCGTTCATTATCCGTCGGCGCCTTGCTGGAGGCGCACATCCAGCCGGAGCGAATTACGCCGGCGCGCAGTCGTACCGCCTATTTTGTCCTTTATGCCTCGTCCGTTGCTGCCGGCGCATATCCGTCAGCGCAACTCATGCCAGCGCATCCGGCCGTCAGCGCCACGTCGGAGGCGTACATCCGACCGGCACTTTCCTTCCATGAACAGCCGCCAAGGGCGCTTCCGACTCTGAGTTGGTTTCCTCCTGTGAGCGCGTGATTCCGCCGAAGGCGCATCGCCGAGGGCGTACGGGAATCCTTTCCGGCTGTGAACCCTAGCGCGAACAGCGCATGTCCGGCTACGAGTTTTCCGACGCTCATAACTTCTCCATTCCTGATCCATCTCTGACGCTCTTGGACTCGTTAGAACGAGCGTCCCGAGCTCTTTCTAATGCAACTTCAACCAACTGGATCTACCGTGTATCCCGATTGTTATGAAGGTTTTCCCTTTCCGCGCTAGCGGCGCTTCGCCGAAGGCGCACTCATGGTCGGATGCCTTTAGAGGTCCGGGCCCTTCTCCTGACGTCTTTAGCAAAACCTCCTCCTGAGGTGTCTGCGCCGGAAGCGTAGCTTCCTTATACGCTAGAGGCGCGTGAGTAGAGACACCTCAAAAAGGAGCTTTTGCCGAAGGCGCCGAAGACGTTGGCGTTGGTACATCCGACTACGTGATTCTTTGTGCCCTCGTGACGATCTCATCAATCCACTCTATTTAGCGTACCCTTCTCTAGCTACAAACACTGCTTTGGTACTAGTTTTCTAAAATTGTTTAAATTCTGCAAAAAAAACAAAAAGTGTGTTACCACATGCCCCCCTCCTCAATTGTGAGCGCCCACGCGAATATTTACACGTGGTATTTCTTCAGACGCCATCCGTTCACGCGGGTGCCTAACCATTCTCCCGTCAGTTCTGCGAGTTGGATGGATCCATTTGGGAAAACTTCTATCACCTTGTAAGGTCCCATCCACCTCAAGTGGAGCTTGCCTGGAAATCTAGCATGTCTGCTATCGTATAGCAGAGCCAAGTCGCCCTTCTCCAGCAGTACTGGTTTGAGCCTTCGATCGTACTTCTCCTTCCGCCTGAGTTGTAATTGCTTTGTCCGATCTTCGGCCTCTTGACGTCTTTCCTCCAGTGCCATTACCTCTTGCAGTCGATATGCCTGACTTTCTTCCGCGTCCAGCCTTCTCTGATCTAAGGTCCTCTTGGTAGGTATCTCGAATTCGATGGGTAAGATCGGATGCTGCCCATAAACTAGGAAGTAAGGTGTTTGCCTGGTGGTGACTTTTTCTGCCGTTCTATATGCCCATAAGGCGGCCGGTAGCTTGGTGTCCCAGTCATGAGCATGGTTTACAGTCACCTTGAGGAGTATCTTACAGAGTAATCCATTGGACTTCTCTGTCAGACCATTTGCCTTGGGGTTGTATGGAGTAGTCTTCCGATGCTTAATCTGGAAGTGCCGCGTCAAACTCTCTATCACCTGATTCAGAAAGTGCGTCCCCCTGTCACTGACTATTTCTAGGGGGCACCCGTAGCGTGTGATGATTGATTCGAATAGGAACCGTGCTACTGCGGCTGCGTCGTCGTGCCTTGTGGCCTCTGCCTCCACCATCTTGGTCGCATAGTCTGTTGCTACCAATATGTAGCGCCTGCGCGTGCCTTTAGTGACAGGTTGTATTGGTCCCACGAAGTCGATCCCCCATTTTTCAAATGGTGCCAATGGCATGATTGGTGTAAGAGGCCATCTCGTGGTCGGAGTCGGCCTTCCCGTCCTCTGGCAGCTGTCGCATTTGCGAACGTAGTCGTGTACATCTTTGAACATCGTCGGCCACCAGTATCCTGCATTCACAATTTTGGTCACTGTATTTCTGGTGGCGTAGTGACCACCAGCGTCTTCTGTGTGCATGGCTTTGACAACTCGCGGGACTTCAGACTCCTCTAGACATCTGCACAGCCTCTCGTCTGCCATTTTCTTGAACAAGACCCCCTGTTGAAGCTGGTAAGGTCCCGCTTTATGAACGAAGACTGTGCGCTGCTCCGCATCCAATCCTTCCGGACATTGGAGTGTGAGCAGAAACCTGTATAAGTCCGCGTACCTGGACTCATGGCTGGCGGACAACTGAAAAAGTTGTTCGTCGGGAAAATCATCCACTACTTCCTCCTCTATGGGTTCGGTCCATAGTCGGGAGAGGTAGTCCGCGTTCTCATGGTGAACGCCTTTCCGTGTCTGTACAGTGTAGGTGAATTCCTGCAGCAGTAGTACCCACCTGGCAATTCGTCCGGACAGATCCGCCTTCTTCACCAGGTGCTGTAAGGCGTAATGATCTACATGAAACACGAACTCATAGCAGATCAAATAATGTCGGAACTTCTTACAGGAGTACACCATTCCCAACGCCTCCCTCTCAGTTGTCGTGTACTTCTTCTCTGCTGCTGACAACTGACGACTCGCGAAGTAAATCGGGTAGTCTTTCTTGTTGTCGTCCTTCTGACTGAGAACCACTCCGATTGCAAATGCCGACGTGTCTACATAGACATGGAAAGGTCTGTTCCAATCCGGACTTCTCAGAACCGGAGCAGTCGTCAGTTTGGCTTTGAGCGTTTCAAAGGCCAGTTGTTGCTCTTTGCCCCACACATAGGGTTCCTCCTTCTTAAGCAGCTTCGTCAGATCGGCTGCCAAGATGGCGTACATATTTATGAACCGTCGGTAATAACCCACATGGCCAAGGAAGGCACTCAACTCACGCAGATTCGTTGGCGGCTGAAGTTCGAGAATAATCTTCACCTTCTCTACATCCACTGCAATGCCATCGGACGAAACTCGGTGCCCCAGCAGGATTCCGCTGGTCATGAAAAAAAAACATTTCTCAGGGTGTAAGGACAAGCTGCTCTCCCTACATCTGTCGAACGTTTGCCGAAGATGATTAAGGTGCTCCGACCTCTTACCGAAGACACAAAAGTCGTCGATGAAAATTTCTAGGAACTTCCTCAGGTGCTCTTGGAAGATGTTTGTCATCATCCGCTGGAACGTCGCTGGCGCGTTGCACAGACCGAACGGCATTTTGTGATAAGCATAGGTTCCCCAGTCGGTCGTGAAGGTTGTTTTGTCCTTGTCCTGTTCCCTGATGGACACCTGGTTGTAGCCGGAGAATCCGTCTAGGAAACTGTAGCATTCATGCCCTGCTACATGGTCCAAAATAGAGTCCGTGAAAGGAAGAGGGTGATGGTCCTTCCTCGTTGCTGCGTTCAGCTTTCGGAAGTCCTGGCATACCCGGATCTTACCCGTCAGTTTCTTGGGCACGATCACGATAGGCGACACCCACTCGCTACTGAGTACCGGGTAGATGATTCCTGCGCTCAGGTACTTATCGATTTTGTCCTTCACCAATAATGAATATTTTGGGTTGAGCCTGTATTGGCGTTGGCGAACCGGAACTGCCTCGTCCAACAAGTCGATCCTGTGCTCTCCATACCTTGCAGGTATGCCTTTCATGTCTTCAATCTTCCATGCGAAGACATCCTCATACTGGCGAAGAAACGCCTGTACCCTGTTCAACTCTTCTCCTTGTACCTGGCTTGACACCTTCAAGCCTTTACCTGGACTGAGTTGCAGTTCGCAGCAATCACTCGGGTCAACAATCCCCTCTGTGTGACTGATCTCGCTTCTGCCCAGTCCGGCTGCTAGTTGCTATTCCTCATCCGGATACACCTCGTCTCCTTCCTCCTCAATGGAGCAGCAAGTGACGTAGCCCACAAATTCCTCCGACGTTTCGGTCTCTGAAGTGCATGATGAGCTGGTCTCCCCTCCAGTTGTGTAACCGGAGGTGGTGGAAGGTGTTTCGCCCTCATGGGGTACCTTGGTCCACGGTACGGTAATGACAGTCGGAGGGTCCGCAGGGCTACGGAACTGTAATCTCTTCCTACTCCAGTCACACCTTGCTTTGGCATTGTATAGCCATGGTCTGCCAAGCAGCACATCATCAGAGGTTGCAGTATTATGTAGGACAGTTGAAAGTCCACTCCTCCAATGTTGGTTCTCACATTGCTCAACATTCCTAGTGGCATTCTGCGTGTTTGATCGGCCAGTCGCAATACTCGGGATGTAGGCTCGAAGGTCTGGAACCCCAAGGAGTTCGCTGTCTCCTCGGTCATGATATTCACGCCCGAGCCGGAGTCCACTGGTACCTTCTGTATGACGCAGCCTCCGATCTCTACTTCGATCTCTGGAGGTCCCAGGTCTCCTCCTTCCACTCTGTACACAGCCGGAAGTTTCTCTTTTCGGGGTTTGCGTGGTCGGCGCAACGAAAGCATCAGCATCCTTCTGTACGTCTTATTGTCTTCCAACAACTGGTGGAAGGAAATATTTGCCCTCTGGCTCCCTATGTCTTCCACTATGTCGTAGGGAGTGTTGGAAGTCACAGCCGGAAGTTTCCCTATACTCGCGGTCGGAAGTGGTGTAGGGGGCCTAACCGCCTTCCGGTCGTCGGATGTCATTCCGGCGCCCAGTGCTTCCTTGATGAGGTGACTCACCTCATCTTTGATGTCCGGAAGGTAATCTCGAGTCCGGAACTCTTCCGAATACCTGTTCGCCTTTTCTGAGTTCTGCTCCGGCTGGGTGTTTCTCATAGCCGGAGGTGTACTTGGCGTTCTCCTTTGGCCTTCTCTAACTTCTTTAGACTTCCTCCTCTCTTCCCTACGCTCGAGGCGGCGAGTGTCCTCATGGCCTTCTCCTCTCCTCTTCGAACTTCGGGTTTCTACCCGGCCGCACATTACTTCTTCCTCTGGCCATACTTCGTTTTCTTCAGCTGGGTCCAGACTCAGTTCTACCTGGTTGACCTGCACCTCTTCCTTGCCAGGTGTCGATACGAAACGCACGGCTGGCCTAGGGAGTTGTGGCTGATCACATTCGGCTACTGTATGTCCAGACTTCTTGCAATTGCTGCACAACGGTGCATACCCCATTGGCTTCCTCGGGTGGGGACAGCTTGGCGCGTAATGCCCCATGTCTCCGCAGTTGTAGCAACCATCGAATTGTGGTCGAGGTCGGTTGTGATTGCCTGGAGGTGCCATGCGTCTTGGTGGGAGTGTACCCGCCATTTCCCTCGGAACAAAGCGCGGTATATGCACCGGTGGGTTCGGAGTTGTAGCTGGAGCTGTCTGTACCGAGTAGGCGGTGTCCTCAACCTGCTCAGCATAATACATAGGCGGCTCAGCATAATACATGGGGTTCTCCCACTGTGGTGCCCATTCGACCGCATTCACTGGGTAAGATGGCCGCGCGGACATGCACTCCGTGTTGGCATGTCCCACCTGTCCGCACGTAGTACACCAGAGATTCGCTCGTTGTCTCGCAGGTGATTTACGTCGGTCTTGGCCTCCCACTACATGAACTTTCAGGTCCGCAAAGTTCTTCACCAGGTTGTCTACCTTGGCTGCGATGTCCCCTTGAGTCTTCACTGGGATTCCCTTACCTCGATCCTTCTTCTTGATCGCACTGCGTTTCTTCTTCCGTATTTCTTCTTCTGAAGATGACGAGTCCTCGTCCTCTTCCGAGGAAGAACTTGATTCGGAGGAGCTTGATTCTTCTGTCGAGGAAGGCGAGTTCCTTCTCTTCCGACGTCCGCCTTGCGACTTCTTCTTCGTCGACCGTCGGTCGCGTCTTCGAGTGTCAAGGGTTGACGTCTCAAAGGTCTCCGCGGAAGCTATCACATCTTGGATTGTGTCAGTCTTGCCTCTCCTACAGAAGGTCTCCATTTCTCTTGAGAGCCCTGTCACATACCAATCCACTGCCTGTTGTACCGAGTACGATTCTCCCGGGCCTGTCTTCGGAATTCGATCTAGGAGGTCTTGGAATCTCTCAGTGTAGTCTCGAAGATTCTCCTTCCGCTCGCGTCGAAGATTTCGAAGCCGGGTCAGAACTCGACTGTCATATCCGAGTTCGCGGAATCGCCTCAGAAACTTTTCCTTGAGCTGAGCCCAGGTCCGGATGCCAGTGGGGTCGGTGCTCTCATGGTTGTACCAGCTACGCGCTCGTCTGCGTAGCAGGCTAGGAAAGATTCGTAGTCTGTCTTCATCACTGGTCTCACGATTGGCGATGGAGACAGACTCGAAGAGCTTTATGTATGAATCTGCATCATCGTCGTCGCCCGTTCCCGTGTATCTTGGATACGAATGTTTGGTGGTAGGTTGGGAAAACGCCTGGCGGAGATTGGCTTGATGTTCTGCCATCGGTGATCCTGTCGACGGACTGATCCTAGGTTGGCCAAACTCAGGAAGAGTTCTTGTCGGAGGGATGTCCAATAGAACTGTTAGCTCAATGCTCTCGGTAGGTGAACTGGAACGCCTTTGTCTTCCAGTAGTCGGTGATGGCGATCTTTCTGCAGAGTCCTCACCGGGAGTCTTCTTTTTAGTTCGCCGTTTGGTTTCCACGGCTTTTTCTGAATCTCGACGGAGTTTCCGTGTGGCTCTCGCACTCAGGTTTCCCACACTATCGCTCGTCGACATTCACCGAGCATTGCTGCTCAAGTATTCTGGTGTTGACGCACTGTCCCCGGCAGCGGCGCCAAAAAGAAGTTGTCGGCTCCTTATGTAATAACCCACCAAAGGCTAAAACTGCAGTATGGTGGTAAAAAGATCGAACCCACAGGGACAGAGGCAACACACAGAGTAAAAGTGTCACGTTTAACAGACTTTTGTAGAGTTTGAATTCTAGGCGACTGTCACTCCCAGAAATATTGCAATGCTCGACTCGGAGGCTCGACTCGGAGGAGGATCTCAACTCGGAGGATGCTCGGAGGATGCACGGTACAGCGTGGTCACTCAACACACACACACACACCTGAAACTGGCAAAAAGCACAACTCGGAGGTCGGTCAGGACCTCCGCTTCGGATTTCAGGAGGAAAGTGTCTCACAAGTTCACTCAGAGGTTCTGCAGGTAGTGCCTCCCACTCCGGCTTTTACTGCCCTTCCGCCAGGAACTAGCGGGGGTACCCGGACTGGACTTCCCACTTCGGAACGAAGCCTCTACATACGCCGTGGACGTCACCCTCGACTATCACACCAAACGCAGGGAGTGCAGACCCGACTGAGAACTTACTGAAAACACGATCCAGTAACACACACACAACCTGAATTACAAACCAAGGTTTACACGAAGTAATGAAACTTCACATTGGCATTCAGGGGAAACTTCCCGTAGGAGTACAATCAGGATATGTCACTCGAAGGAGTAAGGGGGAACTGTTCAAGTATCTAACTCGCAGCCGGCTCTGAGCATCAGAAATCACCCGCAGGTGCAGATCCGCACTACTCAAGTCTCTAACCGGGTGCTAGCTCTGAACATTCAGCCGAAGGCCTTCAACTACAACATACGGTAACTTCGCTATGCTGCAGCTTCTCTACGTGGTGCCAGGACCAAAATGCACAAACACGTCAAGAAAGTGAGTTCCTGATCTGCACTTCCGAAACTGGAAGAGTCCCAAGGCAAAACGCCTTGATCTACTTTATACTCTCAAAAGATCCTAACTAGCACTACGCTATCCTATCTACCACTCGCAGTATCTGCGCGAAACCAAACTACTCTACTGCACTCAGCAGATCCGGTGCTGCGCCTCCTGCGCGCCGGACTGCTCCGCTTACTATCTCTACCTTGCCAGTTTTCCGACCGGCTGCGTAACCCCAGGCGTCGGAGCGCTGTGGTGACTTCCGACTACAAGTGCGCCATAGTGTCGCGCGCACCCGACAAGAAGGTTTCTAATTTTCTCGCCACTCGCCGCCGACTCCGACTGTCACCTTCCGTCAATGCCGCCGCCCGAAGCTCGAACTCCCTGAGTGTGATCCTCTCTTGAGCTGCCACCTCCCAATGGGTGTATCCTTTTAGACAACGAGTCACCTTTGCCGCCAACTCTCCTCGCGCCCTGCAGCTGCTCTCCACCTCGGCCAGCTGCATTTCTAATCCCGCACGTTGTGCCCTCAAATCCGAACACTCGGATTGCAAGTTGCACAGCAACTCCTCATCCTCCTTGCGGGCTCTTTGACTTTCTTCTAAGGCGCGCGTCTGGCGCGCAAGCTCGGCTGCTAGGACTTTGTTCTGTCTCCGCTCCTCCTGCAATTCCGACTCGATCTTTTCCCGTATTAGCTCGGCATCCGCCTGACTTTTCGTCGCCGCCTCCTCCCTCTGCTGCTGCAAGGCTTGGTATAGCTTCTGTGTGACCGCCAGGTGTTGTCGGAGGGCGGAGTTCCTATCCACATATACTCCGCACCTAGAGGCCCACTTTGCCACCTTGCTCCTCGTCCTTCTCCTGATAGTCTCCACATAAGACTGCGGTTTTAAAGCACTTGCGTATTTGGATGTCTTGCGATCCAGATATCGCAGGAGTGGAACTATCTGTTCGCACAGCACCCCTGTTGGCGTTTTCTGCACCGAATCCGCTTCTTGCTCTTCCGAGCTCGTCTCATCCTCAGTCTCGAGGATTTCAGTCGCCACCGAATCCCTTGGCGACTCCCTGGAACTGTGGCGCGCAGCAGCTTCCGCTGCGACTGCTGCTCCACTGCCTGCTAAAATATCCAGGGCAGTGGGAGATCCCACTGCTTGAGCCCTTGTTCCGGCTCGATCTTCGGTTTGTGAAGGGGTCGACGCCGCAGTGACTTTTGTCACTCTTGCACCGCCCGCTTCTGCTGCCTGTCCTTCCGGCGCAATCTGCGCGGAAGGTGTCCTTGCTGAAGGTGCGTCCGCCGAAGGCGTCCGCACACTGGTCGTTGGCCCCATCCGTCTCGCAGTCGGCGAATCCGGCTGACTCTCTGTTGTCCGACTCGCAGTCGGCCGACCAGCAGTTGTCCGACTGGGAGTCGGATACACCCTGCGCGTCTTGACTCCACTTGGCCTGCTTGTTGGTGGCGTTCTTCCAGAAGTGCCTTCCGCCGAAGACGACCCTCTGAGGATTGTTGGCTCGTCAGCCAAACTCTCTTCTGCTTCCGGCCTGCTATCCGGTTCAACGCGCCGTTCAGTTGGCCTTCCTTCCGCTTGTCGACCTTCAGTCATCCGACTCGCAGTCGGCCGGCTGTCAGTCCGTCCATCTCCTCCCGAAGGCCGTGGTGCCTTCTGTGCAGAGGTATCTGCCGTCTTCCCTAGAATCTGAGCGATTATCTCTTCCTGTGTGAGATTCCGCCGGGTCGGAGTTCGCCTGGTCTCCTCAGTAACAGTTGGCATTTTGCGTGCCCTCTGTTTTGGTCGACTGTGAGGCTCGGGGGTGGGCCGACCACGAGTCGGCGCAGCTGGCACTTCCGGCTGCCTGTCCTCAGGTCTCTCATCCCACTTCCGCTTTAGCGGAATGCGCTCACTTCGACGTTCTTCTGCTGCTCTTGCTGGAGCCGGAGCCGGAGGCGTACTGGCAGGTTCCTCGTCCGGATCTGTGTCTACTTCGGCCTCCCTCGAATATCTTCCTGGATAAGTCCGGGTCAGCTGCGGAAATCGAGTTTTCTCAGCATTCGTCAAACATCCCATCGCCCGGTAAAACACGATTAAGTAAGGCGATAGATGATTGAGGGTTCCTCCCCTCTCTTCTTGCGCATGTTGGCGCGTCACCTTCCACAGGAGCCGTGCCCAATGCACCGGAGCTCCTGACAGCACTAGCTCCACGAACTCTACCTGCCAACCATGCATGTAAGCGGTCTTGGTCGGCTGCAATATCTGCAGCAATGCCGTCGCGACATTTCTCCGCAATCGATCCTTGTAATCCCGTGTCCGGAAACCGTTCTTGGGATGTCTGGCCACTTTGAAGAGCTCATTGTAAGAGACTTCTTCCTCCTGGGACACCTTCACGCTATCGGCCTCGAAGAGGAGATCCCCTTCCTCGCCGGCACACCTGCCCAACACCTGCGCCCAATTGCAAATGTCCCATCTCTCTGGGTGTGGGCGAAATCCGCGAGAAGGCTTGTGTCTCTCCTGCAGATACTCGCGCACCATCTCCGGACACGTCCAATTCCACCCCCATAGGAGAAAATCGAGCTTCAGCCTCAACAGCACATCTTGAAATGCGCGTAGACCGATCTGCGGCACCCTGAGTGGAGACACTCGCAGCTGGGGAACCTTCGACATTGCGTTGCCTGCACACACACAAACGTTCTCCCTTTCGCTTGCTCTCTCACAATCGCCACTGCGCGTCGGCCACTCAAGCACTGACTGCTCACTCTCTCTGCGCTCGTTCAAGATCGCTACTCACAATTCTTTCAAGGTCCGCCAAGATCCTTGCGCAACTCGTCTCCGCACTCTCTACTCTCACTGCAGGTCGCTCCGCCCTTGCGCGTAATCTTGGAACTGGAAATCGCAAAGTCAAGAATGAGAGAATGAGACTGGAGCGCAGTCTTTTCTTCTCCGATTTCAAGAACGTCCAACGTTCTTACTGGTTGCAACGTACGCAGCCGGCTATACGGCTTAACGGTTCGCCCTTTGCATGCGCGAATTCACGTCTCCGCATTGCGCGCATTCGCATGCTTAAACGTTGAATTCTCCCGCCGCCGCCACCTTCCGGACTCGAGTCCGCTGCAGGGTATACGTCGGCCCTGTTGTCTTTTCCTAACCCGTCCTTCACCGGAGGCGTGTCGTCGCTGGTGCGTTCATTATCCGTCGGCGCCTTGCTGGAGGCGCACATCCAGCCGGAGCGAATTACGCCGGCGCGCAGTCGTACCGCCTATTTTGTCCTTTATGCCTCGTCCGTTGCTGCCGGCGCATATCCGTCAGCGCAACTCATGCCAGCGCATCCGGCCGTCAGCGCCACGTCGGAGGCGTACATCCGACCGGCACTTTCCTTCCATGAACAGCCGCCAAGGGCGCTTCCGACTCTGAGTTGGTTTCCTCCTGTGAGCGCGTGATTCCGCCGAAGGCGCATCGCCGAGGGCGTACGGGAATCCTTTCCGGCTGTGAACCCTAGCGCGAACGGCGCATGTCCGGCTACGAGTTTTCCGACGCTCATAACTTCTCCATTCCTGATCCATCTCCGACGCTCTTGGACTCGTTAGAACGAGCGTCTCGATCTCTTTCTAATGCAACTTCAACCAACTGGATCTACCGTGTATCCCGATTGTTATGAAGGTTTTCCCTTTCCGCGCTAGCGGCGCTTCGCCGAAGGCGCACTCATGGTCGGATGCCTTTAGAGGTCCGGGCCCTTCTCCTGACGTCTTTAGCAAAACCTCCTCCTGAGGTGTCTGCGCCGGAAGCGTAGCTTCCTTATACGCTAGAGGCGCGTGAGTAGAGACACCTCAAAAAGGAGCTTTTGCCGAAGGCGCCGAAGACGTTGGCGTTGGTACATCCGACTACGTGATTCTTTGTGCCCTCGTGACGATCTCATCAATCCACTCTATTTAGCGTACCCTTCTCTAGCTACAAACACTGCTTTGGTACTAGTTTTCTAAAATTGTTTAAATTCTGCAAAAAAAACAAAAAGTGTGTTACCACAAACAGCGATGTCTCTTGTTAAGGATCTTAGCAAAGGACCAGAACGTGATCGCGGCGGGAAACGTGCAAGTAAGATCGTTCCCAAGCATTTTCTTTGAGCTTTAATTTTAACTGAAATATGTTGTATCAAAATGATAATATCTGCGATTGGGTTGCTATTATTACAGATAGGAGAACTCGTTCTTCAGATGGTAACATGGATGTAAGCATCAAGAGAAAGCCACCTGGTGAGAGGACACGACGTGCTAACATATGGCGATGAGTTGAAAGTCGTACGTGGACTTCGATACTGGTTAGTTTCACTTACAAAAGTCTTAAATGGCAATTTTCATACTTGTTTTTTTTCCCACTCTACCTATATAGGCTCCAATGTGGCTCAAAAGAAGTGGTATGGGGTTTTTTCTCCTCATTTCTTCCTTGTAGTTGGTGTACTTGTCCTACTTTCGAAGAGGAGGCGGATAATTATATGTATTTTCAATCGGTGTTTCAGATCGCTATGCTTTTGCTTCAGTAACAATGGTAGTGTAGTTGCTTCATTTTGGAACTCGAAATCTGCTGATGTCAGTCTGAACTGGATCCTTAACGTATGGTTATCCTTAACGTATTTATAAAATCACCGTTCTTGGATTCTGGGACGGTAGATCAGTATCTGATTATAATTTTGCTTTTTCTGATGCAGCTTTTATGGTGCCAACGAAGGATGCAAGTGCGATGACAAGTCCTCATGCAACCCTTGCAATTGCAAATGAGAGAGAACAATGAATCATTAGTATGACATTGTGATTACTGGGATCGTCATATTTTAATAGATGCACGTGGTATCCACAAACAGACATCTCGACTAGAACTCAAAGAAGTTCAGGTCTCGCCGGTCGCGTGAACTGTCATACTAGTCTTGCGTATATGGCGTGTATTGTGGGAGGGCGTTTCTATCTAAGTGAAAGTTAGCTCTAGAACGACGACTTACATATCGTAGCGGCCGAGCTACCCCCAGGTCATTGTAGTCGGTCTGCATGGTCAAGTGATCTTTCTGAGATGTCGAGAGATTGCAACACGTTCGTTGGTTCGGTTCGAGTTGACAGGTTGAACTTGTATCGTACCGTAGATCATGCAGTCAATCAGTCTACTCTCGGGTTGAGTTGGCCGATTACTTCAGTTACTTAAAAGTCAGCTGCTCGAGTCAAGCAAGATAGGTAAATGATAGACTTCTGATACAGGCATCTCCTTTCGCAACCATTTGATGGCCAATTGCAGCAATGAATCGTATGGATGTACGTTATATGTGGAGTTGTCCACGGAGTTCAACTGTTTTCTCTTTTGATGTCTTAGTCTGGAGATATAGTTTTCGGCATACCATCACCTAGCCCTGGCCTCCTGCTCGGAAGCAGCCTGCGGGGTGAATTCAACCTCTTGGACGATCTCGTCTAGATCCGGACTTGACATGCATCTATCTGAATGACCAGCTATGCCAATAAGGATAAAGAAGCCTTTGTGGTAAGTATCGTTGAGTGGTGAGAGATTGGAGCTTTTGAGCTTTACCTTTATGTTGGTATATTTGGTGATATCTGGTAAAGGAAGCTCCATCGCTGTGGCCAGGGCTTTGACAGAGAAAGGCAGAAAGTCACCGGTTGTCCATCTATCTTATGCGCAAGCTGGAAGCCTCGAGAGAATAGTGGTCAGGGTTTAGTATATGACCCGCCTTGGAGGTGTTTACAGAGTTCGTGAAGGCTTCGTGCTAGAAGCTTTGAGCTAACATATTGAAAATCTGATGCAGCTTCCGTTTTAATGGCTGTGTTGATCGTTCCACTAAGACATCTTCTTCAGTGATGTCTCTTGATTTGAGAAGGTAAAATGTCCCAGATATCAAACTACATTCTTCAAGAGATGATCGATCGGACCGCATCTGCACTCTGAATCGCACCTAGCCAACTTCGTGTTCTTGTTAGCCTATCGTTCCCAAGATTAAGATTTGAGGTTACGAATTTGATGTTCACTTGGACTTGTTTCACATAGTCAATCTCTGTAAGAAGTATGGCTATTAATTTGACCGTTTGCGTTTTGCCGTCTTTTCCTGGACAGATAAAAACTAACAGTCATGATTTATAAAGCGTTCAGTCTTCGGTTGGCTCTGCAATCGTGGTTATGGCAGATCGAAATCATAGAAACGTGTCATTCCACCTGATGAAATGTGGAATTCTTCCTCACAAAAATAAACGATGCAAAGAGGTTGTATTTTACCAAATTGATATTGCTGGCATCCCCTGATCAGCTCCCGCACACTTTTCGCGAGTCATCCGATCTACTAGATGATTCATTCGAATTGTGTTTCACATATATGGAAAAGCATTCATAAGCTGGCAGGCATTCGTAATCGCAGCAACTCACAAAACTATGATAAGAGAAAATGTTCCTCTATATTGAGAAACTTTTTGGACCCGTGAAAACCGTAGATATGTATTCGAGCTTATATGCAGCTCTCCACTGAGAACCTGTGACATAATTAATACTCTGCTGTAGATCATACTGAAACTGAAATGAATGTAACCAGATAGAGAGGACCCGTCAAGATATTAAATTCTGCACGCCTCCTTATTACCAGTTTTCTAGACAGAGTGTGACTAGCCCAGTAATACGTGTAGGGCATGAATCTCATATTTTTTCTGCTGTAAATTTCACTCGGAATGATCTGATCCATCTGAGGTCCAAACTTTTGACCTCTCAAATAACCAGTTCTACAAACTCCTCGTATGCTCATAAATTATGGGCTTTGCAAGTTCTTCTTGGCAATGAAAATCTTCTTACAAAAGATACCCTCAATTCATGACTTACTGATCATGAGTGTTACGGACTTAACCAAGAATCTCAAGTGCGTTTTTTCTTTTGTAGCTTTAAGTACAGCACTTCAAGAATCGTCTCTTGTATATGCGAGTTGCTTTGGTTTGACCATCAGCCGGTCTTGATGTTGCTGGAGTGGAATCAAATATCGTCCTCTTCAGTGCATAAATTTGTTCTATACCAGTATACCGAGGAAGATAGTTTGCCCATTCCTGCGATTTTCAGATGAGTCATTCATTCCGGTTGAGGGCATCCCATCTACATGGTTGCCGGGTCCGCCGACCCTCCCGGCAAAGTGTTCTTATAGTCCATCGTTAGATCCGTCTGCCGGAAAGCGGAGCGATCTAATTCAATCACTTTGATGCTCCACCGGAAAATTGAGTGCCAATGAAAAACCTGCCCGGTTAGCCTGCCCGCACAATCTTCCATCTTTGGTCCAAAAGAGGAGAGTCGCAGCGAAAAGAAGAACTTCCGTCACGGGTCACTGCAGGATGACACCTGCCTGGGTCTATGAAGGCCCTATATAGGGGCTATGTATAAGTTTGTGCAGCTAAACCCAAATGTAGTAGGCAACTAGCAAGTAACTAATCTAACTAGCAAGTTCTACGAATAGGTTATGCAGATGCTTTAAATTACATAGAGTAATAAAATATGTGACCCTTGTATAACTCACGATCGGAATACAGTTGCTTGAAATTAGACGCGGCATAAAGTAAATGAACTCTTGTTCAAGGTAATTACTGATCTCCCTACGTCAGTGGCTCAAGGGCACACGCAAAGGTAATCTCAATTGAGATATCTGGAAGAGAACATAGGGTACTGAAGACCTAATCTAGGAACTTGAGATACTGCATGAGCTCACGTACGCACTATCGAGGCACCATAACTGAGGCTTGTGAATCGTTGGCAAATGATGACATTAAAGCAAGTTCGACTGATTCTCCTTGAACGCCTTGTCTACTAGGATAGGTATCCACGTAGTGTTCGTTCTCTGATATGCTCAACAAGTATGGTGTCTGGAATTTTAGCTCGTTGACGATGTCCACAGCTACACTTGCATTTGAGTTCTTCATGAGGACGTTCACCAGTTGACACATCGTTGCGCGTTTCTTGGGATCTGTTTGCAGACAAGACAGAGCCATGTCCACCACGAGCAGGACTTCTTCTTCGTCGTAATTGCCCTCCAGTCTTTTATCGACCAAGTTCAAAACCTTGCCTTCCGTGTACAACGTTATAGCCTGCGCAATTCATGAGGGTGTGAGAGGCCGAAGAGGAATATCGCAGTGATCAGATCGCGCCTGTATTCTGATGAGTGAAATTGGCATGAGTAGCAGAGAAAGGAGGAAGATGAGTATCTACTAAAAGCCTGAAGCTTTATGAGCTGGATTTGGAATGATCGTGCTATAATGATGAAATGTAATTTAACAATCACCCACCCAGGAGCGTAGAATACTTTGTTCCTGTGGCAACTTCAGATCGATGCACTGTCTTCCAGCAACGATTTCCAGCAAGACAACACCAAAGCTATACACATCCAGTTTCTCGGAAACGACGCCTTCTAGTGCATACTCTGGTGAAAAGTAGCCCCTGTATTTGCATGTTAGTGCCGTGCTCTAAGGGCATACCACATTCAAGTCTCACCAATTGAGTGCAACAGTCGTCTATTTGATACACATGAACCAATTCGGCCTGTAGATGTACCTCGTTCCTCCAATGTTCATGGTGAATAGAGTGTGATTTGAATCATTAGCGGGCCGGACGAGTCCAAAGTCGGCAATCTTTGCGTTGTAATTCTTGTCCAGAAGAATGTTTTCCGGCTTTATGTCTCTGAGAGTTCAGAGACAGGTTCAGGGTTTAGGGTATAAAGCGGAGAAATCAAGCACCTCAAAATAAGCACTTAACGAAGCACAAGCATGCAGAAAACTCCAAGATATGTGCCTTCGGATGTCTTCACGGTATAATGCACAAGTACAAGCTGCACGAGATACCGTAAATCTTGGGCTTTTGGTCTTAAAACACATGCCCTTCCCATCTCTTTAGATGTGTTATACACAGAACAGAATCAAAACATTGATGGTTTGCAGATGAGGTTAGAGTCTAAGCATTCTCACCTGTGAATCATACCCGGCTGCAATTCTTCATGTAAGTACGCGAGTCCACGGGCTATGCCCAAGCATATGTTGTAACGTTGTTTCCAGTTCAAGACAGTCGCACATTGAGGACCTGAACCTGTTGGTCAACGGCATCATAAAACTCTCAGATAATCAGCATATTCTTCGTAGTATTTAACCGCATGCTCTCTATTCTATTATACAAGTGAGTCCGAAGACAAAAACTCTCCCCTTCTTAGTCCCACATACGAGTAGGTTACTTAATATCCGATACATCCACTTGAACCCTTCGCAATGAAAGCTCAGAATCCTCAAAACAGACAATGGAGCCCATTATTCTTGCTCGCTAGCTTAATATACATGAAAAAACTTCTATCTATTGTGATTCTAGGACATACATTATCATTGAAGGACTCAATATTTTCTCACCAAACAGTGCTTCTGCGAGGCTCTTGTTCTCCGCGTATTCGTAAATCAGCATTCGTTGGTGATTCCTTACACAACATCCCTTGAGTTGAATCAGATGTCTATGTTTGATACCAGAGATGTTCACCATTTCTTTCAGGAAGTCCGACGTACTTTGCTTTGTCGGAGTGAGTCTCTTCACGGCAACAATAGTCCCATCTGCTAGTTCAGCCTGTCATAGACATTTACCTGTTACACTTCGATGGGCTCCCTCCACTTTCTACACTTTCCTAGTGAAACAGATGACTGTAAATCCAGGATACTAGACTTACTCTGACAGAAATAATGAATGAAATTTCACTCCCATTGTTTATAGAGGCTTTAGAGATGTGCATATGACAATATCAGGAGTGTATTACCTTGTAAACAGTGCCAAATCCACCTTTTCCTAACTCGTTGGAACTTGAGAAACTCTGTGTAGCCGTTTTGAGTTCAACGTAGCTGAAAAACGGTGGCTTCACGTGCTCTTTTGCTAAAGCTGAGTAAAGTCAAGGGTACTAGCGTTAACTCGATAAGAAGGAGCAGATTTTTCCACTCACAAAGTGGAAACCAAGACATCATTCTCAAGACGGTGAGCCAAGTGACTCCTCAAAATCCTGTTCTGACAACTGACCTTCTTGTATCTGTTGAAGTTCACGACTGCGTCTTCTCATTTTCCACGTGAAGAATATGATTAAACAACTCAGAAGTAACACGAAAATTCCAGATACCATGCCGGCGGCAATTAGTATTCCTGTTTGGACACCATCGTGTGCTGCGTATGTTCACATACAACACCAAATTTATGATGAGAATTGATGTTTGTGAAGGTAGAGTTTCACATAACCAGATATTTTCAGCCAGCATTCTTGCATGACACAAGACTTTCAAAACGTGCCTATTCAATATCTGAAGATAGTCCATAAGATGTTCCAACGAATTTTGATATTGGTTACAGTAACGAAATAGTGTTCAAGCTCGGAACTCACATGGGGACGGCCAGAAGTTCTCATGCTCGTCAGATCGGCACATGTATTTTTTGATGAACGCTAGATTCACTCCCTCATTATCATTCAGGCACCACGGATTATCTCCAAGCCTTTGAAATTACAACGAGTGCGTTTCAAAGCAGTTTTCTCTAAACAGAAAATCCATCTAAGCAGCATTATAATAATCATCAAATGAACAGACTTTGACATACGGGTACATAAAGAAGTTGGAAAAGGAACACCTTTAAAGATAACCCAGATTATTTGCATTTGGTCTAGACAACATCTGGACATCTGAACCAGGTCAGAGAGTAAGAAGGCTTATTACTTACAAGATAAAAGTTTGTGGAGACTGTATCGAGAGGAGCTGCTCAGATAGTGAAAGTGGCGCTACTATTTTACTCTCTAAAGTATGAAGGCTCGGTGAGATAATGCGGTGTATTTGATTTCCAGCCAAACGCAGCTGAAGTCGAGGAGCATCGAGACTTTTGCCTTCGGCAACCCTCTTATACCATGTTGTAAGATTCAATTCCACAAAGCTGTTGTTTCTCAAATTCCTGAGTGAACAAACTAGAAATACTTCAATAAAGTCTCGAGGATCGACACTTCCATATACAGAAGTTGGATTAAAAGGTTTTGAAATGTTGATAGATACTTCATCGAACATGAAATCTATTCAGGAGTTATTTTACTACTCAAAATCAACATCCCATTCTCAGTCATAAGGTAAAGACTATAATATCAAATATTGTCTCTACAAATATGGAAATCATCCAGCCACATGCATTGTCGCTGTCCTTAGAATGGCAGTAATGAAATTCAAATCATACAGAAATGACCAGTTATCTTGCTTGTTCCAACATACTTTAGCAGTTTTCTCTTGATATAATTGAATCAACATCTAGTGACTTCGCTACATTATCTACTGATATGATACGACGACTGAGAACTGCGTACTCACACAAATTGAAGATTGCGATTGTTATATATGCTGTCAGGCCAGATGCTGTCAGGCACTGTACCTTTCAGTTTATTAAGGCTCAAGTTCCTGAAATCACGATTCTGTTCCTCAGTCTCATGTAAACAGTAAAAAGAAAAATATTTCTCTACTGCGAGGAATCCTAACGTCAAATTTTACTTTGTTCAATCAGAAGGTCCAAGTCTAGTTTAACTCTAATTGAAACGTGTACTTACAGAGTTTTCAATTTCCTGAGCTTACTGAAGTTGACTGCTAACTCGCTCGACAATTGGTTGTTGGACAAATCCAAATTCTCCAAGTTTTCTAGCAGTTCCATATTCCCAGGTACGGGTCCGACGAAATTGTTATTGCTGAGGTCTCTGCAGGCAACACAAGTTTTATATTTGTCTCCTATATTCGATTATAAAACTTTGGTAAAATTCTCTTGGAGATGTTTAAATACAATATCTTCGAACAGTACAGGATATTAATTCTAATTGAGTGACAATTCGGACGGAATGTCACTGGATATGGGACCAACAATACTAAAAAGCGGTCTCAAAATGTTATAAAACTCGGAATAGAAACTGATCATTCAACTTACATGTTTTGAATCTATTCGTCTAATGCTTCCATTAATGAATCCAATGACCTCGCTACATTGACTACTGATATGATACGAGGACTGAGATCTGCGTACTTACACAAATGAAAGATTGCGACTGTTCCAAATGCTGTCAGGCACTGTACCGTTCAGATTATTAAGGCTCAAGTTCCTGAAATCACGATTCTTTTCCTCAGTCTCATTTAGAATCGATATACTTTTAAACAAAAAAAAGAAAAATATTTCTCGACTGCAAGGAATCCTCACGTCAAATTTTACTTTGTTCAATCAAAAGGTCGAAGTCTAATTTATCTCTGATTGAATCGTGTACTTACAGAGTTTTCAATTTCCAGAGCTTACTGAAGCTGACTGCTAACTCGCTCGACAATTGGTTGTTGGACATATCCAAATTCTCCAAGTTTTCTAGCTCTTCTATATTCCAAGGTACAGCTCCGACGAATTTGTTATTGCTGAGGTCTCTGCAGGCAACACAAGTTTTGTATTTGTCTCCTAAATTCGATTGTAAAACTTTGGAAAAATTCTCTAGGAGATGTTTAAATACAATATCTTCGAACAGTACATGATGTTAATCCTAATTGAGTGACAATTCTGACGGATTGTCACTGGATATGGGACCAACAATTCGAGAAGCATTCTGAAAATGGTATAAAATTTGAAACAGAAACTGATTGTTGCACTCACAAGTTTTGAATTGATTCGCCTAATGCTTCCATTAATGAATCCAGTGTCCCTCTGAACATATTGCTCGACAGTGATCTACAGTAATATTAATGGGAAGGTAATTAGAATGAACAAAATCATCTTCCCTCCATGAAGAATAACGACTCAAACAGTTTACCTCATTCCAAGTTGTCTTCCAACTCTAGCTAGCTACGCCATCTAACTGAATAACAACATTTGACATTAAGTTGACAAAACTGATGCCAACGATGCTGACGAGTTGATTAGTCTCGTAATTTGATTTCACCTAGAAAAAATGTATAAGTCAAAAGGATTCAACCTATAGTTATCTACGAACTTTGTCAATATTACTGAAATTACGATAGATCTTACTTGCGTTGTGAGATGTTGAAGAACTTACAGCGTTACCAGATTGTCAAGTGATTTTGGACTGAATAATGGTAACTCTCCATGCAGCTTGTTGTGTCCCAAGTTCCTAAAGTTGGCAAATTGGAAACTTTAGATCCATGCAAATGATGATGGACGTTGTCCTCAAACTTAAAAAGTATACACCTTCAATCAAAGATTGATATGAAATTGCTAAAATTACTGCAATGATCACAGCCAGTATGGCACAACTGATGGAACCATTGTCATCATAGAGACACCTGCTTTCATCTATGTCATCCGAAGCGCGAGTGAGTAGGGTTCTTACAGTTCTCTGAGTGTGCGGATTCCTCCAAGAGAATCAGGAAAATACCCGTCGAAATTGTTTTCAGACAGGTCCAAAATCGTCAATTGACTCAGTGCTCCAAGTTCAGTAGGCAATACACCGGCCACACCTTCGCCAGTAAGATTTCTGTCAGACAAACGGACCTGTCAAAGGAAGCTATATACTAATCAACAAGAAGACAAAAACTGTAGGGATCTGATGTGACACATCCTTGGGCATCTCATCTTAGAAACAGTCACTAGGGATATTGGCTTGCGTCCATTGAATTTCTAGTTTGACAAGTCCAAGACGGTCAGACGACTTCACAAATCAAGGTCCAACTCTTCTCACACGGCTTCGAAGTGAGGTTTCTGCAACGTCAAGAAATTCTTATTCATGTCGTCGGTGCGTGGCAAGGTTTAATCTCAATATACGCACCTTGCAAGATTTGAGCTGTATATGGTCATTGTCAGAAGGAGATCAATTCTTGTGTTTCTATATATGTAGATTCTGTCAATTCTTGTGTTGCTACAGATGTAGATTCTGATTGTGTGATCAGTACCATTGTAAGGAATTCGTGGACTACAAACTTACATTTGGGTTATTGTAGGGGGCAACTCGATACTACAAACTAGCCAGCCCCAAGGAACTGGCAAGCACGGATCGCCAGCTGTGTCTACAGAACTTGATGCGAAATTGGGAAAAAGCTTCATGACTGCATCCACTGAGAAAGTTTGAAGAAACAAAACCGTATTAATTTCTCAGTCATTCAATGACTTTATATTCCAAGCATAGCTGTCGGTAAACAATCGACATAAATTCCAAACTGTGGCCTTCACTTACCATCAAGTTTTGAAGTTCTCACTGCCACCGCTGAAAACTCACCATGAATCTCGGCTGCATTTACCAGAACAGGTGCGTCTGTGGTTTCATTTGGTTCAATTCTGATTATAAACGAATCGCTACGGATGTCCTGGCCGGTGTTCAATAGCTGAACAAAACTGGGAGTTGTGTATGCCTCAACCGCCGACCAGATCCAAGCTAGATCACCGTCGATTAGACTGGCCTTTAGATGAGGATTCACATCTCCAGAAACAACGTTTGAACATATCATCTGGAACCAGAATGTTGGTAGTGGACGGAGGGCTCTAGCGCTCTTCACATTAACCTCAAAGTTAATGGTGGACGATAAATTTTTTCCCTTCCATATCGATCTCATAACTGCAATAGGGAAGTGAACATTCTCCCCGCCATACGAAAGGTTTGCATCTTCGGTCCTGTTGTAAGTCTCAAACTGCGCTCCTTCGGGAATTCGTCGGGATGACCATATACGATCGAAAGGGTCTGCGGGATACCTGCGCGCAGAAAGAACCAAAACGTCAATGGTCACCATGCACTTCACATGCTGGACAGCATGATGAGGTAAAGCTAGTCTCGCTCCACTCTTCTTCAATTCGCATTCGAATGTGCACCTGAGAGGAGGCGACTCATTATCAAGTATTCCTCCGAAGTCCAAACGATCAACCAGCATCAGATAGCTCGACTGTTGCATTTTACTCGACTGACCATATCTGCCATAATAATCTAGACTGAACGGACGCAACTCCAGAGTTGAGATAGCTGGCATCGAGGACTTGTCTTCTAAGGGCACGAGACAAACGTAAAATCTGTCATCCATTGAAGAGACGACCAGCTCGATTGTCCGCGGCATAGATGGCAGTAGCTCAATTGTTGTGATGTAGGTGGAGTCGACAGTAAGGTAGAACCGAGTGGCATATCCCGACAATGCTTTTTCTTTCAGAGTCAAGTTTTTGCTGGGAAACATTGCTCGAAGAAGGTAATTTCGTGATCCTTCAGTTGCGTTAAATGCAATCGGCAAGTTGTAGCAAAACTTCGAGCGTGTCATTTTGTTGGGAAGGAACACCAGAGCAGTTTTTAACTGTTCGCCATTCGGCAGGCTAGGTGAGCTCTCGTTGTACTGAACGTCGGCGGTGTAGATCACATTATCTTGATAAAGACTTTCGAATGACTGCAGATGAGTCTCATCAGTGATCCACTGGAGTGAGGTGATAGGGTCTACTCCACTCAAGCCGCCACAGCTGATGCTTATGAATCCTAAGTTGCAAGATATTCATCAGTACTATCAGACTGGCCTGATTTTGTATTTTCATAACTTCACACAATCGCCAATAATTCGCATTGCAATATCTCGTTGGAGCTGCAAGCTTAAATTGATCTAAGTTTCTTGATCGAATTCACCGCAGAAAACCAATTTTGCAGACTCACCTTGTGTAGAGCCCTCGGTAGACTGGGAGACGACCGGAGAAAGAATCAGGTTATATAATAAGACCCCAAAAAGAATTCCAGCCAAGAAATTTCTGCTTCTGCTCCCCAATTTCATTGGAAGCTGGCTTGTGAGTTGCAGAGAAAATTGACACAAAACATTGCCGGCCATTAGTTGCCAGATATCACGGCTCCAGCTTGGGCAGATATCTGCAGCGTAATGAGACAGCTCAGTGATATGAGTGCTCCACATACTGTGCCCACAGCAATGAGCATACTGAATATGACGAGGTCCATATAGAATACCTCAATTGATTTGAAAATTGATGTTCCTGAAGCTGATATGTAGCTAAGAAGAAGAATAAGGCAGATGTTCATGCATGACTACAGATGCCTGCAGGTCGTGTCTAAGATATCCCAACAGATTTGTGAACTTGGTAAGTGCATCAAACTTGGTGAAACGGCCAGAAACTTTCACGCCTGTCAAAACGGCGCAAGAAGTAAATCAGCCGGACTGGGCGGAATTTTTGTTTTCACAGCTTCACACAATTCCCAGTAAATCGCATTTGGAATCTCGTTGTCAATTCTCATGCAGAAGAAATAATGGAACGAGCAAAAAAATCTTTGCCTATTCAGGCTCTCAATGGAACTGCCAGGTATAATTCAAATGACTTCTCCGCTAGATTCACCATGGGAAGCCAGTTCACAGACTCACCTTCTGGAGAAGCCACAGTAGACTGCGAGAGGACCGGGGAGAGAATAAGGTTCGAGAGTAAGACACCAGAAAGAATTCCAGCCCAATGCATTGTGCTTCTGCTCCCCTATTTCAGTCGCAGAGATAATTGACACAAGAAAAACCCCGCCATTAGTCGCCAGATATCATGGTTCCAGCCTGGGCAGAAATCTGCAGCGTTATTACACACATCAGTTATATGCTATGCTCCGCATACTACGCCCACGGCAATGGAAGTACTCCATTTTGACACCGTCATTCGCTAACTAGGTCGACACGTACAACATATCTCTTTTGATGAGAGTTGATGTTCACAACGCTAGAATGGAGTTAAGCAGATGTTTGAGCCGGATGTTCATGCATGAAACAAAATTCGAAATTGGTCATATTGTGATCACCTGCAGAATCTGTCTAAGACAACCCAACAAATGGTAAACGTGGTTAGAGCATGAAAAGAGCGTTCAGCTTCGGACACCACGTGGTGACGACCATGGCGAATCCACGCCTGTCAAAACGGGGTATTTATCTTTGATAAAGACTAGAATCATCCCCTTACTATCATTGTGGCACCAATGAACATCTTCAAGCGTTGGAGATCACAACGATTGATGTTTAGAGCACCTTTCTCCATCTCCATGAGTCCAACGTACTTCATGTTGATCTTTGGGATGCGGGTATCGACAGAAACAGTTCGGAAGTGATCATTTGTTTAAGCAATCCAAGCTACTTGAGTTTGGAGCAGGCAAGATCTGAGCCAGGTCAGATTGTACGAAAGTATTTTCGCTTACAAGATGATTGTCGTCGGAGGCTGCATCGAGCGAAGATGATGAGTTTGTGGAGGTGTTGCTCCCAGTTTAGTCTCTTCAGTTTCTAGGCTCGTCGAGAAGATGTTGTGCATTTGAAATCCCGCCAACAGGAGCTGAACCCCAGGAGCATCGAAATGTTTACCGTCGGCCATAGTCTTGTTTCATGTGTTTCATTGAAACCCACAGGCAATTTGTAATAGAATTACGATCGAGCCTTGCCGTCAGGATTACCCAGGTTGAAGCCAGAGCAGTTTTTCCGGGAACAACGGTTGGATTGAGGTTTACAGTAGCGTTGATCGTGACACCTTCTTCAGCCAGTTGCACCACTTCAAATCCAGGGTGGTGTCTGGGTCCGTGTCAACCTCACAACCACAGTTGATGTTGATGCTGATAAAGCCTGAAACCAATCATCTCTTAGAAAGCAGTGGATGCAGAAATCAGAACCTCACACGCAGATTACAAAATGTGCTAAGACTATCCAAATACTTCCAGAAAATTCTAATTCCCTAACCTTACCTTGAATGCATTGCAGTATGATCAGGGGAATCTCCATAGGAAGCTACGAGAGTGGTTCATTTGCTCATAAACAAAAGCTTCCTATACACCCTTCCTGCACCCCAAAATCTTAGGACTAATAGCAGCCTTCAAAAGCCCATCTTTCTGGCAATCGTATATTTGTTAGGAGCAACGAAAGACGATAGGACATGAAATTTGAAGTTTCAACTTTTGAGAGTGAGACGAAACTGGTAGAAATGCGAGGTGAAGCTGAGAAGCGCAGTAACAATCAGCCACGCTAAACTTGCTATCCCGCCTTCCAGTTTCATTGTTCTTCTTCAGGATACGAGATGTCTATGCGCTACGAGCACCAGGACTTTACAGCCTTGACGAAAATAAACACATGCTCATTTACTCGTATTGGACAGTGGAACATCCGTTAGAATGAAAAGGATTTCCAACATAACTTCTCAACTTCAACTAATGTTGTGAAATAAGCGCAACTTTGATGATGTGAAGTACTTTGATTCTCCAATTTTCTCGGGTAAGTGATTTGGGTAAGTGATCAGGGGTGAAGTTACTGTCTGAGATATTTTTTACAGCAAAATGGCCATGAAAATCGTGAAAGTTGCTTCTTAACGTGGTTGGTAGTTGGTGTGTAAAAGTCATCGTGGAGACTTTGCAGATATGCAGACTTCTGTTGGCGGCACCTTCTGCGACTACTGCATGCGAAGGAATTTCGACACAGCGTAGGCATACGTATGGCCTGGGTTTTAGACAAAGCTCGTTATAATGTTGCCTTTTGACGTGGTCACTAGTTCCAGTTGAGAGGGCACCATGGAGCTTTTGCAGCTCGGCACAATTTTGTCAGCAGTACCTTCTGAGAGTACAAAAAACTACGTGGAAAAATTGACCCAGCGTTGACCTGGTGTCTATGGCGTAAAAGTCGTTCTTGGGGAGGGGGGGGGGGGTCAATCTCGGCCACGCACATATTGACCCCACACTTGCTTTATGCTGTCTATCGGAACGTGGCCATTAGGATATTTTTCTTTCAGACCAGAACGCCGAGAAGAATAAGGAGGACCAAGCAATAATGCTTTCGGATGGAACCTCATCGAGTCGTACACGCAGGACGCCATCGGACCGCGTTTTTCCTGGCGTGATGATTCTTCGAGCTTTGTGGACTGTCCCTCTTATTGGATGTTAAAAGAAGGCCCGTCCTCTCTGAATTATTTAAAGTTTCTTGAAGTTAAAGATCCAACTTTTACATCCACTCTAGAGAGCACCTCTATGAAGTTCATAACCATACAAAACTTCATTCACTAAATTTTAGGAGAAAAATTGATCGTCGACCAACCTTAGCGACAATTAGCTGCACGTATTTATGGAATCTACTAGTTTGGTGCTCGTGCTGCTGGACTAACTTTGAGTTTGAGCACAACGCTAAAATTGGAGAAGAGGTAAAATATCGGGTCGGAGGGGCTGACAGTGACAGGCTGACCTCAATAACACATAAAACATCGGTATAATTTTGCTTTTATGGTATTTTCAGCATCGGTATGGTGTAGTCAGACCCTTCGTGGAGGAACAACCAATCATCGGTGGCACGGGAGCTTTTCGAATGGCCACAAATTGCATTCTCGCTTAGACCGTCTTTGCTACTTTTCAAGTAGAAATCATTCAAATAATTAGGTCCGTCAAGAAGCTATAGGAATCGGCGAAACTGATTGCCAGTGACATCTATAGTTATAGATATTGCGGTCGTGAGAATAGAGGTGAAGAGATTTCTTTCTCACCAAACAGCTATCGCGATGCGATCGAGAAAATATACAGCTCTACTTCGTATTTATTATCGGTGAAAGCTGAAATTGGTTGAATCGTATCAAGTCTGCTGTCTAAAGCTTCCAAAGTAAGTCCGGGTGGCCTAGAGAGTGGCGTCTACAAAATTCCATACACAGAGGGGTTATGGGAACTTATTTACGTAGATGTATCCTATAGCCATTACCCACCCATTGTGTCATGGGTACGGATGTATATTGGATACTCATGGGGTTTGGGTATCCATTGCAAGACTATCGTGAAATTTCTTTGTGGTTTCTGGATTCTTTGCATTTCTTGTAACAATGGGTGGGTACTTCCAATAATTTTTACAACTATAAAGAATAAAATTAACTACTTGAAATTAAGATTATTATTACTCCGATTATTCTTATCTTAAAATTTTTAAAAATGATCTTAATCGAATTTCAATACCATTTAAATTCATGCTCATCATGTAATAAAATGACTACAAAATTGATTTTTGCTATTAAATCTTTTAAGAAATTTTAGTGTAAAATAAATATTTAAATTCTTACTAATTTTCTTTACAAAAAAAAAGCTTTTAATTTTAAGCTAAAAATTTCAATAAGTCGAATTTAGAATATTCAATTATAAATTTTGATTTTTAATATCGAGAAATGTTAAAAAATAGAATTTAAACTAAATCTAAAATACAGAAAATAAAATTTAAGAGGAATAAATTTTAAAATTAGAATTTTTTTACATGTAATCTAAGTATCTTATTACCTATCCAATCGTTATTTGGATATTTGAAATTCTTGAAATAATATAACATGTAGGACAAGATCAAATTAAGATCTTAAATAAATTCTTTCATGCCTAACACACTAAGATTTTCACATGACATATGTTTCTTCACATATTTTTAGTTTGACAGAACAAAAAAATATTCAATCCGATTTGTTTCAAAAATTATGTACATATATCATTCATTCTTAATTTAAAATTCAGTTGAGTAATTTGCAAAAGTAAAAGAAAAGATTTTAAGATCATTTTTCTTGTATTGAAGGATTGAATAAAAATAAAATATCAATCAATATGTCTTATGATGATTGTAAATTGGAAGACAGAATTTGAAATATTGGAGTTTAGTTAAATATTATGCTGATACAGAAATGAAACAAAACAGAAATGATCAGGTTGAAAGGAATTCGATACATCTATATCGTTAAGCATACAGCTCAGCAGTATGTTTATACTATACGATCAAATTATAAAGATTAGGCTTGTTTTTTGCTCCTGTTGAGTTTTTAAAAGTTATCAGTAAGATAAAATTTCCAAAACTGGTATAGTTCAAATTGTAGAGCTAAAATAAATTTCCAACAGGTGGACTAAAAGCGTAGGAAGTCGGCTAACTTCCGGATCAAGCTCAGGACAAAAGCACAACACAAAGTAAATATTAAATCATCATTAATATATTGTTATGTTTTTGGTTCTCAACATTTAGAAAGCTAAAACAAGATAATAAATTTTTTAATATTCATTAAATAAATCTTGAACTTTCTTTTGAATTTGGAAATTAAAATCTATTGTAGTTAATTTTAGATCTATTGTAAGAAAATGATTGAGTTTTGACGATAACTTTACCTTAAGATTAGAATATTTTGATGGTTTTTGCAAGCTGACAATATTTTCTTTGACTTCTTTCTACTTGCATAGAATGTGGTCAATCTATGCCCTGTTGTTTTGTACTACTAATCTAGTACTTTATAGTGAGAGAATATAAATTGAAGAAACAACAACAGTGCTTAGTTCTAGGGGTGATTGGGATCTCGACAACATTGTCTTGGTTAATTCACACTAGTTTAGAAAAATAAGTATAAAGAATACAGAAATTTTATATTTTAATGAAGGGAAAATAAATATAATTGAAATCAGCATCTATATATCTTCGAGAATTCATCAAGCATCTTGCTGTTATGTGAGAACAATGACACCTAATACTTTCGAAAACCCATTTCCTTACGCTCTATGAACCAAAGAAATGATAATATTTGATCCTTCGTGGAATAATCACATGGCAAATTTGTCAGGAAACGAAAGGTTCACACCCATATGAATCTCAAAGAAAAGTACACGGCCAACTCCTAAGCGGTCAATCTCGAAACACAAAAGGTTCAGAAGTTCGAACCATTTGTGGACAATACGGACAACCTTGGGGAAATAATTTATCTCAGGACGATTTGTATTTACCTTTTACAGCAATACTCTCAGCCTTTGGCGATACTTTACATTTCAGAAATACATACATTAGTGACGCATCCACTAAGTTGACAATATACGGCATAAGTTACAACCTACCTGTCTTCCTAAGGCTGAAGGACCTAAATAGCTGACTATATACATAATGGGCTACAACCTTCCTTTCTTTCTAAAGCTGATGGCCTTAATAAGCTGACTATATACATAATGGGTTACAACCTTCCTTTCTTTCTAAAGCTAATGGCCTTACGGACGCAACTCCAGATAGCTGGCATTCAGGACTTGTCTTCCACAAGGGCACGAGACAAACGTAAAATCTGTTATCTAATGAAGAGACCACCAGCTCGATTGTCTGCGGTATAGGAGGCAGTAGCTGGATTGTGGTGATGTACGTGGCATCGACAGTAAGGTAGTACCGAGTGGCATATCCCGACAATGCAATTCCTTTCAGAGTCAAGTTTTTGCTGGGAAACATTGCTCGAAGAAGATAATTTCGTGATCCTTCAGTTGAAGGAGCCTTGCGCTCACGATTCCCCGGGCTAGAAAGCTCGAGCAGTTCTCAGCGCTTCCGCACTGCATTTGGGTTCAAGGGTTCGACTGAGGCTTATAGTGACACCTTCTTCAGCCACTTCTACCGATTCTTGGATGAAATCTCTCTCGCTTCTCCACTCCACTCCAGGGTCCGTGCCAGCATCTTTACTGCAATTAATGCAGCCTGAAAAATGAACTCTTGTACGTCAAGATATCTGCGACCCCAGTGTATGCAGAAATTAGAACTTCTGAGGCAGAAGACATATGTGCAAAGACATGCCAGGTTTTCCCAGAAAATGCTCTTTCCTAAACCTGACCTTGAGTGCAACGCAGTTTGATATGCGAAGCGTGAAGCAGATATGCCAAGTGTGAAGCTACGCAAGCGGCTGATTAAGCGTCCTGTCGCTGCCCAGATAATCTTTCCCATACTTGCTCGTAAAGACAAGCTTCAGATACACCGAAAATCTCAGGGCTAATATAAGCCTTAAAAAGCACGCCTCTCTCGCCATCGAATAGGTTTATATATATAAAAAAAAATTCCATACTTTCAAGATTGTCTTAAAAACCTCTGCGTCCGCCGTTTATCTTCCGACGAGTGATCATCGCCTAAGTAAAGAAGTATTATAATCAAATGGTATGTACGAGCATCAATGAGTTGTACTCTCAACGATTTTCATACCACAATCCGCGTGGGTCACACATTCTCGTTCTGATTGTTTTTCAACAACTTTCCGCATAGCAATTTCAGTACAATAATGTAGGTGCCGGAGTAGATATATTTTATCAGCGTACCCGAAGCTACGATTATTGTACGGATTTGTGAGATCTTCACGAATCAATATGGTGGGTAGCCACTGTCTCGATCAGTTGGATCAGTCGAACCAAAGATATGAGTAGTACTATAATGTGAGTAGATGTCAGCAGCACCTTCAGCGAGTACTGCGTACGTGGGATTTGTGACACAGCGTAGGCATGGCGTGGTATTTGACGAAGGTCGTCGATCTGTTGCTTTTTTGACGTGGTCCCTGATTGCGGTAGAGGAGGCTCCGTGCGGTGCGGTCTTGGCACCTTTCTGTCAGCAGCACCTTGTGCAAAACTGCGTACGTGGGAAATTTTGACCAGGCGTTGACCTAGTGTGATTTTGGACAAAGGTCGTTCCTATGTGGGCTCCATCTCGGCTACGTTGATATTGATATTGACTTTAGAAGACCCCGCTCTGGCCAATTGGTCTCTGAACGTAATCCTTTTAATCAGACCAGGGCCAAGTAATATTTGCGAACGGGATTGGAAGACCCCATCAAGTCGTACACGCAGGACGTGATCAGACCAGGATTGGAAGACCCCATCAAGTCGTACACGCAGGACGTGATCAGACCAGCTTTGACTTCGCGGGGTGATTCTTCGAGCTTTCGGGACTGTACATCTGGGTGGAGATTACCATACGCCATGTTCCCCCTGTGTTTTTATTTCGTAAGAATGCAGAGCCCGACAGCTGTCGAGAGGGTTTCGATTCCTTCGGCCTCAAGTCTTGGAACGACATCCACAGTCCTGAGGAAATTTTTCAATGCGTTTTGATCGGTTGCAGTCAAAAGGAGAGAGTCTGTCTGGTTCAGTATACGATCTCGAGGGCTGCACTTTATCGTGTACGTGTCCACCCGCCAACTGTGCTTCAGCTCTTCGAGGGTGGCTCGTGGGGAACTTATTTCGTAAATCTGGACATCGTCGTACATGGAGTACGACGGGAAGAAGTCAGAGACGAGAGAAGTTTCGAATGTCGGGATTTCTTCACCGTGGTTATGTTTTGCCAATTTAAGGAATATGAAGAATCACTTCTCCTTGTTTCTCAATCTGGGCTCCGTTGACACCTTCATTTACAACCCATTGACCATATCAAACCTTGCGAAGAACTATATAGAGATATTATTGATTTTTTAAGTTGGGGCTTTGAAAGAAATTTGTTCCTCGAGGTCATACACATGTGATATCACCAGGTAAAACATACATCCATGTATACTCAAAACGTTAATTCACATTAATTATCACAATGACAAGCACTTCCAAGAGAGTTGACGTCAATAGGAGATGATTGATATAGGTGAGAATACATATTCATTAACATCAGTCATCTATGTATAGAATACTTTATTAAACATATAGATTGTGAGTCTTTGCTAACTTTCATATATAGATGTGTTGCATGTACATCATTTTGCTTATAAAATGAGAAAAAGCTTGAAGACATCATTTGACATGAATGAAATTTTAAATGTAATCATGATTCAAATGAAAGAGTTAAGAAAGACATAAATAAAAGAATATACAAGACATAAAATATAAAATTTTTGCACTATAAAGTAAGAAAGTAAGAAAAGATGGAACTCAAGACTAAAATTTTCATACAGTAGACTCAAGTTTAACCTAATCCAAATTCTATGGACATTATAAAGACTTCAAAATAATATTGATGAAAATAGTTTTTTGTTACGAATAGAAAAGTCATGTAAAATATAAGCATATAATAGGAGTAAAGCTATGGAAATGGGTTGGATCATGAGTATAAAGAAACATTTGTTTTTTTTTTATCTTCTGAGATTTTTTCTAATGGTAAGTAATAAGATCTTCACATGATATTTTACATGAAAACAAATGGTTTCAAATCAATGAGCTTCAATATTGTGAACCAAAATGTTAGAAACTTGTGCAATATTTTTAAAATGATGATTTTTTTCAAATGGCAAGAATGAAAGTGTGAAACTTGAAGCAAACAAGAAATATCCACAAATACATTGAACAATTTTAAGATCTTCAAGTATACATCATGAATTCAAATAAATTACAATTTTTTGATGTATTCAAACAAATTTTTATTCATTGAATACGCAACGTGTTAATGATAAAGAATCCTTCCATAGTAAATGAAGCAATCGCAATTAATCAAGAAATATTGGGTGGTTTTGAAATGACACAAAATGAATCATCAAACAATGTTTGAGATTCATCTCACGCTGCGTCAATGAAGTGAGAAAACCTTTAATATAGAATATATAATGCTTTATCACGATAATCATAGTCAAAATTTAGAAATAAGATTTGACTATCATTGATTTCAAATTTGTAAAAAAATTTACAAATGAAATGATTTGAGGAGGAGAAGAAGCAAAAGTATGGAAATGTTATGCATGCAAAAAGATGACTTGCATTGCTAAGTAATGTCCAACTTGACTATGCTCACAAGGAATACTTTCAATGCAAGATATTTCAACAACCTGAAGTTGATGAAATATTTGTTAGTAAATAAAGATAATCTATAAATTTGACTCATGTTCTATTGTTTACACAAAGTAAAGAAAATGCAAGGTTAGAAGAAGACAATGATTCTAAATTCATGGAAGAAACAAGAAACAAGTTTGGCCAATTGTCATTCATGTCATGGATACAAGGTGATAGTTTTGATTGATAGTCAAAGAATAAATTTTTTTTGTCACAAAATGTTATAATAGGATTATGATTGATGTTGATGAAAAACGTGATAAAATTGTCAAACGGGCAAACTCTAACAATAAATTAGGGCTCCGATCGGGTCGGGTTTGGGTCGGGTTCTACCTTCGATCCGAATCCGACCCGAAAAATCGAGTCGGGTTCGAGTCGGATCCGGGTAAAATCCGAAAGTTCAAACGTCGTTCTTGAATATTGCGACCCGGGATTATCCATCTTCACTCTATTTAAATGTACCGATTACCATTTACAAAGCTGCTGCGGTACTGTTTTCCAAAAATGTTTAAAATTCCGCACAAAAACAAAAAGTGGGTTACCACATGCTCCCCTCCTTAATTGTGAGCGCCCACGCGAACACTCATACGTGGTATTTCTTCAGACGCCACCCATTCACTCGGGTGCCTAGCAACTCTCCTGTCAAGTCTACGAGTTGGATTGATCCATTTGGGAAGACCTCGATCACCCTATAGGGTCCCATCCATCTCAAATGCAGCTTGCCCGGGAATCGAGCATGTCTACTGTCATAGAGCAGGGCCAAGTCGCCCTTCAGTAGTAACACCGGTTTGATCTTCCTATCATATCTCTCCTTCCTGCGGAGTTGGATTTGCTTGGTGCTTTCTTCTGCTTCTCGGCGTATCTCCTCCAATATCATGATTTCCTGCAACCTGTAGAGCTGGCTCTCTTCAGCACCTATCCGCCTCAGGTCCAAGGTTCGTTGGGTGGGTACTTCGAATTCGATAGGCAGGATCGGGTGTTGTCCATACACCAGAAAATATGGTGTCTGCCGGGCGGTGATCTTTTCTGCTGTCCGGTATGCCCATAATGCGGCTGCCAACTTCGTGTCCTAGTCGTGCGCGTGATTCACTGTTACTTTGAGTAGGATTTTGCACAACAATTCATTGGACTTCTCAGTCAACCCATTCGCCTTAGGGTTGTACAGTGTAGTCTTCCGATGCTTAATTTGCAAATGCTGCGTCAGATCTTCAATCACCTTCTTCAGAAAATTGGTGCCTCTATCACTGACTAGCTCTAACGGACATCCGTAACGCGTGATGATAGATTCGAACAGAAACGTCGCTACTGTTGCTTCATCATCTCTTTGAGTAGCTTTGGCCTCCACCATCTTGGTTGCATAGTCCGTCGCTACCAGAATGTAGCGCCTTCGTGTGTCCCTGGTGACTGGCTGTATTGGTCCTACGAAGTCGATTTCCCATTTTTTGAAAGGTGCTAAGGGCATGATGGGAGTTAGGGGCCATCGCGTGGTGGGCGTTGGTCTCCCTGTCCTCTGGCAACTGTCGCACTTCCGTATGTATTCGAGGACATCCTTGAACATTGTCGGTCACCAATACCCTGCGTTCAAAATCTTGGTAACCGTATTTCTGGTGGCATAGTGGCCACCGGCATCTTCTGTATGCATCGCACTTACTACCCATGGAACCTCTGATTCCTCCAAGCATCTACACAGTCTCTTGTCTGCCATCTTCTTGAACAATACTCCCTGTTGGAGTTGGTAAGGACCAGCCTTATGTATGAAAACAGTCCGTTGCTCAACATCCATCCCTTCTGGGCATTGAACTGTGAGCAAGTACCTGTACAACTCTGCATACCTGGACTCATTGCTGGCGGACAACTGAAAGAGTTGTTCGTCAGGAAAATCGTCGACCAGTTCCTCCTCGGTTGGTTGGGTCCATAATCTGGAGAGGTAGTCTGCATTTGTGATGAACACCCTTCCTGGTCTGCACAGTATAGGTGAATTCCTGTAGCAGCAGTACCCACCTGGCTATACGTCCAGACAGATCTGCCTTCTTCACTAAATGCTGCAAGGCGTAGTGGTCCACATGGAATATAAACTCTTAGCAGAACAGATAGTGTCTGAATTTCTTGCAGGAAAACACCATCCCCAACGCCTCTCTCTCCGTCGTGGTATACTTCCTTTCTGCTAGCGACAGCTGACGGCTCGCAAAATAAATTGGGTAGTCCTTTTTGTTGTCGTCCTTCTGACTTAAAACTACAACGATAGCGAATGCCGATGTGTCGACGTAGACATGGAAAGGTCGGTCCCAGTCCGGACTACTTAGTATCGGGGCGGTTGTAAGCTTAGATTTGAGGGCCTCGAACGCCAACTGCTGCTTCTCACCCCACTCGCAGGGTTCGTCCTTCTTTGGCAGCTTGGTCAGGTCGGCTGCCAAGATTGCATACATGTGTATGAATCTTCGATAGTATCCCACATGACCAAGAAATGCTCTCAACTCTCGCAGGTTTGTCGGTGGCTCTAGTTCGAGAATGACTTTGACCTTCTCGGTGTCTACTGCAATGCCGCTAGACGAAAATCGATGACCCAGCAGGATCCCGCTGGTCATGAAGAAAAAACATTTTTTGGGATGCAGCGATAAACTGCTCTCCCTACATCGATCCAAAGTCTGTCAAAGGTGTCCCAGGTGCTCTGATCTTTTTCAAAAGACGCAGAAGTCATCTATGAATATCTCTAGAAACTTTCTCAGCTGCTCTTGGAAGATTGTAATAACCCACCAAAGGCTAAAACTGCAGTATGGTGGTAAAAAGATCGAACCCACAGGGACAGAGGCAACACACAGAGTAAAAGTGTCACGTTTAACAGACTTTTGTAGAGTTTGAATTCTAGGCGACTGTCACTCCCAGAAATACTGCAGTGCTCGACTCGGAGGCTCGACTCGGAGGAGGATCTCAACTCGGAGGATGCTCGGAGGATGCACGGTACAGCTTGGTCACTCAACACACACACACACACACACACACACCTGAAACTGGCAAAAAGCACAACTCGGAGGTCGGTCAGGACCTCCGCTTCGGATTTCAGGAGGAAAGTGTCTCACAAGTTCACTCAGAGGTTCTGCAGGTAGTGCCTCCCACTCCGGCTTTTACTGCCCTTCCGCCAGGAACTAGCGTAGGGTACCCGGACTGGACTTCCCACTTCGGAACGAAGCCTCTACATACGCCGTGGACGTCACCCTCGACTATCACACCAAACGCAGGGAGTGCAGACCCGACTGAGAACTTACTGAAAACACGATCCAGTAACACACACACAACCTGAATTACAAACCAAGGTTTACACGAAGTAATGAAACTTCACATTGGCATTCAGGGGAAACTTCCCGTAGGAGTACAATCAGGATATGTCACTCGAAGGAGTAAGGGGGAACTGTTCAAGTCTCTAACTCGCAGCCGGCTCTGAGCATCAGAAATCACCCGCAGGTGCAGATCCGCACTACTCAAGTCTCTAACCGGGTGCTAGCTCTGAACATTCAGCCGAAGGCCTTCAACTACAACATACGGTAACTTCGCTATGCTACAGCTTCTCTACGTGGTGCCAGGACCAAAATGCACAAACACGCCAAGAAAGTGAGTTCCTGATCTGCACTTCCGAAACTGGAAGAGTCCCAAGGCAAAACGCCTTGATCTACTTTATACCCTCAAAAGATCCTAACAAGCACTACGCTATCCTATCTACTACTCGCAGCATCTGTGCGAAACCAAACTACTCTACTGCACTCAGCAGATCCGGTGCTGCGCCTCCTGCGCGCCGGATTGCTCCGCTTACTGTCTCTACCTTGCCAGTCTTCCGACCGGCTGCGTAACCCCAGGCGTCGGAGCGCTGTGGTGACTTCCGACTGCAAGTGCGCCATAGTGTCGCGCGCACCCGACAAGAAGGTTTCTAATTTTCTTGCCACTCGCCGCCGACTCCGACTGTCACCCTCCGTCAATGCCGCCGCCCAAAGCTCGAACTCCCGGAGTGTAATCCTCTCTTGAGCTGCCACCTCCCAATGGGCGTATCCTTTTAGACAACGAGTCACCTGTGCCGCCAACTCTCCTCGCGCCCTGCAGCTGCTCTCCACCTCTGCCAGCTGCATCTCTAATCCCGCACGTTGTGCCCTCAAATCCGAGCACTTGGATTGCAAGTTGCACAACAACTCCTCATCCTCCTTGCGGGCTCTTTGACTTTCTTCTAAGGCGCGCGTCTGGCGCGCAAGCTCGGCTGCTAGGACTTGGTTCTGTCTCCGCTCCTCCTGCAATTCCGACTCGATCTTTGCCCGTATTAGCTCTGCATCCGCTTGGCTTTTCGTTGCCGCATCCTCCCTCTGCTGCTGCAAGGCTTGGTATAGCTTCTGGGTGACCGCCAGGTGTTGTCGGAGGGCGGTGTTCCTGTCCACATATACTTGGCAACTAAAGGCCCACTTTGCCACCTTGCTCCTCGTCCTCCGCCTGATAGTCTCCACATAAGACTGCGGTTTTAAAGCACTTGCGTATTTGGATGTCTTGCGATCCAGATATCGCAGGAGTGGAACTATCTGTTCGCACAGCACCCCTGTTGGCGTTTTCTGTACCGAATCCGCTTCCTGCTCTTCCGAGCTCGTATCATCCTCAGTCTCGAGGATTTCAGTCGCCACCGAATCCCTTGGCGACTCCCTGGAACTGTGGCGCGCAGCAGCTTCCGCTGCGACTGCTGCTCCACTGCCTGCTAAAATATCCAGGGCAGTGGGAGATCCCACTGCTTGAGCCCCTGTTCCGGCTCGATCTTCGGTTTGTGAAGGGGTCGACGCCGCAGTGACTTTTGTCACTCTTGAACCGCCCGCTTCTGCTGCCTGTCCTTCCGGCGCAATCTGCGCGGAAGGTGTCCTTGCTGAAGGTGCGTCCGCCGAAGGCGTCCGCACACTGGTCGTTGGCCCCATCCGTCTCGCAGTCGGCGGATCCGGCTGACTCTCTGTTGTCCGACTCGCAGTCGGCCGACCAACAGTTGTCCGACTGGGAGTCGGATACACCCTGCGCGTCTTGACTCCACTTGGCCTGCTTGCTGGTGGCGTTCTTCCAGAAGTGCCTTCCGCCGAAGACGACCCTCTGAGGATTGTTGGCTCGTCAGCCAAACTCTCTTCTGCTTCCGGCCTGCTGTCCGGTTCAACGCGCCGTTCAGTTGGCCTTCCTTCCGCTTGTCGGCCTTCAGTCATCCGACTCGCAGTCGGCCGACTGTCAGTCCGTCCATCTCCTCCCGAAGGCCGTGGTGCCTTCTGTGCAGAGGTATCTGCCGTCTTCCCTAGAATCTGAGCGATTATCTCTTCCTGTGTGAGATTCCGCCGGGTCGGAGTTCGCCTGGTCTCCTCAGTAACAGTTGGCATTTTGCGTGCCCTCTGTTTTGGTCGACTGTGAGGCTCGGGGGTGGGCCGACCATGAGTCGGCGCAGCTGGCACTTCCGGCTGCCTGTCCTCAGGTCTCTCATCCCACTTCCGCTTTCGCGGAATGCGCTCACTTCGACGTTCTTCTGCTGCTCTTGCTGGAGCCGGAGCCGGAGGCGTACTGGCAGGTTCCTCGTCCGGATCCGTGTCTACTTCGGCCTCCCTTGAATATCTACCTGGATAAGTCCGGGTCAGCTGTGGAAACCGTGTTTTCTCAGCATTTGTCAAACATCCCATCGCCCGGTAAAACACGATTAAGTAAGGCGATAGATGATTGAGGGTTCCTCCCTTCTCTTCTTGCGCATGTTGGCGCGTCACCTTCCACAGGAGCCGTGCCCAATGCACCGGAGCTCCTGACAACACTAGCTCCACAAACTCTACCTGCCAACCATGCATGTAAGCGGTCTTGGTCGGCTGCAATATCTGCAGCAATGCCGTCGCGACATTTCTCCGCAATCGATCCTTGTAATCCCGTGTCCGGAAACCGTTCTTGGGATGTTTGGCAACTTTGAAGAGCTCATTGTAAGAGACTTCTTCCTCCTGGGACACCTTCACGCTATCTGCCTCGAAGAGGAGATGTGGTACCCCACTTTTGGCAATTTTGAGGAAATTAAAACATTTTTGGAAAACTGTACCCTGGCAGCATTGTAAATAGCCTTCGGTACATCAAAACAGAGTGAATCCGGAAGATCGCGGGGATTCTCGAGGGATCTTGTAGAATCTGGGATTTGGGGTGCAGCAGTAAGGACAGGCACCACCCTCCCTGCGAGCTCTGCAGTTAGGACCCCTACGACGCAAGGCGCAAAACCCGCCTTCGGAGGTTGCGTCCGCGGCTGTAGGGAAACCCTCCATAATTAGGTTGACCCTCGGGCGCCTTGACCAAGTTAGGGTCCCGTTGGAAAGAGCTCGACGCACTGATTCCAACGAGTCCAAGAACGCTTGAAACGGATGAGGACTTAGGGAGTTATCACTATTGGAAGAAACGGAGGCGGTCGCCTACGGCGGAAAGAGTCCGCCACCGGCGCGAATTCCGCCTACGCGGAAGGGGGAATCAAGTTTTGTCCTATGCGCGGACAAAGGCGTTCGCCTGCGCACAGGCGAAGTAGGGTTAGGGGAGGCGCGAAGTCCGCCTACGCACAGGCGCTCGCCTGTGCACAGGCGCTTCGGCGTCGGCGGAAAATCCGCCTTGGGCCCTAGAAATGGGCCTTGTGAGGTAGAAAGTGTACGGCGCCTCCCGCGCCAGCGCAGCGCCGCATACGGCGGAAGAGCCGCCAGAGTAATCAAATCGGTACGGACCATGCGGACGGGACGGGTGGATGCGCTCTTGGACGGACGGAGTTGCAGCGGCGGAAGCGCCGACGAAGAGACAAGGAACGGACAGACTGGACGGAGACGGCTGACCACGGTCAACGCCTTCCGCGCCAGCGCGACGCCGCGCACGGAATTCGCCTGCGCACAGGCGAACGCCTGTGCACAGGAGGATGAAGTTCCGTGCCGGCGGAGAATCCGCCGAGGCTCCTGCCTGCGCACAGGCAGGAGTTGAATTTTTGTCCGACATGCGGACACACGCGTCAAGGCAGAGGGGGATTGGCCGAGGGGCGGTACGAACAAGTGTACCGCGCAAGGCGGAAAACTCGCCTTCGGCGCTACGCCCGCATGTCCGCGGGGTAATACGCTTGCGGAGTTCAAATCCGCCAATTCGAGCGTGAGAGTTTAATCGACGACGGCGGAGCGTGAAGCCGCACGTGAGAGCGAAGACCGTTCCAGCGTACAGCCGGCGCGGCCATCAAGTGAGACGTTCTTCACGAGCAGGAGCCGACCATGACCTTCGACCGGGCGGCGGAGAACGTCCCATTCTTGAATTCGCGATTCCAATCTCTTGTGCGCGCTGCGCGCATCCATCTGCTGGCTGCTGAACGTTCTCGACGTCGTCGCACAAGAGATTTCTTGTTGATTGAGGGAGAAGTGAATGCGCGTGATTTGGAATTGAGGGCGATTAGAGTTTGCCGAGAGAGAAAGAAGCGCGGGCAGTGCGGAAGTAGAATGAGCGGGCGAGCGAACCCCAGGAACGCAATGACGAGACCGAGCAGATTGCGGATGGTGCCACTTCGCCTACCACAGAACGGGCTGCGCGCTTTCGAGGAGCGCTTAATAGCAAGAAAGCTCGATTTCTTGCTATAGGGATGGAACTACATCTGTGCGAATATGGTGCGCGAGTGGCTAGAACCACAGGGACCACCCTCGCGCGGATTGCGTCCGCATGTTGATCGGTGGACAGTCCAAGATTGGGCGCAGGCGTTGGGAAGATGTGCTGGCATGCCAGGACATCTCCTTTTCGACAGTGAGAGCATCAAGGTGACCAAGCAGGAAGAGGCGCAATTTGTGGAGCTGTTCAAGACCGGGAGGTCTACCAAGAATGGGTACAGGACCCGTGATTACAAGGATCGATTTCGCCGGACTTTGTCCGCGGCGCTGATGCAATTACTGCAGCCGCACCGCGCCTGCTACATCACATTGTGGCAGGTCTCTTTTGTGGAGTGCGTCATCGAGGGAACTCCAATTCACTGGGCGAGCATCCTGCACAGGGTGATGCGACAGCACGCGTTTGAGGAGAAGGGGGGAACTCTAAACCATCTCTCTCCTTTCCTCATCAATTTTTATCGACAGCGGAATTGTTTGACAGCGGCGGAGCTTGAACATTTTCCGCCATTGTCCATCGACCATCCCGGGAAGTATGTGCGGGAGAATGAGGTCGACACTGATGCAGAGGAGTCACCGACTTCTACCCCATCAAGGCGGAGGGACGAAGGGAGACACACCCCTGCAGCACGAGTGCCGCGGAAGCGGCGATGGAGGGAAGAGTCTGAAGAGGAGCAGCATCAAGAACCCTCTGCTCCCATTCGACCGCGGCCGCTGTGCGAGCCATACAGCCGGCCGAAGCAGAAGGCACGTCGACAGGTGTTACCAGCCGACAGTGCAGACACGGCGACGATTGCGACGGAGAAAGGAAGTGCGTCGCCAGAGAGGCATGAGGAAGCGCGGACGACCGCAGGAGCGACGGGCCACGCTGCAACCTCGACGGGAGAGAGGCCGCCTACGGGCCAAGGGCCTCCGGAGTTACCACGTGCGATGCGGACAGATGTTCCGTTTGCGCACAGACGAGCCTCCGCGGACGGACGAGCCTCCGCGGACAGGCGATCACAAGTGGACGTGGATCTACGCTTACGCGTGGGAAGGAGCAGTCCGCCTGTGCACAGGCGCTCACCTGTGCACAGGTCGCCTGTGCACAGGACACCTCCACACGTGCCGCCTGTGCACAGGCAAGAATCACCCCCGTTCCAACGTAGGAAGGGGAAGGAGCCGGCGGAAGAACCGCCTACGAGACACCGGCCCTCGGGGCCAGACCCTCCGGCGCACCACGCGCCGCAATTTGCGCCTTCGGCGCCAGGGCCTTCGAGCCGAGGAGATACGAGCAGGGAGCGTGCGGAGGCCGCACCATCGGCGGGAAGTCCGCCGATAGTTGCGCCTTCGGCGGTAGGGCCTATAGGCCAAGGAACATCGGGCGAGCGGCCCCCGGCCATGTCGCCTTCGGCGATGGATGTCCGCGGCGCTACGTCGGCGGCGGACAAGGCGCCGGCAAATGCGCCTGCGCACGGGCCGGGCACAGCCCCCACGGACCGATCAACGGAGCAGCAACAGACGACGGAGCGGAGTGACTGTCCGCGGGATGAAATTTCGATGCGCGATGCGCAATCAAACCCCGCGCAGCCACCTTCCGCTCGATCGCCTTCGGCGGCGGGCGACGGCGGCAGAGAGGACGCGGTAGGCAACCAACAAGCAAGCGACGGGGATGCCGCACGGGTACATTCGCCTTCCGCCTTAGACATTTTGGCGACGAGCAGCGAGGCTGCAGCCGTGCCTTCGCAGGCAGCACACGTCGACGACGTGCAGCCCCACTCGGGGCAGTCGCCGACGCAATCAATGGCGACTGAAATTCTCCACTCGGATGATGACGACGGGGGCTCCACGGAAGAAATGTCAGGAGCAGAAGACACCGAGGAGGAGGAGGAGGAAATTGTTGGAGCGCCGGCGGCGGCGCTCTCTGAGCAGGTGATTCCGTTGCTGAGGTACTTGGATCGCAAGGTCGATAAATACGCCGACCCACTCCAGCCGGGATCTTACATCGAGTTAGTGCGCAGGCGGACTCGCACTAAAGTCCACACCAGCAAGCTATTAGCTAGAGTGGACCAGGAGTTGAGGGAATTGAAGGAGAAGCATGCGTGCTTGTGGGGTCAGTATAAGCTTAATCAGAAATTCTACAAGCACTCCGAGAAGATGAAGGATGAGAAACTGGACGAGCTCACCAAGGAGCAGGTGAAGGTCAAGGAAGCACTCATTTCTGAGCAGGCCCAGAATCGGATTTTGTCAGAGGAGCTCGTGCGACAGACGCGGTTGTTGGAACAATGTCAGCTCGCACGGCAGGCGGATGAAGAGTTAATCCGCAGGTTACAGTCAGAGTGTGGCGAATTGAGAGCGCAACGTGCTGAAGCCGAATCGCAATTAGTGATAATTGAAGAGGATCGCAGGAAGGAGGCGGATCGCACGAAGGTGGAGACGGCGAGGCGTGTCGCCCACTGTCTCAAGGGCTACGCCCACTGGGAAGTGAAGGCGCAGGAGAAACTCACACTGCGTGAGTTTGAATTGCGCGCAGCCGGGTTGTTGTCAGGCGACAGTAGGAGTCGGCGGAAGGTAGCAAAGAAGCTCGATGCCTTTCTGTCGAAGGCACAGGATACCATGTCCGCCCTCGAAGTGGAGGTGTCCGCCGCGTTGCAGCGTTTGGGACTGCGCAGTCGAGCGGAAGATTGGCAGGGTAGGGAGTTAGTGCGCGGCAGTCGGCCGCGCAGGAGACGTAGTACAGGTTCCGCGGAGTGTAGTGTAGCGTGGTTCCGTGCAGGCGTGTAGCGTAGTGCAGTGTAGTGCTAGGTAGGACTTAGAAGGTATAAAATAGTTCCAGGCGTTTTGCCTGGGGTTCTTTCCCATCAGAAGTGCAGATCAGGAACCCATTTCCTTTGCGTGTTTGTGTCCTTGAGTTTTGTCACCACGCACGAGGAGTTACAACTTAGCGTTCCGCATTTTGTAGCTGAAGGCCTTCGGCCGAATGTTCAGAGCTAGTACATTGGTTAGAGACTTGAGTAGTTCGGATCTGCACCTGCGGGTGACTGCCGATGCTCAGAGCCAGTGACTAGTTAGATACTTGAACAGTTTCGCCCCTACACCTTCGAGTGTTTCTTTCTGATTGTACTCCTTGGGATTTTTCCCCTGAATGCCAAAGTGAAGTTTTGCTACTTCGTGTAAGCCTTGGTTGTAAATTCAGGTTACGCTGCAGCAGGTGCCTTGAGGGTAACCCCTGTAGTATTTCTGGGAATGACAAGTGCCTGAGAATTCAAACTCTTCAATAGACTGTTGTTGTGTTACTGGAATGTTTCACAGTGAGTCCTTCAGTGCGGACCTGTGTTCTCTGCGTGTTTTGTGAGTTGAGAGTGTTGTTCACCGCGTAGGAGTGACTTCGATCCGAAGTAGGCAGTCCAAACCGGGTTTCCTACACTAGCAGCAAGCTAGTGGAAGCGTTGTAAAAGCCGGAGTTGGAAGTCACTACCCGCAGCTTCGCCGAGTGTGCTCGCGAGAGACTTTCCCCCCCTGAAATCTTGAGTAGAGGTCCTAACGGATCTCTGGGTTGTGTTTCTGTAGTTTTAGGTGTGTGTGTGTGTGTGTGTGTGTGTTACGCTGCACTGTGCGACCTCCGAGTGCGCTCCGAGTGGACACTTGCAGTATTTCTGGGAGTGACAGTTGCCTGAGAATTCAAACTCCTCAATAGTCTGTTAAAACGTGACACTTTGTACCCTGTGTGTTCCTCTGTCCCTGTGGGTTCGACCTTTCTACCACTATATTGCAGTTTTAGCCTTTAGTGGGTTATTACAGGAGATCCCCTTCCTCGCCGGCACACCTGCCCAACACCTGCGCCCAATTGCAAATGTTCCATCTCTCTGGGTGTGGGCGAAATCCGCGAGAAGGCTTGTGTCTCTCCTGCAGATACTCGCGCACCATCTCCGGACATGTCCAATTCCACCCCCATAGGAGAAAATCGAGCTTCAGCCTCAACAGCACATCTTGAAATGCGCGTAGACCGATCTGCGGCACCCTGAGTGGAGACACTCGCAGCTGGGGAACCTTCGACATTGCGTTGCCTGCACACACAAACGTTCTCCCTTTCGCTCGCTTTCTCACAATCGCCACTGCGCGTCGGCCACTCAAGCACTGACTGCTCACTCTCTCTGCGCTCGTTCAAGATCGCTACTCACAATTCTTTCAAGGTCCGCCAAGATCCTTGCGCAACTCGTCTCCGCACTCTCTACTCTCACTGCAGGTCGCTCCGCCCTTGCGCGTAATCTTGGAAACTGGAAATCGCAAAGTCAAGAATGAGAGAATGAGACTGGAGCGCAGTCTTTTCTTCTCCGATTTCAAGAACGTCCAACGTTCTCACTGGTTGCAACGTACGCAGCCGGCTATACGGCTTAACGGTTCGCCCTTTGCATGCGCGAATTCACGTCTCCGCACTGCGCGCATTCGCATGCTTAAACGTTGAATTCTCCCGCCGCCGCCACCTTCCGGACTCGAGTCCGCTGCAGGGTATACGTCGGCCCTGTTGTCTTTTCCTAACCCGCCCTTCTCCGGAGGCGTGTCGCCGCTGGTGCGTTCATTATCCGTCGGCGCCTTGCTGGAGGCGCACATCCAGTCGGAGCGAATTACGCCGGCGCGCAGTCGTACCGCCTATTTTGTCCTTTATGCCTCGTCCGTTGCTGCCGGCGCATATCCGTCAGCGCAACTCATGCCAGCGCATCCGGCCGTCAGCGCACCGTCGGAGGCGTACATCCGACCGGCGCTTTCCTTCCATGAACAGCCGCCAAAGGCGCTTCCGACTCTGAGTTGGTTTCCTCCTATGAGCGCGTGATTCCGCCGAAGGCGCATCGCCGAGGGCGTACGGGAATCCTTTCCGGCTGTGAACCCTAGCGCGAACGGCGCATGTCCGGCTACGAGTTTTCCGACGCTCATAACTTCTCCATTCCTGATCCATCTCCGACGCTCTTGGACTCGTTAGAACGAGCGTCCTGAGCTCTTTCTAATGCAACTTCAACCAACTGGATCTACCGTGTATCCCGATTGTTATGAAGGTTTCCCCTTTCCGCGCTAGCGGCGCTTCGCCGAAGGCGCACTCATGGTCGGATGCCTTTAGAGGTCCGGGCCCTTCTCCTGACGTCTTTAGCAAAACCTCCTCCTGAGGTGTCTGCGCCGGAAGCGTAGCTTCCTTATACGCTGGAGGCGCGTGAGTAGAGACACCTCAGAAAAGGAGCTTTTGCCGAAGGCGCCGAAGACATTGGCGTTGGTACATCCGACTGCGTGATTCTTTGTGTCCTCGTGACGATCTCATCCATCCACTCTATTTAGCGTACCCTTCTCTAGCTACAAACACTGCTTTGGTACTAGTTTTCTAAAATTGTTTAAATTCTGCAAAAAAACAAAAAGTGTGTTACCACAAAGATGTTGGTCATCATCTACTCTTGAAATCGGATTTCGCAAACTCTCCTCCGCTATGCTCAAGCTTCTTGCCCGCGGCCGCGATTCCTCTGCAAACTCTAATCTCTCTCAATTCCTGCGGTCGCGCACTCAATTCTCCCCCTACTATGCAAGTCTCTGTGCGTCGCCTTCTCAAAGTTCTCTTTGCCAGAATGTGTGCGCGCGCAGCTCTCACAAGAAATCAAAATCGCAAATTCAAGAATGAGTCATCCGCCCTTGGCTCACAAGATTTTATTGTCGACACTTGGTCGTGAGTGTCGACTCGCTTGATGGCTGTGCCGGCTTGGAGGCGTAACGGTCCTCCTCTCGCACGCGCGGCTTCACGCTCCGCCGTCGCGCGGACTCACACGCTCGAAAATTCAATTTGATTTCCGCCATCGTACTTCGCCGCGGCCGTGTTCGTGCAGCGCCGAAGGCGTATCGCCGAAGGCGCGGCGGCGAAGGCTTTCGCTTCTGGCCGACCCGCAACTCGTATCTATCCCGCACCGCCGAAGGCGAACTCATTCCGCCGAAGGCGTTGACCCGCAGCGCTGAAGGCGAACATCTATCGCCGAAGGCGTTGACTCCCAGCGCCGAAGGCGGCTGTGCCGAAGGTGTTGACCGTAGTCAACGGGTCTTGTCATGTCTGTCGATCCCTCTTGTCCCTCCGAAGGCGCTTTTGCCGCCGGAGCTCTGTTCCGCCGAAGGCACACATGTCCGTACCGCCGAGGGCGTTGGGCCGAAGGTGGACCGTACGGAGTTGCTACTTGTAATAACCCACTAAAGGCTAAAACTGCAATATAGTGGTAGAAAGGTCGAATCCACAGGGACAGAGGAACACACAGGGTACAAAGTGTCACGTTTAACAGACTATTGATGAGTTTGAATTCTCAGGCGACTGTCACCTCCAGAAATACTGCAAGTGTCCACTCGGAGCGCACTCGGAGGTCGCACAGTGCAGCGTAACACACACACACACACACACACACACACCTGAAACTACAGAAACACAACCCAGAGATCCGTTAGGACCTCTACTCAAGATTTCAGGGGGGAAGTCTCTCAAGAGTACACTCAGCGAAGCTGCGGGTAGTGACTTCCAACTCCGGCTTTTACAACGCTTCCACTAGCTTGCTGCTAGCGTAGGAAACCCGGTTTGGACTGCCTACTTCGGATCGAAGTCACTCATACGCGGTGAACAACACTCTCAACTCACAAAACGCGCAGAGAACACAGGTCCGCACTGAAGGACTCACTGTGAAACATTCCAGTAACACAACAACAGTCTATTGAAGAGTTTGAATTCTCAGGCACTTGTCATTCCCAGAAATACTACAGGGGTTACCCTCAAGGCACCTGCTGCAGCGTAACCTGAATTTACAACCAAGGCTTACACGAAGTAGCAAAACTTCACTTTGGCATTCAGGGGAAAAATCCCAAGGAGTACAATCAGAAAGAAACACTCGAAGGTGTAGGGGCGAAACTGTTCAAGTATCTAACTAGTCACTGGCTCTGAGCATCGGCAGTCACCCGCAGGTGCAGTTCCAAACTACTCAAGTCTCTAACCAATGTACTAGCTCTAAACATTCGGCCGCAGGCCTTCAGCTACAAAATGCGGAACGCTAAGTTGTAACTCCTCGTGCGTGGTGACAGAGCTCAAGGACACAAACACGCAAAGGAAATGGGTTCCTGATCTGCACTTCTGATGGGAAAGAACCCCAGGCAAAACGCCTGGAACTATTTTATACCTTCTAAGTCCTAACTAACACTACACTGCACTATGCTACACGCCTGCACGGAACCACGCTACACTACACTCCGCGGAACCGGTGCTACGTCTCCTGCGCGGCGGACTGCCGCGCACTAACTCCCTACCCTGCCAGTCTTCCGCTTGACTGCGCAGTCCCAATCGCTGCAACGCCGCGGACACCTCCACTTCGAGGGCGGACATGGTATCCTGCGCCTTCGACAGAAAAGCATCGAGCTTCTTTGCTACCTTCCGCCGACTCCTACTGTCGCCTGACAACAACCCGGCTGCGCGAAGTTCAAACTCACGCAGTGTGAGTTTCTCCTGCGCCTTCACTTCCCAGTGGGCGTAGCCCTTGAGACAGTGGGCGACACGCCTCGCCATCTCCACCTTTGTGCGATCTGCCTCCTTCCTGCGATCCTCTTCAACTATCACTAATTGCGATTCGGCCTCAGCACGTTGCGCTCTCAATTCGCCACACTCTGACTGTAGCCTGCGGATTACCTCCTCATCCGCCTGCCGTGCGAGCTGACACTGTTCCAACAACCGCGTCTGTCGCACGAGCTCCTCTGACAAAATCCGATTCTGGGCCTGCTCAGAAATTAGTGCTTCTGTGACCTTCACCTGCTCCTTGGTGAGCTCTTCCAGTTTCCCATCCCTCACCTTCTCGGAGTACTTGTAGAATTTCTGATTAAGCTTATACTGACCCCACAAGCATTCATGCTTCTCCTTCAATTCCCTCAACTCCTGGTCCACTCTAGCTAATAGCTTGCTGGTGTGGACTTTAGTGCGAGTCCGCCTGCGCACTAACTCGATGTAAGATCCCGGCTGAAGTGGGTCGGCGTATTTATCGACTTTGCGATCCAAGTACCTCAGCAACGGAATCACCTGCTCAGAGAGCGCCGCCTCCGGCGCTCCAACAATTTCCTCCTCCTCCTCCTCGGTTTCCCCTGCTCCTGACATTTCTTCGGTGGAGCCTCCGTCGTCATCATCCGAGTGGAGAATTTCAGTCGCCATTGATTGCATCGGCGACTGACCCGAGTGGGGCTGCACGTCGTCGACGTGTGCTGCCTGCGAAGGCACGGCTGCAGCCGCGCTGCTCTTCGCCAAAATGTCTAAGGCGGTAGGCGAATGTGCCCGTGCGGCATCCCCGCCGCTCGCTTGTTGGTCGTCTACCGTGTCCTCTCTGCCGCCGACGCCCGCCGCCGAAGGCGATCGAGCGGAGGGTGGCTGCGCGGGGTTTGATTGCGCATCGCGCATCGAAATTTCATCCCGCGGACAGTCACTCCGCTCCTCCGTCTGTTGCTGCTCCCTTGATCGGTCCGCGGGGGCTGTGCTTGGCCTGTGCGCAGGCGCAAATGCCGGCGCCTTGTCCGCCGCAGGCGTAGTGTAATAACCCACTAAAGGCTAAAACTGCAATATAGTGGTAGAAAGGTCGAACCCACAGGGACAGAGGAACACACAGGGTACAAAGTGTCACGTTTAACAGACTATTGAGGAGTTTGAATTCTCAGGCAACTGTCACTCCCAGAAATACTGCAAGTGTCCACTCGGAGCGCACTCGGAGGTCGCACAGTGCAGCGTAACACACACACACACACACACACACCTGAAACTACAGAAACACAACCCAGAGATCCGTTAGGACCTCTACTTCAAGATTTCAGGGGGAAAGTCTCTCGCGAGCACACTCGGCAAAGCTGCGGGCAGTGACTTCCAACTCCGGCTTTTACAACACTTCCACTAGCTTGCTGCCAGTGTAGGAAACCCGGTTTGGACTGCCTACTTCGGATCGAAGTCACTCCTACGCGGTGAACAACACTCTCAACTCACAAAACGCGCAGAGAACACAGGTCCGCACTGAAGGACTCACTGAGAAACATTCCAGTAACACAACAACAGTCTATTGAAGAGTTTGAATTCTCAGGCACTTGTCATTCCCAGAAATACTACAGGGGTTACCCTCAAAGCACCTGCTGCAGCGTAACCTGAATTTACAACCAAGGCTTACACGAAGTAGCAAAACTTCACTTTGGCATTCAGGGGAAAAATCCCAAGGAGTACAATCAGAAAGAAACACTCGAAGGTGTAGGGGCAAAACTGTTCAAGTATCTAACTAGTCACTGGCTCTGAGCATCGGCAGTCACCCGCAGGTGCAGATCCGAACTACTCAAGTCTCTAACCAATGTACTAGCTCTGAACATTCGGCCGAAGGCCTTCAGCTACAAAATGCGGAACGCTAAGTTGTAACTCCTCCTGCGTGGTGACAGAACTCAAGGACACAAACACGCAAAGGAAATGGGTTCCTGATCTATACTTCTGAGTTTGGGAAAGAACCCCAGGCAAAACGCCTGGAACTATTTTATACCTTCTAAGTCCTACCTAGCACTACACTGCACTACGCTACACGCCTGCACGGAACCACGCTACACTACACTCCGCGGAACCTGTACTACGTCTCCTGCGCGGCCGACTGCCGCGCACTAACTCCCTACCCTGCCAATCTTCCGCTCGACTGCGCAGTCCCAAACGCTGCAACGCGGCGGACACCTCCACTTCGAGGGCGGACATGGTATCCTGTGCCTTCGACAGGAAGGCATCGAGCTTCTTTGCTACCTTCCGCCGACTCCTACTGTCGCCTGACAACAACCCGGCTGCGCGCAATTCAAACTCACGCAGTGTGAGTCTCTCCTGCGCCTTCACTTCCCAGTGGGCGTAGCCCTTGAGACAGTGGGCGACACGCCTCGCCGTCTCCACCTTCGTGCGATCCGCCTCCTTCCTGCGATCCTCTTCAATTATCACTAATTGCGATTCGGCTTCAGCACGTTGCGCTCTCAATTCGCCACACTCTGACTGTAACCTGCGGATTAACTCTTCATCCGCCTGCCGTGCGAGCTGACATTGTTCCAACAACCGCGTCTGTCGCACGAGCTCCTCTGACAAAATCCGATTCTGGGCCTGCTCAGAAATGAGTGCTTCCTTGACCTTCACCTGCTCCTTGGTGAGCTCGTCCAATTTCTCATCCTTCATCTTCTCGGAGTGCTTGTAGAATTTCTGATTAAGTTTGTACTGACCCCACAAGCATGCATGCTTCTCCTTCAATTCCCTCAACTCCTGGTCCACTCTAGCTAGCAGCTTGCTGGTGTGGACTTTAGTGCGAGTCCGCCTGCGCACTAACTCGATGTAAGATCCCGGCTGGAGTGGGTGTAATAACCCACTAAAGGCTAAAACTGCAATATAGTGGTAGAAAGGTCGAACCCACAGGGACAGAGGAACACACAGGGTACAAAGTGTCACGTTTTAACAGACTATTGAGGAGTTTGAATTCTCAGGCAACTGTCACTCCCAGAAATACTGCAAGTGTCCACTCGGAGCGCACTCGGAGGTCGCACAGTGCAGCGTAACACACACACACACACACACCTGAAACTACATAAACACAACCCAGAGATCCGTTAAGACCTCTACTTCAAGATTTCAGGGGGAAAGTCTCTCACGAGCACACTCGGCAAAGCTGCGGGCAGTGACTTCCAACTCCGGCTTTTACAACGCTTCCACTAGCTTGCTGCTAGTGTAGGAAACCCGGTTTGGACTGCCTACTTCGGATCGAAGTCACTCAGACGCGGTGAACAACACTCTCAACTCACAAAACGCGCAGAGAACACAGGTCCGCACTGAAGGACTCACTGAGAAACATTCCAGTAACACAACAACAGTCTATTGAAGAGTTTGAATTCTCAAGCACTTGTCATTCCCAGAAATACTACAGGGGTTACCATCAAGGCACCTGCTGCAGCGTAACCTGAATTTACAACCAAGGCTTACACGAAGTAGCAAAACTTCACTTTGGCATTCAGGGGAAAAATCCCAAAGGAGTACAATCAGAAAGAAACACTCGAAGGTGTAGGGGCGAAACTGTTCAAGTATCTAACTAGTCACTGGCTCTGAGCATCGGCAGTCACCCGCAGGTGCAGATCCGAACTACTCAAGTCTCTAACTAATGTACTAGCTCTGAACATTCGGCCGAAGGCCTTCAGCTACAAAATGCGGAACGCTAAGTTGTAACTCCTCATGCGTGGTGACAGAACTCAAGGACACAAACACGCAAAGGAAATGGGTTCCTGATCTATACTTCTGAGTTTGGGAAAGAACCCCAGGCAAAACGCCTGGAACTATTTTATACCTTCTAAGTCCTAACTAGCACTACACTGCACTACGCTACACGCCTGCACGGAACCACGCTACACTACACTCCGCGGAACCTGTACTACGTCTCCTACGCGGCCGACTGCCGCGCACTAACTCCCTACCCTGCCACTCTTCCGCTCGACTACGCAGTCCCAACCTCTGCAACGCCGCGGACACCTCCCCCTCGAGGGCGGACATGGTATCCTGTGCCTTGGATAGAAAGGCCTCGAGCTTCTTCGCTACCTTCCGCCGACTCCTACTGTCGCCTGACAACAACCCGGCTGCGCGCAATTCAAACTCACGCAGTGTGAGTTTCTCCTGCGCCTTCACTTCCCAGTGGGCGTAGCCCTTGAGACAGTGGGCGACTCGCCTCGCCGTTTCCACCTTCGTGCGATCCGCCTCCTTCCTGCGATCCTCTTCAATCGTCACTAATTGCGATTCGGCTTCAGCACGTTGCGCTCTCAATTCGCCACACTCTGACTGCAACCTGCGGATTAATTCTTCATCCGCCTGCCGTGCGAGCTGACATTGTTCCAACAACCGCGTCTGTCGCACGAGCTCCTCTGACAAAATCCGATTCTGGGCCTGCTCAGAATTGAGTGCTTCCTTGACCTTCACCTGCTCCTTGGTGAGCTCGCCCAGTTTCTCATCCTTCATCTTCTCGGTGTGCTTGTAGAATTTCTGATTAAGCTTGTACTGTCCCCACAAGCACTCATGCTTCTCCTTCAAGTCCCTCAACTCCTGGTCCACTCTAGCTAATAGCTTGCTGGTGTGGACTTTAGTGCGAGTCCGCCTGCGCACTAACTCGATGTGAGATCCCGGCTGAAGTGGGTCGGCGTATTTATCGACCTTGCGATCCAAGTACCGCAGCAACGGAATCACCTGCTCAGAGAGCGCCGCCGCCGGCGCTCCAACAATTTCCTCCTCCTCCTCCTCGGTGTCTTCTGCTCCTGACATTTCTTCCGTGGAGCCCCCGTCGTCATCATCCGAGTGGAGAATTTCAGTCGCCATTGATTGCGTTGGCGACTGCCCCGAGTGGGGCTGCACGTCGTCGACGTGTGCTGCCTGCGAAGGCACGGCTGCAGCCTCGCTGCTCGTCGCCAAAATGTCTAAGGCGGAAGGCGAATGTACCCGTGCGGCATCCCCGTCTCTCGCTTGTTGATGGTCTACCGCATTCTCTCTGCCTCTGTCGTCCGTCGCCGAAGGCGATTGAGCGGAAGGTGGCTGCGCGGGGTTGGATTGCGCATCGCGCATCGAGATTTCATCCCGCGGACAGTCACTCCGCTCCTCCGTCTGCTGCTCCCTTGATCGGTCCGTGGGGGCTGTGCCCGGCCCGTGCGCAGGCGCATTTGCCGGCGCCTTGTCCGCCGCAGGCGTAGCGCCGCGGACATCTATCGCCGAAGGCGACATGGCCGGGGGCCGCACGCCCGATGTTCCTTGGCCTATAGGCCCTACCGCCGAAGGCGCATCTATCGGCGGACTTTCCGCCGACGGTGCGGCCTCCGCACGCTCTCTGCTCGTATCTCCTCTGCTCGAAGGCCCTGGCGCCGAAGGCGCAAATTGCGGCGCGTGGTGCGCCGGAGGGTCTGGCCCCGAGGGCCGGTGTCTCGTAGGCGGTTCTTCCGCCGGCTCCTTCCCCTTCCTACGTTGGAACGGGGGTGATTCTTGCCTGTGCACAGGCGGCACGTGTGGAGGTGTCCTGTGCACAGGCGACCTGTGCACAGGCGAGCGCCTGTGCACAGGCGGACTGCTCCTTCCCACGCGTAAGCGTAGATCCACGTCCACTTGTGTTCGCCGATCCGCGGAGGCTCGTCCGTCCGCGGAGGTTCGCCTGTGCGCAAACGGAACATCTGTCCGCATCGCACGTGGTAACTCCGGAGGCCCTTGGCCCGTAGGCGGCCTCTCTTCCGACGAGGTTGCAGCGTGGCCCGTCTCTCGTGCGGTCGTCCGCGCTTCCTCTCGCCTCTCTGGCGACGCACTTCCTATCTCCGTCGCAATCGTCGCCGTGTCTGCACTGTCAGCTGGTAACACCAGTCTGCGTGCCTTCTGCTTCGGCCGGCTGTATGGCTCGCACAGCGGCCGCGGTCGAATGGGAGCAGAGGGTTCTTGATGCTGCTCCTCTTCGGACTCTTCCCTCCATCGCCGCTTCCGCGGCACTCGCGCTGCAGGAGTGTGTCTCCCTTCATCCCTCCGTCTTGATGGGGTAGAAGTCGGTGACTCCTCCGCATCAGTGTCGACCTCGTTCTCCCGCACATACTTCCCGGGATGGTCGATGGACAATGGCGGAAAATGTTCAAGCTCCGCCGCTGTCAAACAATTCCGCTGTCGATAAAAATTGATGAGGAAAGGAGAAAGATGGTTTAGAGTTCCCCCTTCTCCTCAAACGCGTGCTGTCGCATCACCCTGTGCAGGATGCTCGCCCAGTGAATGGGAGTTCCCTCGATGACGCATTCCACAAAAGAGACCTGCCACAATGTGATGTAGCAGGCGCGGTGCGGCTGCAGTAATTGCATCAGCGCCGCGGACAAAGTCCGGCGAAATCGATCTTTGTAATCACGGGTCCTGTACCCATTCTTGGTAGACCTCCCGGTCTTGAACAGCTCCACAAATTGCGCTTCTTCTTGCTTGGTCACCTTGATGCTCTCGCTGTCGAAAAGGAGATGTCCTGGCATGCCAGCACATCTTCCCAACGCCTGCGCCCAATCTTGGACTGTCCACCGATCAACATGCGGACGCAATCCGCGCGAGGGTGGTCCCTGTGGCTCTAGCCACTCGCGCACCATATTCGCGCAGATGTAATTCCATCCCCATAGCAAGAAATCGAGCTTTCTTGCTATTAAGCGCTCTTCGAAAGCGCGCAGCCCGTTCTGCGGCAGGCGAAGTGGCACCATCCGCAATCTGCTCGGTCTCGTCATTGCGTTCCTGGGGTTCGCTCGCCCGCTCATTCTACTTCCGCACTGTCCGCGTTTCTTTCTCTCTCGGCAAACTCTAATCGCTCTCAATTCCAAATCACGCGCACTCACTTCTCCCTCAATCAACAAGAAATCTCCTGTGTGACGACGTCGAGAATGGTCCGCAGCCAGCAGATGGATGCGCGCAGCGCGCACAAGAGATTGGAATCGCGAATTCAAGAATGGGACGTTCTCCGCCGCCCGGTCGAAGGTCATGGTCGGCTCTTGGTCGTGAAGAACGTCTCACTTGATGGCCGCGCCGGCTGTACGCTGGAACGGTCTTCGCTCTCACGCGCGGCTTCACGCTCCGCCGTCGTCGATTAAACTCTCACGCTCGAATTGGCGGATTTGAACTCCGCGAGCGTGTCACCCTGCGGACATGGGGGCGTAGCGCCGAAGGCGAGTTTTCCGCCTTGCGCGGTACACTTGTTCGTACCGCCCCTCGGCCAATCTCCTTCTGCCTTGACGCGTGTGTCCGCATGTCGGACAAAAATTCAACTCCTGCCTGTGCGCAGGCAGGGGCCTCGGCGGATTCTCCGCCGGCGCTGAACTTGAACATCCTCCTGTGCACAGGCGTTCACCTGTGCACAGGCGAATTCCGTCCGCGGCGCTGCGCTGGCGCGGAAGGCGTTGACCGTGGTCAGCCGTCTCCGTCCAGTCTGTCCGTTCCTTGTCTCTCCGTCGGCGCTTCCGCCGCCGCAACTCCGTCCGTCCAAGAGCGCATCCACCCGTGCCGTCCGCACGGTCCGTACCTATTGGATTACTCTGGCGGCTCTTCCGACGTACGCGGCGCTGCGCCGGCGCGGAAGGCGCCGTACACTTTCTACCTCACAAGGCGCATTTCTAGGGCCCAAGGCGGATTCTCCGCCGACGCCGAAGTGCCTGTGCACAGGCGTACGCCTGTGCGTAGGCGGACTTCGCGCCTTCCCTAACCCTACTTCGCCTGTGCACAGGCGAACGCCTTCGTCCGTGCATAGGACAAAACTTGATTCCCCCTTCCGCGTAGGCGGAATTCGCGCCGGTGGCGAACTCCTTCCGCCGTAGGCGACCGCCTCCGTTTCTTCCAGTAGCGATAACTCCCTAAGTCCTCGTCCGTTCCAAGCGTTCTTGGGTTCGTTAGAATCAGCGCGTCGAGCTCTTTCCAACGGGACCCTAACTTGGTCAAGGCGCCCAAGGGTTGACCTAATTACGGGGGCTTCCCTGCAGCCGCGGACGCAACCTCCGAAGGCGGGTTTTGCGCCTTGCGCCGTAGAGATCCTAACTGCGGAGCTCGCAGGGAGGGTGGTGCCTGTCCTTACTGCTGCACCCCAAATCCTAGATTCTACAAGATCCCTCGAGAATCCCCGCGATCTTCCGGATTCACTCTGTTTTGATGTACCGAAGGCTATTTACAATGCTGCCAGGGTACAGTTTTCCAAAAATGTTTTAATTTCCTCAAAATTGCCAAAAGTGGGGTACCACAGTGGGTCGGCGTATTTATCGACCTTGCGATCCAAGTACCTCAGCAACGGAATCACCTGCTCAGAGAGCGCCGCCGCCGGCGCTCCAACAATTTCCTCCTCCTCCTCGGTGTCTTCTGCTCCTGACATTTCTTCCGTGGAGCCTCCGTCGTCATCATCCGAGTGGAGAATTTCAGTCGCCATTGATTGCGTCGGCGACTGCCCCGAGTGGGGCTGCACGTCATCGACGTGTGCTGCCTGCGAAGGCACGGCTGCAGCCTCGCTGCTCGTCGCCAAAATGTCTAAGGCGGAAGGCGAATGTACCCGTGCGGCATCCCCGTCGCTTGCTTGTTGGTTGTCTACCGCGTCCTCTCTGCCTCCGTCGCCCGCCGCCGAAGGCGATCGAGCGAAGGGTGGCTGCGCGGGGTTTGATTGCGCGTCGCGCATCGAAATTTCATCCCGCGGACAGTCACTCCGCTCCACCGTCTGTTGCTGCTCCCTTGATCGGTCCGTGGGGGCCGTGCCCGGCCCGTGCGCAGGCGCGATTGCCGGCGCCTTGTCCGCCGCAGGCATAGCGCCGCGGGCATCTATCGCCGAAGGCGACATGGCCGGGGGCCGCTCGCCCGATGTCCCTTGGCCTATAGGTCCTACCGCCGAAGGCGCATCTATCGGCGGACTTCCCGCCGATGGTGCGGCCTCCGCACGCTCCCTGCTCGTATCTCCTCGGCTCGAAGGCCCTGGCGCCGAAGGCGCAAATTGCGGCGCGTGGTGCGCCGGAGGGTCTGGCCCCGAGGGCCGGTGTCTCGTAGGCGGTTCTTCCGCCGGCTCCTTCCCCTTCCTACGTTGGAACGGGGGTGATTCTTGCCTGTGCACAGGCGGCACGTGTGGAGGTGTCCTTTGCACAGGCGGACTGCTCCTTCCCACGCGTAAGCGTAGATCCACGTCCACTTGTGATCGCCTGTCCGCGGAGGCTCGTCCGTCCGCGGAGGCTCGTCTGTGCGCAAACGGAACATCTGTCCGCATCGCACGTGGTAACTCCGGAGGCCCTTGGCCCGGAGGCCCTTGGCCCGTAGGCGGCCTCTCTCCCGTCGAGGTTGCAGCGTGGCCCGTCGCTCCTGCGGTCGTCCGCGCTTCCTCATGCCTCTCTGGCGACGCACTTCCTTGCTCCGTCGCAATCGTCGCCGTGTCTGCACTGTCGGCTGGTAACACCAGTCTGCGTGCCTTCTGCTTCGGCCGGCTGTATGGCTCGCACAGCGGCCGCGGTCGAATGGGAGCAGAGGGTTCTTGATGCTGCTCCTCTTCAGACTCTTCCCTCCATCGCCGCTTCCGCGGCACTCGTGCTGCAGGAGTGTGTCTCCCTTCGTCCCTCCGTCTTGATGGGGTAGAAGTCGGTGACTCCTCTGCATCAGTGTCGACCTCATTCTCCCGCACATACTTCCCGGGATGGTCGATGGACAATGGCGGAAAATGTTCAAGCTCCGCCGCTGTCAAACAATTCCGCTGTCGATAAAAATTGATGAGGAAAGGAGAGAGATGGTTTAGAGTTCCCCCCTTCTCCTCAAACGCGTGCTGTCGCATCACCCTGTGCAAGATGCTCGCCCAGTGAATTGGAGTTCCCTCGATGACGCACTCCACAAAAGAGACCTGCCACAATGTGATGTAGCAGGCGCGGTGCGGCTGCAGTAATTGCATCAGCGCCGCGGACAAAGTCCGGCGAAATCGATCCTTGTAATCACGGGTCCTGTACCCATTCTTGGTAGACCTCCCGGTCTTGAACAGCTCCACAAATTGCGCCTCTTCCTGCTTGGTCACCTTGATGCTCTCACTGTCGAAAAGGAGATGCCTTGGCATGCCAGCACATCTTCCCAACGCCTGCGCCCAATCTTGGACTGTCCATCGATCAACATGCGGACGCAATCCGCGCGAGGGTGGTCCCTGTGGTTCTAGCCACTCGCGTACCATATTCGCACAGATGTAGTTCCATCCCCATAGCAAGAAATCGAGCTTTCTTGCTATTAAGCGCTCCTCGAAAGCGCGCAGCCCGTTCTGTGGTAGGCGAAGTGGCACCATCCGCAATCTGCTTGGTCTCGTCATTGCGTTCCTGGGGTTCGCTCGCCCGCTCATTCTACTTCCGCACCGCCCGAGCTTCTTTCTCTCTCGGCAAACTCTAATCGCCCTCAATTCCAAATCACGCGCATTCACTTCTCCCTCAATCAATAAGAAATCTCCTTTGCGGCGACGTCGAGAATGTTCCGCAGCCAGCAGATGGATGCGCGCAGCGCGCACAAGAGATTGGAATCGCGAATTCAAGAATGGGACGTTCTCCGCCGCCCGGTCGAAGGTCATGGTCGGCTCTTGCTCGTGAAGAACGTCTCACTTGATGGCCGCGCCGGCTGTACGCTGGAACGGTCTTCGCTCTCACGCGCGGCTTCACGCTCCGCCGTCGTCGATTAAACTCTCACGCTCGAATTGGCGGATTTGAACTCCGCGAGCGTATTACCCCGCGGACATGGGGGCGTAGCGCCGAAGGCGAGTTTTCCGCCTTGCGCGGTACACTTGTTCGTACCGCCCCTCGGCCAATCCCCCTCTGCCTTGACGCGTGTGTCCGCATGTCGGACAAAAGTTCAACTCCTGCCTGTGCGCAGGCAGGAGCCTCGGCGGATGCTCCGCCGGCGTGGAACTTCATCCTCCTGTGCACAGGCGGTCGCCTGTGCGCAGGCGAATTCCGTGCGCGGCGTCGCGCTGGTGCGGAAGGCGTTGACCGTGGTCAGCCGTCTCCGTCCAGTCTGTCCGTTCCTTGTGTGGTAACCCACTTTTTGTTTTTTGTCGGAACTAAAACATTTTTGAATAGTAAGTACCGCGGCAGCAGCTGTAAATACTAATCGGTACGCGAAACTAGAGTAAAAAGAGGATCGAGGACAGTCAAGGGGTTTTGGGCTTAGGCCACAGTGGGACGCTTGGGACGGAACGGGCGGTTCATGCTGCAGGATCAGCTTCGAGCACATTCGGCGGTAGATCACTCATAACTTTCTCAATTCGTAACGCCTTGAGATGCTTCGGGTCTTGTTGGAAAGAGCTCGCGACGCTCGTTCTAACGAGCCCAAGAACTTGTGAAACGCATGAGAGGTCACTGAGTTATGAGTGTCGGAAGTTACTGATGGGGGGCCTTCGGCGGTAGAGCGACTTTGGCGGTACGCCTTCGGCGGAAGAACCGCCGGAAGATGCGCCTTGGGCGGTAGACGCCTTCGGTCAACGCCTTCGGGTCAACGCCTTCGGCGATACGGGAGAGTGCATTCGGCGGAAGAGTGAAACCCTCATAACTTTCTCAATGCGCAACGCCTCGACTTGGTTAGGGTCTCGTTGGAAAGAGCTCGACGCGCTGATTCTAACGAGCCCAAGAACGCCACGAACGGAGGAGAATTCCGGGAGTTATGAAGGTCGCAAGATACTCGGCTTTCCGCCTATGCACAGGCGAAGAAAGTTTTGTCCTATACGCGGACGAAGGAAGTTCGCCTGTGCACAGGCGCTTCGGCGTCGGCGGGAAATCCGCCTTGGGCCCTAGAAATGCGCCTTGTGAGGTAGAAAGTGTACGGCGCCTTCTGCGCCAGCTCAGCGCCGCGGACGGACAGGTCAGCGCAGCGGACGGACAGCTCAGCGCCGCGGACGGCCAGGTCAGCGCCGCGGACGGACTGTGGATAGGCGAACGCCTTCGGCGGAAGAGGAAAACCGACATAACTTTCTCAATTCTTAGCGGTTTGACTTGATTCGGGTCTCGTTGGAAAGAACTCGACGAGTTGGTTCCAACGAGACCAAGATCTCTTGAAACGGATAAGGCGTCAATGAGTTATGAGCGTCGAAAGCGGCTGTCATGGTTAGGCGTGAGGCCTTCGGCGTTAACAGTTAGAGGGGCCTTCGGCCCAAGGCGGCCTGCGAGTAGGCGGCTTGCGTGTAGGACGCGTGGGACCCACAGTCCTCGGATTTTGGAGAAGGAATTTTGGCCTAGGTTCAGAGATCTTGCGGGGCCCATATCTTTGCGATGGACGGTCGGATGGATCTGAAATTTTGTGGGGCCGTTGATCTCGGCCGGCCACGCATGGCTGCAAATTTTCAGCCTCAGATCTTGGATGGTAAGGCGCTGGCGGCTCTGTACAGTAGGCTTAGGATTCAGATTTAGGGTTAGGGTTAGATTTAGGTTGTAAGTTAGAGGGGAAGGCAGCCGCCGACTCCTCAGGTGTAGGTTCTGTTGCGGCTCGCACCATGGTAGTGCAGTGTAGTGTTAGGTAGGACTTAGAAGGTATAAAATAGTTCCAAGCGTTTTGCCTGGGGTTCTTTCCCATCAGAAGTGCAGATCAGGAACCCATTTCCTTTGCGTGTTTGTGTCCTTGAGTTCTGTCACCACGCACGAGGAGTTACAACTTAGCGTTCCGCATTTTGTAGCTGAAGGCCTTCGGCCGAATGTTCAGAGCTAGTACATTGGTTAGAGACTTGAGTAGTTCGGATCTGCACCTGCGGGTGACTGCCGAATGCTTAGAGCCAGTGACTAGTTAGATACTTGAACAGTTTCGCCCCTACACCTTCGAGTGTTTCTTTCTGATTGTACTCCTTGGGATTTTTCCCCTGAATGCCAAAGTGAAGTTTTGCTACTTCGTGTAAGCCTTGGTTGTAAATTCAGGTTACGCTGCAGCAGGTGCCTTGAGGGTAACCCCTGTAGTATTTCTGGGAATGACAAGTGCCTGAGAATTCAAACTCTTCAATAGACTGTTGTTGTGTTACTGGAATGTTTCACAGTGAGTCCTTCAGTGCGGACCTGTGTTCTCTGCGTGTTTCGTGAGTTTAGAGTGTTGTTCACCGCGTAGGAGTGACTTCGATCCGAAGTAGGCAGTCCAAACCGGGTTTCCTACACTAGCAGCAAGCTAGTGGAAGTGTTGTAAAAGCCGGAGTTGGAAGTCACTGCCCGCAGCTTTGCCGAGTGTGCTCGCGAGAGACTTTCCCCCTGAAATCTTGAAGTAGAGGTCCTAACGGATCTCTGGGTTGTATTTCTGTAGTTTCAGGTGTGTGTGTGTGTGTGTGTGTGTGTGTTACGCTGCACTGTGCGACCTCCGAGTGCGCTCCGAGTGGACACTTGCAGTATTTCTGGGAGTGACAGTCGCCTAAGAATTCAAACTCATCAATAGTCTGTTAAACGTGACACTTTGTACCCTGTGTGTTCCTCTGTCCCTGTGGGCTCGACCTTTCTACCACTATATTGCAGTTTTAGCCTTTAGTGGGTTATTACACCTTGTCTCTTCGTCGGCGCTTCCGCCGCCGCAACTCCGTCCGTCCAAGAGCGCATCCACCCGTCCCGTCCGCATGGTCCGTACCGATTTGACTACTCTGGCGGCTCTTCCGCCGTACGCGGCGCTGCGCTGGCGCGGAAGGCGCCGTACACTTTCTACCTCACAAGGCGCATTTCTAGGGCCCAAGGCGGATTTTCCGCCGACGCCGAAGCGCCTGTGCACAGGCGAGCGCCTGTGCGTAGGCGGCCTTCGCGCCTCCCCTAACCCTACTTCGCCTGTGCACAGGCGAACGCCTTCGTCCGCGCATAGGACAAAACTTGATTCCCCCTTCCGCGTAGGCGGAATTCGCGCCGGTGGCGAACTCTTTCCGCCGTAGGCGACCGCCTCCGTTTCTTCCAATAGTGATAACTCCCTAAGTCCTCATCCGTTCCAAGCGTTCTTGGACTCGTTGGAATCAGTGCGTCGAGCTCTTTCCAACGGGACCCTAACTTGGTCAAGGCGCCTGAGGGTTGACCTAATTATGGAGGGTTTCCCTACAGCCGCGGACGCAACCTCCGAAGGCGGGTTTTGCGCCTTGCGTCGTAGGGGTCCTAACTGCAGAGCTCGCAGGGAGGGTGGTGCCTGTCCTTACTGCTGCACCCCAAATCCCAGATTCTACAAGATCCCTCGAGAATCCCCGCGATCTTCCGGATTCACTCTGTTTTGATGTACCGAAGGCTATTTACAATGCTGCCAGGGTACAGTTTTCAAAAAATGTTTTAATTTCCTCAAAATTGCCAAAAGTGGAGTACCACACGTAGCGCCGCGGACGTCCATCGCCAAAGGCGACATGGCCGGGGGCCGCTCGCCCGATGTCCCTTGGCCCTGAGGCCCTACCGCCGAAGGCGCATCTACCGGCGGATTACCCGCCGATAGTGTGGCCTCCGCACACTCCCTGCTCGTATCTCCTCGGCTCGAAGGCCCTGGCGCCGAAGGCGCAAATTGCGGCGCGTGGTGCGCCGGAGGGTCTGGCGCCGAGGGCCGGTGTCTCGTAGGCGGCTCTTCCGCCGGCTCCTTCCCCTTCCTACGTTGGAACGGGGGTGATTCCTGCCTGTGCACAGGCGGCACGTGTGGAGGTGACCTGTGCACAGGCGGACTGCTCCTTCCCACGCGTAAGCGTAGATCTACGTCCACTTGTGATCGTCTGTCCGCGGAGGCTCGTCCGTGCGCAAACGGAACACCTGTCCGCAACGCACGTGGTAACTCCGGAGGCCCTTGGCCCGTAGGCGGCCTCTCGCCCGTCGACGCTGCAGCGTGGTCCGTTGCTCCTGCGGTCGTCCGCGCTTCCTCATGCTTCTCTGGCGACGCACTTCCTTTCTCCGTCGCAATCGTCGCCATGTCCGCACTGTTGGCTGGTAACACCCGTCTGCGTGCCTTCTGCTTCGGCCGGCTGTATGACTCGTACAACGGCCGCGGTCGAATGGGAGCAGAGGGTTCTTGATGCTGCTCCTCTTCGGACTCTTCTCTCCATCGCCGCTTCCGCGGCACTCGTGCTGCAGAAGTGTTTCTCCCTTCGTCCCTCCGCCTTGATGGGGTAGAAGTCGGTGACTCCTCTGCATCAGTGTCGACCTCATTCTCCCGCACATACTTCCCGGGATGGTCGACGGACAACGGTGGAAAATGCTCAAGCTCCGCCGCTGTCAAACAATTCCGCTGTCGATAAAAATTGATGAGGAAAGGAGAGAGATGGTTTAGAGTCCCTCCCTTCTCCTCAAAAGCGTGCTGTCGCATCACCCTGTGCAGGATGCTCGCCCAGTGAATTAGAGTTCCCTCGATGACGCACTCCACAAAAGAGACCTGCCACAATGTGATGTAGCAGGCGCGGTGTGGCTGCAGTAATTGCATCAGCGCCGCGGACAAAGTCCGGCGAAATCGATCCTTGTAATCACGGGTCCTGTACCCATTCTTGGTAGACCTCCCGGTCTTGAACAGCTCCACAAATTGCGCCTCTTCCTGCTTGGTCACCTTGATGCTCTCACTGTCGAAGAGGAGATGCCCTAGCATGCCGGCACATCTTCCCAATGCCTGCGCCCAATCTTGGACTGTCCACCGATCAACATGCGGACGCAATCCGCGCGAGGGTGGTCCCTGTGGCTCTAGCCACTCGCGCACCATATTCGCACAGATGTAGTTCCATCCCCATAGCAAGAAATCGAGCTTTCTTGCTATTAAGCGCTCCTCGAAAGCGCGCAGCCCGTTCTGTGGTAGGCGAAGTGGCACCATCCGCAATCTGCCCGGTCTTGTCATTGCGTTCCTGGAGTTCGCTCGCCCGCTCATTCTACTTCCGCACCGCTCGAGCTCCTTTCTCTCTCGGCAAACTCTAATCGCCCTCAATTCCAAATCCCGCGCACTCACTTCTCCCTCAATCACCAAGAAATCCCCTGTGCGGCGACGTCGAGAATGTTTAGCAGCCAGCAGATGGACGCGCGCAGCGCGCACAAGAGATTGGAATCGCGAATTCAAGAATGGGACGCTCTCCGCCGCCCGGTCGAAGGTCATGGTCGGCTCTTGCTCGTGGAGGACGTCTCACTTGATGGCCGCGCCGGCTCTACGCTGGAACGGTCTCCGCTCTCACGCGCGGCTTCACGCTCCGCCGTCGCCGATTAAACTCTCACGCTCGAATTGGCGGATTTGAACTCCGCGAGCGTATTACCCCGCGGACATGGGAGCGCAGCGCCGAAGGCGAGTTTTCCGTCTTGCGCGGTACACTTGTTCGTACCGCCCCTCGGCCAATCCCCTTCTGCCTCGACGCGTGTGTCCGCATGTCGGACAAAAGTTCAACTCCTGCCTGTGCGCAGGCAGACTCCTCGGCGGATTCTCCGCCGGCGCGGAACTTCATCCTCCTGTGCACAGGCGCTCGCCTGTGCACAGGCGAATTCCGTCCGCGGCGTCGCGCTGGCGCGGAAGGCGTTGACCGTGGTCAGCCGTCTCCGTCCAGACTGTCCGTTCCTTGTCTCTTCGTTGGCGCTTCCGCCGCCGCAACTCCGTCCGTCCAAGAGTGCATCCACCCGTCCCGGCCGCATGATCCGTACGGATTTGTTTACTCTGGCGGCTCCTTGCTCGTCCGCGGCGCCGCGCTGGCGCGGAAGGCGCCGTACACTTTCTACCTCACAAGGCGCATTTCTAGGGCCTAAGGCGGATTTTCCGCCGACGCCGAAGCGCCTGTGCACAGGCGAACGCCTGTGCGTAGGCGGACTTCGCGCCTCCCCAAACCCTACTTCGCCTGTGCACAGGCGAACTTCCTTCGTCCGCGCATAGGACAAAACTTGATTCCCCCTTCCGCGTAGGCGGAATTCCCGCCGGTGGCGAACTCCTTCCGCCGAAGGCGAACGTCTACGTATCTTCCAATAGTGATAACTCCCTAAGTCCTCATCCGTTCCAAGCGTTCTTGGACTCGTTGGAATCAGTGCGTCGAGCTCTTTCCAACGAGACCCTAACTCGGTCAAGGCGCCCGAGGGTTGACCTAATTATGAAGGATTTCCCTACCGCCGCGGACGCAACCTCCGAAGGCGGGTTTTGCGCCTTGCGTCGTAGGGATCTGCAACCTCCGGGCTGACTCTCACTCAGGTTTACCTCTGATGGCTTTGTGGTAGCGCATCATGGTTCTAGAAGACTAAGATTCATACTCTCACTCATGTCCCAAACACCTTCTCTTACAAACTCTCATGTATCACTCCAACTCACACACAACTCTCCTCACATCACCCTCTTCACATAAATGCAAACACACGTCGATACTCCAAGATACTCAAAAACTTCACTCCTTCATTACTGAAACAAGTCCTCACACATGACTCTCCAAACTTGCTTGAGAGGTGCTACTCTACCTCTCTATTTATACTACTTGAGAAGTTACCATAGTAACATGTGGTAATTTCTCCTAACTTACTTTTACCTAGGTAAGTTTGACTAACCTTCTCTACGTGGCAACATGCCATTGGCCTACCTAAACCTTCTAGAAGCTTCCGGAATCCAAGGTTGAGGTGGCGACATGCCATTGGAAGCTTTTAAACTTCTACAAGCTTCCTAGCCACTAAGTCAACATTAGACTTAGTCTAGCCAATCATCTTTCATACATTTAGTCAAACCAATCAAATCCAAGCTTCTAGTCAAATATCTAATCCTTTGGAATCTAGAACTTTTGTATAAGACAAAATAGAAGTGCTCACTCCTTGTAAAAGACAAAATAGAAGTGCTCACTCCATTCTTCTAGAACTCCGCTAATTATTCCGCCAACTATAGACATTGTAGCTAAACTTAGTCATGACTAGATAAACTTAGTTATAACTAACTAGTTTAGTCATAACTAGCTAGTCTTAGCTATGCCTTGGCTAATCATCCTTATTCCCTTGACCACTTCTAAGACTTAGTACATATGTGCAACACCCGGTCTTACATTTACCCCCGGACCAAGATTTCACTACGCCCTCGGAGTGAAAGAATCTGATCTTCGATGGAATAACTTCAACTTGTCGTGGTTGACTCGATCGAAGTGACGTCCTCCTAACTCCTTGATGTCATAAGTGAAATTTCCCCACACCTTCTCAACTATGAAAGGTCCAAAATACTTAGGAAGAAACTTTTTCCTAGCTCTCTTGTATCTAATTGCATCAAAGAGCATCACCCAATCACCTTCCTTGAACGGCTTCAAGTTCTGGTTTCCACTTCGTTTGTCGTGATACTTCTTCTGCAACTGTTGAGCCCGCTCCACTCGTACCATGGCTAATGCTCGAGCTTCCTCCAACTCCATCAATTGTTGTTGGCGAGACTTGATGGCTTCTGCTCCATTTGATTTCTTCAACCTTTGCTGGATTGTTGTGAATGTTGTCAAGTCAAACTGTATGGGAAGTTTTGACTCAACTCCATACACCATCCGAAAAGGTGAGTATCCAGTAGATGTCTTCCATGTTGTGCGATACTCCCATAAGATAGCATGGAGCCTCTTGTCCCAATTGTGTTTACTCCCGTCCATGTCTGCATCCTTGGCCAACATCATACACAAAGTGTAGTTGGTCCGCTCCGCCAACCCATTAGCGTTAGGTTTGTAGGAAGTGGTCACTCGAGCCTTGATGGAAAAGTGCTCCAACATGGCTTGAATCATACTTCCCACAAATTCTCCTCCTCTATCTGATACTAACTCCAATGGACAACCAAATCGAGTAATGATTCTCTCATATAAAAATCTACCAACCTCCTTCTCATTAGTAGATTTAAGTGGTCTTGCCTCTACCCACTTCGTAAGATAATCTGTAGCTATCACAATGAACTTATTCCCTCGAGGAGTAAGATTCAAAGGACCTACAAAATCTATTCCCCACTTTTCAAAAGGACCTAACACTGGTACAGAAATCATAGGAGGGGTTTTCATGGACTTTTTAGCAAAAGCTTGACACACATCACAACTTTTGCAATATTCCACACAATCCTTAAAAATACCCTTCCAATGATAACCAGCATCAAGAATTTTGAAGGCAGTTACCTTCCCCGCAAAATGTCCTCCACATACTGCACCATCATGAAACTCCTTCATGAGTTGTAGTGCCTCTCCTCTCCCAACCGCCCTTCGTAGAAGTCCGTCAGCTCCTTGATGAAAAAGTACCTTCTCCATGATCATATAAGGTTGACATCTCTTCACTAATGCATTTTTCTCCCTTTGATGCATTCCTTGAGGAAACTCTCCTCTAGAGATGAAATCCCAAATTTCCTTGTACTCCTCCGGTACTGTTGTCACCGTGTCCATGACTAGCAAGTCCTCATCCGGAAAGGTGTCATCTACTGACTGATCTCCTCCATCATCATATGCTCTCGACATCAAATCCGCATTAGCATGCTTCTTTCCAGGTCTATCCTCAATGGTATAATCAAACTCTGCTAGTAGTAGCTTCCATCTAGCTATCCTCCCTTCAGCATTAGGCTTGTTGAAAATGTATTTCAAAGCCTTATGATCAGTCACTATAGTGAATCTCCCACCCAACAAATAATGTCGAAACTTCTTAAGTGAGAAGATTACAGCTAACGCCTCTCTCTCTGTCACTGAGTAGTTCTTCTCCGCTTGAACCATTTGTCTACTAGCATAGGCAATTGGATGATCATGCTTTTCATCATCTAATTGACTCAAGGTGCATCCTACAGCAATATTTGATGCATCTGTGTAGAGAATGAAAGGTTTACCCCAATCCGGTTTCGCCAAAATTGGAGCCGTCACCAACGCCTTCTTGAGAACTTCGAACGCCGTCTTTGCAGCTTCATCCTTGAAAATGAGTTCGTACTCCACTCCCTTCTTCATGTAATTTGTCAAGGCATGAGCTTTGTTGGAGAAGGACAAGATGAACCGTCGATAGTACCCCACCATACCAAGGAATTGCCTCAACTTGGTTAAAGTCGCCGGAAAAGGTAACTCCATGATCCGTGTCACCTTCTCTGGGTCCACCGCTATACCATTCTTGGAGATGATATGCCCCAACAATAGGCCTTCCTCACATCCAAAAATGCATTTTTCTGGATTGAGTGAAGCCTTAGCTTCCTCCAGCCGTTGAAGTATTTTGATCAAATGATCAAAATGATCCGCTTTCCTCCCGTAAACACAAAAATCATCTATGAAATCCCTTACAAACTTTCCAATGAAAGGTTCAAACACTCTATTCATGAACCTTTGAAAAGTGGCAGGAGCATTACATAGACCAAACGGCATCACTCTAAAAGCGAAGGTTCCCCATGGAGTAGTAAAAGTTGTTTTGAGTTGGTCTTCTAAGGCAATTTGGATTTGGTTATAGCCACTATAACCATCTCCAAAACTATACCACTCATGGCCAGCAACCTCCTCTAGAATCTCATCTATGAAAGGCAAGGGATAGTAGTCTTTCTTTGTGACAGCATTCAACTTTTTGTAATCTACGCACACTCGTAGCTTACCATTCTTCTTCTTCACTATCACAATTGGAGACACCCATTCAGAATTTTCTACCTCGTAGATGAAGCCAGCCTCCTTGAGCTTGTCGATCTCCTCCTTCACCACAAGAGCCGTAGGTGGATTTATTCGGCGTTGCTTTTGCCGAATAGGACGAGCTTTCTCCTCCAACTCGATGCGATGAGTCTCCAACGTCACATGCTTAAGATCCTTGTAACTAAAGGCAAAAACATGAATATATTTGCGAAATATATCCAGAAACTTTGCCTTTTCCTCCTTGGTAACCTTGGGACCAAACCTGAGAGTGGACAGTCGTCGACACACCTCCTCTTTGCTCATCTCCACTTTGTCAGGATCTTTCTTCACTCCAGGCCTAGGCAACAACTCCATGGCAGCAATGACTTGTACTTGAACATTATCATCAGAAGAGTACTCCGATGATGTTTCTTGATCAGAAGTTGAGATGTCTGTGTCAACTTCTGAAAAGCTACCACTCTCTTCACTCTCAGATTCCCAATACTCGTCAGTTGGTCTATCTGAGTCAGTGGTGGATTCCCCTCCTCTCGTCAAAGGAACCTTAACTCGATGGTTCTTTGGGCCTATCCTCAAATAGCCCTTGTGCCATCGGTCCGTAGTCCTTACCGCCCTCAACCAAGGACGTCCCAACAGCAAGTCGTAGCTAGCTTCCTTGAGAATTTGGAAGGAAAGCAAAGTTTGCACTCCCCTCACACTAACCACAACTTTGTCTACCACCCCCAGTGGTCTTACCTTCTGTTTGTTGGCCATACCAACAATTATGCTAGAAGGTCTAGAAGGTTGCATACCCAACTTCTGCATCAACCTCTCAGACATGGCATTCACAGCCGATCCACCATCAACCAACACATCTGATACATCATGTCCATTGATCCTCACTTCGATCTTTGAAGCATGTGTACATACCTCCGAAGCAGCCGCATCCACCACCCCAACTCCCACATTGGTCATGTGAGCCTTCCCCTTAGATTTCCGCTTCTTGGTCCTTGTGGAGATAAGACCTCCTCTTAACTCCTTCCGAATGGCTGGATTCAAGGCAATCAGCTGACCAACTGTTATATTGGCCTTCTGATTTCCTACATCCTCCACCACGTCATACTTAGCTTGAGAAGATGAAATGGAAAAGTCATCCATGCCCAACTTCTTCCTTGGTACTCTTGGTTGACTCACTCCACTTGACCGTGTACTTCGACTTGGCGTGTCCTCCATGAAAATCGACTCGTCCGCAAATCGGGCCCGCTTCTTCTCATGAGCAAGGATATCCACTTTCGATTTTGAGCTCTCCCCTTTCTCAAAAGTGCATTGATGAGGGAATACATCAATGGATGCTACTGCCTTATCCTTGGCTTGTTGCGTGGCCGGTGCATTGTTGTTGTGCCGAACTCCATCATGTTGTCGAGGGTTAGGACAATTTCTCTGAAAATGAGGACCTCCACAAGAAAAGCAAGAAACCGCAAAGTTTCCTGAAGGTGGATTTCCTCTTGGAGGATAATTTCCATACCCCCTAGAGCCTCCTACTACGTTCTGATTCCTCTTCTCCCACAACTGTACTACATTGATCTTGAGATCTGCTAGAGTCTCCGTGATAGATTTCAACTCATTTTGAAAATCCACACTAGGATTCGCTATCGTGGATGAAGTAGAAGTGTTTGAAACAATAGACCTTCCTACAACCGGTGGAGCTACTTCTCTAGCCACCAAGCTAGAATCATCATCTTCTAAGCTCTCCTCCATTCTAATAGCAATTCGAATGGCTTCAGCCTTAGAAGAGGGCTTCTCGTATCTCACCTTACTTCGAATCTCTGGTCTCAAACCTCCAACGAAGTTCTTCATGAGCATCGCCCTTATCCCCACCATTGTAGCATCCACTTCGTCTCCGCCCTTCCTCAACACCACGTGGAATCTAGATTCCAACTTCTCGGTTCTCTCCACATAGGTCCTCACCTTCTCGTTCTCTCCTTGTTTCAAGAAGGTGACCTCACACATCAACTTTTCATAACTTTCACTGGGAAGAAAGTTTTCGATCAGGTTCTCCGTTAATGTCTCCCACGTGTCGTCCTCCGAATGCTCCCTCTTGTACTCCTTGTACCACTTGAGAGCAGAATCCTCCAAGAAATCCGGCAAAAGCATAGCCCACTCGTCTTTCTTCCTCTCATTGTTTCCTATGCAAGCCCTCTTGAAGTCCCTAACAAAAGCTTCTACATCCTCATTCTCCCTCCCATAAAATACCGGAAGCTTCCCCATTTCCAACTAATTTTTTTTTTTTTTTTTTTTTTTTTTTTTCTATTGGAAATTTATATGGGGCTTCCTAATACAATATAAACAACACTAACTCCATCCTTGAGTAATTCATCAAAGGAAACACAAAAGGAATTGGTTGTTCCAAGATAGCCAAAGCTCTCTCCTCTCCTAGGCATACGATGAGTCTTACCCTCATCATCATCTTCTCCATCATTCGAATGATGATCTCCATCTTCAGTTGGAGCTTGAACCCGCTGAGGTCACTTTCTCTGTTTCAGCACTTAGCTTGCCGTCAAACCCTTCCACAAGTGATTCCAGAAGTGCCTTCACTCCGCTGCATTCGTGTCCCGCTGGTAGCCCAATCACTCCGCAATTGTCACAGAAGGTGGCGCTTTGGGATTCATGTGGCGATGATGGTCCCAAGTGAAGTTTCAAATCTCCCAAGTTCCTCTTGCTCCTCAATCTTCTATCTTTGTTCCGCAGGGAACAATTGACAACCTTATGGCCCTCCTCTCCACAATAAAAACAAGTTTCACGTTTGACTCTTGGAGATTGACTCACTACTCTTTCTTCAAACTCCACCTTGAATTCTCTTGTATTGGAGTCTAAAGACACTATAACATCCAAGCCTTGAGGTACTTTGGATAACCTAACCTTCCAACCTTCTTGTTCACTCATTTTCCCATAAGGTAGAAACCACTCAAAAGACCTCTCCCAGAAACGCTATCTACTTGACGAAAACTGTGAATAAAGAAATCAAAAACTTTTGCTTTGTTATCTTGCTTTTGTACCCCCTCAACTTCAAATCAACATAACTTCGTCTCTAGACGTGATCTCTCAGTGAAATTTTGACTCAAACGTAGCTTATCTTCCAATACACACTCGTACGAAGTTTCAAAGCCTAAATTGAAATACAGAAAAAGTAATCAACTCTGTACAAACTTTCCAGAGAGCAGACTTTTGATACCCGTGAAAACCCACTCAACTTCTAACTCTCATATCTTTCTGTTAACACATGATCTGGACCTGAAACAAAAACGTAAATTTTCTCTATCTTTCACTCTAAAATCAATAAAAACTTTGAAGAATACCTTCAAAAATACTTTTCGGTGTCTAAGATCACTTTTCTCTCAAAAAGACATGTTTACGTGAACAAAACATACAAAATCACTTCTAGGCTATCATATGAGACTATGGGATAAACAAATGGAATTTCGCTCTCAAGCACACTCTCCGCTCTTTCATTCCCCAATGTTAACACCAAGTGATCCCTCATGGATACTTTCTCTCGAGCTAGAAATCGAATCCTAAACATTCCGCCTTCTAGATTGAGGTCCCGGCAACGGAACCAAAAATGCAACCTCCGGGCTGACTCTCACTCAGGTTTACCTCTGATGGCTTTGTGGTAGCGCATCATGGTTCTAGAAGACTAAGATTCATACTCTCACTCATGTCCCAAACACCTTCTCTTACAAACTCTCATGTATCACTCCAACTCACACACAACTCTCCTCACATCACCCTCTTCACATAAATGCAAACACACGTCGATACTCCAAGATACTCAAAAACTTCACTCCTTCATTACTGAAACAAGTCCTCACACATGACTCTCCAAACTTGCTTGAGAGGTGCTACTCTACCTCTCTATTTATACTACTTGAGAAGTTACCATAGTAACATGTGGTAATTTCTCCTAACTTACTTTTACCTAGGTAAGTTTGACTAACCTTCTCTACGTGGCAACATGCCATTGGCCTACCTAAACCTTCTAGAAGCTTCCGGAATCCAAGGTTGAGGTGGCGACATGCCATTGGAAGCTTTTAAACTTCTACAAGCTTCCTAGCCACTAAGTCAACATTAGACTTAGTCTAGCCAATCATCTTTCATACATTTAGTCAAACCAATCAAATCCAAGCTTCTAGTCAAATATCTAATCCTTTGGAATCTAGAACTTTTGTATAAGACAAAATAGAAGTGCTCACTCCTTGTAAAAGACAAAATAGAAGTGCTCACTCCATTCTTCTAGAACTCCGCTAATTATTCCGCCAACTATAGACATTGTAGCTAAACTTAGTCATGACTAGATAAACTTAGTTATAACTAACTAGTTTAGTCATAACTAGCTAGTCTTAGCTATGCCTTGGCTAATCATCCTTATTCCCTTGACCACTTCTAAGACTTAGTACATATGTGCAACACCCGGTCTTACAGATCCTAACTGCAGAGCTCGCAGGGAGGGTGGTGCCCATCCTTACTGCTGCACCCCAAATCCTAGATTCTACAAGATCCCTCGAGAATCCCCGCGATCTTCCGGATTCACTCTGTTTTGATGTACCGAAGGCTATTTACAATGCTGCTAGGGTACAGTTTTTTCCAAAAATGTTTTAATTTCCTCAAAATTACCAAAAGTGGGGTACCACACTACTCCCGAAGGCACTTACCTAATCTTGCTGTGCTGGCGCCATACGAAGAAATTCACCTCCGAAGGCGAACATCTAGGGCCAAAGGCGGCTCGTTCGTCGACCTAGCCCTTCCGCCGAAGGTGAACTCCTTCCGCCGAAGGCGTCCGTCTACGTATCTTCTGATAATCATAACTCCTTGAATCCTCATTCGTTCCAAGCTTTCTTGGGCTTGTTAGAACGAGCGTGTCGAGCCCTTTTCAACGAGACCTTATTCAAGTCAAGGCGTTGTGAATTGAATAGGTTCTGAGGATTTCCCTAGCGCCAAAGGCCAATCGCCGAAGGCGGATTATGCGCCTTGCGCCAGAGGAGATCTTGTACAAAAAGAAGTTGTCGGCTCCTTATGTAATAACCCACCAAAGGCTAAAACTGCAGTATGGTGGTAAAAAGATCGAACCCACAGGGACAGAGGCAACACACAGAGTAAAAGTGTCACGTTTAACAGACTTTTGTAGAGTTTGAATTCTAGGCGACTGTCACTCCCAGAAATACTGCAGTGCTCGACTCGGAGGCTCGACTCGGAGGAGGATCTCGACTCGGAGGATGCTCGGAGGATGCACGGTACAGCGTGGTCACTCAACACACACACACACACACACCTGAAACTGGCAAAAAGCACAACTCGGAGGTCGGTCAGGACCTCCGCTTCGGATTTCAGGAGGAAAGTGTCTCAAAAGTTCACTCAGAGGTTCTGCAGGTAGTGCCTCCCACTCCGGCTTTTACTGCCCTTCCGCCAGGAACTAGCGTAGGGTACCCGGACTGGACTTCCCACTTCGGAACGAAGCCTCTTCATACGCCGTGGACGTCACCCTCGACTATCACACCAAACGCAGGGAGTGCAGACCTGACTGAGAACTTACTGAAACACGATCCAGTAACACACCCACAACCTGAATTACAAACCAAGGTTTACACGAAGTAATAAAACTTCACATTGGCATTCAGGGGAAACTTCCCGTAGGAGTACAATCAGGATAAGTCACTCGAAGGAGTAAGGGGGAACTGTTCAAGTATCTAATTCGCAGCCGGCTCTGAGCATCAGAAATCACCCGTAGGTGCAGATCCGCACTACTCAAGTCTCTAACCGGGTGCTAGCTCTGAACATTCAGCCGAAGGCCTTCAACTACAACATACGGTAACTTCGCTATGCTGCAGCTTCTCTACGTGGTGCCAGGACCAAAATGCACAAACACGCCAAGAAAGTGAGTTCCTGATCTGCACTTCCGAAACTGGAAGAGTCCCAAGGCAAAACGCCTTGATCTACTTTATACCTTCAAAGATTCTAACTAGCACTACGCTATCCTATCTACTACTCGCAGCATCTGTGCGGAACCAAACTATTCTACCGCACTCGGCTGATCCGGTGCTGCGCCTCCTGCGCGCCGGACTGCTCCGCTCACTGTCTCTACCTTGCCAGTCTTCCGACCGGCTGCGCAACCCCAGGCGTCGGAGCGCTGTGGTGACTTCCGACTCTAAGTGCGCCATAGTGTCGCGCGCACCCGACAAGAAGGTTTCTAATTTCCTCGCCACTCGCCGCCGACTCCGACTGTCACCCTCCGTCAATGCCGCCGCCCGAAGCTCGAACTCCCTGAGTGTGATCCTCTCTTGAGCTGCCACCTCCCAATGGGCGTATCCTTTTAGACAACGAGTCACCTGTGTCGCCAACTCTCCTCGCGCCCTGCAGTTGCTCTCCACCTCTGCCAGCTGCATTTCTGCTTCCGCACGTTGTGCCCTCAAATCCGAGCACTCGGATTGCAAGTTGCGCAACAACTCCTCATCCTCCTTGCGGGCTCTTTGACTTTCTTCTAAGGCGCGCGTCTGGCGCGCAAGCTCGGCTGCTAGGACTTGGTTTTGTCTCCGCTCCTCCTGCAATTCCGACTCGATCTTTGCCCGTATTAGCTCGGCATCCGCCTGACTTTTCGTCGCCGCATCCTCCCTCTGCTGCTGCAAGGCTTGGTATAGCTTCTGTGTGACCGCCAGGTGTTGTCGGAGGGCGGTGTTCCTATCCACATATACTCCGCACCTAGAGGCCCACCTTGCCACCTTGCTCCTCGTCCTTCTCTTGATAGTCTCCACATAAGACTGCGGTTTTAAAGCACTCGCGTATTTGGATGTCTTGCGATCCAGATATCGCAGGAGTGGAACTATCTGTTCGCACAGCACCCCTGTTGGCGTTTTCTGCACCGAATCCGCTTCCTGCTCTTCCGAGCTCGTCTCATCCTCAGTCTCGAGGATTTCAGTCGCCACCGAATCCCTTGGCGACTCCCTGGAACTGTGGCGCGCAGCAGCTTCCGCTGCGACTGCTGCTCCGCTGCCTGCTAAAATATCCAGGGCAGTGGGAGATCCCACTGCTTGAGCCCCTGTTCCGGCTCGATCTTCGGTCTCCGAAGGGGTCGACGCCGCAGTGACTCTTGTCACTTTTGCACCGCTCGCTTCTGCTGCCTGCCCTTCCGGCGCAATCTGCGCGGAAGGTGTCTTCGCTGAAGGTGCGCCCGCCGAAGGCGTCCGCACACTGGTCGTCGGCTCCATCCGTCTCGCAGTCGGCGAATCCGGCCGACTCTCTGTTGTCCGACTCGCAGTCGGCCGACCAGCAGTTGTCCGACTGGGAGTCGGATACACCCTGCGCGTCTTGACTCCACTTGGCCTGCTTGCTGGTGGCGTTTTCCCAGAAGTGCCTTCCGCCGAAGACGACCCTCTGAGGGTTGTTGGCTCGTCAGCCAAACTCTCTTCTGCTTCCGGCCTGCTGTCCGGTTCAACGCGCCGTTCAGTTGGCCTTCCTTCCGCTTGTCGGCCTTCAGTCATCCGACTCGCAGTCGGCCGACTGTCAGTTCGTCCATCTCCTCCCGAAGGCCGTGGTGCCTTCTGTGCAGAGGTATCTGTCGTCTTCCCTAGAATCTGCGCGATTATCTCCTCCTGTGTGAGATTCCGCCGGGTCGGAGTTCGCCCGGTCTCCTCAGTACCAGTTGGCATTTTGCGTGCCCTCTGTTTTGGTCGACTGTGAGGCTCGGGGGTGAGCCGACCACGAGTCGGCGCAACTGGCACTTCCGGCTGCCTGTCCTCAGGTCTCTCATCCCACTTCCGCTTTCGCGGAATGCGCTCACTTCGACGTTCTTCTGTTGCTCTTGCTGGAGCCAGAGCCGGAGGCGTACTAGCAGGTTCCTCGTCTGGATCCGTGTCTACTTCGGCCTCCCTCGAATATCTACCTGGATAGTTCCGGGTCAGCTGCGGAAACCGTGTTTTCTCAGCATTTGTCAAACATCCCATCGCCCGATAAAACACGATCAAGTAAGGCGAGAGATGATTGAGGGTTCCTCCTTTCTCTTCTTGCGCATGTTGGCGCGTCACCTTCCACAGGAGCCGTGCCCAATGCACTGGAGCTCCTGACAACACTAGCTCCACAAATTCTACCTGCCAACCATGCATGTAAGCGGTCTTGGTCGGCTGCAATATCTGCAGCAATGCAGTCGCGACATTTCTCCGCAATCGATCTTTGTAATCCCGTGTCCGGAAACCGTTCTTGGGATGCCTGGCAACTTTGAAGAGCTCATTGTAGGAGACTTCTTCCTCCTGGGACACCTTCACGCTATCGGCCTCGAAGAGGAGATCCCCTTCCTCGCCGGCACACCCGCCCAACACATGCGCCCAGTTGCAAATGTCCCATCTTTCTGGATGTGGACGGAATCCGCGAGAGGGCTTGTGTCTCTCCTGCAGATACTCGCGCACCATCTCCGGACATGTCCAGTTCCACCCCCACAGGAGAAAATCGAGCTTCAGCCTCAGCAGCACATCTTGAAATGCGCGTAGACCGATCTGCGGCACCCTGAGTGGAGACACTCGCAGCTGGGGAACCTTCGACATTGCGTTGCCTGCACACACAAACGTTCTCCCTTTCGCTCGCTCTCTCACAATCGCCACTGCGTGTCGGCCGCTCAAGCACTGATTGCTCACTCTCTCTGCGCTCAAGCTCAAGATCGCTACTCGCAATTCTCTCCAAGGTCTGCCAAGATCCTTGCGCAACTCGTCTCCGCACTCTCTCCTCTCACTGCAGGTCGCTCCGCTCTTGCGCGTAATCTTGGAAACTGGAAATCGCAAAATCAAGAATGAGAGAATGAGACTGGAGCGCAGTCTTTTCTTCTCCGATTTCAAGAACGTCCAACGTTCTTACTGGTTACAACGTACGCAGCCGGCTATACGGCCTAACGGTTCGCCCTTTGCATGCGCGAATTCACGGCTCCGCACTGCGCGCATTCGCATGCGTAAATGTTGAATTCTCCCGCCGCCGCCACCTTCCGGACTCGAGTCCGCCGGAGGGTATACGTCGGCCATGTTGTCTTTTCCTAATCCGTCCCTCACCGGAGGCGTGTCGCCGCTGGTGCGTTCCTTATCCGTCGGCGCCTTGCTGGAGGCGCACATCTAGTCGGAGCGAATTACGCCGGCGCGCAGTCGTACCGCTTATTTTGTCCTTTATGCCTCGTCCATTGCTGCCGGCGCATATCCGCCAGCGCAACTCATGCCAGCGCATCCGGCCGTCAGCGCCACGTAGGAGGCGTACATCCGACCGGCGCTTTCCTTCCATGAACAGCCGCCAAAGGCGCTTCCGACTCTGAGTTGGTTTCCTCCTATGAGCGCGTGATTCCGCCGAAGGCGCATCGCCGAGGGCGTACGGGAATCCGTTCCGGCTGTGAACCCTAGCGCGAACGGCGCATGTCCGGCTACGAGTTTTCCGACGCTCATAACTTCTCCGTCCCTGATCCATCTCCAACGCTCTTGGGCTCGTTAAAACGAGCGTCTCGAGCTCTTTCTAATGCAACTTCAACCAACTGGATCTACCGTGTATCACGATCGTTATGAAGATTTTCCCTTTCCGCGCTAGCGGCGCATCGCCGAAGGCGCACTCATGGTCGTACGCCTTCAGAGGTCCGGGCTCTTCTCCTGACGTCTTTAGCAAAACCTCCTCCTGAAGTGTCTGCGCCGGAAGCGTAGCTTCCTTATACGCTGGAGGCGCGTGAGTAGAGACACCTCAGAAAAGGAGCTTTTGCCGAAGGCGCCGAAGTCATTGGCGTTGGTACATCCGACCGTGAGTCTTCGTGTCCTCGTGACGATCTCATCAATCCACTCTATTTAACGTACCCTTTTCTAACTACAAACACTGCTTCGGTACTAGTTTTCTAAAATTGTTTAATTTCTGCAAAAAAAACAAAAAGTGTGTTACCACAGATCTCCTTCAGAATTGATCGTTCAAGTTGGGGCGCCTGTTCCAGACATTGCGGCCAACTCTTGGATTCTACGAGATCATACAAGACCCGCGATTATCCATCTTCACTCTATTGAAAGGTACTGATTACCATTTACACGGCTACTGTGGTACTGTTTTCCAAAAATGTTTTAAATCTCGCACAAAAACAAAAAGTGGGTTACCACAAAAGCGAAGCTGGCGGATGAGCTGGATTCTGAGCAGACTCAGAATCAAATTTTGTCAGAGGAGCTCGTGCGGCAGACACGGTTGCTAGAGAAGTGTATGCTCGCACGCTAGGCGGATGAAGACTTAATCCGCAAACTGCAATTGGAGTGCGGCGAATTGAGAGCACAGCGTGCGGAGGCAGAGTTGCAGTTGGTGGTAGTTGAAGACGATCGCCGGCGGGAGGCAGATCGCACGAAGGAAGAGTTGGTGAAGCGAGTGAACCACTTTCTCAAAGGTTACATCCTCTGGTAAGTGGCTGCGCAGGAGAAACTCACATTGCGCGGGTTAGAGCTTCGTGCGGCGGGTTTGATGTTGTTTGATGTCGGGTGACAGTCGGAGCCGGCGGCGAGTGGCGAAGAAGCTAGATTCGTTTCTGTCAAGGTCGCGGGACGCCATGGCAAACCTCAAGGCGGAGGTGATTGCGGTGTTGCGGCAGCTGGGATTGCGCAGTCGAGCGGAAGACTTGTCGGGTAGGGAGTTAGTGCGCGGCAGTCCGTCGCGCAGAAGTCAAAGTAGATGAGCTGCAGTGTGCTGTAGCGTAGCGTAGTGTAGTGTAGTGCAGATGAAGAGTGTTAGTTAGGACTTAGAAGGTATAAAGTAGTTCAAGGCGTCCTGCCTTGGGATTCTTCCAGTTTCGGAAGTGCAGATTAGGAACTCATTTTCTCTGCGTGTTTGTGTCCTTAGTTCTGTCACCGCGCAAGAGGAGCTACAGCTTGACGAAGCTGAAGGCCTTCAGCTACAAAATGTTCAGAGCCAGTGTACTGGTTAGATACTTGAGCAGTTTGGATCTACACCTGCGGGTGATTGCTTAATGCTTAGAGCTAGTAACTGGTTAGATACTTGAACAGTTCGTCCCTACACCTTCGAGTGATTGTTCCTGTTTGTACTCCTTCGGGATATTTTCCCTGAATGCCAAAGTGAAGTTTTGTTACTTCGAGTAAGCCTTGGTTGTAATTCAGGTTACGCTGCAGAAGGCGCCCTAGGGGCAAACCTCTTTAGTATTTCTGGGAATGACTAGTGCATGAGAATTCAAACTCGTCAATAGATTGTTATGGTGTGCCACTAGATCTTTTCTCAGTTGAGTTTCTCAGTTCGGACCTGTATTCTCTGCGCGTTTTGTGAGTTGAGTGTGTTGTCCACCGCGTGTGAGTGACTTCGGTTTGACGAAGATACCGCATCCGAAGTAGGAAGTCCAACCCGCGTTAGCAGAAACTAGTGGAAGGGTTGTAGAAATCGAGTTGGGAGTCACTACCTGCAGAGCCTCTTAATGTACTCGTGAGAAACTTTCCCCCTAAAATCTTAAGTGGAGGTCCTAACCGACCTCTGAGTTGTGTTTCTATAGATTCAGTTGTGTGTTGAGTGAACTACTCTGCACTGTGCGTCCTCCGAGTGACCTCCAAGTTGAGTACTTGCAGTATTCTGGGAGTGATAGTCGCCTGAGAATTCAAACTCTTCAATAGTCTGTTAAACGTGACACTTTGTACTCTGCGTGTTGCCTCTGTCCCTGTGGGTTTGACCTTTTTGCTGCTATACTGCAGTTTTAGCCTTTGGTGGGTTATTACAGAAATCTACATGCATCACACAAGGAAAGTACCACTATCTTGCGTCTCATCAGCCATGAGGAAAAGAAAACGCACACTACGTCTCGGCTCTAAACTTGTAATCTCCTGATGCCACCCCCCCCCCCCCTCTGAACTCACAAACACTGAACTATATAGCACGCAAACTGTCCCAAGCACCCCCCAAAAAGCCAAGGCCAAAGCACCCCTGGCCCCTCTCCAAGCGTCAAAGAGTATTTCCAAGAATAAAACACTGAAAACCCATCTTATCACATCTAAAAATAGTACCACTCAATCTCACCCAAAAATAGCCTCACCCATAAACCTGTCTCTTCACTCTCGCTGGGGGTAACTTGATCCTTGATGATGCCCAGGAATCATACCCTCTCAGATCTCTCCAAGTCCGAAGTCTGAATTCTCTTCGTCCGAAGTTCTTTGAGCCGAAGTTATTTGAGCCGAATTTCTTTGAGCCAAAGAACTTTTGCCTATTCGTACCAGCTATTTCCGATACTCATAACTCAATGAATTCTCAACTGTTTCAAAAGTTTTTGGGCTCCTTAGAACAAGCATGCCAAGATTTATCTATAGAATTTCTCTTTAAGTCAATTAATTACGAATTGAGAAAGTTATGAGGTATTTAATATATCAGATCAAAACTATCTTTATGAAAAAAACTTAAAAAATACTACTTTATTTCCTATCTAAAAAATAGCCACCTCACAGTCATTGATGTCCTGATGCAAGGATACAAGGTGAAAGTTTTCATTGATACTCAAGGAACAAAAAAGTTTTGTCACAAATTGTTTTAAAAGGATTATGATTGATGTTGATGAAGAACCTGAATATATTGCCAAACGGGCAAACTATAATCATAAATAGATTATGAAATATTGTAGAATAATCTATACATAGACATATGAAGGAGATAAAAAATATAATTATTTCAATTCAATATGATGTCATCATACCATTGTGATAGATGAAACAATACAAATCATAAGTGGTCTAAAAAAAACTGATATTCCGTAGTGGTTGAATGATGCATGCACATAAATTAAGATATCCTAATAGAATTTTACTTTACTTTTGTGATGAATAAAGCATCAATTCCACATATGATGTATGTTTTTTGAAATCTATAAGAAATATGATTGGATCTAAAGAGAAACTTTTATTTTTTGATTTCTTTAACTATAAATTTTAAGGGTATAAAGATGTTCTTCAAGATTATTTACATGCAATAATACAACCACGTGTAAATCATAAGATTAGGATAATACTTGAAAGCATGCTAGATTGCAAAACTTCAAATCAGATTGCTTCAAACAAATTAAAAAAATGCAAAACTCATGTGAAGAAAGTATCGAGATAAGGTCTTATTCAACTAAGTGTTTTATGTTGCGGAATTTAAGTGCTATTTGTGAAGAAAAAAGATAAATGCATAAGGTTAAGCATTGATTATCATCAATTGAATTAACAAAGAGTAAAAAAAATTAATTCATTTCCTCGTTTAGATGATTTTTTATTCTCACTTCAAGAAATAGAGTAGTTTATGCAATTGGATGGATGACAGATGAATATTTTCACAAAATCGTTTTTTGTTCTATTTATGATCGTTTTGAGTATCTAATGATGTATTTTGATTTTACTAATGCATCTGCTCCATTCATGGCATTGAACAATAATTTTTTTTGGTACATATCTAAATTTTTCTATATTCCAAAATATATAATGATATTTTGATATATAGCAAAACTTTATATGATCATAGACATTATTTACAAAAAGTACTTCAGCTTTTTATGGAGAATGTATATGAGTCTAAACTTCAGAATATAAGCTTCTTTGGATTAACTATCTTTTTTCACTATGTCATTTAAATTTTTAGATGTTTTGGTTTTTTACTATCTTCAATAGTTTTGTGTCATAAAAAAGTCATTTATTTATAGTCTAATGTTATCAATCATAAGCATATCAATTATTAAATATGATCAACTGAAGCTCCAATTGCATAGAAACATATAACAAAAAATTAGATCAAAGATAAATTTGTGTACCTATTTTCAATTGCAAGAAAATAAAATATCATTAGCAAATTAAAATTTTGGTGTTTAGATTTTCAAAAGAAGTTCACGATTTAAATATATTCAATGTTTGCGCTAGTGCTACGCACAGGTTTTTACAATGACTTTTGAAACATCCTCTCGATTATAGAGTTGTTGTTTGGCAATTTTTAACCCGTTGATTTTTGTTCATACAATATGAAATTTTTTTTGGCTCGTCCAGTGCAATATTTGAAATGACAAGAATTTTTTTATAAAATACAAGAAAAAAAAACGTATACAATCCAAAATTTGTACGAAGTTCATCTATTAAATCATCATTATGTTAAAACAAAAAGAACAAACTTTGATCTTCTTAGGTTTTTTTATCTTAGTTCTTCTAGTGATCTTGTGTCGTCCATACTCCACATCGTAGTTGTTGTTATAACGTTCAGAATCTTCAGCTTCTTCATAACCTATATCCTGTTTTCTGCTTTTCTTTTACTGCAGTTCCTTTTTCTTTCCTCTGCACTCGCTCTTTAATAAATGCAGCCTGCCTCGATTGACACTAGTCACCTCCTCTCATACAATCATCACAATATTTTTATTGTTTAATACCCTTAAAGTTCACATGTATCCAATTTGCTACAAACTTTCTCGGGTGTGTGATGTGAAGACGATCATGAGACTGTCCACCAACCGTACGTACGTACCGAGGTATACACTTTTTTTAATATTCGACCTCCAAGTCATAATCTGGCAGTCAATCATGGTTATAGATAATGTCCACTTCTCTATCAAAGAGTTACAGTATTTTCATTGATGCAGTGTCCAGCCCTGTGAAATCATAAATTTTTACACTTAAAGCCTCGTCTTTAAGCGACAGAACTCATTGCTACTTGTGTGAACTCCATCGTGAAGTCACCTCAGAATCTGCAAAGTGGCTCTGAATAGGTCACTCGATTGTTCTTTATCGAAGTTCAGTGTGAGCTTTAATAGCATACTTCTGTCCAAACTCTGTGGCAATTCGAAAGTTGTTAATTTTACCGGCGTAAAATTTGGCTTTGTGGATGATGACGCAAGCAAAACTGATCTGCAATGCAGCAAAGGATGGTTCATCAACACCCTTCCTCTACAAAGATGACATGAGTTATCTTTGCTTATCATACTAGCCATGTCACAACAGCACATAAAGTATTTACAGAAATTAGTGTTTTGATATTTTACAACGTGAGATGTAAAGGTCATGAAGTTGTCTGCAGGTGAGTGGACATCGTCAACGAGCGGAAGATCCAGACAACATACTCGGCTTGACGCACTAGAATAATATAGAGTCAAAATATCAAGTATATCTGTAGAGACTTTATTGTGTATAATTAGTGAAAATGTGATGCTGTAACATTGCTCCTGCTTTCATTCAAATAATCTGCGTAGACAAGTTTTGAGTACCGATATCACGAGATAGTTAGATAGTAATATTGGAGTTTAAATACATATTTTATTGCCATCCAGAGTTTAGAAAGAATGACTACAATGATGACTTCACATTTATATTTTTTCTCTCATACATCATTCTGGTTTCTAAATGAGGCAGTATTCAATCCAGAATCTATATTGACAGGTAGTAGCTAGCTAGCAACTAACTAATCTAACTAGCAAGTTTAACTAATAAGTAATGCAGATGCTTGAAATTACATAGAGTATTAAATTTTGTCACCCTCGTATAATTTACGATCGGAATGCAGTTGCTTGAAAGTAGACGGAGAATAAAGTAAATAGATTCTTGTTCAAGTTAAACACTGGTCTCCCTACGTCTTTGGCTCAAGGGCACACGCAAAGGTAATGTCAATTGAGATATCTGGAAGAGAACATAGGGTACAGACGACCTAATCTAGGAACTTGAGATACGGCATGTGCTCATGTACGCACTATCGAGGCACCCTAACCGAGACTTGTGAATCGGTGGCAAATGATGACATGAAAGAAAGTTCGTCTGATTCTCCTTGAACGCCTTGGCTACCAGCATAGGTGTCCACGTAGTGTTCGTCCTCTGGTATGCTCGACGCGTATGGTGTCTGGGATTTTAGCTCGTTGACGATGTCCGCAGCTACACTTGCATTTGAGTTCTTCATGAGGACGTTCACCAGTTGAGACATCGTTGCGCGTTTCTTGGGATCTGTTTGCAGACAAGACAGAGCCATGTCCACCACGAGCAGGACTTCTTCTTCGTCGTAATCGCCCTCCAATCTTTTATCGACCAGGTTCAAAACCTTGCCTTCCGTGTACAACGTTGCAGCCTGCGCATTTCATGAGGGTGTGAGAGGCCGAAGAGGAATATAGCAGTGATCAGATCGCGCCTGTATTCTGATAAGTGAAATTGGCAGGAGTAGCAGAGAAAGGAGGCAGATGAGTATCTCCTAAAAGCCTGAAGCTTTATGAGCTGGATTTGGAATGCTCGTGCTATAATGATGCAGTGAAATTTAAGAATCACCCACCCAGGAGCGTAGGATACTTTGTTCCTGTGGCATCTTCAGATCGATGCACGGTCTTCCAGCAACGATTTCCAGCAAGACAACACCAAAGCTAAACACATCCAGTTTCTCGGAAACGACGCCTTCTAGTGCATACTCTGGTGAAAAGTAGCCCCTGTAGTTGCATGGAAAGTAATCCAAATTGTTAGTGCCTTGCTCTAAGGGCATACTACATTCAAGTCTGACCAATTGAGTGCAACTGTCGTGCATTTGATACACATGAACCAATTCGGCCTGTAGAAGTACCTAGTTCCTCCAATGTTCATGGTGAATAGAGTGTGATTTGAATCATTAGCGGGCCGGACGAGTCCAAAGTCGGCAATCTTTGCGTCGTAATTCTTGTCCAGAAGAATGTTTTCCGGCTTTATGTCTCTGAGAGTTCAGAGACAGGTTCAGGGTTTAGGGTTTAAAGCGGAGAAATCAAACACCTCAAAATAAGCACTAAACGAAGCACAAGCATACAGAAAACTCCATGATTTGTGCCTTCGCATGTCTTCACGGTGTAATGCACAAGTACAAGGTGCACTAGATGTCGTAAATCATTGGCTTTCGGTGTTAAAACACATGCCCTTCCCATTTCTTTAGATGTGTTCTACACAGAACAGAATCAAAACGTTGATGGTTTGCAGATTAGAGTCTAAGCATTCTCACCTGTGAATCATACCCGGCTGCAATTCTTCATGTAAGTACGCAAGTCCACGGGCTATGCCCAAGCATATGTTGTAACGTTGTTTCCAGTTCAAGACGGTCGCACATTGAGGATCTGAACCTGTTGGTCAACGGCATCATAAAACTCTGAGATTATCAGCATATTCTTCGTAGTATTTAACCGCATGCTCTCTATTCTATTATACAAGTGAGTCCGAAGACAAAAACTCTCCCCTTCTTAGTCCCACATACGCGTAGGTTACTTAATATCCGATACATCCTCTTGAACCCTTTGCAATAAAAGCTCAGAATCCTCAAAACAGACAGTGGAGCCCATTATTCTTGCTCACTAGCTTAATATACATGATAAAACTTCTATCTATTGTGATTCTAGGACATACATGAACATTGAAGGACTCAATATTTTCTCACCAAACAGTGCTTCTGCGAGGCTCTTGTTCTCCGCGTATTCGTAAATCAGCATTCGTTGCTGATTCTCTCTTACACAACATCCCTTCAGTTGAATCAGATGTCTATGTTTGATACCCGAGATGTTTACCATTTCTTTCAAGAAGTCCGATGTACTCTGCTTAGTCGGAGTAAGTCTCTTCACAGCAACAACACTCCCATCTCCTAGTTCAGCCTGTCAAAGAGAGTTACTTGTCACACTTCGATGGGCTCCCTCCACTTTCTACACTTTCCTAGTGAAACAGATGACTACAAATCCAGGATACTAGACTTACTCTGACAGAAAAAATGAATGGAATTTCATTCCCATTGTTTATAGAGGCTATAGAGATGTGCATATGACAATGTCCGGAGTATATTACCTTGTAAACAGTGCCAAATCCACCTTTTCCTAACTCGTTGGAACTTGAGAAACTGTGTGTAGCCGTTTTGAGTTCAACGTAGCTGAAAAACGGTGGCTTCACGTGCTCTTTTGCTAAAGCTGAGAAAAGTCAAGGGTACTAGCGTTAATACGAATAAGAAGGAGCAGCTTTTTCCACTCACAAAGTGGAAAGCAAGAAATCATTCTGAAGACGATGAGCCAAGTGACTCCTCAAAATCGTGTCATGACAACTGACCTTCTTGTATCTGTTGAATTTCACGACTGCGTCTTCGCATTTTCCACGTGAAGAATATGATTAAACAACTCAGAAGTAACACGAAAATTCCAGATACCACGCCCACGGGAATTAGTACTCCTGTTTGGACACCATCGTGTGCTGCGTACGTTCACATACAACACCAGATATATGATGAGAATTGATGTTTGTGAAGCTAGACTTTCACATAACCATATGAATGCAGCCGGCATTCTTGCATGACAGAAGGCTTTGAAAATGTGCCTATTCAATATCTGAAGATAGTCCATAAGATGTTCCAACGAATTTTGATATTGGTTACAGTAACGAAATAGTGCTTAAATTCGGAACTCACATGGGGAAGGCCAGAAGTTCTCATGCTCGTCAGATCGGCACATGTATTTTTTGATGAACGCTAAATTCACTCCGTCATTATCATTGAGGCACCACGGATTATCTCCAAGCCTTTGAAATTACAACGAGTGCGTTTCAAAGCAGTTTTCTCTAAACAGAAAATCCATCTAAGCAGCAATGTAATAATCATTAAATGAACAGACTTTGACATACGGTACATAAATCAGTTGGAACAGGAAAATATTTTTAAAAAATCCACATTATTTGCGTTTGGTCTAGACAAGATCTGGACATCTGAACCAGGTCAGAGAGTAAGAAGGCTTATTACTTACAAGATAAAAGTTTGTGGAGACTGTATCGAGAGCAGCTGCTCAGATAGTGAAGGTGGCGCTACTATTATACTCTCTAAAGTTTGAAGGCTCGGTGAAATAATGCGGTGTATTTGATTTCCAGCCAAACGCAGCTGAATTCGAGGAGCATCGAGACTTTTGCCTTCGGCAACCCTCTTATACCATGTTGTAAGATTCAATTCCACAAAGCTGTTGTTTCTCAAATTCCTGAGTGAACAAACTAGAAATATTTCATTAAAGTCTCGAGGAACGACACTTATATACAGAAGTTGGATTAAAAGGTTTTGAAATGTTTATAGATACTACATCGAACACGAAATTTATTCAGGAGTAATTTTAGTACTCAAAATCAACATCCCGTTCTCAGTCATAAGGAAAGGACTATAATATCAAATATTGTCTCTACAAATATGGAATCATTCAGCCACATGCATCGTCGCTGTCTGTAGAATAGCAGTAATGAAATTCAAATCATACAGAAATGACCAGTTATCTTGCTTGTTCCAACATACTTGAGCAGTTTTCTCTTGATATATTGAATCAACATCTAGTGACTTCGCTACATTACCTACTGATATGATACGACGACTGAGAACTGCGTACTCACACAAATTGAAGATTGCGATTGTTATATATGCTGTCAGGCCAGATGCTGTCAGGCACTGTACCTTTCAGTTTATTCAGGCTCAAGTTCCTGAAATCACGATTCTGTTCCTCAGTCTCATTTAGAATCGATATACTTTTAAACAATGAAAAGAACAATATTTCTCGACTGCAAGGAATCCTCACGTCGAATTCTACTTTGTTCAATCAGAAGGTCCAAGTCTAGTTTAACTCTGATTGAAACGTGTACTTACAGAGTTTTCAAATTCCTGAGCTTACTGAAGTTGACTTCTAACTCGCTCGACAATTGATTGTTGGACATATCCAAATTCTCCAAGTTTTCTAGCAGTTCTATATTCCCAGGTACGGGTCCGACGAATTTGTTATTGCTGAGGTCTCTGCAAGCAACACAAGTTTTACATTGTCTCCTATATTCGATTATAAAACTTTGGAAAAATTCTAATGGAGATGTTTAAATACAATATCTTCGAACAGTACAGGATAAAAATCCTAATTGAGTGACAATTCTGACGGAATGTCACTGGATATGGGACCAACAATTATGAGAAGCGTTCTAAAAATGTTACAAAACTCGAAACAGAAACTGATCGTTGAACTCACAAGTTCTGAATCGATTCGTCTAATGCTTACCCAACATCCAGTGACCTCGCTACATTAACTACTGATATGATACGAAGACTGAGATCTGCGTACTTACACAAATTGAAGATTGCGACTGTTCCAAATGCTGTCAGGCAATGTACCGTTCAGATTATTAAGGCTCAAGTTCCTGAAATCACGATTCTTTTCCTTAGTCTCATTTAGAATCGATATACTTTTAATACATAAAAAGAACAATATTTCTCGACTGCAAGGAATCCTCACGTTAAATTTTACTTTGTTCAATCAGAAGGTCCAAGTCTAATTCAACTCTGACTGAATCGTGTACTTACAGATTTTTCAAATTCCTGAGCTTACTGAAGTTGACTGCTAACTCGCTCGACAATTGGTTGTTGGACATATCCAAAGTCTCCAAGTTTTCTAGCACTTCTATATTCCAAGGTACAGCTCCGACGAATTTGTTATTGCTGAGGTCTCTGCAGGCAACATAAGTTTTATATTTGTCTCCTATATTCGGTTATAAAACTTTGGAAAAATTCTCTTGGAGATGTTTAAATACAATATCTTCGAACAGTCCAGGATGTTAATCCTAATTAAGTGACAATTCTGACGGATTGTCACTGGATATGGGACCAACAATTCGAGAAGCGTTTTGAAAATGGTATAAAACTCGAAACAGAAACTGATTGTTGCACTCACAAGTTTTGAATCGATTCGTCTAATGCTTCCATTAATGAATCCAGTGTCCCCCTGAACATATTGCTGGACAGTGATCTGCAGTAGTATTAATGGCAAGGTCATTACAATGAACCTTCCCTCTATGAAGAATAACGACTCAAACAGTTTACCTCATTCCAAGTTGTCTTCCAACTCTAGCTAGCTACTCCATCTAACTGAATAACAACATTTGACATTAAGTTGACAAAATTGATGCCAACGATGCTGACGAGTTCATTAGTCTCGTAATTTGAATTCACCTAGAAAATATGTATAAGTCAAACGATTTCAACCGATAGTTATCTACGAACTTTGTCAATATTACTGAAATTACGATAAATCTTACTTGCGTTGTGAGATGTTGAACAACTTACAGCATTACCAGATTGTCAAGTGATTTTGCGCTGAATAATGGTAACTCTCCATGCAGCTTGTTGTGTCCCAAGTTCCTAAAGTTGGCAAATTGGAAACTTTAGATCATGCAGATGATGATCGACGTTGTCCTCACCTTCAATCAAAGATTGATATGAAATTGCTACAATTATTGCAATGACCACACCCAATATGGCACAACGGATGGAACCATTGTCATCATAGAGACACCTGCTTTCATCTATGTCATCCGAAGAGCGAGTGTGATAGGTTCTTACAGTTCTCTGAGTGTGCGGATTCCTCCAAGAGAATCAGGGAAATACCCGTCGAAATTGTTTTCAGACAGATCTAAAATCGTCAATTGACTCAGTGCTCCAAATACACTAGGTAATACACCGGCCACACCTTCGCCAGTAAGATTTCTGTCACAGAAACAGACCCGTCAGAGGAAGCTATATAATAATAAACAAGAAGACAAAAACTGTAGGGATCTGATGTGACACATCCTTGGGCATCTCATCTTAGAAACAGTCACTAGGGATATTGGCTTGCGTCCATTGAATTTCTAATTTGACAAGTCCAAGACGGTCAGAGGACTTCACAAATCAAGGTCCAACTCTTCTCACACGGCTTCGAAGTGAGGTTTCTGCAACGTCAAGAAATTCTTATTCATGTCGTCGGTGCGTGGCAAGGTTTAATCTCAATATACGCACCTTGCAAGATTTGAGCTGTATATGGTCATCGTCAGAGGGAGATCAATTCTTGTGTTTCTATATATGTAGATTCTGTCAATTCTTGTGTGCTACAGATGTAGATTCTGATTGTGTGATCAGTACCATTTCAAGGAATTCGTGGACTACAAACTTACATTTGGGTTATTGTAGGGGGCAACTCGATACTACAAACTAGCCAGCCCCAAGGAACTGGCAAGCACGGATCGCCAGCTGTGTCTACAGAACTTGATGCGAAATTGGGATAAAGCTTCCTGACTGCATCCACTGAGAAAGTTTGAAGAAATAAAACCGTATTAATTTCTCAATCATTCAATGACTATATATCGCAAGAATAGCTGTTCTTGTAAACAATCGACATGAAATGCTAACTGTAGCCTTCACTTACCATCAACTTTTGAAGTTCTCACTGCCACTGCTGCAAACTCACCATGAATCTCGGCTGCATTTATCAGAACAGGTGCTTCTGTGGTTCCATTTGGTTCAATTGTGATTGTAAGCGAATCGCTACCGATGACCTGGTCGAGGCTCATTATCTGAACAAAACCGGGAGTAATGGGTACCTCAAACGGCGACCAGACCGAAGCTAGATCACCGTCGATTTGTCTGACGGATTGATGAGGATTCACAGCTCCAGAAACTACGTTTGAATATAACATCTGGAACCAGAATGTTGGTAGTGGACGGCGGGCTTTAGCCCTCTTCACATAAACGTCAAAGTTAATGGTGGACGACAAATTTCTTCCCCTCCATATCGATCTCATCACTGCACTAGGGAAGTAAACACTGTCCCCGCCATACCCAAGGTTTGCATCTTCGGTCCTGTTGTAAGCCTCAAACTGCGCTCCTTCGGGAATTCGTGGGGATAACCATATACGATCGAAAGGGTCTGCGGGATACCTGCGTGCAGAACGAAGCAAAACGTCAATGGTCACCATGCACTTCACATGCTGAACAGCATGATGAGGTAAAGCTAGTATCGCTCCACTGTTCTTCAATTCTCATTCGCATGTGCACCTGAGAGGAGCCGACTCAGTGTCAAGTATTCCTCCGAAGTCCAAACGATCAACGAGCATGAGATAGCTCGACTGCTGCTTTTCTTTCGACTGACCAGTTCTGCCATAGGAATCTGGATTGAACGGACGCAACTCCAGAGTTGAGATAGCTGGCATTGAGGACTTGTCTTCCAAGGGCACGAGACAAACGTAAAATCTGTTATCCATTGAAGAGACGACCAGCTCGATTGTTTGCGGCATAGATGGCAGTAGCTCGATTGTGGTGATGTAGGTGGAGTCGACAGTAAGGTAGAACCGAGTGGCATATCCCGATAATGCAGTTCCATTCACAGTCAAATTTTGACTGGGAAACATAACTCGAAGAAGATAATTTCGTGATCCTTCAGTTGCGTTAAATGCAATTGGCAAGTTGTAGCAAAACTTCGAGCGTGTCATTTGGATAGGAAGAAACACCAGAGCAGTTTTCAACTGTTCGCCATTCGGCAAGCTAGGTGAGCTCTCGTTGTAATTAACGTCGGCGGTGATGATCACCTTCTCTTGAGAAAGACTTTGGAATGACTGCAGATGAGATTCATCAGTGATCCACTGGAGTGAGGTGATAGGGTCTACTCCACTCAAGCCGCCACAGCTGATGCTTATGAATCCTAAGGCGCAAGAAGTTCATCAGCATTTCCGGACTGGCCGGAATTTTTGTTTTCACAGCTTCACACAATTCCCAGTTAATCGCATCTGGAATCTCGTTGGCAATTCTCATGCAGAAGATAGAATATATAATGGAACGAGCAAAAGAATCTATGCCTATACATGCTTCCAATGGAACTGCAAGGTATAATTCAAATAACTTATCCGATAAATGGGAAGCCACTTTACAGACTCACCTTCTGGAAAGCCACTTTACAGACTCACCTTCTGGAGAAGCCACAGTAGACTGCGAGAGGACTGGGGAGAGAATAAGGTTCGAGAGTAAGACACCAGAAAAAATTACAGCCCAATACATTGTGCTTCTGCTCCCCAATTTCAGTCGCAAAGATAATCGACACAAGGCACTACCCGCCATGAGTCGCAAGATATCACGGCTCTAGCCTGGGCAGAAATTTGCAGCGTTATTACACAGTTCAGTCATATGCTATGCTCCGCATACTACGCCCACGGTAATGGAAGTACTCTATTTTGACACCGTCATTCGCTTACTAGGTCGACACGTACAACATATCTCTTTTGATGAGAGTTAATGTTCGCAACGCTAGAATGGAGTTAAGCAGATGTCTAAGCCGGATGTTCATGCATGAAACAAAATTCGAAATTGGTCATATTGTGATCACCTGCAGATTCTGTCTAAGACAACCCAACAAATGGTTAACGTGGTTAGAGCATGAAAAGAGCGTTCAGCTTCGGACACCACGTGGTGACGACCATGGCGAATACACGCCTGTCAAAACGGGGTATATATCTTTTGATGAAGACTAGAATCATTCCCTTAATATCATTGTGGCACCAATGAACATCTCCAATCCTTTGAGATCACAACCATTGATGTTTAGAGCACTTTTCTCCAGCTCCATGAGTCCAACGTACTTCATGTTGATCTTTGGGATGCGGGTATCGACGGAAACAGTTCGGAAGTGATCATCTGAGCTAGCAATCCAAGCTACTTGAGTTTGGAGCAGGCAAGATCTGAGCCAGGTCAGATTGTACGAAAGGATTTTCGCTTACAAGATGATTGCCGTCGGAGACTGCACCGAGCGAAGATGATGAGTTTGTGGAGGTGTTGCTCCCAATCTAGTCTCTTCAGTTTCTACGCTCGTCGAGAAGATGTTGTGCATTTTAAAGCCCGCCAACAGGAGCTGAACTCCAGGAGCATCGAAATGTTAGCCTTCGGCCATAGTCTTGTTTCACGTGTTTCATTGAAACCCACGGGCAATTTGTAATAGAATTTCGATCGAGCCTTGCCGTCAGGATTAACCAGGTTGAAAGCAAGAGCAGTATTCAGCCCTTCCGTATTGTTTCCAGGAACAACGGTTGGATTGAGGTTTAAAGTAGCGCTGATCGTGACACCTTCTTCAGCCAGTTGCACCACTTCAACTCCAGGGTGGTGTCTGGGTCCCTGTCAACCTCACCACCACAGTTCATGCTGATGAAGACTGAAACCAATCATCTCTTAGACAGCAGTGGATGCAGAAATCAGAACCTCACAGGCAGATTACAAAATGTGCTAAGACTATCCAAATACTTCCAGAAAATTCTAATTCCTAAACCTGACCTTGAATGCATTGCAGTATGATCAGGGGAATCTCCATAGGAAGCTACGAAAGTGATTTATTTGCTCACAAACAAAAGCTTCCTATACACCCTTCGTGCACCCCAAAATATTAGGACTAACAGCTGCCTTCAAAAGCCCATCTTTCTAACAATATTTGTTATTATTTATATATTTTTTAGGAGCAACGAGAGATAATAGTACATGAAATTTGAAGTTTCAACTTTTGAGAGTGAGACGAAACTCGTAGAAATGCGAGGTGAAGCTGAGAGGCGCAGAAACAATCAGTGACGTGAAACTTGCTATCCCGCCTTCCAGTTTCATTGTTCTTCTTCGGGTGACGAGATGTCTATGCGCTACGAGCACCAAGATTTTACAGCCTTGACGAAAATAAACACTTGCTAATTTACTCGTCTTGGACAGTGGAGTATCCGCTAGAATGAGAAGGATTTCCAACACATTTTCTCAACTTCGACTAATATTATGAAATAAGCGCAACTTTGATGATGTGAAGTACTTTGACTCTCCAATGTTCTCGGCCACAATTCCATATCACATATGTGAGGAACTTGTGAAAACCATTTTGGGTAAGTGATCAGGGGTGAAGTTACTGTCTGAGCCATTTTTTGCAGCAAAATGGCCATGATAATCGTGAAAGTTGCTTTGTTGACGTGGTCGGTAGTTGGTGTTGAAAAGGCACCTTGGAGACTTTGCAGATATGCAGACTTCTGTCAGCGGCACCTTCTGCGACTACTGCATGCGAAGGAATTTCGACACAGCGTAGGCATACGTATGGCCTGGGTTTTCGACAAAGCTCGTTCTTATGTTGCCTTCTGACGTGTCACTAGTTGCAGTTGAGAGGGCACCATGGAGCTTTTGCAGCTCGGCACAAGTATGTCAGCAGTACCTTCTGAGAGTACTAGTGTACGTGGAAAAATTGACCCAGCATTGACCCAGCGTTGACCTGGGGTCTATGGCGTAAAAGTCGTTCTTGTGGGGGCTCCATCTCGGCCACGCACATATTGACCCCACACTTGCTTTATGCTGTCTATCGGAACGTAGCCATTAGGATTTGTTCTTTCAGACCAGTCGGCATGTAGCCACTAGGATTTTTCCTTTCAGACCAGAACGCCGAGAAGGATAAGGAGGACCAAGCAATATTGCTTTCGGGATGGAACCCCATCAAGTCGTACACGCAGGACGCCATAGAAACGCGTTTTCCTGGCGTGATGATTCTTCAAGCTTTGTGGACTGTCCCTCTTATTGGGTGTTAGAAGCTGGCCCGTCCTTTCTGAATTTCTTAAAGTTTCTTGACGTTAGAAATCCAACTTTTACGACCACTCTAGAGAGCGCCTCTATGAACTTTATAACTATATAAAACTTCACTCACTAAATTTTAGGAGGCAAGTTGCGGGTTGCACTGTCGAGCATCCTCAGCGAAGATCAGCTGCACGTAACTATGGAATCTTCTAGTTCGGTGCTCGTGCTGCTGGACTAACTTTGGGTTTGAGCACAACGCTAAAATTGGAGTAGAGGTAAAATATCGGGTCGGAGGGGCTGACAGTGACAGGCTGATCTCAATAACACATAAAACATCGGTATAATTTTGCTTTTATGGTATTTTCGGCATCGGTATGGTGTATTCAGACCCTTCGTGGAGGAACAACCAATCACCGGTGGCATGGGAGCTTTTCGACTGGCCACATGTTGCATTCTCGCTTAGACCGTCTTTGCTACCTTTCAAGTAGAAACCATTCAAATAATTAGGTCGGTCAAGAAGCTCTAGGAATCGGCGAAACCGATTGCCAGTGACGTCTGTAGTTAGAGATATTGCGGTCGTGAGAATAGAGGTGAAGAGATCTCTTTCTCACCAAACAGCAATCACGATGCGATCGAGAAAATATACAGCTCTACTTCGTTTTCATCATCGGTAGAAGGTGAAACTGGTTGATTCGTATCAAGATTGCTGTCTGAAGCTTCTAAAGTAAGTCCGGTTGGCCTAGAGAGTGGCGTCTACAAGATTCCATACACAGTGGGGTGATGGGAACTTAATTACGTGCAAAACATATGCCGAAGAAAAATGGGGAAATTTCGGGCTATTGTGTTTCATGTAGAGAAAATAGTCAGAAGAGCAGAATCGCCAAGTAATTATAGTAATGATAAGGTAAGTTGTTGATTCTATTCAAACAACCAAAATAAAATTATTAAAATTGAATCCAAAATCATTTATCCACGAAGTGGGTAAAGCAGAAAATTTGAATATTAGAAAAGAGGTTTGAAAGATAATTTTCGGAATTAGCAAGTGGGCCAATGAACCTGATGAAACGTCTAGAAATTGCCTTAGCGTCATTACCCACAGTCCTGAAAGAACTCCAGGATTGCACACGACGATTGGACGACTTGATCGAGATTACAAATCACTAAATAAATCAACGGGAGATTTTGCAATCTGCTCAGAGTAGTGGGAGAGAGCTGTTACTGTGCTTCAGTTTCGACTGACATTTTGAGTGTCATCGGAGTGGTGGAATGTTGGGCAAGCTCAGCTAGTCTTAGGTGCTGATTTCTTGTGATTTTCTTGGATACTGGGCACAACGCAATCGGCACTCGTTACATCCATCCTTCAAACAGAGCAGGAATTATGAATAGAATTGTGAAGCCTGCCGGCTGTTAGAAGACAAATCAATAGGCAAAAAACGACTCTCATTTCGGGCATCTCTACGCTTCCTCTTCTATCCTGCGGAAGCTGTTGCGTGACTCGTCCATTCTCCTGTTACCTGGCCTCTTCCTCGAGCTTCCAAACTTGTATGCACGCATTCACTGTCGTTTGTGCTAGTCATGAAAAGAGTTTCTCACTGGAATGTCCGCAACTTGTGTCGCAAGGACTCTGTCGTATCCCAGGTAAGATCTTATTGACTTGACTACAGCGAAGACACGCAGCTCCTCAGCTCTTGAAGTAGACAACACCTGGCCTTTTCGTTTCGAGCTTAATTTTCGCTGACGTCTTTTAACACAGAAGCTTACACGCATGTTCAAGCTAAAGAGTACCAAAACTGAGATACTGATCGCACAAGATGAACTATCATATCGTGAGATTCAAACAAACAGCGTCGATGCCATTTCATAGAGTGGAAAGAGCAGAAAGCGTATGCTTTCAGAGGAATGCAAACCCTTCAAATTCTGGATTAATAGATGTAAATCAACAAAGATGGAGAGGTTTTTACGCAGGGTGTTCTATGGGCTAGAATTGCAAACATATCAGACATAAGGGGAGCTAATTTGAATCTGATTTGTTAGGTGAACAACATGGAAGTTATCTCATAGCTAACATCATTAATATTCACAATTGTTTCCATGTGCTATATATTTGAAAGATGACATACAATATTGGGACTTTCAAATTGTGCTTAAACGTGAGCAAAGATGATCATGAACCATTCTTTTTAATTATCTTTGTTGGATGTTATGTTTGTGATGTGTGCATCAAATAATTGAAAAAATACATCAAATTTTATCTAACATAAAATATTTGAATCTATAAATTTTCAGTATGGAATACAACATGATCATTATGTGTTTCCGTATATGAGAAGTAATTATAATATTTTAAATAGAATAAAATTTTTAAGATGAAAAAAAAATTTGTTGATTTTTACATATACTAGTATTAATCATAGTGAGAGTTGGATATAAGGTTCTGTTAAACTATATATATGAGCGCGAGACATAATGCGTATTGAAAATTTTGCAAATTTTTTCAATGAAGACCTGGTTTTTCTTGTGGACACAACTCATGAGAGTCGAACTAAAAGTTTTCTTGTCCTCGTCGTTTTCTGCTTGTGATTTTTGGATTCTCATGTATAGATTATAACAAATGGTTTTAGAGCTGAGATTTGTGAAAAGGATCGAAAGCATGTTTCGATGCACATGCAAGTGGCAGCAAACTTTTATGAGATGACTTTGAACGAATCACTTTGGACAAACCAAGTGAAATAGTAAGCTTGAAGACCAAAGTAAAACGTTGAGAGATCGGAGTGGATCAGAGCTTAGAGTGGATTAGAGCTTTTAGACATTCTGCATGGAGTTTGTCGGAATGTTGTGTACATGAATGTAAACCCGGATATGATATTGGATGATCGTGTAGCTAAAATTGTTTTGTCAGACTTCAATTTCGCTTTGACAAGTGTGACCAAACTGTGGGAATCTCGTCTGTAGGTCTGCATATGTTCAAACTCGTAATGGATCTCGTCTCAACTTCACTGCATAATCGAGAGGGAAGTTGATCGCTTACATATCCAGTTTCCTCTATACACCCGTCGCTCGTACATCAAATCTCTACTTGATTTCAATCAGGTGGATGTGGTTTAATAAGAAGAAAAAAAAACTTTTGACTCATAGACCTGGCTTGAAACGACATTGCAAGTGAGTGTTGCTCTTATATTATAAGAGTCTTCTACTGGAGTGTAGCATGTGATCGATTTAACGATTATGTCTAGATTGGAGAAGAGATTTGGAGAATCAAGTCTGAGCCACTTTGACATCTGTAATCAAATGTAATCTTTGCTTCGCTATAAGCTGGTGAAACAGGTCTTGGTGAATAGTCAACTAGTATGTAAGCAGATGGCAGCTAGGTTGAATGTAGCGTGAATTGACCGTGTAATGTATAATGCAAGCCCATCACTTTTAGAAAACAGTTGCGTTGCATACATATCTTGCGTGATGGTAGATGTGCATCGGATAAACATATACAAGATTTTCTTTGTGCATTGTGTTTTGTGAAATGAATTTTAATGGATGCGACTCAGGTACTCTAAGAGTATTGTACTTTGTTTTTTGGGGTTCACAAAGAGTTGTCAAGCAGGTCGTAAGGTTTCCTTGAGGTTGATGTGCCTCAAAATGAAAGGTTATGGTATGAAAAATCAAGATCACAGTGGTGCGCTTGATGATATAATGATTGATCTTCAGACTTTTGAAGAGGAGATTAGTGATGAGAGAAAAACACATCTTTTGAGTTCAATACATGTTTCATATCACTTTTTGTCACATGTGTTGTTTCATTATGATCGTCTTAAAATCAATTACAATGAAATAGTAAGTGCTTTGTTGACTAATGTTTTTAAAGTAAAAATGATATTGTAATTTTCTTCATACTTTTTTTCCGGTTTGAAAATAGATGTGGAAAAAAACCGTCATATTTAAAGATCAACAAGAATGACAAATTCATTGAATCTAAGAGGAGATTAATGCCTAGAGAAAAAAATGATAGTATGAAATGTTGCATTAGTAAGATCAAAGATGCTGATACTCCTTTAGCTAATGTGTATTATGACTTTGATGTCAACGAGAATGACTTACTCAAAGATAGTATATGATATTAGAAATATATTCTATGCAATTCATTAAGAAAAGTTGGTGATGTATGTATTTTAGAGAGTGCTTATTTTTATCATATTTGTTACATTAGATGACATTTTAATATCTTTTTATTACAAACAAGTCAATTTTTATCAGAACTGATCAATCTTGTAACATTGAATTTATTGCATATGTTAATATTTTAATGTTAGATGAAATCAAACATACATTGTTTCAAGTTAAATTTTTACCTAATATTAGAAAAACTTTGATCTAACTTGGAATATTAGATTGAAAAAATTTTGAGTAAAGTTCTTAGAATAAAGTGCTTGAGGTGAAATACGTGACAAAAATATGTTGATGCAAGTTAAGTTATACAAGCACAAAGCTCTATACTTGCTAGAGTTCATCATGAGTCGTGGTGAAATCAAATTTACTAAATCTAGAATTGAATTGTCTCATGTATGACGCTTTAGAGTTTGACAAGTGAGTAATAGGAACATTACATTCCTTGATGATAGGAGCTTGTTACTTGACATAGGTAAAGTAAACTTAGAATATTGTGAAGCTTGTGTTTGAGTAAGCATCATAGGGGAGATGTTCGAACTCACAATTCGGAAAAGTTCTTTGAGTATAAATCTAATGATTATAGTCCAGATTACTGCAAACTGCTAATAATCTTGCTAGTAATTCTACTAGTTTAGATCACAAGTATAGTTTATTAGGAATATTTGCTACCTTTATATATTTTTTACTGTATTTTGTTTTGGCTATGGTTTTAGTTAGCTTCAGTGTAAAGAGTAATTTAAGTTCAAGTTAGATTTACTTCTACAACTTCTCGCATAATAATTAATCAAGCTATACAGAAAATCGTACCCAATACATGTATATAGTGAAAATTGTTAATATTAAATCAAATGTTTATAAAAAATTTGTTAATCTAATCCAAGTTAGAACTAGATTTAGGGTTCACCTAATTAAAACTAAACCTAGATTATTTGCTTTTATGTGTATAGAAATAGCACTCACAGCTTGAATTGAACACAAATCTGAGAGTGAAGATCCATGTATTTTTTTGTCTGCATGATATTTAGAGGCATGCATTAGATTTGACAATTGTATTCGCACCTCACCCACAGCTGCGAGTGGGTAAGGTGCGTGGGTCAACTGTACCTATCCAACTCACACCCATTAGTCCATCTCCTACTTAAAAGTACTTTGAAGTGTTTTTAAAAAGAGGGACATGCTAATGATTTATTGTAAACCATTATATACTGATTCATAATGTGATAATCGTGATTCATATAAATGCTTCAGAAGTTCACTTTAATCAACTTCTACCAAATAAGTAAGATATAGTAGAGTATTGCAGTCCTAAGCAGAATGAGAACGCATTTATCTTCAGTTTTATGTCATTTGCTCTTCACCTTTTAACCTTCGGATCCAAGATCACTTAACATTCTATGAAGTTGATGGAGAAAACTTTTAACTATATAGAGCAAAGAATATGAGACAAGATTTCATATCACATTATTCATGAGGTCACATATCAATGCGTAATCTTGATGTCAAATGTATCCCATAATTAATCAGTTTTACTCCGAGTATCCGAAAGGACGATGCACAATTAATCACTATAAAGCTATGTGGGCAAAAATAAAGGGATATTTATCGGTGTCTACTTCATCTTTGCTCTCACACTCTCTTCCTGTAGATGATAATAATGAACAATGGAAAAAAAAGCTTGAGCAATCTGGGTGGAGGTACAATAATGATGGAGTGTCTTTGAGAAGGTGAGAACAGCAATAATTTTGGGATTTATTCAACACATTGAGTGTCATAGGAACAATCAGTTGAAAAATCCTCAGCTGAATGGATGAGTAGTATCCATCCGTTATCCACCCATGAGTCCAAGCCCATTACCCATCCATTGTACCATGGGTATGGATTGGTATTGGGTAACCATTGTATGACTCTAATCGTATCTGTTTTTGTGGTTTATGGATTCTTTTGTATTTTTTGTGACAATCTAATTCCAAAATTTTTTACAACTATAGTGGATTGAATTAATTACTTGGAGTTAAGATTATTATAACTTTGCCATAGTTGTAATAAAATCATATCCTTCCATATTACAATAATGTTCAACAAATCTTATCCTAAAATTGTAAAGAATTATTCTAATCTAATTTCAGTAACATTCAAAATATTTAAAATTTTACATCTAAGTTCATGCTCATCATGTAATAAGTAGGTTAAATATTTGACCACAAAGTTTTGTTTTTCTATGTAATCTTTTTTTAAAAATTTATGTTAAATAATTATTTAAATGTTTATTAATTTTATTTAAAAAATAAAGCTTTATATTTTAAACCTAAATTTTTAATAAGTCAAAATCAGGATACAAGATTAACATATTTTTTTCTAATATCAAGAAATGTAAAAAATGAAGAATATATAATTTGTGAGGAATAAAATTTTAATATAGGAACTTTTTAAGTATGTAATCTTAGGATTTTATCACTTATCTAATCGTTATTTGGATATTTGAACTCATTTAAATAATATAACATGTAGGACGTGATGAACTAATGTTCTCAAATAAATGCTTTTATGCCTAACACACTCAGATTTTCACATGACTTATGTTTCTTCACATTTTTTATTTTGACAGAAAAAAAAATTCAATTTGATTTGTTTCAAAATTTATGTATATATATGATATAATATTATTTTAAAATTTTATCAATCTTTATTAGGTTCCATCATAGGTGAGTAATTTGCATAAAAAAGAAGAAAAGATTTTAAGATCAATTTTCTTGAATGGAAAGAATATATAAAATATATGTAAAAATATATAAATATAAAAAAAACCAAAACTTTTTAATAAATATGACTTATGATGATTGTAAATTGGAAGAAAGATTTCGAAATATTGGAGTTTAGTGATATCAGAAATGAAACATAACAGAAATGATCATGTGAAAAGGAATTCCATACAACTATATTGTTAAGCATATTGTTTATACTATACAATCATATTATTGTATAGTATAAACAGGGGGCGGCTAGTTATCTCTCATCTAGGGCTAATTAGCCCTTACTCTACTATCCGGACGTCACTCATTGCTTCACTCATGTTATAGAGTCCATGCGGTAAAAGAAACCTGATCTACCGTTTATTTTCCTTAAATCTAGAGCATATTTGTGCCTAGCATTTTATAGTTTTGTAGGCTCTACATTGCCATGGTTCACTAAACCGGGTCGACTAGCGAGTTCACAAGACACCAAGAGCATCTCCAAAGTGGGCCCGGCCTTAGACTCGAACAATAGGTGATCCTCGAATATAAGCCAGAAATCTTTATTAAACCAGCATCTTGGTCGACTGAACCAGTAGCTGGATTGAAAGTAGCACGAAGTTATCACCCGCAAGAAGGCGCTACATGGGGTAATTTTCCAAGCTCGGATGACATAACTCACCGGTTTGAATTCTGTTGAGTGAACGGTTAGCTGTTAAGTGCCGCTGCGATTTTGATCTGGCCATAAACATATGATCTCCGAAGGTCCGTTACCCACCTCACTTATGACCTCTAAAGGTCCCTTAGCCTTCTCACTTACCTTAACTGATACTGCGGCATGTCTGATGGCAGTTTGGAACCGACCAACAGGTTTTTTTTTCATCACACGGAGCCTAAAACTCGAGTGAATCAATGAGTGATGTCCGTATAGTAGTGTGGTAACACACTTTTTGTTTTTTTTGCAGAATTTAAACAATTTTAGAAAACTAGTACCGAAGCAGTGTTTGTAGTTAGAAAAGGGTACGTTAAATAGAGTGGATTGATGAGATCGTCACGAGGTCACGAAGAATCGCGTAGTCGGATGTACCAACGCCAATGTCTTCGGCGCCTTCGGCAAAAGCTCCTTTTCTGAGGTGTCTCTACTCACGCGCTTCCAGCGTATAAGGAAGCTACGCTTCCGGCGCAGACACCCCAGGAGGAGGTTTTGCTAAAGACGTCAGAAGAAGGGCCCGGATCTCTGAAGGCGTCCGACCATGAGTGCGCCTTCGGCGATGCGCTGCTAGCGCGGAAAGGGAAAACCTTCATAACGATCGCAATACACGGTAGATCCAGTTGATTGAAATTGCATTAGAAAGAGCTCGGGACGCTTGTTCTAACGAGCCCAAGAGCGTCGGAGATGGATCAGGGACGGAGAAGTTATGAGCGTCGGAAAACTCGTAGCCGGACATGCGCCGTTCGCGCTAGGGTTCACAGCCGGAAAGTACTCCCGTACGCCCTCGGCGATGCGCCTTCGGCGGAATCGCGTGCTCATGGGAGGAAACCAACTCAGAGTCGGAAGCGCCTTTGGCGGCTGCTCATGGAAGAAAAGCGCCGGTCGGATGTACGCCTCCTACGTGGCGCTGATGGCCGGATGCGCTGGCATGATTTGCGCTGGCGGATATGCGCCGTCAGCAATGGACGAGGCATAAAGGACAAAATAAGCGGTACGAATACGCGCCGGCGTAATTCGCGCCGACTGGATGTGCGCCTCCAGCAAGGCGCCGATGGATAAGAAACACGCCAGCGGCGACACGCCTCCGGTGATGGACGGGTTAGGGAAAGACAACATAGCCGACGTATATCCTGCGGCGGACTCGAGTCCGGAAAGCGGCGGCGGCGGGAGAATTCAACATTCACGCATGCGAATGCGCGCAGTGCGGAGACGTGAATTCGCGCATGCAAAGGGCGAACCGTTAGGCCGTATAGCCGGCTGCGTACGTTGTAACCAGTAAGAACGTTGGACGTTCTTGAATTCGAAGAAGAAAAGACTGCGCTCCTGTCTCATTCCCTCATTCTTGATTTTGCGATTTCCAGCTTCCAAGATTACGCGCAAGGGCGGAGAGACCTGCAGTGAGAGGAGAGAGTGCGGAGACGAGTTGCGCAAGGATCTTGACAGACCTGGGAGAGAATTGCGAGTAGCGAACTTGAGCGTGAGCAAAGAGAGAGTGAGCAGTCAGTGCTTGAGCGGCCGACGCGCAGTGGCGATTGTGAGAGAGCGAGCGAAAGGGAGAACGTTTGTGTGTGTCGAAGGTTCCCCAGCTGCGAGTGTCTCCCCTCAGGGTGCCGCAGATTGGTCTACGCACATTTCAAGATGTGCTGCTGGGGCTGAAGCTCGATTTCCTCCTGTGGGGGTGGAACTGGACATGTCCGGAGATGGTGCGCGAGTATCTGCAGGAGAGACACAAGCCCTCACGCGGATTCCGTCCACATCCAGAAAGATGGGACATTTGTAACTGGGCGCAGGTGTTGGGCAGGTGTGCCGGCGAGGTAGGGGATCTCCTCTTCGAGGCCGATAGCGTGAAGGTGTCCCAGGAGGAAGAAATCTCCTACAATGAGCTCTTCAAAGTTGCCAGGCATCCCAAGAACGGTTTCCGGACACGGGATTACAAAGATCGATTGCGGAGAAATGTCGCGACTGCATTGCTGCAGATATTGCAGCCGACCAAGACCGCTTACATGCATGGTTGGCAGGTAGAATTTGTGGAGCTAGTGTTGTCAGGAGCTCCAGTGCATTGGGCACGGCTCCTGTGGAAGGTGACGCGCCAACATGCGCAAGAAGAGAGAGGAGGAACCCTCAATCATCTTTCGCCTTACCTGATTGTGTTTTATCGGGCGATGGGATGTTTGACAAATTCAGAGCGGACACGGTTTCCGCTGCTGACACAGAGCTATCCAGGTAGATACTCACGGGAGGCCGAAGTAGACACGGATCCGGACGAGGAAACTGCCAGCCCGCCTCCGGCTCCGGCCCCAGCAAGAGCAGCAGAAGAACGTCGAAGTGAGCGCATTCCGCGAAAGCGGAAGTGGGATGAGAGACCTGAGGACAGGCAGCCGGAAGTGCCAGCTGCGCCGACTCGTGGTCGGCCCACCCCCGAGCCTCACAGTCGACCAAAACAGAGGGCACGCAAAATGCCAACTAGTACTGAGGAGATCAGGCGTACTCCGCTCCGGCGGAATCCCACACAGGAGGAGATAATCGCGCAGATTCTAGGGAAGTCGACAAATACCTCTGCGCAGAAGGCACCAATGCCTTCGGAAGGAGATGGACGGACTGACAGTCGGCCGACTACGAGTCGGGCGACTGAAGGTCGACAAACGGAAGGAAGGCCAACTGAACGGCGCGTTGAACCGGACAGCAGGCCGGAAGCAGAAGAGAGTTTGGCTGACGAGCCAACAACCCTCAGAAGGTCGTCTTCGGCGGAAGGCACTTCTGGGAAAACGCCACCAGCAAGCAGGCCAAGTGGAGTGAAGACGCGCAGGGTGTATCCGACTCCCAGTCGGACAACTGCTGGTCGGCCGACTGCGAGTCGGTCAACAGAGGGTCGGCCGGATTTGCCGACTGCGAGACGGACAGAGCCGGCGACCAGTGTGCAGACGCCTTCGGCGGACGCACCTTCAGCGAAGACACCTTCCGCGCAGATTGCGCCGGAAGGGCAGGCAGCAGAAGCGGGCGGTGCAAAGGTGACAAGAGTCACTGCGGCGTCGACCCCTTCGGAGACCGAAGATCGAGCCGGAACAGGGGCTCAAGCAGTGGGATCCCCCACTGCCCTGGATATTTTAGCAGGCAGTGGTGTGGCAGTCGCAGCGGAAGCTACTGCGCGCCACAGTTCCAGGGAGTCGCCAAGGGATTCGGTGGCGACTGAAATCCTCGAGACTGAGGATGAGACGAGCTCGGAAGAGCAAGAAGAGGATTCCGTGCAGAAAACGCCAACAGGGGTGTTGTGCGAGCAGATAGTCCCACTCCTGCGATATCTGGATCGCAAGACATCCAAGTACTCGGGTACTGGAAAACCGCAGTCTTATGTGGAGACTGTCAAGCGCAGGACGAGGAGCAAGGTGGCCACTTGGGCCTCTAGGTGCCACGTATATCAGGAGAGGAACACCGCCCTCCGACAATAACTGGCGGTCACACAGAAGCTATACCAAGCCTTGCAGCAGCAGAGGGAGGATGCGGCGACGAAAAGCCAGGCGGAGGCCGAGCTAATGCGGGCAAAGATCGAGTCGGAATTGCAGGAAGAGCGGAGACAAAACCGCATCCTAGCAGCCGAGCTTGCGCGCCAGACGCGCGCCTTAGAAGAAAGTCAAAGAGGCCGCAAGGAGGATGAGGAGTTGTTGCGCAACTTGCAATCCGAGTGCTCGGATTTGAGGGCGCAGCGTGCGGAAGCGGAAATGCAGCTAGCAGAGGTGGAAGGCAGCTGCCGGGCGCAAGAAGAGTTGGCGAAGCGGGTGACTCACTGTCTAAAAGGATACGCCCATTGGGAGGTGGCAGCTCAAGAGAGGATCACACTCAGGGAGTTCGAGCTTCGGGCGGCGGCATTGACGGAGGGTGATAGTCGGAGTCGGCGGCGAGTAGCGCGGAAATTAGAAACCTTCTTGTCGGGTGCGCGCGACACTATGGCGCACTTAGAGTCGGAAGTCACTGCAGCGCTCCGACGCCTGGGGTTGCGCAGCCGGTCGGAAGACTGGCAAGGTAGAGACAGCGAGCGGAGCAGTCCGGCGCGCAGGAGGCGCAGCACCGGATCCGCCGAGTGCAGTAGTATAGTTTGGTTTCGCGCAGATATTGCGAGTAGTAGATAGCATAGCGTAGTGTTAGTTAGGACCTTTGAGGGTTAAAGTAGATCAAGGCGTTTTGCCTTGGGACTCTTCCAGTTTCGGAAGTGCAGATCAGGAACTCACTTTCTTGGCGTATTTGTGCATTTTGGTCCTGGCACCACGTAGAGAAGCTGCAGCATAGCGAAGTTACCGTATGTTGTAGTTGAAGGCCTTCGGCTGAATGTTCAGAGCTAGTACCCGGTTAGAGACTTGAGTAGTGCGGATCTGCACCTGCGGGTGATTTCTGATGCTCAGAGCCGGCTGCGAGTTAGAGACTTGAACAGTTCCCCCTTACTCCTTCGAGTGACATATCCTGATTGTACTCCTACGGGAAGTTTCCCCTGAATGCCAAAGTGAAGTTTTATTACTTCGTGTAAGCCTTGGTTTGCAATTCAGGTTGTGTGTGTGTGTTACTGGATCGTGTCTCAGTTAAGTTCTCAGTCGGGTCTGCACTCCCTGCGTTTGGTGTGAGAGTCGAGGGTGACGTCCACGGCGTATGAAGAGGCTTCGTTCCGAAGTGGAAAGTCCAGTCCGGGTACCCTATGCTAGTTCCTGGCGGAAGGGCAGTAAAAGCCGGAGTGGGAGTCACTACCTGCAGAACCTCTGAGTGAACTTTTGAGACACTTTCCTCCTGAAATCCGAAGCGGAGGTCCTGACCGACCTCCGAGTTGTGCTTTTGCCAGTTTCAGGTGTGTGTGTGTGTGTGTTGAGTGACCACGCTGTACCGTGCATCCTCCGAGCATCCTCCGAGTCGAGATCCTCCTCCGAGTCGAGCACTGCAGTATTTCTGGGAGTGATAGTCGCCTAGAATTCAAACTCTACAAAAGTCTGTTAAACGTGACACTTTTACTCTGTGTGTTGCCTCTGTCCCTGTGGGTTCGATCTTTTTACCACCATACTGCAGTTTTAGCCTTTGGTGGGTTATTACAAGTAGGGTGAGGTATAACTAACCTCTTGAAAATTAGATATATTTTTGGCTACTTTTGAGTTTTAAAGAGTAGTTAGTAACAAAAAAATTTCCGAAACTGGCATAGTTCAAATCGTAGAGCTCAAATAAATTTCCAACGGAGAAAGTCGGCTAACTTCCGGATCAAGCTCAAGACAAAAGCACAACACAAAGTAAATATGAAATCATCATTACTATATTGTTATGATTTTGGTTATCAACATTCAGAAAGCTAAAACAAGATAATAACTTTTCTAATATTCATTAAAAAATTCTTGAAGTTTCGTTTGAAATTGGAAATCAAAAAATATTGTAGTAAATTTTAAATCCATTGTAAGACAATGCATGAGTTTCTGACGATAAGTTTATCGTAAGATTAGAATATTTTGATGGCTTTTGCAAGCTGACAATATGTTCTTTGACTTCTTTCTACTTGCATAGAATGTGGTCAATCTATGCCCTGTTGTATTGTACTACCAATCTAGTACTTTTATAGTGAGAGAATATAAAATGAAGAAACAGCACCGGTACTTAGTTCTAGGGGTGATTGGGATTTCGACATACATTGTCTTGGTTAATTTACACTAGTTTAGAAAAAGAAGTGTAAAGAATACAGATATTATATTGTTTAATGAAGGAAAAATATGTATAATTGAATCAGCATTTATATATCTTCGAGATCTCATCAAGGGCTCTTGCTGTTATGTGAGAACAATGACACCTTATACTTTCGAAAACCCATTTCCTTACGTTCTATGAACCTAAGAAATGATAATGTTTGATCCTTCGTGGAATAATCACATGGCAAACTTGTCAGGAAACGAAATTTTCACACCCATATGAATCTCAAAGAAAAGTACACGGGCAACTCCTAAGCGGTCAATCTCGAAACACAAAAGGTTCACAAGTTGGAAAGATTTGTGGACAGTACGGAGACACTACCTTGGAAAAATAATTTATCTCAGGACGATTTGTATTTAGCTTTTACAGCAATACCTTCAGCCTTTGGCGATACAGTACATTTCAGAAACACATAAATCTCAGATGTTTAGTGATGCATCCACTAAGTTGACAATATACGGCATAAGTTACAACATACCTGTCTTCCTAAGGCTGAAGGCCCTAATAAGCTGACTATATACAGAATGGTTTACGACCTCCCCTTCTTTTTAAGGCTGAGGCCCTAATTAGCTTACTATATACATAATGGGCTACAACCTTCCATTCTTTCTAAAGCTGATGGCCTTAATAAGCTGACTATATACATAACATCATACAAATCACAACATACGTCACAACCTTCTGTAGCTTTGCTTCAAAGGGAGTTGTAAGCTTCACAACTACATTTCTTCAATACGTTCAGTGTGGGCGAACAAGTGCACAATGCTGTCTGCATATGACACATGACTAAAATGGATGCGTGAACATAAGATAAAGTGATACTCAATCTTCGACCGTTGAGTCGGGGTTGAAGTTTCGCCGCCGGGGAGCCCTGATGGTTCATGTCTCAAAACGGCAAGGCTGCAAGTCCAGTGAGCATGCTCACAACCTGAGACATATAAGGTCGATCCTTTGCTTCTTGTTGGACACAAGAAAGAGCTATTTTAAGAGTCGCCACGACTTCCTCCTGGGAGCAATTTCCCACCAAATCGTGGTCTACCATGTCCATCAATTTGTCTCTGCGTAACAAATCACTTGCCTGCAAATTTTGTGGACAAGAAGATAAGAAAGATGAGTAACCAGTTTTATACATTGACTTACTTTCGTCTTCTTCCCTGCAAACGAGAAAAAATACTGAAAGTGTAGAGAAGGTGTCTTATCGATGATCATCATGAACACATAGCTGCACTGAACATACCCATACTCGTAGGTACATCTCTTCTTCGGACAAGGTAGACGAAACAGATCTGAGACATGGTCTTCCTGCAACAATCTCCAGTAGAAGGATCCCAAAGCTATAGACATCCAATTTCTCTGTAAACATGCCTAGGGTCGCATATTCTGGCGAGAAGTAACCCCTGTATTACCCACGAGAATGGTACAAGGTCAAAAAATGCTGGTAACTGGAAGTGTTGAAAGGCCATCAAGCTACACTTAAGACGAATTTATTTTAGCATGGTACTCACCTTGTTCCACCTACATGAGTAGCCAGCTGAGTTTTGTCTTCATCAGCAGGGCGAGCTAATCCAAAGTCAGCAATTTTGGCATTGAGATACTTGTCAAGGAGAATGTTCTGAGGCTTGATATCTCTGCAGGCAAGCAAAAACGTTCAGTTTCATAATTAGAGAAAAATGGACTACATATCCACTTCGTTGTTCTATTCAAATTGTTTCATGAACACTCCGTTGTCTTCTCTCATTACTACAACAAAAAACCTCACATACTCAGTAGCCATTTTCCTACTACTTTTGACTGGCATCGATCAAAGTTAACAAGTTACCGAGAAGTTGACTTCGCGTATGTGGTATGTGTTGAGTAGCTTACCTGTGGATAATTTTGGGCTGTAACTCCTCATGAAGATAAGAAAGACCACGTGCAATACCAACAGCTATCTTCTTTCTTTGATCCCAGTTTAGTACACGTGGTCTGGAACTACCTAAATAGATTGAAAGTGTGTCGATCAGCAATTATCTTTCCTTGAGAATGTCATATTATTCGTAGAATAGATAGATTTGTAAAACTCTCGTGATCCAAGCTTTGATTTAACTGATAACGGAGTTTATGAGGCCATAATTTGAGAATCATAGTGTTACAAATGCCCACAAAGCATACAGATGCATGCTGTGAAGAGATGATCGCTTACCCCACAATGCCTCGGCAAGATTCATATTTTCTGCAAACTCATATACCAACATCCGCTCTTTCTCTCTTACACAACATCCTCTGAGTTGGATCAAATTCGTATGCTTGATACCCGATATTAAGACCATCTCCTTGAAGAAGTCAATCACATTCTGATCTGTTGGATACAGCCGTTTAACAGCAAGAATCGTCCCATCTGCGAACACAGCCTGGTCATAGATTACTGAAGTTTAGTTGCAAATTTTCATATACTCACATTTCCGAGTGCAGCGAAGATATTTGTTATAGGAGCTCGCAACACTTGGTTTGACACACTCCTCGTCACTCCAACAGGATCTAAAGAACATGGGATCCAATGGAAGCATGCTTCTGCCAAGAGCTCATTGATAAAAAGCCTACGGATATGCATAATAGATTCTCAGATTGTCACCTTGTACACAGCACCAAATGCTCCTCTCCCTAATTCGTTGTTCTTCGAAAATTCATTTGTTGCTGCTTTCAGCTCCTCGTATTTGTAAAACGGTGGTCGTACATCTAGTTTGGCCAGAGCTGCAGAAAAGCAAAGATGTGTCATTTGGAAAGCTTGCACTCTTTGATCGTTACCTGACCTGGCTGATTTCAATGCAGTTGACTATTAAGGCTGATAACCTGCAACAGACTTACCGTCTTGTATCTGCTGAAGGTTTTGTATGCGCTTCCAGGAATTTCTCAGAAAGAACAAAAGGATGGCCGCCGAGACGAGCGCGCCAACGCCCACTGTTATGGCCACGATAAGTAAAGTTCTATTTCCACTATCCTCTGCGCAAGGTCAAATGGCACCATGTACAGATTATGAGACCATGATGCATCGGTGTGACACTGTGAGCAGAAATTTGAAACAGTCAGTCATGGTTTGAACATCTCAGAGCAATGCGTTCAACAATTGCAGTTGACTCTTGCCTGCAAGCCAAAAATCCTCAGCTTCGTTGGTCCGGCACAGGTATCTAATTGCTAGAGTACTCTCTGAACCTCCACGAGCCAGACACCAAGGACTTCCTCCAAGCCTTAGATTCAAAAAGCAACAAAAATGTCGATCCCATTAGGCCAGAGTGAATACACCTTTTTTAGAGGTTTCTATGCTTTAAGAATCTAGATGCTGATGTCTTCAGAATACTGTGAGGTATTCAAGAGTACGTTTTTTCCAGTTTGGGATGGAATACATACCATGTTCACCAAACTAATTGGGCACTTAATACTCACAAAATAAATGAGTTACTGTTTTGCTCTGATAACTGCCCACTAGTTTGAGATGGCCGTATAAGGTCGTCGAGAGCATCGTCTGATGGAATATGAACTATGGAGATTGGGTTCCCCATCAGTCGCACTCTTTGCACGGATGATGTGTTGAGTTCCTTCTTTCCTCTCACGAGATAGTACCAACTTGTCAGGTTCAGCTCTGTGAAGTTATTGTTTTCCATATTTCTGCACATGTTACCAAACACAGGACACTAAATTAACTGGGAGAACAAAGGGATATATCTTTTGAGCAGTTATTAAGAGAGCTAAATTCACTCAGAGTTCTCATTTGCGCATAAAGAAATAAAAATGAGGTGCTTGGACTCGAAAACACTTACATGTTTTCGAGTTTAGAGCTCCAGAGAGTATCTGTGATTGCGCCTGACAATAAGTTATCGTTCAAATATCTAGACGTACAGTTTCGAGAATCCAATAGTTAATTAGTATGGCCCCGAAGGAGTGCTCCTTCCGCGGAGGAAAATTTGTGCAGAAACTCAATGCCGAAAATAAGACTCAGTCACAAGAATCAGCGTACAATCTCAAACGCTCTCATATCATAAGGGTTTGCAGGACGATGTACTTACAGTGTCTTCAAGCTTTGTAACTTTCCTAGTTCAGTGGGTAAACCTTGAGACAAGTTGTTCCCTGACAAATCCAAGCTTTCCAGATTCTCAAACTTCACAATTTCCGCAGGAATGGGTCCGATGAAAGCATTATCTCTAAGATTTCTGAACATTTGGTCAACATCTCAAGTAAGTTCAGATCTGAAGGCATTTCTGCTTTTGCACACAAATTTTGCCTTGAAGAACTCAGAGAGAGAGAGAGAGCACTCACATCCCTTTGACCGACTGGGTCAAAGACCGCATCAAATACGAGAGGTTGCCGACGAGCTGATTCTGGGAGAATGATCTGCACATCTACCGGAGCTTCTTCAGCACATCATAACTATTTTTATTTCATGGTTTGATCAGCATCAACTCATGTTTCATAAGTTGTAACAGTTGGCAAAGTTTGGCCTAGTTTACAAGGAATGAACTACGTAAGGTTGAAGCTAAAGTTAGCGAGAACGCAAGTATATGTTGCAGCTGATGACGTTGTACTGTACTCACATATATTCCAAATTCATGAAGGAATCGGCAGGAAAAGGCGGAATTTGACCAGAAAAGTTGTTTCGTGAAAAATCCCTGCACAGCAAGAAAACAGTAGGACATCACGAAATGTGAACTGCAGTGACCTGAGAAATAAAAGGTGGATGTTCAGCACCATGAGGTAGAGCAATGTTGGTAAACGAAAAATACCGCCGCACATCTGATCACATCTAGCACTGTAAATAACTTCTCGATTTGATCACTGACTCGCAAATCAACAAGGTAAACATAATTTGTAGAGATCTGATGGGACACATCTCTGAGTCTTACAGCGCTCTCAGCGTGGATACATTCACTAAGGTTAGTGGCACGCGTCCATTGAAATGATTATTTGATAAGTCCAAGACGGTCAAACGACTTAGCAATGATACTTCCAGGTCGAGCTCTCCCAACACGGCTTTCGTAGTAAGATTTCTGCATCGCCAACAAAGCCTTATTAACGTCGTCTTCGCGTGGCAAGGTTTTGCAGCAAAATACGCACTTTGCAAGAGTTGACCTAATTATGGTTCACGGCATGTATGCAGATTACCTTCAATCCATTATCAGAAGGAGGCAAGTTGCTGTGCTGCTACAAATTCAGATCGTGATGGTGGAAAGGGATTATTGTAAGAAATCCGGGAATTAAAAACTCACATTTGTGTTATTGTAGGGGGCAATTCGATACTACAAACTAGCCAGTCCCAAGGAATTGGGAGGCATGGATCCCCAGCTGTGTCTAGGGAATTTGATACCAAATTGGTTGAAAACCTTTGGACTGCATCAACTGAGAAAGTTAAAGGAAATAAAACCACATCAGTCTTTTTCGTCTTTTCATGAATATTCCTGTTTAAAAATTTCTGCAAGCATAGCTGTCGGTGAACAAGCGACATAAAATGCTAACTGTGGCCTCACTTACCATCAAGTTTTGAAGTTCTGACTGCCACCGCTGCAAACTCACCATGAATCTCGGCTGCATTTACCAGAACAGGTGCTTCTGTGGTTTCATTTGGTTCAATTCTGATTGTAAACGAATCGCTCCTGATTAAAAGGTCGTTGCTCAATAGCTGAATAAAATTGGGAGAACCAGGTACCTCAAACGGACCCCAGCCCCCAGCTAGATCACCGTCGATTAGTCTCACGGATTGATGAGGATTCACATCTCCAGAAACTACGTTTGAACATAAAATCTGGAACCAGAATGTTGGTAGTGGACGGTGGGCTCTAGCGCTCTTCACATTAACCTCAAAGTTCATGGTAGACGACAAATTTTTTCCCCTCCATATCGATCTCATAACTGCAATAGGGAAGCGAACATTGTCCCCGCCATACCCAAGGTTTGCATCTTCGGTTCTGTTGTAAGCCTCAAACTGCGCTCCTTCGGGAATTCGTGGGGATGACCATATACGATCGAAAGGGTCTGCGGGAAATCTGCGTGCAGAACGAAGCAAAACGTCAATGGTCACCATGCACTTCACATGATGGACAGCATGATGAGGTAAAACTAGTCTCGCTCCACTCTTCTTCAATTCTCATTCGCATGTGCACCTGAGAGGAGGCGACTCAGTATCAAGTATTCCCCCGAAGTCGTAACGATCAACCAGCATGAGATAGCTCGACTGTTGCTTTTCTTTCGATTGACCAGATCTGTCATAGGTATCCGGATTGAACGGACGCAACTCCAGAGTTGAGATAGCTGGCATTGAGGACTTGTCTTCCAAGGGCACGAGACAAACGTAAAATTTGTCATCTAATGAAGAGACCACCAGCTCGATTGTCTGCGGTATAGAAGGCAGTAGCTGGATTGTGGTGATGTAGGTGGAATCGACAGTAAGGTAGAACCGAGTGGCATATCCCGATAATGCTTTTCCATTCACAGTCAAATTTTGGCTGGGAAACATTGCTCGAAGAAGGTAATTTCGTGATCCTTCAGTTGCGTTAAAAGCAATTGGCAAGTTGTAGCAAAACTTCGAGCGTGTCATTTGGTTGGGAAGAAACACCAGAGCAGTTTTCAACTGTTCGTCATTCGGCACGCTTGGTGAGCTCTCGTTGTACTGAACGTCGGCGGTGGTGATGACATTTCCATCAAAAAGACTTTTGTACGAGTCGAGGTGAGATTCATCAGTGATCCAGTCGAGTGAGGTGACAGGGTCTACTCCGCTTACGCCGCCACAACTGATGCTTATGAATCCTAAGTTGCAAAATATTCATCAGTACTATCACACTGGCCTGATTTTATATTTTCATAGCTTCACACAATCGCCAATAATTCCCATTGCAATATCTCGTTGGAGCTGCAAGCTAAAATTGAATTAAGTTTCTTGATTGAATTCACCGTAGAAAACCGATTTTGCAGACTCACCTTGTGTAGAGCCCTCAGTAGACTGGGAGACGACCGGAGAAAGAATCAGGTTATATAATAAGACCCCAGAAAGAATTCGAGCCAAGAATCTTCTGCTTCTGCTCCCCAATTTCATTGGAAGCTGGCTTGTGAGTTGCAGAGAAAATTGACACAAAACTCTGCCCGCCATTAGTTGCCAGATATTACGGCTCCAGCTTGGGCAGATGTCTGCAGCGTAATCAGACAGCTCAGTGATATGAGTGCTCCACATACTGTGCCCACAGCAATGAGCATACTTAATATGACGAGGTCCATATACAATATCTCAATTGATGTTCGTGAGGCTGATATGTAGCTAAGAAGAAGAATAAGGCGGATGTTCATGCATGACTACAGATGCCTGCAGGTCGCGTCTAAGATATCCCAACAGATTGTGAACTTGGTAAGTGCATCAAACTTGGTGAAGCGGCCAGAAACTTTCACGCCTGTCAGAACGCGCATGTCTATTTCTGAGGAAGACTAAATTCACTTCCTTACGATCATGGTGGAACCAAGAGTCAATACCAAGCCTATGAAATCACAACGAACAATGTAAAGAGCACTTTTTTTCCAAAACTCTTATTCAGCGTGTGGTACTTGTGACTGGCGGACAATTGTGACAGAACTTCGAAGGAGCCTTGTGCTCACGATTCCCCGGGCTAGAAAGCTCGAGCAGTTCTCAGCGCTTTCGCACTGCATTTGGGATTAAGGGTTGGACTGAGGTTTATAGTGACACCTTCTTCAGCCACTTCTACCGGTTCTTGAATGAAATCTCTCTCGCTTCTCCACTCCACTCCACTTCACTCCAGGGTCCGTGCCAGCATCTTTACTGCAATTGATGAAGCCTGAAAAAATCAACTCTTGTACGCTAAGATATTTGCGACCCCAAGTGTATGCAGAAATTAGAACTTCTGAGGCAGAATACATATGTGCAAAGACATGCCAGGTTTTCCCAGAAAATTCTCATTCCTAATCCTGAACTTGAATGCAACGCAGTCTGATATGCGAAGTGTGAAGCTGCGAAAGCGGCTGATTAAGCGTCCTGTCGCTGCCCACATAATCTTTCCCATACTTGCTCGTAAAGACAAGCTTCAGATACACCGAAAATCTCAAGGCTGACATACGCCTTGAAAAGCACGCCTCTCTCGCCATCGTTTGTTCACTAATAGCAACAGAAGACGGTCGGATATAAGCTTTGCAAGTATCACCTTTTTGAGATTGAGACGAAACGGCTTTACCGGCGAGTTGAAGGTGAGAAGCGCAAAAACAATCTTGAAACTATCTCTCCTGCCTTCCCGTTTACTCTTGTCTTCGATAGACGAGAAGTCTACGCACTATCAGCACCAGAAATTTGCTATCGAAATCAACGACATTTACTTTGTGCCCAGAGGGTCGACCCGGAAACTGGACAATCCAATACAGTGAAAAGGATTACCAATACAGCTCGTCTACTTCGAAAGAATGTCTGCACTTATTATCAGGACCACGTGTTCTGCTGTGGCTGTGGCAGTTCCAATCGTCAATTAAAGCCTTTGCGCATAATCATCTCTACTGGAAAACTCATAAAGACTTCAATTCAGTACGACTCAATCTCTTCGGATTGCAGGCGGGAAAGTCCTGCTCCCACTGCGCCGCACGAAGCGTCGCAAGAATCCCATACTTTCAAGATTGTCCTTATAACTTCTGCGTCCGCCGTTTATGTTCCGACGAGTGATCGTCGCCTAAATATACAAGTGTTTATAATCAAATGGTATGTACGAGCATCAATGACTTGTTCTCCCAACGATTTTCAAGCCACAATCCGCGTGGGTCACACATTCTCCTTCTGATTGTTTTGCAATAACTTTCAAGTTAAAAAATTCAGTATAATATTTTAAAGGCCGGAGTAGATATTTCTGAACAGTATACCAGAGGCTACGCTCCTTAAACGGATTGGTGAGATCTTCCCGAATCAATATGGTGGGTATCCACTGTCTTGATCAGTCGGATCATGACATAAGGATGGAGCCGAGGATATAGGTACTCTGTAGTACTATAATGTGAGTAGATGTCAGCAGCACCTTCAGCGAATACTGCGTACGTGGATTTCTGGCATGGAGTGGCGTGGTATTTGACGAAGGTCGTCTATCTGTTCCCTTTTTTCCGTGGTCCGTGATTGCGGTACAGAACGCACCGTGCGGTCTTCGCAGCTTGGCACCACTCTGTCAGCAGCACCTTCTGCAAAACTGCGTACGTGGGAAATTCTGACCCGGCGTTGACCTGGCGTGATTTTGGACAAAGGTCGTTGTTATATGGGCTCCATCTCGGCTACGCAGATATTGACTTTACAGTACCCCAATCTGGCCAAATGGTCTCTGAAGGTAACCCGTTTAATCAGACCAGGGCCAAGTTGCAAACGGGATAGGAAGATCCCATCAAGTCGTACACGTAGGCTTGGCCACGGTCCGGACTGGCCGTTAACCGATCCCGATTCGTCACCCTTATCATAACGGGCCTTATATCATATAGTGCATTTCTTGGCCACGATCCGGTCCGGACCTTGGGTTAACCGGTTAATTGTCGGTCCCAAATTTTCTCCGAGACTGGTTATCCACACCTCATTAAAAGTGACATTTTATTAAAAAATGTCACCTTTGTCACAATAAAAATGGGCCGATGCCACAATTAAGCTCTTTTCTATAGTTGCTGTTTGGTTGCAATTGAACTTTTCGACGTAAATCTTTTAGAGTTTGCAAGCACTGCCTAAAATTTACAAAGTGCGCGATTGACAACGAAATAATGTTATTATCCCAACCAAGCAAGCATTGGACCTCATTGCTGCCAATAAGTGACTAGAAAGAGAATCACTATATTTGTGTTTTTGAGCAAAGTCAAATTTGTAAGTAACGCATGATCACCTGATGGATGTATTTTCGGAAGAAAAGAGTATCACATACGCGGCGAAGGTTTTCTAAAACTCTAATGCCAGAATATTCTGGTGATGAAACCAAGTTTCTTTCCAATCCTAGGATTGAAGACAGGTGATGTTACTCATCTTCAGCTGTGGTTTTGAGGAGTAATACAAGTCACGTCTCTTGGATTTTGGAAGTTGTCACTATTTAGATAAAGTTTAATATACTCAATGTTAGGATGAATACCCTTGAACTCATTTCTTCTCAAAGGACTAGCTCTATCTTTGAGTATCCTCACGGTGAAGAATCCTCGTGTTCATGGACTCTTCTAAATTCTTGTTAGTTTTCGATGGTTTTGGGGTCCCTTGAAAATAACATGAGTGCGGATGCCAAGTTAGCCACAACGGAGAAACAATCCTGCCTATGGTTTTCCAGAAATAAGCTCAATCTGTATGGTTCCAATACTGTCACATAAGTTTTTCAATACAAATAACATTTTTAATAAATATTGGGTGCCACAATTAACTTAAAGGTGGCAAAAATGGCAAATGCCACTTTTAATGAGGTCTCGGTTAACCGTGAACCGGACACGGAGTACGTCATCAGACTAGCTTTGACTTCGCGAGGTGATTCTTCGAGCTTTCTTGACTGTCCATCTGGGTGGAGATTACAATACGCCATGTTCCCCCTGTGTTTCTGCATGGAAGAATGCAGAGACCGACAGCTGTCGAGAAGGTTTCGATTCCTTCGGCCCGAAGTCTTGGAACGCATGACTGGATCGACATCCACAGTCCTGAGGGAATTTTTCAATCCGTTTTGATCGGTTGCAGTCTGTCTGGTTCAGTATACGATCTCGAGGGCTGCACTTTATGGTGTACGTGTCCACCCGCCAACTGTGCCTGAGCTCTTCGAGGGTGGCTGGTGGGGATCTTATTTCGTAAATCTGGACATCGTCGTACATTGAGTACGACGGGAAGAAGTCAGAGACGAGAGAAGTTTCGAATGTTGGGATTTCTTCCCCGTGGTTATATTTTTTATGGAATATGAAGAGTCAATTCTCCTTGTTTCTCAATCTGGTCTCCGTTGACATTTTCATTTACAACCCTGCGGAGAATTATAGAGCTATATTAATTTTTAAAGATGGGGGTTTTGAAAGAATTTTTTCCGCGAGATGTATGGATTCTTCATGAACATTAAATTATTCTATTTTATCCACATTGCTCTTTGTCCAAAAGCCACTTTACTCGTCACCTATCCATGATTGAACAATTTTCAAGGTATCTCTCTTGTAAAACATATCATGGTATTCGATAAAAAATCTTTCATTTCTTTGAAAATGATGTATTTCTGTTACGTTTTTTATACAAAAATATAATATGACTACCTTTTTATACACATATCATATGAACCAGGTAAAAACTAGATCCATGTATATTTAAAACGTCAATTACCATTAAGTATCACAGTGACAAGCTCCTCCAAGAGAGATGACGTCGTCAACAGTAGATGATTGATATAGTTGAGAATACATCCTTATCAACATCAATCATCTATGTATATAGTACTTTATTAAACATCTAAGTTGTGACTCTTTGTCAACTTTCATATAAACCTGTGTCGCATGTACATCATTCTGGTCAGAAAATATCCAAACGTCTAGCTCAAGAGCAATATATTGGAAACTTTGTGTGAACTGCAGCCTTTGAATACTTGCTTCCCATTATTTCTATAGATTATTTTAGGTTGTCAAAATTTTTTCCACTCAAAATTAATGACTTGTGATTGGATCGTTATTAAAGTTCACCAAAACTGCAATTAATAATTTTTACACTTTCAAAACTTTTGTGTCATTTTCACTTTCGAATTCTCCTCAACAGGTTTCCACTCATACAGTAATATACAGATTTCAATATACGAAAATCTCAAATCATTAGTTGAACCAAATGTTCAACCTCACAAAATTATTTATTGACAGTCAAACTTCACATTTGAAAAATACCCCCTTAAAAAAAAACTTTTCTAGCAAAATTTATAGCAACTTGAAGACTTTTGAAGACTTTCTACCACTAGCGACTTCTTGCTTGCACTAAATACAAATGCACAAAATCAAACAAGTGAAAACTTTAGCTTGAAATGAACTCTCAGTTGTCGGTTTTTCGACTATTAAATTAGATTGTTATGGCATCTCACACAGAATTTCAGATCATTCAAACAATCCTCTAACTTTCCTTGTTATTTTCCAACTTTTAACGGTGAATTGCAATCTTGCACTTTGATATTGTATTAATTTGAGTCTAGCCCCTGGTATTTAAAACTGATTCACACAATTAAAAAATTGAAGTTGAACCAAGGTTTGAGTTTTCGACTTAATGATGTTTTCATCCTATTGTTTTTCAAACATCAAAATTTGCTCTAAGTAACTTAAATTTCATTTTCACGCTTTCAGTCAAACCACTTTGCTCACTTTCTTTGAAAGAATTAACTATATTACTTCATTGACTATTGATTATATAATTTTTTCCTGTGAGTTATTTATGTTTTCTAATTATACTTATGTATTTTAAAGTACTATGTCAATCACAATACATAAATAAGCTCTTTATTTCGCTCGAATTTCTTTGGCAATTTCTTTTATTTCTCTTTGCATGACCATATGCTTTATTTACCTTCTCGCTGTTCTCAATGTCATCTTTGTAAAGTTAGACTTGTCTTCTTATTGTAATATTTTGTTCATCTATTATTCTTTATTATGAATTGGTGTAAACAGAAAAACAAACATTTACACAAAGCCTATAGCAAAAATATGTGATCTATTATTTACTTACGTTCATTAGATCATAAAAAAATTGCATGCAAATCATGATCAACTATTTGCTTCATTTTTTTAAAGATATTGTAATCTGATTTCTTAATTCTAGAAAAATTTTCAAATTATTACAATCAATTAGAAACTTTACTTAAATTTGATTTTAAATCCAAATTTTATTATGAACTTTTCAATTAGATAAGAGTTTTAAAGCAAAACATATGATAATGATTGTATTACATCAATATAAATATAACTTAACTATCATTTTAAGCTAACAATTGATTTGTAAAAAAACAAATTTTTACAGTTTAGGTTTTGATCCACAAGCTTTGTGTTGATTAGACTTTACTAATCAAACAAATAAGTATATCACAATTAAAAAATTACCTTAATTTTCAATAATTTAATCAAATTTTTATAAATAAATAATTCATCATTTTGATTCATTTTTTGTAAATTGGCATTTGAAATTGAGTTTTTTCCATGGTTTATTGATTTTAATCTCTTAATTCATCATGAAAAATTGTTCCAAATTTTTTTATAACAAAAAAAATTTCTAACATAAATTTTTGCTGATATTTAAATTTTTCTATAAATTTTTTGTTTTAGAAAAACTATAAATATAGTAAATTTTTAAAAAATTTATATTTATATGTCTTTTAATTTGAAATATTTTTTTATTATTCATTTACATTTCCAATTTTTTTTCAATTAAAATTTATTTTGTGACTACTATATATTTCATAGTTATATTTTTTTATGCAAATATTTTTATATTCATTATTTTTTTAATTTTCATATCTTATTAATGTATAGAGTTTGATTTTTTGAGCTGAGCACTTTAGCAACTTTTGTATAATTATCTTTCGTAGTTAAATTGAAGGAAAAGATTATTCAAGATGAAGATATGATTGCATTATCTAAAATCATCATATCACATACGTGTGTTTGGTTTTTAGATCATAAATGAACCAATTGTCAACGACACTCACTACGTGTGCTTGTTAGGTAATAATTGAAAGTATTAGTCAATGATTTAACAAGAAATTACACATTCTTCTTAAATAAATTTATATAAAGAACACTATGTAACACATACAAAAGAAATCACTCTAAGATGAAACTTTAATTTAGAATTGAGAAATAACTAGATCTTACCAACAAGTACACAAAGATAAGATTTTTACTCATCATTAATTTCACTATTCTGGATTGATATCATGACAAAAAATTCTTATCAAACGCACGGATTGATTGTGTATTATTCTCAACTAACACATCTAATATTTATCTAACAAACGTACAGATTGCTAGCATGTCATTCTGAACTAACTTGCTTAATCCTTACCTAACAAGCACACGGATTGTTGACATGTCAATCTGAATTAACTTACTTAATCCTTACTAAACAAACACACGAATTGGTGATATGTTATTCTGACCTAACTTGCTTAATTCTTATCTAACAAACACACGGATTGGTGATATGTTATTCTAACCTAACTCATTTAATTTTTATCTAACAAGCACACGGATTGGTGATATGTTATTCTGACCTAACTCGCTTAATTCTTACCTAACAAGCATACAGATTGGTAATATGTCATCCTCAACTAACACGCTCAATCCTTATGAAACAAACGTACGGATTGTTGACATGGCGCTCTCAAATTTCTAATTATTAAGCATATGGATTGCTAACGTCACAACTATAAGTTTTACACAAAAATGAACCAATCCGTGTGCTTAACGAAGTTCAAGACGGTCGTACATTTAAGACCTGAACCTATTGGTCAGCCGCATACATATAACTCTGAGATAATCAGCATGTTCTTCGCAGTGTTTAACCGCATGCTCTCTAATCCATTCTATAATAAGTCCAAAGACAAAAATTCTCCCCTTCTTAGTCTCACATACAAGTAGTTTACTTAATATCCAAACATCCTAGGTTACTTACAAACACTTGAATCCTTTGAATTAAAAGCTCAGCATCCCACAAACAAAGAATGGAGCCCATTATTCTTGCTCGCTAGCTTAATCTACATGAAAAAAACCTGTGTCTATTGTGATTCTAGTACATACATTAGCATTAAAGAACTCAATAATTTCTGGTCCCTCACCTATCTGGGATGTTTGCTGCTGAATGCTGGCTGCACTTGCTATGCAAGACAAAATAATGCGATAGTGAAAGTCTTCCCGACGTATTAAGTAGGAGATGAAAAGAGACTCACCAAATAGTGATTCTGGGAGGCTCTTGTTCTCCGCGTATTCGTAAATCAGCATTCGTTGGTGATTGTCCCTTACACAACATCCCTTGAGTTGAATCAGATGTCTATGTTTGATACCCGAGATGTTTACCATTTCTTTCAAAAAGTCCGACGTACTCTGCTTTGTCGGGAGTGAGTCTCTTCACAGCAACAACATTCCCATCTGCTAGTTGAGCCTGTCAAAGACAATTACTTGTCACACTTCGATGGGCTCCCTCCACTTTCTACACTTTCCTAGTGAAACAGATGACTGTATATCCAGGATACAAGACTTACTCCGACAGAAAAAATGGATGAAATCTTATTCATTGTTTATAGAGGCTTTAGAGATGTGCATGTGACAAAGTTAGGAGTAGTACCTTGAAAACAGTGCCAAATCCACCTCTTCCTAACTCGTTGGAACTTGAGAAACTGTGTGTAGCCGTTTTGAGTTCAACGTCGCTGAAAAATGGAGGCTTCACGTTCTCTTTTGCTAAAGCTGAGAAAACTCAAGGGTACTGCCGTTAATACGAATAAGAAGGAGCAGCTTTTTCCACCCACAAAGTTGAAACCAAGAATTCATTCTCAAGACGATGACCCAAGTGACTCCTCAAAATCGTGTGCTGACAACTGACCTTCCTGTATCTGTTGAAGTTCACGACTACGTCTTCGCATTTTACACGTGAAGAATATGACTAAACAACTCATAAGTAACACGAATATTCCAGATACCACGCCCACGGCAATTTGTACTCCTGTTTGGACACCATCGTTTGCTGCGTACGTTCACATACAACATCAGATTTATGTGGAGAATTGATGTTTGTGAAACTAGACTTTAACATAACCAGATATATTAGCTCGGCATTCTTGCATGACACAAGACTTACTTGCCTAAATGTGACTATTTATCATCTGAAGATAGATCACAATATGTTCCAACGAATTTGATCTTGGTTACAGCAAAAGAAATAGGTTTAACTGCAGAACTCACATGGGGACGGCCAGAAGTTCTCATGCTCGTCAGATCGGCACATGTACTTTTTGATGAACACTAAATTCGCTCCGTCATTATCATTTAGGCACCATGGATTACCTCCAAGCCTTTGAAATTACAACGAGTGCGTTTTAAAGCAGTTTTCTCTAAACATAAAACTATCTAAGCAGCAATGTAATTATCCTTCAATTTTCAGACTTCGACATGCGGTTACATAAATCAGTTGTAAAAGTAACATCTTTAAAAGCAATCCAAACTATTTGCGTTTGGGGGAGACAAGATATGGACATCTGAACCAGGTCAGAGAGTAAGAAGGCTTATTACTTACATAATAAAAGTTTGTGGAGACTGTATCGAGAGCAGCTGCTCATAGAGTGAAGGTGGCGTTACTATTATACTCTCTAAAGTTTGAAGGCTCGGTGAGATAATGATGTGTATTTGATTTCCAGTCAAACGCATCTGAATTCCAGGAGCATCAAGACTCTTGCCTTCGGCGACAGTCTTATACCATGTTGTAAGATTTAATTCCACAAAGCTGTTGTTTCTTAAATTCCTGAGTGAACAAATCAGACATACTTCAATAAAGTCTGGAGGAACTACACGTATATAGAGAAATTGGATTAATAGGTTTTGAAATGTTGATAAATTCTACATCGAACATGAAATCCATTCAAGAGTCATTTTAGTACTCAATATCAACATCCCATTCTCAGTAATAGGGATGGACTATAATTTTCGTATCGCCGCTGTCCGTAGAAGGGAAGCAGTAATGAAATTCAAATCATACAGAACTTGACCACTTATCTGGCTTATTCTAACACACTTCAAAAGTTTTCTCTTGAGATGTAGTTGAGTCAACATCTAGTGACATTGCTACGTCATCTACTGATATGATATGAGGACTGAGAACTGCGTACTCACACAAATTGAAGATTGCGACTGTTCCAGATGCTGTCAGGCACTGTACCGTTCAGATTATTAAGGCTCAAATTCCTGAAACAAAAATTCTTTTCCTCGGTCTCATTTACAATCGAGATACTTAAAAAAAAAAAAAAACATTTCTTGACTGCAAGGAATCCTCACGTCAAATTTTACTTTGTCCAATTAGAAGGTCCAAGTCTAATTTAACTCTGATTGAAACGTGTACTTACAGATTTTTCAAATTCTTGAGTTTTTTGAAATTGACTGCTAACACGCTCGACAATTGGTTGTTGGACATATCCAAATTCTCCAAGTTTTCTAGCATTTCTCTATTCCCAGGTATGGGTCCGACGAATTTGTTATTGCTGAGGTCTCTGCAGGCAACAAAAGTTTTATATTTATGTTCTATATTCGATCATAGAATTTTGGGAAAATGCTCTTGGAGATGTTGAAATACACTATCTTCGAATAGTACAGGATGATTTATCCTGATTGAGTGACAACTCTGACGGAATGTCACTGGATATGGGACCAACAATAATGAAAGCTCGTTCTGAAAATGGTAGAAAACTGGAAACAGAAACTGATCGTTGAACTCACAAGTTTTTAATCGATTCGTCTAAAGCTTCCATTAATGAATCCAGTGTCCCTCTGAACATATTGCTCGACAGTGATCTGCAGTAGTAATAATGGCAAGGTCAATAGAATGAACAAAATCATCTTGCCTCCGTGAAAAATAACTACTTAAACATTTCACTTCACTCCAAGTTGTCTTCCAACTCTAGCTAGCTACGCCATCTAACTGAATAACGACATTTGACTTTAAGTTGACAAAACTGAGGCCAACGATGCTGACGAGTTAATTGGTTTCGTTATTTGAATTCACCTAGATAACATGTAAAAGTCAAACGATTTCAACCGATAATTATGTACGAATTTTGTCAATATTTCTGAAGTTACGAATTATCTTACCTTACGAATTATCTTAGTAAATGATATTTGACGTTGAGCTCAAACTTACAAGTATACACCTTCAAACAAAGATTGATATGAAATTGGTACAATTACTGCAATGACCACACCCAGGATGCAGAACTGATGGAACCATTGACATCATAGAGACACCTGTTTCATCTATGTCATCCGAAGAGCGAGTGAGTTGGGTTCTTACAATTCTCTGAGAGTGCGGATTCTTCTGAGAGAATACGGGAAAGACCCGTTGGAATTGTTTTCAGAAAGATCCAAAATCGTCAATTGACTCAGATTTCCAAGTTCAGTAGGCACTACACCGGACACACCTTCGCCAGTAAGATTTCTGTCAGAGAAACGGACCCGTCAAAATAAGCTAGATATTAATCAACAATAAGACAAAAACTGTAGGGATCTGATGTGACACATCCTTGAGCATCTCATCTTAGAAACAGTCCCTAGGGATATTTAGTCAGGATTTTATATAGGCATGCCGTCCATTCAATATTTATTTGACAAGCCCAAGACGGTCAGACGAACTCACAAATCAAAATCCAGGTCCAACTCCCCCTCACGGCTTTCGAATTGAGGTTTCTGCAACGTCAACAAACTCTTATTCATATTCATTCAGGTAACTATTCATAACTCTTATTCTTATTCATTCATTCAGGTATAAAGTAGTTCAAGGCGTCTTGCCTTGGGATTTTTCCAGTTTCAGAAATACAGATCAGGAACTCATTTTCTCTGCGTGTCCTTAGTTATGTCACCACGCAAGAGTAGCTACACCTTGGCGGTCCGCATTGTGTAGCTGAAGTCCTTCGGCCGAATGTTCAGAGCTAGTACATTGGTTAGAGACTTGGGTAGTTTGGATCTACACCTACGGGTGATTGCCAATGCTTAGAGCTAGTGACGAGTTAGATACTTGAACAGTTTCCCCCTTACACCTTCGAGTGATTGTTTCTGATTGTACTACTTGGGGATTTTTCCCCTGAATGCCACAGTGAAGTTTTGCTACTTCGTGTAAGCCTTTGTTGTAAATTCAGGTTACGCTTCAGCAGGTGCCTTCAGGGTAACCCCTGTAGTATTTCTGGGAATGACAAGTGCCTAAGAATTCAAACTCTTCAATAGACTGTTATGGTGTTACTGGAACGTTTCTCAGTGAGTCCTTCCGTGCGGACCTGTGTTCTTTGTGCGTTTTGTGAGTTGAGTGTGTTGTTCACCGCGTATGAGTGACTTCGATCTGTTAAATGTGACACTTTGTACCCTGTGTCGGCTTCTTATGTAATAACCCACTAAAGGCTAAAACTGCAATATAGTGGTAGAAAGGTCGAACCCACAGAGACAGAGGAACACACAGGGTACAAAGTGTCACGTTTAACAGACTATTGAGGAGTTTGAATTCTCAGGCGACTGTCACTCCCAGAAATACTGCAAGTGTCCACTCGGAGCGCACTCGGAGGTCGCACAGTGCAGCGTAACACACACACACACACACACACACCTGAAACTACAGAAACACAACCCAGAGATCCGTTTGGACCTCTACTCAAGATTTCAGGAAGGAAGGTCTCTCAAGAGTACACTCGGCGAAGCTGCGGGTAGTGACTTCCAACTTCGGCTTTTACAACACTTCCACTAGCTTGCTGCTAGCGTAGGAAACCCGGGTTGGACTGCCTACTTCGGATCGAAGTCACTCATACGCGGTGAACAACACTCTCAACTCACAAAACACGCAGAGAACACAGGTCCGCACTGAAGGACTCACTGAGAAACATTCCAGTAACACAACAACAGTCTATTGAAGAGTTTGAATTCTCAGGCACTTGTCATTCCCAGAAATACATCAGGGGTTACCCTGAAGGCACCTGGTGCAGCGTAACCTGAATTTACAACCCAGGCTTACACGAAGTAACAAAACTTCACTTTGGCATTCAGGGGAAAAATCCCGAAGGAGTACAATCAGGAACAAACACTCGAAGGTGTAGGGGCGAAACTATTCAAGTATCTAACTAGTCATTGGCTCTGAGCATCGGCAATCACCCGCAGGTGTAGATCCAAACTACTCAAGTCTCTAACCAATGTACTAGCTTTGAACATTCGGCCGAAGGCCTTCAGCTACAAAATGCGGAACGCCAAGTGGTAGCTCCTCTTGCGTGGTGACAGAACTAAGGACACAAACACGCAGAGAAAATGAGTTTCTGATCTGCACTTCCGAAATGGGGAAAGAACCCAAGGCAAAACGCCTTGAACTATTTTATACCTCTAAATCCTAACTAGCACTACACTGCACTACGCTACACGCCGGCACGGAACCACGCTACACTACACTCCGCGGAACCTGTGCTACGTCCCCTGTGGTACCCCACTTTTGGCAATTTTGAGGAAATTAAAACATTTTTGGAAAACTGTACCACGGCAGCAATGCAAATAGCCTTCGGTGCATCAAACAGAGTGAATTCGGAAGATCGCAGAGATTCTCGAGGGAACTCGTAGAATCTAGGAGTTGGGTGCAGCGGTAAGGAAGAGCACCACCCTCCCTGCGAGCTCTGCAGTTAGGATCCCTACGTCGCAAGGTGTGGTACCCCACTTTTGGCAATTTTGAGGAAATTAAAACATTTTTGGAAAACTGTACCCTGGCAGCATTGTAAATAGCCTTCGGTACATCAAAACAGAGTGAATCCGGAAGATCGCGGGGATTCTCGAGGGATCTTGTAGAATCTGGGATTTGGGGTGCCGCAGTAAGGACAGGCACCACCCTCCCTGCGAGCTCTGCAGTTAGGATCTCTACGGCGCAAGGCGCAAAACCCGCCTTCGGAGGTTGCGTCCGCGGCTGTAGGGAAACCCCCCGTAATTAGGTCAACCCTCGGGCGCCTTGAGCAAGTTAGGATCCCGTTGGAAAGAACTCGACGCACTGATTCCAACGAGCCCAAGAACGCTTGGAACGGACGAGGACTTAGGGAGTTATCGCTATTGGAAGAAACGGAGGCGGTCGCCTACGGCGGAAGGAGTTCGCCACCGGCGCGAATTCCGCCTACGCGGAAGGGGGAATCAAGTTTTGTCCTATGCGCGGGCGAAGGCGTTCGCCTGTGCACAGGCGAAGTAGGGTTAGGGAAGGCGCGAAGTCCGCCTACGCACAGGCGTTCGCCTGTGCACAGGCACTTCGGCGTCGGCGGAAAATCCGCCTTGGGCCCTAGAAATGCGCCTTGTGAGGTAGAAGGTGTACGGCGCCTTCCGCGCCAGCGCAGCGCCGCGTACGTCGGAAGACCGCCAGAGTAATCCAATCGGTACGGACCATGCGGACGGCACGGGTGGATGCGCTCTTGGACGGACGGAGTTGCGGCGGCGAAAGCGCCGACGGAGAGACAAGGAACAGACAGACTGGACGGAGACGGCTGACCACGGTCAACGCCTTCCGCGCCAGCGCAGCGCCGCGGACGGAATTCGCCTGCGCACAGGCGAACGCCTGTGCACAGGAGGATGAAGTTCCGCACCGGCGGAGGATCCGCCGAGGCTCCTGCCTGCGCACAGGCAGGAGTTGAATTTTTGTCCGACATGCGGACACACGCGTCAAGGCAGAAGGAGATTGGCCGAGGGACGGTACGAACAAGTGTACCGCGCAAGGCGGAAAACTCGCCTTCGGCGCTACGCCCCCATGTCCGCAGGGTGACACGCTCGCGGAGTTCAAATCCGCCAATTCGAGCGTGAGAGTTTAATCGACGACGGCGGAGCGTGAAGCCGCGCGTGAGAGCGAAGACCGTTCCAGCGTACAGCCGGCGCGGCCATCAAGTGAGACGTTCTTCACGACCAAGAGCCGACCATGACCTTCGACCGGGCGGCGGAGAACGTCCCATTCTTGAATTCGCGATTCCAATCTCTTGTGCGCGCTGCGCGCATCCATCTGCTGGCTGCGGAACATTCTCGACGTCGTCGCACAGGAGATTTCTTGTTGATTGAGGGAGAAGTGAGTGCGCGTGATTTGGAATTGAGAGCGATTAGAGTTTGCCGAGAGAGAAAGAAACGCGGGCAGTGCGAAAGTAGAATGAGCGGGCGAGCGAACCCCAGGAACGCAATGACGAGACCGAGCAGATTGCGGATGGTGCCACTTCGCCTGCCGCAGAACGGGCTGCGCGCTTTCGAGGAGCGCTTAATAGCAAGAAAGCTCGATTTCTTGCTATGGGGATGGAATTACATCTGTGCGAATATGGTGCGCGAGTGGCTAGAGCCACAGGGACCACCCTCGCGCGGATTGCGTCCGCATGTTGATCGGTGGACAGTCCAAGATTGGGCGCAGGCGTTGGGAAGATGTGCTGGCATGCCAGGGCATCTCCTTTTCGACAGTGAGAGCATCAAGGTGACCAAGCAAGAAGAGGCGCAATTTGTGGAGCTGTTCAAGACCGGGAGGTCTACCAAGAATGGGTACAGGACCCGTGATTACAAGGATCGATTTCGCCGGACTTTGTCCGCGGCGCTGATGCAATTACTGCAGCCGCACCGCGCCTGCTACATCACATTGTGGCAGGTCTCTTTTGTGGAGTGCGTCATCGAGGGAACTCCAATTCACTGGGCGAGCATCCTGCACAGGGTGATGCGACAGCACGCGTTTGAGGAGAAGGGGGGAACTCTAAACCATCTTTCTCCTTTCCTCATCAATTTTTATCGACAGCGGAATTGTTTGACAGCGGCGGAGCTTGAACATTTTCCGCCATTGTCCATCGACCATCCCGGGAAGTATGTGCGGGAGAACGAGGTCGACACGGATGCAGAGGAGTCACCGACTTCTACCCCATCAAGACGGAGGGACGAAGGGAGACACACCCCTGCAGCGCGAGTGCCGCGGAAGCGGCGATGGAGGGAAGAGTCTGAAGAGGAGCAGCATCAAGAACCCTCTGCTCCCATTCGACCGCGGCCGCTGTGCGAGCCATACAGCCGGCCGAAGCAGAAGGCACGCAGACTGGTGTTACCAGCTGACAGTGCGGACACTGCGACGATTGCGACGGAGATAGGAAGTGCGTCGCCAGAGAGGCGAGAGGAAGCGCGGACGACCGCAGGAGCAACAGGCCACGCTGCAACCTCGTCGGGAGAGAGGCCGCCTACGGGCCAAGGGCCTCCGGAGTTACCACGTGCGATGCGGACAGATGTTCCGTTCGCGCACAGGCAAACCTCCGCGGACGGACGAGCCTCCGCGGACCGGCGAACACAAGTGGACGTGGATCTACGCTTACGCGTGGGAAGGAGCAGTCCGCCTGTGCACAGGCGCTCACCTGTGCACAGGTCGCCTGTGCACAGGACACCTCCACACGTGCCGCCTGTGCACAGGCAAGAATCACCCCCGTTCCAACGGAGGAAGGGGAAGGAGCCGGCGGAAGAACCGCCTACGAGACATCGGCCCTCGAGGCCAGACCCTCCGGCGCACCACGCGCCGCAATTTGCGCCTTCGGCGCCAGGGCCTTCGAGCCGAGGAGATACGAGCAGAGAGCGTGCGGAGGCCGCACCATCGGCGGGAAGTCCGCCGATAGATGCGCCTTCGGCGGTAGGGCCTATAGGCCAAGGAACATCGGGCGTGCGGCCCCCGGCCATGTCGCCTTCGGCGATAGATGTCCGCGGCGCTACGCCTACGGCGGACAAGGCGCCGGCAAATGCGCCTGCGTACGGGCCGGGCACAGCCCCCACGGACCGATCAAGGGAGCAGCAACAGACGGAGGAGCGGAGTGACTGTCCGCGGGATGAAATCTCGATGCGCGATGCGCAATCAAACCCCGCGCAGCCACCCTCCGCTCGATCGCCTTCGGCGACGGACGACGGCGACAGAGAGGATGCGGTAGACCATCAACCAGCGAGCGACGGGGATGCCGCTCGGGTACATTCGCCTTCCGCCTTAGACATTTTGGCGACGAGCAGCGAGGCTGCAGCCGTGCCTTCGCAGGCAGCACACGTCGAGGACGTGCAGCCCCACTCGGGGCAGTCGCCGACGCAATCAATGGCGACTGAAATTCTCCACTCGGATGATGACGACGGAGGCTCCACAGAAGAAATGTCAGGAGCAGAAGACACCGAGGAGGAGGAGGAGGAAATTGTTGGAGCGCCGGCGGCGGCGCTCTCTGAGCAGGTGATTCCGTTGCTGCGGTACTTGGATCGCAAGGTCGATAAATACGCCGACCCACTCCAGCCGGGATCTTACATCGAGTTAGTGCGCAGGCGGACTCGCACTAAAGTCCACACCAGCAAGCTATTAGCTAGAGTGGACCAGGAGTTGAAGGACTTGAAGGAGAAGCATGCGTGCTTGTGGGGTCAGTACAAGCTTAATCAGAAGTTCTACAAGCACACCGAGAAGATGAAGGATGAGAAGCTGGGCGAGCTCACCAAGGAGCAGGTGAAGGTTAAGGAAGCACTCAACTCTGAGCAGGCCCAGAATCGGATTTTGTCAGAGGAGCTCGTGCGACAGACGCGGTTGTTGGAACAATGTCAGCTCGCACGGCAGGCGGATGAAGAATTAATCCGCAGGTTACAGTCAGAGTGTGGCGAATTGAGAGCGCAACGTGCTGAAGCCGAATCGCAATTAGTGATAATTGAAGAGGATCGCAGGAAGGAGGCGGATCGCACGAAGGTGGAGACGGCGAGGCGAGTCGCCCACTGTCTCAAGGGCTACGCCCACTGGGAAGTGAAGGCGCAGGAGAAACTCACACTGCGTGAGTTTGAATTGCGCGCAGCCGGGTTGTTGTCAGGCGACAGTAGGAGTCGGCGGAAGGTAGCGAAGAAGCTCGAAGCCTTTCTGTCGAAGGCACAGGATACCATGTCCGCCCTCGAGGGGGAGGTGTCCGCGGCGTTGCAGCGGTTGGGACTGCGCAGTCGAGCGGAAGAGTGGCAGGGTAGGGAGTTAGTGCGCGGCAGTCGGCCGCGCAGGAGACGAAGTACAGGTTCCGCGGAGTGTAGTGTAGCGTGGTTCCGTGCAGGCGTGTAGCGTAGTGCAGTGTAGTGCTAGGTAGGACTTAGAAGGTATAAAATAGTTCCAGGCGTTTTGCCTGGGGTTCTTTCCCATCAGAAGTGCAGATCAGGAACCCATTTCCTTTGCGTGTTTGTGTCCTTGAGCTCTGTCACCACGCACGAGGAGTTACAACTTAGCGTTCCGCATTTTGTAGCTGAAGGCCTTCGGCCGAATGTTCAGAGCTAGTACATTGGTTAGAGACTTGAGTAGTTCGGATCTGCACCTGCGGGTGACTGCCGATGCTCAGAGCCAGTGACTAGTTAGATACTTGAACAGTTTCGCCCCTACACCTTCGAGTGTTTCTTTCTGATTGTACTCCTTGGGATTTTTCCCCTGAATGCCAAAGTGAAGTTTTGCTACTTCGTGTAAGCCTTGGTTGTAAATTCAGGTTACGCTGCAGTAGGTGCCTTGAGGGTAACCCCTGTAGTATTTCTGGGAATGACAAGTGCCTGAGAATTCAAACTCTTCAATAGACTGTTGTTGTGTTACTGGAATGTTTCTCAGTGAGTCCTTCAGTGCGGACCTGTGTTCTCTGCGCGTTTTGTGAGTTGAGAGTGTTGTTCACCGCGTCTGAGTGACTTCGATCCGAAGTAGGCAGTCCAAACCGGGTTTCCTACACTAGCAGCAAGCTAGTGGAAGTGTTGTAAAAGCCGGAGTTGGAAGTCACTGCCCGCAGCTTTGCCGAGTGTGCTCGCGAGAGACTTTCCCCCTGAAATCTTGAAGTAGAGGTCCTAACGGATCTCTGGGTTGTGTTTCTGTAGTTTCAGGTGTGTGTGTGTGTGTGTGTTACGCTGCACTGTGCGACCTCCGAGTGCGCTCCGAGTGGACACTTGCAGTAGTTCTGGGAGTGACAGTGGCCTGAGAATTCAAACTCCTCAATAGTCTGTTAAAACGTGACACTTTGTACCCTGTGTGTTCCTCTGTCCCTGTGGGTTCGACCTTTCTACCACTATATTGCAGTTTTAGCCTTTAGTGGGTTATTACATAAGAAGCCGACAACTTCTTTTTGGCGCCGCTGCCGGGGACAGTTGCGTCAACACCGGGGTTTTTACGAGCAGCCATGCTCGGTGAATGTCGACTGGGGCTGGCGGGAGCAATCTAAGTGCTAGAGCTGTCCGCAAGTACCGACGAGATTCAGAGAAGGCCGTGGAAGAGACACGGCGTCAAAACAAGAAAACACCAAAAGGAGTACCTAAGCCTAGTTCGGCCGACATCCTTGGGGAACCTGCCCCCGGCGACTCGGAACCAAACTTGGTGCTTACAGTTCTACTAGATATTCCTTGCACGGACCCGCCTAGTGAAGTAGAACCGACCGCCCGAGAACCGTCGACAGACACACCGATGGCGGACGGACAAGCCAATGTGCGGCTACCTCAGCCGATTACTAAACATTCCTACCCGAAGTACAAAGGGAGTGGGGATGACGACGATGCAGACTCATACATCAAGTTGTTCGAATCGGTGTCTATTGCCAATCGCGAGATCGCAGACGACGACCGACTAAGGATCTTTCCAAGCCTTCTGCGGAAGAAAGCGAGGAGTTGGTACAATCACGAGAGCATCGATCCGACTGGGTTGACAACATGGGCCCAGCTGAAGGAGAAGTTCCTCCGCCGCTTTCGCGAGCTCGGCTACGACAGCGGGGTTTTGACAAAGTTACGTAATTTGCAGCGAGAGAAGAAGGAGAGTCTGCGTGACTACACTGAGAGATTTCTGGACCTCCTTGACAGAATACCGAAAACAGGACCAGGGTCCCCTTTCTCGGTACAACAAGCTGTGGATTGGTACGTGACCGGGTTAACTCGGGAGATGGAGACTTTTTGCCGACGCAGCAAGTGCGACACTATTGAGGATGTGATTGCATCGGCAGAAGCCTTCGAAACTTCCACTCTCAACCGAAGAGGGAGAGAGAGACGGGAGTCGAAGGAGCGAAAACCGAAGGGAGGGCGAAGACGACGTAGAGGTACAACTCCGTCATCGGAGGAATCGTCTTCGGACGAGAACCGTTCCTCATCCGCAGAAGAGGAAACCTCATCGTCGGAGGAGGAGAAGAAGAGGAAGAAGCATGGGTCAGCGAAGAAAAAGGGCATCCGACGAGTGACTACGGACAGAGCGCCGGGAGACATAGCCTCGAAGATGGAGACCCTTGTGAAGGACTTCGCCGATCTCAAGGTTCAAGTGGTAGGCGGGCATGATCGCCGAAAATCACCCGGGAGAGTGCGAGCGAACTTATGGTGTACTACGTGCGGGGCGGTGGGACATGCAAACACCGAGTGCCTTACCACCCGTCCGTCATATCCAGTCAACGCAGTAGAGTGGGCACAACCGTACTATGGAGAGCACCCTCAGTACTATGGAGAGGCTAGCGAAGAGACAGCCTACGCCGTCCAGTCGGTTCCTACCCCTCCTGCAGTTTCAGCAATGCAAGTCCCACGATATATTCCGGTGGATCGGGCCACTACAGTACCCGTGAGGCGGAGAGCACCTCCAGGGACGTTTGACCCACCGCCACCGCGAGCTTGTTATAATTGCGGGGAAGTTGGGCACTTCTCACCGCAGTGTCCCCATCCAAAAAGGCGAAACGATTATGCTCCGACATGTAGTAATTGCAAGAAGATCGGGCATACTGCGCCAGAGTGTGATCAGCCACCAGTCCCTCGGCCAGCGGTACGATTTGTGAACACTCCTGCCAAGGAGGACGTCCAAGTTAACCAGGTCGAAGTAGGTTCAGACGGGGATGACGAAGACGAAGAATGGCCGGCTGAAGAGGTTATGTGCGCACGGGTCGAAACTCGTAGTTCCAAGAAATCGAAGGAGCAAGAGCGTGACACTCGCAAGCACGAACGGAGAACCGACGACCGGAAGGGAAAAGGAAAGGAGAAGACATCCAGCAAGTCCGACTTGCGACCTGCTCGGAAGTCTTCGGCTACGCGAGAGGCACCAGCAGTGCGCCCCCAGACAGCAGTCGAGGACGAGCCAGTGCGCCTACTGAAACGGGACTATGCTCCGGATATCCGCAACGAGGTAGCCAACCTGTTGAAGGAAGCGATCCGCACTCAAAAGGACCCATCGGGGCCAGACTTGACATCCTCCCTTGGGGCGAAGTTGGCAGCCACCGTGGAATCTCGCAGAGCGTCGCCGACCCCGGCGACCCAACGCGTCCACTATGACTTGGTCGAAGATCTCGGGAGTCGAAAAGTGAACATCACGTTCAAGCAGCTCTTGGAGGACAATAAGACGTATCGGAGAATGTTGATGCTTTCGCTACGGCATCCGCGGAAGCCGCGCGCATCCACATCCTCTCAAGTATATCAAGTGGAGAGCGAAGACCAAGGGCCACCCGAGATCGATGTGGAAATAGCAGGGTGTTGTGTACGCAGGGTGCCAATCGACTCTGGATCAGGAGTCAACATAATGACGGAGGATACAGCGAGAGCCTTGGGGTTCAGTCAATACGAACCCTCGAAGCGTGTGTTGAGATTAGCGGATCAGACGCGGAGAATGCCTGCAGGTATGCTGCGCAATGTCAAGACAATCATCGGGGGTGTGGACTTTCGGTTGACGTATATCATCCTTCAACCGATGATGAAGCAGGGCTATGACGTTCTGCTCGGGCGACCATGGCTATATGGCGCACAAGTCAGATGTGATTGGCGAAGGCATCGCCTTAAGTTTCCCCATCCTTCGGAACCGACCAAAACCATTACGGTGCCCTGGAATAGGGTCAGGCACGAAGGAGAGACCCCATCGACAAGTGCAGGTTACACATCGGGCGAGGACAGTGAGTCGACCGCGCGATCGGATTCCAGTGGTACCGAATCCGATTATTTCGTGGGATTCGTTGCCTGCTGTTCGGTGGGAGAAGAAGAAGAGCCGGAAGCTATTCAGCCGGAAGACGAATAGCAATTAACTGTGGGACTGGGAAGGAGTGAGACGAGTCACACCGAGGGCATTGTCGACCCTAGTGACTGTCACGAAGTACAACTCAGTCCCGGCAAGCGCTTGAAGGTATCAAGCGCAGTGAGAGGAGATGAGCTAAGGAAAGTACAGGCATTCCTTAGCCATTATGTCGACGTCTTCGCCTGGAAGATCGAAGACATGAAGGGGATACCTGCACGGTATGGGGAACACCGTATCGATTTACTGGACGACTCAGTACCCATACGACAGCGCCAGTATCGCCTCAACCCAAAATACTCCTTGCTAGTTAAAGAGGAGATAGATAAGTACTTGAGCGCTGGGATTATTTACCCTGTGCTCAGCAGCGAGTGGGTGTCGCCGATTGTTATCGTACCCAAGAAGTTGACGGGTAAGATACGAGTGTGTCAGGATTTCCGGAAGTTGAATGCAGCAACACGCAAGGATCATCACCCGTTACCATTCACGGATGCCATTCTAGACCATGTCGCAGGACATGAATGTTATAGCTTCCTTGATGGGTTCTCAGGTTACAATCAGGTGTCTATCCGTGAACAGGACAAGGATAAAACTACGTTCACAACCGACTGGGGAACTTACGCATACCACAAGATGCCCTTCGGTCTGTGCAACGCGCCTGCCACCTTTCAACGGATGATGACCAATATCTTTCAGGAACAACTGAGGAAATTCCTGGAAATATTCATAGATGACTTATGTGTCTTTGGGAAGCGGTCTGAACACCTAAGTCACTTGAAGCAGACCTTCGATAAATGTAGAGAGAGCAGTTTATCACTGCATCCCGAGAAGTGCTTTTTCTTCATGACTAGTGGGATCTTGTTGGGTCATCGGGTCTCGGCAGACGGCATTGCGGTGGACATCGAGAAGGTCAAGGTTATACTCGAGCTTGAGCCACCCACGAATCTAAGAGAGCTGCGAGCATTCCTGGGTCATGTGGGCTACTACCGAAGATTCATACACCTGTATGCAATACTGGCGGCGGACCTGACCAAGTTGTTGAAGAAGGACGAGCCTTATGCTTGGGGTGCGAACCAGCAGTCAGCATTTGAGACTCTTAAAGCAAAACTCACGACTGCTCCCGTACTAAGGAGTCCAGACTGGGATCGACCATTCCATGTTTACGTTGACACCTCGGCATTCGCCATCGGTGTAGTACTGAGTCAAAAGGATGACAACAAAAAGGACTACCCGATCTACTTCGCGAGCCGACAGCTGTCTCTAGCAGAGCGGAAGTACACCACGACGGAGAGAGAAGCGTTGGGGATGGTGTACTCCTGTAAAAAGTTCCGTCACTACCTAATCTGCTACGAGTTTGTGTTCCATGTGGACCACTACGCATTGCAACACCTAGTCAAGAAAGCCGACCTATCCGGTCGGATCGCCAGGTGGGTGTTGTTACTACAAGAGTTCACCTACACAGTCCAGACCAGGAAAGGGGTGCACCACGAAAATGCGGATTACTTATCCCGATTATGGACACAGCCGACAGAGGAGGAATTGGTGGACGATTTCCCAGATGAAGAGTTATTTCAGTTGTCTGCAGGACATGAGTCCCGCTATGCCGACCTGTATCGATATCTGCTAACCCTCCAGTGTCCCGAAGGCATGGATTTGGAACAGCGAACTGTCTTTATTCATAAGGCAGGTCCGTACCAACTCCAGCAGGGGGTTTTGTTCAAGAAGATGGCAGATGAGCGCTTATGCAGATGCCTGGAGGAATCAGAGGTACCAAGGATAGTGAGTGCGATGCATACAGAGGAGGCGGGTGGACACTATGCCACCAGGAACACGGTCACAAAGATCCTAAATGCGGGGTATTGGTGGCCGACCATGTTTAAGGATGTTCTCGATTACATCCGCAAGTGCGACAGTTGCCAGAGGACGGGGAGACCGACGCCTACAACACGCTGGCCCCTGACTCCCATCATGCCTCTAGCACCGTTCGAAAAGTGGGGTATTGACTTTGTAGGGCCGATACAACCAGTGACTAGAAGTACACGAAGGCGCTACATTCTGGTAGCAACGGACTACGCCACCAAAATGGTAGAGGCCAGAGCCACCAGAAGGGATGATGCTGCCACAGTGGCAGCATTCTTGTTTGAGTCGATCATCACACGCTACGGATGTCCCTTAGAGCTAGTCAGCGACCGGGGCACGCATTTTCTGAATCAGATCATCGAAGATCTGACACGGTATTTCCACATCAAGCACCGGAAGACTACTCCATACAATCCCAAGGCAAATGGACTGACGGAGAAGTCCAATGGTCTGCTGTGTAAAATACTACTCAAGGTCACGGTGAATCACGCTCACGACTGGGATACGAAGCTAGCAGCCGCTCTATGGGCGTACCGCACAGCTGAGAAGATCACGACCAAACAGACACCATACTTTCTGGTGTATGGGCAACACCCGATCCTCCCGATCGAGTTTGAAGTACCCACCCAACGAACGTTGGATTTGCAGAGGATGGGCGCAGAGGAGAGTCAGCTCTACAGGTTACAGGAGGTCACGCTGCTGGATGAGAGGAGACGAGACGCCGAAGATCGCACCAGGAAAATCCAGCTCCGCCGAAAGGAGAGATACGATAAAAAGATCAAACCGGTACTCCTGCAGGCGGGTGACTTGGCATTGCTCTACGACAGCAGGCATGCCAGATTCCCAGGCAAACTGCACCTAAGGTGGATGGGACCTTACAGGGTTGTCGAAGTTTTCCCGAATGGATCCATCCAACTTGCGGACCTGGCCGGCGATTTGTTAGGCACCCGAGTAAACGGGTGGCGGTTGAAGAAATACCACATGTGAGTGTTCGCGTGGGCGCTCACAATTGAGGAGGGGGGCATGTGGTACCCCACTTTTGGCAATTTTGAGGAAATTAAAACATTTTTGGAAAACTGTACCCTGGCAGCATTGTAAATAGCCTTCAGTACATCAAAACAGAGTGAATCCGGAAGATCGCGGGGATTCTCGAGGGATCTTGTAGAATCTGGGATTTGGGGTGCCGCAGTAAGGACAGGCACCACCCTCCCTGCGAGCTCTGCAGTTAGGATCTCTACGGCGCAAGACGCAAAACCCGCCTTCGGAGGTTGCGTCCGCGGCTGTAGGGAAACCCCCCGTAATTAGGTCAACCCTCGGGCGCCTTGACCAAGTTAGGATCCCGTTGGAAAGAGCTCGACGCACTGATTCCAACGAGCCCAAGAACGCTTGGAACGGACGAGGACTTAGGGAGTTATCGCTATTGGAAGAAACGGAGGCGGTCGCCTACGGCGGAAGGAGTTCGCCACCGGCGCGAATTCCGCCTACGCGGAAGGGGGAATCAAGTTTTGTCCTATGCGCGGGCGAAGGCGTTCGCCTGTGCACAGGCGAAGTAGGGTTAGGGAAGGCGCGAAGTCCGCCTACGCACAGGCGTTCGCCTGTGCACAGGCACTTCGGCGTCGGCGGAAAATCCGCCTTGGGCCCTAGAAATACGCCTTGTGAGGTAGAAGGTGTACGGCGCCTTCCGCGCCAGCGCAGCGCCGCGTACGTCGGAAGACCGCCAGAGTAATCCAATCGGTACGGACCATGCGGACGGCACGGGTGGATGCGCTCTTGGACGGACGGAGTTGCGGCGGCAAAAGCGCCGACGGAGAGACAAGGAACAGACAGACTGGACGGAGACGGCTGACCACGGTCAACGCCTTCCGCGCCAGCGCAGCGCCGCGGACGGAATTCGCCTGCGCACAGGCGAACGCCTGTGCACAGGAGGATGAAGTTCCGCACCGGCGGAGGATCCGCCGAGGCTCCTGCCTGCGCACAGGCAGGAGTTGAATTTTTGTCCGACATGCGGACACACGCGTCAAGGCAGAAGGAGATTGGCCGAGGGACGGTACGAACAAGTGTACCGCGCAAGGCGGAAAACTCGCCTTCGGCGCTACGCCCCCATGTCCGCAGGGTGACACGCTCGCGGAGTTCAAATCCGCCAATTCGAGCGTGAGAGTTTAATCGACGACGGCGGAGCGTGAAGCCGCGCGTGAGAGCGAAGACCGTTCCAGCGTACAGCCGGCGCGGCCATCAAGTGAGACGTTCTTCACGACCAAGAGCCGACCATGACCTTCGACCGGGCGGCGGAGAACGTCCCATTCTTGAATTCGCGATTCCAATCTCTTGTGCGCGCTGCGCGCATCCATCTGCTGGCTGCGGAACATTCTCGACGTCGTCGCACAGGAGATTTCTTGTTGATTGAGGGAGAAGTGAGTGCGCGTGATTTGGAATTGAGAGCGATTAGAGTTTGCTGAGAGAGAAAGAAACGCGGGCAGTGCGGAAGTAGAATGAGCGGGCGAGCGAACCCCAGGAACGCAATGACGAGACCGAGCAGATTGCGGATGGTGCCACTTCGCCTGCCGCAGAACGGGCTGCGCGCTTTCGAGGAGCGCTTAATAGCAAGAAAGCTCGATTTCTTGCTATGGGGATGGAATTACATCTGTGCGAATATGGTGCGCGAGTGGCTAGAGCCACAGGGACCACCCTCGCGCGGATTGCGTCCGCATGTTGATCGGTGGACAGTCCAAGATTGGGCGCAGGCGTTGGGAAGATGTGCTGGCATGCCAGGGCATCTCCTTTTCGACAGTGAGAGCATCAAGGTGACCAAGCAAGAAGAGGCGCAATTTGTGGAGCTGTTCAAGACCGGGAGGTCTACCAAGAATGGGTACAGGACCCGTGATTACAAGGATCGATTTCGCCGGACTTTGTCCGCGGCGCTGATGCAATTACTGCAGCCGCACCGCGCCTGCTACATCACATTGTGGCAGGTCTCTTTTGTGGAGTGCGTCATCGAGGGAACTCCAATTCACTGGGCGAGCATCCTGCACAGGGTGATGCGACAGCACGCGTTTGAGGAGAAGGGGGGAACTCTAAACCATCTTTCTCCTTTCCTCATCAATTTTTATCGACAGCGGAATTGTTTGACAGCGGCGGAGCTTGAACATTTTCCGCCATTGTCCATCGACCATCCCGGGAAGTATGTGCGGGAGAACGAGGTCGACACGGATGCAGAGGAGTCACCGACTTCTACCCCATCAAGACGGAGGGACGAAGGGAGACACACCCCTGCAGCGCGAGTGCCGCGGAAGCGGCGATGGAGGGAAGAGTCTGAAGAGGAGCAGCATCAAGAACCCTCTGCTCCCATTCGACCGCGGCCGCTGTGCGAGCCATACAGCCGGCCGAAGCAGAAGGCACGCAGACTGGTGTTACCAGCTGACAGTGCGGACACTGTCAGCTGGTAACACCAGTCTGCGATGATGCACTCCACAAAAGAGACCTGCCACAATGTGATGTATCAGGCGCGGTGTGGCTGCAGTAATTGCAGAAGCGCCGTAGCCATAGTTCGGCGGAAGCGATCCTTGTAATCGCGGGTCTTGTACCCATTCTTGGTAGACTTCTCCCGCTTGAACAGCTCCACAAATTGCGCCTCGTCCTGCTTGGACACCTTGACGCTCTCACTATCAAAGAGGAGGTGCCCTGGCATGCCGGCACATCTCCCCAATGCCTGCGCCCAATCTTGGACCGTCCATCGATCGACATGCGGCCGCAATCCGCGCGTAGGTGGTCCCTGTGGCTTGTAATAACCCACTAAAGGCTAAAACTGCAATATAGTGGTAGAAAGGTCGAACCCACAGGGACAGAGGAACACACAGGGTACAAAGTGTCACGTTTTAACAGACTATTGAGGAGTTTGAATTCTCAGGCAACTGTCACTCCCAGAAATACTGCAAGTGTCCACTCGGAGCGCACTCGGAGGTCGCACAGTGCAGCGTAACACACACACACACACACACCTGAAACTACAGAAACACAACCCAGAGATCCGTTAGGACCTCTACTTCAAGATTTCAGGGGGAAAGTCTCTCACGAGCACACTCGGCAAAGCTGCGGGCAGTGACTTCCAACTCCGGCTTTTACAACGCTTCCACTAGCTTGCTGCTAGTGTAGGAAACCCGGTTTGGACTACCTACTTCGGATCGAAGTCACTCAGATGCGGTGAACAACACTCTCAACTCACAAAACGCGCAGAGAACACAGGCCCACACTGAAGGACTCACTGTGAAACATTCCAGTAACACAACAACAGTCTATTGAAGAGTTTGAATTCTCAGGCACTTGTCATTCCCAGAAATACTACAGGGGTTACCCTCAAGGCACCTGCTGCAGCGTAACCTGAATTTACAACCAAGGCTTACACGAAGTAGCAAAACTTCACTTTGGCATTCAGGGGAAAAATCCCAAGGAGTACAATCAGAAAGAAACACTCGAAGGTGTAGGGGCGAAACTGTTCAAGTATCTAACTAGTCACTGGCTCTGAGCATCGGCAGTCACCCGCAGGTGCAGATCCGAACTACTCAAGTCTCTAACCAATGTACTAGCTCTGAACATTCGGCCGAAGGCCTTCAGCTACAAAATGCGGAACGCTAAGTTGTAACTCCTCATGCGTGGTGACAGAACTCAAGGACACAAACACGCAAAGGAAATGGGTTCCTGATCTATACTTCTGAGTTTGGGAAAGAACCCCAGGCAAAACGCCTGGAACTATTTTATACCTTCTAAGTCCTACCTAACACTACACTGCACTACACGCCTGCACGGAACCACGCTACACTACACTCCGCGGATCCTGTACTACGCCTCCTGCGCGGCCGACTGCCGCGCACTAACTCCCTACCCTGCCACTCGTCCGCTCGACTACGCAGTCCCAACCGCTGCAACGCCGCGGACACCTCCCCCTCGAGGACGGACATGGTATCCTGTGCCTTCGACAGAAAGGCCTCGAGCTTCTTCGCTACCTTCCGCCGACTCCTACTCTCGCCTGACAACAACCCGGCTGCGCGCAATTCAAACTCACGGAGTGTGAGTTTCTCCTGCGCCTTCACTTCCCAGTGGGCGTAGCCCTTGAGACAGTGGGCGACTCGCCTCGCCGTCTCCACCTTCGTGCGATCCGCCTCCTTCCTGCGATCCTCTTCAATGGTCACTAATTGCGATTCGGCTTCAGCACGTTGCGCCCTCAATTCGCCACACTCTGACTGCAGACTGCGGATTAATTCTTCATCCGCCTGCCGTGCGAGCTGACATTGTTCCAACAACCGCGTCTGTCGCACGAGCTCCTCTGACAAAATCCGATTCTCGGCCTGCTCAGAGTTGAGTGCTTCCTTGACCTTCACCTGCTCCTTGGTGAGCTCGCCCAGTTTCTCATCCTTCATCTTCTCGGAGTGCTTGTAGAATTTCTGATTAAGCTTGTACTGTCCCCACAAGCACTCATGCCTCTCCTTCAAGTCCCTCAACTCCTGGTCCACTCTAGCTAATAGCTTGCTGGTGTGGACTTTAGTGCGAGTCCGCCTGCGCACTAACTCGATGTAAGATCCCGGCTGGAGTGGGTCGGCGTATTTATCGACCTTGCGATCCAAGTACCGCAGCAACGGAATCACCTGCTCAGAGAGCGCCGCCGCCGGCGCTCCAACAATTTCCTCCTCCTCCTCCTCGGTGTCTTCTGCTCCTGACATTTCTTCCGTGGAGCCTCCGTCCTCGTCATCCGAGTGGAGAATTTCAGTCGCCATTGATTGCGTCGGCGACTGCCCCGAGTGGGGCTGCACGTCCTCGACGTGTGCTGCCTGCGAAGGCACGGCTGCAGCCTCGCTGCTCGTCGCCAAAATGTCTAAGGCGGAAGGCGAATGTATCCGAGCTGCATCCCCGTCGCTCGCTGGTTGATTGCCCACCGCATTCTCTCTGTCGCCGTCGTCCGTCGCCGAAGGCGATCGAGCGGAGGGTGGCTGCGCGGGGTTGGATTGCGCATCGCGCATCGAGATTTCATCCCGCGGACAGTCACTCCGCTCCACCGTCTGCTGCTCCCTCGATCGGTCCGTGGGGGCTGTGCCCGGCCCGTGCGCAGGCGCATTTGCCGGCGCCTTGTCCGCCGCAGGCGTAGCGCCGCGGACATCTATCGCCGAAGGCGACATGGCCGGGGGCCGCACGCCCGATGTTCCTTGGCCTATAGGCCCTACCGCCGAAGGCGCATCTATCGGCGTACTTCCTGCCGATGGTGCGGCCTCCGCACGCTCTCTGCTCGTATCTCCTCGGCTCGAAGGCCCTGGCGCCGAAGGCGCGAATTGCGGCGCGTGGTGCGCCGGTGGGTCTGGCCCCGAGGGCCGATGTCTCGTAGGCGGTTCTTCCGCCGGCTCCTTCCCCTTCCTACGTTGGAACGGGGGTGATTCTTGCCTGTGCACAGGCGGCACGTGCGGAGGTGTTCTGTGCATAGGTGACCTGTGCACAGGCGACCTGTGCACAGGCGAGCGCCTGTGCACAGGCGGACTGCTCCTTCCCACGCGTAAGCGTAGATCCACGTCCACTTGTGTTCGCCGGTCCGCGGAGGCTCGTCCGTCCGCGGAGGTTTGCCTGTGCGCAAACGGAACATCTGTCCGCATCGCACGTGGTAACTCCGGAGGCCCTTGGCCCGTAGGCGGCCTCTCTCCCGACGAGGTTGCAGCGTGGCCCGCTGCTCCTGCGGTCGTCCGCACTTCCTCTCGTCTCTCTGGCGACGCACTTCCTATCTCCGTCGCAATCGTCGCCGTGTCTGCACTGTCAGCTGGCAACACCAGTCTGCGTGCCTTCTGCTTCGGCCGGCTGTATGGCTCGCACAGCGGCCGCGGTCGAATGGGAGCAGAGAGCTCTTGATGCTGCTCCTCTTCGGCCTCTTCCCTCCATCGCCGCTTCCGCGGCACTCGCGCCGCAGGGGTGTGTCTCCCTTCATCCCTCCGTCTTGATGGGGTAGAAGTCGGTGACTCCTCCGCATCAGTGTCGACCTCGTTCTCCCGCACATACTTCCCGGGATGGTCGATGGACAATGGCGGAAAATGTTCAAGCTCCGCCGCTGTCAAACAATTCCGCTGTCGATAAAAATTGATGAGGAAAGGAGAAAGATGGTTTAGAGTTCCCCCCTTCTCCTCAAACGCGTGCTGTCGCATCACTCTGTGCAGGATGCTCGCCCAGTGAATTGGAGTTCCCTCGATGACGCACTCCACAAAAGAGACCTGCCACAATGTGATGTAGCAGGCGCGGTGCGGCTGCAGTAATTGCATCAGCGCCGCGGACAAAGTTCGGCGAAATCGATCTTTGTAATCACGGGTCCTGTACCCATTCTTGGTAGACCTCCCGGTCTTGAACAGCTCCACAAATTGCGCTTCTTCTTGCTTGGTCACCTTGATGCTCTCGCTGTCGAAAAGGAGATGCCCTGGCATGCCAGCACATCTTCCCAACGCCTGCGCCCAATCTTGGACTGTCCACCGGTCGACATGCGGACGCAATCCGCGCGAGGGTGGTCCCTGTGGCTCTAGCCACTCGCGCACCATATTCGCGCAGATGTAATTCCATCCCCATAGCAAGAAATCGAGCTTTCTTGCTATTAAGCGCTCTTCGAAAGCGCGCAGCCCGTTCTGCGGCAGGCGAAGTGGCACCATCCGCAATCTGCTCGGTCTCGTCATTGCGTTCCTGGGGTTCGCTCGCCCGCTCATTCTACTTCCGCACTGTCCGCGTTTCTTTCTCTCTCGGCAAACTCTAATCGCTCTCAATTCCAAATCACGCGCACTCACTTCTCCCTCAATCAACAAGAAATCTCCTGAGCGATGACGACGAGAATGTTCCGCAGCCAGCAGATGGATGCGTGCAGCGCGCACAAGAGATTGGAATCGCGAATTCAAGAATGGGACGCTCTCCGCCGCCCGGTCGAAGGTCATGGTCGTCTCTTGGTCGTGAAGAACGTCTCACTTGATGGCCGCGCCGGCTGTACGCTGGAACGGTCTTCGCTCTCACGCGCGGCTTCACGCTCCGCCGTCGTCGATTAAACTCTCACGCTCGAATTGGCGGATTTGAACTCCGCGAGCGTGTCACCCTCCGGACATGGGGGCGTAGCGCCGAAGGCGAGTTTTCCGCCTTGCGCGGTACACTTGTTCGTACCGCCCCTCGGCCAATCTCCTTCTGCCTTGACGCGTGCGTCCGCATGTCGGACAAAAATTCAACTCCTGCCTGTGCGCAGGCAGGAGCCTCGGCGGATTCTCCGCCGGCGCGGAACTTGAACATCCTCCTGTGCACAGGCGTTCGCCTGTGCGCAGGCGAATTCCGTCTGCGGCGCTGCGCTGGCGCGGAAGGCGTTGACCGTGGTCAGCCGTCTCCGTCCAGTCTGTCCGTTCCTTGTCTCTCCGTCGGCGCTTCCTCTGCCGCAACTCCGTCCGTCCAAGAGCGCATCCACCCGTGCCGTCCGCATGGTCCGTACCGATTGGATTACTCTGGCGGTCTTCCGACGTACGCTGCGCTGCGCTGGCGCGGAAGGCGCCGTACACTTTCTACCTCACAAGGCGCATTTAAAGGGCCCAAGGCGGATTTCCCGCCGACGCCGAAGTGCCTGTGCACAGGCGACCTGTGCACAGGCGAGCGCCTGTGCACAGGCGGACTTCGCGCCTTCCCTAACCCTACTTCGCCTGTGCACAGGCGAACGCCTTCGTCCGCGCATAGGACAAAACTTGAATCCCCCTTCCGCGCAGGCGGAATTCGCGCCGGTGGCGAACTCCTTCCGCCGCAGGCGACCGCCTCCGTTTCTTCCAGTAGCGATAACTCCCTAAGTCCTCGTCCGTTCCAAGCGTTCTTGGGCTCGTTGGAATCAGCGCGTCGAGCTCTTTCCAACGGGATCCTAACTTGGTCAAGGCGCCCGAGGGTGACCTAATTACGAGGGTTTCCCTACAGCCGCGGACGCAACCTCCGAAGGCGGGTTTTGCGCCTTGTGCCGTAGAGATCCTAACTGCGGAGCTCGCAGGGAGGGTGGTGCCTGACCTTACTACTGCACCCCAAATCCCAGATTCTACAAGATACCTCGAGAATCCCCGCGATCTTCCGGATTCACTCTGTTTTGATGTACCGAAGGCTATTTACAATGCTGCCGGGGTACAGTTTTCCAAAAATGTTTTAATTTCCTCAAAATTGCCAAAAGTGGGGTACCACATGGCTCTAGCCACTCGCGCACCATATCCACACAGATGTAGTTCCATCCCCATAGCAAGAAATCGAGCTCTCTTGCTATCAGGCGCTCCTCGAAAGCGCGCAGCCCGTTCTGTGGCAGTCGGAGCGGCAGCATCCGCAATCGGCCCAGTCTCGTCATTGCGTTCTTGGAGTTCGCCTGCTCGCTAATTCTCCTTCCGCTCCGCTCGAGCTTCTTGCTTCCTCGGCAAACTCTAATCTCACTCAATTCCAAATCACGCGCACTCACTTCTCTCTCAATCACCAAGTAATCCTCGGCGCGGCGATGTCGGGAGTGCTTAGCAGCTAGCAGATGGACGCGCGCAGCTCGCACTAGAAAATGGAATCGCGAATTCAAGAATGGGACGCTCTCCGCCTCCCTATCGAAGGTCATGATCGGCTCTTGCTCGTGAAGGACGACTCAATTGATGGCCGCGCCGGCTCTACGCTAAAACGGTCTCCGCTCTCACGCGCGGCTTCACGCTCCGCCGACGCCGAATTTAACTCTCACGCTCGAATTGGCGATTTGAACTCCGCGAGCGTACTACGCCGCGGACATGGGTGCGCAGCGCCGAAGGCGGATTTTCCGCCTTGCGCGGTACACTCGTTCGTACCGCTCCTCAGCCAATGCTCTTCTGCCTCGGCGCTTGTCCGCACGTCGGACAAAAGTTCAACTCCCGCCTGCGCGCAGGCGGACTCCTCGGCGGATTCTCCGCCGGCGCGGAACTTCACCCGCCTGTGCACAGGCGAAGTCCGTCCGCGTCGATGCGCTGGCGCGGAAGGCGTTGACCGCGGTCAATCGACTCCGTCCAGACTGTCCGTTCCTTGTCTCTCCGTCGGCGCGCTCCGCCGCCGCAACTTCGTCCGACCAAGAGCGCATCCATCCGTCCCGTCCGTACAGTCCGTACGGTCGGTACGGATTTTACTATTCTGGCGGCTCCTTGCTCGTCCGCGCCGTTGCGCTGGCGCAGAAGGCTGTAATAACCCACCAAAGGCTAAAACTGCAGTATGGTGGTAAAAAGATCGAACCCACAGGGACAGAGGCAACACACAGAGTAAAAGTGTCACGTTTAACAGACTTTTGTAGAGTTTGAATTCTAGGCGACTGTCACTCCCAGAAATACTGCAGTGCTCGACTCGGAGGCTCGACTCGGAGGATGCTCGGAGGATGCACGGTACAGCGTAGTCACTCAACACACACACACACACACACACACCTGAAACTGGCAAAAAGCACAACTCGGAGGTCGGTCAGGACCTCCGCTTCGGATTTCAGGAGGAAAGTGTCTCAAAAGTTCACTCAGAGGTTCTGCAGGTAGTGCCTCCCACTCCGGCTTTTACTGCCCTTCCGCCAGGAACTAGCGTAGGGTACCCGGACTGGACTTCCCACTTCGGAACGAAGCCTCTTCATACGCCGTGGACGTCACCCTCGACTATCACACCAAACGCAGGGAGTGCAGACCCGACTGAGAACTTACTGAAACACGATCCAGTAACACACACACAACCTGAATTACAAACCAAGGTTTACACGAAGTAATAAAACTTCACATTGGCATTCAGGGGAAACTTCCCGTAGGAGTACAATCAGGATATGTCACTCGAAGGAGTAAGGGGGAACTGTTCAAGTATCTAACTCGCAGCCGGCTCTGAGCATCAGAAATCAGCGCAGGTGCAGATCCGCACTACTCAAGTCTCTAACCGGGTACTAGCTCTGAACATTCAGCCGAAGGCCTTCAACTACAACATACGGTAACTTCGCTATGCTGCAGCTTCTCTACGTGGTGCCAAGACCAAAATGCACGAACACGCCAAGAAAGTGAGTTCCTGATCTGCACTTCCGAAACTGGAAGAGTCCCAAGGCAAAACGCCTTGATCTACTTTATACCCTCAAAGATCCTAACTGGCACTACGCTATCCTATCTATAACTCGCAGCATCTGTGCGAAACCAAACTATTCTACTGCACTCGGCTGATCCGGTGCTGCGCCTCCTGCGCGCCGGACTGCTCCGCTCACTGTCTCTACCTTGCCAGTCTTCCGACCGGCTGCGTAACTCTGGCATTTTGCGTGCCCTTTGTTTTGGTCGACTGTGAGGCTCGGGGGTGGGCCGACCACGAGTCGGCGCAGCTGGCTCTTCCGGCTGCCTGTCCTCAGGTCTCTCATCCCACTTCCGCTTTCGCGGAATGCGCTCACTTCGACGTTCTTCTGCTGCTCTTGCTGGAGCTGGAGCCGGAGGCGTACTGGCAGGTTCCTCGTCCGGATCCGTGTCTACTTCGGCCTCCCTCGAATATCTACCTGGATAGTTCCGGGTCAGCTGCGGAAACCGTGTTTTCTCTGCATTTGTCAAACATCCCATCGCCCGATAAAACACGATCAAGTAAGGCGAGAGATGATTGAGGGTTCCTCCTTTCTCTTCTTGCGCATGTTGGCGCGTCACCTTCCACAGGAGCCGTGCCCAATGCACTGGAGCTCCTGACAACACTAGCTCCACAAATTTTACCTGCCAACCATGCATGTAAGCGGTCTTGGTCGGCTGCAATATCTGCAGCAATGCAGTCGCGACATTTCTCCGCAATCGATCTTTGTAATCCCGTGTCCGGAAACCGTTCTTGGGATGCCTGGCAACTTTGAAGAGCTCATTGTAGGAGACTTCTTCCTCCTGGGACACCTTCACGCTATCGGCCTCGAAGAGGAGATCCCCTTCCTCGCCGGCACACCTGCCCAACACCTGCGCCCAGTTGCAAATGTCCCATCTTTCTGGATGTGGACGGAATCCGCGAGAGGGCTTGTGTCTCTCCTGCAGATACTCGCGCACCATCTCCGGACATGTCCAGTTCCACCCCCACAGGAGAAAATCGAGCTTCAGCCTCAGCAGCACATCTTGAAATGCGCGTAGACCGATCTGCGGCACCCTGAGTGCAGACACTCGCAGCTGGGGAACCTTCGACATTGCGTTGCCTGCACACACAAACGTTCTCCCTTTCGCTCGCTCTCTCACAATCGCCACTGCGCGTCGGCCGCTCAAGCACTGACTGCTCACTCTTTCTGCGCTCAAGCTCAAGATCGCTACTCGCAATTCTCTCCAAGGTCTGCCAAGATCCTTGCGCAACTCGTCTCCGCACTCTCTCCTCTCACTGCAGGTCGCTCCGCTCTTGCGCGTAATCTTGGAAACTGGAAATCGCAAAATCAAGAATGAGAGAATGAGACTGGAGCGCAGTCTTTTCTTCTCCGATTTCAAGAACGTCCAACGTTCTTACTGGTTACAACGTACGCAGCCGGCTATACGGCCTAACGGTTCGCCCTTTGCATGCGCGAATTCACGTCTCCGCACTGCGCGCATTCGCATGCGTGAATGTCGAATTCTCCCGCCGCCGCCACCTTCCGGACTCGAGTCCGCCGCAGGGTATACGTCGGCCATGTTGTCTTTTTCTAACCCGTCCCTCACCGGAGGCGTGTCGCCGCTGGTGCGTTCCTTATCCGTCGGCGCCTTGCTGGAGGCGCACATCTAGTCGGAGCGAATTACGCCGGCGCGCAGTCGTACCGCTTATTTTGTCCTTTATGCCTCGTCCATTGCTGCCGGTGCATATCCGCCAGCGCAACTCATGCCAGCGCATCCGGCCGTCAGCGCCACGTCGGAGGCGTACATCCGACCGGCGCTTTTCTTCCATGAACAGCCGCCAAAGGCGCTTCCGACTCTGAGTTGGTTTCCTCCTATGAGCGCGTGATTCCGCCGAAGGCGCATCGCCGAGGGCGTACGGGAATCCTTTCCGGTTGTGAACCCTAGCGCTAGCGGCGCATCGCCGAAGGCGCACTCATGGTCGGACGCCTTCAGAGGTCCGGGCCCTTCTCCTGACGTCTTTAGCAAAACCTCCTCCTGAGGTGTCTGCGCCGGAAGCGTAGCTTCCTTATACGCTGGAGGCGCGTGAGTAGAGACACCTCAGAAAAGGAGCTTTTGCCGAAGGCGCCGAAGACATTGGCGTTGGTACATCCGACTACGTGATTCTTCGTGTCCTCGTGACGATCTCATCAATCCACTCTTTTTAACGTACCCTTTTCTAACTACAAACACTGCTTCGGTACTAGTTTTCTAAAATTGTTTAAATTCTGCAAAAAAAACAAAAAGTGTGTTACCACAAAGGCGCCGTACAATTTCTACCTCCCAAGGCGCGTTTCTAGGGCCCAAGGCGGATTTCCCGCCGACGCCGAAGCGCCTGTGCACAGGCGCACGCCTGTGCGTAGGCGAACTTTGCGCCTACATCAAAACCCTATTTCGCCTGTGCGCAGGCGAACTTCCTTCGTCCGCGCATAGGACAAAACTTCTTCGCCTGTGCACATGCGAAAAGCTGAGTATCTTACAACCTTCATAACTCCCGGAGTCCTCATCCGTTGTTGGCGTTCTTGGGCTCGTTGGAATCAACGCGTCGAGTTCTTTCCAACGAGACCCTAACTAAGTCAAGACGTTTGGGGGTTGACCTAATTATGAAGGATTTCCCTACCCCCGCGGACGCAGCGCCGAAGGCAGATTTTGTGCCTTGCGCCGTAGGGATCCTAACTGCAGAGCTCGCAGGGAGGGTGTTGCCCCTCCTTGACGCTGCACCCAACTCCTAGATTCTACGAGGTCCCTCGAGAATCTTTGTGATCTTCCGAATTCACTCTATTTTGATGCACCGAAGGCTATTTACATTGCTGCCTTGGTACAGTTTTCCAAAAATGTTTTAATTTCCTCAAAATTACCAAAAGTGGGGTACCACAGTTGCTCTGTCCCTGTGGGTTTGATCTTTCTACCACTATATTGCAGTTTTAGCCTTTAGTGGGTTATTACACAAACTTCTAGGGCCGAAGGCGGATATTCCGCCGATGGCGAAGTGCACACGCGCAGGCGAATTCCTTCCGCCTATGTGTAGGCGGAATTCCCGGCGGACTTTTCGCTGACGACGAACTCCTTCCGCCTATGCATAGGCGCTCTTCGTCGCATCTTCTGACAGTCACAACTCCCTGAGTACTCATCCGTTCCAAGCGGTCTTGGGCTCGTTAGAACGAGCGCGTCGAGCTCTTTTCAACAAGACCCTAAGCAAGTCGAGGCGTTTTGAATTGCATAAATTCTGAGGAATCCCTCTAGCGCCGAAGGCGTAACGCCGAAGGCGGGTTATGCGCCTTGCGCCGAAGGAGAACTCCTTGAGAATCGATCGTTCAGGTCGGCGCCTGTTTCGGACATTGCGCCTAACTTCTGGATTCTACAAGATCCTGCGAGATCCGCGATTATCCATTTTCACTCTATTTAAATGTACCGATCACCATTTACACGGCTGTTGCGGTACTATTTCAAAATTGTTTTAAATTCTGCACAAAAGCAAAAAGTGGGTTACCACATGCTCCCCTCCTGAATTGTGAGCGCCCACGCGAACACTCATACGTGGTATTTATTCAAACGCCACCCGTTCACTCGGGTGCATAGTAACTCTCTTGTCAAGTCTGCGAGTTGGATGGATCCATTCGGGAAGATTTCTATCACTCTGTATGGTCCCATCCATCTCAGATGCAGCTTGCCCGAAAATCGAGCATGTCCACTGTCGTAAAGCAGGGCCAAATCGCCCTTCTGGAGGAGCACTGGTTTAATCTTCCGATCATATCTCTCCTTTCGGCGAAGTTGGATTTGCCTGGTGCGTTCTTCGGCTTCTCGTCGTCTCTCCTCCAGTACCATGACTTCCTGCAGCCTGTAGAGCTGGCTCTCTTCCGCACTCACCCGTCTCAAGTCCAATGTTCGTTGGGTGGGTACTTCGAATTTGATTGGCAGGATAGAGTGTTGACCGTACACTAGAAAATATGGTGTTTGTCGGGTGGTAATCTTCTCGGCTGTCCGGTATGCCCACAATGCGGCTGCTAACTTCGTGTCCCAGTCGTGTGCGTGATTCACCGTCACTTTCAGCAGGATTTGCACAACAGTCCATTGGACTTCTCAGTTAGCCCATTCGCCTTGGGATTGTATGGTGTAGTCTTCCGATGCTTGATGTGAAAATGCTGCGTCAGATCTTCGATTACCTGGTTCAAAAAGTGGGTGCCCCTATCACTGACTAGTTCTAACGGACATCCGTAGCGCGTGATGATCGATTCGAACAGAAAGGTCTGTGGTACCCCACTTTTGGCAATTTTGAGGAAATTAAAACATTTTTGGAAAACTGTACCCTGGCAGCATTGTAAATAGCCTTCGGTACATCAAAACAGAGTGAATCCGGAAGATCGCGGGGATTCTCGAGGGATCTTGTAGAATCTGGGATTTGGGGTGCCGCAGTAAGGACAGGCACCACCCTCCCTGCGAGCTCCGCAGTTAGGATCTCTACGGCGCAAGGCGCAAAACCCGCCTTCGGAGGTTGCGTCCGCGGCTGTAGGGAAGCCCCCGTAATTAGGTCAACCCTTGGGCGCCTTGACCAAATTAGGATCCCGTTGGAAAGAGCTCGACGCGCTGATTCTAACGAGCCCAAGAACGCTTGGAACGGACGAGGACTTAGGGAGATATCGCTACTGGAAGAAACGGAGGCGGTCGCCTACGGCGGAAGGAGTTCGCCACCGGCGCGAATTCCGCCTACGCGGAAGGGGGATTCAAGTTTTGTCCTATGCACGGACGAAGGCGTTCGCCTGTGCACAGGCGAAGTAGGGTTAGGGAAGGCGCGAAGTCCGCCTACGCACAGGCGTTCGCCTGTGCACAGGCACTTCGGCGTCGGCGGAAAATCCGCCTTGGGCCCTAGAAATGCGCCTTGTGAGGTAGAAAGTGTACGGCGCCTTCCGCGCCAGCGCAGCGCCGCGTACGTCGGAAGAGCCGCCAGAGTAATCCAACAGGTACGGACCGTGCGGACGGCACGGGTGGATGCGCTCTTGGACGGACGGAGTTGCGGCGGCGGAAGCGCCGACGGAGAGACAAGGAACGGACAGACTGGACGGAGACGGCTGACCACGGTCAACGCCTTCCGCGCCAGCGCAGCGCCGCAGACGGAATTCGCCTGCGCACAGGCGAACGCCTGTGCACAGGAAGATGTTCAAGTTCCGCGCCGGCGGAGAATCCGCCGAGGCCCCTGCCTGCGCACAGGCAGGAGTTGAATTTTTGTCCGACATGCGGACACACGCGTCAAGGCAGAAGGAGATTGGCCGAGGGGCGGTACGAACAAGTGTACCGCGCAAGGCGGAAAACTCGCCTTCGGCGCTACGCCCCCATGTCCGGAGGGTGACACGCTCGCGGAGTTCAAATCCGCCAATTCGAGCGTGAGAGTTTAATCGACGACGGCGGAGCGTGAAGCCGCGCGTGAGAGCGAAGACCGTTCCAGCGTACAGCCGGCGCGGCCATCAAGTGAGACGTTCTTCACGACCAAGAGCCGACCATGACCTTCGACCGGGCGGCGGAGAGCGTCCCATTCTTGAATTCGCGATTTCAATCTCTTGTGCGCGCTGCGCGCATCCATCTGCTGGCTGCGGACCATTCTCGACGTCGTCACACAGGAGATTTCTTGTTGATTGAGGGAGAAGTGAGTGCGCGTGATTTGGAATTGAGAGCGATTAGAGTTTGCCGAGAGAGAAAGAAGCGCGGGCAGTGCGGAAGTAGAATGAGCGGGCGAGCGAACCCCAGGAACGCGATGACGAGACCGAGCAGACTGCGGATGGTGCCACTTCGCCTGCCGCAGAACGGGCTGCGCGCTTTCGAAGAGCGCTTAATAGCAAGAAAGCTCGATTTCTTGCTATGGGGATGGAATTACATCTGCGCGAATATGGTGCGCGAGTGGCTAGAGCCACAGGGACCACCCTCGCGCGGATTGCGTCCGCATGTCGACCGGTGGACAGTCCAAGATTGGGCGCAGGCGTTGGGAAGATGTGCTGGCATGCCAGGACATCTCCTTTTCGACAGTGAGAGCATCAAGGTGACCAAACAAGAAGAGGCGCAATTTGTGGAGCTGTTCAAGACCGGGAGGTCAACCAAGAATGGGTACAGGACCCGTGATTACAAGGATCGATTTCGCCGGACTTTGTCCGCGGCGCTGATGCAATTACTGCAGCCGCACCGCGCCTGCTACATCACATTGTGGCAGGTCTCTTTTGTGGAGTGCGTCATCGAGGGAACTCCAATTCACTGGGCGAGCATCCTGCACAGGGTGATGCGACAGCACGCGTTTGAGGAGAAGGGGGGAACTCTAAACCATCTTTCTCCTTTCCTCATCAATTTTTATCGACAGCGGAATTGTTTGACAGCGGCGGAGCTTGAACATTTTCCGCCATTGTCCATCGACCATCCCGGGAAGTATGTACGGGAGAACGAGGTCGATACTGACGCAGAGGAGTCCCCGACTTCTACCCCATCAAGACGGAGGGACGAAGGGAGACACACCCCTGCAGCGCGAGTGCCGCGGAAGCGGCGATGGAGGGAAGAGTCCGAAGAGGAGCAGCATCAAGAACCCTCTGCTCCCATTCGACCGCGGCCGCTGTGCGAACCATACATCCGGCCGAAGCAGAAGGCACGCAGACTGGTGTTACCAGCTGACAGTGCAGACACGGCGACGATTGCGACGGAGATAGGAAGTGCGTCGCCAGAGAGGCGAGAGGAAGCGCGGACGACCGCAGGAGCGACGGGCCACGCTGCAACCTCGTCGGGAGAGAGGCCGCCTACGGGCCAAGGGCCTCCGGAGTTACCACGTGCGATGCGGACAGAGGTTCCGTTTGCGCACAGGCGAACCTCCGCGGACGTACGAGCCTCCGCGGACCGGCGAACACAAGTGGTTGTGGATCTACGCTTACGCGTGGGAAGGAGCAGTCCGCCTGTGCACAGGCGCTCGCCTGTGCACAGGTCGCCTGTGCACAGGTCACCTGTGCACAGAACACCTCCGCACGTACCGCCTGTGCACAGGCAAGAATCACCCCCGTTCCAACGTAGGAAGGGGAAGGAGCCGGCGGAAGAACCGCCTACGAGACACCGGCCCTCGGGGCCAGACCCTCCGGCGCACCACGCGCCGCAATTTGCGCCTTCGGCGCCAGGGCCTTCGAGCCGAGGAGATACGAGCAGAGAGCGTGCGGAGGCCGCACCATCGGCGGGAAGTACGCCGATAGATGCGCCTTCGGCGGTAGGGCCTATAGGCCAAGGAACATCGGGCGTGCGGCCCCCGGCCATGTCGCCTTCGGCAATAGATGTCCGCGACGCTACGCCTGCGACGGACAAGGCGCCGGCAAATGCGCCTGCGCACAGGCCGGGCACAGCCCCCACGGACCGATCAAGGGAGCAGCAGACGGAGGAGCGGAGTGACTGTCCGCGGGATGAATCGATGCGCGATGCGCAATCCAACCCCGCGCAGCCACCTTCCGCTCAATCGCCTTCGGCGACGGACGACAGAGACAGAGAGAATGCGGTAGGCAATCAACCAGCGAGCGACGGGGATGCCGCTCGGATACAATCGCCTTCCGCCTTAGACATTTTGGCGACGAGCAGCGAGGCTGCAGCCGTGCCTTCGCAGGCAGCACACGTCGATGACGTGCAGCCCCACTCGGGGCAGTCGCCGACGCAATCAATGGCGACTGAAATTCTCCACTCGGATGATGACGACGGAGGCTCCACGGAAGAAATGTCAGGAGCAGAAGACACCGAGGAGGAGGAGGAGGAAATTGTTGGAGCGCCGGCGGCGGCGCTCTCTGAGCAGGTGATTCCGTTGCTGCGGTACTTGGATCGCAAGGTCGATAAATACGCCGACCCACTTCAGCCGGGATCTTACATCGAGTTAGTGCGCAGGCGGACTCGCACTAAAGTCCACACCAGCAAGCTATTAGCTAGAGTGGACCAGGAGTTGAGGGACTTGAAGGAGAAGCATGAGTGCTTGTGGGGACAGTACAAGCTTAATCAGAAATTCTACAAGCACTCCGAGAAGATGAAGGATGAGAAACTGGGCGAGCTCACCAAGGAGCAGGTGAAGGTCAAGGAAGCACTCGATTCTGAGCAGGCCCAGAATCGGATTTTGTCAGAGGAGCTCGTGCGACAGACGCGGTTGTTGGAACAATGTCAGCTCGCATGGCAGGCGGATGAAGAATTAATCCGCAGGTTGCAGTCAGAGTGCGGCGAATTGAGAGCGCAACGGGCCGAAGCCGAATCGCAATTAGTGACGATTGAAGAGGATCGCAGGCAGGAGGCGGATCGCACGAAGGTGGAGACGGCGAGGCGAGTCGCCCACTGTCTCAAGGGCTACGCCCACTGGGAAGTGAAGGCGCAGGAGAAACTCACACTGCGTGAGTTTGAATTGCGCGCAGCCGGGTTGTTGTCAGGCGACAGTAGGAGTCGGCGGAAGGTAGCGAAGAAGCTCGAGGCCTTTCTGTCGAAGGCACAGGATACCATGTCCGCCCTCGAGGGGGAGGTGTCCGCGGCGTTGCAGCGGTTGGGACTGCGCAGTCGAGCGGAAGAGTGGCAGGGTAGGGAGTTAGTGCGCGGCAGTCGGCCGCGCAGGAGACGTAGTACAGGTTCCGCGGAGTGTAGTGTAGCGTGGTTCCGTGCAGGCGTGTAGCGTAGTGCAGTGTAGTGCTAGGTAGGACTTAGAAGGTATAAAATAGTTCCAGGCGTTTTGCCTGGGGTTCTTTCCCATCAGAAGTGCAGATCAGGAACCCATTTCCTTTGCGTGTTTGTGTCCTTGAGTTCTGTCACCACGCACGAGGAGTTACAACTTAGCGTTCCGCATTTTGTAGCTGAAGGCCTTCGGCCGAATGTTCAGAGCTAGTACATTGGTTAGAGACTTGAGTAGTTCGGATCTGCACCTACGGGTGACTGCCGATGCTCAGAGCCAGTGACTAGTTAGATACTTGAACAGTTTCGCCCCTACACCTTCGAGTGTTTCTTTCTGATTGTACTCCTTGGGATTTTTCCCTTGAATGCCAAAGTGAAGTTTTGCTACTTCGTGTAAGCCTTGGTTGTAAATTCAGGTTACGCTGCAGCAGGTGCCTTGAGGGTAACCCCTGTAGTATTTCTGGGAATGACAAGTGCCTGAGAATTCAAACTCCTCAATAGTCTGTTAAAACGTGACACTTTGTACCCTGTGTGTTCCTCTGTCCCTGTGGGTTCGACCTTTCTACCACTATATTGCAGTTTTAGCCTTTAGTGGGTTATTACAAGGTCGCTACTGTTGCTGCATCATCTCTTTGAGTGGCTTTGGCCTCCACCATCTTGGTTGCATAGTCCGTTTCCACCAGGATGTAGCGCCTTCGTGTGTTCCTGGATACTGGCTGTATTGGTCCTACGAAGTCGATTCTCCATTTTTAGAAAGGTGCTAAGGGCATGATGGGAGTTAGGGGCCACCGCGTGGTAGGCGTTGATCTCCCTGTCCTCTGGCAACTGTCGCACTTCCGAATGTAGTCGAGGACATCTTTGAACATGGTCGGCCACCAATATCCTGCGTTCACGATCTTGGTAACCGTATTCCTAGTGGCATAGTGGCCACCGGCATCTTCGGTGTGCATCGCACTTACTACCCGTGGAACCTCTGATTCCTCCAGGCATCTACACAATCTTTCATCCGCCATCTTCTTGAACAATACTCCCTGTTGGAGTTGATACAGGCCAGCCTTATGTATGAAGACAGTCCGTTACTCAACATCCATGCCGTCGGGACATTGAAGTGTAAGCAGGTACCTGTACAACTCTGCATGTAATAACCCACTAAAGGCTAAAACTGCAATTTAGTGGTAGAAAGGTCGAACCCACAGGGACAGAGGAACACACAGGGTACAAAGTGTCACGTTTAACAAACTATTGTGGTAACACACTTTTTGTTTTTTTGCAGAATTTAAACAATTTTAGAAAACTAGTACCGAAGCAGTGTTTGTAGTTAGAAAAGGGTACGATAAATAGAGTGGATTGATGAGATCGTCACGAGGACACAAAGAATCACGTAGTCGGATGTACCAACGCCAATGTCTTCGGCGCCTTCGGCAAAAGCTCCTTTTCTGAGGTGTCTCTACTCACGCGCCTCCAGCGTATAAGGAAGCTACGCTTCCGGCGCAGACACCTCAGGAGAAGGTTTTGCTAAAAACGACACAAGAAGGGCCCGGACCTCTAAAGGCGTCCGACCATGAGTGCGCCTTCGGCGAAGCGCCGCTAGCGCGGAAAGGGAAAACCTTCATAACGATCGGGATACACGGTAGATCCAGTTGGTTGAAGTCGCATTAGAAAGAGCTCGAGACGCTTGTTCTAACGAGCCCAAGAGCGTTGGAGATGGATCAGGGACGGAGAAGTTATGAGCGTCGGAAAACTCGTAGCCGGACATGCGCCGTTCGCGCTAGGGTTCACAGCCGGAAAGGATTCCCGTACGCCCTCGGCGATGCGCCTTCGGCGGAATCACGCGCTCATAGGAGGAAACCAACTCAGAGTCGGAAGCGCCTTTGGCGGCTGTTCATGGAAGGAAAGCGCCGGTCGGATGTACGCCTCCGACGTGGCGCTGACGGCCGGATGCGTTGGCATGAGTTGCGCTGACGGATATGCGCCGGCAGCAACGGACGAGGCATAAAGGACAAAATAAGCGGTACGACTGCGCGCCGGCGTAATTCGCTCCGACTAGATGTGCGCCTCCAGCAAGGCGCCGACGGATAATGAACGCACCAGCGGCGACACGCCTCCGGTGAAGGACTGGTTAGGAAAAGACAACAGGGCCGACGTATACCCTGCAGCGGACTCGAGTCCGGAAGGTGGCGGCGGCGGGAGAATTCAACATTTACGCATGCGAATGCGCGCAGTGCGGAGACGTGAATTCGCGCATGCACAGGGCGAACCGTTAAGCCGTATAGCCGGCTACGTACGTTGTAACCAGTAAGAACGTTGGACGTTCTTGAAATCGGAGAAGAAAAGACTGCGCTCTAGTCTCATTCTCTCATTCTTGATTTTGCGATTTCCAGTTTCCAAGATTACGCGCAAGGGCGGAGCGACCTGCAGTGAGAGTAGAGAGTGCGGAGACGAGTTGCGCAAGGATCTTGGCATACCTTGGAAAGAATTGCGAGTAGCAATCTTGAACGAGCGCAGAGAGAGTGAGCAGTCAGTGCTTGAGTGGCCGACGCGCAGTGGCGATTGTGAGAGAGCGAGCGAAAGGGAGAACGTTTGTGTGTGCAGGAAACGCAATGTCAAAGGTTCCCCAGCTGCGAGTGTCTCCACTCAGGGTGCCGCAGATCGGTCTACGCGCATTTCAAGATGTGCTGCTGAGGCTGAAGCTCGATTTTCTCCTATGGGGGTGGAACTGGACATGTCCGGAGATGGTGCGCGAGTATCTGCAGGAGAGACACAAGCCCTCTCGCGGATTCCGCCCACACCCAGAGAGATGGGACATTTGCAACTGGGCGCAGGTGTTGGGCAGGTGTGCCGGCGAGGAAGGGGATCTCCTCTTCGAGGCCGATAGCGTGAAGGTGTCCCAGGAGGAAGAAGTCTCCTACAATGAGCTCTTCAAAGTTGCCAGGCATCCCAAGAACGGTTTCCGGACACGGGATTACAAAGATCGATTGCGGAGAAATGTCGCGACTACATTGCTGCAGATATTGCAGCCGACCAAGACCGCTTACATGCATGGTTGGCAGGTAAAATTTGTGGAGCTAGTGTTGTCAAGAGCTCCAGTGCATTGGGCACGGCTCCTGTGGAAGGTGACGCGCCAACATGCGCAAGAAGAGAAAGGAGGAACCCTCAATCATCTCTCGCCTTACTTGATCGTGTTTTATCGGGCGATGGGATGTTTGACAAATGCAGAGAAAACACGGTTTCCGCAGTTGACCCGGAACTATCCAGGTAGATATTCGAGGGAGGCCGAAGTAGACACAGATCCGGACGAGCAACCAGCCAGTACGCCTCCGGCTCCGGCTCCAGCAAGAGCACCAGAAGAACGTCGAAGTGAGCGCATTCCGCGAAAGCGGAAGTGGGATGAGAGACCTGAGGACAGGCAGCCGGAAGTGCCAGCTGCGCCGACTCGTGGTCGGCCCACCCCCGAGCCTCACAGTCGACCAAAACAGAGGGCACGCAAAATGCCAACTGGTACTGAGGAGACCGGGCGAACTCCGACCCGGCGGAATCTCACACAGGAGGAGATAATCGCTCAGATTCTAGGGAAGACGGCAGATACCTCTGCACAGAAGGCACCACGGCCTTCGAGAGGAGATGGACGGACTGACAGTCGGCCGACTGCGAGTCGGATGACTGAAGGCCGACAAGCGGAAGGAAGGCCAACTGAACGGCGCGTTGAACCGGACAGCAGGCTGGAAGCAGAAGAGAGTTTGGCTGACGAGCCAACAATCCTCAGAGGGTCGTCTTCGGCAGAAGGCACTTCTGGGAAAACGCCACCAGCAAGCAGGCCAAGTGGAGTCAAGACGCGCAGGGTGTATCCGACTCCCAGTCGGACAACTGCTGGTCGGCCGACTGCGAGTCGGACAACAGAGAGTTGGCCGGATTCGCCGACTGCGAGACGGATGGGGCCAACGACCAGTGTGCGGACGCCTTCGGCGGACGCACCTTCAGCCCGCAAGGAGGATGAGGAGTTGTTGCGCAACTTGCAATCCGAGTGCTCGGATTTGAGGGCACAACATGCGGAAGCAGAAATGCAGCTGGAAGAGGTGGAGAGCAGCTACAGGGCGCGAGGAGAGTTGGCGACACAGGTGACTCGTTGTCTAAAAGGATACGCCCATTGGGAGGTGGCAGCTCAAGAGAGGATCACACTCAGGGAGTTCGAGCTTCGGGCGGCGGCATTGACGGAGGGTGATAGTCGGAGTCGGCGGCGAGTGGCGAGAAAATTAGAAACCTTCTTGTCGGGTGCGCGCGACACTATGGCGCACTTGCAGTCGGAAGTCACCACAGCGCTCCGACGCCTGGGGTTACGCAGCCGGTCGGAAGACTGGCAAGGTAGAGACAGTAAGCGGAGCAGTCCGGCGCGCAGGAGGCGCAGCACCGGATCAGCCGAGTGCAGTAGAGTAGTTTGGTTCCGCGCAGATGCTGCGAGTAGTAGATAGGATAGCGTAGTGCTAGTTAGGATCTTTTGAGGGTATAAAGTAGATCAAGGCGTTTTGCCTTGGGACTCTTCGAGTTTCGGAAGTGCAGATCAGGAACTCACTTTCTTGGCGTGTTTGTGCATTTTGGTCCTGGCACCACGTAGAGAAGCTACAGCATAGCGAAGTTACCGTATGTTGTAGTTGAAGGCCTTCGGCTGAATGTTCAGAGCTAGCACCCGGTTAGAGACTTGAGTAGTGCGGATCTGCACCTGCGGGTGATTTCTGATGCTCAGAGCCGGCTGCGAGTTAGATACTTGAACAGTTCCCCCTTACTCCTTCGAGTGACATATCCTGATTGTACTCCTACGGGAAGTTTCCCCTGAATGCCAATGTGAAGTTTCATTACTTCGTGTAAACCTTGGTTTGTAATTCAGGTTGTGTGTGTGTTACTGGATCGTGTTTTCAGTAAGTTCTCAGTCGGGTCTGCACTCCCTGCGTTTGATGTGGTAGTCGAGGGTGACGTCCACGGCGTATGTAGAGGCTTCGTTCCGAAGTGGGAAGTCCAGTCCGGGTACCCCCGCTAGTTCCTGGCGGAAGGGCAGTAAAAGCCGGAGTGGGAGGCACTACCTGCAGAACCTCTAAGTGAACTTGTGAGACACTTTCCTCCTGAAATCCGAAGCGGAGGTCCTGACCGACCTCCGAGTTGTGCTTTTTGCCAGTTTCAGGTGTGTGTGTGTGTGTGTTGAGTGACCACGCTGTACCGTGCATCCTCCGAGCATCCTCCGAGTTGAGAACCTCCTCCGAGTCGAGCCTCCGAGTCGAGCACTGCAGTATTTCTGGGAGTGACAGTCGCCTAGAATTCAAACTCTACAAAAGTCTGTTAAACGTGACACTTTTACTCTGTGTGTTGCCTCTGTCCCTGTGGGTTCGATCTTTTTACCACCATACTGCAGTTTTAGCCTTTGGTGGGTTATTACAACTATTGAGGAGTTTGAATTTTCAGGCGACTGTCACTCCCAGAAATACTGCAAGTGTGTAATAACCCACTAAAGGCTAAAACTGCAATATAGTGGTAGAAAGGTCGAACCCACAGGGACAGAGGAACACACAGCGTACAAAGTGTCACATTTAACAGACTATTGAGGAGTTTGAATTCTCAGGCGACTGTCACTCCCAAAAATACTGCAAGTGTTCACTCGGAGCTCACTCGGAGGTCGCACAGTGCAGCGTAACACACACACACACCTGAAACTACAAAAACACAACCCAGAGATCCGTTAGGACCTCTACTCAAGATTTCAGGGGGGAAAAGTCTCTCGCGAGTACTCAGCGAAGCTGCGGGTAGTGACTCCCAATTCTGGCTTTTACAACCCTTCCACTAGTTTTCTGCTAGCGTAGGGAACCCGGTTTGGACTTCCTACTTCGGATCGAAGTCACTCACACGCGGTGAACAACACTCTCAACTCACAAAACACGCAGAGAACACAGGTCCGCACAGAGGGACTCACTACGAAACGTTCCAGTAACACACCATAACAGTCTATTGAAGAGTTTGAATTCTTAGGCACTTGTCATTCCTAGAAATACTACAGGGGTTACCCTGAAGGCACCTGCTGCAGCGTAACCTGAATTTACAACCAAAGCTTACACGAAGTAGCAAAACTTCACTTTGGCATTCAGGGGAAAAATCCCGAAGGAGTACAATCAGAAACAAACACTCGAAGGTGTAGGGGCGAAACTATTCAAGTATCTAACTAGTCACTGGCTCTGAACATCGGCGATCACCCGCAAGTGTAGATCCGAACTACTCAAGTCTCTAACCAATGTACTAGCTCTGAACATTCGGCCGAAGGCCTTCAGCTACACAATGCGGATCGCTAAGGTGTAGCTCCTCTAGCGTGGTGACAGAACTAAGGACACAAACACGCAGAGAAAATGAGTTCTTGATCTGCACTTCCGAAACTGGAAAAATCCCAAGGCAAAACGCCTTGATCTACTTTATACCTTCTAAGTCCTAACTAACACTACACTACACTCCACTACACACCGGCACGGAACCACGCTACACTACACTCCGCGGAACCTGTGCTTCGCCTCCTGCGCGACGGACTGCCGCGCACTAAGTCCCTACCCTGCCAGCCCTCAGCTCGACTGCGTAGTCCCAAACGCCGCAACACCGCGGAAACCTCCGTCTCAAGGGTGGACATGGTGTCTCGCGCCTTCGACAGAAAACAATCCAGCTTCTTCGCATGCCGCCGACTCCGACTATCACCTGCCAACAACCCGGTTGCACGAAGCTCTAACTCATGCAGTGTGAGTTTCTCCTGCGCCGCCACTTCCCAGTGGGCGTAGCCCTTGAGACAGTAGGCGACTCGCCTCGCCATCTCTTCCTTCGTGCGATCTGCCTCTCGCCTGCGATCGTCTTCAATTACTACCAACTGCGATTCGGCCTTTGCACGCTGAGCTCTCAATTCTCCGCACTCCGACTGCAGCCTGCGGATTAAGTCCTCATTCGCTTGTCGTGCGAGCTGACACTGCTCCAACAACCGCGTCTATCGCACGAGCTCCTCTGACAAAACCTGATTCTGAGTCTTCTGAGAAATCAGCGCCGCAGTGACCTTCACCAGATCCTTGGTGAGCTCTTCCAGTCTCCCATTCTTCACCTTGTCGTAGTGGGTGTACGTCTTCCGAAAGAGATTGTACTGACCCCACAAGCATTCATGCTTCTCCCGCAGCTCCTTAAGTTTCCGGTCCACCCGAGCTAGCAGCTTGCTGGTGTGGACTTTAGTGCGAGTTCGCCTGCGCACTAACTCGACGTAGGACCCAAGCTGGCGAGGATCCGCGTATTTCTCCATCTTGCGATCCAAATACCTCAGCAGAGGTACTACCTGCTCACAGAGCGCCGCCGCCGGCGCACCAACCAATTCTTCCTCCTCCTCCTCGGTGTCTCCCGATCCCGACAGTGATTCCGTGGATCCTCCTTCGTCATCATCCGAAGGGAGGATTTTGGTCGCCATTGATTGCGTTGACGATTGGCCTGAGTGGGGCTGTGTGGGGTCTGCGAGTTCTGTCGCCGATGGCGCTCCTGCAGCTTCGCTGCTCCCTGCTACAATGTCCAAGGCAGTGGGTGAATGCGGCCGTGCCACATCCCCATCATCCGCCTGTCGCGCGTCGATCGTCACTCCTTCGCCGCCGGCGTCCGCCGCCGAAGGTGATCGCGCGGAATGTGTCTGCGCGGGGTGCAATTGTGCATCGCGCACGCGAATTTCATCCCGCGGACAGACAATCCGCTCCTCCGTTAGGTCCTGCTCCCTCAATCGGTCCTGCGCGAGGGATGCGTCCGGCCTACGCGTAGGCGCAATTCCCGGCGCGTTATCTGCCGCAGGCGCAGCGCCTAAGGCGTCTACCGCTGTAATAACCCACTAAAGGCTAAAACTGCAATATAGTGGTAGAAAGGTCGAACCCACAGGGACAGAGGAACACACAGGGTACACAGTGTCACGTTTAACAGACTATTGAGGAGTTTGAATTCTCAGGCAACTGTCACTCCCAGAAATACTGCAAGTGTCCACTCGGAGCGCACTCGGAGGTCGCACAATGCAGCGTAAAACACACACACACACACACACACCTGAAACTACAGAAACACAACCCAGAGATCCGTTAGGACCTCTATTCAAGATTTCACGGGGGAAGGTCTCTCAAGAGTCACTCAGCAAAGCTGCGGGTAGTGACTCCTAACTCCGGCTTTTACAACACATCCACTAGCTTGCTGCTAGTGTAGGAAACCCGGGGTGGACTGCCTACTTCGGATCGAAGTCACTCATACGCGGTGAACAACACTCTCAACTCACAAAACACGCAGAGAACACAGGTCCGCACTGAAGGACTCACTGGGAAACATTTCAGTAACACAACAACAGTCTATTGAAGAGTTTGAATTCTCAGAATTCTCAACTTGTTATTCCCAGAAATACTACAGGGGTTACCCTGAAGGCACCTGCTGCAGCATAACCTGAATTTACAACCAAGGCTTACACGAAGTAGCAAAACTTCACTTTGGCATTCAGGGGAAAAATCCCGAAGGAGTACAATCAGAAACAAACACTCGAAGGTGTAGGGGCGAAACTATTCAAGTATCTAACTAGTCACTGGCTCTGAGCATCGGCAATCACCCGCAGGTGTAGATCCGAACTACTCAAGTCTCTAACCAATGTACTAGCTCTGAACATTCGGCCAAAGGCCTTCAGCTACAAAATGCGGAACGCCAAGTTGTAGCTCCTCTTGCGTGGTGACAGAACTAAGGACACAAACACGCAGAGAAAATGAGTTTCTGATCTGCACTTCTGAATTTGGGAAAGAACCCAAGGCAAAACGCCTTGAACTACTTTATACCTTCTAAGTCCTAACTAGCACTACACTGCACTACGCTATGCGCCTCCACGGAACCACGCTACACTACTGTGGTAACACACTTTTTGTTTTTTTTGCAGAATTTAAACAATTTTAGAAAACTAGTACCAAAGCAGTGTTTGTAGCTAGAGAAGGGTACGCTGAATAGAGTGGATTGATGAGATCGTCACGAGGGCACAAAGAATCACGTAGTCGGATGTACCAACGCCAACGTCTTCGGCGCCTTCGGCAAAAGCTCCTTTTTGAGGTGTCTCTACTCACGCGCCTCTAGCGTATAAGGAAGCTACGCTTCCGGCGCAGACACCTCAGGAGGAGGTTTTGCTAAAGACGTCAGGAGAAGGGCCCGGACCTCTAAAGGCATCCGACCATGAGTGCGCCTTCGGCGAAGCGCCGCTAGCGCGGAAAGGGAAAACCTTCATAACAATCGGGATACACGGTAGATCTAGTTGGTTGAAGTTGCATTAGAAAGAGTTCGGGACGCTCGTTCTAACGAGTCCAAGACCGTCGGAGATAGATCAGGAATGGAGAAGTTATGAGCGTCGGAAAACTCGTAGCCGGACATGCGCCGTTCGCGCTAGGGTTCACAGCCGGAAAGGATTCCCGTACGCCCTCGGCGATGCGCCTTTGGCGGAATCACGCGCTCACAGGAGGAAACCAACTCAGAGTCGGAAGCGCCCTTGGCGGCTGTTCATGGAAGGAAAGCGCCGGTCGGATGTACGCCTCCGACGTGGCGCTGACGGCCGGATGCGCTGGCATGAGTTGCGCTGACGGATATGCGCCGGCAGCAACGGACGAGGCATAAAGGACAAAATAGGCGGTACGACTGCGCGCCGGCGTAATTCGCTCCGGCTGGATGTGCGCCTCCAGCAAGGCGCCGACGGATAATGAACGCACCAGCGGCGACACGCCTCCGATGAAGGACGGGTTAGGAAAAGACAACAGGGCCGACGTATACCCTGCAGCGGACTCGAGTCCGGAAGGTGGCGGCGGCGGGAGAATTCAACGTTTAAGCATGTGAATGCGCGCAATGCGGAGACGTGAATTCGCGCATGCAAAGGGCAAACCGTTAAGCCGTATAGCCGGCTGCGTACGTTGCAACCAGTAAGAACGTTGGACGTTCTTGAAATCGGAGAAGAAAAGACTGCGCTCCAGTCCCATTCTCTCAGTCTTGACTTTGCGATTTCCAGTTCCAAGATTACGCGCAAGGGCGGAGCGACCTGCAGTGAGAGTAGAGAGTGCGGAGACGAGTTGCGCAAGGATCTTGGCGGACCTTGAAAGAATTGTGAGTAGCGATCTTGAACGAGCGCAGAGAGAGTGAGCAGTCAGTGCTTGAGTGGCCGACGCGCAGTGGCGATTGTGAGAGAGCGAGCGAAAGGGAGAACGTTTGTGTGTGTGCAGGCAACGCAATGTCGAAGGTTCCCTGCGAGTGTCTCCACTCAGGGTGCCGCAGATCGGTCTACGCGCATTTCAAGATGTGCTGTTGAGGCTGAAGCTCGATTTTCTCCTATGGGGGTGGAATTGGACATGTCCGGAGATGGTGCGCGAGTATCTGCAGGAGAGACACAAGCCTTCTCGCGGATTTCGCCCACACCCAGAGAGATGAGACATTTGCAATTGGGCGCAGGTGTTGGGCAGGTGTGCCGGCGAGGAAGGGGATCTCCTCTTCGAGGCCGATAGCGTGAAGGTGTCCCAGGAGGAAGAAGTCTCTTACAATGAGCTCTTCAAAGTGGCCAGACATCCCAAGAACGGTTTCCGGACACGGGATTACAAGGATCGATTGCGGAGAAATGTCGCGACGGCATTGCTGCAGATATTGCAGCCGACCAAGACCGCTTACATGCATGGTTGGCAGGTAGAGTTCGTGGAGCTAGTGCTGTCAGGAGCTCCGGTGCATTGGGCACGGCTCCTGTGGAAGGTGACGCGCCAACATGCGCAAGAAGAGAGGGGAGGAACCCTCAATCATCTATCGCCTTACTTAATCGTGTTTTACCGGGCGATGGGATGTTTGACGAATGCTGAGAAAACTTGATTTCCGCAGCTGACCCGGACTTATCCAGGAAGATATTCGAGGGAGGCCGAAGTAGACACAGATCCGGACGAGGAACCTGCCAGTACGCCTTCGGCTCCGGCTCCAGCAAGAGCACCAGAAGAACGTCGAAGTGAGCGCATTCCGCGAAAGCGGAAGTGGGATGAGAGACCTGAGGACAGGCAGCCGGAAGTGCCAGCTGCGCCGACTCGTGGTCGGCCCACCCTCGAGCCTCACAGTCGACCAAAACAGAGGGCACGCAAAATGCCAACTGTTACTGAGGAGACCATGCGAACTCCGACCCGGCGGAATCTCACACAGGAAGAGATAATCGCTCAGATTCTAGGGAAGACGGCAGATACCTCTGCACAGAAGGCACCACGGCCTTCGGGAGGAGATGGACGGACTGACAGCCGGCCGACTGCGAGTCGGATGACTGAAGGTCGACAAGCGGAAGGAAGGCCAACTGAACGGCGCGTTGAACCGGATAGCAGGCCGGAAGCAGAAGAGAGTTTGGCTGACGAGCCAACAATCCTCAGAGGGTCGTCTTCGGCGGAAGGCACTTCTGGAAGAACGCCACCAACAAGCAGGCCAAGTGGAGTCAAGACGCGCAGGGTGTATCTGACTCCCAGTCGGACAACTGCTAGTCGGCCGACTGCGAGTCGGACAACAGAGAGTCAGCCGGATTCGCCGACTGCGAGACGGATGGGGCCAACGACCAGTGTGCGGACGCCTTCGGCGGACGCACCTTCAGCAAGGACACCTTCCGCGCAGATTGCGCCGGAAGGACAGGCAGCAGAAGCGGGCGGTGCAATAGTGACAAAAGTCACTGCGGCGTCGACCCCTTCACAAACCGAAGATCGAGCCGGAACAGGGGCTCAAGCAGTGGGATCTCCCACTGCCCTGGATATTTTAGCAGGCAGTGGAGCAGCAGTCGCAGCGGAAGCTGCTGCGCGCCACAGTTCCAGGGAGTCGCCAAGGGATTCGGTGGCGACTGAAATCCTCGAGACTGAGGATGAGACGAGCTCGGAAGAGCAAGAAGCGGATTCGGTGCAGAAAACGCCAACAGGGGTGCTGTGCGAACAGATAGTTCCACTCCTGCGATATCTGGATCGCAAGACATCCAAATACGCAAGTGCTTTAAAACCGCAGTCTTATGTGGAGACTATCAGGAGAAGGACGAGGAGCAAGGTAGCAAAGTGGGCCTCTAGGTGCGGAGTATATGTGGATAGGAACACCGCCCTCCGACAACACCTGGCGGTCACACAGAAGCTATACCAAGCCTTGCAGCAGCAGAGGGAGGAGGCGGCGACGAAAAGTCAGGCGGATGCCGAGCTAATACGGGCAAAGATCGAGTCGGAATTGCAGGAGGAGCGGAGACAGAACAAAGTCCTAGCAGCCGAGCTTGCGCGCCAGACGCGCGCCTTAGAAGAAAGTCAAAGAGCCCGCAAGGAGGATGAGGAGTTGCTGTGCAACTTGCAATCCGAGTGTTCGGATTTGAGGGCACAACGTGCGGGATTAGAAATGCAGCTGGCCGAAGTGGAGAGCAGCTGCAGGGCGCGAGGAGAGTTGGCGGCACAGGTGACTCGTTGTCTAAAAGGATACACCCATTGGGAGGTGGCAGCCCAAGAGAGGATCACACTCAGGGAGTTCGAGCTTCGGGCGGCGGCATTGACGGAAGGTGACAGTCGGAGTCGGCGGCGAGTGGCGAGAAAATTAGAAACCTTCTTGTCGGGTGCGCGCGACACTATGGCGCACTTGCAGTCGGAAGTCACCACAGCGCTCCGACGCCTGGGGTTACGCAGCCGGTCGAAAGACTGGCAAGGTAGAGATAGTAAGCGGAGCAGTCCGGCGCGCAGGAGGCGCAGCACCGGATCTGCTGAGTGCAGTAGAGTAGTTTGGTTTCGCGCAGATACTGCGAGTGGTAGATAGGATAGCGTAGTGCTAGTTAGGATCTTTTGAGAGTATAAAGTAGATCAAGGCGTTTTGCCTTGGGACTCTTCCAGTTTCGGAAGTGCAGATCAGGAACTCACTTTCTTGGCGTGTTTGTGCATTTTGGTCCTGGCACCACGTAGAGAAGCTGCAGCATAGCGAAGTTACCGTATGTTGTAGTTGAAGGCCTTCGGCTGAATGTTCAGAGCTAGCACCCGGTTAGAGACTTGAGTAGTGCGGATCTGCACCTGCGGGTGATTTCTGATGCTCAGAGCCGGCTGCGAGTTAGATACTTGAACAGTTCCCCCTTACTCCTTCGAGTGACATTTCCTGATTGTACTCCTACGGGAAGTTTCCCCTGAATGCCAATGTGAAGTTTCATTACTTCGTGTAAACCTTGGTTTGTAATTCAGGTTGTGTGTGTGTTACTGGATCGTGTTTTCAGTAAGTTCTCAGTCGGGTCTGCACTCCCTGCGTTTGGTGTGATAGTCGAGGGTGACGTCCACGGCGTATGTAGAGGCTTCGTTCCGAAGTGGGAAGTCTAGTCCGGGTACCCCCGCTAGTTCCTGGCGGAAGGGCAGTAAAAGCCGGAGTGGGACGCACTATCTGCAGAACCTCTGAGTGAACTTTTGAGACACTTTCCTCCTGAAATCCGAAGCGGAGGTCCTGACCGACCTCCGAGTTGTGCTTTTTGCCAGTTTCAGGTGTGTGTGTGTGTGTGTGTTGAGTGACCACGCTGTACCGTGCATCCTCCGAGCATCCTCCGAGTCGAGATCCTCCTCCGAGTCGAGCCTCCGAGTCGAGCACTGCAGTATTTCTGGGAGTGACAGTCGCCTAGAATTCAAACTCTACAAAAGTCTGTTAAACGTGACACTTTTACTCTGTGTGTTGCCTCTGTCCCTGTGGGTTCGATCTTTTTACCACCATAATGCAGTTTTAGCCTTTGGTGGGTTATTACAACTACACTCCGCGGAACCTATGCTACGTCTCCTGCGCGACGGACTGCCGCGCACTAATTCACGACCCTGCCAGTCTTCCGCTCGACTGCGCAGTCCTAACCGCTGCAACGCCGCGGACACCTCCACCTCGAGGGTGGACATGGTATCCCGCGCCTTCGACAGAAAAGCGTCTAACTTCTTCGCCACCTTCCGCCGACTCCTGCAGTCACCTGCCAACAACCCTGCTGCGCGAAGCTCTTACTCACGCAGTGAGAGCTTCTCCTGCGCCGCCACTTCCCAGTGGGCGTAGCCCTTGAGACAGTGGGCGACACACCTCGCCATCTCCTCCTTCGTGCGATCTGCCTCTCGCCTGCGATCATCTTCAATTACCACCAACTGCGATTCGGCTTCCGCACGCTGCGCTCTCAATTCCCCACACTCCGACTGTAGCCTGCGGATTAAATCCTCATCCGCCTGTCGTGCGAGCTGACACTCCGCCAACAAACGCGTCTGTCGCACGAGCTCCTCTGACAGAATCTGATTCTGAGTTCTCTCAGACGTCAAATCTGTCGTGGTCTTCACCACATCCCTGGTGAGCTCTTCCAGTCTCTCCTTCTTCATCCTGTCGAGGGCGTGCGATTTCCTCACAAGGTTGTACTGACCCCACAAACAGGCATGCTTCTCCCTCAAGTCCTTCAACTCCCGGTCCGTCCTAGCTAGTAGCTTGCTAGTGTGGACTTTAGTGCGAGTCCGCCTGCGCACTAATTCGATGTAGGATCCCGGCTGGAGTGGATCGGCGTATTTATCAAATTTGCGATCCAAGTACTTCAGCAACGGTATCACCTGCTCAGAGAGCGCCGCCGCCGGCGCTCCAACAATTTCCTCCTCCTCCTCCTCGGTATCCCCTGCTCCCGACATTGCTTCTGTGGAGCCTCCGTCATCATCATCCGAGTTAAGGATTTCAGTCGCCATTGTTTGCGTTGGCGATTGACCCGAGTGGGGCTGCACGTCGTCTACGGGTGCTGCCTGCGAAGGCACAGCTGCAGCTTCGCTGCTCTTCGCTAAAATGTCCAAGGCGGTGGGCGAATGTGGCCGTGCTACATCCCCGTCGCCCGCTTGTCGATCTTCGACCGTTTCCTCTTTGCCGTCGACGTCCGCCGTCGAAGGCGATCGAGCGGAGTGTGTCTGCGCGGGGTGTGATTGCGCATCGCGCACCGGAATTTTGTCCCGCAAACAGACAGTCCGCTCCTCCGTCAGGTCCTGCCCCCTCGATCGGTCCTGCGCGAGGGCTGTGTTTGGCCTGTGCGCAAGCGCAGCGCCGAAGGCGTCTATCGCCGGAGGCGACATAGCCGAAGGCCGCTCGCCCGATGTCCCTTGGCCCGAAGGCCCTACCGCCGAAGGCGCAACTACCGGCGGATTACCCACCGAAGGTGCGGCCTCCGCACGCTCCCTGCTCGCATCTCGTTGACCCGAAGGCCCTGGCGCCGAAGGCGCAAATCGCGGCGCGTTGGGCGCCGGAGGGTCTGGTCTCGAAGGCCCGTGACCCGTAGGCGGATCTTCTGCCGGCTCCTTCCCCTTTCGACGTTGGAACGGGGGTGAATCCTGCCTGTGCGCAGGCGACCTGTGCACAGGCGAACGCCTGTGCAAAGGCGGACTGCCTTTGCCTACGCGTAGGCGTAGGTCCACGTCCGCTTGGAGTCGCCTTTCCGTCGAGGCACGCTTGTGCGTAGGCGGAACACCCGTCTGTATCGCACGTGGTAACTCCGGAGGCCCTTGGCCCGTAGGCTGCCTCTCGTCCGTCGAAGGTGCAGCGTGGTCCGTTGCTCCTGCAGACGTCCGCGCTCCCTCGTTCTTCTCCGGCGATGCACTTCCTTTCTCCGTGGCAATCGTCGCCGTGTCCGCGCTGCTGGCTGGTAACACAAGCCTGCGCGCCTTCTGCTTTGGCCGGCTGCATACTTCGTGCAATGGCCGCTGTCGAATGGGAGGAGTGGGTTCTTGATGCTGCTCCTCTTCGGACTCCTCTCTCCATCGCCGCTTCCGCGGCACTCTTGCTGCGGGAGTGTTTCTTCCTTCGTCCCTCCGCCTTGGCGGAGTAGAAGTTGGCAACTCCTCTGCGTCAGTGTCGACCTCGTTATCCCGCACATACTTCCCGGGATGGTCGACGGACAACGGCGGAAAACGAGCAAGCTCCGCCGCGGTCAAACAATTTCGCTGCCGATAAAAATTGATCAGGAAAGGAGAGAGGTGATTTAGAGTTCCCCCCTTCTCCTCAAAAGCGTGCTGTCGCATCACTCTGTGCAGGATGCTCGCCCAGTGAATTGGAGCTCCCTCGATGATGCACTCCACAAAAGAGACCTGCCACAATGTGATGTAGAAGGCGCGGTGTGGCTGCAGTAGTTGCAGCAGCGCCGTAGCCACAGTTCGGCGGAAGCGATCCTTGTAATCGCGGGTCTTGTACCCATTCTTGGTAGACCTCTCCCGCTTGAACAACTCCACAAATTGCGCCTCGTCCTGCTTAGACACCTTGACGCTCTCACTATCAAAGAGGAGGTGCCCTGGGATGCCGGCACACCTCCCCAATGCCTGCGCCCAATCTTGGACCGTCCACCGATCGACATGCGGACGCAATCCGCGCGTAGGTGGTCCCTTTGGCTCTAGCCACTCGCGCACCATATCCACACAAATGTAGTTCCATCCCCATAGCAAGAAATCGAGCTTTCTTGCTATCAGCCGTTCCTCGTAGGCGCGCAGCCCGTTCTGTGGAAGTTGGAGCGGCAGCATCCGCAATCGGTTCAGCCTCGACATTGCGTTCTTGGAATTCGCCTGTTCGCTAATTCTCCCTCTGCTCCGCTCAAGCTCCTTGCTTCCTCGGCAAACTCTAATCTCACTCAATTCCAAATCACGCGCACTCACTTCTCTCTCAATCACCAAGTAATCCTCTGCGCGGCGATGTCGGGAATGCTTAGCAGCTAGCAGATGGACGCGCGCAGCTCGCACTAGAAAATGGAATCGCGAATTCAAGAATGGGACGCTCTCGGTCTCCCGGTCGAAGGTCATGGTCGGCTCTTGCTCGTGAGGGTCGACTCAATTGATGGCCGCGCCGGCTCTACGCTAAAACGGTCTCCGCTCTCACGCGCGGCTTCACGCTCCGCCGACGCCGATTTAACTCACACGCTCAAATTGGCGAATTTGAACTCCGCGAGCGTACTAGGCCGCGGACATGGGTGCGCAACGCCGAAGGCGGCTTTTCCGCCTTGCGCGGTACACTCGTTCGTACCGCTCCTCAGCCAATACTCCTCCGCCCCGGTGCCCGTCCGCACGTCGGACAAAAGTTCAACACCCGCCTGTGCGCAGGCGCACTCCTCGGCGGATTCTCCGCCGGCGCGGAACTTCACGCGCCTGTGCGCAGGCGCTCGCTTGCGTGTAGGCGAACTCCGTCCGTGTCGCTGCGCTGGCGCGGAAGGCGTTGACCGCGGTCAACAGCCTCCCGCCTGAATGTCCGTTCCTTGTCTCTCCGTCGGCGCTCTCGCCGCCGCAACTCCGCCCGACCAAGAGCGCATCCATCCGTCCCGTCCGTACAGTCCGTACGGTCCGTACGGATTTTACTACTCTGGCGGCTGCTTGCTCGTCCGCGCCGTTGCGCTGGCGCGGAAGGCGCCGTACAATTTCTACCTCCGAAGGCGCATTTCTAGGGCCGAAGGCGGATTTCCCGCCGACGCCGAGGCGCCTGTGCACAGGCGAACGCCTGTGCGTAGGCGAACTTCGCGCCTACGTCAAAACCCTATTTCGCCTGTGCGCAGGCAAACTGCCTTCGTCCGCGCATAGGACAAAACTTTCTCCGCCTGTGCGCAGGCGGAAAGCCGAGTATCTTGGGACCTTCATAACTCCCGGAACCCTCATCCGTTTGTGGCGTTCTTGGGCGCGTTGGAATCAACACGTTGAGCTCTTTCCAACAAGTCCTTAACCAAGTCGAGGCGTTTGGGGGTTGACCTAAATATGGAGGATTTCCCTACCGCCTAGGGCGCAGCGCCGAAGGCGGATTTTGCTCCTTGCGCCGAAGGGATCATACCTTCAGAGCTCGCAGGGAGGGTGGTGTCCTTCCTTGACGCTGCTCCCAACTCCTAGATTCTACGAGTTCCCTCGAGAATCTCTGCGATCTTCCGAATTCACTCTATTTTGATGCACCGAAGGCTATTTACACTACTGCCGTGGTAAAGTTTTCCAAAAATGTTTTAATTTCCTCAAAATTACCAAAAGTGGGGTACCACAACCGCCGAAGGTGATAGAGCCAAAGGCCGCCCGCCCGCTTGATGTACCTTGGCCCGAAGGCCCTTCCGCCGAAGGCGCATCTTCCGGCGGATTCCCCGCCAAAGGTGCGGCCTCCGCCCGCTGTCTGCTTGTAACTCGTTGGCCCGAAGGCCCTGGCGCCAAAGGCGCAAATCCCGGCGCTCTGTCCACCGGAGGGCCTTGCCCCGAAGGTCCTTGACCCGAAGGCGGATCTTCCGCCGGCTACTTCCCCTTCCTACGTTGTACCGGGGGTGAGTCCTGCCTACGCGTAGGCGGCCGCCTTTGCGTAGGCAAACTTTCTCTGTCTACGCGTAGGCAGAGGTCCACGTCTGCAAGAGGTCGCCTATCCACAGGGAGTCGCCTGTGCGTAGGCGGCACACTCGTCCGCACCGCACGTAGTAACTCCTGACCCGAAGGCCGTCTCTCATCCGCTGAAAGTGCAGCGTGGTCCACCGCTCCTGCGGACGTCCGCGCAGTCCCATCCTTCTCCAGGGACGCACTTCCCTTCTCCGTGGCGATCGTCGCCGTTTCCGCGCTGCTGCCTGGTAACACAAGCCTGCGCGCCTTCTGCTTCGGCCGGCTGCACACTTCGTGCAGTGGCCGTTGCCGTATGGGAGCAGTGGGTTCTCGATGTTGCTCCTCCTCCGGTTCCTCTCTCCATCTTCGTTTCCGCGGCACTCTTGCTGCGGGTGTGTTTCTTCCCTCGTCCCGCTGAGTCGGTGGAGTGGAAGTTGGCGAATCCTTTGCGTCGGTGTCGACTTCGTTATCCCGCACGTACTTCCTGGGATGGTCGACTGACAATGGCGGAAAACGAGCAAGCTCCGCCGTAGTCAAACAATTTCTCTGTCGATAAAAGTTGATTAAGAAGGTGGAGAGGTGATTGAGAGTTCCTCCTTTCTCCTCATATGCATGCTGTCGCATCACCCTATGTAGGATGCGCGCCCAGTGAACTGGAGCTCCGGCTAATGTGAGCTCCACAAAAGATACCTGCCACAACGTGATGTACGAAGTGCGGTGCGGCTGCAACAATTGCAGCAGCGCCGCCGCTACAGTCCTGCGGAAACGATCTTTGTAGTCGCGGGTATTGTACCCGTTCTTGGAAGACCTCCCCCGCTTGAACAATTCCACGAATTGCGCTTCGTCCTGCTTCGACACCTTGACGCTCTCACTATCAAATAGGAGGTACCCGTCGTCGCCGGCACACCTCCCCAATGCCTGTGCGCAATCGTGGATGGTCCACCTATCTACATGCGGACGCAATCCGCGCGTAGGTAGTCGCTCCGCGTCCAGCCATTCGCGCACCATGTCCACACACACGTAATTCCATCCCCACAGCAAGAACTCGAGTTTTCTTGCAATCAGCCGTTCCTCAAAAGCACGCAACCCGTTTTATGGAAGCCGGAGTGGCATCATCCGCAGCCTGTTCAATTTCGACATCGCGTTTTTGAAATTAGCTTGCGCAACCACTCTCTCTTTGCTCTGCTCGAGCTTCTTGCTCGCGCTTCTGCCTCCTCTGCAAACTCTAACTTCTCTAAATTCCAACTCGCGCGCACTCAATTCACTCTCAGCCACCGCGTAATTCTCCGCGCGGCGATGTCTAGAGTGTCTAACAGCTAGCAGGTGGACGCGCGCAGCTCGCACTAGAAAGTGAAATCGCGAATTCAAGAATGGGGCGTCCTCCGTCTCCTTGTTGAAGGTCATGGTCGGCTCTCGGTCGTGAAGGTCGGATCACTTGATGGCCGCGCCGGCTCCGCGCTATAACGGCCTCCTCTCTCACGCGCGGCTTCACGCTCCGCCGACGCCGACTTAACTCACACGCTCAAATTGGCAATTTAAACTCCGCTAGCGTACTACGCCGCGGACATGGGTGCGCAGCGCCGAAGGCGTTTGTCCGCGCATAGGACAAAAATCGAACTCCCTTCTGCGTAGGCGGAATCCCCCCCGGCGCAGAACTTCATCTGCCTGTGCGTAGGCGCTCGCCTACGCGTAGGCGAATTCCGTCCGCGTATCAGACGTTCGTCCGCGCAGGTCCCTCGCCGTAGGCGTTGACCGCGGTCAACGGACTCCGTCCAGTCTGTCCATTTCTCTCGCCTCTCCGTCGGCGCTCTTGTCCCCGTAACCCCGACCGGCCGAAGGTGCACTCGTTCGTCCCGTCCGTACAGTTCGTACGGTCCGTACGGATTTTACTACTCCGTTGGGTCCTCGCCCGTCCGTGATGCGCTGGCGCCGAAGATGCCGTACAATTTCCAACCCCGAAGGCGCATTTCTAGGGCTGAAGGCGGGCTTTCCGCCGACGCCGAAGCGCCTGTGCGTAGGCGGACTTTGCGTCCGCCTGTGCATAGGTGTCAGTCCTCCCCGCCTACGAGTAGGCGACATTCGCGGCGGACATCCCGCCGACGTCAAACCCTATTCCGCCTATGCGTAGGCGGACTTCCCTCGTCCGCGCATAGGACAAACTTTCCTCGCCTACGCGTAGGCAAAAATCTGCGTATCTTGCGACCTTCACAACTCCCGGAGTCCTCATCCGTTCGTGGCGTTCTTGGGCTCGTTAGAATCAGTGCCTCAAGCTCTTTTCAACAAAACCCTAAACAAGTCGAGGCGTTTGGAAATTGATCAGATTCTAAGGGATTTCTCTAGCGCCGAAGGGGGACTCCTTCAGAGCCCGTGTTCAGGGCGGCGCCTGTCCCAGACGTTGCGCCCAACTCCTGAATTCTACGAGATCTTTCGAGATTCTCCGAGATCATCCAATTTCACTCTATTTTGATGCACCAATGGCTATTTACACTGCTGCCGCGGTGCAGTTTTCCATAAATGTTTTAAATTCCTCAAAAATACCAAAAGTGGGGTACCACAAAGTGTTCACTCGGAGCTCACTCGGAGGTCGCACAGTGCAGCGTACAACACACACACACGTGAAACTACAGAAACACAACCCACAGATCGGTTAGGACCTCTACTTAAGATTTCAAGGGGAAAGTCTCTCGCGAGTACACTCAGCGAATCTGCGGGTAGTGACTCCCAACTCCGGCTTTTACAACCCTTCCACTAGCCTTCTGCTAGCGTGGGAAACCCGGATTGGACTTCCTACTTCGGATCGAAGTCACTCACACGCGGTGAACAACACTCTCAATTCACAAAACTCGCGGAGAACACAGGTCCGCACGGAAGGACTCACTGAGAAACGATCCAGTAGCACACCATAACAGTCTATTGAAGAGTTTGAATTCTTAGGCACTTGTCATTCCCAAAAATACTACAGGGGTTACCCTGAAGGCACCTGCTGCAGCGTAACCTGAATTTACAACCAAGGCTTACACGAAGTAACAAAACTTCACTTTGGCATTCAGGGGAAAAATCCCGAAGGAGTACAATCAGGAACAGTCACTCGAAAGTGTAAGGGAAAACTGTTCAAGTATCTAACTCGTCACTGGCTCTGAGCATCGGCAGTCATCCGCAGGTGTAGATCCGAACTACTCAAGTCTCTAACCAGTGTACTAGCTTTGAACATTCGGCCGAAGGCCTTTAGCTACACAATGCGGACCGCCAAGGTGTAGCTCCTCTTGCGTGGTGACAGAACTAAGGACACAAACACGCAGAGAAAATGAGTTCCTGATCTGCACTTCCGAAACTGGAAAAATCCCAAGGCAAGGCGCCTTGAACTACTTTATACCTTCTAAGTCCTAACTAGCACTACACTGCACTATGTTGCACGCATGCACGGAACCACGCTACACTACACTCCGCAGAACCTGTGCTTCACCTCCTGCGCGACGGACTGCCGCGCACTAACTCCCTACCCTGCCAGTCCTCAGGATGACTGCGCAGTCCCAACCGCCGCAACACCGCGGAAACCTCCGTCTCAAGGGTGGCCATGGTGTCCCGTGATCTCGACAGAAAAGAGTCTAGCTTCTTCGCCACTCGCCGCCGACTCCGACTGTCACCTGTCAACAACCCGGCTGCACGAAGCTCTAACTCGCGCAGTGTGAGTTTCTCCTGCGCCGCCACTTCCTAGTGGGTGTAGCCCCTGAGACAGTGGGTGACTCGCCTCGCCATCTCTTCCTTCGTGCGATCTGCCGCCAGCCGACGATCGTCTTCAACTACAACCAACTGCAATTCGGCCTCCGCACGCTGTGCTCTCAATTCCCCGCACTCGGACTGCAGTCTGCGGATTAATTCCTCATCCGCCTGTCGTGCGAGCTGACACTGCTCTAACAACCGTGTCTGTCGCACGAGCTCCTCTGACAAAATTCGATTCTGAGCCTGCTCAGAATCCAGCGCCTCTGTGAGCTTCGCCTTCTCCTTGGCGAAATCTTCCAGCTTCTCGTACTTCGTCTTGTCGAGAGCTTTGTACACCTTCTTAGTGAGATTGAGGTGGCCCCACAGGCAATCATGCTTCTCCCGTAGATCCTTAAGTTCATGGTCCACATAGGCCAGCAACTTGTTGGTGTGGACTTTAGTGCGAGTTCGCCTACGCACTAACTCGACGTAGGACCCAGGCTGGCGAGGGTCCGCGTACTTCTTCATCTTGCGATCCAGGTACCTCAGCAGATGTACTACCTGCTCACATAGCGCCGCCGTCGGCGCGCCTACCATTTCCTCCTCCTCCTCCTCGGTGGATCACGATCCCGACACTGATTCCGTGGATCCTCCTTCTTCGTCATCCTCCGAATTGAGGATTTCGGTCGCCATTGAATTCGTCGGCGACTGGCCTGTGCGGGGCTGCGAGATGTTTGCGTGCTCTGCCGCCGCTGGCGCTCGTGCAGCCTCGCTGCTCCCTGCTAAAATGTCCAAGGCGGCGGGTGAATGCGGCCGTGCCAAATTCGCATCGTCCGCCTGTCCCTGTCCCGCCGCGACTGTAACCTTCTCGCCGCCGGCGTCTACCGCTGAAGGCGATCGTGCGGAATGTACCTGCGCAGAGTGTAATTGTGTGTCGCGCGCACTAATTTCACCCTGCGGACAGTCAACCCGCTCCTCCGTTAGGTCCTGCTCTGCCGATCGGTCCTGCGCCAGGGATGCGTCCGGCCTATGCGTAGGCGCAATTCCCGGCGCTTCTTCCGCCGAGGGCGTAGCGCCGAAGGCGTCTACCGCCGAAGGCGGCCCGCCCGTTGTCCCTTGGCCCGAAGGCCCTTCCGCCGAAGGCGCACCTTCCGGCAGATTTCCCGCCGAAGGCGCGGCTCCCGCCGGCTCTCTGTTTGTAGCTCGGTGGCCGAAGGCCCTGGCGCCGAAGGCGCATATCCTGGCGATCTCGCCGCCGGAGGGCCTTGCCCTGAAGGCCCTTGAACCGAAGGCGGATCTTCCGCCGGCTCCTTTCCCTTCCTGCGTTGCACCGGGGGTGACTCCTGCCTATGCGTAGGCAAACTTTCTCTGCCTATGCGTAGGCACAAGTCTACGTCCGCAAGGGTCGCCTATCCACAGGGAGTCGCCTATGCGTAGGCGGCACACTCATCCGCGCCGCACGTTGTAGCTCCTGACCCGAAGGTCGTCTCTCACCCGCCGAAGGCGTAGGGTGGTCTATTGACCCCTCGGCCGTCCGCGCAATCCCATCCTTCTCCCGGGATGGACTTCCCTTCTCTGTGGCGATCGTCGCCGTTTCCGCGCTGCTGGCAGGTAGCAAAAGCCTGCGCGCCTTCTGCTTCGGCCGGCTGCAGATCTCGTGCAGTGGCCGCTTCCGGGTGAGAGCAGCTGATTCTTGATGTTGCTCTTTCTCCGGTTCCTCTCTCCATCTCCGCTTCCGCGGCACTCGCGCTGCGGATGTGTCTCTCCCCGCATCCTGTTGACCCGGTGGAGTGGAAGTCGGTGAGTCCTCCGCGTCGGTGTCTACTTTGTTATCCCGCACATACCTCCCGGGATAGTTGACTGACAATGGCGGAAATCGAGCATGCTCGGCCGCGGTTAAACAATTCATTGACCGATAAAAGTTTATCAAGAATGGGGAGAGGTGATTGAACGTTCCTCCCCGCTCCTCAAACGCATGCTATCGCATCACCCTATGTAGGATACGCGACCAGTGAACTGAAGCTCCAGCCAATGTGAGCTCCACGAAGGACACCCGCCACAACGTGATGTACGTAGTGCGGTGCGGCTGCAGCAGTTGCAGCAGCGCCATCGCTACGGTCCTGCGGAAACGATCTTTGTAGTCCCGGGTCCTGCACCCGTTCTTGGAGGACCTCTCCCGCTTGAACAATTCCACAAAGGAGGCTTCGTCCGCCTTCGATACCTTGACGCTCTCACTGTCGAACAGGAGGTACCCGTCCTCACCTGCACACCTTCCCAATGTCTGTCCCCAATCGCGGACAGTCCATCGATCTACGTGCGGACGGAATCCGTGCTGTGGTACCCCACTTTTGGTATTTTTGAGGAAATTAAAACATTTTTGGAAAACTGTACCGCGGCAGCAGTGTAAATAGCCTTCGGTGCATCAAAACAGAGTGAAATCGGAAGATCGCAGAAATTCTCAAGAGAACTCGTAGAATCCAGGAGTGGGGTGCAACGTCTAGGACGAACACCACCATCCATGCGGGCTCTGAAGGTATAACCCCTTCGGCGCAAGGCGCAAAATCCGCCTTCGGCGCTAGAGGAATCCTTCAGAATTTGGTCAATTCCCAAACGCCTTGACTTGGTTAGGGTCTTGTTGGAAAGAACTCGACGCGCTGATTCCAACGAGCCCAAGAACGCCACAAACGGATGAGGAATCCGGGAGTTATGAAGGTCGCAAGATACTCAGCTTTCCGCCTACGAGTAGGCGAGGAAAGTTTGTCCTATGCGCGGACGAAGGCAGTTCGCCTACGCGTAGGCGAAATAGGGTTTGACGTAGGCGCGATATCCGCCGCGAATGTCACCTACGCGTAGGCAAGGAAACCGCTGCCCATGCGGACGAGCGAAGTCCGCCTACGCACAGGCGCTTCGGCGTCGGCGGAAAATCCCCCTTCGGCCCTAGAAATGCGCCTTCGGGGTTAGAAATTGTACGGCGCCTTCAGCGCTAGCGCAACAGCGCGGACGGGCGAGGAACCACCGGAGTAGTAAAATCCGTACGGACCGTACGGACTGTACGGACGGAACGGATGGATGCGCCTTCGGTCGGACGGAGTTGCTGCGGCGAGAGCGCCGACGGAGAGGCAAGAAATGGACAGACTGGACGGAGCCTGTTGACCGCGGTCATCGCCTTGCGCGCCAGCGCAGCAGCGCGGACGGCATTCGCCTACTCGCAGGCGAGCGTCTAGGCACAGGCGTGTGAAGTTCTGCGTCGGCGGAGATTCTGCCGGGGATTCCGCCTACGCAGAAGGGAGTTCAACTTTTGTCCGATGCGCGGACGATCGCCTTCGGCGGAGGGGGATTGGCCGAGGAGCGGTACAAACGAGTGTAGCGCGCAAGGCGGAAAATCTGCCTTCGGCGCTACGCACCCATGTCCGCGGCGTAGTACGCTAGCGGAGTTTAAATTTTCCAATTCGAGCGTGTGAGTTAAATCGGCGTCGGCGGAGCGTGAAGCCGCGCGTGAGAGTGGAGACCGTTTTAGCGTAGAGCCGGCGCGATCATCAAGTGATTCGACCCTCACGACCAAGAGCCGACCATGACCTTCGACCGGGAGACGGAGGGCGCCCCATTCTTGAATTCGCGATTTCATTTTCTGGTGCGAGCTGCGCGCGTCCACCTGCTAGCTGCTAAACATCCCAGACATCGGACGCGCGGAGGATTACTTGTTGATTGAGAGAGATTTGAGTGCGCGCGATTTGGAATTGAGTGAGATTAGAGTTTGCAGAGGGAGCAAGGAGCTCGAGCGGAACAGAGAGAGAATTAGCGAGCAAGCTAATTTCAAGAACGCAATGTCGAAGCTGAACAGATTGCGGATGCTGCCGCTCCGGCTTCCACAGAACGGGTTGCGTGCCTACGAGGAACGGCTGATCGCAAGAAAGCTCGATTTCTTGCTGTGGGGATGGAATTACATTTGTGTGGACATGGTGCGCGAATGGCTGGAACCACTGCGACCACCTACGCGCGGATTGCGTCCGCATGTCGATCGGTGGACCGTCCAATATTGGGCACAGGCATTGGGAAGGTGTGCCGGCATCGAAGGGTACCTTCTCTTTGATAGTGAGAGCGTCAAGGTGTCGAAGCAAGACGAGGCGCAATTTGTGGAATTGTTCAAGCGGGAGAGGTCTACCAAGAATGGGTACAAGACCCGCGACTACAAAGATCGCTTCCGCCGAACTTTAGTAGCGGCGCTGCTGCAATTGCTGCAGCCACACCGCACCTCCTACATCACCTTGTGGCAGGTTTCTTTTGTGGAGCTCATCTTGGAGGGAGCTCCAGTTCACTGGGCGAGCATCCTGCACAGAGTGATGCAACAGCACGCATTCGAGGAGAAGGGGGGAACTCTCAATCACCTCTCTCCTTTCTTGATCAATTTCTATCGGCAGAGAAATTGTTTGACCGCGGCGGAGCTCGCTCGTTTTCCGCCATTGTCCGTCGACCATCCCGGGAAGTATGTGCGGGATAACGAGGTCGACACCGACGCGGAGGATTCACCAGCTTCTACTCCGCCGACACGGAGAGACGAGGGAAGAAGCACACCCGCCGCAAGAGTGCCGCGGAAGCGTCGATGGAGAGAGGAGTCCGAGGAGGAGCAGCATCGAGAACCCACTGCTCCCATACGACAGCGGCCACTGCACGAAGTGTGCAGCCAGCCGAAGCAGAAGGCGCGCAGGCTTGTGTTACCAGCCAGTAGCGCGGACACGGCGACGATCGCCACGGAGAAGGGAAGTGCGTCGCCAGAGAGGAGCGAGAGAGCGGCGGACCACGCCACACCTCCGACAGACGAGAGGCGGCCTTCGGGCCAAGGGCCTCCGGAGTTACCACGTGCGATGCGGACGAGTGTTCCGCCTACGCATAGGCGAGCTTAAGCGGAAAGGCGACCTCAAGCGGACGTGGACCTCCGCCTACGCGTAGGTAGAGAAAGTTTGCCTACGCACAGGCGGCCGCCTACGCACAGGCAGGATTCACCCCCGATACAACGAAGGAAGGGGAAGGAGCCGGCGGAAGATCCGCCTTCGTGTCAAGGGCGTTCGGGACCAGACCCTGCGGCGTACAACACGCCGCGATTTGCGCCTAAGGCGCCTGGACCTTCGGGTCAGCGAGTTTTGAGTAGGGAGCGTGCGGAGACCGCACCTTCGGCGGGTAATCCGCCGGCAGATGCACTTCCGAAATTGGGAAAGAACCAGATCAGGATAAATTCCTGATCTGCACTTTCGAAATTGGGAAAGAACCCAAGGCAAGACGCCTTAAACTACTTTATACCTTCTAAATCCTAACTAGCACTACACTGCACTACGCCATGATGCGAGCCGCAACAGATCCTACACCTGAGGAGTCGGCGGCTGCCTTTCCCTCTAACTTACAACCTAAATCTAACCCTAACCCTAAATCTGAATCCTAAGCCTACTGTACAGAGCCGCCAGTGACTTTTCATCCAAGATCTGAGGCTGAAAATTTGCACGCATCCGTGGCCGGCCAAGATCAACAGCCCCACAAAATTTCAGATCCATCCGACCGTCCATCGCAAAGATATGAGCCCCGCCGTTCTGCGTCCCACACTTGACATAACCCCGCCAACTTCCGCCATCGGGAATCTTCTGCAACGTGGCACCGAAGTCCCTTGAGCCGAAGGCGGATCTTCCGCCGGCTCCTTTCCTTTCCTGCGCTGCACCGAAGGTGAATCTCGCCTATGCGTAGGCGCTCGCCTATGCGCAGGCAGTCTCCCGTTCGCATGGAGTCGCCTATCTATAACAGTCAACCCCGTCGCTCATAACTCACAGATCCTTGCTTTGTTCAAAACGTTCTTGAGCTCGTTAGAACCAGCGCGTTGAGCTCTTTTCAACAAGACCCTAACTAAGTCAAACCGTAAAGAATTGAAAAAGTTATGACGGTTTTACTCTTCCGCCGAAGGCGTTTGCCTATGCACTCGTAGGCGTCCGCGTCCGCGTCGTAAGCCGCCTACTCGCAGGCGTCTGTGTTCGCGTCGCAAGCCGCCTACTCGCAGGCGTCCGCGTCCGTCCGCGCTGTTGCGCTGGCGCCGAAGGCGCCGTACAAGTTCCAACCCCGAAGGCGCATTTCTAGAGCTGAAGGCGGATTTCCTGCCGACGCCGAAGCGCCTACGCGTAGGCGGACTTATCTCGTCCGCGCATAGGACAAACTTTCCTCGCCTACTCATAGGTGAGAAGCTGAGTATCTTGCGACCTTCATAACTCCCGGAGTCCTCATCCGTTTGTGGCGTTCTTGGGCTCGTTAGAATCAACGCGTCGAGTTCTTTCCAACGAGTTCCTAACCAAGTCAAGGTGTTGCGAATTGAGAAAGTTATGAGGGATCCACTCTTCCGCCGAATGCACTCTCCCGCATCGCCGAAGGCGTTGACCCGAAGGCGTCTATCGCCGAAGGCGCATCTTCCGGCGGTTCTTCCGCCGAAGGCGTACCGCCAAAGTTGCTCTACCGCCGAAGGCCCCCCATCAGTAACTTCCGACACTCATAACTCAGTGACCTCTCATCCGTTTCACAAGTTCTTGAGCTCTTTAGAACCAACGCGTCGAGCTCTTTCCAACAAGAGCCGAAACAACTCAAAGCATTACAAATTGAGAAAGTTATGAGTGATCTACCGCCGAAGGTGCTAGAAGCGGATCCTGCAGCATGAACCGCCCGTTCCGTCCCAAGCGTCGCACTGTGGCCTAAGCCCAAAACCCCTTAACTGTCCTCGATCCTCTTTTTACTCTGGTTTCGCGTACCAATTACTATTTACAGCTGCTGCCGCGGTACTTACTATTCAAAAATGTTTTAGTTCCGACAAAAAACAAAAAGTGGGTTACCATAGGAGCAGGCAGTAGAAGTGGGCGGTGGAGAGGCGACAAGAGTGACTGCGGCGCCGACCCCTTCGAGAACAGGAGATCAAGCCGGAGCGGAGGCTCAGGCAGTGGGATCTCCCACTGCCTTGGATATCTTAGCAGCGAGTGGAGCGGCAGTCGCGGCGGAAGCTGCCACGCACCACAGTTCCAGGGAGTCGCCAAGAGCTTCTGTGGCGATTGAAATCCTCGAAACAGAGGATGAGACGAGTTCGGAAGAACAGGAAGCGGACTCTGTGCATGGGACGCCAACAGGGGTACTATGCGAGCAGATAGTGCCACTCTTGCGATATTTGGATCGCAAGGCAGCAAAGTACGCGAATCCTAGAAAGCCGCTGTCTTATGTGGAGTTAGTCATGAACATGACGAGGACCAAGGTGGCCATTCGGGGCACTAGGTGCCAAGCGTTGAAGATGAAGAATACTGCCCTCCAACAGCACCTGGCGATCACAAAGAGGCTACAACAAGCCCTGCAACAACAGCGTGAGGATGTGGCGATGAAAGCCCAGGAGGATGTCGAGCTGATGCGAGCAAGGATTGAGTTGGAATTGCAGGAAAAGCGGAGACAAAACCACATTCTGACAGAGGAGCTTGCGCGCCAGACGCGCGCATTAGAGCAAGGTCAGAGCATGCGCAAAGCGGATGAGGAGTTGTTGCGCAACTTGCAATCCGAGTGCGCGGAATTGAGGGCGCAGCGCGCGGAGGCTGAGATGCAGCTGACAGAGGTGGAAGGCAGCAGCCAGCGCGATGCGGATCGTACGAGAGAGGAGTTGGTGGCGCGGGTGACCCACTGTCTTAGAGGTTACACCCACTGGGAAGTGGCGGGGCAGGAGAAAATCACACTTAGGGAGTTTGAGCTTCATGCGGCGGCGTTGACGGAGGGTGACAGTCGGATGCGGCGGCGAGTGGCGAAGAAATTAGAGGCCTTCTTGTCGGGTGCGCGCAATACTATGGCGCACTTGGAGTCGGAAGTGACCGGGGCCCTTCGGCGCAGCCAAGCGGAAGATTGGCAGGGTAGGGAGTTAGTGCGCGGCAGTCCGTCGCGCAGAAGGCGCAGTACAGGATCTGCACAGTGCAGCAGTGTAGCTTGGTTCCGTGCAGGCATTTAGAGTAGCAAGTAGTGCAGCGTAGTGTTAGTTAGGACCTTAGAGGGTATAAAGTAGTTCAAGGCGTTTTGCCTTGGGATTCTTCCAGTTTCAGAAGTGCAGATCAGGAACTCACTTTCTCGGCGTGTTTGTGTGTTTAGTTCTGGCACCACGCAGAGGAGCTACAGCTTGACGAAGGTACTGCATTTTGTAGCTGAAGGCCTTCGGCTGAATGTTCAGAGCTAGTATACCGGTTAGAGACTTGAGTAGTGCGGATCTACACTTGCGGGTGATTGCCGATGCTCAGAGCCGGTTGCGAGTTAGATACTTGAGCAGTTCCCCCTTACACCTGCGAGTGATTTATCCTGATTGTACTCCTACGGGACGTTTCCCCTGAATACCAAAGTGAAGTTTTGTTACTTCGTGTAAACCTTGGTTGTCAATTCAGGTTACGCTGCAGAAGGCACCCTGAGGGCACACCTCTGTAGTAATTCTGGGAATGACAAGTGCCTAAGAATTCAAACTCTTCAATAGACTGTTATGGTGTGTGTGTTACTGGATTGTGTCTCAGTTGAGTTTCTCAGTCGGGCCTGTATTCTCTGCGCTTGGTGTGAGCTGAGGGTGACGTCCACCGCGTATGAGTGACTTCGTTCCAAAGTGGGAAGTCCAATCCGGGTTCCCTGCGCTAGCAGAAACTAGCGGAAAGGTTGTAAAAGCCGGAGTGGGAGTCACTACCTGCAGAGCCTCTGAATGTACTCTTGAGAGACTTTTCCCCCTGAAATCCTAAGCGGAGGTCTTGACCGACCTCCGAGTTGTGCTTTTCCAGTTTCAGGTGTGTGTGTTGAGTGACTTACGCTGCACTGTGCATCCTCCGAGTGACCTCCAAGTGGCCTCCGAGTTGAGCATTTGCAGTATTTCTGGGAGTGACAGTCGCTTGAGAATTCAAACTCTCCAAAAGTCTGTTAAACGTGACACTTTGTACTCTGTGTGTTGCCTCTGTCCCTGTGGGTTCGACCTTTTTACCACCATACTGCAGTTTTAGCCTTTGGTGGGTTATTACATATATGATACCTGCGCTAAGGTACTTATCTATTTCCTCCTTAACCAACAAGGAGTATTTGGGGTTGAGCTAGTACTGGCGTTGACGAATTGGAACTGCTTCATCCAATAAGTCAATCCGGTGTTCTCCATACCGTGCAGGTATTCCTTTCATGTCCTCTATTCTCCAAGCGAAGACATCCACGTAGTGGCGAAGGAAGGCATGTACCTCCCTTAGCTCTTCTCCCGTCACCGTGCTTGATACCTTCAAGCTCTTATCAGGACTAAGTTGCACTTCACGACAGTCACTAGGATCCACAATGCCCTCCGTGTGACTCGTTTCGCTTCTTCCCATTACTACCGTAAATTGCTAATCATCGTCCGGCTGGATAGCGGTAGCGGCTCTCAAACAGAAGCGGCCACTGGAAGAGATTTGCAGTCGGCCGAAGCAAAAAGCGCGCCGGCTTGTATTGCCTGCAAGTAGCGCGGAGACAGCGCGGGCCGCCGAAGAGAAGAAGACCCCATCCTCGGAGGAGGATGGGGATGCGCAGACGGCAGAAAGGTCAGCGGACCTCCCTACGCCGAAGGCACGGACGCCTTCGGCAGAAGCAAGACGACCTTCAGGTCAGGAGCGACAACACACGGCACGGGTGAGTGTGCCGCCTACGGATAGGTGAATCCCTGCAGACGGGAGAACGCGTGCGGATAGGCGAGCGCCTACGCATAGGCGAGACTCGCCTCCGGTGCAGCGCAAGAAAGGAAAGGAGCCGGCGGAAGATCCGCCTTCGGTTCAAGGGCCTTCGGGGCTGTAATAACCCACTAAAGGCTAAACCTGCAATATAGTGGTAGAAAGGTCGAACCCACAGGGACAGAGGAACACACAGGGTACAAAGTGTCACGTTTAACAGACTATTGAGGAGTTTGAATTCTCAGGCGACTGTCACTCCCAGAAATACTGCAAGTGTCCACTCGGAGCGCACTCGGAGGTCGCACAGTGCAGCGTGTCACACACACACACACACACCTGAAACTACAGAAACACAACCCAGAGATCCGTTAGGACCTCTATTCAAGATTTCAGGGGGAAAGTCTCTCGCGAGCACACTCATCGAAGCTGCGGGCAGTGGCTTCCAACTCCGGCTTTTACAACACTTCCACTAGCTTGCTGCTAGTGTAGGAAACCCGGTTTGGACTGCCTACTTCGGATCGAAGTCACTCATACGCGGTGAACAACACTCTCAACTCACAGAACGCGCAAAGAACACAGGTCCGCACTGAAGGACTCACTGAGAAACATTCCAGTAACACAATAACAGTCTATTGAAGAGTTTGAATTCTCAGGCACTTGTCATTCCCAGAAATACTACAGGGGTTACCCTCAAGGCACCTGCTGCAGCGTAACCTGAATTTACAACCAAGGCTTACACGAAGTAGCAAAACTTCACTTTGGCATTAAGGGGAAAAATCCCAAAGGAGTACAATCAGAAAGAAACACTCGAAGGTGTAGGGGCGAAACTGTTCAAGTATCTAACTAGTCACTGGCTCTGAGCATCGGCAGTCACCCGCAGGTGCAGATCCGAACTACTCAAGTCTCTAACCACTGTACTAGCTCTGAACATTCGGCCGAAGGCCTTCAGCTACAAAATGCGGAACGCTAAGTTGTAACTCCTCGTGCGTGGTGACAGAACTCAAGGACACAAACACGCATAGGAAATGGATTCCTGATCTGCACTTCTGAGTTTGGGAAAGAACCCCAGGCAAAACGCCTGGAACTATTTTATACCTTCTAAGTCCTACCTAGCACTACACTGTACTACGCTACACGCCTGCACGGAACCACGCTACACTACACTCCGCGGAACCTGTGCTACGTCTACTGCGCGACGAACTGCCGCGCACTAACTCCCTACCCTGCCAGTCTTCCGCTCGACTGCGCAGTCCCAACCGCTGCAACGCCGCGGACACCTCCACTTCGAGCGTGGACATGGTATCCCGCGCCTTCGACAGAAAAGCTTCGAGCTTCTTCGCTACCTTCCGCCGACTCCTGCTGTCGCTTGTCAACAACCCGGCTGCGCGAAGTTCAAACTCACGTAGTGTGAGTTTCTCCTGCGCCGCCACTTCCCAATGGGCGTAGCCCTTGAGACATTGGGCGACACGCCTCGCCGTCTCCTCCTTCGTGCGATCTGCCTCTCGCCTGCGATCCTCTTCAATTACCACTAATTGCGATTCGGCCTCAGCACGCTGTGCTCTCAATTCGCCACACTCTGATTGTAGCCTGCGGATTAAATCTTCATCCGCCTGCAGTGCGAGCTGACACTGCTCTAACAACCGCGTCTGTCGCACGAGCTCCTCTGACAAAATCCGATTCTGGGTCTGCTGAGAAATCAGTGCTTCCGTGACCTTCACCTGCTCCTTGGTGAGCTCTTCCAGTTTCCCATCCCTCACCTTTTCGGAGTACTTGTAGAATTTCTGATTGAGGTTATACTGACCCCACAAGCATTCATGCTTCTCCTTCAATTCCCTCAACTCCTGGTCCACTCTAGCTAGTAGCTTGCTGGTGTGGACTTTAGTGCGAGTCCGCCTGCGCACTAATTCGATGTAAGATCCCGGCTGAAGTGGATCGGCGTATTTATCGATTTTGCGATCCAAGTACCTCAGCAACGCAATCACCTGCTCAGAGAGCGCCGCCGCCGGCGCTCCAACAATTTCCTCCTCCTCGTCCTCGGTATTCCCCGCTCCCGACATTTCTTCGGTGGAGCCTCTGTCGTCATTGATTGCGTCGGCGACTGACCCGAGTGGGGCTGCACGTCGTCGACGTGTGCTGCCTGCGAAGGCACCGCTGCAGCCTCGCTGCTCTCCGTCAAAATGTCTAAGGCGGTAGGCGAATGTGCCCGTGCTACATCCCCGTCGCCCGCTTGTTGGTCTTCGACCGCATCCTCTCTGCCGCCGACGTCCGCCGCCGAAGGCGATTGAGCGGAGGATGGCTGCGCGGGGTTTGATTGCGCATCGCGCACCGAAATTTCATCCCGCGGACAGTCAATCCGCTCCTCTGTCAGTTGCTTCTCCCGCGATCGGTCCGCGGGGGCTGTGCTTGGCCTGTGCGCAGGCGTAAATGCCGGCGCCTTGTCCGCCACAGGCGTAGCGCCGCGGACATCCATCGCCAAAGGCGACATGGCCGGGGGCCGCTCGCCCGATGTCCCTTGGCCCTGAGGCCCTACCGCCGAAGGCGCATCTACCGGCGGATTACCCGCTGATGGTGCGGCCTCCGCACGCGCTCTGCTCGCATCTCCTCGGCTCGAAGGCCCTGGCGCCGAAGGCGCAAATCGCGGCGCGTTGTGCGCCGGAGGGTCTGGCCCCGAAGGCCGGTGTCTCGTAGGCGGATCTTCCGCCGGCTCCTTCCCCTTCCTACGTTGGAACGGGGGTGATTCCTGCCTGTGCACACGCGGCACGTGTGGAGGTGACCTACGCACAGGCAGACTGCTTCTTCCCACGCGTAGGCGTAGGTCCACGTCCGCTTGTGGGCGTCTGTCCGCGGAGGCTCGTCCGTCCGCAAAGGCTCGCCTGTGCGCAAACGGAACACCTGTCCGCAACACACGTGGTAACTCCGGAGGCCCTCGGCCCGTAGGCGGCCTCTCGTCTGTCGAGTGCGGTCCGTTGCACCTGCGGACGTCCGCGCTCCCTCGTTCCTCTCTGGCGACGCACTTACTTTCTCCGTCGCAATCGTCGCCGTGTTCGCGCTGTTGGCTGGTAACACCAGCCTGCGCGCCTTCTGCTTCGGCCGGCTGTATGACTCGTACAATGGCCGCGGTCGAATGGGAGCAGAGGGTTCTTGATGCTGCTCTTCTTTGGACTCCTCTCTCCATCGCCGCTTCCGCGGCGCCCGTGCTGCAGGAGTATTCCTCCCTTCGTCCCTCCGCCTTGACGGAGTAGAAGTCGGTGACTCCTCTGCCTCAGTGTCGACCTCATTCTCCCGTACATACTTCCCGGGATGGTCGACGGACAACGGCGGAAAACGCGCAAGCTCCGCCGCTGTCAAACAATTCTGCTGTCGATAAAAATTAATGAGGAAAGGAGAGAGATGGTTTAGAGTTCCCCCCTTCTCCTCAAAAGCGTGCTGTCGCATCACCCTGTGCAGGATGCTCGCCCAGTGAATTGGAGTTCCCTCGATGACGCACTCCACAAAAGAGACCTGCCACAATGTGATGTAGCAGGCGCGGTGTGGCTGCAGTAATTGCAGCAGCGCCGCGGACAAAGTCCGGCGGAATCGATCCTTGTAATCGCGGGTCCTGTACCCATTCTTGGTAGACCTTCCGTTCTTGAACAGCTCCACAAATTGCGCCTCTTCCTGCTTGGTCACCTTGATGCTCTCACTATCGAAGAGGAGGTGCCCTGGCATGCCGGCACATCTTCCCAATGCCTGCGCCCAATCTTGGACTGTCCACCGATCAACATGCGGACGCAATCCGCGCGAAGGTGGTCCCTGTGGCTCTAGCCACTCGCGCACCATATCCGCACAGATGTAGTTCCATCCCCATAGCAAGAAATCGAGCTTTCTTGCTATCAAGCGCTCCTCGAAAGCGCGCAGCCCGTTCTGTGGTAGACGGAACGGCAGCATCCGCAATCGGCCCGATCTCGTCATTGCGTTCTTGGAGTTCGCCCGCTCGCTCATTCTACTTCCGCTCCGCTCGAGCTCCTTTCTTCCTCGGCAAACTCTAATCGCCCTCAATTCCAAATCACGCGCACTCACTCCTCCCTCAATCACCAAGAAATCCTCTGCGCGGCGATGTCGAGAATGCTTAGCAGCCATCAGATGGACGCGCGCAGCTCGCACTAGAGAATGGAATCGCGAATTCAAGAATGGGACGCTCTCCGCCGCCCGGTCGAAGGTCATGGTCGGCTCTTGCTTGTGGAGGACGACTCAATTGATGGCCGCGCCGGCTCTACGCTTAAACGGTCTCCGCTCTCACGCGCGGCTTCACGCTTCGCCGTCGCCGATTAAACTTTCACGCTCGAATTGGCGAATTTGAACTCCGCGAGCGTACTACGCCGCGGACATGGGTGCGCAGCGCCGAAGGCGGATTTTCCGCCTTGCGCGGTACACTCGTTCGTACCGCTCCTCAGCCAATCCTCTTCTGCCTCGGCGCGTGTGTCCGCATGTGTGGTACCCCACTTTTGGCAATTTTGAGGAAATTAAAACATTTTTGAAAAACTGTACCCTGGCAGCATTGTAAATAGCCTTCGGTACATCAAAACAGAGTGAATCCGGAAGATCGCGGGGATTCTCGAGGGATCTTGTAGAATCGGGGATTTGGGGTGCCGCAGTAAGGACAGGCACCACCCTCCCTGCGAGCTCCGCAGTTAGGATCTCTACGGCGCAAGGCGCAAAACCCGCCTTCGGAGATTGCGTCCGCGGCTGTAGGGAAACCCCCGTAATTAGGTAAACCCTCGGGCGCCTTGACCAAGTTAGGGTCCCGTTGGAAAGAGCTCGACGCGCTGATTCTAACGAGCCCAAGAACGCTTGGAACGGACGAGGACTTAGGGAGTTATCGCTACTGGAAGAAACGGAGGCGGTCGCCTACGGCGGAAGGAGTTCGCCACCGGCGCGAATTCCGCCTACGCGGAAGGGGGATTCAAGTTTTGTCCTATGCACGGACGAAGGCGTTCGCCTGTGCACAGGCGAAGTAGGGTTAGGGAAGGCGCGAAGTCCGCCTACGCACAGGCGTACGCCTGTGCACAGGCACTTCGGCGTCGGCGGAAAATCCGCCTTGGGCCCTAGAAATGCGCCTTGTGAGGTAGAAAGTGTACGGCGCCTTCCGCGCCAGCGCAGCGCCGCGTACGTCGGAAGAGCCGCCAGAGTAATCCAACAGGTACGGACCGTGCGGACGGCACGGGTGGATGCGCTCTTGGACGGACGGAGTTGCGGCGGCGGAAGCGCCGACGGAGAGACAAGGAACGGACTGACTGGACGGAGACGGCTGACCACGGTCAACGCCTTCCGCGCCAGCGCAGCGCCGCGGACGGAATTCGCCTGCGCACAGGCGAACGCCTGTGCACAGGAGGATGTTCAAGTTCCGCGCCGGCGGAGAATCCGCCGAGGCCCCTGCCTGCCCACAGGCAGGAGTTGAATTTTTGTCCGACATGCGGACACACGCGTCAAGGCAGAAGGAGATTGGCCGAGGGGCGGTACGAACAAGTGTACCGCGCAAGGCGGAAAACTCGCCTTCGGCGCTACGCCCCCATGTCCACAGGGTGACACGCTCGCGGAGTTCAAATCCGCCAATTCGAGCGTGAGAGTTTAATCGACGACGGCGGAGCGTGAAGCCGCGCGTGAGAGCGAAGACCGTTCCAGCGTACAGCCGGCGCGGCCATCAAGTGAGACGTTCTTCACGACCAAGAGTCGACCATGACCTTCGACCGGGCGGCGGAGAACGTCCTATTCTTGAATTCGCGATTCCAATCTCTTGTGCGCGCTGCGCGCATCCATCTGCTGGCTGCGGAACATTCTCGTCGTCGTCGCACAGGAGATTTCTTGTTGATTGAGGGAGAAGTGAGTGCGCGTGATTTGGAATTGAGAGCGATTAGAGTTTGCCGAGAGAGAAAGAAACGCGGACAGTGCGGAAGTAGAATGAGCGGGCGAGCGAACCCCAGGAACGCAATGACGAGACCGAGCAGATTGCGGATGGTGCCACTTCGCCTGCCGCAGAACGGGCTGCGCGCTTTCGAAGAGCGCTTAATAGCAAGAAAGCTCGATTTCTTGCTATGGGGATGGAATTACATCTGTGCGAATATGGTGCGCGAGTGGCTAGAGCCACAGGGACCACCCTCGCGCGGATTGCGTCCGCATGTTGATCGGTGGACAGTCCAAGATTGGGCGCAGGCGTTGGGAAGATGTGCTGGCATGCCAGGGCATCTCCTTTTCGACAGTGAGAGCATCAAGGTGATCAAGCAAGAAGAGGCGCAATTTGTGGAGCTGTTCAAGACCGGGAGGTCAACCAAGAATGGGTACAGGACCCGTGATTACAAGGATCGATTTCGCCGGACTTTGTCCGCGGCGCTGATGCAATTACTGCAGCCGCACCGCGCCTGCTACATCACATTGTGGCAGGTCTCTTTTGTGGAGTGCGTCATCGAGGGAACTCCAATTCACTGGGCGAGCATCCTGCACAGGGTGATGCGACAGCACGCGTTTGAGGAGAAGGGGGGAACTCTAAACCATCTTTCTCCTTTCCTCATCAATTTTTATCGACAGCGGAATTGTTTGACAGCGGCGGAGCTTGAACATTTTCCGCCATTGTCCATCGACCACCCCGGGAAGTATGTGCGGGAGAACGAGGTCGATACTGACGCAGAGGAGTCCCCGACTTCTACCCCATCAAGACGGAGAGACGAAGGGAGACACACCCCTGCAGCGCGAGTGCCGCGGAAGCGGCGATGGAGGGAAGAGTCCGAAGAGGAGCAGCATCAAGAACTCTCTGCTCCCATTCGACCGCGGCCGCTGTGCGAGCCATACAGCCGGCCGAAGCAGAAGGCACGCAGACTGGTGTTGCCAGCTGACAGTGCAGACACGGCGACGATTGCGACGGAGATAGGAAGTGCGTCGCCAGAGAGGCGAGAGGAAGCGCGGACGACCGCAGGAGCAGCGGGCCACGCTGCAACCTCGTCGGGAGAGAGGCCGCCTACGGGCCAAGGGCCTCCGGAGTTACCACGTGCGATGCGGACAGAGGTTCCGTTTGCGCACAGGCGAACCTCCGCGGACGGACGAGCCTCCGCGGACCGGCGAACACAAGTGGACGTGGATTTACTTACGCGTGGGAAGGAGCAGTCCGCCTGTGCACAGGCGCTCGCCTGTGCACAGGTCGCCTGTGCACAGGTCACCTGTGCACAGAACACCTCCGCACGTGCCGCCTGTGCACAGGCAAGAATCACCCCCGTTCCAACGTAGGAAGGGGAAGGAGCCGGCGGAAGAACCGCCTACGAGACACCGGCCCTCGGGGCCAGACCCTCCGGCGCACCACTCGCCGCAATTTGCGCCTTCGGCGCCAGGGCCTTCAAGTCGAGGAGATACGAGCAGAGAGCGTGCGGAGGCCGCACCATCGGCGGGAAGTCCGCCGATAGATGCGCCTTCGGCGGTAGGGCCTATAGGCCAAGGAACATCGGGCGTGCGGCCCCCGGCCATGTCGCCTTCGGCGATAGATGTCCGCGGCGCTACGCCTGCGACGGACAAGGCGCCGGCAAATGCGCCTGCGCACGGGCCGGGCACAGCCCCCACGGACCGATCGAGGGAGCAGCAGACGATGGAGCGGAGTGACTGTCCGCGGGATGAAATCTCGATGCGCGATGCGCAATCCAACCCCGCGCAGCCACCCTCCGCTCAATCGCCTTCGGCGACGGACGACGGCGACAGAGAGAATGCGGTAGGCAATCAACCAGCGAGCGACGGGGATGCCGCTCGGATACATTCGCCTTCCGCCTTAGACGTTTTGGCGACGAGCAGCGAGGTTGCAGCCGTGCCTTCGCAGGCAGCACACGTCGAGGACGTGCAGCCCCACTCGGGGCAGTCGCCGACACAATCAATGGCGACTGAAATTCTCCACTCGGATGATGACGACGGAGGCTCCACGGAAGAAATGTCAGGAGCAGAAGACACCGAGGAGCAGGAGGAGGAAATTGTTGGAGCGCCGGCGGCGGCGCTCTCTGAGCAGGTGATTCCGTTGCTGCGGTACTTGGATCGCAAGGTCGATAAATACGCCGACCCACTCCAGCCGGGATCTTACATCGAGTTAGTGCGCAGGCGGACTCGCACTAAAGTCCACACCAGCAAGCTATTAGCTAGAGTGGACCAGGAGTTGAGGGACTTGAGGGAGAAGCATGAGTGCTTGTGGGGTCAGTACAAGCTTAATCAGAAATTCTACAAGCACTCCGAGAGGATGAAGGATGAGAAACTGGGCGAGCTCACCAAGGAGCAGGTGAAGGTCAAGGAAGCACTCAACTCTGAGCAGGCCCAGAATCGGATTTTGTCAGAGGAGCTCGTGCGACAGACGCGGTTGTTGGAACAATGTCAGCTCGCACGGCAGGCGGATGAAGAATTAATCCGCAGTTTGCAGTCAGAGTGTGGCGAATTGAGAGCGCAACGTGCTGAAGCCGAATCGCAATTAGTGACGATTGAAGAGGATCGCAGGAAGGAGGCGGATCGCACGAAGGTGGAGACGGCGAGGCGAGTCGCCCACTGTCTCAAGGGCTACGCCCACTGGGAAGTGAAGGCGCAGGAGAAACTCACACTGCGTGAGTTTGAATTGCGCGCAGCCGGGTTGTTGTCAGGCGACAGTAGGAGTCGGCGGAAGGTAGCGAAGAAGCTCGAGGCCTTTCTGTCGAAGGCACAGGATACCATGTCCGCCCTCGAGGGGGAGGTGTCCGCGGCGTTGCAGCGGTTGGGACTGCGTAGTCGAGCGGAAGAGTGGCAGGGTAGGGAGTTAGTGCGCGGCAGTCGGCCGCGCAGGAGACGTAGTACAGGTTCCGCGGAGTGTAGTGTAGCGTGGTTCCGTGCAGGCGTGTAGCGTAGTGCAGTGTAGTGTTTGGTAGGACTTAGAAGGTATAAAATAGTTCCAGGCGTTTTGCCTGGGGTTCTTTCCCATCAGAAGTGCAGATCAGGAACCCATTTCCTTTGCGTGTTTGTGTCCTTGAGTTCTGTCACCACGCACGAGGAGTTACAACTTAGCGTTCCGCATTTTGTAGCTGAAGGCCTTCGGCCGAATGTTCAGAGCTAGTACATTGGTTAGAGACTTGAGTAGTTCGGATCTGCACCTGCGGGTGACTGCCGATGCTCAGAGCCAGTGACTAGTTAGATACTTGAACAGTTTCGCCCCTACACCTTCGAGTGTTTCTTTCTGATTGTACTCCTTGGGATTTTTCCCCTGAATGCCAAAGTGAAGTTTTGCTACTTCGTGTAAGCCTTGGTTGTAAATTCAGGTTACGCTGCAGCAGGTGCCTTGAGGGTAACCCCTGTAGTATTTCTGGGAATGACAAGTGCCTGAGAATTCAAACTCTTCAATAGACTGTTGTTGTGTTACTGGAATGTTTCACAGTGAGTCCTTCAGTGCGGACCTGTGTTCTCTGCGCGTTTTGTGAGTTGAGAGTGTTGTTCACCGCGTCTGAGTGACTGCGATCCGAAGTAGGTAGTCCAAACCGGGTTTCCTACACTAGCAGCAAGCTAGTGGAAGCGTTGTAAAAGCCGGAGTTGGAAGTCACTGCCCGCAGCTTTGCCGAGTGTGCCCGTGAGAGACTTTCCCCCTGAAATCTTGAAGTAGAGGTCCTAACGGATCTCTGGGTTGTGTTTCTGTAGTTTCAGGTGTGTGTGTGTGTGTGTGTGTTACGCTGCACTGTGCGACCTCCGAGTGCGCTCCGAGTGGACACTTGCAGTATTTCTGGGAGTGACAGTCGCCTGAGAATTCAAACTCCTCAATAGTCTGTTAAAACGTGACACTTTGTACCCTGTGTGTTCCTCTGTCCCTGTGGGTTCGACCTTTCTACCACTATATTGCAGTTTTAGCCTTTAGTGGGTTATTACATAAGAAGCCGACAACTTCTTTTTGGCGCCGCTGCCGGGGACAGTTGCGTCAACACCGGGGTTTTTACGAGCAGCCATGCTCGGTGAATGTCGACTGGGGCTGGCGGGAGCAACCTAAGTGCTAGAGCTGTCCGCAAGTTCCGACGAGATTCAGAGAAGGCCGTGGAAGAGACACGGCGTCAAAACAAGAAAACACCAAAAAGAGTACCTAAGCCTAGTTCGGCCGACATCCTTGGGGAAACTACCCCCGGCGACTCGGAACCAAACTTGGTGCTTACAGTTCTACTAGATATTCCTTGTACGGACCCGCCTAGTGAAGTAGAACCGACCGCCCGAGAACCGTCGACAGACACACCGATGGCGGACGGACAAGCCAATGTGCGGCTACCTCAGCCGATTACTAAACATTCCTACCCGAAGTACAAAGGGAGTGGGGATGACGACGATGCAGATTCATACATCAAGTTGTTCGAGTCGGTGTCTATTGCCAATCGCGAGATCGCAGACGACGACCGACTAAGGATCTTTCCAAGCCTTCTGCGGAAGAAAGCGAGGAGTTGGTATAATCACGAGAGCATCGATCCGACTGGGTTGACAACATGGGCCCAGCTGAAGGAGAAGTTCCTTCGCCGCTTTCGCGAGCTCGGCTACGACAGCCGGGTTTTGACGAAGTTACGTAATTTGCAGCGAGAGAAGAAGGAGAGTCTGCGTGACTACACTGAGAGATTTCTGGACCTCCTTGACAGAATACCGAAAACAGGACCAGGGTCCCCTTTCTCGGTACAACAAGCTGTGGATTGGTACGTGACCGGTTTAACTCGGGAGATGGAGACTTTTTGCCGACGTAGCAAGTGCGACACTATTGAGGATGTGATTGCATCGGCAGAAGCCTTCGAAACTTCCACTCTCAACCGAAGAGGGAGAGAGAGACGGGAGTCGAAGGAGCGAAAACCGAAGGGAGGGCGGAGACGACGTAGAGGTACAACTCCGTCATCGGAGGAATCGTCTTCGGACGAGAACCGTTCTTCATCCGAAGAAGAGGAAACCTCATCGTCGGAGGAGGAGAAGAAGAGGAAGAAGCATGGGTCAGCGAAGAAAAAGGGCATCCGACGAGTGACTACGGACAGAGCGCCGGGAGATATAGCTTTGAAGATGGAGACCCTTGTGAAGGACTTCGCCGATCTCAAGGTTCAAGTGGTAGGCGTGCATGATCGCAGAAAATCACCCGGGAGAGTGCGAGCGAACTTATGGTGTACTACGTGCGGGGCGGTGGGACATGCAAACACCGAGTGCCTTACCACCCGGCCGTCATATCCAGTCAACGCAGTAGAGTGGGCGCAACAGTACTATGGAGAGCACCCTCAGTACTATGGAGAGGCTAGCGAAGAGACAGCCTACGCCGTCCAGTCGGTTCCTACCCCTCCTGCAGTTTCAGCAATGCAAGTCCCACGATATATTCCGGTGGATCGGGCCACTACAGTACCCGTGAGGCGGAGAGCACCTCCAGGGACGTTTGACCCACCGCCACCGCGAGCTTGTTATAATTGCGGGGAAGTTGGGCACTTCTCACCGCAGTGTCCCCATCCAAAAAGGCGAAACGATTATGCTCCGACATGTAGTAATTGCAAGAAGGTCGGGCACACTGCGCCAGAGTGTGATCAGCCACCAGTCCCTCGGCCAGTGGTACGATTTGTGAACACTCCTGCCAAGGAGGACGTGCAAGTTAACCAGGTCGAAGTAGGTTCAGACGGGGATGGCGAAGACGAAGAGTGGCCGGCTGAAGAGGTTATGTGCGCACGGGTCGAAACTCGTAGTTCCAAGAAATCCAAGGAGCAAGAGCGTGACACTCGCAAGCACGAACGGAGAACCGCCGACCGGACGGGAAAAGGAAAGGAGAAGACATCCAGCAAGTCCGACTTGCGACCTGCTCGGAAGTCTTCGGCTACGCGAGAAACACCAGCAGTGCGCCCCCAGACAGTGCGCCTACTGAAACGTGACTATGCTCCGGATATCCGCAACGAGGTAGCCAACCTGTTGAAGGAAGCGATCCGCACGCAAAAGGACCCACCGCGGCCAGACTTGACATCCTCCCTTGGGGCGAAGTTGGCAGCCACCGTGGAACCTCGCAGGGCGTCGCCGACCCCGGCGACCCAACGCGCCCACTATGACTTGGTCGAAGATCTCGGGAGTCGAAAAGTGAACATCACGTTCAAGCAGCTCTTGGAGGACAATAAGACGTATCGGAGAATGTTGATGCTTTCGCTACGGCATCCGCGGAAGCCGCGCGCATCCACATCCTCTCAAGTATATCAAGTGGAGAGCGAAGACCAAGGGCCACCTGAGATCGATGTGGAAATAGCAGGGTGTTGTGTACGCAGAGTGCCAATCGACTCTGGATCAGGAGTCAACATAATGACGGAGGATACAGCGAGAGCCTTGGGGTTCAGTCAATACGAACCCTCGAAGCGTGTGTTGAGATTAGCGGATCAGACGCGGAGAATGCCTGCAGGTATGCTGCGCAATGTCAAGACAACCATCGGGGGTGCGGACTTTCGGTTGACGTATATCATCCTTCAACCGATGATGAAGCAGGGCTATGACGTTCAGCTCGGGCGACCATGGCTATATGGCGCACAAGTCAGATGTGATTGGCGAAGGCATCGCCTTAAGTTTCCTCATCCTTCGGAACCGACCAAAACCATTACGGTGCCCTGGAATAGGGTCAGGCACGAAGGAGAGACCCCATCGACAAGTGCAGGTTACACATCGGGCGAGGACAGTGAGTCGACCGCGCGATCGGATTCCAGCGGTACCGAATCCGACTACTTCGTGGGATTCGTTGCTTGCTGTTCGGTGGAAGAAGAAGAAGAGCAGGAAGCTATTCAGCCGGAAGACGAATAGCAATTAACTGTGGGACTGGGAAGGAGTGAGACGAGTCACACCGAGGGCATTGTCGACCCTAGTGACTGTCACGAAGTACAACTCAGTCCCGGCAAGTGCTTGAAGGTATCAAGCGCAGTGAGAGGAGACGAGCTAAGGAAAGTACAGGCATTCCTTAGCCATTATGTCGACGTCTTCGCCTGGAAGATCGAAGACATGAAGGGGATACCTGCACGGTATGGGGAACACCGTATCGATTTACTGGACGACTCAGTACCCATACGACAGCGCCAGTATCGCCTCAACCCAAAGTACTCCTTGCTAGTGAAAGAGGAGATAGATAAGTACTTGAGCGCTGGAATTATTTACCCTGTGCTCAGCAGCGAGTGGGTGTCGCCGATTGTTATCGTACCCAAGAAGTTGACGGGTAAGATACGAGTGTGTCAGGATTTCCGGAAGTTGAATGCAGCAACACGCAAGGATCATCACCCGTTACCATTCACGGATGCCATTCTAGACCATGTCGCAGGACATGAATGTTATAGCTTCCTGGATGGGTTCTCAGGTTACAATCAGGTGTCTATCCGTGAACAGGACAAGGATAAAACTACGTTCACAACCGACTGGGGAACTTACGCATACCACAAGATGCCCTTCGGTCTGTGCAACGCGCCTGCCACCTTTCAACGGATGATGACCAATATCTTTCAGGAACAACTGAGGAAGTTCCTGGAAATATTCATAGATGACTTCTGTGTCTTTGGGAAGCGGTCTGAACACCTAAGTCACTTGAAGCAGACCTTCGATAAATGTAGAGAGAGCAGTTTATCACTGCATCCCGAGAAGTGCTTTTTCTTTATGACTAGTGGGATCTTGTTGGGTCATCGGGTCTCGGCAGACGGCATTGCGGTGGACGTCGAGAAGGTCAAGGTTATACTCGAGCTTGAGCCACCCACGAATCTAAGAGAGCTGCGAGCATTCCTGGGTCATGTGGGCTACTACCGAAGATTCATACACATGTATGCAATACTGGCGGCGGACCTGACCAAGTTGTTGAAGAAGGACGAGCCTTATGCTTGGGGTGCGAACCAGCAGTCAGCATTTGAGGCTCTAAAAGCAAAACTCACGACTGCTCCCGTACTAAGGAGTCCAGACTGGAATCGACCATTCCATGTTTACGTTGACACCTCGGCATTCGCCATCGGTGTAGTACTGAGTCAAAAGGATGACAACAAAAAGGACTACCCGATCTACTTCGCGAGCCGACAGCTGTCTCTAGCAGAGCGGAAGTACACCACGACGGAGAGAGAAGCGTTGGGGATGGTGTACTCCTGTAAAAAGTTCCGTCACTACCTAATCTGCTACGAGTTTGTGTTCCATGTGGACCACTACGCATTGCAACACCTAGTCAAGAAAGCCGACCTATCCGGTCGAATCGCCAGGTGGGTGTTATTACTACAAGAGTTCACCTACACAGTCCAGACCAGGAAAGGGGTGCACCACGAAAATGCGGATTACTTGTCCCGATTATGGACACAGCCGACAGAGGAGGAATTGGTGGACGATTTTCCAGATGAAGAGTTATTTCAGTTGTCTGCAGGACATGAGTCCCGCTATGCCGACCTGTATCGATATCTGCTAACCCTCCAGTGTCCCAAAGGCATGGATTTGGAACAGCGAACTGTCTTTATTCATAAGGCAGGTCCGTACCAACTCCAGCAGGGGGTGTTGTTCAAGAAGATGGCAGATGAGCGCTTATGCAGATGCCTGGAGGAATCAGAGGTACCAAGAATAGTGAGTGCGATGCATACAGAGGAGGCGGGTGGACACTATGCCATCAGGAACACGGTCACAAAGATCCTAAATGCGGGGTATTGGTGGCCGACCATGTTTAAGGATGTTCTCGATTACATCCGCAAGTGCGACAGTTGCCAGAGGACGGGGAGACCGACGCCTACAACACGCTGGCCCCTGACCCCCATCATGCCTCTAGCACCGTTCGAAAAGTGGGGTATTGACTTTGTAGGGCCGATACAACCAGTGACTAGAAGTACACGAAGGCGCTACATTCTGGTAGCAACGGACTACGCCACCAAAATGGTAGAGGCCAGAGCCACCAGAAAGGATGATGCTGCCACAGTGGCAGCATTCTTGTTTGAGTCAATCATCACACGCTACGGATGTCCCTTAGAGCTAGTCAGCGACCGGGGCACGCATTTTCTGAATCAGATCATCGAAGACCTGACACGGTATTTCCACATCAAGCACCGGAAGACTACTCCATACAATCCCAAGGCAAATGGACTGACGGAGAAGTCCAATGGACTGCTGTGTAAAATACTACTCAAGGTCACGGTGAATCACGCTCACGACTGGGATACGAAGCTAGCAGCCGCTCTATGGGCGTACCGCACAGCTGAGAAGATCACGACCAAACAGACACCATACTTTCTGGTGTATGGGCAACACCCGATCCTCCCGATCGAATTTGAAGTACCCACCCATCGAACGATGGATTTGCAGAGGATTGCAAATTGCAATTGGTTGTAGTTGAAGACGATCGCCGGCGGGAGGCGGATCGCACGAAGGAAAAGTTGGCGAGGCGAGTCAACCACTGTCTCAGAGGTTACTCCCACTGGGAAGTGGCGGCGCAGGAGAAACTCACACTACGCGAGTTAGAGCTTTGTGCGGCGGGTTTGTTGTCAGGTGACAGTCGAGCCAGCGGCGAGTGGCGAAGAAACTGGATTCGTTTATGTCAAAGTCAAAAGTGGCGGTTTCTGACACCATGGCCACTCTCGAGACGGAGGTTTCTGCAGTGTTGCGGCGGTTGGGACTGCGCAGTCGAGCGGAAGACTGGCAGGGTAGGGAGTTAGTGCGCGGCAGTCTGTCGCGCAGAAGGCGAAGCACGGGTTCTGCGGTGTGTAGTGTAGCGTGGTTCCGTGCACGCGTGTAGTGTAGTGCAGTGTAGTGTTAGTTAGGACTTAGAAGGTATAAAGTAGTTCAAGGCGTCTTGCCTTGGGATTCTTCCAGTTTCGGAAGTGCAGATCAGGAACTAATTTTCTCTGCGTTTTTGTGTCCTTAGTTCTGTCACCACGCAAGAGGAGCTACAACTTGGCGATCCGCATTTTGTAGCTGAAGGCCTTTGGCCGAATGTTCAGAGCTAGTACACTGGTTAGAGACTTGAGTAGTTCGGATCTACATCTGCGGGTGATTGCCGATGCTCAGAGCCAATTACAAGTTGGATACTTGAACAGTTTCCCCCCTACACCTTCGAGTGATTGTTCCTGATTGTACTACTTTGGAATTTTTCCCCAAAATGCCAAAGTGAAGTTTTGTTACTTCGAGTAAGCCTTGGTTGTAATTCAGGTTACGCTGCAGTAGGTGCCTTCAGGGCAACCCATGTAGTATTTCTGGGAATGACAAGTGCCTAAGAATTCAAACTCTTCAATAGACTGTTATGGTGTGCTATTGAATCGTTTCTTAGTTGAGTCTCTCAGTACGGACCTGTGTTCTCTGCGCGTTTTGTGAGTTGAGTGTGTTGTTCACCGCGTGTGAGTGACTTCGATCCGAAGTAGGAAGTCCAATCCGGGTTCCCTGTGCTAGCAAAAACTAGTGGAAGGGTTGTAAAAGCCGGAGTTGGGAGTCACTACCCGCAGATTCGCTGAAGTGTATCCGTGAGAGACTTTCCCACTGAAATCTTAAGTAGAGGTCCTAACCGACATCTGAGTTGTGTTTCTATAGTTTCAGGTGTGTGTGTGTGTGTGTGTATGTATGTATGTGTGTGTTGAGTGAACTACGCTGCACTGTGCGACCTCCGAGTGAGCTCCGAGTGAACACTTGCAGTATTTCTGTGAGTGACAATCGCCTAAGAATTCAAACTCTTCAATAGTCTGTTAAATGTGACACTTTGTACTCTGTGTGTTGCCTTTGTCCCTGTGGGTTTGACCTTTCTACCACTATATTGCAATTTTAGCCTTTGGTGGGTTATTACAGCTTCCTACTCGCAATTCCTTGAGCCGAAGGCGCAATTTCCGCCAGCTCCTTTCCCTTCCTGCGCTGCGCCGAAGGCGCTTTAGCCGAAGACCCCAGCCCCGAAGGCGAGTCCGAGAACGGTGCTCGCGTGGAACACCTATCCGTTGTCGGCACGTTCGTTGGTGCCGCGTGTCGTCTCTCCTGGCCTGAAGGCCGTCTTGCTTCCGCCAAAGGCGTCCGTGCCTTCGGCGTAGAGAGGTCCGCTGACCCCTCTGCCGTCCGTGTGTTCCCATCGTCCTCCGAGGATGGTGTCTCCTTCTCTCCGGTGGCACGCCCTGTCTCAGCGCTACTTGCAAGCAGCACGAGCCTGCGTGCTTTCTACTTCGGCCAACTGCAGAGCTCATGTAGTGGCCGCTTCTGTTTGATAGCAGCCGAATCGCGATGTTGGCTCTTCTCTGCGTCTCCCTTCCATCTCCGCTTCCGCGGCACTCGCGCTGCGAGTGATTCTCCTTCCGCTCTCGGTTGGGTTGTTGGCGTGGAGTCAAGAGTCTCTTTCTCTTCGGTGTCGACCTCAACGTCCTTCACATACCGCCCGGGATTGCTGCGTGATAGCAATGGAAACTGAACTCACTCGATTGCGGTTAGACAACTCATCTACCGATAGAAATTAATCAAGAAGGAGCAGAGGTGATTGATAGATCCCCTCTTCTCTTCAAACGCATGCTGCCGCGTTATCTTCCATAAGATGCGAGCCCAGTGAATTGAAGCTCCGACCAACGCCAGCTCCACGAAGTACACCTGCCAAGAAGTGATGTAGGTGGTCCTGTGCGGCTGCAAGAGTTGGAGAAGTGCTACCGCAACATTTCTGCCGTAACGATCCTTGTAGTCCCGGGTCTTGTACCCGTTCTTGCTGAACTTGGCACTCTTGAACAAAGTCGCAAAGGAAATCTCCTCCTACTTTGTGACCTTGATGCTCTCGCTATCCAATATGAGATGTCCGTCCTCTCCCGCACATCTTCCCAATACCTGTTCCCAGTCCTAGATGGTCCATCGCTCTACGTGCGGTCGAAATCCGCGCTTAGGTTGGTCTCTCTCCTTCTGCCACTCGCGCACCATGTCCTAGCACACGTAATTCTATCTCCACAGGAGGAAATTTAGCTTCACCGTAGACAGCTAGTGTTGGAAAGCGCGCAGCCCAATCTGCGGAAGCTTCAGCGGAATCATCCGCAGCTGGGTTGCTGTAATAACCCACCAAAGGCTAAAACTGCAGTATGGTGGTAAAAAGATCGAACCCACAGGGACAGAGGCAACACACAGAGTAAAAGTGTCACGTTTAACAGACTTTTGTAGAGTTTGAATTCTAGGCGACTGTCACTCCCAGAAATACTGCAGTGCTCGACTCGGAGGCTCGACTCGGAGGAGGATCTCAACTCGGAGGATGCTCGGAGGATGCACGGTACAGCGTGGTCACTCAACACACACACACACACACACACACCTGAAACTGGCAAAAAGCACAACTCGGAGGTCGGTCAGGACCTCCGCTTCGGATTTCAGGAGGAAAGTGTCTCACAAGTTCACTCAGAGGTTCTGCAGGTAGTGCCTCCCACTCCGGCTTTTACTGCCCTTCCGCCAGGAACTAGCGGGGGTACCCGGACTGGACTTCCCACTTCGGAACGAAGCCTCTACATACGCCGTGGACGTCACCCTCGACTATCACACCAAACGCAGGGAGTGCAGACCCGACTGAGAACTTACTGAAAACACGATCCAGTAACACACACACAACCTGAATTACAAACCAAGGTTTACACGAAGTAATGAAACTTCACATTGGCATTCAGGGGAAACTTCTCGTAGGAGTACAATCAGGATATGTCACTCAAAGGAGTAAGGGGGAACTGTTCAAGTCTCTAACTCGCAGCCGGCTCTGAGCATCAGAAATCACCCGCAGGTGCAGATCCGCACTACTCAAGTCTCTAACCGGGTGCTAGCTCTGAACATTCAGCCGAAGGCCTTCAACTACAACATACGGTAACTTCGCTATGCTGCAGCTTCTCTACGTGGTGCCAGGACCAAAATGCACAAACACGCCAAGAAAGTGAGTTCCTGATCTGCACTTCCGAAACTGGAAGAGTCCCAAGGCAAAACACCTTGATCTACTTTATACCCTCAAAAGATCCTAACTAGCACTACGCTATCCTATCTACTACTCGCAGTATCTGCGCGAAACCAAACTACTCTACTGCACTCAGCAGATCCGGTGCTGCGCCTCCTGCGCGCCGGACTGCTCCGCTTACTGTCTCTTCCTTGCCAGTCTTCCGACCGGCTGCGCAACCCCAGGCGTCGGAGCGCTGTGGTAACTTCCGACTGCAAGTGCGCCATAGTGTCGCGCGCACCCGACAAGAAGGTTTCTAATTTTCTCGCCACTCGCCGCCGACTCCGACTGTCACCTTCCGTCAATGCCGCCGCCCGAAGCTCGAACTCCCTGGGTGTGATCCTCTCTTGAGCTGCCACCTCCCAATGGGTGTATCCTTTTAGACAACGAGTCACCCGTGCCGCCAACTCTCCTCGCGCCCTGCAGCTGCTCTCCACCTCTGCCAGCTGCATTTCTAATTCCGCACGTTGTGCCCTCAAATCCGAGCACTCGGTTTGCAAGTTGCGCAACAACTCCTCATCCTCCTTGCGGGCTCTTTGACTTTCTTCTAAGGCGCGCGTCTGGCGCGCAAGCTCGGCTGCTAGGACTTTGTTCTGTCTCCGCTCCTCCTGCAATTCCGACTCGATCTTTGCCCGTATTAGCTCGGCATCCGCCTGACTTTTCGTCGCCGCATCCTCCCTCTGCTGCTGCAAGGCTTGGTATAGCTTCTGTGTGACCGCCAGGTGTTGTCGGAGGGCGGTGTTCCTATCCACATATACTCCGCACCTAGAGGCCCACTTTGCCACCTTGCTCCTCGTCCTTCTCCTGATAGTCTCCACATAAGACTGCGGTTTTAAAGCACTTGCGTATTTGGATGTCTTGCGATCCAGATATCGCAGAAGTGGAACTATCTGTTCGCACAGCACCCGTGTTGGCGTTTTCTGCACCGAATCCGCTTCTTGCTCTTCCGAGCTCGTCTCATCCTCAGTCTCGAGGATTTCAGTCGCCACCGAATCCCTTGGCGACTCCCTGGAACTGTGGCGCGCAGCAGCTTCCGCTGCGACTGCTGCTCCACTGCCTGCTAAAATATCTAGGGCAGTGGGAGATCCCACTGCTTGAGCCCCTGTTCCGGCTCGATCTTCGGTTTGTGAAGGGGTCGACGCCGCAGTGACTTTTGTCACTCTTGCTCCGCCCGCTTCTGCAGCCTGCCCTTCCGGCGCAATCTGCGCGGAAGGTGTCCTTGTTGAGGGTGCGTCCGCAGAAGGCACTGGTCGTTGGCCCCATCTGTCTCGCAGTCGGCGAATCTGGCCGGCTCTCTGTTGTCCGACTCGCAGTCGGCCGACCAGCAGTTGTCCGACTGGGAGTCGGATACATCCTGCGCGTCTTGACTCCACTTGGCCTGCTTGCTGGTGGCGTTCTCCCAGAAGTGCCTTCCGCCGAAGACGACCCTCTGAGGATTGTTGGCTCGTCAGCCAAACTCTCTTCTGCTTCCGGCCTGCTGTCCGGTTCAACGCGCCGTTCAGTTGGCCTTCCTTCCGCTTGTCGGCCTTCAGTCATCCGACTCGCAGTCGGCCGACTGTCAGTCCGTCCATCTCCTCCCGAAGGCCGTGGTGCCTTCTGTGCCGAGGTATCTGCCGTCTTCCCTAGAATCTGAGCGATTATCTCCTCCTGTGTGAGATTCCGCCGGGTCGGAGCTCGCCCGGTCTCCTCAGTACCAGTTGGCATTTTTTGTGCCCTCTGTTTTGGTCGACTGTGAGGCTCGGGGGTGGGCCGACCACGAGTCGGCGCAGCTGGCACTTCCGGCTGCCTGTCCTCAGGTCTCTCATCCCACTTCCGCTTTCGCGGAATGCGCTCACTTCGACGTTCTTCTGCTGCTCTTGCTGGAGCCGGAGCCGGAGGCGTACTGGCAGGTTTCTCGTTCGGATCCGTGTCTACTTCGGCCTCCCTCAAATATCTACCTGGATAGTTCCGGGTCAGCTGCGGAAACCGTGTTTTCTCGGCATTTGTCAAACATCCCATCGCCCGATAAAACACGATTAAGTAAGGCGATAGATGATTGAGGGTTCCTCCCTTCTCTTCTTGCGCATGTTGGCGCGTCACCTTCCACAGGAGCCGTGCCCAATGCACTGGAGCTCCTGACAACACTAGCTCCACAAACTCTACCTGCCAACCATGCATGTAAGCGGTCTTGGTCGGCTGCAATATCTGCAGCAATGCCGTCGCGACATTTCTCCGCAATCGATCCTTGTAATCCCGTGTCCGGAAACCGTTCTTGGGATGTCTGGCAACTTTGAAGAGCTCATTGTAAGAGACTTCTTCCTCCTGGGACACCTTCACGCTATCGGCCTCGAAGAGGAGATCCCCTTCCTCGCCGGCACAGCTGCCCAACACCTGCGCCCAGTTGCAAATGTCCCATCTCTCTGGGTGTGGGCGGAATCCGCGAGAGGGCTTGTGTCTCTCCTGCAGATACTCGCGCACCATCTCCGGACATGTCCAGTTCCACCCCCATAGGAGAAAATCAAGCTTCAGCCTCAGCAGCACATCTTGAAATGCGCGTAGACCGATCTGCGGCACCCTGAGTGGAGACACTCGCAGCTGGGGAACCTTCAACATTGCGTTGCCTGCACACACAAACGTTCTCCCTTTCGCTCGCTCTCTCACAATCGCCACTGCGCGTCGGCCGCTGCTCACTCTCTCTGCGCTTGTTCAAGATCGCTACTCGCAATTCTCTCCAAGGTCTGCCAAGATCCTTGCGCAACTCGTCTCCGCACTCTCTACTCTCACTGCAGGTCGCTCCGCCCTTGCGCGTAATCTTGGAAACTGGAAATCGCAAAGTCAAGAATGAGAGAATGAGACTGGAGCGCAGTCTTTTCTTCTCCGATTTCAAGAACGTCCAACGTTCTTACTGGTTACAACGTACGCAGCCGGCTATACGGCTTAACGGTTCGCCCTTTGCATGCGCGAATTCACGTCTCCGCACTGCGCGCATTCGCATGCGTAAACGTTGAATTCTCCCGCCGCCGCCACCTTCCGGACTCGAGTCCGCTGCAGGGTATACGTCGGCCCTGTTGTCTTTTCCTAACCCGTCCCTCACCGGAGGCGTGTCGCCGCTGGTGCGTTCCTTATCGGTCGGCGCCTTGCTGGAGGCGCACCTCCAGTCGGATCGAATTATGCCGGCGCGCAGTCGTACCGCCTATTTTGTCCTTTATGCCTCGTCCGTTGCTGCCGGCGCATATCCGCCAGCGCAACTCATGCTAGCGCATCCGGCCGTCAGCGCCACGTCGGAGTCGTACATCCGACCGGCGCTTTCCTTCCATGAACCGCCGCCAAAGGCGCTTCCGACTCTGAGTTGGTTTCCTCCTATGAGCGCGTGATTCCGCCGAAGGCGCATCGCCGAGGGCGTACGGGAATCCTTTCCGGCTGTGAACCCTAGCGCGAACGGCGCATGTCCGGCTACGAGTTTTCTGAGGCTCATAACTTTTCCATTCCTGATCCATCTCCGACGCTCTTGGGCTCGTTAGAAGGAGCGTCCCGAGCTCTTTCTAATGCAACTTCAACCAACTGGATCTACCGTGTATCCCGATTGTTATGAAGGTTTCCCCTTTCCGCGCTAGCGGCGCTTCGCCGAAGGCGCACTCATGGTCGGACGCCTTTAGAGGTCCGGGCCCTTCTCCTGACGTCTTTAGCAAAACCTCCTCCTGAGGTGTCTGCGCCGGAAGCGTAGCTTCCTTATACGCTGGAGGCGCGTGAGTAGAGATACCTCAGAAAAGGAGCTTTTGCCAAAGGCGCCGAAGGCATTGGTACATCCGACTGCGTGATTCCTTGTGTCCTCGTGACGATCTCATCAATCCACTCTATTTAACGTACCCTGTAATAACCCACTAAAGGCTAAAACTGCAATAAAGTGGTAGAAAGGTCGAACCCACAGGGACAGAGGAACACACAGGGTACAAAGTGTCACGTTTTAACAGACTATTGAGGAGTTTGAATTCTCAGGCGACTGTCACTCCCAGAAATACTGCAAGTGTCCACTCGGAGCGCACTCGGAGGTTGCACAGTGCAGCGTAACACACACACATACACACACCTGAAACTACAGAAACACAACCCAGAGATCCGTTAGGACCTCTACTTCAAGATTTCAGGGGGAAAGTCTCTCAAGAGTACACTCGGCAAAGCTGCGGGCAGTGACTCCCAACTCCGGCTTTTACAACACTTCCACTAGCTTGCTGCTAGTGTAGGAAACCCGGTTTGGACTGCCTACTTCGGATCGAAGTCACTCCTACGCGGTGAACAACACTCTCAACTCACAAAACGCGCAGAGAACACAGGTCCGCACTGAAGGACTCACTGAGAAACATTCCAGTAACACAACAACAGTCTATTGAAGAGTTTGAATTCTCAGGCACTTGTCATTCCCAGAAGTACTACAGGAGTTACCCTCAAGGCACCTGCTGCAGCGTAACCTGAATTTACAACCAAGGCTTACACGAAGTAGCAAAACTTCACTTTGGCATTCAGGGGAAAAATCCCAAGGAGTACAATCAGAAAGAAACACTCGAAGGGGTAGGGGCGAAACTGTTCAAGTATCTAACTAGTCACTGGCTCTGAGCATCGGCAGTCACCCGCAGGTGCAGATCCGAACTACTCAAGTCTCTAACCAATGTACTAGCTCTGAACATTCGGCCGCAGGCCTTCAGCTACAAAATGCGGAACGCTAAGTTGTAACTCCTCGTGCGTGGTGACAGAACTCAAGGACACAAACACGCAAAGGAAATGGGTTCCTGATCTGCACTTCTGATGGGAAAGAACCCCAGGCAAAACGCCTGGAACTATTTTATACCTTCTAAGTCCTACCTAACACTACACTGCACTACGCTACACGCCTGCACGGAACCACGCTACACTACACTCCGCGGAACCTGTACTACGTCTCCTGCGCGGCCGACTGCCGCGCACTAACTCCCTACCCTGCCAATCTTCCGCTCGACTGCGCAGTCCCAAACGCTGCAACGCGGCGGACACCTCCACTTCGAGGGCGGACATGGTATCCTGTGCCTTCGACAGAAAGGCATCGAGCTTCTTTGCTACCTTCCGCCGACTCCTACTGTCGCCTGACAACAACCCGGCTGCGCGCAATTCAAACTCACGCAGTGTGAGTTTCTCCTGCGCCTTCACTTCCCAGTGGGCGTAGCCCTTGAGACAGTGGGCGACTCGCCTCGCCGTCTCCACCTTTGTGCGATCCGCCTCCTTCCTGCGATCCTCTTCAATTATCACTAATTGCGATTCGGCTTCAGCACGTTGCGCTCTCAATTCGCCACACTCTGACTGAAACCTGCGGATTAACTCTTCATCCGCCTGCCGTGCGAGCTGACATTGTTCCAACAACCGCGTCTGTCGCACGAGCTCCTCTGACAAAATCCGATTCTGGGCCTGCTCAGAAATGAGTGCTTCCTTGACCTTCACCTGCTCCTTGGTGAGCTCGTCCAGTTTCTCATCCTTCATCTTCTCGGAGTGCTTGTAGAATTTCTGATTAAGCTTATACTGACCCCACAAGCATGCATGCTTCTCCTTCAATTCCCTCAACTCCTGGTCCATTCTAGCTAATAGCTTGCTGGTGTGGACTTTAGTGCGAGTCCGCCTGCGCACTAGCTCGATGTAAATCCCGGCTGGAGTGGGTCGGCGTATTTATCGACCTTGCGATCCAAGTACCTCAGCAACGGAATCACCTGCTCAGAGAGCGCCGCCGCCGGCGCTCCAACAATTTCCTCCTCCTCCTCCTCGGTGTCTTCTGCTCCTGACATTTCTTCTGTGGAGCCTCCGTCGTCATCATCCGAGTGGAGAATTTCAGTCGCCATTGATTGCGTCGGCGACTGCCCCGAGTGGGGCTGCACGTCATCGACGTGTGCTGCCTGCGAAGGCACGGCTGCAGCCTCGCTGCTCGTCGCCAAAATGTCTAAGGCGGAAGGCGAATGTACCCGTGCGGCATCCCCGTCTCTCGCTTGTTGGTTGTCTACCGCGTCCTCTCTGCCGCCGTCGCCCGCCGCCGAAGGCGATCGAGCGGAGGGTGGCTGCGCGGGGTTGGATTGCGCATCGCGCATCGAGATTTCATCCCGCGGACAGTCACTCCGCTCCTCCGTCTGTTGCTGCTCCCTTGATCGGTCCGTGGGGGCTGTGCCCGGCCCGTGCGCAGGCGCAATTGCCGGCGCCTTGTCCGCCGCAGGCGTAGCGCCGCGGACATCCATCGCCGAAGGCGACATGGCCGGGGGCCGCTCGCCCGATGTCCCTTGGCCTATAGGCCCTACCGCCGAAGGCGCAACTATCGGCGGACTTCCCGCCGATGGTGCGGTCTCCGCACGCTCCCTGCTCGTATCTCTTCTGCTCGAAGGCCCTGGCGCCGAAGGCGCAAATTGCGGCGCGTGGTGCGCCGGAGGGTCTGGCCCCGAGGGCCGGTGTCTCGTAGGCGGTTCTTCCGCCGGCTCCTTCCCCTTCCTACGTTGGAACGGGGGTGATTCTTGCCTGTGCACAGGCGGCACGTGTGGAGGCGTCCTGTGCACAGGCGGACTGCTCCTTCCCACGCGTAAGCGTAGATCCACGTCCACTTGTGATCGCCTGTCCGCGGAGGCTCGTCCGTCCGCGGAGGCTCGTCTGTGCGCAAACGGAACATCTGTCCGCATCGCACGTGGTAACTCCGGAGGCCCTTGGCCCGTAGGCGGCCTCTCTCCCGTCGAGGTTGCAGCGTGGCCCGTCGCTCCTGCGGTCGTCCGCGCTTCCTCATGCCTCTCTGGCGACGCACTTCCTTGCTCCGTCGCAATCGTCGCCGTGTCTGCACTGTCGGCTGGTAACACCAGTCTGCGTGCCTTCTGCTTCGGCCGGCTGTATGGCTCGCACAGCGGCCGCGGTCGAATGGGAGCAGAGGGTTCTTGATGCTGCTCCTCTTCAGACTCTTCCCTCCATCGCCGCTTCCGCGGCACTCGTGCTGCAGGAGTATGTCTCCCTTCGTCCCTCCGCCTTGATGGGGTAGAAGTCGGTGACTCCTCTGCATCAGTGTCGACCTCATTCTCCCTGTGGTACCCCACTTTTGGCAATTTTGAGGAAATTAAAACATTTTTGAAAAACTGTACCCTGGCAGCATTGTAAATAGCCTTCGGTACATCAAAACAGAGTGAATCCGGAAGATCGCGGGGATTCTCGAGGGATCTTGTAGAATCTGGGATTTGGGGTGCCGCAGCAAGGACAGGCACCACCCTCCCTGCGAGCTCCGCAGTTAGGATCTCTACGGCGCAAGGCGCAAAACCCGCCTTCGGAGGTTGCGTCCGCGGCTGTAGGGAAACCCCCGTAATTAGGTCAACCCTCGGGCGCCTTGACCAAGTTAGGATCCCGTTGGACAGAGCTCGACGCGCTGATTCCAACGAGCCCAAGAACGCTTGGAACGGACGAGGACTTAGGGAGTTATCGCTATTGGAAGAAACGGAGGCGGTCGCCTACGGCGGAAGGAGTTCGCCACCGGCGCGAATTCCGCCTACGCGGAAGGGGGAATCAAGTTTTGTCTTATGCGCGGACGAAGGCGTTCGCCTGTGCACAGGCGAAGTAGGGTTAGGGAAGGCGCGAAGTCCGCCTACGCACAGGCGTACGCCTGTGCACAGGCACTTCGGCGTCGGCGGAAAATCCGCCTTGGGCCCTAGAAATGCGCCTTGTGAGGTAGAAAGTGTACGACGCCTTCCGCGCCAGCGCAGCGCCGCGGACGGAATTCGCCTGCGCACAGGCGAACGCCTGTGCACAGGAGGATGTTCAAGATTCCGCGCCGGCGGAGAATCCGCCGAGGCCCCTGCCTGCGCACAGGCAGGAGTTGAATTTTTGTCCGACATGCGGACACACGCGTCAAGGCAGCGGGAGATTGGCCGAGGGGCGGTATGAACAAGTGTACCGCGCAAGGCGGAAAACTCGCCTTCGGCGCTACGCCCCCATGTCCACAGGGTGACACGCTCGCGGAGTTCAAATCCGCCAATTCGAGCGTGAGAGTTTAATCGACGACGGCGGAGCGTGAAGCCGCGCGTGAGAGCGAAGACCGTTCCAGCGTACAGCCGGCGCGGCCATCAAGTGAGACGTTCTTCACGACCAAGAGCCGACCATGACCTTCGACCGGGCGGCGGAGAACGTCCCATTCTTGAATTCGCGATTCCAATCTCTTGTGCGCGCTGCGCGCATCCATCTGCTGGCTGCGGACCATTCTCGACGTCGTCACACAGGAGATTTCTTGTTGATTGAGGGAGAAGTGAGTGCGCGTGATTTGGAATTGAGAGCGATTAGAGTTTGCCGAGAGAGAAAGAAACGCGGACAGTGCGGAAGAAGAATGAGCGGGCGAGCGAACTCCAGGAACGCAATGACGAGACCGAGCAGATTGCGGATGGTGCCACTTCGCCTGCCGCAGAACGGGCTGCGCGCTTTCGAAGAGCGCTTAATAGCAAGAAAGCTCGATTTCTTGCTATGGGGATGGAATTACATCTGCGCGAATATGGTGCGCGAGTGGCTAGAGCCACAAGGACCACCCTCGCGCGGATTGCGTCCGCATGTTGACCGGTGGACAGTCCAAGATTGGGCGCAGGCGTTGGGAAGATGTGCTGGCATGCCAGGGCATCTCCTTTTCGACAGTGAGAGCATCAAGGTGACCAAGCAAGAAGAGGCGCAATTTGTGGAGCTGTTCAAGACCGGGAGGTCTACCAAGAATGGGTACAGGACCCGTGATTACAAGGATCGATTTCGCCGGACTCTGTCCGCAGCGCTGATGCAATTACTGCAGCCGCACCGCGCCTGCTACATCACATTGTGGCAGGTCTCTTTTGTGGAGTGCGTCATCGAGGGAACTCCAATTCACTGGGCGAGCTCACCAAGGAGCAGGTGAAGGTCAAGGAAGCACTCGATTCTGAGCAGGCCCAGAATCGGATTTTGTCAGAGGAGCTCGTGCGACAGACGCGGTTGTTGGAACAATGTCAGCTCGCACGGCAGGCGGATGAAGAATTAATCCGCAGTTTACAGTCAGAGTGTGGCGAATTGAGGGCGCAACGTGCTGAAGCCGAATCGCAATTAGTGACCATTGAAGAGGATCGCAGGAAGGAGGCGGATCGCACGAAGGTGGAGACGGCGAGGCGAGTCGCCCACTGTCTCAAGGGCTACGCCCACTGGGAAGTGAAGGCGCAGGAGAAACTCACACTGCGTGAGTTTGAATTGCGCGCAGCCGGGTTGTTGTCAGGCGACAGTAGGAGTCGGCGGAAGGTAGCGAAGAAGCTCGAGGCCTTTCTGTCGAAGGCACAGGATACCATGTCCGCCCTCGAGGGGGAGGTGTCCGCGGCGTTGCAGCGGTTGGGACTGCGTAGTCGAGCGGAAGAGTGGCAGGGTAGGGAGTTAGTGCGCGGCAGTCGGCCGCGCAGGAGACGTAGTACAGGTTCCGCGGAGTGTAGTGTAGCGTGGTTCCGTGCAGGCGTGTAGCGTAGTACAGTGTAGTGTTAGGTAGGACTTAGAAGGTATAAAATAGTTCCAGGCGTTTTGCCTGGGGTTCTTTCCCAAACTCAAAAGTATAGATCAGGAACCCATTTCCTTTGCGTGTTTGTGTCCTTAAGTTCTGTCACCACGCACGAGGAGTTACAACTTAGCGTTCCGCATTTTGTAGCTGAAGGCCTTCGGCCGAATGTTCAGAGCTAGTACATTGGTTAGAGACTTGAGTAGTTCGGAACTGCACCTGCGGGTGACTGCCGATGCTTAGAGCCAGTGACTAGTTAGATACTTGAACAGTTTCGCCCCTACACCTTCGAGTGTTTCTTCCTGATTGTACTCCTTTGGGATTTTTCCCCTGAATGCCAAAGTGAAGTTTTGCTACTTCGTGTAAGCCTTGGTTGTAAATTCAGGTTACGCTCCAGCAGGTGCCTTGAGGGTAACCCCTGTAGTATTTCTGGGAATGACAAGTGCATGAGAATTCAAACTCTTCAATAGACTGTTGTTGTGTTACTGGAATGTTTCACAGTGAGTCCTTCAGTGTGGACCTGTGTTCTCTGCGCGTTTTGTGAGTTGAGAGTGTTGTTCACCGCGGATGAGTGACTTCGATCCGAAGTAGGCAGTCCAAACCGGGTTTCCTACGCTAGCAGCAAGCTAGTGGAAGCGTTGTAAAAGCCGGAGTTGGAAGTCACTGCCCGCAGCTTTGCCGAGTGTGCTCGCGAGAGACTTTCCCCCTGAAATCTTGAAGTAGAGGTCCTAACGGATCTCTGGGTTGTGTTTCTGTAGTTTCAGGTGTGTGTGTGTGTGTGTTACGCTGCACTGTGCGACCTCCGAGTGCGCTCCGAGTGGACACTTGCAGTATTTCTCGGAGTGACAGTTGCCTGAGAATTCAAACTCCTCAATAGTCTGTTAAAACGTGACACTTTGTACCCTGTGTGTTCCTCTGTCCCTGTGGGTTCGACCTTTCTACCACTATATTGCAGTTTTAGCCTTTAGTGGGTTATTACACTCCCGCACATACTTCCCGGGATGGTCGATGGACAATGGCGGAAAATGTTCAAGCTCCGCCGCTGTCAAACAATTCCGCTGTCGATAAAAATTGATGAGGAAAGGAGAGAGATGGTTTAGAGTTCCCCCCTTCTCCTCAAACGCGTGCTGTCGCATCACTCTGTGCAGGATGCTCGCCCAGTGAATTGGAGTTCCCTCGATGACGCACTCCACAAAAGAGACCTGCCACAATGTGATGTAGCAGGCGCGGTGCGGCTGCAGTAATTGCATCAGCGCCGCGGACAAAGTCTGGCGAAATCGATCCTTGTAATCACGGGTCCTGTACCCATTCTTGGTAGATCTCCCGGTCTTGAACAGCTCCACAAATTGCGCCTCTTCCTGCTTGGTCACCTTGATGCTCTCACTGTCGAAAAGGAGATGCCCTGGCATGCCAGCACATCTTCCCAACGCCTGCGCCCAATCTTGGACTGTCCACCGATCAACATGCGGACGCAATCCGCGCGAGGGTGGTCCCTGTGGCTCTAGCCACTCGCGCACCATATTCGCACAGATGTAGTTCCATCCCCATAGCAAGAAATCGAGCTTTCTTGCTATTAAGCGCTCCTCGAAAGCGCGCAGCCCGTTCTGTGGTAGGCGAAGTGGCACCATCCGCAATCTGCTCGGTCTCGTCATTGCGTTCCTGGGGTTCGCTCGCCCGCTCATTCTACTTCCGCACCGCCCGAGCTTCTTTCTCTCTCGGCAAACTCTAATCGCCCTCAATTTCAAATCACGCGCATTCACTTCTCCCTCAATCAACAAGAAATCTCCTGTGCGGCGACGTCGAGAATGTTCAGCAGCCAGCAGATGGATGCGCGCAGCGCGCACAAGAGAGTGGAATCGCGAATTCAAGAATGGGACGTTCTCCGCCGCCCGGTCGAAGGTCATGGTCGGCTCTTGCTCGTGAAGAACGTCTCACTTGATGGCCGCGCCGGCTGTACGCTGGAACGGTCTTTGCTCTCACGCGCGGCTTCACGCTCCGCCGTCGTCGATTAAACTCTCACGCTCGAATTGGCGGATTTGAACTCCGCGAGCGTATTACCCCGCGGACATGGGGGCGTAGCGCCGAAGGCGAGTTTTCCGCCTTGCGCGGTACACTTGTTCGTACCGCCCCTCGGCCAATCCTCCTCTGCCTTGACGCGTGTGTCCGCATGTCGGACAAAAGTTCAACTCCTGCCTGTGCGCAGGCGGGAGCCTCGGCGGATGCTCCGCCGGCGCGGAACTTGAACATCCTCCTGTGCACAGGCGGTCGCCTGTGCGCAGGCGAATTCCGTGCGCGGCGTCGCGCTGGCGCGGAAGGCGTTGACCGTGGTCAGCCGTCTCCGTCCAGTCTGTCCGTCCCTTGTCTCTTCGTCGGCGCTCCCGCCGCCGCAACTCCGTCCGTCCAAGAGCGCATCCACCCGTCCCGTCCGCATGGTCCGTACCGATTTGATTACTCTGGCGGCTCTTCCGCCGTACGTGGCGCTGCGCTGGCGCGGAAGGCGCCGTACACTTTCTACCTCACAAGGCGCATTTCTAGGGCCCAAGGCGGATTTTCCGCCGACGCCGAAGCGCCTGTGCACAGGCGAGCGCCTGTGCGTAGGCGGACTTCGCGCCTCTCCTAACCCTACTTCGCCTGTGCACAGGCCAACGCCTTCGTCCGCGCATAGGACAAAACTTGATTCCCCCTTCCGCGTAGGCGGAATTCGCGCCGGTGGCGAACTCTTTCCGCCGTAGGCGACCGCCTCCGTTTCTTCCAATAGTGATAACTCCCTAAGTCCTCATCCGTTCCAAGCGTTCTTGGGCTCGTTGAAATCAGTGCGTCGAGCTCTTTCCAACGGGACCCTAACTTGGTCAAGGCGCCCGAGGGTTGACCTAATTATGGAGGGTTTCCCTACAGCCGCGGACGCAACCTCCGAAGGCGGGTTTTGCGCCTTGCGTCGTAGGGGTCCTAACTGCAGAGCTCGCAGGGAGGGTGGTGCCTGTCCTTACTGCTGCACCCCAAATCCCAGATTATACAAGATCCCTCGAGAATCCCCGCGATCTTCCGGATTCACTCCGTTTTGATGTACCGAAGGCTATTTACAATGCTGCTAGGGTACAGTTTTTCAAAAATGTTTTAATTTCCTCAAAATTGCCAAAAGTGGGGTACCACATACCCTTTTCTAACTACAAACACTGCGTCGGTACTAGTTTTCTAAAATTGTTTAAATTCTGCAAAAAAAACAAAAAGTGTGTTACCACAGTTGCTTTCGACATTGCGTTCTTGAAATCGCACTTTGCAAACTCTCCTCTGCTATGCTCAAGCTTCTTGCCCGCGGATGCGATCTCTCTGCAAACTCTACTCTCACTCAATTCCCGCGGTCACCCACTCAATTCTCCCTCTGCTAACTTACAAGTCTCTGTGCGTCGCCTGATCCTCGGATTTCTCTCTGCTAGAATACGTGCGCGCGTAGCTCTCACGAGAAATCGAAATCGCAAATTCAAGAATGAGTCGCCCGCCTTCGGCTCACAAGATTTCATCGTCAACAATTGGTCGTGAGTGTCGACTCACTTGATGGCTGCGCCGGCTTGGAGGCGTAACGGCCCTCCTCTCGCACGCTCGACTTCACGCTCCGCCGTTGCGCGGACTCACACGCTCAAAAATTGAATTTGATTTTTGTCATCGTACTTCGCCGTGACCGTGTTCGCGTAGCGCCGAAGGCGCGCCGCGCCTTCGGCGCTACGCGAGAGACTACAGAGACTTTCGCCTATGGCCGACTCGCAACTCTGATCTATCCCGCACTGCCGAAGGCGCTTCGCCGAAGGCGTTGACCCGTAGCGCCGAAGGCGAACATCTACCGCCAAAGGCGTTGACTCCCAGCGCCGAAGGCAAACATCTTGAAGACGTCCGTCGACGTAGGTGCAGCGCCGAAGGCGACTGTGCCGAAGGCGTTGACCGCAGTCAACGGTTCTTGTCTTTTTTGTTGATCCCTCTTGTCCCCCCAAGGCGCTTTTGCCGCATGAGTTCCGTTCCGCCAAAGGCGCACATGTCCGTACCGCCGAAGGCGTTGGGCCGAAGGCGGAACGTGCGGAGTTGCTACCCCCGAAAGCGTTTACCTAATCTTGATGCGCTAGCGCCGAAGGCGCTGTACGAAGGAGTTCACCCCCGAAGGCGCTGACCTAGGGCCGAAGGCGGCTCGTCCATCGAAGGCGCTACCTCTCAGTATCTTCCGACAATCATAACTCCTTGATCTCTCATCCGTTTCAAACGTTCTTCAGCTCGTTAGAACGAGCGCGTTGAGGTCTTTCGAACGGGGCCCTAACCAAGTCAAGGCATTGTGAATTAAATAAGTTCTGAGGGATTTCCCTAGCGCCAAAGGCGGATTATGCGCCTTGAGCCGAAGGAGATTCCCTTCAGAATCAATCGTTCGAGTCGGAGCGCTTGTTCCGGACATTGCGCCCAACTCCTGCATTCTACGAGATCATACGAGATGCGCAATTATCCATCTTCACTCTATTTAAATCTACCGATTACCATTTATACGGCTAATGCATTACTATTTTCCAAAAAATGTTTTAAATTCCGCACAAAAACAAAAAGTGGGTAACCACAAGACCAACTGCTATGTGCAGATTAGCTGAGCCCTCCGTCCTTTGAGTGAGAACAATAGACTTTCCATTAACTTTGTCGCCAGCGGCAGACCTTTTATTATACAATTTATAATGTATAATGGTTTGAGAGTGCTGTATAATACAGCGGTATAATACCACGGATATAATACCGCAATTATACATATACACCCATAGATATGAGTCATATGCCTTCACACTTAAGAACCTTTAAAAGGATAATGAAGTCACATTAAGAATTTTTGACTATCTTCTCAAGATTTGTAATTTTCTCCCATACATCATTTTGATTTCTACATGAGGCAATATTCAATCTATATTGACAAGTATATTTGAAAGTATTCTTATTTGCAAAATCAGTTGATTATTTATTATATTCATACCTTAGTATTTGCTTAGTTTTATATTCATATACATTTAATAGAAGATTTATACATTTTGAAATATGTAAACAAGAGTAACAATGCGCCTGGAATGATTGACTCTCATACTTGTTTTTCTAATCTTCATGTTCATCCATCATCATAGGTCTTCCCCGTTGCTAGTCATATCAAATATGTCTTGTTAAGCTATGATGATGCTTGAACATGAAGATTAGAAATACATGCTCCGTGTAAATGGACTAGTCTTCAGCTGAACTCACGTACTGTAAATCTTGGATAAGAAATAGTAGACTAATCTCCCTTCGTCAATGGCTCAAGATCACACGCAAAGGTAATGTCAACTGAGATATCTGGGACAGAACGTAGGGTACAGACGACCTAGTCTAGGTACTTGAGATACTGCATGACATCATATACGCACTATCGAGGCACCACAACCGATACTTGTGAAGTGTTGGCAAATGATGATATTAAAGAAAGTTCATCTGATTCTCCTACAACGCCTCTGTTACCAGCATAGGAATTCACGGTGTGTTCGTCCTCTGGTATGCTCCGCAAGTTTGGTGTCTGGAATTTTAGCTCGTTGACGATGTCCACAGCTACACTTGCATTTGAGTTCTTCATGAGGACGTTCACCAGTTGAGACATCGTTGCGCGTTTCTTGGGATCTGTTTGCAAACAAGACAGAGCCATGTTCACCACGAGCAGGACTTCTTCTTCGTCATAATCGCCCTCCAATCTTTTATCGACCAAGTTCAAAACCTTGCCTTCCGTGTACAACGTTCTAGCCTGCGCATGTGATGAAGGTGAGAGAGGCTGAAGAGGAAAAAAGCTGTGATCAGATTCGCGACTGTATTCTGATGAGTGAAATTGGCAGAAGTAGCAGAGAAAGGAGGCAGATGAGTATCTCCTAAAAGCCTGAAGCTTTACGAGCTGGATTTGGAAGGTTCGTGCTATAATGATGCAGTGAAATTTAAAAATCACCCACCCAGGAGCGTAGAATACTTTGTTCCTGTGGCAACTTCAGATCGATGCACGGTCTTCCAGCAACGATTTCCAGCAAGACAACACCAAAGCTATACACATCCAGTTTCTCGGATACGACGCCTTCTAGTGCATACTCTGGTGAAAAGTAGCCCCTATAGTTGCATGGAAAGTAATCCAAATTGTTAGTGCCTTGTTCTAAGGGGATACCACATTAAAGTCTCAACTGCGAGTCTCACGAATTGAGTGCAACTGTCCTGTTTTTGATACACATGAATCAATTCGGCCTGTAGAAGTACCTCGTTCCTCCAATGTTCATGGTGATTAGAGTGTCATTTGTATCATTAGCGGGCCGGACGAGTCCAAAGTCGGCAATCTTTGCGTTGTAATTCTTGTCCAGAAGAATATTTTCCGGCTTTATGTCTCTGAGAGTTCAGAGGCAGGTTTAGGGCTAAGGGTATAAAGCGGAGAAATCAAACACCTCCAAATAAGCACTAAACGAAGCACAAGCATACACGGTCTTCACGGTGTAATGCCCAAGTACAAGCTGCACGAGATATCGTACATCATGGGCTTTCGGTGTTAAAACACATGCCCTTCCCATCTCTTTAGATGTGTTCTACACAGAACAAAATCAAAACGTTGATGGTTTGCAGATGAGGTTAGAGTCCAAGCATTCTCACCTGTGAATCATACCCGGCTGCAATCCTTCATGTAAGTACGCAAGTCCATGGGCTATTCCCAAGCATATGTTGTAACGTTGTTTCCAGTTCAAGACGGCCGCACATTTAAGACCTAAACCTATTGGTCAGCCGCATACATATAACTCTGAGATAATCAGCATGTTCTTCGCAGTGTTTAACCGCATGCTCTCTATTCCATTCTATAATAAGTCCAAAGACAAAAATTCTCCCCTTCTTAGTCTCACATACACGTAGGCTACTTAATATCCAAACATCCTAGGTTACTTACATCCACTTGAACCCTTCGAATTAAAAGCTCAGCATCCCACAAACAAAGAATGGAGCCCATTATTCTTGCTCGCTAGCTTAATCTACATGAAAAAACCTGTGTCTATTGTGATTCTAGTACATACATTAGCATTAAAGAACTCAATAATTTCTGGTCCCTCACCTATCTGGGATGTTTGCTGCTGAATGCTAGCTGCACTTGCTATGCAAGGCAAAATAATGCGATAGTGAAAGTCTTCCCGACGTATTAAGTAGGAGATGAAAAGAGACTCACCAAACAGTGTCTCTGCGAGGCTCTTGTTCTCCGCGTATTCGTAAATCAGCATTCGTTGGTGATTGTCCCTTACACAACATCCCTTGAGTTGAATCAGATGTCTATGTTTGATACCCGAGATGTTTACCATTTCTTTCAAAAAGTCCGACGTACTCTGCTTTGTCGGAGTGAGTCTCTTCACAGCAACAACATTCCCATCTGCTAGTTGAGCCTGTCAAAGACAGTTACTTGTCACACTTCGATGGGCTCCCTCCACTTTCTACACTTTCCTAGTGAAACAGATGACTGTATATCCAGGATACAAGACTTACTCCGACAGAAAAAATGGATGAAATCTTATTCATTGTTTATAGAGGCTTTAGAGATGTGCATGTGACAAAGTTAGGAGTAGTACCTTGAAAACAGTGCCAAATCCACCTTTTCCTAACTCGTTGGAACTTGAGAAACTGTGTGTAGCCGTTTTGAGTTCAACGTAGCTGAAAAATGGAGGCTTCACGTTCTCTTTTGCTAAAGCTGAGAAAACTCAAGGGTACTGCCGTTAATACGAATAAGAAGGAGCAGCTTTTTCCACCCACAAAGTTGAAACCAAGCATTCATTCTCAAGACGATGACCCAAGTGACTCCTCAAAATCGTGTGCTGACAACTGACCTTCCTGTATCTGTTGAAGTTCACGACTACGTCTTCGCATTTTACACGTGAAGAATATGACTAAACAACTCATAAGTAACACGAATATTCCAGATACCACGCCTACGGCAATTAGTACTCCTGTTTGGACACCATCGTTTGCTGCGTACGTTCACATACAACACCAGATTTATGTGGAGAATTGATGTTTGTGAAGCTAGACTTTCACATAACCAGATGATCTCAGCCTGCATTCTTGCATGACACAAGACTTATATGTGCCTAAATGTGACTATTCATCGTCTGAAGATAGATCACAATATGTTCCAACGAATTTGATCTTGGTTACAGTAAAAGAAATAGTGTGTAACTGAAGAACTCACATGGGGACGGCCAGAAGTTCTCATGCTCGTCAGATCGGCACATGTACTTTTTGATGAATACTAAATTCGCTCCGTCATTATCATTTAGGCACCACGGATTACCTCCAAGCCTTTAAAAATACAACGAGTGCGTTTTAAAGCAGTTTTCTCTAAACATAAAACTAACCATTAAGCATCTAAGCAGCAATGTAATAATCCTTCAATTTTCAGACTTCGACATGCGGGTACATAAATCAGTTGTAAAAGTAACATCTTTATAAGCAATCCAAACTATTTGCGTTTGGGGGAGACAAGATATGGACATCTGAACCAGGTCAGAGAGTAAGAAGGCTTATTACTTACATAATAAAAGTTTGTGGAGACTGTATCGAGAGCAGCTGCTCATAGAGTGAAGGTGGCGTTACTATTATACTCTCTAAAGTTTGAAGGCTCGGTGAGATAATGCTGTGTATTTGATTTCCAGTCAAACGCAGCTGAATTCCAGGAGCGTCGAGACTCTTTCCTTCGGCGACAGTCTTATACCATGTTGTAAGATTTAATTCCACAAAGCTGTTGTTTCTTAAATTCCTGAGTGAACAAATCAGACATACTTCAATAAAGTCTGGAGAAACTACACGTATATACAGAAATTGGATTAAAAGGTTTTGAAATGTTGATAAATTCTACATCGAACATGAAATCCATTCAAGAGTCATTTTAGTACTGAATTTCAACATCCCATTCCAGTAATAGGGATGGACTATAATATTCCGATCGCCGCTGTCCTTAGAAGGAAAGCAGTAATGAAATTCAAATCATACAGAACTTGACCACTTATCTGGCTTATCCTAACACACTTCAAAAGTTTTCTCTTGATGTAGATGAGTCAACATCTAGTGACTTTGCTACATCATCTACTGATATGATACGAGGACTGAGAACTGCGTACTCACACAAATTGAAGATTGCGACTGTTCCAGATGCTGTCAGGCACTGTACCGTTCAGATTATTAAAGCTCAGGTTCCTGAAACAAAAATTCTTTCCCTCAGTCTCATTTAGAATCGAGATACTTTTAAAAAATAAAAAAAAGACATTTTTTGACTGCAAGGAATCCTAACGTCAAATTTTACTTTGTTCAATCAGAAGGTCCAAGTCTAATTTCACTCTGATTGAAACGTGTACTTACAGATTTTTCAAATTCCTGAGTTTTTTGAAATTGACTGCTAACACGCTCGACAATTGGTTGTTGGACATATCCAAATTCTCCAAGTTTTCTAGCTTTTCTATATTCCTAGGTACGGCTTCGACGAATTTGTTATTGCTGAGGTCTCTGCAGGCAACAAAAGTTTTATATTTATCCTCTTTATTCGATTACAAAATTTTGGTAAAATGCTCTTGGAGATGGTGAAATACAATATCTTCGAATAGTACAGGATGAATTATCCTGATTGAGTGACAACTCTGACGGAATGTCACTGGATGTGGGACCAACAATAATGGAAGCTCGTTCTAAAAATGGTAGAAAACAGGAAACAGAAACTGATCGTTGAACTCACAAGTTTTTAATCGATTCGTCTAAAGCTTCCATCAATGAATCCAGTGTCCCTCTGAACAAATTGCTCGACAGTGAACTGCAGTAGTAATAATGGCAAGGTCAATAGAATGAACAAAATCATCTTTCCTACGTGAAAAATAACTACTTAAACATTTCACTTCACTCCAAGTTGTCTTCCAACTCTAGCTAGCTACGCCATTTGACTTTAAGTTGACAAAACTGCGGCCAACAATGCTGACGAGTTAATTGGTTTCGTTATTTGAATTCACCTAGATAACATGTAAAAGTCAAACGATTTCAACCGATAATTATGTACGAATTTTGTCAATATTTCTGAAGTTACGAAATATCTTACTTGCGTTGTGAGATGTTGAACAACTTACAGCATTTCCAGATTGTCAAGTGATCTTGGACTGAATATTGGTAGTTCTCCAGACAGCTTGTTGTGTCCCAAGTTCCTAAGATATGCAGATTGGAATCTTTAGATCGATGTAAATGATATTTGATGTTGTGCTCAAACTTACAAGTATACACATTCAAACAAAGATTGATATGAAATTGCTAGAATTACTGCAATGACCACACCCAGTACGCACAACTGATGGAACCATTGACATCATAGAAACACCTGTTTCATCTATGTCGTCCGAAAAGGAGTGAGTTGGGTTCTTACAGTTCTCTGAGAGTGCGAATTCTTTTGAGAGAATACGGGAAAGACCCGTTGAAATTGTTTTCAGACAGATCCAAAATCGTCAATTGACTCAGATTTCCAAGTTCAGTAGGCACTACACCGGCCACACCTTCGCCAGTAAGATTTCTGTCAGAGAAACGGACCCGTCAAAAGAAGCTACTTGTTAATCAACAAGAAGACAAAAACTGTAGGGATCTGATGTGAAACATCCTTGAGCATCTCATCTTAGAAACAGTCACTAGAGATATTTAGTCAGGATTTTATCCGTCCATTCAATATTTTTTTGACAAGCCCAAGACGGTCAGACGACCTCATAAATCAAAATCCAGGTCCAACTCCACCTCACGGCTTTCGAAGTGAGGTTTCTGCAACGTCAACAAACTCTTATTCATGTCGTCGGTGCGTGGAAAGGTTTAGCATGAATATACCTACCTTGCAAGGTTTGAGCTATATATGGTCATTGTGAGACGGAGATCAATTCTTGTGTTTCTATAGATGTAGAGTCTGTCAATTCTAGTGTTGCTACAGATGTAGATTCTGATTGTGTGATCAGTGCCATTGTAAGAAATTTATGGACTACAAACTTACATTTGGGTTATTGTAGGGGGCAACTCGATGCTACAGACTAGCCAGTTCCAAGGAACTGGCAAGCACGGATCGCCAGCTGTGTCTAGAGAACTTGATGCGAATTTGAGAGAAAACCTCCTGACTGCATTCACTGAGAAAGTTTGAAGAAACAAAACCGTGTTAATTTCTCAGTCATTCAATGACTGTATATTGCAAGCATAGCTGTCGGTGAACAATCGACATAAAATGCTAACTGTGGCCTTCACTTACCATCAGGTTTTGAAGTTCTTACTGGCACCGCTGCAAACTCACCATGAATCTCGGCTGCATTTACCAGAACAGGTGCTTCTGTGGTTTCATTTGGGTAGATTGTTATTGTAAACGAATCGCTACGGATGACCTGGTCGTAGCTCGAAAAAGATATATAATCGGGAGAACCGGGTACCTCTGACGTTTCCCAGGACCAAGTTGTATCACCGTCGAATATTTGGGCGTATTGATGAGGATTCTCATCTCCAGAAACTACGTTTGAACATAACATCTGGAACCAGATTGTTGGTAGTGGACGGAGGGCTCTAGCACTCTTCACATCAACCTCAAAGTGAATGGAGGACGTTATATTATTTCCCCTCCATATCGATCTCATAACTGCAATAGGGAAGCGAACTCTGTACCCGCCATACCCAAGGTTTGCATCTTCGGTCCTGTTGTAAGCCTCAAACTGCGCTCCTTCGGGAATTCGTGGGGACGACCATATACGATCGAAAGGGTCTGCGGGATACCTGCGTGCAGAACGAAGCAAAACGTAAATGGTCACCATGCAGTTCACATGCTGGACAGCATGATGAGGTAAAGCTAGTCTCGCTCCACTCTTCTTCAATTCTCATTCGCATGTTCACCTGAGAGGAGGCGACTCAGTGTCAAGTTTTCCTCCAAAGTCCATACGATCAACCAGCATGAGATAGCTCGACTGTTGCTTGTCTTCCGACTGACCAGATCTGCCATAGGTATGTAGATTGAACGGACGCAACTCCAGAGTTGAGATAGCTGGCATTGAGGACTTGTCTTCCAAGGGCACGAGACAAACGTAAAATTTTTCATCCATTGAAGAGACGACCAGCTCGATTGTCTGCGGCATAGATGGCAGTAGCTCGATTGTGGTGATGTAGGTGGAATCTACAGTAAGGTAGAACCGAGTGGTGTATCCCGATAATGCAGTTCCATTCACAGTCAAATTTTGGCTGGGAAACATTGCTCGAAGAAGATAATTTCGTGATCCTTCAGTTGCGTTAAATGCAATTGGCAAGTTGTAGCAAAACTTCGAGCGTGTCAGTTGGATGGGAAGAAACACCAGAGCACTTTGCAACTGTTCGCCATTCGGCACGCTCAGTGAGCTCTCGATGTAATAAACGTCGGCGGTGATGATCACCTTCTCTTGAGAAAGACTTTCGAATGACTGCAGATGAGATTCATCAGTGATCCACTCGAGTGAGGTGATAGGGTCTACTCCACTCAGGCCGCCACAGCTGATGCTTATGAATCCTAAGGCGCAAGAAGTTCATCAGCATTTCCGGACTGGCCGGATTTTATTTTTTCACAGCTTCACACAATTCCAAGTGATTCGCATCTGGAATCACGTTGGCAATTCTCATGCCGAAGAAATAATGGAACGAGCAAAAGAATCTTAGCCTATTCAGGCTTTCAATGGAGCTGCAAGGTATGATTGAAATAAATTGAAATAATCTCCGCTAAACTCACCATGGAAAGCCACTTCACATACTCACCTTCTGGAGAAGCCCCAGTAGACTGCGAGAGGACCGGGGAGAGAACAAGGTTCGAGAGTAAGACCCCAGAAAGAATTCCAGCCCAATACATTGTGCTTCTGCTCCCCAATCTCAGTCGCAAAGATAATTGACACAAGGCACTACCCGCCATTAGTCGCCAGATATCACGGCTCTAGCCTGGGCAGAAATCTGCAGCGCTATCACACAGATCAGTTAAATGCTATGCTCCGCGTACTACGCCCACGGCAATATAAGAACTCCATTTTGACACCGTCACTCGCTATCTAGGCCGACAAGTACAACATATCTCTTTTGATGACAGTTGATGTTCGCCACGCTAGAATGGAGTAAAGCAGATGTTTAAGCCGGATGTTGATGCATGAAAAAAAACTTCAGAAAATGGTCATATTGGGATCACCTGCAGATTCTGTCTAAGATAACCCAGCAAATCGTGTACGTGCTAAGAGCATCAAAGGAGCGTTCAGCTTCGGACACCGCGTGGTGACGACCATGTTAAAATACACGCCTGTAAGAGCGGGGTATTTATCTTTAGATGAAGACTAGAAACATTCCCTTACTATCATTGTGGCACCAATGAACATCTCCAAGCCTTTGAGATCACATCGATTGATGTTTAGAGCACTTTTTTCCATCTCCATGAGTCCAACGTACTTCCTGTTGATCTTTGGGATGCGAGTATCGACGGAAACAGTTCGGAAGTGATCATCTGTTTAAGCAATCCAAGCTACTTGAGTTTGGAGCAGGCAAGATCGGAGCCAGTTCAGACTGTAAGAAAGGATTTTCGCTTACAGGATGATTGTCGTCGGAGACTGCACCGATCGAAGATGGTGAGTTTGTGGTGGTGTTGCTCTCAATTTAGTTTCTTCAATTTCTAGGCTCGTCGAGAAGATGTTGTGCATTTGAAATCCCGCAACAGCAGCTGAACTTTAGGAGCATAGGAACGTTTCCTGTCGGCCATAGACTTTTTTTCATGTGTTTCATTGAAACCCACGGGCAATTTGTAATAGAAATTCCATCAAGCCTTGCGGTCAGGATTACCCCGGTTTAAAGCAAGAGCAGTTTTCAGTTCTTCAGCTTTGTTTCCGGAACCAACGGTTGGATTGAGGTTTACAGTAGCGTTGATCGTGACACCTTCTTCAGCCAGTTCTACCACTTCAACTCCAAGGTTGTGTCTGGGTCCGTGTCGACCTCACAACCACAGTTGATGTTGATGCGAATGAAGCCTGAAACCAATCATCTCTTAGACAGCAGTGGATGCAGAAATCAGAACCTCACACGAAGATTTAAAAATGTGCTAAAACTATAAAAATACTTCGAGAAAATTCTAATTCCTAAACCTGACCTCGAATGCATTGCAGTATGATCAGGGGAATCTCCATTGGAAGCTACGGAGGTGGTTCATCTGCTGACTAACAAAAGCTTCCTATACACCCTTGCTGCACCCCAAAATCTCAGGACCAATAGCAGCCTTCAAAAGCCCATCTTTCTTGCAATCTTATGTATGTTAGGAGCGACGAAAGACGATACGACACGAAGTTTGAAGATTCAACTTTTGAAAGTGACACGAAAGTGGTAGAAATGCGAGGTGAAGCTGAGAAGCGCAGAAACAATCAGCGACGTTAAACTTGCTATCCCGCCTTCCAGTTTCATTGTTCTTCTTCGGGACACGAGATGTCTATGCGCTACGAGCAGCAGGATTTTACAGCCTTGACGAAAATAAACACATGCTTATTTACTCGTCTTAGACAGTGGAACAACCGTTAGAATGAAAAGGATTTCCGACACACTTTCTCAACTTCGAGTGATGTTTTGTACTAGGATGATGTGAAGTACTTTGAATCTCCAATGTTCTCGGCCACAATTCCACATTACGTATCTGAGAAACTTGTGAAAAGCATACTGGATAAGAGATCAGGGGTGAAGTTACTAGGTCCTGGGACCACGACTTACATGTTTTCGAGATTAGAGCTCCAGAGAGTATCTGTGATTTCGCCTGACAAGGAGTTATCGTTCAAATATCTGGACGTGCAGTTTCAAGAATCCAATAATGAAATTAGTATAGACCCGAGGGAGTGGTCCCTCCGCGGAGAAGTAGAGAATTTCTGCAGTAACTCAATACCGAAAATAGGACTCAGTCACAAGAATCAGCGTACAAGATCAAAAGCTCTCATATCATAAGGGATTGCAGGAGGATATACTCACAGTGTCTTCAAGCTTTGTAATTTTCTTAGCTCAGTGGGTAAACCTTGAGACAAGTTGTTCCCTGACAAATCCAAGCATTCCACATTCTCAAACTTCAGAATTTCCGCAGGAATGGGTCCGATGAAAGCATTTCTGAACATTTGGTCAACATCTCAAGTAAGTTCAGATTTGAAGTCACTTCTGCCTTTTCACACAAATTTTGCTTTAAAGAACTCACAGACAGAGAGAGAGAGACTCACCCCTTGCAGGGCCTCGCAGTCCAAATGGCCGTGCAAGTGCCTGCGCTGTCGAATCAGTTTACGAGTATTTATTCGGAATTCAATCGTCCTGTCGATTGAGGTCCTAAGGGCCGTCGTGTGTAACGGGGTGGGAACACAGAGAGAGAGCACACTCACATCCCTTTGACCGACTGGGCCGAAGACCGTATCAAATACGAGAGGTTGCCAACGAGCTGATTCTGGGAGCATGATCTGCACAGTTACCTGAACAACTTCAGCACATCATTACTAAATGTTTTTCATGGTTTGATGCTGTTGCAACTCATGTTTCATGAGTTGAATGATGATTGATTCTGTTTCAACTCATGAAACATGAGTTGTAACAGTTGGCAAAGTTTGGCCTAGTTCATAGTAATGAATTGACATTGAACCTTAATTTAGCAAAACAAAAGTATATATTGCAGCTGATGACGTAGTACTCACATATATTCCAAACTCATGAAAGAATCTGCAGGAAAAGGCGGAATTTGACCAGAAAAGTTCTTTCGTGAAAAATCCCTGCACAGCAAGAAAACAGTAGGAAGTCACGAAATGTAAACTTCAGTGACCTGAGAAATAAAAGGTGGATGCCCAGCACCATCAGGTAGAGCAATGATGGTAAACGAGAATTACCGCCGCACATCTGATCACATCGAGCACAGTAAATAACTTCTCGAATTGATCACTGACTCGCAAATCAACAAGGTAAACATAGTTTGTAGAGATCTGAGGGGATACATCTCTGAGTCTTACAGCGCTCTCAGTGTACAAACATTCACTAATGCTAGTGGCACGCGTCCATTGAATGTATTATTTGAAAAGTCCAAGACGGTCAAACGACTTAGCAATGATATTTCCAGGTCGAACTCTCCCCACACGGCTTTCTCATAAAGATTTCTGCATCGCCAACAAAGCCTTACTAACGTCGTCTTCGCGTGCCAAGGTTTCGCAGCAAAATACGCACTTTGCAAGCGTGGACCTATTTATCGTCCACTGCATGTATGCAGATTACCTTCAATCCATTATCAGAAGGGGGCAAGTTGCTATGCTGCTACAAATTCAGATCGTAATGGTGGAAAGTGATTATTTTCAGAAATCTGGGAGTTAAAAACTCACATTTGTGTTATAGTAGGGGGCAATTCGATACTACAAACTAGCCAGTCCCAAGGAATTGGGAGGCATGGATCGCCAGCTGTGTCTAGGGAATTTGATACCAAATTGGTAGAAAACCATCTAAATGCATCAACTGAGAAAGTTAAAGGAGATGAAACCACATCAGTCTTTTTCGTCTTTTTATGAATATTCCTGTTCAGCAAATTTTGCAAGCAAAGCTGTCGGCGAGCAAACGACAGAAAATGGTAACTGTGGCCTTCACTTACCATCAACTTTTGAAGTTATCAGTGCCACCGATGCAAGCTCACCATGTATCGCAGCTTCATTTATCAGAACAGGTGCTTCAATGGTGCTTTCACTTGGTTCAATTCTGAGTGTAAAGGACACGGATGACGGTGTCGTTGCTCTGTACTTGAAGATAACCGAGAGAACCGGGTACCTCAAACGCCGACCAGACTCTAGCTTGATCACCGTCGATTAGGCTGACGGGTCGATGAGGATTCACAGCTCCACAAACTACGTTTGATCATAACATTTGGTAAAAAGTAGCCCCTATACATCCATGGAAAGTGATCCAACTTTTTTACTTCCTTGCTGTGAGGGCCTATGACATTCAAGTCGCAGCTGGGTATCTCAGAAATTGAATGGAAGTGTCGTGTATTTCATACACATGGATGACGAGGTAAATTTCATAGGGCTATAAGGTTTACCTCCTTCCTCCAACGTTGATGGTAAATAGTGTGTGGTTTGAATCATTGGCAGGACGGACGAGTCCAAAGTCAGCGATTTTTGCTTTGTAATTATTTTCCAGAAGAATGTTCTGAGGCGTAATGCCTCTAACAGATCAGCGGTAGGAGTCAGTTTATAAATCGAAGAGATAACAGGCCCCAAAGTGAGCTCTACGCGAAGCACTAGCATGCAGAAAGCCCAATGATAGATGTGGCTGTGTAAAAATAAAATGTGAAATAAATTCTGGATATTGTATCATACATCAGAGGTTTGATGCTAAAAATTACGCCCTCCAAAATTCCGTAGCTGTGACTTATAAATTCCAGAAAAGAATCAAAACGTATTTCTTCTTTGGAGAAGCTTTGAGACTGAAAATTAGGACCTGTGAATCATACCCGACTCCAATTCTTCATATAAGTGAGCAAGTCCACGTGCAATTCCCAAGCATGTGTTGAAGCGTTGTTTCCAGTTCAAAATGGTTGCACACTGAGGAACTGTCCCTGTTCATCAGCGGCATACACAAAACTCTGGGAGACAAAATCAGCATCTTTACAGTAATATTGAAACGTATGCTCTTCATCCTGCTGTTTATGTGAGTCGTAAGTGAAGAATTCTCCCTTTCTTAGTCCCACATATGATAAAGTTATCGATACATTCACTTGAGCCCTTCACAAAGAAAGCTCAGACTTCTTTCAAATTCAGACTGGATCACACTTTCCTTGCTCCCTAGCTTAATAAAGATGAAAAAATCGCCACCTATTCTGCAGTCAGTACTTTCATTATCAATAAAACCTCAAAGAGCTCTGAGTATTTTATTTAGAAAGGGATAATGTCTGCGGTATAATACCTTCATATACTATAAAGTAAGTAATAATCCTCAAAGTTATTCCAACATATTACTAAGAGATGAAACCAGACTCACCCTCAGTGCTTCTGCGAGGCTCTTGTTCTCAGCGCATTCGTTGCTGATTAACGAATTAATGCGACCCCATTAACCCGTTGCACGGGTTGATGGGGATATGCCCTGATTCTCGGACTCGTTTCCATGGTGCTGTTAAGAGATCTTGAGAGTTCACATGTGAATGGAAAATCTCGATCAGTGATGAAGACATTTTAAGGGTTTCCCTTAGGATTGTGAAAGCTATTCCATGACCAGCAACCGATAAAAACCTGAGTGCGCATTCTGCTTGCAGTGAGATAATCTCATGTTAGATAGATTATATATACACGAATGAATGTTTCCCATCGAGACCAAACGTCGTCGTTGTCCATAGAGTGGAAATTGATCCAATAAAAAATTGAATAAATCATAAAGATTTTAGACACTGTCTCAACACAAACGAGGAGTTTTTCTTTGCTACCCGCTCGACAGTTGGTTCTTTGACATATCACAGGCATGAATCGGCAGATTTTCTTACTCTTGAGGTCTCTGAAAGCACCACAAGTTCTATGCGTCTCTTAAACCAAAGAATGTCATAGATTTGTAATTAGAGACTCTAAAATACCACATCTTGGAAAAGATTATAACACTTCACGGGATGGCTTTGCTTCATGTAGTGGCAATCCTGACAGAGTCCCAACCGATACGGACCCAATAACATTCAAAAGCGTTCGAAAAGGGCTTGGTCTGGAACCAAAACTTGTAGGAGTATCTTTTGACCTTCAAAAGAGATGATCATCTCCTCCTGATAATTTCCTTATTCAGTTTGCTATCCTGATTTCCAGTGCCATCGTTCGTCGAAAGACGAGAAGTCTAGAAGCCTAGGTTTCTTCCGTGGGGATGTAATACATGTTTTACATGTAAAGGCTTTGTCCAAGTTCAAAATCAACATCCAACATCAGTGCAGTCTACTTACTGCTTATCAATGACATATATCACTGATATATGTCATTGTCATTTTAAAATAGTGGTATCTCAACCTTTTCTTCACTCGTGAGTGGAGTTCAATCATCAGAGGTCACTGTTGGCCTAAATTTCAATTTTCTTCTGTCCAGTTCTGGCCAAATCTGTAGGACGCCGACCCCAGCGATCGAATTGAAGATACGAGTCCCATCATAATCTCCATGCATCAACTTGTTAGTGCAACGTTGAAGGTGTCAAATATGAGCACCTGATGATCTTGGTATCTCCAATTTGATCTCGAAAGGTTCTCCATCTAGTTAAATATGGTTGAACCTAAACAGTAACATGGTCTAGCACGAATAATAAAGTTGTCAGATGCATCTGGCATTTGACATATTTTCATATAACACGGCATCTGATGATCATTTTCCCATCAAGTAATCATCATAAGTTACTGCTCTATGAAAAGACATGTGAGAATGACAATTGGTGACTTTACTGTTCGACCGATTGACCCACTTCGGATCGCGGTTTTGAACATGCAGTAAGGATTGCTTGAATTCCTGCCAATCAGAATGTGGCGGCAAACCTGGCCGCAAGCATCGTGGAGCCTTTGCAGCTTGGCACCATCCACTATGTCAACAGCACCTCTTGCAAAAACTGCATGGGTGGGAATATTGACGTAGTTGAGACGAGGCGTGATTTTGAGAAAGGTCGAAATGTCATTGGTCTTCTTCGTTGTCAAAGGGATCCATCTCCACTCTGCACAAATTGACTTTAGAGTACCTCCATCGGCCAAATGGTCTTCGGACGTATCCCATCTTATTCATATAACTAGACCAGGACGCCAGAAGGACCAGGACATCAGCCGAATAAGATGAATTAAGTAATGTAGCCCATCAAGTCATACATGCAGGAGGTCAGCAGAACAGGCTGAAGAAAGAAATGTAGTCCATCGAGTCCTACATGCTGGAGGTCAGCAGACAGTATTTTCTTAGTGTGCTGATTATAGTGCTTTCTGGACTGTCCGTCATGGTAGATATTGTACACGGTCTCCACTTCCGAGTCCGTATTGTACAGTGGCGTCTCTGTCGTCTTCGGCTTCAGATCGAAGGCCACTTGCATACAGCGGGGATGGCTGGTGGGGATCTTCGTTGCTACTTTTGGACTGGCCTGCTGACTAGGATGGGGGAGGATTGAGACGAGAGTAGATAAGGATATCGGTATTTTCCTTTTCCCATCGTCGTGACTTAAGTTGCTAAATTTAAAAGAAGGAAGGTGAAAGAATAATTTTGTTTTTCTCTTTGGGTTCCATTGCCACCTACCTTTGTGTGGTAACCCATTTTTTGTGTTTGTGCGGAATTTAAACATTTTTGGAAAACAGTACCTCATCAGCAACTGTAAATAGTAATAGATACACTAAAATAGAGTAAAAAAGGATGATCGCGGATACCAAAAAAATCTTGGAGAATCATCGAGTTGGGCGCAATGTTGAAGACAGGCGCCCAGCCCAAACGGACGGTTCCTACTGAGGACGAGCGCCTCAAGTGCCTTCTGCAAAAGCTTTCTTGTGAAGGGGTCTTCGGCGAAGCGCCTTTGGCGCAAGCACGAGAGTAGTCTTCGACTCAGGCCCCTGCAGAAGAGCTTTCGCTGAGGACATATGAGGCGTGGGAAATTTGCGCCTTCGTTAACGGAAAGCGAATTCGTCGCCAATCACTCGCCTTCGGCGATACGACATCGTGTGTAGACGCCTTTGGTGATAGAGTGAATACCTCATAACTTTTTCAATTCGCAACGCCTTGACTTGGTTAGAGTCTTGTTGGAAAGAACTCAACACGCTCGTTCCAACGAGTCCAAGATTTCTTGGAACGAATAAGGGATCATTGAGTTATGAGTGTCGGAAGTTATTGATATGGGGCTCCTTCGGCGGAAGAACGCCTTCGGGGCAGCGCCTTCGGCGCTGTACTCCTTCGCCTGATTGATATCAGGTCAACGCCTTTGGCGATGTGACTTCGGACGACACGTGCGCCTTCAGTGGAAAGGAGCACTTGCGGCAAGAGCACCTTCGGCAGGACAAGAAAGAACATTGAAAACGACAAGACGCATTGACGTCGGTCAACGCCTTTGGCGAAGCGCCTTCGGCGGAAGACAGACGCCTTCGGCCAAATGCCTTCGGAGATACGGAGAGAGAAAATCGGAAACTGGCCAGGGACGAAGTCCTTCGCCGCCACGCCTTCGGCAATGCACCTAAGCGAGCAAGGCTAAGTCGACAGACAACGGCAGAATCGAATTCAACTTTCAGGCGTGGGAGTTCGCACAACGGCGGAGCGTGAAGCCGAGCGTGCGAAGGAGGCCGTTACGACTCCAAGCCGGCGCTGCAATCAAGTGAGTCAACTCCCACTCCCAAGTGTTGAACGGTGAAATTTTGATTGTCGAAGGCAGACGTCTCATTCTTGCAATTTCAATTTCGCTGATGGATGGTTCCGCTGCAGTTACCGCAGATTGGGTTGCGCGCATTCCAGCGCGAGTTGACTGCGGTGAGACTCGATTTCCTCCTGTGGGGATGGAATTGGATGTGTCCGGATATGATACGAAAGTGGCTGCGTGTGGTAACCCACTTTTTGTTTTTGTGCGGAATTTAAACATTTTTGGAAAATAGTACCGCAGCAGCAACTCTAAATAGTAATTGGTATACTAAAATAAAGTGAAAATGGATGATCGCGGGTCTCGTAGAATCCAGGAGAATCCAGGAGTTGGGCGCAATGTCCGGGACAAGCGCCCTGGCCCAAACGGACGGTTCCTACTGAGGGGAAGCACCTTCGGCGCGAGCCGGAGAATGTGCCTTCAGCGATAGGCGCCTTCGGCGCTAGAGAAATCCCTCCTGACTGTCTCACTGCGTAACGCCTTGACTTGATTAGGGTCTCGTCGGAAAGAGCTCAACACGCTTGTTCTAAGGAGCCCAAGAACTCTTGGAACGGATGAGGGATCACTGAGTTACGAGTGTCGGAAGTTACTGATAAGGAGCACCTTCGGCGACAGACGATACGCCTTCGGGTGAAGCGCCTTCGGGTCAACGCCTTCGGCAATGTACTCCTTCGCCAGAGCGCCTTTGGCGCCAGGGCATCAATATTAGGTCAACGCCTTCAGGGGAAGCGACTCCGTACGGTCCGCCTTCGGCGGTACGTCCTAGGCGGACACGTGCGCCTTCGGCGTAACGGAACTCATGCGGCGAGAGCGCCTGCGGCTAGACAAAACAGATCAACGGAAAGGACAAGATGCATTGACTTCGGTCAACGCCTTTGGCGGAAGCGCCTTGGGCGATGCACCTAAGTTGACGGACATCTTCAAGGGTATGCCTTCGGCGCTGCAGGTCAACGCCTTCGGCCGTGCGCCTTCGGCGGTGCGGAAAGGGAAAGAATCAAGAATCGGCCAGAGGCGAAGTCCTCCGCCGCCACGCCTTCTGTAATAACCCACTAAAGGCTAAATATGCAATATACTGGTAGAAAGGTCAAACCCACAGGGACAGAGGAACACACAGGGTACAAAGTGTCACGTTTAACGGACTATTGAGGAGTTTGAATTCTCAGGCGACTGTCACTCCCAGAAATATTGCAAGTGTCCACTCGGAGCGCACTCGGAGGTCGCACAGTGCAGCGTAACACACACACACACACACACACACACCTGAAACTACAGAAACACAACCCAGAGATACGTTAGGACCTCTACTCAAGATTTCAGGGGGAAGGTCTCTCAAGAGTACACTCAGCGAAGCTGCGGGTAGTGACTCCCAACTCCGGCTTTTACAACACTTCCACTAGCTTGCTACTAGCGTAGGAAACCCGGTTTGGACTGCCTACTTCGGATCGAAGTCACTCATACGCGGTGAACAACACTCTCAACTCACAAAACGCGTAGAGAACACAGATCCGCACTGAAGGACTCACTGAGAAACATGCCGGTAACACACCATAAAAGTCTATTGAAGAGTTTGAATTCTCAGGCACTTGTCATTCCCAGAAATTTGAAATCCCATTGTCCCGCCGAAGGCGCATCTACCGGCGGATTACCCGCCGAAGGTGCGGCCTCCGCACGCTCCTTGCTTGCATCTCGTTGACCCGAAGGCCCTTGCGCCGAAGGCGCAAATCGCGGCACGTTGTGCACCGAAGGGTCTGGTCCCGAAGGCCCTTGACCCGTAGGCGGATCTTCCGCCGGCTCCTTCCCCTTCTTATGTTGGACCGGGGGTGAATCTTGCCTGTGCGCAGGCGGCCTGTGCACAGGTGAACGCCTATGCGTAGGCGGACTTTCTCTGCCTACGCGTAGGCGGAGGTCCACGTCCGCTTGGGGTCGCCTTTCCGTTGAAGCTCGCCTGTGCGCAGGCGGAACACTTGTCCGCATCGCACGTGGTAACTCCGGAGGCCCTTGGCCCGAAGGCCGCCTCTCGTCCGTCGGAGGTGCAGCGTGGTCCGTCGCTCCTGCAGACGTCCGCGCTCCCTCGTTTCTCCCTGGCGACGCACTTCTTTTCTCCGTGGCGATCGTCGCCGTGTCCGCGCTGCTGGCTGGTAACACAAGCCTGCGCGCCTTCTACTTCGGCCGGCTGCACACTTCGTGCAATGGCCGCTGTCGAATGGGAGCAGTGGGTTCTTGATGCTGCTCCTCCTCAGACTCCTCTCTCCACCGACGCTTCCGTGGCAATCTTGCTGCGGGTGTGTTTCTTCCCTCGTCCCTCCGCCTTGGTGGAGTAGAAGCTGGTGACTCCTCTGCGTCAGTATCGACCTCGTTATCCCGCACATACTTCCCGGGATGGTCGACGGACAATGGCGGAAAGCGAGCAAGCTCCGCCGCGGTCAAACAATTTCGTTGTCGATAAAAATTTATCAGGAAAGGGGAGAGATGATTGATAGTTCCCCCTTTCTCCTCAAAAGCGTGCTGCCGCATCACTCTGTGCAGGATGCTTGCCCAGTGAATTGGAGCTCCCTCGATGATGCACTCCACAAAAGAAACCTGCCACAAGGTGATGTAGCAGGCGCGGTGTGGCTGCAGTAATTGCAGCAGCGCCGTCGCCACAGTCCGGCGGAAGCGATCTTTGTAGTCGCGGGTCTTGTACCCATTCTTGGTAGACCTCTCCCGCTTGAACAACTCCACAAATTGCGCCTCGTCGTGCTTCGACACTTTGACGCTCTCACTATTGTGGTAACACACTTTTTGTTTTTTTGCAGAATTTAAACAATTTTAGAAAACAAGTACCGAAGCAGTGTCTGTAGTTAGGAAATGGTACGTTAAATAGAGTGGATTGAAGAGATCGTCACGAGGTCACGAAGAATCGCGAAGTTGGACGTACCAGCACCAAATGTCTTCGGCGCTTTCGGCAAGATCTCCTTTGCTGAGGTGTCTCTACTCACGCGCTTCCAGCGTTTAGGGAAGGTACGCTTCCGGGGCAGACACCTCCGGACGAGATCTCGCTAAAGACGTCAGAAGCCGGCAAGGACCTCTGAAGGCTTCCGACCGTGAGTGCGCCTTCGGCGATGCGCCGCTAGCGCGGGAGGGAAACCTTCATAACGATCAGGATACACGGTAGTTCCAGTTGGTTGAGGTTGCATTGGAAAGAGCTTGGAACGCTCGTTCTAACGAGCCCAAGAGCGCCGGAGATGGATCAGGGACGAAGAAGTTATGAGCGTCGGAAAACTCGCATCCGGACATGCGCTGTTCGCGCTAGGGTTCACCGTCGGAAAGGACTCCCGCACGCCTTCGGCGATGCGCCTTCAGCGGAACCACGCGCTCATGAGAGGAGATCAACTTAGAGGCAGAAGAGCCTTTGGCGGCTGCGCAACGGAAGAGAAGCGCCGGCCGGATATACGCCTCCGACGTGGCGCGGATAGGCGGGTGCGCTGGCATGATTTGCGCCGGCGGGATATGCGCCGTCGGCGATAGGCGGGGCAGAACGGACAAAACAAGTGGTACGAATACGCGCCGGCGTAATTCGCGCCGACTTGATGTGCGCCTCCAGCGAGGCGCCGACGGAGAAGGAATAAGCCAGCGGCGATACGCCTCCGGCGATGGGCAGGTTAGGAAAAGACAACATAGTCGACGCATACGCTCCACTGCGGCGAACTCGAGTCCGGAAGACGATGGCGGCGGGAGAATTCAACGTTCACGCATGCGAATGCGCGCAGTGCGGAGACGTGAATTTGAGCATGCGAGGGAGAACCGTTAGGCCGTATAGCCGGCTGCGTAATTGTAACAAGTAAGAACGTTGGACGATCTTGAATTCGGAGAAGAAAAGACTGCTCTCCAGTCTCATTCTCTCATTCTTGATTGTGAGTTTTCCAGCTTCAGAGATTACGTGCAAGGGCGGAGAGACCTGCTGTGAGAAGAGAGTGCGGAGACGAGTACGCGAAGATCTTGACAGACCTTGTAGAGAGTTTGCGAGCAGCGAACTTGAGGGCGCAAGAGAGAGCGATTTTGGTTAGTGTCTGAGCGGCCAACGCGCAGCGGCGATTGTGAGAGAACGAGCGGAAGGAAGAACGTCTGTGTGCAGGAAACGTCTGTGTCTGTGTGCAGGAAACGCAAGGAAGATGTCGAAGGTCCCCCAGCTACGAGTGTCTCCACTCAGAGTGCCGCAGATCGGTCTGCGCGCATTTCAAGATGTGTTAACAAGGCTGAAACTTGATTTCCTCCTGTGGGGATGGAACTGGACATGTCCGGAGATGGTGCGCGAGTATCTGCAGGAGAGACACAAGCCCTCGCGCGGATTCCGCCCACATCCAGAGAGGTGGAACATTTGTGACTGGGCGCAGGTGTTAGGAAGGTGTGCAGGCGAGGAAGGAATTCTCCTCTTCGAGGCCGATAGCGTGAAGGTGTCCAAGGAGGAAGAAATCTCCTACAATGATCTTTTCAAAGTTGCCAGGCATCCCAAGAACGGTTTCCGGACGCGGGATTACAAAGATCGATTGCGGAGAAATGTCGCGACTGCATTGCTGCAGATATTGCAGCCGACCAAGACCGCTTACATGCATGGTTGGCAAGTAGGATTTGTGGAGCTAGTGTTGTCAAGAGCTCCAGTTCATTGGGCACGGATCCTGTGGAAGGTGACGCGCCAACATGCGCAAGAAGAGAGAGGAGGGACCCTCGATCATCTTTCGCCTTACCTGATTGTGTATTATCGGGCGATGGGATGTTTGACAAATTCAGAGCGGGCACGGTTTCCGCTGTTGACCCGGAGTTATCCAGGTAGATACTTGCGAAGGGCCGAAGTGGACACGGATCCGGACGAGGCACCTGCCAGTCCAGCTCCAGCTCCGGCTCCGGCTCCAGCATGAGCAGCAGAAGAGCGTCGAAGTGAGCGCGCTCCGCGAAAGCGGAAATGGGATGAGAGACCTGAGGACACGCAGCCAGAAGCTCCCGCTGCGCCGACTCGGAGCCTCACAGCCGGCCGAAACAGAGGGCACGCAAAGTGCCAACTAGTACTGAGGAGACCGGGCGTACTCCGGTCCGGCGGAGTATACTGCCCACGTAGGAGGAGATAATCGTGCAGATTCTGGGGAAGTCGGCGAATGCCTCTGCGCAGAAGGCACCGATGCCTTCAGAAGAAGATAGGCGAACTGACAGTCGGCCGACTGCGAGTCGGGCGACTGAAGATCGGCCAACTGATGTACGGCCAACTGAGCAGCACGTTGAACCGGATAGCAGGCCGGAAGCAGAAGGGAGTTTGGCTGACGAGCCAACAACCCTCAGAGGGTCGTCTTCGGCAGAAGGCGCTTCCGCGAAAACGCCGCCAGCAAGCAGGCCAAGTGGAGTGAAGACGCGCAGGGTAGATCCAACTGCCAGTCGGACAACTGCTAGTCGGCCAACTGCGAGTCGGTCAACTGAGAGTCGGCCAGATTCGCCGACTGCGAGACGGACAGAGCCGGCGACCATTGTGCAGGCGCCTTCGGCGGACACACCTCCGGCGAAGACACCTTCCGCGCAGATCGCGCCGGAAGAGCAGGCAGCAGAAGCGGGCGGTGCAAAGGTGACAAAAGTCACTGCGGCGCCGACCCCTTCGAGATCCGAAGATCGAGCCGGAACAGGGGCTCAGGCAGTGGGATCCCCCACTGCATTGGATATTTTAGCAGGGAGTGGAGCGGCAGTCGCGGCAGAAGCTGCCGCGCGCCACAGTTCCAAGGAGTCGCCAAGAGATTCGGTGGCGACTGAAATCCTCGAAACAGAGGATGAGACGAGTTCGGAAGAGCAGGAAGCGGACTCTGTGCAGAAGACGCCAACAGGGGTATTGTGCGAGCAGATAGTTCCACTCCTGCGATATTTGGATCGCAAGACATCCAAGTACTCGGGTTCCGGAAAACCGCAATCTTACGTGGAGACTGTCAAGCGCAGGACGAGGAGCAAGGTGGCCACTTGGACCTCTAGGTGCCAAACATTGCAGGATAGGTATACTGCCCTCCGACAGCACCTGGCGATCACGCAGAGGCTACACCAAACCCTGCAACAACAGAGGGAGGATGCGGCGACGAAAGCCCAAGCGGATGCCGAGCTAATGCGGGCAAAGATCGAGTCGGAGTTGCAGGAAGAGCGGAGACAAAACCGCATCTTAACAGAGGAGCTTGCGCGCCAGAAGCGCGCATTAGAAGAAAGTCAAAGTACACGCAAAGAGGATGAGGAGTTGTTGCGCAACTTGCAATCCGAGTGCGCGGATTTGAGGGCGCAGCGCGCAGATGCAGAAATGCAGCTAGCAGAGGTGGAAGGCAGCTGCCGGACGCGAGAAGAGTTGGCGACGCGGGTGACTCACTGTCTAAAAGGATACGCCCATTGGGAGGTGGCAGCTCAAGAGGAGATCACACTAAGGGAGTTCGAGCTTCGGGCGGCGGCATTGACGGAGGGTGACAGTCGGAGTCGGCGGCGAGTAGCAAGGAAATTAGAAGCCTTCTTGTCGGGTGCGCGCGACACTATGGCGCACTTAGAGTCGGAAGTGACTGCAGCCCTTTGGCGACTGGGGTTGCGCAGCCGGTCGGAAGATTGGCAGGGTAGAGACAAGGTGCGAGGCAGTCCGGCGCGCAGGAGGCGCAGCACCGGATCTGCAGAGTGCAGTAGCGTAGATTGGTTTCGTGCAGGTGTTTCGAGTAGCAGATAGGGTAGCGTAGTGTTAGTTAGGACCTTAGAGGGTATAAAGTAGATCAAGGCGTTTTGCCTTGGGACTCTTCCAGTTTCGGAAGTGCAGATCAGGAACTCACTTTCTTGGCGTGTTTGTGCATTTGGTCCTGGCACCACATAGAGAAGCTGCAGCATAGCGAAGTTACCGTATGTTGTAGTTGAAGGCCTTCGGCTGAATGTTCAGAGCTAGTACCCGGTTAGAGACTTGAGTAGTGCGGATCTGCACCTGCGGGTGATTTCTGATGCTCAGAGCCGGTTGCGAGTTAGAGACTTGAACAGTTCCCCCTTACTCCTTCGAGTGACATATCCTGATTGTACTCCTACGGGAAGTTTCCCCTTGTGGTACCCCACTTTTGGCAATTTTGAGGAAATTAAAACATTTTTGGAAAACTGTACCCTGGCAGCATTGTAAATAGCCTTCGGTACATCAAAACGGAGTGAATCCGGAAGATCGCGGGGATTCTCGAGGGATCTTGTAGAATCTGGGATTTGGGGTGCAGCAGTAAGGACAGGCACCACCCTCCTTGCGAGCTCTGCAGTTAGGACCCCTACGACGCAAGGCGCAAAACCCGCCTTCGGAGATTGCGTCCGCGGCGGTAGGAAAATCCTCCATAATTAGGTCAACCCTCGGGCGCCTTGACCAAGTAAGGGTCCCGTTGGAAAGAGCTCGACGCACTGATTCCAACGAGTCCAAGAACGCTTGGAACGGATGAGGACTTAGGGAGTTATCACTATTGGAAGAAACGGAGGCGGTCGCCTACGGCGGAAAGAGTTCGCCACCGGCGCGAATTCCGCCTACGCGGAAGGGGGGAATCAAGTTTTGTCCTGTGCGCGGACGAAGGCGTTCGCCTGTGCACAGGCGAAGTAGGGTTAGGAGAGGCGCGAAGTCCACCTACGCACAGGCGCTCGCCTGTGCACAGGCGCTTCGGCGTCGGCGGAAAATCCGCCTTGGGCCCTAGAAATGCGCCTTGTGAGGTAGAAAGTGTACGGCGCCTTCCGCGCCAGCGCAGCGCCGCGTACGTCGGAAGAGCCGCCAGAGTAATCAAATCGGTACGGACCATGCGGACGGGACGGGTGGATGCGCTCTTGGACGGACGGAGTTGCGGCGGCGGAAGCGCCGACGGAGAGACAAGGAACGGACAGACTGGACGGAGACGGCTGACCACGGTCAACGCCTTCCGCGCCAGCGCAGCGCCGCGGACGGAATTCGCCTGCGCACAGGCGAACGCCTGTGCACAGGAGGATGTTCAAGTTCCGCGCCGGCGGAGAATCCGCCGAGGCTCCTGCCTGCGCACAGGCAGGAGTTGAACTTTTGTCCGACATGCGGACACACGCGTCAAGGCAGAGGGGGATTGGCCGAGGGGCGGTACAAACAAGTGTACCGCGCAAGGGGGAAAACTCGCCTTCGGCGCTACGCCCCCATGTCCGCGGGGTAATACGCTCGCGGAGTTCAAATCCGCCAATTCGAGCGTGAGAGTTTAAGCGACGACGGCGGAGCGTGAAGCCGCGCGTGAGAGCGAAGACCGTTCCAGCGTACAGCCGGCGCGGCCATCAAGTGAGACGTTCTTCACGAGCAAGAGCCGACCATGACCTTCGACCGGGCGGCGGAGAACGTCCCATTCTTGAATTCGCGATTCCAATCTCTTGTGCGCGCTGCGCGCATCCATCTGCTGGCTGCTGAACATTCTCGACGTCGCCGCGCAGGAGATTTCTTGTTGATTGAGGGAGAAGTGAATGCGCGTGATTTGGAATTGAGGGCGATTAGAGTTTGCCGAGAGAGAAAGAAGCGCGGGCAGTGCGGAAGTAGAATGAGCGGGCGAGCGGACTCCAGGAACGCAATGACGAGACCGAGCAGATTGCGGATGGTGCCACTTCGCCTACCACAGAACGGGCTGCGCGCTTTCGAGGAGCGCTTAATAGCAAGAAAGCTCGATTTCTTGCTATGGGGATGGAACTACATCTGTGCGAATATGGTGCGCGAGTGGCTAGAGCCACAGGGACCACCCTCGCGCGGATTGCGTCCGCATGTTGATCGATGGACAGTCCAAGATTGGGCGCAGGCGTTGGGAAGATGTGCTGGCATGCCAGGGCATCTCCTTTTCGACAGTGAGAGCATCAAGGTGACCAAGCAGGAAGAGGCGCAATTTGTGGAGCTGTTCAAGACCGGGAGGTCTACCAAGAATGGGTACAGGACCCGTGATTACAAGGATCGATTTCGCCGGACTTTGTCCGCGGCGCTGATGCAATTACTGCAGCCGCACCGCGCCTGCTACATCACATTGTGGCAGGTCTCTTTTGTGGAGTGCGTCATCGAGGGAACTCCAATTCACTGGGCGAGCATCCTGCACAGGGTGATGCGACAGCACGCGTTTGAGGAGAAGGGGGGAACTCTAAACCATCTCTCTCCTTTCCTCATCAATTTTTATCGACAGCGGAATTGTTTGACAGAGGCGGAGCTTGAACATTTTCCGCCATTGTCCATCGACCATCCCGGGAAGTATGTGCGGGAGAATGAGGTCGACACGGATGCGGAGGAGTCACCGACTTCTACCCCATCAAGGCGGAGGGACGAAGGGAGACACACTCCTGCAGCACGAGTGCCGCGGAAGCGGCGATGGACGGAAGAGTCTCAAGAGGAGCAGCATCAAGAACCCTCGGCTCCCATTCGGCCGCGGCCGCTGTGCGAGCCATACAGCCGGCCGAAGCAGAAGGCACGCAGACTGGTGTTACCAGCCGACAGTGCGGACACGGCGACGATTGCGACGGAGAAAGGAAGTGCGTCGCCAGAGAAGCATGAGGAAGCGCGGACGACCGCAGGAGCAACGGGCCACGCTGCAACCTCGACGGGAGAGAGGCTGCCTACGGGCCAAGGGCCTCCGGAGTTACCACGTGCGATGCGGACAGATGTTCCGTTTGCGCACAGACGAGCCTCCGCGGACGGACGAGCCTCCGCGGACAGGCGATCACAAGTGGACGTGGATCTACGCTTACGCGTGGGAAGGAGCAGTCCGCCTTTGCACAGGCGCTCACCTGTGCACAGGTCGCCTGTGCACAGGTCACCTGTGCACAGGACACCTCCACACGTGCCGCCTGTGCACAGGCAAGAATCACCCCCGTTCCAACGTAGGAAGGGGAAGGAGCCGGCGGAAGAACCGCCTACGAGACACCGGCCCTCGGGGCCAGACCCTCCGGCGCACCACGCGCCGCAATTTGCGCCTTCGGCGCCAGGGCCTTCGAGCCGAGGAGATACGAGCAGGGAGCGTGCGGAGGCCGCACCATCGGCGGGGAGTCCGCCGATAGATGCGCCTTCGGCGGTAGGGCCTATAGGCCAAGGAACATCGGGCGAGCGGCCCCCGGCCATGTCGCCTTCGGCGATGGATGTCCGCGGCGCTACGCCTGCGGCGGACAAGGCGCCGGCAATTGCGCCTGCGCACGGGCCGGGCACAGCCCCCACGGACCGATCAAGGGAGAAGACACCGACGGAGGAGCGGAGTGACTGTCCGCGGGATGAAATTTTGATGCGCGATGCGCAATCAAACCCCACGCAGCCACCCTCCGCTCGATCGCCTTCGGCGGCGGGCAACGGCGGCAGAGAGGACGCGGTAGACAACCAACAAGCGAGCGACGGGGATGCCGCACGGGTACATTCGCCTTCCGCCTTAGACATTTTGGCGACGAGCAGCGAGGCTGCAGCCGGGCCTTCGCAGGCAGCACACGTCGATGACGTGCAGCCCCACTCGGGGCAGTCGCCGACGCAATCAATGGCGACTGAAATTCTCCACTCGGATGATGACGACGGAGGCTCCACGGAAGAAATGTCAGGAGCAGAAGACACCGAGGAAGAGGAGGAGGAAATTGTTGGAGCGCCGGCGGCGGCGCTCTCTGAGCAGGTGATTCCGTTGCTGAGGTACTTGGATCGCAAGGTCGATAAATACGCCGACCCACTCCAGCCGGGATCTTACATCGAGTTAGTGCGCAGGCGGACTCGCACTAAAGTCCACACCAGCAAGCTGTTAGCTAGAGTGGACCAGGAGTTGAGGAAATTGAAGGAGAAGCATGCATGCTTGTGGGGTCAGTACAAACTTAATCAGAAATTCTACAAGCACTCCGAGAAGATGAAGGATGAGAAACTGGACGAGCTCACCAAGGAGCAGGTGAAGGTCAAGGGAGCACTCATTTCTGAGCAGGCCCAGAATCGGATTTTGTCAGAGGAGCTCGTGCGACAGACGCGGTTGTTGGAACAATGTCAGCTCGCACGGCAGGCGGATGAAGAGTTAATCCGCAGGTTACAGTCAGAGTGTGGCGAATTGAGAGCGCAACGTGCTGAAGCCGAATCGCAATTAGTGATAATTGAAGAGGATCGCAGGAAGGAGGCGGATCGCACGAAGGTGGAGACGGCGAGGCGAGTCGCCCACTGTCTCAAGGGCTACGCCCACTGGGAAGTGAAGGCGCAGGAGAAACTCACACTGCGTGAGTTTGAATTGCGCGCAGCCGGGTTGTTGTCAGGCGACAGTAGGAGTCGGCGGAAGGTAGCAAAGAAGCTCGATGCCTTTCTGTCGAAGGCACAGGATACCATGTCCGCCCTCGAAGTGGAGGTGTCCGCGGCGTTGCAGCGTTTGGGACTGCGCAGTCGAGCGGAAGATTGGCAGGGTAGGGAGTTAGTGCGCGGCAGTCGGCCGCGCAGGAGACGTACTACAGGTTCCGCGGAGTGTAGTGTAGCGTGGTTCCGTGCAAGCGTGTAGCGTAGTGCAGTGTAGTGCTAGGTAGGACTTAGAAGGTATAAAATAGTTGTAGGCGTTTTGCCTGGGGTTCTTTCCCATCAGAAGTGCAGATCAGGAACCCATTTCCTTTGCGTGTTTGTGTCCTTGAGTTCTGTCACCACGCACGAGGAGTTACAACTTAGCGTTCCGCATTTTGTAGCTGAAGGCCTTCGGCCGAATGTTCAGAGCTAGTACATTGGTTAGAGACTTGAGTAGTTCGGATCTGCACCTGCGGGTGACTGCCGATGCTCAGAGCCAGTGACTAGTTAGATACTTGAACAGTTTCGCCCCTACACCTTCGAGTGTTCCTTTCTGATTGTACTCCCTTGGGATTTTTCCCCTGAATGCCAAAGTGAAGTTTTGCTACTTCGTGTAAGCCTTGGTTGTAAATTCAGGTTACGCTGCAGCAGGTGCCTTGAGGGTAACCCCTGTAGTATTTCTGGGAATGACAAGTGCCTGAGAATTCAAACTCTTCAATAGACTGTTGTTGTGTTACTGGAATGTTTCTCAGTGAGTCCTTCAGTGCGGACCTGTGTTCTCTGCGCGTTTTGTGAGTTGAGAGTGTTGTTCACCGCGTATGAGTGACTTCGATCCGAAGTAGGCAGTCCAAACCGGGTTTCCTACACTAGCAGCAAGCTAGTGGAAGTGTTGTAAAAGCCGGAGTTGGAAGTCACTACCCGCAGCTTTGCCGAGTGTGCTTGAGAGAGACTTTCCCCCTGAAATCTTGAAGTAGAGGTCCTAACGGATCTCTGGGTTGTGTTTCTGTAGTTTCAGGTGTGTGTGTGTGTGTGTTACGCTGCACTGTGCGACCTCCGAGTGCGCTCCGAGTGGACACTTGCAGTATTTCTGGGAGTGACAGTTGCCTGAGAATTCAAACTCCTCAATAGTCTGTTAAAACGTGACACTTTGTACCCTGTGTGTTCCTCTGTCCCTGTGGGTTCGACCTTTCTACCACTATATTGCAGTTTTAGCCTTTAGTGGGTTATTACATAAGAAGCCGACAACTTCTTTTTGGCGCCGCTGCCGGGGACAGTTGCGTCAACACCGGGGTTTTTACGAGCAGCCATGCTCGGTGAATGTCGACTGGGGCTAGCGGGAGCAACCTAAGTGCTAGAGCTGTCCGCAGGTTCCGACGAGATTCAGAGAAGGCCGTGGAAGAGACACGGCGTCAAAACAAGAAAACACCAAAAAGAGTACCTAAGCCTAGTTCGGCCGACATCCTTGGGGAACCCACCCCCGGCGACTTGGAACCAAACTTGGTGCTTACAGTTCTACTAGATATTCCTTGCACGGACCCGCCTCGTGAATTAGAAACGATCGCCCGAGAACCGTCGACAGACACACCGATGGCGGACGGACAAGCCAATGTGCGGCTACCTCAGCCGATTACTAAACATTCCTACCCAAAGTATAAAGGGAGTGGGGATGACGACGATGCAGATTCATACATCAAGTTGTTCGAATCGGTGTCTATTGCCAATCGCGAGATCGCAGACGACGACCGACTAAGGATCTTTCCAAGCCTTCTGCGGAAGAAAGCGAGGAGTTGGTACAATCACGAGAGCATCGATCCGACTGGGTTGACAACATGGGCCCAGCTGAAGGAGAAGTTCCTTCGCCGCTTCCGCGAGCTCGGCTACGACAGCCGGGTTTTGACAAAGTTACGTAATTTGCAGCGAGAGAAGAAGGAGAGTCTGCGTGACTACACTCAGAGATTTCTGGACCTCCTTGACAGAATACCAAAAACAGGACCAGGGTCCCCTTTCTCGGTACAACAAGCTGTGGATTGGTACGTGACCGGTTTAACTCGGGAGATGGAGACTTTTTGCCGACGCAGCAAGTGCGACACTATTGAGGATGTGATTGCATCGGCAGAAGCCTTCGAGACTTCCACTCTCAACCGAAGAGGGAGAGAGAGACGGGAGTCGAAGGAGCGAAAACCGAAGGGAGGGCGAAGACGACGTAGAGGTACAACTCCGTCATCGGAGGAATCGTCTTCGGACGAGAACCGTTCCTCATCCGAAGAAGAGGAAACCTCATCGTCGGAGGAGGAGAAGAAGAGGAAGAAGCATGGGGCAGCGAAGAAAAAGGGCATCCGACGAGTGACTACGGACAGAGCGCCGGGAGACATAGCCTCGAAGATGGAGACCCTTGTGAAGGACTTCGCCGATCTCAAGGTTCAAGTGGTAGGCGGGCATGATCGCCGAAAATCACCCGGGAGAGTGCGAGCGAACTTATGGTGTACTACGTGCGGGGCGGTGGGACATGCAAACACCGAGTGCCTTACCACCCGCCCGTCATATCCAGTCAACGCAGTAGAGTGGGCACAACCGTACTATGGAGAGCACCCCCAGTACTATGGAGAGGCTAGCGAAGAGACAGCCTACGCCGTCCAGTCGGTTCCTACCCCTACTGCAGTTTCAGCAATGCAAGTCCCACGATATATTCCGGTGGATCGGGCCACTACAGTACCCGTGAGGCGGAGAGCACCTCCAGGGACGTTTGACCCACCGCCACCGCGAGCTTGTTATAATTGCGGGGAAGTTGGACACTTCTCACCGCAGTGTCCCCATCCAAAAAGGCGAAACGATTATGCTCCGACATGTAGTAATTGCAAGAAGACCGGGCATACTGCGCCAGAGTGTGATCAGCCACCAGTCCCTCGGCCAGCGGTACGATTTGTGAACACTCCTGCCAAGGAGGACGTCCAAGTTAACCAGGTCGAAGTAGGTTCAGACGGGGACAACGAAGACGAAGAATGGCCGGCGGAAGAGGTTATGTGCGCACGGGTCGAAACTCGTAGTTCCAAGAAATCGAAGGAGCAAGAGCGTGACACTCGCAAGCACGAACGGAGAACCGACGACCGGACGGGAAAAGGGAAGGAGAAGACATCCAGCAAGTCCGACTTGCGACCTGCACGGAAGTCTTCGGCTACGCGAGAGGCACCAGCAGTGCGCCCCCAGACAGCAGTCGAGGACGAGCCAGTACGCTTGCTGAAACGGGACTATGCTCCGGATATCCGCAACGAGGTAACCAACCTGTTGAAGGAAGCGATCCGCACTCAAAAGGACCCACCGCGGCCAGACTTGACATCCTCCCTTGGGGCGAAGTTGGCAGCCACCGTGGAACCTCGCAGAGCGTCGCCGCCGACCCCGGCGACCCAACGCGCCCACTATGACTTGGTCGAAGATCTCGGGAGTCGAAAAGTGAACATCACGTTCAAGCAGCTCTTGGAGGACAATAAGACGTATCGGAGAATGTTGGAAGCCGCGCGCATCCACATCCTCTCAAGTATATCAAGTGGAGAGCGAAGACCAAGGGCCACCAGAGATCGATGTGGAAATAGCAGGGTGTTGTGTACGCAGGGTGCCAATCGACTCTGGATCAGGAGTCAACATAATGACGGAGGATACCGCGAGAGCCTTGGGGTTCAGTCAATACGAACCCTCGAAGCGTGTGTTGAGATTAGCGGATCAGACGCGGAGAATGCCTGCAGGTATGCTGCGCAATGTCAAGACAATCATCGGGGGCGCGGACTTTCGGTTGACGTATATCATCCTTCAACCGATGATGAAGCAGGGCTATGACGTTCTGCTCGGGCGACCATGGCTATATGGCGCACAAGTCAGATGTGATTGGCGAAGGCATCGCCTTAAGTTTCCCCATCCTTCGGAACCGACCAAAACCATTACGGTGCCCTGGAATAGGGTCAGACACGAAGGAGAGACCCCATCGACAAGTGCAGGTTACACCTCGGGCGGGGACAGTGAGTCGACCGCGCGATCGGATTCCAGTGGTACCGAATCCGATTATTTCGTGGGATTCGTTGCCTGCTGTTCGGTGGGAGAAGAAGAAGAGCCGGAAGCTATTCAGCCGGAAGACGAATAGCAATTAACTGTGGGACTGGGAAGGAGTGAGACGAGTCACACCGAGGGCATTGTCGACCCTAGTGACTGTCACGAAGTACAACTCAGTCCCGACAAGTGCTTGAAGGTATCAAGCGCAGTGAGAGGAGACGAGCTAAGGAAAGTACAGGCATTCCTTAGCCATTATGTCGACGTCTTCGCCTGGAAGATCGAAGACATGAAGGGGATACCTGCACGGTATGGGGAACACCGTATCGATTTACTGGACGACTCAGTACCCATACGACAGCGCCAGTATCGCCTCAACCCAAAATACTCCTTGCTAGTTAAGGAGGAGATAGATAAGTACTTGAGTGCTGGTATTATTTACCCTGTGCTCAGCAGTGAGTGGGTGTCGCCGATTGTTATCGTACCCAAGAAGTTGACGGGTAAGATACGAGTGTGTCAGGATTTCCGGAAGTTGAATGCAGCAACACGCAAGGATCATCACCCGTTACCATTCACGGATGCCATTCTAGACCATGTCGCAGGACATGAATGTTATAGCTTCCTGGATGGGTTCTCAGGTTACAATCAGGTGTCTATCCGGGAACAGGACAAGGATAAAACTACGTTCACAACCGACTGGGGAACTTACGCATACCACAAGATGCCCTTCGGTCTGTGCAACGCGCCTGCCACCTTTCAACGGATGATGACCAATATCTTCCAAGAACAACTGAGGAAGTTCCTGGAAATATTCATAGATGACTTCTGTGTCTTTGGGAAGCGGTCTGAACACCTAAGTCACTTGAAGCAGACCTTCGATAAATGTAGAGAGAGCAGTTTATCACTGCATCCCGAGAAGTGCTTTTTCTTTATGACTAGTGGGATCTTGTTGGGTCATCGGGTCTCAGCAGACGGCATTGCGGTGGACATCGAGAAGGTCAAAGTTATACTCGAGCTTGAGCCACCCACGAATCTAAGAGAGCTGCGAGCATTCCTGGGTCATGTGGGCTACTACCGAAGATTCATACACCTGTATGCAATACTGGCGGCGGACCTGACCAAGTTGTTGAAGAAGGACGAGCCTTATGCTTGGGGTGCGAACCAGCAGTCAGCATTTGAGGCTCTTAAAGCGAAACTCACGACTGCTCCCGTACTAAGGAGTCCAGACTGGAATCGACCATTCCATGTTTACGTTGACACATCTGCATTCGCCATCGGTGTAGTACTGAGTCAAAAGGATGACAACAAAAAGGACTACCCGATCTACTTCGCGAGCCGACAGCTGTCTCTAGCAGAGCGGAAGTACACCACGACGGAGAGAGAAGCGTTGGGGATGGTGTACTCCTGTAAAAAGTTCCGTCACTACCTAATCTGCTACGAGTTTGTGTTCCATGTGGACCACTACGCATTGCAACACCTAGTCAAGAAAGCCGACCTATCCGGTCGGATCGCCAGGTGGGTGTTGTTACTACAAGAGTTCACCTACACAGTCCAGACCAGGAAAGGGGTGCACCACGAAAATGCGGATTACTTGTCCCGATTATGGACCCAGCCGACAGAGGAGGAATTGGTGGACGATTTTCCAGATGAAGAGTTATTTCAGTTGTCTGCAGGACATGAGTCCCGCTATGCCGACCTGTATCGATACCTGCTAACCCTCCAGTGTCCCGTAGGCATGGATTTGGAACAGCGAACTGTCTTTATTCATAAGGCAGGCCCGTACCAACTCCAGCAGGGGGTTTTGTTCAAGAAGATGCCAGATGAGCGCTTATGCAGATGCCTGGAGGAATCAGAGGTACCAAGAATAGTGAGTGCGATGCATACAGAGGAGGCGGGTGGACACTATGCCACCAGGAACACGGTCACAAAGATTCTAAATGCGGGGTATTGGTGGCCGACCATGTTTAAGGATGTTCTCGATTACATCCGCAAGTGCGACAGTTGCCAGAGGACGGGGAGACCGACGCCCACAACACGCTGGCCCCTGACTCCCATCATGCCTCTAGCACCTTTCGAAAAGTGGGGCATTGACTTTGTAGGGCCGATACAACCAGTGACTAGAAGTACACGAAGGCGCTACATTCTGGTAGCAACGGACTACGCCACCAAAATGGTAGAGGCCAGGGCCACCAGAAGAGATGATGCTGCCACAGTGGCAGCCTTCTTGTTTGAGTCGATCATCACACGCTACGGATGTCCCTTAGAGCTAGTCAGCGACCGGGGCACGCATTTTCTGAATCAGATCATCGAAGATCTGACACGGTATTTCCACATCAAGCACCGGAAGACTACTCCATACAATCCCAAGGCAAATGGACTGACGGAGAAGTCCAATGGTCTGCTGTGTAAAATACTACTCAAGGTCACGGTGAATCACGCTCACGACTGGGATACGAAGCTAGTAGCCGCTCTATGGGCGTACCGGACAGCTGAGAAGATCACGACCAAACAGACTCCATACTTTCTGGTGTATGGGCAACACCCGATCCTCCCGATTGAATTTGAAGTACCCACCCAACGAACGTTGAATTTGCAGAGGATGGGCGCAGAGGAGAGTCAGCTCTACAGGTTACAGGAGGTCACGCTGCTGGATGAGAGGAGACGAGACGCCGAAGATCGCACCAGGAAAATCCAGCTCCGTCGAAAGGAGAGATACGATAAAAAGATCAAACCGGTACTCCTGCAGGCGGGTGATTTGGCATTGCTCTACGACAGCAGGCATGCCAGATTCCCAGGCAAACTGCACCTAAGATGGATGGGACCTTACAGGGTTGTCGAAGTCTTCCCGAATGGATCCATCCAACTTGCGGACCTGGCCGGCGATTTGTTAGGCACCCGAGTGAACGGGTGGCGGTTGAAGAAATACCACATGTGAGTGTTCGCGTGGGCGCTCACAATTGAGGAGGGGGGCATGTGGTACCCCACTTTTGGCAATTTTGAGGAAATTAAAACATTTTTGGAAAACTGTACCCTGGCAGCATTGTAAATAGCCTTCGGTACATCAAAACGGAGTGAATCCGGAAGATCGCGGGGATTCTCGAGGGATCTTGTAGAATCTGGGATTTGGGGTGCAGCAGTAAGGACAGGCACCACCCTCCCTGCGAGCTCTGCAGTTAGGACCCCTACGACGCAAGGCGCAAAACCCGCCTTCGGAGATTGCGTCCGCGGCGGTAGGAAAATCCTCCATAATTAGGTCAACCCTCGGGCGCCTTGACCAAGTTAGGGTCCCGTTGGAAAGAGCTCGACGCACTGATTCCAACGAGTCCAAGAACGATTGGAACGGATGAGGACTTAGGGAGTTATCACTATTGGAAGAAACGGAGGCGGTCGCCTACGGCGGAAAGAGTTCGCCACCGGCGCGAATTCCGCCTACGCGGAAGGGGGAATCAAGTTTTGTCCTGTGCGCGGACGAAGGCGTTCGCCTGTGCACAGGCGAAGTAGGGTTAGGAGAGGCGCGAAGTCCACCTACGCACAGGCGCTCGGCTGTGCACAGGCGCTTCGGCGTCGGCGGAAAATCCGCCTTGGGCCCTAGAAATGCGCCTTGTGAGGTAGAAAGTGTACGGCGCCTTCCGCGCCAGCGCAGCGCCGCGTACGTCGGAAGAGCCGCCAGAGTAATCAAATCGGTACGGACCATGCGGACGGGACGGGTGGATGCGCTCTTGGACGGACGGAGTTGCGGCGGCGGAAGCGCCGACGGAGAGACAAGGAACGGACAGACTGGACGGAGACGGCTGACCACGGTCAACGCCTTCCGCGCCAGCGCAGCGCCGCGGACGGAATTCGCCTGCGCACAGGCGAACGCCTGTGCACAGGAGGATGTTCAAGTTCCGCGCCGGCGGAGAATCCGCCGAGGCTCCTGCCTGCGCACAGGCAGGAGTTGAACTTTTGTCCGACATGCGGACACACGCGTCAAGGCAGAGGGGGATTGGCCGAGGGGCGGTACAAACAAGTGTACCGCGCAAGGGGGAAAACTCGCCTTCGGCGCTACGCCCCCATGTCCGCGGGGTAATACGCTCGCGGAGTTCAAATCCGCCAATTCGAGCGTGAGAGTTTAAGCGACGACGGCGGAGCGTGAAGCCGCGCGTGAGAGCGAAGACCGTTCCAGCGTACAGCCGGCGCGGCCATCAAGTGAGACGTTCTTCACGAGCAAGAGCCGACCATGACCTTCGACCGGGCGGCGGAGAACGTCCCATTCTTGAATTCGCGATTCCAATCTCTTGTGCGCGCTGCGCGCATCCATCTGCTGGCTGCTGAACATTCTCGACGTCGCCGCGCAGGAGATTTCTTGTTGATTGAGGGAGAAGTGAATGCGCGTGATTTGGAATTGAGGGCGATTAGAGTTTGCCGAGAGAGAAAGAAGCGCGGGCAGTGCGGAAGTAGAATGAGCGGGCGAGCGGACTCCAGGAACGCAATGACGAGACCGAGCAGATTGCGGATGGTGCCACTTCGCCTACCACAGAACGGGCTGCGCGCTTTCGAGGAGCGCTTAATAGCAAGAAAGCTCGATTTCTTGCTATGGGGATGGAACTACATCTGTGCGAATATGGTGCGCGAGTGGCTAGAGCCACAGGGACCACCCTCGCGCGGATTGCGTCCGCATGTTGATCGATGGACAGTCCAAGATTGGGCGCAGGCGTTGGGAAGATGTGCTGGCATGCCAGGGCATCTCCTTTTCGACAGTGAGAGCATCAAGGTGACCAAGCAGGAAGAGGCGCAATTTGTGGAGCTGTTCAAGACCGGGAGGTCTACCAAGAATGGGTACAGGACCCGTGATTACAAGGATCGATTTCGCCGGACTTTGTCCGCGGCGCTGATGCAATTACTGCAGCCGCACCGCGCCTGCTACATCACATTGTGGCAGGTCTCTTTTGTGGAGTGCGTCATCGAGGGAACTCCAATTCACTGGGCGAGCATCCTGCACAGGGTGATGCGACAGCACGCGTTTGAGGAGAAGGGGGGAACTCTAAACCATCTCTCTCCTTTCCTCATCAATTTTTATCGACAGCGGAATTGTTTGACAGAGGCGGAGCTTGAACATTTTCCGCCATTGTCCATCGACCATCCCGGGAAGTATGTGCGGGAGAATGAGGTCGACACGGATGCGGAGGAGTCACCGACTTCTACCCCATCAAGGCGGAGGGACGAAGGGAGACACACTCCTGCAGCACGAGTGCCGCGGAAGCGGCGATGGACGGAAGAGTCTCAAGAGGAGCAGCATCAAGAACCCTCGGCTCCCATTCGGCCGCGGCCGCTGTGCGAGCCATACAGCCGGCCGAAGCAGAAGGCACGCAGACTGGTGTTACCAGCCGACAGTGCGGACACGGCGACGATTGCGACGGAGAAAGGAAGTGCGTCGCCAGAGAAGCATGAGGAAGCGCGGACGACCGCAGGAGCAACGGGCCACGCTGCAACCTCGACGGGAGAGAGGCTGCCTACGGGCCAAGGGCCTCCGGAGTTACCACGTGCGATGCGGACAGATGTTCCGTTTGCGCACAGACGAGCCTCCGCGGACGGACGAGCCTCCGCGGACAGGCGATCACAAGTGGACGTGGATCTACGCTTACGCGTGGGAAGGAGCAGTCCGCCTTTGCACAGGCGCTCACCTGTGCACAGGTCGCCTGTGCACAGGTCACCTGTGCACAGGACACCTCCACACGTGCCGCCTGTGCACAGGCAAGAATCACCCCCGTTCCAACGTAGGAAGGGGAAGGAGCCGGCGGAAGAACCGCCTACGAGACACCGGCCCTCGGGGCCAGACCCTCCGGCGCACCACGCGCCGCAATTTGCGCCTTCGGCGCCAGGGCCTTCAAGCCGAGGAGATACGAGCAGGGAGCGTGCGGAGGCCGCACCATCGGCGGGAAGTCCGCCGATAGAAGCGCCTTCGGCGGTAGGGCCTATAGGCCAAGGAACATCGGGCGAGCGGCCCCCGGCCATGTCGCCTTCGGCGATGGATGTCCGCGGCGCTACGCCTGCGGCGGACAAGGCGCCGGCAATTGCGCCTGCGCACGGGCCGGGCACAGCCCTCACGGACCGATCAAGGGAGAAGACACCGACGGAGGAGCGGAGTGACTGTCCGCGGGATGAAATTTTGATGCGCGATGCGCAATCAAACCCCACGCAGCCACCCTCCGCTCGATCGCCTTCGGCGGCGGGCAACGGCGGCAGAGAGGACGCGGTAGACAACCAACAAGCGAGCGACGGGGATGCCGCACGGGTACATTCGCCTTCCGCCTTAGACATTTTGGCGACGAGCAGCGAGGCTGCAGCCGGGCCTTCGCAGGCAGCACACGTCGATGACGTGCAGCCCCACTCGGGGCAGTCGCCGACGCAATCAATGGCGACTGAAATTCTCCACTCGGATGATGACGACGGAGGCTCCACGGAAGAAATGTCAGGAGCAGAAGACACCGAGGAAGAGGAGGAGGAAATTGTTGGAGTGCCGGCGGCGGCGCTCTCTGAGCAGGTGATTCCGTTGCTGAGGTACTTGGATCGCAAGGTCGATAAATACGCCGACCCACTCCAGCCGGGATCTTACATCGAGTTAGTGCGCAGGCGGACTCGCACTAAAGTCCACACCAGCAAGCTGTTAGCTAGAGTGGACCAGGAGTTGAGGGAATTGAAGGAGAAGCATGCATGCTTGTGGGGTCAGTACAAACTTAATCAGAAATTCTACAAGCACTCCGAGAAGATGAAGGATGAGAAACTGGACGAGCTCACCAAGGAGCAGGTGAAGGTCAAGGGAGCACTCATTTCTGAGCAGGCCCAGAATCGGATTTTGTCAGAGGAGCTCGTGCGACAGACGCGGTTGTTGGAACAATGTCAGCTCGCACGGCAGGCGGATGAAGAGTTAATCCGCAGGTTACAGTCAGAGTGTGGCGAATTGAGAGCGCAACGTGCTGAAGCCGAATCGCAATTAGTGATAATTGAAGAGGATCGCAGGAAGGAGGCGGATCGCACGAAGGTGGAGACGGCGAGACGAGTCGCCCACTGTCTCAAGGGCTACGCCCACTGGGAAGTGAAGGCGCAGGAGAAACTCACACTGCGTGAGTTTGAATTGCGCGCAGCCGGGTTGTTGTCAGGCGACAGTAGGAGTCGGCGGAAGGTAGCAAAGAAGCTCGATGCCTTTCTGTCGAAGGCACAGGATACCATGTCCGCCCTCGAAGTGGAGGTGTCCGCGGCGTTGCAGCGTTTGGGACTGCGCAGTCGAGCGGAAGATTGGCAGGGTAGGGAGTTAGTGCGCGGCAGTCGGCCGCGCAGGAGACGTAGTACAGGTTCCGCGGAGTGTAGTGTAGCGTGGTTCCGTGCAGGCGTGTAGCGTAGTGCAGTGTAGTGCTAGGTAGGACTTAGAAGGTATAAAATAGTTCTAGGCGTTTTGCCTGGGGTTCTTTCCCATCAGAAGTGCAGATCAGGAACCCATTTCCTTTGCGTGTTTGTGTCCTTGAGTTCTGTCACCACGCACGAGGAGTTACAACTTAGCGTTCCGCATTTTGTAGCTGAAGGCCTTCGGCCGAATGTTCAGAGCTAGTACATTGGTTAGAGACTTGAGTAGTTCGGATCTGCACCTGCGGGTGACTGCCGATGCTCAGAGCCAGTGACTAGTTAGATACTTGAACAGTTTCGCCCCTACACCTTCGAGTGTTCCTTTCTGATTGTACTCCCTTGGGATTTTTCCCCTGAATGCCAAAGTGAAGTTTTGCTACTTCGTGTAAGCCTTGGTTGTAAATTCAGGTTACGCTGCAGCAGGTGCCTTGAGGGTAACCCCTGTAGTATTTCTGGGAATGACAAGTGCCTGAGAATTCAAACTCTTCAATAGACTGTTGTTGTGTTACTGGAATGTTTCTCAGTGAGTCCTTCAGTGCGGACCTGTGTTCTCTGCGCGTTTTGTGAGTTGAGAGTGTTGTTCACCGCGTATGAGTGACTTCGATCCGAAGTAGGCAGTCCAAACCGGGTTTCCTACACTAGCAGCAAGCTAGTGGAAGTGTTGTAAAAGCCGGAGTTGGAAGTCACTACCCGCAGCTTCGCCGAGTGTGCTCGCGAGAGACTTTCCCCCTGAAATCCTGAAGTAGAGGTCCTAACGGATCTCTGGGTTGTGTTTCTGTAGTTTCAGGTGTGTGTGTGTGTGTGTTACGCTGCACTGTGCGACCTCCGAGTGCGCTCCGAGTGGACACTTGCAGTATTTCTGGGAGTGACAGTTGCCTGAGAATTCAAACTCCTCAATAGTCTGTTAAAACGTGACACTTTGTACCCTGTGTGTTCCTCTGTCCCTGTGGGTTCGACCTTTCTACCACTATATTGCAGTTTTAGCCTTTAGTGGGTTATTACACCCCTGAATGCCAAAGTGAAGTTTTGTTACTTCGTGTAAACCTTGGTTTGCAATTCAGGTTGTGTGTGTGTGTTACTGGATTGTGTCTCAGTTGAGTTCTCAGTCGGGCCTGTACTCTCTGCGCTTGGTGTGAGTCGGGGGTGACGTCCACTGCGTATGAGAGACTTCGTTCCGAAGTGGGAAGTCTAGTCCGGGTTCCCTACGCTAGTTCCTGGCGGAAGGGCTGTAAAAGCCGGAGTGGGAGTCACTACCTGCAGAGCCTCTGAGTGAACTTTTGAGATACTTTCCCCCTGAAATCCTAAGCGGAGGTCCTGACCGACCTCCGAGTTGTGCTTTTGCCAGTTTCAGGTGTGTGTGTGTGTGTTGAGTGACTACGCTGTACTGTGCATCCTCCGAGCATCCTCCGAGTCGAGATCCTCCTCCGAGTCGAGCCTCCGAGTCGAGCACTGCAGTATTTCTGGGAGTGATAGTCGCCTGAGAATTCAACCTCTACAAAAGTCTGTTAAACGTGACACTTTTTACTCTGTGTGTTGCCTCTGTCCCTGTGGGTTTGATCTTTTTACCACCATACTGCAGTTTTAGCCTTTAGGTGGTTTATTACAACTATCAAAGAGGAGGTGCCCTCGGATGCCGGCACACCTTCCCAATGCTTGCACCCAATCTTGGACGGTCCACCGATCAACATGCGGACGCAATCCGCGCGAAGGTGGTCCCTGCAGCTCCAGCCACTCGCGCACCATATCCACACAAATGTAGTTCCATCCCCACAGCAAGAAATCGAGCTTTCTTGCAATCAGCCGTTCCTCGTAGGCGCGCAACCCGTTCTGTGGAAGCCGGAGCGGCAGCATCCGCAATCGGTTCAGCCTCGACATTGCGTTCTTGGAATTCGCTTGCTCGCTTTGAGTTCAATTATGAACTCAATTAAATAATTAGCATTAGTTAGTATGATATATTAGGGACTTCAGACAAAGAAAAGAAAAGAAAAATTATTTAATAGAGTAGTAGTAGGTTAGTAGTAGTTAGTAACGTAAGTAGACGTAGATTATTTATTGAATGTATCTATTAAGTATCAAGAACGGGCCTTGTAATAACCCACCAAAGGCTAAAACTGCAGTATGGTGGTAAAAAGATCGAACCCACAGGGACAGAGGCAACACACAGAGTAAAAGTGTCACGTTTAACAGACTTTTGTAGAGTTTGAATTCTAGGCGACTGTCACTCCCAGAAATACTGCAGTGCTCGACTCGGAGGCTCGACTCGGAGGAGGATCTCGACTCGGAGGATGCTCGGAGGATGCACAGTACAGCGTAGTCACTCAACACACACACACACCTGAAACTGGCAAAAGCACAACTCGGAGGTCGGTCAGGACCTCCGCTTCGGATTTCAGGAGGAAAGTGTCTCAAAAGTTCACTCAGAGATTCTGCAGGTAGTGACTCCCACTCCGGCTTTTACTACCCTTCCGCCAGGAACTAGCGTAGGGTACCCGGACTGGACTTCCCACTTCGGAACGAAGCCTCTTCATACGCCGTGGACGTCACCCTCAACTCACACCAAACGCAGGGAGTGCAGGCCCGACTGAGAACTTAACTGAGACACAATCCAGTAACACACACACACAACCTGAATTGCAAACCAAGGCTTACACGAAGTAATAAAACTTCACTTTGGCATTCAGGGGAAACTTCCCGTAGGAGTACAATCAGGATATGTCACTCGAAGGAGTAAGGGGGAACTGTCCAAGTATCTAACTCGCAGCCGGCTCTGAGCATCAGAAATCACCCGCAGGTGCAGATCCGCACTACTCAAGTCTCTAACCGGGTGCTAGCTCTGAACATTCAGCCGAAGGCCTTCAACTACAACATACGATAACTTCGCTATGCTGCAGCTTCTCTACGTGGTGCCAGGACCAAAATGCACAAACACGCCAAGAAAGTGAGTTCCTGATCTGCACTTCCGAAACTGGAAGAGTCCCAAGGCAAAACGCCTTGATCTACTTTATACCCTCAAAGGTCCTAACTAACACTACGCTATCCTATCTACTACTCGCAACACCTGCACGAAACCAAACTATACTACTGCACTCTGCAGATCCGGTGCTGCGCCTCCTGCGCGCCAGACTGCTTCGCTCGCTATCTCTACCCTGCCAATCTTCCGACCGGCTGCGCAACCCCAGGCGTCGGAGGGCTGCAGTCACTTTTGACTCTAAGTGCGCCATAGTGTCGCGCGCACCCGACAAGAAGGATTCTAATTTCCTCGCTACTCGCCGCCGACTCCGACTGTCACCCTCCTTCAATGCCGCCGCCCGCAGCTCGAACTCCCTGAGTGTGATCCTCTCTTGAGCTGTCACCTCCCAATGGGCGTATCCTTTTAGACAGTGAGTCACCCGCGTCGCCAACTCTTCTCGCGCCTGGCAGCTGCCTTCCACCTCTGCTAGCTGCATTTCCGCTTCCGAACGCTGCGCCCTCAAATCCGAGCACTCGGATTGCAAGTTGCGCAACAACTCCTCATCCTCCTTGCGGGCTCTTTGACTTTCTTCTAAGGCGCGCGTCTGGAGCGCAAGCTCTGCTGCTAGGATGCGGTTTTGTCTCCGCTCTTCCTGCAATTCCGACTCGATCTTTGCCCGCATTAGCTCGGCATCCGCCTGGCTTTTCGTCGCCGCATCCTCCCTCTGCTGCTGCAAGGCTTGGTATAGCTTCTGTGTGACCGCCAGGTGTTGTCGGAGGGCGGTGTTCCTATCCTGCAATACTTGGCACCTAGAGGCCCAAGTGGCCACCTTGCTCCTCGTCCTTCGCTTGACAGTCTCCACATAAGACTGCGGTTTTCCAGTACCCGAGTTGTTGGATGTCTTGCGATCCAGATATCGCAGGAGTGGGACTATCTGCTCGCACAACACCCCTGTTGGCGTTTTCTGCACAGAATCCGCTTCATGCTCTTCCGAGCTCGTCTCATCCTCCGTTTCGAGGATTTCAGTCGCCACCGAATCCCTTGGCGACTCCCTGGAACTGTGGCGCGCAGCAGCTTCCGCTGCGACGGCCGCTCCACTACCTGCTAAAATATCCAAGGCAGTGGGGGATCCCACTGCTTGAACCCCTGTTCCGGCTCGATCTTCGGTCTCCGAAGGGGTCGACGCCGCAGTGACTTTTGTCACCTGTGCACCGCCCGCTTCTGCTGCCTGCCCTTCCGGCGCAATCTGCGCGGAAGGTGTCTTCGCTGAAGGTGCGTCCGCCGAAGGCGTCTGCACACTAGTCGCCGGCCCTGTCCGTCTCGCAGTCGGCGAATCCGGCCGACTCTCTGTTGACCGACTCGCAGTCGGCCGACTAGCAGTTGTCCGACTGGCAGTCGGATACACCCTGCGCGTCTTTACTCCACTTGGCCTGCTTGCTGGTGGCGTTTTCCCAGAAGTGCCTTCCGCCGAAGACGACCCTGTGAGGGTTGTTGGCTCGTCAGCCAAACTCTCTTCTGCTTCCGGCCTGCTGTCCGGTTCTACGCGCCGCTCAGTCGGCCTTCCTTCCGTTTGTCGACCTTCAGCCGCCCGACTCGTAGTCGGCCAACTGTCAGTCCGTCCATCTCCTTCCGAAGGCATTGGTGCCTTCTGCGCAGAGGTATTTGTCGACTTCCCTAGAATCTGCGCGATTATCTCCTCCTGCGTGGGATTCCGCCGGACCGGAGTACGCCCGGTCTCCTCAGTACTAGTTGGCATTTTGCGTGCCCTCTGTTTTGGTCGACTGTGAGGCTCGTTGGTGGGCCGACTACGAGTCGGCGCAGCTGGCACTTCCGGCTGCCTGTCCTCAGGTCTCTCATCCCACTTCCGCTTTCGCGGAATGCGCTCACTTCGACGTTCTTCTGCTGCTCTTGCTGGGGCCGGAGCCGGAGGCGGACTTGCAGGTTCCTCGTCCGGATCCGTGTCTACTTCGGCCTCCCGTGAGTATCTACTTGGATAGCTCCGGGTCAGCAGCGGAAAACGTGTCCGCTCTGAATTGGTCAAACATCCCATCGCCCGATAAAACACAATCAGGTAAGGCGAAAGATGATTGAGGGTTCCTCCTCTCTCTTCTTGCGCATGTTGGCGCGTCACCTTCCACAGGAGTCGTGCCCAATGCACTGGAGCTCCTGACAACACTAGCTCCACAAATCCTACCTGCCAACCATGCATGTAAGCGGTCTTGGTCGGCTGCAATATCTGCAGCAATGCAGTCGCGACATTTCTCCGCAATCGATCTTTGTAATCGCGTGTCCGGAAACCGTTCTTGGGATGCCTGGTGTGAGCACAAAACTGTGCTCACATGTCTTTTTAACCTTGTGAGAGTTAAAGTTTTAGGTTTAAGCTCTTGCAAAATTATGCTCGGAGTTTTCTAGAAGTTTTGGTAAGATTAGGAGTTGGTGTAATAGCTAGTAGGCAAAGGTCCGGAACGGGGCTTTCAGGGCAGGGTCTCCGGCGAAGAGCCTTCGGTGAAGTTCCTTCGGGGAAAGGCCTTCGGCGAAACAGTGAAACCCTCATAACGTTTTCAATGTGTGACGCCTTGACTCAGTTAGTGTCTCCTTGGAAAGAGCTCGCAACGCTCGTTCCAACGAGACCAAGAACTCTTCAAACGTATGAGGAATCACTGAGTTGTGAGTGTCGGAAGTTACTGATGGGAAGGGTTGAGGCAAGTCCGGCTACGAACGTCTTCGTCTCCGGCTGCGAACATCTCCGGCTTCGGACGACTTCGCGACAACTGCGAGCAGGCCTTCGGCGAACTCGGGGTCGGCGAACTCTGAGCCGGTGAACATCGTGCAAGGGCCATCGGCGAAACAGTAAACTCGGCATATCTTTTTCATTTGTTAACGGTTTGATTTGATTAGGGTCTCGTTAGAAAGAGCTCGCAACGCTCGTTCCAACGAGACCAAGAACTTTTCAAACGGATGAGGAATCACTGAGTTGTGAGTGTCGGAAGTTACTGATGGGAAGGGTGGAGGCAAGCCCGGCTGCGAACGCCTTAGGCTCCGGACGTCTTCGGCTCCGGACGTCTCCGGCTGCGAACATCTCCGGCTTCGGACGACTTCGCGACAACTGCGAGCAGGCCTTCGGCGAACTCGGAGTCGGCGAACTCTGAGCCGGTGCACATCGTGCAAGAGCCATCGGCGAAACAGTAAACTCGGCATATCTTTTTCATTTGTTAACGGTTTGATTTGATTAGGGTCTCGTTGGAAAGAGCTCGCAACGCTCGTTCCAACGAAACCAAGAACTCTACAAACGGATAAGGCGTCACTGAGTTATGAGCGTCGAAAGCGGCGGATAGGGTAGGACAACATCCAACCGGAAGACATCGAACTGGAAGACATCAAACCGGAAGACATCGAGCCGGCGAACATCGTGCCGGCACCTTCGGCGATAACAGGTAACAGGCCTTCGGCGGTGTGCCTTTGGCGAAGGATAAAACGGGCATAACTTTCTCAATTCATAACGGTTTGACCCAGTTAGGGTCTCGTTGGAAAGAGCTCGACCTGGTCGTTCCAACAAGCCCATGAACTTGTGATACGGAGCTAGGATCTGTGAGTTGTGGGTGTCGGGAGTGACTGTTATGGATAGGCAAAGGTGTGGTCGTGCGTCTTCGGCGGGTGGATGCCTTCGGCGGTGCGCGGAAGAGGATTCCCTCCGGCGGAGATCGGGTGGTCAGGAATGTAGAATGTGCAGGTGTGGCAGCGGCGGCGGCGTGAAGTCAAGTGGGGGAGGCAAGACGACGGTGCATGTAGTCGCGCAAGGGGAGTAGGCAGCGACCCATCATTGCGAGTGTTGCATTTCAGGTGGGCTGTGTGTGTCTCGGCCTTGAACTTCGAAGTGGGGAGTTCGGCCTGGGAACGGAGAGCTGGTGGTGTGTGTGTGTGGAGACGGAAGTGGTGAGAATTAGGAGGGGAGTGTGGAGAGTTCGAAGTAGAAGGAAGCAAACTCTCGTGGGTGGAGAGTCGTATCAGAGAGTGAAATTTGAGTGGGATCTGAGATTGAAGTGTAACATCTGTGAGTGGGATCTGAGATCAGAGTGGAAGATCTGAGAATGGGAGCTGAGAGTGAAGTGAAATCTGAGACTGAGATCTGACAGTCGGAATCTGAATTTGACACTGAAAAGGCAAAGTTGAATCTGAGAGAGGAATCTGGTGGGGTCTGAAGGTGGAAGCTGAGAAATCGACACTGAGGTCTGAGTAGGAATTGGGAGTGGGACTGGGATCTAGGATAGACCACAGCGGCTGTGGCGTTGAAAAAGTCACCCAGAGTTGAGTTAGATCTTTATGTAACAAAGAGTTTGTCTGCTGCCCTTGTGGAGATAGCAGACAGCAAGTTATCATTTTCCGTTCTGGATAAATTGTCTATGAACGAGCAAGTGTTTATGATCTTGTTGTCTTGGATACACTTTGAGCACATGGCTTGCGATCAGAGAAGTTAGATTATGGGAGTTCGAACCCCCACCCGGACTACAAACGCTGAAGGGTGGGAAGGTTTGGCTCACACCTGGCAACTTTGAAAAGCTCATTGTAGGAGATTTCTTCCTCCTGGGACACCTTCACGCTATCGGCTTCGAAGAGGAGATACCCTTCCTCGCCGGCACACCTGCCCAACACCTGCGCCCAGTCACAAATGTCCCATCTTTCTGGATGTGGACGGAATCCGCGTGAGGGCTTGTGTCTCTCCTGCAGATACTCGCGCACCATCTCCGGACATGTCCAGTTCCACCCCCACAGGAGGAAATCGAGCTTCAGCCCCATCAGCACATCTTGAAATGCGCGTAGACCGATCTGCGGCACCCTGAGTGGAGATGTAATAACCCACCAAAGGCTAAAACTGCAGTATGGTGGTAAAAAGATCGAACCCACAGGGACAGAGGCAACACACAGAGTAAAAGTGTCACATTTAACAGACTTTTGGTAGAGTTTGAATTCTAGGCGACTGTCACTCCCAGAAATACTGTAGTGCTCGACTCGGAGGCTCGACTCGGAGGAGGAACTCAACTCGGAGGATGCTCGGAGGATGCACGGTACAGCTTGGTCACTCAACACACACACACACACACCTGAAACTGGCAAAAAGCACAACTCGGAGGTCGGTCAGGACCTCCGCTTCGGATTTCAGGAGGAAAGTGTCTCGCAAGTTCACTCAGAGGTTCTGCAGGAAGTGCCTCCCACTCCGGCTTTTACTGCCCTTCCGCCAGGAACTAGCGGGGGTACCCGGACTGGACTTCTCACTTCGGAACGAAGCCTCTACGTACGCCGTGGACGTCACCCTCGACTATCACACAAAACGCAGGGAGTGCAGACCCGACTGAGAACTTACTGAAAACACGATCCAGTAACACACACACAACCTGAATTACAAACCAAGGTTTACACGAAGTAATGAAACTTCACATTGGCATTCAGGGGAAACTTCCCGTAGGAGTACAATCAGGATATGTCACTCGAAGGAGTAAGGGGGAACTGTTCAAGTCTCTAACTCGCAGCCGGCTCTGAGCATCAGAAATCACCCGCAGGTGCAGATCCGCACTACTCAAGTCTCTAACCGGGTGCGAGCTCTGAACATTCAGCCGAAGGCCTTCAACTACAACATACGGTAACTTCGCTATGCTGCAGCTTCTCTACGTGGTGCCAGGACCAAAATGCACAAACACGCCAAGAAAGTGAGTTCCTGATCTGCACTTCCGAAACTGGAAGAGTCCCAAGGCAAAACGCCTTGATCTACTTTATACTCTCAAAAGATCCTAACTAGCACTACGCTATCCTATCTACCACTCGCAGCATCTGCGCGAAACCAAACTACTCTACTGCACTCGGCAGATCCGGTGCTGCGCCTCCTGCGCGCCGGACTGCTCCGCGTACTATCTCTACCCTGCCAGTCTTCCGACCGGCTGCGTAACCCCAGGCGTCGGAGCGCTGCAGTGACTTCCGACTGCAAGTGCGCCATAGTGTCGCGCGCACCCGACAGAAAAGTTTCTAATTTCCTTGCCACTCGCCGCCGACTCCGACTGTCACCTTCCGTCAATGCCGCCGCCCGAAGCTCGAACTCCCGGAGTGTAACCCTCTCTTGAGCTGCCACCTCCCAATGGGTGTATCCGTTTAGACAACGAGTCACCCGTGCCGCCAACTCTCCTCGTGCCCTGCAGCTGCTCTCCACCTCTGCCAGCTGCATTTCTAAATCCGCACGTTGTGTCCTCAAATCCGAGCACTCGGTTTGCAAGTTGCACAACAACTCCTCATCCTCCTTCCGGGCTCTTTGACTTTCCTCTAAGGCGCGCGTCTGGCGCGCAAGCTCGGCTGCTAGGACTTCGTTCTGTCTCCGCTCCTCCTGCAGTTCCGACTCGATCTTTGCCCGTATTAGTTCGGCCTCCGCCTGACTCTTCGTCGCCGCATCCTCCTTCTGCTGCTGCAAGGCTTGGTACAGCTTCTGGGTGACCGCCAGGTGTTGTCGGAGGGCGGTGTTCCTATCCACATATACTCCGCATCTAGAGGCCCACCTTGCCACCTTGCTCCTCGTCCTTCGCCTGATTGTCTCCACATAAGACTGCGGTTTTAAGGCACTTGCGTATTTGGATGTCTTGCGATCCAGATATCGCAGGAGTGGAACTATCTGTTCGCACAGCACCCCTGTTGGCGTTTTCTGCACCGAATCCTCTTCTTGCTCTTCCGAGCTCGTCTCCTCCTCAGTAGCGAGGATCTCAGTCGCCACCGAATCCCTTGGCGACTCCCTGGAACTGTGGCGCGCAGCAGCTTCTGCTGCGACTGCTGCTCCACTGCCTGCTAAAATATCCAGGGCAGTGGGATATCCCACTGCTTGAGCCCCTGTTCCGGCTCGATCTTCGGTTTGTGAAGGGGTCGACGCCGCAGTGACTTTTGTCGCTCTTGCACCGCCCGCTTCTGCTGCCTGTCCTTCCGGCACAATCTGCGCGGAAGGTGTCCTTGCTGAAGGTGCGTCCGCCGAAGGCGTCCGCACACTGGTCGTTGGCCCCATCCGTCTTGCAGTCGGCGAATCCGGCTGACTCTCTGTTGTCCGACTCGCAGTCGGCCGACCATTAGTTGTCCGACTGGGAGTCGGATACACCCTGCGCGTCTTGACTCCACTTGGCCTACTTGTTGGTGGCGTTCTTCCAGAAGTGCCTTCCGCCGAAGACGACCCTCTGAGGATTGTTGGCTCGTCAGCCAAACTCTCTCCCGCTTCCGGCCTGCTGTCCGGTTCAACGCGCCGTTCAGTTGGCCTTCCTTCCGTCTGTCGACCTTCAGTCATCCGACTCGCAGTCGGCCGGTCGTCAGTCCGTCCATCTCCTCCCGAAGGCCGTGGTGCCTTCTGTGCAGAGGTTTCTGCCGTCTTCCCTAGGACCTGAGCAATTATCTCTTCCTGCGTGAGATTCCGCCGGGTCGGAGTTCGCCTGGTCTCCTCAGTAACAGTTGGCATTCTGCGTGCCCTCTGTTTTGGTCGACTATGAGGCTCGGGGGTGGGCCGACCACGAGTCGGCGCAGCTGGTACTTCCGGCTGCCTGTCCTCAGGTCTCTCATCCCACTTCCGCTTGCGCGGAATGCGCTCACTTCGACGTTCTTCTGCTGCTCTGGCTGGAGCCGGAGCCGGAGGCGTACTGGCAGGTTCCTCGTCCGGATCCGTGTCTACTTCGGCCTCCCTCGAATATCTACCTGGATAAGACCGGCTCAGCTGCGGAAACCGAGTTTTCTCAGCATTCGTCAAACATCCCATCGCCCGGTAAAACACGATTAAGTAAGGCGATAGATGATTGAGCGTTCCTCCCCTCTCTTCTTGCGCATGTTGGCGCGTCACCTTCCACAGAAGTCGTGCCCAATGCACCGGAGCTCCTGACAACACTAGCTCCACGAACTCTACCTGCCAACCATGCATGTAAGCGGTCTTGGTCGGCTGCAATATCTGCAGCAATGCTGTCGCGACATTTCTCCGCAATCGATCCTTGTAATCCCGAGTCCGGAAACCGTTCTTGGGATGTCTAGCCACCTTGAAGAGCTCATTGTAAGAGACTTCTTCCTCTTGGGACACTTTCACGCTGTCGGCCTCGAAGAGGAGATCCCCTTCCTCGCCGGCACACCTGCCCAACACCTGCGCCCAATTGCCAATTTCCCATCTCTCTGGGTGTGGGCGAAATCCGCGAGAAGGCTTGTGTCTCTCTTGCAGATACTCGCGCACCATCTCCGGACACGTCCAATTCCACCCCCATAGGAGAAAATCGAGCTTCAACCTCAACAGCACATCTTGAAATGCGCGTAGACCGATCTGCGGCACCCTGAGTGGAGACACTCGCAGCTGGGGAACCTTCGACATTGCGTTGCCTGCACACACACAAACGTTCTCCCTTTCGCTCGCTCTCTCACAATCGCCACTGCGCGTCGGCCACTCAAGCACTGACTGCTCACTCTCTCTGCGCTCGTTCAAGATCGCTACTCCAATTCTTTCAAGGTCCGCCAAGATCCTTGCGCAACTCGTCTCCGCACTTTCTACTCTCACTGCAGGTCGCTCCGCCCTTGCGCGTAATCTTGGAACTGGAAATCGCAAAGTCAAGAATGAGAGAATGAGACTGGAGCGCAGTCTTTTCTTCTCCGATTTCAAGAACGTCCAACGTTCTTACTGGTTGCAACGTACGCAGCCGGCTATACGGCTTAACGGTTCGCCCTTTGCATGCGCGAATTCACGTCTCCGCCTTGCGCGCATTCGCATGCTTAAACGTTGAATTCTCCCGCCGCCGCCACCTTCCGGACTCGAGTCCGCTGCAGGGTATACGTCGGCCCTGTTGTCTTTTCCTAACCCGCCCTTCTCCGGAGGCGTGTCGCCGCTGGTGTGTTCATTATCCGTCGGCGCCTTGCTGGAGGCGCACATCCAGCCGGAGCGAATTACGCCGGCACGCAGTCGTACCGCCTATTTTGTCCTTTATGCCTCGTCCGTTGCTGCCAGCGCATATCCGTCAGCGCAACTCATGCCAGCGCATCCGGCCGTCAGCGCCACGTCGGAGGCGTACATCCGACCGGCGCTTTCCTTCCATGAACAGCCGCCAAGGGCGCTTCCGACTCTGAGTTGGTTTCCTCCTGTGAGCGCGTGATTCCGCCGAAGGCGCATCGCCGAGGGCGTACGGGAATCCTTTCCGGCTGTGAACCCTAGCGCGAACGGCGCATGTCCGGCTACGAGTTTTCCGACGCTCATAACTTCTCCATTCCTGATCCATCTCCGGCGCTCTTGGACTCGTTAGAACGAGCGTCCCGAGCTCTTTCTAATGCAACTTCAACCAACTGGATCTACCGTGTATCCCGATTGTTATGAAGGTTTTCCCTTTCCGCGCTAGCGGCGCTTCGCCGAAGGCGCACTCATGGTCGGATGCCTTTAGAGGTCCGGGCCCTTCCCCTGACGTCTTTAGCACAACCTCCTCCTGAGGTGTCTGCGCCGGAAGCGTAGCTTCCTTATACGCTAGAGGCGCGTGAGTAGAGATACCTCAAAAAGGAGCTTTTGCCGAAGGCGCCGAAGACGTTGGCGTTGGTACATCCGACTACGTGATTCTTGGTGCCCTCGTGACGATCTCATCAATCCACTCTATTTAGCGTACCCTTCTCTAGCTACAAACACTGCTTTGGTACTAGTTTTCTGAAATTGTTTAAATTCTGCAAAAAAAACAAAAAGTGTGTTACCACATGCCCGCCTCCTCAATTGTGAGCGCCCACGCGAACATTTACACGTGGTATTTCTTCAGACGCCATCCGTTCACGCGGGTGCCTAACCATTCTCCCGTCAGTTCTGCGAGTTGGATGGATCCATTTGGGAAAACTTCTATCACCTTGTAAGGTCCCATCCACCTCAAGTGGAGCTTGCCTGGAAATCTAGCATGTCTGCTATCGTATAGCAGAGCCAAATCGCCCTTCTCCAGCACTACTGGTTTGAGCCTTCGATCGTACTTCTCTTTCCGCCTGAGTTGTAATTGCTTTGTCCGATCTTCGGCCTCTTGACGTCTTTCCTCCAGTGCCATTACCTCTTGCAGTCGATATGCCTGACTTTCTTCCGCGTCCAGCCTTCTCTGATCTAAGGTCCTCTTGGTAGGTATCTCGAATTCGATGGGTAAGATCGGATGTTGCCCATAAACTAGGAAGTAAGGTGTTTGCCTGGTGGTGACTTTTTCTGCCGTTCTATATGCCCATAAGGCGGCCGGTAGCTTGGTGTCCCAGTCATGAGCATGGTTTACAGTCACCTTGAGGAGTATCTTACAGAGTAATCCATTGGACTTCTCTGTCAGACCATTTGCCTTGGGGTTGTATGGAGTAGTCTTCCGATGCTTAATCTGGAAGTGCCGCGTCAAACTTTCTATCACCTGATTCAGAAAGTGCGTCCCTCTGTCACTGACTATTTCTAGGGGGCACCCGTAGCGTGTGATGATGGATTCGAATAGGAACCGTGCTACTGCGGCTGCGTCATCGTGCCTTGTGGCTTCTGCCTCCACCATCTTGGTCGCATAGTCTGTTGCTACCAATATGTAGCGCCTGCGCGTGCCTTTAGTGACAGGTTGTATTGGTCCCACGAAGTCGATCCCCCATTTTTCAAATGGTGCTAATGGCATGATTGGTGTAAGAGGCCATCTCGTGGTCGGAGTCGGCCTTCCCGTCCTCTGGCAGCTGTCGCATTTGCGAACGTAGTCGTGTACATCTTTGAACATCGTCGGCCACCAGTATCCTGCATTCACAATTTTGGTCACTGTGTTTCTGGTGGCGTAGTGACCACCAGCGTCTTCTGTGTGCATGGCTTTGACAACTCGCGGTACTTCAGACTCCTCTAGACATCTGCACAACCTCTCGTCTGCCATTTTCTTGAACAAGACCCCCTGTTGAAGCTGGTAAGGTCCCGCTTTATGAACGAAGACTGTGCGCTGCTCCGCATCCAATCCTTCCGGACATTGGAGTGTGAGCAGAAACCTGTATAAGTCCGCGTACCTGGACTCATGGCTGGCGGACAACTGAAAAAGTTGTTCGTCGGGAAAATCATCCACTACTTCCTCCTCTATGGGTTCGGTCCATAGTCGGGAGAGGTAGTCTGCGTTCTCATGGTGAACGCCTTTCCGTGTCTGTACAGTGTAGGTGAATTCCTGCAGCAGTAGCACCCACCTGGCAATTCGTCCGGACAGATCCGCCTTCTTCACCAGGTGCTGTAAGGCGTAATGATCTACATGAAACACGAACTCATAGCAGATCAAATAATGTCGGAACTTCTTACAGGAGTACACCATTCCCAACGCCTCCCTCTCAGTTGTCGTGTACTTCTTCTCTGCTGCTGACAACTGACGACTCGCGAAGTAAATCGGGTAGTCTTTCTTGTTGTCGTCCTTCTGACTGAGAACCACCCCGATTGCAAACGCCGACGTGTCTACATAGACATGGAAAGGTCTGTTCCAATCCGGACTTCTCAGAACCGGAGCAGTCGTCAGTTTGGCCTTGAGCGTTTCAAAGGCCAGCTGTTGCTCCTTGCCCCACACATAGGGTTCATCCTTCTTAAGCAGCTTTGTCAGATCGGCTGCCAAGATGGCATACATATTTATGAACCTTCTGTAATAACCTACATGGCCAAGGAAGGCCCTCAACTCACGCAGATTCGTTGGCGGCTGCAGTTCGAGAATAATCTTCACCTTCTCTACATCCACTGCAATGCCATCGGACGAAACTCGGTGCCCCAGCAGGATTCCGCTGGTCATGAAGAAGAAACATTTCTCAGGGTGTAAGGACAAGCTGCTCTCCCTACATCTGTCGAACGTTTGCCGAAGATGGTTAAGGTGCTCCGACCTCTTACCGAAGACACAAAAGTCGTCGATGAAAATTTCTAGGAACTTCCTCAGGTGCTCTTGGAAGATGTTTGTCATCATCCGCTGGAACGTCGCTGGCGCGTTGCACAGACCGAACGGCATCTTGTGATAAGCATAGGTTCCCCAGTCGGTTGTGAAGGTTGTTTTGTCCTTGTCCTGTTCCCTGATGGACACCTGGTTGTAGCCGGAAAATCCGTCTAGGAAACTGTAGCATTCATGCCCTGCTACATGGTCCAGAATAGAGTCCGTGAAAGGAAGAGGGTGATGGTCCTTCCGCGTTGCTGCGTTCAGCTTCCTGAAGTCCTGACACACCCGGATCTTACCCGTCAGTTTCTTGGGCACGATCACGATAGGCGACACCCACTCGCTACTGAGTACCGGGTAGATGATTCCTGCGCTCAGGTACTTATCGATTTCGTCCTTCACCAATAATGAATATTTTGGGTTGAGCCTGTATTGGCGTTGGCGAACCGGAACTGCCTCGTCCAACAAGTCGATTCTGTGCTCTCCATACCTTGCAGGTATGCCTTTCATGTCTTCAATCCTCCATGCGAAGACATCCTCATATTGGCGAAGAAACGCCTGTACCCTGTTCAACTCTTCTCCTTGTACCTGGCTTGACACCTTCAAGCCTTTACCTGGACTGAGCTGCAGTTCGCAGCAATCACTCGGGTCAACAATCCCCTCTGTGTGACTGATCTCGCTTCTGCCCAGTCCGGCTGCTAGTTGCTATTCGTCATCCGGATACACCTCGTCTCCTTCCTCCTCAATGGAGCAGCAAGTGACGTAGCCCACAAAGTCTTCCGACGTTTCGGTCTCTGAAGTGCATGATGAGCTGGTCTCCCCTCCGGTTGTGTAACCGGAGGTGGTGGAAGGTGTTTCGCCCTCATGGGGTACCTTGGTCCACGGTACGGTAATGACAGTCGGAGGGTCCGCAGGGCTACGGAACTGTAATCTCTTCCTACTCCAGTCACACCTTGCTTTGGCATCGTATAGCCAAGGTCTGCCAAGCAGCACATCATAACCTTTCTTCATCAGAGGTTGCAGTATTATGTAGGACAGTTGAAAGTCCACTCCTCCAATGTTGGTTCTCACATTGCTCAACATTCCTAGTGGCATTCTGCGTGTTTGATCGGCCAGTCGCAATACTCGGGATGTAGGTTCGAAGGTCTGGAACCCCAAGGAGTTCGCTGTCTCCTCGGTCATGATATTCACGCCCGAGCCGGAGTCCACTGGTACCTTCTGAATGACACAGCCTCCGATCTCTACTTCGATCTCTGGTGGTCCCAGGTCTCCTCCTTCCACTCTGTACACAGCCGGAAGTTTCTCTTTTCGGGGTTTGCGTGGTCGGCGCAACGAAAGCATCAGCATCCTCCTGTACGTCTTATTGTCTTCCAACAACTGGTGGAAGGAAATATTTGCCCTCTGGCTCCCCATGTCTTTCACTATGTCGTAGGGAGTGTTGGAAGTCACAGCCGGAAGTTTCCCTGTACTCGCGGTCGGAAGGGGTGTAGGGGGCCTAACCGCCTTCCGGTCGTCGGATGTCATTCCGGCGCCCAGTGCTTCCTTGATGAGGTGACTTACCTCATCTTTGATGTCCGGAAGGTAATCTCGAGTCCGGAACTCTTCTGAATACCTGTCCGCCTTTTCTGAGTTCTGCTCCGGCTGGGTGTTTCTCATAGCCGGAGGTGTACCCGGCCTTCTCCTCGGGCCTTCTCTAACTTCTTTAGACTTCCTCCTCTCTTCCCTACGCTCGAGGCGGCGAGTGTCCTCGTGGCCTTCTCCTCTCCTCTTCGAACTTCGGGTTTCTACCCGGCCGCACATTACTTCTTCCTCTGGCCATACTTCGTCTCCTTCAGCTGGGTCCAGACTCAGTTCTACCTGGTTGACCTGCACTTCTTCCTTGCCAGGTGTTGATACGAAACGCACGGCTGGCCTAGGGATTGGTGGCTGGTCACATTCAGCTGCTGTATGTCCGGACTTCTTGCAATTGCTGCACAATGGTGCATACCCCATTGGCTTCCTCGGGTGGGGACAACTTGGCGCGTAATGCCCCATGTCTCCGCAGTTGTAGCAACCATCGAATTGTGGTCGAGGTCGGTGATTTCCTGTGTGATTTCCTGGAGGTGCCATGCGTCTTGGTGGGAGTGTACCCGCCATTTCCCTTGGAACAAAGCGCGGTATATGCACCGGTGGGTTCGGAGTTGTAGCTGGAGCTGTCTGTACCGAGTAGGCGGTGTCCTCAACCTGCTCAGCATAATACATAGGCGGCTCAGCATAATACATGGGGGTCTCCCACTGTGGTGCCCATTCGACCGCATTCACTGGGTAAGATGGCCTCGCGGACATGCACTCCGTGTTGGCATGTCCCACCTGTCCGCACGTAGTACACCAGAGATTTGCTCGTTGTCTCGCAGGTGATTTACGTCGGTCTTGGCCTCCCACTACATGAACTTTCAGGTCCGCAAAATTCTTCACCAGGTTGTCTACCTTGGCTGCGATGTCCCCTTGAGTCTTCACTGGGATTCCCTTACCTCGATCCTTCTTCTTGATCGCACTGCGTTTCTTCTTCCGTCTTTCTTCTTCTGAAGATGACGAGTCCTCTTCCTCCTCCGAGGAAGAACTTGATTCGGAGGAGCTTGATTCTTCTGTCGAGGAAGGCGAGTTCCTTCTCTTCCGACGTCCGCCTTGCGACTTCTTCTTCGTCGACCGTCGGTCGCGTCTTCGAGTGTCAAGGGTTGACGTCTCAAAGGTCTCCGCGGAAGCTATCACATCTTGGATTGTGTCAGTCTTGCCTCTCCTACAGAAGGTCTCCATTTCTCTTGAGAGCCCCGTCACATACCAATCCACTGCCTGTTGTACCGAATACGGTTCTCCCGGGCCTGTCTTCGGAATTCGATCTAGGAGGTCTTGGAATCTCTCCGTGTAGTCTCGAAGATTCTCCTTCCGCTCGCGTCGAAGATTTCGAAGCCGGGTCAGAACTCGACTGTCGTATCCGAGTTCGCGGAACCGCTTCAGAAACTTTTCCTTGAGCTGAGCCCAGGTCCGGATGCCAGTGGGGTCGGTGCTCTCATGGTTGTACCAGCTACGCGCTCGTCTGCGTAGCAGGCTAGGAAAGATTCGTAATCTGTCTTCATCACTGGTCTCACGATTGGCGATGGAGACAGACTCGAAGAGCTTTATGTATGAATCTGCATCATCGTCGTCGCCCGTTCCCGTGTATCTTGGATACGAATGTTTGGTGGTAGGTTGGGAAAACACCTGGCGGAGATTGGCTTGATGTTCTGCCATCGGTGATCCTGTCGACGGACTGATCCTAGGTTGGCCAAACTCAGGAAGAGTTCCCGTCGGAGGGATGTCCAATAGAACTGTTAGCTCAATGCTCTCGGTAGGTGAACTGGAACGCCTTTGTCTTCCAGTAGTCGGTGATGGCGATCTTTCTGCAGAGTCCTCACCGGGAGTCTTCTTTTTAGTTCGCCGTTTTGTTTCCACGGCTTTTTCTGAATCTCGACGGAGTTTCCGTGTGGCTCTCGCACTCAGGTTTCCCACACTATCGCTCGTCGACATTCACCGAGCATTGCTGCTCAAGGTTTCTGGTGTTGACGCACTGTCCCCGGCAGCGGCGCCAAAAAGAAGTTGTCGGCTCCTTATGTAATAACCCACCAAAGGCTAAAACTGCAGTATGGTGGTAAAAAGATCGAACCCACAGGGACAGAGGCAACACACAGAGTAAAAGTGTCACATTTAACAGACTTTTGGTAGAGTTTGAATTCTAGGCGACTGTCACTCCCAGAAATACTGTAGTGCTCGACTCGGAGGCTCGACTCGGAGGAGGAACTCAACTCGGAGGATGCTCGGAGGATGCACGGTACAGCTTGGTCACTCAACACACACACACACACACCTGAAACTGGCAAAAAGCACAACTCGGAGGTCGGTCAGGACCTCCGCTTCGGATTTCAGGAGGAAAGTGTCTCGCAAGTTCACTCAGAGGTTCTGCAGGAAGTGCCTCCCACTCCGGCTTTTACTGCCCTTCCGCCAGGAACTAGCGGGGGTACCCGGACTGGACTTCTCACTTCGGAACGAAGCCTCTACGTACGCCGTGGACGTCACCCTCGACTATCACACAAAACGCAGGGAGTGCAGACCCGACTGAGAACTTACTGAAAACACGATCCAGTAACACACACACAACCTGAATTACAAACCAAGGTTTACACGAAGTAATGAAACTTCACATTGGCATTCAGGGGAAACTTCCCGTAGGAGTACAATCAGGATATGTCACTCGAAGGAGTAAGGGGGAACTGTTCAAGTCTCTAACTCGCAGCCGGCTCTGAGCATCAGAAATCACCCGCAGGTGCAGATCCGCACTACTCAAGTCTCTAACCGGGTGCGAGCTCTGAACATTCAGCCGAAGGCCTTCAACTACAACATACGGTAACTTCGCTATGCTGCAGCTTCTCTACGTGGTGCCAGGACCAAAATGCACAAACACGCCAAGAAAGTGAGTTCCTGATCTGCACTTCCGAAACTGGAAGAGTCCCAAGGCAAAACGCCTTGATCTACTTTATACTCTCAAAAGATCCTAACTAGCACTACGCTATCCTATCTACCACTCGCAGCATCTGCGCGAAACCAAACTACTCTACTGCACTCGGCAGATCCGGTGCTGCGCCTCCTGCGCGCCGGACTGCTCCGCGTACTATCTCTACCCTGCCAGTCTTCCGACCGGCTGCGTAACCCCAGGCGTCGGAGCGCTGCAGTGACTTCCGACTGCAAGTGCGCCATAGTGTCGCGCGCACCCGACAGAAAAGTTTCTAATTTCCTTGCCACTCGCCGCCGACTCCGACTGTCACCTTCCGTCAATGCCGCCGCCCGAAGCTCGAACTCCCGGAGTGTAACCCTCTCTTGAGCTGCCACCTCCCAATGGGTGTATCCGTTTAGACAACGAGTCACCCGTGCCGCCAACTCTCCTCGTGCCCTGCAGCTGCTCTCCACCTCTGCCAGCTGCATTTCTAAATCCGCACGTTGTGTCCTCAAATCCGAGCACTCGGTTTGCAAGTTGCACAACAACTCCTCATCCTCCTTCCGGGCTCTTTGACTTTCCTCTAAGGCGCGCGTCTGGCGCGCAAGCTCGGCTGCTAGGACTTCGTTCTGTCTCCGCTCCTCCTGCAGTTCCGACTCGATCTTTGCCCGTATTAGTTCGGCCTCCGCCTGACTCTTCGTCGCCGCATCCTCCTTCTGCTGCTGCAAGGCTTGGTACAGCTTCTGGGTGACCGCCAGGTGTTGTCGGAGGGCGGTGTTCCTATCCACATATACTCCGCATCTAGAGGCCCACCTTGCCACCTTGCTCCTCGTCCTTCGCCTGATTGTCTCCACATAAGACTGCGGTTTTAAGGCACTTGCGTATTTGGATGTCTTGCGATCCAGATATCGCAGGAGTGGAACTATCTGTTCGCACAGCACCCCTGTTGGCGTTTTCTGCACCGAATCCTCTTCTTGCTCTTCCGAGCTCGTCTCCTCCTCAGTAGCGAGGATCTCAGTCGCCACCGAATCCCTTGGCGACTCCCTGGAACTGTGGCGCGCAGCAGCTTCTGCTGCGACTGCTGCTCCACTGCCTGCTAAAATATCCAGGGCAGTGGGATATCCCACTGCTTGAGCCCCTGTTCCGGCTCGATCTTCGGTTTGTGAAGGGGTCGACGCCGCAGTGACTTTTGTCGCTCTTGCACCGCCCGCTTCTGCTGCCTGTCCTTCCGGCACAATCTGCGCGGAAGGTGTCCTTGCTGAAGGTGCGTCCGCCGAAGGCGTCCGCACACTGGTCGTTGGCCCCATCCGTCTTGCAGTCGGCGAATCCGGCTGACTCTCTGTTGTCCGACTCGCAGTCGGCCGACCATTAGTTGTCCGACTGGGAGTCGGATACACCCTGCGCGTCTTGACTCCACTTGGCCTACTTGTTGGTGGCGTTCTTCCAGAAGTGCCTTCCGCCGAAGACGACCCTCTGAGGATTGTTGGCTCGTCAGCCAAACTCTCTCCCGCTTCCGGCCTGCTGTCCGGTTCAACGCGCCGTTCAGTTGGCCTTCCTTCCGTCTGTCGACCTTCAGTCATCCGACTCGCAGTCGGCCGGTCGTCAGTCCGTCCATCTCCTCCCGAAGGCCGTGGTGCCTTCTGTGCAGAGGTTTCTGCCGTCTTCCCTAGGACCTGAGCAATTATCTCTTCCTGCGTGAGATTCCGCCGGGTCGGAGTTCGCCTGGTCTCCTCAGTAACAGTTGGCATTCTGCGTGCCCTCTGTTTTGGTCGACTATGAGGCTCGGGGGTGGGCCGACCACGAGTCGGCGCAGCTGGTACTTCCGGCTGCCTGTCCTCAGGTCTCTCATCCCACTTCCGCTTGCGCGGAATGCGCTCACTTCGACGTTCTTCTGCTGCTCTGGCTGGAGCCGGAGCCGGAGGCGTACTGGCAGGTTCCTCGTCCGGATCCGTGTCTACTTCGGCCTCCCTCGAATATCTACCTGGATAAGACCGGCTCAGCTGCGGAAACCGAGTTTTCTCAGCATTCGTCAAACATCCCATCGCCCGGTAAAACACGATTAAGTAAGGCGATAGATGATTGAGCGTTCCTCCCCTCTCTTCTTGCGCATGTTGGCGCGTCACCTTCCACAGAAGTCGTGCCCAATGCACCGGAGCTCCTGACAACACTAGCTCCACGAACTCTACCTGCCAACCATGCATGTAAGCGGTCTTGGTCGGCTGCAATATCTGCAGCAATGCTGTCGCGACATTTCTCCGCAATCGATCCTTGTAATCCCGAGTCCGGAAACCGTTCTTGGGATGTCTAGCCACCTTGAAGAGCTCATTGTAAGAGACTTCTTCCTCTTGGGACACTTTCACGCTGTCGGCCTCGAAGAGGAGATCCCCTTCCTCGCCGGCACACCTGCCCAACACCTGCGCCCAATTGCCAATTTCCCATCTCTCTGGGTGTGGGCGAAATCCGCGAGAAGGCTTGTGTCTCTCTTGCAGATACTCGCGCACCATCTCCGGACACGTCCAATTCCACCCCCATAGGAGAAAATCGAGCTTCAACCTCAACAGCACATCTTGAAATGCGCGTAGACCGATCTGCGGCACCCTGAGTGGAGACACTCGCAGCTGGGGAACCTTCGACATTGCGTTGCCTGCACACACACAAACGTTCTCCCTTTCGCTCGCTCTCTCACAATCGCCACTGCGCGTCGGCCACTCAAGCACTGACTGCTCACTCTCTCTGCGCTCGTTCAAGATCGCTACTCCAATTCTTTCAAGGTCCGCCAAGATCCTTGCGCAACTCGTCTCCGCACTTTCTACTCTCACTGCAGGTCGCTCCGCCCTTGCGCGTAATCTTGGAACTGGAAATCGCAAAGTCAAGAATGAGAGAATGAGACTGGAGCGCAGTCTTTTCTTCTCCGATTTCAAGAACGTCCAACGTTCTTACTGGTTGCAACGTACGCAGCCGGCTATACGGCTTAACGGTTCGCCCTTTGCATGCGCGAATTCACGTCTCCGCCTTGCGCGCATTCGCATGCTTAAACGTTGAATTCTCCCGCCGCCGCCACCTTCCGGACTCGAGTCCGCTGCAGGGTATACGTCGGCCCTGTTGTCTTTTCCTAACCCGCCCTTCTCCGGAGGCGTGTCGCCGCTGGTGTGTTCATTATCCGTCGGCGCCTTGCTGGAGGCGCACATCCAGCCGGAGCGAATTACGCCGGCACGCAGTCGTACCGCCTATTTTGTCCTTTATGCCTCGTCCGTTGCTGCCAGCGCATATCCGTCAGCGCAACTCATGCCAGCGCATCCGGCCGTCAGCGCCACGTCGGAGGCGTACATCCGACCGGCGCTTTCCTTCCATGAACAGCCGCCAAGGGCGCTTCCGACTCTGAGTTGGTTTCCTCCTGTGAGCGCGTGATTCCGCCGAAGGCGCATCGCCGAGGGCGTACGGGAATCCTTTCCGGCTGTGAACCCTAGCGCGAACGGCGCATGTCCGGCTACGAGTTTTCCGACGCTCATAACTTCTCCATTCCTGATCCATCTCCGGCGCTCTTGGACTCGTTAGAACGAGCGTCCCGAGCTCTTTCTAATGCAACTTCAACCAACTGGATCTACCGTGTATCCCGATTGTTATGAAGGTTTTCCCTTTCCGCGCTAGCGGCGCTTCGCCGAAGGCGCACTCATGGTCGGATGCCTTTAGAGGTCCGGGCCCTTCCCCTGACGTCTTTAGCACAACCTCCTCCTGAGGTGTCTGCGCCGGAAGCGTAGCTTCCTTATACGCTAGAGGCGCGTGAGTAGAGATACCTCAAAAAGGAGCTTTTGCCGAAGGCGCCGAAGACGTTGGCGTTGGTACATCCGACTACGTGATTCTTGGTGCCCTCGTGACGATCTCATCAATCCACTCTATTTAGCGTACCCTTCTCTAGCTACAAACACTGCTTTGGTACTAGTTTTCTGAAATTGTTTAAATTCTGCAAAAAAAACAAAAAGTGTGTTACCACAGGAGACACTCGCAGCTGGGGGACCTTCGACATTGCGTTTCTTGCACACACAAACGTTCTCCCTTTCGCTCGCTCTCTCACAATCGCCATTGCGCGTCTGCCGCTCAAACACTGACTGCTCACTCTCTCTTCTCTCACGCTCAAGTTCGCTACTCGCAATTCTCTCCAAGGTCTGTCAAGATCCTTGCGCAACTCGCCTCCGCACTCTCTCCTCTCACTGCAGGTCTCTCCGCCCTTGCGCGTAATCTTGGAAGCTGGAAATCGCAAAATCAAGAATGAGAGAATGAGACTGGAGCGCAGTCTTTTCTTCTCCGAATTCAAGAACGTCCAACGTTCTTACTGGTTACAATTTACGCAGCCAGCTATACGGCCTAACGGTTGGCTCTTGCATGCGCGAATTCACGTCTCCGCACTGCGCGCGTTCGCATGCGTGAATGTTGAATTCTCCCGCCGCCACCGTCTTCCGGACTCGAGTTCGCCGCAGCGTATACGTCGGCTATGTTTGTCTTTTCCTAACCCGACCATCACCGGAGGCGTGTCGCCGCTGGCGTGTTCCTTATCCGTCGGCGCCTTGCTGGAGGCACACATCCAGTCGGCGCGAATTACGCCGGCGCGTATTCGTACCGCTTATTTTGTCCTTTATGCCTCGTCCATTGCTGACGGCGCATATCCCGCCGGCGCAAGTCATACCAGCGCAAATCATGCCAGCGCATCCGGCTATCAGCGCCACGTCGGAGGCGTACATCCGGCCGGCGCGTTTCTTCCGTTGCGCAGCCGCCAAAGGCGCTTCCGACTCCGAGTTGATTTCCTCCCATGAGCGCCTGATTCCGCCGAAGGCGCATCGCCGAAGGCGTACGGGGGTCCTTTCCGACTGTGAACCCTAGCGCGAACGGCGCATGTCCGGCTACGAGTTTTCCGACGTTCATAACTTCTTCGTCCCTGATCCATTTCCGACGCCCTTGGGCTCGTTAGAACGAGCGTCCCGAACTCTTTCTAATGCAACCTCAACCAACTGGAACTACCGTGTATTCCGGTCGTTATGAAGGTTTCCTTTCCGCGCTAGCGGCGCATCGCCGAAGGCGCACTCATGGTCGGAAGCCTTCAGAGGTCCGGGCCGTTCTTCTGACGTCTTTAGCAAAATCTCCTCCTGAGGTGTCTGCGCCGGAAGCGTAGCTTCCTTAAACGCTGGAAGCGCGTGAGTAGAGACACCTCAGAAAAGGAGCTTTTGCCGAAGGCGCCGAAGACATTGGCGTTGGTACATCCGACTACGCGATTCTTCGTGACCTCGTGACGATCTCCTCAATCCACTCTATTTAACGTACCCTTTTCTAACTACAAACACTGCTTCGGTACTAGTTTTCTAAAATTGTTTAAATTCTGCAAAAAAAACAAAAAGTGTGTTACCACAGGCCTGGCAAGGGTGGCGTGCAGTGAAGCGGGAATTGACGAGCCTTGGGCCCTGGTTGGCTAGCTGGGTTCGTGGATTGATGAAGGGAGACTCTAATTACTTTTTCTTCGAGAGAGGGGAAAAAATGGAGTGCTAGACAAATGGAGAGCATAGTGCTGCAGAGAATGATATGACTCGCTCGGTAGTGAGAAGGGAGGCGAAAACGTGAGAGAGCAAGCCCCGTAAAAAACACGACAAACACATGACAGACGGTAAGACCGACCTTGGATGTCTCTTGAGTGAATGTTCGTGGGATCACTATGTTGATTCACAGCGAAGGTGGTGCCGGTGTGTTGGTGGTGTATCGCGAGGGAGATAGAGTAGTGGCAGTGATAGTAGGACAAGGGACGGAGGGCGTCGCAGGTGAAGGACGAGGAGAAAAGGCGGAGGGCAAAGGGTCTTCGGACCAGTGAGGAGAAAAGAAAGCTCGGTGAGTGGAGGAACTGGAAGCGAGTTCAAAGGGAAGCGAGGGAGTGAGGGAAGGAAGGATCGCTGGTGTATGAGGGCGAGATGGCTGGACCGTCCGACAAGGTTTTTGCCCAAGCAAGTGACGGAAATCGATCGGGATACACTTTTTGAGAAAAATTTTGAAGGTTTGGATTATGGGGCACCAGAACAGGGAAATTGACGGTGTGATTAGGGAAATTGGATCGGGTGCTGATAAGCACTGGCGTGGCAGCCGATGTGGGTGGGTGAGTCTACCGAGTGGACTGTGAAGGCAGTGCAAAGCAGGGCTTTGGGCTGGTTTCCTTGTCGGGCCAGACGTAGATAGAAGACTAGGAGTATAGACGAGACCTGAAGGAGAGCCATCGAGGCGGCAAGAGGAGGCAAGGATCCATGCACCACAAGATTGGTGACTCTGGATGAGGCGTTCAAGTGTGACCAAGGGTGGCTGCCTCCAGTCTCTCTTTTCAAGTCATTTCCGCAATTACAATATCTTTCTATTGCCAACTACCTAGACGGAGCCGACGCCAACAACATTGAAAGACCCGAGTCGGAACACAAAGAGGAAGAAGAGTCCGAAGACAAAGATGTGGACGATATCAATGGCGATGGTACTTGAGGTCGACGGTGAAGAAGTGGAAGGTGTGGATGGCAACATTAAGGGCGCTGCAATTACCCTATAGCAGAGGACAGCAACAGAGAGAGAGAGAGAAAAGAGCGAGAGAAAAGAGCTTGGCCATTCGTTGCTGCTGCTTCAATACGCGCATTTGTGTGCAGCACAGTTTTTTCCCTCTCCATGTTGCCCACTATTAGATCCCTTAGATACTTTTCCGTTTTTTTTCTTCTTCTTCTATCTTCTTCTTCTCCCTTGAGGCACTTCCGAGGCGTTGAACCTTGTTGCCTGCCTCTACTGCCCTGTCGTAGGACAAACCACACTCAGAGACTCAAACACTTCTTTTACAATAAGAGGTAGATTCTAAATGAGTTTTTAGTGAGCAAGTTAGATTAATCCTAGAACCAAAGGGAGCAAGGCGGGGATGTGCCGAAGAGATTTTGTGAATTTCTAGTGGTCTAGATGTTGTGCAAGCATGATGCTCCATCCTCAGGCCACTCCCCTGCTGTGCGCGTGGACAGACGAGGCCTTCTTTTTGTGTATATAGATTCCAGTGAAATTTTAATCTCATTTTACTTCTTCTGTAGTGGTAGTGTAGGTAGAGCGTAGGGAGGGGCACCCAGAGGTTCTGATCGTGGGGCTGCAAATTTCTGGGGTGGATCTATTTTTGTAGTTTGTGCTCACTGGTGGTTGTGGTTTCAGTTTCTACATCGGAGGTTATAGACGATTGAGTATCTCGCCTTGGTGAGACGGGGCGTCCAAGGCAGAGGTTGGACAAGACGGAGCAGCTCGCAGGCATTTTGCAGAGATAGAACAGAGTGGTGTTTCTCTCGAGGTCGTGACCTACAACCCTTTGATTGCTGGCATTAGTAAGGAAGACTGAAGAGGGCTTTGGAATAATTGGAAACAATGAAAACTCGTGGGATTAGTCCGACTGTAATTACATATATTTCCTTCATTGATTAATACATCAAGGCAGACGGAAAGCTCCTAGAGGAGATGAATCTGCAGTGTTCGAAGCCAAAGGCGGTGACGTATAGAGCTCTGATAGATGGCTTTTGCAAAACGGTGAAGCTAGAGGTTACCAATGCTCGAGTTGGGCGAGCCAGAGTGGATACCAAGGCTGGACTTGCAAGAGATCAGATGGTGTCTCTAACTAGAGAGGCCAAAAATTGGCAAGGGGATAGGGACAAAGTTTTGCAGACAATCACAAACTATCGACAGAGATTGAGAGAGAGCTCAAAGAAGATGCAAGCTATCAAGGAGCTTGTTCACATACTCAAAATTGAGGCCGCTGTTATGAAGAGGGAAAAAGAACTGCGGTCTTCTACAAAGAAGAGTGCAAATAAGAGGTGGCCGGTTCTCTGATCAGGTTCATAGATTACAGGCCTTCCTTGACACATACCAGAACGTGGAAGAAGCACGAGAGACTGTGCAGGCTGTGTGAAAGATGACGCACAGGATTGCAATCTTCAACACCATGCCAAATCACCTTGCCAAATCATAAGAGAAGGATTGCAACAGGGTAGTCGATGTTATGCAGGAAAAGGTTTGTGAGAACGCAGCTCCAGTAAAAGGCGTGGTAGGAGACGATGTGAACAGTAGCAGCGATAGCTCGGCAATGGATTTAAGGAAAATGCAGAGGAGTAGGAAGATAGAGTAGTGGAGGATGACGACGTAGGCTGTCGCTGCTCATAATTGGTATGAGGCGGCAAGCGGCGAGGCGGCGGTGCGGTTAGCTGGTTTGAGAGGATGATAACCCACACTGGGACTGAGACACGGCCTACGGTCCAGGGAGGCCGGATGTCACTTTGTGGTAACACACTTTTTGTTTTTTTGCAGAATTTAAACAATTTTAGAAAACTAGTACTGAAGCAGTGTTTGTAGTTAGAAAAGGGTACGCTAAATAGAGTGGATTGATGAGATCGTCACGAGGACACAAGGAATCACGTAGTCGGATGTACCAACGCCCATGTCTTCGGCGCCTTCGGCAAAAGCTCTTTCTCTGAGGTGTCTCTACTCATGCGCCTCCAGCGTATAAGGAAGCTACGCTTCCGGCGCAGACACCTCAGGAGGAGGTTTTGCTAAAGACGTCAGGAGAAGGGCCCGGACCTCTAAAGGCGTCCGACCATGAGTGCGCCTTCGGCGAAGCGCCGCTAGCGCGGAAAGGGGAAACCTTCATAACAATCGGGATACACGGTAGATCCAGTTGGTTGAAGTCGCATTAGAAAGAGCTCGGGACGCTCGTTCTAACGAGCCCAAGAGCGTCGGAGATGGATCAGGAATGGAGAAGTTATGAGCGTCGGAAAACTCGTAGCCGGACATGCGCCGTTCGCGCTAGGGTTCACAGCCGGAAAGGATTCCCGTACGCTCTCGGCGATGCGCCTTCGGCGGAATCACGCGCTCATAGGAGGAAACCAACTTAGAGTCGGAAGCGCCTTTGGTGGCTGTTCATGGAAGGAAAGCGCCGGTCGGATGTACGCCTCCGACGTGGCGCTGACGGCCGGATGCGCTGGCATGAGTTGCGCTGGCGGATATGCGCCGGCAGCAACGGACGAGGCATAAAGGACAAAATAGGCGGTACGTAATCTGCGCGCCGGCGTAATTCGCTCCGACTGGATGTGCGCCTCCAGCAAGGCGCCGACGGATGATGAACGCACCAGCGGCGACACGCCTCCGGAGAGGGACGGGTTAGGAAAAGACAACAGGGCCGACGTATACCCTGCAGCGGACTCGAGTCCGGAAGGTGCATGCGTTTAAGCATGCGAATGCGCGCAGTGCGGAGACGTGAATTCGCGCATGCAAAGGGCGAACCGTTAAGCCGTATAGCCGGCTGCGTACGTTGTAACCAGTAAGAACGTTGGACGTTCTTGAAATCGGAGAAGAAAAGACTGCGCTCCAGTCTCATTCTCTCATTCTTGACTTTGCGATTTCCAGTTTCCAAGATTACGCGCAAGGGCGGAGCGACCTGCAGTGAGAGTAGAGAGTGCGGAGACGAGTTGCGCAAGGATCTTGGCAGACCTTGGAGAGAATTGCGAGTAGCGATCTTGAACGAGCGCAGAGAGAGTGAGCAGTCAGTGCTTGAGTGGCCGACGCGCAGTGGCGATTGTGAGAGAGCGAGCGAAAGGGAGAACGTTTGTGTGTGCAGGCAACGCAATGTCGAAGGTTCCCCAGCTGCGAGTGTCTCCACTCAGGGTGCCGCAGATCGGTCTACGCGCATTTCAAGATGTGCTGCTGAGGCTGAAGCTCGATTTTCTCCTATGGGGGTGGAACTGGACATGTCCGGAGATGGTGCGCGAGTATCTGTAGGAGAGACACAAGCCTTCTCGCGGATTCCGCCCGCACCCAGAGAGATGGGACATTTGCAATTGGGCGCAGGTGTTGGGCAGGTGTGCCGGCGAGGAAGGGGATCTCCTCTTCGAGGCCGATAGCGTGAAGGTGTCCCAGGAGGAAGAAGTCTCTTACAATGAGCTCTTCAAAGTTGCCAGACATCCCAAGAACGGTTTCCGGACACGGGATTACAAGGATCGATTGCGGAGAAATGTCGCGACGGCATTGCTGCAGATATTGCAGCCGACCAAGACCGCTTACATGCATGGTTGGCAGGTAGAGTTTGTGGAGCTAGTGTTGTCAGGAGCTCCAGTGCATTGGGCACGGCTCCTGTGGAAGGTGACGCGCCAACATGCGCAAGAAGAGAAGGGAGGAACCCTCAATCATCTATCGCCTTACTTAATCGTGTTTTATCGGGCGATGGGATGTTTGAGAAATGCTGAGAAAACACGGTTTCCGCAGCTGACCCGGAACTATCCAGGTAGATATTCGAGGGAGGCCGAAGTAGACACGGATCCGGACGAGGAACCTGCCAGTACGCCTCCGGCTCCGGCTCTAGCAAGAGCAGCAGAAGAACGTCGAAGTGAGCGCATTCCGCGGAAGCGGAAGTGGGATGAGAGACCTGAGGACAGGCAGCCGGAAGTGCCAGCTGCGCCGACTCGTGGTCGGCCCACCCCCGAGCCTCACAGTCGACCAAAACAGAGGGCACGCAAAATGCCAACTGGTACTGAGGAGACCGGGCGAACTCCGACCCGGCGGAATCTCACACAGGAAGAGATAATCGCTCAGATTCTAGGGAAGACGGCAGATACCTCTGCACAGAAGGCACCACGGCCTTCGGGAGGAGATGGACGGACTGACAGCCGGCCGACTGCGAGTCGGATGACTGAAGGTCGACAAGCGGAAGGAAGGCCAACTGAACGGCGCGTTGAACCGGACAGCAGGCCGGAAGCAGAAGAGAGTTTGGCTGACGAGCCAACAATCCTCAGAGGGTCGTCTTCGGCGGAAGGCACTTTCGGGAGAACGCCACCAGCAAGCAGGCCAAGTGGAGTCAAGACGCGCAGGGTGTATCCGACTCCTAGTCGGACAACTGCTGGTCGGCCGACTGCGAGTCGGACAACAGAGAGTCGGCCGGATTCGCCGACTACGAGACAGATGGGGCCAACGACCAGTGTGCGGACGCCTTCGGCAGACGCACCCTCAACAAGGACAGCTTCCGCGCAGATTGCGCCGGAAGGGCAGGCAGCAGAAGCGGGCGGTGCAAGAGTGACAAAAGTCACTGCGGCGTCGACCCCTTCACAAATCGAAGATCGAGCCGGAACAGGGGCTCAAGCAGTGGGATCTCCCACTGCCCTGGATATTTGAGCAGGCAGTGGAGCAGCAGTCGCAGCGGAAGCTGCTGCGCGCCACAGTTCCAGGGAGTCGCCAAGGGATTCGGTGGCGACTGAAATCCTCGAGACTGAGGATGAAACGAGCTCGGAAGAGCAAGAAGCGGATTCGGTGCAGAAAACGCCAACAGGGGTGCTGTGCGAACAGATAGTTCCACTCCTGCGATATCTGGATCGCAAGACATCCAAATACGCAAGTGCTTTAAAACCGCAGTCTTATGTGGAGACTATCAGGAGAAGGACGAGGAGCAAGGTGGCAAAGTGGGCCTCTAGGTGCGGAGTATATGTGGATAGGAACACCGCCTTCCGACAACACCTGGCGGTCACACAGAAGCTATACCAAGCCTTGCAGCAGCAGAGGGAGGAGGCGGCGACGAAAAGTCAGGCGGATGCCGAGCTAATACGGGCAAAGATCGAGTCGGAATTGCAGGAGGAGCGGAGACAGAACCAAGTCCTAGCAGCCGAGCTTGCGCGCCTTAGAAGAAAGTCAAAGAGCCCGCAAGGAGGATGAGGAGTTGTTGCGCAACTTGCAATCCGAGTGCTCGGATTTGAGGGCACAACGTGCGGGATTAGAAATGCAGCTGGCAGAGGTGGAGAGCAGCTGCAGGGCGCGAGGAGAGTTGGCGGCACAGGTGACTCGTTGTCTAAAAGGATACACCCATTGGGAGGTGGCAGCTCAAGAGAGGATCACACTCAGGGAGTTCGAGCTTCGGGCGGCGGCATTGACGGAAGGTGACAGTCGGAGTCGGCGGCGAGTGGCGAGAAAATTAGAAACCTTCTTGTCGGGTGCGCGCGACACTATGGCGCACTTGCAGTCGGAAGTCACCACAGCGCTCCGACGCCTGGGGTTACGCAGCCGGTCGGAAGACTGGCAAGGTGGAGACAGTAAGCGGAGTAGTCCGGCGCGCAGGAGGCGCAACACCGGATCTGCTGAGTGCTGTAGAGTAGTTTGGTTTCGCGCAGATACTGCGAGTAGTAGATAGGATAGCGTAGTGCTAGTTAGGATCTTTTGAGGGTATAAAGTAGATCAAGGCGTTTTGCCTTGGGACTCTTCCAGTTTCGGAAGTGCAGATCAGGAACTCACTTTCTTAGCGTGTTTGTGCATTTTGGTCCTGGCACCACGTAGAGAAGCTGCAGCATAGCGAAGTTACCGTATGTTGTAGTTGAAGGCCTTCGGCTGAATGTTCAGAGCTAGCACCCGGTTAGAGACTTGAGTAGTGCGGATCTGCACCTGCGGGTGATTTCTGATGCTCAGAGCCGGCTGCGAGTTAGAGACTTGAACAGTTCCCCCTTACGCCTTCGAGTGACATATCCTGGTTGTACTCCTACGGGAAGTTTCCCCTGAATGCCAATGTGAAGTTTCATTACTTCGTGTAAACCTTGGTTTGTAATTCAGGTTGTGTGTGTGTTACTGGATCGTGTTTTCAGTAAGTTCTCAGTCGGGTCTGCACTCCCTGCGTTTGGTGTGATAGTCGAGGGTGACGTCCACGGCGTATGTAGAGGCTTCGTTCCGAAGTGGGAAGTCCAGTCCGGGTACCCCCGCTAGTTCCTGGCGGAAGGGCAGTAAAAGCCGGAGTGGGAGGCACTACCTGCAGAACCTCTGAGTGAACTCGTGAGACACTTTCCTCCTGAAATCCTCAGCGGAGGTCCTGACCGACCTCCGAGTTGTGCTTTTTGCCAGTTTCAGGTGTGTGTGTGTGTGTGTGTTGAGTGACCACGCTGTACCGTGCATCCTCCGAGCATCCTCCGAGTTGAGATCCTCCTCCGAGTCGAGCCTCCGAGTCGAGCACTGCAGTATTTCTGGGAGTGACAGTCGCCTAGAATTCAAACTCTACAAAAGTCTGTTAAACGTGACACTTTTACTCTGTGTGTTGCCTCTGTCCCTGTGGGTTCGATCTTTTTACCACCATACTGCAGTTTTAGCCTTTGGTGGGTTATTACACACTTGCTGTTTGGAAGTTTCTGCATCGGGAGCTCTCGGCAATGAATGGGGGAGGGCGCCGGGTTGAGGACTACTCGCTGCATCTGCCTGCTGCTGCTCCTCCTCCTGCCTCTTAGGCTCGTTTCATCGAGGGGAGAGAGAGCGACTGAACTGAACTTGACCTGAACTGGTCTCAAGAGAGGTGATCTCGTGGTGGGGATCAACAGGAGTCTGTGGGAGGATAAGGGATGACAAGCAAAGGTTGAGGGTCAACGTGGTCACTTACAAAACTTCAAAAACTTGGATCGATAACGTGGATAAGGTTGGTTAGGATAGGGTGACAGGTGCTACTTTGGTTGTAACTCCCTGGATTTCCGGGGTGCCTTGGGGGCAGCTCCGTGTTGCTTATAAGGCAGTCTCGTGTTGGTGATTCAATATTCGACTTCGAGAGATTAGGAACGGAGCTATAGCCTCAGTGTGGGTTGTTGTGGATTCATAGTGTAGGAACTGAGCGCGGCTCTCTACAGTTGGTTTTCTGATGGTTCTGGGATTCACGTACTCTGGTTAGTTGGTGTGAGTGGAGGCAAGTGTAGGAGAAGAGCTGCACTCTCACCAGTGAGTGTTGTGTGGATTCAGAAAAGAACTCTCAAAATTTGAAGCCTTAATAGTGGTGCTTCATGGGATTGGGTAAGAGAATGGAGAGTTGTGGTGGCTAAGGTAGCTATATGTGTAGGCTTGGATCCCCACCCGGATTACAACGCTAAGGGTGGGAGATAAAAGCTCACATAAATGGTGCGTCTGCCGGGAGCCAAGTGGGTGAAAGTTCTGAAATTGGAAGTCAAGGATGGAGAGAGGAGTAAGAGGTGAGTAAACCGTTTCTTATTTCTATTGTTTTCAATTATATGGTGAAGAAGCTTGCTGAACTTTATTTTCGGTTGATGAATGGGAATATCAAAAAGTTGCTTGTTTGTGAACTCCAGGTTTCAGTTTTACAGATTGAATTGATGTTCTGTTAGGTGCAGTTCTATACTAGTACTTTATTTTATTTGAATGAATGGGAATATCGATAAATTGCTTTGTGAGGATGGTTGTGAACTGCAGGTTTGAAATTCAAATTTTTTTTGATTTGATGTTCAGTTAGGTGCTGTTCTAGTCTAGTACGCTTAGCAATGAGTTGGCTGCATGGGTTATGTGGGATTTGGGTGCTTAGATAAGGACGGTTGACTAGTCTATAAATGCAAGGTAGTACAAGATCCCATAAACCAAATCTAGAAGTAGGGTTGGGAAAGATTGCACGTAAAACTAGGCTACAAAAAAATAGTGAACCTGAAAAAGAAAGTGAGATAAGTATAGAGGTGTTTTTGGACATAGATACTTCTGATAGTCTGTTCTCAGAAAATTCAAAAATTAAGACTACATTGGAGAGTGAGGTACTTCTTTCCAACGAATTTCCAGAGACTAACAGTAGGAGCACAAAGAAACCTGTAGAAGTTGATAGAGAAACAAAAGTAGAATTCTCACCTATCATGAATCGTGATGGAGAGGGAGAGATCCCCCCTCCCATCTCACCCATTGATCCAGAAATTGGCACCATTAAACATGCCATCCAACCTTCCTAAGTTCTGGGGGTCTAAAGACGAAGATCCATCAAGACATATGGAGAGATACGTCGAAAAATTAGCTAGCTCACTCATTACAGAATCTGGTTATTGCTTGGTCTGGTTTCCTTCCACTTTGGAAGGCGAAGCCTATGAGTGGTACAGGGACCATGTAGAAGGGCATTTTGTGACTTGGGAACAAATGCAACAAGAGTTTCTGAACGAATTCAGACCTGAGGTAGGACAGAGCACTGTCTTGAGAGCATTAGCTTCCTTGAAGCAAGGGAGAGATGAGGAAATTTCTGCTTACATTAGAAGATTTGACTTGGTGTGTACACGTTTCGTTGGCACAATGCTTAACGACGACACTCTAAAACAATTCTTCATTCAAGGATTTTTCAAAGTAGGTACGATACGAGGAGTGTTAGAGAGGAACCCCCGAACTTTAGTAGATGCTAAGAAAGCTGCTAGGGATATAGAGAATATTGACAAGGATTATGAAAAATTGTGGAGAAAAGAAGATGAGTCAATCCCTCAATTTATTCCTATCCGTCCCAAAGGATTAGAAAGAGAGTTGGGTAAGAACGTGAACCAGATTTCACCACCATCCAATGATCTAATTCCCCAGCCATTAGCAATCAGGGAACCAGTGCCATTGCTGGCATTACCAGCTCCTTGTGGTGAACCTCAACCTGAAGACATAGAAAAAAGATTAGGTGCCAGCCAATTAAAATTTCAGGAGGCCATGATGAAACAGATTCAGGGTTTAACCGATCAAATGTCTTTGATGATTCGGACTCAGCAACCTGGACCCCCACCTCCTGTAGAGTCAGGAAGACACGCGTCAGGATTGTGGTGTGTTCAATGTAACTTACCTGGACATACAAGACAGTTTTGTGGCATGGGACAGAATCGCGATCAGAGATTGGTTGGAGTACCACCTCCACCGATGCATGGAGGCCAAGCCAAAAATACGTATGGTAATTTTAGGGGGCCTCCAAAAGCACAAGGTGTGCATAATGGGGCAAGAAAAGAATTTCATTCTTTTTGTGGGAGGTGGCACTTCCCTGGACAACGTTGGTCAGAAGTACAAGGTTCTAACTGTAGCAACTGTGGAGGGAATCACCCTTCTGACGAATGTCGTCAGCCAGACAAGGTCATTGCATTACCTCACCCGGTGACTAATCCTCATCAGCAAGCCAGGGATAATCTGAGAGGTGCCAGGCCACAAGGGCCACCTCAAACCGAACCGAGGCCTTCAAACCTTTATTACGATTATGGAAATGCAAGACAAACAGGATACTCGCCGGTAGGTTTACAGACAGCAAATGGCTACATCCCTATACAAGATAGAACCAGAGGACCACAGTCTCAAGAGAATAGAGTTCAAGGTCTATCAAATGATCAAGGTCCGTCAACTTCTCAGGATGTTAGATACATGGATGTAACTGCACATTCAAATGCCCCTTCGTTACCAACACCTGGAGATGAACAAAACAAATGGCCTCCGAATGCTAATGTTATAACCTTTGAATTAAGAGATTTTCAGGAAAAGAACAAGCAAGAAGCTCCGGCACTCGCTGTTACCACTAGGTCGATGCGGAACAAGCTCCAAGCCATTGAAGAAATGGATGAGCAAGATGAATACTACTCAGAAGATGGTCCCCATCTTTCAGAGTTAGAGAAAGTAGCAAGGACAGCAAGAAAAGATGCCACGGCTCTAGAGCAAAACAATGAGTTTTTCCAAGATGGAAAAAAGGAAAGTTAGGGTCATGACTTAGAAACTAGTGAAGGGGGCGATTGGGAAGGACCTGGTGTTCCTTTAGAAGAATTTGATAAAATAAGGGCTACACAGATGAAGAGGTTACAGGGATACGATTTATGGGCTAATCTTAGTTCCCTCAAAGCCGATATCACTTTTGGCCAACTATTAGAGATCTCACCATTGGCTCGTAAAAAACTGAAAGAAGGGTTACGAGTAACACGAAGGACAAGAAAGTTAAAAACTAGGGTGGCAGCAAGGGTGCAATCGCTAGAGAAAATCCGAGATGTAAAGGCAGTAGAAATGGAGGCGATTATCGTGGATAAAGTAGTACCCAACGTGCTGGTAGATGGAGGAAGTGGGTTGAACATTTTGCCTGAACACACAATGAAAAAGCTAGGCCTAAGTTTGACCGGACCATTAGGCGGAAAGCTGAGTATCTTGCAACCTTCATAACTCCTGGAGTCCTCATCTGTTCGTGGCGTTCTTGGGCTCGTTGGAATCAGCGCGTCGAGCTCTTTCCAACAAGACCCTAATCAAGTCGAGCCGTTCAGGGATTGACCCAATTCTGAAGGATTCCTTTAGCGCCGAAGGCGGATTTCGCGCCTTGTGCCGAAGGGATCATACCTTCAGAGCTCGCAGGGAGGATGGTGCCCGTCCCTGACGTTGCACCCTACTCCTAGATCCTACGAGTTCCCGTGAGAATCTCTGCGATCTTCCGAATTCACTCTGTTTTGATGCACCGAAGGCTATTTACACCACTGCCGTGGTACAGTTTTCCAAAAATGTTTTAATTTCCTCAAAATTACCAAAAGTGGGGTACCACACCTTCGGCACAGCGCGAGTAGGGCTAAGTCAACGGACGACTGCGGAAATCGAATTCAATTTTTGAGCGTGTGAGCTGGCACAACGGCGGATCAGGATGAGAGGTCACTGAGTTATGAGCGTCGAAAGGGACTTACATGGTTAGGCGAAAAGCCTTCGGCGATAACAGATAGAGAGGCCTTCAGCGATAACAGATAGAGAGGCCTTCGGCGATAACATATAGAGGGGCCTTTGGCAATAACATGTAGAGAGGCCTTCGGCTCAAGGTGTTGCAAGTAGGAAGCCTGCGCATAGGCGAGTTGCGCGTAGGCGGGTTGCGAGTAGGAAGCCTGTGCATAGGCAAACGCCTTCGGCGGAAGAGTAAAACAGTGATAACTTTCTCAATTCTTAACGGTTTGACTTAGTTAGGGGCTCGTTGGAAAGAGCTCAACACGCTCGTTCCAACGACTTCAAGAAAATTTCAAACGAAGCAGGGTTCTGTGAGTTATGAGCGTCGGGGGTGACTGTTATAGATAGGCAAAGGTGCGGAAGAGTGTCTTCGGCCTGGGGATGCCTTCGGAGGTGCGCGGAAGAAGATTTCGGACGGCGGATGTTGACGTGGTCATGAATAAAGACTGTACAAGTGTGGCAGTGGCGGCGGTGTGAAGTCAAGCGTGAAAAATAGGACGGCGGGGCATGAAGTCGCACATGGGAACCAGGCCGTTGCCCATCATCGCGGGAACGTCATTCAAGCGGCCTGCGGGCAACTCGGCCCTTGGACGTTGGAGAGGATTATTCGGCTTGCGAGCTGGGTTCGTGTGGTGTGTCATTGTGTGGAGACGCGGGTGGGATCTTGTAATAACCCACTAAAGGCTAAAACTGCAATTTAGTGGTAGAAAGGTCGAATCCACAGGGACAGAGGAACACACAGGGTACAAAGTGTCACATTTAACAGACTATTGAGGAGTTTGAATTCTCAGGCAACTGTCACTCCCAGAAATACTGCAAGTGTTCACTCGGAGCTCACTCGGAGGTCGCACAGTGCAGCGTAACCCACACACACACACATTGTGGTAACCCACTTTTTGTTTTTTTGTCGGAACTAAAACATTTTTGAATAGTAAGTACCGCGGCAGCAGCTGTAAATAGTAATTGGAACGCGAAACCAGAGTAAAAAGAGGATCGAGGACAGTCAAGGGGTTTTGGGCTTAGGCCACAGTGGATGCTTGGGACGGAACGGGCGGTTCATGCTGCAGGATCCGCTTCGAGCACCATCGGCGGTAAATCACTCATAACTTTCTCAATTCGTAACGCCTTGAGTTGCTTTGGGTCTTGTTGAAAAGAGCTCCACGCTTTGGTTCTAACGAGCCCAAGAACTTGTGAAACGGATGAGAGGTCACTGAGTTATGAGTGTCGGAAGTTACTGATGGGGAGCCTTCGGCGATAGAGCGACTTCGGCGGTACGCCTTCGGCGGAAGAACCGCCAGAAGATGCGCCTTCGGCGGTAGACGCCTTCGGGGCAAGGGCCTTCGGCGGAAAAGTGCCTTCGGCGGTTCCGCCTTCGGCGGAAGAGTGAACCCTAAAGCTCCACACGCTTATTCTAACGAGCCCAAGAACGCATGGAACGGATGAGGAGTTAGGGAGTTGTGACTGTCGGAAGATGCAAAGAAGAGCGCCTTCGCATAGGCGGAAGGAGTTTGTCGTCGGCGGGAAGTCCGCTGGGAATTCCGCCTATGCGTAGGCGGAAGGAATTCACCTACGCGTAGGCAGTTCGCCATCGGCGATACGCCTTTGGCGGAAGAGTGAACTTTTTCAATTCGTAACGCCTTGACTCAGTTAGGGTCTTGTTGGAAAGAGCTTGCGAGGCTCGTTCTAACGAGACCAAGAACTCTTGAAACGGATAAGGCGTCACTGAGTTATGAGCGTCGAAAGCGGCTGTCATGGTTAGGAGAGAGGCCTTCGGCGTTAACATATAGAGAGGCCTTCGGCCCAAGGAGTTGCAAGTAAGCGGCCTGCGCATAGGCGAGTTGCGAGTGGAAGCCTGTGCATAGGCAAACGCCTTTGGCGGAAGAGTAAAACCGTCATAACTTTTTCAATTCTTAACGGTTTGACTTAGTTAGGGACTCGTTGGAAAGAGCACAACACGCTTGTTCCAACGAGCCTAAGAACGTTTCAAACGAAGCAAGGATTTGTGAGTTATGAGCGACGGGGTGATTGTTATAGATAGGCGACTCCATGCGGACGGTAGACTGCCTGGGCATAGGGCGAGCGCCTACGCATAGGCGAGACTCACCTCCGGTGCAGCGTAGGAAAGGAAAGGAGCCGGCGGAAGATCCGCCTTCGGCTCAAGGGCCTTCGGTGCCACGTGGTAGAAGATTCACGATGGCGGAAGTTGGCGGGATTTTGTCAAGTGTGGGACGCAGAACGGCGGGGCATGAAGTCGCACGTAAGGAGCAGGCCGTTCCCCATAATCGCGAGAACGGCATTCAAGCGGCATGTGGGTCCCCCGGACCTCGGATTTTGGAGAAGGAATTTTGGCTTAGGTTTAGAGATCTTGCGGGGCCCATATCTTTGCGATGGACGGTCGGATGGATCTGAAATTTGATGGGGCCATTGGTCTTAGCCGGCCACGCATGCTTGCAAATTTTCAGCCTCAGATCTTTGATGTAAAGACGCTGGCGGCTCTGTACAGTAGGCTTAGGATTTAGATTTAGGGTTAGGGTTAGATTTAGGTTGTAAGTTAGAGGGGAAGGCAGCCGCCGACTCCTCAGGTGTAGGATCTGTTGCGGCTCGCACCATGGCATTGCAGTGTAGTGTTAGTTAGGACTTAGAAGTTATAAAGTAGTTCAAGGCGTCTTGCCTTGGGATTTTTCCAGTTTCGGAAGTGAAGATCAGGAACTCATTTTCTCTGCGTGTTTGTGTCCTTAGTTTTGACACCACGCAAGAGTAGCTACACCTTGGCGGTCCGCATTGTATAGCTGAAGGCCTTCGGCCGAATGTTTAGAGCTAGTACATTGCTTAGAGACTTGAGTAGTTCGGATCTACACCCGCGGGTGATTGCCGATGCTGAGAGCCAGTGACGAGTTAGATACTTGAATAGTTTCGCCCCTACACTTTCGAGTGATTGTTCCTGATTGTACTCCTTTGGGATTTTTCCCCTGAATGCCAAAGTGAAGTTTTGCTACTTCGTGCAAGCCTTGGTTGTAAATTCAGGTTACGCTGCAGCAGGTGCCTTCAGGGTAATCCTTGTAGTATTTCAGGGAATGACAAGTGCCTAAGAATTCAAACTCTTCAATAGACTGTTATGGTGTGTTACTGGAACGTTTCTCAGTGAGTCCTTCCGTGCGGACCTGTGTTCTTTGCGTGTTTTGTGAGTTGAGAGTGTTGTTCACCGCGTATGAGTGACTTTGATCCGAAGTAGGAAGTCCAATCCGGGTTTCCCACACTAGCAGAAAGTTAGTGGAAGGGTTGTAAAAGCCGGAGTTGGGAGTCACTACCCGCAGCTTCGCTGAGTGTACTCGCAAGAGACTTTCCCCCTGAAATCTTGAGTAGAGGTCCTAACCGATCTCTAGGTTGTATTTCTGTAGTTTCAGGTGTGTGTGTGTGTGTGTGTATGTTACGCTGCACTGTGCGACCTCCGAGTGAGCTCCGAGTGAACACTTGCATTATTTCTGGGAGTGACAGTCGCCTAAGAATTCAAACTCCTCAATAGTCTGTTAAATGTGACACTTTGTACCCTGTGTGTTCCTCTGTCCCTGTGGGTTCGACCTTTCTACCACTATATTGCAGTTTTAGCCTTTAGTGGGTTATTACAACTGCAAGTGTCCACTCTGAGCTCACTCGGAGGTTGCACAGTGCAGCGTATCACACACACACACACACACCTGAAACTACAGAAACACAACCCAGAGATCCGTTAGGACCTCTACTCAAGATTTCAGGGGGAAAGTCTCTCGCGAGCACTCAGCAAAGCTGCGGGTAGTGACTCCCACCTCCGGCTTTTACAACCCTTCCACTAGCTTGCTGCTAGCGTAGGGAACCCGGTTTGGACTTCCTACTTCGGATCGAAGTCACTCACACGCGGTGAACAACACTCTCAACTCACAAAACGCGCAGAGAACACAGGTCCGCACGGAAGGACTCACAGAGAAACGTTTCGGTAACACACCATAACAGTCTATTAAAGAGTTTGAATTCTTAGGCACTTGTCATTCCCAGAAATACTACAGGGGTTACCCAGCAGGCACCTGCTGCAGCGTAACCTGAATTTACAACCAAGGCTTACACGAAGTAGCAAAACTTCACTTTGGCATTTAGGGGAAAAATCCCGAAGGAGTACAATCAAAAACAACCACTCAAATGTGTAAGGGGGAAACTGTTCAAGTATCTAACTCGTCACTTGCTCTAAGCATCGGCAATCACCCGCAGGTGTAGATCCAAACTACTCAAGTCTCTTACCAATGTGCTAGCTCTGAACATTCGGCCGAAGCTACAAAATGCGGAACGCCAAGTTGTAGCTCCTCTTGCGTGGTGACGGAACTAAGGACACAAACACGCAGAGAAAATGAGTTCCTGATTTGCACTTCCGAAATTGGGAAAGATCCCAAGGCAAGACGCCTTGAACTACTTTATACCTTCTAAGTCCTAACTAGCATTACACTACACTACATGCCGGCACGGAACCACGCTACACTACACTCCGCGGATCCTGTGCTTCGCCTCCTGCGCGACGGACTGCCGCGCTCTAACTTCCTACCCTGCCAGTCTACTCCGCCGACGCCGACTTTACTCACACGCTCGAATTGGCAATTTGAACTCCGCCAGCGTACTACGCCGCGGACATGGGCGCGCAGCGCCGAAGGCGGATTTCTCGCCGGCGCGCTACACTCCTTCGTACTTAACTTTGGCTAGTCCCGCTCCGCCGAAGGCGTTCGTCCGCGCATAGGACAAAAAATCGAACTCCCTTCTGCGTAGGCGGAATCCCCGGCGGAGTCTCCGCCGGCGCAGAACTTCATCTGCCTGTGCGTAGGTGTAATAACCCACTAAAGGCTAAAACTGCAATATAGTGGTAGAAAGGTCGAACCCACACGGACAGAGGAACACACGGGGTACAAAGTGTCACGTTTAACAGACTATTGAGGAGTTTGAATTCTCAGGCGACTGTCACTTCCAGAAATACTGCAAGTGTCCACTCGGAGCGCACTCGGAGGTCGCACAGTGCAGCGTAACACACACACACACACACACACCTGAAACTACAGAAACACAACCCAGAGATCCGTTAGGACCTCTACTTCAAGATTTCAGGGGGAAGGTCTCTCAAGAGTACACTCAGCGAAGCTGCGGGTAGTGACTCCCAACTCCGGCTTTTACAACACTTCCACTAGCTTGCTGCTAGCGTAGGAAACCCGGTTTGAACTACCTACTTCGGATCGAAGTCACTCATACGCGGTGAACAACACTCTCAACTCACAAAACGCGCAGAGAACACAGGTCCGCACTGAAGGACTCACTAAGAAATATTCCAGTAACACACCATAACAGTCTATTGAAGAGTTTGAATTCTTGTAGTAACCCACTAAAGGCTAAAACTGCAATATAGTGGTAGAAAGGTCGAACCCACAGGGACAGAGGAACACACAGGGTACAAAGTGTCACGTTTAACAGACTATTGATGAGTTTGAATTCTCAGGCGACTGTCACTCCCAGAAATACTGCAAGTGTCCACTCGGAGCGCACTCGGAGGTCGCACAGTGCAGCGTAACACACACACACACACACACACACACCTGAAACTACAGAAACACAACCCAGAGATCCGTTAGGACCTCTACTCAAGATTTCAGGGGGAAAGTCTCTCGCGAGCACACTCGGCAAAGCTGCGGGCAGTGACTTCCAACTCCGGCTTTTACAACACTTCCACTAGCTTGCTGCTAGTGTAGGAAACCCGGTTTGGACTGCCTACTTCGGATCGAAGTCACTCATACGCGGTGAACAACACTCTCAACTCACAAAACGCGCAGAGAACACAGGTCCGCACTGAAGGACTCACTGTGAAACATTCCAGTAACACAACAACAGTCTATTGAAGAGTTTGAATTCTCAGGCACTTGTCATTCCCAGAAATACTACAGGGGTTACCCTCAAGGCACCTGCTCCAGCGTAACCTGAATTTACAACCAAGGCTTACACGAAGTAGCAAAACTTCACTTTGGCATTCAGGGGAAAAATCCCAAGGGAGTACAATCAGAAAGGAACACTCGAAGGTGTAGGGGCGAAACTGTTCAAGTATCTAACTAGTCACTGGCTCTGAGCATCGGCAGTCACCCGCAGGTGCAGATCCGAACTACTCAAGTCTCTAACCAATGTACTAGCTCTGAACATTCGGCCGAAGGCCTTCAGCTACAAAATGCGGAACGCTAAGTTGTAACTCCTCGTGCGTGGTGACAGAACTCAAGGACACAAACACGCAAAGGAAATGGGTTCCTGATCTGCACTTCTGATGGGAAAGAACCCCAGGCAAAACGCCTGGAACTATTTTATACCTTCTAAGTCCTACCTAACACTACACCGCACTACCATGGTGCGAGCCGCAACAGATCCTACACCTGAGGAGTCGGCGGCTGCCTTCCCCTCTAACTTACAACCTAAATCTATCCTAAATCTGAATCCTAAGCCTACTGTACAGAGCCGCCAGCGCCTTACCATCCAAGATCTGAGGCTGAAAATTTGCAGGCATGCGTGGCCGGCCGAGATCAACGGCCCCACAAAATTTCAGATTCATCCGACCGTCCATCGCAAAGATATGGGCCCCGCAAGATCTCTGAACCTAATCCAAAATTCCTTCTCCAAAATCCGAGGACTGTGGGTCCCACGCGTCCTACACGCAAGCCGCCCACTCGCAGGCCGCCTTGGGCCGAAGGGCCCTCTAACTGTTAACGCCGAAGGCCTCACGCCTAACCATGACAGCCGCTTTCGACGCTCATAACTCATTGACGCCTTATCCGTTTCAAGAGATCTTGGTCTCGTTGTAACCAGCTCGTCGAGTTCTTTCCAACGAGACCCGAATCAAGTCAAACCGCTAAGAATTGAGAAAGTTATGTTGGTTACAGTCTGTCCGCGGCGCTGAGCTGTCCGTCCGCGGCGATGTCCTGGCCGTCCGCGGCGCTGAGCTGTCCGTCCGCTGCGCTGACCTGTCCGTCCGCGGCGCTGAGCTGGCGCAGAAGGCGCCGTACACTTTCTACCTCACAAGGCGCATTTCTAGGGCCCAAGGCGGATTTCCCGCCGACGCCGAAGCGCCTGTGCACAGGCGAACGCCGAAGCGCCTGTGCACAGGCGAACGCCTGTGCGCAGGCGAACTTCCTTCGTCCGCGCATAGGACAAAACTTTCTTCGCCTGTGCGCAGGCGGAAAGCTGAGTATCTTGCGACCTTCATAACTCCCGGAATTCTCCTCCGTTCGTGGCGTTCTTGGGCTCGTTAGAATTAGCGCGTCGAGGTCTTTCCAACGAGACCCGAACCAAGTCGAGGCGTTGCGAATTGAGAAAGTTATGAGGGATTCACTGTTCCGCCGAATGCACTCTCCCGCATCGCCGAAGGCGTTGACCCGAAGGCGTCTACCGCCCAAGGCGCATCTTCCGGCGGTTCTTCCGCCGAAGGCGTACCGCCAAAGTCGCTCTACCGCCGAAGGCCCCCCATCAGTAACTTCCGACACTCATAACTCAGTGATCTCTCATCCGTTTCACAAGTTCTTGGGTTCGTTAGAACTAGCGCGTCGAGCTCTTTCCAACGAGACCCTAAGCAACTCAAAGCGTTACGAATTGAGAAAGTTATGAGTGATCTACCGCCGAAGGTGCTCGAAGCGGATCCTGCAGCATGAACCGCCCGTTCCGTCCCAAGCGTCCCACTGTGGCCTAAGCCCAAAACCCCTTGACTGTCCTCGATCCTCTGGTTTCGCGTACCGATTACTATTTACAGCTACTGCCGCGGTACTTACTATTCAAAAATGTTTTAGTTCCGATAAAAAACAAAAAGTGGGTTACCACAATTCTTAGGCACTTGTCATTCCCAGAAATACTACAGGGGTTACCCTCAAGGCACCTGCTCCAGCGTAACCTGAATTTACAACCAAGGCTTACACGAAGTAGCGAAACTTCACTTTGGCATTCAGGGGAAAAATCCCGAAGGAGTACAATCAGGAACAAACACTCGAAGGTGTAGGGGCGAAACTATTCAAGTATCTAACTCGTCACTGGCTCTGAGCATTAGCAATCACCCGTAGGTGTAGATCCGAACTACTCAAGTCTCCAACCAATGTACTAGCTCTGAACATTCGGCCGAAGGCCTTCAGCTACACAATGCGGAACGCTAAGGTGTAGCTCCTCGTGCGTGGTGACAGAACTAAGGACACAAACACGCAGAGAAAATGAGTTCCTGATCTGCACTTCTGATGTTGGGAAAGATCCCAAGGCAAGACGCCTTGAACTACTTTATACCTTCTAAGTCCTAACTAGCACTACACTGCACTACGCTACACGCCTGCACGGAACCACGCTACACTACACTCCGCGGAACCTGTGCTTCGCCTCCTGCCCGACGGACTGCCGCGCACTAACTCCCTACCCTGCCAGTCTTCCGCTCGACTGCGCAGTCCCAAACGCTGCAACGCCGCGGACACCTCCGCCTCGAGGGTGGACATTGTATCCCGCGCCTTCGACAGAAAAGAGTCTAACTTCTTCGCCACCTTCCGCCGACTCCTACTGTCATTTGACAACAACCCGGCTGCACGAAGCTCCAACTCACGCAGTGTGAGTTTCTCCTGCGCCGCTACTTCCCAGTGGGCATAGCCCTTGAGACAGTGGGCGACACGCCTCGCCATCTCCTCCTTCGTGCGATCTGCCTCTCGCCTGCGATCATCTTCAATTACTACCAACTGCGATTCGGCCTCCGCACGCTGCGCTCTCAATTCCCCGCACTCCGACTGTAGCTTGCGGATTAAATCCTCATCCGCCTGTCGTGCGAGCTGACATTCCGCCAACAACCGCGTCTGTCGCACGAGCTCCTCTGACAGAATCTGATTCTGAGTTTTCTCAGAAATCAATTCCTCCGTTGTCTTCACCACATCCTTGGTGAGCTCGTCCAGTCTCGCCTTCTTCAATGTGTCGTAGTGGGTGTGCGTCTTCCGCACGAGATTATACTGTCCCCACAAACACCGCTCCTCGGCCAATCCTCCTCCGCCTTGCGATTGTCCGCGCATCGGACAAAAGTTAAACTCCCACCTGTGCGCAGGTGGAATCCCCGGCGGAATCTCCGCCGGCGCGGAACTTCACCCGCCTGTGCGTAGGCGCTCGCCTGCGCGTAGGCGAATTCCGTCCGCGCTGCTGCGCTGGCGCGGAAGGCGTTGACCGCGGTCAACTGACTCTGTCCAGACTGTCCGTTCCTTGTCTCTCCGTCGGCGCTCTCGCCGCCGCAACTCCGTCCGACCAAGAGCGCATCCATCCGTCCCGTCCGTCCCGTCCGTACAGTCCGTACGGTCCGTACGGATTTTACTACTCCGGCGGCTCCTCGCCCGTCCGCGTTGTTGCGCTGGCGCGGAAGGCGCCGTACAATTTCTACCTCTGAAGGCGCATTTCTAGGGCCGAAGGTGGATTTCCCGCCGACGCCTTAGCGCCTGTGCAGAGGCGAACGCCTGTGCGTAGGCGAACTTTGCGCCTACGTCAAAAACCCTATTTCGCCTGTGCGCAGGCAAACTTCCTTCTTCCGCGCATAGGACAAAACTTTCTTCGCCTGTGCGCAGGCGAAAAGCTGAGTATCTTGCGACCTTCATAACTCCCGGAGTCCTCATCCGTTTGTGGCGTTCTTGAGCTCGTTGGAATCAGCGCGTCGAGCTCTCTCCAACGAGACCCTAACCAAGTAGAGGCGTTCGGGGATTGACCCAATTCTGAGGGATTCCTCTAGCGCCAAAGGCGCAGCGCCGAAGGCGGATTTCGCGCCTTGCGCCGAAGGGATCATACCTTCAGAGCTCGCAGGGAGGGTTGTGCCCGTCCCTGACGTTGCACCCTACTCCTAGATCCTACGAGTTCCCGTGAGAATCTCTGCAATCTTCCGAATTCACTCTGTTTTGATGCACCGAAGGCTATTTACACTGCTGCCGCGGTACAGTTTTCCAAAAATGTTTTAATTTCCTCAAAATTACCAAAAGTGGGGTACCACACCTGCTCAGAGAGCGCCGCCGCCTGCGCTCCAACAATTTCCTCCTCCTCCTCCTCGGTATCTCCTGATTCCAACATTGCTTCTGTGGAGCCTCCGTCGTCATCATCCGAGGGAAGGATTTCGGTCGCCATTGATTGCGTTGGCGACTGACCCGAGTGGGGCTGCGAGTTGTCTACGGTTGCTACCGCCGCAGGCACTCCTGCAGCTTCGCTACTCCCCGCTAAAATGTCCAAGGCGGTGGGTGAATGTGGTCGTGCTACAACCCCATCCCCCGCCTGTCGATCGTCGACTGTGTCCTCTTCGCCGCCGACGTCCGTCGCCGAAGGCGATCGAGCGGAATGTGTCTGCGCGGGGTGTGATTGCGCATCGCGCACCCGAATTTCGTCCCGCGGACAGACAATCCGCTCCTCCGTTAGGTCCTGCTCCCTCGATCGGTCCTGCGCGAGGGCTGCGTCTGGCCTGTGCGTAGGCGCAAATACCGGCGCCTTGTCTGCCGCAGGCGCAGCGCCGAAGGCGTCTATCGCCGAAGGCGACAGAACCGAAGGCCGCTGACCCGAAGTACCTGGCCCCGAAGGCCCTACCGCCGAAGGCGCATCTACCGGCGGATTACCCGCCGAAGGTGCGGTCTCCGCACGCTCCCTACTCAAAACTCGCTGACCCGAAGGTCTAGGCGCCGAGCGCAAATCGCGGCGCGTTGTACGCCGGAGGGGGTGGTCCCGAAGGCGCATCTACCGCCGGCTCCTTCCCCTTCCTACGTTGTAGCGGGGGTGAATCCTGCCTGTGCGTAGGCGGCCTGTGTGTAGGCGGACTTTCTCTGCCTACACGTAGGCGGAGGTCCACGTCCGCTTGAGGTCGCCTTTCCGCTGAAGCTCGCCTGTGCGCAGGCGGAACACTCGTCTGCATCGCACGTGGTAACTCCGGAGGCCCTTGGCCCGAAGGCCGTCTCTCGTCCGTCGGAGGTGCAGCGTGGTCCGCCGCTCCTGCGGACGTCTGCGCTCCCTCGTTTCTCTCCGGCGACGCACTTCCTTTCTCCGTGGCGATCGTCGCCGTGTCCGCGCTGCTGGCTGGTAACACAAGCCTGCGCGCCTTCTGCTTCGGCCGGCTGCACACTTCGTGCAATGGCTGTTGTCGAATGGGAGCAGTGGGTTCTCGATGCTGCTACTCCTCAGACTCCTCTCTCCATCGACGCTTCCGCGGCACTCTTGCTGCGGGTGTGTTTCTTCCCTCGTCCCTCCGCGTCGGTGGAGTAGAAGCTGGTGACTCCTCTGCGTCGGTGTCGACCTCGTTATCCCGCACATACTTCCCGGGATGGTCGACGGACAATGGCGGAAAACGAGCGAGCTCCGCCGCGGTCAAACAATTTCTCTGCCGATAGAAATTGATCAAGAAAGGAGAGAGGTGATTGAGAGTTCCCCCCTTCTCCTCAAATGCATGCTGTCGCATCACTCTGTGCAGGATGCTCGCCCAGTGAATTGGAGCTCCCTCGATGATGAGCTCCACAAAAGAAACCTGCCACAAGGTGATGTAGCAGGCGCGGTGTGGCTGCAGCAATTGTAGCAGCGCCGCCGCTAAAGTTCGGCGGTAGCGATCTTTGTAGTCGCGGATCTTGTACCCATTCTTGGTAGACCTCTCCCGCTTGAACAATTCCACAAATTGCGCCTCGTCTTGCTTCGACACCTTGACGCTCTCACTATCAAAGAGAAGGTGCCCTTCGATGCCGGCACACCTCCCCAATGCATGCGCCCAATCTTGGACGATCCACCGATCGACATGCGGACGCAATCCGCGCAAAGGTGGTCGCTGTGGCTCTAGCCACTCTCGCACCATGTCCACACAAATGTAATTCCATCCCCACAGCAAGAAATTGAGCTTTCTTGCAATCAGCCGTTCCTTGTAGGCACGCAACCCGTTCTGTGGAAGCCGGAGCGGCAGCATCCGCAATCGGTTCAGCTTCGACATTGCGTTCTTGAAATTAGCTTGCTCGCTAATTTTCTCTCTGCTCCGCTCGAGCTCCTTGCTCCCTTTGCAAACTCTAATCTCACTCAATTCCAAATCGCGCGCACTCAATTCTCTCTCAATCAACAAGTAATCTTCCGCGCGGCGATGTTTGGAATGTCTAGCAGCTAGCAGGTGGACGCGCGTAGCTCGCACTAGAAAATGAAATCGCGAATTCAAGAATGGGGCGCCCTCTGTCTCCCGGTCGAAGGTCATGGTCGGCTCTTAGTCGTGAGGGTCGAATCACTTGATGGCCGCGCCGGCTCTACGCTAAAACGGTCTCCGCTCTCACGCGCGGCTTCACGCTCCACCGACGTCAATTTAACTCACACGCTCGAATTGGCAAATTTGAACTCCGCGAGCGTACTACGCCGCGGACATGGGTGCGCAGCGCCGAAGGCGGATTTCTCGCCTTGCGCGCTACACTCGTTCGTACCGCTCCTCGGCCAATCCCCCTCCTGTCGAAGGTGATCGTCCGCGCATCGGACAAAAGTTGAACTCCCTTCGGCGTAGGCGGAATCCCCGGAATACACTACACTCCGCGGAACCTGTGCTTTGCCTCCTGCCCGACGGACTGCCGCGCACTAACTCCCTACCCTGCCAGTTTTCCGCTCGACTGCGCAGTCCCAAACGCTGCAACGCCGCGGACACCTCCGCCTCGAGGGTGGACATTGTATCCCGCGCCTTCGACAGAAAAGAGTCTAACTTCTTCGCCACCTTCCGCCGACTCCTACTGTCATTTGACAACAACCCGGCTGCACGAAGCTCCAACTCACGCAGTGTGAGTTTCTCCTGCGCCGCTACTTCCCAGTGGGCATAGCCCTTGAGACAGTGGGCGACACGCCTCGCCATCTCCTCCTTCGTGCGATCTGCCTCTCGCCTGCGATCATCTTCAATTACTACCAACTGCGATTCGGCCTCCGCACGCTGCGCTCTCAATTCCCCGCACTCCGACTGTAGCTTGCGGATTAAATCCTCATCCGCCTGTCGTGCGAGCTGACATTCCGCCAACAACCGCGTCTGTCGCACGAGCTCCTCTGACAGAATCTGATTCTGAGTTTTCTCAGAAATCAATTCCTCCGTTGTCTTCACCACATCCTTGGTGAGCTCGTCCAGTCTCGCCTTCTTCAATGTGTCGTAGTGGGTGTGCGTCTTCCGCACGAGATTATACTGTCCCCACAAACACCGCTCCTCGGCCAATCCTCCTCCGCCTTGCGATTGTCCGCGCATCGGACAAAAGTTAAACTCCCACCTGTGCGCAGGTGGAATCCCCGGCGGAATCTCCGCCGGCGCGGAACTTCACCCGCCTGTGCGTAGGCGCTCGCCTGCGCGTAGGCGAATTCCGTCCGCGCTGCTGCGCTGGCGCGGAAGGCGTTGACCGCGGTCAAAAGGCTCCGTCCAACCTGTCCATTTCTTGCCTCTCCGTCGGCGCTCTCGCCGCCGCAACTCCGTTCGACCGAAGGCGCATCCATCCGTTCCGTCCGTACAGTCCGTACGGTCCATACGGATTTTACTACTCCGGCGGCTCCTCGCCCGTCCGCGCTGTTGCGCTGGCGCGGAAGGCACCGTACAATTTCTACCCCCGAAGGCGCATTTCTAGGGCCGAAGGCGGATTTTCCGCCGACGCCGAAGCGCCTGTGCGTAGGCGAACTTCGCTCGTCCGCCTGTGCAGAGATTTCCTCGCCTACGCGTAGGCGACATTCGCGGCGGACATCGCGCCTACGTCAAACCCTATTTCGCTTACGCGTAGGCGAACTGCCTTCGTCCGCGCATAGGACAAAACTTCCCTCGCCTGCTCGTAGGCGGAAAACTGAGTATCTTGCGACCTTCATAACTCCCGGAGTCCTCATCCGTTTGTGGCGTTCTTGGGCTCGTCAGAATCAGCGCATCAAGCTCTTTCCAACAAGACCCTAACCAAGTCGAGGCGTTCGGGAATTGACCAAATTCTGAAGGATTCCTCTAGCGCTGAAGGCGGATTTTGCGCCTTGCGCCGAAGGGGTCATACCTTCAGAGCCCGCAGGGAGGGTGGTGTCCGTCCCTGACGTTGCACCCTACTCCTAGATTCTACGAGTTCCCTCGAGAATCTCTGCAATCTTCCGAATTCACTCTGTTTTGATGCACCGAAGGCTATTTACACTGCTGCCGCGGTACAGTTTTCCAAAAATGTTTTAATTTTCTCAAAAATACCAAAAGTGGGGTACCATTGTAGGCGCTCGCCTACGCGTAGGCGAATTCCGTCCGCGCACCGGACGTTCGTCCGCGCAGGTCCCTCGCCGTAGGCGCAGCGCTGAAGGCGGCTGTGCCGAAGGGCGTTGACCGCGGTCAACGGACTCCGTCCAGTCTGTCCATTTCTCTTGCCTCTCCGTCAGCGCTCTTGTCCCAGTAATCCCGACCGGCCGAAGACGCACTCGTCCGTACAGTCCGTACGGTATGTACGGATTTACTACTCCGTCGGGTCCTCGCCCGTCCGTGATGTGCTGGCGCCGAAGGCGCCGTACAGTTTCCAACCCCGAAGGCGGACTTCCCGCCGACGCCGAAGCGCCTATGCGTAGGCGACATTCGCGTCCGCCTGTGCATAGGTGCAAGTCCTCCCCGCTTACGCGTAGGCGACATTCGCGGCGGATATATCGCCGACATCAAACTCTATTTCGCCTATGCGTAGGCAAACTTTCCTCGTCCGCACATAAGACAAACTTTCCTCGCCTACGCGTAGGCGAAGATCTTCGTATCTTTCGACCTTCACAACTCCTGGAGTCCTCATCCGTTCCAGGCGTTCTTGAGCTTGTTAGAATCAACGCGTCAAGCTTTTTTCAACAAAACCCTAACCAAGTGAAGGCGTTTGGGAATTGATCAGATTCTGAAGGATTTCTCTAGCGCCAAAGGCGCAGCGCCAAAGGTGGATTACGCGCCTTGCGCCGAAGGGGTACTCCTTCAGAGCCCGTCGTTTAAGGCGGCGCCTGTCCCAGACGTTGCGCCCAACTCCTGGATTCTACGAGATCTTTCGAGATTCTCCGAGATCATCCAGTTCCACTCTATTTTGATGCACCGATGGCTATTTACACTACTACCGCGGTATAGTTTTCCAAAAATGTTTTAAATTCCTCAAAAATACCAGAAGTGGGGTACCACAACCACGCAAGAGGAGCTACAACTTGGCGTTCCGCATTTTGTAGCTGAAGGCATTCGGCCGAATGTTCAGAGCTAGTACATTGGTTAGAGACTTGAGTAGTTCAGATCTACACCTGCGGGTGATTGCCGATGCTCAGAGCCTGTGACGAGTTAGATACTTGAACAGTTTCCCCCTTACACCTTTGAGTGGTTGTTTCTAATTGTACTCCTTCGGGATTTTTCCCCTAAATGCCAAAGTGAAGTTTTGTTACTTCGTGTAAGCCTTGGTTGTAAATTCAGGTTACGCTGCAGCAAGTGCCTTTGGGGGTAACCCTGTAGTATTTCTGGGAATGACAAGTGCCTAAGAATTCAAACTCTTCAATAGACTGTTATGGTGTGTTACTCGAATGTTTCTCAATGAGTCCTTCCGTGCGGACCTGTGCTCTTTGCGCGTTTTGTGAGTTGAGAGTGTTGTTCACAGCGTATGAGTGACTTCGATCCGAAGTAGGAAGTCCAATCCGGGTTTCCCACACTAGCAGAGAGCTAGTGGAAGGGTTGTAAAAGCCGGAGTTGGGAGTCACTACCCGCAGCTTCGCTGAGTACTCGCGAGAGACTTCCCCCCTGAAATCTTGAGTAGAGGTCCTCACGGATCTCTGGGTTGTGTTTCTGTAATTTCAGGTGTGTGTGCGTGTGTGTGTGTTACGCTGCACTGTGCAACCTCTGAGTGAGCTCCGAGTGGACACTTGCTGTATTTCTGGGAGTGACAGTCGCCTGAGAATTCAAACTCCTCAATAGTCTGTTAAACGTGACACTTTGTACCCTGTGCGTTACTCTGTCCCTGTGGGTTCGACCTTTCCTACCACTATATTGCAGTTTAGCCTTTAGTGGGTTATTACAAGATTTTATTGTGTCTAAATAGAAAAAATGAGATCTTGTAACATTGCTCATGTTTTCAAACAAAAAATCTGGATAGACAACTTTTGAGTACCGATACACGAGATAGTAAGATAGTATTATTGGAGACTACATACAATTTTATTGCCATCCCAGAGTGGAGTCTTTGCATGGTCAAGAATGACTACAATGATGACTTAGATGCATTCATATTTGAAGACCTTGTAAAAGCTAATCAATTCACATTAAGATTTTTTAACTATCATCTTAAGAATTATGTTTTTTTCTCATACATGATTCTATTTCTATATGAGTCAATATTCAACCCAGAATCTATATTGACAAGTAGTAGCTAGCTAGCAACTAACTAACTAATCTACCTAGCAAGCTTAACGAATTAGTGCAGATGCTTGATAATACATAGAGTACTAGATTTAGTATGTGATCCTTATATAACTCACGAGCGGAATGCAGTTGCTTGAAATTAGACGGAGCATAAAGTAATTGGACTCTTGTTCAAGGTTATCACTGATCTCCCTACGTCAGTGGCTCAAGGGCACATGCAAAGGTAATGTCAACTGAGATATCTGGGAGAGAACATTGGGTAGAGACGACCTAATCTAGGAACTTGGGATACTGCATGAGCGCATACTCATGTACGCACTATCGAGGCACCCTAAGCGATTGTTGTGAATCGGTGGCAAATGATGACATGAAAGAAAGTTCGTCTGATTCTCCTTGAACGCCTTGGTTACCAGCATGTTCGTACTCTGGTATGCTCAACAAGTTTGGTGTCTGGATTTTTAGCTCGTTGACGATGTCCACAGCTACACTTGCATTTGAGTTCTTCATGAGGACGTTCACCAGTTGAGACATCGTTGCGCGTTTCTTGGGATCTGTTTGCAGACAAGACAGAGCCATGTCCACCACGAGCAGGACTTCTTCTTCGTCATAATCGCCCTCCAATCTTTTATCGACCAAGTTCAAAACCTTGCCTTCCGTGTACAGAGTTATAGCCTGCACATGTCATGAGGGTGTGAGAGCCGAAGAGGAAAATAGCTCAATCAAATTCGCAACTGTATTCTGATGAGTGAAATTGGCAGAAGTAGCAGAGAAAGGAGGCAGATAAGTATCTCCTAAAAGCCTGAAGCTCTATGAGCTGGATTTGTGATGTTCGTGCTATAATGATGCAGTGTAATTTAAGAATCACCCACCCACGAGCGTAGAATACTTTGTTCCTGTGGCAACTTCAGATCGATGCACGGTCTTCCAGCAACGATTATCAGCAAGACAACACCAAAGCTATACACATCCAGTTTCTCGGATACTACGCCTTCTAGTGCATACTCTGGTGAAAAGTAGCCCCTGTAGTTGCATGGAAAGGAATCCAAATTATTAGTGCCTTGCTCTAAGGGCATACCACATTCAATTCTCAACTGGGAGTCTCACCAATTGCGTGCAACTGTCGTACATTTGATACACATGAATCAATTCGGCCTGTAGAAGTACCTCGTTCCTGGAATGTTAATGGTGACTAGAGTGTCATTTGAATCATTAGCTGGCCGGACGAGTCCAAAGTCGGCAATCTTTGCGTTGTAATTCTCGTCCAGAAGAATATTTTCCGGCTTTATGTCTCTGAGAGTTCAGAGGCAGGTGACAGTGTATAAAGCGGAGAAATCACACACCTCAAAATAAGCCCTAAACGAAGCACAAGCATGCAGAAAACTCCATGATATGTGCCTTCGCATGTTGACACGGTGTAATGCATAAGTACAAGATGCATGAGATATCGTACATCATTGGCTTTCGGTGTTAAAGCACGTGCCCTCGCATCTCTATAGATTTGTCTTAGACAGAACAGAATCAAAACGTGGAAGATTTGCAGTTGAGGTTGGAGTCTAAGCATTCTCACCTGTGAATCATACCCGGCTGCAATTCTTCATGTAAGTACGCAAGTCCACGGGCTATTCCCAAGCATATGTTGTAACGTTGTTTCCAGTTCAAGACGGTCGCACATTGAGGACCTGAACCTGTTGGTCAGCGGCATACATAAAACTCTGAGATACTCAGCAAATTATTCGTAGTGTTTAGCCACATGCTCTGTATTTTATTATATAAGTGAGTCCGAAAACAAAAACTCTCCCCTTCTTAGTCCCACATACGCGTAGGTTACTTAATATCCGATACATCAACATGAACCCTTCGCAATAAAAATACAGAATCCTTCCAAACAAACAATCGAGCCCATTATTCTTCCTCGTTAGCTTAATATACATAAAAAAAAACTTCTATCTATTGTGATCCTAGTAGATGGATTATAATCAAAGAACTCATTATTTTATCACCAAGCAGTGCTTCTGACTCACCAAACAGTGCTTCTGCGAGGCTCTTGTTCTCCGCGTATTCGTAAATCAGCATTCGTTGCCGATTCTCCCATACACAACATCCCTTGAGTTGAATCAGATGTCTATGTTTGATACCCGAGATGTTTACCATTTCTTTCAAGAAGTCCGACGTACTCTGCTTTGTTGGAGTGAGTCTCTTCACAGCAACAACCCTTCCATCTGCTAGTTCAGCCTGTCAAAGGCAGTTACTTGTTACACTTCGATGGGGTTCCTCCACTTTCTAAACTTTCTTAGTGTAACAGATGATTGTAAATCCAGGATACTAGACTTACTCTGACAGAAAAAATGAATGAAATCTCATTCTCATTGCTTATAGAGGCTTTAGAGATATGCATATGAAAGTGTCACGAGTATTACCTTGAAAACAGTGCCAAATCCACCTCTTCCTAACTCGTTGGAACTAGAGAAACTGTGTGTAGCCGTTTTGAGTTCTTCGTAGCTGAAAAACGGTGGCTTCACGTCACGTCGTGCTAAATCTGAGAAAAGTCAAGGTTACCAGCGTTAATACGAATACTAAGGAGCAGCTTTTCCACTCACAAAGTTGAAACCAAGAGATCATTCTCAAGACGATAACCCAAGTGACTCCTGAAAATCGTGTGCTGACAACAGACCTTCCTGTATCTGTTGAAGTTCACGATTGCGTCTTCTCATTTTCCACATGAAGAACATGACTAAACAGCTCATAAGTAAGACGAATATTCCAGATACCACGCCCACGGCAATCAGTACTCCTGTTTGGACACCATCGTTGGCTGCTTACGCTCACATACAACATCAGATTTATGATGAGAGTTGATATTTGTGAAGCTAGACTGTCGAGTAACCAGATGATTTCAGCCGGCATTGCTGCATGACACAAGACTTTGAAAATGTGCCTATTCAATATCTGAAGATAGTTCGTAAGATTTTCCAACGAATTTTGATCTTGGTTACAGTAACGAAATAGTGTTCAAGCTCGGAACTCACATGGGGACGGCCAGAAGTTCTCATGCTCGTCAGATCGGCACATGTATTTTTTGATGAACACTAAATTCTCTCCCTCATTATCATTGCGGCACCACGGATTATCTCCAAGCCTTTGAAATTACAACGAGTGCGTTTTAGAGCAGTTTTTGTAAACAGAAATCCATCTAAGCAGCAATGTAATAATCCTTAACCTTTCAGACTTTGACATGCGGGTACATAAATCATTTGGAAAAGGAACAAATTTAGAATCAGTCCAAAATATTTGCGTTTTGGGTAGACAAGATCTGGACATCTGAACCAGGTCAGAAAGTAAGAGGGCTTATTACTTACAAGATGAAAGTTTGTGGAGACTGTATCGAGAGCAGCTGCTCAGATAGTGAAGATGGCGCTACTATTATAGTCTCTAAAGATTGAAGGCTCGGTGAGAGAATTCTATGTATTTGATTCCCAGCCAAACGCAGCTGAATTCGAGGAGCATCGAGACTCGTGCCTTCGGCAACTTTCTTATACCATGTTGTAAGATTCAATTCCACAAAGCTGTTGTTTATCAAATTCCTGAGTGAAGAAATTAGATATACTTTAATAAAGTCTCGAGGAACTACACTTATGTACAGAAGTTGGATTAAAAGATTTTATGTTCGATGTAGAATTCATCAACATTAAAAGGTTTTAATGTTGATGAATTCTATGTCGAACATAAAATTCTGAAGTCAATTTAGTACTCATAATCAGCATCCCGTTCTCAGTTATAAGAAAGGACTATAATATCAAATATTGTCTCTACAAATATAAAAATCATCCAGCCAAATGCATCGTCGCTGTCCATAGAACGAAAGCAGTAATACAGTTCAAATTATACAGAACTGACCACTTCTCTTGCTTGTTCCAACAAACTTTAGCAATTTTCTCTTGGTATTACTGAATCGACATCTAGTGACTTCGCTACAATAACTACTGATATGATACGAGGACTGAGAACTGCGTACTCACACAAATTGAAGATTGCGACTGTTCCAGATGCTGTCAGGCACTGTACCGTTCAGATTATTAAGGCTCAAGTTCCTGAAATCACGATTCTTTTCCTCAGTCTCATTTAGAATCGAGATACTTATAACAAATAAAAAGAAAAAAATTTCTCGTCTGCAAGGGATCATCACGTCAAATTTTACTTTGTTCAATCAGAAGCTCCAAGTCTAATTTAACTCTGATTGAAACGTGTACTTACAGATTTATCAAATTACTGAGTTTAGTGAAGTTGACTGCTAACTCGCTCGACAATTGGTTGTTGGACATATCCAAATTCTCCAAGTTTTCTAGCACTTCTAAATTCCCAGGTACGGGTCCGACAAATTTGTTATTGCTGAGGTCTCTGCAGGCAACACAAGTTGTATAATTGTCTTCTATATTCGATCAAAAATCTTTGGAAAAATGCTCTTGGAGATGTTTTAATACAAAATCTTCGAACAGTACAGGATGAATAATCCTGATTGAGTCACAATTCTGACGGAATGTCAATGAATATGGGACGAACAATAATAAGAAGCACTTCTACAAACAGTATAAAACTCGAAACAGAAATTGATCGTTGAACTCACAAGTTTTTAATCGATTCGTCCAATGCTCCCATTAATGAAATCAATGTTCCATTGAACATATTGCTCGACAGTGATCTGGGGTAGTATGAATGGGAAGATCGTTAGAATGAACAAAATCATCTTCCCTATGTGAAGACTAACTACTTCAACAGTTTATGTCATTCCAAGTTGTCTTCCAACTTTAGCTAGCTACTCCATCAAACTGAATAACAACGTATGACTTTAAGTTGACAAAACTGACGCCAACGATGCTGACGAATCAATTAGTTTCGTAATTTGAATTCACCTAGAAAATATGTATAAGTCAAACGATTTCAACCGATAGTTATCTACGAACTTTTTCAATATTTCTGAAGTTACAAAAGATCTTACTTGCGTTGTGAGATGTTGAATAACTTACAGCATTTCCAGATTGTAAAGTGCTTTTGGACTGAATAATGGTAGTTCTCCAGACAGCTTGTTGTGTCCCAATTTACTAAAGTTGGCAAATTGCAAAGTTTAGATCCATGCAAATGATGATCGACGTTGTCCTCAAACTAAGAAGTATACACCTTCAATCAAAGATTGATATGAAATTGCTACAATTACTGCAATAACCACACCCAGTATGACACAACTGATCGAACTGACAGTGAGTCATCATAGAGACACCTGCTTTCATCTATGTCATCCGAAGCGCGAGTGAGTAGGGTTCTTACAGTTCTCTGAGAGTGCGGATTCTTCCGAGAGAATCAGGGAAAGAGTCGTTGAAATTGTTTTCAGACAGATCCAAAATCGTCAATTGACTCAGATTTCCAAGTCCAGAAGGCAATACACCGGCCACACCTTCGCCAGTAAGATTTCTGTCAGAGAAACGGACCCGTCAAAGGAAGCTATGTTTAAATCAACAAGAAGGCAAGCATTGTAGGGATCTGATGTGACACATCCTTCAGCATCTCATCTTAGAAACAGTCACTAGGGATATTGGGTTGCGTCCATTGAATTTCTAATTTGACAAATCCAAGACGGTCAGACGACTTCACAAATGAAGGTCCAACTCTCCTCACACGGCTTCGAAGTGAGGTTTCTGCAATGTCAAGAATTTCTTATTCATGTCTTCGGTGCGTGGAAAGGTTTAATCTCAATATACGCACCTTGCAAAATTTGAGCTGTATATGGTCATCGTCAGAAGGAGATCATTCCTTGTGTTTCTATATATGTAGACTCTGTCAATTCTTGTGTTGCTACAAATGTAGATTCTGATTGTGTAATCAGTACCATTGTAAGGGATTCGTGGATTACAAACTTACATTTGGGTTATTGTAGGGGGCAACTCGATGCTACAAACTAGCCAATCCCAAGGAACTGGCAAGCATGGATCGCCAGCTGTGTCTACAGAACTTAATGCGGTCTCAATATAAACCTTCCTGACTGCATTCACTGACAAAGTTTGAAGATAAAAAACCGTATTAATTTCTCAGTCATTCAATAACTATATCTTGCAAGCATAGCTGTCGTTGAACAAACGACATACAATGCAAACTGTGGCCTTCACTTACCATCAAGATTTGAAGTTCTCACTGCCACCGCTGCAAACTCACCATGAATCTCGGCTGCATTCACCAGAACAGGTGCTTCTGTGGGTTCATTTGGTTCAATTCTGATTGTAAACGAATCGCTAAGGATGACCTGGTCGTTGCTCAATACCTGGATAAAACCGGGAGAACCAGGTACCTCAAACGCACCCCAGACCCAAGCTCCATCACCGTCGATTAGTCTGACGGATTGATGAGGATTCACATCTCCAAAAACTACGTTTGAACATAACATCTGGAACCAGAATGTTGGTAGTGGACGGAGGGCTCTAGCGCTCTTCACATTAACCTCAAAGTTCATGGTAGACGACAAATTTTTTCCCCTCCATATTGATCTCATAACTGCAATAGGGAAGCGAATATTGGTTCCGCCAAACCCAAGGTTTGCATCTTCGGTTCTGTTGTAAGCCTCAAACTGCGCTCCTTCGGGTATTCGTGGGGATGACCATATACGATCGAAAGGGTCTGCAGGATACCTGCGTGCAGAACGAAGCAAAACGTCAGTGGTCACCATGCACTTCACATGCTGGACAGCATGATGAGGTAAAGCTAGTCTCGCTCCACTCTTCTTCAATTATCATTCGCATGTTCACCTGAGAGGAGGCGACTCAAAATCAAGTATTCCTCCAAAGTCGAAACGATCAACCAGCATGAGATAGCTCGACTGTTGCTTGTCTTTCGACTGACCAGATCTGCCATAGGTATCTGGATAGTACGGACGCAACTCCAGAGTTGAGATAGCTGGCATTGAGGACTTGTCTTCCAAGGGCACGAGACAAACGTAAAATTTGTCATCTAATGAAGAGACGACCAGCTCGATTGTCTGCGGTATAGAAGGCAGTAGCTCGATTGTGGTGATGTAGGTGGAGTCGACAGTAAGGTAGAACCGAGTGGTGTATCCCGATAATGCAGTTCCATTCACAGTCAAATTTTGGCTGGGAAACATTGCTCGAAGAAGATAATTTTGTGATCCTTCAGTTGCGTTAAATCAATTTGGCAAGTTGTAGCAAAACTTCGAACGTGTCGTTTGGATTGGAAGAAACACCAGAGCAGTTTGCAGCTGTTCGCCATTCGGCAAGCTCAGTAAGCTCTCGTTGTAATAAATGTCGGCAGTGATGATCACATTTTCTTGAGAAAGACTTGCGAATGACTGCAGATTAGATTCATCAGTGATCCACTGAAGTGAGGTGATAGGGTCTACTCCACTCACGCCGCCACAGCTGATGCTTATGAATCCTAAGGCGCAAGAAGTTCATCAGCATTTCCGGACTGGCCAGATTTCATGTAGTCACAGCTTCACACAATTCCCAGTAAATCGCATCTGGTATCTCGTTGGCGATTCTCATGCAGAAGAAATAATGGAACCAGCAAAAGAATCTTTGCCTATTCAGGCTTTCAATGGAGCTGCAAGGTATAATCGAAATGAACTTCGCCGCTAAATTCACAATCCAAAGCCACTTTACAGACTCACCTTCTGGAGAAGCCCCATTAGACTGCGAGAGGACCGGGGAGAGAATAAGGTTCGAGAGTAAGAAACCAGAAAGAACTCCAGCCCAACACATTGCGCTTCTGCTCCACAATTTCAGTTGCAGATATAATTGAGACAAGAAACTCCCCGCCATTAGTCGCCAGATATCACGGGTATAGCCTGGACAGAAATCTGCAGCGTTATTACACAGATCAGTTATATGCTATGCTCCGCATACTACGCACACGGCAATGGATGTACTCTCTTTTGACACCGCCATTCGCTAACTAGGTCCACACGTACAACATATCTTCGATGAGAGTTGATGTCCGCAACCCTGGCGTGAAGCAGATGTTTAAGCCGGATGATCATGCATAAAAATAAAATTCGGAAATGGTCATATTGGGATCACCTGCAGATCCTGTCTAAGATTACCCAACAAATTGTAACCGTGGTTAGAGCATCAAAAGAGAGTTCAGCTTCGGACACCACGTGGTGACGATCCGGGTGAATACACGCCTGTAAGAGCGGGGTATTTATCTTTTGATGAAGACTAGAAACATTCCCTTACTATCATTGTGGCACCAATGAAGATCTCCAAGCCTTGGAGATCACAACGATTGATGTTTAGAGCTCTTTTCTCCATCTCCATGAGTCCAACATACTTCATGTCGATCTCGGGGATACGGGTATCGACGGAAAAAATTCGGAAGTGATCATCTATGTAAGCAATCCAAGCTACTTGAGTTTGGAGCAGGCAAGATCGGAGCCAGTTCAGACTGTAAGAAGATTACAAGATGATTGTCGTCGGAGACTGCACCGAGCGAAGATGGTGAGTTTGTGGAGGTGTTGCTCACAGTTTAGTCTCTTAGGTTTCTAGGCTCGTCGAGAAGATGTTGTGCATTTGAAATCCCGCCAACAGCAGCTGAACTTCAGGAGCATAGAAACGTGTACCTTCGGCCATAGTCTTGTTTCATGTGTCTCATTGAAACCCACTGACAATTTCTAAAGAATTTCTAATAGAATTTCGATCTAGCCTTGCGGTCAGGATTACCCAGGATGAAAGCAAGAGCAGATTTCAGCCCTTCCGCATTGTTTCCGGGAACAACGGTTGGATTGAGGCTTACAGTAGCGTTGATTGTGACACTTTCATCAGCCAGTTCTACAACTCCAACTCCAGGGTTGTGTCTGGGTCAGTGTCGACCTCACAATCACAGTTGATGTTGATGCTGATGAAGCCTGAAACCAATCATCTCTTAGACAGAAGTGGATGGAGAAATCAGAACCTAACACGCAGATTAAAAAATGTGCTAAAACTTTCCAACCACTTCGAGGAAATTCTAATTCCTAAACCTGACCTTGAATGCATTGCAGTATGATTCGGGGAATCCCCATAGGAAGCTACGAAGGTGGTTCATTTGCTTACAAACAAAAGCTATACACACTTGCTGCACCCCAAAATCTCAGTACCAATGGCAGCCTTCAAAAGCCCATCTTACTTGCAATCTTATATATGTTAGGAGCAACGACAGACGATAAGACATGAAGTTTGAAGTTTCAACTCTTGAGAGTGAGACGAAACGGGTAGAAATGCGAGGTGAAACTGAGAAGCGCAGAAGCAATCAGCGACGTGAAGCTTGCTTACTCGCCTTCCAGTTTCATTGTTCTTTTCGGGAGACGAGATGTCTATGCGCTACGAGCACCAGGATTTGACAGCCTTGACGAAAATAAACACATGCTTATGTACTCGTCTTGGACAGTGGAACATCCGTTAGAATGAAAATGATTTACGAACACCTTCTCAACTTCGAATAATGTTTTATACTAGGATGATGTAAAGTACTTTGACTCTCCAATGTTCTCGGGCCACAATTTCACATCACGTCTCTGAGAAAATTGTGAAAACTATATTGGATAAGTGATCATTGGTGAAGTTACTAGGCCCTGGGACCACGACTTACATGTTTTCGAGTTTAGAGCTCCAGAGAGTATCTGCGATTGCGCCTGATAAGGACTTATCGTTCAAATATCTGGACGTACAGTTTCAAGGATCCAATAGTTAAGTTAGTATGGCCCTGGAGGAGTGGTTTCTACGCGGAGGAAAATTTGTGCAGAAACTCAATGCCAAAAATAGGAGTCAGTCACAAGAATCAGCGTATAAGCTCAAACGCTCTCATATCATAAGAGATTGCAGGAGGATGTACTTACAGTGTCTTCAAGCTTTGTAACTTTCCTAGTTCAGTGGGTAAACCTTGAGACGAGTTGTTCCCTGACAAATCCAAGCTGTACAGATTCTCAAACTTCAGAATCTCCTCAGGAATGGGTCCGATGAAAGCATTTTTGAACATGTGGTCAACATCTCAAGTAAGTTCAGATTTGAAGGCACTTCTGCTTTTGCACACACATTTTCCTTTGAAGAACTCACAGACACAGAGAGAGACTCACCCCTCGCAGGGCCTCGCAGTCTACACTTCCGTGCAAGAGCCTGCGCTGTCGAGTCAGTTTACGAGTATTTATCCGGAATTTATCCGTCCTGTCGATTGAGATCCTCAGGGGTGTCGTGTGTAACGGGGTAGGAACAGAGAGAGAGAGAGAGAGAGCACACTCACATCCCTTTGACCGACTCGGTCAAAGGCCGTATCAAATACGAGAGTTTCCCGACGAGCTGATTCTGGGAGCATGATCTGCACATATACCTGAACTTCTTCAGCACATCATTACTAAATGTACTTCGTGGTTTGATGCTGTTACAACTAATGAAACATGAGTTGGCTAAGTTTGGCATAGTTCATAGAAATGAATTCAACTTTAACTTAAAATTAGCGAAACAAAAGTATATGTTGCAGCTGATGACGCAGTACTGTACTCACATACATTCCAAATTCATGAAGGAATCTGCAGTAAAAGGCGGAATTGACCAGAGAAGTTGTTTTGCAAAAAATCCCTGCTTAGCAAGAAAACAGCAGGAAATTACGCAATGTAAACTGCAGGGACTTGAGACATTAAAGGTGGATGTTCAGCACCATCAGGTAGAGCAATGATGGTAAACGAAAAGTATCTCCGCACATCTGATGACATCGAGCACAGTTAATACCTTCTCAATTGATCACTGACTCGCAAATCAACAAGGTAAACATAGTTTGTAGAGATATGAGGGGACACATATCTGAGTCTTACAGCGCTCTCGATGTACAAACATTCACTGAGGTTCGTGGCACGCGTCCATTGAATTTATTATTTTATAAGTCCAAGACGGTCAAACGACTTAGCGATGATTTCTCCAGGTCGAACTCTCCCACCACGGCTTTCTTAGTAAGATTTCTGCATCGCCAACAAAGCCTTGCTAAAGTCGTCTTCGCATGGCAAGGTTTCACAGCAAAATACGCACTTTGCATGATTCTGTCATGCAAAATACGCACTTTGCACTTTTCATGATTCTTCCTGTTTAGAAAACTCTACAAGCATAGCTGTCGGTGAACAATCGACAGAAAATGGTAACTGTGGCCTTCACTTTCCATCAAGTTTTGAAGTTATCACTGCCACCGCTGCAAACTCACCATGAATCTCGGCGGCATTTATCAGAACAGGTGCTTCTGTGGTGTCATTTGGTTCAATTCTGATTGTAAACGAATCGCTACGGATGACCTGGTCGTTGCTCAATATTTGTAAAAAACCGGGAGAACCGGGTACCTCTTCCTGCGGCCAGCCCCAAGCTTGATCACCGTCGATTAGACTGACGGGTTGATGAGGATTCACAGCTCCAGAAACTACGTTTGAACATAACATATGGAACCAGAATGTTGGTAGTGGACGGAGGGCTCTAGCGCTCTTCACATAAACCTCAAAGTTAATGGTGGAGGACAAAAATTTTCCCCTTCATATCGATCTCATAACTGAAGGAACAATGTCCCCGCCAAACCAAAGCTTTGCATCTCGGTAATGTTGTAAGCCTCAGACTGCGTTCCTTTGGAATTTTCGTGGGGATAGCAGTAGCTCGATTGTGGTGATGTAGGTGGAGTCAATAGTAAGGTAGAACCTAGTGCAGTTCCATTCACAGTCAAATTTTGGCTGGGAAACATTGCTTGAAGAAAATAATATCGTGATCCTCCAGTTGCGTTAAATGCAATCGGCAACTTGTAGCAAGACTTCGAGCGTGTCATTTGGATGGGAAGAAACACCAGAGCACTTTGCAACTGTTCGCCATTCGGCACGCTCAGTGAGCTCTCGTTGTAATAAATGTCGGCGGTGATGATCACCTTCTCTTGAGAAAGACTTTCGAATGACTGCAGATGAGTGACATCAGTGATCCACTGGAGTGAGGTGAAAGGGTCTACTCCACTCAAGCCGCCACAGCTGATGCTTATGAATCCTAAGGCGCAAGAAGTTCATCAGCATTTTCTGAATGGCCGGATTTTATGATTTCACAGCTTCGCACAATTCCCAGCAAATCGCATCTGGAATCTCGTTGGCAGTTCTCATGGATAAGAAATATTTGAACGAGCAAAAGAATCTTTGCTTATTCAGGCTTTCAATGGAGCTGCAAAAAGAATTCAAATAAACTTCTCCCGCTAAATTCACCATGTAAAGCCACTGTACAGACTCACCTTCAGGAGAAGCCCCAGTAGACTATGAGAGGACCGGGGAGAGAATAAGGTTCGAGAGTAGGACACCAGAATTCCAACCCATTACATTGTGCTTCTGCTCCACAACTTCAGTCGCAGAGATAATTGACACAAGACACTACCCGCCAAATATCACGGGTATAGCCTGGGCAGAAATCTGCAGCGTTATTCCACAGATCAGTTATTACACAGATACGTTTACCTTCGGCCATAGTCTTGTTTCATGTGTTTCATTGAAACCCATGGGCAATTTATAATAGAAAGTCCATGAAGCCTTGCGGTCAGTATTGACCGAGTTGAAAGCAAGAGCAGATTTCAGTCCTTCCGCTTTGTTTCCGGGAACAACGGTTGGATTGAGGCTTACAGTAGCGTTGATCGTGACACCTTCTTCAGCCAGTTCTACAACTTCAACTCCACGGTTGTGTCTCGGTCCGTGTCGACCTCACAACCTAAGTTGTTGTTACGAAGATTACAACCAATCATCTCTCGGGTAATTCATCTCTGAAAACTCGAGTCAAGTTGGACAGTTCTGACCTGAGACTGCAATATGCTTTAATGGTGAGGTTCTTAGTCGACAAGAGATCTCATAGAGACGAGTAGAATGAAATTTTCTCAAAAAATTTTCATCTCTCACGCTCATGATAAATGAGTCACAAGATTCAGAGTAAAAATCACCTGATCAGTTTATGAAATACAAGGCTCCATTGGAAAATATTGCCAGAATTGAAAATAGAGAATTTATATTCCTAGACTTAGAAATGAGTTCTAGCAAATTAAATTGGAACTATTTCGTGAAGAATATAATGCAAATGAGTATTTGACATAGTAATTCATGATTCAATGACATACAAATCGATTTTTGAATCTATGTATGTTGAATTCTACTTAGAACTTAGTGAAGCTCGTGGATATGTGAAATTTGATAGACGGCTATTGTAAAATTCGAAATCCGTGATAATCACTGTCATTTCTTGAGATGTTAGGCCGAAATAGTGAGGTTCATGGATCTGTGAAAATTGAAAAATGATTATTGTAAAATTCAGAATTCATGAGAATCACTATCATCCTTTGAGATGTAAAAACAGAAGCAGTGAGATTTGTGGATCTATGAAATTTGACAAACGGCTATATAAAGATTCGGAATCAGTGAGAATCACTATCATTCTCTGAGATGTAAAAGCACAATATAGATGTACTCTTCGGACGAATATCCTACATATTTTGCCAATGTACTGACCAAATTTCATTCCATCACAGAAATACAACCATATGAAGTAACCAAGTTTCGAATGATTTCCGATGTGAATAAATAGCACATGGCGATTACAAAGTAAAAGGTCAAAATCATTAAGAATGTTCACGAACTATTTCATGGGAAAATAGCCATAGTCTCAAAAACATCACTATGGTGACATATCTCATTGATATATTTTAGATAATCTGGTCTATTGACCATTCTAAAATTCACCTGGCATCCCAAAGTATTATCGATAGTAAATCTCATTCACAAATTTCGTTTTTATTCACATTGCAATTCGATTTGGTGAAAATTTATAACAATAAAATATAGATGTATGTTTAAAAAAAAGATTAATTATCCCCCAATTTGGATTAATTATATTTCAACAAGTTTAATATAGTTTTTTGACTGGTCAAAATCATCATTAAATTTACTAGATTTTTGTGATATACATAGAGTTTTTGATTCACAATAGGGAAAAGTGGTGCATTTTACACTAAGGTGAGAGATAATTAATCCAAATTGAGGTATAATTAATCATTTTCTTTTTAAAATACTATATTATATTTATAATACTATGGTTAAATACATACCCATCACTAATATAGTCATGCATGCAGCATTAAAAAAAACCTTAACGTACATCAATTCTCAAACCAATTGAGATATCGTAAATGGACCAAAGCATACTTAATATGCTTTGGGCACAGCATGTGGAGCCAGTGCTCCACATGAGACTGAACTGTGTGACTACGCTGCACACATCTGCCCAAGCTAGAGCCGTAATATCTGGCATCTAATGGCGGGCATTGTGTTGTGTCAACTTTCTCTGCAACTCACAAGCCAGATTCCAATGAAAGTGGGAAGCAAAAGCAGAAAATTTTTGGCTGGAATTCTTTCTGGGGTCTTATTACGTAACCTTTTTCTTTCTCCCGTCCTCTTCCAGTCTAGTAGACTTGGAGAGGACAGAAAGGACTGCGTACATAAAGGACTGTGTAGAGCCCTCAGTAGACTGAGTCTACTGAGAGCTCTACACAAGGTGAGTCTGCAAGTTAGCTTTCTACGGAGAGTTCAATCAAGAAATTTATTTTAATTTAGGTTGCAGCTCCAACGAGATATTGTAATGGGAATTATTGGCGATTGTGTGAAGCTAGGAAAATGTACACTTGCAACTTAGGATTCATAAGCATCAGCTGTGGCGGTGTAAGCAGAGTAGACCCGGTCACCTCACTCGATTGGATCACTGATGAATCTCATCTAGACTCGTACAAAAGTCTTTTGGATGAAAATGTCATCGCCACCGCCGACGTTCAGTACAACAAGAGCTCACCTAGCGTGCCGAATGGTGAACAGTTGAAAACTGCTCTGGTTTTTCTTCCCAACCAAATTACACACTCGAAGTTTTGCTACAACAACCCAATTGCATTTAACGCAACTGAAGGATCACGAAATTATCTTCTTTGAGCAAATTTTCCCAGCAAAAATTTGACTCTGAATGGAATTGCAGTGTGGGGATATGCCACTCGGTTCTACCTTACTGTCGACTCCACCTACATCACCACAATCCAGCTACTGCCATCTATACGGCAGACAATCGAGCTGGTGGTCTCTTCAAAGGATGACAGATTTTACGTTTGTCTCGTGCCCTTAAAAACAAGTCCTCAATGCCAGCTATCTGAACTCTGGAGTTGAGTCCGTTCAATCCAGTTACCTATGACAGATCTGGTCAGACGAGAGACAAGCAATAGTCGAGCTATCTCATGCTGGTTGATCATTTCGACTTGGGAGGAATACTTGATACTGAGTCGCCTTCTTTCAGGTGCACATGCGTATGGGAGTTGAAGAAGAGTGGAGCGAGACTAGCTTTACCTCATAATGCTGTCCAGCATGTGAAGTGCATGGTGACCATTGATGTCTTGCTTCATGGAAAGGGTCATTGCTTCATTCCAGAAGACCCTTTCGATCGTATATGGACATCCCCACGAATTCCCAAAGGAGCGCAGTTTGAGGCTTACAACAGCTCCGAAGATGCAAAGCTTGGGTTTGGTGGAACCAATGTTCGCTTCCCTATTGGAAATATGAGATTGATATGGAGGGGAAAAAATGTATCGTCCACCATTGACTTTGAGGTTTACGTGAAGAGCGCTCGAGCCCTCCGTCCACTACCAACATTCTGGTTCCAGATGTTATGCTCGAACGTAGTTTCTGGAGCTGTGAATCCTTATCAACCCGTCAGTCTAATCGACGGTGATCAAGCTTGGGTCTATTCGCCGTTTGAGGTACCCGGTTCTCCCGGTTATCGAGCAACGACCAGGTCATCCGTAGCGATTCATTTACAATCAGAATTGAACCAAATGAAACCGCAGAAGCACCTGTTCTGATAAATGCAGCCGAGATTCATGGTGAGTTTGCAGCTGTGGCAGTAAGAACTTCAAAACCTGATGGCAAGTGAAGGCCACATTTACCATTTTCTGTCGTTTGTTAACCGACAGCTATACTTGCAGAATCAGCTAAACAGGAATATTCATGAAGAGACGAAAAAGACTAATGTGGTTTTATTTCCTTTAACTTTCTCAGTGGATGCACTCAGGAAGGTTTATCCCAATTTCGCATCAAGTTCTGTAGACACAGCTGGCGATCCGTGCTTGCCAGTTCTTTGGGACTGGCTACTTTGTAGCATCGAATTGCCCCCTACAAATGTGAGTTTTTAATTCCCTGATCTCTCACAATAATCACTTTCCACCATCACGATCTGAATTTGTAGCAGCACAGCAACTTGCCTCCTTCTGATAATGGATTGAAGGTAATCTGCATACACGCAGTGGACGATAAATAGGTCAACGCTTGCAAAGTGCGTATTTTGCTGCGAAACCTTGCCACGCGAAGACGACGTTAATAAGGCTTTGTTGGCGATGCAGAAATCTTACTACGAAAGCCGTGTTGGAAGAGTTCGACCTGGAAGTATCATCGCTGAGTGGTATGGCCGTCTTGGACTTATCAAAGAATAATTTCAATGGACGCGTGCCACTAACCTTAGTGAATTTTTCTACGAGAGAGCGCTGTAAGACTCAGAGATGTCTCATCAGATCTCTACAAACTAAGTTTACCTTGTTGATTAGCGAGTCAGTGATCATTTCGAGAAGTTATTTACAGTGCTAGATGTGATCAGATGTGCAGCGGTATTTTTCGTTTACCATCATTGCTCTACGTGATGGTGCTGAACATCCACATTTATTTCCCAGGTCCCTGCAGTTGACATTGCGTGAATTCCTACTGTTTTTCTTGTTGTGCAGGGATTTTTCACGAATCAACTCTTCTGGTCAAATTCCGCCTTTTCCTGCAGATTCCTTCATGAATTTGGAATATATGTGAGTACAGTACTACGTCATCAGCTGCAACATATACTTGCTTTCGCTAATTTTAGGTTCAACTTTATGTAGTTCATTCCTTATGAACTAGGCCAAACTTTGCCAACTGTTGCAACTTATGAAACATGAGTTGTAACAGCATCAAACCATGAAATAAATTCAGAAATGATGTGCTGAAGAAGTTCCGGTAAATTTGCAGACCATTCTGCCAGAATCAGCTCGTGGGCAAACTCTCGTATTTGATACGGTCTTTGACCCAGTCGGTCAAAGGGATGTGAGTGCTCTCTCTCTCTCTCTCTCTGTGTGCAAATTTGTGTGCAAATGCAGAACTGCCTTCGAATCTAAACTTACTTGAGATGTTGACCAGATGTTCAGAAATCTTAGAGATAATGCTTTCATCGGACCCATTCCTGCGGAAAATATGAAGCTTGAGAATCTGGAAAGCTTGAATTTGTCAGGGAACAACTTGTCTCAAGGTTTACCCACTGAACTAGGAAAATCACAAAGCTTGAAGACACTGTAAGTACATCCTCCTGCACACCCTTATGATATGAGAGCGTTTGAGCTTGTACGCTGATTCTTGTGACTGAGTCTTATTTTCGGGATTGAGGCCTGCCCCCTTCTTGGTTTCGGGTTCAGAACCACAGAGTTTCTGCACAAATTTTCCTCCACGGAGGGACCACTCCTTCGGGGCCATACTAATTAAACTATTGGATTCTTGAAACTGTACGTCTGGATATTTCAACGATAAATCATTGTCAGGCACAATCACAAATATTCCCAGGACCTTATTTTATTTCTTTATGCACAAATGAGAACTCTGAGTGAATCTAGCTCTCTGAATAACTGCTCAATTGATATATCCCTCTATGTCACCAGTTGATTTAGTGTCTTGTGTTTGGTAACATGTGCAGAAATATGGAAAGCAATAACTTCACAGAGCTGAACCTGACAACATGGTACTAGCTCGTGAGAGGAAAGATTGACTACAGATGCCTGCAGGTATTTTCTAAGATGTCCCAACAGATTGTGAACTTGGCAAGAGCAGCAAACTACTGTTCAGTTTCGGATCTCACATGATGACGGCCAGAAACTTTCACCAATACTTCAAAGTGTGAGTCTGACAAGTTAGAAGACGATTATTTGCGTTATAGAGTTATAGCACGTGAGAGTATAGAAGCCATTCAGAATTGAAAAAAAAACTCAGAATCAATTTCAATTTAAGAGATTTTTAGAACTCATTGGTTTCTATTGTTAATTTTGAAAAGTTTTGCTTGTGTTAATCAAGCAAAACGTTAAACTAGAGCTATACAAATATTTCACGAATCTAAAATAAATATCTATACTCAAATGATTTAATCGATCTATCCAGTTCTTTTTTTAAAAGTCAGGTACAACAATGGGATCTATCTCCACTCTGCACAAATTTACTTTAGAGTACCCTCCATCGGCAAAATGGTCTTTCGGACGTATCCCATCTTATTCATATAATTAGACCAAGACGCCAAAAGGACCAGAACATTAGCCGAATAAGTAATGTAGCCCATCAAGTCATACATGCAAGAGGTCAGCAGACAGTATTTTCTTAGTGTGATGATTTTTGTGCTTTGTGGTACATATTGTACACGGTCTCCACTTCCGAGTACTATACCGTGTCGTCTTCGGCTTCACGTCGAAGGCAACTTACAGACAGCGGGGATGGCTGGTGGGGATCTTCGTTGTGACATTTAGACTGGCCTGCTGACTACGATGGGGGAGAATTGAGACGAGAGTAATTTGGGATTTCGGGATTTTTCTTCACTCATCGTCGTGACTTGAGTTGCTAGACTTGAAAGAAGGAAGGTGAAACATTAACTTTGTTTTTCTCTTTGGGTTCAATTGCCACCTACCTTTGACTAGACGGAAAATTACAAAGATAAGATTTGAAGGATTTGTTACAATTTGGGTTTTTTTTTTTTTAAAAAAAAACGTATATATGAGTAGTAGCTTAGTTTTCAGACTACTTTATTTTCCAATGTGCTACTTTGAGGTACTTTAAAGTATCTTTATAACCATACCTATACAGATATCAATAAAGAGCTATGATCTGTGTTTAGCTTTTAGTCTTTGGATATGTCGCATTGTCCAATATGAAATGATTTGTCCTGAGGTGTGGCTATACAAGTGAAGTTTTTTACATTATGAAGCGGAATATTGGTTTTTTAACTTTTTGTATTAATAATAGATTCAATAAAACGTCTACAAAAGAGATGGATGAATCATCAATCCAGAATACCATCATCGTTTTATTTGGATAAAGGTTTAAATACACTTGCAAAAAGTTGCACATTGTTTGTATTTACGCCATTCGGAAAGATCACGTGCTGATGTAAATCCCCTCAGCATTTGTGGTAAAAAAATTCTGACAATTTATTACTTCACAATATCACAATATCAGGGGAAATTAGTACCCTATATAGTTACTCAAGTTTAAGACCACACTTTTACATCCACTCTGCAGACCACCTCTATTACCTTTGGAACTATATAGAACTTCATTCACTAAATTTTTGGTGAAAAACTATTATTTTCACTGTCGACCAACCTCAGCGATGATCAGCTGCACGTAACTATGGAATCTACTTGGTGCTCGTGCTGCTGGACTAACTTTGGGTTCGAGCACAACGCTAAAATTGGAGTAGAGGTGAAATATCGGGTCGGAGGGGTTGACAGTGACGGGCTGACCTCAATAACACATAAAACATCGGTATAGTATTATTCTATGGTACTTTCATCATCGGTGTGGTGTATTCAGACCCTTCGTGGAGGATTATCCAATCACCAGTGGCACGGGAGCTTTTCTAATGGCCACAAATTGCACTCTAGCTTAGACCGTCTTCGCTACCTTTAAAGTAGAAATCATTCAGATAATTAGGTCCGTCAAGAAGCTCTAGGAATCGGTGAGACTGATTGCCAGTGACGTCTATAGTTAGAGATAATGCGGTCCTGAGAATAGAGGTGAAGAGATCTCTTTCTCACCAAACAGCAACCACGATGGGATCGAGAAAATATACAGCTCTACGCCGTGTTCATCATCGGTAGAAGGTGAAACTGGTTGAATCATATGAAGATTGCTGTCTGAAGTTTCTAAACTAAGTTCGAGTGGCGAAGAGAGTGGCGTCTACAAAATTCCATACACAGTGGGTTGATGGGAACTTATTTATGTGTAAGCATATGCCGAAGAAAAATGGGGAGATTCCGCGCTTTTTTGTTTCATAAAGAGAAAATAGTCAGAAGAGCAGAATCGCCGATCTCCAAGCAGTTATAGCAAGAAACTTTCCATATGCTTGATGATCAGATCATCCTAGTCCGATTCTTCCCGTCTTAACTCTAAGGAAGACGAAGAGGGTCACGAGCCACGAGCCAATCAAGTCCAACTCTGGTGTATTGTGGTACCCCACTTTTGGTATTTTTGAGTAATTTAAAACATTTTTGGAAAACTGTATCGCAGCAGCAGTGTAAATAGCCATTGGTGCATCAAAATAGAGTGAAACTAGAGGATCTCGGAGAATCTCGAAAGATCTCGTAGAATCTAGGAGTTAGGCGCAACGTCTAGGACAGGCGCCGCCCTAAACACGGGCTCTGAAGGAGTACCCCTTTGGCGCAAGGCGCAAAATCCGCCTTCGGCGCTAGAGAAATCCTTCGGAACCTGGTCAATTCTCAAACGCCTTGACTTGGTTAGGGTCTCGTTGGAAAGAGCCCGACGCGCTGGTTCTAACGAGCCCAAGAATGCCACGAACGGATGAGGACTCCGGGAGTTATGAAGGTCGCAAGACACTCAGCTTCTCGCCTACGAGTAGGCGAGGAAAGTTTGTCCTATGCGCGGACGAGGGAAGTCCGCCTACGCGTAGGCGAAATGGGGTTTGACGTCGGCGGGATGTCCGCCGCGAATGTCGCCTACTCATAGGCGGGGAGGAATGACACCTATGCATAGGCGGACGCGAAGGCCGCCTACGCATAGGCGCTTCGGCGTCGGCGGGAAATCCGCCTTCGGCCCTAGAAATGCGTTTTCGGGGTTGGAAATTGTACGGCGCCTTCGGCGCTAGCGCATCGCGGACGGGCGAGGACCCAACGGAGTAGCAAAATCCGTACGGACCGTACGGACTGTACGGACAAGTGCGCCTTCGGCCGGTCGGGGTTACGGGGACAAGAGCGCCGACAGAGAGGCGAGAGAAATGGACAGACTGGACGGAGTCCGTTGACCGCGGTCAACGCCTTCGGCGCTGCGCCTACGGCGAGGGACCTGCGCGGACGAACGTCTGATACGCGGACGGAATTCGCCTACGCGTAGGCGAGCGCCTACGCACATGCAAATGAAGTTCTGCGTCGGCGGAGATTCCGCCTACGCAGAAGGGAGTTCGATTTTTGTCCTATGCGCGGACGATCGCCTTCGGCGGAGCGGACGCCGGCGGCGAAGGAGTGACGATCGACGCAAGACAGGCGGAAGATGGGGATGTGGCACGGCCGCATTCACCCACCGGCCTAGACATTTTAGCGGGGAGCAGCGAAGCTGCAGGAGCGCCATCGGCGGCAGAAACCGCAGACCCCACGCAGCCCCACTCGGGCGAGTCGCCAACGCAATCAATGGCGACCAAAATCCTTCCTTCTGATGATGACAAAGGAGGATCCACGGAATCAGTGTCGGGATCGAGAGACACCGAGGAGGAGGAGGAAGAAATCGTTGGTGCGCCGGCGGCGGCGCTCTGTGAGCAGGTAGTACCTCTGCTGAGGTACTTGGATCGCAAAATTGATAAATACGCGGATCCTCGCCAGCCTGGGTCCTACGTCGAGTTAGTGCGCAGGCGAACTCGCACTAAAGTCCACACCAGCAAGCTGCTAGCTCGGGTGGACCGGGAACTTAAGGAGTTGCAGGAGCAGTATGACTGCTTGTGGGGTCAGTACAATGTCGTGCGGAAGTCGCACACCCACTACGACAAGTTGAAGAAGGAGAGACTGAACGAGCTCACCAAGGATCTGGTGAAGACCACTGAAGCGCTCATTTCTGATAAGACTGAGAATTAGGTTTTGTCAGAGGAGCTCGTGCGACAGACGCGGTTGTTGGAGGAGTGTCAGCTCGCACGACAGGCGGATGAGGATTTAATCCACAGGCTGCAGTCGGAGTGCGGAGAATTGAGAGCTCAGCGTGCGGAGGCCGAATCGCACTTGGTAGTAATTGAAGACGATCGCAGGCGAGAGGCAGATCGCACGAAGGAAGAGATGGCGAGGCGAGTCGCCCACTGTCTCAAGGGCTACGCCCACTGGGAAGTGGCGGCACAGGAGAAACTCACACTGCGTGAGTTAGAGCTTCGTGCTGCCGGGTTGTTGGCAGGTGACAGTCGGAGTCGGCGGCGGGTAGCGAAGAAGTTGGATTCTTTTCTATCGAAGGCGCGAGACACCATGTCCACCCTTGAGACGGAGGTTTCCGCGGTGCTGCAGCGTTTGGGACTGCGCAGTCGAGCTGAAGACTGGCAGGGTAGGGAGTTAGTGCGCGGCAGTCCGTCGCGCAGGAGGCGAAGCACAGGTTCCGCGGAGTGTAGTGTAGCGTGGTTCCGTGCCGGCGTGTAGCGTAGTGCAGTGTAGTGCTAGTTGGGACTTAGAAGGTATAAAGTAGTTCAATGCGTCTTGCCTTGGGATTTTTCCAGTTTCGGAAGTGCAAATCAGGAACTCATTTTCTCAGCATGTTCATGTCCTTAATTCTGTCACCACGCAGAGGAGCTACACCTTAGCGTTCCACATTGTGCAGCTGAAGGCCTTCGGCCGAATGTTCAGAGCTAATACATTGGTTAGAGACTTGAGTAGTTCGAATCTACACCCGCGGGTGATGTCCGATGCTCAGAGCCAGTGACGAGTTGGATACTTGAATAGTTTCGCCCCTACACCTTCGAGTGTTTGTTCCTGATTGTACTCCTTCGGGATTTTTCCCCTTAATGTCAAAGTGAAGTTTTGCTACTTCGTGTAAGCCTTGGTTGTAAATTCAGGTTACGCTGTAGCAGGTGCCTTCAGGGTAACCCCTGTGGTATTTCTGGGAATGACAAGTGCCTGAGAATTCAAACTCTTCAATAGACTGTTGTGGTGTGTTATTGGAATGTTTCTCAGTGAGTCCTTCTGTGCGGACCTGTGTTCTCTGCGCGTTTTGTGAGTTGAGAGTGTTGTTCACCGCGTATGAGTGACTTCCATCCGTAGTAGGCAGTCCAAACCGGGTTCTCTACGCTAGCAGAAAGCTAGTGGAAGGGTTGTAAAAGCCGGAGTTGGGAGTCACTACCCGCAGCTTCGCTGAGTGTACTCTTGAGAGACCTCCCCCCTGAAATCTTGAGTAGAGGTCCTAACGGATCTCTGGGTTGTGTTTCCGTAGTTTCATCTGTGTGTGTGTGTTACGCTGCACTGTGCGACCTCCGAGTGCGCTCCGAGTGGACACTTGCAGTATTTCTGGGAGTGACAGTCGCCTGAGAATTCAAACTCCTCAATAGTCTGTTAAACGTGACACTTTGTACCCTGTGTGTTCCTCTGTCCCTGTGGGTTCGACCTTTCTACCACTATATTGCAGTTTTAGCCTTTATTGGGTTATTACATGTATACACTTGGAGTCTGGACGGACGAGTTGTGGTAACCCACTTTTTGTTTTTCGCCGGAACTAAAACATTTTTGATTAATAAGTACCGTGGTAGCAGTCGGTACGCAAAGCCAGAGTAAAAAGAGGATCGAGGACAGTCAAGGGGTTTTGGGCTTAGGCCACAGTGGAACGCTTGGAATGGAACGGGCGGTTCACGCTGCAGGACTCGCTTCGAGCACCTTCGGCGGTAGATCACTCATAACTTCCTCAATTCTTAACGCCTTGAGTTATTTAGGGTCTCGTTGGAAAGAACTCGACGTTCTGGTTCTAACGAGCCCAAGAACGCCTGGAACGGATGAGGACTCAGGGAGTTGTGACTGTCGGAAGATGCGAAGGAGAACGCCTACGGATAGGCGAAAGGAGTTCGTCGTCGGCAGAATATCCGCCTTCGGCCTTAGATGTTCGCCTTCGGCGACGGACGTCTTCGGGTCAACTTCAAGTCGGCAAACTCGGGGTCGGCGAACTCGAGGGCGGAGAACTTCAAGTCGGCAAACTCGGGGTCGGCGAACTCGAGGGCGGAGAACTTCAAGTCGGCAAACTCGGAGTCGGCGAACTTGAGGTCGGCGAATTCGGGGTCGGAGAACTTCAAGTCGGCAAACTCGGAGTCGGCGAACTTGAGGTCGGCGAACTCGGGGTCGGAGAACTTCAAGTCGGCAAACTCGGAGTCGGCGAACTCGAGGTCGGAGAACTCGGAGTCGGCGAAACACTGTGCAGGCGCCTTCGGCGATAACAGATAACAAACCTTCAACGGTGTGCCTTTGGCGAAGGATAAAACTGGCATAACTCTTTCAAATCGTAACGGTTTGACTCAGTTAGGATCTCGTTAGAAAGAGCTCAACGCGCTCGTTCCAACGAGCCCAAGAACTCTTGAAACGAATCAAGAATCTGTGAGTTATGGGTGTCGGGAGTGACTGTTACAAATAGGCAAAGGTGCGGAAGTGCGTCTTCGGCGGTCAACGCCTTCGGCGAACTTGAGGTCGGCGAACTCGAGGTCGGCGAACTTCAAGTCGGCAAACTCGGAGTCGGCGAACTCGGGGTCGGCGAACCGGATGCGGTTAAGAGATCTTGCGGAGTCCATATCTTTGCGATGGACGGTCGGATGGATCTGAAATTTGGTGGGGCCGTTGATCTCAGTTGGCCACGCATGCCTGCAAATATTCAGCCTCAAATCTTGGATGTAAAGACGCTGGCGGCTCTGTACAGTAGGCTTAGGATTCAGATTTAGGGTTAGGGTTAGATTTAGGTTGTAAGTTAGAGGGGAAGGCAACCGCCGACTCCTTAGGTGTAGGATCTGTTGCGGCTCGCACCCTAGCGGGTAGCGTAGTGTTAGTTAGGATCTTAGAGGGTATAAAGTAGTTCAAGGCGTTTTGCCTTGGGACTCTTCCAGTTTCGGAAGTGCAGATCAGGAACTCACTTTCTTGGCGTGTTTGTGCATTTGGTCCTGGCACCACGTAGAGAAGCTGCAGCATAGCGAAGTTACCGTATGTTGTAGTTGAAGGCCTTCGGCTGAATGTTCAGAGCTAGTACCCGGTTAGAGACTTGAGTAGTGCGGATCTGCACCTGCGGGTGATTTCTAATGCTTAGAGCCGGTTGCGAGTTAGAGACTTGAACAGTTCCCCCTTACTCCTTCGAGTGACATATCCTGATTGTACTCTTACGGAAAGTTTCCCCTGAATGCCAAAGTGAAGTTTTATTACTTCGTGTAAGCCTTGGTTTGCAATTCAGGTTGTGTGTGTGTGTTACTAGATTGTGTCTCAGTTAAGTTCTCAGCCGGGCCTGTACTCTCTGCGTTTGATGTGAGTCGAGGGTGACGTCCACGGCGTATGAGGGACTTCGTTCCGAAGTGGGAAGTCCAGTCCGGGTTCCCTACGCTAGTTCCTGGCGGAAGGGCAGTAAAAGCCGGAGTGGGAGTCACTACCTGCAGAGCCTCTGAGTGAACTTTTGAGACACTTTCCCCCTGAAATCCGAAGCGGAGGTCCTGACTGACCTCCGAGTTGTGCTTTTGCCAGTTTCAGGTGTGTGTGTGTGTGTGTGTTGAGTGACCTACGCTGCACTGTGCATCCTCCGAGCATCCTCCGAGTCGAGCATCCTCCGAGTGACCTCCGAGTTGAGCATCCTCCGAGTGACCTCCGAGTCGAGCACTGCAGTATTTCTGGGAGTGACAGTCGCCTGAGAATTCAAACTCTACAAAAGTCTGTTAAATGTGACACTTTTTACTCTGTGTGTTGCCTCTGTCCCTGTGGGTTCGATCTTTTTACCACCATACTGCAGTTTTAGCCTTTGGTGGGTTATTACATGAGTGAAAGGGTTGTTTTGTGTCAGGAGAGGTTGGAAAGGAAAGTCATGCGAAGGCCTCGGAGGGGACTCCAGATCTACTCCTATCATTCGTCAAACTCCAGCGGCGCCAAGGCCTCCATTCAAAGGAGAAGATGAGAGAATCAACTAGTCCCCTTTGCTCACTAGGTTCTGCTCGTCTTGTTGTAGCGAATCCTTCCTCACCCGAAAAATTCATGCACGAATCATACAACATGCAACAAAGAGATGAACCCGAGAAGAAAATGTTCAAATACGGGTAAAGCAAGTAGACGTAAAAACCATACATTTCGGTCTCAAGACCGGGTAGATGCGAGATTCATAAGCTTGCTACTCCCGCTTCTAAATTATATATTTCTCGGCCTTTTGGCTAAGATCAAGTGTAGTATCTGTTCTTATCAGTGTAATATCTGATACGAGGGTCATCGACCCTCACGATATTAATCTAATTTCTCTCTGGGTGGTGGTCCGGATCGGCGGCTTGCTGTCGTAGGCCTGCCCGTGTCGCCTTGGTATTGCACTGTCTCCAAGGAAGGCGCAACCCTCTCTTTCCCTCGCGGGAGAACCAACTAAAACAAACAGCAAGTCCAAACCTTTTCACATATGACACTAGCCAAATGTACCTGGCAAGGGTGTCGTGGTGACATCTGCAAGGCGTAGTGCACTCCAGGAAGGTACATAAACTGCAGTCGACTTGTAAGCGTTCGTAAGTGCGTCTCCAACAAGCTCATGTGGTTTGCAACAGCTTTTGGGCTCTGAAAATAAGCTTTGCATGCCTATTTCTCTGTGGAGAAAGGGATTAGCAGTTTGGGTGAGTCACTTTGAGAATCTGGATGCACTCCATTCGAGCGTAGTCAATCCCGCAGCAGAGTTGATACCAAATTTTCCATGCAGTCTCGACAGGTCACTTCAGTCGCTAGTATAGCAAGACATCTTGCTGAATGACTCCTTTCGGGACAGGTCACTCCAGCTATAAGCTTTTCTTCAACTTGAGCTATTAAGTTATGTCAAGTACGAAGACGGCCGACGACGGATCCTATTGCATGCTCTAAATTTCAATGTAATCATCCATCAGCAGCCGAGTGTACGCAGGGATTTTATGCACGTCTTGACCTGTTCCCTCAAGTCCGATTCTGATCATCAAACCTGTGCTAGAGCACAGGGTTAAGTTGGACTCCATGTGCATTCAGAGGCTGCCGTATGTGAAACGGTTTGGACTTGCTGTTTGTGTTAGTTTGTTCTCCCGCGAGGAAAGAGGGTTGCGCCTTCCTTGGAGACAGTGCGATACCGAGGCGACACGGGCAGACCTACGACAGCAAGCTGCCGATCCGGACCACCACACAAAGAGAAATTAGATTAATATCGTGAGGGTCGATGACCCTCGTATCAGATATTAAACTGATAAGAACAGATACTACACTTGATCTTAGCCAAAAGGCCGAGAAAGGTATACTTTAGAAGCGGGAGTAGCAAGCTTATGAATCTCGCATCTCCCCGGTCTTGAGACCGAAATGTATGGTTTTTACGTCTACTTGCTTCCCCGTATTTGAAGTTTTATTCTCTAATCTGCTATTTGTTACATGTATGATTCGTGCATGAATTCATCGGGTGAGGAAGGATTCGCTACAACAAGACGAGCTGCATAACCGCGTGAGTACAGCGGACTAGTCGACTTTCTCATCTTCTCCTTTGCGTGCAGGGCTTGGGGCTTGGGGCCGCTGGAGCTTGACGAGTGAAAGGAGGAGATCTGGAGTCTCAACCTGGGCCTTTGCAGGACTAATTATTTTCCCACCTCTCCTGACAAAATACAACCCGTTCACTCGTGCGTCCAGACTCCAAGTGTATAGGCCAGAAATAAAACTTGACTGGCTCATGACTCGTGACTCTCTTCATCCTCCAACTTGAGACGGGAAGCAGTACACCAAGTAATATAGGAACATTGATGAGAAGACCCCTTGCGGTTCGGCAGAAGTAAATCCAAACGGGGTAATATGCGTTAACCCCACAAGCATCACAATGCGCAAGTATGCAATCACCATTTTAATCATTCGCAAAGCGGAGTTGAATGAAGCCAGCTCTTTTACCGTCCTTACCCAACTGTAGTTCAATACACGTCATCCAGAGGAAGAGATTTTAGACAGGAAATCGCCAATTGCAACCATACTTTGTCAGAGAACATCGACAGTATGCTTTAAGAACACACCGAAGAGAATCGCTATTTTCCAAGCCACTAATGCACCTGGACTCGTACATCCTTTTTCAAGTCAAGCATCAATTTCTGTTCCTATTTATTTAAATATCTGAATATATTAAAGCAGATTGTAGACCTTAATATCAATTGAAAAAAATCAATGGCTTTCAGTTTTGAAAGCTATTTGAAGTTAAAGTATCCTTCAAGTCCATAGATTAAATTATATGGACTTTCCATTCTCCGATCAATCAACCTACTTTCTTCTATTTATAGATTTATTCTATAAATAGAACCTAAGTATTAATGTATACCGGTTCTCATCCTTTGTAGTAAGAAGAAACATACTTTTACATTTGAAATTTAGATATTATATAATGTAATAATAAAAAATTATTATTATAACAATTTTCTCCGTTTAAAGAATTTTTTAGTGCAATTGCATTGAATTTGAACCTTGAGTCAATTGATAACAAAGCACATGTACCAGATAAGTAATAAGTGCTAATAATTATGAGTTGTCTCGATAGAGAAATCACAAGATGCTGCAAATAGGGAGACTTTCCTGTACTTTTAGTATAAAAACGCTTCTTTCATTAAGTTTCTAGATTGTATGTGATGTTTTTCGTTTTTCGTTTTCCGTCAATAGAAGTCATAACCTACTATACAATACCAATAATTCATCGTGACTTGAGTTTTCGGCCAAAAAACATAAGTCATGTGTTTGTGAATCACGTGAAAAATTAATATGTGAGAAATCAATTTAGAAATATATTTTTGTTTTCAATTGCTAATTTGAAACTATTAATATCTATTTATTTAGAAGATGCCCTTATACAATTGGTTTATTGATTCTAGTATCCACTACATATCAATACACACATATTATTACCAAAATGAGCTAAATCTAGTGAAACTAGTAAGGCATTGATTGTCGATAGGTTGCTATATACTGAAAAATATGTGGATGTTCTTTATGAAAATGATTTTTGTGTGAGCGATGGATTTTCGAGATACTATTTCATAACAGAAGTTCCATTTCTTTGTATAGGGATGAGCAAGGTTGGAGTGGAAATATTGGTGCTGATCTACGGAAAGCAAAGTCCAGTCATGACCCAAACCCTCGCTGGACAAAGAGATCTTCACACCTCACCACTCACAATCTGCCCCGTTGCTGCCCGACGAGGCCAGGAAAGGCTGACGTGACAAAGGCAAAATGGATAAGGCTCGCTTGTCATTGCGTGGAAGACTCAGCAAGTCAAGGCTGACGTGTAAATCTATACAAGAACGCAGGAAGTAGTAACAATAGAGAACTACGAGATCCTCCACCAGGACTCGCCTCTTATAAAAGCAAAGTTCTTGTAGCATTCTTGTCCTGCTCCCCGTCAGACGGTGGCTCTGCTGCTGTGCTCGAATCAGGCTCGAGAAGGGAAGGCGAGGCGAGGCGTCCCTGCCCCCGTTCCATCGACCAAATATGCTAACCGGACGAGGAACCATGCCCCCGTCATGACGGTGCAATGATTTCTTGAAAGCGCTAGAGTAGGACCTTCCATTACCTGAAGGCCGAATCGAGGAGTCGAAGACAGAGAGAGGAAGCGGCGAGAGAGAGTCAGAGAGGAGAAGCGAACAGAGTTGGTGTACCACTTTCAGAGTTTTTGATTAGGGACTACGTGAGAGGATTGAGTTTCTCAAGGTGAGCGGGGGAATTGCGTTTTGCGAGCAACGAGAAGGGTAAATTGAAGATACTTTGAAGAATTCGGGGATTCGAGAGGACTTGGTTGTGGTGGTGGTGGGTGGTGGCAGCAGGATTTTGAGGTTTAGGACGGGAGAATGATGTGTAGTATGGCGTTGTCGAGTCCGGTGCAAGTGTCATTAGCTCAGGTGCAGGTATGTCGGACTCGAACCACGGCGAGGGTGGTGCACTCTGGTGCGAAATTGCGTGTGCGTGCGCCGATGTTAGTGATGGCCTCGTCGCTATCACAATCGTCTGCCGAGGAGGAAGGACCCGGTGCGCAAACGGAGCCTCCGCGCTTGGACGATTTCAGCCAGAGCCGTCTCAGTCGCTCGATGCGCGACCGGACTATTCTGCAGAAGGCCGAGAGTGCCCTCTATGGTAATTGAAATGCGGAGATTCATCTCTCGTCTTTCTTGGGTGGATATCTGATCCCTTCATAGAGTTGTTATACATTATACTCATTTCTAACCGTTTCCCGCCCTCGATGACGCGTGGCTCCAAGGCAGTACGATTGTATAGGTCACTGTTTTGCCGAAGGTTGTCACGATATCGTGTTATATCAGTTACAGATCAATAAAAGTGGATTTCCTCGGAATTGTTGCAGATAAATGTATGGCCCTGGAAGGAGAGAAAGCATACGAATGTTGGGAGGCCTTGTTTGACTACGAGCACATCAAGGTAAGCAGCTATGGAGTGAAAAATGTTTTCGTAACTCTGTTGGATATTTGAAACGAAATCGACGGCCTGAAAAAGGCCGTCAACCATAGGTTGATGTTTCCTGAACATGTGTGATTTGTTCTATGTTGGAGGAATGCCTGTCAAGATGCTCTTTGGCTGTAGAATTTCGAGTGAATTTTGTTAACAGGTAATGGATGTCTTGGACTTCTTCAGTTGCATTTGTTGTAGGTGATGAAGTTGGAGTCACTGAGATATGTGAATGTTTTTCAGGAAGAGTATGAAACAGAGTGTGACGTAGCCCCATCTGAGAACAGAGCTGAAGCATGTCGGCCTCTAGAGAGGTTTGAGAATATGGTGCGACAATCAGGTGGAGCAAACTCTCTGATCGATAATGTGAGAATGTCTGCCAAAGTGGCCAAGAGGAACGCAGCTGCTGCAGAAAAAGCGAAGAGCGATGCACCAAATGAAACAAGCACACACCATCATCACCATGATACCCGAACACCGGAGCAGATCAATGCCGAGGAACACGAACGCCATGAGGATGGAGGCATCCCAAAGACCTTAGAGGAGATGGACCACGAAAAGGACGGTTTGATGCCCGAATCAGATTATACTCGCATTCTAAGAAGAAGGGGCAAAAAGTCTACTGCATGGTTTACTCAACCGCCTGAGCATGAAACAGATTGATCTGTAACTGTGACTTCTTAGTTTTGTTGTACATTAACCAAATCAGCTAAATTTGTACACATTTCTGTAGTAATAGTCAACTGTGAAGGTTATTGTAGGAAAGGTCATGGGACTGTCGTCTGACTTTGAGACGGTTAGTATTGTATCATATGTGAATCAGTTGCGAAAAAATGGAATAACACAAAATTTATGCAGTGGAGTATGCATTTTAAGGTGTTACAAACCTTGAATACTTCACCTTATGTTGCTTCTATTCCAGTCGTTAGTGCTTCTATTCATCTTTAAAAACCTCATTCTCCTTCGTTGTTTCTGCGAATTATTTTCGTGAGCTCTAGTTGACTGTACCTACTCTGCACTTTTGTGATGTATGAGGAAGTGTGATTTGTGAAGTCGAAGTTGGTCTGGACAATAAGATACAAGATACGGAATCACATGAAAGGTCCATTGCGTTAGCCCTCTCGGTAGAGGAAATGGAGTAATCCATCCTCGGAGGATTGCGTAGTGGACGATGATTCACGCCCGATGTCTAGAGGCTTGACTCTGAATTGTTAAGAACCTTTGTATCCCGCGTTTGTCGAAGGTATTCGTTGCGGCTGCGCATTATTTATGTACTGGATGAAAGTCATAAACAGTTATCGGAAGTTGAAGAAGCATTAAATTTCAATTTTTCAAGTGCCAGTATTGTGCAGTGATGCTATTGGCGAAAGTGTTATGTTATTATATACTATATAGTTTATGTGGGTTTTCAGTAATTACTTATTTAGGTGCATCTGATCGTGGCATTGTAAACTGTTTAGATTCTGCATCTCGGGACCTCAATCCCTGTTTCTAATCATCATCTGTTAATAATGTTTCTAATAATCCCTGTTTGGTATCATCATCATACATCACCACATTACAACACGTAAACATACCGCGCTTTGTCGATCAAAAGTGCTGGGTAATTGGTTAGATAAGTTCAAATCCGGGAGTTGAGGGAGTCCCATAAAAGTCTTGTTGTTACTAGCAGTTATTTACGTAATTTCCTCAATCTTACCTTTGTTTATAGCAGTAGGTAGTGAGTGGAGATCGTTTGCCTCTTATGCAGCGAGTCAACTGACACTGTTGAGTTGCAGTGGCTTTTCACTCTTCGGCGAGGTCAGACTGCACCCACTGAGTTCGAAGAACGCACATCGTGGCTTCACAACCCAGAGTTATCTCGCCATCTGGACTCTCATACTGGCATTGTGGTACATCAGTTTTTAAATTATTTTCTTAAACTATGAAGTTTGAGTAGTAGATGAAGGAAAATTTACATTTTTACGGTGAGAATAATTAGAAGTAGACTAAATAAAGGATTCTGTAGCAGATAACTAGTTAGGATTTGTTGGAATCTATGTTAGATATCCCTTTGGCGAGAATTAGTGTTTTTACTCGTAGACAAGGAAGTTAAATTAAGAAGGTCAAGATGTGTTAAAGTAGATACTTTTTAACTTTGTCAATTAGTGACGAATTAATTTAAAAAGAATCTTGATAGATGAATCTTTGCACGATCGTTCTAACCAGCCTAAGAACTCTTGAAACGGATCAGTGTTCATTGTGGATGTCGGAAGTGGTTGGTAGGAACATGACGTAGGAGAGACAAGTACCTTCGGCTTGAGGCCCAAGGATGACACCTTGGGCTTTTAAGGGCCAAGGAACTTCGGCTTAGTAAAAGGCGACTCCGACGGAAAAGACTTCAGCTGTCGCGCAGAGGGTTCGCGCGTGTTTAACAAGACAGTTAGTGCGTAGCAAGCCAAAGGCAGAAATGGTAGTTCTGCGCGGACATTTTGGGAGAGTTCACTTTTGAATTGATAGTTTTGTTAGGATCGTGAGTGAGAAATTGAGAACGCAACGACGGTGCAAGCTTCGGAGTTTCGATTGAAAGCATTGAGTTTGTCGGAATTTGGATTAAGGACATTCCGAGAGGAGCTGACAGCCGCCATGTTCAATTTTTTACTCTGGTTGAAATTGGATCTGCACATCGATCATGTTAGAGTGGTATGAGACACCAGAGACAGAAGTCACAAGAATTCGGAGTCGTCCTGAGAGTTGGTAAGTGGAGTAGCAAGTCTTGAAGCCTTGTGAAGATCGAGAAGGTGATTTGATGTACGACCGGCACAGTGTGAATGTGACTGCGCGAGAAGAGATGACATTTGTAGCATTGTTTTTGTCGCCTCAATTGACCAAGAATGGGTGGCAGACGTCGGATTACATCAACCCGTTGAGACACAATGTGGCAGTGGCGCTAATGCAAATTCATTGGCCTTCGCGGATGACGTACATGACATCGTGGCAGGTAGGATTTGTGGAGTAAGTAGTGATGGTGAAACAAATTCACTGGGCTCGGATCTTGTGGAGCTCCAACGAAAAGAATGTGAATGACAGGTTTGAGGGACATCATATTTATATGTCCATGTTCTTTATTAATTTTTATCGAGGTATGGGGTTGCTAAAAGAGGAGGAGAACATGGAATTCTCGCTCGAGAGTGAAATTGTCGCTTCAAAGGACGAAGTCGCTCTAGGAGTGAACGAAATTGTCGCATCAAAAGACGAAGTCGCTCTAGGAGTGAACGAAATTGTCAGTGAAGATGACGACGTCGAACTTGCGCAACTTTCTGCCAAAGTCGACATCCTGGATGATGACGATGTTGAGGAACCGCCTGCGAAGAGACCAAGGAGAGTGGTGACGCCTTCGGCTTCGAAAGATGTTGTTCCAGGTAGTAGATTAAGCACTATAAGACTTGCACCTGCACGGTTTAGGTTGGCAGAGACTTATGTTCACAGGAAGGTGAAGTCACGACACAGAATGCAAGAAGTGCCAGACAATGCAGAGTGCAGTGAGGTCACGTCGCAGCCTCAACTAACTTCGGATCAATGAATTGCAGTGGAAGTAGAGGTTGCAGGAACTGAGGAAGCACGGACTTGGGAGTGGCTACCTTTGGATGTAACTAAGGAGAGGCATATGGAAGAAGGTTAAGAGGGAGAAGACGGGACTGAGACTGAAACTTCAGGGCAACCGGAACCGACCGTCGGGAAAAGATCTTCAAGCTTCGGGCAGAAGATCTTCAAATGTGCGAGAGATTATGGAAAGGTTTTTGGAGGTTACTCCTTTGGACGAAGGACCTTTGGAGCAGTTAGTAGCAGCAGTTTAGAAAACCTTTATAGAAGAACCGTTACTGCCTTTGTGTCAAATGTCTTCGGGGATAGTGGAGTTTGACAGGGGCGAAGAAACTTCGGCATGTGAGCCGAAGCCGGGAGAGATGAGCATGTCAGATCTCTTGAGTGAGCAGATTGTTCCGTTGATGAAGTACTTGAACATGAAAATGGTAAAGTACTCGGTGCCAGCTTCTTTGCGGGTTCTTATGTAGAGTTGGTGCGCAGAAGAACAAAGACAAAGGAGGGAACAACCGTTGGGCTGATAGAACGGATTGTATTCTTGACTTCCGAATGTGCGGCCGTGACAGTTATCTTGCAGGAGCGAGAAAAGCGAATTCAGGCGAAGGAGTTGAAGTGTGAAGATCTTCGGCGAGAGTTAATGGCCGAAAGTAAACTTCGTACATAGATAGAACAAGAGTGCGAAGATCTTCGATGTGAAGTCTGCGCAGTTCACAAGGTGAAGGAGGAACTTTGGGATGGATTAGAGTAGTCTTGGGGTAAGTTTGAGCGAGAATTCCAACGCGCAGATGGGTTGACTTAGCGTTTGGCGACATAGGAGCAGTTGGCGACTGGAGAATTAGCTCTTTGGGAGGAACGATTGGCTTCCGGCGATGTTGCTAGATCCTCGGAGTTGGAGTGCAGTAGAAAGTTGGATGCAGAAGTTTGCAATCTCAACTGTCGGGAGTTGAGAGTCAGTTGGCTGCTATTCAGGCGAGATTGGTGGAGACGGAGGCGATCATTGGACGTCTGGATCAGGAGATAGATGCAGGCTTAAGAGCCAGAGTAGAACCTTGTCTTCGCGGTTATGTGGATTACGAGATCCAGATCACGAAGTGATTGAAGTTAGAGTCGTTGGAGCGTAGGTTGAGAGCGCTGGAGGCTAGCGAGATAGTAGAAGACATACATTTAGGTAGTATAGTTAATTCTTTCATGTCTGACTTGGAAGAGACGAGAGAGAACTTAGAGTTAGAGCTCACTGCAGTTCGGAGTAAGATAGGAGTAGTTAGGTGCTCTGCATTAGGTCGTCGCACCTATTGGAGTCTTGAAGCCAGTGGGTTGTGACTCCGGGTGTTCGTTGTGAATAAATTAATCCAAGGCTCTGCCTTGGGAGTCTTTTGCACGAAATAGTTTTCTGCCGTTAGATTGCATTACTCTGCACGGTTGTGAGTTTTGTCACAGTATAGAGTTGCTTCTGTTTGTCGAAGATAGCGCATCTAAAGTAGAGTTAGCCATTCTATGTGTTCTGAGAGTTGCATAGTGTAACTCAGGGTTTAAACAAACCCGTAGAATGGTCGCTTGATACAGCCGTCTGAACTTGTATCCTTGGGAAGTTTTCCCTTGAATTTCAAGTCATTTTCTGCTATGTTTATTGGTTGTATTTCAAGATTTTGATGAATTTACATGGTACATTTGAAATGTTTTCAGATTAAAACTTGCAATGTTTATTGGTTGTATTTCAAGATTTTGATGAATTTACATGCTACGTTTGAAATGTTTTCAGATTAAAACTTGCGATGTTTATTGGTTGTATTTCAAGATTTTGATGAATTTACATGTTACATTTGAAGTGTTTTCAGATTAAAACTTGCAATCATTTCTGGAAGTGGCATGTGCTTGAGAAATAAAAATATTCTATAGAATGTTATTTGTGAAAATATTTGAATCTCTGGTGATGTTTCTGTTTTCGTGCTATCCTATCTATTATGCTCTATTTTGGTATTTGTCTATTGTTACGTGCATAACATAAATCTTATATATATGTAGATTGGTCTAGACTCCATTCTCCATCGTTCTACTTCTCCTATATTTCTGCCACATCTCTTCTCCCATACATCTTCAGCACACCAGAGTTCTATTTGTAGTATTTTTTTCACTTTAAATCAAAAGCACCACCACGAGGATTAAATTTCGCCTCCTCGTTGGAATGGAGTTGCCAGTCCAAAGTGGTTTTGAAGGATCAGACGCAGATAAAAAGACATCTATCCCGAATGCGAATAGATTTTTGTAGCCTCTGGATAATTCCTTAATCCAATCATTCGGAAAAGATTTTTCTCTGATTTCTAGGTGTTGAGAAAAATACAGTAATAATACAAAAGACCTCGAAAACCTTTCGCTGAGCGGTTGCCATACTGTAATATAATGCAGGCTTTCGCAAGTGGATGCGGACGGTGCTCTCGCTGCAAAGCATATTCGTCAGTAGATACACATAGAGCAATTCTCGAACAGCCCTCTCCCAAATTTCTCGAAATATTCTCGATTCTTTCTTCCAGCCAAACCAGTCGAGCGTTGGCATTACGATGAGTGGTACGATGCTGCGCTGGGCTGGGGCCATGACATGGAGGCTGCATCGAAGAAGCCAGGCCCCGACTTCCTCGTCGACCGGATACATTTCTAGTTTATTGACAAGAGATCGGTGCGCACAGCAGCAGTACAAAGCACAACAGTTTCGGCGTGCTTGGGAGTCCTCCTTCATCTGATTTCAGTGCAGGCAACGAATCAGGAACAGCCTCTCTCGTACTCCTGTGGAATGCATCCGCTTGTTTTTTCTGCCTCCACACGCAAAGACGAGAGCATCGAACGAATTGCACCTGCGGTCCCGGCCTCAGAGCGATAAGCACTTCAGCCACCGTCTCATTCGTTTTAGATCGTGCCAGAAAATCGCGGTGGACATGGTATCAGCCGGTGCCTCCTCATTAGAGGCAAACGTTTTCGATTCATTAACTGATGAAATCAACGGAAATAAAATTTATAATAGAATTGAAATTCTGCCGGTGGATTAGAGTCTTATGAAGCTCTCTCAACGCCCAGACCCGTACATTGTTGGTCCGGAAGCTCCGAGCGACGATGAAGAATCGGAGACGGTGCTATGTGTCTGTGAGAACTCGGTGAACCGTCTGCCGTCGTCACATCTGAAAGCAAATTCGCCGGCGAGTGTAATTCTCCTCATGATCAACATCAAATGGGCACAGATTGATATTGTCACCTGTTAACCATGAACAAGCGTCCGATATCTACCACATTTTCTCATCAGCGCTAGCTTCATCACGTGCTGGACGTGATGATGAGAGACAAGTCATACTGCGGCAGCGTAGCAGCAGAGGAGGAGACAGCATCGTGAGCACATAATACAAGGATGGCAAATTCGACTGAATATATGTCAGATGACCAGCCGAACAGAAGAGAAGGGAAGGGAAAGGAAGCGAATGGAGGGAGGGACTAGATTCCACGACAATTGCCTACAGAAGGAAGAGAGACACAGAGAGAGTGACTGATGAGCTCCATCCGACCCTGTCAGTGAACCACGTAGCGGCGCCATGACCTGGTCTACGATTAAGAAGAACGGCAACGCTGATCTGGAAGGCCAAACGTTAGCATTCCAAGAAATTCCAAAAGCTTCGTGATCAGTAATCAATGGCACACACGAGGAGACGAGACGTCGATCGTGTATCTCCGACAGTACAGTGTTTGTAGTAGTGGTACCAGTGTCAATTTGACCGAGGCACGTCTTATCTGCATATCATTTGACCACATAAATTCAGGTGCTTCGTAGAGCCCAGTGCTAAGCTCAACGCTTGTCACACTTCAATTGGTCTCTCGAGGCCATCGATTGGTCGAAATCGGTCGTACAGTCAGTTGAAACTGAAAGTGGGTGCTGGATGGAAGGTGGTGTCTCGAATCACTGCTCCGCTGTAGCTCATTCTAGCTTTACTTTCTAGAACCTTCTTTTGCATTCCTAGGCTGTTCTCCAGGTTGGGTTATGTGCTTATGGAAAGTTGTAAACTCGAAGATATATCCATTGAGCGAGGCCTACAGTTTCCATCGTATGATCAGACTGCGTGCAAGAGTTTATTAATCTTCTGACACTCACCTACCCTACCACTTGCCGGCTCCACTGCAGAACCTCGCTGCTTCCAATTTGAGACCAGCTGCTTCCTCCTGAACCCTGAACGCCCTGGTCCTGTCCTCCTCGACTATGACCACTACCGATCTTGCGAACTTGTAGATTATCTTAGACTCCGTCATCGTACTCCAAGATGCAGAGATCTGATACCACCCTTAACGAGCTGGATTCTTTCTGTCTCTAATTTCATCTGAGCTCCACCGGTCAACTTACCGAAGTATGACATTCATTCAATCTTGATACATCCTGATGCCTTGTGAAAGTGAATCGGCACCAAACGGTGGTGGTCTCAAGACCCTTGGACTCTTCATGTTGGAGTACCAGATCTCACTTCCGTACTAGATGTGAAGCTCGAAAAAAGTACAATGGTATTTAGACCCAGTTGTGCAAACCGAATTTTGAAGGGAGTCATGGCTAATGAACTTGGGAGGTGGCAGATTGAGTTGAATGCATGATTTTGCTGGGGCTTCCTTACTACATGGTTGGTTGACCGTGCTATGTCCATGTCGATGTGCATTAGCACTCGCTTGACAGAACTGTTGCTAACTTGCCGGTGGAAGAGTCCGAGTAGAAGATAATGCAAACGTGCTCAAATTGTACTGCTGGTCAGGGACTTGACACCACGGGGTCTTGCTCTTCCCACAGTGGATCGAACTGGTGGAGGCCAGATTCAGTAGTCGTTTCAAGAAAACATCAGCTGCCATTTTCCCTCCGAGGATTTCGAGGAATCCTCGAGACTGGCCTACGACGTGCTGAACTGGCGCAGCTGAAGGGTCAAAAGAGGTGCTTCTTTTCAACACTCTCGAGGCAGCAGAGGAAGGAATAGGAGCACGAGAAGGGCAAATTCATGAGTTGACTGCATTGACCATGCCACGGAAAGTGCACGCTGTCTGCTGCACCAAAAGAGGTCCCATCTCTAGATTCGAGGTACCGACTAACAAAGCTTCGGGTCTATGTTGCTCTGGTAAACTTTTCATGACAGCAGCAGCAGCAGCGAACCGTCCTTGTCCATTTGTCATGGCACTGTGCACAGACCCACCACCGCCACATCCTTCCAAAACTCTGCAGCAGATGAGGGCAAGCGAAAAGAGAACGAACTGTGCACTCATTTGTCTCCAAACATTTCACCACGAGTGGTTGATCCTTTCCATGTCTGGCCCTGCTCCATGAGCTACGAGACAAACTCTTGTTACTCGATTTGTTACAACCCCTGCAGCACTTTTCAAGGTTTTGGCACCTGCGCTTCGAAAGACGATTCTCCAACACAGATCTCGGTCCACGAGCAGCAGCACAAGAGATCTTCCCACAACCTCCACCAACTACTGAACTCGATCGACACTGGCTGGCATCTTGTCGACAGTGCGCACCGTGCACAGTTGAATAATATCTCATTCGAGTCAATCCTGTGCTTTATCTGCTGGTCGATGTTAGAAAATTCCTGCTTAGTCTTAAGATCAGATCATTATCTGTTGGTCGATGTAGAACAATTGCTGGCCAGTCTTGAGATCATAAGTGCGTGAGTGTAAGCGTCCAAACGACCCCCAAGTCTAGGAAAGGGCACCAGCTGGTTTGGATCCTGGTTTTCAGTAGGGAGCAGTTGACCTTAATTCTCAATGAAAGGGTGGAATAAGCCCGGATGCAATTAGCGGATCGAGGCTGCGAGAGGATCTAGTCACAAGAAATCAATCACATCTTGAGTGAGCTCAGCCGACTGGTTCAGGAGCACCCACCGGCGGGATCGAGGTGGTTAGCAGATCCGGTCGTCACTCGCAGCCTCCACGCAGCTTGTGCACATATGTCAAAGGAGATGAAATCTGACTTTTTGCACATCTCGTAAATCACGCTCTGCTTCCCCCCGCCACGGTGAATTTGATGAACCCTGCTTACCCTCTCGATGCACCAAGCTCCAAGACAAGGTGATCTCATGACCATGCCGAGGTCACGGCACTGTAGGCGAGCGTTTGTGGCGATCTTCCATATCTCGCCAGATGCCAAAGCGCCGACTAGACCTGCAGAGGAAATATTATAAAACAAATCATATAAAACCACCTCCTTCAAACATGCCCCTCGTCGTTTGATTCCTATGGCCCTGGCCTGCGATGATCTGCCCAACCAGTGTCATGATCAGGTAGAATTGGTACCTTCGCACGTGACGCATGGTTCCAAAATCCAGACGAGAGCACGAAACGAAGCGAACCAGATTGGTTCCGGCCTTCGCCGAGTCTCGCAGGCATTGAACAACTGTCCCAGCCCAGCTCGGAGTTACCTCAACTGACACTCGAATCTAGTCTGCTGTGAAATAATGTCCAAAGGCTGGGCCCCTAGTTGGACCGGATTCGGGATAAATGTCAGCTGCAAGTGATTACAAATCGATCGAATTTCTTCGCGACAGATGAGTCGAAGACTCTACTGCCCAGCCCAGTAGGAAGATTTCAGCAGCGACGTCTAATGCTGCTGCGGCTTCTCGTTCGTGAACGAGGAAAGAATCACACCACGAGCTCGAGGCTCTATCTACACTATTCATGAAATTTAAAGCTAGATACACCTTCCGTCCAGATCGTGTGGAGTCACAGAGCCCTGTAAAATGACATCGAATAGGTTGGCAAGCTGACGATTATCCACACCAGTATATCTAGCTATTGATCTGTAGTTGGTCAACAACAGAACAACATATAAACCACAATCCTTTGAAAGGAAAGATCGACTACGGAATAACAAAAGATCTTATGCTCAGTAGCTTCCCCTCGCCCATGTGGGAGCGTTCAATGGCATAAAGGGGAGGAAATCTGGCTGTGGCGACAACATCATGCCTCTGGATACTTGTGTCAGGCATTCATGTCTAATGTGTGTCAAGAACTCGACAATCGCATCAACAGCAATTTGTGTCTGGGTTGGAGACATGGTGCGTGGTGAAGGCTGCTGAATCTATTTACCAAAACCAGCTCTGATCAGCAGACCGAAACTATGGCCAGTCTTCACAGCACTGGATGTATGAGCTGTCGTTGTCGGGCCTCTGCCAGAAAGCATTGGGGTCAAACCTCTGGTGCTGAGTTTATACTCACACAGGTCTCGTTCCACCTGAAGTTTTTCAGAGGGCACACACACGCAGACGGCACAGCACAGCTCACAGTGTTCAAGCACTAGAACCGAGGGGCATGACGGTAACAAAGAGAAAAGGACTAAACATCGACCCGCGTGACCACGTAGTCTGACTGCGATGAAATTAATGCAATTACATAGAATTCAGAGGGAAGATTGTAAGGCCATGACATTGGCTGAGTTGCTTACAGAAAGACTCCATGCTCCGGGGATTTGGGCAGCGCCCTTAATTTCCCCAGGACCCAAAACGACTGTGCTCTAAAACCCTCACAAGTAATGACAGGAGGTTCGAATATTGCACCCCGGAAACCAAGGAGCTCCTCCAGGAGACTCATCAGTAAAGCTCTCAACCAGAGAATTCTAGGAACGCTAGAAATGTGAACGCGTCAGGTTATAATAAAATATCTCGGGCAGCTGGGCTCAGCACTTCGAGCCATAGCCTCTTACTGGGGGTCATTCATTGCTGGTGAGGGGGTCACACCACAGCATCAACAATCACCTAGAATATATAAATTCCTGCAACAGTCCTACAGCATTTAGAACACACGCTGCGCTTGCGAGGGTGAGGGCGAAGCATGACTTCCCTTCATCCAACAGACTGACTCGAAACACGGGGAGCTGACATAAGCTTTGCAACACAATGATCTGGAGTTGACAAACGACAGTCTTGTCGTTCAGCTTAGAACGAGCGAGTGATGCATACGGAGGACTTTCATGACGATGTCGACAAGACTGAGAACAACGATAATCATGAGACATTTAATCATGGCGTAACAGAATGGGCACTTTCCACGATAAACATTCATATTCAGCACGAAGTATATGGTCAGGTCTAGCAAGCTGTTGGTCTGCCTTCCTGCTTGCGTCCTGTCCAGAGTGAAATGCACCGATTCCCAGTTTCATCACAAATTCGTAGGCACTCTATTCTATCGGGTGTGATGCTTTTTCTTCTCCATAAATCTATTTTGATCTTTCGCGTGTAGAAAAAAGACTCCAAAACGGAAGCATGAAGCGAACAACTCGTTGCAGTTACGATGAATTAGAGTTGCAGATTATAACACCTGAAATTTAAGGTGCCTCTTGTACAGAAGAAGAATGGAGATACGCAGTCCACCGAGAAGACTACGCAAGTATCGGTAATATTCGCTGACTTGAAGCTCAATTTTTCCTGTGTTTATATCGTAAGGAGAAAATAAGGATCACTCGTCTACTGGGCCCTAATAATTACATGTCCTCGTCACGGAGGAGATAGAACCTTGTAACAAAAAGCTAATATTACACAACCAGACGAGGTCAATGCTGTGACCACTGAATGCTTTTCAAATCAATTCCCTCTTGCACCATCTCCCAAAGCGGGCTCATTTGCCTCAACTTCTGCACTCGAGTGACAGTCAGTGCCACGGCCCTGTCGATCTCCTCCTTCGTGGTGAATCTCCCGAATCCGAACCTGATCGATGTGTGAGCCATGTCGTCCTCCACACCCAAAGCCCTCAGGACATACGACGGCTCGAGACTCGCGCTGGTGCACGCACTGCCGCTGGAAACCGCAACTTCCTTCAACCCCATGAGCAGACTCTCTCCCTCGACGTACGAGAAGGAAATGTTGAGGTTTCCGGCGTATCGATGTTCCATGCTCCCGTTTATGACGAGCCCCTGAACCTGCGACGAGATGCCCTTCAGAAACCGCTGCTGCAATTCCAGTATGTGCTTCTCGTCGTTCTCCATCTCTTGCATCGCAACCTCGCAGGCAGCGCCCATTCCCACAGCCAGAGGAGTCGCCACGGTTCCGCTTCGAATGCCCCTCTCTTGGCCACCCCCGCTCATCTGCGCTTCAACCCTAACTCGAGGTCTCCTCCGCAAGTAGATGGCCCCGACTCCCTTGGGGCCGTAAATCTTGTGCGCACTGATGGACATCAAATCGATCTTCATCTCGTCGACATCGATGGGCACCTTGCCTGCAGCTTGAGCGGCATCGGTGTGGAAGAAGATCTTATGCTTGCGGCAGATTTCTCCGATTTCCTTGATCGGTTGGATAACGCCGATCTCGTTGTTCACGAACATGACGGACACCAAGCAGGTATCGGGTCGAATGGCTGCCTTGAGCTCCTCGAGGTCGATGAGCCCATCTTGCTTCACCGGGAGGTAGGTCACATCGAACCCTTCCTGCTGCAAGTGACGGCAGGAGTCGAGCACGCACTTGTGCTCCGTCTGCGTGGTGATGACATGCTTCTTCTTGTCCTTGTAGAAGTGAGCGACACCCTTGACAGCGATGTTGTTGGCTTCGGTGGCTCCCGAGGTGAAGATGATCTCCTTCGAGTTGGCGCCGATGAGCTTGGCGATCTGCTCGCGAGCTCGCTCGACGGCGTCCTCGCTCTCCCACCCGTAGACGTGCGTGCGCGAGTGGGGATTTCCATACTGGTCGATGAAGAAGGGCAGCATCGCATCGAGAACTCGGGGGTCGACGGGCGACGTCGCCTGCATATCCAGGTACAGAGGTCGGCCGGGCATCTTCACTCCCTTCATCATCACGGCCGGAGTATCGTCATCCTCCACCGCCGCGGCTGCCGATGCCCCGGAATGGTGCCGCACCGAGCTCCACACGGGCGCAATCCTGCCCAGGCTTGAAATCTCTCCCCCCGGCGCTGCTGCGCCAGCTCGAGCTTGCCATGCCTGCGACAAAGCCCTAGCGACCGTGCGCTGCAAAAGCGCTCGCCCCGTCATCCCTCCCTCCCTCCCTCCCTCACCTAATCACTCTCCCGATCACTCCCTCCTCCTCCACGAATTCCAATTCTGCCACCTGAATTTCACAGATCGAGCCAATTAGTCCAATTCTCTACAAAATTGCTCGATCCACAAACATCGACGAAACAAACCACGAGAACCCCTAATTCCAAAACTGCACGAGCTGCACCTACACCTCAAAGAATTGCTCTAATCCACTCGCCGCTGGCAGCAGCCATACCTTGTCACGCATGAAATGGAACAATCCAACAATCCAAAGACGAGGCCGGCCCCCTGGAAGTGGCACTGGCACAGAATCAGAAAACGTCTAAGCACCAACTGCTTCCCTTCCCTCGCCTCGCCTCCCCTTCACTTCCTCCTCTTCCCCTCTCTACCCCCTCGCCTCTCCGGCCAACGTACCTGCGTGCAGATAGGTTCGAATTCCTGGGGCAGCGCTTGGCTTGACGCAGTTGCGTCACCGTATTCGTCGTCTTCGCTCGCTGCTTCTTTCGATCGTTGGGGGCTGGGGGCTGGGGTTGTGGGTGGGGGTAGGGGTGAGGGTGGCTTTGGCCGCAAGAAAATGGGGCTCGTTGTGTTGTCACTCGCTAGGGTCGCTTTCCCCCGAAGCAGACATCATTTGGGGGCAACAGTCTCTTGGCACTTGGGGTTACCCTGAGGCCGCGCCTCGCATCCGTTAGCACTAATTTGGCGTAAGCCCTTTGCCCGGAGCCGACTCGCCGGCTGTCGTCTTCGTTGAGAGCGGGGTTAGCGTCCGAAGCCGACAACAAGCTGGGGCTTCCGATGCGCTTATCTTTCAGCCTCCCCTCGTCTCTTCCTTTTCGCTATTCGCGCCTCGTTTTCGCTAATTATTAAGCTCCTCCGTTCCTTCTTCTCGTACTGTCTTGATTTCTTTCGAGTCGGCAGTTGGGAAGGTACACGAAGGACGGATTTGCGGGTACAGTGCATGACTGCTTAATCAGGCCCGAAGTCACGTTGCTAATCAGTGGCCCTGCTCCAGAACTTCAGTGTAACGCTGCCGTACCATATGGCCCCTACCGAACGACAGACAGACTGGAGACGTTCCACTTGCCAAAGACTTGCTCGAGCTCTGACCTGCTCGAGCATGGAACCAAGCGTCATGGACCCGCTGGTTGTGACCTAGGGGTACGACACCCACTGTCTCCAGGCAAGCTCATGCTGTTGGAGTGCTACGGGCTTATCCTGCTCGTTTATGAGCTAGACTGTGCAAACCTCCAAAAATCCAGAGGTTCGCTGCAGTTATCGATTAAAGTCGAAAGGTGATGCTCACTGAGGTGAAATACAATGAAATGTGTCAAAATAGGCACCATAATAATCCGGTGAACGTATGTGGTCACCGATCAGTCATCATGAGCCTGATCAGTCAGACTCTTCAGGGTTACAGTCCTATTTCCGTGCTCATATAATTCCACTTCCATGGCCATGGGTGACATTCAAGGTTCATCACGTGGAGATATGCACAAGCCTTTGAAACAACAATCCGAATATTTGGTCCGTGTCCAAATGTACATGGAAACAATGTCTGGTCATTTCATTAGACCAAAAAGTATGACAAGACTCTGAGACAGCGCTACGTTGGGCAAAGCTAGCCTGCCACTCAGACAAACCTACGCTGGGAACTAGGACCCTTAGAAGTTTTCCATCATTTTCCTCTACTGTTTTTCTCTCTCGATCAGGAACAGTCAGAAGGATGGTACTAACGAAACCCGACCACTCCGAACGAATTTTCAAAAACAATCCAAATGGTCACTAATACGTCAGTAACTCGCAGAATGACTACATGCTTGCAAGGAGGCCAAGGTTGTCCTGACCAGACAAGCTACTTGAACAAACCAATCAGTCCCTACGGTCGGTCCAGTCAGTGCTGTTGACTACTTACTTTCAGAAGAAAAGAACTGATCTACAAGGTTTCTGGTTGCATAGATACTCAGAGAACAGGTTCCTAGCTAAGTTTTTACACAAGTCTTCAGGACATCCCAGAAGGACTTACGGCCTCTACATAAAAGGAAAAAACTTTGCGACATTACACCCCCAGGATACAGGAGACTAGGTTTATGCAACAATCGGTATCTAAAATTTCTAGATACCAGATAAAAGTTTGGACTAACCACCCGCCGAGTGCTCATCGTTCAACTTCTGCATACGAGATCACTCTTTCGAGTGGGTCCATTAAGCATAGACGGAATGATCAATCCTCACCGACAATTAATCTGCCAAAATCGTCTTTTACTTTGACCGTAACAAACCTAAAATTTGTTGTTACATGGCAAACCCGGGATGTGAGTCAATGCCCACAGTTTTCTCAATGGGTGGTGGCCCTCCCTCCATCCCGTGAAGAACCTCAACACTAACTAGTGTACAATGTGCATCACAAAAGACGACGCCGCAGGCGGTAACTTTGACCGGCCGTAACTCAACTTTCCAAGCTAAACTAAAAGGTGTGACATATCTGCGTCCAACCGACCTCGTAGAATCAAAAATTACTGCACTAGGCACCTATAACTCCGGCTCGTTGGTAGACTGCACCAGTGCGGAGTTCCTCTAAACTGTCAATATCCCTGAAGCCTCCAACTTCCCGCAATCCTGACCACCCTCGCCGAGTTAGAAACTCACGAAATTCTTCTTCAGTGTATAGAGTCTTGCTCTCGGTGCTACCTGTCAAGCGATCCGATGTATCGTAGACACATATTTTGACAGTAATTCCTGACAAAGCATTGCATCATGGTTAGCACGTGGAACCTTCGCATGGCCACCCTCACAAACAACCAGAAGGTAAGGTGATCCCTAAACCAGGAGACTCCTAACTTCTCTTTGGACTCACCTGGATCCAGGTTCAGGGTGTACTCCCCTGGGGGCATATCTCTGCTGAGCGTCTGCACTACACCTTCGTCATCCTCCAGCCAGAAAGCTCGCTTGGAGCGCAGACCAAATGCAGTCTTCAGCGATTCTTTTATGGATTCAAATGGCCCATCGATCCGGACTCGCCGTACCACATCTCCACACTTGACAACTATGACCTTGCCTCCTGCTGGAGCTGCTGGTCGACGCTCTCCGCCTGCAACGAGAGACACAAAGTATTAACGCTTCAATCTCTCAAGCCCAAAGAACACCCAGAGAGACACTACGGACACCTCGACTTTCATCCAATCATTTCAGCAGATGCGTCGTTGCAGACATGTATTGACTATTAGCTGCAAGATGAGCGAGACCTGCTGCGCGAAAAAAAGTACTCACCATTAGCATTCGCATCCCTCCAATACTGCTGCGGTGGAGTGATCCCATTAGCTACCACCATGCTAGTATGTACCATCCCATCGGTGGAAGGAATAGCTGCCGGGTGACCATCATGGTCCAGTCGACGCTCGAGATTGAGTGCAGCCCTGATGGGTACTGTCATCACAACAAACAACTTCTTCAGATTCTACTCTCAAGTATGGACTGCCTTGGGAAACAAAGTAACAAACTATATATTTTTCCTGGGCCAAAAGTAGAGACAAACAACAGACTCAACATGAAAGATTGCAGCCCAAACCTTCCAAAGCACCCATCCGAGGGACTAAGGGCTTCACATATTGACATACTCCTCGGCCCGAAACAGATTCAAATTCAAAAATTGAGTCGTTGGATTGAACAACGGATTCATACTAGCTCGGGACACAGCCTACATTCGTGTCGTAAACTAAGGACAGAATCCATGAAAAACCGTAAAAGCCCTGTCATTATTTGACGATAAATTTTTTATTTGTACTTCGCCTTGGCCAAAACCTTAACACACCTCTTCTTTGCTCTTCATCTGGCGGATACTCCTGACTCCCTTAACTTTAACGTATTGAAAATGGATGCATTAATGGGACCTGAACCTTTCGTGTGGTCAAGATCGAACCTTGTGATTAGCCATGATGATCTATACTACAACGATGCGAGTACGAGCTGCAGTTAATTAATTCCCACTCACCAACTCACAGTTGTAAATCATAACAATGAAGGATATCATCCACTATAAACAGAAAATAAAATTACATTCTCAAACTCCTGTTCAAACGGCTGCCTGTCAGCTGCAGTTGCCTATCACCACGGTTCAAGAAGTCCTTCCATTCGGAAAAAGGTTCAAAGGCAGGAATATAGCCGTAACCGTGAATCACGTCGTGGAGGAGGATATCAGATTCCCAATTTCTCTGGTCTACTGGAAATTGACTGATCCGCAAAAACGCACGGAGAGCAGTCACCTGTCGATCCGGGCCGTACAGAACACTAAGCTGAAGTTCGGCATCGAAGAAATCACGACCCGACATAGGCTGACTTGTTTATGACAGCACGAGCAATTAACTCAAGAGTACGAGGCGTAAGACCAAGAGACCAAGATTGCTTCAAGGCAGAGTATTCCGTGAGACTGACATTGTTACAGGTTACCAGGATGGCAATCTAAGGAGACAGGGACCCGTACCCGGTCTTCTGAACGCAACGTGAGGCCAACGATGATCTTTTCCTCGAATGATACCCAGCTAGGACGTGGAGTTTATATAAACACGAGAAGATGAGTGAGACCAAAGTAAAGCACCAATCATGAAGAGTGCGAGGCTGGCAGATTTCCTGCAATTGTTACCTTTTCCTGGCGATGCAATCGGTTCGAGCTTATTGAGCGGCGGAGGACTCTTGAGAGGAATTTGCGCTTTGGCCCTGTCACCCAAGAGTTCCTCAAGATCCTTGTAACATGCAACCTTGGCTGATCCTCCCCTATCTTGGTGCTTGGCTTTCTTATACTCCTTGAGCAAATTCCTCCATTTGTCAGTGCACATTGTGGCGGATCTCTCGTATCCTCGTTCTTTCATCTTCGTGGATATCTGCTCCCACAGATGTTTGTTCGACTTTGAGGTATTAAACAAGGTGTCCATTTCTTTCCGCAGTGCAATCAGAGCTTTGATCTCGTCCTGCACCCATGTTTCTGCTCTTTTCTTCGGGGTCTTAATCTCGGATTCGTCCGCAGGCGGGTCCGAGAGAATCAGTTGCTGCGGCGACGGTTGCAGCTGTTGGGGTGGCACAGCGTTTGACACCACCTCCATTCTATATGGGCTATGTCACGAGAGAAATTTTTCGACGTTCGTTTCGCTGCGGCAGTTGACCTAATCTATTCTGGAGTTCCCATCAGCCTGATGCAGCACAGGGATGATCTACCACGAGCCAGACCACGAGCCGGCAGTCGGACTCTGGGCCCGGCCTCGGACTCGGAGGGGATGGTGCGGCGTGCTCCCACGACTCTACCTCGATGGACCACCACAGATGACAACAAGATAGGCTAGATTACGAGCCCACCCACCCGGAGATTCCCAGCGCGGACCAGACGAGCAATGTGCGTGAAAGATTAGGGCATTTCCGCACCTCGACCCGACCCGACCTCTATGGGGAAAAATGGCTCCGAGCACAAGTCCGCGGGCGAGAACCGCTAGCACTTCGCGCAGGCACAACCGGGAGATCCCGCTTGATTCACATGAGAGCAGAGGTCGGTGTGCAGAATGCAGCACGATGGCGGAAACGAGGGACGGAATGGCCAGGGACAAGACGGAAGCGGAAAAGGCATAATTCGCAGTCAGCTGTCCGTATGGCTGGGCAAGGATTGCTTGCTCCGCCGAGGCCAGTCGGCCCGAGTCCGAGCCCGAGGCCGAGTCCGGCTGGACGCTGGGCGATTGCTCGGAACAGAGCCGGGAAGAAGACGACGGAGCACAAGGAGTGGAGGAGTGGAGGAGTTGAGGCACGATGTTCTGTTGGGGCACGCTGACGATGATCAAGAGGGCGGTGATGGTGATGATGATGAAGATGACTGGCCACACGGAAGCGTTGAATGGATCCAAGGCAGTGAGAGACGAGCCAAGAAAATTACATGCCAGTGCGCATTCCCCTCACTTCACCAATTGCCCGTGCCACTGTCTATGTCAAAGTCGGACCAAACCACAAGCGAACACAAACCTCAACTCCAATCAATACGACCCCCTAAGCAAGGCCGAATCATCGAGTCTCGGAGCTGCCAAAAACCGCCCCTTCCCTCCGCTGGTACACCTTATCCCCTCCTTCCCCTGCTCTTCTCTCCAGAATTTCCCCATCCCTCCCCACTCGTCCCATAACAGAAATCCCCGTGCTCGCTTTCCACCACCACCTTCTTCCTCCTCCTCCTCCTCTTCTTCCTCCCTGTCTCGCCTTCTCTCCTCTCCTCTCCTCTGCTCTGCTCTCTTCTCGTCTCGTGTCTTCTCTTCTCGTTGCTGCCGAGGAACAGCACCGAACTGGAACCGCTCGCTCGCTGGGCTTCTCGTCCGAAAACCCGAGCGAAACCGTCGATCGAAAACCCTGGATCCGCCAATCACTTACATCTCAAGACAAATTTGCCATCCGCAAGCTGAATCGCGACCAAATCTCAATCTCTGGCCCGGCCCCCCATCCCCTCCTCGAGTCTGACTCGCTGCCTTCCTTCCTTCCTTCCTTCCTTGCTGCCTTCCTTTACTTCCGTCCCTCGGCCTCGCCTTCCCCTCCCCCCCTTGCTCCCCTTCCCTCGGTCTGGTCCGCTCCGCCCCCTCCTCGGGCTTCTTCAGCACCCCCCGCCCAGCCAGCGGTGCAGGATGAAAGAAGCCCGATGGCAGGCCCGCCCCCTCCCTCCCCTCCCTCCCTCCCTCCCTCCCTCTCTCTCCCCCTTCCTCTTCCCCAGAGCTCCCAGAAAGCGCAGACACAGACACCGAACGAGCAGCAGAGCAGAGCAGAGAGCGAGCGAGAGAGACGGGAACGTCTGAGACTCTGAGCCAGTGGCGAGCGAGCGAGAGGGAGAGCTCGCTAGTGACTTAACAGGAACTACTACTTCCTCCCTCCTCCACCTCCACCACCAGAACCGCAACTTCGTGTTCGTTTGTCCATCTCCTGTCCTCTCTCTTCTCTTTCTCTCTTTCTCCGCCTCCCTTTCTTTCTACCTCACCTCATGCTCTGCACTTCTCTTCTCTTCGATTGAAGGCAAGGACGGGGTGGGCGAGAGTTCAGTGCGCGTCCTTGTCGTTGTCGTCGTCGTCGTCGTCTTCTATGGGAGGAAGAGCCGACGGAAGACAAACAGCGGACGAAGAAGGAAAGAAGAAGAAGAGAGCAGCAAAGCGGGCGAGGGGGAGGACGAGGCGATGAGGATCGAGAGAGCGGATGATGATGGTGCACAGCGATCGGGGGCGAGCGAAGAAGGAAAGACAGGCACGAACGGAGGACCGGGCTAAGGAAAGTACGGAGGGAGGGAGGGAGGGAGGGACAATGGAATGAGGACTGGGCCTCGGCAGGGGCTACTGCGCGAATGGCGGACAGTGTCATGCGAAGGGTTTAGGACATTACGACTGGGGGCTGCGGGCCAGCCCTTCGCAAGGGCCAGGAACGTCGCTGCCAGGAGAAAGAAGAAGATCGCGAAGCCGGACGAGAAAGAGAGAGAGAGAGAGGAGAAGCGAGTGAAGCGCGTGAACGTGTTGTGTTCTATGTACGCCGGAAAACTGTACTTTCACCGCTGTGGAAATTTACTTTTTCCACCCGCCCGCCCGCCTGCGAGGGAGCCTGGGGGGCAATATTCTTACCACCCGTAGCCAGGATGCGGGGGGAGGGCGAGAGGGAGAAAAGAGGTCGTCAGGTCGACCGGTCTTCTCCCCCTCTGCCACCATCTACACATCTACGGCTACTGTGAATCGGGACATTCCACTGGAGACAGCACGGTCCCGCCGGCTCTGACCGTCCTCTCCCCCTTTATTGCCATATCCCGGTTCCCGGTGAGAGCTCGCCATTAGCACCCCGCCACAAGAACATGTTCATCGAGCCCCCGACCGGCTCGCGCTGCCGGCTCGTCATTCGCTCCCCACTACAAGAACGCTCCGATGTGGCCCCGTCCCCTCTTCCTACAAGAGCAAGAACAGAACATTCTCCTCTGACCCATTCCACCGTTACTGGTTGGCACTTTTTAACTGAACATAAGAACCTCTCGATGTTAGAACCTCCTCTCCATGCCCGGACGCTCGGTTGACGGCCTCGGTTGACTATTCTTTGATTTGCTAGCCCCCGGCCGAAGGCCAGCAGCGCCATCATGCGCATTAGTTTATTTGTAGTTTCCCTCAGGGGTCTAATTCTACCCCGTCTTCCGGTTGTGTTCTTATATGGAAGATGGCGTCACCGAGTACCTCCGCCCTGGTGCATGTAGTGTTCCGAGAATGTCTGCTGGCCCGGTCGCCCACCACCCGATCGCCCGGTCGCGTCTTTCTCTTTCCTCCGTGCCATCGGCGGTTCCATCTCCCCCGAGATATCCACCGGCCCCACCGCCTTACAGCCCCAAGCACCGGGCCTAGCGAAGCCCGGACTGGGACACCGCCGCGACGTCGCTTTCGACCGCGCTGGAGGTGGCAGTGGATTCCGTGCTGGGCTTGGCCAGATTCTGGCGATGGATAACGACGTCGGAGGGAGGGCGTTCACATCGAGCAGGGCTCTGCCGCCCTTCCGCCTGTTGGGCTGCTGCTATTCGAGGGGGCTGGGGTAGAGATCGCGACCTCCCAGTGACGGCGCGCCGAAGGAAGCCCCGGGAGCGCCTTTCCTCGCACATCGGCCCCGGGGGCAGGACCACCTCCGGGGACGGACTGTCGGGCGGAACCCAGTGAGGCGACGTCGTCTTATTGTGCGACCTCCGCGACTGGGATCTGACGCGGGGCTGGCCGAGGGAGTCCACGGAACATGATCCTCGAATGGCGCTGGTCAGATCCGCGAGGGGGGAGGGTAGGGGCTGGGGGTGGGGTAAAAGAGGAAAGAAGGGCAGGGGGAAAGAAACCGGGCGGCTGGAATGGCCCGGTGTCATTCAAACTGGATAGTTCGAGGCGATCCACGATCCATCCATCCGTCTGTCCGTCCATCAATCCATCCATCCGTCTGTCCGTCCACGGCGCCTGCGAGGCGGGGGCTCTGACTTGCATGGATTCTGGGGGATGCGCAGTGGGGCCAGCCACGCGTCAGACCGTGACGCGACGCCCTCGCTGGCGGGCCTCGGCCTTGTTGATAGTAACGGGTGACGGCGACGACGGCGATGGACGGTGGCCCGGCCGACAGGGACATTCCCGCTACCAACTATCGGCGTCAGGGACGGACGGGCAGGGCCAGTCGGAGGGAGGTACAGTACAGTACCAAAGCGGGGAACCGTGGGCAGCCAGTCAAAAGCGGGACGGGGCCACCGGCTGGGCCCCGGGGCCTGGGAGCGCCTTGTCACCCGGGACTGAGTTCGTACCGAGGCCGCGGTCAGTGACAACAACAGCCCCACTTCCGCTTGGCAACACAAAAGCGTGAAGCACCCCGACGCTGAGACCAGAGGAGTAAAGTAAAAGCTGATCTGATCTCGGGAGTTGGTACAGTAAGCCCCTATTAAGCGCCTTTTAACCCTGTCAGTTTAAACGAGGTGCTTGGACGGGTGGTGAGGTGTTAACTGGGAGGTCGTGTGGGTGGGTTAGCAGGTACCTAGCTTGCTTGCTAGCTAGCTAGGTGGTGGCAGCATGAGGCGGAATTATATTCCCCTCTTTCACATCTTCAAAGCCCTCAAAATTCTCTATGTCTGCATGATTGTTTCCTCCCAAGCCCTCCCGGGGCTTGGAGGAATGCTATTCTGCTATCCCGGTGCTTCCCCTTGAGACCCAAACATGGGTGTCATCGGAAACTGGAGGGGTGGCGCTTCTTCAGTGGGTGCCGATCGAGCACCCGGGATAGAGCTGGGTGGGGAAGGTGGTGGTGGGGGTAAGGTAAGGAAGGGGTTGGAATCAGGCACGGTTGTATGATATGGCAGCAGGGATGAGCCGACATCCCCTCCTCGCCCAGGTCCCAGTATTTTAAGCCCTCGATAACCCTTGTAAACTCTGCTTTCAATCACGAGTACCACAATCATTCACTCAACAGACTCAACACTCGCTCTCTCTCTCTCTCTCACCACCCTCTCCAGGTTTCCTTCCTCTCAAGTAAGCTAATTGCAGTAAGCAAGTGCATCGGCTCATCATCAAGCTCTGCATTAAATATCTGTTCTCGCACTGATCATTCTATTACGAAGTCTGCCTCCGTCTGCTATGATGTAAACATGTACTACCCTGCCCTCGCTCCAATGCCTGGCTCTAGAGACGTAGTGCAAAGCAAAGCACCCACGCTGTGAGTGAGCAAAAGTAAGCCGCCGATCGTACGTAAAATCCCTCACTCACTCACTCAATCACTCACTGATGGAGGATAACTCAGTAAAGGAAAGCGGGGACAAGATATTGGGAAACTGCACTCCCATCAAAAATCTACCACCACCACTTCTTCTACCACTGCAAATAGATGGACTCGTTGCAAGTGCTGTTACCTTTTTCGCTTTTTTATTGTACAGTGATCCGGGTGATTCGATTGATTGATTGTGATTCCAAGGCAAGAGAAATGTGTCCCGGGAGCTTTAATCAAAGTTACAAGGGAGAGGGGAGTGGAGGTTATGTCAACTGGAGGGACACGGAACTTGAAGGAAAGAGCACAGGCACAGGAGGAGGAGGTGGTGGTGGTGGTGGTGGAGGGGAGGGTTTAGAACTTGGATAGTCTCTACGTAAGCGGTGTGAGGTCCAATGAGTAGGTTAGAGGAAAGGTGAGATTCTGACCAAACCCCAACCACACGAGAGTAGACTAGCGTGAGGAGTTATATGCAGAGGGTCTAGTGAAATCATTCTCATCAAAGTAAAGTTAGAATCTTTGCCTAACAACAAGTTGCAGCTTTAGTTCAATCATGGTGCTTGCTTGGATGCATTACCTCCTCTTCCTCCTGTGTTCCCCTTGTACTTATTGATAACATATTGCTAACTGCAGATTCTCTCCCCCTTTCATGTGAATGTAAGCTGAGATATATCTGGAACATGCCTTAGAATCTCTCATTAGAACTCCGAGAGAATCCACACATTTTACACATTGCGACCAGTAACTTCTTTCATTCATCTTGCATGCAATTTAGTCTTCCACCGTGAAAGCTCGCATCTTCAAGGTTATTTTCCAATGTTGTATTCATTGTAGGGCCAAGAGTTATAAAATTTAACGCTCATGTTAACGACTTGGGAAGGAGGGTATCACTCCAATTTTTTCTCCTTATTGACAAGTAATTTGGAGGTATGGCTAAAACTCGTTAATTGTCATATCCTCCTCGATTGCTGGGGTACCTTAAGTCTCCCTTCCATAAGTTCCTCATGTGCATGAGATGGTTACAAATTCTGATATAGTCACGTTGAAAAAATATATTCCGTCTAATCCATTCCATGAATATTTACAATGAGAATTAGTCAATAGAGAGCAGTCAATCGATGATCAATTAAATTAATTTCTCAATTTGAAGTCGGTCGAACCATAAAGATTAAAGTCAAAGTAGAGACTCAGCTCAAAAATAGATATCAAGGCTGATTTGTGTAGGAACTTAAAATGTGTCTATGTTCTTTTCATTCGGAGTCCACCAAATGTCCAAAAAAACAGTCCACAATCAAACTACACAAAGATAATAATGGAAAGAACACAGAATGATGATTGATATCCTGCTTTATCACATACCTAGCTACTTTCCTGGTGAATCAACAATTGTCCACGTTCTCTCCATAAGAAATCAAGCGACGCCTGAAGATAAAGGCATGCCGTTCTAGGACACACAACGCCAAGTTTCAGTGAAGCTTATATTTGGCACGCGTCTATCCAGTCGTCTGCTGCATTATCAACCCTCTAATATATCCACACACAAAAACAAGAGAAATACGAATGTGGGAATAACCACAAAACTGATGATCAAACCACCGATCTGAGCTGTAGACATGGCGCTTGAGAGGATTCTTTGTGAGCCGCGTACCCTACATTGAGCATTGCAAACTGATGCCAAATGTCAAGCCGACCCGGTTTCAACTTGCTTTTAAGCACTTAGACTGTTAGACCTGAGCCTTAAATGGACAATTTTGGAAGTAACCATGATACTGGAAATTCAAAAAGAAAGTAAGTTTTAAATAGAAAAGTGCGCTGACCCGTGACCATGACCAGATCTTGTTCTCCTTCCCCGCTTTTTTGCATGAACTTGGACCATGATATTGGAATTGTTTCACTATCCGACTTGTGTGCCAAATGTACCGAATAAAATCATCAGCAGTTCCTGAACCATCAGGAGCAGACTTTTATCTAGACTTAGCACAACGGAGCACTAACCATATTCAGTGCTAGGTCTTATAGATTCAATTAGAGAACTACTGGAATTAAACCTTTTAGGAGGAAACGATTTCAATGAAGCATACATTCAACAAGTTTTCGTTGAAGTAACTCAAATGTGTGAGTCACATCTTTTAACAAGCTCCGGAGATTCTATATCATTATAGAGAACTTTGAAAGAATTCGCTCTGAGCAGATCCCGCATGATAAAGAAGGGACGGTTTGAGAATTAAAGAATCATTTTATTTCTAGTAATAATCACCTCCATTAAATTATCACCAGAAAAACTCCAGGAAATCACCAAGTGTAGCACAATAAACGTATATGGTTTGAGTTTGTTCGAAACCTTCAACGTACTGAGAATGTTAACACTTGACTCAGGATTAGACGAAACTTGTCAAAATGGATCCAGCTAGTCTAGTTCAAAGCCATTGATAATGTAGTCAATGGCAGAGGATAGATTGCAAGATCAAATCAAATCACATTGGAATGTGTCATTCTTTCGATCCATTCAGTAATCTCATCAGTCATATGGTCTACTGATGTACTGGGCCTTGTTTCGGGACGAGGGTTTAGGATTTAGGACCTAAACTTTAAGTACAACCACAGTCAAGCTAAACCCATCACATAATGTGTGTGATGGGTGTAAACCCTGAGACCTCGACTGCACATCATCAAGGCAGACATGGACTTTCCTGAAAGAAGAAATGAATTGCATGCTACGACATTTTTATCCGTCTCAACAACTTTGTCTTGCGTCGTAAGAAGAGACTTACCAAACCTTCAAAGTCGACCATTTTCTTATCTTCTGTATGTGGACTCCATCAACGACCTTATGCAGGTCACACATTCGAAATTTACAATGTCGATGGTAGCGCGCATGGTGCGGAACTGTGAAGTGTTTAGGCTTTTCGTTGTGACGAGGGAAAAGTCTGCAGTCGCAAACGGAACAAGCAAACCGATTTGCTGTCGACGGTTACGGGTATCAAAGGATGTAGAGGGAGAATCTCTCATGTCTTACGCTTTTTCCAGCTTTTTATTCTTCTCAATCTATTTTGTGGAGGTTGACTTCTTCTGTCGCTGAGCTACTGGTTTTCCCGCCTCATTTATTATCTTTGTTCTGCTGCCGAGATTTTAGGGACCGACGAATCCACCTTCTTCGAGTGTTCTCATGGTGGGTGGGTATCTGAAGGGGTAAAGAACCCCTTCAGATTTTTACGGGCAATTTTCCATTCCTGTCTGTATTTTTTGGTCCAGAGAGAATTGAGCGAAGCATTTTCGCATCTGTCAGTTCCTCATCGATTTACTCAAAAATTGAGGCATTGCTGCTGAAATCTATGTTTAAACATACTTCATAGATTCGACTATTCCAGAAGAACACTATTTAGTCTTATACACTTAATAGCAATAATGTAAGGCGATTTTAAGGATTTTTTTTAATTGATAGTTGATTTCATCTAGATAGTTTAACCTGATGTCTAGGATGTTATAAGACATACGTCTCATGATGATAATTTTGGAGCTAGCCAATGGTTTTATACTCGTGCTTCTCGATGGGTACTCCCATTGTTTTCGTTACACACTTCGCCCACACGCACGACCTAAACACATTCCACTATTTTGATGCCTCACTTAAACAAACGAGGGCCATTTCCGTGGGAAAAATCTGAAGAGAATGTTGGGAAACCTCGGGTGGGGCGAATTGCGTCCAGAGGGAAGAAAAATGAAGGACTGTTGACCCCCGGTTCCATTGGAGGGGAGAATGAAAGGGAATTTCCTTGGAGGAAACACGGGCCTGTTTGTCGCAAAGCGGAAGCCCTGCAAGAATAGAGTGTGGGGTTGATGATTGGAGGAGGGGCTGAAATTCTGAGCATGACCGAGTGAACGAGCATGTGGAGGAGCTTTTAGCAATGATGATGAAACACTGTGCATGGAGGAACGAACGGGGCTGCGAGGAGGGGCAAAAATGGTGTGGTGCACACAGACACATCCACTGGATCCGGGGCACGGGAATGGGCACATAATATGCGCTCAGTTGTTTGTTGTCTGCAGGACAAAGATAGAAAGCAGCTCTCTCAACAGATGCCAAAATGCCCTCTGCACAATTGCAACAACAAAACGTTCTCCTGCGATCGCAGACGACTGAACTTTTTCTGTCCGTCCCTTCTGCCACAGGCCCCTTCCCCGAGCTGTCACTCGCAGTCCCCGGCCTAGACTGTCCGGCAATCAAGCTCGACCTCGACAACGTTCTCTCGCTAACCGTCGTCGCTTAGTCGAACCCCCGTGGAATATGTGCAAGCCCAGTTTCGGTTGGGGGGACTGAGTGAGTCCAACCCGGAATCAGCTCAATGACTTGGGGCTTGTGTGGGTGATAGACAACCCCACCCCCCTCACCCTCCCCCTAGCCCCAAGCCCAAGCCCAACCCCCAACCCGAACGGGCCGAGGCCCATCCCCTCCCCTCGCTTCGTCGCTTTGACTTGCTCGCTTGCTCCACGAATAGGGGACAATATGTCTCCCAACCGCTACCACTGTAACTTTCGGATTTCCCCCTCCCCGCAGCGAAGAAATTGCCTCCTCGCGAGATAACGAATTGTGACTTTTGCCAGCACTTGATGGCCAGTCCGGTCCGGGGCTTGCATGTACTGATGCTTCCGCTGCCACTCCTGCTGCTGCTGGTGCGAGGGGGTTGTTTCTTAGCCACCCTCAGTTTCGAAGTCACAGTGAAAAGGGCTGTAAAAAAATAAAATGTTTGCTGCTCGCGCTTGCTCCCTCTGTCGCCGAGAGGGGAGGAAAGCTCGACTTGTTGAGTATTTCTTTCATTCATTCCTTCTTTGGAAATGTGAAGCATTTGATCCTGTACTTTTTTACCACGGTGGCTCCTTCTCGAGCGTGGGGGTCGAGATTATAAAATTGAAATGAATCCATGATTTTCTCTCTCTCATGAGGCGGAGCAAATGGAGCGAGGGGTTAGCGAGTGGCCCACTCTGGTGCGGTAGGGAAGGAGGGGGACCATCCACAACTCGAGCAACACCTTTCCTCAACCCCCTCCCACAAGCAAATGAACACATGGGGGAGGACGATGGGAGAGCAGACGGGGAGAGGGTACGAGAAAGGGCTTCTGGGGACGAGAAAGTGGAGGTGGGGACAGAGGACGAGGGCGATCGGAGGCCGAGTACAGTCCTAATACAGTATACCAAATCACAGAAAAGCAAAGGCAACGGAACCGAAGAAAAGAAACAACGAACGAGAGGTAAAGTTGTGAAAGACAACTGAACAAATGTCTGTGCGGGACGATTTGTTCGGTTACTGACAGCTGCCATGGGGTTGCACTGGCAGCAGCAGCAGCAGCAGCAGGGAGGCAGCAGAGGGGAGGGAAATTGTGGGGGAGGTTGGGACTCACGAGAAAGAAAGAAAGAAAGAAAGAACGAACGGGCGAGATGGTCGGAGACGAGAGCAGCGACTCAGGCCGATCTTCCGATGCGGATTTCGATTCAGTTGTTTATTGGGATATCTCTTGCTTGCACAGGGGTCCTGGGAATTGGTGAAGGGAATGAGCGCAAGGCCCCGGGAAAAACCTTACCGGCAAGGAAAACATGCTCCCCCAAATCGGAGGGCAATCAAAACAATCAACTGGAGACTCCATTGTAGCGCACGTACGTAGGCACCGGTCGCACCAGCACTAGGAGTATACTGCTCCTGGTGCTGCTGCTGCTGCTGTTGTTGGTGTTGCTGCTGCTGTTGGACTTTGCCACCGGAGAGGAGAGAAGATCAGACGAGTGGAGTGATGTAGTGTGATGAAACGAAGAGGATAGGGGAGGATAGGGGAGGGGTTGGGTTGGGTTGGGTTGGAGGTTGTGAGATTCTTGGAAGCTACAACTAGCTCGAAACTGGCTGCTGCAACGCGAATGGATCCGAATCCAGTCGCATGGATTCGGATCATGGGCCAGTCGTCTTGCTCTCGAGTTCTCCTTGCTCATGTTTTTTATGTGCGGTTTGGGAATCGGTTCTGGGTGTATGTGGAACTGGGACAAGCGAGCAAGAGAAAAGAAAAAGGCCTTGTTCCCTGGCCTGCTCTACTCTGCTCTGCTCTGCTCTGCCCTGCCCGCCCTCCCGCCCTGCCTGCTGCCTGCCTGGCCACAATGGGAATATCGTCCTCGCCCGACGTGATTCGTGTCCAGGAAAAATATGGAAGCCAACTCACTTTCCATACCAAGACAGCAGGTTACCTTTTCATCCAGCGCAGCAGGACCCGGGGTCGAGCTGACGAGCATCAGAGTCGGGCGGGGCTGGGCGGGGCTGGGGTTTGGTCTGATATGGTATGGTATGGTTTGGTGTGTGATGTTGGACTCGGTTGGATGGAGCAAGTGATGAGCCTTCGAGATCTTGTTGTTTGTCACCGAGATGTTGTCCAGATTGGACCTTAGAACCAACTCCCCTGCATGAGGAGGAGGCGGAGGAAAGATGGAGGGGAGGCACTCGGAGGAGATTTAGAGAGAGAAGGGGGCGGTCGTCGTCGTTGTCCAAGACCAAGACTGGGAATAGTCAGTGTGGTTCAGAGTACACTTACTATTCGAGTCATTGTCCTCCTCGAGTCAGTCAGACCGCTTGCAACCTCACTGGACCCTCTCCTCCACTCGAGCTTGCAACCTCACTGGACCCTCTCCTCCACTCGAGCTCACACCCACCACGAAGACTTGCTTTCTGCTTCGAGCCGAGAGATTGGAGGAGTTTTCTTTGCATTTGGGTCACCGAGGTGGTGCTGGTGATGTTCTAGAGAGGAGAGATGGGCACAGAAGGAGTGATACTCACTGTAAGCTCACTCACTCACTCACTCACTGAGCTGATGTGATGGACTGGGAGGAGGGAGCATGTCTTGGGGAGAAAGGGATATGGTCAAAAGGGCGAGCATCCGTGACAGAGCGTTATGCAAACTCCGATGAGGAATAATAACTCGTGGTCAGACTCACGGCCACAAGTGTCTTGGTGTACCGAACCCCAGCAAACTAGACCATCGACAACTCATCACACAAGGTTCAGTGAAGAAATTCCCTCGGGATTACTGTTGGCCATGTCTGCTCAGCAGGTCCTGGGAGGGAGGGAGGGAGGTCAGGGCAGGCGAACCATGACCTGCAGGGAGGAAGAGGAGGAGCAGCAGCAGCAGCAGCAACAACAAATCTGCTCTCTCCGTCTCCCTCCTCCGCTAAACATACACATCATATGCTATAGTGATGGAGCACATGTCCTTTGTTTGTAACCCACAGTAGTATCCAGAGGTTGATGTTTCCAAGAGAAAGGGGGGAGGGAGCCCGGCTGCGTGTAAGTAGGGTCTACCGATAATCTCCCCCAAAAGTTCTGACTTCACTTGTTCTTTTCAGTGTGCATACAGATCTTCCTGCTGACGAGGTTCTTGCAGAATATTTAGCCCCGAGAGAGTGTTATGTATGTGCACACACCAAAGAGGTTGTTGCATGAGTTCACGGATCCGGCCACCAGCTCACACCTTTTATCCTCTCCCTTGACTAGAGTCCATGGTCGTAGCCCAGTGCTGCTGGAAGAATAGTTATCTATCTGGCCACCACCCACCCATGACCCCTATTCCCCTTCCTCTCACCATCCCCTCTGGTTCCATTCCTCACCCGCCATCTCCCTCCCTCATTTTTTGATCCCAATGCTCGACGTTCCACCCCCTCCTCCTCCTGCTCATCTCACCTCATCTCATCTCATGTCATCTCAGCTCAGATCATCTCATCTCAAATCAATTCTGGTTGGCCTCGTCCGTGCTCGTCTTCTCTCTCTCTCTCTCTCTCTCTCTCTCTTCTCATCAGCTCAGCTCAGCAGTGGATCGGTCCATGGCGGATCTTGCTACGAGGTACACGGTGCCAAAGCTGGACTGGAGGAGGGGAGGGGAGGGGAGGGGACTGTGGGGGGCAACGAGATTCATCTGCCACTAGCCCCGCTGCTTGCCTTGCCTTGCCACCCTCTCCTTCGATGCCGCCAAGTATGGCCTGGGTCAGGTCAGCAGACTCGGGACCCAAATCCGGGATCTGGAGGAATCAGTCTTCCAGAACCGGGGCCCTAAATCTGGAGGTTCTGCACTCACGCCAGAATCACGGTCGCACTGATTCCTCGTCGGCCTGCTCTGCGGCTGGTTCTCCAGATCCCAGACCACCACTGGATCGCCTAAATCCAGGCGCACCGGCGAATATAGCCAAATCGATAGTCTTACAGCATCGAGTAGATTCATTACTGTACTGCATTACGAGTACTGCATTCAAGATACACTGATTACAAGATCGGTGGAATGTTCATCGAGCATCCAAAGAATCATCGTTTAAAGTGATTACTCTTTTCTTTTTATGAATTAACGTTGTATGCAGAAGTATATAAACCATGTTATGCAACAAGCTAATGGAATTGATACACTATTGGTTAGTAACGCAATATTCACAAACATTCTTCCATAACTTCAGATATATTCCAAGTAAAGAAAAAAAATTTGGTCATTAAACTAAATATTGAAATGAATTTCTGCTCTATGTGAAGAATTAGAGACCGGCATCAATAAAAGGCTATACGATGAATTGAAAAGATGAATTTTTTAGTTTCAAATATGGTAATTTCTCATGCATTTTCTTACAAATATATTCAAGTAAGTTTCTACAGTTTTATATAACTCCAAGTACAGAAGAACAAAGACATGAACTCTCCACATGCCTATCTAATTGAAACCCTTAGTTCATATCATTCCCTTATTTGTAAATCCGAGAAGATTGAAATTATTATGTTTGTAACAGTAACATCTTCCTATTGAACCAAGTTTGGATTTGCCATAACCTATTTAACAAGTATAAGATAGTTCAGTCTATGTGAATTCCCACCCTCACACGTCATAACACACATCACACTTTAGCAGCTCATTTGTAAACTCGGCATGTGTAACCCTTCTTAATTTTCCAAAGAGTCATGTGAACACCTGTTGTATTTAAAATTGTATCATGCAAAAAAATGTCGAAGTTTTAGTGATGATACCACAGATTCCCATGATACTCTTACCCAAGGTGCCAACAGTTTTGAACCAGTCAAAAATGCTATGAATGAAAAAATTGGCATAATAAACCTATCACTCCAAACAAAATTGTCAAAGGTGCAAGTCCATGTGTTAATTTTCTTGTCAAGCACTCTGCCATCATTGGTTTGTCGATGTGTCCGAAGATGACCCCTGAGACTCTTCTCAGAAAAGAAAGCAACATGCAAGGATGAAGTAGGTGGTTTCACATATAGCAATGGCATGAGATGGGCTGGACTGGATCGCTGGGCAAAGATGGAATGAAATGAAAGTGAGGAGAGAGGAGGGGTGAGGTGAGGGATGGAAACCTTTTCACGTGAGAATGTGACTGTTCGTCGGGCTCTGATCGAACAGATTAGAGGTCACGGTCAAAGTAGTTACGCGGTAGGTCGCAATCCTGGACGACAGTGTGAACGAGGGGTAGCAACTCATATTCCAATGATCTTGCTACCAAGGATTCCCCCGAATCGATCACTTTCGCCCCCTTCTCCCTCTCCCACTCCCTCGACCTCCACCTCCACCTCCACCTCGACCGTGGTTTGTTTGTTTCCTCGTTTGTTTGATTCAGACTATTGAGCTGAGCTCAGGCGACCAGAGCAGAGCAGAGCGAGCCGATCCAATCCATGTACGATAATGGAGTTTGAACATTGAACCATTCCTGGACCTTGATGCTGTCATATGGAATTGAAGATGGGGGGCGGGCGTTGGAGAATACTGGAGAGTTGATGTTGACATTGACATTTCAGAGCATGAAGTATCCACCAACCTCTAGATATCAATCCAGTGACGCTTTGACTGTGTGATGTGAGACTATGGTGAGCACTGATCCTGGTGGATAATCATATAAAAGGGTTGATAAGTTGCAAGGTGCAAGGTGCAAGGTGCAGTGTGCCATCCTCATATGGCCGAGCAAACTCCGGGTTAGCAGATGGGGCGGGGCTGTGGACAGGAGGAGATCCACACCATTGTTGATGCAGATCTTGCAGTTGAGGAGGCCCAACAGTAGACGGTTCCCAAGCCTGGGTTCATGGCGAGTGTATGAGGGCTTGCAGACACATCTTGATGCATCTCCAGCACCTGGGTGGGTGCTGGTGGTGGGGGTGGTCTCAAGATTCATGCCGGATACCTGTATCGTGCTATGAGTTGTAAGGTCACCCTCACACTCACACAACTCTAGTTGATCATGTGTCCTCCTCCCCTCTACATCTCATCCTTGATTGCCTGACATGATTAGACATGTTGGATCATTGTTAAGCAGTCTGGCTGACCACACCAGCAATCGGATTTGCCTCAAGTCTGAACGTGGCATGATAAACCAGCGATCGGGTCACCCTTAATAGCCTTTACTAATCTGCACTCCTCTACCATGTCCTAAGCCAGGTCTCCTCCTGTTACCCATCAGAAGGAGGAGGGGGGAGAAAAGAAAAAGAAGAACGAGAAGAAGAAGAAGAAGAAGAAGCCATTAAGAACATCCAGAATCGACTTCTGCCAACCTGCAGCGCTGTGGGGGCGGGGGAGGGGGGAACATTTCAGTCGTAAAGAATTCATGTCATCCCACAGAAAATGCGGGCTGCTCTGGAAAAAGACATAGACTTAGCAGCTGAGTTATTTAATGGGAGAGAAAGAAGGTGCTGGATAAATATCAATTTTATACCTACCCTCCCCCCCTTTGCCCGCTCCTTATAAAACCTCCTGGTGCAGACAAAATGAAGACCGAAATGAAAATTCGCTCGAGGGGGGGCACGGATTGTGTGAGCAGGGCCAAGACACCGGAAACCAGCAGCGGATCTGCTCAGCACATTGTTTAACAGTTCCAATTGTTTTGGTGAGGCCATGGCGGTGTGCAGATGGAACAAGATAAACTTGGTGATTGATCATGGAAGGCCGAAGGTCCGGTCGACCGAGGATCTTGGGACGACGAGCATCCTTCAGGCTGGCTGACTTCGCCGTGTTGGTCAACCTGGAGATTCAGAATAAGGAAAAAACATGTCCTGACAATTCCCCATCTCATGGAGCTGAAATGACGATCGTCTCCACACTGTGCTCCCGCCCCTCCCTCACCCTCCCATCACCATCACCGAGTCAAGTGGCAATGACGGGTGGTGAACTGTTTGGTCAATTCCTTGACATGCGGTTACTATCGAGGCCCTTTTAATAGGCTTGCAGTATCTATCTATCGCTCTGTTCCTCGAGCAGGTGCAGTGAGCTCCGTCAGTTACCACCTTCTTCGTCGATCTCCCCGCAAGCAACCCGCCCTAAATAAGGAGCACTGTGAGCTGAATCGGGTAAACAAGAGTGGGTAGTAGCAGCTGCAGTGGTAGGAGTGGTAGTAGTAGTAGTACGATGCCACAAGCATGACACGGCACCTGGTTCAGCTGGTTCAGTTGCAGGCAAAAGGTTAGCTCGACGCTGCATGGACTGCTGCTGCCTCTGCTGCTGACTGAATTGGAGAATCTCCCCGCAGGCACTACTCCGTGCTTATCCCGCGCTCTTAGAAGGCGGATTTGCGCCTCGTCCAAACTGCTGGTCCGATTCGTTCAGGCAGTACGAGGACAAAACCCGGTAAAGCACCACGAGGTGAAACTCCAGCCCCGAGCATGCTCAGTGCGCGAGTCGTTGCATTGGCTTGGCAAGCGAGCGATGGAAGGGGAGGAGGGGTGGGGAGCTGCCGAGCTATGACTAGCACCATACTGACGAGTCTGTTAATCGCGATCGCGGTCCTCCTCCATGAAAAGTCAGCCTTTTGGGGGTTCCAACTTCCAAGACCCAAGGCTTTGACAGAATTACGAGTCTGTTGTCATGAGTCGCCGTGATGAGATGGATGGATGGATGGATGATGGGAAGAAAGAGCAGGGTCTTTTGGTGTGAAAGATCCTTTTGGTACTCTTGCTGGTGCTGCTGTGGTCAGGGCTGTCGCATTCACATAATCCAAAACTTCCATGGAAGCCTATCTAGTGATATAGATGTCACTTTTGACGACATCGACGGTGCCTGTAATCAAACAGCTGCGCTCCCACCCTTGTTTATCCATGCAAATCACCAGAAAGTCCTTCGTCAAATTATTACTGTTTGTGTGGTGAAACTTGAGTGGCATCAAGTATGCCCCACTCCCTGTCCTGACATGTTTCTGAGGCACGGTCTGTAAAGTTCATGCACTCAGAATCCGTACAGATTCGTCCTCTCCTCTTCTGGTAACTACCTATCGATGCTCAAAACTCACCAATTCGTGTTGTCTGATCTGAAGAATTTTGCGGTCACAATACGTTCGTGTGTCTTGCATTAACAACAAGATTCCAGAGAAGTGAGAGAAAAGGGTCATCTTCACGGTCGTTCAGCTTTCATGGTAATTACCTTCGTTTTAGTGGAAAAAACTTGAAAGTAAAAAGCACAACCTATCGAGGGAACTCGGAGTGCAGTGAACCATTATAATCATAACTATGACGGCAATGTCTTGCACATACCTGCCCTAGAGTCGATACAATGGACTATAACCTCGTTGAGGAAAAAAGTTCTGGGCATACTGGTACTCATATTCATATAGGACTTACAGATTGATGATCAATATATTACATGATGGAAGGAAGATTGTCAAATTTGACCCAAACGCTCTTCTAGAAAAAGCTTCAACTGTGGTCGGCTACTGAAATGCTCCGCATCCCTGGTTTTGTCGACGACGGTGGTTACGTACAGTGTTTACATAAGTTCTATAGAGAGGGATAACAGACGGTGGTAACCACAATTTTCGAATAAAAGAGTCCTCCAGCGACATGATAATATTGTACACTTCTAGTGGAAACTGATCACTTCGGGCGATTCATCCTTACATTGCGCCTCCGTGTCCTTCGTGCATCTCATTTGGTCCCAACAGTCTTCACAATCTTAGGGGTAGATGTGGCAGCTTTGTCAGCGACCAACTTATTGTAGGCTGGATTGTTGGGATCACTGAGAGAATTGATCACCACCTGATCGGCAACGACGTCCGCGTCATCATCGTTTCGATGCCATACCCACCTGGCAGTAGTTGCACTGTCTATGATAAGTCTACCATAACCGAAGCTGGCCTCCCTAAATAATGACCACATTGGCTGAGGTTTATTATATCTGCAAAACAAAGAGAACGAAACAACACAGGTCAGCTTTGTCAATCACTACATGATTTAACACAGTTGCAAGTACCTCTGAAGCTCAGAGGTGCTTGAGCTTTGCACGATGTTTGAGGCGGACGAACTCGACATAAAAAAATCCCACAGGCTACCTAAAGCATGTAAGGTTTCAGTGGCAGGCTTCATATAACTGCAACCCATCAGCACTTGTTTCGGGCCATAAACGATTTTAGGATTTTGATAACGAACACTGCCAGCTATCAGCATTTGAAGCGGGGCACGGTTGCAACACTTCTATGGAGTCCTAAAACTGAGGTAAATGAGCAAAGACATTTCGTTCGCTGAATCATTCAAGTCAAATTCCGAAAAGTGGGAAGAATCCATAAGTTGGAATCACTCTCTCGTAAGAAGCAGGTCCTATTCATGGAAAGCTTAAACATGGATCAATCCAGCTCAAGTGAGTGAAAGTCAAGCTCATATGATCGAAGACTCAACTAACATGTGTCAAAGCAGTGAGTGACAGAAACACATTTGCCTTCAGTAAGTACTTAAGGATCATTAGAACGCAAATGTTCGAACAAATGGGAGGAACAGACAAATCCTTCTCAAGGGGAGAAAAAAAGTTGAACAAAAAAGAAGGAGAAATGTTGACTCGAACTCCTCTATCTGTACAGCCTGTGTGCAATGAATCAATAAAGTCGTCCATAATACAATATTCAGTGCGACGCGAAGTTCAGGTAACTCACTTCGATGCCAGTCCTTCACGATTTCCACCATCTCCAATGTTGATGTGGATGATACCCTGAGGATGAGGCACTCCTTTGTAGACACGAGTCTGCAGGATAGAAATATTGAGTAGAATGTTGATAAGGTATCACCACAAGATATACAGAATCAAAACAACTTGGGTGGACCAAAAGCTTGCATCTCCGTTCGACTCATCTACACTCCAGATTTTAATTCATGGGAGGGTTACAAGGTTTACCAAACTCCTCATACTAAATACAATAAGCTTATTATTTTCAACTGATCGGTTCTCCTTTGCAGCGTTCGACACAGACTTCATTGATCACTAATACAAGATAATGCATGTCGACGATTATGATTATTATTATTATGATTATGATTATTATTATTATGATGGCATGTGCGTACATGTCTTTCTGAGAAGATCTACACTTCAACATCTACACCTTACACTTCAAGACCAAGCTGTGATGTCCATCCAACTAAACAGGCTACCATCAGCCCAGTAAGATTCGCGATCGAAGGAAGCATAAAAGAAATATAAGAATAGAGGGCGTACCGAGCGCTCGTATGCGTGGACATGTCCTGCGAAGATAATATCTACTTTATTTTCAAACAGCAAAGTTTCCATAGCAGCCTTCATATCATCTCCATCTCCTCTATGAGCAGTATTGCTGTTATACCAGGGTGCATGTAGCACGGTAATAAGCCAAGGTGTCTTCTTCCGGTCAACTTTTGCCAAGTCATTCTGCGTTAGACAAAGCATGCGCATGTGAAGCCCGAAATTAATATCCGTTTGGGTAACACGTATAATGTGTCGTCAGCCATGGAAACTCTCACACTGGCAAAATCTACCACAAACATGCTAACTTATTGATATGTTGGGCCCATAAACTCGCACGTGCATGCAACTCCAATTCCTGTCAAGAACATACTACCTACTTACGATGTTCCGTCGTTACCAACTTCCTAAACCCTTGTCCACACAAAACCATACTCAATTTTCCGTAACGAGTATAATCCTACAAAAAGTTCTTCAAAGTTGGTGCTTAAGAGTAACAAACCTGTAGCCATTTGTACTGAGGTGATTTAGCATCGAAATCACAATATGAACCCAACATAAGAATATGGCAGCCGGCGACTTCGAAAGAATAGTATAGATTTGAAGTTGATCCACTCTCCTTGTAGGGCATCGACCAGCGGGCATTATATGCTCTGAAAGACTCAACGAAGAAGGGAACGACCTCGATTTCGTGGTTTCCCTGCGTGACCATCCATGGTCTTTCTCGTGCAAGTGGACTAATTAGCTCTCCGAATGAATCCCACAGCGGCTGATAGTAGTCAGCGTACGCCAGATCACCGGAGTATAAGCACATATCATAGTCATCACTCCTTATATGTTCCAACGTAGACGTTGTCCAACCTGTTTGGCCCAAGTCACCTGTCACAACAGAGTTGGTCCAGCTTTAAATACTGAGTTTGCACTAGAAGAGTTCAAAGACGCTGAGTCGTTTCCTAACGATATAGACAAAGATGAATAAACACTGTACTCCGACTTCTTATTCTGTATCTAAAGAATGCCGTCCAGGTGGGAAATTTTATTAATATAAGCACCCTCGAAGAATAGACAGTAAAAACCAGCCAATACTCCTCCTCCTAACACAAACTACGTAGACAAAGATAACGTAAAAGAGCAGTTATTCAGTAGTGCGTACAACTGGTTGTGCCTGGATGGAGGGAATGGGAACGCACCAGTGACTACGAAGGTTATTGGGACATTGGGTCCTGCGGGAGGTGGCGTCTTGAAACTGTATTCAGTCGTCGATCCTCCACACCGGTAGTAGTAGACAGTGTCATCCTTCAGCGGCCCAATGACGACATCGTGGATTTCCCCGGACTTATATAGGATGTAAGTATATGAGGAGCTTGTTCCGCTGGCGTTGGCACCGTACGCTCCAGAAGTTGTTCCATACTCAACTGTGCTCGGGTTGCCTGATTCTTTAGTTATCCACGTTATGTGCATGTGATTTGGGCCATTCATCGATATGTGCACCTGAAACCAAAAACCAGCAAGTTAAAATTTCGCATCAAGGTTCAAGAATTCAAAGAGATATGCATTTCTTGCTTCTGAACCTCCAGCATCCAATCAAAGTGACAAAACATAATTGTTAACTTCTTCATATCTCGCCAGAATCATCTCCTGTGTCGGAAAATACGTGATAGAGAGTCCCGTGGAAGTTCATATTGCATCAGTTGACTACCTTTCAGAACATATGCATATCCATTTACAAACTGTCTTAGATGTTCTCGATCGATAAAGACATTGACTAATATCAACCTCCAAGGCAGTTTGTCGAAGACTGTAGTTTCATTCTAAGCATCTGCGGAATTCTACAATGAAAATAAGCTAAGCGATTGGCTCGGTGTTCGTTGAGAATTCTACGGAAGGACAAGAGAATGGTAGTCCAGAATGCAAGGTTTCGTCCAGACCACCACTGCCAAGCTACTACCGGTCACTCTTTCTACTAGTTTGGATATAGAAAACTACAGAGAACCAGAAAAATGTTCTTAGTTCTTCCGGAGTCCTCACGTAAACCCAGTCCGAACATGACAAGTCGTTGTAAGGACTTTGGGAAAAATCTTAACACTACCTTCGCGGTCAAGGTGCAGCACGCCACTACAACACACGTTTGTTCTAAGGATGAACATCGTAAACATACAGCTGTGTACCACAAACATAGCTCCAACGTGGGAGAACTACACTTCTCAAGTATGAAAAACGACTTCACTCTTTCAGTGAGACTGCATTCGATCCCGAAATCGTAGATCGATGCATGATCGATGAAACTTCATCCTAGATTTTCTAAACAAGTTTCAAATGCACAAGGAGAAGAAGAGGAAGATGAAAAACATCTGAAGAGATAAAAAGTGCGGAGCACATTTTCAGGTAAAATGAGTGTTTTGGATTCAGCAGTCTTAAACTCAACAAAAATCCTGAAACTCACACCTATAAAAGCTCAAACCCACAACTCTCCCCTTAAAATAAGCCAAAGCAAGAGGTGCAGGATAGACAAGCACAAATTCAGCATCACCTGAGTAGGCTCCATCAGTCCTCTCCCCAGAAGGGGGTCATCAGCCTCAAGTGAAGATGTACACAAGTGCAGCAGACATTCAAGAGCCCCATACAGAGTCATCGAATATAATTTCGAAACCACCCCTCTCGCTTCTACCCACTGGCTGTCCTCAACTAACCTACAAGCCCCAAGAACAGAGAGGGAGACCAGACAATTCCGAAGCGGAGCAGGAGAAGGATCTGGAATTCTTCATGGCCTCCGGCCATCCACCCCAATGCAGGGGGGTCCCCAGGGCTGTCAGAGAGCCTTCAGACTCGTCAAAGTGTCACCTAAGTTTTTTTTTCACCTTCTAAAACTTCTTCACCTCCTCCTTCTCTTCTGTGATCGTTTCAAACCTACCGAGACTGATCTTTCTACAAAAAGAACCAGCGCTAGCTACGAGGTCTGTCCACATACCAACAGCAGTACCACCTAGAGAAGGGAGAATCCAATCACCTGAGAGGGCTCATTTCCTGATTTTTCAGCCCTGAAGGCTTTGATCAACTGTCTCCCTACATTGGGCCGCGGGGGTGCTCTCACAAAGTCGGAGGTCACTTGGACTTCATCGACAGCGTTCACTGGAGTTTGCATAGTGACCAGCACACTGATGATCAGCAAGGCAGTGGTCGCAGTCCGACAAGAACAGCCAGCAATCCCAGAAGATGCCACAAGCCATCTCCATTGCCCCCTCACCGGCTTTTTATCATAAGACTGATCTAGTCCGGGCAACCCCATGCTTGCACCACCTCCTGCTGCAATTTCCCGTCCTATGCTCCCTCTCTCTCGCTCCTCCCGCCCTCGGCAATCCGATCCAACACCCTAACGCCCGAAACTTTCTTTGTCTGTCAGTGCGATACACTTTTACAATTCCTCGGCACGCAACTTTCCCGACCGCCTCCACTCTGGATCGCCACTGTTCATCGCATTCCGCCTGCTGCTCGAGAGCGTGAGCCACCGCCCTTCCCCCCGTCTCTCGCCTCTCTCGTGCTTTGCAAGCAATTTGTGCCCCGCATATCCACCCGATCCGCCCTTGAATATGCGCTCCCCTCTCGCGTTCCTCCCCTTCGCACGTCAACGCTCACTGCTCCCTTTCTCCGAGAAGCTCTCCCCCGCGTTCCTCCGTTCGCTTCCCCTTCCTTTCCTAAGCCCGGTCCCCCCTGTAGCCCAGCCCCCTTTCTCTCCAGCCCCAGCCCCATCCCCATCCCCCTTCGTTCCGTAGGCACCCAGCTACGGAACGAAGGGGGATGGGGATGGGGCTCGAGAAAAACACAGAAGAACCCCGCCGAGCAAGCACCCTTGACGAACGACACCAGTCGGCTGGAAACCCCTGCCCCCGTCCATGGGGCTGCGCTTGGTTAGCACCAGTTTTCTCTCCAGCCCCAGCCCCAACCCCATCCCCCTTCGTTCCGTAAGCACCTCCCCACGGAAGAACCCCGCCGAGCAAGCACCTTGGACGAACGACAGCAGTCAGCTGGAAATGTCCTGCCCCCCTGGCCCATCTGCCCCCGTCCATGGGGCTGCGCTTGGCTAGCGCCAGTCCAGGGGGGTAGTGGAATAGCGCTCTGAAGACTGGACTCTGGAATCTGGACTTTTGGCGGACATCGCTATCGTAGGCCCACTCGCCGCTCTTTAATTTCTCTCGCTTTCTCTCTTTGCGGTTCGATCCTCCGTTCGGACAAAGCTGCAGACTTCGAAGGTCCAAGTTCGGACACGATGTATCTTTCTGTGAGAGTGGGCCACGGACACGGATAGAGAGCGGAGGGACGGAAAGGACACATCCTTTTATCGGATTTCAGAAAGCTGCGCAGGCATATTCACTTGGCTCCGAGTGCATTTTAATTACTCGGAGCTGAACACCCCAACCCCCCTGATTCTTTCCATTTTGACTGCCCTTGTCCAGTGCTTATATTATCACCAGAATCAGTCCGATTCCTCGGGCAGTTGATTTTGATGTGCAGTATGCTGCCATTTTCTTCATCTCAATGAAATATGAAGATTGTTCTGGCGGGCGGGAGATTCGGACTGAGACGAAGACTCAAACTTGGGCACCAACAATTCCTGCTGAGCTCCATTCCACAAGCTTCCACTTCCAGCAGCTCGGTCGTTCCAGTGGTCGAGGCTTTAATGTTGGTTAGTATCTACTAGTGGCTAGCATATGAACCGATACCCTCGAATTAATGCGTACGATCATGAAGACTCAATCGACGCCCATCAATTAGCAGAGTGGAATTATTGAATTGAAATTATTTGAAATAATTGATTCCAGATCAATAAATGTTCAGATTTCGACCACTTCCTGCTGGCTCTCCTTGGCCATTAAACGTTGCTCGCACGGAAAGTGTTACCACCTTGGGCTCAGTAATTTGTTGCAGTCCGCTGAAAGTGGATGAAATGTGGTGAAAAGCTTGTAGATGCGTGAACTCCAGCAGTCTCATGGCGCATGCAAAGACAGCCATCGCTCTCCAAGGACCAAATTTAGCTCCCGTTGGAGGAACATGGCACAAGAAGTGTGAAACGGCCTGCAGCAAGGCTCGCCGTTTTTGGCAGTGCTGCCTGCGGAGTCGACATCTGTGAGACATGGTGTGGTCTTTATTTCGGGAACCCGACGAAGCGGGTCGCGTAGAAATTCGACAGTTGGTTGCAACCGCCTGGCCGAAAAAGCAAGCCCTGTCATATTTCCAGCCGATTAAAACAGAAAGTGGATGGAACATGCGAGTAGAAACACGTCCATTTCGTTTTCTCTCCAGTTCACGTGAAGTGAAATCGTTTGGACGGTGGCAGCTCCAGCTCCAGCTCTCTTCTCTTGCATTTGGCCCGCCAGAAGCGACCCTGATTTGGTGCAGTGCTAGCCATTTGGTTTTCAGGTCCTTACGAAGGTGATGGATGATGTTGAGTGTCTGGAGCTGCTGAAGGGGAACTGCCTTATTTGAGTGACGTAGCATGCAGGCATGAAATTTTGGAGGCAATGGAATGAGAGTGAAGAAGAAGAAGAAGAAGCACCATTCTCGAAGACTATTGGAGGCTGAAATGTTACATGCACAATCAATCCGTAAATCATGTCATGGGCTCGTTAATGTAATGTAATGACGTGTTAGTCACGTGTGTTAATCTGAGCAGCATGAGATCTGCAGTGCTGGATTGACGGGGAATCACCAAAAGCGAGTGCAGGATCTACTGAGAGCCTCTGACTCCAGGCAGAGGTAGAAGAAGGACCTCAAGCTTCAGCTCACTCCATCCATGCTCGACGTGACTCCACTCCACTCCAATCCAAGGAGAAAAGGAAAGGAATGAACAGAATCAGACAAACGGTGAATCTGAGCTCGTGAGACGAGTAATGAAAGAATGAGTCATGGTCTTCGTGAACGAATGAATGCAGTTGTCGCGCTCGAGGAACAAAGATACTTTGACGAGACGCTACTGGCTTTGAAGCAAGCGCTGCTGCTGCTGCTGCTGCTGCTATGCTTCTGTACACGATTTCTGCAATAGTGAACTTTATCCTCCTATGAGCAGGAGCTCGAAAAGGAGCATATCGTCGTGCACATCTTCCAACGAAGCCTTGCTCGGCCTACACTCCACCACTGCACGAACATTCATACTCTCGAGAGGATGGATATGTGCAGCATATGCCAGCCATATCCACTTCGTGTCTGCCCCTGTAACGTGAACTCACATTCCATGAAGTGAGCTGACGCTCTACGTTGAGGATCAGGGACGGGGCATCTCGCTCGATCCTCAGTACAGTACATCATTTGAGACCGTCTCCATTGACTTCTCAAGGCTCAATTTTTGCCCAGTCTGGATTTTCATGAAAGATTTTGGACCAAGCCATAGCTCTTTACAGAAGGCACTGCACTCCTTTGCAAGAAGCTCTTCCAGCACCATTTCAATGGGTTCCTCGTACTCCTGCTCGCTTTATAATTAAAGAGCTGTTCCTGGGCTCATTTGTGAAGATCGACACTGGATCCATAGAATGTCCCATCATTTTCGTGTTATCCATAGTAGACTGTTTCTGCCAATTTGAGTTGCCACCAATGCATGTCGTGCATTTAGATAGAACAAACAAATAGATTGTTCCATTGTGTACCAAAAGCACACTTGCAGCACCCCATGCATGTCAAGCCAGTGTGATTATTTTTCTGTTGCACACATGAATATACTTCAAATAAATAACATCACCATATGTCTACAACGATCTATGTATTGTCATAGATCAGAAAATTGTACATAATTTGCCTGCTCTCAAAGGTGCAGACTCCTCGTGATGGTAGCATATAAGAGAGATTCCACTCCACCCAAATAAATTCCAAAAAAAAGTTTCAATTCTAGCTGGTATATGAGATAACACTTTTCATGAACACAAATATCACATTCATTTTGTACATCATTTTGTACATCATTTTCACATCCTACATTTGAATTAATCAATAGTCAACACAAGTATATCACATTAGTCCGTGATTATTATTATTATTATATATGATAAAAATAATAATAACTCGACACCCCTAGGTAGATAAGGCGCATCTCGATGGAATCTTCGCCCTTTGGATTCACAAGTCAAGACGATTGAAAAGTACTCGTGAATTTGTATATTCAACATTTTCATACTTTTGTGAGTTTTCTCGGTGTAGATGTAGGTGTGATAAACTGTATAGACCTACAATAAAATCGTTAATCAGGTGTAAACTCAAGCTACGGTATGAGAGAATTTAGTATGAAAGACGAATATAATTGTTGCTGACCCAGATCGATCAACCTGGCATCCAAACTCTTTGCAAGCCAGTTCATCGATGGACATGAAGAAAAGAGCACTGCAAGTGGCTATCGCAATAATTCAAAAGAGAGAAGAAATGTGTTCACGATGCAACAAAATATTTTCCGTATAATCGCAGTATAAATATAACCGATCGATTTATGGATCCAAGCCCTGAGACGTGGCGATCGACTTCGTGAAAACTACGTCACGTTATTGTACAGTCCGGTGCAAGTCACTGACGTGGTCGTACTTGAGCTGCGTACTGTAGAGATATTCGTGGTAGGAGGGTGGTGGCATCGCAGTGGACTTTCGCTGCAGACGGCACGTGCTTCTAACCACGGTTGATGATCTCGTCACCCAGAAAGACACCGTAGTCAGATACCACCATGGGAACGCCTTTGACGCAGTGAGAGTTGAACCAGATATCCCTCATGCAGATTGTGGATATTCCAGCCGACAATTTATAGTATTGCTTCTTTTGATATAACGTGACCACCGATTGCTTGCTAACACCGCTTCCACATTGTGCACTTATGCATGCGATGTTAGATTTATAGACATGCATCTTTGTCCGCGAATCTCTCGTATGATTTGCTCTGTTTTGTATACTATCCGGATACTACTTTTGACGTCCAATTTGCAATTTGATTGACTTCCTTCCTTTTTATATGTTCTATAATCTCATGTGATAACATTTAAAATAATATTAAATTACTCTAGTGGATCTGAAAAGGTATTAGAAAGTTAAATTTGAAATCTTTGTGCAAAGTGAACTTCGATGATGCTAAATTAATACTTATGTATTTTCAAAGCAATGTCCCAATAAAAATTGTATAAAAACACTTGCAACATAATATTCAAATACCAAATCTACCGTAGTTCATAAAAACTGTTATAAAACTTGTTGTTTTTAAAGTTTGCATGACTTGTATTGTATGTTACATCAAATAATGATAAAAGTGAACAACTTGTTCAAGTTTCAATAAGCTTGAAGCATTCCATTACTTTCATTCTCAAGAAGTTTCTCATATTACTTCTGAACAGGTAGTTTTCAGATCTAGTAAAGCTACAATATTGTTTAAGTTTATCATGATGTTATGGAGAGATTTGTTTGATGTGAACCCATCCAAAGGTAAATTGTTTGATGGTAGCCATCAAATTTCAATTTACCCGATGATACCCCACGGACGGTGTACCGTCGTTGAGTTCTAGTAGGTGTTCTAGTAAGGATATGATCTTGTAAGAATATGTAGCAAATGAAATCTACGCGGGTTCCCAGATCATGACAGCCTGATGACCGAGTTCCATACTCACATCCCCAATAATATACGGAGTCCATCAACTTGTCTGCTATTTCAAAGCTCCTTCAAGCGGTCTGAACATCTCAGCCCAAACGTCGACGCAAATGCAATCTTTCATCGTTTTGTTTCACACATGATTCACAACCTTCGTCTCTCTCCCTTCAGACTAGCATTAGACACTGCACAGACGTCGACCGAAAGGCAAAACTTGGATATTCTCTTTGGATGCTTTCAGAATTCTTGGACGTCGAGACCTCTGGCGAGCAGCGTGTATTTATGTGTATGTATCACGTGGTCGACCGAAGAGTTTGTAGTTGGTCTAGACCAAGAAAGTCCAGTGCGATTCATGGGCTCGAGGGATGCATGGCTTGAGAGAGCGAGAGTGTGCTGCTGCAGATCAAGTTTCGAGTTTCTTAGTCACTCGAAAAGAGCGTCGAGATTCGGGAGCACATGTATCAAGCAAGAGCACGGGAGCTGCACCCTCAAAAATGGTGCAGCAGCCGTAAATATGCACAAGCTCTACTGTGCGGCTGGTGGCTGGCTGCGAAGATGGTAGAACCCAAAAAAGTGGTTCAGCAGGGCTAGACTCTACTCAGTGATGCGAAGGGCGAAACGGAGTATCACATGACATTTTTTCATCTTCGTCATCTTACCGTCCCATTCTTCCCAAAAAAGTGATTCAAGAGTGCCAGATTCTACGCAGCGATGCCAAGGGCGAAACGGAGTATCACGTGCCGAAGGTAACAGGAAGTGTGATTCACGCATCGTCGTCTGTTCATACTAAAACAGTGTGACGTGGACCGTCGGTGGGGTCCCATCGGTTAATTTGAAACTTGATGGGTCCCATCAAGCAATTTTCCTTTTGGATGGGGTAACATCAAACAATTATCTATAATGTTATGATGGTTGATTATACATATCTTTTCAAAAAAATCATCATTCCATCTTATGAATGTACAAATTGTGAACATATATGAGTATATATAAATGTATCATATCTCTATTGCAATAACTTTAAAATTATATGATTCTATGGCCATTCCCTTTTCTCATACTTATAATAATTTTTGAATATATCTATGTGCTTGATTAGATATATTATTTAGATTAAATTTTAGCAAATATTGAAAGTTTGTTGTTAAAAAATTACTAATTTTTAGATTTCCTTGAAAATGTAAATACGAATAGTATAATTTCATTGTTTTCTCATGAATGTTAAATTTGAAACAACATAACAGAGTTTTCTTGTTTGATTAATTATTTTCAAAAAATCATTTCTTCAAATTTTCAATTTGTAAAATTATGAAAAATTATAATTATTGTAATTATATTATTCAGATATAAAATAATTTTATTTTTATCCGAAATTAATGATAAAAAACAGAGCAATATTAAACATTTGTAACTCAATTCAATTATTGCAGAATAGTTTAATTCTAGAAATGCAGTCAAGATGAATTTTATTCATGTTACATTAGCTGCTGGATATATTACATTCTATGAACAGCATTATCTACAAAATTGTAATTAATATTTTTGATCAAATCATAATTCAGAATCTGATGCATATACATGTACGACCTGTAAAATAAGCTCAATATACATGATTTAAACTTAAAGGAAAAAATAATTATAATAATACATATAAATTTAACAATCTTGTATCAAAGTAAATACGAAATAATAAAAATACATGAAAAGTTCTCTTACAAGACAAAATTTCTGTCTTTGTGAGGTTTTTTTCCCTATATATCATATGAGAATTTATCAAATAAACAACTTGTACCAGGAAATGAAAAATATGCACATAATATAAAAACAGTTTGAATTATGTAATGAAAACTTAAAATTTACTTATACGTCCATATTCAGTGGTATTTAAGTAGTGCTGAAGTTACACAAAGCCTCTGAACGTTTCTAAAAGCCCAACCCTTCCAACCTTCAAAATGTAGGGTATATTGCACAGATCCGGAACGGGAATTTTAATCCATACACTGAAAGGAGGCCCTCACCCTGCAGGGAAGTTTGGCAAGTACAGTTGACGGAGTTGAGTACAGAAATTGAAGTTTCATATCCTTGCTCTTCTTCTCAATTTTTTTTAATCAAAGGATTTTCCACATTCACTTGCATTGATCACGTGACTACTCGTTCTGTGAAAGATAGTTCATAAAATAGGACATCTGTTCACAAATCCAATTGAGTCAGAGAAAGTCACATTCTTTCCAGAGTGCCAAAAGGCCAGAGTTTGGGCTCAAGGTGTAAACTCTAAGCAATAATTAGACATGTGACGGATATGTTGTACGGGATGCAAAAGGTCGCTGTCACTGCGATGGAGCAGATAGACCTCTGGGTCGCCAAAAGTCAACGATGACACAGCACGTGTCCAACGAGGATTCTGCGTGAGTGATCTGTTGTATCAACATCCGACGTACATTCTCACGCAACTAGTGTTCAAGTCGATTGCTGTCAGATCAGCCTGCCAGGGTTGCCATTTGCACATCACACGGCAGTGTCTCCGGAAAGGAACAAGGGATCCGAGAATTGAAATGGGAAGGAACCATGGAAGACCCAGCAAGTACTCCGTGGATGAAACCAAACTGGTGAGATGGGGACAGACCTCATCTCCCCAATAGCATGACAAATGGGAAAATATGTATTACTGCCACTTACATACCCCAAGTATCTGAGTCAAAGGATCTATATGTTAAAGTATACCATGACATTTAGTTATCTTCAAAAACACCAAGAATATCAATCAAACTTGATGAAGTAAGCACATGTCAGTTGCCTGAATGGCATTCTCGACTCATATTGCGTCGAGTCCAACGAGCTGCCATCTTCATAAAACCCTGGGGCAGATAAGTTGATCGGTGGCCACCACACTTGATATAAGCCTAGGATTAGTGTGCTGGCCCTTGAAACAGAGTACTACCCCCGAAGAGTTCTTCTAAGTCTATGTCACCAATTAACCAGTGATAACTGTGGACTCCCCGCACGTAACACGGAGAAGCAGAGAGCTGACATTGTACATGACTGCCCAACTAGTCAATCTCCAGACTCAATCGAGTTATCAAGTGAAAAAGTAAGCTAGAGTCTACCGCACAAACGTAGAATACGGTGTAAATTTGATTACATGATTTACATTTGATCGAAAAACATGAAAATCATGTAATAACATACAAATTTTCATCAGATTCTCATCGCTGCCAAATCCTCGTCAAAAGCAGAAGGATAATGAGAGAAAATTTACTATGTATTAATCCATACTGACAGCCCATGCACATATACCTAGTATGCCTCCTAGTATTACAACTAGAGGCTCGAACCACTTCAGTTGATCCACAGCAGTAAATGCGAGAATACCTAGACACAAGCTGGTCTTTGGGAAGGCAGTTTGCTCAAGAGCTCCAAACGTTAACGAGAACACACTGGTCACAATAAGACCAACACCAGCCGCATTGAAGCCAGGTAGCGCCCTTCTATAGATTGACCATCTCCGAAAATGACCCCAAAATGGCATGATTCCAAATATCAGCAAAATACCAGGTAGAAACAGACCAAACCATGCAAGAGCAGCACCAGAAATGAACACAAATCCTCCGTTTAAAGCCATGATCGTGCCGAGGTAAGTAGAGAAGTTGAACAAAGGACCAGGAAGTGCCTGCAAAAACAGAAACGGGGCAAAAGGTAAGACGGGCACGATAGACAAGTATTTCACCTGCCATCTAGACTCGTCTATCATTAGACTAATGGAGCTTGAGATTGATACAAAAGTATACATTTGAATTTAAGCGATGATCTGTTAGAGGAAATATACTTGGTCAGGGAAAGAATCACGTACTTGCACTATACCAAGGCCCGCATAAAACTGCTTGCTGGTTACCCAGGTGTTTGCTCTGTCAACACATACTCCGTTTGTATCACAAGTTCTTTGAACCACACCTTCATAGAGCATGGGTAACACCACCTGCATATTCGAGATCTATGTAAGAAAAATCACACTGATACTGACGTGGGCTGAAAAGGATTTAAAATCAAAGTAGTACCGACGAGTAGACAAAGCTGAGTGGTTCATGTGGCCAGTGTAGCAGAAGCCAGAGGTAATGTAAAAGATGATTTGAAAACATAGCACAATATGACACCACCTCAAAATCTTTATAACCGTGCCAAGAATTCTGTACCTGCCCACCGCCGAAGATGATGGAACCGATTCTGTAGAATACTTCCCACAAGCGCAGTAACTCGGGAGCATTATTCAGGACACTAACCAGCACAATCGAAACGACGAGAACAGTTATCCAGATTATCAACAAAAGACCACCGAAGGGCATGCTAACTCCGTGAGAGCGCACAGACTGATCTCGGACCTGTGATACAAATAAGGTTGCGAAGATATTAAGGTATGCGCATGAACATGACAGGAATATATGTGACGATACCGACGGTGATAATCTCGATCAAAATATGGGTGGCAGACATTCGACTTCTGTATACATGGTATCTAGGATTTTGACAGTAAACGTGAAGAAAAGTATTCATATTTATACATGACCCTGACCACTCACCTTTATATCTGGCAAGGGTTGCTTCTTCCAGACGTCCCACAAAAGCGTTACTAAACCTCCGGCAATTATGAGACAAGGAAATGTGTAGGCTTTGGGCCAATAGTATGCCACAATGGTAGCTATTGTACATAAAGAGGCTAGAAGAGGGCCTCTGCAAAGCTTGGAAGCCATGGACTTTGCAGCAGAGGCCACTAATGCAACACCCACAGCTGATACACCTGCATCACACTGACTTGAAAAATCAGTGACAACAAGAAAGGCTAACTGCACTCATCACGTTGAGATCCAGGGAAGCCGAATGTACAATAGAGAACGAGCTTCACTTCCACGAGTAGTGGCTTGACGTAGACAAATCTTAAACAGAACCCTTCAGTCCAACCAAATCAACGTCTGGTGCTCACAGCTTACCGGCAACCATGCCATCCAAAGCAGCTCGGGGGTTCTCTAACTGCTTAGCCGCAAAGACTCCGATACAACACATGATTATAGCACCAGGATACTGGAATAGAACTCCAGATAGCAGTCCACCTGCGTTACGTGGACAATGGACAACAACATAGTCCAGAGATGAATAACTGCAGTCATGAATTAGCAAGCGTGGCTTCAACAGAAGTATATCATAACATCACTCTGAGAACTTCAAGATATTTATCTGAAGTATGCACGCAGTAAGGTCTATTCACATTTTCCAACATCTCTACCGGTCTTGAGCATTGGATATATACCTTTAACTCCCTTCTTTATAGTGCCGATTGCAAATGACACTTGAGTGGATGTTGGTCCAGGCATGCACTGACCCAGAGCAAATAGTTCTGCATATATGTCCAAACTCATCCAGTGCAGTTTCTCAACAAGGCGCTGTATCGAGAGCAACAATCCAAGCAATCAGAGATGCTAATGGTCGGAAGAAAATTGTATGGAACAAAGACATGAAACTTGTAGTAGAGCTTTGAGAAAAAGCATGATACGAATTCGAAATAGAACCAAGCCAAACTATTCCTAGGATGGTAATCGTTACGTGTAAAGACTATAGGCCAAGCTGATTTTCCCACCTTTTCAAACAACGCGATATGAGCACTTGGACCACCAAAAGCTGTCCATCCTAAGAGAGAAAATTGTTTAGCTATATCCTTGTACCCAACATCTACAATTTCCTCGACAGGCTCTGCCTCCGGCGCATCCTTTTCCTCAGGCTGAGAGGGCACTGATACCGGTGCCTCAATATCCTGCCCGCTGCCATTGAAGCGCCTACTCAATCCCTCCTTGTCACCAACGCCAAGGTCTCCAGCTTCCATGCTCACCGAGGGCCTCCGCTCGTCACCCATAGTGAACAAGACTCAGTGGTGGAATGAGCACCGCAAGCCCCTGCTGAGCTCTACAATATATGATTCGTTGAGACGGCTCAACGACCCATATATTCGTTCCCAATGTAGTCCTTCCGAGTCATCTGCCCCCACTGACTTACGTCTCCTGTCTTCCCAGCATGTGTTCACTTCAAGGACTACGGACGCCAAAGATTGGCTGGAGTGCAGCTTAAAGCCTTCATGACATTTAGCTCCTACGATGAAGAAGATACACACACAAGTTAATGCTATAAATCAACGAGGTTAAATGATTCTGAGACAAGGACGTAATTCAAAAGAGCTCTCTCTTAACCCCGCAATTGCAATGGGCGAAATCTCAGAGGGTATCCAGTTCACTGATATCAACTCAATTACCCAAGCACCGATTCAAATAGATTCACATGACAGAGGCCATAAGATTCAATTGCAGGGCAGGTCCCAGCCAGCCCCAAATTCCTTCACCCATTAGTAGCTCTCTATAATCTGTCAAAAAGCTCCAAGTCCAACGAGCAAATGTCAACTGCAAGACGTAGGAAGGCGGCTAAAACTGTCGAATCTCCGTACAATTTGACGTGTGATCCATGTGGCTTAACTCCTGAATTGAGCTCGGGCTCCGAGACTGCAAATCGAATCAACAACTAGTGCCAACGACTCGTCATTATGCAGCAAGAAGTGCAAGAATGGACAGCAGACCGTGCCTCGCTGACTGAGCAGAAACTTCGACCCAACACCCCCGAGTTCAATTTCTTTCTTCAATTCTTGAGCTCGAGCCTTGACCATCTCGCAGACACTCAGAACATCCAATGTCTGCTTGCCCCACAACCGAGGCCAAGGTCCTCTGAAAGTAAGTACCTCATTCATGAGGCGGAAGACACTGCGGCAGAAAGTCAACCGCTCACGTAATCTCCAAGCTCGTGGATAATGTTTCTCCGGATGATTTCGGTACTCATCACGCTGCCATCTGAACCCAAGAGCTTACGACACAACCAGCTCCTGGAAGCAAAAGTTCACGCCACAGACCACTTCAATCATCGGCATCCACGACGACAGCAGGCCGAAACTCCCATCGATGGAAACCACACCAGAATAAACAACGGACCCGACCGCAAAGGGTGGTACTCACAATCATAAGTCCCGAGGGGAGCGACGAAAGCACAGGTTGACTCCGGACACAGGAAGGAGCTCCGCATCGCTCCGGCAGAGGCCGCACTAGAATGAAGGAGAAGATGCTGGGAATCAGGACAATTCCTGACAACTTTCTGCCGTAGACCGCAATGTCCTTGTCATTTTCCTCGGCCTTTGCCACTGGCGCCGCTTCTGCCTGCTGATGTCCCATCTCCTCAGATTCTCGCAACAGTGAGTGGACTCTACGTCAGTGAGTCCGCCGCGAGTGCTCCGAAGCTCTTGGCCCGAACTCTTGGAGCTGGAAGATGACCACGCGCGACTCGCCGAGGACGCCAAGATTTGCCGTTTTGCGCCCAGGCATCGCGCCCGGCGCTTATCCCTTTGCCCACGAGCTTTTCGCAGGCCTGTAGCGCTCGTTACAGTCCCGCGCGTATTCTTCACCGGGCCTCTTCGTCCGTCGCCTCGTGGGCACCTCGCTCCCTCGGGTTTGCACTGCAGCGCCGTCGTCGGAGCGACTGCAGCGGAGTAGCCGCCACGGTCGCCGTCGCTCACATTAATCCACTGCGGGGTAAATGTCATTACTGTATTCCCTTTATTTGTGTAAAAAGAAAGCAACTGGTGGGACATGGTGCTCTGGCGGATAACCTTGGCCCCATGTTGCATTTTGCACCTTGCCCTGCTGAGTCCAGGTATTTATATATGAGTCCATTTATGCAGCTGCGTTCAGCTTGGAGAGTGAAGATTCAGAGACATATTCTAAATGTGTACATTCTAGCGTTACACTGCTACCCAAGGTCTCTATCACTCTCTTTCCATGAAGCATATATTATTTCAGTTAACTGTATCTATATTATAACACATTATATCAGTTGGTGCAAAATGTTAGGTTCTGATTTTTTGGATGTTTTTGTGAAATAATGCCGTTTTTACCGTAGATAATTTTCAACAAGGGCAATTCAATTTTCAATTTCCATTTACAACATGGTCATGCGTCACAGATGATAAGTTTCACCATAACATCTATCAGAGCCTTTTGATGACTCGAAGCTAAGTAAACCTTATATTCTGTATGTCAACTTGACTTAGATTATTCCCGTTGTAATCAATTGTCCTAAACATCTTTCCAAAGTAAGAATGTAACAATTAAATAAAAAAAGTAATCTTCCAGTGGCCACTGACTGCGATCAGTTCTCTGGAAACAGAAGGACTTCCCAGGAGTCGGGAATGATGGGGAATATTTCGAAAGATTCCAACGGCCCTATTGAGACAACATCGTTGTTCGCCTTGTCTTTCATTGGCCTCTGTTTTGAAAAGCGAGTATATTCCCCCAGGCGACACTTTTCAAACACAGCAAGTTGCCGGTATGGGCCCCAGTGTTCTTGTCCTGTTATTTCATTCGTACTCACCAACATGTTCTACTAAAGAGTCTAGGTACAACGTACGCACGGACAGTACCTCGGCCGTCCATGCTGCGCGGCATTTTCAGGTGACGCCTTTTAATGTACGGTACAGCGAAATTGGTGCTACTAGCTTTCACAGGATGTACTGGAGAGTACATCCTCTTGCAATTAAAGGTTGCTTTATGAGTTGTATGACACCTTGCAAATTCACTCGGGTTTGAAACTCTATTTCATAACATCATTTTTCTGCCACTTCTCTTGGCTTAGCTCAGCAGGCTACATAGTAAATCTCATTTGTAGAAAAACGAAAACCAGGGGTTTCATAGTACTGGTTTGATTCTCATTTTCGATAAATTCAAGTATATTTTGTAGATACTTTGGAGTCCATTTGGTAGCATATTGTAGTTTCCTATCACCTTCAACTTTTGTAGACCTTCTCCAACTCAAACATGTTCATCATAGTTGACCATATTAATCTCGCTATCATTCAATATTTAAAATATTATATTTCATGTTTTTATAGAAGAAAAAAAGTGATGATTGTTTAAAAAATTAAATTTTCATACTTTTTTGTCTCCTAAAACAATTCTTGCACAATGATGTTCTTGTACTTGTATGTAAACTTAATGCTAAATTTCATGAATGTCATGAATTGAGAGTAAAGTATTGTCAAACCAATGTTTTTTGTTATGAATTGATTTCAACTTGTTAACTCTAGTCACAAAGTTATTACAAATACTATGTGACAAAAACTGGATATTGCACTAAAACATTGAAAATTTTATAAACATAATCTTTGTGAGATGAATTAACTTATTTTTATTTTGTTGAAAATGTTATTATTGTGAATATCAATCTGAAACTACGTCTTCTTATTGATTGATATAATTGTGTTCAATCTATTGAGTTTACATTCAGTTTGATGACTTTAAATAATTTGTAAATGATGATTTTGAAATATTGATTGTTTTTTCAAATATTAAATTAATTAATATTTGAAAAATATTTTTGACATTATCTCATAAATTATATTTTGGATTTTTGGTATTTTTCAAAAATAAAAAAGACAACATTTCTTAAAAAATATTATTCAAAATCTTCATTCAAAGATTTTTTTTTATCAAAATCTAATTTATAATTATAAAATATATCAAGCACTTTTATGCATAAATTAAAATTAAAATATATATTAATTTAATAAAACTTAATTGAAAAACTAACTTTAACATTATAGTTTTATGATATATATATATATATATATATATATATATATATATATATATATGTATATATTTCCATATATATATATATTTCTATAGCAAATGTCAAAATCGTAGTCTAATTTGCATAGATTCTCATCATTTAAAGTCTTTGACTGCAAATTACATTTGCAATAATTTTAGATTTAAATAATGTATAATAATCTTAGCTTTATATTGAATAACTTCAGGTTTGGATATGTTATAATAATCACAACTTTATATTGAAGGTATTACTTGATGATATCCCATCGTAACACAAATTGCTTATTCGGATCTATCGAATATCGTTTTACCCGACACTACACCACCAACGACACACCGTCACTATGTTTTTAAAACTGTTAGTCTAAATATTAGGCCGATGTCACATGACCTGCATCCGGCACTAAGCACATGGCTAGAAGATAAGTTGGTTATTGTAGGCTTCATTCCACCAACTGGAAATCAATTCAATAACCTCTATCACATGACCGGCAGTTGACTTCGGAGTGAAAAGCAATAGATATCACGCCTATCGAGAAAGATAGCAACATACTCTCACAACACAATCTCTTCCTCTTTCTACACAGAGTTTTCCAAAACCGATTGCAGATAAAACTCCATCCCATGAGTAAATGCACAAAGGATTATGCAAAGAGAAAAATCATTTGAACATCCGGGTGTGCAAAACGTTCAAAAAATGGTGCGGGTGGAATGAAACTTCCTTGCGGACATAATTCGGATCCCATAGCAATAGGGTTGAAAACGGATGCATGATTTGCATGCTCATCATTGTCATGAATCGGAGTTTCTTGTGAATCAAAGAAAAAATGTCTTTGTTGAATTGCAATGGAGTGGAAATGAATCACTAGAGGAGTAAAGTGGATAGGAGCAAAAATACACGTGGATTCGATCGACCCCTTATACACAAGATTTCCAGGCGGAAGTCTCTGATACTTCACAGCAACTAATTTTACTGCTAGCTCGGATATACTAAACTGTTGCTAACTCTTGTGTGATAAGTGAGGAGCTGGCCTGCCAATGACCAACGAGGGTTCACTGCCGCTGCTAATTGTGTAGCTTGGCCCTAAGATGCGGCTATAGTGTGAAAAAATGACCTTATGCAAATTCTAATCTCTGAGTATTCACAATGAGTGGCACAGTCTTCAATTCATTTGGTTGTGAGTTGGGATTCAGAGTATATTCCGGAGGAAATTATGTTCATAAGCTGGTGAATTCATGGACGTTGTCATAATTTATGCATGAGTCCTTGAATTTGCCGTGGGATTGGAAAAAATGCAAATTACAAAGACATGTCTTCATCTCTTTGGACAAGGTTTCACTTGGAATGACACGTGAAAGCAACGTTTCAACAGTGTGATAGTAATCGACCAGAACTTATCAGATTTCAAAATCTAGTGATGGATCATTTAATCATAGATTGAGCTTTATTTGACAGATGTATGTTGCCATGATTGACTTTGACTTTGTCATTATTTTTTGACCCATGTGATTGTAAATTACTTGATTACTTTCATAAAATCTTTTGTCATGATTACGTTGTTACTCAGAGATTGCAAGCACTCTGATAGCTAGATATAACACAAACGTTTGGAATCTATGGATATTTTTTTCAAGATTGCATATGCTATTATTGAAACGTATATTAAAATATATATTGTGTGTGACTCGGCCAATGTTTTTTAAAATATCTCGGTGTTGTTTTTACCAAGTATAACTATTATGAGTAGCACATTGAGTTTCACATTTGAAATCTAAATGTTTATAGTTTCATGTTATTATGTGCACTTGTAGATTCAATGAGTTCATTTTCAAGAAAACAATTTAGAACCAAGAAAAGAAATTGAAACATTCCACCATGTCTTTAATTCAAAATTTATTTTTGGTTCTTTTAGAATTAGTAAATTTTTTGATTTTCGTATTATATTACTAGATTTTATTGAAAACTTAAAACAATGTTCAAGTCGAGTTACGTGTCACTATTTATGAGTAACTGAAACTCTAAACTTAAGATTGATTTGTATTAAGTTAAATAGAATTAAACTTTGACTTAAGTTTATACTTACAAGATATGTCACATAATTTACACAAATAATGATTTTTTGTGTTTAAATATTTAAATATTATATAAATTTTGTGTTATTACACAAGATAATAATATAATATCTATGTAAAATACGGCATAATTTCACAAAAACATCCGAAAATTCAGTCGATAGAATAAACATGTGAATGATTGTTGTATTCTTCAGTAACTCACAACTAAGTTCATGCACATGATTGAGTTTTAAAACAAAATTTGGCAAATTCAAGTTCTTGAATGTGTGTTCATCTCTTACATAAGAGTCAAATTTGAATGTTCACAAAGTGAGTCAATCCATCATTGTTAATGAACTTTATGGAGACTATAGAAAAAACATATCAAATAAGTCTTCATAAATTTTATTAAAATTTTTCACAAAGACAAGTGAATGTGAAGAATTCTCCAATTCAAGAATTCAAGAATTCGCAATTCTCCAACTTGGCGGATTTCTTTCAAGCTTTGCAAATTGGCAGAAAAAACATGTGAATGATTATTGTATTCTTCTATAACTCACAATTGAGTTCAGACACATGGCTGAATAAAAGAAAATTTGATGAAATCTAGTTTTTGAATGCATCACACCAAGTATTACACATGAGTATTATTCAAAATGATGGAGAGAAGAGTTTTGACAACAATAGTGAAAACAAGGTCTAGTGTGACTAAGTAGACAATTCAACAAGACCGTGATGATGGCAACGATACTAATTTAAGGCTGAATTTGTGCGGATAACAATATTGATCACATTCAAACAAGTGAGCATTCATCCCACTTGCGATGTGACCTTGAGTGTCGTGCTTTGCAGCAACAAGTCTACTTGGTTATCAATGGCTTGAAAATTTTGGATGACGAATTGGCCAACATTGGCCAGTTGGTTACCATCCCGGCCATTGTTGATCCGATTGTAACCAACATGTCAATGTGTCGTTCAAAGTCTGAAAAATCAGAAAATTGTGGATAAAAAATCTTCATGTTTGATTTGTTTATTCTCAATTGACCTCCACAAAGATGATTTGTGTGTGAGCACTCAAAGATTCTATTCAACCTTCAAAAGATACCACTAAAAAAATTCTTTAATTAGCGACCTCCCCTCATACTACACTCTGTTCCAACTCTTGCACGTTTCAGCTTGGATATCCTCATGCACGCTATTTCTTGGTTAAACTTCTTCAACATCGGTTGATATTATAACATGGATGACGTTTGACATCCGTGGAATATCATCTGGTAAAGCAAAATTTGATGGCTAGCAATAAACAATTTGTGTTATGATGGGATACCATCAAGTAATTTTTTCTATTATATTGTATTTCACATCATGTTTAGTTGTGACTTTCAAATAATACATATCATTCATCATAAATTTGCATTAATTTTAGTTCAAAGATAAATAAATTTTGAACTCAAAATATCAATAACCAAGATTCTTTTATCTTAAGAGCAAATCAATTTTCATAATAAAATCTTTTTAAAAAAGAATTTATGTATAATTTTTTATAATTTTTTTAAAATATACACATATGTGATAATAATGTTTATTAATAAATATATATTAATTAAAAGAAGTAATTTTCCGTATTCAAGTTAAAGATATTTTAAAAAAATTCAATGACAATTTTATTAAATACTTTTTTTCTATAATTAAAATTATAGATTAATTTTAAAGTTAATAAAATTACAATCTAATTTCTAAATTTAGCTAAAATATTTTTCAATGTATATATATAATTTTCTATTAAAAATTAAATTTTTTTATAATCAGTTCATTTTTAATGATTTTATTTTATTTATTTAAAAAATTATAATATTCTTTTTTAATATTTTACAAATTTTTTTACTTTTCAAATCTATGAATGTTATGTGTGTAAATAAATAAATATATATATATATATAGAATATATATATATTTATTTATTTATAATTATAATTATATATAATTCAACATTTTGATTTTTTTATCTGAATATTTATGATTAAAAGTAACAAACTACAAAAAAATCAGTTTTTGAATATTAATTATTATTGATATGAATACATTTAGAATATATGAAATCAAATTTATGTGATTACGATTAATTAGACTATTTTAGCTTGATAAAATTTATTTTAGCTCTCTCTCAATCAAAACTATGAGTTTATTGAAACATCTATGTATTTTAGTATTCTTGCAAAACAAAAATCATTGACTTTTGTTTTGAATATGTGTGAGTACATGTTGCTAAATAAATATAAACAACTAATGTTATAATACTAATGTTGATGAAATTATGTTTGATGAAAGTGTGTGATATTATTGTTTCATTGTTGAAAGAGTGAAAATAAATTAAAACAGAAAAATAGATAGAAATTAGACAAAAACAAAGATTTTTGTTGTATGAGATTAAGTATACAATTTTTTTTTCAAATAGTTAAATTAATAGTACAAAATATTTCAATAAAAATAATTTCTTGGTATTATTAAGTGATTGTTTGAAAAATCCAGAATATTGTTGCACTTGTTGGTACGCTAGTGGCAAAATTGCACTGCAAAATTTGTTGCTCCAAATAACTAATTATTAAAGCACTGACTATAAATTTCACTTTTAGCAACAAGCTCAATCTTTGATAAATTTTTTTTTTTATTTGCACTAGTTGAGTATATATTTTGTAAATCTTAGCTAAGGTTATTATTTTTTTTTTTTATTTTTTAGCTTAATCAATAGAAATTTATTACATAGAAACAACCAAAGTAATCAAAAATCATGTTAGTATTAGGTAATATATGTCCATCATGATAATCATAGTATGAAATTTGTAATTTTTGATTAAAAAAATTAAGGTAATTCACATTGAAAAGCAAAGTATACCAACCATAAATAGAGAAATTTTTGTATTTATTATATAGATTTTATATATAAACAAATGTAAATTTTAAAAAAATCAGAACAAAATATAATAGTATTTTATTTTGTTTCACCTATAATTTAGCTCTTCTACATAGCATTAGGTTATTGAACACATTATGTAGGAAATTTTAGAATAATTTTATTGAATCATCTAAATGATAATAAAGATGACAAACTTGACCATAACTCAAGTAACCAATTGTTAGAAAGAAACTCAAATTTGATAAAATATAATTAATTTCACCAATTAGTATCCTACTAGAAAGTTTGATGAAACTTTGAGTACATGCATATTGAATTGTAGATGTCTAAAAAGTCAATATTTGTATTTATAATCAAATATGAAGATTTCAAGTAATGAAAGTTTTATTGAAATACATAGTAATTTTTCTGTAAATCACAAATTCAAATTTTATTTAGAAATACTTGATTTATCAAAAAAGCTTTTGATTTCTGAGCTTTGATTTTTTAGACATATTATCATTCATAGAATAATGATTAATAATAAATAATATATTTTTTAAATACTAATATTTTAATTGATATTTAATAATTTAAATTTCCACATATATTATTTCTTTTACAAAATCCTGTTTATATTAAAAATATATAAATTATTTGATATTGTTTTAGATATTTGACAAAAATTTCTTTTTACTTTTGCCAACAAAATTTGATCAATATGATGCTATTGTATCTTGTGTAGTGACACAAAAATTATATTATCTAGATAAAATTAAACACAAAAAATCATCATATTTGTTAATAATATTATATTTCTTGTAAATATAAATTCAAGTCAAAATTTTATTCTATTAAACCTAATACAAATCAATCTTAAGTTTAGAGTTTCTATTACTCATTACATAAAATAGTGACATGTAACTCGCCTTGAACATTGTTTTAGGTTTTCAATAAAATTTCATGTTACCGTGGACTTAGTCTGCTAGAGTCAAACTACATGCATGTGACCTTCGTGTCTACATGTGAACATCTCTAAGTGTTTCTTTGAAATTTTATTATTTTTGATTCTTTCTTTCTTTCTTTCTTTCACAAAATTTCAATTGATATTGAAATTTTTCTTTCATCATTTGTCTTCTTTTCAAGATTTTGAAAATCAAGTACAAGATCATCAAATTCATCAATATGATTTTCAATCTTTGGATCAATTTTTTTTTTACTTTGAATTTCATAATTTTCAAGAAGATATAAAACACCTTTAACCTTCTGCAATAAAATCATCATTCAAAATAACTCAAAAGTCACAATACATTCATCATATTCATCCTCATACTTTATAATCAAATATTGTATATACAATATGATAATGTTCACAACATGCGTTTAGAGGTTTTTCTAATTGTTGTTTTTAAAGATAGAAGATTTTGATTTAAACATCTTGCCAATATCAATAGCCTTCAATTTGCATTTGGCTTTTTTTTCTACAATAAATAGTCATCACATAGTATTGACTACCTCATTTCATGCTCCATAGATTTTATGGCCATCATCTCATTAAGCTGAACATTTGAAGTTGTAATATATGTTGTTTAAGAGACATAAATTTGTTTTTCCTCCATTTGTAGCTCTTCAAAGTAATACGTCGTTTTGAGCTTGGTTGAAACAAGCCATTGAGATGAATGCATTCATAAGATTTAGTGAAAAATACTATGTTGATACTGACTATGGACAAGATCATGAAAAGAAAAAATACACAATTGTATGTGTATTTCCATTTGATATTAGTTGCATTGATTGAAAATCTACATTGCAAAAGTGTGTGATTGAAGCCATAATTGAAGCTGAATATGTAACCTATAGCAAAAGCAACAATAGATGTTATCTTGTTGGATAGATTTATCATTCAAGTCATAATGAAATAGTAGATTGTTCATCTTCATTATGATAATCAGAATGCATTGCATCTTGTTGCAAATCAAGTATTGAAAAACAAAATGAAACACATTAACATCATGTATCATTTTATTAATGATGAAGGTTTTTATAAAAAAATGAAACTAGTCAAGATTGAACTTAAATTCAATCCAACTAATACATTGACTAATAAATCTTTTGACTATGTTTTAAGTTTGGTTAGATTTAGTTGAAATAATGACATATTTTAGGTTTCAATCTAGACATTTTTGTAGTGTAATTATATGTATCATGGAGTATATTGTCCTTACAACATGAATTCAAAAAGATTCTTTGTCTTAATTCAAGACAAAAGTTAACTCTAATTAGCTTAATTTCAATGAGTATTAGATTTGGGGATTGACTATCCACTATACAGGACAAGACATAGATTTGAATTTTCAGCAAAACCTCTTGTTACATGGATGGATGTAGTCCACTAGAGTCAAACCATGTGTATGTTGGCATTGTGTCCATGTGTCATGTTCTTTTGATACTGTCATGGATTTTTTGTATGCATATAATTTTTGAAAATTTTTTGGATTTTTTTTGGATTTTTCTATCCTTATCTTCACATGTCTTGAATAATGAATTGATGTTGATAAAATTAATGATCAAATTATATGATTAGTGAGACTAGTGTTGCAATTACAATCAAAAGACTAATTTGCAGCTTCATCTCAAAAAGCGGATCATGTTAATACTATCACGTTTGAAGTTTAAGATTGATTTTGATCTTGTTAAATTAAATTTAACTACAAATTTAAAAAATCATAAAACTTGTTCATGTTGTTAACTTACCTCTCAGCATTCAACTTTAGTTTAAAAATTAGGCTAGCTTGTATTTAAGTTCAGTTTTAAGTATTTCTGAACCTATAAATTGTTCTACTTTATCGCATTATAGCATGAAGTGATATGTAATGGAAAAAAGTGCAATACAAGTACTGTACTTACGAATAGGATGTATGAATGGAGAGATATAGATTTTTCAATGAATCTTACATTCTTCATCATGCTAAAGGGGGAGAAAGACATGGTACAATCTTCATATGAGAGGAGTGGGATTTAGAAAGTTGGGCTTCTTACCACATCAAATCAGTTTTCATAAGAGTTGAATACATTGGAACCAGCCCATCAGTACAAGGTGCATGGCGTTGCTCCCAGTGAGTGAATGCAGAAACATGAGGAGTAGCATTATTGAAAGGAGAGTATAGGGAGCATGATTTACAAGGACTCAAAAAACACAGCAAGAAAATGCTTTGTAAAATATAAGATCATAGTATCTAGCATGATAAAGCAGCAAAAATAATTATTCTTCAAGATGTACTGTGAGATAATAATGATAATTTCATGGCAAGAAAATCATGCCATGAACCTTGGTGAATGACAAACTACCAACCTCTTCAACTTGATTCTGATACATGCATTACTCTCGTGAATTCCATGATAATAATACTTTTTCTCAAATTATCCCTCCATGCATCTATATTCATCATAAAAATGTTTTATCTATATATTCAGTTTTCGGCACATTCCTTGCCTTAGATAGAAGAACCGAATCCCATCCAAAGGCATACAGTATACATATCTGCAGGCCTTGCTCCGTGGAACCTTGCGGTGTCAACCGAGATGAGTTCATCTCCTCCATCGAACAACATGAAACAAAACCCATAGTAGTTGAGAGTACTTATGGGCGATCTGCGATTATATATACACAAGTGTTCCATTCAAGGTAATGGAGAGATCGCTGTCACATTCGAGGTACACTGGACTCAAAATCATGTCAACAACTAAGTTCAGTCTACATTGGAAGTCTCTATTTTATGGATATTCGCAGGTGTCTCATTCCTAGTGATTGTCACATCAGAGATGGTCATCTCTACGATGTAACGAGTGCGTGCTAAGAATCTGGATGCTACCTACTGCTAAGAATCTGGATGCTACCTACTGTATCCAGAAAAATCTGGGTTGTGGGTGGATTCTTGTGGTGGGTTTCTTGAGGATGGTTTTTTGTCAAGAAGCAAGAACGCCGCGTGTATTTTCTTGGAGAATTGGATCACGAGACCATGTTTGAGAAGTACATGAGAGTTGCACCGAAAAGGTTCGAGTGTTTTGGGGTCCTGGATACCCAGTGGCTAATATCTCTGATGTGACAGTTACTAGGAATCAGAAAGTTGCGAAGAAACCATTAAATAGAGTTTTATCGTTTTTGTTAAACAATCATGTAATTGAAGGAATGCATCAGGAGACTTGTACTATCTATGTCTTTTAAACATACATAGTCCGAATCCTCTGATTCTCTTGTTCAAGAGTCTACTCGACTGATACTACTGAAGATGGACAGTTAAGTATGAAAAGCTCCCACTAATCAGCTGAATACTGCTATGACATTTGTGGCATTTGTGATGATGGAGGGGAGCTACTTTGCCGCGACCATCTTCCATCCATCGTCAGATTTCCAAATGGGAACGATGCCGTCCAAGATGGAGGTCGGTTCTTTATATGTTGTGCAATATATGGTGGAAGCTGATTGAACGGAAATAAATCTTGTTTCAAAACGATCTGACTTCTGTTCTCTGATCAGTACGAATGTGAATAACGTGATAAGTGCTGAAGATTTCAAGATATCAAAGAAAGATCGAATGTTTTCCTAAAAGAGATTGGTTTTGAGGAGAATGTTGTGAAAAGATGTGTCATCTTCGCTATTATCTCATTCCTAGTGAATGGTGAGAAGGCGAAGTTTGCAAGCACCTGTCGGCGTATTCAAACTAATAAAGATTGCAGACGGAAGATGTCGTGACAGTGCCACCATAGGTCCATGGCAGAAACAAAGAAACCTCGGCATTTCCCTGTCAACCTCCCTTTCGGTTGGCTGCCTTGGAAAATAACACTGCCACCATACATCATACTTCTCCTTCCGTGCAGCAACTTCATTCATAAACGCAACAAATGCTTGGACGGTTCAAGGCATCGTCGAAGATTGTTCAGAGACTCATGATCTTGCTCTCTCGCTTTATCCCATTTGCATTTCCACAACGATAGGCTTCCAATTCAACATACGTGATGATTGGCGGAAGTCCCAGCAAAGACAATCCCTGAAACTGATGCATCAAATTCTCGTCTCAGAGAATTGGCAAGAAAACGAACTAATTTCATTCCCCTGATTGTAAATCTCCTGAAGGAACGATGTCTACCATACATGCACAACAACGAAGCTTCTAAAATCATTGGCTCTGTCAGAGATTTTTGTCCACAAAATCCACAACATTTCACTGCGCAGGAAGTCGAGCAATGTTCTTCTCATTCTGAAGTATCTTCGCACATTGATTCTCCTCTTATTCGTGTGATATTCGATATACATCTCCGCTAAAGACATTAATACTCACTTGATGTAAGAACTAAGTCAAATTTTTTCAAGTTATTCTAATTTTCTGCTCAAACCAAACCCAATTCACAAATGTTTTTTTTTCGGCTAAAGATCAACCTCGTATCCAGAGCTGTCAGTATAAACCTAGCCACTCAATCTTGCTTCCAATAGCCAAAGAAGCATTACCAGAAGCCATACTTGCCTCTCATTCCTGCCCTTCAGATACAGAAGGAGATAAAACTGCGATATGATAGAAGGGCTTTTGCTTCTTTTAAGTCATGCCTGATGTTTGTAGCCTTCTTATAATTGGGCGATTGTACCAACTCTACCTCCACAGGTTTCGCGTAACTACTGTTAGATATGGCTGAACATGTGGCTTGGTTATTCCCTTCTGCCACTCGAGAAAATGAAGCGGTTAAACCAATTGTAATTCTACTTCATGTATTCATCATTATGGAAGTATAACCCTCAACAGTACTTGAATAACAATCGTTGAAAATTCTTCCTCTACATCCTATCAACGATGCCTCTTTGCCACTTATAAACTATAATTGATGTCCCGGAACAATAACAATGCTCCAAAATCTCATTTTCTAAGCTAAAAGGGTTGATATCTTTGATTGAGCTAGTTTTGATAGCTGTCAAACTTTGATCCAGCTACTTTAACATTTATGATGATTTCAACAACGAAAATTTATTTGTGTGTGATTTTTAAAATTCAAATCACATTCATTGTTATTTAGATTTGATTATACAGGTTGAAGCTGCATAATATATATAGTCTATAATACAATGAGTGAATCCTGCATATCAAAAAATTATAATACCGCTAATTGTAACCTGCTTAGATGTATAACAAAGGAGTTGCCACTGCAACATGTGAAATGACATGATTGAGTATCTACTAACTGTTATTATCTAGCTCAATAAGCATATATGTTAATAGCAAATATGATACAACCTTGGCTTAAGATAAGTGTCATGCTTGGGTTTAACCGGATAGGGGTTCACCCTGAATGTATACATGAAATTTGGTCCAGAAAATGTAGTGTCTAAATTTGTAAACCTCTGAATTCTTATAGCTGATGATTTACAAGTATTTTTAAGATGAAAATTACGTTCCAACTGCTGGGCTGTGCGGTGGTGTTTTTGATTCATTTTGCAGTGGAATAAACTCATCAATTGCTTCAAAATAAAATAAAATAACGTGCCAAGTAGAATACATGACGTAGGAAATAACAATATATATAGAGTTTCTAAATTTTGTAGAATATGAGGCTGAAAAGGATATGTTGAGGTCTTTTTATATAAATAGCATGAGGTAAATTCTATCTCAGGACCTTATTATTAACAGCTTTAAAAGGTTTCTTTCTCGTGTTAGTGCTCCTGTGTTGTAACTTGGGAATCTATTTGGGAATATTCTGAATTTTCCATGAAGATTCTCCAGTTCATTTTCATGTACTTTATGTATGTAAAGATATGACTTTCAACACAATGTACAAGATATATCATTGACTAAAAACTAAAATAATTTCAATCTGCTTAGATTTCTTTGGTTTAACTACCTAAGAAGTGGGACACATCATTAAGTATATCGCAAGGAACCTACGGATGTTCATTTCACTTAACGAAGGAGCACCGAGCATAATGCGTTCTCAATGGATAGAAAACACTAATAAGATGGTTGACTGGCGTATGTTATATTCCAGCTTATGCAGGATACATCTCTTCTGAGTCAATTTCTATTCATAGATTATTACGTATATATTAAATCTAAATCCGTTCGACACTTGTTCCTCTGTAAGATTTGATGACTTCCCTCTGACGTTATATGCACGCTGCAGTAAATGTGGATTTGTTAATTTATGCAAACGAGGCATCCAACACTGACCGCACCGACCGCGAAAATGGTCAATTTGGCATCCAGAGGGGTTGCAAACCATCACCATGAGAACGTGTTTCCTCTAATTGTGGCGATGTCGGCCCCAATGAAGGGGCAGGGCCAGGGCTAGGGACAGAATCCTTCCGAGAGACATTTCTTTCGGGGATTCGGCAAAACTTGATCATATCTTCAAACCATCCGCGACGATTTTGGTTGCAGCAGAAAAGGCGTGAACTTGTATCAATCGGAGAAATGGCCCGGAGGAGGGCCATGGAGTGAATTGCAGACACATGGAATTGCCCTCTGTCTGATCTCAGTCGCTCAAGCCGAGACGGACAAGAGAGGCACGAAAGCATGTGTTCCTGCACCAACAAGTGACTGCCATGGCACCACCTCATTAATTGGGCCCCTCGTGAGAATAAGTCCCCTGCCATCCTCACTCAAGTTGCACCTTTTCCCGGTACTTCAGGTGGAATGGTGGCATTCGTGGTGAGGCAAAAAAATTCAACAGTCCACCGTCGATTTGAAATGTGAAAGTGGGGGTAATATGCAATATTCACGAATATTTAATTGCAACACCGAGTGCAGAATGTAGAGACCAGAACGTAGTGCAGACAGATATCAATGCAGTCTTTCCTCTCCCTTCACGCACCAGAGACTTGTTAGCGCGCGATACGTGGGCAGTATCTGGAGGTAGCAGCCCCATTTTCCACATACGCCTGCTGATGTATTCGGATGGGAATCTGGGGGATAAGGCAAAAAGTATCATGACCAGTATAGTCTACAACGGAGTACCATAGGAAGAAGGATAGGAAGACCCCATCAAGTGCATCATAAGAGTATAAAGCACAAGCGCTTTGTAGGGGAGTGCCGATGGATGTGCCATATATATAGGGTTAGGCCACTACACGGAAATGGAAGGTCGAGCCCACCTCCGGATAGGGCGTGCAGAAATAGAGGGCAAAGAGGGCGAAAAGGTGGGCAGCGGAAGCGATGTCGCCGTGGTGGACGACATCAGACAAGAATTCAGCAAAAAGCATGGATCCGCAAGCCTAGAAAATAGCTCGACACCTGCACTCACCTGCGAATTATACGTCGAGTCGAGTCCATGATAGTCGGGCCCCGAGCGGGACCATCGGGCCCATCGGAACGAGGTCGACGAGCGCTGCTGCAAGAAAAAGTCGATGGCCCCGCGACCCGCAAGGACCCACCGCCTCCATCGCCATCGAGCCAAGAAGCAGAAGAAGTCGAGACTCGGGCACGAGCATCGCTCGACGTGATAAAGAGTAATCCTTAAATAAAATTGAGAATTACTCTCTAATTATTAGTTATCCATTAATCCATCTAATTAAGACTTAATTTAATTGATAATTAGAGAGAGTCTTCCCGGACAGGGATGGAGGAAGCGGGGGCGACCTGAGGCGGGGCCCACCGGGGCCCACCTGCCGTGGCGGTCGGTGGGGAACTGCGTTGCTGCTCGGGGGAAATGTTTGTCGACCGCGCGGTCGGGAGCTTCCAAGAACGGAGGGCGACTGAGCCGGAGCCTGAGCCTTCGGGAAGATTCCCACCCTACAAGGGAACATTCTGTACGTGGTACTGATCCCCGACTCGGCCGAGCGCTCGTCGTCCTAGTCAGTCGTCCATGTCATCGCCCGTCCATGTCATGAAGCTGGAGCGTCGTCGATTCCCAACGCCCGGCGGCCTGCTCCTGCAGACGCGCCGACCGTAACGTTCAGGGCCCGAAGGGAGCGGGCAATGAATGTCTGCCGGTCTCGGATTAGACAGCCCAACGTCTCGCAGCACGACCAGCCGGGCCGCGCCCATTCTTCCCCGGCCGATGTGATGATCTAGCTTCGGCACTGCAGCGTTGCCTCCCTCCCCCCAACTCTCCATCCTTCCCTCGGAGTCCTTTTCTCAGATGTGCTATGACAGCGCTGAGTCAATGCGCCAGGCTCGTGCGGAAGGAGAGGGATTTATGGGACTTTTTGTTTATTTATGGGTTTTAGAGCTCGGGCGTTGTTGTTGTTGGTGTTGTTGTTGAGGTGAGAATTGTGGCGAGGAGGGGGAGGGAGTGAGGGAGGGAGGCATATCTGGTGCACTGACAGGGAGAGGTCCCGGCGGAAGAGCGGAAGAGCGGGGCGGGAGGCGGAGTGGCTGGCGATGGGAACGCCGTTGCGGATGATCGGTGGATGCGGATGGTGTTGTTGTCGTCGTCGCTGCTGTTTGGGGTGTCGATGTTGGTGAGGGAGATAGATCGTGATGATGATGATGATGGTGATGGCGATGATGATGACGACGGTGGCGAGCGGGTCATGAGCGCACGCACGACTCGCAAGGAGAATGATTTCTCGCCTTCTGCTGCTCCACCATCCCCACCCAAACCACCTCTCTCTCCTCGGGCGGGGGTTTCATGATTGAGGTTCCCGTCTCGGGGATCGCTGCTGCTGTCCGCGCAGACTCAGACTGCTGGACGGTTTCGTTACTAGTTTTTCGGTGGTGGGTACACGCCTCCTTTTCGCTCCTTCTTCTGTTGAGCGGCCCCGGGCCTGCTTTCAGCGTCAGTCTGTTTCGTCGTCCTAAGAGAAGGGAAAGAGCAATAGAGAGGGCGAGGCAGAGGATCAGAAAGCGCATGCTTCCGATTCGGATTTGGACATCTGGATGCTTTGTCCTCATTGCTGGAGGCTTTTTCTTTGGTCATGAGATCTCCTGTGCGGCTGGAATAGTTGTCATCAGTTCTTCACAAGTGGCAATATGCACCCTCGGTGCAATAGTAGCGGTCTGTGAATGAATTTGGGCTTTGCCTCGGACCAAGGCCTCGGAGAATACCATCATTCAGTCGATCAGCCAATTCCGAGTTTGTTATTTTCGCAAGGCGGTGGTTGCTATAGCAATCCTCTGTTCCAGGAGCAGGAATTCGTCATGGGCACAGATGAAGCTAAGACGGTGCCCCACGGTAGTGATGGCCTACAAATCCCAGCAATTGGTTGTTTTAAAGTCTTAGAATCAAGAGGATATACCTCTTCCACTTCCATGAGACTGCTAACTGCAGATTGTTCCGAATGCATGACTCACAAGCGTCGAGCGTAACCGTACCATATGGGCAGTTAGTTACAGAATTCTCGTCACAGAATTGTACTTACTCCCTCAAACCCTGCCCACCATAAGACTGGTCTCTAGCGTGTCATACATCCCCAGACGGTTGAAGTCCTCTGCCAATCGTCTACCCCTGGTGGTCTAGAAGTAATGTATCACAGGGTCTGTGAGGTCGATGTCCGTCGAGTTCTTCCGGATTGTTGCACAAGTTTGCAACACTAGAGCTTTGACAGTCTCTCGTATCTCACATGGCATCTTTGTTTGGTGGCAAGAAGCAATGGTGGCATGTTTTCTTGGCATGACTCAGGTATAGACTGACTGTTGTCTTCTGTTTCCTTTCTTTCTGGCCTCTTTAGAAGCGGCGAATTTAAGGCAACACACGGTAGTCCAAGGACTAGAATCGAGGATGTCGAAGTCAAAGTCACTCATCGGTAAGAGGAGACGAGGCGGTGAAGATGAAGTCTACTATGACAACTACCATACGCACAAGAGATATCTCACAGAGGTGAGCGATCGCATTGAACTTTCCACGGTAGTCCGTTCATTCTAGTGCTACCTGTGGCGTAATTCTTGAGTTAGCTATCGGAACGACTTGTGTTTGATGAAACCTGTTCTGTGTGTTTGCAGGTTATGGCATCAAGTATGATAGGGCTGACTGTTGGTGAGTCTGGTGCAAACCGACCACCATCTGCAGATGTCATGCTCTCCCCAGCTCAAACCGAAACCGGATGCACAGGAGGAGTATCGAGATCCGCTTCATCGTTTCCCAGTCATGGGTACGTGAATTTTGTTGTTTCCAGCTTGCTGTACAACTCAACAAGTATTGTTTCCTTCGCCCCATCAACTGCCTGCCTGCCATTGTGTGAAGTGTATAATGGTGCCGAAAAACTCGCACAGGCGTGTTTCAGTCACAGAGGGGAGAAGTGAACAACTTGCATTCTTTAGCAGCAATTCCAGCAGATTAGATATCAGATGTGGTGCATACTGCCAGCTAGTTTGACGGCTCGAAGTGTGGGCGTTATTTGCAGAGACGAAACATCCACTCTCGACTCTCCGATGTCAGAGGACAGTGATGAAAGTGTGGGATATCGGCTGAGCCGCGGTTCCGAGGGAGCGCTATATACTCTACCCTCCTCTTCTGATCTACACTCCGGAAACTCTACCAGTCCGTGCTCACCTCGAAGGTTTCAGAGGTTGCCCTGCCATGCCACAGGACACCTCCCGGCAGGACAGCTTGCATGGACCAACAGTAGAGTGCCCACATCTCCAAATCTAACTCCATACACACCTGCCCCATCTTGGATAAGGTGCCCTGACTCGGAAGGACGGCTACCACCATCCCCCAATGATGCTTGCCAGTCTGCTGATTTGCGACGTGCAACTCTTCTGCGCAACCTGCAGATGAGGGCTCAATTACCAGCCCAACTGGACTCCACCACTGCCACCACTCCTGACTCGAAAAAGTCCTCTGATAATGCTGACGAGCAAGAGTCTGTTGAAGAGGGTGGAGATCAGTCTTCTCCTAGCTCCATGTCGTACAACTTTTACAACGACAACTATGGGGCAGATCAGATGGGATGCATGGGTTCTCCGAGCCCTTGTGTTTTTCCCAATCAAGTTGTTCGTGGGTCACCTCGAGTGAGAAGCCTGCTTCTCGGAGACAGCACGATAACGAATAGGCCCAAGTCAGTCCAGATGAACACAGAGGAAGCCTCGACCTCCAATGAAGCTCTACATGAAGAAAAAAGCAAAGCAGAGCAACAGCGAAAGAGAATTGACGAGGAGAGATCATACAAGAAGAGTAGGAGCCCTCGCAGCCCAAGGAGCCCTCGAAGCCCCAGGAGCCCTAAAGCTGGGCCGAGTTCCTCTGGAGGCTATGAAGTCTCCTCGAGTCTGTCACCCAAAGATGGTAACGTGTCGGATACAGAGTCTTCATTCACTCGGAGGTCTGTGAACCGGACGAGTCTGTCGAGAAATCCATCAGTGCGCTCCCGAGCGGACAGTAGCTTTTCCGGTGCTCTGGAGGCCACAAGACCTATTCATGCCCCAAGGTAGGGTCTTATAGCAACATCAGATTCGCAGCTTTTGTAGATACAAAGTCGATTTGGTGACATTTTTTCTCCATCAACAATAAGATATAACTCCGAGCCATTCACTCGGTTCTATCTTGACCAGCAGTCTTTCTGATTTCGGGCTGAACAACTATCAAAAGACCGATTAAGAAGACAGTACGTAACTACTCTGGTCACATTATCACCTGGTAAGTGGTCATCCCACACGGACTACCACAGGTGTATGTAATTTTTTCCGTGCTGTGCATGCTCCATCAACTTCGTCTCATTTTGTTTCATCGGTTGGCGGTTAATATTCACCACTTAACCAGGACATTGGACACTTACCGCCGTTCTCTGTAAGTTCTCGAATGACCTGAGCCGTTCCTCTTTCTGATACGGATATATATTACAGTGGTGTCTTTCTGTAACCAGAAATGTTTCTAATTCTATTTTGCGTTTGGTTTGCAGTCATCCAGGGTTATTCTGCATTGACAGTTTCTAGGCCGATGAACGAACCTAACTTTCATACCTCATGACACATTGTTCCTCCCTTTGAAAGGATGTCATCGGTTGCAAGAAATGACTAGATACCTAAAGACTGACCGGACGAGGATAACAATGCCTATGTCGAGTCTTACTCCTGAGATCGAATATAGTCTATTCAGCTGTGAAGCATCTTCCAGCTGCCGTGGTCTCTTGTTGACGGTTTTGTGGCTGTTGAACGCCTTATAAGTAATACACAGTAGCAACACTAACAAATTGCTTAGTTTTTAGAGCTCACAGTCGGTTCACTAGAAAGAGTTGTCCTTCTTGTTGCTTTTGGCCAAATTCACACCTCCACAAACACAATACACGGAATGGAAAGTCAGTGGATGATGTTTCCATTTTATTCACCGACTGGCCGCAGTGGTGTGTGGCCTGACCCCTTGTTTAAGAGACCAGAGGCTTCTGTTTCTAGTTTTGAGCTTCAGTGTACAAGCTATACATCGAAGTGGTTTTCTGCTTTCCGAACCTTTGATGACCTTTTGCATCTGAGCGAAGCAGGTGTCACATCTGTTGTTGGAATACGTCATGGGTATAATGTTTTGTCTAGCAGTTGAACTCTCCCCAGTTTCATACTTTTTATTTTGAGAGTTTGACTGTAGGTAATGGTGATCCAAGTGGGGAAAAGCAGAGTTACTTCTTCTTTGGGAACACAGTGGATGTTTTGCAGAGGTGATTTCTCTGGGATGCGGTTCAATTTCAGATAGGTAAACTTTGGGGTTATTGTAGTAACTGTGAGAAGCTTCTATTTCCTTAAGTTCTTGATCGATCTCAGATTTCAATCTGATCTGGTGAGCAGTATCGTATACCAAAGGAAAGGACTTCAGAGTCTTGATCAGCTGTTTATGTCCTGAAAGTCGTTATCAAGGAATGACTTCATGCATCCGCCGAGAGTCTTTTCTAATCTTTCTTGGCTATTTCAAATCAGATACTTTAAGCCACGAGACATGAATAGCAGCGAAAGTACACTTGAATAATCATTTCAGAGAGCATTCAAAACCTTTCCTGGACTAAATTTACCACCGTGAAATAGATGTGAGGATACTTTGCTCAAGATTCTCCAGTACTTGCAGTCTATCTGCCTCCGACATCATCTTTCTCCCTTCAGGTACAGTGTGAATCACCTCTTCACGGTCCCTGTCAGTACGTAGTTCTGATATTCAGCACCATTTGATGTCCTAAGAGAACCAAGGATTTGATCCTCTTTCTTTGTTCCAGAACGATTTGTTTCCACTGATATCAGTGATTCTTGTAATACGTGTCAATCTTAATGATTTTACTAGGAGTTTAATCGATACTAACACAAATCACCGAGAGCATTATATAAATCCAAGATATTTACATGGTTAGTTTGTAAGCGAATCTTCACATTTGTGAGAGAAAGTAACCTTTCTTCAGCCTGATCGAGAAGCTCTCTCTTCCGTTGACGCAAGCTTTATTTCGTCCAGAAGGAAAAAAAGCGATTAGTCCGAATTGGAAAATGACTGACTCGACTTTCACACCCTCTCTATGTAATGTTCGCATAGGGAACTCAAATGTTGCCTAACGTCAATCATGAAAGCCTCTGGAAATGCACGCTTCATTTGATGTCTACATTGTACTCTTCAAATAATTTCAAGTAAAAGTTACATGTTGTACCGAAGTGAGGTTCGTTATGTGAGCTCTTGAATGGAATTGTTGCATATTGTTGGGAGCTTATCGAAAGATGACGAAGCTGGGGAAAACGGTGGTGGACGGATGTCTTACTATTTAGGCACTTTGCCTCTGTTCGGCGTGAATGAATAGTTCGGCCACGTGAATTCTCTAAGTTCACGTGCATAACGGGATTGCTCCGCTATTGCCTCCACGTTCCTCTCTACAAAGTCCGGGCAGTCTCTTCGTCGTTTCTGTTGAGATCAAATTACTTCATAGAAATCAAATTGTCTTAAAGTTGCTGTCTTTTCTAGCTAGTTTATTGTTCGATTACGAAGCCACCGGGATTACAGGTTGAATGCATGTTTATGTCAGCTGCCATTAGAACTTAGCAATATCTTACCGATCGTATATCAGTCAGCCAGCGAGATCTTTTCACACGAATTTTTTTGTAGCATATATTATAATGCCATATATCTCTGCCTACCATGGGAATCACACTTCGAATATTGTCCTCTCATCCTCAGTCGAAACAGCTGATGCTGGGTGGATTTAAGTGCCTGGGAAAGAATGACAAATGGCACTCTTAGCTTCGAGTGGCAGCTCACCTGAAACTCTGTCTTTGGACAATTCTTGCCATCCCAAATTTTGATAGCTGCCGCACGTCTCGTTTCTTCTTCACTTACTTCCTGTAGATGTAAAAGAAGTCATGACATCAAAGTGTTCGTTAGACTTAAGTACTTATTGGTTTTCTGGTATCGCCAAGTATGTGAAACTTTCAGGAATGCAACCATCTGAGAGCTACATATCGTCGACTTTTAGACCAAGAAGTCAAACAGCATACACCCATTTAATGCGAACACAAGTAATAAGAACAAGTTCGACTGTGGCTGGAGATCAAAGTCAATAGCACAGTCTGAAATAATTTTGTAGCATGTCAGACAGATATTGTTATCAGAATTTGCGTAGCTAAACACCGCAAGGTTCAACTTCAAATGTTCTAAGATGTAATACTATCGTTTCATTCAAGTTTCTCCTTCATTCGGAAGGAGGTGTCAACCGTATTGTGACTAAACTGAAAGTTCAACTTTGCTCAAAATTAGTCAGACATGTAGGTACGTGGTTGGAGAAAGACCTGTTTGTAAAGGTGAGCCATTGCGCTCATCTCAGCAATGGCAACTTTATGATCTCTAAGATAGTTGCGTTTTTTAATTCTTGGTTTCTTCCTGAAGAAATTATCCCTGATCACAAGTACAACCATCAATTGTAATCATTGCTTGCAACGGTAAATAAGAAATCATGATTCGCATCGAAGCTCAGAGTCCATGGGATGCAATGGGCCCTTCACGAACATTGTAAAGGACTTCATCTTAAGATACAAGTTCAAGCAAACCACATTTTGCTTCCCAAATGAAATCTCCAAATTGAAGCGGAAATGAAGATGCATACTAGTTTCAGCGAAACAAGAACTGAACAAAAGAGTGTCACTAATGCAAAATATTTAACATGAAAAATTTGAGCATTCAAAATATTAGTTCTCCTCTCAAGGTCTAGATAGATGACTTCGAGTACAACATTTGTGAATCTTAGACTTGCAGCGTAAACTATATGCCAAATTCACCAAAAACTCCCGAGTCACTTCTTAGATCTTACCAAAGGTGAAATGTATCGAGCTCCTCTATGTATTTTCTGCACCTGATGCTCTTTACCTCTAAAATGTTATCTATCTTGAGTTACATGATTCAGCTTCTCCAACTGTACTACATATATCTCTGCGCTGAATCTGAAGCTGACTCTATGATCATTTCAACCGTCGTACTAAACGAAGAACGTTGGTTCTATTGAAAGGTTATCTGCTGGTCAGGTGGTCAGGTGGCTTCCCTTTCTCCCCATTGGACTTGTGTAATGATCAACCTCTCTATTTCGCTTGCAGCTTTTGTACTCCAAAATAAGAAATAAAAGAATGTCCGTAATACTGGTTTCATCAACCTTGTTAATGTGAGTTGCAAATTTCGTGTTCCTCATAGTTCCATCTTCCTTGACTTCTAAGATCGGTTGCAGCAGCCCTTGGATACTAATTACAGTCTCGACATTCTTCCCAATAGGAGCTGTAGAGCTCGGAATGCAACATAGTCTTTGCCAAGATCAGGTGCACAATTCGCTGCAGGGCTTGCAACCCCAGTCAATGAGCTCATTGTCAGCTTGGCCACTTAATAATGAACAATGTTTTTTGTGATCTTTTCTTGAGAACGTGCAGTCTCCATGAGCTTTGTGCCCAGTTCTCAGCAATAGATATGGTGATTCAACATCCTAGATCTACCGAGCTGCACTCATTATTTGATGTATACTGCAGGAAGTTGACGTTGGCGCAAGTATCTTCCTGTCCTCATATTGTTCAATCTCATCGGTCAGTAGATCGGAGGTTACTTCAAGTCATAAGCTTCCAGATCATCACCAGCCAGGTCTTTTTTGTTGCGACGATGGAACGTGTTTAGCACTGTCACAATGAGGACAAAAGAGGTATTGGTTTGGCTGGCTACATGGTTTTCTCTGAAGGGTGAAATATTACGGAGGAATTAACCATCCTGGTCACTTCTGATTCTACAAGCCTGCAAAGTAGCGGTGGAATCTAGATTTATAGTGGCGAAGGACCGCAAGCTTTCTGTGATGAGCCTTGTTCATGTACTGTACATTGTTGATTTCAAGTGGAGTGTTTTCTCTTATCACGAGGTATAGTTTTGGGTCAGGGGGTAGCGCTGTTTTTCATCTCAGTTCTTAAGTCGAGTTCAAGACACGGACTCTGACATGTTCACACTCAGAGTAACCTCAGAACTTGATCAGGAAAATCTGAAGAAACATATCGTCTGATCACAATAGTGGAGACAAGAAGACGTTTCAGCTTACCCCTTCTCTGATGACGGATGCATGACTGCATACACGCTAGCGCTGTTATTGCCCAAGGCACTCCTTCGAGTATTTCCCCAAAGCGCCAATGGTACAGCTTTCTCGGGTTTCTTCTCATTCTCATCCACATGAAGGACTGGATAAATGTCCTCACTTCCGTTTCGTTTTTCAGTTCTTGGAATTGCCTTCCTATATTCGTGACGTTCCTGATCTTGTTCGCATCTTTGAAGCCTCTCGAGCATTTGGGGACTTTCATTTGTTGTTCCTGTTCTATATTTTGGACCCTGCAGTTTCAGTAGAATATGGAGGTTTCAGTATATCTCTCCAAACATGGGTCACTGTGTGGGTAGTCACACCTTCATCCACTTTTACCTATTCAAAGATAGCGTTTAGGTTGACAAATATATTATTTTCACTCTTAAATCCCCTGTTGGTAAATGGAGATACTACACCCGAAAACGATTGATGAGGCACGTACAATTGGAGATTCTAGTCCTGGAGATGGCTAAATTTAAGCTCTCACGAGACCACGTGCCTAGTACATATTATACAGGTATAATGTGACTAAACATTCCTCCTGATGGATTATAGAGTTCAACTTAAAAAAGTTTGTGTCGTTCATTTTGTTAAATGAAACCTCTATTCATTTCCATGGACTTCGGAGCGATCGATGATGCTGCGCGTTGACGAGTTGTGATATTTAGAACAGAATCGTTCGGGAAGGAAGTCTTAGACGCAGTGTCTCAAATTCTCAGCATTCTTACTGTGTGAATAAGTAGAAAGATTCTAATAGTTAAGATTCATTCATTCACTTGTACAGGAAAAGGGACAAGTTTGCTGCCCTGTGGAGGTTTTAATAAACGTTGGGAGGAATAAACGTCATAACCAGGTTATTGGGCAGTTTGCTTGCCTTAGGGCGTATTTTACTGGTGTCGTTTTCCTCCTCTTCAGCCAGGGACAGGTTATCAAGCCACTCCTGCGCCTCTCTCTCCGCTAAATCTACGTGGGGCTCTCCGAATGCATAATTGACATGGCGAATGTCACGCTGTCGTGGCCGAGGCCGCCTCTTCGTGGTGTATGGATAACAGTAGCCGTTGTTTTCCCTCTCATCCTCCTCTTCCCCGGTACTTTGATGGTCCCTTCCCTCACCTCTTTCGTAATCCCCTCCCTCTTCCGCTTCGTGGTCTCTTCTGCGCTCATCTCTATTGGAATCCCTCGTCTCTTCTGATTCGTGGTTTCCTGTCCCTGGTTCTCCTCTTTCGTCTTCAGTGTCACGATCGTAATTTGTTCTCTCCCCATCGCCTTCCGCGTCCATCTCTCCGTATGCACTAGCCGTACCAAAGTCGGCTTATAAGTACGAAGATCCACAAGAACCTCTCGTCTTAGATATAATCATTTCATATTCTGGAAAACAAGTCATGAAGATCCAAACTTATCGCAGGAAGGAAATTAACCATTATTTGGTGACAGGTGAATGGCAACCATTTACTGGAATTCAATTATTTGGAAATCTTCCAACCATATTTAGAGGATTTAGGAAGTAAGATTTTCTCCTTCCGGACATGTTCCAGGATACCGAACTGGTGTATACTTCGTTGTTTAGAATGAAATCCATAAATTCGCGAGCAAGAATAATCCTCGATGAAAAACTTAGGAAAATTATATGTACATAGATCGCTAGCAATGGCCTTCCAACGAAGTCCGGAAATTAAATAAACCTCTCCTCCTATACCGATCAGTCGCACAGGACAACAAGCAAACCAACGAAATGCATCAAGACGACAGCCCATGGAAACTACCATACCTGGACAGCCGAAGGACTAAACAGTGCGACAGATTCACGACAGAGCTGCTATGGGGGTCACCGCTGTCCCAGAGATTTTTCGAAATGAATTAATCAAAACACAAGAATCCCAACGAGACCGTAAGCAATTGGGCAGTTCCCTCTCCTCCCAATCTGACGGAAGAATAAACACCTGCGCGCTCTTTCGGAGCCACGAAGAACCGCGCACACAAAAAAGAAAATCAAAAAACAACTTAGGACAAGCAAAAGGAAACCACAGAGAAAGGAAACAGCCTCGCCCAAAAACGCGCGCTCTTCATCGCAAAGAACGAAATGAAACGAAACCCGCTGCACCAGAAATACAGTAAGAGCCCAATTCGGATCGCTCAGACACGATCGGACAAATGTCAGTGCCAATCCTAGAGGAAGAACAATGCTCCACCTTTGCCGAAGGAAGGATTCGAGCGAGACGAGCAGCAGGCGGGCCACGATCGACCTTGCGGGCCTCGGAAGCTGGCGGCACCCACGAAGAAGCGCGAGGGTCAGAGAGATGGAAAAAGGGGAGGCCTGGCGCGCGCGCGGGGCCGCGGCAAGCCGAGGACGCCGAGCCGAGGTCGGCGTTAGTTACAAGAGCATCTTTTCAAATTCAGCGTCCAGTTTGAATGTTGGCGGATGCAACGTACGCATGTTCAATCTGTACTGTACGATCCCGTACAGTACTGTTACGCCTCAAGTGATGGGATCCGTACGTTTATACGGAGGCTTTGGGTCCGGTGCAGTGCCAGCCTTGAAGCGACTGTATGATATTCTGATGTTACTTCAAGTCTTAAGGCCCATGTCTTCTTGGTGATGAAATAATAATTGTAAAACAATATTGAGTTACTCAATGAGAATATAAATATTTTTTTCTTTATTTTATTTTGTAGAAGCTATAGCTCCTCATGATCAGGTCTTTGAGTTGCAACCTCATGCTACTCAAATATTTGATGTTCCTCGATTTCTTTTCACCTATTTACTTGGTTCAGGAATACATTCCTTGCATCGAACTAAATGTATACAATTGATCATCATCCTAGATAAGAGTAACAAATTTTAAATCATGTACTAAAAAATGATGCTATCATGTGGTAAGTGATTCATCATTTAACACATTTTCTTCTTCTGGCTTCAAAACAAACAAAATGTTGATGGAAATCAAATTTAAAATGTTTATGTGAAGGAGTCTGATACTAGACAACAATCATATAGAATATGTAATTATATAACATATCTAACTTCATATCCTCTTCTAAACAAAAGGCATCAGTTCCTACACAAGATTTATGAGTTTGTACATCATGTGATGATTCTTTATGAGATATGCTTAACCCATACTTCTGGAAATACTAGATTTTTCAGGACATAATTTCTATTGTCATGTTAATGAATTCTACTACCATCTTACCCATTGATTTCATCAGTGTCTAATTGGTTTGTTCTTTCAATACTTTCTGCTTTTTTACATATATTTTTCCTTACATTGAGCGAGAATATCTTCTTCATTTTTCAATGAGATTGTGTTATACTTTCCATACCAATGGTGAGAGGAATCTCCTGGTTAATATAGGCTTGAAAGTATGGCTATAAATTTCATCCATGTCCATAAATTTCATTAAGGACATTGTTTATAGCAATCAAACTAGAATTGTAGAATAATAGGGGTGTGTTATCAAGAGAAACACTGGTCACCTAAAGCAACAAGTTCCTATCACGTCACATGAAGTTGACTGAGATAGAATGGTAGTAGGCACGGTCATGTTTTCTAATAGAATATATGTAACTCTTATATGTCAAGCTTGAAAGTTATATTCTATTGAAAATGTTTATTGAGCTAGATTAGGCAAGTATGTGTGAGGTTTTTAAGTATTCCGTGTCAATGTAAATGAGCAATGTGAAGAGTTTCCACTTCTCGGATAAAAAAAACAAACCTGTTTCAAGTGCAGAAGCCTTGAACCTATGTGAGTGTTTCCATTCATAAGTTGAGACCCAATGACTTTTCCTGAATTTTCCGATAATGCGAGTATCGGTCCAGCAAAAAAAAAAAATATTTAATTTGAAAGACTTGCTGTAAAGACAGCCACCTTTCATCGATCTCGAATAAAAACAACCTGAAAAACGAAGACTAGATTTGAAATAGTGGAAATTTGAGTCCATACCGTTTTTGAATTCCCTTTTAAGCGTAATGCAATCGATATTTTTCAGTCAATTTTCAGAATGATGAGAGAAAAGCCAGAGTTCAAGCGACTCTGAAGCATGTAGAATAAGAAGGATTGAAGACCATTTCTCATCGGACTGCGGAGGAAACCACGGCGCTGGCTGTACTGTACCAAGTTTCAAAACTCAGAGTCACCGTCGTCTGCCCGTCGACTACGCTCTGGACGATTAGGGGCCACCTCACTCAATAGACGCCCGCGGAGAACGCCGCTTGGACGACAACCGAGGCGGTCTTGACGGGAACTGTGTTGTCGACACGAAGCCACGTTGTTGTCCACCGTAGTAGAGTAGAGTATGCAGTTGTTTTGCTCCGAGTACTATATCCGATCCCACAGTGGCGGGCGGTCGGGCGGGAGTGCGGGCCACGACATTCCTTCATTCGCTTCGAGGCCGAGAGACGTTAACGTGATCGTCCGTCGAGAGATCGTCGTCGAGCAGCAGCAGCTTCGAGTGCGTTCCACGAGCAGAACCACGAAGATGACAAATTGCTTCCGATGACTCCATGAATCAAATTGCACTTCGATTCGCGGAGTTCCGAGCTCTGTTTAATCTTTGATCCATTGATCCATGTCGTTTTCGTGCGCATTTCGAAGGAGATTTGGACTGCTGTTCATTCACGTCGAAAGAATTCGAAAGAAACTCAATTAGTTTAGACGAGGACTTTCGGGTTTAGGGTAACTAGTGAACTCATCACACGATGGTTCTTCTGATTCTCACCGTTGATTGTAGAATTTTCTAGACCCTAAGCAAATAAGTACTCTTCGGGCCAGCCCTCTGGTTAATAATTTGTGTGTCATCCTTTGAGCGGCTCAATGAAGTCTTCACATCCTTTTATGTTATCTACTTGGCTCCTCTCCTTCGTAATTCTTACACCGACACTCTACTTCTTCCATAAAAACGCAGGTTTCGAGGTTCAATCAAATGGAATTTTTTTGATTTCAAATTTTGGCAAAAAGTCATGCGATACATTTCTGAAAATTGTCTCCGTTTAGAGCAAAAGTTTGATGTCGAAGGCGACAGATAAGAAGAGGAGACACTTCACCACATGAACGAGCTCCTCGAAGCATGTGACGAGAGATGAGCTTTGGACCTCGTAACTCGACTGCATGCAAGGACACGAGGAAATGGAGCATTTTTTTCACATGATGAGGAAAAAGGGTTTTGAGTGCGATGGCTACATCTCTTGAAGTGAAGACGACGGTGTGGACTCTGAGGCTTCGAGTTGGCCGCTCGGCTGTGTTCTTTGACTTCTGAGATCTTTGACTCTGAGGCTTAGGATTTATCTTAAAGAGCTGACATGAGGACTGAAGTTTGAGACTGGACGGTGCAAGAAGAAAGGGAAGGCTAAAGCTCACGTGAGATCTCGGAATTCCACGATCCTCCCATTCGCCGAAAGTAATTTTGAGACGCTCGCGTCATATCTTATGGCTACCATGTCAAATTATTTGCAAACCTCCCTGTAATTTGGGCAGTTTCGGTGACTAGTAATTATCTTCTCAGAGGACCAGGACAGTCAGAGACGCTCTAGGACTCTTACAGCATCTTGTAGCTATCTGCCTCGAGAGAAACGACCCGGAGAATGCCAGTGACGAGTCACGAGTGGACTTGCAGTTTACACTTCGGCATGATCTGAAACAGTGCCTATGACTAAGGATAGCACTTTGTCGGATATAGTCAACAAGAAGAAAAATCATCGATCGAGCGACAGGGACTTGGAAGAGCTAGGGTTTGGATTGCACAGGTGAAGATTCAGTTAGTGAATGTGACGTTTCCTCGCCTCTTCCACATTGACCGCTTGGAAAGCAACAAAAAGTAGGTCTGCAAGGAATAAATTGATTCTTCGAAATCTTTTGTTCCTTGTTCTCGTGTTCAGATCTGCTGAATCAACACTTGGAATCACCTTTTGATCACACGGCAGACGAGGGAAGCCTTGACTTGGATTCAAGTAAAATCCAGTGCAACTTGTATGGCTAGGGAACTCTTTCACCTCGTCGTCATCATCGAAGTGACTCAAGCGTAACTCACTCCTAACCATGAAGGACCCCTGTCCACATTCCATGGTTCAACACGATTCACCATAGACACTGTTCCCAGTTTGCAGCCGTGGAATCGCGACCACCGTAACTCACAGCTTGTGATTTACACCGTTTATGAGTTCTACATCGTATGAATTAAATACAACTGGAAACCACGTCTCCACAAGTTGTGAACCTCACAGCTCTTCCAAACGTACTTTCGGAATCTGATCTCTGGCAGCTACTGTAGTGACAGTGCAAATTTACATGGTTTACTTATTTCCCTTCATGGCTGCGCGAATCTGCTTCTCCGGGCTATGGTCCATCCATGAAATATGAACTGGACGAGTAATCGCTTGATTGAGCTTAATAGAAAATGACCCTCGAAAGTAAGGGTCGTAATTGTTTCGCGAGATCCGATTTCACGTCAGGTTCTCAAATAGAGAGCTCGGAAATATCTACTGTGGGTCATCCTTTATGTTGTAGTTCCTGACTTTTACGCGATTGGCCATGTGAACCTCCCGACGCTTGACAGATGCTTGCAGCTTTGATCGTTGACTCGGAGTGCCCTGCGTGCGTTGAGAAGTTGCGTGGAAGGTACTGGGTTTAGGATTCTTCCTTAAGAGTGTATTAAACTTCGAACCCGAAATTTCATGTTACTCAGTGAATATAATTTGTAACCAAATATGCAACTGTACGAGACAGGGTGCTGATTTCACGAAGTCCGGATTGACTAGAAATCATGAAGGGTTTCTGAAAAGAGTAACTTTGCATTACCTTGTGGACGAAATCTGGTTGCACCTCTGGTCTTTCCTGGAGGGGTGTCATCCTTCCCTCTAGAAGTAAACGCCTTTCCTCTTTTTCTTGCTCGGTTTCCTCGTTTAGAAACACGTATCTAGAGTCTCTGTCCGTGGAGTTCTCCGAATCTTTCCTGTAGCCTCTCACACTTCCATGATTATTGATCCATACCTGTTTGTGTGGTGAATGTCCCTGGCCGCCTATCCTCCCTGAAGAAATCTGAGGAACTGAAGTGGGGCGAGGTGGACTTTCCCTGGAACGATGTGGATGAGTGCTGGCTACTCTTCTTCGTTGTTCGAGAGACGAATCCTTCTGAAATGAAGAATCCATCTGTGAGATTTGCAGCTACTCATGTTGGGTTTAATAAAGTTCTCAAGATCAGAGTTGAAAGTTGAAGAGCATGCAGAAGCACATGGCATAAAAAACGAACCACGAGTAAACCCTCTTGACACAACGATGTGGTGAAGGCATCTCACTGGACTCACATGACAAATCTGCGGACTGAGGTTGTGATGATGCCCAGTAGTTGGTGCAGACTGCTTGATCTTTTCCTGTTGGAGAGACCTGGACAAGGACATTAATCATATCTCGATACTAAAGAGTGTCAATGAAGTTCAGAGTATGCATCGAGCAAGCTCTGCCGAGGAAGAAGCCTTTGGGGAGCGAGACAGGAGAGATTGAGAAGCCCAAAGGTCCGATGTGATTCCAACCTGTTAAAGTCAGCATGAAGAGAGTTGCTGATTTCCATCAGTAGATCCCTCTCGTTGGCCATTCTCATCACGTCCTCAGCAGCTCTGCCCAGCTGTGTTCGCAGCACGTATTGAACTCTTTCCAGCTCTGCAATTTTAGCCGCCGCCTCCTTGAGGTCGTACGGAGCGCTGCAATAATCCACTTCCCTGGCAGAAATGTCACATTGACTGAGCTGACTTTTCTCCGATATAAAACACTGTGACATGGGCTAAGTCTCAGATTCTGCTCAGATCCTGCTCAGATCTCTCTCTACTCGACATCATTAATTTCCAGTGAGTCGTTTATTCTGAGTTCAGTTTAATACCTTTTGGAGGTCGGATCCCTCTCGTCCTTCCCCGTTGTAGCTTCTTGCTCTGTATTTTGAGGATGCTTGACGGTTTGCTGATCAACAAACATTTTTGGTGGCATCTGCTGGCCCTGTTGGAGCTCAGATGCCATACTGACAATCTGCTGCATCAATGTGCTCACCTCGTCTCTGATCTTCCTCATCTTCTCTATCTAATCAAACCAACAGGTAAATCTCGATCAGACCGACAAACAATCAAGTTCTGAATATGATTCACGTAGGATCTGATCAAAACAGCATTATATTGTAGGATACCAATAACTTGTCCTACACAATTTCGATATTTCGTATCCTGCAGAAGCATAATGTTTCTGTAGGATACGAATGTCGGCACCTTACATCCTGATATGGATCATCTTCCTATAAGTTTGGACCATACATCTCCCTTTTCAGGGCTCACGGCAGAAGCCTTCGATTGCGATGCTCCCTCCAAAGTTGTTCGCTGCAGTGCTTCCATCTCCTTGCGCATGGTCCCTGTATAGTGAAATACAAATGGCACGTTGAGGAAAGACAGCAATTGACAAATGCTTTCTTGAGACCTGGCTTGGAAGAGAACAACATTATGCGGTGCAAAAAACTCCCTGTAATACAACACAAAAAATTTCAGCTCTGAATTGAGTTCAAGATGACTGCCTTGCACTGTATAGCTGTAACTATTCATGTCATAATTGATAATTTTACTGTGAAATCTCTCACGAGTCATTCACTACTTTCGTCTATCATATCCTGGCACTGATCCATGATACTTTCACCTCCTTCGAGCGCTTTAGGTGTGAGGACGCACTAGAGGTTGCTCACACACCAACAACTGCTCGAATGCGCTCATTTTGCTCCTTCAGATTCTGAACGCTTCCTCTCAAGCATCGATTTTCTTCTTGCAGACTCGCTACTTTGGCATTATCTTTTTCTCCTGGAGATTCGAAGTCACCTGCTAGCTGCAAAGGTTGCATCCTCTCTGCAAAAGGACCCCTTGATCAGATGAATTCTCATCGATGTGAAAGCACTATATCAGGGGAGTTGTTCAGGTGAGGCTTCTGCACTTGTTTCCACAAAACACCATCTTTGTGAAGAATTGTGACATCTCTCGAGGAACTTGGCGTTCCTTGGCTAAGCCTCGCTGAAGAATAGAATTCCGCAAAGGACTGTCTTCGATACATGCCTCCTAACGTGATTGTTACCGACTGCTCAGAAGCTAGCTCATCTACAAAATTGAGGAAATCTCAATAAGCATACTATCTTGAAAGGCGAATTCGAGCCCTCACCTTCAGGATTAGAGAAAGTTGGTGACAGAAGGGGTGAAGCTTGAGGCAGGGAAGACCCGATAGAATGGGTACTGCCACCAATGCACTTGCTCTGTCCGGGGATTGGCAAGGACACGCCCGTGTATAAAGAGCTTCCATTTTCAAGGTCATAGCCGATGAGTGGCAGGGTGGCGTTTCTGCCCGTCTGGCGAAAACAACCATTATTAGTTGGCAGCTTAGAAAATGTCATTGCAAACATGAGAATGCAGTATGTCAAGAATCCCATCCTTGTAGTCAATCCTCTATTAGTTAGTGCGCAGTAAGAAGTGATTGATTGATGCCTTCCTCCATTAAAAAATTTAGATTCTGTGAATACTTTCTCAACGGTATCACCGAAAGGTAGGAGAATTTCTAGCAGCTATTAACTCGATCTCTCGACGATTGATGATCAATTGACACGAAGGAATGTACCCGCACGTTGGTTGTGAGCATTCAGCTCATATAAGCGAGAGGTTGACAGAAAGAAACATGATGATCATGATGACGAGAAAAAGTGCATCTAGTTGTGGTCACAGAACTCTGATATGCTTGAATGCAGTATTGAAGTTCTCATACTTTTGTTCTTGACTCAATGTAGGATGGAGTAATGACGGGCGCCATTAATGACACAAAAGTCGCAATTGTACGCAAATTCTGAAAATGAGTTAATTGCAATTATTGCCAGTATTTAGAGATACAACAAATGTTCTTAAAACTTGACATCAATCACTGGAGAATTTTCAAGACGAGATATGAAACGAGACTTCATCGAGCTGATTCATGGTAGGGGTAATACGTACATTCTCCGCACGTGAGATCCTATTTCCGTTGATCTCCTTCCATAGTTTTCTATCGCTCCCTTCTTTCTGCTCAGAATCCACGTGAGGTTTTTAATCCAGGACTCTTCGGCTTCATATGAGGTGGAGAACTATGCAAAATTCTGAAGGTTGAATTGGATTCCAACATATTAGACCATTTGAACAGCTGACGGTCAAACTCTATGAGTCGATGTAAGTTTCATGAGTCCAAATCTCTGGGTCATGTCAAGGATCCTGTACAAACTTCAAACAAGATTCTTCACGAGCATTCGTCCTCTTCATTAAAACTTTTATTATGTACACTTTTCTGTGCTTTTGTTGTGCTCTATTAACTTCCTGAACTTTCATGTGCGAAACTGCAACTGGTGTCACGGCAGAGAAGAACGCGGCAAATTTGTCAGCGTCAATCGAAGATAAGTAACCATCGATTCGAAAACCTTTGTACTCAGCACGTGAAAGAAATGGGTTATGAAATGAAGAGGGGTGTTGAAGCCCTTCACACTAACTCTCGAGCCCAAGTACTTCGACCATGACTGGATTGCTCTTATGAACACCCGTACATCATACATTCTTTCTCCTCAGCTCCAACAGGACATATGTCGAGCCAAGAATTGAGAGTTTGAGCATATGTTATTTCAACGAAGATCATCAACAGGGTACAAGTGGCTACAAAGTACGAGAATAATTTCCACATTTTAGAAGGAGCGCTCTGTAGGTGAGTTCAACCGCCCAATGATGCTACATACTCGTGCTCAATCACCCCCAAAAAAGTCAAAGAAGTTCATGTCGGTATTGAGGTTTGAGTTGCACCTGTAACGCTCTGTACTCAGCCAAGAGATTATCATATTGAGCTTTCCAGCTGATGGTTTGAACCTTCAGATCCTGAAAAATTATCACGAACGAGATGGGGTAAGCTAACGAGTGAGTTGCTGCGTGTGAATCTGCCGTCTCTGGATTACAGCTATCTAAGATCTGCAACCTATACATGTTGCCCGAGGATCAGATCTCAATCAGGATAGTATCAAAAGAATCCAGAAGGAAGCCGAAAGCATGCAAAGAGATGAATAAATGTTCAGCCAAGTAGAGGGCGTCCCTGAGCCCAACATGTGTGAACCTAGAGACTTGAAGAATATCTTTTCGACATAGGAGGAAATAGTATCTTCAGCGAGAAGAGAGCCAGGAATGACCAAATTCCTCCAGTAGTATGTAACGTAGAGTTATGATATACCGAACTATAGATCCTACTTCAACATGTTCGTGAGAGTGCCCAAGAGTCAACTACACTAGCTGCAATACAGTGTCTTGAAATCATTGTACATTCTATTTAGACAATGCATCATCTACATTGCTCCAGAACCAATACCAGTCAGTGTTATACATAGAAGAAAAATAGCGACAAGTGATGTTTCTGAGAAGCTGTTGTGTTGCTTTTAGAGCTTCTAACTTTACTACATCTTTAGTTCGATGGGGCTCAAAGTAATAAAGCAGAAAAGGAAGGACTGGAAGATCCCACGAGCCGTGAAGTGATATCTCAACTGCAGAACAATATTTACCATGTTACCCATCTGGTTTCATCCCTGCGCTACTGGACGGGTCTTCCCATCCTTTTCGCTGTATCACTTGGTGCCCACTCAGGTATGTTTGCTCTGTTCATCTAAATGCTCTCCTCCCCACACTAATATAGGAACACAAGTGCACGAAAAGTGCATGGGTTTCCCCAAATGCCCTCCTTCCATATAAATATAGAACAGAGGTGCACGAAAAGTGCATGGGGGTAGTCTCGTCCCTAAAGTTGTAGTATGTGCCCATCCCCTGTGCCAAGAAGAATGTTTGTCTCGGTTCCCCGAGCAGGTTAGCCTTCTATTTTCAAGTTAGATGGACATGCTGTTTATCATCTCGTAGTGTTCCCAATCTCACCATTTCGAGGTCGATGTTTCCGTTCACTTTAGAGGAGCACTTGGAAGTGCTGAATATGTGACTTTGATATTCCATAAGAAACTCAAGAACTTTTTGTTACGTTCCTTCTCCGGACATGGAGGAAAATCTTAGAAAACTCTTCCTAAGAAATTCCTTTTCAGATTACTCCTGGCGTATATGGTGGTATACGTAGACCTCCATATACGGAGGGAAATTGAGCTTTGAACGTGGGGTCTACAAACTGTCTAAAGGAGTGCCAGATGAGAGGATGCGAAAAAGAGGATGATGCAAAAGGAACCAATGTCCCAGCTGTTCATTCCATGCGAGTTTTAAAAACGATTTTCGAGCCTTTTCCACTTGGTTCATCATTTCATGTAATGTCAGAAGACAAGCGCTACTGAAATGATATCTGCTGTTAGGATACAATGGCATCTACATTTCCTATTTTTCGCGTCTTCAACATTCTCCTGTGATGAATGTCAGTTCGAGTACTATTGACTAGATTCCGTAGTTCTTGTAGCCTACGAATGCAACTGGAATCGAAAACCAGAAGAATGGAGACTTTTGAATCCTAAAGTGCAAACGAAACACATCCTCTCGCATCTGTGTGTCATCAAATATTGGAAGTGTTGAGCTCAGAGACATTACATGCCAGTGCCAAACTTCAAACATGGAAATATACGACCACCCCGCCATTACAGGCCTGCTAAGACCATTGAGGTGAAAGGGCTGTGCAAGAAGGAAGGTCAGACTTTGAGGAGACTAAAGCATGAGATCCAAGTGGAGCCAAATCTATTTCAAGGTGCCCAGCTTAGGACCAGCGCGCACAACTACGTTGTCTTCTAACTGGCTGGAAAATAGTCGTCGTTGGACCCACTGGTGGCCAGTGGTCACAATTGTGGTGGAAATTGCTGACTCGTGCGTCACCGTCACACTACTCTTTTGTGAATGATGAACAAATCATTCCCATGCACAGCATGGTGTGATCACACTCATGCTACACTCGCAAGTGTATCATAAGTGAACGACGAGCAGTTTACGCTTTCATAGCTACCGTTTTCCTGGCTCTAGTCTTTACTGGGTTTCAAGAAGTTGAATATTTAGAGGCCCCTTTCACTATTTCCGAAGGAATTCATGCTTCTCCATTTGTTTTTAGCTACAGGAATTCATGGTTGTGAGACTGTAAAGTCTTGTAGAAATTGAACGATACAAAGGTTGACGTGGTTACTTCTACGACAGCCACACCATGATGGCCTTCTAAGAGTGAATTATTCCCATATGTCCGTCTTGGCCCTTGCGAGGAACTCCTCTACAAAAATTCATGTACTGGAAAAGATGGAAAAGATGCAGGACGAGACGGTGCACCTCGTTGTCTGCGAGCTCTTATCGAAGAGGTTTGTGGGATTAGTGACAATTTCCCAGCAGCATCAGAAACATTGTGAGAAGAAAAGACCTGACAAGTAGGCAGACTAAAAATTTCCAACTAGGCGGTTTTGGATAGATCAGGTAATCCTATGGCGATGGGTGAAGAGTAAGACTCTTTTGCTCGACGTGGTACACGTTTTGTAAAGGGATACAATTTATGATATCTGTAAACTGGTTATTGGCTTCTCTATATACTAAGTTTTTGTCGAGTGATCGATAGCAAGACCAGCATTTGATCAAGTTCTAAGACGTACTTCGACTTATCATCATTTATATACAATTGGGTAAAGGTGAATTAATTGATTATAAGATATTTTATTAATTTTGATAGTAGATAATAGTTGATGAATATATAATTTAATCAATAATATTTACAAAATGTATCAGATGGCTCCATAAAATAATGTTAAATATTTTTAAAATTTAAAGTTGTTAAAGTATTTTCAAATTTCGTTCATTGTCGCTAAATGGAGTCAGACATTATGAACAACGTCAAATATTATATTCGTCCCAACTCTTACATTGTTTAAAGCTTGGTCATCTAAGTAAGTGTGAAAAATAAGATATATACAGATTTATATCATCATTATTCAAAAATGATAATTTAAGTCAATATCTAAAATATCAAAAACGTAATTTCTATCTCAATATTTTATAAGAATGTGTCGATATTATAATAAAATACATCTAAACATGGCTAGCTTTTAGGAGGTTAGCAGTTTGACTTAATATCCTGCGTGGGATATAATTATTTGCAAGAGGTTTGTTACTCAAGATTAAGAATATTAAAATATGATCGTTCCTGTTATGTAGATTCATGTTTCTTTCCAACTGAAATTTATGAACTCAAAATATCACGCTCACATGTATACTATCTAAAATTTGAAAGGTGTGATAGAAATCTTATAGCACAACAGTATCTACATTAACATTCGTAATAAATAGCATTTATTTTTGCAATGAGAAATTTTTTTGATGTAAGAAATCTTTAAAACCATACATTTTATTCATTCTATATAGAAGTTATAAGGATACGGAGAAAACTGAGAATCTTTTGATCCTTTTCTTATAAATCATGTGAAAAAACTGAAATATGGAAATATTAAGTACGTTGATCTTCGAGAAAAATTAATATTCAATTTTCTAGAATATCAGAAAAAAAAAATCTTAAGATCTAGCAAAGACTTACGGATTGTCAAAAAATTGGAGCTATACTTCTGAACTAATTCCATAAACGATCGAAGGAAGTAACCTTATCTTGGAAAATTATACTGGTCAAAAGAAAGAAATGTGTACGCTTGTTTCGATTGATTTACAATAATATAATTCATCAGACAGAACTCAATTCCGAGAACCTTAAAGGCAATTGGTCAGATAGAATCATCCCCAAAAAAAATTGTAAAGAAGAAAAGTGAATCTGAGCACGTGGTCTCGTGTTCTCAAAAGGCTCAAACGAACGAACATAAAACGTAGTACTTGAAGAAAACACACATGCATACTTAGTAAACCAGGTGCCATGGGATTACTGGAACGAGATAAATGTAGGAACTTGCATATTGTAGCGTACATGCGTTCCAACATGCACACGAAAAACCCAAGACATTCCAGATCTATGGATGGAATTCTAGGGGAGGAATCTAGTCAAATTCGGTAAGAAAGTGCTCTAAACGGGACACTTTCTATATTAGGTACCCCATTTTTATGGGATACTGTACCTAAACATTCCTATGCGTAGGGACCCAATTTATGTAGTCAGCAATGAAGTAAAGAGGAGAAATCAAGTCAATTAATTTTGGTAGAAGCGCATAATGATCTGTATAGGTTTATATTAGTACGAGAACTAGTAAACCAATAGGATCAACGAAGCAGCAGACTGAGCCTTAGTACAAAATATTTGTAAACCTCTTCAGAATAATCCAATGAACTTAGAAAATTCATATGTTGTAGTTCATGCGTTCATCAGGGATTTTCACTTAAAAGCCATAGCAAAGATGAAGTTTATAAAAAGTTAGGATAATTATCTCTACCCTTGGAGAAGGACAGACTACGTTTCCAGATTTTTATGGACTGGAACTGAACATGTTGCAGTCACTGCGAGGACGCTGTGACGTGGGAGGAAGCGCATGGAGGGTACGCTGAGGTATAGGACCAGATGTCTAATGGGATGCAACACGCAGTATCCACGTGAAGACCAACCACGGCGTGTGTAAGACCGAGCGCTGCAGCAAATCCTTGGCACAATTCTAACCCAGTATCTTCGCAGGTAATGATAATTATCTCATCCTACATCACTGAAGAGCAGTCCTACCACATAGATGAAATAAAAAAAAACCCTCATAAGACGGACATGATAGCATGCTCATGAGGGCGATGCGAGACTTTCAGGCTTGAAAACCATCGACAGTCCACCTCATTGAAAAATTCTCTACGAAAAATGAGAACGAAGTTGATGTTTTAATCGCTACTGGTATAAACATGGTGTAGTATAAATCTGGTATATATCTGACGAAATAAATCCGTGCTAGAAAATAATAATAGTTATTATATAATATAATCCACTTACTCCAGGAATAGTGGCCCTGTTTCTCCCCCCTTGGCCTCCGAGTGGGGTGTTAGCGGCCTCTGTTTTTTATACCCATACGGTGGTCTTGTCATCTTTCTCACTATTCTATGCGTGGCTGCTCTACCCTTCATTGAGGATAGGAGTGGTTTCACTACGTTGTCTACGTTGATCCATGGTGCTGAATTTGGATACTGGACATTGAACCCTCATGCGGAAACCGCTCTGCATTTCAAACCTCTAAAACCTTGAAAGCCGTGAACTTACCTGATTACAAAATGCTACCGAAATATTGTAACGATGAGAATTGGTCAAAAGAATGTAAGAGCTGTGATGGAAGCACTAGTATGAACAATTGACCGTCGCCATGCATCTTGTCTGGGGACTGGATATCGAAAAAGCCTTGTCACACATGGCTGACTCACTCACTGGGCATATGGCCGAGTACGGAATTGCATGGAGCTGGAATCTGTCTTCTCCCTCAGGACCTCCCCCTCGCGCACACTGTAATCTTTTCTACTAAATTACTGCGGTCTCGAAATCCTGGAGCAGGGCTCACTTAAGAAACCAGGCCAAGATGGGAGGGAGCAAGCAGCCAATCCCATCGGTTTGGCTTTTGGCACACGTCGTCGTTGCGGTGTTCCCTCATAGTCGTCCATCTCCTTCTCGCAACTATGCATAAGTCTGAGGCTGCTTTAAACAGTATGATACCTGCCGATGGGGCTACACTTGTGATTTCATGTCTACCCTCCCCACAGCTGTACAACCGAGAGAATGTTGAGGATCTGCAATTTGTTCTCTCTGCACTCGGACGTTGACGAACGAGATTTCAGACCCAGAGTTGTTCGACGTATCTTCCATTCGCAGCATAATTGAGCCTCTACGTGTACAAACCCAAGGGATGATGTAGAGGGCCCGAGGTTTAGACGATGTCACCGCTGATCGGCTTCCCTCACCTTTTTAGGGCGTTTCAGAATAGAAAAATCGAGCGATAATGGCTTCTCGTCACGGCAGATCGAAGCTCCCTAGGCTAACTTCTCTCGCCATCTCTAATTTGATACAATAATCTGGGGACGAAGTTGTAACTCAGCTGAAATTCTGGCTACCTTCGGCGCCAGGTGTCCCGAACTCGGGCATGCACCCCATTAACGCGTGCAGAGATTTCACGACAGAATCACACATGCCCGCCCCTCCATTAATGTTTTATATCCCGCCACAAAATTCCACCTTTCTGTCCTAAACGATGTATTATGATCTCTACGAAGAATATGTCTCCTAGCTTTCCAATAATGTGAACTTAGGGTAGCTCTGCCCTTAGAACATGGCGCATGGAAGAATGGTTCAGTAAAATCATGCGCTCGGTGCTGCCTTGCGAGCTAGAGTCTCGGATGCGAATGGTGGGCAAGGCATTTCCGGTGCAAGAAATGGGATGGACGCACACCGCACGCGAGGAATTTCAGCACATCGAGCCGAAGAACGAAGCATTGATGAAACATTGAGGTGAAATTGCGAATCAGGTGGCTGCCGAATGCGGCAGCAGAGCTGGGGTGTCCGAAGATGGCGGTAGGGAAGGGCAGCCTCGAGGCACTGCACCGCGGCAGAACCTCCGTGGCAGAAGAACATGCAGCCTTCTTTCTCCACCCGATGCCAGAGATCACGAAAGGAAGTCGGCTAAAGCTTTTAATATTCTGCCCCCCACGAAGAAGAATCGAGCACGAGAAGGAACGAAGTCCGAACTGCTCTCGACGAAGCGGTGGAAGATCGAAAAGTCTCTCGCGCGATCCAAGAATCAAGGATCGCTCGACACCGGGGGCTCCGACGCACGAACCGCCCGTCGGCCATGGGGCTCGGCGCCGTCCGCCCGCCCGTGGGGCAAGGAGAGTCGAGCGACGGGGCGGGGGCTCGGTCGGGGCAGGGGCAGGGGCAGGGGGACGGAGCTCGACGTGGGCAGTGACGGGGGGAGGGGCTGCAGCCCCTGGCCCCGTCAGTTGTTGGGAAGGAGGAGGCGAGGCGGACGGAGGAAAATAGGGGCTGGGGAAGGGACAGGCGACCTGGGGCTGGAAATAGGGGAAGCCCAAAGCGGAGGTGCGTGTGGGTACACCGCAGCAGGGGCAGGGGCCGGGGCGGGGCTGGCCCGTCGTGTCGCCTGCTGCATCTGCTGCTGCTGCAGGGCAGTGGCTGTTGGCCAGGCAGCGGTGGCAACAGCAACAGCTCCAGCTCCAGCTTCCGATGGCAAGCATCTCTGCCCCCAAGCCATCGTAGAGTATAGTATGGTACAGTATAGTGCTCCAGTACATTCCCCTCGCCCGCACTCGCATCATCGCATCATCCCCTCGCGAACCGAAGCTCGAGGCTCGAGGCTCTGAGGCTGGAGGCTGGACTGATCACAAGGTGTGCTGTGGTGGTCTGCTGATCCGAGATGGGATGAGATGTGGGGTTGGGGTTGGGGCGGTGTGGTGAGAAGTGGTTTGATCGCAGTCTAGCACCAGCATCCATGCTCTGCATTGCTCTCCTTCGGTGGGCCGATTGAAGAAGAAGGTCCCGGGTCCGGGGCTGGGGCTGGGATTGGGCCTGGGCTTGTTTGGGGGCTACCACTGCCGCGCTAGTAGAGAGAGCGGGGAGGCGGAAAGGGGAGGGCCGCTGCGAGGGTAGCAGGCTCAACGGCTGGCGCTGGAGGCTCTGCTAGTCTGGCTGGCGGGGCTTGGGGCTGGGGCTGGGTCTGGGGAAGAGGAAGTGGAGGGGGGGAGGGGGAGAGAGAGAGAGAGAGAGAGAGAGAGGAAGGGGGGTGGGGGGTGGGACTGGGGCCCCTACAAAGATCTTGGAAAAGATCTTGAGGCAGCGAGCGTCTCATCGATCGGCTGCTGTCGTTGCAGCGTTAGTATTTGAGCAGAGCTCGCGCCTGCTCCTGTTCTATAGATCCAATTTCATAAGTCGACGAGAAAGGCAGAAGGCGAGAAGCGGCAGGCAGCGAGCGCGAGCGCCAGAGCTCTTGCTCCCCTCGCTCATCGCTCGCATTGCCGCATTTTGTGAGTGTCGGACTGATCACTCAGTCCGTCACTGCAAACGCGAGCGAGCGAGAGTGCGAGTGAGCGAGCGAGCGAGCGAGAGCCGCGGTGTGTCTGTGAGATCCAATCCTTTTTCTGCTTTGCGCGCTGTGGGGCGCGATGGCCTCGTCCACCACCACCGCCGTGAAGCAATCTTCGGGTGGGCTGTGGTCGAAATGGGGCACCGGCAGCAACTTGAGCTTCGTGTCGCGCAAGGAGCAGCAGCAGCAGCAGCAGCAGAGCTCTCCCGAGGCGTCGACTCCCGCGGCGCAGCAGGAGAAATCCATCAGTAGAGAATCCATCCCCGAGGGCTTCTTGACCGTGGAGGAGGTGTCGAAGCACGACAATCCGAGCGACTGCTGGATCGTCATCAACGACAAGGTGTACGACGTGAGCGCATTCGGGAAGACGCATCCGGGCGGCCCTGTGATCTTCACGCAGGCCGGCCGCGACGCCACGGATTCTTTCAAGGTTTTCCACTCCGCCAAGGCGTGGCAGTTTCTCCAGGACCTGTACATCGGAGATCTGTACAATGCCGAGCCAGTGTCGGAGCTGGTGAAGGATTACCGAGACCTGAGGACGGCGTTCATGCGTTCTCAGCTATTCAAGAGCAGTAAAATGTACTACGTGACCAAGTGCGTCACAAATTTTGCAATTCTTGCCGCCAGTCTCGCAGTCATCGCGTGGAGCCAGACGTATCTGGCGGTTTTGTGCTCCAGTTTCCTGTTGGCTCTCTTCTGGCAGCAATGTGGATGGTTATCGCACGATTTTCTCCACCACCAGGTGACCGAGAACCGATCGCTCAACACGTACTTCGGCGGCCTGTTCTGGGGTAACTTCGCCCAGGGCTACAGCGTGGGATGGTGGAAGACCAAGCACAATGTGCACCACGCGGCCACGAACGAATGCGACGACAAGTATCAGCCCATCGATCCCGACATCGACACCGTGCCCCTGCTCGCCTGGAGCAAGGAAATCTTGGCCACCGTCGACGACCAATTCTTCCGATCGATCATCAGCGTGCAGCACCTTCTGTTCTTCCCGCTCCTCTTCTTGGCAAGATTCAGCTGGCTGCATTCGAGTTGGGCCCACGCCAGCAACTTCGAGATGCCTCGGTACATGAGATGGGCGGAGAAGGCCTCGCTCCTCGGGCACTACGGCGCCTCAATCGGCGCCGCCTTCTACATTTTGCCCATCCCCCAGGCCATCTGCTGGCTCTTCTTGTCGCAACTGTTTTGCGGCGCTCTGCTCAGCATTGTCTTCGTGATCAGCCACAATGGCATGGATGTGTACAACGACCCCCGGGACTTCGTGACGGCCCAAGTCACCTCGACCAGAAACATCGAAGGCAACTTCTTCAACGACTGGTTCACCGGAGGCCTGAACAGGCAGATTGAGCACCATCTGTTTCCGTCTCTTCCGAGGCACAACCTCGCCAAGGTCGCGCCACACGTCAAGGCGCTCTGCGCCAAGCACGGTTTGCATTACGAAGAATTGAGTCTGGGCACGGGAGTCTGTCGTGTCTTCAATCGGCTAGTAGAGGTAGCATACGCTGCGAAAGTATAGATCGACGAGAGTTTCCCACCAACACAGGTGAGCCTCGACATTCTTTGTACACATTCTTCATGTCTTTTGAATCTTGCTTCACCAGATTCGGCGGCCGTAGATTTGGGATTGGAGGTCCCTGTGATTACCATAACCTTTGCTAGTACGGTAAATAATGAGCTCGAGGCTATTTTAGGTCAAAGATTTCAAGGGACATCACGTCTATTTTGTACTAAATTAAGGATTGATCCCTCTCAACCACTGCGCGAGTTCGTTCGATTGGTTCAGATATGCCCTGTTAGGAAAGTGGTCACATCGTGAAGTCTGTCGTGTGTATATTCTTTTTCCGCTGGACCTCTGCCATCGCTCACAATTCCTCCTCCTCGTGTAACCTAGTAACTTACGCGTCGTGCTACTGTCAGATGTTCTTACTTTATCCTCCTGAGCGGTGGTCACTGAAGAGAAAGAACTCTACGTGACTCCGAGATCAGTGTGTTTCCTCAGAGAGATGGAAGTAAATGGTGGCCTTTGCAATGATTCTGTTGTGCAGTTAGAACAAGGGAATAGTACGAGAGAAGGAGACAGCAACCTGGACTTTTTGTTCCTGATGTTGCATACTTTCTCGAATATACGTCTCCACGCCTTCAAGTTTCAGCTTCAACTGATTGTCTTCAGTAACCATCGCTTGCTCCAACTGGGCGACCTGCAGAATTGAAGATCAGTTTTACTGAGTTTGTACCGAGAGTTTCCCAAATTTTGTTGTAGGCTGATGACCCAATCCTAGCATACACTTTAGGAATAAGCAGTCTCAACATAATTAGGTCCATCATTCAGCAATTTCGATACAGCGCCTGGGATTCGACGAGTTTACACGATGAGTATGGCTTGTAACTGGCCTTCTCAAGGTAGCCTTGGATCTCCCCGGGCCTCTTGCCATCCCATTCACCCAATCGAGATTCTGCAGTCTCCAACCTTTTCTGGAAGTTCTCAATCTGTAACCTCTGTTGTAGAGATAGCATACGCCACAAGACAAGGTCTTTGTGAACACAGTCGTCTAACAAACAGCAAGTTGTGTGGATTGGCATCTAAATAACCGCCTCTGGTCAAGTAACAGCAGGTGTTCCGCAGTTTCCAGGAACATACTTTGTTTCTGTCACAGCCAGGCGGTGAATAGTAAAGCCAATTCAACACATACGGGAGAAGATGGGTCGATATTTGTATTTGGCAGGGTGTCCAGATTTCACCCATCAGTCTCTCACTTGCTTGTATGTCCCTGACGTGCTTCAAAATTTTGCGCGGGGAATCATCAATATACTTACCATTTGTAAAGTCTGCTTCCGGTGTTCTGTTTCCACTACTTGAAGTTTCTTGTTTACTTGCTGGGCTTGATAGTCGGCATTATCTGCCCTCGAGTGCACGTCATCGTTTTCAGCTTGCAATTCCGCAAGCTCCTTTGACATTCTCTGCAGTTGTCACATACAAGTCAGCATGGAATGATTATCGAGCGTCATTCAACTTGAAAATGCTTCTGGATATATCAGACAGTTCTCTGATGTGTCCTGATCTTTCCCACTTTTCTGGTCGAATTTGTTGTTTCGTCTGCGAAAATTCACATGGGAGCTTTTTCTTGGGATCGTTCGTGTGTACTTTAATAATGCCGTCTTTCTCCTTTATTTCGGCCCGGAGTTCTCTTTCCTGCTTCACACCGAGGTCATTCCAAAGTAAAGTAACCACTCATTTGTTCACACACAGTGGAGTGTGAGCACAAAACATTCTGAGATGGAATGACTGTACTCGACTTGCTGCCTCAAACGCAGCCTTGGAATTTGGAATCGTCAGCTTTATAGAACTTTGCCATGCTTTTAGATTTACGACCACGGAGGTGAGACAGTATCTTATTATCACTTATTATCATGACTGCTCGAACGAGGGGAGATCCGTCTTGATGTTTTTTTGTTACCATGTTTGCGTCACCTCTCCTCTTTTGAACTTCAATGTCCAGCTCTGTCTCCTACACAAGCAGATGCAGGCAGACCGTCGTTGAAAACTCGACAACTGTAGACTGGTACATAGTGGAGCAAGTTTCTCAGCTGGTCATACGTGTACAGATATCAACAATCCTCCCCCCGTGCGCCAGTTAATCGAATCCTGCACGGACGTACTCTGTTCTCGTACCCTCTTCCAGTAGTAAAGAGGCAAGAGAAAGCGAAAGACAAGGCGCACGGTGTCCACCAACGAGGCGCAGCTGCACGAGCTACAGGACGTCGTTCTACTGTAGGCTGCCAGCGTAATGGCCCAATGGAATCGACATGACGATCCATGCGCACCTGACAAAATCAATAGCTGTTTCCTGAATCAACACTGGTTACAGATTGCTCCTTGGGCAACTTGTCGCCCGCTCATGAGTGGTCATCATTTACTGGTGCAGCATATCCCGCACCGACCCGGGCGCATTCATTGAGCCGTGCTAGACGAACAGAATCTTCTCGCATGGTTACTTCCCAGTAACTCCCTGCCTTGCCCCGGGAAAGGAAGCATACGTCGAATTGTATGCGCAACGAGCTACCGCCATTAAAGCCGACGACGAGTCAACTTCTTCTAAGAATCTCAGTGTTCGTGAGAGTAACATATTTATGGTCATGTACGTAGTCCCGCATGCACGTACCTAATCAAATGAAAGAGTAGAGCCTCAATGTCACTTACAGCAAGAGAAGGCTCCCCGGGAACCTCGCCTGTCCCCGATTCCTAGAGACCGAAACGATCATGGGCCTTCGTCCCATACTTTCCCGAGTACCGAGTGATACAGGGAAAGTATCACTCGGTACTTCCTCGAGGAACGAAAGAAACATGCATACGGGCGACACTTGTACGTCATGGCGATCAGCTGCCCTTCGGATACGGTCTCGTACAGGCCTTGTCGGCGTTCCTTCTCCAATAAAAGATGCAACATGCAGCAGCACCAGATCGAGGAACGAATACATTGTACTCTACTGTCCAGTAGGCTATGGTGTTAGACAAGGGCGGGTCACAATTGCAGAGACTTACGAGTTGTGTCACCTTCCTTTCGGCTTGTGACAGCTTGTTCTCCACCGCGTCCAGTGCAAGCTGTGAGTGGATCACAATGCAGTGAAATGGATTCAGCATCACAAAAGGCGAGAGGTCGAAAGGCGCACCTTTTTCTAGCACTTGTGCAGGATCAGACCTGGGACTGAAGCTCGTGGATCCGTAGTTTGTCATGATATTGTGATTCGAGCACTTTGCTGTGATTGTCTAAATCAGCTTGTCTCTTTTCCACCTCGGACATGAGCTCTGAAAAAGACAAAGCACGGGTGGGCTGATTGTCTTCAGAGATCCTTCCAGGCCCTCAAATTGGTATGCCTAAATTTATGCACGCTGTTGATTGAGGAAGCAAACACAGTGGCTCGGATAGGCTAGGTTTGGCTCCTTGCAAGCATTGGAATCGTATGGATATAGATTCCTGCAAGACTTGTGACTCGTCGAATGACCTTGCTCAGCAGACATCTATGGAGATTTTATACTGTTTGCAGCCTGTTTGGGCCTGTCAGCTGTATTTTCCTCCACTGCAAATGCATGTCCATGCAATTTAATTGTGTTCAGTAAGAATTAGCAGAGTTCCAGCTTATTCCCATCTTTCTGAGTACATAGGCATGTAACCCCACCACGCTGAGAAGAAGAATCTAACTCAAGGCCGAAGGCAGCTCGCTAGTTTGGATGTTGGCACGTCGTAATGTGGGAGAAAACAAAAGTGGTGAACTAGCTTTCATGTCTATGGATTACATGACTGACACACGAGGTCCACAGGTCGGTCTAAACGCTGACAAATACCTGCACTGGCAGTCTCAAAGGCTTCCTTGTGCATGGACATCAGTTGCTCTCTCGAAAACTGGAAACTTTCTATCTGCAGAGTCGTGGCACCCAATGGAAAGATGGACACACCAGATCAACTCTCGAGGAATCAGTCGCTTTTTGAGTTCACGGACAAACGGTATTCCACAGGACTAGATCTTGACGATAACAAGCAGCGCGACCATTAGACGACTAGTTTTTGGACGGAAGCTTAAACATTGGTCGTCGAATTCGGATTGGAAATCACAAAGAGGATCATTAGAACCAAGAGTAAATCGTTGCTACTGGAGAGCCTCCATTCTGAGGTACCTGCTGACGTAGCGTCGCAAGAGCTTGCTGATGTACCTTGTCCTTGTCCTCTGACCTTCTCTTTTCCTGCACATGACACCAGGATGTCATATGTGTCATGATCTAGTTACTGCGCAGCACGATCCTCAACGAGGCCCTCTCTTTCTTGCCAACCTGGCTCAGTGTGGGTTTGCAAACACACTCAGCAGATCCTCGTTTCGTGCTCTGCCTCAATTTTAGTTGATCCAGCAAATTCTGCAGATTTGAGTGACTTGTTCTTTACAGATCTCAAACTGCACTGAATCTGCAAAGGTTTGATGTCCTTTTGGCCACAGACTGTGCTCGAGCATCAGTCACTGTTGTAACTTTTCCACGTAATTTTGAAAGCTGCAAGGTGCTAGTGTTGCGAAAGACTACGCTCGATTCTCATCTGACACTGTCACCCATAAAATAGCTCTGCGCTGTCCTGGATGTAAAGTTTGTGCTCTTTCCATTCAGTCAAAGATGACAATCTACTTCTGCAAATGTTACTATGGCGTCAGTTCGACCAATTACTCACTTCCAGTCTCTGCGATTCAGCCTCGGTAAGCCTATCTTGAGTTTCTTCATGCTCGTCTCTTGCAGCTTTGATGGATATCTGTTCCAATTCGACCACCAGTCATCAGGGAAACAGCGGAAAGTGCTTCTCTGCCTTCCAGTAAGTAGGCTCAGAAGACCAGAGGCAGATTCACCCACAAGGATATGATGAAGGCATGTACGAGTTGTCCTCCTCGATGAATTGATTGAAGGCCTGGCATGGAAATGGTGTATTTGTAAGCCATACCTGTAGCGCTGCCAATTCTGCCTCGTAATGCGTCAGCTCCGCATCTCGCTCATCCAGTAGCTCGAGATTGTACTGGTTACATACAATGTCAAATTACTTCGAGCTGCGTCGTCATTTTGTTACAAGGTGAGCAATAAAAATGGGGGACGACCCACATGCGTGAGGAAAACCTAGTGGTCAAATTGGCAGCTTCCTCGTGCAGTTAAAAGTGTTTTTGGATCAGTGTCTGAAATTTCTGCTTGGTAATTGCTCAAGAGTCCAGCACGTAGAGAGCTACCTTAAAGTCTTCCTTCAGCTGGGAGAATTTTGCGCTCAAATCCTTGATGTGGCGGTCTCGTTCCAAAACCTAATCAGATTCGCGAGACGAGTTGGAACGATACAAATTACAATGTGGTCTGACTGTCGCTTACAAGGATGCGATGGAGTAAACAAATTGTTCATAATTCGTTCCGTGCTTGCGTGCCGACATTTTGTCCAGAGAAGCTCGCATGGAGCCAACAACAGAAATCGAGACAGTCTATCCGCTGCGAAACTAGCTCTTTCTCGATGTTCGTACTTCAGAACATCAGGAGCGGTGTCAGAGCCATCGATCGGGTCTGCCGCTTCGCAAGAATCCGCAACGCGGTGAGTGAGGAAATGTATGAATTCGCAGAAATCATGGAGTCCCGCGACAAGAAAGAATCCTTCTATGAGCACGTCCGACTTTTGGTGTCGAGTCGCCCACGGAGGAAGTGAAGAATGAAGCACCTGCTGGTGGAAGAATTCGATTTGCCGCTCGCAGATGCCAACGAGCTCCTTCTCCTTCTCCTCGAAAAGAGACCGAAAGTCCACATTTTCTGCCTCCGCGCCCATGACGTCCGTCAGTTCGCTGGACTCACAACAGCATCGTCCCTGCGCTCAATCGTCCCCTGCCTCGATCGCCTCGAGGTCTGAGAACTAAACCGAACCGAACCATTTCAAGTCAGCCATTCGCTTCGGGCTCACAAAATTTTCCCGCCATTGCTTCTCGTACAAAATTGTTCTAGACGATTCGAAAGCATTTGAATCACTCGACGAATGCATTCGTGCTAGGGCACGTCCGCGTCTTATCTCAGTCTCTCAGATTTACACGAGAAGTAAGATATGCACGGGGGGGGGGGGGGGGGGGGGGGGGGGGGCCTGCAGCAAACTCAAGTGGCGGGGTGGGAAATCTTTGGGCCTCGGCTTTCCAATGTGGAGTGAACGAGATCAATTCCAATTGCTACGATTGATCCGCTCGCTTTTTCCTCCACGAACCGAAGTTTCCATTTTCTGTGAGAAGGGCTCGCGACTCTGTGCAGAAATTGCAATCCGTATCGGGAACCTATCGACCATTTTCTTTGAGATCAACTGCTCAAAATTATCTTGAATTGTGCTACAAAACCTGCACGAGTCCTTCGCCAGCATCTGGCAGAGGCTCACTTCGTGCCTCCGGAAATTTGCACGTGCTCAAACCGGACGACATCGTTCAAGATACGAACGAGAGTCGCCGACGACGTCACTAGTAATGGCTAAAAGAATTTTCTTGCCTTGGAGTTCATCGGGGTGCAGATGGTCTGCAAGCAAATCAATAGTCCTTGTGCAAAGAGAAAAGACTTTTTTGTCGATGCGAAGGTCTTGACACGAAAGAGCAGAGCAGGAGTTGGTGTGACGAAGGTAGCTCGGCACTGCGAAGAAGGAGAATGTGGTCGTTCGGATTCGGGAATGAGAATGCAGTCTTCTAAGTCTCATCTCTTGACATCGGAGCAGGAGTTTTTCGTGCGTAATTGCACACGACTTAGCACCGATCTCTTCGAACAAGACACGGATCAAAATCCTCTCGTGTACATGGATCACACCAGTTCATTCCAATGAAGAAGAAGTCGTCGTGTATCTGGTACAAACTACCTGCTCAGTTGATCATCTCGTACTGTACAGATTGTTAAGTTGTGGCATATGAACAAGAGTATTTGAAACGCCGGTTTCAAGCCTGTGCATGCACTTACACAGTACCATGCACTGGCTGCCGTGTTCGTGTTTGACCCGGAGATCAATCTGAATTGGCGATGATACATTCACCTGCATGATGTGTGCCCTGCCCTGCCCTACCCTGTACCTGTGACGAGAGTGAACACTTTAACTTTTATAAGCTCTGTAGCATGTGCAGTCTGGTCATCAGACCTAATTGACGACTGTCAATGACGTTCTACTCCTAACAGCCACACTTGAGGTTCACATTTGACTGAAAGGTTTCTGATGTATTATATGGAATCCCAAAAAACATGCAGTAACTTCAATTCAAGAATTTTATCCTGTTTTCGTTTGACGGTCTTGGGGCCTATGCTCGTACTATAAAAAGCCTCACATCAAGCTGGCATTGTTAATAATCGTAAGAGGTTCGAAAAGTGTCTGCTAAGTGTACTACAGGAAATTCGGCACTCGAATGGCTTTAGGCTGAAGCAAGGTATTCTTAAGTCCTCGTAAGGGTATATAGTTCAATCCTGAAACATTGTCAGGGTCGTGGCTCGGACGATACATCTAATTGCAATACATCTAATACTTAGAGACTACTCACAAATCAGATGCGCAACAAATTTGGCTTTCAAGAATTACGGTAACATACTTTGACCAGATCCAGACTTTCACTAGCCACCGAAAGTTTTGGAACTGCAGTTACAGCACTTTGGCTGTCCAGCCTTGAATAGTAACATATACCGAAAAAAATGTCATCTGCAAGACAGCGGTTCAAGCCTCGCAATAAACGTCGTGGTGCATGAATGCTCGTTATACATATGAACATGAACCATATAAGCCTATCGAACCCTCTACGACGCTAACGGGGTATCAGGCAAACCCCAAAAATTATCTGACGAGCAAAATTCTCCGTTGCACCTCGTGGATTGAAGAGAGTGTAACGTTTCTACCTGTGTCTAGCAATATCCTACTTCCCCAAATATGTGAATCATTCTCTTGACTGAGAAGTGAAAGGGATTTCGCTTATTGTACATATAATACAGCAGCTCTAAATGTTGAGTTCTATGACAGCACAGGCTCTCCACTTAGAGTTTGCAACGTTGTGTCTCCACCTAACACTCCACCAACAAACGATTCGACTTCCTCCATTGTGATTGGTCCTTTGTGTACTGTATATTTGCCTTTACGAGGCTTGTAGGCTATCAAAACGATGTCCGAACCGCGGACTGTCACACCCTTAAAGAATTTCAGAAACTTCGACTGTTTCGAAGCATGAACCATGCTGTAGGACACTGATGGATTCTTCGATTCGTAGCTTGAGCCTCTACGAACCAGAGTTTTCTGGGACAGCTGCATTCAGGATTGTGAACCCCAGTTAGATAAAACCATGCCACTCAGTGACCCAACACTTCTAACACTGATCTAAAATATGAAGGAACAGATTCTTCCAAAATGGCGTTTAAAATGTGTAAATGAAATTACGCATAAGATTCTAGGTTATTGCGGGGCCTAATCAGACACAGGTCAACAAGCTGAAAGAAACTGTACGTCGTCCTATGTTGAGTTCAAACTTTACAGGTGACATAATGTATAGCATGCAACTTCCGTTCTTACCTCCGCTAATATCTGCTTAGATTTCTCCTGCGCTTCCTTCGACTCAGCAACAGCAATTATGCACAGAGGGGTGTTTGATCCACACAAGACGGCTGCGTTTGCTTTCGTCAGGAATTGTACTCCCTCCTCAGACCCTGGCCCTGTCGTTCCAACACCTGCTGCTTTGCTTCTTTTCTCAAGATCCTCTAAGAATTTCTTGAGCTCTTTCACCATGTTCTTTCCGGTTTGGGCAAAGATTTTCTCACTGGCCACAACATAATCTTCACCGTTTCCAAGCATTCCTACAACTGCCGGATATGTCTTCACACCAAATTGCTGTCCGATCTTGGTGTCCATCTTGGACTCAACCTGCAGCACAAGATTTTAGTTCGGGAGTAAAAGATACTTTGGGGAGAAATGTAACGATTTTCTTGACTGTTCACTACGCAGTTTTGTACAAGCCCTGTTTCACAGCATCAATCTTTTCGATTTCATGACATTGAATTCCAAGGGCTAGATGCTTGTGACTTACTTGCATGTCGTAGAACTTGATGCGTTTATCGAAAACTCCACTCAAAGCTCGCCAAATTGCCGGAGTTTCTTTCTTCTTCGTAAAGAGAACCGCCTGAGGAAGATCTAGCAACTTGGTCCAGAGTTGGATCACTTTCTGATTGTCCAGACGAGTGGATAAATTTGGTATATTTCTTACAACGAAGTCCTTAACCCCCTTTTCTGTCCACGATCCTGTGAACTGATATGGAGTTGATTTATCAGGTACTGTATATATTTCAAGGACGGGCGAATTAGAATGAAGGACCGACGGTGCATTGTCTCGGCACAATTTTGACTGCACTTGGCAATTGACAGACCCAACCTGCAATCGACAGATCCAATACGATAACGTCAGCTACAGAACATACCACACAAAGAAAAAAACCAATAACGAACGTCTTCGAACTTTCGAGTTCGCACCTGAATTATCCCTGACAGATCCTCAGCCATACTGTTCACGATTGAAGTTTTCTCATCCACTTCCGTTGAGCTGACAGGACGGTAAAAGAACACCAACCAAATGTCCGGCTCTGGCCCTGATACTTTCTCCAAGAATGCTGAGCTATCAAGCTGTTCAACTGCTTTGCTTATCTCAACACTCTTTCGTTGTTTGGGTCCTGAGTCACCTCCACCGAATCCTCCAAATGAATCTCGGGCATTCTGGAATTTTTTCCCAGCTGATCCAAAAAACGTGTCAAACATTCCTCCTCCTCCAGAGCCAAAGTCGAAAGGGAAATTGAATCCACTCCAGCCTTGGGACGCTTCCTCTTTCTTTTTAGAAGCATGAGCTTGCTGTTGACTTTGATGAAAAGTCCAGTATTGACCCATATCAGGTCCACCCTGAAAGTTGCGGTAGAACGTTCTTTGATAACCACCATCATGCCTTCCATGATGACCGGGAGAACCCCCACCAAAACCGTTGTACCCTCCTCCGGGAAATCCCGATTCAGGTGGAGCTCTGCCACTTTCGTCACCAGTCAAATCGTAATTCTTTCTCTTCTCCTCATCAGACAGAAGTTCATAGGCTGTGAACCAAAAAAACAAATTGCAATCAGGACAAGGCACAACGATGAACTTGTGGATCTACTTGTACTTGTACTTGATCAACACTATTGGAAAGGTATCAACTATCAGTAGGCAACGACGCGAACATTACTGTTCCGTCTGTTCCTGAGATGATAATGTAAGCGATAGTCCCAGATGAAGGTTCAAGACACTCACCGTTACTTAACTCGGCCATCTTCGCTTGTGCACTTTTAGAGGGATTCTTATCTGGGTGGTATTTCAGTGATAGCCTGTACACCGCAGACAGGCCCCGTCAGTCACTGTACAACGAGACATGGGTTCTATTGGCCTGGCTGTAATGACTTTAACATCCTCAAGTCCTGTTGCTGAGTTCAAAACCTGTTGGCAATCTCATACTATCTACCGAGGAGGTTGTAAGAGCTATCAGATCGCTGCTAAATAACACACAATTTGCGGTCTGTCGATCTACTTGATTAGAAGTCTACAATGAGTTCAAACGAGAGAACTGAAGCATTGATAAGAAGAAGTAACCTAACAGCGCTTAGTGCTACAATTAATCGTTCTGACGACGGCAAGCTTCAGAGTTTCAGCCCTGTTCAGGAAAGAGCAAGATTACATGCACTCACTTGTGAAAAGCCTTCTTGATCTCCTGTTGGCTGGCACTCTTATCAACGCCCAAAACCTGCACAAATTCCGCAAGTACAGAAATTTGCAATGAGGTAAACAATCGAACACAGCATCCAAAGATTGCGTCGGAACTGCCAAAACTATTGTAACTTGAATAGAATCACACAGGCCTCCTGTTAGCAGTTCACAATATAAAACCCAACACCATAAAAAACGACCTCACTTCATAACGCCTCGAAAGACATAATGAAAACAGAACCGATCGCTTCAGCCCAGAAAAAAAGCGCACCTTGTAAGGATCCTTCGCCTCTGCTCCCACCACGATCAGCAACAGAAACGCACAACCTAAAATTGGCTTCGCCATTGCAAACCCTTCACGTCACTGCCGTCGGAATATGTAAATTTGATAAACAAGCCCCGCTTACCACACCTCTTCTTCCCGTTTAAATTCCCTGTCCACCAAAGCTACCAGCAGATGAAAATCACATAAAAAACTCCCAGGTTCTGACCCTGGGACACACTTCGCCCTGCTACTTCCCGTCAAAAAAGGGCAGAGAACTCCGAATCTTGAACCCCTACTGTTATCCCACCGGTCCACGAGAAAATGCCCACCGCCTTTCCCTTCCTCCAATAGACTGGCTAACTCCACAACAGAAAATAACAGTGCAATTGCGCAACCGCCGCAACAATTCCTAACTCAAGAACTTAAAATCCACGTTTCGCCGCCCAAACTCGTCCAAATCCTCCTTCTCAACGCCTCACAAACCACCAAAACTGGTCCAAAAGAGTCTCCACTTCCGATCGAGGCCAGCAGCATCAACAACTCCGCATCCGAATCTCACCACCGCACAGTCTCGTCTCTCGCAGACACCTAGTCAAACCATCGATTCCTACAAAAGTGCAGATCTTCTCGCGTCCATTCAAGCCCGCGGAATCGGTCACGCCGGGTCACAGAGGTGGGGTGAGGGCTCCGATCCTAGAGCACGGGGAAACTCGCCGGCACTGGCACTCGCACTCGAACACAATGCGCCACGAGAAATCAAGCGAGCGAAGTCAAGAAATTGCTTTCTCCGCCTTGTCTCGGAGGCCCCGCTTCGGCGCATTTGAATCGGGCATTGGTGCCATTCATTCGTCGGACTGGCAAGTTCTTCGAAGGATGCAGCACAGCAACATACACGGACACGGAGGCTTGAATGTCTTTCCTACGTGGAGATGTCGCGGCCACGTGGAAACAGCTGTGACACGCCTAGACCAATCAGAGCACCCGTCCTTGCACCTATGACTTGTTTCTTAGCGCTCCATTTGTGCTGGCCCCACCGTCGGAAAGTTGCGCCATTGTCGCTGCGGTTCGTCGTGTTCTGTGGACGGTGCACTTTCCCATGCCACTCCCGATGGGAAATCAATTTGTCGCCAATTCGGAAATATATAATCCTGCGTGTCTGTATTTACGCCCTTCTGAGAAAATGATATATTTTTTTAATAGGTTCTGTGCGTTGGGCTGAGGTCACTGGAGAAAATTGATATTGCGGCGAAAGATCTCGAAGAAACAACAAGGAGAAGGAATGTAGGTTGGTCCACGGTGATGATGGTATTCGGCGTGCGCACCGCCGGTGCTCCGGTCAAATTATCGCTCGGTCGTTTTCCTTTAGACAAAACTGGCCGTTTCTATGTTGCCAAAATGATGTAAGCTTTTCGATGTGTTTTTCTATTTCACCTATAATTTCTATACACAACAATTCATGATAGTACAAAATTTGGGGAAATACTCTCTTTTACAATGGCAAATGCGCCAGCGGATGAACACGTCATCCAGTTGTTTTTTTCTTCAGTTTGGAGACGGTGATATTTTTCTAAATAAATTTTAGGTTTGTAAGACTTCCCGTTATACTAAATCCAATTATTGCCTTGTATTGAATATAAGCAAAGTAGTGTGAATAATTGACTGCTAAATTCTCGTATGATCAGACTAATGTCGAGACTCTATTTACTCTAGAAGAATATACTCAAGCTATATATTACAAGGGTGGAGAGCCTTAAAGAATGCTAATGTATGTTAAATCTTCATATCATGTGAAGATGTTAAGTCGCTTTTACATTTTTTGGAATAAGCCATTGAACATTGTGAGGCTCTCTACTCTATCAATCATATCCAAAGATTTTGCCGAAGGACTATTGTCAAAAGAGATACTAGAAAATAAGAAGGTATGTTCATGTGTGTTCACAAATCTGACTCTTTTGCGCTGCTTCAATCCGTCAAAAACACTAAAGCAGTAACAACTAATCCGTTACCACTAACGGATTGAAACAGTTCCCACTATCTTATGTTTACATGAGCTTAAACGTTGTATCCACTAGTCATGTGGTTTGAATACATTATCCTTTATGATGTATATAATACAAATTTTCTCCTTAAAAGTACTATATGTTCAATGTACATCATCAACTAGTCACCTATACATGTCCATATTCATGTTTACCAAGTATTACTTGACATAGGGAGAGGTGTAGTAGACATGATGGTATTAGATTGCAAAAATTACTATGTTAACATATTAATCTCATGTTTGATATAATATTAAGCTAATTTTTTTTAAACATAACTTCAAAAATATATGTCTTGATACCTATATAATCTTTGGTCCCCAAACGTGATAAAATGATAGTTGACTTGTATGATTTTCTTAGGATGTATGCAAATTAATTCCCAATGATTTTTGTATCTTTTTCTTGTGAAAAATCAATCCACACTTTAATGTTTCTAATAACTCAAACAAAACTTGTGAAATCTTGTCATTCTCACTTGTTTTCTGTTGAAGGATTTTGTACAAATCCGAACTGCAACTTCAATCTTGACGGAATCTCTATTAAACTCAAAAACATATATAGTTGTGATTCATTAAGATAATGTTATAAAAAATAGATTCCATCAAAGTTTTTTCTTTGTAATTATCTTGTGAAATTCAATATGTCATTGTAATTAAGCATGTAATTTCAGAATAATAACTAATGACAATGTAATATCAGAAAATGTTTTGTCAGAAAAATTATTCTGACATAGAGAGTCATTCAAAGTAATCTTCACAATAGTAATTTATATACTGTCCACCTTTTATTTTTACCTTTCTAGAATTATAAGTGATTTTCAAAAAAAATCAAATTTTACCTACTTACTCTGATAAAAAAAAAACCAATTTAACTTCTAAGTATAGACGAAAGCATAAAATTTGGTATATCTTGTATCAACCCATTTTTTTTCCTTTTCCACTCTTTGGTGTAGTTATACTTAAAACAAAGGCATTATTTCCTTTTTTCAAAAATCAAGAGAATCTTTCATATTTATTTCAAAAAATTTCACTCTTCAAAGTTATTATCAAAATGAAGAACATAAGATTTGGGACAAAAACACCGGTTGTTTTTACTCTTAGTTTCTTCTAAAATAAAATTTCATCATGTGAAAATTTGATTGCCGTAGATGAATTTTCTCTTGCACATTCAATCTATCGGAATGAATGAAATAAATTTCAAATCTATATGCATTGATTTACCTTACATATGTGTAATTCCTTGGTTAGATGTCTGATGCTGTGTTTTACATTAATCATTCATTGTGAAATATTGTTTTGATTTAAACTTTTTCTTGAGTAAATCACTAAATTTAGCTGCACTCATATATTTACATTTATATTGAAGATCTCAAAATATTTTAAAGTTTTCCTTCATACCTTGCCCATGACTCTATATCAGAAGTCTGATGTGTGTAAAAATTACGAAATAATATGTGTGAAGGAAAAAAAAAAATTATCATTATAAAGATTTTGATAACATAACTGCTTGAATTCCAACATAGAATCTTCAAACCATCTAGATACATGATTTATAAAAAAGTGAAAACAACTATTTTTTCTTCAATCATGTTTCAAATACTCTCATAGTCATATCTTACAAAAAGTTGAATAACTTCATGTTAGAAACATTAAGTTCTATGTGTTGCAAACTTTTTTTTTGTCGGTTAATTTTATCCTCTATGATACTAATATTATCGGAGTGAATTTCAGAATTTGGGATACATTTTTAACTCATGACTCTATTAAATATAAAATGAATATTTTTCACCTAAATTATATAAAATTATTTTTTAAGACTTAATTTATTTTTTAAACGTAAAAGAACACAAAATATTTGGACTAGAAAAAACAAAGAAACCTAATACTTCATGAGTTAAAATTTTGATGATTTTTTTAATTATTATTGAAGATCTTACATCAAATACTTGTAAACTTGTTTTAAATTACATAGATAAGTGCAAAAGTAATTGCACTTAAATATTATTGCACAAAAGATAAAAATCAACGTTTTTGTATATCACTTATATCTTTTAAACAAGATAAAAAAATTCTTTTTATATACAAGAATCATGTGTGTTTAGACTATGTGTTGAAATTGAAGATGCAAGTGTATATCAAAATTTATGATTCTTTAAGATGAAGGCATAGTAGTTGAATACAATTGTTGACATATGTTTCAGATTCATTTATAAATAAAGGATACATTGTTAATTTACATGTGCACGCCATGATAGCACCAATACTCAATGCTTTGATTGATTTTCTTTGTTCAAGTTTAAATATACAGTTATAAATACAATTGGAACCAGTTAAAGCTAACATACAGGTTTTACTATACATTGATTAGAGCATTATCTGAAAACTGATGTTATGGGCTTTGCTTCGGATATTGAACCTTCCATTTAAATTTTTTGTGATATCTATATAATGTATACATTAATTCGCCATGAAGCCAAGAACCATTACAATTAATTTATTCGGATGAAAGAAATAGGAAACTTGATTTGACACCATTTATCTTTGTACTGAATCTACAATATGCTCAAAACGTTTTCTCATCGAAAACATAATATTTGTTTTTATATATGTTGGTTATTTTGTGATAAAATACTCAAATTATCAAGAAAATATTTTCATAAATATTCGTATCTCATTTTACTATAATAATTATCGGGAAAAAGTGAAGACAACATGTTGCGATCCCAACGAAGAAAAAAGGAGCTTGGGCAGACTTTGAAGGCCAGAATTATGAACTTGGTGAGTCCATCGTAGTTGACAAAAAGATAATTTATTTTGTATATTGTAAATGTACTAACCACTAAACGAGGACAATCCATTAAATTCTTCGAAGTCCTGCATATTCCGTGATTTTTCCGCTTTCATGTATGCTGTCGTATGTATGTTCCTAATGGACCGGAATAATCGGAACCAATAATCGGACCGGATGAGGATATGAGATCCATGGATATCTGTGACAGTCGCCGGGACGAGCCAGGACGCTGACGAAGAGGGCCATACTCTCCTCTCGCGAGGGCCACGATGAGCTCCGTTGCTGCCTAGCTCGAACGAATTCTACGTGGAAACTCCTCTTCAATCGATGGCTGCGTTCGCCACGATCCCGCCGCGGGCTTTGTGCTGCTCCTCTTCTTCCACATTCGCTCGAGGTGCGTTTTGTTCGTCCTTGCCCTTTCATCTGACTGGTGTTTCTGTTGTGATTATATTCGAATGCTCTGTCAATTCTGGGCCTTTGTCCGAGGGCTTGTTAATTTTGCCGGTGCGTACTCTGAAAGAAGCAGTCGGAAAAGTGGAGTGCAACTCTGCCTAAATTTCAATAATCATCAACAATGCTGTCCGACTGCTATTCGAGCTGTCGCTGAAGTGATAATACTTTGGAAGTCAAATTACAATCGGGCACTTCGGGGAGTTGAATTTGTTTTCTTGGTCTTCGACCCACCAGCTTTTCCAGACCTTCACCAATTGTTAATTTGGGGCCTAGTTGTGGTTACCCATGCTGAATTATACTCGGGATGGCAATGTATTTGACCCTCGGCGTGAACTGGAATTCTCTTCGGAAGTGTGATCTCTATTTTTATATTTTGTTAATTTCAATGTACACAGTCAGCTCTGCTCTCCACTGACTCAACTTCCTCGCTTGATGGATCTGTCTGCTATACGAGTTGAAATAACTTTGACCTCTTCAACGCTTGTGCAGATGGGTCTTTCTCATTCCTAACTCGTCAGCCAGGAAGAACGAGCCTCGTGAAGGTATACCAGTACCTTTGTTCAATCTCTCAAGTCGTTTAGGGTCGAAGACATTGTCAACATTTTCCTGGCTTGCTGTTGACATATTGAGCATGTCTCTCATACGAAAGGATCAGCAGAGTCAGAGCACTGTAGAGTGGGAAATTAAAACTTTCTGTATTAAATAGTCCACAATGCTTGTTGAAGAAGAGAAATTGAAGGTAAAGCGAGAAGTAAAAGAGAGGAACATTTTATTTAATTCCAACCTCTGTTGTTGTTTTTGCCATTTGGCCAGAATGGGGAGCTCCTCAGAATACGAAGGTGACGACAATGCCATCCCTCACATATGCACCCTAGCAGGCTTTTTGGAAGTTACATTAGGTAATTGTCTCCCCTGTATTTAAGGGGAAGCCTTTGTGATAGCAATGGTGCATTGTGGTTTATGTTCACGAGATCCAGTGTGTGGAATGTTAAAGGATGGGCTGCTAAAGCAGAAGCTCACGGGTCAATGCGAAGCTCCTCCTAGTGCAGAGGCACGTCTTGTTTCCTCGCATGTTTGTGATATCCTTCTTCACTTAGGGCGGCAGTGTGGCAGAAGAACAGGAGAGCAGTCAGAAGCTGTCGCGGGCAATTGTATCCAGAAGGACGGTGCTGCACACTGGCTTGAGTCTCTGTGGCTCCACAACTTTGTTGGGAAATTTGGACGCGGCTTTGGCTGAGGACGAGCTGCCGATAACAAAAAAAGTATTCTTTGATGTTTCCATTGATGGGCAACCGGTAGGTAGGATCGTGGTCGGGGTCTATGGAACAGCTGTACCGATTGGAGCTCAGAGGTTCGGAGAGATTGCAGTGGGGCAGAGAGGGATCAGCTACAGAAGAAAGGAGTTCCAGAAAATCACGCCCACCTACATTCAAAACGTTGGAGTGCGCACTTTCAGCTTGAGTGGTGGATCAGCTGATGCAGCGAACTTCACAGGAGGTGAGACCAATGAGGCGTTGGTTGCCGAGATGGCCGAGCTCGACAAGAAGGGGACTCGGCTGAAAAACCTGAAAGGTTCTGTGTCTCTCATCGTGGTTGATCCGACGAAGCCGCCACCCAAACCAAGGTTCGATATGCATCTGACATCTCGCCTCAAAAAATCTCAGATATCCTCAAATAGCAGTGCTTTCTAGTGACAGTTTGTTTCAACTCGGATCTCAACTATCACAGCCTAGCTGTCCAATCCCTGTATATACGCGCGTTTCGAGATGATGCCTCTTTATCGAAGACTTCGTCATCGGAGATAAGATAAATTATCTTATCTCCGATGCTATGGACATTGAGCTTCACAGCTGCCAGTGGAAGTTGTGACACATCAGACTAGAGAAGAATTCGGACTTCAGTGATGGCTTACTAACTGCACCTTCGATCTTTGTGTCAGGTTGGTGGCACGAGATGGAAAGTTTTCGATGGTTGAGGAGGAAGCTCGTCCCGATCCCAATGGAACGGAGTTCATGATCGTAACAGCCGATGCACCTGAGCTCGATGCCAGCAATCTCGTCGTAGGCCGTGTGGTGGAAGGCTTGGATGTCGTGAATCAGATAGCCAATGTGAAGGTGGTGCAGGAGAACACGAGCAGCCCTTACTTCCAGTATGTTCCCGCCCACTCTCTCCCACAATCCCATCCTCTGCCAGCATCCGTTTACGATTATGACGCAAATTCTGTCTCTGTATCTTGATTTGTATCAGTTTCCAATTCCAGCTGATGAATCGTCCAGGTCGCCCGTCTTAATAGATCCGTCTCATCTTCTGTCTGTCAATCTGCTTCCAGGGCCGCGAAGTTGATCGGAGACACTCGTGTTATAGTTGCTGAAAAGGGATTCTACAGGCCATACAGCAAAGTCCTAATCATGAAGAGTGGAGAAGTAACGCAATGAGCTCCTCCTCTGTAACTTCCGTCAGACACTCGTATCATGATTCTCCAAATTTTGATCTGTAACAAATGTAACACTAGTAGTTCGTACAAGGACGTGCGAGGAAATGGCCCATATTTTCCGGCCGTGTAAATGCAATCAAGTTACTCCACAGCCCTGCCTCTGTCCCAGCGAGCAACGATAGTCGACTCTTTCGGCACCACTTTCCACCAACAAAATTCCTGCTCCGAATCTAGCAGGGAACATTCGGTGCCCTGATCATGCCTCGAATGCAAGGAAAAGTTTCACGTCCACGCCACACGAAGCTCCGTCTTCCTTCAACTCCGAGAACGCGCATGATATAGAAAAGAATTTGCAAGATCCTCAGTCCTCGTTAGTCTGTGGACATAATCGCGCTCTACACAAAGCAGTTCCACATTACTCCAGTCCTCGATGGTGAGTGCAGCAGTCGCCTCTCTCTTGGTGATAAATCACGTGTGTATCACCAAGAGGAAATAGAAATACACGGACCATGGCATCGTCACATCGCACAAAGTATGAGGAAGTGTCTCGCAATCAGCAATTCGTAAGCGTATGATAATTACCGCATGAAAACTCATTGCCAGAAGCCAGGCTGGCTTGCTGCCAACGTGGTGAAGTTTTGGCAAGGCCGTGCCCTGCCAGGTGTCACGCTGCCGCAACGTCGCGGGCAGAGCAATGGGAGGTTTGCGGTGCTCAAGTCAGCGGAAGTGATTTCTCCGTGGAGCTGATGTCCAGAAGATGCCCTTCCGTATCTCCACGTGGGCGGGGGAGGATAAAGAGAGGGAACAGAGCAGAAACAGAGTTCCCGCGAAGGACAGAGCAGCGGAGGGCTTACTCACGGCCTGGAAGGAAGGGCAACCACGGCCACGCCAGTACACGTACCAACCAAACTTCGCTGCGCAGTACCCAACCATGTAAATCCTCCCGCCGTGGTGAGCCGGGCCTGGCCCATCCGCCTCGTCGCAGTGCGCCTTCCATTGCCTGGTGGCTCGGGGTCTCGGAGCTTTGCCCGGCGCCGCTGTGTCCGTTTCAAGAGCGCGCGTGCAGTCCTCTGCCCGAGCGCACTCTCGCTCGCTGGCTCCATGGACATGGCGATGGTGACTCCTGGGCTTGCTCGGATTTCCTCTCCAGGGTTTTGTGCCTCGTCCGCCCGCGATACTTCGTCTCTAGGTGAAGCCTCTTGTTCGGGTTCTTGCTTGAAGTTTCGGTTTCAGTTGCGATTTCTGTGCCGTTTTAAGAATTTCCGAGAACTACAGTTCTCGGCGAATTTTGTTATTCGAGAAGTGGAGTGTGGTTGAAATTGGGCTGCTGGTCGCGTTGGTTAGTGAAGGTTGTGGTCGAAATCTCGTAGCTCAGTCGTCGAGCGTCGTACCTCAGGATCCCTCTGTTGCTGTTGAATTCTGTGACTGCCCACATGCTTCGGAAAGTCTGATTCTCGTTTTTCGAAATTTGGCTGCCATCACTCCACATTTTCCGAATGCACTCTCCGAATATCCAGAATCGCTATTTCGAGCGTTAGTGAAGTTCGGGGACTTCGGCTGAGTTTTCAATTTCGTTTCAGCCTCCCTCTTCTGAGTTGTCCAGCTATAGTAGCAAAAGATTCGTCAATAATATTTCCGCGTTTCATTATAACTCGAAATTCAGCTGTTTTGTCTCACGCAACTGTCATCGCAAGAAGCTTAACTACCCACAATAGTCCACTTACTTCCAGCGCTTTCGTTTCTTTAAGGTTGGAATTCTGAGTTTCTCGATTTGGTGAATGCAGGATGTTCCGGCTGCCGACTTCAGCTGTGGAGAACATCTCCCCTCGTGGTACTCCCCTTGCGTTGGCTATCATCTTGACAATACCATGCTAGTTCCGATGTCGTATCTGATTTTGCCCTATGCATCACCTTCGGAGCGATTCGTACCTGAATGCGTTTGTTCTCCATCTGGGGAAATATGTTCTTCATCAGACTGACAAAACTATGTGCTTGGCCTTTTACAGACCCGGGGACTTCGTGAGGAAAGGTGATACATTCGTCTTTCTTTATCTCTTTTTGCTTTATAATTCCGGTACACATTGTTTCCATTGTCCTAAGGTCGGATTATACAACCGAATTGCTTGGTCTTGGTTCCCTCGGCGATGTATAGATCTTACTGTTACACGATTTCTGAGATCTTATTGCGACTCAAATTGCCGTCACCAAGATTTCGAATTCTCATGGATTCAATCAATTCAAGAACCTGCAGTATCTTTGAATCAGTGCAATGGAAAGTGCTAGAGTCGACCTTGAAATGGGTTGTGTGTGCGAGGGGGGCACAAAATAAGATGGTTCCTCATCCACAGGGTTTTCTTGTGGACTTATGCTTTGTGGCAAACGACGTGCCTCGGTTCTTCAACTAACACAGTTTTGTATAGTGTAGGTAGGCAATCGAATCATGGTACGATATGCAGGGCCTACGACGAGCGTAAGCTCTCACACAAGGAGAGTTCCAAATTTCAAGGCAGGCCCTGTCAAGGAGATGGATCCTACCTCAAGCAGGATACCCGGTCAAGTGTGGCTGCCGGGGCAATTCCATCGGGGGTCACAGCCGTTGCGACTTTACTGACGATAGGAGGTTCACTTTACGCGTTGCTACAGCTGAACAAAGACAAACTCGAAACTTGGCAATCAAAGAAGGAGTGTCAGACTTGCTCTGGATCGGGACTTTGTCCCACATGCGATGGTGAAGGGTTTAACTTGAGAAATCTGTCAAGCGAGGCTGCAGCCAAAGCTAGGGCCAACGCAAAGGATGCTGCCACGCGATACACTGCAGGGTATGCCTCTCACTTCTCCCTTGAACCAGCGGGATGCTTTGGGCTCGCAAATTTTACTGCTTTCGTTTCCCTTTTCCCTCTGAGTTTTATGTCGACTGAAGATGTATTATGTGGTATAGGCTTGGAAGTGAACTGAACGTTTTTTTGGCTTGTCATACTCGTCTATATACCTTTGTTTTTGCCTTGGTTCAATACTCGTCTCTCGGAGGATGCCCTCAATTAATTGTAAATATTACACTGCAGACTGGCGAAAAAGTGGAACTACTGCACAACCTGTCAAGGAGCACGGGGATGTCCGGACTGCCAGGGTAGAGGTTGGGTAGAGTAGTGTTTCACTTGAGTCGAATGTTTTTGAGATGCAATTCACACCGATCATATTGTCGGTATTGTCATGTAGATTACGAACGACACGTATGTGAACCACTTGGATTTGGTTCACATTTCCTTGCAATCGCAAGCTCTGTCTCATCTGAGTTGAAGAAGAAAGTGGACGCTTTCTTTGTAATGTTTATGTCAAAAGTATTATGTCTGTCCCTATGAAATCAGCCTGCCTGACTTCCTTGTAAGGTCGTCATGCAATTATGGAAGCCTTAATGTATCAAGTAGAGTCGCTTTTTCCCTCGTTCTTTACCTCGGCGATGAACTTGTCGAGAAGTGTGAAACTGTAAACAGACCGAAGTACAATCTCTGTACGGTTTCTCTTGTCGCGTGTAATCTAGCAAGTCAGCTCGCTGGTGTCTCGAATGTTCCCTACGGGTTTGAAGTTGACATGTTCTCATGCCACCTCGTAAATGTGGCACTGTTTGTAGGAGCTTCGCCTCTCGTGACAGTTTTGAAAGTCTCTCTTGTTGTAATTCTTAATGTTTTCTCAAATGGTCAATTAAGTGCAGAACTTTTAAATCTTCTGCCAACCGATTATGAAAGACTTCACGTGGCAGACAATGTATCAAGCATGTTTCGTACTACATATGTCGACAAAGGGATTTATGGCTTGGGCATGACTTAGCAGACATAATTTTGCACTCGGCTATCTTGAAATCTGAGCTGTTCCAGTCGGAGATAAGTTCTTGAAATGGAACAAACTGCACTTCCCATGCAGGGTACATTGTTGGCTATGAGAAGTGGGACGGCATTTTCTGTCAAATACCAGCAGGCGGCCTGATGTTAATTCGAAAATCTCTTGAGCATTAAAATTCCTCATGGTTAGGACGTCAAAGATCTATGGTACACGATCTCATCTGCCTGAGGAGGAGAGTGCCGAGCATGTCCTTGGTGAGGATATGCGTGATGTCGATGACAATTTTGAGATTCTTCTTGTGCATGTGCTCACGAGCACGCCAAAAGGAGAGGAAGAAGAAGCGACAGACTCTCACAAGACAAGCTACGGATGAAGAAGAGGCCTGTGGTTCTATAATTGAGCTTTACACAGAGAGTGAGAGAACCGCCGCTGAAGCCAAACGTGATCTGAAGCTACACACATCTCTCTTCAAGAAGAAAAACTTGTCGTTTGCTTCGACACTCTCAAAAGGTTGTGACAAGCGGGAGCTTGGACCATTAGCAAGCCATCTCGCGAATCATCCAAAGCTTGGGGATAAAAAATCGCGTCAATTTTGGCAGGTAGGACGAATCTAAAATACCTTGATCCGAGTTGATAGAGTCTGATGGCTTGTCATATCCCCACCCTTCATCACAGCCAAAACCGGGCATGGAATACCTCTCTATATGTGGTTATGATGCACAACAATTTCTCGTCTCATTTTTGCCACGCAGGATGAGAAATTACACCAGCTTCTGAAGAGGGGCTTGCTGAGGATGTGGAGGTGGACGAACAAATGTGAACGACACAAAGAGAGTCAAAGCCTCTTTCAGAGTACTGCTTGTAATCAGGTTTGTGAATATTCGAGCATACACTAGAAACTAGCGGACATTGGATCCTTCCGGGAATCACAGATGGCTGCATGTTTTGTTGGTGGTACCTGCTGTCATCCCCTTCAGCGCCGTGTTCTTTTGGAGTAGAATTTATCCATTCCGAAATGTCATTCAGTCTCCTCTGCAACCATCTGCTGGATGTGCAGGTTACGAAAAGAGGGTTATTTTCGGATGGGAAAGATTCTGGGGACACCATGGAGGAAGAGTCGAGAGTCCCTGCAATTGCCTGGGGAGAATCTTCAGAGACATATGAGTTTGAAACGCCCTCTTGCAGTTATAGGCAGGATGAGAGCAACAAAAGACCGGCGGGCACTCAAGATCTGGAGGAGACCCTGAAGACTTTGCTGGATGATTTCTTGCAGAAAGATGGGGCGCCAACTTTTAGTTACAAGGAATGTTTGGAGTATTTTGGTGACACTTGTCCTTGTCGATTTTTGCTTCCGAACCAAATAGCTGGCATGGACCTCAGATTTCGAGCGACATCATCGTCACTACCTCCAGTGTCTACTGAGATCGAACTCAGAGTTGAGCCACGGGTTGCATTCGAGGACTTAGAATACCGTAGAACTGAGGATCCAGAGGAACCGGCAGAGCGAGAGGTTGAGATAATCCGATAGCAATTGTGAGTTTGCTTCGCAGATGCTCCATTGATGCCGATATGGGCCAAAACTTTCACGCTTGAATAATTTTTGAACAGTGTACACGATAAGGGTCTTGGACGATTTCAAACACACGTTTGAGCATACCTTACAAAGTCATGTACGGTTTTGGTGGTTTACGCTTATTCGGTCACAAGGGTGTGGAGGACTTGGATTGTTAAATTAGGGATATCATCATTTATCCTTCAAGTGCTCTAGGCAGTAGCTAGAAAAGGGTCTTCAGGATTTTTTCCCCGGTCATTGAGTGAATGATTTGTCATATGCTTTTCTACCTTTTGACCCTCTGGGTCCCACGGCTTGATGTGTTTACCATTTATTCAGCAGACAATGATGACGGTCGTTTTGGCCGGATACGACCGAATATAACTGTTTATATATTCTTTTCTCTTCCACAGCGCCTGATTGAATCAAATTTCCCATGTTCTCCTCTGCTTGGAGTCTTCGTGACTGTAGTGCATGTATCGACGACATCCGTTTGTCGAAGCTCCATGGTTCTCCTTCCTTCTAGTATTGAAGAACCTATTATACGGAACTAATTCCACAGGTATCTAGCTCAGACGTAAAATCTGCGTGCAATTCATATCGGTTGACTACTGCGTGGAACAACCAAGCCCCAGGTTACAAAGTCACAGCAGAAATATCATCACAACAATTCATCACATCCTTTTGACAATATGAGCTCATCTACATATACCAAAATGAATGTGAAAGTGAAGGCAACTAAGACCTGGTACAGTGAGAGTAAGAAGGGCGTGCAAAACATGATTAGGAACAGAAGAATTTTGTCCAGCAAGGAGCACTTCGTACATCCCGATCGGACGGTTGAAGCTCTGTGTTTCATTTCCTCCAAAATTTTGGACCTCCGGCCACCCACCGTTGTCCACTTGCGGGAGTTGAATTACATCATTGCATTTCCGAGTCTCCGGAATGTAGGCGTGATTTCTACAATTTACAGAGTTCCTTCAAGACATTCATCGAGTATTATACCAAATGATTTGCGCTATTGCGATAATACTTCGCAGATGCGCCCGGACACTTTCTCTTGCTTCAGAGCTAAAGATGACCTATGGTGCAATCATCTAAGATCCTTTCGTAGACTGTACATCTGATTTACAATTTCTAACTACACAACGCACGAGGTGAGGTATCGATCAGAGTGCGAGCTACACTCTGATTAATCAGTAGAGCCGCACTCCTAAGGTAGCCATGAGGACGATGTTGGCCACAATCACCACGGTGACGACGCTGAACATCCAGTCCGTAACTTTGGCTCTCGGATTGTACTTATCGCGGTATAAATTGAAAGCAAAATAAGAAACCACAGGGAAAGCCAATACCGTGGGGACAAGCCACGAAGGAGCTCTAGATGCTGCCTCCGCGGACTCTGGATTCGGCTGAATGCTAAGTACAGACTCCAATCCCATGGCATCCATAGCAGATGCTCCCTGCAGTCCGATGCTGGCAGCCAGAGCTGCTCCGAGACCGAGCCAGGACTTGTCTCGCAAGGTCGATTTGTCGTCAGAAGAGGCAGAGGACACTTTCTGCAGCTCGAGCAGGCAGACCGAATCTTCTTCGTCCTCACAGCCGAGAAGTTGCCAGTCCTGAGCGTCGACTGTGGAAATGGATGAAAGCGCTTCCTGCGCCAGAAGTGAGGACGAGTCCACTTCCTCGCCCTGGAACTGAAACCAAGCATGCAGCAGGCGCTGCTCTGGCTTCATGGCTTCAGGAGTCTCGGCTCCCCCATAGGTGAAAACTCTTCGGTGAAGCTCGGCGGCCTCGTTCTCCCAGTCGAAAGATGTGTCGACGCCTCTGGCCAGATGTTGAGCTGCCTGCAAATTGGCTTGCATGCGCAGCTCCTCTGCAGCAGATTCATAACTCCACCCCATATCCTCCATCGCGGGACCTCCGAGTGGGACATCGATGTCTTCCGCCATGCTATCGTGTATCCACGAGTTCATCTCCTTCTCGAGTTTGCGAAGATGCAGCGCTTTCGGCCCCGCGGACTCCAGAGAATGCAGCGCCTGCGAATGCAACTCATCGACCAGCCGTCTCCAGTCCATGTCGGCGCATTGGGCGAGCAAAGCCGGGGACTCTCTCTCCAAATCGTGCGCCTCGATGCTCGAAAACAGAGGCTCTTCTTGCAAGATTGCAACCGGAGCAGAAGGCGCGGCAGCAGAAGGCGGAGCGCGAGACGACCGCCCGCCCTTGGGCCTCGGGGTCGAAACGCACAATCTCGAAGCTCGTCTGCTCCTCTGCGACAATCCGCTGCCTGCGAGACCGAGGCGCGACCTGAGGGAGCAGCAACACTCCGCCGACGAAGTCGAAGCGCGGAAAGGCACCGGCCCCGCTGCGGCGCTCACTCTCTCCACGGCCACCACGCACTGCGACTGGAGCGCTGCTGCTCTTCCCACGGCCTCCATCGTTCCTCCTCGACCGATTTCTCCGTCCGACAAGTCGATTCTCTCTCCCTCTCGTCCTCGTCCGATTTCGGAGCAGCACTCTGACTCTACCGAGCGCACGGAAGCAACAACATCCGGACCCTCCCTCGACCTATCTTCGACCTTCGTATCAAGAAAACACACACGAAGCCGGCCCCAGAAGGAAATGTGGCGACGATCGACGAGCAGCAGCAGCAGCAGCACTCGATGCAGGACTCTGGACACGGACAGTTAGAAGAGTTTCGCATTGAGGGTAGTTTTTCAAGTACGGGACAAGAACGCGAGATACGGCAGTGGAAATTTGGGTGGCAAGCAGCACTTGCTGCGGGGGAGGAGAGGATAAGGTGCCGAGGGTGGCGTGAAGAATGTCATCACTATTCGAGATAGAATGGGAAAGGCAGACATGCGCCCATGGGCAGCCATGCTAAAGGCGGCTCTCGGTAGGTAGCCCAGGGCTTCGGCCACTCGAGAAACTCATCGGCCTGACTCGGATCCCCACCTCGCCATCATCGCATATTCGCGAAATTCCCCATTTCTTGGATCGCCCGGGCTGCGGTGCTCCCACTCGATTGACTCGATCCTATGGGGAGGGAGAAGCTCCCTGTGGCCTGCAGCAATATGATTCGCCCGCGACATTGAAAAGCAGAGGCGAGCGGGGCCCACGGGAACTCGAGGAAAGCAGCAGCACCCAAAAAAAGAGGAAAGATGGAAAGCTTTCGAGGGAGCGAGTGCCGACGGAGAAGCTCGCAAAAGCGCAATCGAGCATGCTGCACATCGGATCGATCATTCCCGTGCGTTGGCGCCATCTGGCGAAACGCGACAATTGTCTGCAAAAGGGCGACGCCAAAAGGTCGAAAGCGGACAAGCCATTTGCATCGGCCTGACGCTCTCGTAGGGGCGCTCGTCGTGCTCGATGGAGGCGCAGGACTCAATGCTATTCGATTCGAATGCGATTTCGACGGTGCGTGCTTGAGCTTTGCCTTTTGCAGTGGCTGCTTCTTCTGGTTTACTCGGGCCAGACGATCGGGCTTTAAAAAACTTTGGCGTCTCGTAGGGCAGAGAGAACAACTTCTTTCTTTCATGGGAGGTCTTGAGAGTATTGCAATAGGATTTAGACTCCGGCGGTCACACATTACTTATTGATTGCCCATACCATGCTGCTAATCCAGACTAGATAATGAAAGTATAATTCCAAAAGAAATCATTAACTTTTCATCTAAAAAGATAAAAGTTTAATTAATCATGGTTTAATGTAATTATTAATTACATCAAACCATGGTTGATTATTCCAATTAGCTTCTCTATAAAAAAAAGTTAGTATATTTTTTCAATAGCACATACTTTAGGTATGGATATCTGTGTTTGAAATGAACTGTTTATCTTTTATGATAGATATGTGATTCTTTCTAACAACGTCAAGGATGTTTTTGTTGTAGTGTCAAAGTAGCAGGAAAAAATGACATTCTATAACTAACACTAAACTAGTTCTTGAAGCCAAGTGAGTAGAAAAAATCATATATCAATGCACTATCAATTGTTACCATTAAAAATAATAATTTGTAATGCAAATCTACAATATAATAGTTGTTTAGATACAACACAAAAAGAAAGATATAGAGAGACTACAAGGAAAAGATGTTATTCACCATTTTTATTTACGATAACCCATTAAGTTCTATTGAAAAAACTTTTTATATGTGTCATCGAAAATTTCATTCAACTTGATGACATAATAACTAACTAGGATTACATTTATCAAAATTAACTAAGACCTGAATTGGTTACTAACAATAATATTGTGACTTGAAATGCATAAGAAAACACAATTATCCCAAACATCATTCAAGTTGATTTCTAAATCGTATGTCACTGCTAGTCTTAAATCTAGTGTATTGAAACCTTGTTGCAAAGTAGTTCATACAACATAAATTTATGTGCATACCTTGCAACCTAGAATTGAAAACAATCGTGTGTTTCTTAGAAACCTGTCAATATTTGAATTGGTAATTCGATGTAACTCAAAACTCGAGAACTTAAAGAGGAATCTTTTTACAGACTTGGGGATAAATCATATAAATTTTGTTACCTGATAATTCTAACATACTAGAGTAATTAGTGTTGCCTGAACATGAGAAGTATCTACATTCACAAAAAATTTTGAACATCAAATCCATAATAATTTTGCAACAATTATTCTTTCCAAAATAATAATAATCAAATTGTAATGTGAACATATATTGCAAATACTGTAGAATAATATAACAGTCACATGCAAATGGATGTAAAGTGCCAATGCGATGCTTTGTACGGTCTAACTTACCATCTTGCCTTCTAATGAATTTTGATCACGATAAAGAAAGCATTGCAATGACCTTGTTACTTCTTAGTATAGACATTACGAAATCAATGCATGACTTTAAAACGACACCCGATGTTTCCTTGAATGTTCGGCAAGACAATGTGGACAGCATCTAGCTACAGACTAGGAACTCGTTGTTTGACTTTTTCGTATTCCGAGCAAGCGGACAACTGCAGTGCTTTTCACTTTCTTCTTTTTTCTCCGTAGCACTATCCTTTATGCAACGAGGGTCGGAACTAATCCCAAGGGGTGGTCTAGTCTCAAGCGTGAAGCTTTATGATCTAATCTCCATGAACTTCTTACCCGATATCCCTGTCCATACATCCTGAATCTAAGAATATATTTCAATGGTTAATACCTTTTACATTTTATGCCCGCTGAAGAATTTTCATCAATCACAAACCATTGTTGCTGTAATCCACATGTCGTCAAGAGGTGTGGCATATCCCACTTGCGTCTAGAGGTTTGGTACTTTCCTGCAGTACTTTCCTTTAGCGTACTCTTGAAGGTGTGCAGTCACATTGGCTCGATGATACAATCGCATTCGAAGAAATCTAAGTGGCCTTCACAATTGTTTAGTGGCAGTGGGGGCTCGTGGTTAACTGCAAATATATTCAACTTCTAACACTCAAAACTCGGAGGGGGACAAAGTAACCAAAGATACAAGCGTGGATGTCGTATCAAAATCCAATGTTATAACTTTTGCAAAGCCTGTTGCGTCGACGAAAAATATCACGCAATAGTTTATTAGTGTATCTATATTTATAATACAAATATATCGAACCAATTTTGGCTTTTTGTGTGCCCTCTGGCAAAAAATTTGACAGCGTATACGCTTCAGCAGCATGGAGCTTTATGAGCTCTATGGGCACATTGCGTGTAGCAGACCGCAGGTCTACTGGTGAGAAGAAGTTAGTCAGTGAACATTTTCTGTGAATCGCTCGATAACGAGTTTCAACGAGTCCTGAGGTACAGTAAGAACCTATTGTCATGAAAATGGCCTATACGTTCAACTCCCGGAAATTCCTTCAATATACGAAGATTAGTGTCGGCCGAGAGAGCACTCGAAACTCTGAAGGTATATAGAATGGTTAATTTTCGAAAATAGATGGTAGTCTGTCTGATTCTTCCTGGAAATAAGGCAGACTACCTTATTTCCACGAAGAATCATGCATAGTAATGGTTAAACTTTCTCGAATGGAAAAGATAGGTAATAAATATATATTGGTTTAGGCATCTGTCATCAATCAGAGTGGCGCAGCGGAAGCGTGGTGGGCCCATAACCCACAGGTCCGAGGATCGAAACCTCGCTCTGATACAGAGAGCTTCCCTCAGTCTTTTGTTACGCAAAACACTTTACTCGATGGACCCTCCAAAGTGGCTTCAGCCCACCTTCACCTATGATCCATACAAGTTCTTTGAACGTTTGTGTGTGATTTCAAAACTGCCGTTCAGAGTGTGAACGGAGTAATAGTTTTTGTTTAGGCCATTACGTCAAGGAGGTTTGGAGAATGGATATGTGGCGAGTAGTATTTTAGTTCAGACCATGAAGTTCACTTCTGGCATCTAGAGTTGACTCGTTGTTCCGATACAAGCGGTGCAGTCCATTGTATTTTTCCGGACCCATCGTATCATAATTTATCATTGAGTGCGGAATCGACTTGAAAACCATGGATGCTGGAACCGTGAGCAAAGCAGTTACAAGAACTCGCAGTTGACGGTGGGTAAAATGAATTCTCTCGGGTGGACACCCGAGAGAATTCATTTCACTTCATGTCAGAATTCATTCATTTCAATTTCATTCACCCGCAAGTGTTTTGCGTTCCTGGGGTCCCATCAAGTACTTTTATCCACCATGAGTTTTGACTCAGAGTTCCATGAAAATGCTAGTGGAACAAAGAAGCATTGATTTGTGCTCCCCGTATGATCACGATAAGCTTACAGATCAGAGATTCTGCGTGAAGGGAATCGGGTGCCTGAGAAAAAAATGTGTTGCCAAGTGTGTTATCCCAGACACTGCCGGTACTGGATCTGTTGATACCAGCTCTTGTTACAAACCCCTCTAGTCCTGATAGATTTGAGAACCCTTTCTAATTCGAAATCTGCCATAATCTTTGCTTATTTTCTCTTTCCTGCGTGTCCGCGTACTATTGTAATGTCGAAACCGAGTGGAAACTGCTTCTATTGAAAGTCTATCAAGCTTGTGAATATACACTTCTTGGAGTAGTTCGGTGCCCTAAATTTGCTGCTATTCTCAAACGTCATCTACTGAAAATTTCTGTATGATATAACTTTGGATCAGTTCTCTTCAAACTGCGGTCATTGGTGAATCTTTAGTGTACACTCACACCCTCCCCTACTCGTGAACTGCCCACAAGTCGTGCAGCCTTCTGAGCCGCACCTCAGATTACAATACACCCAAATCAGCTGCGGATTTTTGCAATCCAGCCCAGCAGTATTTTTTCCCCATGGAGATAAATAATCCTAGTACTTCATTTCTAAGTTTTATCTTGCTGGGTCGATATAAACCCATAATTTATGAACATGCTTGCACCTCCAGCATAATGTACAGACTCGATGATGTAAACGGCTTGAAAGAAAAGCAATTTCAAAGGAATCTGATTCAGTTCCTCCTGAAACCGTCTCCTCCATCCGAGCTCTTTGTATCAGTCGCCCGAAATCTCTGAAAGTCTTCCTCCGATCCCCTCGGAGGTGCTTTCCCCAGCGCAGCGGTCTTCGCATCAGATCAGATCCGAGCAGAGCAGAGCAGCATGGAACTTGTGATGATTTTCTAGTGCGCAATGTGGTCAAAGATAAGATGAGATTGAACTAAAAACTCAGAAATCTCATGAGTGCCATATCCTGTACAAAAAGTGAAGATCAGATCACAGTCAGCTGCCATTTTGGTTCGAGAAGGAGAAATCATCGCCCGGAACCTCTCTGACTTCAGAGTTCATATTTACAAGGTCATCCAAGGTGGGAGTCGCCGTCGGAGAGCGATTATTCAATCTGAGATTCTCCAAGATCTCCAGGACGATGTTCATGTCAGGTCTTCTATCAGGATCTCTGTTAGTGCAGTTCACGGCCATGTGTAACATCGTGAGAATCTCATTCTCATTCTCCGGTGTCAACGTCGACGACCTCAGAAAGGGATCCAGGGTAGACAGGGCAGTCTTGCCCAAAATGGCGTTCGTCATCCATTGAGTAATCGTGCCGCAGTCTCCGAAGACGGACGCTGTCGGCCTCGTCCGGGTGAGAAGCTCCAGCAGCAATATCCCGTAGCTGTACACATCGGCCTTCGTCGATGGCCTGGCGTAATCTACAAACTCTGTCACAGACCACAGCAATCCACGCCACCGTCAGCCTCTTGACAAATTCCTCCTTCTCATCTCCCTTCCTGACACGACCCAGGCAAAACCAAAATCGCACTCTGAGAAATCGAGATTCCAACAACTCCAACAATGCCACCCATTTGCACCCAATTTCACACGATTTCATCGCAAGAGCTCCTGACACGACCCAAAGAAACAGACGCAACTACCACCCAAACCTGTCAAAGCAAAAGCGCACTCTGAAAAAACGCAATTCAAACAACTCCAACAATGCCACCCAATTTCACCCAACTTCATCGCCAGAGCTCCACAAGCGGCGTTAAATCGAAATGCGGAAATTGGACGATGGAATGCAAGCGGGAGGAGCAGGATGGAAGGTCGGGGGGATTCTCACCAGGGGCCGTGTACCCGACGGTGAAATTGCAGGTCATGGTGTGGGTGTCCAATCTGGCGGCGGGGCAGACGAAGCGAGTGCCGCCGAAATCAGCGATTCGGGGCTCGAGCTGCGCGTCGAGGAGAACGTTGCCGGGCTTGAGGTCGAGGTGGGCGACGGGCTCGTCCCGGTCGTGGTGCAGGTAGACGAGGCCGCGGGCGACGCCGAGGGCGATCCGCAGCCGGTCGTCCAGCGTGAGGGTACAGCTCGCGCCTCCGTGCAGCGCCTCGTCCAAGCTACCGCCGGGCATGTACTCGAGGATCAAAGCCAGGACCTCTGAGTTCTGCGCGTACCCGAGGATCCGGACCAGGTTCCGGTGCTGCAGGTCCTTCATGCTCTCGACCTCGCGCCCGAAGCGCAATCGCGTCTGCTCGAAGTCGTCGACGAAGAGCATCCTCTTGACGGCCACTTGCGCCGCCGCCTTTCGCCACCCAATATTCTCCAGCACTCCTCGATACACCATCGTCGAGCTGCCTTTCCCCACCAAATGCTCCGGGGAGAAATCTCGCGTCGCCCTCTTCAGCTCCTCCACCGTGATCTGCCTTAGACCCGGCTCGAACAATTGGCCTCGCGAAACCGTCTCGGGCCCTTGCACGTGCACTCTCGTCCTGCGAAATCGCCTCTCTCTCCAGACGAATGCCCCCACCACCACCACGAATGCTCCCAGCACGGCCGACACTCCTGCCACTGATTTCACCACGTTGCCTTGCCCCGGGGAGGAGGTCGATTTCGCTTCCGGGCACGGGTCGCAGAGCTGGGGGTTGCCCTGGAAGTTGGTCGTCACATTGGCTCGGAATGCTGGAATCGGGCCGCTCAGATGGTTGTAGGAAAGATCGACTTTGAGGAGTCCGGTGTTCTGGCCGAGCTCCCGGGGGATGAGACCCGAGAGATTGTTGTGCGAGAGATAGAGCTCCGTGAGACACTCCAGCGATGCCAGCTCTTTCGGGATGGCTCCGCTCAGAGAGTTGTAGCTGCAGTCGAATGGGAAGTAGAGACGAGTGCTGTAGAGGGTGGGCAATTCGCCCGACAGATTGTTATGTGACAGATTCAGCTCTCTTAAGAGACCGAACTTGTGCAGAAAGCCCGGAAATGGTCCCGTCAGTCGGTTTTCCTGAAGGAAGAGCTGTTGGAATACGTCATTGGACGAGTGCTCGATCAGCTCCGGAATCGGTCCTGTCAGCTGGTTGCCCTCCAGATGCAGAACCAGCAATTTCGAGCAGTTGCTCATGAATCCCGGTGGGATGCTCCCCGAGAGCCTATTTCTGGAAAGATCGAGCTCCTCCAAGGGCGAGGAGCATAGATTCGGAGGAATTGCCCCTGAGAGTTGGTTACTTCCCAGCTTGATGCGTGCGACCTGCGGCAAAAGTCCCAGCTCCGGGGGAATGTTGCCATCCAATTTATTTCCATCGAGGTATATATTTTTCAGCTCAGAGCAACTCCCTAAATCCGCAGGTATGGGTCCTGTAAGGCTGTTATTTCTCAGATTTAATACTGTGAGTCTGGTGAGCTTTCCTATGTGCGCTGAAATCGTTCCCTCTAAATGCATGTTCATGAAATTCAGCTCGATCACTCTCTCCGAAGAAGAATTGCACTTCACCCCAGTCCATTGACAGTAACTCGAAAGCGGATAGTTGTCAATACTCCAGCTCTTCAGAGCTTCCTGAGATCCTGTCGAGAGAGCCCGTTTTATTTCTAACAATGCTTGCAGATCTGAATCTTGGGCTGATGGCGCTCCAATCCATTGGCCTAGTGCCGCTGACTGAGATAGACACAGAGAGAGCCCGGCGACCACCAACACTCGCCAGAACCCATAAACTCTCAACTCCTTACACTGCATTTCCTTAATCTGTGTGCTCCCTGATACGGAGAGAACTACGTACGTCCTGATGCCAAATCCTCGAATGTCAATCGGGCATGTGCTGGCTAAGCCTGCTGACCGAAGGAAGACCTCCCATCTCCCGTGAATTTCAACTTCGCGCAGCTGCTCCGATCCCCCGTTCTGTCAGCACCCCACTTTAGCTAGGCGGATATTTTTTATTGCCGAAGAAAGAAATCAAGGCCAACCCCGAACCTTCTTCGTTCCCATCGAAGTGCTGCTGCTGCTGCCTGTCGCTGAGGGGCAGCAGGCAAACAGAGAAGACCTGGTCTCGCCTGAGCATGGCTCGGGACCTCGATGCCAGTTGATGCTGGCACTATGAGTAACAGCGTCCCTGAGGAAGTCCATCAAAGTCAACCGCTTGTACGGAAAGCTCCCTCCAAATCTAGCTGGAATCCTGTATCATATCTTCCCCCATCCCAAAGATGTTAGTTTCGATCGACTCGCAAGTCCAGATGTCGGTCTGACAAATCAGACGACCTCACTACTTTGTTCGAAACCAATCCTGCTCCATGTCTGAAGAGTGCGACAAGAACGATCAAGGTGATCAGATTAAACTGTGTCACGTCTTCAATCATGTAAGAATGACGCCATCTGAGTAGTACCGCAGTTTTTTTTTACCTGTATGGACAGGTAGAGGTCCCACTAGTACATATCAATATTTTAGATATATTACTCCAAATGTCTCAACTACACTTTTGTCCAGTAAGTTCACAACGTTTGTCTGATATATGCATGCCGATAGATTACCATCGGTTGGTGTAAGTGAATAACAATGCCACAACGTGGTTGAAAAACACAGTGTCAGGTGTATACTAAAACATACTCCTTCCAAATGTTGATATCAATTGTTCTGTAATAATTTTTAACAACTTCGGAGAAACAATACGTTTTTGAATTGTAAAATGTAATATTGTGATTTTCTAACATCCTCTTTCTAACATTAAAAAACTATGTTCAGAGATGATCATGGAAGTGATATGGTTGAAAAAAAAGCATGTAAAGATATGACCAAAGAAATCCATCCACACATATCCAACAATTAATATATTCCCTTCAACAGTAAACTCCACCAGCGATGAACAACTTACAGCTCTAGTTTCATTCTTTCTGAAGTCATGTTTTTTTTAGCTTTCTTTTGGGCTTCACCAATCTGTTTTAAGTCAGGAGAGATGCCAATATAATACAGCGCAATTGTAAATTGGTAAATAATGCGGAACAACGATACATGGATTCTAGACATTGACGATCAGAGTTGGAAAAAGAGGATCGCATATACAATTTTTAGTATGTGGCCTAAACTGTATAAAAGTGTGGTGATCTGACACGGTTGAAAGTGAATGAGTCTACAAAATCTACTTGGGGTTGCATAAAGATTCAACTTAGGAAGTGATTGAATAGTTTGTCTATAAGTTATATTTTTAATTTCTTGCAACGATTTAGATACTATCAATGGTTTTAAGCTAGTAGATATAATATAACTCTCATATAATTATTTCAGCTTTTAATTATTTATTTCAAAGTCTTAATTTCACAACACTATAATAGACTAGAAAGTGAATGATAGAGATTGGAAAACTTAATATGGCTTTTCTTGCAAATTTTCTTCAATATCTGGATACAATTCTCAAGTTTTGCTTCTAGCTAGTTTTAAGTGTCTATTTCAGATTTCACCTAGCTTTATCCAATTTTTAATTTTTTTTAATACCTCTCATTGTACATTCATGACAATTAGGAAGTAAAAAAATTCTATTTGTATTCAACTTAGGATTAGGTGGTGATCATTTCATTACTTGTTCAACAATTTCTATGAAAATTTTTTTATCAACATTGATTATTTAAATATCAGGTTAAACACAAATAATTTAATTTAATTTTTATAAATGATTCATTTTATTTTAAATAAAAAATCAGCAGTTTAGACTACCATCATGCTCAAGTAGAACCATCTGGCATCTTTTCTTGCCATCCTTAGTGACTGTGGGGTCAACATGGTACTCGCCGTCAACATTATTCTTTTCACCGGGATATACTACTTTTTCCTCCTATTTCTTAGCAACTTCCATGAACTCTTGCATTACACCCTGATCACCATCAGCTTTCCAGTTTGTTTTACAAGGAACATATTGCTTCTTACTCTTCTTCTTTCTTCTTGCCATACTCATTGACTGAGGCGTCAACATGATCCTTGTAGTCAAAATTTTTTCCTTCACTAGGAAAAACTACTTCTACTCTTCTTTCGCAGCAACTTTCACGAACTATTGCATGATATCCTAATCATCATAAATTTCCAAGTTTGCTCAACCAGAATCATCTCACTTCTTACTCTTTCTCTTCTTGACATCTTCATTTACTCCGACGTCAACATGGTACTCGCCGTCAATCTTTTTCTCTTCACCGAGAGTAAATACTTTCTCCTCCTCTTTTGTAGCAACTTCCATGACCTCTTGCATGACATCCAGATCCTCATCAGCTCCCAAGTTTGCTCGACTAGAACTATCTCACTTCTTACTCTTTTTTCTTCTTCTTACCATCCTCATTTACTACGGCGTCAACATGGTACTCAGCGCCAACCTTATCTCTTCATTGAGAGTAACTCCTTTCTCCTACTCTTTTGCAACAACTTTCACAAGCTTTTGCATGACACCTTGATTACCATCAGCTTCTAAGTTTGCTCAACCAGAACCATCTCACTTCTTTTTTCCTTTCTTTTTGCCATCCTCAATGACTGAGACATCAACATGATACTCGTCCTGAGCCTTTTTCTCTTCAATTAGAGTAATAACTTTCTCCTCCTCTTTTGCAGCAACTTCCACAAACTCTTGCATGACATCTTGATCATCATATGCTTTCGAGTTTGTTTGACCCCAATCATCTTGCTTTCTCCTCTTTTTTCTTCTTCTTGCCATCTTTAGTAACTGCGACGTCAACATGATACTTGCCATCATTCTTTTTCTCATCATCAAGAGTAACTACTGTCTCCTCCTCTTTTGCAGCAACTTTCATAACCTGTTGCATGACATCTTTATGACCATTAGATTTCCAGTTTGCTCAACCAAAACCATCTCATTTCTTCTTTTGTTCTTTTTTCTTGCCATATTCATTGTTCGATGCGTCAATATGATTTTCATGGAGAACCTTTTTCTTGTCATTAGGAGTAACTTCTTTCTTCTCCTCTTTCGCAACAACTTCAACACTATCTTGCATGACACCCTAATCATCATCAGCGTCCCAAATTTGTGGACATGAACCATCTTGTTTACTACTCTTCTCCTTTCTTCTTACCATACTATAAAATTGCGGAATGAACATGGTACTTGCCATCAGTCTTTTTTTCTTTCTTTTACTCTTTTGTAGCAACTTCCACGAGCTCTTGCATGATGTCATGATCATCATCACCTTCCTAATTTGCTCAACCAGAACCATCTTACTTTCTACTCTTCTTCTATCTTCTTGCCATTCTCATTTATTGCGTCGTCAACATGGTTCTCAGAGTTAATCTTATTGTTTTCACCCATTGATTGATTGTGTATATATTGAAGACTTAATATCAATGTCTTCATCACTTTCGTCAATGTCTTTGAGATTGGACATCATGTGATTCACAATAATATTCACAATATACATTACATGTTCATATCTTAGATAATTTTTGGCTCAACTATGTGAGACAAAGATAGAAAATGGCACTTTGATGAAATTTTTGAATATAACCAGATATTTTTCTAGTAATGAAGTCCGCTAAGCAGAAAATATAAAAATTTAATACAAATTCTTTGATTAAATTGTTGCTTGTGAATATGATTTTCAATATTATCAAAAATGATAGATGATTATAGATTTGAATGTCAATTATAGATTTTGTTTTTTTCCAACCTTCTCCTCCCACCCAAATGCAATGCAGAATTAACATTGAAATTTTATCACTTTTGAAAATTGACGTTTAGAACCCTAAGCTCTAAAACCTAAATCCTAAATTTATTAAGTAAACTTCAAATTTCATAGTTTTCAATATGCAAGAAAAAAATTTATGAATTTAAACTCTTATGAAAGCAAAGCTTTATACATTTTTGTTCTATAGGTATCAACATAAAAATGATTAAAATATTATGAGCTATTTTAATAAGTTTTTTTCAATGAATTTAAAAGTATAAAAATTTAATTATTTAAAATTATATATAATAATATTTTTAAAATCATATAATTAATATAAAAAATATCAAAGATCATGAACATAATACATATATGTATGTATATATGTATATATATGTATGAATTTACATGTAAATACAAAAACTATTTAACTCTTCATGAGAAAAAATTATTCAAGAAGTTGTAGAAAATAGTTTTTTATCTATACTTTCTGTTTTCAAATCAAACAAGCTACACATCCTATAGATGACATGTTTTTAACAAAATATTTTGCATCACTAAGATTATTGTTGACATGATTGGCCGTGTGAGGAAACACTATGTATAACAACAAATTTTCTTGCAAAAACGACCTATTCTACTGACTGCCATGTTCTACATCATCTTGACAGATGGTTGTTGAGGATATAAAATATACATCATATTTATGAATTACATGTATGAAGCTATGATTCTGAACAACATGATTCTGATGAGTGAAATAATTCATATATCCATTAAAAGGAATTCTCCAAGATCATGAACTGATTTTTTTCATAAATAGTTATATCTCATCGCGCTGTAAAGCATATATTCAACAGATAATCAAGTACAAAAAATTAGAGACCAAATAGTATCAACAATCTAAATTTTGGAATCTTTATATCATATTCCATGTAAAATTACAAATTGAGTGGTTATCAGGTGGAAACACATTAAATATTATGAATATTTCTAACGTTGAAGAGGATTCTTCATGAGATAAACCTTATCTCGTCAGGATGTATGAATAAATTAATTGATTATTTCAATAATTGTGAAGCTAGATCTTGATAAAGATTCTACTTTTCCAAAAAATGGTAGTTTTCTACTGCAGTCTAATATAATGTAATGATTTTGATGAATGTGAAGCTAAATCTTGTAGTGAATAACCTTATAATCGAGATAATTCTAGTGCTTAACAGCCTTTCTCTATCAGTATATTCTTTTCGAGTTGTGTGAAACCGTATTTTCTAGAAGGTTATTTATGAAGTAAGGGTCTGAATCAAACCAGTAAATATAACTTGAACTAGAATACACGGCAAATGTTCAAGGCATTGAAACTCTTACATGATATAGTCAACACAACCCTTAACTTACCCTCAAAACCGACGGTTACCTACTCAACTGCATAGCGAGATTACCAGATCAAGTATAATTCTCCTGATGATCATTAGAAAGCTAGTGCGTGATAGCATTCTTATATAATAATGCATCAGCTCCATATCATCCTTTAATGTGTAGGTGTATCTGAGACTTAGTACCTTATATATCGATAGTGTGTCTGATGTATGCATCTGAGATTAGATCCTCACAGCAGTAGCGAATGCAGGAATATATAAATGCATGGTAACGTCCCTCCCGAAGAAATACACTTGAGAAAGACGTTAAAGGAAGAAAATCACGCCCAAAGTGCTTTCCAAAAGTTGGTTAGGTAGCTCAATAATGCTACGGTACAACAGACCTTACTACCTGCCTTCTAGTCTTACCATCATGCTTACAGTACCGCTTGTCAGAAGATTAGACTATCACTCGTCCTGTGGATTTGGGAGAAAGTAACTCGACAACTTAAGGTTGAGGATTCTTCGATGATCTTGTTCTTGTTCATTGTGAATGATTCGTATCATGCTTTTGCACTTCCGATCTTGCTCCTTTTCAACTAGCACTCAAATCTTGGGTTTGCAGTATTCCTCTTATATATTGTATTCCACTACAAAATCGTTCCATCATACGATTTGCACTTCCAATTGTAACCTCGTATTGAATCTAGGTGTGAAATCTTCGGTTTTCGCTTGTGATCTGATCTTGTTCGTATTCCACCATGAAGGTTTGCACTTTTAATCATCAAGCTAAGACATAAATTTTCGGGTTTCTATTTTTCTTCTGATCTTGCTTTTCTCAACTATGACTTTTGTCTAGTCTCCGATTTCTCAATTCTGATTATATTTCAGACAAATTGAGAAAAGTATGAAATTTCTTTAGCATGCTCCTCGGAATATAAGAGTCCTTATATGGACCCTGACGATACACTCAAAGAGGAGACTTTTCCGTGCCTGACGTTGGGTGGAGTTTCTATGTTGCAGCGACAACTGGATTGCATATAACATTGATTTAATGGCTCCAAAATCTACAATGAAGGAGGCGAAATGGAGAGAGTTCCACAATGGTCTAGGCTCGGTAATTCAGAGGTCACAATCAAAGTCGGGCAAAGTGTTCCTGTCCTTTCTAACTCCTTCTGGTGAGGTTCAACCTTGTACCTGATATTTACGAGCGATCGAAATTGGAGCAACTGTGGAGTAAATAATGTCCATCCATGTTTTAGAATACCAGCTAACTTCTTAAGTTCTATTTGTTTGCAGACTAATGACTAAAGTTCGAGTTATGTACGTCGCTTAGCATAACAAGTTATTCAATTGACATGTAAATGTATGGTAGATCTGACTACACTCATCTGTTGAACGCTTGTTATCGATAGGAGAGCGTTTTGATTCATGGAAGAAAGCTGAAGCTTACATGAACGCAAAAAGAATCCAAAATATAACCGATGGGAGTGAACATGCTCCAAATTTAACTCGTGGCCGAATTATGAGCCTTTCGCACATGGAAAAAAGGGAGTTCAGAGAATGGTACTGGAGGAAGAAAGGTGGGCAAGTGATTCGAAAAGAGTATGTGGACAAAGAAACATCGAGAACAAGATGGGAAGTCAAGTACATCACTCCGGGAGGAAGAGGTAACCTCAAGACCATACACTAAAATCGCTTTAGCTCAAGCAGGCTGCCCTGCACAACAAGACGGTCGAGTAATAATCATTCTATTCTCACTACAAAACATGAAGTAAACTTCAGGTTCGAATCTGAGATCGTCTTAATTTGCTCCAGCATCGAGGTCCTTGATCACTTAGTCGCGGCTATTTATTTCTTCGGGTTTTGTTGGAATCGATTGGTCGACAACTGGTCCATTGGTATAGTGAAACAAATCAGAATGTCAAGAGGTTGAACATAAGTGAAGCTATGTTTGCGCGCCGAAATCTGTCACGCAACTGCAATAACTCTCATCAGAATGGTGCTATTGAGGAAGATTGAAACATTTTCCAAAACTTCCGCTGACTCATACATCAAGATGCAGGGGACGCCTTTGTCTAATTCCAATCGAACTGTCACGATTTTTACTGCTATGCTTGTAATAACATGCAGAGTCTTTCAGATCTTGGAAGCAATGTGTCAAATATCTTGGAAACGATCCACATCCTTCCATGACGAAGTGGACATCACGAAAGAATCAGCTTGTAACACCAAATCAGATAATTTCCATCATCTCTAGAGGGAGGAGAAGGAGAGGAAATGTGACATCTCCGTCATCGTCCAGAACCATCGTCTCGGCTCCCAAACCACAAATTGGTACACGTACTATCACCGGTGCTATTCTGAATAATGCAGCACAGTCAGTCGAAGCCGAAGGTGGTAACTCTCACATCTTTGAAGGAGGAGACAGTGTGGATTCTAGCAACGAGGGGAAGAGAACGTGGAATCAGCACGGAGGTGAAATATCACCAGTTGAGTGTGATACTTCAAGGTGCTCAGATATGAAGGCACAGGAGGATAACAGGAAGGTGAAAGCAGAAGCGACGAGTTCAAGTCGGGAGCAGGCCAAAATGGCCGCGCGCAGAAAAATGTTGGAATCAGGAACAAATTGGAAAAGGAGACGTTTTCTGAAGCTGGACAATGCGAGTGACGCCACACATGAAGCCAAGGATACCACTGCAGGAGAAGCCAGTAAGGACGACATACCCACGGAGCAGGAGATCGAGCAAAGGAGTATCAGAATGTTGGAGCCACCTTCACCTCGTACTAGCAGAACAAGAAGGTCAAGTAAGTGTTGTTTGTGCAGTTCACTTTTAGGACGTCTTTGACATGGGATTGTGATGGCCATCAGTTTGTATTAAGAACTATGAGCAGTTCAGTGACTTTGATTACAAGTCTGATGGTTCAAGACGAACTTGGATAAAATTTGACCTCAGAGCTTTGGTTATCACTGGATTGTAGGTTTGAAGAGAAAAGCCAAGGAGAGGGTTTTTCTCACGGTGGAAACAGAGGACCATGACGAGGTAGAAAAACAGAAGAAGGTTACCTTCTACGGAGAAAATAATGAAGAGGCTAAAGAACGCAAGGAGAGCAAGGGGAGTTCTTCAGCATTAAGTGCAAATGATGCGAGTCTTCAGCAAAATCTTATCAATCTCTTGTATGCAGATCATCTTAGGCAGGCATCAAACGACACAAAAACTGGATTGATTACAAAGATGTATGAAGAATACGTTCAGCGAAGTTTCTCCCGCTGTCAGAACACTAATGTTGGTGTTCTATCCTTGGCTTTGGCAAAGAGAAAACAGACAGCGAGGTCTATAGCGTCCATCATTAGTGACAAGAAGGACAGAAGAGCAGGTAATAAACTCAAGACGCAAACTAGCCGAATCTGACAGAAGTTTCCAAGGGTTCAGGGAGAATCATGGAAATTTATTGAAATTTCTTCAACAGTAGCAACCTCTACAGTAAATATGCTTGTCAATTAGAATCAGAAATAGATATAAAATCTGTTATCAGTACCTTCAGAAACTTAGAATCAAAAACTGCCAAGGAGGCAAAAGAACGTCCAGTTGATGTAAATTTGTTTTATTGGGATTTCTTCGTAGTTGAGTTATGTAATTGTCCAATCAATATCTATAAAATTTCGCCACTGTACATGCGAGTGTGTGGATCGACATATTGACGGACAAAATTTCGAAGGCTGGTGTGCGAAACTTAAACTTCCATTGAAGAATTTGTAGTACATTTACTACAGTACTAGAACATGGTAGATAAGTGAACTGAATCAATGCACATTAAGTTCACGAAGGGTATAAAAAGTAGAGTTAAAACACGCGGATAAAAAGTCAACAATGAGGATATCCTTTAGAAGATCCTGAGTGACAGAGATTTTAGATATTCAGACATGTAACTTCACTGTTTTATCATGCTCAATGTGCGGTTTTAGATCTTCCTGTAACACACATCAAAGATAATGGATGACACGGTATCTCTCTGTGTTAACTATAGATGCTAATATAACTCATGAAGAACAGACAAGTCGATCTTTTGAAGTGACTTGTAAGCATCCTGATGCTATTGAACAGAGTATTAATGTCTAAAAACAGAGTCATCTATACAGGATAAATGAACACACTGTGTTGCAGTAGAACGTGTGCTGTGAAATAGTATTACCAATAAAGTCAGCAATTGAGGCTTCAAAACAAGTCTAATGCATGACAGTATCTGGGAGAGTTCGATTTTCTTCAAGATCGGGTTGGATAACATTTGCATGACATTTATTGATTCCAATGGATGCAGACTAGTCACACCACACCCATGTTATTAATAATTTCTCCAGGAGTATAATTTCATTAGCATTTATCTTCTTTTTCTTATCGTTACATTCACAGTTGCAACTCGAAGTATAGAACACACGCGAGGTTTTGCGGTGGACAGTTTAGTATTCTGAAATAAAAGCCCCATGTTTATGAAAGCAATTGGGTTGAGTGCACATTAGGCGTACTGGCAGTCTTTTAGTCAACGCCTCGAAGTAAAACTAATCTTTCTCTGATTGTGCTGACTGATCCTACGCGAGTTTTTTCGTCACTGAGTAGAAGTGGATTGATCGAATCCAGCATTGCCATTTACAATCGTGATATTAATGATGCATAGTAGGTAGATAGTCACGGTGACAGAGTGCGTCAGAACTGTACACTGCTGTTACTGTCCAGCTTGAGACAAAACCTCCTTGCAGCTCACAAAATAATCTGATATCGGATAGACAAAACAGATCGTTTACGTTCTTAACATTCACATCTACTAGCTCTTCTGATCGAAGACTGGATTTACACAATTCACATATTTCACATCTTGCATGAGAAAAGCGGAAAAGTGTATTCTACATCCCACTGTGCTGGAAACGGAGTCTTGGCTATAATGCATTTGGGAAGAAAATTTGTGAACATAAGGTTGCAAGTTCTGGAAGCATGGACTTAAACAGATCACCATTGAAAATGCTTGATTTTTATTTACTGTGAACGGAGGCGGTGCTCAAGTAGAAAAAAAGCCTGCTGATAGCACCTCAACAGAACATAACTGTACAAAGGAGACACACTTTTGTCCCATTGACACCCCATGCTTTTTCGGTACGATCGATTGTAAGCTCAAATTGAGGCGAGATTTTCAGTCTCGAGATGTCGTCGTGGTCAAATCTTCTATTGCAGCATCGATGTTGGGCAAGTTTACTCTTCATCGTCTGACGACTTATCTCCGTCGCCGTTCTCCTCCTTCATCTCGTTGTGGATGGCTTCCATGATGGTGACGATCGTGGCGATGAAGGCCTGGTCAACGTTGGGGCGAATGGTCACAGCGTATTGGTTCTTGCCAGTGAAAAACGATGTGATCGAGCTAGCCTTCGCCACCTGCATTCCAGCACAGAAATCACACATGCAAAGTCAGAATCCACCATCTTTCAAACCCCTCACAGTTCATGTTTATTAGCCTCCGACTTCATAAGCAATTCTCTGGAAGGTGACCATCAGTTAGATTATCATTCTGCAATCCGATCAATCATCACTTAAGTACCTTCCATCTATTGTCGGACATTAGGGAGATGAGATGCGATACAACAGTTTTATGAAGAATCGTTAGCTGTAAATTGAACTACACCAAATAGTAGGTAGGATGCAATGGCGACTACAATTTACAAAGACCGCTCCAGTAACTTACATCGGCGATAACGAACTGGTTGTTGTGGATGATTGAGTAGTTGCGGCGAACGAAGTCACCCTTGACTTCGATGTTGGGTTCCGGAGCTCCCTCCAACTCGACCACGTAAGTTTCTTCCTTTCCGTCGCTCATGAACTTGTCCCTGAGGCTGAAGACCTCCTTGCTGGTCTCTCCCTCGTATACTTGGTACCTGTCGTGGAATGACAGACCCTGTTGACAGAAAGGAACTCATTGTCAGGACGATGACCAGTTCTAATTAAAAGATCTACAGATGCAGAACTGCAGTTTGAGTGGAGATCGGGATCGGAACAAGAAGGAGATCTTTGGTGACCCACGATCCTGATGATAATTTATGAATGAGGATCACAGACGTGCTTTGCTCAGGCTTCAATCGACTGGGTAGAAATATTCCTGAAGATGTTTCGAAACTGGAACAATATTGAACAAGAATGCAGAAACACTTGTGGACATTGCATGTTCCAATGTCCACAATGACCGATCCGATCACCTAGATCGAGCGAGCTGCATGCAATTTACCGACCGATATGGTGATGAAATGAACTGTTTGCTGAAGTGAAATATACAGTCCTGGGAGCTCATACCTTCTTTTGGATGCTGGCAACGGGGCAGTCACGGGCATCGCGCAAGATAGTCAGTTCCTTCAACCACACCTTCTTCTCCTCGAGCTTGAAGATGGCGTCACCATCAGAGTTAGTGAAGCAGAAGTTGCCGTTGTTGAAGTCCATCAGCTTCTTGGCAACCTTCAACTTGCTCTCCTCGGGGGAGGTGTAAGCATCGCTGACGACGTGAGACAGCTCCATCTTGGGATCTGTAGTTTCAAACCGAGATAGAATGGAAATTAAACCAAAATGACAGCACAGCCACAAACTATTGATGTGTCAAGGTCATTCATTTTTCATGGAGAGCAATTTTGCTGGTCGAGCCCTTACACACAAATTCCGGTAACAGCAAAGTGACAAACACCAAGCAATGTAGGTGGATCAATCCTATAGAAAACATGATTGACACAAGCTGATCGCAAGCAACGTACAAATAGATAGACTGGAAACACAGCAGTGACTGGAGCTAAGGTCCTGTCAGTTTCAGCCAGAGCAACGACAGAGGCACTCTGTACTACGATCTGCTAAAAGAATCTCGAGCAAGGAACGACACTCACGAGAGGTTGTCGAATTCCTGTTGGGATGCTGTGTTGGTAGTGCTGATACTGAAGACTCAGAGCTGCAGTATGGGTAGCAGATAAGTTGAGCTGAGCTGAGCAGGTGATGTGTTTTCTGAGAAGAACCGAGAGACGAGCGCTATTTAAGCTTCTCACTGAGAGAGACCGGTGCTTACTTTTCAGAAAGCTACGTACCAATACCGGCCTACAGTAGACAAGTACTGCGATCGTACCTAAATTAAACTGCTCTAGGATGAGTCAGTATTTTTGTAGATAGTCCTCCCCCAGGGGCCGTCCGTCCCTAGGCCGAGAGTGAGACCAGATTTTCAGGCACTGTTTCCACCAAGTGCTCGCTGTGGATTGGGGATTTCGTACTTTTAACGTGTGACAAGTGTTCGGAAGTTGACTTTCCATGAGTTATGCAGATCATTAGCTCAGCCCATAGATTTGCCAGTACCTGATTAACACAGACCGATCGACAAAGAAACATGTGTCCGTGGGTTTGGTAAAGGACACCATTGAAGTGGAGGCCGTGGTGAGGATGGAAGATGCTTAGCCGTCTCACTCTGGTTGGAATGTAATTCGTGAGTTTAGGCCGATCCGATCAGATAACGACATTGGACACGGGAAGGGGAACTTTTCTCGGCCTGCAATATCGAGTACATTTTTATTGTGGACATTGTTGGCCATATTGGTTCCGTGCTTCCGTACATGAAGAGCCGATCTGATATGGATGATGACATTGGAATATACAGAGGAAAGATAAATCCTTTTGAAGGGAGTGGATGTGTGTTGGAATTATTGGAAGACATAAGTAGCTCCGGGCAAAAGGAAGAGGCACATGTGCTCCAGAGTTCTATTTTTTTTTCTGATTAATCTTCCTTCAGGCCGACGGCAAAAGGAGCTCCGAGTGGATTCCAATTATTGCGTGCAGCAATTCTGCGTCCGGCCCCACAGTATGGCTTTCGGTCCTCCTCGGCCAGTTTGGATTGAATGCTGGACACGTGCTGGAATGGAAGAATCCGAAGAGGAATCGAGAATCCGAGAGGGCAGTTGCCAGGCCGGGTGACCGGGAGACAAATCGGAGAAGATATTTGCACCGGAGAGTACAGTATCCCGATCCGCTGCGCATGCGCTTCGACGATTCTCCTCGTAACTTCGCCGAGCTCCGAGCATGGCCCCACGATCTGGCCTCTGGAAATTGTTTCCTCACAATCGTTGAAAGCCAATCCACCAAAATTCAGATTCTTCGCCCTTCTCATTCCGAGCATACGGACATCTTCCGACGTACCAAATCCGCCTGCAAATATTCTCTGCATGAACGCATCGAGCATATCCTCTGCTCCGCCCTCGAGCCTTTGCAGAGTCATCGGGGTTTTGTCAGTGGGAATGCAATTTTCGCTCAATTTTCGCTCAACTTTCCGAAAAGGTCCCATGGCCGAAGGACTGACTGCACGAGAAGGTCAAGCTGCAGGAAGCACCTTCGGCTCAGCGTCCAGTAAGCACCCTTGGCAGAGATAACTTCCCGTTGACAGAGGACGACCTGCTTCGTCGAGCCAACCACTCGCAGTCCGCCACTTGTCATGCCCGGACTCCGGTAAGCGAATCCAGTCTCGCCACCTGGCGATGCTTGCGAGGGACGCGATCAATCATTCGGCCGGCCGAATATGCTCGTGAATCTCTCGGAAAGCGGGGCCCGGCGCGTCCACTGTGCCATTCCGGCCGAGACGCAAGAACGCGTCTTCTGCGACGTCTGCCGGTTCGATTTTCCGGCGGGAGGGAATAACGTGTGTCCCCGCCACCGCTCGCCAAGTGGCCTCCGACCCTCCCCCGGCTCCACCACTGCGGTCCTGCTCAACGCGGTTACGGGCGACCGTGCTTCGCGTCGTGCCCGTCCGATCGCCGGACTCCGGTGTCGTGGGCCGTCGTCGGACGGTTGCAACGAGCTCCATCCGGATCCATCCGTTCTGTCCACGTCGCCAGAACGTCATCGTGCGTTCTCGATTGCTCGCGTCGCAGCTTACGACGATTCGCGATATTTTGCCGCAAGAGCTGCGATTTCCGACATAGGAACGAACGTCGTATAAATAAACTTTGCGCAGGATTGTGCGATTTTGCGGGGCCGGTGCGAAGATCCCAACGAGAAGATCGAGCCGTTCCGGCTTCCTCGCATAGTGCAACCGTATAAACCCTCCGCAAGTAATTTCCAGTCGCCGTAAATCCAGCGTTCGGGCAGAACCGTAAACGTGTCGCGGTCCTCTGGATGATTAATTTCGTTCCGGAGAAGAATTTGCGTTACGAGATACGTTTACTCGTTAGACGCGTATACCGATCCTTCCGTCCTTCGAAAGACCGCGATTAAGCTCGACGTGGTTAAGATCGACGTGAAAATCGGGTTACCACATCCATCGAAGGGCTGCGTCCACTGTTAGGGTATATAATATAATATATTATCCTCCATGCAGATCATGCGTCGCGTTCGGGAACAGGGCTGTCCCTGAGAGCAGTCGGGCCAAGAATAGGAAGGCGGATCGAGGGTGGATGAAGGGGAACCAGTGACAGAAGCGCGACCAACAAACACGAAAGGAGGACGGACCCCATGAGCAGGAGGAGGACGGACGAGTCGTGGATCTCGGGCATGGCAAGGCATGGGTTCTCTGTAGCCCCGACCATGAAGAGCTAGAATCCACGAGTCCACGATGATGGTCAGTCAATTCCTTGTGCGCTAGAGTGTGCTAGTGCGTGCAACGAGCGAGGGCCGACGAGGCAGGGCTGACTTTGTGCCTCTGTCTCTGTGTCTCTCTGCCTGCCACTGGATGGCCTGCTTCCGCCATGATCTCCCGTTCTTCTCTGCTCTGCTCGCACGAGAGTTTCGTGTAAGTCAGACTGGCGATTGGTCACTCTTTCAGTGTAGCTAGAATTTGATGCCGTCCAAGTCTTGCTCGAACAATCGACTTTGATGGACTCCAATGGTTTGCTTTCTGCTCAATCTGCAGAGGGAGCTGGAGGTGAGCATTCGATCCAGCTGAAATGTATTCGAGTGCAGGAAATGATTCATTCCATTATAGAGCAGATAAAAAATTCTTGCAAATTTAAGAACTCCGGATCAACTACAGACTTCAATCATCGTGGTCACTGGCACGCAGACGATTCGAGGGAATTTGATTACTACTGTGACTTCTGTGAAACTGGAACCGATGCGCTTCTTTTGCAAAGAAAGGCTAGCATGCCATTACATGGATGATGCTTACGCGGATTTGATGAGGCGGCCCGATCTTGGTCCTGGATTGCGGTAAGTTGACGGCGTTCGACTTCCTCCATGTGTCGGATGTTATAATTCGATAGATCGGATGTGATCCGTCTACAGAGGAATCATGCGAAGACTGCTGGGTCGAGGATTTAAGTTTACAAAAGGTCGCAGCTCCTCGTTCGAGATGGTCAGAAAGGGTCAACAGGTGCAGTTCTAGTGGAGATGAGGATTAGATGAGGATGCAATCGTTCGCTTACTACTCAAAATTTCGTCACTTCCGAAAGACGGGCTCGATTGCAGAGTGCTGCAATTTGCCTTTCAGAAATTTGGTCAGAAATTTGCAGTTCCTATTAGAACTTCGTCTTCTTGTGATGTTGCAGAGCCAGAACGTTCAATCGGTGGATCAATCGAGAGCTCTCCCTGGAGTGCATTAAAATCGGCGCGCACCATCAGAACTGGAAATCGAGTCTTCGTTCTAACGCTGCCGTTATCATTCCACTCTGGTCGTGAACCTTGATGACTTACTTGTTGAATAGATTAGGACTGGTGTTTACGAGTAATTGTAACGGAAGTCAACGAACTAATCAGAATAGAATCTTGTCAGCTGCATGACCACCAATCAAGTCTTGAGAACAGGTTCCTGTCGATCCTTAGTGTGGGATGGATCCCGTAGTCAGGCATAACGCAAGTCTTCAAATCAGACTAAACCATGCACATAGTTCTTGATGGAGAACTCTATGCACACTTGAATTCCAAGGAATTTCATAACTTCAGAATGACCCTAGATGTCGAGCACAGATACAAGAAGCTGCCTTTCGAGATTTTGATGCACATACATGGATCCAAATTAAAGCTCCAATCTAGCATAAAGAAAAACGTGTTGACATCCAAAGTATAAGTTCCCGTAGAGATGTAAGCCCGGGAGTTGCTGTAGCAGCATTTCCTTCTGCATACTTTGTCCATTGACAGCTTGTGGGAGCGGAATCTGGAGAGAACAAAAATTGAAAGACGAATACTAAATGAGCCATGTCTTTTAATCAAGGCGCAGATGTAGTTGTCAAAGAGGCATGTAAGCTCACAAACAAGGACAACTTTCTTGAAAAGCTCATGTTGTTGAGCAAAGATCACGTAAACTGTTAAGCAAATGCAGTTTTGGTGAGATTCAAGGGTTTTCTTGAACCAAGACTACCGTAACTTTTGTCTCTAGCTCTTATGAATTTTGAGGGTTTTCTTGAACTAAAGTCTAAATATTGTTCTCCCTTCAAGGATTTTCTTAAACCGAGACTACTTTCTGGTTTGTCTCCAGCCCTTATGAACTTTCTGGTTTTTCTTGAAATAAAACCTAAATATTTTTCATGCTCGAGAGTTTTTTTTGAACGGAGAAAATCGTCCGTTTTAGCTCGAGCCCTTATGATTTTCATGGTTTTTTTGAATGAACCTTCAATATTTATCCCGCTTCAAGGGCTTTTTTGAACTGAGACTACCGTCCGTTTTGCCTCAAGCCCTTATGATCTTTTAGGGTTTTTTAAATCAAACCCTCTATACTTCTCCGATTCAAGGATTTTCTTGAATCGAGACCACCGTCTCTTTTGTCTCAAGCCTTTATGAACTTTTAGGGTTTTTTTTGAACCAAACCCTATATATTTTTCCCTCTTTAAGGGTTTTTTGGAACCGAGACAACCGTCCATTTTGCCTCGAGCCCTTATTATCTTTCAGGTATTTTTTTTTGGAACCAAACTCTACAGAGTTTTTTCCGATTCAAGTATTTTCTTGAACCAAAACGACTGTCTCTTTTGTCTCGAGCCTTTATGATCTTTTGGGGTTTTCTTGAATCAAACCTCAAATCCTTTTCCCTCTTCAAGGGTTTTCTTGAACCGAGATTACTATCTTTTTTGTCTGAAGCCCTTATGAACTTTTAGGATTTTCTAGAACCAAACTTTAAATATTTTTCCCGCTTCAAGGTTTTTTTTGAACCGAGATGACCGTCCATTTTGGCTCAAGCCCTTATGATCTTTAAGGGATTTTTTTAACCAAACACTAAATCTTTTTCCGTTTCAAGGATTTTCTTGAATCAAAACGATTGTCTCTTTTGTCTTGAGCCTTTATGAACTTTTGAAATTTTCTTGAACCAAATCCCAAACCCTTTTGCCGCTTCTTGCACCTTAGTCCAGAAAATATACGTGAAGACCTGAAATCCTCAAACGTTTTGAATCTGGAGCACATTGACTCTACTCAAGCTTCCGTTGAACGTGTCTTGAACTTTGCAAGGCCTGAAAGAATTCTCGGTCAACTTGACGTTTATAAAGAAATTTGAGGGAAATTTAATGGAAACTCTCTTGTATACACAAGTAAATTGTTCAGTTACAGCCTCAAAGTCATGCAATAAAGATCAAAGTACTCAAATTAAATCTTGCACTGAATATTTTCATCCCGCTTCTTCTCGGACAAAGATAACAAATGATATTCTACTTGAGAATATCATTCTGATGGACCTCGTCGTTGTGTTCAAAACTTGTCTCTCAATTCTTATAGCTTTGATATCAATCATGACAAGAAACACAAATATCCATAAACATCACGAACATATTAACAAAGAGTACAAAAAAATACGAGTTTTGTCACTCTCTGCCTACGTTACCAAGGTCTTTATTAAAAGAATTCACAAAGTGTTTAATGCGAGTTGTGGCTCGCCTTCCTATTTATAAAGCATAGAAAAAAATCCTAGGTCTCATTCTAACTAGGGTTAAGTTTAAATCAATCTCTAACATGAGTTGGGTTAACTAGAGTTTAACTCGAGATCTGAAATAATATTAATAAATTCTTAATTCACCTAATCACATACATTGATTTTTTCCACTAGAACTACAATAACATTCTTTTCCAAAAAATTGCATCAAAGTCTCCATTCTCTTGCATGACAGTCACCTAGGTTTTATTCTAGCTCTATTGTAACGCATAACAATGGCTTTCTGTTCTATAAAAGAATCCAAGATGAGAAGCAAGTCATATACACAAGCGAATCTGATGGCTTCGAGGTAAACAAGGCAGTAGGATATTCAAATTTGACCACTGAAATCCATTCACAATCTTGATTGTAACTAGGAAGAGATTATGACAAATGTTCCAAATAAAATCAATTTTTTTTTTCAAGATGACTTGAATTAATCTGATTTTTGATAAATGAAACTTTAAACATCTTCTAAGAAATGAAACACTATTAAAAGGAGAATCACACCACACTCCTCTTTGGATTGTTCGTAGAAGTCAATTAAAAATTCATTCACTCCCTTACTTTCTCTTAAGTTGTATGGCCACATATGAGTTGATCCAACTTATATGTAGTATACTGGTTTGGACAAACTTATATATATTATTTATTCACAACATATATAATATATAAGAAGTTTTAGAATTCCTGGCTGTTAAACTTTAGTGTGAGTCATGACGTGGGAGGAAGAGTGATGTTCTGAATTCATGTCCCATTTCTTACACATTGGGTAACAGTTAATTCAATCACTTGATCGCCGCACCTCCAATGTTTTCTACGCCTCGAACATTGCAGATCAACATCAACTTATCTATTAGTACTACTGTTCGCTCACACTCGATTCCTCCACTAATTTGCACTGACTCTTTACCACTTTTACCTCTTCCCCGCTTCCAGGGTCGGATTCAATGGTATGCATGGGTTGTTGTATGGGATTTCACACTTCCACTCTGATCGTTTCGTCCGAAGATATTGCCAGATTTGTGTCTCTTGCTCTTGCAGTTTTTCTGCAAGCTATGTGAGTGCAACTGTTGAGAAGAGTCTAAGCACCAGTAAGGATGGATACGTATTAAATTTGGACATTTTATCTATTCAGCTGCAAAGTAGTCCGACGAAGGAGAGGGATTCTAAATCTGAATCCATTGTACTGCAATGTCCATTCCATCACGCCCGGAAGGTAAGCTTCCAAGATATCGACTAACTAAATCTTTGCATATATACCTTTTGCACACTGAGATTCAGATTAAGGAATCTTACTAAGAGACTAACTACATTCCACTGCTGGATTGAAGTTGAACATTTTGTTTCTGGTTATGTCGAACACATGAGGTTGCTTTCTTCAATCCATGGAGGCTCCTAATGAGGCAAATACAATAAATTGTTCTATCACGTATGGCAGCTGACTTTATCAACTGTGGTATACAGACGAATTGGAGAGGTAGAGGTATCATGTATTTTATTTGCATTTTTCTATTTCCTTGCTCCGAATTGTAAGTTTATGAATATTCAGTCTAGAGTGGGAGTGGAAGAACTTCAACTTACAATAATAAGTTCCAAATTTTTTGAAGACAATTTGAAGATTCCTCAATGTGAATAATTATCATCAAGTATTATAGCCACCCCACATCTCTGCGGATTTTTCACCTTAGAAGGAAGTGAATTGATTTTTTGTCTCTTCAATTCTCCCTGCCGTGAAATTAACTGGGCTCTGAGGTATAATCGACAACGAATTCCAGGCCTATTTCGACACAATCGTCTGTACCACCGACAGAGTGACCTCGGAGCTCGGCTCGGTTGGCTTTTGCTGTCTTTGCTTTCACCACAGAACATTTGTATAATTTCCAAATCCCAAGAGAGCACAGAGCTCAATGCATTCGGATACAATAAGTTTGTTGACACACCTTTTACTTGCTTTGGACAATTGCTGTCCGAAATAAACAAACACATAACCATCAGATTCCATCCACTTTTCTGTTTCCATGGTGAGCTTGCGGAGTCTGATGAGGTTTATGTTGTGGTTATCACCGTAAAAATGGCAGAATTTATCACCTCTTCCGAACAATGATTTATTTATCGCTCGAAACTTCCTCAGTAATATGAGATATTTGGCGGTAAAACCTTCCATCTTTGGATCTTTATATGCAACCACGTGAGAAGTGTGGTACATCACTGTCATGGTAAGTTGAGATTATAGTTTCAGAATTACATGTTTCAAACTCCAATACAAGCCAGAAACTTCACAATCCTATCACAACCATCTATCTGGGCTCACTGAATTAGGACAAACTGAACTTGCACAATTTCCAGATCTTCCAATTTAAGATTCAACTTCAAATTTATCAAGTCTTCCGATCAATGCTTTATTTATCGCTAGAAAACTTCCTCAGTAATTTTAGATATTTGGTGGTAACACCCTCCATCTTTGGATCTTTACATGCACCCACGTGAGAAATGTGGTACATCACTGGCATGGCAAGTTGAGATTTATAGTTTCAGAATTACATGTTGTACATGGTGGCCCGTAAACGAGAACCGAAGTGTAATGCTCATCTCGACCCTCAACTAGGCATGGGCAAACTACGTGTTTATGCTGTGTAGAGATTAGTGAACTACGACAATGCACGTGCATTATTACGCCATTGATTCCGATTAATGGCGTAATAACAGGCTGATTCGATTGTGTGATTTCAATTAGAAGAAGTGTGATTTAGACGTGCGTTAGCTTCCGTATCAAGGTATTCTCACAGCAGTTTGTTACAGCACTGCGTGAGTAGCCGGAACTGAAGCTCTAGAAGTGAAGTTGTAGGAGCTGAAATTCTCGTCGAACTTTAGAGAAAAGAAAAGACGAGAATGGAAAAACTCTCCCAGTTTGAGAAATACTGCTGGGATAGAATTCCAGAGAAAGTATATGTTCCAGTCGACAGACAAAATTTGTTTTGCTTTGTATGTACGGGTTGTCACATGGAATCTCAATAGAGCTGCTCTGTAAAAGTCATGTACAAAGAGATTAACAATCTTGGGAACAATGTCTGCTGGCACTTATTCTGCCATGGACCATGTGCATCTGGGAGGAAATTGAGCTTGTTCACTACACCCATGGTTTGTAAAAGTTCTTGAAGCAGTTCTTTCGACTACTTGTACATCCTGCAGACTTGAATTGAATCACGTTTTACACGATGCTCAACCAGTAGTTTGAAAGTGCTTACATTACGACTCAAGCTCTGTACACAAAGCTTCTGGACATTCTTCGGCTATATATGGAATTAAATCTCAGGATGCCCGAACAAGCTCTATGAGTGCGACTTCTGAGAATACAAAAAGCACCAGTAAAGATCCAGATCCTGCACTATCTGAAGATAATATCATTGCAGCAGGGAAAGAACTAGACGAAGAACAAGAATCGAATATGGTAATCCATGGTAAAGCAGTGTCCATCTGATCATTTCAGGAGAGAAAAAGCATCCGATTGAAGGTTCTTTCCGTACTCCACGATTTTATGTCTTATCCACATGATCAAGAAGGCCGCCTAGTCTTGATATATATTAAATGCAACTCTGATGACTGTTCAGTTCTCAAATACAGACTTTCCATGAAGGCTGAAAATGCAAGATTTCTCGGGTTCGTCCATAAATTTAGCCCCTGGACACGGATACCTTCCAGGGTCGGATCATTACGCAGAATCTTGAAACTTCGACACTATGCGTACTGCTCTGTCTCCCGTGTGTCTCCACAATCCGCCCCTGGGGAGCCAAGGGTAGATTGTGGAGACACACAGGAGGCGGAGGAGTACGCACTTGCTGGCTACGCTTGCTGCACTCTTGAAATACGCAACTCTGCTGGCTAGCCATGGCAAACGGCTCTCGTTGTAGCTCTTGCTGTAGGGGGGAGAAATGGATTGACGGATATAGCCATCACTACGTTAATTCTGTAATGTTGGGCTATGACATTGGGCTATGACATCCGGTAAGAGAGCCGCTTGCCCTGGCTAGTCAGCAGCTTTGCACCATCTGCTCGGCATCAATCAGTCCCCGATGGCTAGTGGAGTCGACGACGCTCATCCTCGCATGAGTGGTAGGGGCTAATGGTTATATCTTCTCTTTATTGTGACCTGAAGCAGATCATCGTTGCTGAGAGTCAAGGGTCCTCGTTAAAGGGCAATTGTTCCATCGATCCACTGACATGGATCCGCTTGCTCACGATGTCATGATGAGGTTTTGCTTTGGCTTGTCAAGGGCTTTTGGAAAGAGAGGTTCGTTGTTATTTTCGGACACGCTTTTTGATGCTGGGAGCAATGGTGACGGACTTCAAGACGAATGTTGTAACAGTCCATATTCCCAGCATACAGAATTACAGATGAACTAATCGAAGCTAGGAAGCTAAGCTATTGGTTTCATTCATCGCTTTCCGCATGAGTAAGCATAAGCTTAGTCGAGAGAGTTAGGGACATTCTAAGTGGCCAGTTTTCTCCGCTAAGTACCTCAAATGCACATCAAAGTACGCTTCTTAGAAATTCTTCCTAAATATACACGTCAGTTTATAGTTATTGCACCTAACTTGAAATCAAACTGGATATCATCTCGACATTCGTCAGCATTCGGGCACATGTTACTTCTCATGTATAATTCACGGACCACCTTTATTAAAGTTCAAAAGTCATATTCTGGTCTGCTATTTGATTGTCTAGAACTGTGGCATAACAATGCTATCTTACTCGAACCGTGTATTTCAGCTCAAACCTGTAATTTCGACTTCTGGTTCAAACTTTCATTCACTGGTTTGATATTAATCTGAGCTGTTTCCTTTAAAAGAATGCAAGTTTTAAATCTAACTTTATCTGGCTGTAAGTACGAGAGCTAGATTGTAAAGACGAAGCAATAAGATAGTAGCAATTGTCTTGTATAAATGATCATAATACAGAAAATTTCACTATCACTTGGTTTTGATTACAGCCTTACTGGTTGCCTGTCCGATTGGTTGACAACATTTCTGATCTATTCCGCCCGTTTCACCCACCAGTATCTGAAACTAGAAAATATCTGCTTGGACGTTGACCTGTAAAATAAAAATCTGAAAATGACATCTGTCTTGTCAAGTCGGAATCCAAGTCCTCTCGATAAATACTTATTGATTATGTGAAGGGCATTAAGATGAGAGAAATGTTACTGATAAGGAATGATCGTAAATTCGGATGTCCATTTATAACGTAATTTCTTATGACATAGTTCATGAATAAATATGCTGATTATACTCCTGTTCATCGGATGCTCACAAATATATATGTGTGACAGCAACTGAAATAGTTACGAACGTGAAAACTCAAAGGAAGATTTTGCAGAGCGTCACATTGCATGAATGTCTGAACATATTTCCTATATGCTTGTCATTTGCATCATGACATTCTAAGGTCTTCAATTTCCTAACAAAATGCCTGTTCTAAGACCTTCATTCATGCACTCCTCGCACATCCATGCATGCCCACCTAGTTCTTGTCTCACGTATTTCACTTGATACAACTTGAAGGTTGCCGAATAGCTATCGCGAAGCTGGGGCGCAAGAGTTTGCTGAATCCTCAACCATGCTTCTCTCAGCTCCTTGCTTTCCCCAATTTTTGAAACTGCCCTACGATCACGATTGCTAATGCCATCTAGTTTAACAATATCAGATTTTAAATCTTCCCACTCCGGAATTGCTTGGCCCAACCCAAGGGTCACATCCAGTCCAGCCTTCACAGCATAATACATGAATTTGAATGAGATTTCAATAGTTTTCCGAATCCACCCGCAATCCTTTCGATCCAAGCGTATCTTCAAACCTTCTTGATCTTTGACAGGGTGAAACCCAGTCGCGGACTCACACATCAAGTGTAAGCGGACGGTTGTACCGGCATGCAAAGTAGCACTCATTCTATAGAAAAGCCCAACATCGTTTGTAATGTAAGGTCGTTTGGGCGTACTGAAATGCTGAAACGTTTGAGAATACTCAACAATCCTGTCCACTTTAGACATGAATTCACTCAACTTTGACTGCAGTTCTTGTTGCAGAGAGAGTATCTGTCCCATCCTCTTCTCCAATCTCTGCAAAATGTTGTGCACTGATCTCAACGTCTCATCAACACCATCCACCTTTTGTCCTACATTTTTTTCTACCTGATCCATCCTTTCCAAGAGAACTCGGATATCACGATTTTCCACACTTGTGCTCGCCCGTCTTAAGCACCTGGAGGAAGGTCGATTGGAGTCTTTCATATCAGAATAATTCGAATTGGTAACCATGTTCTCATCTTCAGGGTAAAAATGAATCAAATCATTCTTCACTTCGACTAAACCTTGTTGCAATGACTCCAATTGTTGCATTCGCTCCTGTCGGATATCATTCAAAACCGCTTCCACCTCGCTCTCCCACATCAACTCCCTCGCTCTTTCAAATGTAACCTGTGTTATATGCCCTTGAATAGAGGGCCAAATGTGCTCATAGCTGAACAACTCTTCCTCCTTCACCAAGTGAAATCTATCCGACTGAATATCCTCAAGTTTTCCATTGATATCACGAACAAAGTTTGATTTGAGCTCCTCGATTAGAATGGCTCCTCTCAGATGACTCGGAATCAACATCTCCACGCAACGTGTTTGAATCACACCAAGCACTAACGCCACCCCGGGACAGCCTTTGGATGATGCGCAAAATGATATCAACTGCTGGACAATATGCTTCATCACGTATTTAATAGCCAACTCCCTTGACTTATGATCCGAGCATAACATCAGAACATCCACGTAATTGCGGGACGCTCCTTGCTCCAGATATATCTTGTGTCCATCAAGGTAGACGCCCAAATAATGTCGAGAGCAGGTAATAGTTTCCTTGGGAACACACATCTCCGATATCAACTTGCGTCTCATGAACATCTACAATGATACAAAATTTGGTGAATATTGAGCCGCGCATTCCAAAAATTGAATTCAACTAATGAAAAGATAACACTCCATTCATCGAACATACATTAGAATTAGAACCCAATGCATATAATTTCCTCACAGGGTATATGAAATCACCTGGAAGCATGGGAAAAAGGCAGCGGTCAGTGACATTGTTCTTGTATCTTGGCATTGAATCCGGATGCCGACAAACTTTGAAGTCTCAATCCTAGAATCCCAACCCATCGACTCCACGTGCGCCAATCCTTGATGGTCCTTTCCTTCAGTGCTTGCATGCTCAGGTATGAAAGAGGGAATGAAATACTGAGAAGTATCTTCCACCTTGAAACACAAATCTAAATGGATAAGGATGTTTTCAATCACCTTCCTGTCCACAAATTTCTTTCTATGTGACTGCTTTTCCAGAAACTTGTCTATCAACCGACCAAAGTCTCTCTCACTCACAAATCCGTCCTTGCTTGCAAATGAGTCACGTGACATCCTTTTCTCAAAAGTTGGAGGCTCGAGAGCTTGAAAGTCCTGACCCAGCGCTACAAGCTCACCTAATAATGTATGTGTGAGCCAGTTTGGATCTACAATGATGTGATCAAAGTTAGGAATAGAAATGATGGATCCAACATCATTCAAATATGATGTGATTGAAATTTGTATCCTTGAATGATCAAAGGCTTGAGCAGAAGAGGATGAAAGAAATTGTGTCAAATGGGGAGCACAGAAGTCACGAAACTCTTGGGATGACAAAAGAGGGCCACTTCTATTCTCCTTGGTATTTTTAACCAAGAGTGACGAGAGTTGAGAACACAAGTAGGGAACTTGTGGAGATTTTTTTTTCAAAAACTTCTCGAAGATCTCAAAGATATGATTTTTGAGAGGAATAACTTGCTCATTATTTCGAGCATCCACATGACAACACTCTTGAATAGGGTGAATATACACAAATCTTGCAAATCTTTCACTGAGCTTGTTCACTATGAACTTAGCCCAACTCAAAGAATTGTCTATGGCCTTATCCTTGTGTGAAATCACAACAAGAACTTGTGGAAGATTATGTCCGATAACCCTCGTGCTGGATGTGATGAAACTCAACCATTCCTCCAACTCTGTCTCAAAATCAGATTCTGCTTTGTTCGAAGATGTGATCTGACAGAAAGGGCTATACACAAATAGAAAAACACAAAAATTGCTACTTTGAGGGAAAAGCACACTTTGAAGGGTACGGAAAATCTCTTCTCCCGCAAGATCCCAAATTGAGATTTGACCTTTGTCATTGTTTTGCAAAAACTCCACTTCGATTCCTTCGGTCCTCCTCCTCCTTAATTTGGCCCATGGCTTTTGGTACCATTTTTTTCCGTGTACCAATGTTTGACGTAATTGAGTCTTGCCTATAAATTGAATACACATAACCACAACAAAAATAAGTTGTTACTTGAGAGATTGTCTAAGATTAAATCATACCATATCTTTAAGCATGTTAATCAGAGTGAGAAAAAATCGGATTTTCAAATCAAATTTGAAATTATTTTAAAATCCATTATTTAAATTGGAATTTATTCGCATTTCACTTTTCGTTTCTTATATTTTCGTTTTCTATTTCACACAAATTCAAACCATCTAGATAAATAAATAAACTACATAATTTAATCTTAAATTTGAAAAGTAAAACCTCATATTGCTGGTTCAAAAAACTGAGAGCTTGCAGAGCAAGTTACCTGCAAGAGGAGAGCCGCATAAGAAGAGCCGACCAGCTTTTGCATCTCCAAATGTTAATTTGGCTTCACGGAATACGGACATGTAGACGGCCCGTTGCTGGTTTTGCTTGACTGCTTCATCAATCAGCGCAGCCTTTCCATCCCTTGCCCATGAGGTGGATGAGACATCTATCTCCCGGAGAGTCAAGTTCACTTGGAGTAGCTCCATCAGGTCTCTAAACGTCTCTTCGTCGAGTTTAGATTCAGTAAAATCCAAGTGAATGAGACTTGTGTTCCCTCGCAGGCACAAAAACAGGTCCTTCAGTAGTACCTTGCAAAGATCATTGCTTCCAAGCAATAAGTCGAGTCTCTTCAAGACGGAAGTTTCTCCGGTTTTTCCATTCATCGACAGTATACTTTCCGGTTGGTTGGGCGGGATCCATGTTCCCTTCATCGATCCCGCCAATATAGTGAAAGATTTCAGAGATTTGATTTCTCCGCGCAGTACCCTACCTAATAGGTTTACTGATAACATTAACTTATCCTCATTTGGATGATAGAGTGCAAGATCCACTACGGGGTCCTTGACTTCGGAGCTAGCAGCACACGCAAGAGCTTCTATTGACTCCCATTCAAACCATTCAAACGAAAGAAACTGAACGGTAAAGTATGTTGCTCTAGCCTGGTCACGTATGACTTCGCCGAGCTGGTGCCATTCCTCAGGACTCATCTTTACTTCCCGTAACGTCACTTCCTTCAATGATGGGTTGGAGGTAAGAACTTCCGTTAAACAGCCTCCGAGTCCATCCATCCTTTGCAGGTAAAGGAGTTCAATGGATCGGTTGCCATCATCTCCGGCCAAAGCTTTCAGCAACAAGGCCGCTCCCCACTCCACCTTCTCTAACCACAATTCCTTCAATGACGAGCTTTGAATCAAAGCCTGGGACAGGATTCCAACGTACTCCTCCTCCATGGCTCCCATACGGTATAAACCCAACGTTTCTAATCGAGGAGCACTGTTGATCATGTCGGCCACATGCTTCACGGCACTCGAGTCCTCCCACGCGTCACCCAATAACTCTAACCGCTGGAGTTTAGAATCGGAATTTCCTCGCAGTCCTGAGGCGAGATTCAAGAAACATCTGGCACTCAACTTGCAAGATTGTATTCTCAATACTTGTACGCTAGAGGAATTCAGAATTCTCCCTATCAGTAAACAAAAGCTCTCCACTTCCTCATCTAAAATCGAGCTCTCAACTTCCTCATCTGAAATCGAGCTCTCCACTTCCTCATCTGAAATCCAGCTCTCAACTTCCTCATGTGAGTAAAAGTAAAGGATTATCATTTTTATAACGGTGCTAGACATGAATCCTCTGAGAACTACCTCCCACTCGCTTGCCGTCAACATCGACATATCTCCCCTACAAATATCGAACACGTGTAGGTGTGTAAGAGTGTTGCAGTTGCCGATTGCCTCCAGCACTCGAAGGCGCACTTTGCTTCGCCACCCTGTGATCGTCGAGAGCGATGCACGCTTGGGAAAGAACTTCCGCAATTCTCGCTGTCGTAAATAGGGAAGCGTCGTCATAGGCTCGCCTTTTCCTTCCAGACGCCATATAAGGTCCTGGACAGCGAAGGGAAGCTCCGGTTCCTCGTATGCAGAGTCCATTCCCCGTGTCTCAGCAGCGTGACTGACTATGGACGCACCTGCACCTTCCATTCTCTCCTCCACTCGCACAGAGTAAGAAACGTTTGCTGCTTGGCATGCGCGAGCGAAATGTCACCTGGCCTACATGAGACCTCCTCCTCGATCCAAAGGACCAGCTCACCCGAAGAGCACTAACTTCCCGTCGCACTGTCACAACTTGTGTGCATGTGCGTGTTGGGCATGACACTTCTTGCACTCTGCATGAGGAGATACACAAAGATAAATCTTACCTCTGGAAACAATCGGATCAAGAGCAATCACAACGAACGCAGGGAGATTGCGCAAACTGGAAGTAAGAGGTTGTTCGGACTCACTGCAGGGCAAGACAAGCTATGTGAATCAAAATCAAACACAAATAATCACTATTTCGATTCCAAATCAAATACTAGAGTTTGTGCAAAGGGGACTTCAAACCTATTGTGAAGTCGAGCGGAAAGAGCTGGTTGATTTGCACTGGTGACCCAATTGAGTGGACAAGCTCTAAGCTCTGCAGGTGAATCTGAAATCCAAAAAACTAGTTCGTAGCAAAGATCAAGCTATGTGGTCTCAGAATGTCATGGAAAGCATGGAATCGCAGATATTAGAGATGTGAAGCACTCTGCCTTGTGTAAAACTCCAGGTCTATTTGGACGGGGAAAATGCGAATCTAGCTGGACGGGGAGAACGCAGAGAATGCGAATCTAGCTGCATCAACACCCACGGGGAAGACAGACCCTCCAAAGTGTAGCGCGTAGAAATTTGCAGCTTAATCATCGGATCTTCTCTTTAGATTGTGGATGATCGAGGTCAAGACAACAAACGAACACAACAAGCGTGGTCCTCCATACTCGGTGTGAGTGGAAAGTTTTCTTAGAAGGTCAAAGCGAATCTTGACGTTGTTGTGCAAGCGAACGTGATAATTGAGTGAATGCATCAGTGTGCTGATACACGCGATGTCGTCACGCTGAAAACAGAGATTTCAATCGTCATCTTCATTGAATGCTTTTTCCTGGAATCTGTGGACTATTAAAGCAAGTTGATGTAGTCTGACAACTGAGAGGCACATGGGTAGTCATGGGTAGTCAGCACGGTGGACAAAGCCTGTTGTGCTTTTTTCTTGCTTTGAAGATGCGGACAGAAGTATCACGCAGTATCCTGTCCGGCTACACAATTTTCAAGAGCATAACCGCGTGCCAGATTGCTTTTCAGGTCTCGTAGAATCACGAAGTATCCTGTCCGGCTACACAATAGTCAAAGCATAACCGCGTGCCAGATTGCTTTTCAGGTCTCTCGGAGAATCACGAAGTATCCTGTCCAGCTACAGTTATGGGTGAGTACTATCAAGTTGATGGGTAGGAAAACAATAACAAATAATTGAGTATAATAAAAAAATAACAGAATTGCAGATTTTACCACAAGTACGATGTTCATGGATAATTGAGAATGATTCTTCGGAATGCTCTCAAACACCTAACATCGCCAAAGTGAATTCTACCAGCATCTCTTAAGCACAACGTGACTGCTGTCTTGATGCTTGTTCCTCTGGATTGCAGCGTATGGGTCTCAGGAAGAAATTATTCACCATGTGGGTATGAATGAAGAGTTATTACGCTGCTGAGTTCGATAGAATTCGATGTTCTTTGTTTGCTCGCAGTTCAGAGCCAGTCCGTAGGATGCTGAAGGAAGATTGAAGAGCTAACTCCGAGTATCATTCCGCGAGAAAGATGGAAGATCCATTCATCTTGGAGAATATTTGGAGCTTCCAGATAGCCATAGGTCTTCAAGATATTCTAAATTCGAGAAAGATAACATATAATAATTTAATTTAGTTTATATTTCTAATCTCGGATAGTGGCATTACGGAATTCTTGACTCGAAGTGAGTGGTCGGATTTGGTATGAGCTGTCTCCCAACGTCTACTGGTCGTAAAGGAATCTTGAGTATTTGTCATATCCTCCCTAACTTAAGTTTCCTATTTATCCTTAAGTCTTAAAGTTAAGGTAAGACTTCGAAGTATCTTTCATATTTCCTAGGGAAATAAAATTGCGAAAAATTGTGCATTTTTTCAAAAGAAGTGTGCATAATAGGCGTCCATTTAGTGGTCACCTTTTATGCATTTTGCCTCTTGTGTGTCCATTTAGTGGACACAAAACACGTCAACTCTTTGTATCCAGCCAAAGTTGCAATCTGATTCTTGATAATTTCATTCTCAACTCAAAACTCCCATTGCACAAGAAGTTGAAAGTCCTTCGGGATCATGAAAAACAGACACAGGTTTAGCAAGAACAGAGAAGAGTATGGAAGAGTGAGAGTGGTAGACGAGACAGCTGAGCAACTTCTTGTGCAATTGAAGTTTTGAGGTGTAGATAGATTTTTCAATAGTCAGATTGCAACTTTGGCTGGAAATGATGAATTACAAAGAAAGGATGACTTATCAGTGTTCAGAGTTGTTTTCTAATGTAACTTAAAAGTACAATTACCCTGTTGCGTGGTTGGTGCGATTGAAACGATCGGGTAGTGCAGTTCAGCTTAAAGAGGGGCCAGACCTCCTGAAAAGTGGCATTTTCTTAAAAAGTGTCACTTTTGCCACAATTAAATTTGGGTCGATGTCACAATTAAGCCTTTGAGCCCGTGTTTAGTGTTAGTGTTTCTGAGCGATTGTGTACAGAAATCCAAGTAAGGCATGATCATCTGATGGATCTAATTTTCGAAAGAAAACAGAATTATATATATGGCGAAAGTTTTTATAATTCTAATGCCAGAATATTCTGGGTATGAAACCGAGTTTCTCCCCTAGGTAGCGGTCGGCCCGGCTCGGCTGGAGCCGGCTCAGCTCATGGAGCCGGCTCAGCTCGGAGCCGATCGCCATGACAGAAGCCGGCTCGACTAAGTCGTAGCCGAGCCGGTCTGAAGCCGGCTCCGCCGGAGCCGAGCCGACCCCTAGTGAGTCACTACTGCAAAATGATGTAACATCTTTTCTTAACAACAATAACAATTGGTCACCAGGTGAAAGATCCACTTAACTATTCTGCCTCTGAGACGAAGATATAGAGAAATTTTACTGTGAGCCAATCTCTTTGCGTGATCGATACCATGCTGACCTGTGATCCATTCATTAGCGGTAAATCGCCTGTCAAGAAGCCGGCTTGAGCCGCTCTCCCAGAATCGAGCCGGCTCCGAAGCCCGCTCGAAGCCGGCTCAAGCCGGAGCCGGGCCGACCTCGTCACCGGGCAGAGCTCGCGTTCCCCCTTTTCTGAGGAGCCCTCAGTGACGAGGCGGGCCGACCCCTACCCCTAGGATTGAAGACAGGTGAGATCACTCATCTTCGGATGAGGTTTTGAGGAGGAATACAGTTCACGTCTCCTGGATTTTGGAAGTTGTCACTATTCAGTTGAAGCCGCGTATCCTCATCGTTTGGATCACGGACTTCTAATTCATTTCTTCTCACGGACTGGCACTCTGTGCTCTGAGCATCCTCACCGTGAACAATCATGCGGCCCGTTCATGGAATCTTCTAAATTCATGGCTTTAGCTGTCCGATGAATATCATGAGGGCGGAACCTAAGTTAACCAAAACAGAGAAACCACCCTGCCTGGCGTTCTCGTGAAATAAGCTCAATCTCTTATGGTTTCAAGACTGTCACATCAGTTTGTCAATACAAATGCCACTTTTCAGAAATATTGGACGCCACAATTAACGAAAAGGTGGCAAAATTAGCAAATGCCACTATTAAGGAGGTCTGCCTTAACCCCATACCGGAGACTCAGAGTAGATTAACGCAGCCGCGAACCTCCTTCCATCACGCCGTGATGACCAAAGCCTAAACGAGTAAAAAATCCTGGGAAAGATTATTCAAGTACAAGTGCGCATTTGGGAGGAAGTTGATCGTGGTGAATTTCTGCAGTGGATAGCATTAAATACTCTTCTCGTGTCATTAACTGACACAAAGCGATTGCATTGCTTATATGAATGATTTTGACGATAAAACAGACCACCTTCCAAGGTGAAAAGTACTACCAGTCTCCTAGTGCTTGCCCCATCTTTATTCTCTCTCCATTCGCTACTGTGAATCTAAAATTTCTACTCTCAGACCGGGATTTTTCATGAGCTGATAACTCTTCTGTCTCTTCTGAAGGTGCTTCAAACACAAGAACCACAGTGGATCCAAGGTTAAAAACTGCCACCTGTACACAACACATGAATCAAGTAGAAGGTCAGAACAGATGAGAGACCAGGTTCATTCGGCACTGATATAAGAACAGACGTCTGGCAAAATTCTCAGGTCATTGAGAGGACAGAACTGTGTTTGAAAATAGGATAGTTTGCAAGCATACCTCTTCCCCTGCTTTCACATTAAGACCATTTTGTCCATATAAGTGCGTGAGTTTATGGTGGCCCAAGATAATCCTACTTTTGGAATATTTGTTTTCAGCTCAGGTTCAAACTTCAACTGCAAAATTGAGATGCCTTTGTCAGAAACATACACGATTTATCATCATAGTTCCGAAACGATTCACATGTTCAATGTGATTTTAAAAACAAGCGACAAAATCAAGGTCATACAAGACGGGTCAGACCTCTATTGAGCCGACATTGGTTGCGCCAACAGCTGCCATAGCCATGAAGCCCTGCGACCATCTACCTTCTAATACCACCTGGTTGAAAAAAATTGGGTCAGAGATAATAAAATGATAAATGAAGTAAACAGTGGTTCTCGATGAGGAATGAAAACTACAGCAACCCAGTAGCACTTCAAAATTACAATTGGTAACTTTAGTAGCACAATGTTCGTATGAATGCAAAACCTGAATTTGTCTCAATCAGCATCTAGTAAAACTGAGCGAAGCACAACAACAACCCATCCAAATTTAAATATTCGTTGACAGGTCTAGCCTCTTCCTCTGTTTTCGGAAGGGAATCTTCGTTCAACGTGGATCAGTTGCACTACGTCAGTTGACTGTCCTTGTCTCGACCCCATTTGTCCATACTCGGATGTTGAAATGAACGATGCTGCTCATATTCTCACCGAAGGCACGATCTTTTACATTTCTAGAAAAACTTTTTAAAACTAGGTTGAATTAAAGGAACACATTGAACTTGAGATATAACCGCTACTGCGCCTTCCTACTGCATGATATTATTGAACAGTCATGGCATATTTCCTTGATAGCAGTTTGGATTTCACATTAAGATTTATAAGATATTCAGCTTTCATTGAGACCACAAAGCAAGAACAATTCATACATCTATATTGAGAAGAATCATTTTCTTTCCGATTTGCACAGAAACGACAAGCAACTGCACCAGATTGTAATCTCACTCCTCTACACGCACCACAACTGCCACATAATGAAGTTCAGAGACACCTACCAGCACTGCTGAAGGTGCTAGAAGTAGGAGTAGTCATCCGGAGAAACGATCGAGAAAGCATGAAGTTGGCAATAAGTCAAAGATGACCCTCGTCACACTTCTGCAGTTGGTAAATTCAACCCCAAATCCTGAATAGACGGCAGTAAGTTAGGTGAAGGAATACGCAGCTATCCTTTCAGGCAATTGAAAGTGCATCAGCTCAGCGTCAGGATGCGGCGAAGCTCGTAATAATCATCATAGTGAAAATCTCCTTGACCGTGATTACGCAGCGTAGCACAAGTGAGGACATGGCAAACGGGGCAGGAAAGTTGAAAGCAGAAACTCGTGACTCTCCTAGCCAGCAGGATCTTGAGGCCCGTGTAGAAATATTGCGTTAGGGAACTTCATCCAGGTCGAAAACCCGGAACCCAGTAAGAGTGATATAATTATCAGTAAAGAATCACTTAATGAATTGGTACAAATTACACTCCGAGGAATACAAAGGCAGAGACTATGACGCATTTGCAAATCACCACGTGGAACAAGAGTAGCGAGCGTGAGGCGCAGGGCGATATCATGTTGAACTGTTGAAAGGCTAATAGATGCTGTCCTATCACTGCGAGTTAGTTCTTCTGTGGATCGAACAATTGATGCCAGTCGAGGTCACTTCTTAGAGTATCAGGACTAGCGGAATAGAACAAGCACAAAATCATCCCATTGTCAATCTACAGCATTTGCTGTAGATTGCTGCTGCAGAATTCAGGTAATTGCCACCTCATACTCAGGCCTCACTTCTCGAATGTACTCTCTCTCATCGTCTCGACTTCGAACTCATCCAAGCTGTCCAGCTGCCATGCAGCCAGAGAGACAAGCGACTCGAGGAACAGAGAAATTTCTCTGTGTGCAATTCAAACACGTCCACGTCGGCGTTGACACACTGAGCTGGGAAAGCGCATTTGGCGTGCGCAAGAAAGCGAGCAGACAGCATGGAACGGCGGCCGCTCTGCCAGACAAGCAATGGGCTGAACACGAGATCACACACCGATTCCACAGACAGCTTTGTCCGGAGGACGTGGCGCTCAGGACTCTCGGGCCGAGAGTCCTGAGCGCGAAGTGTGGGACGGTAAGGAGGCCCTGAGTACAGGGTTCATGACCAGAGATATATTTACTGTTATATACATTAAATATAATAAATTTGAATTTCGATGAAATTTATTTTATTCATGATTATATTGAATTTGTTATAATTTAGTGTGAAAAAATTATAAAATTAATTAATAAAAATAAATATATTATTATGTGATTTAATTAAAAAAAACTTCATATCATGGATATGTTTATTTTCTTAACTTAATAAGATTTTGATTCGTTTCACTAACTATAGACTCTTACATCCAAAGAGTAGACAAGTAAATGGAAAGTTGGAAACCTAAAAGATCAAAATGAACAAATTAAAATATGTACTATATGAAACTTTGCTATGAATAAATTTGGAAATAAATTAATTTAATTTAATTTCTACTATACAAAATTTTTTAAGTATGAAGGTAAAATACCATTCACCAAGCAAGTTTTGGGACTGAAGCTTCACATGGAGTAAAATATTGATCATCAATGAAAATTGTTTACATTGAAATCGAGTTTGAGTCTTTGTGAGAATTAACATAAGAGTGTGCAATTAAAAATAAGATTGTTTATGTTAGTGAATATAAGGTGTCATGTCATCATGTTGGAACAAGTATTTGTAAATTGATCATAAGCTTTTGAAAAAACCTCAACCTAAATCCTTTATACTATTATTCTGGATATCACTAGCCAAAGATGAGAAACATGTTGCATCCTATTTTACTTTTAACATTTATTTTTACGCAAGAATTGGACAAATATTTAATATCATGTCAATATACTATGACATACTCAAACATTTTGGATTCATGATTTTATTAATGATGTCTATGAAAGTATTTCAAGTGTGATAAAAATGTTAAGAAAAATAAAAGACAAAGATGTTTGTCTTCCTGCCATTTCTTAAATCAAATGCTCAAAAACCTTGATCAAATAATATAATGAAAACGCTCATGATCAATTTATGCGTGGTAAGTTTATAGATTTTGAGATTATTGTGCAGATAAGATAGGATATACAAAAATGTATAGCAATATTGGATGAGAATTCACTAAACGACATATGTGCGAGTTTTAATCCAGCTAACATTACTAGAATACATTAAATATTTTTTGGATATAATACATACAAAACCATGCTTTAGGAGTTCAAAACATGGAGAAAGAAACTTGCATTTGAAGCAAAGATAATACGGGAGACATTATTTTATTACATCATAAAAATAACATACCTTCTATTATTAAAAATAGTTCAAAGAAATCAACTAGGCTTCAAGCCAGATCTTCTGTTGAAGAGTGCAGAAAGTTTTGCTGAACATATTACTATTAAGTTATTTATAATTGAATGGCCATGGCTTACAAGTGAATTTTTATTATTGGAAGTTGTTATTTGAGTTGTATATATTAGATTATTTTATAACAATGGATGATTCACATGCACACAATGATGACAAGTGTACATATGTTAATAGTATATTCAAATTTGAAGCCTATTGAATTTTTTTGTTAATGAGATACACTAAATACTTTTCAATCTCTACTCCAGCCGCTGAGGAATGGAGACAAAGATGTGAATTCATGTTGTAACTCTTGAATTAAAGCATCTGTTAGATATTCAATATTATATGCAAAGATATAGGCTGTTATTCATATCCTCTTCAAATATGTTTCCATTTATGATCAAATTTTATATTATAAGGAAAGTGTTCAAAAGAGGTATTTAAAATGTAAGAATTTATAATAAAAAATAAATCAAAATCGATTTAATTTTTCTGATCTTATTAATAGTATTGAGTTATACAATAATTGAAATGAAAAAAATTAAAATTTTCTAATTTTTAATGCTGTTTGAAATATGTGTTATACATATATATATATGGAAAAAAATTCCAAACACCTATTTTATTTTTTGATGTTTGCAATAAACTATGTGTTGAATGTCATGACTAACTTATTCATAGTTCTTGAATATTATTCAAGAACTAACTAATACTTAAGCTATTAACTAATGTATTTTAAATAATATTGGAATCGAGTCGGATTTTATTAAATCTAAATCTAAATCTAAACTTCCAATTTTTTGAATTTCAAAAAATCATAAAACATTATTTTTTTTGAAAAAAAAATGTATCTTATTTTGTTCATGTTAACGTGATCATAATGATAGAAAAACACGTATACTCATTTACAAGTTCATTCAATCATGAATGAACTTGTAAGATGGATAATCACTCCTGCATTGTTTTGATTAATAAATATAACTTGCGACATTCAAATCTTTTCCACTAGCAAAGCTTTTACTTTTAAATATCGTAAGTACTTAAAATTGAAGATTTTATTTTCCCACAAAGCTAACGTGTTAATGATTGACAATTCTTTCATAATCTATTGTAATTTTTGCATATTTCTTTCCATTAATATTTAAAATAAAATTCTAGTAAAATTATTTCTCTCAATGAGTAATAAAGTTACAGATTTTCTTATTTTTAGAAATTCTGTCTTCAAAATTTTTTAGATGATATAAATTAATATTTAATATAATAATTGGATATTAAATTGAGGACCACAAGTATATTACGTGCAACTTTAGCTGTAATTGCTAGAATACACTGATGATCTTAACGTAAATTTATTTCTCATAACCAAAATTACAGTGAAATAAATTTGGTTATTCAGTTAAGTATATACTGAATAATTTCAATACTTTCGAACTATTGAAAATTTGATAATAAAAAATAATCATTTTTTAAAATTAAGGCTCAAAACTGCTCTAAATCTAAGTTTTTGCATTGATTAGATTGTGAGATCATTAAAAAACATTTGGAATTTTATATGATTGAATCTTGCTACAAGTTGATCTAATGTTTCATATATGTTTGATTTCTTGTATATATTCAATATTTTTATTCTGAATTGTAAAATTTTAGATTTGAATCATTTAAATCATGAGCTGATTTTTTTTGGCTAAATTTTAACATCATCATCTATTTTATAAGAGATAAAAGTAATGTAAGTATTTCATTTGAGTTATTTGCTCCTTGTAAATTTGGCTTTATAACTGCTGAATAAAAAAATAGTCATTAAAAAAAATGCGGAATTTTTCAAATTTTATAATTCATTCCTCCATAATTTTGAGATGATTTTAAGATACTTCCAATATATATAAAAAATTCATGAAGAATAAAATCATTTTTCATTTTTCTGCATGTTCTGTGAATTTTTTCATTCTTTTTCAGATCTAAGATTTATGCTATTACTATTTTCTGCTTTCAAAAATATCGAAAGAATTAAAATAATAAATTTAGAAATATTTTTCTATAAAATTTATTTATATTCTTGATTTTTAACTAAAAAATCATTTTTAGCTATATTCTATAATTTTGATTTCTCATTTTGCGCTCGAAATTCGATTTATGTGTTTTTTTCAAATTAAAAGTCAGGATTTGAGAATTATATATACAGGTAATTGATTGAAAATTTTCAAATTATTCTAAGAATATATAAAATTTACAACGACTGAAGTTTAAAAAAATATGAAAAGAAAAAGAATTAATTCAAATATTCCAACTCAATAAGTTTCAATATTTTTCGCCAGATTGAACTTAGATTCATGTCAAAAACATCAACTCTATCAAAATTTATTAGTTTTCTTATTATGTTAGAATCATTTATAGTTTTAATATTGTTACAAAAATCTATAAAGTAAATTTAAAAAGATTGTTATTGATAAAGGTATTTTGAAAAAATTATACGCTAACGCTCATACCTATATACATATTATTTCAAAACTCTTTGAAAGAGAATTATCAAATATTATTTGATACTAAAATTTCATCATTTTCTAAAGAAGTGAAGAAAGTTCTATATTATGGCACTTAATTATAGTGATCGTGTTTAGTCACATAGTAGGCCTGCATAATCATATTCGTCTAAGTGGATACGACATTTCACTTTTCATATCATTATGATGTATCGGAAAATCGATGAATCTAGCAAACAACGAAAAGCGTTGTTGGCATGGCATTGTTGGACCGAGTAGTGCAGGGTTTAGTGATTTATCAACGTGAAACTCATATCCCCTCCCGTGAAAATCCTGGTACTTGGATGATGTATGCTCCGGCATTTTCGAGACGAGAGACGTATGAGGTTATGAGCAGCAATCTTGCGAAAAAAACCATATTTCGAGTTTCATGATAAATTATCATTACCTTAAACTAGGATCAGAGTTTTATTCATGATAATTGTTTTATCTTGGTGAAGGCCCCAAACATGCTCCTTTATTTCTCCTCCCCTCACAAAGGGGAGGAGAAAGGGAGAGCCCTTAGCGAGCGAGCGCGAGCGGGGCAAGCTAAAGCGGGAGGGCCCTCCCTCCCTGGTCGAAGCGGGAGGTCGGGCTTTCGGGCCCTCCCCGGGAGGTCGGGCTGCGGGCCCGGGCGGGCAGAAAGCCCTCCCGGGCAGACCTCGCGTTCCCCGAAAGTGGGGAGCCCTTAGTGACGAGGGCAGGGATCAGCTCCCTCGCTCGGAGCACGTAGAACAGGCGACGCATATTTATGAGGTGGGATGCAGGATCTCTGTATCAGGGTCCGGCAGCTCATTCGAGTCCAGTGGCTGCCAGAGGGACGGGCACGCCGTCTGCCAGTTTCTCTCTAAATTTCAGTCCGGGTCGAATCTGCAACGGTCTGGATCTGCTCTTTTCGTCGGACTCCAGCGCTGCCGAAGAGTTCTTCTGAGCACTGGCGAAGACTTTCGGATCAGGCCGATGATTCGGGTCTAGATTTATGACGGAACGTGGAATCGTCTGTGGTTGTGGTTGCAGGATTCGAATTCGAGCTCAAATTCCAGCGCGCAACATCACCATAGAGATATCCCTAGTGCTGTGTGTCCTGGCTGTTCTAGTTTGTGAGCATGCAGCTCTTGCGCAGACTAGTACTGTGTGTAATATACGGGTTCCACCTAAGCTCCGTTAAGAGTATGATTCGTTTGTCACGTGTTTGGTTTCGATGGCCCTGTGATCTACGAATCTTAATCAACAAATGTAATAACAAACTCATGCAGAAGGAAAATTCCTGCCAAGCGCATAAAAATGTATTACAATTTTCACTTACATATCCACGACTGAGACCTAGTAGAGTAAGCCTATTTCGTCTTCATGACTTGTCGCCAAGTTACTGTTGTTTGATCTGCAACTATCGAAAAACATTCTACTGATCAACATGCCCATAAACCAGAAAGGAGATAGTCGAAATTCCAACTGAACAGGTAATCAGATATATTTTACATCACCAGTACGATACAAAGTGAGAAGAGTACACTATGGTCGTGAAACAAATGTCCACAGTTCTTCAAAGCTAACCCCGCACAGTACTGACAAACGACTAAACCACTTTCTGCCACATGCTAAAACTAAAGATCTGATAAATGCATGAGACTAACTTAAAGATACACTTCAGTCAAGATTATTGACTAAAAGAAAGAAAGGATACAAAGAGGACAGCAGTGTAGACAGATTTCATGATCTAAATCCGAAGTCAACCCTGATTCCGGAATAAATCTTCGAACAAGTAAAATAGGATTTTTCGTTAGACAGCCTGAGAAACTCAAAGAAAGTGCGTATAATTGGTGCTACTAACTTCATGCTCAACACCTGCCCCAGTTAGCACGGAGAACTGTAACAAAGCAACTTTCGACCTGTGTTCACCATGATGTCATCCCAGTTCTCACCTATGGCCCCAGAGCAACTCCTGATCAAATTCGATTACGAAGGCCGCAGAAATCATCCCCTCTGGACTAGATCTACATAGATGACATCCGACCGTTTCTTGCATCTTCCCGGCTGAAAAAAGAAAGATTGAAAACGGGAGAAAATGATCGGTATAGATCAATCGCTCTCATAATTTTACCACGTGAATTCATTCACTCCCTTGGAAAAAATCGAACGGAAGTAGTTGCATTGTGAGTACTCATCCACCCAAAACTAGACAATTGGTGAGTAATTAATTTGTTAATTTAACAAAACCTAGCTCCTGCGACTCCTCTTATCCCTCTCCCTTTCCCTTTCTCTCTCTTTCTCTCGATCTCTGTCTCTGTTTCTCTCTCGATCTCTGTCTTTATCTTTCTCTCTAGCATGTTCTTCTCTGTCTCTAGTGACAACCTTCTCTCTATCTTTGACTTCTCTATCTCGCCCTCTGTCTTTATCTCGTTCTCTATCTCGTTCTCTTTCTCGTTCGCGTTCCCTATCTTTTTCTCTATCTCTATCCTTTTCTCTATCTCTCTCTCTACTCGATCGATCCTTCACGCGAGAAGGACTTCTGCTGCGACTTCGACTCCTTGTGCGCTTCTTTGAGAAACCGAATTCCCTTCTTTCGTCTCGTCTGTCCTTTCTTTCCCGGGAACCTCTTTCTGATACATACCAAGCAAGATGAGTAAGTAGCAATCCACTTCCCATAAAACTAGAGGGCTGCTCGTATACTATATCATACCATACAACGAAACACTCCTGCATGTACTTACATGAACTTTGATCTGGAAAGAGAGAAAAACGACGTGGCATCATTGGACCACACTCCCATAGAGAAAGGATGACAGTTGCAATATCCCGGTCACTTCAAATCAGAGGCCCTCACATGCTAACATCACCTGTATCCTGTTGAGTGCCTTGAGTGGCGTTCTGTTGATGATTCCTATGTACCAAGTGTACTATGAATAGGAAATATGAAGGGGCCAATCTTCGAAGGCTTCAAATGGAGGAACTGTGAGGGACGGTAATGGACAGATGAATACACAAACAGATGCAGAAAGCGACCTAACCCCTGTAATAATCTTCAGCTCGTGTAATGGAAGTGACTAATAGGAAGAAACAAAACCCGGTAAGTATACGCTTACAAGATACTGAGAGACAGAAAGAGTACGAAGAGTTGGAGCTTTACTGAGAATGGGACTCAGCATTGTATATATAACGCACACGATGTATTAGCTGCGCTGTTTACTTAATTTCTAAATTTAGGAGGTTATCTAATAATAACAATGGACACACTGTGCTCATACATGCGATCCATGCTGTGAGTAAAAATATGGATCGCATCAAGCTCAGTGTATGTCAAATGAGTAAAATTCTAGAAGGCAACTGACGCATGTTCCGCTATGGCTACTATTAGCAGTATGGTTTATGGTAGCGGACATTAGACCTGGTTATTTCTCGTTAAGAACAATAAAGAACAGGATCTGTAATGACACTCTTGTGTATTCCTCATGTGCTTCTAGAAAAAGCGAACGCAAAGAAGTTTGCGGAGCAACGCAGAGGTCAAACATAAGAAATTAAGCGGCATGGATATTGCAGAGCTTCACACACAGAGTCTTAATATCGCATGGAAAGAGCATAAAAAACCTAAGCCTTGATAGTATCAAGCGTGAGTCACAACAGTCAGTTCTTAGTGAGCATATGATGAGCAACAACCCCCGCAAGAACATAAAACTTGTTGATATCTTGTACAAGTTATAACGATAATATGAACTTGAAATCCACCTGATGAGCGTAAAAAACCTCTTTCAGATCCCAAGTCGCCACCTTTACTGTTCCGATCTCTTCCAGACAGAGAGGGTCCCTCCGACAGCCCACAATCGACTTCCAGCCTTTTCCTATGTAGCGACACTTTACGCTCAATCTCTTCAGAGCTTTTCAAACCTCGTTCTTCTAAAGATTCTGTGTACTCCATCACAGATACTTCGAGCTTCCGCAGCTTTTGCCTGCATACACGAACGACTGATGAATGAGAAACATGATCCAGAAGGGTCAGTAGACAGAGGAGGGACTAGAAAATGGCCGAAACGAAGGCCGACTTGCTCGTTCTCCCGCATAACTCCTGAAACCTCCACAAAGGCCAAGGCTCGCGTAGCTAGCCGGAATTCGTTGGGCATGTACAATGTATCGAACAACAGTTGACAGAACTCCTGAAGGAAAACTAACCTTCTTTCCTCATCCATGCTGGTATCATTTGCAGCGCCAGCTATTGTGTCAACGCGACTATCTTGTCTATCAGGCTTAGGCGTGCCTCCATATAAATCATCACTTCCTGATGAAGAATATTCCAAACCAAGCCCCATCCTGTCTGGTTTCTCATCCTCATCACTCGCCTCGTCTTCCCTTGTCCATTTCGAGGCTCCCAGCCTCGAAATGGACAAGGGAAGACGAGGTCCACCTTTTCGGGCTTGCTGGAAAATACTTTTAGCTCTGGCTGAGGTAAAGCCAGTGTTGAAGGTAACGAGCCAGTCCTTGAGGAACCCGGGCCTGACCTTCCCTCTCTGGAAGCTCGTACAGTGCTATCCACATCTTCATCTTCTTCATACCGAGGCCATTGTACTCCAAGCCCAGTTGTTATTTCCAACGAAAGACCTTGTCTTCTATCTTGCTAACGCCATCGCCATTTTCATCAACTTCTATTTTATCCCTCTCATCCCGACTGATTTCCTTCCACCCAGTTCCCACTTCTGTCCAACCCTCGCCAGCACCCCACTTACCCTCTCCTCGCATTCTGAACATACCATCTCCATCCTTCACAGCAACGCCTTTATTGTGAAGTGAGTAACCTTGCCCAGCTTTGGAGTCATCTTCTGGCTCATGATTCTTTTGTTTCTCGGCCTCCTCTAGACTAAGAAGACGAGCCACCATAACCTCTCGGCCACCTCGAGTCGAAAGCCCGTTATGACGACACCTCCTTTCAAGTTCAGCGAATGGAAGATTTGCTAGTTCCCTTGCGGCAGCTCCTTCTCCAATTGCTAAAGCTGCGTCTTGCCCTGTGTCTGAGCCTTCTCCAACGTACAAACCAGGCTCCCCATCAGTAGGTATTCCGTTCTCTTTGCCCGCTAGCGCGTCTCCATAAAGCGTGTGAAAAGGAGCAACTCCAGAGTTGCCCGGGCGAAGGAAAGTTGCTCTCAAGCCATTGACATAAGCATCTGAAAATAAGAACCAATCTGCCCAAACCTGGAGCACTTTCAACACGCGCTCCTGCATTTGACAAACGCAGGTTTGAAGTTCAAAAACAAAACACTACATGCCAACGGATTACAGGTCATCACAGGCTTAAATCGCCCAATGCTAAGTGACAAAAGGTGAACTACATTTAGCAAACACAACATCACTAGAGCAAACCAAGAATCTCAAAACCACCTTCAGAATTCAATACATTCTACGAAAACAAAGTACTCCTATCACGTGATTTCATATAAGCAGGTCATGTAAAAGACCTTCAAAGCCTCCGCAGTGATTCGCCCTGTTATATTGCGATACAGATCGTTAAAACTTTCCATTATATCAGGTAGACGAGACTCAAAAACGGTCCGGTAGGCTGATGCATTCTTCACAGGAGCACTACTATTATGTAGTACATCTGAGACAAGCATCAACCTCGCCACCTTAGTAGGTATGGGAGTCTCCTTCAGCGTCAGCGACTCTGTCAATACTTCCACAACCTACCACAAATACAAACATTTGAATAGTTATCTACATGCGACTATAAAGCTACAAAACCAGAAACGAAAGAAGGAAAACATGGAAAAAATTCAATTACAACGAAAGCTTTATACTCGCATTAGATCCAACTTCGCACCGTTTCCACATTAGATTCATTTCCGGAATGTGCGGATGCGAGTAATACAGATTTCTGTGCTCACCCATATGCAAAACTGAGAAGACATCTTTTAATGCTGACTACTTATAATGTTTTACCTCTCCAGCTGCTTCTGAATTATCAAGAGCAAAGCCCATTGCTTCGCATATCTGACTTCCTTCCAGTGTCAGAGCTCGTAGCATGTCCTCGAATTCATCGCGCTGACTGTCAGTCAGTGAGCGCTCTTGGTCGGTTCTCTGCTGAGAAGAGAAACACGGTTAAGAGTACATTATATATAAACTATTCTCCTCCAGCTACTCGAGCAGACGGAGAATGAAGATGTAAATAGATCCAACCACAGCACCAATCTGTTCCCTATAACTGTCAAAACTAAAATCTTTCGAGTACTTGTACATCCTGCAGATTTGAATAGAAACACGTTTTACACGATGCACACCAGAAGTGCTTACATTACGACTCAAGCTCTGTACACAAAGCTTCTGGACATTCTTCGGCTACAGATGGAATTAAATCTCAGGATGCCCGAACAACCTCTCTGAGTGCGACTTCTGAGAATACGAAAAGCAGCAGTAAAGATCCAGATCCTGCACTATCTGAAGATAGTAACATTGCAGCAGGGAAAGAACTAGACGAAGAACAAGAATCGAATATGGTAATCCATGGTAAAGCAGTGTCCATCTGATCATTTCAGGAGAGAACAAGCATCCGACTGAAGGTTCTTCCGTACTCCACGATTTTATGTCCTATCCCCATGATCAAGAAGGCCGCTTAGTCTTGCTTTATATAAAATGCAACTCTGATGAGTCATCAGAGTTGCATTTCATATCATCAGAGTTGCAGTCATCAGTGATGACTGTTCAGTTCTCAAGTATAGACTTTCCATGAAGGCTGAAGATGCAAGATTTCTCGGGTTCGTCCATAAATTTAGCCCCTTCCTTCTGATTTCTGACGTCGATCGATATGAACAATGTGGAGGCAAAGAAATGACCCATAGTCTTGATATATATGAACTGCAACTCTGATGACTGTTCAGTTCTCAAATACAGACTTTCCATGAAGGCTGAAGATGCAAGATTTCTCCGGTTCGTCCATAAATTCAGCCCCTTCCTTCTGATTTCTGACTTCGATCGATATGAACAATGTGGAGGCAAAGAAATGACCCATAGTCTTGATATATATGAACTGCAACTCTGATGACTGTTCAATTCTCAAATACAGACTTTCCATGAAGCCTGAAAATGAAGATTTCTCGGGTTCATCCATAAATTTAGCCCCTGGACACGGATACCTTCCAGTGTCGGATCATTACGCACAATTTTGAAACTTCGACACTATGCGTACTGCTCTGTATCCCGTGTGTCTCCACAATCCGCCCCTGGGGAGCGAAGGCCAGATTGTGGAGACACACAGGAGGCGGAGGAGCACGCACTTGCTGGCTACGCTTGCTGCACTCTTGAAATACGCAACTCTGCTGGCTAGCCATGGCAAACGGCTCTCGTTGTAGCTCTTGCTGTAGAGGGGAGAAATGGATTGAAGAATATAGCCATCACTACGTTAATTCTGTAATGTTGGGCTATGACATTAGTGCATGCTCACAGTCACGACAAATAACATCGTTTGCGATTCAGGATCTAAATGGGTGAGTCTCTATCGATTACTATTTTTGTTCCGTCCGGTAAGAGAGCCGCTTGCCCTGGCTAGTCAGCAGCTTTGCACCATCTGCTCGGCATAAATTAGTCCCCGATGGCTAGTGGAGTCGACGACGCTCCTCCTCGCATGAGTGGTAGGGGCTAATGGTTATATCTTCTCTTTATTGTGACCTGAAGCAGATCATCGTTGTTGAGAGTCAGGGGTCCGTGTTAAAGGGCAATTGTTCCATGAATCCACTGACATGGATCCGCTTGCTCACGATGTCATGATGAGGTTTTGCTTTGGCTTGTCAAGGGCTTTTGGAAAGAGAGGTTTGTTGTCATTTTCTGACACGTTTTTTGATGATGGGAACAATGTTCCATGAATCCACTGACATGGATCCGCTTGCTCACGATGTCATGATGAGGTTTTGCTTTGGCTTGTCAAGGGCTTTTGGAAAGAGAGGTTTGTTGTCATTTTCTGACACGTTTTTTGATGATGGGAACAATGGTGACGGACTTTGGACCGAGCGAGTTGGGTTCTCATCAGGAAGACGAGGTTTGAGCTTCCATCTTCTGCAAAGCAAATCAAAGCGAAGCAAGATGTGGACGAGCCGGCGAATGATGGTCGTAGACGTGATGTCCATGCTGGCATCAGTGACAATTTGGTCGTTGCTTTTTGAGGGGCTGCAACCTACTTTCCTCCTGCAGGTGAGTGACGTTCGGTACAAGGATAGCTGGTGCAGTCGGAGTCAATACAAGAGTCCCTCAGAATATGAAACAGTCTTGAACAAGTTGATGGCTGATCTTGCCGTGCTCGTTGCTGGAGCTGCAGAGGATCTTCGGGCGACCTCCGAGTTCGGCCTGTTCGCCACAGGGCCTGCAATGTCCAGGACTGGTCTAGTTCCGCTCTTTTTCTCTCTTTCTTTGTTAAAGAGGAATGAGAGAAAAGCAGCGAAACTGGACCACAAATATTGGGTGCGAAACCGCTCGAGTGACTTTGAACGACTGGAATATGATTTTGATCTCCATGATTCTATATATCACAAGCGCGTCTTTCCTCGACCCAGAATCTATTTGAAATTTGGTATTAGATGCTTATGGTGTCATGCGTACAGCTGAGTCAGTACTGACTGCTATGGAATCGACTGAACGAGAGAAATTGCTGGGAACTTTCTGTACATCATTTGAACCGTAGCCTGGAAGTGGAATTTGTTTCAAGCTCTTCGTTTGGGTTCATCGTTACATGCATTGGAGCATTCATTTCTTCTAGGTACTTCAGTTTGGCCGATTCAATACTCCTGGTCTAATGGATTTCTCTATATATGATAGATAATCAGTCGCGAAAACAAAGATTTTTTTTTGTGCCGCGTCCTCCCGCGCCCTCATCGAGAAATCATCAAGCTCATAAACATAGGCAAAGTGCCATTTGATGAGTAACTAAAAACAAGTACGAGAGACCTCAAAGAGCACCAATATACCTGCGAACGTAGATATCTTGTTTGGAGTGGTTTGTGTTCTGGCTTTTTGTTATGCAGCCCTTACGCGACCAATATGATGTCCTGCTCAGTGCGCTGAGATTTTTGAATCTCATTGGATCAGGTACTGAAGAAGATCAGTCAGCATATATCTCGCGAAGCCGACTACGGATGGGCTGATGGGTATTGCGCCCCTTAACTCGATAATCTGCAAGGTAGGTAGTCGAACTCAGAAGACCTGTACCCGGGCTCCGTTCTGTCGAGGTACTACGAGATTGTCTGGAATTGTTGATGTTGTTGAATACTCGTAGCCGCATGTACAAGCTCAATCTGTAAGGATCCTAGAATGGGACGAGACTGCCCTGCAAATTCTTCTTTCTTTTGCGGTGTAATTCGAGCAATGGCATTGACTCAGAACTTGACTTCAACTTCAATAAGTTAAGATTCTTGAATTTTTCACATTCAAATTTCTTTGTTGAATCTTCGGTTTATCTTCATTGCATACAGAGAAGATGGAATTATCAATAATTTACCAGTAATTTACCTAGGATTGGCTGTGCAATTGAAAGTAAGAACGGAAATAGAGAAGAGAAGGGCCATCACTGCACACAACTCGTGTTACAAATCCGAGTGTCCTAGCTGTCAACGTGCTGGACTTTCTTACGACTCATGAGTTTTAATCAGCTCTTGAAAGTGACGAGATTGTTTACCAATGAATGATTATATGTTCATACAAATGTATGAACATACAATCATGGCTTGCAGCTCGTTTTAGAAGGTGTGCGTTAACGCTAAAGCTTCATGCGAACGTCGAGTGGGAGGGATTGCGATCCTGATTATTTTATTTACGAGGAAGGTGAGCGACAGACCGCGTTAGTGGCGCTCGGACTCATTGCGCTAGCCGATGATGCGGACGTCGCTGAGTGAAGGAGTCCAGCCGACGAGGCGCGGTGAAGCGAGGCTTTATAAGCCAGGAGTGAACGTGAGGCAATGCGAGAGGTGCGGGGATGTTGTGAGTGGGAGGGGCCTTGTGATCGTCTTGAAGAGTGAACGAACCGGCTTAGCTCTAAGGGTAATGGTGCATAGACCAGAAAGCATGCAACCGTCCACAGTCATGCCTCGAGGTGCGACATTTTGACCGAGCTGCGAAGCATGCACATGGAGGACTCTCCTGCCTTGTGGATCGTCTCTTCTTCATAAAGCAACACTAAGCACGCTCAATTCCTTCCTATTCTGACTCGGAGCTACGTATAACCACCCTGCCCGCTGCATCGTCCGCTCTGATCATGTCGATTCTTCTTGCGCTCTCGTTCCTCGCTTTCTTCCAAATGCCGCATCTCTCATCAGCTGTTCCTGGTGAATTCGTCCAGTTCCAGAGGTTCTCGGCTGCGGAATTGCGACAAAGCCTCGGTCTCGAAAGCCTCAAGCTCGACGATCAGGAGTTTCCAGCTGATGAGAGCCGCAGCAATCGCGAGCTGGCCCAGCTTTCTTCGAGACACCTACCCAGACGCAGGACGGCAGAAGCAGAAGCTACGATTTGCATCATGTCTTCTTTAAAAACGAATCATGGTCTCCTCACGCTCGCCGCTTTCGACACAGGCCACTGACGCCCTTAAGTATACAGTAGAGAGGGAGGCCCGCTCGGGCATTACATACAGACGACGGCCTTTTGCAGCGTGGTGGTGGTGGTGTGTGAGAGTTGACACAGGTGAGAATGCTTAGACTCTAACCTCATCTGCCAACCATCAATGTTTTGATTCTGTTCTGTGTATAACACATCTAAAGAGATGGGAAGGGCATGTGTTTTAAGACCAAAAGCCCAAGATTTACGGTATCTCGTGCAGCTTGTACTTGTGCATTACACCGTGAAGACATCCGAAGGCACATATCTTGGAGTTTTCTGCATGCTTGTGCTTCGTTTAGTGCTTATTTTGAGGTGCTTGATTTCTCCGCTTTATACCCTAAACCCTGAACCTGTCTCTGAACTCTCAGAGACATAAAGCCGGAAAACATTCTTCTGGACAAGAATTACAACGCAAAGATTGTCGACTTTGCACTCGTCCGGCCCGCCAATGATTCAAATCACACTCTATTCACCATGAACATCGGAGGAACGAGGTACATCTAGAGGCCGAATTGGTTCATGTGTATCAAATAGACGACTGTTGCACTCAATTGGTGAGACTTGAATGTGGTATGCCCTTAGAGCACGGCACTAACAATTTGGATTACTTTCCATGCAAATACAGGGGCTACTTTTCACCAGAGTATGCACTAGAAGGCGTCGTATCCGAGAAACTGGACGTGTATAGCTTTGGTGTTGTCTTGCTGGAAATCGTTGCTGGAAGACAGTGCATCGATCTGAAGTTGCCACAGGAACAAAGTATTCTACGTTCCTGGGTGGGTGATTCTTAACTTACACTGCATCATTATAGCACGAAAATTCGAAATCCAGCTCATAAAGCTTCGGGCTTTTAGGAGAAACTCATCTGCCTCCTTTCTCTGCTACTCCTGCCAATTTCACTCATCAGAATACATGCGCGAATCTGATCACTGCTATATTCCTCTTCGGCCTCTCACACCCTCATGAAATGCGCAGGCTATAACGTTGTACACGGAAGGCAAGGTTTTGAACTTGGTCGATAAAAGACTGGAGGGCAATTACGACGAAGAAGAAGTCCTGCTCGTGGTGGACATGGCTCTGTCTTGTCTGCAAACAGATCCCAAGAAACGCGCAACGATGTCTCAACTGGTGAACGTCCTCATGAAGAACTCAAATGCAAGTGTAGCTGTGGACATCGTCAACGAGCTAAAATTCCAGACACCATACTTGTTGAGCATATCAGAGAACGAACACTACGTGGATACCTATCCTAGTAGACAAGGCGTTCAAGGAGAATCAGTCGAACTTGCTTTAATGTCATCATTTGCCACCGATTCACAAGCCTCGGTTATGGTGCCTCGATAGTGCGTACGTGAGCCGATGGGGCTGTGAATCATACAGTACATAGTTTCTGGCCTTTCTGCCAGCGGGCTTACCTTCAATCTTGTTGATTTCTCACCCTATGATCGAACTTCCAGACAGACACCACAATATTCTACTCCAAAACTTTAACACTCCACATCAAGAAGTAGATTCTGAAACCTTGCTGCCATGAGTTGCAAGGTAAAAGTGTCCACACCCTCCCAGGTCCACTATACGATACAGCCTTCCTTGTTCTTGAAGAAAGAGTTACGGTGACTAATGGCTTGGAAGGAAGTCTTGCTTCTATTCTACTTCCACTTCATTTCATTATACTAAGGTGGACCAATTCCACCTTAGGATCATCCTCTGAACATGGCGATTTGGCTCGTCCTTCTTTGTTATCAATGAAAGCAAAGAAGGACGAACACCCTACGAGGTCTAAAGATGAATACTAATACGTAGCATACTATCCATAAACCCCAATATAATCACGATGGGAGATATTTCGTTGTGTATCCAACATGAAGAAACTGTATGGGTTGATCCTTCTAGAAACAATAGTGTTGAAACCAAGCATGTAGTATGGGAACCCGAATCTGATCATGCCGAATTATATCGTAAGGAACCTCATGGCTATGAAAATATTGAGATTTGTCGATAGAGACCACCAAGGAACAGCCCAATTTGCCAACGACATCATTTCACATGCGCTGATTTCGTAGCCATACATACATCAGTTATACGCTAGCCATGGCTCCTTGAGTTGATGAGGTCACTTTTTCCAACCAAAGCAAGTGGCACAAAGAGAGCCGCTTGCCATAGCTAGCCACCGTCTCACAATTTGCTCGGCATAACTTCGTTACAGCAATATGTACATTGATCACTGTAAGATTATTGGGTCTGACGTTGCAGAAGGAAAACTCTTAAAAACGTCTAGTGAACTGTGTCTCGTTAACTTTTATGGGACCATTTCTGACGCTCACCGTCAGACGTCAAGAGCACAAAAGGTGAGACGCAATACAAAAGGAAGGGCAACTATCCAGAATTCGGACGTGCAACTGTTATGAATCGAATTAGCCCAATCCAAATGCCAAGATTTTCTGTGGGGTAAGGTTCTATGTTGCATAAGACAAGCGGAGATTGATCGGAGGAGCCTCAATCTAGCTCGTGGATGCTCCAATATTGCAGAGACATGGAGTGGATCTCCTACTTCTTGGGCTATAATAGTCGTATTTCCTGCCAAGTACATAAGCTCATGTCCCAATAGAGATTTGGAATCAGATGAAAGATCTAGCTCTATAAACATGTAAGTCAAGTAAGAAGAGACAACAGTAGCAAGCAGAGCCAAGCATGTGAAGAAGATTTGTCTCCAATACTCCTTGACAGAAAGAAAGCATCTTCACAGCCGTCTCATTAAACATGGTGGCAAGACTTGGTACTCAGAAAACTTTACGTTGGACCCGGTGGACCCACATTCGCAGAGTGCTGTCATGCTATCGATACCGGAATTTGCCAGTCGGGGGCCCCTTCCCGCTATCATGGATCATGTCCGGTTAGGAGCCCCGAAATCACCACGGACCTTGCTTTTGCTTCTCCTATCGGAAAGAAGAGACTTACGCTCTCGAGTCTTCATCGTGTCATCACGAATAAATTGTCTTCATCGTGAAAACTGAGAGATTCAAAGGACTGTTTTCTTTACCGTTTTGTGAATATCTGACCCACGTTTTAATTGCATCTTTGTCAATTGCTTTCTTTTAAATAAATTTTTCGTAAGAAAATCAAACGCTTAGCTTGTGAGGTAGACACTTGCGAACGTGTCTCCTACGGTTTTCTACCGTGGATAGTACCCAGAGATCGGAATTTGAGCTGTCGTGCTGCTTGAGACTTCTTCAGCTTATGTTTCAGATTCAGATTCTGGCGTTCCAGGGGAGTTGTGTAATATCTGGGCAGGATCAATCTAGTCGTGTGGCAGCAGGTTAGGAGCCACGGGATACGGTTCACTAAACAGAGTTTCAAAATTTAGCCTCTGGACTGGAAACTATCCGTGTCCAGGGGCTAAATTTATGTACGAACCCGAGAAATCTTCATTTTCAGGCTTCATGAAAAGTCTGTATTTGAGAACTGAACAGTCATCAGAGTTGCAGTTCATATATATCAAGACTAAGCAGCCTTCTTGATCATGTGGATAAGACATAAGATCGTGGAGTACGGAAAGAACCTACAATCGGATGCGTTTTCTCGAATGATCAGATGGACACTGCTTTTATCATATATATAGTACAGATATTATGCGCCAAGATTGCAGCATATTGATCACAGTTGATATAAGTTCAGATAATCCCTTTTACAAACTCGGATCTGAAGTGGAAAGCTCCTTGCGAAATGATTCGATACAGTCGATGGAAGAGATTTTGTTTTGAGTATGTGAGCCAAAAGGTTCATGTTTGTTATGTGCACGATGGGGCCAAATCATAAGCAGCTGGATTACTGAATATTCTTCAATTTGGGCTGGGAATGGGACTGCGAGCTTGTGAACCAGTTGAGAGATATCTGCATGTAAGCTTCGTCCACCTTCAGTCATTATTCTACAAGTTTTCTGAATGCATGATAGAGTTGAAGATCAGACTCTGAAGCAATTTGTCAACTTGGGACCCGCAGATATCGATTTCTGAATAGCGAGTGAAAATCTTCGACCGACACGATGGCAATTGTAGCCGAGGAAAAGTCAGAGAATGGCATCGCCGAGCAATTTCAAGCCAAAAAGGTTCCAACTCAGACCGTCACAGAAATTGTGATGTCATATGAAGTTCCAGACCTTGTCTTCCCCTACGAGCTGGTTGATCCTCATCCAAAGTCCGCAATTTGTATCGTAGAAACTAAATAAAATTTAGTTTCTACGAAACAAAATTTTATAAGTACGAAGGTAAAATACCAATCACCAAGTAAGTTTTGGTACTGAAGCTTCACATGGAGTAAAATATCGATCACGAATGAAAATTATTTACATTGAAATCGAGTTTGAGTCTTTGTGAGAATTTACATAAGAGTATGCAATTAAAATAAGATTGTTTATGTTAGTGAATATAAGGTGTCATGTCATCATATTGAAACAAGTATTTGTAAATTAATCATAAGTTTTTTTAAAAACCTCAACTTAAATCCTTAATAAGATCATTCTGGATATCACTAGCCAAATTATGCATCCTATTTTCATTTTAAATTTATTGTTATGTAAGAAATGGACAAATATTTAATATCATGTCAATAAACTATGACATACTCAAAAATTCTGGATTCATGATTTTATTAATGATGTCCATGATGTCTATTTCAAGTGTGATAAAAATGTTAAGAAAAATAAAAAACAAAGATGTTTGTCTTCTTGCCATTTATTATTTCAAATGCTCAAAAACCTTGGTCACATAATAGAATTAAAACGCTCATGATCAATTTATGCGTGGTAAACTTATAGATTTTGAGATTATTGTGCAGATAAGGTAGGATATACAGAAAAAGTATAGCAATGTTGGAGGAGAATTCACTAAGCGGCATATGTGCCAGTTTTAATCCAGCTAACATTACTAGAATACATTAATTTTTTCTGTGGATATAATACATACAAAACCATGCTTTAGGAGTTCAAAATATAGAGAAAGAAACTTGCATTTGAAGCAAAGGTAATACGGGAGACTTTGTTTTATTACATCATAAAAAGAACATACCTTCTATCATAAAAAATAGTTCAAAGAAATCATATAGGCTTCAAGCCAGATCTTCTGTTGAAGAGTGCAAAAAATTTTGCTCAACATTTTACTATTAAATTATTTATATTGAATGGTCATGTGGATATCATATATGAACTATTCATGATCATGGCTCACAAGAGAATTATATTATTGGAAGTTGTTATTTGAGCTGTATATATTATATTTTGTAACAGCGGATGATTCACATGCACACAATGATGACAAGTGTACATATGTTAATAGTATATTCAAATTTGAAGCCTATTGAATGTTTTTAATCTGAGATACACTATATACTTCTCAATCTCTACTCCAGCCCCTCAGGAATGGATACAAAGATGTGAATACATGCTGTAACTCTTGAATTAAAGCATTTGTAAGGTGTTCAATGTTACATGTAAGGTGTTCAATGTTACATGCAAAGATAAACAATTTTATTCGTATCCTCTTCAATTATGTTTCCATTTATGATCAAATTTTCAGTTATAAGGAAAGTTTTTAAAATAATTATTTACAATGTAAGAATTTATAATAGAAAATAAATTAAAATTTATTTAATTTTTTCTGACCTTATTGATAATTTTTAGTTATACAAAAATTTTAATAAAAAAATAATTACTTATTATTTTTAATGCTGTTTGAAAATATGTGTTAGAAATATATATGGAAAAGAAATTCCAAACACCTATGATGCAGATAAACATTTAATTTTTTAATGTTTGCAATAAACTAAATGTTGAATGTCATGAGTAATTCATAAAAAATATTCAAGAACTAACTAATAGTTAACGCTAGTAACTAATGTATTTAAAATAATCTTGGAATCCAGTCACATTTCATTGAATCTAAAATTAAATCTAAACTTCCTAAAATTTTTTGAATTTCATAAAATTAGTTAAATTTTTTTTTTGAACAAAAATATAAATTTAATTTTTTTCATCTAAGGTGATCTTAATAATAGAAAAACATGTATACTCATTTACATGTTCATTCAATCATGAATGAACTTGTAAGATGAATAATCAATCCTGCATTGTTTTGATTAATATATATTACTTGCGACGTTCACATTTTTTTCATTTGAAAAATTTTACTTTTAAATATCATAAGTACTCAACATTGAAGATTTTACTTTTATACAAATTTAAGGTGTTAATGATTGACAATTCTTTCATAATCTAATGTAATTTTTGCATATGTCTTTCCATTCAAATTTGAAATATGATTCTAGTCAAATTATTTCTCTCAATGAGAAATAAAATTGCAAATTTTCTTATTTTTAGAAATTCTGTCATCAAATTTTTTTAGATGATATGAATTAATATTTAATATAATTATTGGATGTGAAATTGAGGATCACAAGTATATTATGTGCAACTTCAGTTGTAATTGCAAGAATACACTGATGATCTTAACGTAAATTTTTTTTCATAGCCAAATTTATAGTGAAATAAATTTGGTAATTTAGTTAAATTTATACTGTATACTATATATACTATATGGTTTCAATAATTTCAAAATATTGAAAATTTGACAATAAAAAATAATCAGTTTTTACATTAAGGCTAAAAAATGCTATAAATCTAAGTTTATGCATTGATTAGATTGTGAGATCATTACAAAAACATTTTGAATTTTGTATGATTGAATCTTGCTTCAAGTTGATCTAATGTTTGATATAACACACATTTATATTGATATCTTGTATATAATAAATAGTTTTATTCTGAATTGTAAAATTTTAGATTTAAATCATTTAAATCATGAGCTGTATTTTTTTTGCTAAATTTTAACATCACCATGTATTTTATAACAGATGTAAGTAAAGTAAGTATTTCATGTGAGTTATTTTGCTCCTTGTAAATTTGGCTTTATAACTACTGGCTTAAAAAAAAAAGGTCATTAAAAAAAATGTGGACTCTTTCAAATTTTATAATTCATTGCTCCATAATTTTGAGATGATTTTAAGATACTTTCAATTCATATTAAACCTCATGAAGAAAAAAACCATTTTTTCAACTTTCTGCATGTTATGTGAATTTTTTCATTCTTTTTCAGATCTCAGATTTATGCTTATGCTATTTTCATTTGCTTTCAACAATATTAAAATAATTTATATAAATAAATAAACAAAGAAGTATTAATCTATATTATAAAAAGTTATTTATATTTTTCATTTTTAGACTTAAAAAATCATTTTTTGCTTTATTCTTTAATTTTGATTTCTCATTTTCCGCTCGAAATTCGATTTAATTTTTTTTTCAAATTAAAATTCAGGATTTGAATATTATTCAAACAGATAATTGATTGAAAAATTTCAATTTATTCTAAGAATATATAAAATTTACAACGAATAAAGTTTAAAAAAAACATAAATATAAAAATAAATATCATTAACCTAAATATTTCAACTCAATAAGTTTCAATAATTTTCAATAGACTAAACTTAGATTCTGTCAAAAATATCAACTCTATCAATATTTATTAGTTTTCTTATTATGTAAGAATCATTTATAATTTTGATATTGTTATAAAAATCTACAAAATAGATTTAAATACTTCCAAATAGACTAAACATATTGTTATAAAAAATCTACAAAATAAATTTAAACAGAGTTTTATTGATAAATTTATTTGGAAGTAATTATTTTGAAAATATGTGTTATACATATATATGGACAAAATTTCCAAACACCTATGATGCAGATAAACATTTAATTTTTTAATGTTTGCAATAAACTGTGTGTTGAATGTCATGACTAACTTATTCAAAAAAAATATTCAAGAACTAACTACTACTTAACGCTATTAACTAATGTATTTTAAATAATATTGGAATCGAGTCACATTTCCTTAAATCTAAATTTAAATTTAAACTTCCACTTTTTTGAATTTCAAAAAATTAGATAAAATTATGTTTTTGAAAAAAAAGTATGTATCTAATATTTTTCATGTTGAGGTGATCATAATTATAGAAAAACATGTATACTCATTAACATGTTCATTCAATCATGAATGAACTTGTAAGTGAGTAATAAATCCTTCATTGTTTTGATTAATAAATATTACATGCGAAATTCAATTTTTTTCCACTGGCAAAACTTTTACTTTTAAATATCGTAAGTCCTTAAAATTGAAGATTTTATTTTTCCACAAAGTCAACGTGTTAATGATTGGTAATTCTTTCATAATCTCATGTAATTTTTGCATATTTCTTTCATGAAGAAAAAAAACATTTTTTCAACTTTTTGCATGTTCTGTGAATTTTTTCATTCTTTTTCAGATCTCAGAATCAAAAGAATAAATTTAGAAATTTTTATCTATAATATAAAATAATAATTTTTTTCTTGATTTTTAAACTTAATAAATAATTTTAAGCTATATTCTATAATTTTGATTTCTCATTTTGCGCTCGAAATTCAGTTTAAGTTTTTTTTTCAAATTAAAAGTCAGGATTTGAATATTATATACATAGGTGATTGAAAAAAAATTTCAAATTATTCTGAGAATATATAAAATTTACAACGACTGAAGTTTAAAAAAATATACAAATAAAAAATCATTTAATTCAATATTTCAACTCAATCAGTTTCAATATTTTTCAACAGATTGAACTAAGATTCATGTCAAAAATATCAACTCTATCAATATTTATAAGTTATCTTATTATGTTAGAATCATTTAAAGTTTTGATATTGTTACAAAAATCTATAAAATAGATTTAAAAATATTTTTATTCATAAAGTTATTTGAAGTAATTATACGCTAACGTTCATACCCATATACATTTTATTTCAAAACTCTTTGAAAGAGAATTATCAAACATTATTTGATACTAAAATTTTATCATTTGCTAAATAACTCTCTTTTTATATTGATATCCAAATCATTGAAAAATACAATTATTATGACAATAGCAACTGTTGATCACAGATTTATTCTAGATACATATGAAGTTTCTAATCATTGCAGCAAGACTCTGACACGAGAATATATTTAAAAGATAAAACAGTATTCTAAAAAAAATATTTCTTTGTGTTTTAATCACAATTTAAATTTGATCTATTTTAGTTTGATTGCAGAGTGCAACTTTTTTTGCCATATTTTAGCCTAGATCATCCAGGTTGGAAATAGTAGTGACTGCAATAGGTCTTCAGGTATTGTTAGCTACAAAACTTTGGAAATTCAGACTTTCCAGTATGTGAGATATAGGTCATCTTTTTAAAAGTTTGACCTATGTTCAATTCTCTACAAACAAATGAGTATCTTGATTTGTTTACAATGAGCTAAACAAGATCATTATCATTATCATTAAATTGACAGCTATCATCTTCCTCTTATAATGTTGGCCTCTCTAGGATAGATACATCTTGAAATGGTATGATCTGATGAGAACTGTTTGCAATCCATGAGTTATGGTAATTGGCCATGTTTTGTGCTCATATGACCATTGCCGTCTCAAAATTCCATCAATCAGAACCTCGTCTCCTATCAATACTGAGTAGGTGATTTGAGTAGACATGGAGCAGAAATTCTAATTTAGACAACCAATAATCAGGGATCCATGAGTATGACATTCATATTCACACCAAGGTTTTGATCTTGTGTAATTCCCCATACCATACTATACTCTTGCAGGAGTCAGCTTTATATTCCACAACACCTGGCTAGGTGAAATACTTGTCGATATGAGATAGAATGCATCTGAACCGGACCAGAGTCTACAAGTCTTCAACAGTGAACTGTACAAAGTGGGTGACATGAACCTCAATCACGATATCTGAACTCATAATAGTCTCGAGGTGATTGATTACTCGAGATCATAGTGGAAAGTGGAAGGTGGTGGTCAAGCTGCAATTACAGTTTGAATCAGATCAGGTTTGACACCAAATTGTGTCTTCGGAACTGACGATTATAGGTGGAGTCAGATCATTCTGTTATTTCCTCCCAGTCTTTTTGGATCAGTGACAAGTTGTGTACTCATTAACAGGGATATATGTAGGACCGTCAGTACAGTTTGAATTTCTGTTAGCGATTAAAACGTGCATATATCAACGTTCAGTGACTAAGTATCAGACCTGTTGAAGATCATAAATTAAGATGGATTCTTTTGCTTATAGAATTGAATAATAGTCGAGGTTTTGTGTAACGATTCTACTTGTATCGTCAAGGCTTTTTTAATCTTTTAAGCTGGAAGGCTAGAACACTCACTAAAACTGTGGTACGTACTGATTGTAGCTTCTACAGGATGAAGGGAATGATATAATTCTACAGAAGGCAAGTTCAAGACGAATGCTGTAACAATCTATATTCCAAGCATACAGATGAACTAATCGAAGCTAAGCTATTGGTTTGATTCATCGCTTTCCGCATGAATAAGCATAAGCTTAGTGGAGAGAGTCAGGGACATTCTAAGAGAAAACTGGCCGCTAAGTACCGCAAATGCACATCAAAGAACGCTTCTCAGAAGTTCTTCCTAAATATATACGTCAGGTTAAAGTATAGTTACCCACCGTGTAAGTGAAGGGATTTCATCATGGTGAGACTTGCAACAAGCCCCACTTGAAACATGGTCCTCAAAATGTAATTATGATTATTCAGCCATATACTGATCATCTTCAAAAACATAACTCCACGATTGATATGATTGCATAGAAAAGACATGTGAACGTGAAAACACGAAGGAGGATTTTGCAGAGCGTCACATTGCATGAGTGTCTGAACATATGCTTGTCATTTGCATCATGACATTCTAAGGTCTTCAAATTCCTAACAAAATGCCTGTTCTAAGACCTTCATTCATGCACTCCTCGCACACCCATGCATGCCCACCTAGTTCTTGTCTCACGTATTTCACCTGATACAACTTGAAGGTTGCCGAATACCTATCTCGAAGCTGTGGCGCAAGAGTTTGTTGAATCCTCGACCATGCTTCTCTCAGCTCCTTGCTTTCCCCAACTTTTGAAACTGCATTACGATCACGATCGCTAATGCCATCTAACTTAACAATATCAGATTTCAAATCTTCCCACTCCGGAATTGCTTGGCCCAACCCGAAAGTCACATCCAATCCAGCCTTCACAGCATAATACATGAATTTGAATGAGATTTCAATAGTTTTTTGAATCCATTCACAATCCTTCCAATCCAAGCGTATCTTCAAACCTTCTTGATCTCTGACGGGGTGAAACCCGGTCGCGGACTCACACATCAAGTGTAAGCGGACGGTTGTCCCGGCATGCAAAGTAGCACTCATCCTATAGAAAAGGCCAACATTGTTCGTAATGTAAGGTCGCTTGGGCGTACTGGAATGCTGCAACGTTTGAGAATACTCAAGAATCCTGTCCACTTTGGACATGAAATCACTCCGCGTTGACTGCAGTTCTTTTTGCAGAGAGAGTATCTGTTCCACCTTCATCTCCAATCTCTGCAAAATTTTCTGCATTGATCTCAACCTCTCATCAACAGCATCAACTTTTTGTGCTAGATTTTTTTCTACCTGATCCATCTTTTCCAAAACAAGTCGGGTATCAAGGTTTTTCACACTTGTGCTCACCCGACTTATGCAACTGGATGAAGGTTGATTGGAATCTTTCACATCAGGAAAATTTGCATTGGTAACCACGTTCTCATCTTCAGGGTAAGAATGAATCAAATCTTTGTTCACTTCCTCTAAACCTTGCTGCAATGACCCCAATTGTTGGATAAGGTCTTGCTGAAATGACTCCAATTGTTGCATTCGCTTCTGTCGGATTTCATTCACAACCTCTTCCACATAGCTCTCCCACAACAAATCCCTAGCTCTTTCGGATATAACCTTTGTTGTGTATCCTTCAATCAAGGGCCAAGAGTGCTCATAGTTGAACAACTCATCCTCCTTCTCCAAGTGAGACTTATCCAAGGGAATATCCTCAAGTTCGCCATTGATGCTACGAATGAAATTCGATTTGAGTTTCTCGATTAGAATTGCCCCTCTCATGTGACTCGGAATCAGGATCTCCACGCAAAGTGTTTGTATCACACCGAGCACTAACGTCACCCCGGGAGAGCCTTTGGAGGATGCGCAAAATGATATCAACTCCTTGACGAAATGCTTCATCACGAATTTCACAGCAACCTCCCTTGACTTATGCTTCGAGCATAACATCAGAACATCCACGTATTTCTTGGACCTGTCTTGCTGGATATAAATTTCATGTCCGTCAATGACAAGTCGCAGATAATGTCGAGAGTAGATCATAGTCTTCTCGGAAACATCCATCTCCAATATCAACTTCCGTCTCATGAACATCTACAATGATAAAAATTTTGGTAAATAATCAGCTGCGCATTCCAAAATTGAATTCAACTAACGAAAAGTTAACACTTCATTCATCGTACACACGTTAGAATCAAAACTCAATGCATTTAATTTTCTCACAGTATATATGAAATCACCTGGAAGCATGGGAAAAAACCAGCAGTCAGTGACATTGTTTTTTCATCTTGGCATTGAATCCGAATGCCAACAAACTTTGAAGTCTCATCCCTAGAATCCCAACCCATCGACTCCACGTGCGCCAATCCTTGATGATCCTGTCCTTCAGTGCTTGCATGCTCAGGTATGAAAGAGGGAATGAAGTATCTGAATGAATGAATGAATGAAGAGGGAAGAGAAGTATCTTCCACCTTGAAACACAAATCTAAATGGATAAGGATGTTTTCAATCACCTTTCTGTCCACAAATTTCTTTCTAGGTGACTGTTTTTCCAGAAACTTGTCTATCAACCGACCAAAGTCTCTCTCACTCACAAATCCGTCCTTGCTTGCAAATGAGTCACGTGACATCCTTTTCTCAAAAGTTGGAGTCTCAAGAGCTTGAAAGTCTTGACCCAGCGCTACAAGCTCACCTAATAATGTATGTGTGAGCCAGTTTGGATCTACAATGATGTGATCAAAGTTAGAAATAGAAATGATGGATCCAACATCATTCAAATATGATGTGATTGAAATTTGTATCCTTGAATGATCAAAGGCTTGAGCAGAAGAGGATGAAAGAAATTGTGTCAAATGGGGAGCACAGAATTCACGAAACTCTTGGGATGACAAAAGAGGGCCACTTCTATTCTCTTTGGTGTTTTTAACCAAGAGTGACGAGAGTTGAGAACACAAGTAGGGAACTTGTGGAGATTTTTTTTTCAAAAACTTCTCAAAGATCTCAAAAATATGATGTTTGAGAGGAATAACTTGCTTATTTTTTCGAGCATCCACATGACAACACTCTTGAATAGGGTGGATATACACAAATCTTGCAAATCTTTCAGAGAGCTTGTTCACTATGAACTTAGCCCAACTCAAAGAACTGTCTATGGCCTTATCCTTGTGTGAAATCACAACAAGAACTTGTGGAAGATTATGTCCGATAACCCTCGTGCTGGATGTGATGAAACTCAACCATTCCTCCAACTCTGTCTCAAAATCAGATTCTGCTTTGTTCGAAGATGTGATCTGACAGAAAGGGCTATACACAAATAGAAAAACACAAAAATTGCTACTTTGAGGAAAAAGCACACTTTGAAGGGTACGGAAAATCTCTTGTCCCGCAAGATCCCAAATTGAGATTTGACCTTTGTCATTGTTTTGCAAAAACTCCACTTCAATTCCTTCGGTCCTCCTCCTCCTTAATTTGGCCCATGGCTTTTGGTACCATTTTTTTCCGTGTACCAATGTTTGACGTAATTGAGTCTTGCCTATAAATTAAATACACATAACCACAACAAAAATAAGTTGTTATTTGAGAGATTGTCTAAGATTAAATCATACCATATCTTTAAGCATGTTAATCAGAGTGAGAAAAAATCGGATTTTCAAATCAAATTTGAAATTATTTTAAAATACATTATTTAAATTGGAATTTATTTGCATTTCACTTTTCGTTTCTTATATTTTTGTTTTCTATTTCACACAAATCCAATACCATCTAGATAAATTAATAAACTTGATAATTTAATCTTAACTTTGAAAAGTAAAACCTCATATTGCTAGTTCAAAAAAAACTGAAAGCTTGCAGAGCAAGTTACCTGCAAGAGGAGAGCCGCATAAGAAGAGCCGACCAGTTTTTGCATCTCCAAATGTTAATTTGGCTTCGCGGAACACGGACATGTAGACGGCCCGTTGCTGGTTTTGCTTGAGGGCCTCATCGATCAACGTCGCCTTTCCGTCCCTTGCCCATGAAGTTCCTCTGACATCTATTTTTTGGAATGTCAAGTTCACTTGGAGTAGCTCCATCAGGTCTCTGAAAGTTTCTTCGTCGAGTTTAGATTTAGACAAATCCAAGTGAATGAGACTTGTGTTCCCTCGGAGGCACAAAAACAGGTCCTTCAGCAGTCCCTTCCAAAGATCATTGCTTCCAACCCGTAATCCGAGTTTCTTCAAGACGGAAGTTTCTCCAGTTTTTCCATTCATGGAAAGGATACTTTCCGGTTGGTTGGTACCTGAAGTGTCAATCGATCCCGCCAAGATAGTGAAAGATTTCAGAGATTTGATTTCTCCGCGCAGTACCCTACCTAATAGGTTTACTGATAACATTAACTCATCCTCATTCCGAATAATGAGTTCAAGCTTCACTACGGGGTCCTTGACTTCGGAGCTAGCAGCACACGCAAGAGCTTCTATTGACTGCCATTCAAATGTATCAGAGTAAATTCTAAAGCATGTTGCTCTAGCCTTGTCACGTATGAATTGGCCGAGCTGGTGCCATTCCTCAGAACTCATCTCTACGCGCTCCAACCTCACTTTCTTCAATGATGGGATGGAGGTAAGAACTTCCGTTAAACAGCCTCCGAGTCTATCCACAACCCCCAGCCGAAGACGTTCAATGGATCGGTTGCCATCATCTCCGGCCAAAGCTTTCAGCAACAAGGCCGCTCCCCACTCCACCTTCTCTAACCCCAAGCATTTCAAAGACGACCTTTGAATCAAAGCCTGGGACAGGATTCCAACGTACTCCTCCTCAATAGCTCCCATAGACCTTAACCTCAACTCTTCTAATCGAGGAGCACTGTTGATCATGTCGGCCACATGCTTCACGGCACTCGAGTCCTCCCACGCGTCAAGTAAATTTAACCGCTGGAGTTTAGAATCGGAATTTCCTCGCAGTCCTGAGGCGAGATTCAAGAAACATCTGGCACTCAACTTGCAAGATTGTATTCTCAATACTTGTACGCTAGAGGAATTCAGAATTCTCCCTATCAGTAAACAAAAGCTCTCCACTTCCTCATCTGAAATCGAGCTCTCAACTTTCCTATTATAGGAAAAGTTGAGGCATATCTTTTTTATAACGGTGCTAGACATGAAGCCTCTGAGAACTACCTCCCACTCGCTTGCCGTCAACATCGACATATTTCTCCGACAAATACCAACATAATCTAGATTCTCAAAGGTGTTGCAGTTGCCGATTGCCTCCAGCACTCGAAGGCGCACTTTGCTTCGCCACCCTGTGATCGTCGAGAGCGATGCACGCTTCGGAAAGAACTTCCGCAATTCTCGCTGTCGTAAATAGGGAAGCGTCGTCATAGGCTCGCCTTTTCCTTCCAGACGCCATATAAGGTCCTGGACAGCGAAGGGAAGCTCCGGTTCCTCGTATGCAGAGTCCATTCCCCGTGTCTCAGCAGCGTGACTGACTATGGACGCACCTGCACCTTCCATTCTCTCCTCCACTCGCACAGAGTAAGAAACGTTTGCTGCTTGGCATGCGCGAGCGAAATGTCACCTGGCCTACAGGAGACCTCCTCCTCGATCCAAAGGACCAGCTCACCCGAAGAGCACTAACTTCCCGTCGCACTGTCACAACTTGTGTGCATGTGCGTGTTGGGCATGACACTTCTTGCACTCTGCATGAGGAGATACACAAAGATAAATCTTACCTCTGGAAACAATCGGATCAAGAGCAATCACAACGAACGCAGGGAGATTGCGCTAACTAGAAGTAAGAGGTTGTTCGCACTCACTGCAGGGCAAGACAAGCTATGTGAATCAGAATGAACACAAATAACCACTATTTCGATTCCAAATCAAATCCTAGAGTTTGTGCAAAGGGGACTTCAAACCTATTGTGAAGTCGAGCGGAAAGAGCTGGTTGATTTGCACTGGTGACCCAATTGAGTGGACAAGCTCGAAGCTCTGCAGGTGAATCTGAAATCCAAAAAGCTGGTTCGTAACAAAGATGAAGCTATGTGGTCTCAGAATGTCATGGAAAGCATGGAATCGCAAATATTAAAAATGTGAAGTACTCTGCCTTGTGTAAAACTCCAGGTCTAATTGGACGGGGAAAATGCGAATCTAGCTGGACGGGGAGAACGCAGAGAATGCGAATCTAGCTGCGTCAACACCCACGGGGAAGACAGACCCTCCGAAGTGTAGCGCGTAGAAATTTGCAGCTTAAACTTCAGATCTTCTCTTTAGATTGTGGATGATCGAGGTCAAGACAACAAACGAACACAACAAGCGTGGTCCTCCATACTCGTTTTGATTGGAAAAGTTTCTTAGAAGGTCAAAGTAAGTCTTGACGTTGTTGTGCAAGCGAACGTGATAATTGAGTGAATGCATCAGTGCGCTGATACACGCGATGTCGTCACGCTGAAAACAGAGATTTCAATCGTCATCTTCATTGAATGCTTTTTCCTGGAATCTGTGGCCTATTAAAGCAATTTTATGTAGTCTGACAACTGAAAGGCACATGGGCAGTCATGGGTAGTCAGCAGGGTGGGCAAAGCCTGTTGTGCTTTTTTCTTGCTTTGAAGATGCGGACAGAAGGCTGCATTACTCTACTCAACTCGTAGGTTCAGAACAAACTGATAAACGTTTTGGGTGTGTACTAAACATAATGTCGAAGACTGTGTACAGAGTATACGAATACTCGAGGTTCTCAACTGCTGGTATGGTTGTTCTTTCTCAGGTCGTATAAAATCCGACAGAACCAGCATGATACTTGCTAAGGTCGACGTCAATCCTCTCAAGAATTTACATTTTTCGAACTTGGTTGCAAGTGAAGGAGAACTGTGTTGTATACATGAGATGAAAAACACCTCATATGATTAATGTTAGGCAACAATGACTCATGACTTGAGAATGGAGATCTCGTTTAAAGTCTGAAGGAGAAGACAAACTCACATTTATACTCAAATATTTGATATATATAAACGAAAATGAAACAAGGCATACTGTACATTTTGCACTCCTGTGCTCATATCATAAATCAAATGAGAAAATTAGAGCACATTACTCACCCCATAAAACCGCTGACACGCAACAGTGTGAATTATGTCTTCAGTTTTCTCTCTTTTTATTCACCTGAATTTTGTTACAAAATTTGAAATTGTGATTATATACCTTTCTGTAAGATGTCTAGTATGCTTTGCATCTTTATTTGATGATACTTCCTATATCAAAATGCTAACTCTTGAAAAAGATCTTATATATTTTATCGGACAGGACACTTTTCAACAAAAATTACAGCATTATATTTTTCATAAGAAATCTTAATTGCCTTAACTTTACATATTTGCTGTTTTAGTTTTTTAATATTTTTGGCGCTTTGATTCTTCGGCTGTTTTATTTACATGTATCACGAAGAATAATCTAACTTAATTGAACTCTTATAATATAAATCCACTTATGAAATATATGTAAATGAGTTTACGATATTTTTAGCAAGGTTTGATCCACGAGGTGATCATTACATAGTAAATAATTTTTTTAAGTGTATATCAACAACATACTTACACACACCAACTTTCTTTATGTGTTTAACCCTAAAGAGATAAAAAGATGATGAAAAAAATCATTTGAGAATATCTAATAATGATTTACTCTCTAGTTTGTCCCTCATTAAGGTTAAAATGCAGTTATATATCCCCAAAAAAATAACATTCTGCGAAATAATTACAAACAGCTTGGAACTCAATTTTACTTGACAAGTTATTATTTTGCTATTTTGTTCCCATGTATCCCATTATGGTTACCGCCCAGAAATCTTGAATTTTGCAACTGTACATTGATGTACTTCAAGAATTTTACTAAAGTGTTTGGTTGATACTCAACTATTGCATTCACATGGTTAGTAGAGACTCTTATTTGATAGTTTCAGAAGAATTGCTTTTGCTCACAATAGCCTAGACATAGAAATGTCTTGCACTCACTCACTCTTTTGGCATTAACTTTTAGTATAACGTCTTCTAGCAAATTCACATAATACTTTTTATTTTTCAGTGGTCCACAAATTTAAACATATCTTAAAATTTGTTTGATCTCAATTGAAAATTGTAAAGTTTACTGTTTTTTACTTCAATCCACTGAAGATGCTAGGCTTGCCAATTCAATACTTTGTCTAAGACTAAGTTCTCACACAAAATATCACATTGCTAACAAGTACAAGACACAAGACAATGGCTTGACTGCAGAGTCAAACTGAATCACGCCACCTGCTGCTTCTCTTCGTTTTGAATACACATATAGAGCAAACTCCAGCTCAGTTGAATATGCAAGCCTCTTTTTTCTTTTGGCGTCTTCACTGCATCTAATGCACACAAGAGTAACGTGTATATTGGAAACCGGTATATGACGATTAGTGATTCGTTAGTCTGACCGCATGCGTGAAAACGAAGTTTTGAACATGAAACTACGCAGCTTGTTCTCATCTTCTGCACATCCTACACAATTTTCAAGAGCATCACCGCTTGCCAGGTTGCTTTTCAGGTCTCTCCTAGAATCACGGAGTATTCTGTCCGGCTACACAATTTTCAAGAGGATAACCACGTGGCAGTTTGCTTTTCAGGTCTCGTAGAATCACGAAGTATCCTGTCCGGCTACACAATAGTCAAAAGCATAACCTCGTGCCAGATTGCTTCTCACGTCTCTCGAAGAATCACGAAGTATCCTGTCCGGCTACAGTTATGGGTGAGTACTATCAAGTTGATGGGTAGGAAAACAATAACAAATAATTGAGTATAATAAAAAAATAACAGATCTGCAGATATTACCACAAGTACGATGTTCATGGATAATTGAGAATGATTCTTCGGAATGCTCTCAAACACCTAACATCGCCAAAGTGAATTCTACCAGCATCTCTTAAGCACAACGTGACTGCTGTCTTGATGCTTGTTCCTCTGGATTGCAGCGTATGGGTCTCAGGAAGAAATTATTCACCATGTGGGTATGAATGAAGAGTTATTACGCTGCTGAGTTCGATAGAATTTGATGTTCTTTGTTTGCTCGCAGTTCAGAGCCAGTCCGTAGGATGCTGAAGGAAGATTGAAGAGCTAACTCCGAGTATCATTCCGCGAGAAAGATGGAAGATCCATTCATCTTGGAGAATATTTGGAGCTTCCAGATAGCCAGAGGTCTTCAAGATATTCAAAATTTGAGAAAAATAACATATAATAATTTAATTTAGTTTGTATTTCTAATCTCGGATAGTGGCATGACGGAATTCTTGACTTGAAGTGAGTGGTCGGATTTGGTATGAGCTGTCTCCCAACGTCTACTGCTTGCAAAGGAATCTTGAGTATTTGTCATATCCTCCCTAACTTAAGTATCCTATTTATCCTTAAGTCTTAATGTTAAGGTAAGACTTCGAAGTATCTATCTTTCATATTTCCTAGGGAAATAAAATTGCGAAAAATTGTGCATTTTTTCAAAAGAAGTGTGCATAATAGGCGTCCATTTAGTGGTCACCTTTTATGCATTATGCCTCTTGTGTGTCTATTTAGTGGACAGGTAAAACATCAATTTTTTGTATCGAGCCAAAGTTGCAATCTGTGTGGTACCCCACTTTTGGTAATTTTGCGAATATTAAAACATTTTTGGAAAAACCTGTACCCTGGCAGCAATGCAAATAGCCTTCGGTGCATCAAAACAGAGTGAATCCGGAAGATCGCGGGGATTCTCGAGGGATCTTGTAGAATCTAGGATTTGGGGTGCAGCAGTAAGGATGGGCACCGCCCTCCCTGCGAGCTCTGCAGTTAGGATCCCTGCGGCGCAAGGCGCAAAACCCGCCTTCGGAAGTTGCGTCCGCGGCGGTAGGGAAATCCTTCATATTTAGGTCAACCCTCGGGCGCCTTGACCAAGTTAGGGGCTCGATGGAAAGAGCTCGACGCACTGATTCCAACGAGTCCAAGAACGCTTGGAACGGATGAGGACTTAGGGAGTTATCCCTATTGGAAGATACGTAGACGTTCGCCTTCGGCGGAAGGAGTTCGTCACCGACGGGAATTACGCCTACGCGGAAGGGGGATCAAGAATTGCCCTATGCGCGGACGAAGGAAGTTCGCCTGTGCACAGGCGAAGTAGGGTTTGGGGAGGCGCGAAGTCCGCCTACGCACAGGAGTTCGCCTGTGCACAGGCGCGTCGGCGTCGGCGTGAAATCCGCCTTGGGCCCTAGAAATGCGCCTTGTGAGGTAGAAAGTGTACGGCGCCTTCTGCGCCAGCACAGCGCCGCGGACGAGCAAGGAGCCGCCAGAATAATCAAATCCGTACGGACCATGCGGACGGGACGGGTGGATGCGCTCTTGGACGGACGGAGTTGCGGCGGCGGAAGCGCCGACGAAGAGACAAGGAACGGACAGTCTGGACGGAGACGGCTGACCACGGTCACGACCACGCCTTCCGCGCCAGCGCGACGCCGCGGACGGAATTCGCCTGCGCACAGGCGAGCGCCTGTGCACAGGAGGATGAAGTTCCGCGCCAGCGGAGAATCCGCCGAGGAGTCTGCCTGCGCACAGGCAAGAGTTGAACTTTTGTCCGACATGCGGACACACGCGTCGAGGCAGAAGGGGATTGGCTGAGGGGCGGTACGAACAAGTGTACGGCGCAAGGCGGAAAACTCGCCTTCGGCGCTGCGCTCCCATGTCCGCGGGGTAGTACGCTCGCGGACTTCAAATCCGCCAATTCGAGCGTGAGAGTTTAATCGGCGACGGCGGAGCGTGAAGCCGCGCGTGAGAGCGGAGATCGTTCCAGCGTAGAGCCGGCGCGGCCATCAAGTGAGACGTCCTCCACGAGCAAGAGCCGACCATGACCTTCGACCGAGCGGCGGAGAGCGTCCCATTCTTGAATTCGCGATTCCAATCTCTTGTGCGAGCTGCGCGCGTCCATCTGCTGGCTGCTAAACATTCTCGACATCGCCGCACAGGGGATTTCTTGGTGATTGAGGGAGAAGTGAGTGCGCGTGATTTGGAATTGAGGGCGATTAGAGTTTGCCGAGAGAGAAAGGAGCTCGAGCGGTGCGGAAGTAGAATGAGCGGGCGAGCGAACTCCAGGAACGCAATGACGAGACCGGGCAGATTGCGGATGCTGCCGCTTCGCCTACCACAGAACGGGCTGCGCGCTTTCGAGGAGCGCTTGATAGCAAGAAAGCTCGATTTCTTGCTATGGGGATGGAACTACATCTGTGCGGATATGGTGCGCGAGTGGCTAGAGCCACAGGGACCACCCTCGCGCGGATTGCGTCCGCATGTTGATCGGTGGACAGTCCAAGATTGGGCGCAGGCATTGGGAAGATGTGCCGGCATGCCAGGGCATCTCCTCTTCGACAGTGAGAGCATCAAGGTGACCAAGCAGGAAGAGGCGCAATTTGTGGAGCTGTTCAAGACCGGGAGGTCTACCAAGAATGGGTACAGGACCCGTGATTACAAGGATCGATTTCGCCGGACTTTGTCCGCGGCGCTGATGCAATTACTGCAGCCACACCGCGCCTGCTACATCACATTGTGGCAGGTCTCTTTTGTGGAGTGCGTCATCGAGGGAACTCCAATTCAATGGACGAGCATCCTGCACAGGGTGATGCGACAGCACGCTTTTGAGGAGAAGGGGGGGACTCTAAACCATCTCTCTCCTTTCCTCATCAATTTTTATCGACAGCGGAATTGTTTGACAGCGGCGGAGCTTGAGCATTTTCCGCCGTTGTCCGTCGACCATCCCGGGAAGTATGTGCGGGAGAATGAGGTCGACACTGATGCAGAGGAGTCACCGACTTCTACCCCATCAAGGCGGAGGGACGAAGGGAGAAACACTCCTGCAGCACGAGTGCCGCGGAAGCGGCGATGGAGAGAAGAGTCCGAAGAGGAGCAGCATCAAGAACCCTCTGCTCCCATTCGACCGCGGCCGTTGTACGAGTCATACAGCCGGCCGAAGCAGAAGGCACGCAGACTGGTGTTACCAGCCAACAGTGCGGACACGGCGACGATTGCGACGGAGAAAGGAAGTGCGTCGCCAGAGAAGCATGAGGAAGCGCGGACGACCGCAGGAGCAACAGACCACGCTGCAGCCTCGACGGGCGAGAGGCCGCCTACGGGCCAAGGGCCTCCGGAGTTACCACGTGCGTTGCGGACAGGTGTTCCGTTTGCGCACAGACGAGACTCCGCGGACGGACGAGCCTCCGCGGACAGACGATCACAAGTGGACGTAGATCTACGCTTACGCGTGGGAAGGAGCAGTCCGCCTGTGCACAGGCGCTCGCCTGTGCACAGGTCGCCTGTGCACAGGTCACCTCCACACGTGCCGCCTGTGCACAGGCAGGAATCACCCCCGTTCCACCGTACGAAGGGGAAGGAGCCGGCGGAAGAGCCGCCTACGAGACACCGGCCTTCGGGGCCAGACCCTCCGGCGCACCACGCGCCGCAATTTGCGCCTTCGGCGCCAGGGCCTTCGAGCCGAGGAGATACGAGCAGGGAGTGTGCGGAGGCCACACTATCGGCGGGTAATCCGCCGGTAGATGCGCCTTCGGCGGTAGGGCCTCAGGGCCAAGGGACATCGGGAGAGCGGCCCCCGGCCATGTCGCCTTTGGCGATGGACGTCCGCGGCGCTACGCCTGCGGCGGACAAGGCGCCGGCATTTGCGCCTGCGCACAGGCTAAGCACAGCCCCCGCGGACCGATCAAGGGAGCAGCAACAGACGGAGGAGCGGAGTGACTGTCCGCGGGATGAAATTTCGATGCGCGATGCGCAATCAAACCCCGCGCAGCCACCCTCCGCTCGATCGCTTTCAGCGGCGGGCGTCGGCGGCAGAGAGGACACGGTAGGCGACCAACAAGCGGGCGGCGGGGATGCAGCACGGGCACATTCGCCTACCGCCTTAGACATTTTGGCGAAGAGCAGCGAGGCTGCAGCCGTCCCTTCGCAGGCAGCACACGTCGACGACGTGCAGCCCCACTCGGGTCAGTCGCCGACGCAATCATTGGCGACTGAAATTCTCCACTCGGATGATGACGACGGAGGCTCCACCGAAGAAATGTCAGGAGCAGGGGACACCGAGGAGGAGGAGGAGGAAATTGTTGGAGCGCCGGCGGCGGCGCTCTCTGAGCAGGTGATTCCGTTGCTGAGGTACTTGGATCGCAAAGTCGATAAATACGCCGACCCACTTCAGCCGGGATCTTACATCGAGTTAGTGCGCAGGCAGACTCGCACTAAAGTCCACACCAGCAAGCTATTAGCTAGAGTGGACCAGGAGTTGAGGGAATTGAAGGAGAAGCATGAATGCTTGTGGGGTCAGTATAAACTTAATCAGAAATTCTACAAGTACTCCGAGAAGGTGAGGGATGGGAAACTGGAAGAGCTCACCAAGGAGCAGGTGAAGGTCACAGAAGCGCTAATTTCTGAGCAGGCCCAGAATCGGATTTTGTCAGAGGAGCTCGTGCGACAGACGCGGTTGTTGGAACAGTGTCAGCTCGCACGGCAGGCGGATGAGGAGGTAATCCGCAGGCTACAGTCAGAGTGTGGCGAATTGAGAGCGCAACGTGCTGAGGCCGAATCGCAATTAGTGATAGTTGAAGAGGATCGCAGGAAGGAGGCAGATCGCACAAAGGTGGAGACGGCGAGGCGTGTCGCCCACTGTCTCAAGGGCTACGCCCACTGGGAAGTGGAGGCGCAGGAGAAACTCACACTGCGTGAGTTTGAACTTCGCGCAGCCGGGTTGTTGTCAGGCGACAGTAGGAGTTGGCGGAAGGTAGCAAAGAAGCTCGATGCTTTTCTGTCGAAGGCGCAGGATACCATGTCCGCCCTCGAAGTGGAGGTGTCCGCGGCGTTGCAACGATTGGGGGCTGCGCAGTCGCGCAGGAGACGTAGCACAGGTTCCGCGGAGTGTAGTGTAGCGTGGTTCCGTGCAAGTCTCATCAATAGTCTGTTAAACGTGACACTTTGTACCCTGTGTGTTCCTCTGTCCCTGTGGGTTCGACCTTTCTACCACTATACCACAGTTTTAGCCTTTAGTGGGTTATTACAATCTGATTCTTGATAATTTCATTCTCAACTCAAAACTCCCATTGCATTGAAGTTGAAAGTCCTTTGGGATCATGGAAAACAAACACAGGTTTAGCAAGAACAGAGAAGAGTATGAAAGAGTGAGAGTGGTAGACGAGACAGCTGAGCAATTTCTTGTGCAATTGAAGTTTTGAGGTGTAGATAAATTTATCAAGAATCAGATTGCAACTTTGGCTGGAAATGATGAATTACAAAGAAAGGATGACTTATCAGTGTTCAGAGTTGTTTTCTAATGTAACTTTAAAGTACAATTACCCTGTTGCGTGGTTGGTGCGATTGAAACGATCGGGTAGTGCAGTTCAGCTTAAAGAGGGTTCAGCTACTCGCACTCAAAAATGTTGAAACGCCTCTAAATGGCACAAAGACCCCTTAACCCAGAACTCCTGAAAAGTGGCATTTTCTAAAAAAGTGTCACTTTTGCCACAATTAAATTTGGGTCGATGTCACAATTAAGCCTTTGAGCCCGTGTTTAGTGTTAGTGTTTCTGAGCGATTGTGTACAGAAATCCAAGTAAGGCATGATCATCTGATGGATCTAATTTTCGAAAGAAAACAGAATTACATATAAGGCGAAAGTTTTTACAATTCTAATGCCAGAATATTCTGGGTATGAAACCGAGTTTCTCCCCCTAGGTAGCGGTCGGCCCGGCTCGGCTGGAGCCTGCTCAGCTCGGAGCCGATCGCCATGACAGAAGCTGGCTCGACTAAGTCGTAGCCGAGCCGACCCCTAGTGAATCACTACTGCAAAATGATGTAACATCTTTTCTTACCAACAATAACAATTGGTTACCAGGTGAAAGATCCACTTAACTATTCTGCCTCTGAGACGAAGATATAGAGATTTTTTACCGTGAGCCAATATCTTTGCGTGATCGATACCAGGGTAACCTGTGATCCATTAGCGGTAAATCGCCTGTAAAGAAGCCGGCTTGAGCCGCTTTCCCAGAATCGAGCCGGCTCCGAAGCCGGCTCGACTAAGTCGTAGCCGAGTCGTAGACTAAGTCGTAGCCGAGCCGGTCTGAAGCCCGCTCGAAGCCGGCTCAAGCCGGAGCCGACCTCGTCACCGGGCAGAGCTCGCGTTCCCCCTTTTCTGAGGAGCCCTTAGTGACGAGGCGGGCCGACCCCTACCCCTAGGATTGAAGACAGGTGAGATCACTCATCTTCGGATGAGGTTTTGAGGAGGAATACAGTTCACGTCTCCTGGATTTTGGAAGTTGTCACTATTCAGTTGAAGCCGCGTATCCTCATCGTTTGGATCACGGACTTCTGATTCATTTCTTCTCACGGACTGGCACTCTGTGCTCTGAGCATCCTCACCGTGAACAATCATGCGGCCCGTTCATGGAATCTTCTAAATTCATGGCTTTAGGTGTCCGATGAATAACATGAGGGCGGAATCTAAGTTAACCAAAACAGAGAAACCACCCTGCCTGCCTGGCGTTCTCGTGAAATAAACTCAATCTCTTATGGTTTCAAGACTGTCACATCAGTTTGTCAATACAAATGCCACTTTTCAGAAATGTTGGACGCCACAATTAACGAAAAGGTGGCAAAATTAGCAAATGCCACTATTAAGGAGGTCTGCCTTAACCCCATACCGGAGATTCAGAGTAGATTATACGCAGCCGCGAACCTCCTTCCATCACGCCGTGATGACCAAAGCCTAAACGAGTAAAAAATCCTGGGATAGATTATTCAAGTACAAGTGCGCATTTGGGAGGAAGTTGATAGTGGTGAATTTCTGCAGTGGATAGCATTAAAATACTCTTCTCGTGTCATTAACTGACACAAAGCGATTGCATCGCTTATATGAATGATTTTGACGATAAAACAGACCACCTTCCAAGGTGAAAAGTACTACCAGTCTCCTAGTGCTTGCCCCATCTTTATTCTCTCTCCATTCGCTACTGTGAATCTAAAATTTCTACTCTCAGACCGGGATGAGTTCATGAGCTGATAACTCTTCTGTCTCTACTGAAGGTGCTTCAAGCACAAGAACCACAGTGGATCCAAGGTTAAAAACTGCCACCTGTACACAACACATGAATCAAGTAGAAGGTCAGAACAGATGAGAGACCAGGTTCATTCGGCACTGATATAAGAACAGACGTCTGGCAAAATTCTCAGGTCATTGAGAGGACAGAACTGTGTTTGAAAATAGGATAGTTTGCAAGCATACCTCTTCCCCTGCTTTCACATTAAGACCATTTTGTCCATATAAGTGCGTGAGTTTATGGTGGCCCAAGATAATCCTACTTTTGGAATATTTGTTTTCAGCTCAGGTTCAAACTTCAACTGCAAAATTGAGATGCCTTTGTCAGAAACTTACACGATTTATCATCATAGTTCCGAAACGATTCACATGTTCAATGTGATTTTAAAAACAAGCGACAAAATCAAGGTCATACAAAACGGGTCAGACCTCTATTGAACCGACATTGGTTGCGCCAACAGCTGCCATAGCCATGAAGCCCTGCGACCATCTACCTTCTAATACCACCAGGTTGAAAAAAATTGGGTCAGAGATAATAAAATGATAAATGAAGTAAACAGTGGTTCTCGATGAGGAATGAAAACTACAGCAACCCAGTAGCACTTCAAAATTACAATTGGTAACTTTAGGAGCACAATGTTCGTATGAATGCAAAACCTGAATTTGTCTCAATCAGCATCTAGTAAAACTGAGCGAAGCACAACAACAACCCATCCAAATTTAAATATTCGTTGACAGGACTAGCCTCTTCCTCTGTTTTCGGAAGGGAATCTTCGTTCAACGTGGATCAGTTGCACTACGTCAGTTGACTGTCCTTGTCTCGACCCCATTTGTCCATATTCGGATGTTGAAATCAACGATGCTGCTCATATTCTCACCGAAGACACGATCTTTTACATTTCTAGAAAAACTTTTTAAAACTAGGTTGGATTAAAGGAACACATTGAACTTGAGATATAACCGCTACTGCGCCTTCCTACTGCATGATATTATTGAACAGTCATGGCATATTTCCTTGATAGCAGTTTGGATTTCACATTAAGATTTATAAGATATTCAGCTTTCATTGAGACCACAAAGCAAGAACAAATTCATACATCTATATTGAGAAGAATCCTTTTCTTTCCGATTTGCACAGAAACGACAAGCAACTGCACCAGATTGTAATCTCACTCCTCTACACGCACCACAACTGCCACATAATGAAGTTCAGAGACACCTACCAGCACTGCTGAAGGTGCTAGAAGTAGGAGTAGTCATCGGGAGAAACGATCGAGAAAGCATGAATTTGGCAATAAGTCAAAGATGACGCTCGTCACACTTCTGCAGTTGGTAAATTCAACCCCAAATCCTGAATAGACGGCAGTAAGTTAGGTGAAGGAATACGCAGCTATCCCTTCAGGCAATTGAAAGTGCATCAGCTCAGCGTCAGGATGCGGCGAAGCTCGTAATAATCATCATAGTGAAAATCTCCTTGACCGTGATTACGCAGCGTAGCACAAGTGAGGACATCGCAAACGGGGCAGGAAAGTTGAAGGCAGAAACTCGCGAAATTTTTGTGACTCTCCTAGCCAGAGGGATCTTGAGGCCCGTGAAGAAATATTGCGTTAGGGAACTTCATCCAGGTCGAAAACCCGGAACCCAGTAAGAGTGATATAATTATCAGTAAAGAATCACTTAATGAATTGGTACAAATTACACTCCGAGGAATACAAAGGCAGAGACTATGACGCATTTGCAAATCACCACGTGGAACAAGAGTAGCGAGCGTGAGGCGCAGGGCGATATCATGTTGAACTGTTGAAAGGCTAATAGATGCTGTCCTATCACTGCGAGTTAGTTCTTCTGTGGATCGAACAATTGATGCCAGTCGAGGTCACTTCTTAGAGTATCAGGACTAGCGGAATAGAACAAGCACAAAATCATCCCATTGTCAATCTACAGCATTTGCTGTAGATTGCTGCTGCAGAATTCAGGTAATTGCCACCTCATACTCAGGCCTCACTTCTCGAATGTACTCTCTCTCATCGTCTCGACTTCGAACTCGTCCAAGCTGTCCAGCTGCAATGCAGCCAGAGATACAAGCGACTCGAGGAACAGAGAAATTTCTCTGTGTGCAATTCAAACACGTCCACGTCGGCGTTGACACACTGAGCTGCACTGAGCTGGGAAAGCGCATTTGGCGTGCGCAAGAAAGCGAGCAGACAGCATGGAACGGCGGCCCGCTCTGCCAGACAAGCAATGGGCTGAACACGAGATCACACACCGATTCCACAGACAGCTTTGTCCGGATGACGTGGCGGCAGAAATCCTGTTGCGAGGCGCTCAGGACTCTCGGGCCGAGAGTCCTGAGCGCGAAGTATTGGACGACAGGGAGGCCTTAGTACAGGGCTCCCTAGCGAGAGCGCGCGAATAGAACTCACGATCAGAGATATATTCACTGTTATACACATTAAATATTATAAAAAATAAATCTGAGTTACGATGAAATTTATTTTATTTCTGCGAGCAGACAGCATGGAACGGCGGCCCGCTCTGCCAGACAAGCAATGGGCTGAACACGAGATCACACACCGATTCCACAGACAGCTTTGTCCGGATGACGTGGCGGCAGAAATCCTGTTGCGAGGCGCTCAGGACTCTCGGGCCGAGAGTCCTGAGCGCGAAGTGTGGGACTACAGGGAGGCTACGGAGGCTAGGCTTGGCCACGGTCCGGTTAACCGGTCCGGAAAATTTGTGGACCGGTTAACCGGTTCACCGGTCCAGGATTGGTCCCGATCGGTTAACGGTTAACCGATGCTTTAACCGGTCCCGACGGTTAACAGGTTAACTATCGGTCCGGACCCTACGTGGCCGATGGGGACGGGCCGAGGAGATTTGGGTCTGGGGAGCGATGGCGGAGGGAAAGAGGTGTGCCGCGACTCAAATGAGCCCAAGGTTCCACTTTCAGAGTTCAGAACTCGGGCTGAGTTGTACCAATTCGTGAGAAAAAATTTTCGTGAATTTTCTCACACCGAGTCATTAATTGGATACCTCGCTTGTCTGATTCTGCTTCTAGAGGAAATTTTTTTCCGAACCGGTTAACCGGTCCGAAGAAATCTGACCTAACCATCGGGACCGGTTAACCGTCGGACCGTGACCAACCCTAACGGAGACCCTGAGTACAGGGCTCCCTAGCGATAGCGCGCGAGGTGTGGGACGACAGAGCTCATGACCAATTATATATTTATTGTTATACACATTAAATATAATTAAAAAAAATCTGAGTTACGATAAAAAATTATTTTATTCATGATTATATGAATTTGTTATAATTTACTGTGAAAAAATTATAAAATATTATAAAGTTAGAAGATGAAAATAAATATATTATATTGTGATTTTAATAAAAAAAACTTCATATCATGGATATGTTAATTTTCTTAACTTAATAAAATTTTGGTTGGTTTCATTGACTAGAGACTCTTACAAGAATAGACACGAAAATTAAGTAAATGGAAAGTTGGAAACCTAAAAGATCAAAATGAACAAATTAAAATATCTACTATATGAAACTTTGCTATGAATAAAGTTGGAAATAAATTAATTAAATTTAGTATCTACTATACAAAATTTTATAAGTATGAAGGTAAAATACCAATCACCAAGCAAGTTTTGGGATTGAAGTTTCACATGGAGTAAAATATTGATCATCAATGAAAATTGTTTACATTGAAATCGAGTTTGAGTCTGTGTGAGAATTAACATAAGAGTGTGCAATTAAAAATAAGATTGTTTATGTTAGTGAATATAAGGTGTCATGTCATCATGTTGGAACAAGTGTTTGTAAACTCATCATAAGCTTTTGAAAAAGCTTCAACCTAAATCCTTAAACCTATTATTTTGGATATCACTAGCCAAAGATGAGAAACATGTTGCATCCTATTTTACTTTTAAAATTTATTCTTACGTAAGAATTGGACAAATATTTAATATCATGTCAATATACCATGACATACTCAAACATTTTGGATTCATGATTTTATTACGGATGTCTATGAAAGTATTTCAAGTGTGATAAAAATGTTAAGAAAAATAAAAGGCAAAGATGTTTGTCTTCCTGCCATTTCTTATATCAAATGCTCAAAAACCTTGCTCAAATAATATAATGAAAACGCTCATGATCAATTTATGTTTGGTAAATTTATAGATTTTGAGATTATTGTGCAGATAAGATAGGATATACGAAAAAGTATAGCAATATTGGATGAGAATTCACTAAACGTCATATGTGCGAGTTTTAATCCAGCTAACATTACTAGAATACATTAAATTTTTTTTGGATATAATACATACAAAACCATGCTTTAGGAGTTCAAAATATAGAAAAAGAAACTTGCATTTGAAGCAAAGATAATACTGGAGACATTATATTATTACATCATAAAAATAACATACCTTCTATCATTCAAAATAGTTCAAAGAAATCAACTAGGCTTCAAGCCAGATCTTCTGTTGAAGAGTGCAGAAACTTTTTCTCAACATACTAGTACTAAGTTATTTATAATTGAATGGCCATGTGGGTATCATATATAAACTATTCATGATCATGGCTTACAAGTGAATTTTTATTATTGGAAGTTGTTATTTAAGCTCTATATATTAGAATATTTTATAATAGTGGATGATTCACATGCACACAATGATGACAAGTGTACATATGTTAATAGTATATTCAAATTTGAAGCCTATTGAAATTTTTCGTTAATGAGATACACTAAATACTTCTCAATCTCTACTCCAGCCGCTGAGGAATGGAGACAAAGATGTGAATTCATGTTGTAACTCTTGAATTAAAGCATCTGTCAGATATTCAATATTATATGCAAAGATATACGATTTTATTCATATCCTCTTCAAATATGTTTCCATTTATGATCAAATTTTATATTATAAGGAAAGTGTTCAAAATAGGTATTTAAAATGTAAGAATTTATAATAAATTATAAATCAAAATGTATTTTATTTTTCTGATCTTATTAACAGTATTTAGTTATAAAATAATTTAAATGAAAAAATATATATTTTTCATAACTATATACATTTTATTTCAAAACTCTTTGAAAGAGAATTATCAAATATTATTTGATACTAAAATTTCATCATTTGCTAAATAACTCTCTTTTTAAATTGATATCCAAATCATTGAAAAAAATAATTATTATGAAAATAGCAATTGTTGATCACAGATTAATGCTAGATACATATGAAGTTTCTAATCATCGCAGCAAGACTCTGACACGAGAATATATTTAAAAGATAAAACAGTATTCTAAAAAAATAATTTCTTTGTGTTTTAATTACATTTCATATTTGATCTAGTTTAGTTTGATCGCAGAGTGCAACTTTTTTTGCCATATTTTAGCCTAGATCATCCAGGTTGGAAATAGTAGTGACTGCAATAGGTCTTCAGGTATAATTGGCTACAAAATTTTGGAAATTCAGACTTTCCAGTATGTGAGATATAGGTCATCTTTTTAAAAGTTTGACCTACGTTCAATCTCTACAAACTAATGAGTATCTTGACTTGTTTACAATGAGCTAAACAAGATCATTATCATTAAATTGACAGCTATCATCTTCCTCTTATAAGAGACAGACAGGTCTGTCTCTTATAAGAGCTGATATATCCTTAGCTGATAACCTCTTGTGATTAACCAACCTAGGAAACTCAGACTCGGGACCGATGCGGAAGGTGTCCGAATTCAGTCCATCTCTTTGTATTTCAATAGAAAGTGATCGTTCTCGCCTGCAAAGTCCAATTATCACAAGACTGAAACTTAGACAAGCCAAAAGTACGTCAGGTGCAGGCCCCTCTCAGTGCTCTCCGTCACCTCAGCAAACTCCTTGAAGTAAGGGCAGAAGAGGACTTTCTAGTCTTCTTCTTGAGGAACGCTCACTGTAGCAAGTAAAGATACCACAGCCGAAAAATGATCCAATCGCCTCAAACTAATCCACTCAAGATCTATTTAACTGACAAGGAAATCAGAGTTCTGTTTAGTTTAGTTCTGTTAAGAGCAAGCAGTTTGTAAATGACGGAACTCATGCTAATGAATGAATGACCTAACAGAAACATCCAAACAATACGGAGCAGGCTAACATCACACGTAGCAATTTTTGCCCGAATGACGTATATAATGATATAAACAGCGGGCAAATTGGCGACTAATTTAGAGCTTGAAGGTGAACAATGATTGTATCGAAATTCTACAATTTGGATGCTAATCTTGAAACCCTAACTCAACACATTAATGTGTTCCTTTCTTTGCGAGTCCCATGTGTTTGAAAAAATGCTCTCAAACTCTACCATTTAATGAATATACTACCATTTTCAACACTCGTAATTTAGGAAAGGTTGAAAAATTGACGCCTTCTATATATTGGAGAAGGAGTTCCTGCTGAAGAAAAATATTGTGGGGACTGTTCTAAGCTGCAAACCAGATATTCCATTTGAGCGTCCACAATTTGTTATTTACAACTAATGCGTATTTTCATACTAACCACGTATTTACCACTTCGTGGCTACAATGCATCACTGATGCATAGTATGCATAGCATGCATCACGTGTCCTTAGAATTCTAAGGACACTATTTGAGCATAAGTATAGGTCTAGGTCTGAACCAAACCCGGAAATTTATAAAGCAACTACCGATAAGAGCAATCCCAACTGGTCCGTATTCTGCGTCGGCTTCCGTTCCGTTTCAAAACTACATACCTGGTATGTAGTTTTGAAAAATAGAGTGGACTTGATGGGATTGCAATTCAAATTTATTTTATGATAGGGTAATAAACGCTATAATCTGATGAATATTCTGAAAGTTAAAGTATTATTATAAGGTATTTGTGATGGTGTATGAAAATTTGTGTATTATGAAGTTTGATGTGAAGTTGATTTATGATTTGATGTGATATACATGTGCACAATAAAGGTTACATTATATTTGAACTTTAGCAATATTTTATATATGTAATCTAAAAATCTAATATATTCATGTTGGATTTATCAAATGCAAATCTAAAACATCAATGAATACAGATAACGATATTTAATTTGAAAGGTTGAAATAATTTTAAATAGTTTCATAAATGAAAAAAAATTTACTGACTCTTTTGAAACTTGCAAAGTATATCATATTTCTTATTCCAAATGTAATATGATAAAGTACCATCCATCAAGTAAACTTGAATGTACTACTTAGTCTTTATTATATATATCCGACATGGTGATGTAGCATCTATCAAGTAAACTTGGCTGACTCCTTCATCTAAGCCAGTAAAGCATTTGAGAGACAAAATAGACATTTCTAGATTTTTGGTAGATTGTACTCTGAAACAAGAAGTAAATCTATTATGCAAGATATCACTGAGTGAAAATTTTTGCAATAACTTTTGTGATGGTAACTGCATTTTTGTATAGGACATTTTGTATGTCATAGTCTAGCAATATGATTCCAGCACCTCGAGTATAGTCTGTCACTTCGTCTTCACTGGTGTGAGTCACCTGCATCAGGCTTTCCCAGTTTATCTCAAGTCTGGGCTGATGTTTCCGTGTGGGTATGTTTGCCACTGGACAATTATGAATCTTGGATTTCGCCTGTTCAATCCAGCTAACAACTCCGATACACTTGAATATCCATGGCTAGCAGGACAGGACAGTTGGACTCGTCCAGTTTTTAAACTAAGTATTGTTCCGTAGACTGATTCTGCTGTGCCCATATATCAAGTCTAGTCTAGTTGTCAACCTCAGTGTGTGAAACGAGGTGACCACCGCTGATAACATCCCGATCTCGATCGCTGATCGTCCGGGCTTCTTCGCTGAGAAATGTGGCGGAGGCATGAGTTTAGTGATAGAATTACGGCTCCATGCCGTATGGCTACGGGCGGGGGTCAAGGGGAAGTGAATATCTCGCAGCCTCCGTAAAGATGTGAGATCATTACAGTGTTTACGGTTCCACGTTCTCTCCAACTCTCAAATCAAAACTCTTTGGTATTCACGAGTGGCTTGCTCGTTTTGATTCGAGAGGTGGAGGTGGCAATATTCCTCATATGAATCATCGTCGTCATCATCGTCAAGATCTCCACTCACCCAGTTGCGAAGATTCTTTCCCATGGTACCTTGTGTAATTGGTTGGGATTCACCTTCAAAATTCACAAGAGGGGAATTCACATACAGGTGTAAAGTGGCTACTGTCAGATGATTCAAAACTCTAATCTAATGAAGTCCTCTCCTGTGAGGTGGGGTTGATTGCACGCAATATTCCTGTTGTGAAACGAGGTGACCATACGGCTGCGCGAAATTAAAAGTGAAAAGATGTTCAAAGTTTTGAACATCTATTTGAGAGATGAATTTTGTACATTAACAATCTTGGAGTCATAATATACAAGAGTTGATCAAATTTTTGACAGGTTGTGTAAAAGGATATTTCAGCAAATATATCAAAGTGATTTTTCTTTGTAATTTTTGAAAACATTTTGTGAAACCTGTGTGCAGTGCGTTCATTCTACCGAGGTCAATAAAGCAAAAGAATTATAATATTGAGCCTATTTGTAGAGAGAATTGGAGAAGCATCCACGTCGATGATCAGAATCAAGAGCCTAATTTGGTGACTGCTTTTTCTCTAATGCGGGGTTGGCTTTGATATCGAGGAGCACGGGTTGAAAAGAATGGTTGGATCCTATGATATGCTTAGACTGTACTCTATTCTCAATTCCTTTATCAGTTTAGCAGCGAAATTGAACGGTTTATGAAAGACATGAAGGATTTTGGCTGGATCGAAGATCTCAATGAGTTTGAAATGATCTAATAGAGTACTTTTGAGGCCAGATCTAGATTCTCATTGACTACTCATCACAAAGAGGCCTTGGACCTCCAAATTCTTGGTCATGAAATCTTGTAGACTTGGGTCCAGGAACCGCTCTACGGACAGAAAATTCTGACCGATATTTCAAGATGCTCTATAGCATATTTCGCTATGGATTCTTGAACTACAGCATGCATTCCTGTGATTCACTGCCCTGCTTGGAAACAGTCGGTGCATCGGAGTCTACCGGAGATGTTCCGGACCTTAGACTTGACCATATCAACTCACCACTGCGAGGAAAGATTAGTCTTAATGTCATGATGCGTCTATCAACTTAAAAATAAAATGGCCTCCGTATCTAGTGTTCGAAAATATACAGATTTACATAGGGAGTCATGACGAATATGAGCCCAACTGCTGAGGCATATTGTTAGAGAGTGAACAAAATTTCCAATTCTAGAATATAGATTTACATCCACACAAATTTTAATAAATGTCAATGATGTTTAATTCAACTTTCTAAAATTTAAGAATGTTTAGGGTGCTAAAGTTTAGGGTTTAGTTTTAATAACTTTTAGGTCCGTGTGGCATGTGTATGGACATAGACATGGCACACGAGATGAAACACCTCATGCTTCGAGTTTAGGATGGTGGGGCGGGAGGACCTGACCCAGGCGTGCAAGCCCTCGCTCGTCCAGACCCAGGGGCAGGGATCAGCTCGTCACCAATGGCTCCCCACTTTCGGGGGAACGCGATGTCTGCCCGGGAGGGCTTTCTGCCCGCCCGGGCACACAAGGCCGACACCCTGGCTCGCAGCCGACCTCCCGGGTTCAGGGGAGCCCTTAGTGGCGAGGGTTTCCCTGCACCATATATTAACCTGATTACCATATTTATTAACCACGTTACAGTGGTGCAAACTGAATTAGTGAGTGTCAAATTGCTAACCAAAGCCATTTTTTACTCTCTTCACAACACTCCTCTATCCCCCTTTGTGTAATCCTTCATTATGAATTCCCTTGGGATTTTCCATCATGATAGTACATGAAAAGACTTACTTAAATGTAGAAATCGAAGAGAAATAAGAAGAAAAGATGGTAAAAAAAAAGGTCTTGGTTTTTTTTGGCTTCAGGAATATGAGCCGGCTTCGCAAGGAGGATGTAAGGATCGGCACGTTCGGTACATTTCTCATTCATTTTCCAATCCGAGGAGGAACTTCAATTCTTCTAGAAGTACATCCCGTGGAAGATCAAGGGAAAGAAGTGAAGAAAGTTCTATATTATGGCACTTAATTATAGTGATCGTGTTTAGTCACATAGTAGGCCTGCATAATCATATTCGTCTAAGTGGATACGACATTTCACTTTTCATATCATTATGATATATCAGAAAGTCGATGAATCTAGCAAACAACGAAAAGCGTTGTTGGCATGGCATTGTTGGACCGAGTAGTGCAGGGTTTAGTGATTTATCAACGTGAAACTCATATCCCCTCCCGTGAAAATCCTGGTACTTGGATGATGTATGCTCCCTGTATCGTACATGGCATTTTCGAGACGAGAGACGTATGAGGTTATAGCAGCAATCTTGCGAAAAAACCATATTTCGAGTTTAATGATAGATTATCATTACCTTAAACTAGGATCAGAGTTTTATTCCTGATAATTGTTTTATCTTGGTGAAGGCCCCAAACATGCTCCTTTAGTTCTCCTCCCCTTTGTGAGGGGAGGAGAAAGGGAGAGCCCTTAGCGAGCGAGCGAGAGCGGGGCAAGCTAAAGCGGGAGGGCCCTCCCTCCCTCCCTGGTCGAAGCGGGAGGTCGGGCTGCGGGCCCGGGCGGGCAGAAAGCCCTCCCGGGCAGACCTCGCGTTCCCCCGAAAGTGGGGAGCCCGTAGTGACGAGGGCAGGGATCAGCTCCCTCGCTCGGAGCACGTAGAACAGGCGACGCATATTTATGAGGTGGGATGCAGGATCTCTGTATCAGGGTCCGGCAGCTCATTCGAGTCCAGTGGCTGCCAGAGGGACGGGCACGCCGTCTGCCAGTTTCTCTCTAAATTTCAGTCCGGGTCGAATCTGCAACGGTCTGGATCTGCTCTTTTCGTCGGACTCCAGCGCTGCCGAAGAGTTCTTCTGAGCACTGGCGAAGACTTTCGGATCAGGCCGATGATTCGGGTCTAGATTTATGACGGAACGTGGAATCGTCTGTGGTTGTGGTTGCAGGATTCGAATTCGAGCTCAAATTCCAGCACGCAACATCACCATAGAGATATCCCTAGTGCTGTGTGTCCTGGCTGTTCTAGTTTGTGAGCATACAGCTCTTGCGCAGACTAGTACTGTGTGTAATATACGGGTTCCACCTAAGCTCCGTTAAGGGTATGATTCGTTTGTCACGTGTTTGGTTTCGATGGCCCTGTGATCTACGAATCTTATTCAACAAATGTAATAACAAACTCATGCAGAAGGATAATTCCTGCCGAGCGCATAAAAATGTATTACAATTTTTACTTACATATCCACGACTGAGACCTAGTAGAGTAAGCCTATTTCGTCTTCATGACTTGTCGCCAAGTTACTGTCGTTTGATCTGCAACTATCGAAAAACATTCTACTGATCAACATGCCCATAAACCAGAAAGGAGATAGTCGAAATTCCAACTGAACAGGTAATCAGATATATTTTACATCACCAGTACGATACAAAGTGAGAAGAGTACACTGTATGGTCGTGAAACAAATGTGCACAGTTCTTCAAAGCTAACCCCGCACAGTACTGACAAACGGCTAAACCACTTTCTGCCACATGCTAAAACTAATACGTAGCATACTATCCATAAACCCCAATATAATCACGATGGGAGATATTTCGTTGTGTATCCAACATGAAGAAACTGTATGGGTTGATCCTTCTAGAAACAATAGTGTTGAAACCAAGCATGTAGTATGGGAACCCGAATCTGATCATGCCGAATTAGATCGTTAAGGAACCTCATGGCTATGAAAATATTGAGATTTGTCGATAGAGACCACCAAGGAACAGCCCAATTTGCCAACGACATCATTTCACATGCGCTGATTTCGTAGCCATACATACATCAGTTATACGCTAGCCATGGCTCCTTGAGTTGATGAGGTCACTTTTCCCAACCAAAGCAAGTGGCACAAAGAGAGCCGCTTGCCATAGCTAGCCACCGTCTCACAATTTGCTCGGCATAACTTCGTTACAGCAATATGTACATTGATCTCTGTAAGATTATTGGGTCTGACGTTGCAGAAGGAAAACTCTTAAAAATGTCTAGTGAACTGTGTCTCGTTAACTTTTATGGGGACCATTCCTGACGCTCACCGTCAGACGTCAAGAGCACAAAAGGTGAGACGCAATACATAAGGAAGGGCAACTATCCAGAATTCGGACGTGCAACTGTTATGAATCGAATTAGCCCAATCCAAATGCCAAGATTTTCTGTGGGGTAAGGTTCTATGTTGCATAGGACAAGCGGAGATTGATCGGAGGAGCCTCAAGCTAGCTCGTGGATGCTCCAATATTGCAGAGACATGGAGTGGATCTCCTACTTCTTGGGCTATAATAGTCGTATTTCCTGCCAAGTACATAAGCTCATGTCCCAATAGAGATTTGGAATCAGATGAAAGATCTAGCTCTATAAACATGTAAGTCAAGTAAGAAGAGACAACAGTAGCAAGCAGAGCCAAGCATGTGAAGAAGATTTGTCTCCAATACTCCTTGACAGAGAGAAAGCATCTTCACAGCCGTCTCATTAAACATGGTGGCAAGACTTGGTACTCAGAAAACTGTACGTTGGACCGGGTGGACCCACATTCGCAGAGTGCTGTCATGCTATCGATACCGGAATTTGCCAGTCGGGGGCCCCTTCCCGCTATCATGGATCATGTCCGGTTAGGAGCCCCGAAATCACCATGGACCTTGCTTTTGCTTCTCCTATCGGAAAGAAGAGACTTACGCTCTCGAGTCTTCATCGTGTCATCATGAATAAATTGTCTTCATCGTGAAAACTGAGAGATTCAAAGGACTGTTTTCTTTACCGTTTTGTGAATATCTCACCCACGTTTTAATTGCATCTTTGTCAATTGCTTTCTTTTAAATAAATTTTTCGTAAGAAAATCAAACGCTTAGCTTGTGAGGTAGACACTTGCGAACGTGTCTCCTACGGTTTTCTACCGTGGATAGTACTCAGAGATCGGAATTTGAGCTGTCGTGCTGCTTGAGACTTCTTCAGCTTATGTTTCAGATTCAGACATTCGAGTCTTCGTCTTTTTCTTTGTTCCATCTGCTCACAGTCCAATAGAGATTTTCGGAGATATACAGCTGGACTCATCTGACCGTCAATGAGCTGGAGAATCTATTGTGAGTTTGGAGTTTAAAACATCATTTCCTGTTCAGAACTCAGATTTCTAACTTCTGGATAGAGTAGGACCGCGACAGCTGTAATTTCTTAGTGACATTGATGGAGAGGCTCGTCGATAACCTGAGATTAACAGCAGTATGGGAGATTTTTGCAGACGAGGGGAGACGAAGAGGGAGAGAAGATGAGAGCAATGAAGTGAAGAGTAGAGCTGAATGCTCTGCTAACACAACGAACATGAGGAGCATGGCTGTTGCACTTGTCTTCTTCATTTCGTTACTGGCGTAACCGTTGTGTTTGGCTGATGCAGACAATGTAGAACAGATGTTGTTTGTCGATTGGAAGAATAGACTTTCCATGAAGCCTGAAAATGCAAGATTTCTCTGGTTCGTCCGTAAATTTAACCCTTGGACTGGAAAGACACTGGACACAAATAGCTTCTAGTGTCAGATCACTACGCAGAATTTCGAAGCGGATTGTGGAGACACAATCCGCTTCGAAACTCTGCGTAGTGATACTTCTCCCCTGTCTCCACCCGTGGTTTCTAATCTGCTACCCCAAGTCTAGAAATACAGCAGACGATTCCCGTCCAGATGATACACAACTCAACCCGAACGCAAAAGACAATCTCAGGTCAAAGGGTACGGATCTCTACGTCCACTGTCTAGGTTTGCAGTGGGCGTTCCAGGGGAGTTGTGTAATATCTGGGCAGGATAAATCTAGTCGTGTGGCAGCAGGTTAGGAGCCACGGGCAGATTGTGGAGACACGGGATAAGGTTCACTAAACGGAGTTTCAAAATTTAGCCTCTGGACTGGAAACTATCCGTGTCCAGGGGCTAAATTTATGTACGAACCCGAGAAATCTTCATTTTCAGGCTTCATGAAAAGTCTGTATTTGAGAACTGAACAGTCATCAGAGTTGCAGTTCATGTATATCAAGACTATGGGTCATTTCTTTGCCCCCACATTGTTCATATCGATCGAAGTCAGAAATCAGAAGGAAGGGGCTAAATTTATGGACGAACCCGAGAAATCTTGCATTTTCAGCCTTCATGGAAAGTCTGTATTTGAGAACTGAACAGTCATCAGAGTTGCAGTTCATAAATATGAAGACTAAGCGGCCTTCTTGATCATGTGGATAAGACATAAGATCGTGGAGTACGGAAAGAACCTTCAATCCGATGCGTTTTCTCGAATGATCAGATGGACACTGCTCTACCATATATATAGTACAGATATTATGCGCCAAGATTGCGGCATATTGATCACAGTTGATATAAGTTCAGATAATCCCTTTTACAAACTCGGATCTGAAGTGGAAAGCTCCTTGCGAAATGATTCGATACAGTCGATGGAAGAGATTTTGTTTTGAGTATGTGAGCCAAAAGGTTCATGTTTGTTATGTGCACGATGGGGCCAAATCATAAGCATCTGGATTACTGAATATTCTTCAATTTGGGCTGGGAATGGGACTGCGAGCTTGTGAACCAGTTGAGAGATCTGCATGTAAGCTTCGTCCACCTTCAGTCATTATTCTACAAGTTTTCTCAATGCATGATAGAGTTGAAGATCAGACTCTGAAGCAATTTGTCAACTTGGGACCCGCAGATATCGATTTCTGAATAGCGAGTGAAAAACTTCGAACGACACGATGGCAATTGTAGCCGAGGAAAAGTCAGAGAATGGCATCACCGACCAATTTCAAGCCAAAGAGGTTCCAATTCAGACCGTCACAGAAATTGTGATGTCATATGAAATTCCAGACCTTGTCTTCCCCTACGAGCTGGTTGATCCTCATCCAAAGTCCACAATGCTGATCCGTATGAGTCATGATTGGTTAGCCAGTCATCCAGTGGACCAGAAATTTGGGACCGACTTTTCGAGCACAATACTCCTGGAAATAAATAAATAAATAAAATTTAGTTTCTACGATACAAAATTTTATAAGTACGAAGGTAAAATACCAATCACCAAGCAAGTTTTGGGACTGAAGCTTCATATGGAGTAAAATATAGATCATGAATGAAAATTATTTACATTGAAATCGAGTTTGAGTCTTTGTGAGAATTTACATAAGAGTGTGCAATTAAAATAAGATTGTTTATGTTAGTGAATATAAGGTGTCATGTCATCATATTGAAACAAGTATTTGTAAATTCATCATAATTTTTGAAAAAACCTCAACTTAAATCCTTAATAAGATCATTCTGGATATCACTAGCCAAATTATGCATCCTATTTTCATTTTTAATTTATTGTTACGTTTGAAATGGACAAATATTTAATATCATGTCAATAAACTATGACATACTCAAAAATTCTGGATTCATGATTTTATTAATGATGTCCATGATGTCTATTTCAAGTGTGATAAAAATGTTAAGAAAAATAAAAAACAAAGATGTTTGTCTTCTTGCCATTTATTATTTCAAATGCTCAAAAACCTTGGTCAAATAATAGAATTAGAACGCTCATGATCAATTTATGCGTGGTAAACTTATAGATTTTGAGATTATTGTGCAGATAAGGAAGGATATACGAAAAAGTATAGCAATGTTGGAGGAGAATTCACTAAGCGGCATATGTGCCAGTTTTAATCCAGCTAACATTACTAGAATACATTAATTTTTTGTGTGGATATAATATATACAAAACCATGCTTTAGGAGTTCAAAATATAGAGAAAGAAACTTGCATTTGAAGCAAAGGTAATACGGGAGACTTTGTTTTATTACATCATAAAAAGAACATACCTTCTATCATAAAAAATAGTTCAAAGAAATCATATAGGCTTCAAGCCAGATCTTCTGTTGAAGAGTGCAAAAAATTTTGCTCAACATTTTACTATTAAATTATTTATATTGAATGGTCATGTGGATATCATATATGAACTATTCATGATCATGGCTCACAAGTGAATTATATTATTGGAAGTTGTTATTTGAGCTGTATATATTATATTTTGTAACAGCGGATGATTCACATGCACACAATGATGACAAGTGTACATATGTTAATAGTATATTCAAATTTGAAGGCTATTGAATGTTTTTAATATGAGATACACTATATACTTCTCAATCTCTACTCCAGCCCCTCAAGAATGGATACAAAGATGTGAATACATGTTGTAACTCTTGAATTAAAGCATCTGTAAGGTGTTCAATGTTACATGTAAGGTGTTCAATGTTACATGCAAAGATAAACGATTTTATTCGTATCCTCTTCAATTATGTTTCCATTTATGATCAAATTTTCAGTTATAAGGAAAGTTTTTAAAATAATTATTTACAATGTAAGAATTTAAAATAGAAAATAAATTAAAATTTATTTAATTTTTTCTGACCTTATTAATAATTTTTAGTTATACAAAATTTTAATAAAAAATAATTACTTATTATTTTTAATGCTGTTTGAAAATATGTGTTAGAAATATATATGGAAAAGAAATTCCAAACACCTATGATGCAGATAAACATTTAATTTTTTAATGTTTGCAAAAAACTAAATGTTGAATGTCATGAGTAATTCATAAAAAATATTCAAGAACTAACTAATAGTTAACGCTAGTAACTAATGTATTTAAAATAATCTTGGAATCGAGTCACATTTCATTGAATCTAAATTTAAATCTAAACTTCCTAAAATTTTTTGAATTTCAAAAAATTAGTTAAATTTTTTTTTGAACAAAAATATAAATTTAATTTTTTTCATCTAAGGTGATCTTAATAATAGAAAAACATGTATACTCATTTACATGTTCATTCAATCATGAATGAACTTGTACGATGAATAATCAATCCTGCATTGTTTTGATTAATATATATATTACTTGCGACGTTCACATTTTTTTCATTGGAAAAATTTTACTTTTAAATATCGTAAGTACTCAACATTGAAGATTTTACTTTTATACAAATTTAAGGTGTTAATGATTGACAATTCTTTCATAATCTAATGTAATTTTTGCATATGTGTTTCCATTCAAATTTGAAATATGATTCTAGTCAAATTATTTCTCTCAATGAGAAATAAAATTGCAAATTTTCTTATTTTTAGAAATTCTGTCATCAAATTTTTTTAGATGATATGAATTAATATTTGATATAATTATTGGATGTGAAATTGAGGATCACAAGTATATTATGTGCAACTTCAGTTGTAATTGCAAGAATACACTGATGATCTTAACGTAAAATTTTTTTCATAGCCAAATTTATAGTGAAATAAATTTGGTAATTTAGTTAAATTTATACTGTATACTATATATACTATATGGTTTCAATAATTTCAAAATATTGAAAATTTGACAATAAAAAATAATCAGTTTTTACATTAAGGCTAAAAAATGCTATGAATCTAAGTTTATGCATCGATTAGATTGTGAGATCATTACAAAAACATTTTGAATTTTGTATGATTGAATCTTGCTTCAAGTTGATCTAATGTTTGATATAACACACATTTATATTGATATCTTGTATATAATAAATAGTTTTATTCTGAATTGTAAAATTTTAGATTTAAATCATTTAAATCATGAGCTGTATTTTTTTTGCTAAATTTTAACATCACCATGTATTTTATAACAGATGTAAGTAAAGTTAGTATTTCATGTGAGTTATTTTGCTCCTTGTAAATTTGGCTTTATAACTACTGGCTAAAAAAAAAAAGGTCATTAAAAAAAATGTGGACTCTTTCAAATTTTATAATTCATTGCTTCATAATTTTGAGATGATTTTAAGATACTTTCAATTCATAGTAAACCTCATGAAGAAAAAAACCATTTTTTCAACTTTCTGCATGTTATGTGAATTTTTTCATTCTTTTTCAGATCTCAGATTTATGCTTATGCTATTTTCATTTGCTTTCAACAATATTAAAATAATTTATATAAATAAATAAACAAATAAGTATTAATCTATATTATAAAAAATTATTTATATTTTTCATTTTTAGACTTAAAAAATCATTTTTTGCTTTATTCTTTAATTTTGATTTCTCATTTTCCGCTCGAAATTCGATTTAATTTTTTTTTCAAATTAAAATTCAGGATTTGAATATTATTCAAACAGATAATTGATTGAAAAATTTCAATTTATTCTAAGAATATATAAAATTTACAACGAATGAAGTTTAAAAAAACATAAATATAAAAATAAATATCATTAACCTAAATATTTCAACTCAATAAGTTTCAATAATTTTCAATAGACTAAACTTAGATTCTGTCAAAAATATCAACTCTATCAATATTTAGTTTTCTTATTATGTAAGAATCATTTATAATTTTGATATTGTTACAAAAATCTACAAAATAAATTTAAAAAGAGTTTTATTGATAAATTTATTTGGAAGTAATTATTTTGAAAATATGTGTTATACATATATATGGACAAAATTTCCAAACACCTATGATGCAGATAAACATTTAATTTTTTAATGTTTGCAATAAACTGTGTGTTGAATGTCATGACTAACTTATTCAAAAAAAATATTCAAGAACTAACTACTACTTAACGCTATTAACTAATGTATTTTAAATAATATTGGAATCGAGTCACATTTCCTTAAATCTAAATTTAAATTTAAACTTCCACTTTTTTGAATTTCAAAAAATGAAATAAAATTATGTTTTTGAAAAAAAAGTATGTATCTAATTTTTTTCATGTTGAGGTGATCATAATTATAGAAAAACATGTATACTCATTAACATGTTCATTCAATCATGAATGAACTTGTAAGTGAGTAATCAATCCTTCATTGTTTTGATTAATAAATATTACATGCGAAATTCAATTTTTTTCCACTGGCAAAACTTTTACTTTTAAATATCGTAAGTCCTTAAAATTGAAGATTTTATTTTTCCACAAAGTCAACGTGTTAATGATTGGTAATTCTTTCATAATCTCATGTAATTTTTGCATATTTCTTTCATGAAGAAAAAAAACACTTTTTCAACTTTTTGCATGTTCTGTGAATTTTTTTCATTCTTTTTCAGATCTCAGAATCAAAATAATAAATTTAGAAATTTTTATCTATAATATAAAATAATAATTTTTTTCTTGATTTTTAAACTTAAGAAATAATTTTAAGCTATATTCTATAATTTTGATTTCTCATTTTGCGCTCGAAATTCAGTTTAAGTTTTTTTTTCAAATTAAAAGTCAGGATTTGAATATTATATACACAGGTGATTGAAAAAAAATTTCAAATTATTCTGAGAATATATAAAATTTACAACGACTGAAGTTTAAAAAAATATACAAATAAAAAATCATTTATTTCAATATTTCAACTCAATCAGTTTCAATATTTTTCAACAGATTGAACTAAGATTCATGTCAAAAATATCAACTCTATCAATATTTATAAGTTATCTTATTATGTTAGAATCATTTAAAGATTTGATATTGTTACAAAAATCTATAAAATAGATTTAAAAATATTTTTATTCATAAAGTTATTTGAAGTAATTATACGCTAACGTTCATACCCATATACATTTTATTTCAAAACTCTTTGAAAGAGAATTATCAAACATTATTTGATACTAAAATTTTATCATTTGCTAAATAACTCTCTTTTTAAATTAATATCCAAATCATTGAAAAATACAATTATTATGACAATAGCAACTGTTGATCACAGATTTATTCTAGATACATATGAAGTTTCTAATCATTGCAGCAAGACTCTGACACGAGAATATATTTAAAAGATAAAACAGTATTCTAAAAAAAATATTTCTTTGTGTTTTAATCACAATTTAAATTTGATCTATTTTAGTTTGATTGCAGAGTGCAACTTTTTTTGCCATATTTTAGCCTAGATCATCCAGGTTGGAAATAGTAGTGACTGCAATAGGTCTTCAGGTATTGTTAGCTACAAAAATTTGGAAATTCAGACTTTCCAGTATGTGAGATATAGGTCATCTTTTTAAAAGTTTGACCTATGTTCAATTCTCTACAAACAAATGAGTATCTTGATTTGTTTACAATGAGCTAAACAAGATCATTATCATTATCATTAAATTGACAGCTATCATCTTCCTCTTATAATGTTGGCCTCTCTAGGATAGATACATCTTGAAATGGTATGATCTGATGAGAACTGTTTGCAATCCATGAGTTATGGTAATTGGCCATGTTTTGTGCTCATATGACCATTGCCGTCTCAAAATTCCATCAATCAGAACCTCGTCTCCTATCAATACTGAGTAGGTGATTTGAGTAGACATGGAGCAGAAATTCTAATTTAGACAACCAATAATCAGGGATCCATGAGTATGACATTCATATTCACACCAAGGTTTTGATCTTGTGTAACTCCCCATACCATACTATACTCTTGCAGGAGTCAGCTTTATATTCCACAACACCTGGCTAGGTGAAATACTTGTCGATATGAGATAGAATGCATCTGAACCGGACCAGAGTCTACAAGTCTTCAACAGTGAACTGTACAAAGTGGGTGACATGAACCTCAATCACGATTTCTGAACTCATAATAGTCTCGAGGTGATTGATTACTCGAGATCATAGTGGAAAGTGGAAGGTGGTGGTCAAGCTGCAATTACAGTTTGAATCAGATCAGGTTTGACACCAAATTGTGTCTTCGGAACTGACGATTATATGTGGAGTCAGATCATTCTGTTATTTCCTCCCAGTCTTTTTGGATCAGTGACAAGTTGTGTACTCATTAACAGGGATATATGTAGGACCGTCAGTACAGTTGGAATTTCTGTTAGCGATTAAAACGTGCATATATCAACGTTCAGTGACTAAGTATCAGACCTGTTGAAGATCATAAATTAAGATGGATTCTTTTGCTTATAGAATTGAATAATAGTCGAGGTTTTGTGTAACGATTCTACTTGTATCGTCAAGGCTTTTTTAATCTTTTAAGCTGGAAGGCTAGAACACTCACTAAAACTGTGGTACGTACTGATTGTAGCTTCTACAGGATGAAGGGAATGATATAATTCTATAGAAGGCAAGTTCAAGACGAATGCTGTAACAATCTATATTCCAAGCATACAGATGAACTAATCGAAGCTAAGCTATTGGTTTGATTCATCGCTTTCCGCATGAATAAGCATAAGCTTAGTGGAGAGAGTCAGGGACATTCTAAGAGAAAACTGGCCGCTAAGTACCGCAAATGCACATCAAAGAACGCTTCTCAGAAGTTCTTCCTAAATATATACGTCAGGTTAAAGTATAGTTACCCACCGTGTAAGTGAAGGGATTTCATCATGGTGAGACTTGCAACAAGCCCCACTTGAAACATGGTCCTCAAAATGTAATTATGATTATTCAGCCATATACTGATCATCTTCAGAAACATAACTCCACGATTGATATGATTGCATAGAAAAGACATGTGAACGTGAAAACACGAAGGAGGATTTTGCAGAGCGTCACATTGCATGAGTGTCTGAACATATGCTTGTCATTTGCATCATGACATTCTAAGGTCTTCAAATTCCTAACAAAATGCCTGTTCTAAGACCTTCATTCATGCACTCCTCGCACACCCATGCATGCCCACCTAGTTCTTGTCTCACGTATTTCACCTGATACAACTTGAAGGTTGCCGAATACCTATCTCGAAGCTGTGGCGCAAGAGTTTGTTGAATCCTCGACCATGCTTCTCTCAGCTCCTTGCTTTCCCCAACTTTTGAAACTGCACTACGATCACGATCGCTAATGCCATCTAACTTAACAATATCAGATTTCAAATCTTCCCACTCCGGAATTGCTTGGCCCAACCCGAAAGTCACATCCAATCCAGCCTTCACAGCATAATACATGAATTTGAATGAGATTTCAATAGTTTTTTGAATCCATTCACAATCCTTCCGATCCAAGCGTATCTTCAAACCTTCTTGATCTCTGACAGGGTGAAACCCGGTCGCGGACTCACACATCAAGTGTAAGCGGACGGTTGTCCCGGCATGCAAAGTAGCACTCATCCTATAGAAAAGGCCAACATTGTTCGTAATGTAAGGTCGCTTGGGCGTACTGGAATGCTGCAACGTTTGAGAATACTCAAGAATCCTGTCCACTTTGGACATGAAATCACTCCGCGTTGACTGCAGTTCTTTTTGTAGAGAGAGTATCTGTTCCACCTTCATCTCCAATCTCTGCAAAATTTTCTCCATTGATCTCAACCTCTCATCAACACCATCAACTTTTTTTTCTAGTTGATCCATCTTTTCCAAAACAAGTCGGGTATCAAGGTTTTTCACACTTGTGCTCACCCGACTTATGCAACTGGATGAAGGTTGATTGGAATCTTTCACATCAGGAAAATTTGCATTGGTAACCACGTTCTCATCTTCAGCGTAAGAATGAATCAAATCTTTGTTCACTTCCTCTAAACCTTGCTGCAATGACCCCAATTGTTGGATAAGGTCTTGCTGAAATGACTCCAATTGTTGCATTCGCTTCTGTCGGATTTCATTCACAACCTCTTCCACATCGCTCTCCCACAACAAATCCCTAGCTCTTTCGGATATAACCTTTGTTGTGTATCCTTCAATCAAGGGCCAAGAGTGCTCATAGTTGAACAACTCATCCTCCTTCTCCAAATGAGACTTATCCAAGGGAATATCCTCAAGTTCGCCATTGATGCTACGAATGAAATTCGATTTGAGTTTCTCGACTAGAATTGCCCTTCTCATGTGACTCGGAATCAGGATCTCCACGCAAAGTGTTTGTATCACACCGAGCACTAACGTCACCCCGGGAGAGCCTTTGGAGGATGCGCAAAATGATATCAACTCCTTGACGAAATGCTTCATCACGAATTTCACAGCAACCTGCCTTGACTTATGCTTCGAGCATAACATCAGAACATCCACGTATTTCTTGGACCTGTCTTGCTGGATATAAATTTCATGTCCGTCAATGACAAGTCGCAGATAATGTCGAGAGTAGATCATAGTCTTCTCGGAAACATCCATCTCCAATATCAACTTCCGTCTCATGAACATCTACAATGATAAAAATTTTGGTAAATAATCAGCTGCGCATTCCAAAATTGAATTCAACTAACGAAAAGTTAACACTTCATTCATCGTACACACGTTAGAATCAAAACTCAATGCATTTAATTTTCTCACAGTATATATGAAATCACCTGGAAGCATGGGAAAAAACCAGCAGTCAGTGACATTGTTCTTTCATCTTGGCATTGAATCCGAATGCCAACAAACTTTGAAGTCTCATCCCTAGAATCCCAACCCATCGACTCCACGTGCGCCAATCCTTGATGATCCTGTCCTTCAGTGCTTGCATGCTCAGGTATGAAAGAGGGAATGAAGTATCTGAATGAATGAATGAATGAAGAGGGAAGAGAAGTATCTTCCACCTTGAAACACAAATCTAAATGGATAAGGATGTTTTCAATCACCTTTCTGTCCACAAATTTCTTTCTAGGTGACTGTTTTTCCAGAAACTTGTCTATCAACCGACCAAAGTCTCTCTCACTCACAAATCCGTCCTTGCTTGCAAATGAGTCACGTGACATCCTTTTCTCAAAAGTTGGAGTCTCAAGAGCTTGAAAGTCTTGACCCAGCGCTACAAGCTCACCTAATAATGTATGTGTGAGCCAGTTTGGATCTACAATGATGTGATCAAAGTTAGGAATAGAAATGATGGATCCAACATCATTCAAATATGATGTGATTGAAACTTGTATCCTTGAATGATCAAAGGCTTGAGCAGAAGAGGATGAAAGAAATTGTGTCAAATGGGGAGCACAGAATTCACGAAACTCTTGGGATGACAAAAGAGGGCCACTTCTATTCTCCTTGGTGTTTTTAACCAAGAGTGACGAGAGTTGAGAACACAAGTAGGGAACTTGTGGAGATTTTTTTTTCAAAAACTTCTCAAAGATCTCAAAAATATGATGTTTGAGAGGAATAACTTGCTTATTTTTTCGAGCATCCACATGACAACAGTCTTGAATAGGGTGGATATACACAAATCTTGCAAATCTTTCAGAGAGCTTGTTCACTATGAACTTAGCCCAACTCAAAGAACTGTCTATGGCCTTATCCTTGTGTGAAATCACAACAAGAACTTGTGGAAGATTATGTCCGATAACCCTCGTGCTGGATGTGATGAAACTCAACCATTCCTCCAACTCTGTCTCAAAATCAGATTCTGCTTTGTTCGAAGATGTGATCTGACAGAAAGGGCTATACACAAATAGAAAAACACAAAAATTGCTACTTGGAGGGAAAAGCACACTTTGAAGGGTACGGAAAATCTCTTGTCCCGCAAGATCCCAAATTGAGATTTGACCTTTGTCATTGTTTTGCAAAAACTCCACTTCAATTCCTTCGGTCCTTCTCCTCCTTAATTTGGCCCATGGCTTTCGGTACCATTTTTTTCCGTGTACCAATGTTTGACGTAATTGAGTCTTGCCTATAAATTGAATACACATAACCACAACAAAAATAAGTTGTTACTTGAGAGATTATCTAATCATACCATTAAGCATTTTAATCAGAGTGAGGAAAAATCCGATTTTCAAATCAAATTTGAAATTATTTTAAAATACATTATTTAAATTGGAATTTATTCGCATTTCACTTTTTGTTTCTTATATTTTTGTTTTCTATTTCACACAAATTCAAACCATCTAGATAAATAAATAAACTACATAATTTAATCTTAAATTTGAAAAGTAAAACCTCATATTGCTGGTTCAAAAAACTGAGAGCTTGCAGAGCAAGTTACCTGCAAGAGGAGAGCCGCATAAGAAGAGCCGACCAGCTTTTGCATCTCCAAATGTTAATTTGGCTTCACGGAATACGGACATGTAGACAGCCCGCTGCTGGTTTTGCTTGAGGGCCTCATCGATCAGCGCCGCCTTTCCGTCCCTTGCCCATGAGGTTCCTCTGACACGTATTTCCTGGAGAGTCAAATTCACTTGGAGTAGCTCCATTAGGTCTATAAACGTCTCTTCGTCGAGTTCGGAATAAGACAAATCTAAGTGAATGAGACTTGTATTCCCTCGCAGGCACAAAAGCAGGTCCTTCAGTAGACCCTTCCAAAGATCATTGCTTCCAACCTGTAATAGGAGTTTCTTCAAGACGGAAGTTTCTCCAGTTTTTCCATTCATGGACAGGATACTTTCCGGTTGGTTGGTACCTGAAGTGTCAATCCATACCGCGAAGATAGTGAAAGATTTCAGAGATTTGATTTCTCCGCGCAGTACCCTACCTAAGAGGTTTCCTGATAACATGAACTCATCCTCATTGCCAGAATAGAGTGCAAGATCCACTACGGGGTCCTTGACTTCGGAGCTAGCAGCACACGCAAGAGCTTCTATTGACTCCCATTCAAACCATTCAAACGAAAGAAACTGAACGGTAAAGTATGTTGCTCTAGCCTGGTCACGTATGACTTCGCCGAGCTGGTGCCATTCCTCAGGACTCATCTTTACTTCCCGTAACGTCACTTCCTTCAATGATGGGTTGGAGGTAAGAACTTCCGTTAAACAGCCTCCGAGTCCATCCATCCTTTGCAGGTAAAGGAGTTCAATGGATCGGTTGCCATCATCTCCGGCCAAAGCTTTCAGCAACAAGGCCGCTCCCCACTCCACCTTCTCTAACCACAATTCCTTCAATGACGAGCTTTGAATCAAAGCCTGGGACAGGATTCCAACGTACTCCTCCTCCATGGCTCCCATACGGTATAAACCCAACGTTTCTAATCGAGGAGCACTGTTGATCATGTCGGCCACATGCTTCACGGCACTCGAGTCCTCCCACGCGTCACCCAATAACTCTAACCGCTGGAGTTTAGAATCGGAATTTCCTCGCAGTCCTGAGGCGAGATTCAAGAAACATCTGGCACTCAACTTGCAAGATTGTATTCTCAATACTTGTACGCTAGAGGAATTCAGAATTCTCCCTATCAGTAAACAAAAGCTCTCCACTTCCTCATCTAAAATCGAGCTCTCAACTTCCTCATCTGAAATCGAGCTCTCCACTTCCTCATCTGAAATCCAGCTCTCAACTTCCTCATGTGAGTAAAAGTAAAGGATTATCATTTTTATAACGGTGCTAGACATGAATCCTCTGAGAACTACCTCCCACTCGCTTGCCGTCAACATCGACATATCTCCCCTACAAATATCTAACACGTGTAGGTGTGTAAGAGTGTTGCAGTTGCCGATTGCCTCCAGCACTCGAAGGCGCACTTTGCTTCGCCACCCTGTGATCGTCGAGAGCGATGCACGCTTGGGAAAGAACTTCCGCAATTCTCGCTGTCGTAAATAGGGAAGCGTCGTCATAGGCTCGCCTTTTCCTTCCAGACGCCATATAAGGTCCTGGACAGCGAAGGGAAGCTCCGGTTCCTCGTATGCAGAGTCCATTCCCCGTGTCTCAGCAGCGTGACTGACTATGGACGCACCTGCACCTTCCATTCTCTCCTCCACTCGCACAGAGTAAGAAACGTTTGCTGCTTGGCATGCGCGAGCGAAATGTCACCTGGCCTACATGAGACCTCCTCCTCGATCCAAAGGACCAGCTCACCCGAAGAGCACTAACTTCCCGTCGCACTGTCACAACTTGTGTGCATGTGCGTGTTGGGCATGACACTTCTTGCACTCTGCATGAGGAGATACACAAAGATAAATCTTACCTCTGGAAACAATCGGATCAAGAGCAATCACAACGAACGCAGGGAGATTGCGCAAACTGGAAGTAAGAGGTTGTTCGGACTCACTGCAGGGCAAGACAAGCTATGTGAATCAAAATCAAACACAAATAATCACTATTTCGATTCCAAATCAAATACTAGAGTTTGTGCAAAGGGGACTTCAAACCTATTGTGAAGTCGAGCGGAAAGAGCTGGTTGATTTGCACTGGTGACCCAATTGAGTGGACAAGCTCTAAGCTCTGCAGGTGAATCTGAAATCCAAAAAACTAGTTCGTAGCAAAGATCAAGCTATGTGGTCTCAGAATGTCATGGAAAGCATGGAATCGCAGATATTAGAGATGTGAAGCACTCTGCCTTGTGTAAAACTCCAGGTCTATTTGGACGGGGAAAATGCGAATCTAGCTGGACGGGGAGAACGCAGAGAATGCGAATCTAGCTGCATCAACACCCACGGGGAAGACAGACCCTCCAAAGTGTAGCGCGTAGAAATTTGCAGCTTAATCATCGGATCTTCTCTTTAGATTGTGGATGATCGAGGTCAAGACAACAAACGAACACAACAAGCGTGGTCCTCCATACTCGGTGTGAGTGGAAAGTTTTCTTAGAAGGTCAAAGCGAATCTTGACGTTGTTGTGCAAGCGAACGTGATAATTGAGTGAATGCATCAGTGTGCTGATACACGCGATGTCGTCACGCTGAAAACAGAGATTTCAATCGTCATCTTCATTGAATGCTTTTTCCTGGAATCTGTGGACTATTAAAGCAAGTTGATGTAGTCTGACAACTGAGAGGCACATGGGTAGTCATGGGTAGTCAGCACGGTGGACAAAGCCTGTTGTGCTTTTTTCTTGCTTTGAAGATGCGGACAGAAGTATCACGCAGTATCCTGTCCGGCTACACAATTTTCAAGAGCATAACCGCGTGCCAGATTGCTTTTCAGGTCTCGTAGAATCACGAAGTATCCTGTCCGGCTACACAATAGTCAAAGCATAACCGCGTGCCAGATTGCTTTTCAGGTCTCTCGGAGAATCACGAAGTATCCTGTCCAGCTACAGTTATGGGTGAGTACTATCAAGTTGATGGGTAGGAAAACAATAACAAATAATTGAGTATAATAAAAAAATAACAGAATTGCAGATTTTACCACAAGTACGATGTTCATGGATAATTGAGAATGATTCTTCGGAATGCTCTCAAACACCTAACATCGCCAAAGTGAATTCTACCAGCATCTCTTAAGCACAACGTGACTGCTGTCTTGATGCTTGTTCCTCTGGATTGCAGCGTATGGGTCTCAGGAAGAAATTATTCACCATGTGGGTATGAATGAAGAGTTATTACGCTGCTGAGTTCGATAGAATTCGATGTTCTTTGTTTGCTCGCAGTTCAGAGCCAGTCCGTAGGATGCTGAAGGAAGATTGAAGAGCTAACTCCGAGTATCATTCCGCGAGAAAGATGGAAGATCCATTCATCTTGGAGAATATTTGGAGCTTCCAGATAGCCATAGGTCTTCAAGATATTCTAAATTCGAGAAAGATAACATATAATAATTTAATTTAGTTTATATTTCTAATCTCGGATAGTGGCATTACGGAATTCTTGACTCGAAGTGAGTGGTCGGATTTGGTATGAGCTGTCTCCCAACGTCTACTGGTCGTAAAGGAATCTTGAGTATTTGTCATATCCTCCCTAACTTAAGTTTCCTATTTATCCTTAAGTCTTAAAGTTAAGGTAAGACTTCGAAGTATCTTTCATATTTCCTAGGGAAATAAAATTGCGAAAAATTGTGCATTTTTTCAAAAGAAGTGTGCATAATAGGCGTCCATTTAGTGGTCACCTTTTATGCATTTTGCCTCTTGTGTGTCCATTTAGTGGACACAAAACACGTCAACTCTTTGTATCCAGCCAAAGTTGCAATCTGATTCTTGATAATTTCATTCTCAACTCAAAACTCCCATTGCACAAGAAGTTGAAAGTCCTTCGGGATCATGAAAAACAGACACAGGTTTAGCAAGAACAGAGAAGAGTATGGAAGAGTGAGAGTGGTAGACGAGACAGCTGAGCAACTTCTTGTGCAATTGAAGTTTTGAGGTGTAGATAGATTTTTCAATAGTCAGATTGCAACTTTGGCTGGAAATGATGAATTACAAAGAAAGGATGACTTATCAGTGTTCAGAGTTGTTTTCTAATGTAACTTAAAAGTACAATTACCCTGTTGCGTGGTTGGTGCGATTGAAACGATCGGGTAGTGCAGTTCAGCTTAAAGAGGGGCCAGACCTCCTGAAAAGTGGCATTTTCTTAAAAAGTGTCACTTTTGCCACAATTAAATTTGGGTCGATGTCACAATTAAGCCTTTGAGCCCGTGTTTAGTGTTAGTGTTTCTGAGCGATTGTGTACAGAAATCCAAGTAAGGCATGATCATCTGATGGATCTAATTTTCGAAAGAAAACAGAATTATATATATGGCGAAAGTTTTTATAATTCTAATGCCAGAATATTCTGGGTATGAAACCGAGTTTCTCCCCTAGGTAGCGGTCGGCCCGGCTCGGCTGGAGCCGGCTCAGCTCATGGAGCCGGCTCAGCTCGGAGCCGATCGCCATGACAGAAGCCGGCTCGACTAAGTCGTAGCCGAGCCGGTCTGAAGCCGGCTCCGCCGGAGCCGAGCCGACCCCTAGTGAGTCACTACTGCAAAATGATGTAACATCTTTTCTTAACAACAATAACAATTGGTCACCAGGTGAAAGATCCACTTAACTATTCTGCCTCTGAGACGAAGATATAGAGAAATTTTACTGTGAGCCAATCTCTTTGCGTGATCGATACCATGCTGACCTGTGATCCATTCATTAGCGGTAAATCGCCTGTCAAGAAGCCGGCTTGAGCCGCTCTCCCAGAATCGAGCCGGCTCCGAAGCCCGCTCGAAGCCGGCTCAAGCCGGAGCCGGGCCGACCTCGTCACCGGGCAGAGCTCGCGTTCCCCCTTTTCTGAGGAGCCCTCAGTGACGAGGCGGGCCGACCCCTACCCCTAGGATTGAAGACAGGTGAGATCACTCATCTTCGGATGAGGTTTTGAGGAGGAATACAGTTCACGTCTCCTGGATTTTGGAAGTTGTCACTATTCAGTTGAAGCCGCGTATCCTCATCGTTTGGATCACGGACTTCTAATTCATTTCTTCTCACGGACTGGCACTCTGTGCTCTGAGCATCCTCACCGTGAACAATCATGCGGCCCGTTCATGGAATCTTCTAAATTCATGGCTTTAGCTGTCCGATGAATATCATGAGGGCGGAACCTAAGTTAACCAAAACAGAGAAACCACCCTGCCTGGCGTTCTCGTGAAATAAGCTCAATCTCTTATGGTTTCAAGACTGTCACATCAGTTTGTCAATACAAATGCCACTTTTCAGAAATATTGGACGCCACAATTAACGAAAAGGTGGCAAAATTAGCAAATGCCACTATTAAGGAGGTCTGCCTTAACCCCATACCGGAGACTCAGAGTAGATTAACGCAGCCGCGAACCTCCTTCCATCACGCCGTGATGACCAAAGCCTAAACGAGTAAAAAATCCTGGGAAAGATTATTCAAGTACAAGTGCGCATTTGGGAGGAAGTTGATCGTGGTGAATTTCTGCAGTGGATAGCATTAAATACTCTTCTCGTGTCATTAACTGACACAAAGCGATTGCATTGCTTATATGAATGATTTTGACGATAAAACAGACCACCTTCCAAGGTGAAAAGTACTACCAGTCTCCTAGTGCTTGCCCCATCTTTATTCTCTCTCCATTCGCTACTGTGAATCTAAAATTTCTACTCTCAGACCGGGATTTTTCATGAGCTGATAACTCTTCTGTCTCTTCTGAAGGTGCTTCAAACACAAGAACCACAGTGGATCCAAGGTTAAAAACTGCCACCTGTACACAACACATGAATCAAGTAGAAGGTCAGAACAGATGAGAGACCAGGTTCATTCGGCACTGATATAAGAACAGACGTCTGGCAAAATTCTCAGGTCATTGAGAGGACAGAACTGTGTTTGAAAATAGGATAGTTTGCAAGCATACCTCTTCCCCTGCTTTCACATTAAGACCATTTTGTCCATATAAGTGCGTGAGTTTATGGTGGCCCAAGATAATCCTACTTTTGGAATATTTGTTTTCAGCTCAGGTTCAAACTTCAACTGCAAAATTGAGATGCCTTTGTCAGAAACATACACGATTTATCATCATAGTTCCGAAACGATTCACATGTTCAATGTGATTTTAAAAACAAGCGACAAAATCAAGGTCATACAAGACGGGTCAGACCTCTATTGAGCCGACATTGGTTGCGCCAACAGCTGCCATAGCCATGAAGCCCTGCGACCATCTACCTTCTAATACCACCTGGTTGAAAAAAATTGGGTCAGAGATAATAAAATGATAAATGAAGTAAACAGTGGTTCTCGATGAGGAATGAAAACTACAGCAACCCAGTAGCACTTCAAAATTACAATTGGTAACTTTAGTAGCACAATGTTCGTATGAATGCAAAACCTGAATTTGTCTCAATCAGCATCTAGTAAAACTGAGCGAAGCACAACAACAACCCATCCAAATTTAAATATTCGTTGACAGGTCTAGCCTCTTCCTCTGTTTTCGGAAGGGAATCTTCGTTCAACGTGGATCAGTTGCACTACGTCAGTTGACTGTCCTTGTCTCGACCCCATTTGTCCATACTCGGATGTTGAAATGAACGATGCTGCTCATATTCTCACCGAAGGCACGATCTTTTACATTTCTAGAAAAACTTTTTAAAACTAGGTTGAATTAAAGGAACACATTGAACTTGAGATATAACCGCTACTGCGCCTTCCTACTGCATGATATTATTGAACAGTCATGGCATATTTCCTTGATAGCAGTTTGGATTTCACATTAAGATTTATAAGATATTCAGCTTTCATTGAGACCACAAAGCAAGAACAATTCATACATCTATATTGAGAAGAATCATTTTCTTTCCGATTTGCACAGAAACGACAAGCAACTGCACCAGATTGTAATCTCACTCCTCTACACGCACCACAACTGCCACATAATGAAGTTCAGAGACACCTACCAGCACTGCTGAAGGTGCTAGAAGTAGGAGTAGTCATCCGGAGAAACGATCGAGAAAGCATGAAGTTGGCAATAAGTCAAAGATGACCCTCGTCACACTTCTGCAGTTGGTAAATTCAACCCCAAATCCTGAATAGACGGCAGTAAGTTAGGTGAAGGAATACGCAGCTATCCTTTCAGGCAATTGAAAGTGCATCAGCTCAGCGTCAGGATGCGGCGAAGCTCGTAATAATCATCATAGTGAAAATCTCCTTGACCGTGATTACGCAGCGTAGCACAAGTGAGGACATGGCAAACGGGGCAGGAAAGTTGAAAGCAGAAACTCGTGACTCTCCTAGCCAGCAGGATCTTGAGGCCCGTGTAGAAATATTGCGTTAGGGAACTTCATCCAGGTCGAAAACCCGGAACCCAGTAAGAGTGATATAATTATCAGTAAAGAATCACTTAATGAATTGGTACAAATTACACTCCGAGGAATACAAAGGCAGAGACTATGACGCATTTGCAAATCACCACGTGGAACAAGAGTAGCGAGCGTGAGGCGCAGGGCGATATCATGTTGAACTGTTGAAAGGCTAATAGATGCTGTCCTATCACTGCGAGTTAGTTCTTCTGTGGATCGAACAATTGATGCCAGTCGAGGTCACTTCTTAGAGTATCAGGACTAGCGGAATAGAAAAAGCACAAAATCATCCCATTGTCAATCTACAGCATTTGCTGTAGATTGCTGCTGCAGAATTCAGGTAATTGCCACCTCATACTCAGGCCTCACTTCTCGAATGTACTCTCTCTCATCGTCTCGACTTCGAACTCATCCAAGCTGTCCAGCTGCCATGCAGCCAGAGAGACAAGCGACTCGAGGAACAGAGAAATTTCTCTGTGTGCAATTCAAACACGTCCACGTCGGCGTTGACACACTGAGCTGGGAAAGCGCATTTGGCGTGCGCAAGAAAGCGAGCAGACAGCATGGAACGGCGGCCCGCTCTGCCAGACAAGCAATGGGCTGAACACGAGATCACACACCGATTCCACAGACAGCTTTGTCCGGAGGACGTGGCGGCAGAAATCCTGTTGCCAGGCGCTTAGGACAAAAGCTCTACAGGGCCTCCCTAGCGAGAGCGCGCGAAGTGACGACAGAGCTCATGACATATTTACTGTTAAATATAATAAAATTTATTTTATTCATGATTATATTGAATTTGTTATAATTTAGTGTGAAAAAAATATAAAATAATATAAAGTTAAAATATTAAAATAAATATATTATTTTGTGATTTTAATCAAATAAAAAACTTCATATCATGGATATGTTGATTTTCTTAACTTAATAAAATTTTTATTGGTTTCATTGACTAGAGACTCTTACAAGAATAGACACGAAAATTAAGTAAATGGAAATTTGGAAACCTAAAAAATCAAAATGAACAAATTAAAATATTTACTATATGAAACTTTGCTATGAATAAAGTTGGAAATAAATAAATTAAATTTAGTTTCTACTATACAAAATTTTATTAATATGAAGTTAAAATACCAATCACCAAGCAAGTTTTGGGACTGAAGCTTCACATGGAGTAAAATATTGATCATCAATGAAAATTGTTTACATTGAAATCGAGTTTGAATCTTTGTGAGAATTAACATAAGAGTGTGCAATTAAAGATTGTTTATGTTAGTGAATATAAGGTGTCATGTCATCATGTTGGAACAAGTATTTGTAAACTCATCATAAGCTTTTGAAAAAGCCTCAACCTAAATCCTTAATACTATTATTCTGGATATCACTAGCCAAAGATGAGAAACATGTTGCATCCTATTTTATTTTTAAAATTTATTCTTACGAAAGAATTGGACAAATATTTAATATCATGTCAATATACTATGACATACTCAAACATTTTGGATTCATGATTTTATTACGGATGTCCATGATGTCTATGAAAGTATTTCAAGTGTGATAAAAATGTTAAGAAAAATAAAAGGCAAAGATGTTTGTCTTCCTGCCATTTCTTACATCAAATGCTCAAAAACCTTGGTCGAATAATATAATGAAAACGCTCATGATCAATTTATGCTTGGTAAATTTATAGATTTTGAGATTATTGTGCAGATAAGATAGGATATACGAAAAAGTATAGCAATATTGGATGAGAATTCACTAAACGTCATATGTGCGAGTTTTAATCCAGCTAACATTACTAGAATACATTAAAATTTTTTTGGATATAATACATACAAAACCATGCTTTAGGAGTTCAAAATATAGAGAAAGAAACTTGCATTTGAAGCAAAGATAATACTGGAGACATTATATTATTACATCATAAAAATAACATACCTTCTATCATTCAAAATAGTTCAAAGAAATCAACTAGGCTTCAAGCCAGATCTTCTGTTGAAGAGTGCAGAAAGTTTTGCTCAACATACTACTATTAAGTTATTTATAATTGAACGGCCATGTGGGTATCATATATGAACTATTCATGATCATGGCTTACAAGTGAATTTTTATTATTGGAAGTTGTTATTTAAGCTGTATATATTAGAATATTTTTTAACAGTGGATGATTCACATGCACACAATGATGACAAGTGTACATATGTTAATATTATATTCAAATTTGAAGCCTATTGAAATTTTTTGTTAATGAGATACACTATATACCTCTCAATCTCTACTCAAGCCGCTGAAGAATGGGGACAAGGATGTGAATCCATGTTATAACTCTTGAATTGAAGCATCTGTCAGATATTCAATATTATATGCAAAGATATACGATTTTATTCATATCCTCTTCAAATATGTTTCCATTTATGATCAAATTTTATATTATAAGGAAAGTGTTCAAGATAGGTATTTAAAATGTAAGAATTTATAATAAAATATAAATCAAAATCTATTTTATTTTTCTGATCTTATTAGTAGAATTTAGTTATACAAAAATTTGAATGAAAAAAAATGAATTTTTCTAATTTTTAATGCTGTTTGAAAATATGTGTAATACATATGTATGGAAAAAAATTCCAAACACCTATTTAATTTTTTAATGTTTGAATGTCATGACTGACTTATTCATAAAAAAAATTCTAGAATAAACTAATACTTAACGCTATTAACTAATGTATTTTAAATAATATTGACATCGAGTCACATTTCATTAAATCTAAATCTAAATCTAAACTTCCAATTTTTTGAATTTCAAAATCAGATGAAATTTACTTTTTGAAAAAAATATGTACCTAATTTTTTTCATGTTAAGGTGATCATAATAATAGAAAAACACGTATATTTATTTACAAGTTCATTCAATCATGAATGAACTTGAAAGATGAATAATCAATCCTGCATTGTTTTGATTAATAAATATTACTTGCGAAATTCAAATCTTTTCCACTAGCAAAAATTTTACTTTTAAATATCGTAAGTCCTTAAAATTGAAGATTTTATTTTCCCACAAAGTTAACGTGTTAATGATTGACAATTCTTTCATAATCAAATGTAATTTTTGCATATTTCTTTCCATTAAAATTTAAAATAAAATTATAGTCAAATTATTTCTCTCAATGAGTAATAAAATTACAGAATTTTTAGAAATTCTGTCATCAAATTTTTTTAAATAATATAAATTAATATTTAATATAATTATTGGATATTAAATTGAGGATCACAAGTATAATATGTGCAACTTTAGCTGTAATTGCAAGAATACACTGATGATCTTAACGTAAATTCATTTTTCATAACCAAAATTGTAGTGAAATAAATTTGGTTATTCAGTTAAATTTATACTGTATAATTTCAATACTTTCAAAATATTGAAATTTTTTTAATAAAAAATAATCATTTTTAAAAATGATTTTTAGAATGATTTTTTTCTCAATTAAGGTTCAAAAATGCTCTAAATCTAAGTTTATGCATTGAATAGATTGTGAGATCATTAAAAAACATTTGAAATTTTATATGATTGAATTTTGCTTCAAGTTGATCTAATTTTGGATATAACACACATTTATATTGATTACTTGTATATAAAAAATATTCTGAATTGTAGAATTTTAGATTTAAATCATTTAAATCATGTGCTGAAATTTTTTTGCTATATTTTAAGATCACCATCTATTTTATAACAGATATAAATTAAGTAAGTATTTCATGTGAGTTATTTTGCTCCTTGTAAATTTGGCTTTATAACTGCTGCATTCATTAAATAAATGCGGACTCTTTCAAATATTATAATTCATTGCTCCGTAATTTTAAGATGATTATAAGATACTTTCAGTTATATATATATATATATATATATAATTCATGAAGAAAAAAATCAAATTTTCAACTTTCTGCATGTTATGTGAAATTTTTCATTCTTTCTCAGATCTCAGATTTATGTTAATACTATAATCATTTGCTCTCAAAAATATCAAAATAAAAAATTTAGAAATATTTATCTATGATAAACAAAAACTAATTTCTTTCTTCATTTTTAAACTTAAAAAATCATTTTTAGCTATATTCTATAATTTTGATTTCTCATTTTGCGCTCGACATTCGATTTAAGTGTTTTTTTCAAATTAAAAGTCAGGATTTGAATATTATATAAACAGGCAATTGATTGAAAATTTTCAAATTATTCTAAGAATGTATAAAATTTACAACGATTGAAGTTTAAAAAAATATACAAATAAAATATCGGAAAATATTTAACTGACAAGGAAATCGGAGTTCTTCTGTTTAGTGCAAGCAGTTTGTAAATGACGGAACTCATGCTAATGAATAAATGACCTAACAGAAACATCCAAACAATACAGAGCAGGCTGACATCATATGTAGCATTTTTTGCCCGAATGACGTATATTATGATGTAAACAGCGGGCAAAGTGGCGACTATTTTAGAGCTTGAAGGTGAACAATGATTGTATCGAAATTCTACAATTTGGATGCTAATCTTGAAACCCTAACTCAACACATTAATGTGTTCCTTTCTTTGCGAGTCCCATGTGTTTGAAAAAATGCTCTCAAACGCTACCTTGTAATGAATATACTACCATTTTCAACACTCGTAATCTAGGAAAGGTTGAAAAACTGACGCCTTCTATATATTGGAGAAGGAGTTCCTGCTGAAGAAAAATATTGTGGGGACTGTTCTAAGCTGCAAACCAGATATTCCATTTGAGCGTCCACAATTTGTTATTTACAACTAATGCGTATTTTCATACTAACCACGTATTTACCACTTCGTGGCTACAATGCATCACTGATGCATAGTATGCATAGCATGCATCACGTGTCCTTAGAATGACTGATGCAGCATCAGTCATTCTAAGGACACTATTTGAGCATAAGTATAGGTCTGTACCAAACCCCGAAATTTATAAAGCAACTACCGATAAGGGCAATCCCAACTGGTACGTATTCTGGGATTACGCGAATAACCCCGTTTATATCCCATAATATATCATATAATCCCAACCAGCGTCGGATTCCGTTCCGTTTCAAAACTACATACCTGGTATGTAGTTTTGAAAATAGAGTGGACTTGATGGAATTGCAATTCAAATTTATTTTATGATAGGTCAATAAACGCTATAATCTGATGAATATTCTGAAAGTTAAAGTATTATTATAATGTATTTGTGATGGTGTATGAAAATTTGTGAATTATGATGTTTGATGTGAAGTTGATTTATGATTTGATGTGATATACATGTGTACAATAAAGGTTACCTTATATTTGAACTTTAGCACTATTGTATATATGTAATCTGACATCTAATATATTCATGTTGGATTTATCAAATGCAAATCTAAACATCAATGAAGAGAGATAATGATATTTAAGTTGAAAGTTTGAAATAAGTTTAAATAGTTTCATAAATGAAAAAAAATTTACTGACTCTTTTGAAACTTGCAAAGTATATCATACTTCTTATTCCTTATGTAATATGATAAAGTACCATCCATAAAGTAAACTTGAATGTACCACTTGGTCTTTATTCTATATATCCAACATGGTGATGTAGCATCTATCAAGTAAACTTGGCTGACTCCTTCATCTAAGCTAGTAAAGCATTTGAGAGACAATAGAGGCATTTCTAGATTTTTGGTAGATTGTACTCTGAAGCAAGAAGTAAAACTATTATGCAAGATATCACTGAGTGAAACTTTTTGCAATAAGTTTTGTGATGGTAACTGCATTTTTGTATAGGACATTTTGTATGTCATAGTCCAGCAATATGATTCCAGCACCTCGAGTATAGTCTGTCACTTCGTCTTCACTGGTGTGAGTCACCTGCATCAGGCTTTCCCAGTTTATATCAAGTCTGGGCTGATGTTTCCGTGTGGGTATGTTTGCCACTGGACAATTATGGGTCTTGGATTTCGCCTGTTCAATCCAGCTAACAACTCCGATACACTTGAATATCCATGGCTAGCAGGACATGACAGTTGGACTCGTCCAGTTTTTAAACTAAGTATTGTTCTGTGGACTGATTCTGCTATGCCCATATATGAAGTCTAGTCTAGTTGTCAACCTCAGTGTGTGAAACGAGGTGACCACCGCTGATGACATCCCGATCTCGATCGTCCGGTCTTGATCGCTGATCGTCCGGGCTTCTTCGCTGCGGCTTCTGGGGGGCCTGAGAAATGTGGCGGAGGCATGAATTTAGTGATAGAATTACGGCTCCATGCCGTATGGCTACGGGCGGGGGTCAAGGGGAAGTGAATATCTCGCAGCCTCCGTAAAGATGTGAGTTCATTACAGTGTTTACGGTTCCACGTTCTCTCCAACTCTCAAATCAAAACTCTTTGGTATTCACGAGTGTCTTGCTCGTTTTGATTCGAGAGGTGGAGGTGGCAATATTCCTCATATGAATCATCGTCGTCATCATCGTCAAGATCTCCACTCACACAAGGTCCCATGGTACCTTGTGTAATTGGTTCGGATTCATCTTCAAAATTCATAAGAGGGGAATTCACATACAGGTGTAAAGTGGCTACTGTCAGATGATTCAAAACTCTAATCTAATGAAGTCCTCTCCTGTGAGGTGGGGTTGATTGCACACAATATTCCTGTTGTGAAACGAGGTGACCATACGGCTGCGCGAAATTAAAAGTGAAAAGATGTTCAAAGTTTTGAACATCTATTTGAGAGATGAATTTTGTACATTAACAATCTTGGAGTCATAATATAAAAGAGTTGATCAAATTTTTGACAGGTTGTGTAAAAGGATATTTCAGCAAATATATCAAATTGATTTTTCTTTGTAATATTTTTAAACAATTTGTGAAAGCTGTGTGCAGTGCGTTCATTCTACCTCGACTCGACCATATCAACTCACCACTGCGAGGAATGATTAGTCATAATGTCATGATGCGTCTATCAACTTAAAATTAAACTGGCCTCCGTATATAGTGTTCTAAAATCTACAGATTTACATAGGGAGTCATGACGAATATGAGCCCAACTGCTGAGGCATATTGTTAGAGAGTGAACAAAAATTCCAATTCTAGAATATAGATTTATATAAACACAAATTTTAATAAATGTCAATGATGTTTAATTCAACTTTCTAAAATTAAAAAATGTTTAGGGTGCTAATGTTTGTGTGCCATATGTATGGGCATAGACATGGCACATGAGATGAAACACCCCATGCTTCGAGTTTAGGAGGTGGGGTGGTAGGGCGGGAGGACCTGACCCAGGCGTGCAAGCCCTCGCTCGTCCAGACCCAGGGGCAGGGATCGCTCGTCACTAATGGCTCCCCACTTTCGGGGGAACGCGATGTCTGCCCGGGAGGGCTTTCTGCCCGCCCGGGCACACAAGGCCGACACCCTGGCTCGCAGCCTACCTCCCGGGTTCAGGGAGCCTTTAGTGGCGAGGGTCTCCCTGCACCATATATTAACCTGATTACTATACTTATTAATTACATTACACTGGTGCAGACTGAATTAGTGAGTGTCAAATTGCTAACCAAAGCTATTTTTTACTCTCCTCACCACATTCCTCTATCCCCCTTTGTGTAATCTTTCATTATGAATTCTCTTGTGATTTTCCATCATGATAATACATGAAAAGACTTACTTAAATGTAGAAATCGAAGATAAATAAGAAGAAAAGAGGGCTTTGGAAAAATAAAGACTTGGTTTTTTTTGGCTTCAGGCATATGAGCCGGCTTCGCAAGGAGGATGTAAGGATCGGCACGTTCGGTACATTTCTCATTCATTTTCCAATCCGAGGAGGAACTTCAATTCTTCTAGAAGTACATCCCGTGGAAGATCAAGGGAAAGAAGTGAAGAAAGTTCTATATTATGGCACTTAATTATAGTGATCGTGTTTAGTCACATAGTAGGCCTGCATAATCATATTCGTCTAAGTGGATACGACATTTCACTTTTCATATCATTATGATGTATCGGAAAGTCGATGAATCTAGCAAACAACGAAAAGCGTTGTTGGCATGGCATTGTTGGACCGAGTAGTGCAGGGTTTAGTGATTTATCAACGTGAAACTCATATCCCCTCCCGTGAAAATCCTGGTACTTGGATGATGTATGCTCCGTGTATCGTACATGACATTTTCGAGACGAGAGACGTATGAGGTTATAGCAGCAATCTTGCGAAAATACCATATTCCGAGTTTAATGATAAATTATCATTACCTTAAACTAGGATCAGAGTTTTATTCATGATAATTGTTTTATCTTGGTGAAGGCCCCAAACATGCTCCTTTAGTTCTCCTCCCCTTTGTGAGGGGAGGAGAAAGGGAGAGCCATTAGCGAGCGAGCGAGAGCGGGGCAAGCTAAAGCGGGAGGGCCCTCCCTCCCTCCCTGGTCGAAGCGGGAGGCCGGGCTGCGGGCCCGGGCGGGCAGAAAGCCCTCCCGGGCAGACCTCGCGTTCCCCCGAAAGTGGGGAGCCCTTAGTGACGAGGGCAGGGATCAGCTCCCTCGCTCGGAGCACGTAGAACAGGCGACGCATATTTATGAGGTGGGATGCAGGATCTCTGTATCAGGGTCCGGCAGCTCATTCGAGTCCAGTGGCTGCCAGAGGGACGGGCACGCCGGCTGCCAGTTTCTCTCTAAATTGCAGTCCGGGTCGAATCTGCAACGGTCTGGATCTGCTCTTTTCGTCGGACTCCAGCGCTGCCGAAGAGTTCTTCTGAGCACTGGCGAAGACTTTCGGATCAGGCCGATGATTCGGGTCTAGATTTATGACGGAACGTGGAATCGTCTGTGGTTGTGGTTGCAGGATTCGAATTCGAGCTCAAATTCCAGCACGCAACATCACCATAGAGATATCCCTAGTGCTGTGTGTCCTGGCTGTTCTAGTTTGTGAGCATACAGCTCTTGCGCAGACTAGTACTGTGTGTAATATACGGGTTCCATCTAAGCTCCGTTAAGAGTATGATTCGTTTGTCACGTGTTTGGTTTCGATGGCCCTGTGATCTACGAATCTTATTCAACAAATGTAATAACAAACTCATGCAGAAGGATAATTCCTGCCGAGCGCATAAAAATGTATTACAATTTTTACTTACATATCCACGACTGAGACCTAGTAGAGTAAGCCTATTTCGTCTTCATGACTTGTCGCCAAGTTACTGTCGTTTGATCTGCAACTATCGAAAAACATTCTACTGATCAACATGCCCATAAACCAGAAAGGAGATAGTCGAAATTCCAACTGAACAGGTAATCAGATATATTTTACATCACCAGTACGATACAAAGTGAGAAGAGTACACTGTATGGTCGTGAAACAAATGTGCACAGTTCTTCAAAGCTAACCCCGCACAGTACTGACAAACGGCTAAACCACTTTCTGCCACATGCTAAAACTAATACGTAGCATACTATCCATAAACCCCAATATAATCACGATGGGAGATATTTCGTTGTGTATCCAACATGAAGAAACTGTATGGGTTGATCCTTCTAGAAACAATAGTGTTGAAACCAAGCATGTAGTATGGGAACCCGAATCTGATCATGCCGAATTATATCGTTAAGGAACCTCATGGCTATGAAAATATTGAGATTTGTCGATAGAGACCACCAAGGAACAGCCCAATTTGCCAACGACATCATTTCACATGCGCTGATTTCGTAGCCATACATACATCAGTTATACGCTAGCCATGGCTCCTTGAGTTGATGAGGTCACTTTTCCCAACCAAAGCAAGTGGCACAAAGAGAGCCGCTTGCCATAGCTAGCCACCGTCTCACAATTTGCTCGGCATAACTTCGTTACAGCAATATGTACATTGATCTCTGTAAGATTATTGGGTCTGACGTTGCAGAAGGAAAACTCTTAAAAACGTCTAGTGAACTGTGTCTCGTTAACTTTTATGGGGACCATTCCTGACGCTCACCGTCAGACGTCAAGAGCACAAAAGGTGAGACGCAATACATAAGGAAGGGCAACTATCCAGAATTCGGACGTGCAACTGTTATGAATCGAATTAGCCCAATCCAAATGCCAAGATTTTCTGTGGGGTAAGGTTCTATGTTGCATAGGACAAGCGGAGATTGATCGGAGGAGCCTCAAGCTAGCTCGTGGATGCTCCAATATTGCAGAGACATGGAGTGGATCTCCTACTTCTTGGGCTATAATAGTCGTATTTCCTGCCAAGTACATAAGCTCATGTCCCAATAGAGATTTGGAATCAGATGAAAGATCTAGCTCTATAAACATGTAAGTCAAGTAAGAAGAGACAACAGTAGCAAGCAGAGCCAAGCATGTGAAGAAGATTTGTCTCCAATACTCCTTGACAGAAAGAAAGCATCTTCACAGCCGTCTCATTAAACATGGTGGCAAGACTTGGTACTCAGAAAACTTTACGTTGGACCGGGTGGACCCACATTCGCAGAGTGCTGTCATGCTATCGATACCGGAATTTGCCAGTCGGGGGCCCCTTCCCGCTATCATGGATCATGTCCGGTTAGGAGCCCCGAAATCACCATGGACCTTGCTTTTGCTTCTCCTATCGGAAAGAAGAGACTTACGCTCTCGAGTCTTCATCGTGTCATCATGAATAAATTGTCTTCATCGTGAAAACTGAGAGATTCAAAGGACTGTTTTCTTTACCGTTTTGTGAATATCTCACCCACGTTTTAATTGCATCTTTGTCAATTGCTTTCTTTTAAATAAATTTTTCGTAAGAAAATCAAACGCTTAGCTTGTGAGGTAGACACTTGCGAACGTGTCTCCTACGGTTTTCTACCGTGGATAGTACTCAGAGATCGGAATTTGAGCTGTCGTGCTGCTTGAGACTTCTTCAGCTTATGTTTCAGATTCAGACATTCGAGTCTTCGTCTTTTTCTTTGTTCCATCTGCTCACAGTCCAATAGAGATTTTCGGAGATATACAGCTGGACTCATCTGACCGTCAATGAGCTGGAGAATCTATTGTGAGTTTGGAGTTTAAAACATCATTTCCTGTTCAGAACTCAGATTTCTAACTTCTGGATAGAGTAGGACCGCGACAGCTGTAATTTCTTAGTGACATTGATGGAGAGGCTCGTAGATAACCTGAGATTAACAGCAGTATGGGAGATTTTTGCAGACGAGGGGAGACGAAGAGGGAGAGAAGATGAGAGCAATGAAGTGAAGAGTAGAGCTGAATGCTCTGCTAACACAACGAACATGAGGAGCATGGCTGTTGCACTTGTCTTCTTCATTTCGCTACTGGCGTAACCGTTGTGTTTGGCTGATGCAGACAATGTAGAACAGATGTTGTTTGTCGACTGGAAGAATAGACTTTCCATGAAGCCTGAAAATGCAAGATTTCTCTGGTTCGTCCGTAAATTTAACCCTTGGACTGGAACGACACTGGACACAAATAGCTTCTAGTGTCAGATCACTACGCAGAATTTCGAAGCGGATTGTGGAGACACAATCCGCTTCGAAACTCTGCGTAGTGATACTTCTCCCCTGTCTCCACCCGTGGTTTCTAATCTGCTACCCCAAGTCTAGAAATACAGCAGACGATTCCCGTCCAGATGTTACACAACTCAACCCGAACGCAAAAGACAATCTCAGGTCAAAGGGTACGGATCTCTACGTCCACTGTCTAGGTTTGCAGTGGGCGTTCCAGGGGAGTTGTGTAATATCTGGGCAGGATAAATCTAGTCGTGTGGCAGCAGGTTAGGAGCCACGGGCAGATTGTGGAGACACGGGATACGGTTCACTAAACGGAGTTTCAAAATTTAGCCTCTGGACTGGAAACTATCCGTGTCCAGGGGCTAAATTTATGTACGAACCCGAGAAATCTTCATTTTCAGGCTTCATGAAAAATCTGAATTTGAGAACTGAACAGTCATCAGAGTTGCAGTTCATGTATATCAAGACTATGGGTCATTTCTTTGCCCCCACATTGTTCATATCGATCGAAGTCAGAAATCAGAAGGAAGGGGCTAAATTTATGGACGAACCCGAGAAATCTTGCATTTTCAGCCTTCATGGAAAGTCTGTATTTGAGAACTGAACAGTCATCAGAGTTGCAGTTCATAAATATGAAGACTAAGCGGCCTTCTTGATCATGTGGATAAGACATAAGATCGTGGAGTACGGAAAGAACCTTCAATCCGATGCGTTTTCTCGAATGATCAGATGGACACTGCTTTACCATATATATAGTACAGATATTATGCGCCAAGATTGCGGCATATTGATCACAGTTGATATAAGTTCAGATAATCCCTTTTACAAACTCGGATCTGAAGTGGAAAGCTCCTTGCGAAATGATTCGATACAGTCGATGGAAGAGATTTTGTTTTGAGTATGTGAGCCAAAAGGTTCATGTTTGTTATGTGCACGATGGGGCCAAATCATAAGCATCTGGATTACTGAATATTCTTCAATTTGGGCTGGGAATGGGACTGCGAGCTTGTGAACCAGTTGAGAGATATCTGCATGTAAGCTTCGTCCACCTTCAGTCATTATTCTACAAGTTTTCTGAATGCATGATAGAGTTGAAGATCAGACTCTGAAGCAATTTGTCAACTTGGGACCCGCAGATATCGATTTCTGAATAGCGAGTGAAAAACTTCGAACGACACGATGGCAATTGTAGCCGAGGAAAAGTCAGAGAATGGCATCACCGAGCAATTTCAAGCCAAAGAGGTTCCAATTCCGACCGTCACAGAAATTGTGATGTCATATGAAATTCCAGACCTTGTCTTCCCCTACGAGCTGGTTGATCCTCATCCAAAGTCCACAATGCTGATCCGTATGAGTCATGATTGGTTAGCCAGTCATCCAGTGGACCAGAAATTTGGGACCGACTTTTCGAGCACAATACTCCTGGAAATAAATAAATAAATAAAATTTAGTTTCTACGATACAAAATTTTATAAGTACGAAGGTAAAATACCAATCACCAAGCAAGTTTTGGGACTGAAGCTTCATATGGAGTAAAATATAGATCATGAATGAAAATTATTTACATTGAAATCGAGTTTGAGTCTTTGTGAGAATTTACATAAGAGTGTGCAATTAAAATAAGATTGTTTATGTTAGTGAATATAAGGTGTCATGTCATCATATTGAAACAAGTATTTGTAAATTCATCATAATTTTTGAAAAAACCTCAACTTAAATCCTTAATAAGATCATTCTGGATATCACTAGCCAAATTATGCATCCTATTTTCATTTTTAATTTATTGTTACGTAAGAAATGGACAAATATTTAATATCATGTCAATAAACTATGACATACTCAAAAATTCTTGATTCATGATTTTATCAATGATGTCCATGATGTCTATTTCAAGTGTGATAAAAATGTTAAGAAAAATAAAAAACAAAGATGTTTGTCTTCTTGCCATTTATTATTTCAAATGCTCAAAAACCTTGGTCAAATAATAGAATTAGAACGCTCATGATCAATTTATGCGTGGTAAACTTATAGATTTTGAGATTATTGTGCAGATAAGGTAGGATATACGAAAAAGTATAGCAATGTTGGAGGAGAATTCACTAAGCGGCATATGTGCTAGTTTTAATCCAGCTAACATTACTAGAATACATTAATTTTTTGTGTGGATATAATATATACAAAACCATGCTTTAGGAGTTCAAAATATAGAGAAAGAAACTTGCATTTGAAGCAAAGGTAATACGGGAGACTTTGTTTTATTACATCATAAAAAGAACATACCTTCTATCATAAAAAATAGTTCAAAGAAATCATATAGGCTTCAAGCCAGATCTTCTGTTGAAGAGTGCAAAAAATTTTGCTCAACATTTTACTATTAAATTATTTATATTGAATGGTCATGTGGATATCATATATGAACTATTCATGATCATGGCTCACAAGTGAATTATATTATTGGAAGTTGTTATTTGAGCTGTATATATTATATTTTGTAACAGCGGATGATTCACATGCACACAATGATGACAAGTGTACATATGTTAATAGTATATTCAAATTTGAAGCCTATTGAATGTTTTTAATATGATGTAATAACCCACCAAAGGCTAAAACTGCAGTATGGTGGTAAAAAGATCGAACCCACAGGGACAAAGGCAACACACAGAGTAAAAGTGTCACGTTTAACAGACTTTTGTAGAGTTTGAATTCTAGGCGACTGTCACTCCCAGAAATACTGCAGTGCTCGACTCGGAGACTCGACTCGGAGGAAGATCTCGACTCGGAGGATGCTCGGAGGATGCACGGTACAGCGTGGTCACTCAACACACACACACACACACACACACACACCTGAAACTGGCAAAAGCACAACTCGGAGGTCGGTCAGGACCTCCGCTTCGGATTTCAGGAGGAAAGTGTCTCAAAAGTTCACTCAGAGGTTCTGCAGTTAGTGACTCCCACTCCGGCTTTTACTGCCCTTCCGCCAGGAACTAGCGTAGGGTACCCGGACTGGACTTCCCACTTCGGAACGAAGCCTCTTCATACGCCGTGGACGTCACCCTCGAATCTCACACCAAACGTAGGGAGTGCAGACCCGACTGAGAACTTAACTGAGACACGATCCAGTAACACACACACAACCTGAATTGCAAACCAAGGCTTACACGAAGTAATAAAACTTCACTTTGGCATTCAGGGGAAACTTCCCGTAGGAGTACAATCAGGATATGTCACTCGAAGGAGTGTGAGCACAAAAACTGTGCTCACATGTCTTTTTACCCTTATGAGAGTTAAAAGTTTGGATTTAAGCTCTTGCAACATTATGCTTGGGGTTTTCTGAAAGTTTCTGCAAGATTAGGAGTTGGTGTGATGGTTACGGGGCAAGAGGTGCGGAAAGAGGCCTTTGGGGCAAGGTCTTCGGCGAAGTGCCTTCGGTGAAATCCCTTTGGGGAAAGGCCTTCGGCGAAGGAGTGAAACTCTCATAACGTTTTCAATGTGTGACGCCTCGACTCAGTTAGGGTCTCGTTAGAAAGACCTCGCGACGCTCGTTTCAACGAGCCCAAGAACTTGAGAAACGGATGAGAGGTCACTGAGTTATGAGTGGCGGAAGTTTCTGATATAGAGGGGCCTTCGGCCTGTGCACGGGCGAGCCTCGACGGACGGGCGAGCCTCGCAGGGCGGACGAGCCTCGACGGACGGGCGAGCCTCGACGGACGGACACTTGCGCACGGACGCGGACGCTCATAACTTTCTCAATTCTTAGCGGTTTGACTTGATTCGGGTCTCGTTGGAAAGAACTCGACGAGCTGGTTCCAACGAGACCAAGATCTCTTGAAACGGATGAGGCATCACCGAGTTAGGAGCGGCGGAAGTTTCTGATATGGAGGGCCTTCGGCGCTAACATTTAGAGGGGCCTTCGGCGTTAACAGTTAGAGGGGCGGCTGACGACGCGGACGCCTGTGCACAGGCGGGTTGCAAGTAGGCGGCCTGTGCACAGGCAGGCCTTCGGCGGAAGAGGCGACCCTAAACTCGACGGACGGGCGAGCCTCGACGGACGGACACCTGCGCACGGACGCGGACGCCTGTGCACAGGCGGGTTGCGAGTAGGCGGCTTACGACGCGGACGCGGACGGACGCGGACGCCTGTGCACAGGCGGACGGCCTGTGCACAGGCGGGTTGCAAGTAGGCGGCCTGTGCACAGGCGGCCTGTGCATAGGCAGGCCTTCGGCGGAAGGGTAAAATCGACATAGTGTTTTCAATTCTTAATGGTTTGCAGTGGTTAGGGTCTCGTTGGAAAGAGCTCGCGACGCTCGTTCCAACGAGCCCAAGAACGCCTGGGACGGATGGGAATTTAGGGAGTTAGGACTATCGGAAGATACGTAGACGTTCTCCTTCGGCCCTAGATGTTCGCCTTCGGGGTTACGCTTCCGGGAATTCCGCCTTCGGAGGTATGGAGATCAACTTTTGTCCGATGCGCGGACGGACGCCTTCGGCGGTTGCAGGCCTTCGGCGGAAGAGTAGAACAGTGATAACTTTCTCAATTCTTATCCGTTTGACTTGGTTAGGGGCTCGTTGGAAAGAGCACAACACGCTCGTTCCAACGAGCCCAAGAACGTTGCAAACGAAGCAGGGATCCGTGAGTTATGGGCGTCGGGGTGACTGTTATAGATAGGCAAGGGGTGGAAGTGCGTCTTTGGCGGTTGGACGCATTCGGCGGTGTGCGGAAGGAGATTTCCTCCGGCGAGGATCGGGTGGTCATGAATGTAGAATGTTTAGGTGTGGCAGTGGCGGCGGCGTGAAGTCAAGTTGGTGTGGCAGAGACGGCGGGGCATAAAGTCGCGCATGGGAAGTAGGTGTGACCCATCATTGCGGGTGGGGCATTCAGGCGGGCTGTGGTGTGTTCGGCCTGGAAGCTGAGACCTGGTGGGGAGTTCGGCCTTGGGGCGGAGAGCTGGAGTGTACCAGTGTACCAGTGTGCGCGAGCTGGATCGCGTGGTGTGCCATTGTGCGGAGACGCGGGTGGGATCGGTAGGAGGATAGAGTGTGGAGAGTTCGAAGGAAGAGGAAGCAAACTCTCGTGGGTAGAGAGTTGTATCTGAGTGTGAAATTAGAGTGGGATCCGAGATTGAAGTGTAATCTGTGAGTGGGATCCGAGATTGAAGTGTAATCTGTGAGTGGGAGCTGAAATCCGAGTGGAAGATCTGTGAGTGGTATCTGAGATTGAGGTGCGAAAATCTGTGAGTGGGAGCTGAAATCCGAGTGGAAGATCTGTGAGTAGGAGCTGAGAGTGAAGTGAAATCTGAGAGTGAAATCTGACAGTCGGGATCTGAATTTGAAACTGAAAAGGGAGAGTGGAATCTGAGTAGGAATTGGGAGTGGAACTCAAAGCTAGGATAGACCACAACGGCTGTGGTATTGAGAAAGTTACCCAGAGTTGGGTTAGATCTTTATGTAACAAAGAGCTTGTCTGCTGCTCTTGTGGAGATAGCAGACAGCAAGTTATTATTTTCAGTTCTGGATAATTTGTCTGTGAAAGAGCAAGTGTTATGATCTCATTGTCTTGAATACACTTTGACCACATGGTTGAGATCAGAGAAGTTAGATTATGGGAGCTCGAACCCCCACCTGGACTACAAACGCTGAAGGGTGGGGAGTTTAGGCTCACAAGGAGTAAGGGGGAACTGTTCAAGTATCTAACTCGCAGCCGGCTCTGAGCATCAGAAATCACCCGCAGGTGCAGATCCGCACTACTCAAGTCTCTAACCGGGTACTAGCTCTGAACATTCAGCCGAAGGCCTTCAACTACAACATACGGTAACTTCGCTATGCTGCAACTTCTCTACGTGGTGCCAAGACCAAAAATGCACAAACACGTCAAGAAAGTGAGTTCCTGATCTGCACTTCCGAAACTAGAAGAGTCCCAAGGCAAAACGCCTTGATCTACTTTATACCCTCAAAGGTCCTAACTAGCACTACGCTATCCTATCTACTACTCGCAACATCTACGCGAAACCAAACTATACTACTGCACTCGGCGGATCCGGTGCTGCGCCTCCTGCGCGCCGGACTGCTCCGCTCGCTGTCTCTACCTTGCCAGTCTTCCGACCGGCTGCGCAACCCCAGGCATCGGAGGGCTGCAGTGACTTCCGACTCTAAGTGCGCCATAGTGTCGAGCGCACCCGACAAGAAGGTTTCTAATTTCCTCGCTACTCGCCGCCGACTCCGACTGTCACCCTCCGTCAAAGCCGCCGCCCGAAGCTCGAACTCCCTGAGTGTGATCCTCTCTTGAGCTGCCACCTCCCAATGGGCGTATCCTTTTAAACAGTGAGTAACCCGCGTCGCCAACTCTTCTCGCGCCCGGCAGCTGCCTTCCACATCTGCTAGCTGCATTTCCGCTTCCGCACGCTGCGCCCTCAAATCCGAGCACTCGGATTGCAAGTTGCGCAACAACTCCTCATCCTCCTTGCGTATTCTTTGACTTTCTTCTAAGGCGCGCGTCTGGCGCGCAAGCTCGGCTGCTAGGATGCGGTTTTGTCTCCGCTCTTCCTGCAATTCCGACTCGATCTTTGCCCGCATTAGCTCGGCATCCGCCTGGCTTTTCGTCGCCGCATCCTCCCTCTGCTGCTGCAAGGCTTGGTATAGCTTCTGTGTGACCGCCAGGTGTTGTCGGAGGGCGGTATTCCTCTCCTGATATACGTGGCACCTAGAGGCCCAAGTGGCCACCTTGCTCCTCGTCCTGCGCTTGACAGTCTCCACATAAGACTGCGGTTTTCCAGTACCCGAGTACTTGGATGTCTTGCGATCCAGATATCGCAGGAGTGGGACTATCTGCTCGCACAACACCCCTGTTGGCGTTTTCTGCACAGAGTCCGCTTCCTGCTCTTCCGAGCTCGTCTCATCCTAAGTCTCGAGGATTTCAGTCGCCACCGAATCCCTTGGCGACTCCCTGGAACTGTGGCGCGCAGCAGCTTCCGCTGCGACTGCCACACCACTGCCTGCTAAAATATCCAGGGCAGTGGGGGATCCCACTGCTTGAGCCCTTGTTCCGGCTCGATCTTCGGTCTCTGAAGGGGTCGACGCCGTAGTGACTCTTGTCACCTTTGCACCGCCCGCTTCTGCTGCCTGCCCTTCCGGCGCAATCTGCGCGGAAGGTGTCTTCGTTGAAGGTGCGTCCGCCGAAGGCGTCCGCACACTGGTCGCCGGCCCTGTCCGTCTCGCAGTCGGCGAATCCGGCCGACTCTCTGTTGACCGACTCGCAGTCGGCCGACTAGCAGTTGTCCGACTGGGAGTCGGATACACCCTGCGTGTTTTCACTCCACTTGGCCTGCTTGCTGGTGGCGTTTTCCCAGAAGTGCCTTCCGCCGAAGATGACCTTCTGAGGGTTGTTGGCTCGTCAGCCAAACTCTCTTCTGCTTCCGGCCTGCTGTCCGGTTCAACGCGCCGTTCAGTTGGCCTTCCTTCCGCTTGTCGACCGTCAGTCGCCCGACTCGTAGTCGGCCGACTGTCAGTCCGTCCATCTCCTTCCGAAGGCATTGGTGCCTTCTGCGCAGAGGTATTTGTCGACTTCCCTAGAATCTGCGCGATTATCTCCTCCTGCGTGGGATTCCGCCGGAGCGGAGTATGCCCGGTCTCCTAAGTATTAGTTGGCATTTTGCGTGCCCTCTGTTTTGGTCGACTGTGAGGCTCGTGGGTGGGCCGACCACGAGTCGGCGCAGCTGGCACTTCTAGCTGCCTGTCCTCAGGTCTCTCATCCCACTTCCGCTTTTGCGGAATGCGCTCACTTCGACGTTCTTCTGCTGCTCTTGCTGGGGCCGGAGCCGGAGGCGGACTGGCAGGTTCCTCGTCCGGATCCGTGTCCACTTCGGCCTCCCGTGAGTTTCTACCTGGATAGCTCTGTGTCAGCAGCGGAAACCGTGTCCGCTCTGAATTTGTCAAACATCCCATCGCCCGATAAAACACAATCAGGTAAGGCGAAAGATGATTGAGGGTTCCCCCTCTCTCTTCTTGCGCATGTTGGCGCGTCACCTTCCATAGGAGCCGTGCCCAATGCACTGGAGCTCCTGACAACACTAGCTCCACAAATTCTACCTGCCAACCATGCATGTAAGCGGTCTTGGTCGGCTACAATATCTGCAGCAATGCAGTCGCGACATTTCTCCGCAATCGATCTTTGTAATCCCGTGTCCGGAAACCGTTCTTGGGATGCCTGGCAACTTTGAAGAGCTCATTGTAGGAGATTTCTTCCTCCTGGGACACCTTCACGCTATCGGCCTTGAAGAGGAGATCGCCTTCCTCGCCGGCACACCTGCCCAACACCTGCGCCCAGTTACAAATGTCCCATCTTTCTGGATGTGGACGGAATCCGCGTGAGGGCTTGTGTCTCTCCTGCAGATACTCGCGCACCATCTCCGGACATGTCCAGTTCCACCCCCATAGGAGGAAATCGAGCTTCAGCCCCAGCAGCACATCTTGAAATGCGCGTAGACCGATCTACGGCACCCTGAGGGGAGACACTCGCAGCTGGGGAACCTTCGACATTGCGTTTCCTGCACACACAAACGTTCTCCCTTTCGCTCGCTCTCTCACAATCGCCCCTGCGCGTCGGCCGCTCAAGCACTGACTGCTCACTCTCTCTTCGCTCACGCTCAAGTTCGCTACTCGCAATTCTCTCCAAGGTCTGTCAAGATCCTTGCGCAACTCGTCTCCGCACTCTCTCCTCTCACTGCAGGTCTCTCCGCCCTTGCGCGTAATCTTGGAAGCTGGAAATCGCAAAATCAAGAATGAGAGAATGAGACTGGAGCGCAGTCTTTTCTTCTCCGAATTCAAGAACGTCCAACGTTCTTACTGGTTACAGCGTACGCAGCCAGCTATACGGCCTAACGGTTCACCCTTTGCATGCGCGAACTCACGTCTCCGCACTGCGCGCATTCGCATGCGTGAATGTTGAATTCTCCCGCCGCCGCCGCCTTCTTCCGGACTCGAGTCCGCCGCAGGATATACGTCGGCTATTGTGGTAACACACTTTTTGTTTTTTTGCAAAATTTAAACAATTTTAGAAAACTAGTACCAAAGCAGTGTTTGTAGCTAGAGAAGGGTACGCTAAATAGAGTGGATTGATGAGATCGTCACGAGGGCACAAAGAATCACGTAGTCGGATGTACCAACGCCAACGTCTTCGGCGCCTTCGGCAAAAGCTCCTTTTTGAGGTGTCTCTACTCACGCGCCTCTAGCGTATAAGGAAGCTACGCTTCCGGCGCAGACACCTCAGGAGGAGGTTTTGCTAAAGACGTCAGGAGAAGGGCCCGGACCTCTAAAGGCATCCGACCATGAGTGCGCCTTCGGCGAAGCGCCGCTAGCGCGGAAAGGGAAAACCTTCATAACAATCGGGATACACGGTAGATCCAGTTGGTTGAAGTTGCATTAGAAAGAGCTCGGGACGCTCGTTCTAACGAGTCCAAGAGCGTCGGAGATGGATCAGGAATGGAGAAGTTATGAGCGTCGGAAAACTCGTAGCCGGACATGCGCCGTTCGCGCTAGGGTTCACAGCCGGAAAGGATTCCCGTACGCCCTCGGCGATGCGCCTTCGGCGGAATCACGCGCTCACAGGAGGAAACCAACTTAGAGTCGGAAGCGCCCTTGGCGGCTGTTCATGGAAGGAAAGCGCCGGTCGGATGTACGCCTCCGACGTGGCGCTGACGGCCGGATGCGCTGGCATGAGTTGCGCTGACGGATATGCACCGGCAGCAACGGACGAGGCATAAAGGACAAAATAGGCGGTACGACTGCGCGCCGGCGTAATTCGCTCCGGCTGGATGTGCGCCTCCAGCAAGGCGCCGACGGATAATGAACGCACCAGCGGCGACACGCCTCCGGTGAAGGACGGGTTAGGAAAAGACAACAGGGCCGACGTATACCCTGCAGCGGACTCGAGTCCGGAAGGTGGCGGCGGCGGGAGAATTCAACGTTTAAGCATGCGAATGCGCGCAATGCGGAGACGTGAATTCGCGCATGCAAAGGGCGAACCGTTAAGCCGTATAGCCGGCTGCGTACGTTGCAACCAGTAAGAACGTTGGACGTTCTTGAAATCGGAGAAGAAAAGACTGCGCTCCAGTCTCATTCTCTCATTCTTGACTTTGCGATTTCCAGTTCCAAGATTACGCGCAAGGGCGGAGCGACCTGCAGTGAGAGTAGAGAGTGCGGAGACGAGTTGCGCAAGGATCTTGGCGGACCTTGAACGAATTGTGAGTAGCGATCTTGAACGAGCGCAGAGAGAGTGAGCAGTCAGTGCTTGAGTGGCCGACGCGCAGTGGCGATTGTGAGAGAGCGAGCGAAAGGGAGAACGTTTGTGTGTGTGCAGGCAACGCAATGTCGAAGGTTCCCCAGCTGCGAGTGTCTCCACTTAGGGTGCCGCAGATCGGTCTACGCGCATTTCAAGATGTGCTGTTGAGGCTGAAGCTCGATTTTCTCCTATGGGGGTGGAATTGGACATGTCCGGAGATGGTGCGCGAGTATCTGCAGGAGAGACACAAGCCTTCTCGCGGATTTCGCCCACACCCAGAGAGATGGGACATTTGCAATTGGGCGCAGGTGTTGGGCAGGTGTGCCGGCGAGGAAGGGGATCTCCTCTTCGAGGCCGATAGCGTGAAGGTGTCCCAGGAGGAAGAAGTCTCTTACAATGAGCTCTTCAAAGTGGCCAGACATCCCAAGAACGGTTTCCGGACACGGGATTACAAGGATCGATTGCGGAGAAATGTCGCGACGGCATTGCTGCAGATATTGCAGCCGACCAAGACCGCTTACATGCATGGTTGGCAGGTAGAGTTCGTGGAGTTAGTGCTGTCAGGAGCTCCGGTGCATTGGGCACGGCTCCTGTGGAAGGTGACGCGCCAACATGCGCGTGAAGAGAGGGGAGGAACCCTCAATCATCTATCGCCTTACTTAATCGTGTTTTACCGGGCGATGGGATGTTTGACGAATGCTGAGAAAACTCGATTTCCGCAGCTGACCCGGACTTATCCAGGAAGATATTCGAGGGAGGCCGAAGTAGACACAGATCCGGACGAGGAACCTGCCAGTACGCCTCCGGCTCCGGCTCCAGCAAGAGCAGCAGAAGAACGTCGAAGTGAGCGCATTCCGCGAAAGCGGAAGTGGGATGAGAGACCTGAGGACAGGCAGCCGGAAGTGCCAGCTGCGCCGACTCGTGGTCGGCCCACCCCCGAGCCTCACAGTCGACCAAAACAGAGGGCACGCAAAATGCCAACTGTTACTGAGGAGACCAGGCGAACTCCGACCCGGCGGAATCTCACACAGGAAGAGATAATCGCTCAGATTCTAGGGAAGACGGCAGATACCTCTGCACAGAAGGCACCACGGCCTTCGGGAGGAGATGGACGGACTGACAGCCGGCCGACTGCGAGTCGGATGACTGAAGGTCGACAAGCGGAAGGAAGGCCAACTGAACGGCGCGTTGAACCGGATAGCAGGCCGGAAGCAGAAGAGAGTTTGGCTGACGAGCCAACAATCCTCAGAGGGTCGTCTTCGGCGGAAGGCACTTCTGGAAGAACGCCACCAACAAGCAGGCCAAGTGGAGTCAAGACGCGCAGGGTGTATCCGACTCCCAGTCGGACAACTGCTGGTCGGCCGACTGCGAGTCGGACAACAGAGAGTCAGCCGGATTCGCCGACTGCGAGACGGATGGGGCCAACGACCAGTGTGCGGACGCCTTCGGCGGACGCACCTTCAGCAAGGACACCTTCCGCGCAGATTGCGCCGGAAGGACAGGCAGCAGAAGCGGGCGGTGCAAGAGTGACAAAAGTCACTGCGGCGTCGACCCCTTCACAAACCGAAGATCAAGCCGGAACAGGGGCTCAAGCAGTGGGATCTCCCACTGCCCTGGATATTTTAGCAGGCAGTGGAGCAGCAGTCGCAGCGGAAGCTGCTGCGCGCCACAGTTCCAGGGAGTCGCCAAGGGATTCGGTGGCGACTGAAATCCTCGAGACTGAGGATGAGACGAGCTCGGAAGAGCAAGAAGCGGATTCGGTGCAGAAAACGCCAACAGGGGTGCTGTGCGAACAGATAGTTCCACTCCTGCGATATCTGGATCGCAAGACATCCAAATACGCAAGTGCTTTAAAACCGCAGTCTTATGTGGAGACTATCAGGAGAAGGACGAGGAGCAAGGTGGCAAAGTGGGCCTCTAGGTGCGGAGTATATGTGGATAGGAACACCGCCCTCCGACAACACCTGGCGGTCACACAGAAGCTATAACAAGCCTTGCAGCAGCAGAGGGAGGAGGCGGCGACGAAAAATCAGGCGGATGCCGAGCTAATACGGGCAAAGATCGAGTCGGAATTGCAGGAGGAGCGGAGACAGAACAAAGTCCTAGCAGCCGAGCTTGCGCGCCAGACGCGCGCCTTAGAAGAAAGTCAAAGAGCCCGCAAGGAGGATGAGGAGTTGCTGTGCAACTTGCAATCCGAGTGTTCGGATTTGAGGGCACAACGTGCGGGATTAGAAATGCAGCTGGCCGAGGTGGAGAGCAGCTGCAGGGCGCGAGGAGAGTTGGCGGCACAGGTGACTCGTTGTCTAAAAGGATACACCCATTGGGAGGTGGCAGCTCAAGAGAGGATCACACTCAGGGAGTTCGAGCTTCGGGCGGCGGCATTGACGGAAGGTGACAGTCGGAGTCGGCGGCGAGTGGCGAGAAAATTAGAAACCTTCTTGTCGGGTGCGCGCGACACTATGGCGCACTTGCAGTCGGAAGTCACCACAGCGCTCCGACGCCTGGGGTTACGCAGCCGGTCGGAAGACTGGCAAGGTAGAGATAGTAAGCGGAGCAGTCCGGCGCGCAGGAGGCGCAGCACCGGATCTGCTGAGTGCAGTAGAGTAGTTTGGTTTCGCGCAGATACTGCGAGTGGTAGATAGGATAGCGTAGTGCTAGTTAGGATCTTTTGAGAGTATAAAGTAGATCAAGGCGTTTTGCCTTGGGACTCTTCCAGTTTCGGAAGTGCAGATCAGGAACTCACTTTCTTGGCGTGTTTGTGCATTTTGGTCCTGGCACTACGTAGAGAAGCTGCAGCATAGCGAAGTTACCGTATGTTGTAGTTGAAGGCCTTCGGCTGAATGTTCAGAGCTAGCACCCGGTTAGAGACTTGAGTAGTGCGGATCTGCACCTGCGGGTGATTTCTGATGCTCAGAGCCGGCTGCGAGTTAGATACTTGAACAGTTCCCCCTTACTCCTTCGAGTGACATATCCTGATTGTACTCCTACGGGAAGTTTCCCCTGAATGCCAATGTGAAGTTTCATTACTTCGTGTAAACCTTGGTTTGTAATTCAGGTTGTGTGTGTGTTACTGGATCGTGTTTTCAGTAAGTTCTCAGCCGGGTCTGCACTCCCTGCGTTTGGTGTGATAGTCGAGGGTGACGTCCACGGCGTATGTAGAGGCTTCGTTCCGAAGTGGGAAGTCCAGTCCGGGTACCCCCGCTAGTTCCTGGCGGAAGGGCAGTAAAAGCCGGAGTGGGAGGCACTACCTGCAGAACCTCTTAGTGAACTTGTGAGACACTTTCCTCCTGAAATCCGAAGCGGAGGTCCTGACCGACCTCCGAGTTGTGCTTTTTTGCTAGTTTCAGGTGTGTGTGTGTGTGTGTTGAGTGACCACGCTGTACCGTGCATCCTCCGAGCATCCTCCGAGTTGAGATCCTCCTCCGAGTCGAGCCTCCAAGTCGAGCACTGCAGTATTTCTGGGAGTGACAGTCGCCTAGAATTCAAACTCTACAAAAGTCTGTTAAACGTGACACTTTTACTCTGTGTGTTGCCTCTGTCCCTGTGGGTTCGATCTTTTTACCACCATACTGCAGTTTTAGCCTTTGGTGGGTTATTACAGCTATGTTGTCTTTCCCTAACCCGTCCATCACCGGATGCGTGTCGCCGCTGGCGTGTTCCTTATCCATCGGCGCCTTGCTGGAGGCGCACATCCAGTCGGTGCGCATTACGCCGACGCGTATTCGTACCGCTTATTTTGTCCTTTATGCCTCGTCCATTGCTGACGGCGCATATCCGCCAGCGCAAATCATGCCAGCGCATCCGGCCATCAGCGCCACGTCGGAGGCGTACATCCGACCGGCGCTTTCCTTCCATGAGCAGCCGCCAAAGGCTCTTCCGACTCTGAGTTGGTTTCCTCCCATGAGCGCGCGATTCCGCCGAAGGCGCATCGCCGAGGGCGTACGGGAGTCCTTTCCGGCTGTGAACCCTAGCGCGAACGGCGCATGTCCGGCTACGAGTTTTCCGACGCTCATAACTTCTCCGTCCCTGATCCATCTCCGACACTCTTGGGCTGGTTAGAACGAGCGTCCCGAGCTCTTTCTAATGCGACTTCAACCAACTGGATCTACCGTGTATTCCGATCGTTATGAAGGTTTTCCCTTTCCGCGCTAGCGGCGCATCGCCGAAGGCGCACTCATGGTCGGAAGCCTTCAGTGGTCCGGGCCGTTCTTCTGACGTCGTTAGCAAAACCTCCTCCTGAGGTGTCTGCGCCGGAAGCGTAGCTTCCTTATACGCTGGAAGCGCGTGAGTAGAGACACCTCAGAAAAGGAGCTTTTGCCGAAGGCGCCGAAGACATTGGCGTTGGTACATCCGACTACGCGATTCTTCGTGACCTCGTGACGATCTCATCAATCCACTCTATTTAACGTACCCTTTTCTAACTACAACCACTGCTTCGGTACTAGTTTTCTAAAATTGTTTAAATTCTGCAAAAAAAACAAAAAGTGTGTTACCACATGCCCCCCTCCTCAATTGTGAGCGCCCACGCGAACATTTACACGTGGTATTTCTTCGGACGCCACCCGTTCACGCGGGTGCCTAGCCATTCTCCTGTCATATCTGCGAGTTGGATTGAGCCATTGGGGAAAACTTTGATCACCTTGTAAGGTCCCATCCATCTCAAGTGTAGCTTGCTTGGAAATCTAGCATGTCTGCTATCGTAGAGCAGAGCCAAGTCGCCCTTCTCAAGTAGTACTGGTTTGAGTCTTCGATCGTACTTCTCCTTCCGCCTGAGTTGTAGTTGCTTTGTTTGATCTTCGGCCTCTTGACGTCTTTCCTCCAGTGCCATTACTTCTTGCAGTCGATATGCCTGACTTTCTTCCGCATCCAGCCTTCTCTGATCTAAGGTCCTCTTGGTGGGTATCTCGAATTCGATGGGTAAGATCGGATGCTGCCCATAAACCAGAAAGTAAGGTGTTTGCCTGGTGGTGACTTTTTCTGCCGTTCTGTATGCCCATAAGGCGGCTGGTAGCTTGGTGTCCCAGTCGTGAGCATGATTCACAGTCACCTTGAGGAGTATCTTACAGAGCAATCCATTGGACTTCTCTGTCAGACCATTCGCCTTGGGGTTGTATGGAGTAGTCTTCCGATGCTTAATCTGGAAGTGCCGCGTCAAACTTTCTATCACCTGATTCAGAAAGTGCGTTCCCCTGTCACTGACTATTTCTAGTGGGCACCCGTAGCGTGTGATGATTGATTCGAATAGGAACCGTGCTACTGCGGCTGCGTCGTCGTGCCTTGTGGCCTCTGCCTCCACCATCTTGGTCGCATAGTCTGTTGCTACCAATATGTAGCGCCTGCGCGTGCCTTTAGTGACAGGTTTTATTGGTCCCACGAAGTCGATCCCCCATTTTTCAAATGGTGCCAAGGGCATGATCGGTGTCAGAGGCCATCTCGTGGTCGGAGTCGGCCTTCCCGTCCTCTGGCAGCTATCGCATTTGCGAACGTAGTCGTGTACATCTTTGAACATCGTCGGCCACTAGTATCCTGCATTCACAATTTTGGTCATTGTATTCCTGGTGGCGTAATGACCACCAGCGTCTTCTGTGTGCATGGCTTTAACGACTCGCGGAACTTCGGACTCCTCTAAGCATCTGCACAGCCTCTCGTCTGCCATTTTCTTGAATAAGACCCCCTGTTGGAGCTGGTAAGGTCCCGCTTTATGAACGAAGACTGTGCGCTGCTCCGCATCCAATCCTTCCGGACATTGGAGTGTGAGCAGAAACCTGTATAAGTCCGCGTACTTGGACTCATGGCTGGCGGACAACTGAAAAAGTTGTTCGTCGGGAAAATCATCCACTACTTCCTCTTCTATGGGTTCGGTCCATAGTCGGGAGAGGTAGTCCGCGTTCTCATGGTGAACGCCTTTCCTAGTCTGCACAGTGTAGGTGAATTCATGCAGCAGTAGTACCCACCTGGCAATTCGTCCGGACAGATCCGCCTTCTTCACCAGGTGCTGTAAGGCGTAATGATCCACATGAAACACGAACTCGTAGCAGATTAAATAATGTCTGAACTTCTTACAGGAGTACACCATTCCCAATGCCTCCCTCTCAGTTGTCGTGTACTTCTTCTCTGCTGCTGACAACTGACGGCTCGCGAAGTAAATCGGGTAGTCTTTCTTGTTGTCGTCCTTCTGACTGAGAACCACTCCGATTGCAAATGCCGACGTGTCTACATAGACATGGAAAGGTCTGTTCCAATCCGGACTTCTCAGAACCGGAGCAGTCGTCAGTTTGGCTTTGAGTGTTTCAAAGGCTAGCTGTTGCTCCTTGCCCCACACATAGGGTTCCTCCTTCTTAAGCAGCTTCGTCAGATCGGCTGCCAAGATGGCGTACATATTTATGAACCTTCTGTAATAGCCTACATGGCCAAGGAAGGCCCTCAACTCACGCAGGTTCGTCGGCGGCTGAAGTTCGAGAATAATCTTCACCTTCTCTACATCCACTGCAATGCCATCGGACGAAACTTTGTGCCCCAGCAGGATTCCGCTGGTCATGAAGAAAAAACACTTCTCAGGGTGCAAGGACAAGCTGCTCTCCCGACATCTGTCAAACGTCTGCCGAAGATGGTTAAGGTGCTCCGACCTCTTACCGAAAACACCAAAGTCGTCGATGAAAATTTCCAGGAACTTCCTAAGGTGCTCTTGGAAGATGTTTGTCATCATCCGCTGGAACGTCGCTGGCGCGTTGCACAGCCCGAACGGCATCTTGTGATAAGCATAGGTTCCCCAGTCGGTCGTGAAGGTTGTTTTGTCCTTGTCCTGTTCCCTGATGGACACCTGGTTGTAGCCTGAGAATCCGTCTAGGAAACTGTAGCATTCATGCCCTGCGACATGGTCCAAAATAGAGTCCGTGAAAGGGAGAGGGTGATGGTCCTTCCTCGTTGCTGCGTTCAGCTTTCGGAAGTCCTGGCACACCCGGATCTTACCCGTCAGTTTCTTGGGCACGATTACAATAGGCGACACCCACTCGCTACTGAGTACCGGGTAGATGATTCCTGCGCTCAGGTACTTATCGATTTCGTCCTTCACCAATAATGAATATTTTGGGTTGAGCCTGTATTGGCGTTGGCGGACCGGAACTGCCTCGTCCAACAAGTCGATCCTGTGCTCCCCATACCTTGCAGGTATACCTTTCATGTCTTCAATCTTCCATGCGAAGACATCCTCATACTGGCGAAGAAACGCCTGTACCTTGTTCAACTCTTCTCCTTGTACCTGGCTTGACACTTTCAAGCCTTTATCTGGACTGAGCTGCAGTTCGTAGCAGTCACTTGGGTCGACAATCCCCTCTGTGTGACTGATCTCGCTTCTGCCCAGTCCGGCTGCTAGTTGCTATTCGTCATCCGGATGCACATCGTCTCCTTCCTCCTCAATGGAGCAGCAAGTGACGTAACCCACAAACTCATCCGACATTTCTGTCTCTGAAGTGCATGACGAGCTGGTCTCCCCTCCAGTCGTGTAACCGGAGGTGGTCGAAGGTGTTTCGCCCTCGTGTGGTACCTTGGTCCATGGTACGGTAATGACAGTTGGAGGGTCCGCAGGGTTCCGGAACTGTAATCTCTTCCTCCTCCAGTCACACCTTGCTTTGGCATCGTATAGCCACGGTCTGCCAAGCAGCACATCATAACCTTTCTTCATTAGAGGCTGCAATATTATGTAGGACAGTTGAAAGTCCACTCCTCCAATGTTGGTTCTCACATTGCTCAACATTCCTAGCGGCATTCTGCGCGTTTGATCGGCCAGTCGCAACACTCGGGATGTAGGCTCGAAGGTCTGGAACCCCAAGGAGTTCGCTGTCTCCTCGGTCATGATGTTCACGCCCGAGCCGGAGTCCACTGGTACCTTCTGTATGACGCAGCTTCCGATCTCTACTTCGATCTCTGGAGGTCCTAGGTCTCCTCCTTCCACTCTGTACACAGCCGGAAGTTTCCCTTTTCGGGGTTTGCGTGGTCGGCGCAACGAAAGCATCAGCATCCTTCGGTAAGTCTTATTGTCCTCCAACAGCTGGTGGAAGGAAATATTTGCCCTCTGACTCCCTATGTCCTCCACTATGTCGTAGGAAGTGTTGGAAGTCACAGCCGCCACTCTCTCTGTACTCGCGGTCGGAAGTGGTGTAGGGGGCCTAGCCGCCTTCCGGTCGTCGGATATCGTTCCGGCACCCAGTGCTTTCTTGATGAGGTGACTCACCTCATCTTTGATGTCCGGAAGGTAGTCTCGAGTCCGGAACTCTTCTGAAGATCTGTCCGCCTTCTCTGAGTTCTGCTCCGGCTGGATGTTCCGCAACGCCGGAGGTGTACCCGGCCTTCTCCTTCGGCCTTCTCTAACTTCTTTAGACTTCCTCCTCTCTTCCCTGCGCTCGAGGCGGCGAGTGTCCTCGTGGTCCTCTCCCCTCCTCTTCGAACTTCGGGTCTCTACCCGTCCGCACATTACTTCTTCTTCCGGCCATACTTTGTCTTCTTCAGCTGGGTCCGGGCTCAGTTCTACCTGGTTGACCTGCACTTCTTCCTTGCCAGGTGTCGATACGAAACGCACGGTTTGCCTTGGAACTGGTGGCTGATCACATTCGGCTGCCGTATGTCCCGATTTCTTGCAGTTGCTGCACAACGGTGCATACCCCATTTGCTTCCTCGGGTGGGGACAGCTTGGCGCGTAATGTCCCATGTCCCCGCAGTTGTAGCAACCATTGAATTGTGGTGGAGGTCGGTTGAAATTGCCCGGAGGTGCCATGCGTCTCGGTGGGAGCGTACCCGCCATTTCCCTCGGAACAAAGCGCGGTATATGCACAAGTGGGTTCGGAGTTGTAGCTGGAGCTGTCTGCACCGCGTAGGCGGTGTCCTCAACCGGCTCAGCATAATACATGGGATTCTCCCACTGTGGTGCCCATTCGACCGCATTCACTGGGTAAGTTGGGCGAGCGGACATGCACTCCGTGTTGGCATGTCCCACCTGTCCGCACGTAGTACACCAGAGATTCGCTCGCTGTCGCGCAGGTGATTTACGTCGGTCTTGACCTCCCACTACATGAACTTTCAGGTCCGCAAAATTCTTCACCAGGTTGTCCACCTTGGCTGCGATGTCCCCTTGACTCTTCATTGGGATTCCCCTACCTCGATCCTTCTTCTTGATCGTACTGCGTTTGTTCTTCCGTCTTTCTTCTTCTGAAGATGACGAGTCCTCTTCCTCTTCCGAGGAAGAACTTGATTCGGAGGAGCTTGATTCCTCTGTCAAGGAAGGCGAGTTTCTTCTCTTCCGTCGTCCGCCTTGCGATTTCTTCTTCGTCGACCGTCGGTCGCGTCTTCGAGTGTCAAGGGTTGACGTTTCAAAGGTCTCTGCCGAAGCTATCACATCTTGGATTGTGTCAGTCTTGCCTCTCCTGCAGAAGGTCTCCATTTCTCTTGAGAGCCCTGTCACATACCAATCCACTGCTTGTTGCACCAAAAATGGTTCTCCTGGGCCTGTCTTCGGAATTCGATCTAGGAGGTCTTGGAATCTCTCAGTATAGTCTCGAAGATTCTCCTTCCGCTCGCGTCGAAGATTTCGAAGCCGGGTCAGTACTCGACTGTCATATCCGAGTTCGCGAAACCGCCTCAGAAACTTTTCCTTGAGCTGAGCCCAGGTCCGGATGCCAGTGGGGTCGGTGCTCTCATGGTTGTATCAGCTACGAGCTCTCCTGCGTAGCAAGCTAGGAAAGATTCGCAGTCTGTCTTCATCACTGGTCTCACGATTGGCGATGGAGACAGACTCGAAGAGCTTTATGTATGAATCTGCATCATCGTCGTCGCCCGTTCCCGTGTATCTTGGATACAAATGTTTCGTGATAGGTTGGGAAAACACTTGGCGGAGATTGGCTTGATGGTCTGCCATTGGTGATCCTGTCAACACACTGATCCTAGGTTGGCCAAACTCAGGAAGAGTTTCTGTCGGAGGAATTTCCAATAGAACTATTAGCTCAATGCTCGCGGTAGGTGAACTGGAACGCCTTTGTCTTCCAGCAGTCGGTGATGGCGATCTTTCTGCAGAGTCCTCACCGGGAGTCTTCTTTTTAGTTCGCCGTTTTGCTTCTACGACTTTTTCTGAATCTCGACGGAGTTTTCGTGTGGCTCTCGCACTCAGGTTTCCCACACTATCGCTCGTCGACATTCACCGAGCATTGCTGCTCAAGTATTCTGGTGTTGACGCACTGTCCCCGGCAGCGGCGCCAAAAAGAAGTTGTCGGCTCCTTATGTAATAACCCACCAAAGGCTAAAACTGCAGTATGGTGGTAAAAAGATCGAACCCACAGGACAGAGGCAACACACAGAGTAAAAGTGTCACGTTTAACAGACTTTTGTAGAGTTTGAATTCTATGCGACTGTCACTCCCAGAAATACTGCAGTGCTCGACTCGGAGGCTCGACTCGGAGGAGGATCTCGACTCGGAGGATGCTCGGAGGATGCACGGTACAGCGTGGTCACTCAACACACACACACACACACCTGAAACTGGCAAAAGCACAACTCGGAGGTCGGTAAGGATCTCCGCTTCGGATTTCAGGAGGAAAGTGTCTCAAAAGTTCACTCAGAGGTTCTGCAGTTAGTGACTCCCACTCCGGCTTTTACTGCCCTTCCGCCAGGAACTAGCGTAGGGTACCCGGACTGGACTTCCCACTTCGGAACGAAGCCTCTTCATACGCCGTGGACGTCACCCTCGACTCTCACACCAAACGTAGGGAGTGCAGACCCGACTGAGAACTTAACTAAGACACGATCCAGTAACACACACACAACCTGAATTGCAAACCAAGGCTTACACGAAGTAATAAAACTTCACTTTGGCATTCAGGGGAAACTTCCCGTAGGAGTACAATCAGGATATGTCACTCGAAGGAGTAAGGGGAAACTGTTCAAGTATCTAACTCGCAGCCGGCTCTGAGCATCAGAAATCACCCGCAGGTGCAGATCCGCACTACTCAAGTCTCTAACCGGGTACTAGCTCTGAACATTCAGCCGAAGGCCTTCAACTACAACATACGGTAACTTCGCTATGCTGCAGCTTCTCTACGTGGTGCCAGGACCAAAAATGCACAAACACGTCAAGAAAGTGAGTTCCTGATCTGCACTTCCGAAACTGGAAGAGTCCCAAGGCAAAACGCCTTGATCTACTTTATACCCTCAAAGGTCCTAACTAACACTACGCTATGCTATCTACTACTCGCAACATCTGCGCGAAACCAAACTATACTACTGCACTCGGCGGATCCGGTGCTGCGCCTCCTGCGCGCCGGACTGCTCCGCTCGCTGTCTCTACCTTGCCAGTCTTCCGACCGGCTGCGCAACCCCAGGCGTCGGAGGGCTGCAGTGACTTCCGACTCTAAGTGCGCCATAGTGTCGCGCGCACCCGACAAGAAGGTTTCTAATTTCCTCGCTACTCGCCGCCGACTCCGACTGTCAACCTCCGTCAATGCCGCCGCCCGAAGCTCGAACTCCCTGAGTGTGATCCTCTCTTGAGCTGCCACCTCCCAATGGGCGTATCCTTTTAGACAGTGAGTCACCCGCGTCGCCAACTCTTCTCGCGCCCGGCAGCTGCCTTCCACCTCTGCTAGCTGCATTTCCGCTTCCGCACGCTGCGCCCTCAAATCCGAGCACTCGGATTGCAAGTTGCGCAACAACTCCTCATCCTCCTTGCGGGCTCTTTGACTTTCTTCTAAGGCGCGCGTCTGGCGCGCAAGCTCTGCTGCTAGGATGCGGTTTTGTCTCGGCTCTTCCTGCAATTCCGACTCGATCTTTACCCGCATTAGCTCGGCCTCCGCCTGGCTTTTCGTCGCCGCATCCTCCCTCTGCTGCTGCAAGGCTTGGTATAGCTTCTGTGTGACCGCCAGGTGTTGTCGGAGGGCGGTGTTTCTATCCACATATACTTGGCACCTAGAGGCCCAAGTGGCCACCTTGCTCCTCGTCCTTCGCTTGATAGTCTCCACATAAGACTGCGGTTTTCCTGTACCCGAGTACTTGGATGTCTTGCGATCCAGATATCGTAGGAGTGGGACTATATGCTCGCACAACACCCCTGTTGGCGTTTTCTGCACAGAATCCGCTTCCTGCTCTTCCGAGCTCGTCTCATCCTCAGTTTCGAGGATTTCAGTCGCCACCGAATCCCTTGGCGACTCCCTGGAACTGTGGCGCGCAGAAGCTTCCGCTGCGACTGCTGCTCCACTGCCTGCTAAAATATCCAGGGCAGTGGGGGATCCCACTGCTTGAGCCCCTGTTCCGGCTCGATCTTCGGTTTCCGAAGGGGTCGACGCCGTAGTGACTCTTGTCACCTTTGCACCGCCCGCTTCTGCTGCCTGCCCTTCCGGCGCAATCTGCGCGGAAGGTGTCTTCGCTGAAGGTGCGTCCGCCGAAGGCGTCCGCACACTGGTCGCCGGCCCTGTCCGTCTCGCAGTCGGCAAATCCGGCCGACCCTCTGTTGACCGACTCGCAATCGGCCGACTAGCAGTTGTCCGAATGGGAGTCGGATACACCCTGCGCGTCTTCACTCCACTTGGCCTGCTTGCTGGTGGCGTTTTCCCAGAAGTGCCTTCCGCCGAAGACGACCCTCTGAGGGCTGTTGGCTCGTCAGCCAAACTCTCTTCTGCTTCTGGCCTGCTGTCCGGTTCAACGCGCCGCTCAGTTGGCCTTCCTTCCGCTTGTCGTCCTTCAGTCGCCCGACTCGTAGTCGGCCGACTCTAAGTCCGTCCATCTCCTTCCGAAGGCATTGGTGCCTTCTGCGCAGAGGTATTTGTCGACTTCCCTAGAATCTGCGCGATTATCTCCTCCTGCGTGGGATTCCGCCGGACCGGAGTACGCCCGGTCTCCTCAGTACTAGTTGGCATTTTGCGTGCCCTCTGTTTTGGTTGACTGTGAGGCTCGTGGATGGGCCGACTACAAGTCGGCGCAGCTGGCACTTCCGGCTGCCTGTCCTCAGGTCTCTCATCCCACTTCCATTTTCGCGGAATGCGCTCACTTCGACGTTCTTCTGCTGCTCTTGCTGGGGCCGGAGCCGGAGGCGGACTGGCAGGTTCCTCGTCCGGATCCGTGTCTACTTCGGCCTCCCGTGAGTATCTACCTGGATAGATCCGGGTCAGCAGCGGAAACCGTGTCCGCTCTGAATTTGTCAAACAACCCATCGCCCGATAAAACACAATCAGGTAGGGCGAAAGATGATTGAGGGTTCCTCCTTCCTCTTCTTGCGCATGTTGGCGCGTCACCTTCCACAGGAGTCGTGCCCAATGCACTGGAGCTCCTGACAACACTAGCTCCACAAATCCTACCTGCCAACCATGCATGTAAGCGGTCTTGGTCGGCTGCAATATCTGCAGTAATGCAGTCGCGACATTTCTCCGCAATCGATCTTTGTAATCCCGTGTCCGGAAACCGTTCTTGGGATGCCTGGCAACTTTGAAGAGCTCATTGTAGGAGATTTCTTCCTCCTGGGACACCTTCACGCTATCGGCCTCGAAGAGGAGATACCCTTCCTCGCCGGCACACCTGCCCAACACCTGCGCCCAGTCACAAATGTCCCACCTTTCTGGATGTGGACGGAATCCGCGTGAGGGCTTGTGTCTCTCCTGCAGATACTCGCGCACCATCTCCGGACATGTCCAGTTCCACCCCCATAGGAGGAAATCGAGCTTCAGCCCCAGCAGCACATCTTGAAATGCGCGTAGACCGATCTGCGGCACCCTGAGGGGAGACACTCGCAGCTGGGGAACCTTCGACATTGCGTTTCCTGCACACACAAACGTTCTCCCTTTCGCTCGCCCTCTCACAATCGCCACTGCGCGTCGGCCGCTCAAGCACTGACTGCTCACTCTCTCTTCGCTCACGCTCAAGTTCGCTACTCGCAATTCTCTCCAAGGTCTGTCAAGATCCTTGCGCAACTCGTCTCCGCACTCTCTCCTCTCACTGCAGGTCTCTCCGCCCTTGCGCGTAATCTTGGAAGCTGGAAATCGCAAAATCAAGAATGAGAGAATGAGACTGGAGCGCAGTCTTTTCTTCTCCGAATTCAAGAACGTCCAACGTTCTTACTGGTTACAACGTACGCAGCCGGCTATACGGCCTAACGGTTCGCCCTTTGCATGCGCGAATTCACGTCTCCGCACTGCGCGCATTCGCATGCGTGAATGTTGAATTCTCCCGCCGCCGCCGCCTTCCGGACTCGAGTCCGCCGTAGGGTATGCGTCGGCTATGTTGTCTTTCCCTAACCCGTCCATCACCGGAGGCGTGTCGCTGCTGGCGTGTTCCTTATCCGTCGGCGCCTTGCTGGAGGCGCAAATCCAGTCGGAGCGAATTACGCCGGCGCGTATTCGTACCGCTTATTTTGTCCTTTATGCCTCGTCCATTGTTGACGGCGCATATCCCGCCGGCGCAAATCATACCAGCGCAAATCATGCCAGCGCATCCGGCCATCAGCGCCACGTCGGAGGCGTACATCCGACCGGCGCGTTTCTTCTGTTGCTCAGCCGCCAAAGGCGCTTCCGACTCTGAGTTGGTTTCCTCCCATGAGCGCGCGATTCCGTCGAAGGCGCATCGCCGAAGGCGTACGGGAGTCCTTTCCGGCTGTGAACCCTAGCGCGAACGGCGCATGTCCGGCTACGAGTTTTCCGACGCTCATAACTTCTTCGTCCCTGATCCATCTCCGACGCTCTTGGGCTCGTTAGAACGAGCGTCCCGAGCTCTTTCTAATGCAACTTCAACCAACTGGATCTACCGTGTATTTCGATCGTTATGAAAGTTTCCCTTTCCGCGCTAGCGGCGCATCGCCGAAGGCGCACTCATGGTCGGAAGCCTTCAGAGGTCCGGGCCGTTCTTCTGACGTCTCTAGCAAAACCTCCTCCTGAGGTGTCTGCGCCGGAAGCGTAGCTTCCTTAACCGCTGGAAGCGCGTGAGTAGAGACGCCTCAGAAAAGGAGCTTTTGCCGAAGGCGCCGAAGACATTGGCGTTGGTACATCCGACTACGCGATCCTTCGTGACCTCGTGACGATCTCCTCAATCCACTCTATTTAACGTACCCTTTTCTAACTACAAACACTGCTTCGGTACTAGTTTTCTAAAATTGTTTAAATCTGCAAAAAAAACAAAAAGTGTATTACCACATATGAGATACACTATATACTTCTCAATCTCTACTCCCGCCCCTCAGGAATGGATACAAAGATGTGAATACATGTTGTAACTCTTGAATTAAAGCATCTGTAAGGTGTTCAATGTTACATGTAAGGTGTTCAATGTTACATGCAAAGATAAACGATTTTATTCGTATCCTCTTCAATTATGTTTCCATTTATGATCAAATTTTCAGTTATAAGGAAAGTTTTTAAAATAATTATTTACAATGTAAGAATTTATAATAGAAAATAAATTAAAATTTATTTAATTTTTTCTGACCTTATTAATAATTTTTAGTTATACAAAAATTTTAATAAAAAAATAATTACTTATTATTTTTAATGCTGTTTGAAAATATGTGTTAGAAATATATATGGAAAAGAAATTCCAAACACCTATGATGCAGATAAACATTTAATTTTTTAATGTTTGCAATAAACTAAATGTTGAATGTCATGAGTAATTCATAAAAAATATTCAAGAACTAACTAATAGTTAACGCTAGTAACTAATGTATTTAAAATAATCTTGGAATCGAGTCACATTTCATTGAATCTAAATTTAAATCTAAACTTCCTAAAAAATTTTGAATTTCAAAAAATAAGTTAAATTTTTTTTTGAACAAAAATATAAATTTAATTTTTTTCATCTAAGGTGATCTTAATAATAGAAAAACATGTATACTCATTTACATGTTCATTCAATCATGAATGAACTTGTACGATGAATAATCAATCCTGCATTGTTTTGATTAATATATATTACTTGCGACGTTCACATTTTTTTCATTGGAAAAATTTTACTTTTAAATATCGTAAGTACTCAACATTGAAGATTTTACTTTTATACAAATTTAAGGTGTTAATGATTGACAATTCTTTCATAATCTAATGTAATTTTTGCATATGTCTTTCCATTCAAATTTGAAATATGATTCTAGTCAAATTATTTCTCTCAATGAGAAATAAAATTGCAAATTTTCTTATTTTTAGAAATTCTGTCATCAAATTTTTTTAGATGATATGAATTAATATTTGATATAATTATTGGATGTGAAATTGAGGATCACAAGTATATTATGTGCAACTTCAGTTGTAATTGCAAGAATACACTGATGATCATAACGTAAAATTTTTTTCATAGCCAAATTTATAGTGAAATAAATTTGGTAATTTAGTTAAATTTATACTGTATACTATATATACTATATGGTTTCAATAATTTCAAAATATTGAAAATTTGACAATAAAAAATAATCAGTTTTTACATTAAGGCTAAAAAATGCTATAAATCTAAGTTTATGCATTGATTAGATTGTGAGATCATTACAAAAACATTTTGAATTTTGTATGATTGAATCTTGCTTCAAGTTGATTTAATGTTTGATATAACACACATTTATATTGATATCTTGTATATAATAAATAGTTTTATTCTGAATTGTAAAATTTTAGATTTAAATCATTTAAATCATGAGCTGTATTTTTTTTGCTAAATTTTAACATCACCATGTATTTTATAACAGATGTAAGTAAAGTTAGTATTTCATGTGAGTTATTTTGCTCCTTGTAAATTTGGCTTTATAACTACTGGCTAAAAAAAAAAAGGTCATTAAAAAAAATGTGGACTCTTTCAAATTTTATAATTCATTGCTCCATAATTTTGAGATGATTTTAAGATACTTTCAATTCATATTAAACCTCATGAAGAAAAAAACCATTTTTTCAACTTTCTGCATGTTATGTGAATTTTTTCATTCTTTTTCAGATCTCAGATTTATGCTTATGCTATTTTCATTTGCTTTCAACAATATTAAAATAATTTATATAAATAAATAAACAAAGAAGTATAAATCTATATTATAAAAAATTATTTATATTTTTCATTTTTAGACTTAAAAAATCATTTTTTGCTTTATTCTTTAATTTTGATTTCTCATTTTCCGCTCGAAATTCGATTTAATTTTTTTTTCAAATTAAAATTCAGGATTTGAATATTATTCAAACAGATAATTGATTGAAAAATTTCAATTTATTCTAAGAATATATAAAATTTACAACGAATGAAGTTTAAAAAAACATAAATATAAAAATAAATATCATTAACCTAAATATTTCAACTCAATAAGTTTCAATAATTTTCAATAGACTAAACTTAGATTCTGTCAAAAATATCAACTCTATCAATATTTATTAGTTTTCTTATTATGTAAGAATCATTTATAATTTTGATATTGTTACAAAAATCTACAAAATAAATTTAAAAAGAGTTTTATTGATAAATTTATTTGGAAGTAATTATTTTGAAAATATGTGTTATACATATATATGGACAAAATTTCCAAACACCTATGATGCAGATAAACATTTAATTTTTTAATGTTTGCAATAAACTGTGTGTTGAATGTCATGACTAACTTATTCAAAAAAAATATTCAAGAACTAACTACTACTTAACGCTATTAACTAATGTATTTTAAATAATATTGGAATCGAGTCACATTTCCTTAAAACTAAATTTGAATTTAAACTTCCACTTTTTTGAATTTCAAAAAATTAAATAAAATTATGTTTTTGAAAAAAAAGTATGTATCTAATTTTTTTCATGTTGAGGTGATCATAATTATAGAAAAACATGTATATTCATTAACATGTTCATTCAATCATGAATGAACTTGTAAGTGAGTAATCAATCCTTCATTGTTTTGATTAATAAATATTACATGCGAAATTCAATTTTTTTCCACTGGCAAAACTTTTACTTTTAAATATCGTAAGTCCTTAAAATTGAAGATTTTATTTTTCCACAAAGTCAACGTGTTAATGATTGGTAATTCTTTCATAATCTCATGTAATTTTTGCATATTTCTTTCATGAAGAAAAAAAACATTTTTTCAACTTTTTGCATGTTCTGTGAATTTTTTCATTCTTTTTCAGATCTCAGAATCAAAATAATAAATTTAGAAATTTTTATCTATAATATAAAATAATAATTTTTTTCTTGATTTTTAAACTTAATAAATAATTTTAAGCTATATTCTATAATTTTGATTTCTCATTTTGCGCTCGAAATTCAGTTTAAGTTTTTTTTTCAAATTAAAAGTCAGGATTTGAATATTATATACACAGGTGATTGAAAAAAAATTTCAAATTATTCTGAGAATATATAAAATTTACAACGACTGAAGTTTAAAAAAATATAAAAATAAAAAATCATTAATTTCAATATTTCAACTCAATCAGTTTCAATATTTTTCAACAGATTGAACTAAGATTCATGTCAAAATTATTAACTCTATCAATATTTATAAGTTATCTTATTATGTTAGAATCATTTAAAGTTTTGATATTGTTACAAAAATCTATAAAATAGATTTAAAAATATTTTTATTCATAAAGTTATTTGAAGTAATTATACGCTAACGTTCATACCCATATACATTTTATTTCAAAACTCTTTGAAAGAGAATTATCAGACATTATTTGATACTAAAATTTTATCATTTGCTAAATAACTCTCTTTTTAAATTAATATCCAAATCATTGAAAAATACAATTATTATGACAATAGCAACTGTTGATCACAGATTTATTCTAGATACATATGAAGTTTCTAATCATTGCAGCAAGACTCTGACACGAGAATATATTTAAAAGATAAAACAGTATTCTAAAAAAAATATTTCTTTGTGTTTTAATCACAATTTAAATTTGATCTATTTTAGTTTGATTGCAGAGTGCAACTTTTTTTGCCATATTTTAGCCTAGATCATCCAGGTTGGAAATAGTAGTGACTGCAATAGGTCTTCAGGTATTGTTAGCTACAAAAATTTGGAAATTCAGACTTTCCAGTATGTGAGATATAGGTCATCTTTTTAAAAGTTTGACCTATGTTCAATTCTCTACAAACAAATGAGTATCTTGATTTGTTTACAATGAGCTAAACAAGATCATTATCATTATCATTAAATTGACAGCTATCATCTTCCTCTTATAATGTTGGCCTCTCTAGGATAGATACATCTTGAAATGGTATGATCTGATGAGAACTGTTTGCAATCCATGAGTTATGGTAATTGGCCATGTTTTGTGCTCATATGACCATTGCCGTCTCAAAATTCCATCAATCAGAACCTCGTCTCCTATCAATACTGAGTAGGTGATTTGAGTAGACATGGAGCAGAAATTCTAATTTAGACAACCAATAATCAGGGATCCATGAGTATGACATTCATATTCACACCAAGGTTTTGATCTTGTGTAACTCCCCATACCATACTATACTCTTGCAGGAGTCAGCTTTATATTCCACAACACCTGGCTAGGTGAAATACTTGTCGATATGAGATAGAATGCATCTGAACCGGACCAGAGTCTACAAGTCTTCAACAGTGAACTGTACAAAGTGGGTGACATGAACCTCAATCACGATTTCTGAACTCATAATAGTCTCGAGGTGATTGATTACTCGAGATCATAGTGGAAAGTGGAAGGTGGTGGTCAAGCTGCAATTACAGTTTGAATCAGATCAGGTTTGACACCAAATTGTGTCTTCGGAACTGACGATTATAGGTGGAGTCAGATCATTCTGTTATTTCCTCCCAGTCTTTTTGGATCAGTGACAAGTTGTGTACTCATTAACAGGGATATATGTAGGACCGTCAGTACAGTTGGAATTTCTGTTAGCGATTAAAACGTGCATATATCAACGTTCAGTGACTAAGTATCAGACCTGTTGAAGATCATAAATTAAGATGGATTCTTTTGCTTATAGAATTGAATAATAGTCGAGGTTTTGTGTAACGATTCTACTTGTATCGTCAAGGCTTTTTTAATCTTTTAAGCTGGAAGGCTAGAACACTCGCTAAAACTGTGGTACGTACTGATTGTAGCTTCTACAGGATGAAGGGAATCATATAATTCTATAGAAGGCAAGTTCAAGACAAATGCTGTAACAATCTATATTCCAAGCATACAGATGAACTAATCGAAGCTAAGCTATTGGTTTGATTCATCGCTTTCCGCATGAATAAGCATAAGCTTAGTGGAGAGAGTCAGGGACATTCTAAGAGAAAACTGGCCGCTAAGTACCGCAAATGCACATCAAAGAACGCTTCTCAGAAGTTCTTCCTAAATATATACGTCAGGTTAAAGTATAGTTACCCACCGTGTAAGTGAAGGGATTTCATCATGGTGAGACTTGCAACAAGCCCCACTTGAAACATGGTCCTCAAAATGTAATTATGATTATTCAGCCATATACTGATCATCTTCAGAAACATAACTCCACGATTGATATGATTGCATAAAAAAGACATGTGAACGTGAAAACACGAAGGAGGATTTTGCAGAGCGTCACATTGCATGAGTGTCTGAACATATGCTTGTCATTTGCATCATGACATTCTAAGGTCTTCAAATTCCTAACAAAATGCCTGTTCTAAGACCTTCATTCATGCACTCCTCGCACACCCATGCATGCCCACCTAGTTCTTGTCTCACGTATTTCACCTGATACAACTTGAAGGTTGCCGAATACCTATCTCGAAGCTGTGGCGCAAGAGTTTGTTGAATCCTCGACCATGCTTCTCTCAGCTCCTTGCTTTCCCCAACTTTTGAAACTGCATTACGATCACGATCGCTAATGCCATGTAACTTAACAATATCAGATTTCAAATCTTCCCACTCCAGAATTGCTTGGCCCAACCCGAAAGTCACATCCAATCCAGCCTTCACAGCATAATATATGAATTTGAATGAGATTTCAATAGTTTTTTGAATCCATTCACAATCCTTCCAATCCAAGCGTATCTTCAAACCTTCTTGATCTCTGACAGGGTGAAACCCGGTCGCGGACTCACACATCAAGTGTAAGCGGACGGTTGTCCCGGCATGCAAAGTAGCACTCATCCTATAGAAAAAGCCAACATTGTTCGTAATGTAAGGTCGCTTGGGCGTACTGGAATGCTGCAACGTTTGTGAATACTCAAGAACCCTGTCCACTTTGGACATGAAATCACTCCGCGTTGACTGCAGTTCTTTTTGCAAAGAGAGTATCTGTTCCACCTTCATCTCCAATCTCTGCAAAATTTTCTGCATTGATCTCAACCTCTCATCAACACCATCAACTTTTTGTGCTAGATTTTTTTCTACCTGATCCATCTTTTCCAAAACAAGTCGGGTATCAAGGTTTTTCACACTTGTGCTCACCCGACTTATGCAACTGGATGAAGGTTGATTGGAATCTTTCACATCAGGAAAATTTGCATGGGTAACCACGTTCTCATCTTCAGGGTAAGAATGAATCAAATCTTTGTTCACTTCCTCTAAACCTTGCTGCAATGACCCCAATTGTTGGATAAGGTCTTGCTGAAATGACTCCAATTGTTGCATTCGCTTCTGTCGGATTTCATTCACAACCTCTTCCACATCGCTCTCCCACAACAAATCCCTAGCTCTTTCGGATATAACCTTTGTTGTGTATCCTTCAATCAAGGGCCAAGAGTGCTCATAGTTGAACAACTCATCCTCCTTCTCCAAGTGAGACTTATCCAAGGGAATATCCTCAAGTTCGCCATTGATGCTACGAATGAAATTCGATTTGAGTTTCTCGATTAGAATTGCCCCTCTCATGTGACTCGGAATCAGGATCTCCACGCAAAGTGTTTGTATCACACCGAGCACTAACGTCACCCCGGGAGAGCCTTTGGAGGATGCGCAAAATGATATCAACTCCTTGACGAAATGCTTCATCACGAATTTCACAGCAACCTCCCTTGACTTATGCTTCGAGCATAACATCAGAACATCCACGTATTTCTTGGACCTGTCTTGCTGGATATAAATTTCATGTCCGTCAATGACAAGTCGCAGATAATGTCGAGAGTAGATCATAGTCTTCTCGGAAACATCCATCTCCAATATCAACTTCCGTCTCATGAACATCTACAATGATAAAAATTTTGGTAAATAATCAGCTGCGCATTCCAAAATTGAATTCAACTAACGAAAAGTTAACACTTCATTCATCGTACACACGTTAGAATCAAAACTCAATGCATTTAATTTTCTCACAGTATATATGAAATCACCTGGAAGCATGGGAAAAAACCAGCAGTCAGTGACATTGTTCTTTCATCTTGGCATTGAATCCGAATGCCAACAAACTTTGAAGTCTCATCCCTAGAATCCCAACCCATCGATTCCACGTGCGCCAATCCTTGATGATCCTGTCCTTCAGTGCTTGCATGCTCAGGTATGAAAGAGGGAATGAAGTATCTGAATGAATGAATGAATGAAGAGGGAAGAGAAGTATCTTCCACCTTGAAACACAAATCTAAATGGATAAGGATGTTTTCAATCACCTTTCTGTCCACAAATTTCTTTCTAGGTGACTGTTTTTCCAGAAACTTGTCTATCAACCAACCAAAGTCTCTCTCACTCACAAATCCGTCCTTGCTTGCAAATGAGTCACGTGACATCCTTTTCTCAAAAGTTGGAGTCTCAAGAGCTTGAAAGTCTTGACCCAGCGCTACAAGCTCACCTAATAATGTATGTGTGAGCCAGTTTGGATCTACAATGATGTGATCAAAGTTAGGAATAGAAATGATGGATCCAACATCATTCAAATATGATGTGATTGAAATTTGTATCCTTGAATGATCAAAGGCTTGAGCAGAAGAGGATGAAAGAAATTGTGTCAAATGGGGAGCACAGAATTCACGAAACTCTTGGGATGACAAAAGAGGGCCACTTCTATTCTCCTTGGTGTTTTTAACCAAGAGTGACGAGAGTTGAGAACACAAGTAGGGAACTTGTGGAGATTTTTTTTTCAAAAACTTCTCAAAGATCTCAAAAATATGATGTTTGAGAGGAATAACTTGCTTATTTTTTCGAGCATCCACATGACAACACTCTTGAATAGGGTGGATATACACAAATCTTGCAAATCTTTCAGAGAGCTTGTTCACTATGAACTTAACCCAACTCAAAGAACTGTCTATGGCCTTATCCTTGTGTGAAATCACAACAAGAACTTGTGGAAGATTATGTCCGATAACCCTCGTGCTGGATGTGATGAAACTCAACCATTCCTCCAACTCTGTCTCAAAATCAGATTCTGCTTTGTTCGAAGATGTGATCTGACAGAATGGGCTATACACAAATAGAAAAACACAAAAATTGCTACTTTGAGGGAAAAGCACACTTTGAAGGGTACGGAAAATCTCTTGTCCCGCAAGATCCCAAATTGAGATTTGACCTTTGTCATTGTTTTGCAAAAATTCCACTTCAATTCCTTCGGTCCTCCTCCTCCTTAATTTGGCCCATGGCTTTTGGTACCATTTTTTTCCGTGTACCAATGTTTGACGTAATTGAGTCTTGCCTATAAATTGAATACACATAACCACAACAAAAATAAGTTGTTACTTGAGAGATTGTCTAAGATTAAATCATACCATATCTTTAAGCATGTTAATCAGAGTGAGAAAAAATCGGATTTTCAAATCAAATTTGAAATTATTTTAAAATACATTATTTAAATTGGAATTTATTTGCATTTCACTTTTCGTTTCTTATATTTTCGTTTTCTATTTCACACAAATCCAATACCATCTAGATAAATTAATAAACTTGATAATTTAATCTTAACTTTGAAAAGTAAAACCTCATATTGCTAGTTCAAAAAAAACTGAAAGCTTGCAGAGCAAGTTACCTGCAAGAGGAGAGCCGCATAAGAAGAGCCGACCAGTTTTTGCATCTCCAAATGTTAATTTGGCTTCGCGGAACACGGACATGTAGACGGCCCGTTGCTGGTTTTGCTTGAGGGCCTCATCGATCAACGTCGCCTTTCCGTCCCTTGCCCATGAAGTTCCTCTGACATCTATTTTTTGGAATGTCAAGTTCACTTGGAGTAGCTCCATCAGGTCTCTGAAAGTTTCTTCGTCGAGTTTAGATTTAGACAAATCCAAGTGAATGAGACTTGTGTTCCCTCGCAGGCACAAAAACAGGTCCTTCAGCAGTCCCTTCCAAAGATCATTGCTTCCAACCCGTAATCCGAGTTTCTTCAAGACGGAAGTTTCTCCAGTTTTTCCATTCATGGAAAGGATACTTTCCGGTTGGTTGTTACCTGAAGTGTCAATCGATCCCGCCAAGATAGTGAAAGATTTCAGAGATTTGATTTCTCCGCGCAGTACCCTACCTAATAGGTTTACTGATAACATTAACTCATCCTCATTCCGAATAATGAGTTCAAGCTTCACTACGGGGTCCTTGACTTCGGAGCTAGCAGCACACGCAAGAGCTTCTATTGACTGCCATTCAAATGTATCAGAGTAAATTCTAAAGCATGTTGCTCTAGCCTTGTCACGTATGAATTGGCCGAGCTGGTGCCATTCCTCAGAACTCATCTCTACGCGCTCCAACCTCACTTTCTTCAATGATGGGATGGAGGTAAGAACTTCCGTTAAACAGCCTCCGAGTCTATCCACAACCCCCAGCCGAAGACGTTCAATGGATCGGTTGCCATCATCTCCGGCCAAAGCTTTCAGCAACAAGGCCGCTCCCCACTCCACCTTCTCTAACCCCAAGCATTTCAAAGACGACCTTTGAATCAAAGCATGGGACAGGATTCCAACGTACTCCTCCTCAATAGCTCCCATAGACCTTAACCTCAACTCTTCTAATCGAGGAGCACTGTTGATCATGTCGGCCACATGCTTCACGGCACTCGAGTCCTCCCACGCGTCATCTAACTCTAACCGCTGGAGTTTAGAATCGGAATTTCCTCGCAGTCCTGAGGCGAGATTCAAGAAACATCTGGCACTCAACTTGCAATTTTCTATTCTCAATACTTGTACGCTAGAGGAATTCAGAATTCTCCCTATCAGTAAACAAAAGCTCTCCACTTCCTCATCTGAAATCGAGCTCTCAACTTTCCTATTATAGGAAAAGTTGAGGCATATCTTTTTTATAACGGTGCTAGACATGAAGCCTCTGAGAACTACCTCCCACTCGCTTGCCGTCAACATCGACATATTTCTCCGACAAATACCAACATAATCTAGATTCTCAAAGGTGTTGCAGTTGCCGATTGCCTCCAGCACTCGAAGGCGCACTTTGCTTCGCCACCCTGTGATCGTCGAGAGCGATGCACGCTTCGGAAAGAACTTCCGCAATTCTCGCTGTCGTAAATAGGGAAGCGTCGTCATAGGCTCGCCTTTTCCTTCCAGACGCCATATAAGGTCCTGGACAGCGAAGGGAAGCTCCGGTTCCTCGTATGCAGAGTCCATTCCCCGTGTCTCAGCAGCGTGACTGACTATGGACGCACCTGCACCTTCCATTCTCTCCTCCACTCGCACAGAGTAAGAAACGTTTGCTGCTTGGCATGCGCGAGCGAAATGTCACCTGGCCTACAGGAGACCTCCTCCTCGATCCAAAGGACCAGCTCACCCGAAGAGCACTAACTTCCCGTCGCACTGTCACAACTTGTGTGCATGTGCGTGTTGGGCATGACACTTCTTGCACTCTGCATGAGGAGATACACAAAGATTAATCTTACCTCTGCAAACAATCGGATCAAGAGCAATCACAACAAACGCAGGGAGATTGCGCTAACTAGAAGTAAGAGGTTGTTCGCACTCACTGCAGGGCAAGACAAGCTATGTGAATCAGAATGAACACAAATAACCACTATTTCGATTCCAAATCAAATCCTAGAGTTTGTGCAAAGGGGACTTCAAACCTATTGTGAAGTCGAGCGGAAAGAGCTGGTTGATTTGCACTGGTGACCCAATTGAGTGGACAAGCTCGAAGCTCTGCAGGTGAATCTGAAATCCAAAAAGCTGGTTCGTAACAAAGATGAAGCTATGTGGTCTCAGAATGTCATGGAAAGCATGGAATCGCAAATATTAAAAATGTGAAGTACTCTGCCTTGTGTAAAACTCCAGGTCTAATTGGACGGGGAAAATGCGAATCTAGCTGGACGGGGAGAACGCAGAGAATGCGAATCTAGCTGCGTCAACACCCACGGGGAAGACAGACCCTCCGAAGTGTAGCGCGTAGAAATTTGCAGCTTAAACTTCAGATCTTCTCTTTAGATTGTGGATGATCGAGGTCAAGACAACAAACGAACACAACAAGCGTGGTCCTCCATACTCGTTTTGATTGGAAAAGTTTCTTAGAAGGTCAAAGTAAGTCTTGACGTTGTTGTGCAAGCGAACGTGATAATTGAGTGAATGCATCAGTGCGCTGATACACGCGATGTCGTCACGCTGAAAACAGAGATTTCAATCGTCATCTTCATTGAATGCTTTTTCCTGGAATCTGTGGCCTATTAAAGCAATTTTATGTAGTCTGACAACTGAAAGGCACATGGGCAGTCATGGGTAGTCAGCAGGGTGGGCAAAGCCTGTTGTGCTTTTTTCTTGCTTTGAAGATGCGGACAGAAGGCTGCATTACTCTACTCAACTCGTAGGTTCAGAACAAACTGATAAACGTTTTGGGTGTGTACTAAACATAATGTCGAAGACTGTGTACAGAGTATACGAATACTCGAGGTTCTCAACTGCTGGTATGGTTGTTCTTTCTCAGGTCGTATAAAATCCGACAGAACCAGCATGATACTTGCTAAGGTCGACGTCAATCCTCTCAAGAATTTACATTTTTCGAACTTGGTTGCAAGTGAAGGAGAACTGTGTTGTATACATGAGATGAAAAACACCTCATATGATTAATGTTAGGCAACAATGACTCATGACTTGAGAATGGAGATCTCGTTTAAAGTCTGAAGGAGAAGACAAACTCACATTTATACTCAAATATTTGATATATATAAACGAAAATGAAACAAGGCATACTGTACATTTTGCACTCCTGTGCTCATATCATAAATCAAATGAGAAAATTAGAGCACATTACTCACCCCATAAAACCGCTGACACGCAACAGTGTGAATTATGTCTTCAGTTTTCTCTCTTTTTATTCACCTTAAATTTGTTACAAAATTTGAAATTGTGATTATATACCTTTCTGTAAGATGTCTAGTATGCTTTGCATCTTTATTTGATGATACTTCCTATATCAAAATGCTAACTCTTGAAAAAGATCTTATATATTTTATCGGACAGAACACTTTTCAACAAAAATTACAGCATTATATTTTTCATAAGAAATCTTAATTGCCTTAACTTTACATATTTGCTGTTTTAGTTTTTTAATATTTTTGGCGCTTTGATTCTTCGGCTGTTTTATTTACATGTATCACGAAGAATAATCTAACTTAATTGAACTCTTATAATATAAATCCACTTATGAAATATATGTAAATGAGTTTACGATATTTTTAGCAAGGTTTGATCCACGAGGTGATCATTACATAGTAAATAATTTTTTTAAGTGTATATCAACAACATACTTACACACACCAACTTTCTTTATGTGTTTAACCCTAAAGAGATAAAAAGATGATGAAAAAAATCATTTGAGAATATCTAATAATGATTTACTCTCTAGTTTGTCCCTCATTAAGGTTAAAATGCAGTTATATATCCCCAAAAAAATAACATTCTGCGAAATAATTACAAACAGCTTGGAACTCAATTTTACTTGACAAGTTATTATTTTGCTATTTTGTTCCCATGTATCCCACTATGGTTACCGCCCAGAAATCTTGAATTTTGCAACTGTACATTGATGTACTTCAAGAATTTTACTAAAGTGTTTGGTTGATACTCAACTATTGCATTCACATGGTTAGTAGAGACTCTTATTTGATAGTTTCAGAAGAATTGCTTTTGCTCACAATAGCCTAGACATGGAAATGTCTTGCACTCACTCACTCTTTTGGCATTAACTTTTAATAACGTCTTCTAGCAAATTCACATAATACTTTTTATTTTTCAGTGGTCCACAAATTTAAACATATCTTAAAATTTGTTTGATCTCAATTGAAAATTGTAAAGTTTACTGTTTTTTACTTCAATCCACTGAAGATGCTAGGCTTGCCAATTCAATACTTTGTCTAAGACTAAGTTCTCACACAAAATATCACATTGCTAACAAGTACAAGGCACAAGACAATGGCTTGACTGCAGAGTCAAACTGAATTACGCCACCTGCTGCTTCTCTTCGTTTTGAATACACATATAGAGCAAACTCCAGCTCAGTTGAATATGCAAGCCTCTTTTTTCTTTTGGCGTCTTCACTGCATCTAATGCACACAAGAGTAACGTGTATATTGGAAACCGGTATATGACGATTAGTGATTCGTTAGTCTGACCGCATGCGTGAAAACGAAGTTTTGAACATGAAACTACGCAGCTTGTTCTCATCTTCTGCACATCCTACACAATTTTCAAGAGCATCACCGCTTGCCAGGTTGCTTTTCAGGTCTCTCCTAGAATCACGGAGTATTCTGTCCGGCTACACAATTTTCAAGAGGATAACCACGTGGCAGTTTGCTTTTCAGGTCTCGTAGAATCACGAAGTATCCTGTCCGGCTACACAATAGTCAAAAGCATAACCTCGTGCCAGATTGCTTCTCACGTCTCTCGAAGAATCACGAAGTATCCTGTCCGGCTACAGTTATGGGTGAGTACTATCAAGTTGATGGGTAGGAAAACAATAACAAATAATTGAGTATAATAAAAAAATAACAGAATTGCAGATATTACCACAAGTACGATGTTCATGGATAATTGAGAATGATTCTTCGGAATGCTCTCAAACACCTAACATCGCCAAAGTGAATTCTACCAGCATCTCTTAAGCACAACGTGACTGCTGTCTTGATGCTTGTTCCTCTGGATTGCAGCGTATGGGTCTCAGGAAGAAATTATTCACCATGTGGGTATGAATGAAGAGTTATTACGCTGCTGAGTTCGATAGAATTTGATGTTCTTTGTTTGCTCGCAGTTCAGAGCCAGTCCGTAGGATGCTGAAGGAAGATTGAAGAGCTAACTCCGAGTATCATTCCGCGAGAAAGATGGAAGATCGTATCATCTTGGAGAATATTTGGAGCTTCCAGATAGCCATAGGTCTTCAAGATATTCTAAATTTGAGAAAAATAACATATAATAATTTAATTTAGTTTATATTTCTAATCTCGGATAGTGGCATGACGGAATTCTTGACTCGGAGTGAGTGGTGGGATTTGGTATGAGCTGTCTCCCAACGTCTACTGGTTGTAAAGGAATCTTGAGTATTTGTCATATCCTCCCTAACTTAAGTTTCCTATTTATCCTTAAGTCTTAATGTTAAGGTAAGACTTCGAAGTATCTTTCATATTTCCTAGGGAAATAAAATTGCGAAAAATTGTGCATTTTTTCAAAAGAAGTGTGCATAATAGGCGTCCATTTAGTGGTCACCTTTTATGCCTCTTGTGTGTCTATTTAGTGGACAGGTAAAACATCCATTTTTTGTATCGAGCCAAAGTTGCAATCTGATTCTTGATAATTTCATTCTCAACTCAAAACTCCCAAAATGCACAATTTTTCGCGATTTTATTTCCCTAGGAAATATGAAAGATACTTCGTTTGCGTTGCGAAAAATTGTGCAATTGAAGTTGAAAGTCCTTTGGGATCATGGAAAACAAACACAGGTCTAGCAAGAACAGAGAAGAGTATGAAAGAGGGAGAGTGGTAGACGAGACAGCTGAGCAACTTCTTGTGCAATTGAAGTTTTGAGGTGTAGATAAATTTATCAAGAATCAGATTGCAACTTTGGCTGGAAATGATGAATTACAAAGAAAGGATGACTTATCAGTGTTCAGAGTTGTTTTCTAATGTAACTTAAAAGTACAATTACCCTGTTGCGTGGTTGGTGCGATTGAAACGATCGGGTAGTGCAGTTCAGCTTAAAGAGGGTTCAGCTACTCGCACTCAAAAATGTTGAAACGCCTCTAAATGGCACAAAGACCCCTTAACCCAGACCTCCTGAAAAGTGGCATTTTCTTAAAAAGTGTCACTTTTGCCACAATTAAATTTGGGTCGATGTCACAATTAAGCCTTTGAGCCCGTGTTTAGTGTTAGTGTTTCTGAGCGATTGTGTACAGAAATCCAAGTAAGGCATGATCACCTGATGGATCTAATTTTCGAAAGAAAACAGAATTACATATATGGCGAAAGTTATTACAATTCTAATGCCAGAATATTCTGGGTATGAAACCGAGTTTCTCCCCCTAGGTAGCGGTCGGCCCGGCTCGGCTGGAGCCGGCTCAGCTCGATGCCGATTGCCATGACAGAAGCCGGCTCGACTAAGTCGTAGCCGAGCCGGTCTGAAGCCGGCTCCGCCGGAGCCGAGCCGACCCCTAGTGAATCACTACTGCAAAATGATGTAACATCTTTTCTTAACAACAATAACAATTGGTTACCAGGTGAAAGATCCACTTAACTATTCTGCCTCTGAGACGAAGATATAGAGAAATTTTACTGTGAGCCAATCTCTTTGCGTGATCGATACCATGCTGACCTGTGATCCATTAGCGGTAAATCGCCTGTCAAGAAGCCGGCTTGAGCCGCTCTCCCAGAATCGAGCCGGCTCCGTAGCCGGCTCAAGCCGGAGCCGGGCCGACCTCGTCACCGGGCGGAGCTCGCGTTCCCCTTTTCTGAGGAGCCCTTAGTGACGAGGCGGGCCGACCCCTACCCCTAGGATTGAAGACAGGTGATATCACTCATCTTCGGATGAGGTTTTGAGGAGGAATACAGTTCACGTCTCCTGGATTTTGGAAGTTGTCACTATTCAGTTGAAACCTCGTATCCTCATCGTTTGGATCACGGACTTCTAATTCATTTCTTCTCATCCTCACCGTTCATGGAATCTTCTAAATTCATGGCTTTAGGTGTCCGATGAATAACATGAGGGCGGAACCGAAGTTAACCAAAACAGAGAAACCACCCTGCCTGCCTGGCGTTCTCGTGAAATAAGCTCAATCTCTTATGGTTTCAAGACTGTCACATCAGTTTGTCAATACAAATGCCACTTTTCTGAAATGTTGGACGCCACAATTAACGAAAAGGTGGCAAAATTAGCAAATGCCACTATTAAGGAGGTCTGCCTTAACCCCATACCGGAGATTCAGAGTAGATTATACGCAGCCGCGAACCTCCTTCCATCACGCCGTGATGACCAAAGCCTAAACGAGTAAAAAATCCTGGGAAAGATTATTCAAGTACAAGTGCGCATTTGGGAGGAAGTTGATAGTGGTGAATTTCTGCAGTGGATAGCATTAAATACTCTTCTCGTGTCATTAACTGACACAAAGCGATTGCATTGCTTATATGAATGATTTTGACGATAAAACAGACCACCTTCCAAGGTGAAAAGTACTACCAGTCTCCTAGTGCTTGCCCCATCTTTATTCTCTCTCCATTCGCTACTGTGAATCTAAAATTTCTACTCTCAGACCGGGATTTTTCATGAGCTGATAACTCTTCTGTCTCTTCTGAAGGTGCTTCAAACACAAGAACCACAGTGGATCCAAGGTTAAAAACTGCCACCTGTACACAACACATGAATCAAGTAGAAGGTCAGAACAGATGAGAGACCAGGTTCATTCGGCACTGATATAAGAACAGACGTCTGGCAAAATTCTCAGGTCAATGAGAGGACAGAACTGTGTTTGAAAATAGGATAGTTTGCAAGCATACCTCTTCCCCTGCTTTCACATTAAGACCATTTTGTCCATAAGTGCGTGAGTTTATGGTGGCCAAAGATAATCCTACTTTTGGAATATTTGTTTTCAGCTCAGGTTCAAACTTCAACTGCAAAATTGAGATGCCTTTGTCAGAAACTTACACGATTTATCATCATAGTTCTGAAACGATTCACATGTTCGATGTGATTTAAAAAACAAGCGACAAAATCAAGGTCATACAAGACGGGTCAGACCTCTATTGAACCGACATTGGTTGCGCCAACAGCTGCCATAGCCATGAAGCCCTGCGACCATCTACCTTCTAATACCACCTGGTTGAAAAAAATTGGGTCAGAGATAATAAAATGATAAATGAAGTAAACAGTGGTTTTCGATGAGGAATGAAAACTACAGCAACCCAGTAGCACTTCAAAATTACAATTGGTAACTTTAGGAGCACAATGTTCGTATGAATGCAAAACCTGAATTTGTCTCAATCAGCATCTAGTAAAACTGAGCGAAGCACAACAACAACCCATCCAAATTTAAATATTCGTTGACAGGACTAGCCTCTTCCCCTGTTTTCGGAAGGGAATCTTCGTTCAACGTGGATCAGTTGCACTACGTCAGTTGACTGTCCTTCTCTCGACCCCATTTGTCCATATTCGGATGTTGAAATCAACGATGCTGCTCATATTCTCACCGAAGGCACGATCTTTTACATTTCTAGAAAAACTTTTTAAAACTAGGTTGGATTAAAGGAACACATTGAACTTGAGATATAACCGCTACTGCACCTTCTTACTGCATGATATTATTGAACAGTCATGGCATATTTCCTTGATAGCAGTTTGGATTTCACATTAGATCTATAAGATATTCAGCTTTCATTGAGACCACAAACCAAGAACAATTCATACATCTATATTGAGAAGAATCCATTTCTTTCCAAATTGCACAGAAACGACAAGCAACTGCACCAGATTGTAATCTCACTCCTCTACACGCACCACAACTGCCACATAATGAAGTTCAGAGACACCTACCAGCACTGCTGAAGGTGCTAGAAGTAGGAGTAGTCATCCGGAGAAACGATCGAGAAAGCATGAAGTTGGCAATAAGTCAAAGATGACCCTCGTCACACTTCTGCAGTTGGTAAATTCAACCCCAAATCCTGAACAGACGGCAGTAAGTTAGGTGAAGAAATACGCAGCTTCAGGCAATTGAAAGTGCATCAGCTCTGCGTCAGGATGCGACGAAGCTCTTAATAATCATCATAGTGAAAATCTCCTTGACCGTGATTACGCAGCGTAGCTCAAGTGAGGACATCGCAAACGGGGCAGGAAAGTTGAAGGCAGAAACTCGCGAAAGTTTTGTGACTCTCCTAGCCAGCGGGATCTTGAGGCCCGTGTAGAAATATTAGGCTTGGCCACGGTCCGGTTAACGGTTAACCGGTCCGGGAAATGTGCGGACCGGTTAACCGGTCCAATTAACCGGTTAGTTAACCGGTCCGGCATTTTGCCATATAGGTTAACGGTTAACCGAGGTTTTAACCGGTTAACCATCTGTCCCGACGCTACGTGGCCGACGGGAGGGGCTGGGAGCGAAGGAGGAATTGCGCGATAGCTCGAGGACTCAAATGAGCCCCCACTCGGACTGTTGAAAATCCTCCCGGTTGAAAACGCTCTCGAATTGGAGAGACTTCGACTTTGCGCCAGGGAAGCTGGAGAAACACATCCAAGCTCGAGATTTATGCTAGGGATTATCCACTTATCGAATTGGGTGATCAAAAAAATTTACTTATTTATTTGCAGCAGAATTAGACCAGCGAGCCTCGCTGGTCTAATTCTACTGCCAGAGGAAATTCTTTTTCCCCGGACCGGTTAACCTAAGCCTGCCTAAGAAATTTGGCCAAGCCTAAGAATGTTGGCCAAGCCTAAGAAATATTGCGTTAGGGAACTTCATCCAGGTCGAAAACCCGGAACCCAGTAAGAGTGATATAATTATCAGTAAAGAATCACTTAATGAATTGGTACAAATTACACTCCGAGGAATACAAAGGCAGAGACTATGACGCATTTGCAAATCACCACGTGGAACAAGAGTAGCGAGCGTGAGGCGCAGGGCGATATCATGTTGAAGTGTTGAAAGGCTAATAGATGCTGTCCTATCACTGCGAGTTAGTTCTTCTGTGGATCGAACAATTGATGCCAGTCGAGGTCACTTCTTAGAGTATCAGGACTAGCGGAATAGAAAAAGCACAAAATCATCCAATTGTCAATCTACAGCATTTGCTGTAGATTGCTGCTGCAGAATTCAGGTAATTGCCACCTCATACTCAGGCCTCACTTCTCGAATGTACTCTCTCTCATCGTCTCGACTTCGAACTCGTCCAAGCTGTCCAGCTGCAATGCAGCCAGAGAGACAAGCGACTCGAGGAACAGAGAAATTTCTCTGTGTGCAATTCAAACACGTCCACGTCGGCGTTGACACACTGAGCTGGGAAAGCGCATTTGGCGTGCGCAAGAAAGCGAGCAGACAGCATGGAACGGCGGCCCGCTCTGCCAGACAAGCAATGGGCTGAACACGAGATCACATACCGATTCCACAGACATCTTCGTCCGGAGGACGTGGCGCTCAGGACTCTCGGCCCGAGAGTCCTGAGCGCGAAGTGTGGGACGACAGGGAGGCTAGGCTTGGCCACGGTCCGGTTAACCGGTCCGGAAAATTTGTGGACCGGTTAACCGGTCCAATTAACCGGTTCACCGGTCCAGGATTGGTCCCCATCGGTTAACCGTTAACCGATGCTTTAACCGGTCCCGACGGTTAACAGGTTAACTATCGGTCCGGACCCTACGTGGCCGATGGGGACGGGCCGAGGGGATTTGGGTCTGGGGAGCGATGGCGGAGGGAAAGAGGTGTGCCGCGACTCAAATGAGCCCAAGGTTCCACTTTCAGAGTTCAGAACTCGGGCTGAGTTGTACGAATTTGTGAGAAAAAGTTTTCGTGAATTTTCTCACACTGAGTCATTAATTGGATACCTCGCTGGTCTGATTCTGCTTCTAGAGGAAATTTTTTTCCGAACCGGTTAACCGATCCGGAGAAATCTGACCTAACCATCGGGACCGGTTAACCGGTCCCCATGGTTAACCGTCGGACCGTATCGTGACCAACCCTAACGGAGACCCTGAGTACAGGGCTCCCTAGCGATAGCGCGCGAGGTGTGGTATGATAGAGCTCATGACCAGTTATATATTTATTGTTATACACATTAAATATAATTAAAAAAATCTGAGTTACGATAAAAAATTACTTTATTCATTATTATATGAATTTGTTATAATTTACTGTGAAAAAATTATAAAATATTATAAAGTTAGAAGTTGAAAATAAATATATTATTATGTGATTTTAATAAAAAAAAACTTCATATCATGGATATGTTAATATTCTTAACTTAATAAAATTTTGGTTGGTTTCATTGACTAGAGACTTACAAGATTAGACACGAAAATTAAGTAAATGGAAAGTTGGAAACCTAAAAGATCAAAATGAACAAATTAAAATATCTACTATATGAAACTTTGCTATGAATAAAGTTGGAAATAAATTAATTAAATTTAGTATCTACTATACAAAATTTTATAAGTATGAAAGTAAAATACCAATCACCAAGCAAGTTTTGGGACTGAAGTTTCACATGGAGTAAAATATTGATCATCAATGAAAATTTTTTACATTGAAATCGAGTTTGAGTCTGTGTGAGAATTAACATAAGAGTGTGCAATTAAAAATAAGATTGTTTATGTTAGTGAATATAAGGTGTCATGTCATCATGTTGGAACAAGTGTTTGTAAACTCATCATAAGCTTTTGAAAAAGCCTCAACCTAAATCCTTAAACCTATTATTCTGGATATCACTAGCCAAAGATGAGAAAAATGTTGCATCCTATTTTACTTTTAAAATTTATTCTTACGTAAGAATTGGACAAATATTTAATATCATGTCAATATACTATGACATACTAAAACATTTTGGATTCATGATTTTATTACGGATGTCCATGATGTCTATGAAAGTATTTCAAGTGTGATAAAAATGTTAAGAAAAATAAAAGGCAAAGATGTTTGTCTTCCTGCCATTTCTTATATCAAATGCTCAAAAACCTTGCTCAAATAATATAATGAAAACGCTCATGATCAATTTATGCTTGGTAAATTTATAGATTTTGAGATTATTGTGCAGATAAGATAGGATATACGAAAAAGTATAGCAATATTGGATGAGAATTCACTAAACGTCATATGTGCGAGTTTTAATCCAGCTAACATTACTAGAATACATTAAATTTTTTTTGGATATAATACATACAAAACCATGCTTTAGGAGTTCAAAATATAGAAAAAGAAACTTGCATTTGAAGCAAAGATAATACTGGAGACATTATATTATTACATCATAAAAATAACATACCTTCTATCATTCAAAATAGTTCAAAGAAATCAACTAGGCTTCAAGCCAGATCTTCTGTTGAAGAGTGCAGAAACATACTAGTACTAAGTTATTTATAATTGAATGGCCATGTGGGTATCATAAATGAACTATTCATGATCATGGCTTACAAGTGAATTTTTATTATTGGAAGTTGTTATTTAAGCTCTATATATTAGAATATTTTATAATAGTGGATGATTCACATGCACACAATGATGACAAGTGTACGTATGTTAATAGTATATTCAAATTTGAAGCCTATTGAAATTTTTCGTTAATGAGATACACTAAATACTTCTCAATCTCTACTCCAGCCGCTGAGGAATGGAGACAAAGATGTGAATTCATGTTGTAACTCTTGAATTAAAACATCTGTCAGATATTCAATATTATATGCAAAGATATACGATTTTATTCATATCCTCTTCAAATATGTTTCCATTTATGATCAAATTTTATATTATAAGGAAAGTGTTCAAAATAGGTATTTAAAATGTAAGAATTTATAATAAATTATAAATCAAAATGTATTTTATTTTTCTGATCTTATTAACAGTATTTAGTTATAAAATAATTTAAATGAAAATAAAAATATTTTTCATAACTATATACATTTTATATCAAAACTCTTTGAAAGAGAATTATCAAATATTATTTGATACTAAAATTTCATCATTTTCTAAATAACTCTCTTTTTAAATTGATATCCAAATCATTGAAAAAAATAATTATTATGAAAATAGCAATTGTTGATCACAGATTAATGCTAGATACATATGAAGTTTCTAATCATCGCAGCAAGACTCTGACACGAGATAAAACAGTATTCTAAAAAAATAATTTCTTTGTGTTTTAATTACATTTCATATTTGATCTAGTTTAGTTTGATCGCAGAGTGCAACTTTTTTTGCCATATTTTAGCCTAGATCATCCAGGTTGGAAATAGTAGTGACTGCAATAGGTCTTCAGGTATAATTGGCTACAAAATTTTGGAAATTCAGACTTTCCAGTATGTGAGATATAGGTCATCTTTTTAAAAGTTTGACCTACGTTCAATCTCTACAAACTAATGAGTATCTTGATTTGTTTACAATGAGCTAAACAAGATCATTAGCATTAAATTGACAGCTATCATCTTCCTCTTATAAGAGACAGACAGGTCTGTCTCTTATAAGAGCTGATATATCCTTAGCTGATAACCTATTGGGATTAACCAACCTAGGAAACTCAGACTCGGGACCGATGCGGAAGGTGTCCGAATTCAGTCCATCTCTTTGTATATGAATAGAAAGTGATCGTTCTCGCCTGCAAAGTCCAATTATCACAAGAGTGAAACTTAGACAAGCCAAAAGTACGTCAGGTGCAGGCCCCTCTCAGTGCTCTCCGTCGCCTCAGCAAACTCCTTGAAGTAAGGGGAGAAGAGGACTTCCTAGTCTTCTTCTTGGGGAACGCTCACTGTAGCAAGTAAAGATACCACAGCCGAAAAATGATCCAATCGCCTCAAACTAATCCACTCAAGATCTATTTAACTGACAAGGAAATCAGAGTTCTGTTTAGTTTAGTTCTGTTAAGAGCAAGCAGTTTGTAAATGACGGAACTCATGCTAATGAATGAATGACCTAACAGAAACATATTGTTTGAGAGTGAACAAAATTTCAGATTCTAGAATATAGATTTATATCCACACAAATTTTAATAAATTTCAATGATGTTTAATTCAACTTTCTAAAATTTAAGAATGTTTAGGGTGCTAAAGATTAGGGTTTAGTTTTAATAACTTTTAGGTCCGTGTGGCATGTGTATGGGCATAGACATGGCACACGAGATGAAACACCTCATGGTTCGAGTTTAGGAAGGGGGGGTGGTGGGGCGGGAGGCAGGGAGGGAGGACCTGACCCAGGCGTGCAAGCCCTCGCTCGTCCAGACCCAGGGGCAGGGATCAGCTCCCTCGCTCGGAGCACGTAGAACAAGCGACGCATATATATGAGGTGGGATGCAGGATCTCTGTATCAGGGTCGGGCAGCTCATTCGAGACCAGTGGCTGCCAGAGGGACGGGAACGCCGTCTGACAGTTTCTCTCTAAATTTCAGTCCGGGTCGAATCTGCAACGGTCTGGATCGGCTCTTTTCGTCGGACTCCAGCGCTGCCGAAGAGTTCTTCTGAGCACTGGCGAAGACTTTCGGATCAGGCCGATGATTCGGGTCTAGATTTATGACGGAACGTGGAATCGTCTGTGGTTATGGTTGCAGCATTCGAATTCGAGCTCAAATTCCAGCACGCAACATCACCATAGAGATATCCCTAGTGCTGGGTGTCCTGCCTGTTCTAGTTTATAAGCATACAGCTCTTGCGCAGACTAGTACTGTGTGTAATATACGGGTTCCACCTAAGCTCCGTTAAGAGTATAATTCGTTTGTCACGTGTTTGGTTTCGATGGCCCTATGATCTACGAATCTTATTCAACAAATGTAATAACAAACTCATGCAGAAGGATAATTCCTGCCAAGCGCATAAAATTGTATTACAATTTTTACTTACATATCCACGACTCAGATCTAGTAGAGTAAGCCTGTTTCGTCTTCATGACTTGTCGCCAAGTTACTGTTGTTTGATCTGCAACTGTCCAAAAACATTCTACTGATCAACATGCCCATAAACCAGAAAGGAGATAGTCGAAATTCCAACTGAACAGGTAATCAGATATATTTTACATCACCAGTACGATACAAAGTGAGAAGAGTACACTGTATGGTCGTGAAACAAATGTCCACAGTTCTTCAAAGCTAACCCCGCACAGTACTGACAAACGACTAAACCACTTTCTGCCACATGCTAAAACTAAAGATCTGATAAATGCATGAGACAAACCTCAAGATACACTTCAGTCAAGATATTTGACTAAAAGAAAGAAAGGATACAAAGAGGACAGCAGTGTAGACAGATTTCATGATCTAAATCCGAAGTCAACCCTGATCCCGGAATAAATCTTCGAACAAGTAAAATAGGATTTTTCGTTAGACAGCCTGAGAAACTCAAAGAAAGTGCGTATAATTGGTGCTACTAACTTCATGCTCAACACCTGCCCCAGTTTAGCACGGAGAACTGTAACAAAGCAACTATCGACCTGTGTTCACCATGATGTCATCCCAATTCTCACCTATCGCCCCAGAACAACTCCTGATCAAATTCGATTACGAAGGTCGCAGAAATCATCCCCTCTGGACTAGATCTACATAGATGACATCCGACCGTTTCTTGCATCTTCCCGGCTGAATAAAGAAATATTGAACACGGGAGAAAATGATCGGTATAGATCAATAGCTCTCATAATTTTACCACATGAATTCATTCACTCCCTTGGAAAAAATCAAACGGAAGTAGTTGCATTGTGAGTACTCATCCACCCAAAACTAGACAATTGGTGAGTACTTAATTTGTTAATTTAACAAAACCTAGCTCCTGCGACTCCTCTTATCCCTCTCCCTTTCCCTTTCTCTCTCTTTCTCTCGATCTCTGTCTCTGTTCCTCTCTCGATCTCTGTCTTTATCTTTCTCTCTATCATGTTCTTCTCTGTCTCTAGTGACAACCTTCTCTCTATCTTTGTCTTCTCTATCTCGCCCTCTGTCTTTATCTCGTTCTCTATCTCGTTCTCTTTCTCGTTCGCGTTCCCTATCTTTTTCTCTATCTCTATCCTTTTCTCTATCTCTCTCTCTACTCGATCGATCCTTCACGCGAGAAGGACTTCTGCTGCGACTTCGACTCCTTGTGCGCTTCTTTGAGAAACCGGATTCCCTTCTTTCGTCTCGTCTGTCCTTTCTTTCCAGGGAACCTCTTTCTGATACATACCACGCAAGATGAGTAAGTAGCAATCCACTTCCCATAAAACTAGAGGGCTGCTCGTATACTATATCATACCATACAACGAAACACTCCTGCATGTACTTACATGAACTTTGATCTGGAAAGAGAGAAAAACGACGTGGCATCATTGGACCACATTCCCATAGAGAAAGGATGACAGTTGCAATGTCCCGGTCACTTCAAATCAGAGGCCCTCACATGCTAACATCACCTATATCCTGTTGAGTGCCTTGAGTGGCGTTCTGTTGATGATTCCTATGTACCAAGTGTACTATGAATAGAAAATATGAAGGGGCCAATCTTCGAAGGCTTCAAGTGGAGGAACTGTGAGGGACGGTAATGGACAGATGAATACACAAACAGATGCAGAAAGCGACCTAACCCCTGTAATAATCTTCAGCTCGTGTAATGGAAGTGACTAATAGGAAGAAACAAAACCCGGTAAGTATACGCTTACAAGATACTGAGAGACAGAAAGAGTACGAAGAGTTGGAGCTTTACTGAGAATGGGACTCAGCATTGTATATATTACGCACACGATGTATTAGCTGCGCTGTTTACTTAATTTCTAAATTTAGGAAGTTATCTAATAATAACAATGGACACACTGTGCTCATACATGCGATCCATGCTGTGCGTAAAAATATGGATCGCATCAAGCTCAGTGTATGTCAAATGAGTAAAATTCTAGAAGGCAACTGACGCATGTTCCGCTATGGCTACTATTAGCAGTATGGTTTATGGTAGCGGACATTAGACCTGCTTATTTCTCGTTAAGAACAATAAAGAACAGGATCTGTAATGACACTCTTGTGTACTCATAATGTGCTTCTAGAAAAAGCGAACGCAAAGAAGTTTGCGGAGCAACGCAGAGGTCAAACATAAGAAATTAAGCGGCATGGATATTGCTGAGCTTCACACACAGAGTCTTAATATCGCTTGGAAAGAGCATAAAAAACCTAAGCCTTGATAGTATCAAGCGTGAGTCACAACAGTCAGTTATTAGTGAGCATATGATGAGCAACAACCCCCGCAAGAACATAAAACTTTTTGATATCTTGTACAAGTTATTACGATAATATGAACTTGAAATCCACCTGATGAGCGTAAAAAACCTCTTTCAGATCCCAAGTCGCCACCTTTACTGTCCCGATCTCTTCCAGACAGAGAGGGTCCCTCTGACAGCCCACAATCGACTTCCAGCCTTTTCCTATGTAGCGACACTTTACGCTCAATCTCTTCAGAGCTTTTCAAACCTCGTTCTTCTAAAGATTCTCTGTACTCCATCACAGATACTTCGAGCTTCCGCAGCTTTTGCCTGCATACACGAACGACTGATGAATGAGAAACACGATCCAGAAGGGTCAGTAGACAGAGGAGGGACTAGAAAATGGTCGAAACGAAGGCCGACTTGCTCGTTCTCCCGCATAACTCCTGAAACCTCCACAAAGGCCAAGGCTCGCGTAGCTAGCCGGAATTCGTTGGGCATGTACAATGTATCGAACAACAGTTGACAGAACTCCTGAATGAAAACTAACCTTCTTTCCTCATCCATGCTGGTATCATTTGCAGCGCCAGCTATTATGTCAACGCGACTATCTTGTTTATCAGGCTTAGGCGTGCCTCCATATAAATCATCACTTCCTGATGAAGAATATTCCAAACCAAGCCCTCTCCTGTCTGGTTTCTCATCCTCATCACTCGCCTCGTCTTCCCTTGTCCATTTCGAGGCTGGGAGCACGGGGTCCACCTTTTCGGGCTTGCTGGAAAATACTTTTAGCTCTGGCTGAGGTAAAGCCAGTGTTGAAGGTAACGTGCCAGTCCTTGAGGAACCCGGGCCTGACCTTCCCTCTCTGGAAGCTCGTACAGTGCTATCCACATCCTCATCTTCTTCATACCGAGGCCATTGTACTCCAAGCCCAGTTGTTATTTCCAACGCAAGACCTTGTCTTCTATCTTCCCTAAGGCCATCGCCATTTTCACCAACTTCTATTTTATCCCTCTCATCCCGACTGATTTCCCTCCACCCAGTTCCCACTTCTGTCCAACCCCCGCCAGCACCCCACCTACCCTCTCCTCGCATTCTGAACATACCATCTCCATCCTTCACAGCAACGCCTTTATTGTGAAGTGAGTAACCTTGCCCAGCTTTGGAGTCATCTTCTGGCTCATGATTCTTTTGTTTCTCGGCCTCCTCTAGACTAAGAAGACGAGCCACCATAACCTCTCGGCCACCTCGAGTCGAAAGCCCGTTATGACGACACCTCCTTTCAAGTTCAGCGAATGGAAGATTTGCTAGTTCCCTTGCGGCAGCTCCTTCTCCAATTGCTAAAGCTGCGTCTTGCCCTGTGTCTGAGCCTTCTCCAACGTACAAACCAGGCTCCCCATCAGTAGGTATTCCGTTCTCTTTGCCCGCTAGCGCGTCTCCATAAAGCGTGTGAAAAGGAGCAACTCCAGAGTTGCCCGGGCGAAGGAAAGTTGCTCTCAAACCATTGACATAAGCATCTGAAAATAAGAACCAATCTGCCCAAACCTGGAGCACTTTCAACACGCGCTCCTGCATTTGACAAACGCAGGTTTGAAGTTCAAAAACAAAACACTACATGCCAACGGATTACAGGTCATCACAGGCTTAAATCGCCCAATGCTAAGTGACAAAAGGTGAAATACATTTAGCAAACACAACATCACTAGAGCAAAGCAAGAATCTCAAAACCACCTTCAGAGTTCAATACATTCTACAAAAACAAAGTACTCCTATCACGTGATTTCATATAAGCAGGTAATGTAAACGACCTTCAAAGCCTCCGCAGTGATTCGCCCTGTTATATTGCGATACAGATCGTTAAAACTTTCCATTATATCAGGTAGACGAGACTCAAAACCGGTCCGGTAGGCTGATGCATTCTTCACAGGAGCACTACTATTATGTAGTACATCTGAGACAAGCATCAACCTCGCCACCTTAGTAGGTATGGGAGTCTCCTTCAGCGTCAGCGACTCTGTCAATACTTCCACAACCTACCACAAATACAAACATTTGAATAGTTATCTACATGCGACTATAAAGCTACAAAACCAGAAACAAAAGAAGGAAAACATGGAAAAAATTCAATAACAACGAAAGCTTTATACTCGCATTAGATCCAACTTTCGCACCGTTTCCACATTAGATTCATTTCCGGAATGTGCGGATGCGAGTACTACAGATTTCTGTGCTCACCCATATGCAAAAATGAGAAGACATCTTTTAATGCTGACTACTTATAATGTTTTACCTCTCCAGCTGCTTCTGAATTATCAAGAGCAAAGCCCATTGCTTCGCGTATCTGACTTCTTTCCAGTGTCAGAGCTCGTAGCATGTCCTCGAATTCATCGCGCTGACTGTCAGTCAGTGAGCGCTCTTGGTCGGTTCTCTGCTGAGAAGAGAAACACGGAAAAGAGTACATTATATATAAACTATTCTCCTCCAGCTACTCAAGCAGACGGAGATTGAAGATGTAATCAGAATCCAACCACAGCACCAACCTGTTCCCTATAACTGTCAAAACTAAAATAACTTTTAGGTCCTTTGGCAGGTGAGCCTAATTACTCCCTGTCATTCTAAACGGAAAGACATTACAAAAACCCAGTAGGCATCAAAAGTACGATGAAACGACTGTAAGACTTACCCTGCCCCTCCCAGCAGCGAAGGTGGTGCCAGAGGCCTTCTCTCGCTCAGGACTTTTGGAAAATTCTTGAAGAGGTAGAGCCGGTGGAATCCATCTATCATCATACAACACCGCAGAGGAAACAGAATGAAGAGTGTGTAGTGTACAGCCTTTATTGTAAAATATTAGTACCTCACTCTTTCATACCGGGAAAAATCTTCCATGCACATATGGGAAAAAGTGCACACTCCTCAGAGCAGTCAGCCCCTGTTCATTGGGTACCAAACAAGAAATTTACAAATTTCAGACAACCCTGTATGATCGAGCTCCTTAGCGCACGACCAACCTTCAGAGGTTCCAAACCTCTTAGTTCAGCACTCAGACTCAGATGAGACAAGCACATGGGCTGTAAGCATTCATTCACACATCTTACTCACCGACCACTCCCAGTAATCATGATGAAAGGCTCTGTCCGCCATCTTTGAAGCGTATCTCCCTACATTTCACGGTAACACGCTACTCATCAGCTTGTCCTGGCGTCCCCACTAAACATCTGACTCATTGTTTACCCTTTGGGTGATCAAGCCCTCTAGAAACGTTTCAGCCAGTTGTAACTACAGCATGAAATATCCTAACTTGGGGATAATGTCCCAGGCAACAACTGCTCAGTCCGGAGCTCAGATTCCCACCTACAATTTTCGTGCCTTAGAGCGGATCAAAATATAAGCCGAAGTTTCTTAGCCCAGGGTCAACTTAGACAAGAATTTTGTTCCATCTCTTTTCCAACTTCTAATCTCTTCGTGAAAATCGTCTACGGAACAACATCTCACCTGGGCGAATGAATATAATCTCCAAATGTAGTACGTATGTTCCGTCGAGCCAAGATCGAAAAGGAAGCTGAACAAAGTGGTACCACGTCCCCTCTCCATGATTGCTTGCTCGAAAGCACAACCGTCATCAAGAACATACATGGCCATGGTGTCAATGACGTGACGCAAATGTTCATCTTCAGGAGGAATAACTTGTATGTCTGGAACATTCGGAGTTACTACCTGTAGGCCGAAGGGAAAATCGAGATATGAATGAAAATTTAGAGCATTGAGCTGCACTGAACATAATCGACTTCATTTCTGTAAATATTATACACATGCATTTGTAAGTTGGAAAGGAAAGGCTCTATCAACTTCTTTCTAAGGTGTTTCATCATGACTCTCATCTAGATCAAATATAAAATCTTAAGTCGCGATTAGATTATGCCCCTCATAGATTATGTTCAAACCCAACAGGTTACTAGGTATAGCATGAGTTTCAAAATCATCGACTCCAGAAGTATCAAACATTACAAGCCAGTCGCGTCATGCAGTGCTGGGAACAGTCTTTCTGTACTACATTCGAGACTAGATACTTTCATAAATAAAAGCGAAAAAAACTCCATTCTGTTCTTAAGACACGAAGCATGTTAAACTAGAAGAATTTTAAAAGTTACCACTTCCGCATTTTGGCCTGAAACAGTAGGAGCTGGTGGAGCCCCGGGGCCAGACCAAGCGACGTTAGACGCAGTTGCACCCTGCAGCAAGTCCAGCTATTAGCGGGAACATGGCGACATCCAAATGTAAGAATTTTGAAGAGTGATGACAGATTGGTGCAAATATGGATAACTGACGAGACCGAACAAACGACTGAAATACTCCTCTCGAGTGGTGCATTCAACTCATCTACCAGAGGAAAACCCAGATTTTCATCGCCTTAACTTGTGAGCCAACTTCAATGCTTGCAAGGAGGGGAACTGCTAAAGGAAACATGGTAAATAATGCTTCAGCTAAATTTTGCTACTTCCAGCCTGTGAGTCAAATCTACGTCTGGGCACTCGAAAGGGTCATTGTAGGGCGATGAACGCCTAGTTCCTCACTCAACAAGAGTCATCTCATAAATGGATCCACTTAGATGTGTCTCGGCCTTTTCACTTAAAACGATCCGCCGGCAGTTGGCGGAGGATATAATCTTCTCTTCTCACCTCTTTCGGCCGGACGGCCATCTGTCCAGGCGGAGGAGCAGGGAGAGCTTGTGCTGGTAGGGCGACCGCTTTCCCCCACCCAATCCTAAGCTCATACTCGTAAACCACGACGCCTGCGAGGATACCAAGGTCCACAGCGTGCTTCTCAATGGCAGAAAGACGCACTCTGATCTTAATGTCAACCTTAACAACCAGGATTTTCCAAAATCTCTTATTGCAAAGGACAAAGCTTGTACATCAAAGCCTCAACAATAAAGTTCATTGTCCTGCTTCTTTGTAGTGTCAGGTGCAGCTTCGTCTGCAGATATGATGGGTATAAGAGTCCGCGCTGAATGAACTGTTATTGATCTCATGACTTGGTAACACATCAGTACATCCTCATCGACCATCGACAAAGAAGACCAACAAATTAAGATTGTTTGAAAACCAAGTGACCATGAGGGTACCTTGCATCTCATCTTTAGCCGCCTGAGCTTCTCCCCTATTCATAAAAGCAACGAAGCCACAGTTCCGCTGCCTCCTACGCTCTTCTTCAGTCCTGGGCCACATTATTTTCACACTTGCAATTGGTCCAAAGCGACCAAAAGTCCGCAAAAGGAAGTTCTCATCTACCTGCACCACTCCAAATGCATGGCCTTCAGATTTGAATAACTAAGCAAGGTCTTACTAGACATATCTCAGATATCACGAACTGTGCTTGAATGACTGGAGACAAGACTCATTGAGGACTTCCACGAACGTAAGCTTCAAATTCTCGTTGCTTTCGAAGGTTGGTACCTGAGGTGAGAGGTTTCCCACGTAAAGGTTGGTAGTTTGTGGGTCTCCATCATCGAAAGAGCCTGGAAGCTTGCCATTTGCGTCCAGTTCTTCTGGGAGTTCATCAAATCGGGTAGGAGGCTGTAAAAACACATGACGACGTCAGCTAGAATAAGCAAAACTCGATTCTTTTCAACCTTCATCCAGCCATAATACAATAAAAGCACAGCTCACCCCAAATGTCCAGCGAAACTGCAAGAATGAAAAACACGTGACTACTGAACTTGAGAAGAGGAGTGCAGACACACATTATCTGAAGCAATGGTATCGACGGTGATGTTCCCGCTCGTCCGGGTACTCCTTCCATCGCGACGGTGTTCACGATCTTGACTTCGCTTTTCCCGTGCTTCTTGTTCTCGCTTCAGTTCTTCCATGAAGTGATCAATATTTCGGGACTTCCCCCGATCCCTCTCTTTATTCTTATCTTCCTCTCTCTGCGCAGAATACTAGCTTATAAGATAATGATATGACACTTTCAGAGCATAAGGCTGGAAAGCGGACCATTCAGCTACAAAATGTCTACATTAAATTCACATACTCGCTTTTCAGGCTCTTTCTCCTTGTTGACCATTGCCGCTAAACCAGGGGGGATGAACGAGGGAACATATCTGCAAAATTCAGCACGTGCAACAATCAACACCTGTTTTGATCTGTGAGCTGTTTTGATCGTTGATTAGGTTGTCGTTGTACGACCCGAGATTGCTCTACAATCTCAAAACCCAAAATAAGGCGCCAACAGAATAGACTCAAGTGAAGTGTGTTCTGTGTGCTGTTTTGAACGCAAAGATCAAAATGTGACCTGATACATGGCACCATCTTCTACTCAGCTAGAGTCTTACCTTAGACGTGTAACAAATCTACTATCGATAATAATTAGCAATCCCGCTGCTCAAGTTTCCCAAAATTGACGCCCGACTCTAATCACGATTGATCTGCGACTGGACTTTCAAAGTTTCGGCTTATGCTGCCACGTTGAGAACTACTCCTGTCGTTCTCAACAAGGCAGCCTAAGTCTAGGCAAACTTCCCCGAGACTGTGTAACAGAAAGTAGAATATGTTCACTATCCCCAACAACGAGAAGTATCAATTATATCTTTCCCGTATGACTTCTACCTAGGGAACAGACCACTATAATTTGTACTCACAGGTGAGTAAGTATTGTAACTTGCAGACCACAGCAACACGCCGTTCCTGGACAGCTCGAGAAAGCTAGTGGTACGGCGTAGAAGGAAATGAGGAAACTACCCGATTTGTGTGACTTGACTTTATATAACCAAGACCAGACCAGCATATTTTTCATAAGATTCAGTCTGCCTCATATGCCATAACACAAGTACACCGATAATCCTTGAAGGGTACAATTTCTTCCAGGCAGCTCCTCTACAATTAACCAATGAAGGAATCGGATATTATTTCGAAAGACGATATTTGAAATTAAAAATGGATACCTTGATCAGCTCCACAACTTCTAGTTAATCAGACATACCTGCTCCCAGGTTTCTTGGATGCTGTAGAATCCATCTCCTTCGTACTGGGACCTGATAAAACAACAAGAATTTGTAAATTCTCAGATATCATCCAGATCTGGCAGACACGGAGCATATAGTGCGAGTACATCAAATTCTGGCGTCCATGTTAAAAAGATTATTTACTTCTGCGTACTACAAGACATCTATCTGTCGTTCCAGGCCGTAGTAATTTCCATGCTGCCGTAATATGAGCCCTCTTGTAGAACCTTTTGATGGAGTAATATGCAGATGCATCGGTAATTAATTTAATAAATCCATTCACTCTAGGTTCTGCAACGAAAGCACTCACTCTAGGCGTATCATTCTTAGAAAGGCAATTGTGAGAGGAGAAAGAATCTGCAAAAGAAATGTTGTACCTCCTACAAGGAAATGACTTACCATCCGAAACTTCAGAAACTACAGGACTCGATGTCAAGGGCTCGATTCGGTAGTTTCGGGGAAGTCAATAATAAAATACACGAAGACAACCGCTTCAGGATAACTTACCCCTATCATCAGGTAACTGTGCGCCGGGGGGAGGAGGTTTCACGCGTTCATTAGGGTTGATTGTACCTCCCCTGACGAAGGCTTTACCACCAGGCGTATCATCCGCTTTGAAGGATTCCACAAATTCTTCATAAAGTCGTGCAGCTTCTTCATCTGCACGCTGTGGTATTTCCAAAAAAGACAAAAATTCCAACATTATAATCCCGTCAAAGGATATCATCACAAATAACGCGAAGCTGAACACTCGGAGATTTAAACGATTGTAAGTCTGGTGGCAGTAATACCTTCTTCTTGGCCTCCTCTTCTTCCCGGTGCTTTTGAAATGGTGTTTTCTTCCTGACCACCGAGAAGGACGTCATCTTTTCGTTTGACATGTCTGCTCTGGACAATTGCATCCTTCAGTTAGACTCAGGAACTTTAGTAATTGAAAATCGTGGAGCATTGAACTTCATTCGAAAAACCGATTGCGGCCCAGCAGCCTTGACGCATTCAACGTCAAGACACCATCCAATTAACGAATTGAGGCTGCTCGAGCATTACTTGTGCTTTAATGATATCAGGAATTTGTATTTCGAGTTCGATCGAAGAAATCCGGTAAAAAATTAAAATGTAAGCGAAACATCCAGACATTTTCTTCGATTGCACAGAAACGAAATTTCGCACTGTTATTCAATCATAACAGCTTAAGAAATGCACGTAGCTCCACTAAAAAACATTCACGGCCCACTTAAATAAGTGAAGAACGAAGACTGCTCTTTACAAAGGCATCAACGAGAATTATTACCGTCAGCGCTGATAGCCCAATATTCTCAAAGTCTTCGCAGCTCGATAAAATCGTGATCACGGTGGCCCCACTCAACTCAACGATACTCTGAGTAAGTTGAGACAGAAATCCCAGAATCAATTACACCCTTTCTCCTCCGCCAGCATCATAGAAGCTCGAGCTTCCGGAAACTATGATTCTGAGAGAAATATACTGCTTACAGAACAAACCCTAAACCCGCAATATTCATGTACCAAGCCTGTCACTCATCTTTACCGCTGGTGTACAATGATAACACTCATCGCCATCAACCTGTTCAATAGCCAGCCCTACCGCAAAGCACCCATGCTTGCTCCACAATTTACACCGATGCTGCGGCTATCTATGGCTCCAGCATCCACCGGCCGAAGCCAAAAATTACAGCTCCTCAACGACACTTTCCTCCTTGTCGACGACCCTCTCTCGTCGTCCAGGCTCAGCCGGGCTCCCGCATTCGTCCTCATTTCTCCAGCAATCCCCGACTACCGACTGCTTCAGCGCTTTCTTGTCCTCCTAAACCTCCTATACCTCCTCCTCCTCCGTCTCTCTCTCTCTATCTGTATGTATCTGTCTCTCTTTCACCACTGCAACAGCGAGTTCACCATGTTCTCTACACCAACTTCCATACTTCGATCTGCAGTCCTAATCACTCTCCCTCATCACTGCATTCGCTTGTCCCCAACTTGCAACAACAAACTGGTGCCGACCCTCGAGCTACGCGAGCTCGTAGCACTGGAGCAATGACCGACGTCTAGTTGTATCCTGGACCCTGGTCTCCTCTTCCTTGTCGTCCAACATGTTCGTTCGTTGCGTCTTCCTTGTTTTTCTTCTTCATCAGGTACACCGCCTCGGGGCTCCTGTGCCCAGCTCCGGGGCCTCCCTCCAGTTTTGCTCGGCCTCGCCTTCTGGTCGTTCATATATGCCCATCCTAGATCCTACCCTTCCAAGAGGCAGGCATCGGAATTATCGCATGTTGCTTCCTCGTTCTGCTGCTCTCGATCTCTGCACCTTCTTGTAGTTGGCAGCAAATAGGCCGTAGAGAATGGGAATCCTTCGAATGTATCTCCTCCATATCATACTCATACATCCGCCCATGGCAGACTATAATATAGAGTATGACATTAATACATCCTGCGCATCGCTGCTGCTGCTGCTGCTGCCGAACAGGCCTTTGTGTGAAGGAGGCATGAGGTCCATGAGGAGCCCACCTTCTTCTGCTTCATCAATTCTTATTTCGTGTTTTGTCTGGGGCATAATTCGGACCCTGAACCAAGACCGCCGAACAATCCTCTCCGTCGATGCGAGCTCACCGCATACCTCTCGCAAATTCTTTTCATTTCATCGATCCCCACATCAGTTCCTTGCCTTGTTGGCTTACGCATAGAGGATAGTAATGGCCATCAAATTCCGCCATTTGTGTTGTGGATAATGCCCAAACTCCGTTTGTTGGATGCGCACCATCTTGTCATATCTTCTATGTATGTTTGAGTAGGTGATCATCGTTGGGACTATTCAGCAAAATGAAAACCTACGTCCAATCTTACGGCAGGAACAGATTGCTAGCTGCACGCATAGAATAATAATTATACGCGTCTTAAGATATGAAGCATTACTGATTGATTTAAATTTAGTGCGACTTTGGAGTGTGCACCTTCTTATGTACAAATCGAGTTACGATTGTAGATGAACTTCATGAAATCAGGGAAATAGCTTCGATCATTATGATTTTCGAAAGTGTGTCATCCGATCCTTCTTGTGCTATAGAATAAAACTTGATTTAGGCTTAAGTATCTAAAAAGCGTATGAGAAGATTAAGGTCTAACTTTTAATCGGCCGTCGCATGGAAATAGGTCTCAAATAAAGGTTTACTGCAATGAAGCCCCCAATTCAAACATGAACAATATAAGGAAGATCATTGTCCTCTTACGAGGCCGGAAAAGATGAATTTTTAAATCATTTCAGTATAGTGGAATAACGTTAATTATCCGGAATGAGTGTGTACTCGTCTTGATCGGTTCATTATATTTCGTAATATTTTGTGTTGTTAAACGGTCAACATGATATGCGTTCTAAAAAGAACCACAAAAGTTGTGTTTGTGTTTTACATTGTAAATATTTATTATGGCTCAATGCTTTAGTTCTAAATTTCGACTGCATGCACATCTTTAATAGCAAGTAACTCGTTTTTATTTTTCATTGACATGACGTCTGAATGGAATCATCGGACATTTATCATTCCTATCTTTTCACATGTTGTTGAGATGTTTTGGATCATAAAAGTGATCCAGTTGTTTTTTATAGAATTCAGATGTCAAAATATAATATTACTGGTCAATTACGCAATTGAATGAAGCAAAGAATATAACTCAACAATGTTATAGAATAATCAATCCGATATCCGATGCAATCGCAACTGTAGATCTTAGCCCTATAAATAACTCCAAAATTACCATACATGATGTACAACCATTTTTTCGTCAAATATAATATGTTCTTTTGACGATCTTATTTGTAATAAGTAAGTGTTATTTTTTAAATGTATGTATATAAAGTTTTATGAAAAATATTAGAAGTCACAGATACATCTGATCATATCGGAGACAGTTGAGCTTCTTTTATAAAATTCATATATATTATTCATGTTATGTATATTTTATGTATATGTTCATACATTCATTTTCCTAATTAGAAATAGTTATTACATGCTTTTAAAGGGAAAAAATGAATTTCTATATACAATTATACAATGATTCAAAAGCGAGCTGAAGATCTCTAACGCAACAACTGTCATCAGGCTGATAACTGATTTTTATTATAAATAAATAACACAACAAAAACTGTTGTTTATCTTGGTACTGCATCATAAGTAAGTAAGTATATACGAGTGTATATATGAATGCATGTATATGTAGATACCAATAAAATAATATTCCTTGTCTTAATATTACCAAAATGTGCAAGATAAAGATGGCTAGAGCTAAAAACAAATCACAAATTTAGTTATATAAACACAATATTCGTTTGAAGACTTAAGTTGGATTATACATACGAACACAAGAATATATGGTATGTGAATAAAGTGAAATATTTATTGGCTACTGCACACAATTTTGTACTCATATTGCAAGACTAGTCTCTCACAAAATGTAAAGTTGATAGCAAGAACATGTACCGATACTCTTATCTCCACTTTATAATTGTGTCTATCAGATGCAGCCATACACACTTGGCATGAGATCATTATGAATACTGCATGTTAAATCTGATTCAATAATAAGCATGAACTACAAATTTGTACACAAATTATGAGAGCCTTAAATAACCACACAAATAGTTTTTAACAATAGTTTAAATATTTATACATATATAAAATAAGAATAAATATATACATATACATATATCATGCTAGATGAAAGTACATATATTGTCCTAATCCCATTCTATGACTATTACACAACCCAATGACTCTTAATTACTAACACAATTTTAAAAAGCTCATATTGAATTCAAGATAACATTTTCATTTTTCCCCATTTTTTTCAACATAAATATTCTTAATTAATAATGAAATATTTAAATTATTTAAATTACAGTAGACAAGATATTGATTTTAATCAAGAAAATTTCAATATCAACGCAAATTGATGAAGTATCTCACTTCACATTTACAATTATTTATTTCTTTGTTTGTCACAAGACTTGCTTGCATCAATATAAATTTGTTGAATAAATAGAAGTTCCAGATTATTGAAATAATATATAATAAAAAAATGATCTCATATAATATCTTCAAATAATACAAAAGAAAATAAATATATGAAATTTAATAATTGATCAAGATGGTACCTAATACCATCAATCAACTTGTTAAGTGTGAAACAAAATGTACTGTTATATAAGCCATACAAAAAAATGAAAGAAGATTTTCCTGTTTGTGATTATATTAAATTATATATAAAGTGCAATATGTGGTGATTTGTAAAAAAGCAAAATATGTATTTATCATTTCAAATATTTATATTATTGAAAATTTTTATGTATATAAATTGTAAAACAAACTTAAATGCAAAATTATAAAAGCTGGACATATAGAAACATACATGTTTTAAGTTTTTATATTCAAGCAATTTCAGTGTGTTATTGTGCTCATATTTTATCAATAAGGTGTCTTTAAAAACAACAAGTTCCATATCTCTTTGAAATAATAAATTGAAGTTTAATTTCAAGAAAATAAATTGAAACGAAAATTTTCAAAGGTGAAGTAGCGTTTTAAGCAAACAACTACCATTTAATATAATTCTCTATGTGAAACCTACGAAGTCCATCTGCCATCTCATTATGATTAAACTGTCATGCTCTTGCACAGCTTAGACATCATTGTGGTAGTGAGTGACAGTATATTCATACTAGTTCATCTGTGGAATCATATGCCAAATTCTATGATAATCATCAAGTAATCTAACCTTGTCATGGAATCAAAAATAAATCTTCGAAGTACACTTGTACATAAAAACCAAGATTCAGTTATTTATGACCTAAAATCGGACTATGCACTTAACATGCCACATGATCTGATCGGTTCATAAAAATGTGATATACTCTGCATTACCTGTGTGTAAGAGATATTAAGATTTTTAAGTTCAGAATGTCTTTATCCGAAGTGATTATTTCTCGTATACTTTTGTCACATGGGTTACATTTTGTTCAAGAAAGAAGAGGCTATTACACACAAGACATTGGGTATAGCTAGTCGATGTAGGAGATCTTATCAAGGGAAGAAAAGCTATATCTAACAAAAAGTTAATCATAATAGCACTCAATAATTCATCGTGTATCTATTCCAACTTGTGAAACAGAAACTCTTTGACGTTGTACACACAATAACTATTCAAAAAATTAAAATAAGAGATATACGTAATGGATTACTATGATTTTTATGATTTCCCCATATTTCAGTGGAGCTAGAGCAGGAAAATTTCAAGACATGAAGGAAAAATATATAAACTTTATGTTACCTCAGCAAAAAAGCTCAAACTCCTGAAATAAATTTCGCAAATTTCTCTACTTACAATAATTTATCATGTTGGACTTAATCACAAATTGATATCTAATTTCTTGATTTCTAACGCTAAGATAAAATCTGTTCAATTTCAATGTTTAGGGCTGCATAGACTAACGTCATTTAGACTAACGGAAAGGAAATTGACCTCCTGCTGCGGTTGCTAGCCCCCTTCTTCAGGCTTCATGTGAGTTGGAACAATGATATGGCAGACACACATTCGGATCTTGAGAACCACCCACAGGTTGCATGCATTCACTTGCCTCTCGTGGCATATGTCGCATCCGAGTGGCCACAATCAGCCTACGGATTCCACAAAGTGTACAGATCTTGAGGTTCTGAGGAAGTTCCTGGTGACATCAGTAGCCAATTACTGTATGTGCAGTTTGGTGCATTCGGATCGCGTTTCAGATAACATCGCCTTGGCGGCCATGCCCATGCTTTTCGAGATAATATAACACCAACTCTTCAAAAGGGTATTTGTCGAGTGATGATATGGATCTATTCTATCTGTTCTACATTTTTTCTACATGAAACGTTAGAAACTTTTAGATTTACGGGTCCACGTTCATTCATGGTCTCTGTATCAGAACAAGAGAACATAGGACAGTACCACTGGCCGTGGTCTCTTGTTCCCTGTCAGTAACCATTAGCAGTGGACTTTGCAATGCATAGAAAATGACTGTCAGACGTCTGTGAATTTACATCGGTCACTGACAAGTCTGCGAACCAGAAGTTTGCAAATCTTAATCTAAACAGGAGCAAGAAAGCGCATTCCGTAAAGATTAACAAATTATTCTCTCGTGCCTTCGGCAGTGCTCTTCAATGTCTGCTATACTTGCTGAAAAGGGTTTACTGGCCTCGAAAATATTACTTCAAAAGGATCGTCTTGGATTATGGCTCGGACGAAGACACAAACTAATGCAGAACTTGCAGGAATGATGAATGAACAACTGAGAACGATTGCCTTACGATCAGAGAATAAACAGGGAAGGGTCCTGTGGCGCAGCGAAGCAAGAAGTGCAAATCACTCTTATGATCAATGATTCTGTATCGCCACCTCTATCCCAGTATAATCCACATGTACAATAAAGGATCTCATGATAACGTGGGTAGAGTCACCAGTAAGCATCAATCTGATTACCTACAGCTACGGATGTGACTTACAACTTCATGATGGTTGGGAAGTTCAGCGGAAGATTGCTTTACTGCTACATCAACGGAGTGGGTACACAGCGGACAATCACGCATCGTGAGAAATTTGGAATAATGGTATACATTCCTGGGTATTACTTTCCAAATCATGACCTTCTCGACTTCTGACCAGAATCATGCTGTACAGAATTCTGCATTACATCACCTCATGTCTCCCTGAACTGTGATAAACATGTATATCCGAGAACGTCCTAGCATTTGCAAATAAATGTTCATACGACACAAGCATCTTCGTGAAGACTATGAAGTATGCACAATGACTCTCGGGGACAATCTCACGCAGATGATTTCATGACACCATTTCTCCAACTGCTAACTCTCAAGAATTCTATCACTAAACAATCTGATAATCACAAAACCTCGGGTGTCATCCAATTCCCTTCAACTGAGCACGATACGCTACGTGCGTAAGAGCTCCCATTCGTATATGCTACCTTAAGAACAAAACTCCAAGGCGAATGGATGGGAAACAAGGAGACTTATGCAATCATCAAATCTAAGGTTAGAAGATACAAGATAGATACAGAAAGCAGTCGCTTGGATCAACGCCTCTTTTACACAGAGTTTCGGGTCGGTAGTGCTGTGCATATTAAAAAAAACGTGAATCCGCAGATGACGTAAGAGAATTGTGCAAGACCACTCCATAAGTACAGGAAACATGCAGAATGTAGCAACAGGGATACAATAAGGTGTCGGCGAATGGCCGACATCGGGGTTGACATCCCCTGTTAGAAAAACCAAGCAGACTTCTGGACCCCAAAAAACTACCTTGCCCGCTGTGATACGTCTTCTCTATACAACGTTTCATCATGTGAAAACAGTATGTCTACGAGGAAATGTTCTTAAGATCAGTGATGAAACAGGAAGAATCGTACATCACTCTTGTCGAGATGTCATGAGCAATGGTCTGGTCTGAGAAGCAAGACAGGAAAAGCGTCCGAAAATTGAATGAATCGGCAAGCTTCACTGACTGGTCGAAGATGGGGTCCAATTACAGTCGTTTGTGGACAGGTGCATGAGATTCGGGATGAAATGGACAGTTCAAAAAAGTGAATTGGCCACTCTTCTCCGAGTAGGACTGTGGCTCACACTCAAATCCGACCCACTAAGATCAGCGTTGGGGTCATTCTCGTCCCCAACGTGATGCCTGCGAGGAGTATGAGCGGGCTGTGAAGAAGTCTCGGGCATTCTCACTCGTTGGGCAGGAGATGTCAGCAGCTTTTGAAAGGCATTCCTTCTGGCCTTGATCTGTGCAAGCCTGTTCTTGTCGAAGGAGTACGTGGCATCTGCCATCGCCGAAGAATGGGACCTGGGAGTGCACATACCCAGATTCTCCTGCTCGGCCATGGCGCTCAGGTTGATGCCGAAGTGCAGCCGTCTGGAGGACTCGGGGATGTTCGTGTCCCGGGGCTGGAGAGGACTCGGAAGGCTCGACTTGTTCGGCAGAGTGGACTTCGGGGTGTAGAACGGAATGTTCGAGCCGTGCGTGTTCAGAGGAGTGCGCGAGTTGCTGAATCCATTCACCGGCGTGGTGGGGGGCACGGTGTTCTGCTTCGAAATCGGGGAATTGGAAGTGGGATTCTTCTGCCTCCTGTCCTTCAGATACGGGGTGGTGGGCTGCTTCGAGATCGGAGTTGTCATCCCACCAGCTTGCTTCTTAGCGGGAGTAGGAATGGATGTGTACTTGGAAACTGGAGTGGTGGGATTGTTCTGAGTCCTGGCGGCTGCGGCTGTGGGTGTTCTGGGAGGCATGGTGGTGCCTCTTCTGGCAATTGGAGTGGTTGGGTTGTTGGAGCTCCTCGTGGCGGATCCGAAGGAGCTGGAGGCAGAGGACTTTTTGGATATAGGAGTTTGTGAGGACGCAGCTGAAACGGGATGCTTCTTCAAGGGCGTGGAGGAGGAAACGGATGAGGACGAGGTGGCTGAAGAGGAGGAGGAGAGAGAGCTCTTTCTCGGCGTGGAAGCTGTGATTGTGACCCTCGCCGATGTCGTGTGCCTGACTGGTGTTTGTGACGACGACGATGCTGCGTTGTTCGCCATCCTCCTCGTGCTGCTGACCGGAGTTGAACAGGACGCAGGCTCATTCTTCGCTGCTGCCGCAGCGGAGCTTGAGCCATTCTGCTTTCGGAGCGGCGTCCTGGCGCCGAGGCTCTGACCGATGGCGGACACCAAAGTTCGAAGAGGCTGCAACCAAGAGCAAGTGCGGGCAAGTGTGAGAACAGGACCTCCGAGAATTTTGAAAGCGGCGGCAACGATCAGGCTGTAGAGTTATTCGTCTATTCGAGTGACGCCTGCCTTGGAGGTCTGTGAAGCAGCGGAAATCGTATAAATGGAAGAGTAGCCTGCATGTTCGAATGTTCCGAGTGATAGAACTGACACAAAAGCTCAACATTGCAATTACTCACAGAATCGATTGTTTGGTTGCTTGCGGGGACCCGCGCAGCACCTCCGCCGAGGCGCACCTTCCTCAGTGATGACGGTTCCTTCTGCCAGCGACAGCATTCACGTGAAACGATGAGCGACGTACTTTTGGACGATCAATATTGTGAACCGTTACTCAATGACTACCGCAGTAACTACAAGTTGCAAACTTTTGAAACTGATGGAATGGTTCATTTGTGAGAAGGAAGTGCGCCATGCGCGACTCCCTCCACGGATCACTTCGAAGACTCTACAGAGCAAGGTATGGAAAAAGTTACCAGTTGTCGGCCTGAGTGGGAGGCTCCAGCCGAAGCTGCGTCCCTGTTCACAGCCCACGAGGATTTAAGATCACAACTTTCATGATAGTTCCACATCGAGCATCGGCAAACATCAGTAACAAATACAATTTGGCGGGGCTTCTCTCGCGAGATTTCCTGACCTGTCCGCTGGCTTTACGTGCATTTTAGCAGATTCTCACATCCACCGCCTGACCTGCGACGCGGACCTGCGAAGTCTGCAGAGGATTTGCGGACGGACACAACGAGATATCAGATAAAACTCATCTCAGATTTTATCCTACACTAGGCACATGTGAACGCCCACCCATTTGAGAGCAACCAGGACTAAGAGCATCTATTCAGAAATGTTGAAATAAGGAGAAGTTGTGCGACATTGTATCATCCACAGAAATACTCAGAGAACGACAATTACTTCACATGCAAGACTGAACAAAGGCTGCAGTTCTCGATCAAACTTGGGATCCGAGGAAAACTATCCGTTCAGTTAACCGTAACTAATTCACCTCCGGGAAACAATTTCGATCACATTCTTTCGACTTTGTCAAACACGCAGCATGTTATGCCACGAATTTTGCAGGTACATGAGAATTCTGCCAAGCGGATTTGAGCGCAGTCGTCTACTCTCCCGGCCAGAAAATTAAGATGCATGTGCCAGTCCTGTGTTTCCGAAGTGACCACAATCCCGTTGAGAGGGAGAAGAACGTCGACCACATTCACATACATGTCTCCCACATTTGGCTGTTCTATGCCGCTGTCATTTACACCATTATTTCCTATATAACCTCTCGTGATCCTGTTGCAGATGCTCGGCGGCAGTGGAGGTCCAGTCAGTGGATGGTTGTGTTTCGAGGACGCAAGTCTACCAACCGCCTTCTATATCCCTGTCCGGACGTGTGCTGCTACATCGGGGCGGGCTTCGCTGCCAGAAATCTCTTGAGCCACTATGGATTCATCTAGTACGACACAGAGCTCGGTCACTCCTTCTACCTGTCTCCGATGCTCGAAATAACCACGACTGAATCAAACGATTACACTTGCCGTAAAACTCACCTGTAATGAGCTCGATCGACGCCGCGAAACCTCGAAGAGAGACCAACAAACGCTCAATGAACTTCGGTCCACCACCAAAAATCGGAGAATCCCGACACTACACAACCCAGAGTGCTCCACTTCGTCACTCGAACGACGGTTCAGTCGGTGCCAGTGGAAATCGGAAATCCAACTGGTCGTCTGGGAACGTGGAGGCAGCCGGCGACGAGAGGAGGAGAGCCGGAGCAGAGGCCCGTGGCGACGACCGAACAGTTCGAACGAGGAGGTCCGACTGCGTCAGGCCCTCGGACACGAGACTTGAGTCGATCGATGATTCTCCACTCGAGCAGGTGCAGAGAAGTGCCTCATTTTCCAGTACGGTAGTTGGCGGGGGAGGAGAAGATCAGACTTGGACAATCCGAACTGTCATCGCCGGGTCCTCGCGGGCGATCGTCCGTGCAATGGGACTAGGGAACGCAATTGCGAGCATCGTCACGCGAATCAGACAAAATTTGAATCCCCGACATGCGACCGAAGGCTGGAAAGGAAGGGACGGGTGCGCGGGAGGAGTCGCCCTCAGACAGGACGACGGTGCGTGAAGTGTGTGGCTCGACGAAGACGACGAGACGACCCCACCACTCGCACTCCCTGCGAAGCTTTTGACAGCACGAGCATTGATTGCGTTGCCCCATTTTCAAACTCGATCCTCCGTCGGTCAGATCACCTCCAGCCGGTACCCCTCCAGATATGAGCGCTTGCCCCTCCCCTTTCGCCCGAATTAACGTCAGTATATGATCGTTCTGCACACTGGGCCAATTTAATAAATTAAAGTATACCCTTGGAAGCTCTTGCCCCCCCCCCCCCCCCTCTCGCCCGAATAAACGTCAGTATATGATCGTTCTGCACACTGGGCCGATTTAATATATATTAAAGTATACCCTTGGAAGCTCTTATATCCTCTATTTTGTATTAGTATCTATATACTATTACATAATGGATGTTCCAGATAGTACAACCGATCGAGCTTTTCTGAATTTGGGGTTTCTCGACAAAGTTCCACTCTTTTTGTCTGCTCTGTTTGGGATAGGCACAGATGCAGATGTTAACATTTGGTGTTACTCTCATGAATTTATGACTTGAGAGACACCTGACCACTATTTGCATAAATGACCAATGAGATCAACTGTGTTTGGAAAATTCAACTTGTCGTATATGTTTAACCTTTAACACTACAGAACAACTAGTCTTACTTTGCTCGTTTGTCTCCTCTTTATTAGATCACATATGTGTCCTTCATGATATACATCTTCGCTTGGAAGTAGTTTCTCTCATTATCTATATAGATTGAAACAACTAGAATTCCACTTACTCGAAAGTGACACACATAACCTTTTTACATTCTTCATACTTTTCCAATGTACAAGATCATTTTCTCTTAGTGTAGATTTTTTGTGCAAATGATGAAAAGTTTGTGTGGTGTAAATTTCTAATCGATTCCATGTTTTGTAATGGATAGTGTATTACGTATATCCAAGAGTAGTACATGTTTCACGCTGACTTTCAAATCATATTTCAAAAATGGTTATAATAGTCATTCACCTAAATTGACTAAATACTCTTGATTTAGTCTACTAACAAAATTAATTTAGACTAATTAAGTCTATCAAAAAACTTAATCTAGGTTAATTTGGTCATTTAAAAAATTAAATTAGATTAGTTTAGTCTACTAAAAAACATTTATTTAGATCATTTTCAATACAACTTTTCTACTAAACATTTAAACACAAAATTGTTCATAGAACAAAACATATTCAAAACAAAATATTTTTTTGATTTCATGACAATCAATAATTCAAAATTTTCAATATAAAATTTCTACTAACCAATTATCAATGCTAGAACTTTCTTATGAACAAAAGTTATTTTGTCTTCATGACTCATTATAATTCAAAGTTTGATAATTTTTTGAGAAACAAATCTTCTTCCCAACGCAAAATTGAAAATCAGACTGGACCGTACAAGTTCCAAAAAAATATTGCAACTACATCACAATATTTCATCATATTTGAAAATCAAGTACCAAATAAAGACGAGACATACTTGAACTACAAATAGTGAATCAATGATGTGTTTAATCACTTGCTCACATCTATGAATATGGATTATAGTTTTGTGCTCAGCAATTATGATATTGTCTGATCAGATGAATAAGAATTTTTCAATTGAAAACCATGTTACGGAATCTTTCGGACAAAATCTGATGCAGATAGCTTAATAAACTCATGTAGTACCAGTGAGAAAATGGAACCAAAATGAATCATTGCGTTGTGGTTTTGATCTCAATAAGCACAAATTTCACGGATCCGATAACATGCAGTGATGTTAACCAAAGCAATTTCTTGTTGAAGATCTTTCAAATTGCTCTTAGTGTCTTTGTTATTTAATGGTTCAATCCAAAAATCCAAAAAAATGATAAATTTTTGAAACCTTGACAAAACGACCTCATAATGACCGGTTATGACGTGAATTAAGAAATCAACATTCACAATTGTTTCTACATTGAGCGGTTCAATTACTCTAACGTTAGCAATGAAAATTGCCACAAGTTTATCTAGGGCATTTTATTACTTAAGTACAAAAGTAATTAATCATTGAAAAGTATGAAAAATTATAGCTGTTTTTGTCGTGAAATGATGCATAGAAAAAAATGCAACCTTCAAAGATCAAGATGGAGCTGAAGCTTACTCCTTTGAGTCAATATGAACAAGTAATTGAGTTTGATGGATTTTGAACAAAATGATGATTTTTTTTTGTTGAAAGCAAATGATTAACAACATGGAATGATGTAGTTTACATTTTTGTGATCAAATTCTGGTATTGTGTCAGGTGAGTAATGAATCCAATTATCACTGAAAAAAATAGTTATTTGATAACATTGTTCATTACTTCTTACATAACAATATCTAGTTAATGCGCTCCGCATCAAATTAGAATAAAAAAAAAATCCTTATGCATGACGTCGGCAAGACGAGTAACAATCCAAGTAATCCGAGCCTTGTCAGTAGTCAAATCAAGAATACAATTTTTCCAATCAGACTAAAGCACTTAAAAATCTTGCTCACCATTTTGAACATAACTTCATATGTGTGGCAATCAAACATCATGAGTGCATAACTATGCAAGTTAACAATCGAATGATAGTTGCAAATGAAAATTTGGAAACGTTTATCAAGAAATGATGTGCTTTTATATGTTGCTGAGTCGAGTGTTATTGAAAATGTGCACAAACTTAAAAAAATAATTTGCAATCTCTTACATGTTAGCAGCACATATTACCCAAACAAAGTTACTAATTTTGTGAAAAGAAAAGTCATGTAAAGTAAAATTGCCCAAAACATAATATGTACAATCAACAAGTTTGGATGCCATACAAAATGATGTCCCGCAAGATACTTATCGCATAGCCAAGACAACAAAACTTTGTTTTTGTCTTGGAAATTGACATTAGATAAAAATATTTAATAGCAACGTTACTCTATTCAACACGATAAAACAAAGATAATACATGTTTTTTTTACTTGATTGATGTTTGTCGTCGTTGGAGTACTTGGGTATTATTTTCATCCATACTATCAAAAGAATGTTCATCTTGTACTTCTTCATCTGCATCACTTTCATCTTGTTATTCATGATTAAACATTATATTCCGAAAATGACATCCACAATGTCTCGTTCAATTTCATATACAAGATCTTCTTCATCTTCTTAAGAATACCGGTAATTGACTTTAAGAGAATTTTTTAATGCAATTTGGTCCATCGTCAAAAAATGAATTACATGAAGAAGTTTATAATATTTGATACACATCTCATTGTTTATTATGTTGGATACAATGATTATGTTCAATATTGTCATCACAAAAGTGAAATTTTAATGCTTGCATAGAAGATGGCACTTTTTGTTTTGCATTTACCTTTTACTCACGATCAATTTAATGCAAAATCGACATTGCACATCCATCATTTTTGACAATTTTGGATCTTGAATCAAAAACTTCAACCCAAAATTTTCAGCATATATTTTCATGTAAGCAGATGAATTTGTCAAAAAATGTCAAAATATTAATGCACACAATTATTTTGGCCTTTTCACTTCTATAGTACAACTTTAATCAACACAAAAATAAAATAAAATAATATATAATTAACATAATTAAACATTGCTTTAATAGCGTATGTGGAAGTGTCAAAATCAAGATTATAAAATAAAATAAAAAGCAAACACCGAGTATATCTCCCTTTACAGAGATCCGTCGTTTCCAAGGGCTATTGCAAACTCTTCAACGATCAGCACGCAATGCAATAGGTCTACGGATATGAGAATGCAAGAATTCTAATGGAAGCAAGATTGAAACTAATATGTCGTAAAGAGTGTTTTGTCGCTAGACTAGAGGAGCGTAGTATTGTGTAATACTTCGCAATCTTTAAAAGTCGCGCGTATCGTGTTCGACACCAACTCAAATTTTCACTCACTTATGTAATCGCTCACTAAGAAGGCAGTTTGATTTATCGACGTAGATGAGGACAAATGGACAAAATCTGAGAGTCGCGAAGGAAAAACAAAGCCTGCCGTTCAATCGGAGGAATTTCAACGAGAGGTACAAGAGAATGAGGTGCAGGGACAAGTGAAAATTGTTGTATATGTGCAGACTTGGAGTCAAAAGATCCAATGTTGCAAGTAAGCGCATCATCTCCTCATTGATTGTTGCATTCTTAGTTCATTTATGCGCTAAATCTCGCACACTTTAATTTAAGCGTCTAAACAATTGCGCGTTTAGGCGTCGACATATACGATAGCATATTTCAACCATGCCTGCACATACGTGTAGTATATGATTATGGTTTTGCTCTAACTATCTTTGGTTGGTCTGAATGAAGTATATGTTATATGTATACTGATTGACAATTTACTTGGACCCCAAACAATAAATTTTTTAATTCTTTTACATAGATTTGTGCAAAATTTGCCTAAATATAGAACTTGACACATATTTGATATATATGTATATATAAGTAATTTGAGCACAAGATAATTGAAAAGTTTGACCTGCATTAACAAATGATCATCAATTTATTGTCAGAGCATTTTGTCTTTTCACGAGCTATAATCAGTCCCAAAAGTGGTACTCTTTATGTGTTTAATTTTTAACAATATGCAATAATTCCCATATTATTTTTGTGACCCGAAGATAATTCTATTCTCCTAAAGATGTGTGAAATAAAAATTAAACTTGCACACATAATATTTGTGTAATTTTCAAGTAAATGTTGAAAGTAGAATTAATATTTAATTATTGATTTGTATATCTAAAAGTTTCACTTTAAAGAAATTCAAGCATAATCATTTGCAAAAAAATTTGATTCATATTTTCATTTATAACCTCATTCTAATTCTTAATAATGACATAAAGTATTTGCATTTATTTTAGTGATAAGAAGTATTCAATTTTTTTACGTTTTAAATCATTGTTTTCATTTTCTAAACTAAAAACTAGTATTACAAGTAAACAATTATATGTATAGAGATAAAAATGTATGATTTGACCTTATGGAAACATGAACTTACTGCATATAAGTAGTTTAGATGATAATTTTTTTATTCAACATATTGATGAAAATATGTTAATTAACAACTAACAAACATATATTATGATTGAATGGATAATTGTCAAATCATAATTCTTTTGAGAAATGAATGATTTTATTTATAATTTCATACCTATATTTTATTATTTATGATAATCAATTTTTTTTACCAAATTATATCTTTATTCCAAGTATAATTCCTTTTTTGATTGAAAATGACAAATTATCATGAAAATATAGCAAATGTTCATCATAATATTTTTACTAAATTTGAATAAGAAATTTCTTCTATTTCTATTTGATCAAGTTTGTAATGGCTTTTACTCAAATATAGCAGTTTTTAAAATATACTTATAAAATGAACTTGATCAATCACCAAAGATACATCATGAAAAAAAAATCATCAGTATGCATAAAATCAAAACTAAATGAATATAAAATTTCAATATTACACCAATGTGGTTCAAAGAATTCATTGGGTTTCAATTCTTACATAAATAACGTAGCTTTTATCCATGTTTTTTATGTAAAAGACAAGGTTTTTGGACGAGTTGCATAGAAAACAGAGGGTTATGAATCAAAGTGGTCACCATGTTGTTGAGAGTGCAGAAGTTAGTACCATGATAACTAACTTGACACAAGAGTTATGCAATGGGTATCCATACCCATGGATATCCATTAGCCACCCATATTCATGGATAAATGAGTGTATAATGGGTATGGTATAGGATGCATGGATGGGTACAAGGAATGGATGGGTATTGGATACCCATGGATATGGTATAGCCATGCATGGTTCAAATAGGCGAAAATATATGTGGGCGCCTAAATGACCTAAACTCGCACTAGTTTAGGCGCCTAAACTAAATTGGGTAGGATTTGGCGCTTAACTGAACCAAAAACTCATCACCTAATGAGAAGATGACGCAGTTACTCCTCACAACGGATTTTTGTCTCTAAGTCAATATGTATAGAACAGTTTTTGCGGGTTAGTGCACCTTATTTGCCCGTCCGAGTTACTCTAGTTGAAATGCACCTCATTCTCTAGTTCATGTTCCTCTCATTTAAGTGCAGAGTTTGTCAGATTGACCTCCTATTTGTCAGTGAATATACTGCACGGGATTGCGAAGGTAATTTTTCAATGCGTCGTCATTCAGTTTTTGTCTTTACTTGCTTTCTATATTAACCCTCTCTTCTTTTAATGTTCTGACTGTCTTTAAATGTTCGTGTGACCTGCATGATAATGTCAAACAATCTGTGTGCTTCTTCCGGTCCGATGACTCGAGCATGACACTCCCCTAGTTTCTACCCTTGAAATCAACATCAGCAACAAAGAATTTGCTTTCGCGACCACGTGGACTATATCCACCGCCCTCTAGACAACACTATTTTGCGACCAATAGAAATGTATTATCGAACTAAATCGTGATTCTGTGATCCCATTCGTAACTTGAGAATCTTTCCATCCGTACGTGCTCTTGAATGAACAAGGTACGAAAACAAACAGAATATTGCTCGATTGCTCAAATTCCTCTGCTTTTTTGAATGAACGAGATACAAAAACAAACAGAATATTGCTCGATTGCTCAAATTACTCTGCTTTTTTGAACTATCTGTATGCTTGGACTCATCTGCTTAGTTCTCTTTCAATCTTGTTCCTGTTCTCAAACGCTTTTTTGACTCACTCTAGAACTGCCTCAGATTGCCGAGTCCAAGGTCAAACCTGCAGAATTTAGTGCATAATATCAAGGAACTCGTTTATCATCGACATACTTTTATATTGACCTTACTCGCTTACTTGACTTATAGACAAAAATAATATAGATGATTTTTTCCAATAAAATTTAAAAATATATAGTATTTAAATAAGCTTCATATGTAATTTTAAGCAAGAATTTTGGAATTTTAATTTTGAATATAAAATATTTGAACAACATATATTACTATATTTTGAGCTATATTTCAAGTATTTAAAATCATTGTGTTTAAAAAATTGATGATTCTTCTACTTTATGCAACTTCATCTTATTAACGCGTGTATAAAATGAAGTAAGCATTACTTTGAAAATCAAAACAAAACCAACAAAAATTAAAAACAAGTAATTACCAACAATCAAGAATAAAAAAAATCATGAACAAATTATTTTAATTGATCTTGGTTTACAAGCTCCAGATTCGATTCATAAATCAATATTTATGTAAAACACCTCAAAATTCTTAACTGAATAGAAGTGTTATAAACATATATGATTTTACATTAAATTACGCCTGATTGTTACATTTTGTTGAAGACATTTTTATGTACTTTTTTTGATTCATATCATATTGATACTTCATAAATTTAATCAATAATAAAATTTTTGAGCTAATTTTTTTTATTTTGAAACTATAATGATAGAAAAAATTCTGCAATAAGTTTTGAAGCATAAATTTAATTCATTGAAAGAAAATAAATTATTTTATTTATAGTTTTTATTCACAAAATTTCAAAACCTAAACTTAATAAGTTTGGATTTTGTTTTCTTTTTGATTTAGTGATGTGGATATGAATAATATGTTCATATGTTGCTTCATAATAAATTTTTGTTTGAGGTTTGCATATATAAGTTCCTCTCAAAGGGTAAGTACATAAAAAATGTTAAAAATTTTAAAAACTTTAAATATTTAGTCCTATTTTTCAAATTTTAGTTATATTTTGTTTATATTTTTTGAAGCTAAAGTACTTTTATGAACTCTATTGTGTTCTTTACATTACAATTATTGTTATTTTGCCTTTGGTAGCATATATAGGTTTAAAAATATATTTTAAAATATGACATTATCATTATCAAATTAAATTTTATGTAATTACAGACAGCAAGTTTAATCATGTTTTGGCGTTGTTTTGATTCATTGTATAAGACATCATTATTAAAATTCCCCTTTCTATTCCATTAACAAATTATCAATAAATTTCAAAATGTTAGATGGAAAATTTTTTTAAAATATTATGTATGTTATTTAACACAAATTTTATATTTAACTATATTCGTAAGCACATAGATTAAAAAAATTCTACTTATGACCACAAAAATGGTGTTTACAAGTGTTACTTTATTATAAATTCATTTAAATATATTTTTTTAATAAAAAATTGATACTCTTAAAACATCAACTTCTATGCAAGTTAGTGGTGGAGAATATGTGATGTAATTTCATCATTTGATGTTGATGTCAAGTAGTGATTTTAAGATATGTTTCAAAATTATATTAATTTCAATGTTGAAGCTATTATACATATGCAATCAAAGTTAGTGATGTTCACATGTTTGACATCAATGCTTGTCTCCTCAAGATGAATTTAACATATATATAAATATGTGAATTTTATTTGTATGAAAATAATTTTATTGATTCTTATGTAAAATTTCACAACCACAATTATAATACAAAAATATTTTTAAATACCTAATTTTAACACATTGTTAATGCTTATGTTGGTCCAAATCAACATTTAATACATGTAAATTATGTAAATGAGTAATTTGCTTACACGAGCTTCCAAAAACAGGTTACAAGTAATTTTTATTCCAAACCTAATTGTGTTTTTTGTACTTTGCTAAAATGTTTTCATTATATTTTTGTTAGTTTATAGAAAATGTTAATGATTATAATTAAAAATGTATAAAATTAAGTTAATATTACTAGTCAATTTTTTTAAAAATAGGAAACATGATTATTATGTGCACCATGATGGTTATTGATTGTAGGTTGACCTTTTTTATTGTAAATTGATAATATTTTTTAAAATCAAACATTTATTAAAATATTTTGTTTATTAATTTTGTGTTAAATATCTGTAATAACTTTATATCTAAAAACTCAATGAACACATACCTTTGTCAAATATTAACTTTTCTAAATGCACATATTACTAATCTACAAAGTTAAGTATAATATATGTTGTTAGTTATATCAAATGGCATGCAAAGTATAATATTCATAATACTTGACAAATATTGATAATAAAAACATAAGGTTATGTATTATTTTTTATTTAATAGTTTGTTCAATAAAAACTTTTAATAATAATATTTTGTAATATACAAAAATATATTCTATATATTTTTATTGTATTTAACGAATCAGGTTATGAACAAAATTATAACAAAAAATGTATCTTTTAATTGTAATTCTTATTTAAAGGCTAGTTTAAATTATATTAGGATGTAAAAAACATAAATTTTGATCATCAATATGCCACTATACATCCAATCAAAAGAGAATTATATTATTACCTCCAGGATACTCGTATTTAAGTAGTACATTTTGAGGTTTTTGCATATTATTAACTAACCTTGAATTCGAAATTAACAGTCTCAGAATTTTAAAATCAAATTCGGAGACTTTGTTTTTGCTGTATTGTATCCCTTCTTGACTGACCAAGTTTTACAGTACTCTTCACATGTGAATGGTTTTTATCAAAATATGTGAAAAGTCGACCATTATTCAATTGGGTAATTTTCAAGTAATGTCGATAGATGAAGCAATAACATGGTATAATTAACCTCAATATTATCTCACATTTCTTCTCATTAGTTGAAACTTGTTATTTGAAATTTTATTTAAAGGCCAATATGTAATATATATGGGAAGAAAATAATGTTTGTACATTAAGTCTTTATTAAGTGTGCAGATTTTCATTATTAAAGATTTAAAATAATTTATTTGTTCATATTTCATGCAATATGAAACAGTTGAAAATACCAGCGATAATGGATATTGATTGAAAGAATACAAATCATTTGTTTGAACAATTTTTAATATAGAATGGAACATGAAGTATATTGATAATCAACTGATATCTGATCTTGATAATATGATGTGAATTTGTTTAAAACTTATAATCTGCATTTTGATGGTAAGTTAAAGATATGATCAGATTTTTTAAAATCAAAATATTAGCAAATTCACATAATTAATAAAAGGTTGATACATTGATATTCAATATAGAAACTTAATAACATACATGAATGTATGCTTAAATATGTATGAAGTAAATTTATCAAATTTAGATTTACCACCATGCAAAGGATGTCAACTAACTAAAAAAAGGTATAGAAAACGTACCAAATTATGAGTTCTCAATAAGTATAATTCTTCACGATTTTTGATTTTTCTTCATTCCATAGAATACATGTATTCTGTTGAATAAGTACTTTAAAATAATATTACAATATAATGCTGCTAGAGCATTGCAGGAATGTTTTATGTCAGAACACTTAGGTTTCCAAGAGTATGATCATATAGAAGGACACGAGTGATGTAGTAGCGCGGGGCTCTTCACTGAGAAATGGTGTGGTTACAAATGATGGGGTCTAATCTCCACTACGCTCTGACATTCCCTCTCTTTTCGTGAGAGGAGAACCTTGACACCTTATTGGAGAAATCAAAATCAAGCCGACACACATACTCCAAAGCTTGAGTTACATTTTCAAACCATGACGATATTTTCTCAAACAACCATGCTGCTAAAGAGTTTGTCTTATGATCTGCATCATTCAAGCACCACTTGGCGCAGTTTGTCATACAACCGCAGTATGGTGAACACCGGCGACGCAATAATGTTCAATAACACAAACGTTTGAGATGAATTTGGGGATGAAACAAGCATAAGAATCGCAAATAATTAGACAACATGATTGTTTTGCGTTAAATGTAGGCGGGTCAGGGTAACCCACGTCCATGAGTGAGAGAAAATGCTCTGGGTTTTCCCCAACGATGGGAGTGGCTTCTCTCATACTCAAATGCTGAAATGTAAATGAAATACGAGATTATATTTCGCCAAATGAAACGTACGAACGAATATTAAATAGTTGTCGACCATATTGAACCACCGGGGTCCGGCATCATGCTTCGTGCTTCATGCAGGGCCGTCCTCCGTTTTCCTCGAGGGATTGTGTCCGAACGCCACGGAAAGAAAGGCACTGCGATGGACGGCCTGCCTGCCGGAGACAGTGAAATCAGGCTGCCAAGAAACATCCGTCCGTCGAAATCGCTAATTAAGAGTGCGACGTAAGCAGGCGCATGCCGGAAGTGATCACGAAGAAATCGTAGTTAGAGCAGGAAGAAAGCGAAGAAGGGAGAGGACGAGGAGGAGCAGGAGGAGGAGGAGGAGGGTACGACGTAGGCTCTCAAAGCCCGTCCGATGTTTGCGAGCAGAAGCAGAAATAAGAGCGGAGCAGGGACGAGGAGAAACTTGAAATAGGCGAGATTTGGCAGTTGCGTGCATGACAAATTTTGATAGATAGTTTGGTTGACAACGACGAGGTGGAGCAGCAGCGCCTCTGCCTGTAGGAATTAGAATCGGGGAGGGCAGAGTGGAAGAAGATCAGAGTGGACGGAGTGATTGTGGATAGCCAAGTCGTCGTAGATTGAAGTGGAAGTCTGCCGAGAGAAAAGGATCATCGGAGATAGAAGGCGATTGTGTCCGGCCGTGGATTAGTGGCAGGTGTTGCGTGAGGGAGGAAGAGTGATTGTGGAGCCCTTTGAAGATCCGGGGGGCGGAGAATTTGTGTCGTGGGTTGAGTCCTGGGCGAGGTAGCGATTCGTGTCGGGTTTCGAATACGATGAGGCACTTCCTTCACCGGTTTTCGGGTCGCGTTCCTGGGTTGATCACTCTCGCTCGGTCACATATCAACAAGCAAAACACCAGCAGCTGTTCCCGGTCGTTCCCAGTGATCTCCTTGCGGCATATCTCTGCGTCTCCTACTTCAGGGTCAGAGTTTTTTCTGTTTTCTCTTCCAAGAGTTTTCCTATGTTATTCCTGGTAGAATCAAGAGCTTTTTCTGCATGGACTGTGAGTGCACGAATTCTCCAGTCAAGCTGATCAACCGGTGAATCAGCTGTACCCTGGATGGCATTGTCATGTTATTCTGCCAGGGTTTGAATTACAGCTGAAATGGTTGTCACTTTTACGTGGAGTGAATCTGAGTTATTTGGAATTTTGCTCGTGCTTCGAATTGGTTCGCATATTTTCTGAGTTGATTTCTACTTTTATGTTATGATAATTGCTAAGTTCACATAATCTCAGAGAATAAGCGAACACTTCATATTGTCCCAGATTTGCAGTTGACTTACATTGGAATCCCTTAGACGGGTTGGCTTCATCTATTTCTATATAAGACAATTTCCCAAGACAGAGCCTCTATCCAGTTCAGTCTACCAGTTTTAAGAAGGAATTAAAGTACTGTGAATTTTGCAAATATTTGCAAACTTTTTTGGTTTCGGTACTTCTTGCTATTTTCTTCGAGACTGCCATGTGGTGAAAACTGTGATTGATAATCGGTCACTAAACTCCTATCTTGAAATTTTTTGGGCCCTCCATCAGGAATCTCAAGTTTATATGGATACCTTTGGATGAATGATGGTCACCCTGCTGTGTTGTTTGACGAACCTTTTTGGAGGGTTCTTACCCCAGCTCATTTCTAGCCTTAGTTGAGTGAGTCACGGAAAAATAGCATCCAAGGCAGTAGAGTCTTTTCTCATAATGACCCAAAAAATGTAGTTTTTCTAATAGATGATGAGAAAGGGAAATAACGAGTTTGACACAAAGCAATAGATGGATATTACATAATCTCTTCGCTTGGAAAATCTGGCAGATTCTCCGAAGCCAGCGGAACTGTGCTAGCAGCAACAAGTGAAGCTGATCACACAGTGCTACAATCGAATGGAGCATCGACAGGTATCTATAGCTTCTAGAAACCGAATGACCACAATTTATGTTCAAAGCGCTACGACATTCCTTTTCTTTTTAGCATGGACGATTCTGCCATAGTTGCTGATATATTCTGGTTCGTGTGCTTGGCAGACGAGCTTGGAGCAGAGGCATTGACACCTGCAAAAGTGGTCGAGATGTTGGACCGTTATATAGTTGGCCAAACGGAAGCGAAACGGGCTGTTGCTGTGGCTCTGCGTATGCTTTCACCAGCCTTGCTGCTGCCTCTTGTCTGATCCACTCTACAACTGGTGGGATAAATGTTGTGTGGGGCAAAGCTCGTATAGAGGTCTCTGCTGTAATAATAGTTTCTGGAAATGCAGGGGAACTACACTTGCTTTAACTGAGGCATGAAAAATATAGATCTGTGCACTGCTTGGAGTCACCTGGGGACGAGCATGATAGATTGTGAAGAAGCTGTCATCAAATCTCTTTATGAGAGGACATTTTTTAGTTTTTTTTCATCCAAGTCAACCTGTATACAAACGTTACATGAGGAGAATGTTCTCTATGAATGTGAGCGCTGCCGTTAGGTCTCTCCGTTAATACAAACTAGGTGTCTTTTCTACACCCAGTTTGTATCCGGCGTTTGTTGAATCTTTGCTTACGTTGGGGACAAGCTGTTTGCTGTTTATCTGACTTATCCTCGGGTTGGCTGGAGTTATTTTATGCTGTAGACGTTGTGATTTGCTTTGGGGCACGGGCTAAGGAGGATATATCGAACTGTCCCAAAAGATTTTTGATGACTCGATGACCCGTATGATGTTTGCTTACACCATCAAGATTGCAGTTCATAGTTGAAATTGTATTCATGAATTAATGATGCTGAATAGTTTGTTATCCAAGTATTGAGCAGCGAACAGTATATGGTAAATATTCCAGCGTAAGTACCGACCTGTTCTTGCGTTTTGTGTCATATTGACAGGAAATAGATGGAGACGTCATCGTATACCAGCCGCACTACGCACGGAAATCGTACCCAAGAATATTCTTATGATTGGTCCCACTGGTTGTGGCAAAACCGAGATTGCCAGACGCCTTGCAAAGCTAGCATATGCTCCATTTGTGAAGGTACCTTTTTGTTTGTCTCCCATGATATCAAGTGTGATTTGTGAACCTCTCACTTTGAAGAAAGTTCTTTGTAAAGCGTATACTGAGAAACGTTATCTGATGCAGGTGGAAGCTACGAAGTTCACTGAAGTAGGTTTTCATGGACGAGATGTTGATCAAATAATTCGTGACCTTGTTGACAACGCCATTCTTTTGCAACGGCAAAAGGTCGTATGAATCGTTGGCTGTTGGAGGCTTTGTCTGAAATTTGTTCCCGTAGGTTTCAGGAAATATTTATTTTGCATGTGCCTTTCGGTTATGGCTGTCAAGTACTTCTGACTGCATTGCTCAGCTGTATTTTATAGATTTAAAGACATGATACAAATATCCTATATAGGTCTCTCTACATGCTCATTTCTCTATTTTTTGATCATATTCCTTGGGCAAAATTGGCAAAGAGTTTCAACCTTGAATCTAACCAGCTATTGCGAAATACTCCAGGTCCGGGCTAGAGTGGTGAAGGTCGTAGAGCGCAATGTGGAGAACAGGATACTGGATGTTCTTATCGGTGAACAGCCTACTGTGGAGGTTCGATATCAGTTGACATTTGCCTCGAAACTTTCAATGACTTGTGGAATATTTGGATTATCAAGATAATCATGTATGAAAGTTATCTTTGTTTCTACAAAGGAGTTTTTTCTTTCTTATCTTTGCTGATGGATTCTGTGTTTTTAAATTAGGGTGATGCTCCACCAACGGATACGATGGAGATTTTCAGGAAGCTGTATAGAGAAGGAGCAATGGACGATCGCAAAATTAGGTTGGACATTCCTGATGGGCGAGTTCGTCTCCCCGTGGACATTGTCAGTGGTGGTAGTTATGCCGTTAATGAGCTCATATATCGGGTAATCGTTTTTGTGATGCTTGTTGCTCGTCCTGTAATGCAGGCTTTGACTGAAATATGTGATTTGTTCTTTTCCTCACAACTGGGAACGATAGTTGATGTTTGTTGTACCCTACGTTATTGAAACGCACCTAGCACGACTATCCTGCATTTGAAGACATTGTTTGTATGAGATTTGTCTTTCGTCTCATTTCTATTTATGTTTGCTTGTCTCACAATTTCATAGTAAATGGAGGAAATCATAGTCCAAAGTATCAGTAGAATATTCGATTTTACGTAATTAAGGACCGCAATGAAGAAACCAGGTATGCTACCTGCTTTCAACATCTTCTGGTTGACTCATTCCTATTCTTGGCCTAACAAGTTTCTTTCCCCTTGAACAGATGGAAAAGGTATTCAAATCTCAGAAGATGGAAAGACGAGAAATAACGATTGGTGAGGCACGGCCTTTGCTAACTGAAACCGAAATGGAGAAACATCTGAATTCGGACCAGATAACCAAGGATGCTATTGAGGTGTGTTTTCTACTTGTTGGAATTAAAAGCATTGATCAATACTCTATTTGTGATGGTATGACAATTGTTACCTTGCTGTCGTCGGGTGGAAATATTTTTGTTGAACAGCTGTAGAATAGCTGTTTTTCCGTGAATTTGAACCTTCAGTATTCTCATCATGTGTTCTTGTAATTAACTCATAGAGAGCACCACCTCTAACCAAAGTTAATTCTTGCCCTGGCAGCTCGCGGAGTCGGATGGAATTGTTTTCATCGACGAGATAGATAAGATTGTCACCAGCCACGATTCAAGACACGGCGCTGATGCCAGCTCGGAAGGTGTACAGCGTGATCTGCTTCCTATCATTGAGGGGAGGTACGGGACGCATATACTACGTCGTGTCACTGTCAGAATAGTGCAATGAGTAATTTTCGCAGATTATTCAATTTCATGGAAGTAATAAAACTAAGAAGCCACTGACACTCAGCTACTTATTCACTTGTGATACAGTACAGTGAGCACCAAGTACGGAAACGTCAACACCGATCACATTCTGTTTATCTGCAGTGGTGCCTTTCATTCATGTAAACCAAGCGATATGCTTGCCGAATTGCAAGGAAGGTTACCTATTCGTGTTGAGCTCAAAGGACTCACTCGTGAGGTGATGACCTCAAACTGACGCACACTTACAACTCTTGGCAGCCGAGTCTACTTGACTGTTGGCAACCCTGATCAGAATTTCCAGTTGTGTTGACTGGTGTAAACGATGGTGGCAGGATCTTTATCGCATACTCACGGAACCCGAAACGAACATGATAAAACAACAACAGCTACTAATGAAGACAGAGAACATCGATCTGGTGTTTACGGATGACGCCATCGATGAGCTTGCAGCTGTCGCTGCTGAGGTATATTTCTCCTCAAGTTGCAAAGGACATTATTTCTCTTACTCGAGGTTCGCATCATAAGCAAGTTAAGTTTAAAATGGCATATGGACTTGTTATAATCCGTGTTGTCATAGTGAGTCTCATAATTCGAGCTCTATCAACAGGTTAACAGGTACCTGGATAACATTGGTGCAAGACGACTTCACACAGTAAGTCTGAAATGAGCCATTTTACAAACTTCTCTGAAACATGGCTAAAGTTTAGATGTTTTACCCCTGTGAATATTAGGAAGTTGCCGAGTAGCCTGAAATATCCGGATGTCGAATATGATTTGTTACTTGCAAGTAGATTTCCTTCTTCGGCTCATTTGAATATATGAATGTAGTTCTACATTTTAGTTGTGGATGGTCAGACTCGCTCTAGCACTGGGATGTGTTGTCACGTGACTAGAAGCCGTGGGGTTCGCACTTTATACGAGAATTGGAGGTCAGCTAAAGTTCTTGTATTCGACTTTGAACTTCCAGGTAATCGAGAGAGTCGTTGAAGAGATAAGTTTTCATGCTCCAGAAAGGACCGGTCAAACATACACTATCGATAAACAGGTCGGTGTGCTCGTCATGACCTGCTCTGTTACCTACAGATGCTTATTGACTTTCAGTATGAATTACAAACTTCAAGTACAAGCTTGTTACAGATGAACACTAATTTTACATGAATGTGGTGGAACTCGACGTCTAAGAAGTGTTGAAAGTAAATGCACATAGTTAGCAGATACTGACAGCTTTGTGCAGTCAAAGGCTAAAATGTCGATTTCGCCTTCTCACACTGGAAAAAATTGCGTTGTGCAGAAAGTTAGGAATTCCATGGGAGACCTGCTTCACAAAACTGACCTATCGAAGTTTGTTCTATAGTTTTACAACTTTGAGACATTGGTGTGATCCAAGTGATGCGCACATGCGTCGTTACGGGCGCAAAACCACACGTGTACAGCGTTATGGCTCAGCTTTTAGGATATTTTATGTCTAACCATTTAAATGTTACAGAATGTACCAGATGGCAACTTATACTCTAGAGAACATGATCTTTGCTTCTTTTTCCAGTATTATCTTTGTCGAGGCACTAGGAGGGAAGCGGTTGGCACTGCAAAATTGCGGCAGAAGCTTGTTCGATAATTTTTCTTGAAGTCAAGGTGGAACACCCGTAGTTGAGAGTTTACAGAGTTCCTATAGCATGGTTTCGAGCTGATGAAACCTGTTACTCGAAGTACGTTGAAGTAGATGGTCCAGTGTCAGTTGTGTGAGTAGTTTAGTGATTCTTTCAGCATACCAGTAAACAGTAAACAGCAATCATCAAATCAGAAACTTGGAATTTCTGTATCTGGGACTAGTTGGAAAGAGTTTCCTACTGCTTCTTTAATGGAGCAGGTTGGATTATCTGCGTTGACACAACAACACTGCTGCTACCAGTTCCAGGGGCAACGACACCCCCCGTTTGATTGATTTCTTACACTCTTGGTTTTGTCCTCACCCTTTGGATGTACTTCTATTGTGTACATAATAGTGTTATTCTGCTAACGAGTACGAAAATCGGTCCGTCAAGCGTTGGTATCTAAAGCACTAGGAACTTCACACTGCGAATCGCAAGATTATCATTCAGTGGGTATGAATTTGACGAGACTTTTTATACGTGGTTGTAAGTTTACGCATTTCACGACGATGGTTAAGTAGGGAGGAAAACCTAACCACCACATCTGCAACAAAATCATGTGGTACGATAAGAGAAAAACAGCTGAAATGCTCACAATAAGAGAGGGCAGTTACGGACGGATCCTTGGCAAATTGTGTCGAATGTGAATGCCCTTAGGTTGCGTATTTTATGGTGAGTACGCAGGGAGTAAAGCCTCGCAGGTGTCCTGAGATTGTGCATCGGACAGTTTCCTGCAAGGAGATCTTTCGTCACAGATCTTGATCTCTGAGCGACAGGGGAAGGATGAGCACGGGAGATAAACTGTGGTCAAGGTGAGAGTCTGCTCTACGAGCCAGAAGGGCGTTGCCCAAAGCTGTTCACAGTTAAGAGATTGTTCTGAATGTTCAAATATTCCAGTCAACTTCGTCATTCGATTCTGTATCCCCCATGTCCAATTTCGCTACCTTTGATACCATGTACTGCAGTAAGTGTGGACCAGAATCGGGATATAAGACACAAAAGTCTGTTTTGATCTGAAGGTAAAACTCTCTGTAAGATAGCGGGATTAGTCAGTATGAGAGCTGCTATATATATGTAAACCTGATAGGGAGATTGTGTGACTCTATACAGGAAGCAGGAGCTGTAATACCATAAAAGTATCGAAATTTGCGCCTGCACCGTGCACTAACAATTAACTTAGTTTTTCGTTCCTCAGTAGCAAGCCATCTTAGGCGTACAAAATTCAGTCTTGCCTTAGCTACCTATCTGTGTTTCATACTCCAGAGAATCAGATTTTTCTTCTGTTTAAACTGCCCCTCTACTTCATAGTTATGCAGATTTAGGAAATATTTGACAAAGCTCTGGGCAATAGCGATCGATATGTCTGTGGCTTGTTGGTCCTCGAGTTTTTCTCAACCCCCGCGGTGCCGTGCAGAAACCTATTCTCCTATCCACTGATGAAGCAGCAGCTGAGTGTACGTGACGGGGATTTGATGCTTCTCTTATACATACTTTTTGATGGTCACTAGATGCCTTTCTTGCCTTGGACTGGCACTTCCTTACTGCCCACTTAGTTTCCCAGGACTTTTACGACAGCTGGAGCTGCCCTACTCTCTTCTCTCAGACGTTTCCATTTAGCAATGCTGTATGGTGTTTGCTTTTATCTGCATGTTTGCATCCATTCGAGACTATTCAGTTGCCACCGTTTTCTGCTCTTGCCATCATGTTTGTTTCCAATTGTTATAACTTAGTTGGCACCCCAGAGACGTACCACCTCGGTTCTACATGTTTTTGGTCTTCCTGCATGTTAAGCCCCTGTAGTTTATCATGTAATATGTAGTCTACAGAATAGACCAATGACCACAATGACACTGATGCCAATATATTCTCGTCTTTTATTCGATAACGTCTGAAAATTGAAGTTAAAGACAACCACTTATGAACCCACTGAGGACTCATGACTCAAGGATGGCAAGATAGTAAAACACCTGATCTTGTTCATGCCATTTGAATGCCCAATACACCATTCCTAAACCCTAAACGTCGGTCACTCTGCCAAAACGATGCATTCTTAGATATCAACCGCTATTCGACGGAACTGGGACGAAGACAGGACAGCACTAACTCGGGATTACAGTAGATCTGAGTTGCACGTGTGAGTACTCTGCTCTTTGGTGCACGTCCTCAACGGGGAAAATGACAAGGGATCCGAAAATTGGTGATGTTGAAATCTTGATCATGATGTATATAACCACTACGGGGGACATGATGCACTATGTTGACTCTACACTTCACTGTTGTTACACATCTATGATCGTGAAATCCAATCATGATCTATAAGTGAGCGGACCGACGAAGTGAGCACTGGTAAGTGACAGCCACATGTGAGGGCTTCAGTCATGGATCCAATACCGACGTCTCGAGTCTATCCTGCTCTGCATGTTCTGCGTGCAAGTCGGCAGGACATGCATATTCTGCCTCTTGCTCCATTCCTCACCTGAAAGGTCTCATTGTCACCAGAGTCGGATTGTTGGTGTGCCTGCCAGGAGGATCAAAACATAAGCTGTAGATAGCTCTTCTTCTTCTTCTTCTACATGTCAGGCGAAGGATGATTCATGCTGTTGATGGTCCAGTCCTGGTTGGTCACTCGTGCTCGCCACATCTACGTCTGTGTATATGTATATCCGGTATAAGATCCGACATCAGACCCTTTGCAGGGTCAGTGAGTTGATGCTGTAACAGGACCTTTCGACATTGCAATAGGTGAGACATGCATCATCTTCCTGGACAAGCATACTTCATGCAGGATACTGCATGCTGGCCCGATCCAAGCGGATAACAGATGGTTGTTCAGGTACCAGCATGAGTGCGGACTGCAGCATGCATTGCACCTGATTATGTACAGTCTGTACTACCACTACTGCTACTGCTAGTTGGACTAAATGAATATGTTGCCAGTTTCAACATTCGGTGCTGGAAAACTCTTCACTATATAACTGTGATGGTATAGTGAAGACGGGTCGGCTCACAGAGAAAGAATGGTGTGGGTCAAAACTGAACACTGGACTGTTCTTTCGAGTTTCCCGAAAAATTCCACGGCGGTTTGGCAATGCGAGCAAGTTGCAGATGCAAAGGATTGTTGGAGAATCCCTGTCGGCAGAGGCAAAAGCGAACCCACTTCTTCTTTTGAAGCACACTCATTTCTTCCCAATGATGTGCAGTTGAGACCGAATTAAGGCTGCTGATGATGTATGGATGACTCCATGGGGTCCTACAAGTTGCCCCATCCGTGAAAGGTAATCGCTGCTTTTGATTTTCCAAAAGAAAAAAACTTTTGTGAGGATGTCGGTGATATTGCATGAAACTACCACGGGTCCGTTTTACGCCGAAGGGAATTTAAACCCACAGAAAATAAAATATATCAGAATGAAATAAACATCCCGATCACCGAATTCTTGTACCTAAAGCCACACATTGAAAGGACAAAGAAATCACAGAGCAAATATCAGAGTCCCACCACCAAATTTTTTTAATCGCAATGCGGAAGATCATCATCCATTTCGAAACCTTCTGATGAGAGCCTCTGCTCTAACTCACTGCCACTGCAGCTTGCATCCTGTACAAAGTTAACGATTATGGGTAAAGCTCCACATTGAGAGCTAAATACTGTAAAAGGACAAAAAAGTGTATTTACAACGCGACAGAAATTAAACACATTGGATAAAGACAAGGATCATGTCTCCATAGACTTGAACAGATTCATGTGACAGAGAACCGTCAAGTACTTGAAGAAAGTACTGCACAAGTACTTGGGTATCACGTCTAAGAATCTTATTCCATGCCACCCTAGTCTTCATGATTGGCTAAGTAGCTAGTGGTATAGTTATGACTCCGATCCCATTTCACGTGATTATGAAACTCTGAAAGTCCAGTCGGCGTTTCCAGCAGGAAAAGTGAATTAAAAATGAGATGAGATTGACTGAAGCTGTTCTGAGTTAAACGTAAGACGGTTACTTCTCTCTTCCACCCGTGGATGGCAGTCACTGGTCAAGGATCCAGATATGGTGTTCTTCTGGACTGCCGTCTGACAGATTGACACCTGATGTTCTGGACAAACCAGCCCTTGTGGTCTTTGAACAGAGCCATTCTGCAGATGTTGTTCGCACAATTGGTATTCACTTGAAATTCGTCGTCGTCGTCGCCGTCGTTGCCCGCCTCGAATTTGTTGGAGATGTTATCATGGTCCGGAAGGTCATAGAAAATTTGGTCAGAGCTGTTTCTGCTGTTCATTTTTGAGCTGATTTTTTAATCGGTCCCCGCCCCCACCACTGCTCTCCTGATTTCCCTGATCTGCAACGTTGTCATCCAGTCTACCCGAGTCAAGTAACAGTTGCTGTCTAAATCTGATAACGACCGAATTGTGCAACCGACTGTATGGATCTGAAAAAATGGGGAATTTCCCAAAGATTCTCCAGAATCAGACAATTGCATTCACCGGCCACTTGCAGTTCTGCATGTCGTGTGAGAGCGCTGAGATCTGCGTGCAGAGTCATGCCTGGCCTTTGCTCGGAGGAGCTCGGAACTTACTCCCACCTCGAATAATAACAGTAATTCTGAGCTCTGTAGCAATACAGAATTCAGGTTTATGTCTCGTCTTCTATCCTGAGGAAGAATCTTTGAACACCTTGTGTAGTTTGGAGAGCAGGAAAATCATGGCTCGCCTGCATGGTCCGTTGGTTCTCGAGATGTCAATGAATCACAGGACCGAGGAGGACACTGTTCTGAGCAGGCTGACTATTGGAGATATGGTATCAAGCTCGGAGAAGTATACAGTAGTAAAATCAAAGATAAGACATAATGTTACACGAGAGGTTTGCTCAGGTCTGTACTTGGATTGGCACTTGCGCACACCGATCAAACAAAGCTGCTGCTGCTGCTATCAGATGTTGCCGAGTATTGGACTCCAGACCTCCCTCAGACCCACCAGCCCTATCAAACTAATCTTAGTATGTCATACGAAAAACCATCCGCAACAAACTCCATTCTGGTAACAAATCAGCTCCGAATTTGCAACAGTTTTCTAACACTACAATCTAGCGAGAGCTGTCCCTGGGCCCCTCGGAAGAGTCGAACTCTTTCGAGTGATTGGACAAAAACCAGGAAAAACCTGTACGCTGCTGCGTGTGCTAGCATTCCCAATTTCTGGCTCGGTTGAGACCGTACTGACACACGACGAGATCAAGGACGGGCCAGGAAAGTGGAGATCAAACAACCTACTGTACTGTAATGATTCTCGAATCCAAGATACGGAAGTAACTGCGGTCTGTGGACGTGTTATGTAGTTGATGTTTGGGAGCCGAGAGAACTGAACTTGGTGCTTCAGTTAAGGAAGACTCGAGGCAGACAAATATCCATGATGCATAGCTCACCTTCGTCGCCTCCCCGAGCTTGCTACTGCTTGATGTCGAGGGAATATCGGGATCCCGCATTGGACTTGGACGCAGCTGTTGGGAGGGTATTGGGCTTCCAGTGTCCATGTTGCCGGAAACGGAAGGAGGAGATGAAGCTACTGACGGTTGTGGGACTGGTGTCGCAAGCTCCATCCCCGTCCTTATCCGGGCTTGAATTTGTCCTCATCAGTTGATGGTTTACACGAGATCGTGTTCGAATGTGCATGTCACTCGAGCAATGGGAGAATCAGCAGTGGAAGCAGGTTAACAGCTGTGCAGATCAGCGTCTCTCGGACATGAAACTCCATATCGTAATCTGGGGTTCAAGTTTCTATTCACTGAGTTATCAGTGCGTCGTGAGCATCTATCCATGGGTCTGTAAGGCTCCAACTGGTCGCAATTTCTTTTCGTAAAACCACAGCTCTAAGTTCTGCATGTCATCGATGGCTTGATTTACTTCTAGCGAAACGAAAAATCATGCAGTGAGAAATCTGACTACTTGTACCTTCAGTTTTATACGAAATGGAGTCTTATCTTCTGCTCATACATACAGTCGTGAAAGTGGTGCACATATTCTGAAATTCTTGTGTGACCACCAAAACATGAACGAATATGGAGCGACGTCTTCTACTTCACACTCCTCGTCCAGTCCAGAGCTCACGCAAGCACTGCTGCAGCAACTCCAGTAGACAGAACAGACAGACTGTCGCTCTATCCACTATGTGCTCTCTACACTGCCTCGGCTGGCTCTGGCAACGATCCAGACTGTAGGATTGTGCAGTCTCTCGGCCGAAAGTGCAGGCATCGTATTGTGCCATGGACTGCCCAAAAGGGCCACGAGATTTGTTGTCAACGGAAGCACAGTTTCAAGGGGCCATCCATCCATCAATCTTCACTATCTTCAGGTACCCGAGCGATCACATCACATACTCGAAAAGTGTACTGTAATGTGAGCCGTTAAGCCCAAGGTACACTTGTCTGGAATTGGGGCCGAGATGTCCATTGGTAGCCAGTTTTTTATTTATTTATAAAGAATTCTTTATACAAGCGGTTTTAATGAAAAGAACCATATGCAATCCATTTTTCAACAATGATGTTGATTAATTTTTTATTTAGACACAATACTTTATACAAGCGGTTTTTATGAAGACAAGGATGATTACTAGTACGCTCAGTTGTTCCGAACCATTTGAAATAGATACGATATCTTATATATGACAATAATAATATTAAATTTTCCCTAGGATGCAATTGGGGCCATTGTTTCGAGTTTAGTTTTCTCGTTCTTATCTGTTGTTGTTTTATTTTCCCAAGTCCTCGAACCTTACGGCTCTTCGAAGCCGCTCGCACGCTGGGCCAGGGTGCATGACTGCAGGGCAGGGCATAATGATCACACGGGCCCTGAAGAATCACAGACACAACGGAAAGCAGGCTGCTGGACCAAAAGATTCCATTACAGTAGGTTCCGAAGACACACAAGAAGGAGAAGGAATGCCACAAGATGATGGCGAGGTCTCCCGTACCGTAGAGTCTGGCAGGACTGCTGCTGCTGCTGCTGCATGTCTGACCATGGCTGGCTGACTGCAATGGGGCCAATGATGAGCATCCGGCCGGCGTTATGCTCCAACGTCCGAGCGGCTCTCGTCTGTTGCCGATTTACATAACGCGCCGCTGCACGTCCCCATGCAACTTACGTATGACGGCTGCTGTCGGGGGCTCTCGTACGCAGCGTACTACAGCTTTCGAGCATTGTGATTCCGTCTCGGATGCGAGCTCGGTCTGTGGAATCACTCAAAGGCCGGCCTCGAGTGGGAGGCACACCGGTTGCAATTCAGTTGGTGGTCTCGTACGTGCTTGGATCTCCGGGTGAGCTCCAAACTCTGCATGGTGCCAGCTTCTTCTGGCTCGCTCGATTCATCGATAATGACAGCTCGATGCAGGTGACGAGCTGTCATTATCGATACTGGAGGCATCATCAGGCACAACTGCAGGTTCGTCAATTCGGATACTTTCCGTTTAAAGGCCTCTCTCCTCATAGAAAAGATTCGGTTAGATTGAGTGTCCAGTTTCTAAGGTTGCTGGACTGATTGATTGATTGATTTGCATTAGTCATCTGTTCGACTTCTAAGTCCACATGCCTCGCAGGTGCCATTGAATGAAAAGGTCACGTTTCTGTAGTCGGTGGAAGGAAGGTTTCGCTCAAAGCGAAGCTCTGAACTCGTCAGTAATAGGAGGGTCTGTGGGATAAGACGACCAGGTTTTCCGGTCGTGCTTTTCGATTTTTATGCGTCGAGACAGAAAATCGTACAGATTCTTTCCCGGTGGAAGTGAACATCCATCGGTGAACCAAAAACATGAATAAAGAGAGATTCCTTGTATTGTCTGATCAGGTCTCATATTCTTGGACATTATAAATTTCGGTCCATCTCTCATCTCACATTGATCAAGCAATGCCTACGATAGCTCAGATGGCACAGACTGGAGTTATTCTGTTGACCAAGAATGATTCTGGAGCGATTAAATTCTAGAACTCGGTCTCCATCAAATTTGGTGAAATGATCGATTCTGCTCGCTCCCAATAGTGAAAGAGATGTTTTGGAACCAGAAGAATGAAAGAGAAGCTTACTCTTCAGCTCTTCAGAGTATATCGAGAAGCATTCTCAAATCAGATTAGAGAAATTTGCTCCAGCTGAGTTACGACGTCTGAAGCAAAGAGGACTCTTAGTTTACTCACTGACTCACTCACACATACGCACATTAAGTTTCTGGAACTGATGATCAATTTTTTCCATCACATCACAAACAAACCAGGCATGCAGGTCTTCCACCCACGACGATTGAGCTTCCAACCGGGACTAAACTCGAGGCCTGGACATACAACGCACATTTCTTCAGACCAACACAGCACTCCCAAAACAAAGCCACAAAGCGGGATTGACTTGTAGCAGTTGACGGTCAGCCTTCAGAACACTGACAGTCAACTCCTATATACGATAGCCCTTTCTTGTTTGTATCGGTGTCTTCAATACTGTACTGACTGACGAATGTAGTATAGTTCTCTTCCACTGGCAAAATCCACAAGGTCTCTTGTCAAGTGCCACTCGGGTAAAACTTCTGGTAAGAATCTACGAAGAATTTAATGTCGCAGCCATGTTGGTGGAGACGAAGGTCCTATAATTAGGTCACTGTCCGGATGAGTAGATCTGCCGAGGTGATATGAAACGCTGGAACTACTCCTACCACAGGTCCAGATTCTTCTTCCTCCAGGAAGAGGAGGATGCAGCTACTGAAAGCTCCAAACACTTATCTTGTAGCAGTTGGTTTCTGTAAATTTAGTTAGCTCTCGCTATATGTGTCTGGACTCAACTGCTGGTCACAGGTCCGTCAGAAGCGTGAGTGCTGCCCAAAATCATTGTCATGATCAATGCTTTCGAGGTTGTCCCCACTGGGTTTCCGATAGGCCATGGATCTGCTTCTCATGATTGATCGAGAAGGTGACTCAGGCTGACTGGTACGGTGCTCAGCGTTGTCGAGGCTGAATTTGGCTCTTGGAGCTTTTCTACCCGCCGGGCTTATCAGAACGAGATGCTAAATTGCAGAGAGATTCCGTGGTTGCTCTGGGTGAAGTCATTCAGCCCTTTGTTTGTACATGACGGCGAACTGATAATTATCGTCACTTTGATGATTAGCACCAGGCTAAAGGTCTCTAAAAATGGATATGGTGAGAGCAGATTGGTCTTTGAACAGCAGGCAGGAGGGGAGCTAGCTCGAGTTGGACCACACTGGTGTCATGCTTCATCATGACTTCGTTTGTTGGATAGCCAGAGACAATCGCAACCTTCCCATCGAGCAAACAGGGCAATGGGCAAAAGCAGCCGGTCATAAATTTGTAATGGTCACGGCCAGTGCTACAATAGCACGCTACATCAATTGAGCTACTCTAAGCGAATGAAGGTTGTAAAATAATCACCAAAGCACCGAAGCCTACCGGATACTGCTCTAATAAGTCTGTATACTCCCATTTTCATGCACGGAATTCTTTGAGAGTCGCTAGGAGTTTGCCATAAAATTGAAACGAAAAATTTCCTTGCGATTTAACTGGTCAAACGATACTTTTAGCTCGGTCAGCAGCTGTAATCCAGACCTGCAACATGCATGGAATTCGGTGTAATGTACTTATAAGGCTTAAACATGTGAATTGATGCGGGAGATTTACTTTTCGGTGTGTCCAGCATCTGAGTCTGTCCGAAATGGCTCCCAAAGAATGAAGCAGCACCTTAGACTTCTTGCCTCATTACTTCAATCACTTCCAACATCGAAATTACTGCGCAGAAGTCCATTCCACTCGCTCACAAGATGGAAACAGGTCCATCGACATGCAGAGAGCTCGCCTTATCATGAGAACACAATGTCCCAACTGCGACGAATTTCATCATGAAATTGCATGTACCACTAGACTCCAGAAGCATTCGACTGTCTTGGCTGTCCTGACAAATGAATGCTCGAGGGCTGATGAGGCAAGAAGAAAGTTCGTCTGATATCCGAGGAGGAATTTGCGGCGGTGGTTAAGAACCGTGCAGAGTATCAGCACCAAGTTGTTGCCTGCTGAAAACGGGAAACATGCGATGTACAATTGTACGAGCGTGGCATCATACATTCGAACTTTGGATCACTATCTTCCAGATGTTGGACCAGTCAAGCGAGCCCGTAGTATTTAAGCTGGACGCAGCTCGAGTCTTTACATCCCATCTACCGGTATCCATATCTCAACAGAATTCGGATTCTACAGGTTGGCTACCTCTCCCAGCTGACTGACCCTCGGGTTCAGGACTCTAGATAGACATCGATGGTTAATATGAATTTGCTTCTGGCTTTTTCTTTTTCTTTTTCTTCATCATACGAATCTGATGCAGCACTCACTTGTATGGATGGGAATCTGATTCATTTCTCTCACTGCTAGAGACCTTCGTGTGACGAGGCGACGAGGGGATTCTCCAAGTGAGGAGAGGAGTCATGGCAGCCCTTGCAAGAGTTGGAGCTACACCATTGGCTTTGGCGATGTTTTCAGTATGGATTTGTATACTAATGCTGCAAGGTGTACTCACCGATGCACGGACGAGTCCAGCTGACGAGTCCAGCTCGGGCAAAGCCGACAATGTGGCTCACCCGGCATCTTGGACGCACCACTCAGAGGTGAGAGAGACACTTGACCAAACCATGTTAGTGTCCGAACCAAGGTTGACGAAACGCTGCGACTGTCACTTACTATACTACTTTCGTCATGGAATCGAATTTGAGAGTTTTACAACAAGGGTCAAACATAATTTTCGGTCAGACCATGTGCTTTTCAAGACGTCTGTCGCCTACTTCCACATACCTGAAGGCTTGCAGATCGTACGAGCGCTTGATAACGACTGACAGATCCATAGCTCCATAGCTTCATAGCTTCATAGGAGAGAGTAGAAATTTTGCTTGATGACGACTACTTTCAAAGAATCTGAGTCCGATTGGATTGATATGGACAAACTGGGATTCGGATGAATGAACCTGCTCGGTACGATTATGACGAAACATTAATGGTACCGTACTTCCCAGCCACGTAACATGATAACAGGTTTCTCCTGCTCTGGCTGGCTATGGAAGTTACGAAATCAAAGACCCAAAGTGCCACTGGCCTCATCGGGACGCCTGATTTCCCACGCAAGAGTCCAAGATGGATTTGCCTTCTGTACTGACGGGTGGGTACAAGGTTCGTGTCCTGCAGAGGACACAGCTCGAAGAACGACTGCCTGACTGACTGACTGACTGACTGCCTGCCAATCAAGTCACAAGTTCGTCATGGGTTTGTTTTGTTGTATCCCTTATGCACAACATGCTTTTCTGTATGATCCCGTCGACGTTCCGTTTACTGATTCAGTCAAATTCTCCTCCGTATCTCGCAGCGAGAACCGTAGTGGTCAGATTCGAATGTCAATGTCCTATTCAATTCCGTACTTCAGGAGTTTAAGCTACAATTTTGCGTGTTCTCAGTATAAGCTTCGATCACTGACCGCTTTCCAAGTGAGCACCACATGAAGAACTGGGCAGCAGGGATACGTCATCCAACCAGCCCTGCAGCTGTCACGTTTGCAGGACATTTGGCTCTCGCTGTCGAGGTTGCGGAATTTGGCTGTAAGCATAATCGTAGTTCAAGAGAGATGCAGCTGCAGCTGCAGAGCGGGTACTGAAGATGGATTCTGGTCAAACACTGAAATTGACACTAAATTGACACCAGTCCCGTCGCTCGCTGGGGCATGTCAGGAACGGATTCTGAGCTGAACACGCTACCACGGTCGACCGTGTTCAGCTCGACTGACTGGGCTCCACAGACAATTCGGCTCAGCTGAGAGACGATTAATTGTTGCTCATGTCCATGTCTGAGAGTCCTGAATTATGTTGCTGTCGTCCGCCTTTGTACAATCTTTGTAGAATTTTCCACGTTAGGGAGTGCAATTTGCCGATTTTACAGCACGAGCTTCGAGCTCAAAGAAACATGGTGCACATTCTGAAGGCAAATGTGAAGTAGAATTGGTTGAGTCCGAATCTGACAGGCGGAAAGCATGGTGCTGCAGCAATGCACGTACACGGTGGTCACGCACACAGGGAACATCGAGTTCGCGGGGACGGACGCGGATGTGAACGTGGAGTTTTTCAACAAGATGGGGCAGTCGGTGTTGTTCGTGGATCTGAACTCGGGCCAGGACAATTTCCTCAGAGGACAGACCGACACGTTCACGATGGTGGGCAAGTGCGTGTTCGACATCTGCAAGATCCACCTGTCTCACGACAACGCAGGCGTGAATCCGAGCTGGTTCGTGAACTCGGTCAGCGTCTCCATGGACTTCGAAGCCGTCGTTTTCAACATCTACGAATGGTTGGCCAAGGACGAGCCCCCTTACACCCTTTCCTACATCGGCAACCAATGCGCCTGAGCTCTGCTCAGCCATTCAGTCAGTCAGTCAATCAATCAGTCGGCCCCTATTCTCCCGAGCTCCATTTTCTCCGTCTGCGAGCCAGCTCCTTAAATTCTTATCCCCCCTTCAGACATGGACTTCGTGCTCGAAACTCGATCGAATTTCAATATATATGCTCTCTCTCTCTCTCTCTTCCTTCTCCCATCTATGGCTATGGCACGAAGAAGCCAGGATGTTCTAGAACAATAACTCGGTCTACTTGCCTCCGATATCTTTAGGCAAGAGAATAAGAATAAGAAATTGTAGCGCAGGGATTTTGTACAATTCGTTCGTGCATCCCGGGGGCGATCGTAGGATGGTAAAAGCGTATGTATGCCCACGCACTTGGGACGCAACCACTCTCTCTCTCTCTGAATCCAGTGCATGAAGCAAGACTCGTCTCGTACACCACGTGCATGAGAGAACAGAACAGAATAGAACAGAGCAGAAGAGATCAGACGTAGCGTGCCACTGGGAGCTGCAAATGGCAGTACGATGAACAATTTCAGGTTCGGCAGAAAAGAAAAGGTTGCACCTTTGTTGCAAAGAGTGGCCCGAAGCGTGGGATGTGCTCGAGTCGGCTCGATAGATACATTGATAGATAGATAGAAAGAGGTGCACTTGTGGCAACCGGAGCTATGAATAAAGAAATCCTGGATTGCGAGAGATTTGCTTGACCGTCGTTGTGTGTCTGAGTCGTGCAACTACGGCAGTCGGTACCTACAGAAGAAGAAGAAGAAGAAGAAGGCCCAGAATCTGTGCTGCCGGATGCTCTCGAATGCACTCTGATGCCCTTCCTGAGCGAAGTTGACGTGACCACAGTGGCCAGCTCCAGCTGGACCAAAATCACAGTCGACCTTTTTTACGTGCACCCTTTTGAGCCCGCAACAATTAACCTCGAATCACGTCCACCTCGCCCCGGCGAAGGGGGCCGAGGGAGGCTGCACATCATGGGCCCAATCCGATGGCCGCACAGGCTCAGATCAACCGCGCTGTAGAAGAAGACTTCGAGGCGCAGCAGTGTGGCGGTTGGTCCAGGTCGAGTGAGAACATGCGCAATGATTACTGTGAGCCGAGATTCTCCTCCTCCCTCCCTCATCCACTTTCAGGCCCTCCCTCTCTCGCCGTTCTGGAAGCTATGGCAGCAAGGTGCCGTAATATTTTACAGTCTTCTGCATCTGATCGATCTGATCCTTGACTCTGGCCCTGGCCCTGGCTCATGCTTTCGCTGGTGGAGGACGCCATTCGGTTGGGGCTTTTTAGATAACTGTCAACGACTTGAGTCAAATTTTTATTATTCCCATTCTCCGAGCACAAACGAAATTGGGGAGAAACTATTGTCCTCCTCCATAGAGTCCGTCCGTCAGTCCGTCAAGTCAGTCAGTCAATCAGTCAGTCAGCTCGATATGAGGAACTCGACTCCCACGCAAACAGAACTCACCCCTCTCCCTCTAACGGTTAGAGGGGGTTAGAGTCTAACCCCCAACCCACGCCCCTAACCCCGCGCGCCTTACCCCCCTCGATCTACTGTACGTTCTGATACAGGGCTTGTGCCCTCGCTGAGATCCATCCACGCGGTGGGGTCTCATGGCTTCAAGGTCACTTCTGCCCCCTGGCAGAGAAAAGCCGTAAGTTTAGAGTTCTCTCTCTTGAGCGGGGGATTGGAAACATTGTGAACTACTCGAATCCTCGGCCGGGAGGAAGAGGGTTTGGAGGCTCCGGCACAATTTTTCGGTTCGTTGCGAGGCCCTCGATTTGCCTCCTTTCGTTCGATCGAGAGCCTCGAGGAGAGTTAGTGAGTGAGTGAGGGTGAGCCCTAATGTGCTCTTCTGATCGAGTCCAGTTCGAGCATCGGAGACACGATGGCCGCCAGTCTTGGGGCCAGTCCGGTGGGGCAAGCCGGGGGCGGCCGGCCATAGGCCCAACCCCAACCCCATCTCCCCCGAACTAAACTAAACTTGTACTGTACTAAAGTCCAAGTCGCCCGCCGCATCATGCACACGCTCGTCCCTCATGAAAGCGACCCCCCGCACTGTTTTCCTTCGGACCGATCCGGGGAACCGTCGTCGAACATTCCGGACATGGTGCTTGGATCCCTTCCAGATCGGACAAACGAGTGTGTGAGTCAGTCCGTCCGTCGGTCCGTCGGTTCCTTCGTTTGGGAGCCCCGGCAGTACACCGGGCATGATGGCTGCGCTGGGGCTGGGGTAGGGGTAGGGGTTGGGGTTGGGGGGTTTTTTTTGGTTTGTTGTTGAGTTGCTTCGTAAACTTCATGGGCGTCCGTGGCATGATGATCTGAGTGCCGAGACGACGGACGACGGGCTTGGGCTTGGGCTTCGTCTTCATGGATCGCTTCTCCCCTCGCTTACACACGACCATACGTCGCGCCCGCCCGCGTGTGTGTGCGTGCGCGAGCTATGAATCCATAGGCTGATCTAATCTAAACAAAAGCGGAAGCGACTGAGGCGAATCTGCAGTGCCCTCCTTCTGCTGCTCATGCGAAAACGGGGGTTTCGAGTTCGAACATTGTCATCCATCACGTCGCTCGCTCTGCCCACTCTGCACTTTCCCCCGAAGGCCCCAGCCCCCAGGCCCCAGGCCCCGCCAGGCAGGCAGGCACTTCGGTGGCCCCCCTGCGATGAGATCATTCAAGACAAAATGGCCCCGGACGCGGGCTTGGGGCTTAGTCCAGTCCGGACAGACCGAGGGTCCGTTACCGCTACTGCGCTTCCGCTTTCTCTCCTTTGGTGGACTTATGGCATCGGGAGGGTTGGATTAGGGTTCCGGGACCGGATCCCCACACCCCCCGCCCCTGAGTCCCGGGGGCTGAGCTTGTTGTGACCGGCGAAGCCCGGTTCTCGGTCATCGCTCGTGTCCGGTGGCGTTTTATTTACATTTCAGCTCGACTGCTGCTCTGGGGGTTGGGCTTGGGGCTTGCAGCGTTGCGTAGCGCCGTTTTTGGATTCTACTGTGCCGTATATAGTATAATACCGTTGACTTTTCGTGTGTCTGCGTATAGTATTGTATCGATCCTCCGCTCTGTACTCGACTCGTTCTTATCTTATCTATCCTCCCGGGCACGCACCAGATTTTTCAGTATTTAAAGAATGTGTTCTCATAGTTCCAAATAGTTGAGGATTTCCATACAGCCTATCGCATAACACCTTATCTTAGCATGTCGTTCACGAGTCTAACGATAAAAAATGAGCACCTTGATCCGATTGTATATTTTTTGTTCATTAAAAATTGATGAAACTGGAATAAAATACATAACTGTAGATTTAACAAGGGTAAAAAAAAACCTTAAAGTGGAATCACGTTACAAAAATAGTAACTTATCAAACAGAATGTAGTAACATATTCTTCGCATGACAAGTATATGTTAATCTCCCGTAAACTGTTGTTAATCTCCCGTGAATCATACTCGAAGTATCATTGAAGTCTAGTAGATAACGTAACTAAGAATTAAATTTTCACTATACATATTGCAAATGAACATTTTTGAATTCATTAACAATCTCGGTTAGAAGAAGGAGTGAACGCTGTCTTAAAATTTTTAAAAGTCAAGTTTATGCAAACTTGCAATATCTAATTTTCATAAAATTACCAATTGGGAAGTTTCGTACGTATTTTGTTTCTATGAGGAAACGTATACTCTAAATTTCGATTTCATTCGAATTGATTTTCTTGAGTATATTTTGAATTTTATGTTCATAGAAACTTGTGGTATTTTTTAATTTTTACTTTTTTCAATGGATTATTGTAAAGAATAATCCATTGAAAAAACCCTACTCCAAATTTAATTAAAATAAATTATGAAATATTAATAAAAATTCATGAACAATTGTCTTTGATTTGAAAATATCATTTAATTTATGAAGCACGGAAATAGTTTGACAAATAATACTTGACGAATAATATTTTGGTTTATGCGTGCATATGGCACAGATTCCGATAAAGTTGAAGCCCTGTTTTAGTTACAAACTTACTTCATTTATTTGTTGATATAAAGTATTATAAGGATACGACGTGTTTGAAAAGTTTGAACTTAGTTTCATGAAGAGATATAGTGAAATCTTAGTTTGTACGAATTTTCTTTTGGACAGATAGAAAAATATGTGTGAAGCTACGAACTCGTTGAATTTGACGAATACCATCGCAATCAAATGTGATGAGGTTAGAGCTTCAAGAAGTGTGTGAATAGCGCAATAAATGTGATCAATTATGTATTTCAAAATTGTAACATGTCCCTATCATTGATAATCAAGGTTCATAATCAGCGTTGATTTGTGAGGTTGTGATAACCAAATGTGAAAGTTGCATGTTGAGAGTCTATCAATGACATCAAGCTATTATTTTCATGGTTTCAGAGAAATCAAACAAAGTACTCAACCAATATACTCTTGTACCGATGGGTACTAGCGTTATCAAACAATTCTCATAAGATCCTTCATGATCGGATTGTTATTGATATCATCGAATTTTACTTCTTTCACTTGCTTGGATTTTCTGTAAAATCACACAACATTCCAATAAAGAAAATCGAAGGATACACTTTTTCAAAAGTAAGTTTCAAGACCGCTGGATGTTGATTATGTTGATAGCATGGAATGCAACACAACCTAGTGAGAACTATAGAGTTGGTCAGTTCCATTTGTCAAAAGATGCATAGCCTCTAAGTTTGGAAAATTCTGACCTACAGTGAGTATCGAGTAGACTGTCATGCAAATGACGATAATCGCTAAACAACAATCAAACCTTGGCTTAACGAAGGCAATGAAGATCGAAGGAATGGAAACTGTGTCAAGAAATTTACTCACAGATCTTGATGAAGAGCGGAAATCGTTGTAGCATGTATCTTTTTGTTTCTTCGGGCGATGAAGTTGATTAACATGAAAAATAGTTGCGTTGGTACTTTCTCGTTACTGTGGACGCCAAACACCTTAAATATACCTTTCATAATTGCAACGAAGCTCTGATTTTGCGCTCCGAGTGATTTTAGCAAGAAAACATCACACCGTATAAGAAACGAGTAAGAGATGAAAAATTCACAAGTTCTGTATCTCTACTGAAAGGTCTTAGCAAAAAGGATGGAAGGATAAGAGCTTTTAGTTAGGACTTATCCCCTTTCATCCCCCGTCTAATTTGTGGTCTGGAATCCAACTTAGTGCGTAAAATGGACCATCATCCAAACTTTTACCATCATTTCTTACTTTTTCTAAACCCTTTATGGAAAGTCTATTGCGATGGTTATGTTCCCACTTGTAGACTCACCTTGCATGTAGATGTGATGAGCAGAACGATGACTTCTTTAGGGTCAATAAGATCGGAGGGGAAGTCCGCTAGCTTGAATATGTTGTCACACGCATTATTGGCAATGCCACATGAAGTCATGATCTTCCTCATAGGCTCTTGATTCGTGAACTCAACATCTCTGGTCTTCTCAAAGACGAGAACGATCTGCAACGATGCAATTGTTGGTACAAATGGCAATTATAGCGTAAAAAGATTTCAACAAATCGTCGATGCTTCGATGAGAAGTGACCAGATGCTTCAACTCGGTGAGATTCATTTCAAGAAAGGATGCCTGCGACGGTGGCATTCGAAGAGCGGTAGATTGACGATGGCATAAGACTCAAAAACGAGCGCGAAAAAGAGATTCGACCTTTGCGGAGGCACTAGGGTAGAGCAAATGGAAGCGTATCGAATCTCACTTGGGGAATAGTCGGGGGCGGAGCACTGTCGTCCAGTTTGACGGTAGCTGCGAGCTTTTCGAAATATCTCCAAGCGAAATTCTCCAATTCCTTGGGGTTGGCACGAATGGCCTCCTTGGCAAACACCTTCAACATCGCCGGCAGCCCTTCGGGAATCAGGATCTGCTCCACGCAGTAAATCGGGTTCTGGTCCAACAGGTTCGTCATCTGCAACCGCACGCTCCTCAACGTTAATTAACATTACGGAGGCTCTGCAAAGAGCTGAGCTAGCGACCCATCGACAAAAAGAAACAGTCGATGAAAGATGTGAAAGAAAAATATAATCACTCCCCAAAGCTTTGCAAGCAATAGCACGGGAAGGATATATGATGCTAGACCCCTTACATGCTAATAAGACGTATTTCATAGTGTGATCTTGATACAATATTTACAGTTAAGAACCTGAAAATTCTTCAATTTTTTTAACAAAGCGGTTGCTTCTTCTAACACTACAGAATATAAATCAAGAGTAAACATGAGGTGAAATCCCACAGTTAGATGATATTATATAAGATAGCTGGATTATCTTGATGGAAAATAAATATGAGGCGAATCCCAAAGTCACTTGATTAAAGAAATAAGAAAGCCTGATACAAATAAATTCTGAATCATCTTGATGGAAAATAGATATGAGGCGAAACCCCATATTTAAATGATCTAAAAAATACATTACATTATATTTATATACACCTGAATCATCTTGATGGAGAATAAATATGAGGCAAAAACCCATAGTTAAATTATTTGAAAAATAATTACATGATGTAAAATACATTTGAATTCTCTTAATGGAAAATAAATATGACGCGAAATTTCACAGCTACATGATTAAAAAAATTCATTATATGATGATATAGAAAACATCTGAATTATTTCGATAAAGATTTACAAGCATAAAATATATTATGATAAAATATCTCAACACAGTAGTGCTATAACACTAATTAATGATATATTATGATACTGATGATCTTTATGTATGAATGAACGCAGATGATGGTTTCGAACTGGGGTTTTGACCCAACCTTGACGGTGAGAGTCGAGTTTGACCCGAGTACAGGACAAGGTCTCCGGACGGTGAAACGAAGCGATGAAGTACGAGCAGGCTGTAGCTGCGGACCGCCGGCTGACCGGCTGACCAGCAGAAGCCAGGCGAATACGGTATACCAGAAACGGAAAAGGTCGGAAGTCGGAAGATCGAGAGGAGCGGGGTGACCGACTCGTCCCGTTGACCGAAAGAGACGCAGTCGCCGGGACCCAGGAGACTCTGCTGCAGTGCGACGAGACGAGACGAGACGAGACAAGAGCGGGGGCCGCGACCTCGACGTCCGGACGTTCGCGGGGCTCTGACCGACCGACCGACCGACCGACTCGCTGACTGGCCCGTGGCGCCGGTCAGGGAGGCGCCAAACGACAGTCGGGGGTAGCAAGCGAATGGAAGGCCAGGTGAGGGCGAAGGGAAGGGAAGGGAAGGGAAGGGGGTGGGGCTGGGGTTGGGGTTCGATGCGGGGGCACTGGTCACTGGTCACTGGGAGGCGAAAGAGTCCGCGGGAGGCGCATGAAAAGGAGTTGCCAATGAACGAGGCATGACATCAATCCCATCAATCCTTCGCTCGGAGCCGAGCGAGCGAGCGAGCGAGACAGATGTGCAGCAGGTGAGTAAGTAGTGGACGGATAGAAGGAAGGGAGGGAGGGAGAGATCTTCATATGTGCTTCGGAAGCCGGAGCCGACGACAGACAGACTCAGACAGAGAAACAGGAATCGGAGCGAGCGAGGGTCCAGCTGCAACTGCAACAGGAGTTGCGCATGGAGCGTCGGCCAGGGAGTGAGGGACGGAGGGATGGACTGACCGCGAGCGACCGACCGCTCGTACTTTAAGCGCGGACCAGAGCTCGCAGAGAACAGAACAGACGAGAGCAGAGCTGAACAGAACAGAGCAGAGGCCAGGTCGTTTCTGAGGGCAGCGGGAGCTGCTGCTGCTGTGAGCTCGGAGGAGGAGGAAGAAGAGCAGCGAGAGATGCGAGGTGTGTAGATTAGATCAGCAGATCAGACGAGGGGAGATGGTGTGGGGCGAGACGAAACGAGACGACGGGGTGAGATTGGTGAGCGATGAGAGGAGAGGGAGAGGGAGAGGAGATGAGATGAGATGAGATGAGCCGAGCTGAAATGAGATGAGAGCAGGAGGGTGGGGAGGAGGAGGAGGAGCAGCAGGAGGAGGAGGAGGAGGAAGGGAAGGGCGCGAGGGAGGGAAGGGAGGGAACAGCTGCCTGCAGTGCGAATTGATTGATAGACGGATTGCAGTTGATGTGAGGCCAGCGAGAGCAGAATTGAGCAATTGCGGTGCTGTGAGCGGAGAAGAGACAAATGTTGGCTTGATCGTCGAGGAAGACGACAGTTGCGCATGGAGGGAGCGTAGCAAGAGGAGGGGGCGGGATTGGTAGGGCTCTTTCGGGCTGAGCTGTTGCGAGGCAGCGCAAGACGGCCGAGCAGGGAGAGGAGAGGAGAGGGAGAGGGGGCTGACGGACACGAGGGGCAAAGGGAGGCCCGCCGGGGCCTGAGAGTCGCAGAAGCGCAGGATCGTAGAAGAAGAATGTGAGAGCCAGCTTGCAAACGAGCAGAGTGCTGTCGGCGGCAATGAGCTTCAGACGTCCGAGGAAACTGAGATGCTCTCGTCGACGATTGGCCGGGCAGATCCGTTGCCTCTAGTTTTGCCACCGACGAGTGTCACCACGAAGAACCGGATGCAACACTCACTGCGAGTTTGACTGAATCGTCAAAAAACACACCAGCGAGAGATTGCGAGGTAGAGAGAGAGATAGAGAGTAGACAGAGATTAGGCAGAGAGCTACAGATTGCGAGTTGAGCATAGCGATAGAGAGCGAGCGAGGGAGCGAGGGAAGGGCAAGAATGGGGACTCAGGCGAAGACTTGAGGGGAGAATGAGGATTGGGGAGGTGGTAGCAAGGAAATCGGAGCAGCAACGAGGTCGGTGGAGTTGAATTTCGAGGCGACGAGGGCGAAGCGAAACATGGCAGGGAGAGCCCCACCGCAGTCCCTCTCGATTCCTGCATTCTCTCAGAATCAGCAGGGCCCCGGATCAGGCGGATCCGATTCTTTTCGAGCTCGGGGCCGGAACCGCGGTTCGGGAGGCAGCAACAACGGGGGCAGCAGTAGTCGAGACCATTCCGTCGAGAGCAGCAGAGGCGAGCGGAGGGGAGGAGGCACTCCGGATTTCCGAGCTGCGTCTCGCGGGGGCAGCTGGGGGGGCAATCAGGCGGCTGAGGTCCGAGGCGATGGGGATGCGCGGGGCTTCGAAGGCAGGGGTTGGGGCTCGAGCCCCAAGGCCCGCATGGGAGCGACGAAATGGGGCTCCGGCAGCGATAGCCCCAATTGGCGATCCAATCGCGGAGGATTGCCGCAGAACGGCTCGAGAAATGGCTACGGGCGGGGCTTAGGCCGAGGGGGGTTCGGGCCCGAAGGGCGCGGCGACTACGGCCGGGGCAATTCGCAGGCCTCCGGCGCCTGGGGCAGCAGCAACGACTCTCAGAAGAGCAATGCCCGTGGCCCTGCCGCTCGATTCGGCGGCTCCAAGAAGGATCCGTCGCTGGATAGCCCCACGCGCTCTCGATCGTCCTCCAGAGGTCTGAACAGACACCACGACGGCCGTCAAGCCGCCAGAATTCCGTCCTGGGGCAACAGCAAATCGTTCGGCGACGACAATCCCCCGCCGAGGAATGCCGCTGGCGAGCGGGGCTCGGCTCGAGGCGGGGGTTGGGGCAAGGGCAGCGTCCAGGACGCGCGCGTGCCCCCCAGCAGCCACCAGGGGGGCTTCTTCCAGGACGATGTGGACGAGGTGGTAGGGGACTACGAGGCCCCCTCACAATTCCAATTGCAATCGCAGAACGGGGACGAGCTCGAGGACGAGCAGCAGCAGCAGCATCATCAGCATCAGCATCAGCAGCAGCAGCAGCAGGAGGAGCAGGAGGAGGCTGGCTACAAAGGGTTTCCTCCGCAGGAGCTTCGAATCAGCAGCAGCGACGGGAATGCAGATGGAGAGGAAGAAGACGAGGAAGGTGCTGAGAAATCGCTGCCTTTGTCGCCGTCTCCCGCAGGGCTCGGAAGCCTCGGCGGCGAGGGGAATGCTGGCGATGGCGATGGGAATGGCGATGGCGAGGCGGCGAGGTCCGTTGTGTCTCCGGCGGGAACGCCACCATCGCAGCCCAGGACTCCGCCGTCTCAAGGCCTGCGGGCCGATGCTGCGGAATTCAATCCCGAGACCGCGAGGCTGGGGCTGATCAAACTGCCGCAGATTGTGAGCCTGAGAGCCGAAGCGGCCGAGTACAGCCCTGAGACGCCCAAGGATCCTCTGTCTCCGATGACCAGACGAAGTACCGACTGGTACGAGATCTGCCTGGAGGAGGAGGAGGAGGAGGAGCAGCAGGCATTGGCCAACAAGAAGCGCGAGGAAGCTTTCGGGCCTCCGGTCGTCAGCAGCAGCCCTAGTTCTGGCGCGAGAGGCGAATTCACTCGAAGGAAGAGCAGCCTGAGCAGGAATTCGAGCGGGAGGAAATTGGACGACGCTTCTTCCAACCTTCTGACCAGCAGTCCCGGGGCGTCCAAGAAGGATTTTGGCAGGAGGAATAGCTTCGGGAGCAGGACTCCGAACGGCAAGAAGCGCGACGATGCTCTGGGCAACCACATTCACAGCCCCGGTGCCCCGAAAGGCGAGCTGCGCAGAACCGGAAGCTTCGGCAGAGATGTCGTGGGTGACACTCAGAGCCCTAGAACTAGACTCGGACGGAAAAATAGTTTCAGCAGAGATCTGGGCGGAGATTCACCTGGTGGTGGCTCGATTAGTTCTCCGGGCTCCGCCAAGGGAGAGTTCAAACCGTGGAACAGCGTTCGCGAGGATGCTGCCGATGCCGCCCAGCCCCGAGCAGGAGCCAATGCGCAGAGGACTGGAGAATCGAGATCTGCCAGTCGAGGCGATAAGTACGTGCCGCTGGCTCTGCGGAACAAGGGTCGGAACGAGCCGTCCAACCTCAAGCCTTCTGTCAATTCTCCTCGCGGGAGGAAGTCCGGCGACCCTGGCGACTATTTTGGCCCGCGAGAAGAGAATGGACGATGGAGGAAAGGTCCAGGACTCGAGGATTCACTGACCAGAAGTGCCTCGGTGGGAGGAGATACTGAAGACTCTGTAAATAGCGTAACTGAATCGTTCGATCAGAAAAACGTCAATACAGCAGTTCGGCCTGCTGCGTTTTTTCGTGCACTGAACGAAGCGACGGCTGTCGGAGATGATGACCCACTACCGCACATCGTCGGAACTTGCACCGACATGTGTCCAGGTGGGGATCTTTTCGTCCCTGGCTCTCGTCGCTCGAGCCCTTGCATATAGGGAGGTTTTTGATTTTCAACCAAAAGGTTGATTCTCTTCGAGATAGCTCTCGCCAACAAGTCTCCGTCCTTTTGCAGTTAAGGAGCGGTTACAGCGGGAGAGGCTGAGAGATTTAGCAGTATTTGAGCGTGTCAATGGGGATCTCAAAAAGACATCAAAGGAGCTGGCCGTGAAGAAGGTAAACACTCTTGTCTTTCTCTTTCACAGATCTTAAGCACAGGCTGGAGAATGTACGTTGGAAAATGTGTGTTACAGTAGTCCTTGAAGATTCAGCCATCTACATTCTCCATGGACAGGATTCTGATTGTGCCGTCCATGATTCTTCTTCGACCCTGATCAGCACAATGCTGGGGACTTCCGCAACACAGGCAACCCTATCGCAGGGTGTATCATCCAGCACAACCGGATTATGAGCATTTGCACCTGAGCAATGAATGGGGCTTGAGATGATGTCAAGTAGGCCTCTCCTTCAAGAATTACATCGAGAGTCGTGCAGATTATTTACGCACTTTATAGGTCTGTACAGGGGTTATGGATGCTATTTCTAGCAAACCCAGAGGTGAAACCAGTAGTCACAGTGGCAGAAGTCTTAGTCCACTCATTATACCCACGAGTAGAACCAGGAATGCTGTGCACAACGCGAGAATTGAGCCTGAAGAACCCAGTCAGTCACGAAGGTGCCCATGTCTTTGGAGACACAGAATATTCATTCACGAAGTTACATGATATTTAACCAATTCTCCTTTAATGATCCACGTTGCTTTCAAATTTCAGCTTGATTTGTTGAAAAGGCATCTGTTCTCTGAAGGCATATTCTGAGGCAAGTATCCCTTGTAGGTATCCTCGCACACAGACAAAGCGCGCAAAGGGCGTACTCACAGGAGATAGCTGTACACTTGCAGATTGAATATGTATCTTAGTTTGTAGAGGTGAAGTCAACGTGCGGTCAGGGCCCACTCGGAGCTTTGTACCTATTTCTCCTGCAAGAAGCAGCAGTCCTAGGGCATGTTTCCCATTTCTCTTGGCCTGTGGGTCCAGTTGGGCAGATAGATGCCATGGCTGTCACCTTCTGCCTTTTCGTGTTGTTATAGCGAACGATCTGCACCGTGTCTTCCATACCCTTCCACTACCTTCTGTTCGTTTCACTGTGGACTGAGCTTTTTGTCTTCAATATTTCTTATAGTCCTCGAAGTGTATTCGGATAGACGAGATAACTTTTTACTTGCTCTATGTGTGCACAAGCTCCTGATAACGATATCCTTAAAGAACGACATAAAGAGAGAATGGTCCCTCTGTGAAACCCCTTACTGCTGTAGTTTGACTTTGAGTAGGCCTGTGAGAGATTATACTCGAGTGATTCCCTTTTTCAAGCCTGTGTTTGTCTTCAAATAAGTCCTCTATCTCGAAGTTTTCTCTGAGCCAGCGCTCATATCCTGAACTGGATCTCCTTGCTTGCCATAACCTGCAAGGCGGTGTTTGAAATAGCAAAAGTGAGATTGATCAGCTTGCTAAAACATCCACAACTTTTTCTTCTTGATTGTCCTGTAGCATGTATCTTCGGCTTTCACTTGCTGCTCACTTGTGCTTCAACTGCTTCCTGTCTTCTCATTATAGATCAAGCGCGGGAGTCCTTCGTCTTTTCTATCTGCTATCACTCTACTGTTCGTTCTATTTCAGTTCTGCTTTGACTTTTGTCAGTGAGCTGCAACGTCCCCGAGCTCGCCTTTGAATGCCGGAACCTATGAACTCGATGGATGAGTCTGTACTCAGTACCTTCGAGATGGATGCATGATTGCTGACGTCGCAGGATACAAAATTTCACAGTACTTCGTAGATATTGTAAATGAAACCTTGAGTTTGGACCCTAAAAGCCTTTAGAATCTCCGGACACTTTGCTAACTTGTAATATGGCTTAGTTAGCCGCAGTAGATGTTAAAGCCCCGGGACAGTTTCAGTATTTGGCAATGTATCGTATTCTTTGGATGGGTCCAAGGGAGCACTTACGAGGAGATGGTTTATCAAAGCTCTTCAATCCAGTTGTCAGTGTACGATGTTTTAGATGGATTGTGACCCCATATCCAAGTCCTGTCAGGCTAGTCAAGGCCATATCACAATTAGTGTAAATTTATAATGTGCTGTCCTTTCCGGAGTGTCAGCAGCACCCGTCCCGCTTATTGGGGCAGTTTGTAGAGATAATACTAGTGTTTAAGAAGGTTGATACAACCCATAGATCGTATCTTAGATCGTGAGTAATCACTTTTCCATTTTGGAGCTTAGGTGGAGTCCAAAAGAAGATGCTTGGACACGGTCACAACTAGCTGTGACATGTACTTTAATTCTGATCCAGGAAAAGTTTACCCCTGATCACTGTTCAGACTCATAAAATTCCATATCAGTGTAGAAAGTTTTGTAGATGGTTGGAATCTCGAGAATGCTAAACTATAGCCGTCCTTGGCAACTTGGCATTGGATCCCCTCGAAACTTTGCTCAAATTGGTGTATGTCATAAGTTAGTGAGCCACTGGCTATTGTGATAGTCGTTACCTCCCACATAAGCATGCATTTGGTCCACAATAATGTATGGAACTACTACATCAACAAGTATTGTATGTTAATAATTACAATCTTTGGACTGCGGGACCATGGCACACAACTTGATGGTGCACACGGCATACAACTCCCCTCACCTCAACCTTCACCCTGCACGACCTCAAATGTTTCGAATTTGGGCCACCTCTTATGTAGTTAGTAACCTGCTTCGTATGTTCTTGTATAGCAGTCCTCTAACTCCTGTCGCAGTGATCTTAGAGTGCGAGTCTCCATCCAGGATTTGTTGCTATATCTTCTGTTGAGCACCGTTTGATCATAGTAGGCTTTTCAAGGGGTGGCTTTTTCAAGTAGTTAGGTGGATGATAGGAGCAATGGAATGCCTTGACTGGCTTGCCACTCCCGTTCCAGTGTTTTCCCCCATCGCCTCTCGACCATTCCATCGAGAACAACCAGATGAATATAAAAGAAGTCAAGCTCCACTTCTTGCCTTCCTCTCTCTTAGCACCATTTTTGGACATTTTAGCCCCACCGCATGCGCAGGCCACAACCTTTTCTTCATTCTCGCTGGTGCCGTCATTGTATTGTTTTGGGTTGTGGATCCTGTGTGCATGCTGCAATCCATGAACTTGGTGTGAAAATCACTATCTTGAATATGATGGCCGCTCCTATGGGTTCTGCCTCAGTTATGTTTGCACAACACGCTATATCTAATGTCTACTCTTTGGCAGTTTTCCTCATTGACTTTTAATGACAAAAATCTAGTGCATAGGCATTCCACTAGAAGCGAGCCAGGTCTGGTAGCCTCGGAAGGTGTTGTCTAGTCTTGGTGTTCCTAAATTTTACACCCGGTCTTCGTGTTTAGGGGTTTGTACTAGTGCTGGACGACTGCTGATTTTTCCGGTATCTCTTTCTCTCGGTGCCTGCGTCAGTTTTGTCTTCTTCTCCTACATATGTCAAGATTTTTTCCAGGATTTGTCCTTGATTGCCTTCGACGTAGTTGTATCGTTTAGAGTGTCGAGAATTGCGCAAAATATATTCACCACCATTGCCTTTGTAATCACGTCTGTAAACAATGTTCAAGCTACAAAATCTGACACGTCTACTCGAATCATGTACTAATCTTTCTGCTTTACTCCGTAGTTTTGCAGGACGGTTGTAGCTTCAGAGCTGTCGCAGTCAGATGTTCGACCTTTACCAGTTTTGTGGAGGACTTTGCAGTACTTGTTGGGACTTCTAGATGACCCCGAATTTCCTTTTGACATTGTGCACAGTTTCCTCTTTGATCGCACTCGAGCGATCAGACAAGAGCTAGGCATGCAGCGAATTCGAGATTATCAAAATATCACAATTCACGAGCAAGTGGTAGGTGTTACACGCGCTTCTTTATATCTGTTAATTTTGAATCGATGGACTCAATGGCAGAGTTCTTAATCCCTGCTCAGATGTATTTGCAAAGTAGAGTGAGTATAGTTTTGAAATAGTATTCCCTTATATAGTAGCATAAGGAATAGTAAACCACAATCCAGTTGCTGCTGGAATCTCCACACGCGCTTGTGATTAAGAATTTGGAAAGAAGTTCGCAAAAGTAATTGCTGGCACTTGACAATTGAATGTTCGATTGTTTTGTATTTTTGTGCTTTGAAAGATATATAATGATTACATTTTTTTTCGTTTTTTATGAATTTTTTTAAAGGGAATGGGGGAAATGGTTCTCAAAGTCTTCCATTGCTCTCTGCAGGTGCGATTTCATATAATATCACAGCATGAACTGCGGGAGCTTAACAGGAAGAGATCGAAGCAAATTGATACACACTTGAATCTTCAGCAACTTTCAAAATCTTTGTACAGCCTTCTCAACTTGTATATCAGTTTAGGAGGAGAGGATGGCGTTCAACTCGATAATGAAGCTGAGTTCCATGCATACTATGTGCTTTTGAATCTTGGCAGTCATGGCCAACTCCAAGCAGAACCTCTTTCTCTCTGGCTTCCAAACGTGCCCTCGAATGTGCTCCAGGCACCTGCTATGCAGTTTGCAAGGAAAGTTTTGAGGTTAGTCTGGAGTCCTCTTACGAAGTCAATTTTTGTTGCGGATTAAGAGTAGAGAAGACGGATGAAATTTACAGGATTGATGGATTACAACCATTCTCTATTCAGTTTATGCCTTTTGAGGTGTAGAAGATTTGCACCTAAACTGCATTGGAAGGTTTCTGTTGAACGGTGGGTCACCTCCTTTGATCTTTTAAGGAAAGATGGATTTGAAGAGTATGATTCTCATTAGAGTCGAGTTAGGTGTTGATCATGGAGGAAAAGATATCATATGCATCCCGTTGACGCTGTAATTCCTTTTCTTTGTCTAATTTTTACGCAGAACAATTTACTCATCAGTCGGTTTGGTGTTTGCAGGTGTTATAGAAGTAACAATTTTGTAGGCTTCTTCCGGCTGGTAAATGATGCCACATATCTACAGTCTTGCCTCATGGAGCTATCCTTCGACGCAGTTCGTGCCACAGCTTTGGCCATGCTCAACGTGGCAGAGTACAAACTTCATCCTTTTCCACTTCTAGAATTAGGACAGTTACTCTTACTCGAAGAGAGCCAGGTTGAAGAGTTGTGCACATACTACGGGCTTCGCACAGGCCTGGAAAAGGGCAGTGAAAAGCTGTGTCTTTTTGTCAAGCAGTCTACTTTCACAGTACCCGAAAGATCCAGTCTTCCATACCATAGTAGCCCCCTCATAGATAGTAAACGAGCTCCCTCTTTATTTCAACAAGTGAAGGGAGAGAAGATTGAATTGTGAGAAAATTGCCAGTCACATGCATCCATCAGACGACAATCAGTACACAGCGCAATTGAACTGATGTTAAATTTAAGACTTTCGATAGTTTCTCCGCAAGATTTGAAAATCAGCACGTCCTAGCCAATCCCAGAAACCCAGGAGTTCTTGATTTTGAATATGGGGCTGATCGCACGTGCAATATGATTCCACTCATCGAAATAGTGGGACAGAAACCTGTATAAAATGTACAAATCGTGAACGTAAGTGATGGCTCCTCTGATATGCCAGGAGTATCACAAGTTTCACAAACTCTCTACTCACAACTGCTAATTGTACCCATCTGTCACATTTCCTTCAAAAGATGGATTGTACAATATTACAAGGAGGTTGCTTACATAGTCAACCAAATCATTTAAAAACCATTTGCATGGTTGAGTACTGACCACAGACAAAGTTTTTAGTACTACCTCTATGAGTGCGTTTCCCTGCGAATGTACTTTCTTCTTCACCGAATAGTCGTGAAGGTGATACGACCAAGAACAATCAGTTCATACCTACAGGTCGAGGATTAGCATGCTTTATCGTGCAGGTGAGACAGAATTCTATGGGTAAGAGTTCAACCAGGTAAACACCACTATGGTGCCAATAATACTTTATGCTTCCAGAGCAGCAACGAAGTGGACATCGTGGTTGTTGACTAATACTTGGAAGCATCTTGCTGGGATGTAAACTTTTGAGAAGTGCATTGCAGTAGAATGTATCGCACGCATTTGTAAGGTCGAAGAGGTCTCCACAGCAGAGCATTTTTTCGGTACTGTAGTACTTGAACGTCTGGTGTGGTAGCACCAAAAACAACGACAGAAAGATTCTCTGGATCGGGTTTCTGTCGCAGAGTGAGATGTGGACGGATCAAAAGCATGGGACAGAATCATCTTCACCTGTTCGTTGGATGTTGTTGCCACAGCTTCCACTTGTGTACAACGCTTCTGCAGTATATACGGAAGAAAGAAATGCTCTGTAAATCACGCAGGCTTTCGAGCCCACCTCAACAGCTCGTACCTGTACTCACTCGTCCCATCCACATCCGGTGACATCGCATCTGCACCAAACTGAAAGTATCCCTTTCGGTGACAGAGTACAACTCTTCTCGCCCGGTGCCTTGGAGTCCACCAGTGTCTTATGTACAGGCTCCTACTCATTTCATTTCCATTAAGCGGACAGTATTATACTTCATGAAGTGTCACTGGCTGTTCGTCTCTGAAGGAATTTCTTTCAATGTATCAAACGGAAACATTCACTCGCGATAGCAGGAGCCTCACGACGACTCAGATTACAGGGCCGTCCTGTACTGTACTGTCCCGAATCGTTCGTTCCTGTAATACCAGGGAACCACAGTAGCTGCTCAATAATTCACCACCAGCTCCCGCAGTCTCGTCTCACTTCAATCCGCGAAGGGCTTGTATGACCCTATCTCGATCTATGCCCACAAACTGTCGATCTCACGATTCCAAGAAATGGAACTGTACTCGTCGACGTTATTTTCCCGGGTACAGTACTGTACCGATGAGTAGGATCTCATGATGGTACCGAATTGAAAGAATGGAAAGAATGGAAAGAATGGAAATACTTCCCGTGTCGAAATACGTGTAAGATCGATTGTACGTCGTCGAAATTATTGTCTGGCAGCAGAGAAACATCTGAGAGCTACTCTGTTTGATGCCGTGCCATGGCAGTACCTTAGTTGTATGCTCCGCTCTTATGCGGCCGATATTTTCGGGCGTCCTCTTCGTAACTTTCGTCCTCTCCTCCGCCTCTCCGTCTAAAATTGCGGTGAAGAACCCAAAGAGCCATTTGGTGAAATGCAAAATCGTTCGTTCGATTTTGCATTTCACCAAAAGCCTTCTATTTCATAGCCTTTCAAGACGTCTGATGCGATAGCTTTACCATCTAAAACCATCCAAAGATCATACTGGATGTGGTCTAGTAGGACCATTCCAAATCCGTATGAGTTGTAGTGATTATGTTCAATCTGGCTACAACCATGTTAGACTTTTTTACAGTTGATTTTAATGCATGGTTATACAATCACTTTGACACCTAAGATTCCATTGGAGTATATGCTTGTGATTTCGCATAATCAATTTGATCAAAATGTTAGAATTCTCAGTTTGCAATTTTCAAGAGAAAGGAATAATAATAGAAGGCTTAGACTGACCAACTTTTTTCTTACAATACTCATTGAATTGTGAAACTAACCTCCAATACTCCCATAAAGGAACCAAGGAAAAAAAATGAAGGGATAGCGAGAACAAGAACAAGTTTCAAGACATGTTTATTATGTTTAAACAATATATGAGCAAACATACATGCTGGCTCTTAGCCTTGACGCCATAGAAGGCCAAGAAGAGAGGAAAGGAAGACAAAGTCTTGAGTGATTGGCTGCCATGTCTACTGCATTGAAATAATATATTATGATCTCTGCATTATATCTGTCTTCTCTTACTCGTTTGTGCACACTGATTAATACATGATTTGTGCGCAAACATAATATCGATGGATGTCACAAGCTTGAAATTGCTAGTGTGTAAACTCTTCCTATGTTGATATGTTCAAAGATATGCTATTCAATTGGAAGACATGTGAACTTCCTACTACATGATTGAACAATGTTTGTGTGTCTATAAAGTAATCTAGGGAGATTGGAGATATGAAGTGATATGCTTTGCATTGTATTATATGGTTATCATCGTACTCTATATTATATTCTATGTCTATTTTCTTTTCTAGAAACTTAAATATTGTAGATCGCAGAAGATCGCACTTACTAGTCCATATGAGAGCCATTCATAAATTTTGGTGGAATTTTTTTTCATGGTGTTTTACATCTTGATTGTTCCAAACTTGATTACAATTTACACATTACATGCATGACAAATCTTTCATTTGTCATTTTCAGTCTATGTTCAATTTTGTCAATCTTTTATCTTATGATATGTTGATTGCTACTGCTCCTACGAATAGGAGCAACATGACAAGAGTACGATGAACAATGCCCTCATTTGATCACAAATCATGCAACTTGAGTATATCAAATGTTGTACCTGAGTATGCATACCACGTCACCAATACTGACCAGGGAGTAAGCTGTATGTACGCTTCATTCCAAAATGTTTGAACTCCTCATGGTCATGTCGCATGATGCGCGCTCTCTGAGCTGGATACAGTACCACTCGTACTGTCCCATCCTTCCATACTCTGAGAACATGTGCTCCCTCCAACTGGTATCTCTTTGCCCGCTAGAGAACATGATCTTGCTATTTTGCACTCATTATGCTTGACATCATACTGGTTCATAGGAACTTCATTACTAATACATCATCGTGAATATCATGCTAATCCATATCATCATCTTCAACGTCAAGATTTGAAGATTGAACTTCCATTCTTTGATTAGAGTAAGTTGTCAAGTGACCCTCCCTTCTAAAGTCTCCACATAATGAACACAAGAAGGCAAATGCATGCCAACCTAGCACCATCTCCTCATCCACATCACCGTGTCATCTAGCTCTAGTGTCATACTCCTAGCTAATGCATGGATTTTGACTCAAATCATTTGAATCAAGGTTTGCAACTCCTGGTCTATGCATCACCTGAAAGTTGTACTCCTATAATATGAGAATCCACCGTGCAAGCTTCCCTGCGAGCTTTTCGGATTCCATCAACCACTTGAGCGGTTGGTGATTAGTAGCAAGGATAAACTTCGTACCAAACAAGTAACAGTTGAAGTGTGTCACAGTCCACACCACTACCAAACACTCTCCCTTGTATGAACTATGTGACTTCGCTGCATCGTTCAAATCACTAGCATACGTAATCACAAACTCCTTACCCTCATTATCACGCTGCGTCAACACTGCTTCAAGTTCCAACATAGTCCAATTAAAGTGCAAATGGACTGGACGACCTCTGATGGATCTCCTCAAGATGAAAGCGGACACCAACTTGACCTTGAGTTTAACAAAACCTCTCTTCTATTCATCTTTCCATTGTTATTCCTAATTTGACTTCAACAACTGGTTCAAAGGCTGTGCTATAGCAGAAAATTGTTTCACATACTTTCGGTGGTAGTTTGCCAAACTCATGAATGCACAAACTCTACTCACATCCATCGACCGAGACATATGTGCAATAGCATCAACCTTTGTTTGGTGAACTTTTAAATCACATGGATATATCACATGATCCAAGTACTCAACGTTTCACCCAAAGAACTCACTGATTTTGATTTCGCTCTGATTTGGATCTATGGTAGAAATTTGGTCGAACTTGATTGATCTATTGTCTTAATTTTTGAACGAGGTTTCAGATGTTCAAACTGTTAGAATTTTGAGTATAAATACTTGATAAGAGTGACAATTTTGGTAGTTTTGCGTTAATTTCCATGCGCTCTAGGAGCGTTAGAGTTTTTGAGTGTGGTTGAGATAATTTTTCTTCTCTATTGCAAAGCTGTGAATTTTGAACATCTCGTTGTGATCATTAACACTATCAATTTTGTATATTCCATCCATTCTCTTGAATTCAGCGTTTAGAGTTGCGGATTGTTGTTGACAATCTTTGAAACATATGTTTGTTCGTTGCAGAAGTTGAGTTCAAGGATTTGAAGCTTTGTGAAGTTACATTCAAGATTTCATGGATTTTTGCTGCACATTTAATCTCAATCTAATCTGAAGAATATCTTTGCAACATTTGTTGAGTTTGAGATCACCCACACTACTTATTGAATCTCGAAAAGATCATCTCCGAACATAACTGTTGATGGGTGATAGTTAATATTGCAGTTGAATCAAATAGATCTTATGATATGGGAGCGTGTGTCGTACACAAGCGTAGTCTTGAAGTAATGGAGGGAAGCAATTGTGCTGATTTGTATGGAGTTTGATCTTTGATTGAAATTCACCATTGAATGACTGGCAGACTTTAAATGGAGGAGCGGAGGAAGGAAATACAAGAGATAAAACAAGAACAGTAGTTTGAGTTTTTGTTGGAGTGAGTTAACTGGAAATTGGAGTTGATTGGTCGAGAGAGAGTCGAAGAGATGAAAAGAAATATGCAAACGGCCAATTTCGGTGTGGTGAAGAAAGGGGCTGCAAAAAAAAAGGTATGTGATAAGTTGCAAGGGAAAGGTAAAAAGCTCAAAAGTGCGAAGGAGAGTGTGTTGCTACTGTTGCTGTGACGAGGAAGAGAAAGAACGATAGAGGTAGAATATAGTCGTGCATACTCGGAAGATTGTCAGTTCTTTGAGTTGAGACTTTCAGCATTGGGGTAGTTGTAAGTAGGTTGATTATGGTGTCCCGACAGAGTAAGCGCGACTGTATTCTATGACTAGAGTGAAACTAACCTAGTGTTGACTCAACTAGAGTTAACCCTAATCTGATGCTAATCAAAACAACACGTATACACATGACAAAGTAGTGATTGCAAATAACTACTGAATAGCCGTTGCACACGTCTTGTTAGTAGCTTGATACATAACAATTGGGAAGAATCCCTTGCAAGTTTATAGATCTTGTGATTAGATATCAAATCTTCAAATTTTTGATCCAAATATTAAAACAAATATTTTTTTATCTTGTATTTTATATCTAAATTGTGAAAATATTGAATCTTATCATATTATGAATTATTTTATTTTTTTAAATTTAATTTTAATATCATAATATGTGAATTATAATCAAAAATTAAAGTTACTAAAAAACTCAAAAAAAATTTAAATTTTGATGTTTTCAAATTTGAAATAATGATATTAGAATAAGAATCAAAGCTAAATGTTTTTAAAATATTGCAAATATTCACAAGCATTAATTTTGTATTTTTTCATAAGATTTCTGGAAATTTAATTTTAATTATTGATTTTGAAATTGATAAAAATTTTATATTTCATATTTTGTAATTTTTTTAGACTAAAAGAATTGTTGAGTAAAAAACACATATTATTTGAATTATTTGGAGTTGCATGTGAAATGAATATTTCATTTATTCAGACATAAATAGCTGATATTTCTGTCAAATCTGTATTCTAAAATATGAAAATCGTAATTTAGTAGGCTCTTCGTCAAAGTAACAATTTAACAATGTAAATCTTGAAACACAGTCTTCTTTGATCTCATTAAAAAATAATAATTTCAAATATATATCCAATGAAGATAATGTATACATCTTTAGTTTGCTTTAAAGTGCAAATGTAGATTTAGAATGCAAATTTTACACAAATTACTAATGTTTTCATGTCAGTTGGAAAGTTTACGTGTTATCTAGTTTTTTCTCTCAAGATTGCAATTTGAAAACTTTGTGTTGTTTAAGAGAAGATCAGATTCCAACACGACCACATCCACAGATCAGTGAAAATCAGAAATCAGAGCACGTTAGGAGAAAGAAGTACATAGAGTACTTGAGGATGTAGGAGCAACAGGAAATTGTGCTTTTGAAGAAGAGAATCAAGGTTGAGGTCTAGCAAATGGTTGACATATTACTCATTTTGAAAGATAATTTACTTGATGTAACGCCATGCCTTTTGGCAACATTGTCCTGCTAAAACATTAACAATTCGATTAGCATTGAGGCTGGATATGATCAAATACAATGGGTTACAAGAGCGACACATATTCATTTCACTTGCCCTGAAGAGACATTGAAATTGGATGACTGTGTTTCAGAGCGTGGGTCAGATTTTATCTTGATACAAGTGGGGTTTCATATTTCTCGAGTATGAAAAACTAATATTTTGATTGATGGTGCTTGTTCTGAAACCAGTTTACGACCAGTTTCATGTCGTAAGATTAGAGGTACATCTTAGATATGGTGATTTATTACAGGAGATTGCTTTCCTATTTGTTTTTGCCCCGGATTTACTCTTCCTTTGTTCACCCCTGCTTTACGTTATTAAATATAATTCGCACGATTATAATCTAATCCATGTTGTCCAATTCCCACATTCAATGAACTTCATGAGAACGGTCCATGCAGGGCCAACGAAAAATGCGCATGATCGGACGGACGAACGGACGAACGGATAGACAAACGGACGAACGCCGTTCATCGTGTCCCGAGGCAACGTCATTTCCGAAGAGATGAAGCAGCACGAAAAGGATGCCAAGTTGCCAACTTCCGTGCTCACGTGTTCATTCACGCGAATACGTGTCGAATACAAGTAGCCCAGTGGCACCAACCGGTCCAGACCTCAAATCTCCCCTTTGCCACCTTGGACCGGCTGCCACTCTGGACCCGATCCTTCAGAAGGATTCCTTCTCCAGTCGTCCGAGCCCGGCCCGCCTGCCCGCCCTCCCGCCCGAAGAAGTCCTGCCGGGCGGGCAGGAACTTCACCGGACAGCGAAAGATTGCTTTCTTTACGGGGGCTCGAAAAGAAACGAGAAGAAAAGCGAATGGTAATGGTAATGGAATGAGATAATGACTTCCGAGGAAATCGTCCGTCTTCAAGCACACAATCTCGTGGTGCTGCGAATCGAGGCTCTCACTCATTCTTCGATCGATCGATACTTGCCTACAAACAAAACGTGAGCTCGCTTATGCAACGGATTCATAAAGAGCGAGCTGCCATCATTGAGAGAACCCTTGCGAGGAATCTCGACTTTGTTTGTCTCTCTTCATTGTTCTTTTATGTTGAAGACATGAATCATTCGTGAATCGAGACTGCGGCCTTAAATGTGTGGCAGCTGTGGGGTGCTTCTACGGATTAAGGAAGGAAGGAAGGAAGTCACGATTGAGAAGTACGATCGGAAGGAAGTCCATGGACATGACTAACGTACGCCATTCCTTTCTGAGGTTTGTAGGGTTTTGGGTTGTGTGTTGTGTAAGTCAGTCGAATTTGGTCTGAAGATGGCTGGCAGGAGAAAGAGATATTCTGAATCGATTAAACGATCATTCGGCTGGAAATCACGTCTGCGATGATCGTGCTAAAAGAGGTGGTGGACTTGATTGAAACCTGAGACCGAGATAATGAGTAGCATTATGGACGAGGCAAGAATATAGTCGGCTTGTTGATTTGACATTGTCACGAGATAATTAGGAGATATCATACTTGGATATGTGAATTAATTAATGCCATACCAAAAAGAGCAACCACCCTTCTGTTGGTTTCTGTGATGGGAACATTGGACCATGAGATAAATCTCTTGTCTTGTCAGCTCACCTTGTCTTCTCATGGAACCTTTCACTCACTTCCCTGGAGGAGTAAAGAGTGGGGCTCAAAACATTGTGCACCAGCTTGCTAGAATGGAAGGAAAGTTTTCTGGCCTGTGTACAATAACTTATGGGACTCAGTGACGAGTGGTTTTAATGCTCACAGCAGGTGTCCAGAAGTTTGTCGTTTAATTTCTCGAGGGGTTCACATGGTCAAGAGATAAGAGTTCATGAGGAGTCTGAAACTTGATGTTTTCTCTAGTTCTTCGCGAGCTTTTACTTTTCTTCCCTTGAGCATCCCATATAATTTTCCATATACTTGTTCAAGATGCCATAGCTCTCCTCCGTGGCGGCGAGTAGTGGTTGTTCACTGATAATGAGAGAGTTCTCAAATTCTCATCATTAAAGTTTAAGCGTAGTGCAACGTGAAGCTCCAAATTTGTGCCTTCTTTCATCTTTTACCATGAATTTGTATTCTAAGCCCCGTGAATAAATATAGCTCTTTAAACCCGTTCCTTTTATCTACATCATATTTTTTAACGTTTCATAGTGCAATAAACGTGTTGGAGTACAATGTATAATACAATAAGAATACCAGTATGTGTTGAAGATGAAATCGGATGGGCATTGAGTAACTTAATTATCTCAATCATCCATGAAACTCTATTTCTACCCTAAGTTACTTCTTAAATCCTTAAGGGTATTGTATAGCGAGTGTGATCATTTTTAACTCATCATTTTTCATCTCCTCCTCTGTTTCAGTGATTTTACTTGGTTATGTTTTAAGCGTCCAGTCCAAGATTGAAGAGTTTCATATGAAAACTATGAATTTTGTGTGTGATACATTAGGCATAATGTACAAAGGCCTAAAAATAGATCTAAAAATAATACTAGAAATCTCAAAATAGATGCCTAAAATCCATAATATCAAATCTATTGAGTGCCTAATCTCCGAATTATTTTCAGAGTAATTTCAGAAAGAAAAATTTCCAAATGGCTGAACAGCGAAATCATCGAATGTACTAGTAGATTTCATTAGTAGATTAGGTTCATTGTTTCCAAATACAACACTTGTGGAGAGTGACTTCTCAATGTTGAAATTTAAAAAGAACATTTTTAACATGTCACCGATTGATTGTTCTTTATAAGTATTTCTCCAATGTAAACATTATGATATGTTGTGCACCTTGAAGCAATAAAACAGGGAGTATGATATGTTGCGCACCTTGAAACAATAAAAAGAGGGAGGTTATGTTTTATGAGAAAATTCCTGATTAAAATACATGCAAGAATTATTCTTGTAATTGTGCGTAACCTCGCTGATATGTTATATGTTACATTAGCTCATAGAGACCGAGAAAATAAGAGTCATTCAGATAATGGTGATTGTACACAGGCAAGATACATATCAAAAGAGTTCCTGTAGTGGATCGAGCCAGGTCCTGAACTTGGGATTTGTGCAAATAGAAAAAAAAATAGATACACTCGCCTGAAACTATCAAGAATAAGGGGTTGAGAGAAATTTATTAACATCGGAATTTTTTATGTTTTATTTTTGTGAGAAATTTTGGTTGAATCTCATAGAATAAATTTTGTTTAGAATTTTTTTCTATAAGATCGTGCTGAAATTGAATCGTCACTATCTAAAATTAAATTAAAATCTATAGAATCTCAGTCTTGGGTTTTTTTTTTTTAATTGATGCCTAATTTTGCCTAATTTCATTAAGGATACGTGCCTAATATATTTAGATTAGGCACAAATAGGCATATGCCTAATCTGCATATATATATTTAGATGCCTGATGATACATCCATACGATCCAAAATATAAGACACCACATACAAGAAGAAGTCTGAGAGTAATCTTCAAAGAATGGAGGGGAGATCACAAATTAGCAATGAAGAGTATCCATAGAGAAAATGTGAGAAAAAAAGTCGTATATGCATGAAAATAGCAAAACACATAAAGAATAAGAAGACTTTAAGTGGTACATATCGTACTTCCAATATACACGAAAGGGATAATGAGTCAACAACAGCAACAACAACAGTCTAAAGCAGTGAGACCCTTCACAAGAAATAGTAATATCGAGTACAAAATATTCAAAATATACAAAGTTGTTAAAGGGACTAGAGGTCATAAACTTATCTTAATGAAATATCTCCAATATAGTTGAGACTAATTCTAGCATTACCCGTATGGAACAGATGTATCACAACCACTCTCATACATTAAATCTCCTCAATGCGGTTGCCCGAATCAAATATATGTAACTAGATTTTAGAAGATTCATATTCTTCACTAAACCAGAACTCTGCAAACATATGAATCACGTGATCTTCAATATTCACTCATCATATATCTTACAAGCTATGTGTTTTTTAAATGATTTATCTCAATGTGCTTTTTATAAATAATAATGATAAATTCAACCTATATAAATCAACTAACCTGGAAACTGGGAGTCACTTCTAATTCTTCATATACTTATTTCAACCTTGTAGTATCACACGCTAGACTACCATTCATTGAAACAAAGTCACTACATTTTAATTCTTGGATACTTAGAATATAATTTCATTTCATTAAACAAAGGATTTATCTTATAATGGTCTACTTTCAGTCCAAACTTATAAACAATGATGTTAAATGAACTTAATGCAAAGTACTTGAACTAATTTATCCTAAAAATGAAATATGTATAAAAAATTTATTATAAATACTTGTTGAAATTTTGATACACAATTTTAAAAATACCTTAAATATAAATAGTTTTCCTCTCCAACACATGTCTTTAATCATATTTCTTAATATTCCATATAAAATTTCTTATTGATTATTTTTATTTTTTAAAACTAAGAACTCATACATATATGCTTCCTGATTTGAAAAATGTTAAAAGTAATTTTTTAACATAAATCTAGCAATATTTACTTCCCAAAAAGAACTCATGATCTCTATTGTTTAAAGATGTATTCATAATACTGATGTTGATTTTGTTCAGATTTCTGTTTTTTAAAAATTATAACTTCTTTTCAGAAACATATTCAACTTTTCAAATTTATTTTGAATTTATGAATTAAAATTGATTTTTTTTTGAAATAAATTTTTATTGCTCAAATCAACTTAACTTTGAAAAAGTTGAATTATCTATTTTATCAAATATAAAGAATTAAATCATTCTTGCAAATGATTGCATTTTGAATTATAATTAAGTAAACAATAGAATTTCAATACAATACATTCAATTCACCTTTTATATAAAATATATAATCTATACTGAATATGATTATATTTTAACTCTTATATATATATATATATATATATAAACCTCCCAATAGTGACATACATTATTTCTAGAGTGATATCTTACCTCGCACACGAGGTAAGATATCATTTAGCGTATCATATTGAAGCATTCTTATTGCACGTTTAGTGAATCCGCTAAATATTTAGCGGCTCATTAGACGGATAATATCGTTCTTGACTACTTGTCTCGGAACTCAAATTTCAAATTGTTGTTAGTAAGCATAACCTCAGGTCGCCAAGGTAAACTAGAGTTATAAATTGTGGAAAGTGAGCATGCAGTTTTGAGATCTCCAAGATAAATCAGAATTATAAATGGTGAATTGTGAGCAAGTAGAGCTAAGGAAATTTGAAGACCGATTTGTGTCTTCTCTCACTTGTAAAATGGTCGAAACAACAAAATGAAAGTAACGTACCACGAATAAAAATGGACGAGTTGTATGGCGGTTTTACTTGAACAACTAAATTTAATAAATTGAGGTTACAGAACCATCAGTTTTAATTTTTTCTCGCGTTTTTTTTAATTAAGTTGTGGGAGAGCATAGACATGACGGACAAGCAATTGCAAGGAAAGCTTGCGGCAGCAAGGGGGAGTCAAGGTATGGTATGTGGTGTGGTTTCACACCATGTTAGCAGCAAGCAGGAGGCGAATTAAAAGGTTGGGACTTCGATTGAAGTAAGAGCAATAAAGAATGAAATTCAAATATTTTTTACAATAACAATTACAAGAACCGTCACTATTAAACAATATCATGTCACTATTGTCAATAATGACAGCAACTTTCTTATTGGATACAATTACAAGTTAAAACATAATGGTTCTTGAGTTCTATCACTATTGGAAGAATGTCACTAATAAGAGCTGACACTATTTGGAGGTTCAATTCTGTACATATATTTGAAATAATAAGCTAAATTCTTATACTCTCCGATAATTTGAATCAAATGATTCATTTAAAATTAAATTATAAATGTATGTACAAGTAAAGTAAACTAGTAGTTCAGTATAAATTCTTTGAATTTTTTGAATATCTTTTAATATCTGCATGTTAATTTTGCAATAAATTTTCATATTGAAGATCAATCTTTAAAGTATTAACATTTTTGAATAGTATATAAAAAAATAATTTTAGAAAACTAAATCTTAAATAATTGAAAATCAAAAGTCTGTTATGTTTTTTTATACTTTCAAAATTTTTTTGTTGAATTCATAATATTTACTTACTTAAAATTCTACTTGTGTTAATCATTACTTTGACATTATAGTAGTATACATGAAAAAAAAAAGAATTGAAATTGAATGCATTGAACTCATCATAATATGATCAGAATAAATTGATTAATAAAATGAAATGATATATTTTTTATACATCTATGCATGTATGTATATATACATAAAAACATAAGGGTATAAATATATATAACATATGTAAGAAAACTCTATTGTCAGTTAAATTAAATCTAAAAATGAATATAATTGAATTTCAAAAATTAATTCTAAGTTTTATAATGATATTAATATTAATAATATATTTAAGTATTGTATGTATAAAAAATCTCTATAATAAAATTTTAGACGATATGATCATTTTCTAAAAGTAATTTATTTTGAGTTTGAAAAATCATTATCCAAATTTGTAATTATCATGGATGGAAGATTGAATAATACTTTATATTGGAGTTTTTATTGTTAAATACGATTCATTTCTTTCATAAAAGTTAGAGCAATAAAGAATCGGTGTACATTTAATTTATCCATTTATTAATTTATGTACATTGACATTTATAAATATGTTTCAAGTTATGCAAATTTAGACTCTATAATCTATGTTCACTATCATATAATGAGAATTTTGTATCTAATTTTATATTCGAATTGTAATACAATATTTAAATTAAAATACCATTTTTTGTGAAATTTAACACACCACGTGATAGACATAAATTTTTTTAATTTTTTTAAAAATAATATAAACTTATAAACATTTCAATATACAAAAAATTGTAATATTCAATTGAGAATAAAATAAATAAGAATAAATGTAAGATTAATTCGCAACTTATTGGACTTAGTTAGTCTAATCATCATTAAACTTGGATCAAAGTTAGGGTTAGGTATACTTTGCCCTAGGATGAGCACATTTCATTTTAGTTTTACATGTGTAGCAGAGGGTTTGGCTATGAAGTCCTAATGCGTCATTCACGCTTTAGTAAGGTCTATATCTCAACCGTATTTGAAGAACAAAGTTGAGAGCCTACAATAAATAAAAATTTGTTAAATAATTTGCAATGTTTTATTTTTCATCTATTATATAAATTATAAGTAATATAGATTTTTGAAATTAAAATGAACAAAAAATATTTGTAAACTGTTTAATTAAATATACTTATGCCATAAAATTATTTTGAGTTCTAAAGTTGAGGCTTGAGGCTTATACAAAAATAAAAAATATGAAAATCTCATTGCTTGATACAATAGAAAATGTATGTTTTTTGTTGTATTTAATAGTTTTTATTTAAAAATCTATGCAAATTTTTATTTTACGAAAGAAAATAAAACAATTGATCACTTTGAGTATGAATAAAAATTTCATCATTAGAAAAATTATGTTCAAATTTGCATGAACTTAACTTGCCATAGAATCTTAATCACAATAATATTTGATATGTAAAAAGTTTGTGAAAAATTTGTGATGTAAATATAACTTTTTTGCTTTTTTACTCTTTTGTTGTTCATATGTAGTGATTGTATACCTTCAATAACATCACATCGCTTAGTATTAATTATGACTTGAACATATTGAATAATATTTTTTGTATTGCAAATTGAATCACTTAAGTGTTTTCATTTTCAACATATTACTCAATAATAACTCAATTTTTTGATGAAATCAGCCCAAAACAAATCAGTTTCAATGTTTAGCAAAATAGAATGTTTAGCAAATCAAATTTATAATTCATACTCTCAAAATCATCTTCCAAAATAATACATGATAGCTGTTATAAATTACAAATTCTTCCATTCATGTTACATCCAACTAACTCTCACACATGTAAAAATGTCTCTAGCCATATCATTCGCCAAATATGTGTTGACATTTTGACTAATCAAAGCATCAATCATAAACATTGGGACAAGAACAAATCAAGAGGATGATTGTCTCATATTCAAACATGCACCACCAGTTTCACGAGAATCGCATGACCAGTCAATCCTATGAGCAATGACAAAAATCACTCTGCAAATGCTATGGGCTTAGCAATACTCCAAACTCTAAAGAACCATCATGCCAATCACTATACAAATGCATGAAGCTCTTGACCACATCCTCATTGTCATCTAAACATTCAAAATGTTTGAGTCCGGATCAACCCAACCTAAGATGACGAGAAGTGTACAAATTGATGCCTGTCCATTATTGTATTGGAGTATACCAAAAATTCTCTCCACTTACAAAAATAAACCTAAAATTCAATGATTATGGAAATGAAAGTTCAGAGAATAAACAAAAAAAAATTATTTTGTTTGGCTAGGCTTGTAAGGCGCGACCCGACCCCGAAGGACCCAAATACATTTAACGTATTATAATTTTCTTTAACCTCTCGATACCAGAGACTAAAAAAAAGACATATTTAAATACACCTTGTGTGATCACCCCTACCGAAGAAATCAGAGTCTCAGTTGGAGAGCAGGTGTTTCCTTATTACTGTGAGTAGAATCATAATTTTCTTTTGGCTCCAGAATTGATCCTTTTCTAGTCGGGGTTTAACTTTGTGAGTGAATCCATGAGAACTCATCTCACCTGCACATCCTGCCTAGATATGATATTTATGGATTTCCATGGTTGAAAATCTGTCAGAGCAATGTTGTGAACTCACAAAATTAAAAAAATTTATTGAATTCTCACCAAAAAACTCTATGAATTTCATGCAAAATGGAATATCAGCTTCATATGATGCGTTTAGTGAGGTATTAAATCACCTCGACGACATCTCATGCTTTGAACATGCCAACGAACAGAATCGCACATATTAAAATCGCACAGGTTTTTCCAATGATGCCTATCCTATCCTCCTCCTAAGAATTCGAAACACTTTTGGGAACAATGGTCTCTTGGAAGACTTGCTGTCGTTAGTCGTCCCTATTGCATGAATTGAGAGAGAGAGGGAGAGAGATGGAGAAATTTACCAGCACAGGGGCCAGCACGTCTACAGTCGAAGTTTCTGCAGCTCGTACAGGCCACTCGTCATCTCATCTCGTCCTGCTGCTGCTGGTCTGCTGCGTTCCCGAGACATGCGCATGAGGAAGACTGGCATTGATTGTGAAGGGCCGGCGATGGTGGAAAGGACGGGGATTATTTTATGATTGTTGGGGTCATGATAACTAGGCATACAGTTCCATAGGCTCAGATTGATGTCGGGAAGAAGCTGGGCGATGGAGAATCATACGAGCGTTCACGACACAGAAAGACTCGGAAAGACTCAGAAAGAAGCGGAGAGGTAGATAGCCTAAAATAAAACCTAAGGCCGGGGAAATCGATTAAAGAATTCTGGGCCCTTACAGATCTGTGACATCATGCTGCATGACATCAGGCGCTGCACAGCGTCCCAAATCAGTGGGAGCTCTGGAAAGCCAGAGTTGTGGATCGAGGGGCGCAAGAGAACAAGGCGCACAACGAAATTCCAGAACAATGATGCAATCTTCTTTTTCGAAAAGCGGTTGGCTGGTTGCCGTCCACATCCATCTGCACTATTCTCGCCCTCGGCACTCGCTTCTCGACAACTCCAATAGGTTAAGTCGATCCGACCTACGGCACGAAGGTTCGAAGCAGATCGAGGGGGGAGCTCACGAACCGAAGCCAAGCCAAGCCAAGAAGGAAGGGAGTCGGACGGGGAGCAGAATAAATCACAAAGTGCGGAGGGAGGGAGGGAGGCGCTGCTACAGCGGACATTCCAGTAGTTGCTAGCACCTCGATGATGTTGGAAGAACCTTTTTCTGGAGAGATTTTTGTCCCTCATGTCTGGGCCGATGTCTAACCAACATGTGTATGGGGAAGAATATATCCACAGCTTTGGGAAAAGCATACATCTTTTCCGCAGAATAGAATGTCGAATCTCGTCGTAGTCCGGCTCCTTACGTTGCGAGCAGTGTATGTACTGCAGGCAGGCAGACAGGCGAGGCGAGGCAGGAAACGAACTGATTCTGTCAACTTGCTCGGTGATGTGCGTGAATGAGTGCATCCCGATAGACGTCCTCTGGTGGTGGACCTTGCCAACATATATCTCAGTCAGGGCTAGGTACTACTGGTCGCTGCTATGACTGCTGCTGCTGCTGCTGCTACGATCGGTGGTGGGCCTCGAAGAGCATAAACTTTTGTCCCTGATTTTACTGGGACTCGTCCGGGTGGAAGGAAAGATAACAAAGACGTCGAGAGCATCTGCAGCGGCTGGTAGATATTAGGAGGATCACAAGAGAGACAGTAAAGTACTCGCTGCTTATTATTGCCGCTGTTGTTCGGCTTAAAAAGAATCGAGGGCGTAATCTTCTCGAGCAGCAGCAGCAGCAGCAAAAATCTGTTCGGTTACACTCGCTTTTTCTACAGCTGGAGTTCAAAGCTCAAGATGCCGTGTGCTGTCCAATGAGGTGAGATGAGGTGTGGGGAGGTGCCCGCGTTGCCGAGGAAAAAGGATATAAAAGGAGAATGCCATTTGAGGCGCTGTGGGGCTCGAAGTTTTATTAATGGCATGGCGAGGGGCTCGTCATCCTCATCGTCCATCATCCGAACCATTCCCGATCAGGTCCTTCACCTCCCTCGGCTTCCCCTCAAGCCAAGCCACGAAACTGGCAGAAGAGAGAGACTGAGATGCGAGCAGACGGCGACGCACAGAAACACTCAAAGAATGAAAGACACAGAGACAGAAAGATGAGAGAGGAGGCAAGAGGATGGGAAAAGAGGAGATTGTGAACGAATGAACGAACTGTCTGTCTTCAGGAGAAAGAAGAGGAAGCAAAAGCTTTATTGCGCAAGTGGAATCTGCCATGATTGCTCGTCCCCAGCGTGCTTGCAGGCTCGGTACGTGCCAGATTCGCGCTGTTTTCGAACTCCCTCCTTCCTCCTCCTGCGTACTTCTGATCTGACCCCGTCCCGCAGCCGCCCGCACTCGGTCGGGGCGCCTCGCTCGCGACTCCGCCACCCGCAGCCCCCGCAGCCCCGCTAGCGCGGACGGACGGGACGGGACTGGCTTTCGTGCTGCCAGTAACGCTGTCCCTCTGGGGCTTAGCCTGACTGCGCTGCCGCTGCATGGCGCGGGGCTTGGGCCAAGCGTGCCATGGCCGAGGAGGTGGTACGCAGCCCCTGCTTGCTGCCCCTCTAGTTCTAGGCACGGCCAGGCCCGGACGAGCAGCAGCACTCGCGAGGCGCAGCCCCCGTCAGAGCTCGGATCTCAGGCGCGCGCGCGCTCTTGCTTGCCCCTCGGCCTTGCCACCAACAAACGTTCTAATCTCGGATGGGGTTGGCGAGCCCCCATGGGGCGTCGGATGGGGCGGGACCACGGGGTTGCGGACAAAAGGTGTTCTTGCCCCTACGTCACGAGCCCACCCCCAGCCCCCAGCCCGAGCTCAGCAAGAGCGAGCCGGCCAAAGCGATGCGGGGGCAAGGCATGGCAAGGCATGGCAGCCAGAGGGGGGGCGGGGGGGCTCGCGAGGAACAGGAATGGGGACTGTGTTCGAAGACGGGGCGGGGGGGCTTCGGGACATGCTCCGCGTCTTTTAATATGTAACGGAAGACCCGGAGTCAACAGCCTCGCCTTCCCTTGAATTTCGTCCATCGAGTCATCTCCAGTGACGGGGCTGAGGTTCAAACGTCGATGATGGATGCGCGGAGCAGGTCAAAATATCTTCCCCGGCCTTTTCAGCGATATTAATAGTCCGAATTGCTCTGACAGTTTTTCCAGGCCTCACATGCCCGGCGATGCAGGGAGGGCAGGCATCAGGCAGGCAGGCATCGAAGGCCTTCGCTCCTCATCAACGCCATCAACTAATCTCTCCAATAAAATTCATCTCGAGCCGATTCTGCAGGCCTTCTCTTCCCTTCTTTTCCTTTTTCCTCCTGCCCTCCTTCGAGAAAAATTATCGTCCACACGAGAACATGTTTTGCCTGCGCTGCCCTCTCCAGCACTCCAGCATCCGTTTCTGAACTGGAATCTGCCTCAACAGCGGTTTAGGCTCGATACTTCGACGAGAGGGAATCGAGCTCAGAAATCCGTACTGCAATCTTCCCATCTCCAGTGCCGACAGGAGCGAACAGCATTGAGAATGTCTTATGATTCACTTGTGCTGGACTCTCTTGAGGACGCGGAGCTTTCCTCCTTTCATCCTGCAGCCAGTGGAATTAAAAAACACACAATTCTCGTTGCATCGAGAGGCAGAGGTTGTGAACGAGGAATCGAGCGAGGTTGTCTGCACGAGAGCTTGAGCTTAGAGTAATGGTAGTCACCCGAAGCATGCGCGTTTCTGCCATGAAATCCTGCAACATACAGAGAAGCCGGAGGTCACGTCATCCGGGCAGCGAAGATTATGACTTCGAAGACTCTGGAACCGAACTCATCTGACTCCGAGCGTGCTCGTCCGCGAGGCTCGTTTTAAGCAACCCTCGATCTGTGCAGCAAAGGCCGAGACTTCTGACAAGCGACATTGCGGAACTACCACTTTCGACACTTATGAAATGTGTCAGGAAGGTGGTACTTGAGAGCAGGATGAGGTCTTTGCCGGACCACTCGCTTGCCTAGGCAAGCGAGACTTGGTGTTCGGACACTAGAGTCAAAAGCGGGTCGATCACGCGATTTATGTGGATATGAAAGCCAAGCTGCACAGCGGCAACAAGGTTTGGACCCAGTACTCCGCACCGGTCTCAAACCTTGCTCAGGGAGCGAGCGATGGATGGATGGAGCCAAGATTATGCTCCCTGCCATAGCCCCGGCACACGATCTGCATTACGAGGCAATAAGATTCTTACAGCAGTAAACCTCCCGCTGGGCTCTTCTTCAACTCCAGACATCTGACAACATTTCGGCACACCGGCCTCTGCTGCAGCGCAGCGGAAGTGCCCTTGCTGGTCTCCACGATTATCACTGCAGCACCGAGGTTATCTATCCTCACCCCGGCGTCCAAATGAAGGATGTTGTCATAACTCATGACCACGCAAGTGATTATGCCACAAAGCGCTCGTCTCATCACGAGCTAGATGCAATATCTTCTTCACACAGGCTTGAATTGGTTTGATGGACAAAAGTAAAAGAGATTTCGCTGTACAGAACAGATTTCGCTGCGCTGCCGGTTTGGATAAAACAACCCCTTCCAGTGTCTGTCCTATGACATGATATCACCTGCGTAACCAAACAATGCCGTGGATTTTCTTGGCACCTTATCCACAGCTAGAGATTGCCTGTTCTGCCTCTGGCAGTAGGAAAGACTGGATGCGCTGGACACAGAGCAACTCCTGTAAAGTTTACAGCAAGCGGGAAAGCGAACGGATGCGCCAGAAACTGTCAGGAAACTTATTCGCTGTTTCTTGCGCTCGACTGTAACCGAAACAAGAATCAGAAAGCATTCAATCGTCCAAGACGTACAATTCTTCGGGGGCCGATGTCGAGAGAACACACACGCGACAGAGCGTCCTTACCTCCTCCAAGAATTAGCCTACGACCATTTCTTGACGTTTAAGGTTTGCGGCTGAGCCGATGGACCATGTTCACCACGCACGTACTCGTGTACTTTCTTGCACTTTCTTGCAAACTCTAGGCACGAGTGAGAGGCAGACGGCATCGAAGTATCGACAGATGTCGCAAACGCGGAGAGAAGCGTGTGCCTGGGTGCCAAACAAAGAACCCAAGTGCAGGCGCCAGACCGGAGCCGGGGCCACCTCGAGACTTTCGAGAGAGGTCGAGGAGTTCAGACTCCAGAAACCACAGTAGAAGTGCAAACGACGCCACAACGAGGAAGAAGAAGGTGCGAGAAAGAAAGAAAATTGTCACCAAGAAAAGAGGGGAAGAGAGGGAAGAATGGACATGGCATGCCAGGGGCGTACACGAGAAATAGATGCATAGATCTTCAATCAAACCGCTAGAATTTACATCGAGTCCAAGTCCAAGAAATTCAAATTGGTCAGCGGGGCGAACTCTTGTGGGCAGACTGACTGCAGCCATTCTGTCTCCTATGCCAACTGCCCTCCGAGGGTCGATACAGAAATTCCCCATTTATTATTTTGGCATACTCCTAGCTCAAACGCGCCCTGCCATTCGACCCACCGACCGACTACTTCGCGTACTAAAATCTAATAACTCTGGTTTGATGCTAGCCGTATTGAGTATACCAGTAAGCGTGTTGAGTACTTCACTTATTGTCCAGGTGACGGCTAAAGAAGAAGACTTGCAAAGAATTGATACAAGGCGATTGTTGGTAACCCCAGAAAAAACAGCATTACTACATGGATACTTTATCACAGTCGCTAGACGAGTGCTATGCTAATCGACAGGGTGGGCATAGTAAAGAAAGAATTGATGCCAGCTTTGATGTCACCCGCTTCTAGAAAACGCAAAACTTTTTCCCGACTGCCAGCCACCACCACCACGGAGCAGCGGCCACGGTTCGAATCGGCTAGGAATCGACCCGAAATCGATCGATCGATTTCGGTTCGATGTTCGAAATTGCAAGAGAAAGCGCTCAGACGAAAGCGTGGAGCGAGGGCGAGAAGGCCCAAATCTCGCGCTCCGAGCGGCTGAGCGACGACGAGCCGTCCTCCCAGAAGGGCAGCAGCGAGTAAGTGTTGGTGCGCAGGTCCTCGACGGCAATTCGCAGGCCCGGGCGGACGCCGCGCATGACGTGATAGAAGAAGTCGCCGTGGCCGATGCCGTAGTACTCGCCGCAGTAGGCGCGACCATTGGCCTTCTGCTTCTCCTTGATGGCGCGGAACATCTCGGGCGGCATGGAGCGCATCTCGGGCCCAAGGCCGAGCAGCTCGGCCTTGCCGGGCCACTCCTCGCACTGCAGCGGCCAGTCGTCGTCGTGGTTCAGGTGCACGAGCATCACATTGTGCTTGTAGAGCGCGATTTGGAAGTGCCACATGCAGTAGGCCTCGCGCGACTCCTGCGCCTTGCTCCAGGTCTCGTTCTGCAGGTCGAATTGCAGCACCGCCTTGACGATGGTGTAGCCGCCGTTCACCTCGGCCACATACCAGTACAATTTGCCATTGCACACGACGCTGCGCTCGTCGCCCACCCAGTCGCCGCCCTCGATCTGGCTGCGCAGCCGCGGCACGGGCGCCGACGCCTTCCAGGTGCAGGTGGCCGAGTCGTAAAGCAGAGTGGTGCGCGACCCGGCGACGTGCATCCCCGCCACGACGAGCTTGTAGTGGCCCGAGTTCACCACCATGCCCGTGAGCATGTACTCGTGCGGGCGCGAGAAGGAGGCGCCCTGCGGCAGAGGTGGCAGCAGCGGCGCCGGCAGACTGAGAAACTTCTGCTGCTTGGTGAGCACATTGCACACCACGAAATCCTCGCTATTCTCGTTGCCGCTGAAGCAGAAGAGGCCGCCGTCCGAGGCCACGAGGCGGTACGAGCACCAGGACCAGGGCAGCGCGCGGTCCTCCCAGCGGTTGGTGCGCGAGTTGAGGATGGAGAGGCAGCTGGTGCCGCAGTCGAGCGTGCCCGAGAAATTGCCCTCGTAGTAGTCACGTAAGTGCAGCAGCACCGATTTGGGCTCGGGCGTGCGCGGCGCCAAGTTGGGCGAGATGATCATGGCGTTCCATTTCTTGCTCACGGCGCGGAACTTGACCAAGCTCGGGAAGGGCAGCTTGCTCAGCACGCGCTCCAGCAGCTCCGTCGGCAGCGTCTCCCACAGCTTCGAGTCCAGATTGGCCCCGTCAGCCGGCGCGCGCGCCTCCATCGCGCCTCCCGCTTCCGCCGATCCGCACTCGCACTCGCTCTCTCTCTCTCGCTCGCTCTCGCTCTCGCTCTGCCTCCTGCGCTCTCACACGTCGCCCCATCTTCTGCCCGCTCGGCGCCCCGCGGCGGTACACCTGAATCGCCTCTGGTGCAGGTGGTGCCTGCGACGGACGGGGGTAGGGGCAGGGGCAGGGGCTGGCGACCGGACGGACGCGGACGCGGTGCTTATCGCTGGGGGCTGGGGCTGTTGCTGCTGCTCCGAGGCGCCGATCCTTCTTTCCCTTTCACAGCGCGCGCGTCGTGCAACCGGCAGCATAGCGATCGCTTTCTTCACGGCCTGCAACCGGGACGGGACAGCGGCCGCGACCGGAACCGGGAAGGGGACTGGGACTGAGGCTGGGGTTGGGACTGGGGCTGGAAGTGGGTCTCGAGGCGCTAGCGTTGCGCCACTGCACCGCACCGCACCGCAAGGCGACGCACTCTCCCTGTCCAACACGGAACAACGAACTCTAGGCGCCCCGAACCGACTTGGGGCGCTTTTCTACTCCTGTCTGCTGCTACTGCTGCTGCTGCTTGCCTCGAGGCGCTGTTGTCACTTTATATCAGACGATGTTCCATCCGCCATCTTTGTGTGCAGTGCTGCTTTCATCCCACGTGTGTATGATACGGATCATACGGAAGCGAACGGATTATTCCTCGCAGTCATCACTTCGAGCCCACCGTCACTGCACCATGCAAGAGCTGACAACTTCCGCGTCCCATGACTACAGCGAAAAGACAAGAAATTAAGGAGCCCTGATTCTGCCAAACTAAATCACTCTCCTCTACTCGTATCGGAATCTACACCTCCCCCTCGGCTGCCGACTCTCTGAGCCCTTTTTGCCTCCCTCTGTACTGTACCACCCCCCCTTCTCTTCCTTCTCCACAACGATCACCTCGTTCCCTCATCCCTAACCATCCCTCTCCTCTCTCTCTCTCTCTCTCTCTTCCTCTCTCGAGTCCTGCGAGCTGCCTGCTCCCACCGCTGCTCCTCTCTCTCTCTCTCTATCTACCTGTGCGAGCGTGTTGTGAGGCGAGGGCCTTTGCCTTAAAGCCCACAGCGCGCATTGCGAGTACTTGAAGCCATCTGGAAGAATATGATGAGACCCATTACCGGCACGTACCGTACAGGACCACACCTTAGGCCCGCGACCATCAACTGCGGCCCTTCAAACCCTTCTCATGAAAAGTGGCACTGCAATGAGTGGAGGGAGACGATGGTGAGAGAGAGAGAGAGAGAGAGTGAGAGAGAGGAGCGAGCGAGATAGAAAGAAGGAACGAAAGAAAGACAGAGATAAAGAGAGGGAGGGAGGGAGGGAGAAACGCCTGCCCCGGGCGTGCCTGGCCTCGCTGCCTGCGTACCGCCCCGGCTTCAGGAGAATGTGCTCGCGAGCCAATTCGTCGAGCGAGCGAGCGGAGGGAGTGGAGTCCTCGACCAGGAGCCCCAGTTGGAAACGATTCCAGGAACCGGTACTGACGAACGACCGAAAGAGAGAGGCAGCAGCGATCAGCGAAATCCCGGCACAAGAGAATTGAGTGACGACGATCCGTGATGATGGATTCTCGCCCTTGCGAATGATGGCTCTTCTGGACGCGACACGAGTCGAGACCCCCGTCCACTGTGCGAACGAACTCACGCGAGGAGGAAGAGGAGCAAGAGCAAGAGGGATGCAGGGATGCAGGGATGGTGGGTTGGGATTAGGGGGGGGGAAGCGAGGGAGCGAGGGAAGTGAGGAGGGAGGAGGATGGAGGATGGAGGAGGAGGAGGGCCTGCGCTGAACTGAACTGAACTGAACTGGACCGAACTGGAACTGGACCTGAACTGCAGTGGAGTGCAGTGCAGAGAGCGCGGTGAGGGCGAATTTTCCAGCAGCACCAATCTAGTCGCTAGGAGCTTCTATGGCTAGGCCGCCGCAAACGCTAAAAACGCCTGCATGCAGTGATGACGTATGGTACACCGGCACCGTACCTCCACTGAGCATCTGCCACAATATCAGTGACACTAGCTCACGATCTTGATCCGTTCAGATAAAGGCATTTAATCGATGATGACGAAAATCGCTCCAAAACTGCACCACGTCAGGCCGAATGAGCACATCGTCAGGCCGAGCGAGGGAATGAATGAATTAGAGCATTCAGCCCTCTCGACTCTTTGGCGCAACATATGCCTCTTTCTCTCTCTCTCTCTCTCTCTCTCTCTCTCTCTCCCCGTTCGTGGATGACGGCGAAATTCAGGCGACTCCACGACACTCCACGGAATTAGAACAACAATTTGCAACATGTACTTGGCCATCGCGGACCGGAATAGATTGCTGCTGGTCCCGCTTACGTCGTCGTCGGCAGGCGGACACCATCCACTCCGTGGCCCTCTCACGCCACTCTCACCAGCGCACTCGCTCTCATTCGTTTACCAATTCTGCGAATCTCTGAAAGCTTGGTACGATAAAGTGAGGGCATGATTTCGGTATCTGTGATGGCATTGTTTAAGCTCATGCCTCGCGTGGGCATTGCCCGGAATACAATTTACAAAAGACCATCGCCCCCATGCGCTGTCACATTCATGTACCTGCGCTGCGGCCCCCCACCCTCCTCACGCATCGCGTGCTGCTGTGCCTTCCACCGATTGTACCTCAGTCCGCCATGGGCTTCGACACTGCCAGCAGCACCATCAGCATCCCGCCTCGGCATCCTGCTCTCGGAGCTCTCCCTTTCTCTCCCTCTAGGAACAGGTGATTTATTCGGTGCTCGCCCTCGCGAGGACGAAGAGATTGACTGACGAGGAAGACGGAGCCTCGCGCATCAGGCAGGGAAGCACGAGGGTTTGATCCGAGAGCATCCCGGATGCCACACCGAGAAAGCTTCTTCGAGAGACCGAGAGGGAAATGGTGCGCGAGTCTGCAGGCTTCCGCAAAGGGGATTGGAATTGAGAGAGCTCCAGCGAGCGAGCGAGCGAGCGGAGCAGCACTGCGCAGGTCGTGGCGTCGATGGCGCACGGCTGGCGAGGAGACGGGCCGAAGGCACAACAGTGTGACCCGAGAGACCGGCAATGGCAATGGGATCGATGGACGCAAGACAACAAACAGTGAGACTGTCGCGCGAGTTTCTCTCACCGATTGAAGGAAGGGAGGAAGGAATCTCCTCGCTCGCGGTCGGTGGACGGACAGCTCTTGCTATTTCAGACAGACAGACGCCAATCCTCCAATTTCCAAACTCTCAATTGCACGCACGCACGCACGCACGCCCGCTCCGCATTCCTCGTCCCCGCGATCCGATTACTGTGAGGCGAGACAATCGATCTCGCACCACCGCAATCTGCAAATTTAGACCGTCAGAGAGTCTGATCCACGGCGAGTCGATGAGAGGCGATGAGAGTCGAGATTCGACCCCCGTGCGCGTCTGCGACTCGGCAATCGGATCTGAACTTTCGAGTGCTCCAATTCTCTCGAAAGGAGGAGACAACAAAATGACAAGAAGGGTTCGGTCCGAGACGCAACGCAACGACGAGCGCGCTGTCGATGTCGACGCACGTGCAGCGCCATGGACGCGGCCGGGGGCTGACTAGGACACGACCGACTCCAGTGGGCTTGCCCCTCACCACGCTGCCTGCCCAGATACGGGTTTTGTCTCGACTGCGTGGGGGTTGGGCTTGGGCTTGGGGCTGGGGCTCGGATGGATGGTGACGGCTCTCACGGGGGGCGGGCAGGCGAGCGAGCCACCGACCGAGCGACCGACCGACCGACCGACGAACGAGAGCCCCTCGTCCTGGCCATCGCTCTCTTCTGTCTGCTGTCAGAAGTGCTTGTGATCGACGCGGCTCTCGCTTCCGTGGAGGACGACCGCGCCTGCTGCCCCCCGGTCGACCTCAATTCCCGCCGGACAATTGCGTTTCTGACTCGCGGACCACCATATGCCTCCGTCGGTCGCCCGCTCTCCGAGTCGCTCGGTGACCGGCTCGGCTCTTCCTCTCGTGGAACCACGGATTGCCCCTTCGCGCGACACCGGCCCATCTTACCCGCTTCGGCGAGCGAGCGAGGGCGTTCCCCTCGCGATCGAACGAGCTCACGAGCACTGCGATGGCTGACTGGTCGCGATTCTGCAGCATGACAACTCAATGACAGCAATGGCGGACAATTTACGGGTCTCGGGAGCTTGGGAGATTGCTACCTTGAGCTGAGGTGCCGAAATTCGATGCTGCCTGCACTCGTCGGCTCGATTAATCGAAGTGAAGATCGATTGTGTTGCAAAGAGAGGATGTCGCAGCAGCAGCAGCAGCAATTCTCTCTTTTGCAACTCCACGAGCGACTCGAGCTCCTCTTGATTCGCGACTGCCCTCGTCTCTCTCCTATCCCGGCCTACTTGCATCAAACGACAATCAGTCCTGCAACGAATCACACCAAAGGCGATCAGACTCGCGTCCTCTCTCTCTCTCTCTCTCTCTCTCTCTCTCTCTCTCTCTCTCTCTCTCTCTCTCTCTCTCTCTCTCTCTCTCTCTGGAAACGTCTTAGCTTAAGCGGGATAATTGATTGTAGGCGAACTTTTGCTGTAAAGGCTATGGTAGAAGAAGACGAGGACGACAAGAGTAGTCTGATTCCTGCCTTTCTAGCACCACCAACACCATTCATATGTTCGTTCACTTGTGGGCACGAGGGAAACGCGAATGCCCTCCTGTTGACTCTTGTCTTCTCTCCCTCCTCCTCCTTCTCCTACACCTTCTCTCTCTACACTCCATTAGAACTCGCTCCGTACTCCGGCTCCGCCCAATCTCTCGACATCACCCGTGCTTACGAAGTTCATAGAACCCAGACGAACGAAACAACGAACGAACGAACAATTCTTTCACGTCGAGCTTCGGTGAATTCGTATCGAATGTAGAGGGTAGAGGTTGCGACGAGCGTACCGAAGAAGATGACTATGGTGAGAAGCGTTCGAAGGAGAATGAAGGATTCCCGTATTTGTCATGGGGCAGCTCTTTCTACTGACTCGGACCAAACACGATCAAATCATGCCGAGCAGCACATCGTGCAAGTCAATGACCGCGAGAACTTGTGTTTGACAACCCACGAACGAAGACTCAGACCATAGCCAGCCATCTATCGATATTTCTATCCATCTATCAATCTATCCATCTGCTTGAATGTGGTGACGACTATTTACTGCTCGTTCTCCGACTGCATTCAATCTCCTGAACGGGATGCATGTTCATGATCTGTGTTCAATGCACACGAACCATTTCGCCTGAGCTCAGATCGTCCCTCCTTCCTGCTACTGCTGCTGCTGCAAGCGACTCAACCAAAGCTGAAAATCGAACCTGGAATCGTTGCCACTTTCCTCAGCCGCCTGCACACATTCAATCACTCGCGGTGCCAAAAGCGCAACCGTTTTGCAATCGAAGCTCACAGGAATGGGAAGTCATGGAGCGCGCTACTATGTTCCACAGTCCACAAAACCACTCGAGTGACAACTCTGGCAGCTGTCATCAAATCGTAGTAGTATAATGAGCGAGTCTAATTATGTACACCATGTCAACAGGGGACGGTACTACAAGACTATAAGGAGGTAGCTTTTGGAGATACTTTGTATGAAGCGGAGATGGGATGCTTTTTGCAATCATTGAGAGGAGAGGCGAGCGAAGTACAGCATGAATAAACTCGAGTGCTTGTGGACCTGAAAGAATAATGTACCACGAGAGAGTTTTAAATGTTCCTTTTCGACGTACTTGTGGAAAACCAACATGAGCAACCTATCTGCCAGATCAAAAGGAAGGAAAAAAACACCCGCAGAATACCATAGAGAAGAAGACCAACATACCCCAAGCACAACTTTAAATGAGTGAATATCTGAAGCTTCTCCTCTCGATCGTCTTGTGATGAGTTTCTAAAAAGAAATCCTTGTTTAATATGTAAAATATCGTTTAATGTATTCAAGAAAAATCAAAAATACAAGTTTATTGCATGTTTCACATTTAGCTGAAACGAGATGTATAATATTTCATCAACAATTCAATATTCATTTTGTGAGGAATTGAAATCTAATCTAAAGATTGCATCAATGAAATAAAAATTACATCACAAAAATATATAAAGATTTAATCTCTTTCAGTCAGAAAAGAAATGAGTCAAATATGAAAGCTATGGTTAATTAAATCTTACAAATTTGATGAAAAATTTGGCATCATTAATAATTATAATTTAACACATCTAGATCATTAGCACACAACATAGATAAAAAGACCAACAAATCCCAAGCACAACTTCAAATGAGTGACTATCCAAAGCTTCTTCTCTCAATCGTATTTCGTATGGATTTCTAAAAGAAAACATTGTCTACAACTATCTTTAGATTTTTAACAAGATAAGTTCGCCTATGGTTATTATTATCTTGTTTCCTTTCATGTTTTTTCTAAAGAATGAGTTTGGAAATTACTAGTTTGTACTAAAGGGAATCTATGTGATAGTAAAGCTCGAGAAACTCAAAGAAACAAGCAAGCCAAGTCATAGACAAGATACGATGTAACATGGTTCATCCTCTCGAAGAGGCTACGTCCACCAAGAAAAGTAAAGTGCTGCGTGATACCCACGCAGCACTTTACTTCAGGATTTTCACACAAGACGTACATCATGTACAAGAAAAAGCCAGGTATTTAAATCTTAGTCCAAGCAACCGTCTTAGCTAAATATAGTCATGACATGAAATTAATCATTAACTAGAGTTAACCTTAACAATCTCCCCCTTAACTCATGTTAAAGAAATAATAATCACTATAATCTATATTATTACTATGCGCGAAGTTATAGATGGAAACTTAACACAAATACATACTTTACACGAAAGTCAACTAGAACCAAGCCGTAGCCATAATAAGATAAGGTAATAACATAAAGGGTTCACTACAAATATGCTTAGACGAAAAAGAACCTCTTAAGTTATATATTTACTTCGCGGAAAGTTCTAGAAAGAAACCTAATACAAGGCCCTTCTTTACACAAGAGCTAACCAGAACTAAGCCGTAAACATCACAAGATAGAACAATCATAAAAAGAAATAACCGAAGATATTATGGTAGCAAACTTTACATGTGCTCCCCATGCACCATTTGCATTGTAGCATAGTGTTGCCTTAAACTCTCCAAAGTAATAACTTTGATCAACGCATAAGTTGTATTGAGTTTAGCGTCAATCTTGATCGGCTCAATCACCAGAGTTATCGTCAATCTTGACTAGCTCAATCACCAGAAATTACTGTCAATATTAACTAGATCAATCATTAGCTCAAGAACTCTACCAGATCGATGCTTCTTCCTATGCAAAGATTTTTGCTAATCAATACTGAGATCTTGAGAATTATCCCCCTCTTTCAATGAAGAGGTCTCATTGAAAGAGACACATCTACTAACAAGAACATTACAATCTACATTGTCGATGATTTACTGTCAACTGTGACTAGTCCTCACCGTCGGCCGCGACTAACTTTGATTACCCCTCTACTCTATTCCTTGATCCCTCAAGAAGGATACCATTGGAATCGAATCTGCAAACAGTGAAGTCTCAAAAACATTTCTTTCCCTTTTTGAAAATGCAGTATGCTAAGTGACGACAACACTACTTCTTGCACGTAGCTGAGAAGTATGTGCCTTGTTCCTATAGGGTGTGAGTATGCATAGGACCTGCACACATTTGTTCGGATGGAACTTAACCTGTTTGCTTGTTCGTTCCCAGACTTTCAATTCCTTTCACCTGCTCATGGTAGCTCTAATCTTGTGACTCAAACACATTCATTCAACATGTAGAATCAACAAAATCATATCGTCCTCCCTCTCACTCGCCATTCGTTCTGGTTGGACATGTGCACTTTCGGATCTCTCCCGACGCTTATCGATTGTCAATGTTCGCTTCGGGTCTTTGACTATCATAGAGTATTAAGCTTTCACGCTGAACCTTCTCACCAGCAAAAGCTTGATACGATGAAGGGTGAGTTGTGTAGCTTGCCTAACGTACGCCCTCAAATCTTTGGAACACAAACACGGACCGATTGAACTAATAAACAGCACAAAGCTGGAGATCATGAAAAACTGGGGCAAAAAAAAAAAACAATGTCGCCTTCCAAGAACACAGTGACGTAGTTCAAATCGATCTCGCTTGACTCAAGAACAACGATTGGTTAGTGGTTTGAGCTCTCGGCTGCAAATTACTTGTCCGAGCAAAGATCACTCAAGAAATGAAGCCCTAGAATGCCTGAGCTACGCATGACTAACAGCCTTCGTCACCTACCCAGTATTTTTGTTTGAAAACGGTTGTAGAATCAATCATTAAAAAATACTATAAAAAACGCTATGACATAAAATCCGAAACGGAACCGGATCTGATACCAATTGTAATCATGAGAATCACAACGACACATTTTGTGAAGCACTAGCATTGGCAACAGGATTTACTAGACTTTTATTGCCTTTCTATTGTTTGTCCTATACGATGTTAGTGTAAAATGATGTCGTAGATTCCTCATCTTACTCGTTGTCTAGATCACAATCCCTAAATCCGTAAAATTCTTTGTGGAACTCTCGTCTCCATTGTTTTTGCATAGGAAAAAAGAGCTGCTAGAAGAGCATCAATCAAGCAAACAAAATGACGAGTTGTCTCCCTGGTCGTCATAGCAAACTCTCAGCAAACTACAGATTTGAACAAAAAACCGGCTCAGATACCAAGATCGTAAAACTTGATAAATTTAGAGAAACAATCAAGCCAAGTCATAGAGGAGACACGATGTAGCGTGATTCATCCCTTTGAAGGAGCTATGTCCATTGAGAACATGCAGCATTTTACTTTAGGTTCTCACACAAGACGTACATCATGTATAGGAAGAAACCAAGTGTTTAACCCTAGTCCATGCGAACGTACTGGCTAGGATCTAAAATTACTTCTGAATTAGAGTTAACCTCAACAGTCTATAGTGAATTTAGATTGCAACCCCACATTAATTTTTTGAGCAATGTCAAATCATTTATACAGCTAGGAGTTGTGGAACTCCACGTGTATATAGATATTTGGCTTTGTGAAGTCAAAAATATTTCTTGAAAAAAAAGTATTTCCATCATACTCAGGTCAACTTCTCTCCTTATGCTACTATTTTGATAAACAAGCATGGCAAGAGAGACAAATGCAGAATGATCTACCAACTCATCAACTCAAGTATATATTTAATTTAGAGATAGAATGTTAAAATGGATGAAAAAAAATGTACATTAACAAAGATGCATTAACATTCGTCTTTTCAAATATTTTGAGAATGAAAAAGATTAAGTGAATGCGATTTCATATTCTTAGAACAAATAAAAATAGAGTTGATTCAAAATCTTGTTGTGGGTATTTAAGAAAACGTTAATAAATAATATAATAGCATTGATTATATATATGTATTTATATACAAAAATGTTAAAATGACCACACAAATTGTCAAAACAATCTCACCGCTGCAAATCTTTTTTGCACACACGCCAAAGTTTAACCCTACTTCCGGAATGAATCATCAAGCCAAAGTGATGCTCCGCAGTTTGAAATCGTTCAAGGAGTATCATTTGCTCAAACTAAGGCTTCATGCTACGATTCACACGTGCTAAAGTGTCAACTTTGCGGTAAGACAAGAAACTATGCACAAACATGTGCTCAACATAATTTTTTTCTTGCAAGAATCTTTGCAATAGTTGCAATAAGTAATTATTAATCATTGTTCTTGAGTTGTGTACTTAGGAATATCATGTTTGATTGTATTTTCTGCATATAAACACCAATATGTAACAAAAACATGCTGGGAGATATACTTGACTTGAGTTACAAAAAACTTATTTTTGATTGGTAGAAATTTATTTTTGGCAAGTCTCAATGTGGTCGTTTTAACAATTTTTGTGGTCGTGTATATATATATATATTAAGAGTCTACAATCATTCAATTATCTCAGATAGCAAGAGATGAGTTGAAATGTTTTTTACATTTTTTTGTATATACAAGAATTTTGTTACTTTTTTTCATCACAAACATTTGTTGTGTTCATTGAATATAATTTAGTATACACAAAGAATATCAAGATAGAAGTTTAATACATGTTTCACACTTAGCTGAAAATGAAATGTAAATAATTTCATCAACAATTCAATATTCATCTTGTCAAAAATGAAATAATTTGAGATTGCATCAATGAAATGAAAATTACTTATCATTCAAGTTTCATCTCTTTCAATCAAAAAAGTAAAAAGTCAAATAAGAAAGCTATGTTTGATTAAATCATACAAATATGATGATAAATTTCACATCATCAATAATTTAAAATAAGCACATTTAAGTAGTTTGACTTCACAAAAGTACAAATTTGAAAAAAATAATCATAAAAAAATATGAATAATATTGCAAAAAAAATATTAAGTTAAAGACATGATATAAAAAAGTGATGAATATGTGGCAAGAATAAAAAGTCCAGCAATTTTGAAAATTAATGAGATATCACATAGAGATAAAAAATTAATGATAATATATCATCAAGTCAAAAAAAATAACAAAAGTAACAAAAAAATTAAGCTTCAATAGAATAATAGTTTTGTAGATGTCTAACAGTATTTATAAACTCTAAATTATGAAGATCAAATTTATTACAAAAAAAATTGAACATCAGATGCTTATTACATATGTCTATATATATATATATATAGAGAGAGAGAGAGAGAATAAAAATAATGTTTATTTAGCTATATGAACAAAAGTTTTAAAACAAATTACAACATAAACTAGATTATGTGATAGTTCTTATAAACTCTAAATCATGAAGATCAAATTAATTACAAACAAAATGAACATCAGACGCTTATTGCATATGTCTTTATATACATAGCTTGAAAATTATCTTTATTTGGCTATATGAACAAAAATTTAAAAATGAATTACAACGTAAAGTAGATTATGTGTTAAGTCTTATAATCTAGTGTAATAAACATTTGCGCAATCTATCATAATTCCACATTTGTGATTCTTGGTGAGAAATTTCAATGTTAGGAGATCAAAGATATGATTTATCTACATAGTTTTTTACTTGGATACCTTGATTAGAGCAGTAAATTTCATTCTTCCTGCAAACTATTCAGGAAAATCATTCTCAGTTAATATAGTTTTCACAATTTAGATTAACATCTAATTTATGAACTAAAAAAATTTGAATATATTGTCACATAGCTAGAATACAAGAAATCAGAAGTTTTAAGATTTAAAAGTTTGTAATCTTCTTCAAAAAGTCAATAAGTTTTATATATTACTTTTTTCGAATATCATGACGCATGTGTCACAATGAAATATATCATATGTACTATTATACTGTGATACACATAGACATTTTTGAGCTTCCCTTGGGGTCGTAGGTCCTTCCGAGGCTTCTTTAGCTTTAGGGGGGTTACCCAAAAGGACAAGTATATACTGGTACAAAGCAGTTATATATTTTCATATTTACATTACGGATAACGCTTGCATCCTCTGTCTTACCGCGGCTGCTGGCACAGAGTTAGCCGATGCTTATTCCTCAGATTTTTTTTTTTAAATATCAGTTTTTCTTTTGAAATAATTTTTTAAAATTTTGATCTTAGTTTTAAAAATATTTAATTCTCATGCTATTGAAATGATACAGGTTATTCTTCCTAGTACTTTTTCACTCTTGCTCCCTCACAGTTGTATCTATTATGGTTGCTCTATTTACAAACTTTTATGATCCAAGTATAAAGTATGCTATATGTTTAGATTAAAAATTATTATATACAAGATCATAGTAAAATTTTGAAGTAATCTATGATGAATTTAAAAATATCTTTTTAAGTATCTTATGTCATGTAAGAAAAAGAAAATAGATATTAGTTGTAATAAATATGTATAACATGTTAGTGCGATGATTTACCAATTTTACAACATAATTTGCTACATTTGCTCCTTGAATTTGTCAAAAAAAAATAAAAATTTCCGCTTCAATATTTTTATCAATAATAACAAATTATCGACATTCTTTTAATCTAAAAATCTCAACTTTATAGTAAAATTACTTTTCAACAATTTGGTAGATCAAATATATCATTTGAAGTCAATCTAAAGCATTTTATGTTTGAAGACATATACTATCTTCAAATCTAAACGGATGTTTGATATAAAATTTTTCATTAGCTTTTCACATCTGCTCATATTTTTCTAATAACTTCAAATTTATGTTATTTCTTCCAATATGTGCTATTGATTGTTTTTATCATTTCAAATATACATTTCATAAAAAATTTATCATAAAAATATGAAATATATGATTTTAATGTGTTAAATTTTTTTTGCAATATTTAGGAATTTTTTTAAAAAAAATTTCTCAACATTTTCAAAATTTTATATTGAATAGATTTTTCCGTTTTTTTTAGAACATTTAGAAAAAAAAAATTCAATAAATCGGACAGAAGAAAAAAAACCTCTTCTTTATTTTTCTTGCTAGTTATTTTTTTTCAACATAAATCTCTCCATCTCAAATGTCTCTATGCATTTTTTTCTTCCATTATTACTTCATGTTGCATCTTAGAAACACAATTATGAAAAAAAATCTCTTGAATCTTTCACTATTGAAATAAATCTAATTTTGCAGACTTGAAGAATATTTATTTATTCTATTTTTTTTTCAAAACAACACACACAACAACAATTATTCCCAACTTTTCTCATTCATGTTTTACCAAAATTGATTTGTATGAAAGCTAATGTATAATTGAGTATTTAAGATTATAAGTGAAAATAGATTCTTGAAATATAATTTTTAATTTTCAATCTTTCTGCAATGCATGCTCAATTTATTCACACAATTAAAGTGATCACATCATATATATAGTTTAACTTAAACTTATATGTTGAAGTACTTTTTGGGGCCTTATTCTACAATTTAAACATGCCAATCTTACTTTTAATCAGATTTTTTTTCACAATATCTACTATAACTAAATCTTTCATCTGATGAATTTTAATTGTAATTTAATTGCTTTAAATTGAATATAATATATATTTTTTTCTTTGATAAAAAATTGAAATTGAAATTGATTCAATTTTTGAAATTTTTCAATTTCAATTCAATTGAATCAAATATTTTTTTTTCTTTGATAAAAAATTCTAGTTTTATAACGTTAATATTGCTCAAAAAACAAATTTTGTAATGTTGTCAGTATTTAATACAACTTTCTTCATTTGAATTTTTTTTTATATTGGAATTAATTATTGGAATAATCAACTATTGGAATTAACCACATAAAATACCTTACTAATTTAATATTTTTGGCCAGCTTTGATGAGATAAAAATCAACAAATCAAATTTGACTTGTCTGATATGGTTTTATAAAAAAATACGTTTTCCTTTCAAAGGCACATTAAACACATTTACCATGTATTCAGGCTTTTCAAGATATCTCATAAAGTAAAGAAACCTCCAATTCTGGAAATTTTCGCGTCAATTGTTTTGAAGTACCAATGAATCTTGTTAGACCAATGTCTGGTTCGCTTCTTTTAAGAGAAATGAATAAACCTAGTGCGCAATGGTCCGTATAGCGTATCTCCCATTTCCAATTCAAATAAGGAGCCGACACATGAGATTCTGGATTCTTTGAGTCCAATTCAATGTCCTGAAAGCTCAAAAGAAGTAGACAAGCGTCAACTACAATAATATAAATAATATCGCGGAAAAGGATAGGAAGACCAGAGGAGTCGTGGGGTAAATGGTAATAGATAAACCAGGAGGACCCAAATTGTCAAAAGATTGAAAAATACAATAAAAATAAAATCACAAACAAATTAAAGACCCCAAAGATCAATACCTAGTTAAAAGATCTCAAAGATAAATCCCTAGTATAACAATTTAGATCAAAATAATTGTAATAGAACTGTATTTATGGTTTCAGCATTGGTTGGAACCACGTAGAGTAGAAACCGAAACCACAGCGCATGCTACGAGCTCCCTCCTGCGTGACATTATCGCAGCATGGTTTCGGCACCGGCAATTAGATCGTCAATTCCACCGTGAATTGTTGCCCAATCTGACGGTTCAGATGGGAATCCTAGGGCCTCCTCCGGTGACGGGATTCAATTAAAAGGTCGACGGAGCCCCTGCAACATTTCGTGATCAACCCGATCATTTCGTGGAGTTGGAGAGTCACTTTCAAGCGGCCGCAAATTTTCTACGGGCCATTGTCGTTTCGCGTGATTCTTCGGAGTTTTCTCCGTCATTCTGCTCTCACTAGATTCGTGCGTTTCTTCGGAAGTAGGTGGAATACATGTGTCCTCGGGCGCAGTGTAACGTCCTCTCTGCGCTCCGTCGTCGCCGTCGTCAACTGCTGACTGCATCCACAGCGCACCGCAGTGCTTCGCGGCTTCGTCACAGCCAGCCACCGCCCCTCTCTTACTGCTGGCTGACGTGAGTATTGCTCGTGTTGTGAGTGGAGCTTGCGCATTTCTCTTTCGAGGGACGCCAATCCATCTATTGGAGTTCGGTGATACTCGCTACCGACCGTATTCATGATCGTTTCGCTACCTCCCTTCGTCCGCCGTCTAATCAGATTTCCTACTCTGCCCGGTTCCTTACATGTACTCAAACCACACATGGCGTACTGCATTTGGTACATTCCAATAGTTTCTGACATACACAGTTTCGGTATACTCTTTCATTCTGCCAGTTAACGAACGGAGCTTCACTTGAAGGAAGAAAGTTCGACGTGGAACCCAGAATAAAACACCGATTCACGATCCATATCGCTTCCTCCAGTCGGTTTCGGTGCATTCTTTCGGGTTTGTGAAACCTAGATGTAGAGTCTGTATCAGTGTGTGCTTTACTTCCTTCCAATTTCAAGTCGTGAATTACTCGACTCAACGTCGAGTCGACCACACTCAGCTGAGTGTGCGAAGGTGATACTTCGTCCCGCGACCCAAATACTTTTCCGAACCGGTTGCCTGACCTTTCCCCGAATACAAGTACAGCAAATTACACATTTCAAGCTCATTTGCCTCGTTCCGGCAGATGAGCTTAAAATGAGCTTAAAATGTGACCTGCTCAGAGCGTGCTCTCGGCTTCTCGTTGAGAACGGCTTTCATCATGTGCTACACGGCCTAAACTCCCTGAGGTTCAAAAAGTTGTAAGAATTGATGTTTGAGATTAATAATGAGAAGTAACGAGACATTGAAGAAGAAAGTAAACTGGGAAACAACGTGGCCACACTAGTTTAGAAAATGAATTTTCTGGCACAGCTTCAGGCAGAGAAAGTGGCAGTACAAGATATTACCGGGATTTAGATTTATATGTTCTTTCATCAAGTTTACTGATCACGATATGGTCGAGTGAAGACCGTATTAAAATCTGTTGACGATCACGCATATGTAGATCGTAATAGGGCCTGCGCGGCTCCCATGATTAGTATCGTTCCTTTACAATTGAGGTCTCTATTCGACAGAATGCATAGAGGAATGGAATAAGAAGAACTCTGTGTCAGAGTAGAATTATATCCCCTATTATGATTGTCGTTTGGTGTAAAAAGAAAAAATCTAATCTACTTGACACATTCACGAAGCGAAAATCAGTTCTTCAACTTTGGCTTGTTGCGACATATCAACTGATCGCGAGACGAACGAAGGCCAAACAGGTTTAGATACGCAAACTTGCCAAATTACGTGGACGACTCTCCAGACGTCTGTAACTCATATCGTACGTATGGCACTCACTTACAAGACAATATTTCACCACTGCTGAGAATGAGCAGCACATCAAATCCTAAATGAACACGTGATTCAAGAACAAAATATCTATGACCAGCATCCATTAACTGTTCAATCGACAGGAGTTTGGCGATTAACATGACAAAGATACTTCTCCTTCATCATGTAAGAAAAACGTTGCTGTGAGACACCTAAGTGAAACAGTGATGATGTACGAAACCAGAACCTCTCCCAGGGTGATGTTCGACCTTCCAGGCAGAAAACCATAAAAATAGGTCTAACATCTCAAGAGATATCTCAAAGGTTCCTATCCAGTATTTATGTCAGGACTTTGCATACACTCGAAAAACATTTCAACATCCCTGAGAATGACCAACTATACGACGAGATAAGATTTATGACTTCCAGTAGGGTGAACGACGATGGAATTCAATGAAAGTGGTTGGAGAACGAACTTAAGGTCCTGCGTTTGGCAACCTTAAGTTCGTTCCCAACCAGTAGCTGGTAGCACGCTCATAGCTGAAGCCGATTTCCTAGAGTATATTCATATACGAACGATAAGACAACGTCACACCCTTCGGAAATTTAATCAGAAACACTCTACAGTGTCCTCAAGCTAAACGAACTAGGTGTATATAGTACTCCCGAATTCTCAGTTACGGACATTTTTTTGCAACGCTCTACTCCGGGCAGCAATCTTATAATCATGGAAGTATAGATTCGAGGTAACAGTACCCTTTAACCGGGTGTTCTCGCCTACTATCCCTGGCCTTCGGCAGTTTCATCCAACCCTCAGGGCCCCTGTCGTCTCGTCCAATTACGCAGTAAAGTCCCACTAATTATTACAAACGCCAGGAGAAAGACATGGTGAATGGCACTAACCCCCTGGATCTTTACATGTCGCTACTAACGATCTCCATCCTTAGCTCAACAGCTAGCCACCAGCAGCAAAATCTACGTGTATCCACACCCTAAAGCGCTTCCTCAAAGCATCCGAAAGAACACTCCGCGTGATGAGCCTTGTCTCCCATCTGTAATCTTTCCTCTTTCAAGCAACTCCAAGGGTCACTGGCAAAACTGTGTTTATAGGGATCTAAGAACGCTCTGCTCTTTCATCAGCTGATGGGATCGGCAGCGGAAAAAAAAACAGTCACGCATAAAGTTGAGACTTATCGAGTACCCAAGCACAAGTAGAACCCTACGCTCTATCCGTCCTGGGGGTAGCCCACTCCACTCGTAGGATGAGGTTATCATAACCGTATCCGTCAAGCTTGTTAATCGCACGCACTGCATCCTCTCTGAAGGTTTCGAAACGAAAAACACATTGGCGATTACGATCAGAGCAAACTCAAAACATGTCAACCATGTCTTTAACATAGAAGCTTCTTAGTTTCCAAAAGGATCATGATTCAAGCTCGGTTGGCTACCAAAAAAACTGCATGAGAAGGAGTAAGGTCTGCTGCTGTGTATCATGATGCGTTGTATGTAGAGATAATAGATGCCTTGGACTAATAAAGGTGCTGCTTTCTGAAAAGAAAAATCTGAGAGAACCAAAGACTGACACACTTGACGGACGGGGAAGGTAACGGAAAAAACTGACACAGTGACAATCCGATGCTGGCGAATAACATGCGTATCACAGGTCGTAGAAAGACCAGACATTTAACAGGAAGATGATGCGTGCAAGGAAATCCGGGCAAACGGAATGCGTTTGCCCGGACTACACTGGATAAGCTAAGCATGTGTAGAACTTCTTTGATCGGTGATGCAGCTTCATTAGTATCAACATAAGGTCGACAGAAGTCATCACAACATTCTCAGCACTCTCAATTGTGACAAGCGACTCAGGAGGATCAACGCGTGACAGGACTAGTTCACAGAAAATCAAATCGACGGAGCAAACATACCTGTTGACAAAGTTGATGAAGGCAAATCCTCGACTCAATCCAGTGTCACGGTCAAACGCAACATAGATACGAGAAATCGAACCAAACGGCCTGAAAAGCTCTTGCAAATCTTGCTCTCTGGTATCCTCTGATAAGTTGGTAACTCTGATAGAGTTGTCATCTCTTCCTTTGCGCATGCTCTCTCCGTCTCCTTTGGAACCCATACGCATGCTAGGTGGTACGTATGAAGCCTTGCCTCCAGGACCAGAAGACGAAGACATGCCCATATCATCATCACCTGGGGGCTTCTCTCCTCCGATGTTGAACCCTCGGTTAGCTGCGAGTTCCTTGAAAGGACATTTCGAGGTCCAGTGATCTCCCTTCTTGCCGCAAGTTCTACAAACAATAAGAGACGCATTTCCGAGTGACGCAAGATCAGCACCCTTCTCCTCCTGCTTTGCACCCTGTTGACCCACAGGTCGAAACCTCTCCAGAAAGATTTCCTCGGTAGACACGACAGTCAAGTTCTCGGAGGAATTCTGACCGACGGCATCCCCAAACTTCTTCAGGCTACGTCTCCGAATAACAGCAGGGTTCAACCTCTTGACCTGCTTCTTCACCCTGACGGTGGTAGTGACCTTCACCTTCGACCCATCCTCTTTCTTCCTCCACTCAATGATAATCTTCACACCCTTCTCATCGGGCCCCATCACCTGCATGGGCGGCAAAACGCCCTCAATCCCCTCATCTTCGTCGGCCGCATCTCCCCAGCGCATCGGCCCCATCCTCGCTCGCTCCCTGCTCGCGATTCAAACCAAATCCTGCCCCTGCGATCGATCCACGCAAACACGAACACACGAACGAGGCTTCTTCGACTCGACCACAATAATCAGCGTCCTCCTCGCGGAGCTCGGTCGATGCAGCAGCAGCAGCACAGTGCGCGGGAATTCGAGGAAGGTTCGAGAAGCACGGGCGTGCGTGCGAAGCGAGAGCGCGAAGACTGGAACTAACCCTAAGGCGGGGGCCATGTCCAGAACCCTATCCCCAGAGTGGCCTCGGACATGTAACCCTAACTGGGACCTCCTCGGTCGCCCTTAGGGTTTTAGGAACAGGCGAATCCCCTCCCTCCCTTCCCGTAAGGCAATGAAGGCGCGAGTGTGTCGGAACAGTGAGGAGGATCTGCAGGGAGCGAGGCGGATTTGAGGTCCAGTGCTTGATTGCATCGCAGGGAGCGAGCTCCGGAATCGGTGTGCGCTTCGGAGGACGAGCTGCGAGAAACGGAGGATACCGAGTTGAAAAACCTCGAGTAAAAAACCTTCACGCGGTTTTTCAGAAAGAATTTAGGACAGTTCGTGTGCGCGTGTTTGCGCAGGAGATGGTTTGAGTGGTCGATCTTTGGAGAACAGGGAAGAAGGTTGAGTTTTTGACAAGGTGGACGTGGTGGTATTAGGCGTTCGCGGTGGTGAGCCGGATCGATCTCTGCGATTTTTTATACAGGTTGTGCTCAGGTCCCCGTGAAGACGTCGTGGGTTTAGTCACACTCTACTTGTGACTGGAGTGAGTACGAGAGGCAGAGAGGAGGACAGCAGGACTGCAGGACAGAGGACGACGCGGTTTACTTGGTGGTGAAGAATTGAAGCGAATTTCTTTGAGGAGGGATTTAAAGGTCATTTAGAAATGTGGGACAACCGGAAGTGGACAGGGATTCGGACCAGGAGTTTTGATCGATGACGAAGAAGGAAGCGAGGAATCTTTGCCACTGTTGTAGAGTGGCTTAAGAATTTAGCATCGGAGTTGTTCGTTTAGTCCCTGCTGGATTGCTTCTCAAGGTGCGGGTATGGTCGGTATCGGGAGGAACCCCTTAACAATGGGGATGGATGTGACAGCTGACGCTGTGCAATTGGGAGCTATCACCGATGATGAAGTTCTTTCTGTTGCCCGGCAGTGGGTAGTGCGTGCCCTGTCAGCTGCTACACAGGTAACCATTGTGCATGTTACCAGTTTGCCACAAATTATTTTGTCCAGCGAGAGAGCCTGGCATGTAATGGACAGCGTGTAATCACATCCACCTCAGCTGAAAGCTGACTCGCACCCATTTTCGTATGTGAGCCCTCTTCCTTAATGACGTACCTTCGTAGCCAGGGAGGCAATATGGGCGTCACAGAGGAAAATAAGTTGTCATCGCTCTCTAATAGCTCTGCAGGGCGAGCGATACCAGACCAACCGTTTGTCCCGGAACTGAGGACTTCATCGCGTGCAGTGGATGGAATGAGTCGATTTGTTCGAAGATTTCATCACCTCAAATGATATGACTTAGAGATCAATAAACAATAATCTTATTTCACCATTCGAGAGCTGAGAGTTTGAGGCGCACCGCGCAAGTCTGAACACTCTTGTGCAGCTGATCTCTCATCTGTAGGCAGCAGCTTAGCAGCCTCAGGTGGAGGTCTGATCTGCTTGTCACGCACAGTCAACAATCATGTGATGATTCTTCGGTCACAGTTGAAGTTGCGTTATTTTGCGGAAAGACGCTCGCCGCCGTTAGACAATTATTCACACGCGTTTCAAGAACTTGCTCTTGGCGTAGACTGGCAACCTTATCACGGGTCTTTACAAATTGGTCATGGAACATCCATCTTGTAAAGACTCGCGAATTTGAATCGTCCCAGATCACCACCGTCATCATGATTTGGAAATATTGTGACGAAGCACGATAACTAGAGCCATGACTGCGTCACAGTAGATTCTGTCACATATCTATTGTGCAATCACTGTCTTCAATTTGGAACGACGATGAGTTGCTGGGTCCTCGACTTGTATAATCGATGTAGAGAACGTACTTGGGAATTCCTTGTGACGGAGGTGATGTGGATTGAATAGGTGGACTGTAGCGGTGGGAATGAGCATGTCCTTGCGACAAGAACTTGCGATTGCGTGCTCACTACCCGAGTTTAGGCCCGTAGTTTGCCTGGTGCCCACGCGGGTGCCTCACTGGTGGCTATAGGAAGGCAGACTGGTGACTGTGTTGAGGATTTTGTAAACTTTCACAATATTGCCAATTTGGTGCCTTGAATGGCGATCTGCGTCGGTATGGAAATGCGGACTGAAATCACGTTGATTGGAAGTCCTGCTGGTTCTGTTGAAATCTCAACAGAACCAGCAAGATTGTATTGTATTCAGTGAACATGGCTATTTTTTCCTCACTGTGTGTAAGACATCTTTCTCATTGCCATGGCGTGATAGTCTGGTTTCGCTAAGCCCGGAATTTGCTCACCAGTGTCGTCTTCCCTCGTGCGATGTTTCAGTCGCCCTTATTTGTTCACGACAAAGACGAGCCACGTACACTTTTCTGCGTGTCGCTTCTTGTCGTGTGAAGTATTCATCGGCATGTTTTGCCTTGCGCAGGGCGATCAGGGTCATTATCTAAACCTTCTTAAGTCGCTGCGGACCGTACAGTTGGACGACTCCGGCAGTCTTTCCGCGTTGCAGGTCTGTAAAGGATGTTGACCACTAGACTTTCGTTGCTGTGCCATCATGAATTTCATGAACTGCAGGCTTTGAACCTACGTCCGTTTGATTGCCCATGTACACATCGCAAGTTACCTTCGATTTTTCAGAGTCTGAAGCTTTTCCTTTGTTTGCAGTACCGGCTAAGGGCTCTTTCGCAGAGCGTCTCTTACATCAGCGAGCACTATCATCATACCCTCCTTGCTCTCGTAAGTCAACAATGCATTGGTCTTGAATTTTTAGGCAATTGACGTATGTTTACCCGGAACGAGGTTATATGGATTTTTTCTTAACATCTCTTATTGTGTTGTACACGCTCATAACGTGAGCAGCTTGTGTACTTGCAACAAGCTCAATTGGTTTTCCGCTTCGGCCATCGTTTTCTCACTGCCCTTTCCTCCTGTAGGTGCTAGGTATGAGTGTTTGGACTTACGGTCCAGATGTCGCGGACGCCCTCTTGGAATTCGTTGTCAATCTGGTATGGTTCTCCCCTACTTACACAAGGAGTGAAATACCAACCTCGATGATCTGCATGTCAAGTGTCGCATTGAGAGATTCTAGGGAATATATGCTCTGTTATTTCCATGTCAACCAGATTGTGACTGCAAAGCTCTATCTGATTGATGTTTTTCCCCTGCTTTTCAGGCGACTGCCAATGGCGGTTGTGTCAGTCAGTGTCTGGACATGCTCGTGCGCAATTTCTTGCCGCCTTCTTGTGGTCTTCCGGCCTTTTTGGATACATACAGCAGAACTGGGTTGATGGGTGGATGGTTATCCATGGATAAGATCCGCGCTCAACAACCTGATCAGATGGCCAAGAAAGATGTTGTTCTGAACCAATTACATGCTGCTATCAGACACCTTGCAGACCTGGTTCCAACTGCACCCATGAGATTGCAACCGATTGTGCTGCAAAAGATGCCTCATAGAACTCTCCCAAAGCAGGTTGGTCGCTTGTGTTCCGGTTAATTGTTGCACATGATGTATGATATATGTTGCCATGATAAGGCAGCCTTAGCCTCGTTTACTCTATCGAGTGCCGGTTGAGCTTTTCCAGGCAGTGTGCAGACGCTCAAGAGCGTTGCTATTTGTAATCCCAACCCGCGTGATTCTGGATAGAATGCGATGCACCTTGCTACACGCTCATGAGCTGCGTGATTGGAGAACTGAGCTTGCTGTCATTTTGTTGTTAATGTTATCACGTTATTGTTACGGCCCTGAACCTGTTTCGTTGTTCTCCTTCTGTCTACATGGGGGGATGGATTTTCAAATTTATATCACAGATTTCACTAACAGTATGTCAATGAATGGCAGTGGAACGTTCTGTATCTCGAGAACATGTTACGCTTGGAGAGCAGTGGGGGCAAGTACATATCAAACCAGATGTTGCCTGCCGTTGTAGACCAGCTCATCCAGATTGATGTAAGTATCGTGGATCAGTTTCTACTAGAATTACCTTTGAAATGTTTATCAGCTTCTGGCACTGATCGAATCCTTGATCACATCCTTCTGAAGCGTTTCTTGTCATCGCTCGATTTCACTTTGTTCAACTATTGTTCATCTGTTTGAACAGGTTGAAATTAGATGGGAGGACATCTTAACAGATGATGAGACGAGCAAAGTCTACATGTTTCACATGGATATCGAAGATGAAGCCGATGAAAGGCTGAATGATGATAGGGAGGCTGATGAGAATGAGAATGGCGATCCAGCTGGCCCTGGAATCGAGGTAAACATCTTGATCTCTTCTTTTTGCCAAGACCGTGGTCGTTTTGCCTACGTGGATTCTGCTTTTTAAAACAGCGACGAGACTGATCTCTCGTGTTCATGCTCAATACTGGCAGGCAAAGCTACAGTACGGGCTTATGACAAGGCCTTCGAAAGGTGCTGTTCCCACCTTGGACGAAATGGCAGACAAAATGGACCTGATGATGGACATGACTTTCCAGCACCTTCAAAGTTGTGTTGGTAGAGGTCTATCCACTCAGGTTGGTTTCAACATCTTTGTTCACGTTTTACTTTCTTTATTGATTTTCCTTTTTTACGGAGCTTTGTCTCATCAATTCTCCTCATATTTGTTGTTTCTTCGGCAATGTTCTCCCCTTTAAAGGGTCGGTGGATGTCACCAACTTTCTCACCAATTAGTCAGTGTTCTTTAGCTGTTCTAATTGTTGCAATTATTATCTCAATCACACGTCCTTTTGTCTTCTTCAGGTCTTTGACATTCTTTTGAAGTCTTTTCAATCAACAGTGCTCAATACGTATAAATCGAAGTTCACTCAGGTAAGACCATCTCACCATCATCTGACCTTCACACATTTGCCAAGTCTCCGGCCAGATTTGGTAGGCCCAAATTTGTTGGGCACCACTTAGTTCTCTAATTCCTACAATCCGCACGGTCTTTGACATATTGCCGGTATTAATGCCAACCTTATTTTCATGGAGGAAGTAAATTTGGGTTCTTTCTGGGGCTGAGTTGCATCTTCAAGCTCGATATATATACGCTTGTATCCCCTCTCGGATGGGCTCTGAAGTGTGAGGTTCTGGGTATCATCATCCTACAATGAAGGCAGGGGTCATATTTGCTAAGAGTTTCAGAAGTGGCATGCTAGGTATCGCAAGGGAAAGGAAATATTGTCCTTGATGAAACTCTCTCAAATATGACATTCCTTCCGACATTCAGTCAAAGCCATCAACTTCTGTGATCCTATTTGGATGCAGCTGTCTGAAGCAACCTGAGAACCGCTCGTGTAGCAGACTTGTTCCACGACTGTTGGAAGATTCAGAGACGGCTCGACCACCTGTATAATAGAGCTTTGGAGACTGGAAAGAGCCCGGAAGTAAATTTGCTTCCTCTCCTTCCTGCCGTTAAGGTGCATGCCACGTGCAATGAATCGACCCATCCACGTTTTACAATGCAGTGCTGAAAGTACCATTCTTTGGTTTGAGAAGCTTGCTTCTGGGTGGAGTTCAATATGATCCACCCTGGCATACTCTTTCATCTTATGACCCAGAAACCCAGAGTGACTGTCAAGTTAGAGAGAAGTGTTATGGAATCACCGTACCGTCTTGCGCTCTTGGACCCTCAGCGTTGCCTTCAGTAAGCAACGTGACAAAGTGGTGTGAGCTTTTTTTTCCTGCACTGTGCCACAAATGATTCCCTACTAACGTACTTTTAATGCTCCTCTTTGTCTTTGCAGTTTTTACTGTTTTATCTGTGTGCTCTGGAACCTTCCACCTGCGGTAGCCGGTTTGCGTCGTTATTGTGTGACATTTTCACGTCCAAATCCAGACCCGCTAACACAAGGTCAGCTTCAGAGAGTACTCTAAACTTTCTTTATACCTCTCACTGTGCTGCACTTCTGTTATTGGACGTTAGCAAGTGTTTGCCGTTAGTTAGTGTTTCACTATGGTTGCTTTGTTTTCAGGATGTCTGCTGCCGCTTATCTCGCAAGCTATCTAGCACGTGCAAAGTACATTCCCGTGGACGTCATCTGGACTTCACTAAAAAGGTATAATTTAAAATGATCACGGACGTCTCGCACCTCTTCTTTAACAGGATAGTCATCCTTGTCGTTTGCTCTCAGACAAGTTTCAATATGGGCATGAGCCGTATCGCTGGACTTCAAATGCATGAATACTGTATCCTGGCTGTGGATTGACAACATGCTTCTCGTTTATCTGCAGACTCGTCAGCTGGTGTGCAGCTTATGGAACGCACGACCTAGGTTCAAAACCGGCAGGAAACGTCCCAGATTCAGTGTTACATGGCGTGTTTTACTCAGGCTGCCAGGTGACTGCCCGATCTGAAAGGATTACCAAGTTATCATGGTCATTATGGAACATCTGTACCATATTTTACTTACCTGAAGTACTGAGACATCTTCCTCTTCCGCTCCCAGGCGGTCATGTATATTCTCTGTTTCAGACTGAAGATGCTCGTAGACGAACCGGAAGGAAAACGTCATCTCCGAGGTCTTTGTCTGCAGCAAGTAGTTGAGCATCGCTTGAATCCTTTGAAGGTCCGCTCTTCAACCTATCATATGTGGTTAATCTGCCGGGAGCTACACTTCGTACTTACATGTCCATTCTAGAAATGTAGGAGCATTCAAATCGGTTTTTGGTGGAAATGAAGGCAAAGAGTTCGATTAGATTGTTTGATTGATAAATTGATTGGATCAAAGAATGACCACAGGTCTTTCTCTGATCTTATCAGTTTCTCTGTTGTCATTTTTATTTCCTGGAATACTTATTGTAATATTTGCACTCATTAGCATAACGGTCTACGCCAATGATATTCATTACCAGTGTTATGGATATCATGTGGTTGTGGACACATGCTACTTCAGTAATTTCGAACATGTCTAGAGAACGCGAAACCATCGAAACATGCAGCTCTTATCAGAGAACTGATTACGGGTTATGTGGATACAAACAGGTTTGTCTGCCATCAGTTGTGGAAGAGTTTTTGAGGCAATCGAGTACATTACAGTTAGTGGATCAAAGTCATTGGCTTGCTTCGAAAGAACGACTCGATGGAAATACTCGGTCTATGATTGTCGGAGACATGAGACTCGACATGTTTTTCCCCTTTGATCCCTATCTTCTTCGACACTCAGATAGGTGAGTCCCACATGAAACAGTGCGAGCAAGAGGAGTTTTCACCAGTTTGACAATGTTGACATTCAGTAAAGACTAGAATAAGTTTTGGACCTTGTTACTGTGCACAAAAGATGAAAATTAGTGGCATCGAAGAAGTTGGGTTCCAAGCCCAGCGCCAAAATATCGAAGTCCTTTCGTTGTAGTTTTGAAGACATTGAATTTGAAACTCGGCAGTATGTTCCATACTTCCAGAATGTGTGACACATAGAAAGTAACCATGCAGACGGTACTGAGACAAGGTGTCATCTTTTTGTAGAAAGTGACGGTTGGGTCTAGAGAATGGAGCGTAGATCAAAGATCTGCTTAGGAAATGTCTTTCAATTTATTTCAGTGGTCATCACAGTACGGTGATTTAACTTGGTTTTATATCTATCTTGGGGTGCAGGTTCATCAGACCGAATTTTACATACTGGTCGATGGTGGAACCTCTCGACGATATCGCCGTTTCGGATGTGGAAGATGACGACGCGGATTCAATTAGTGAAGTTTCATCGTACGGAGGATCTCAGTTGGATGAGGCTCAATCTTATGAGAACGCGGATGTCACAGACGATGACGCTAAAGAGAATCATCGCCCCGCTGTAAGTAGGCAAATTTTTGATAATTCCCTCAACAGACAGACACAAGTAGGTAGTTTGGAAGCTGCTAGTCCTTTTAGCGAGGATGGCTTAGTAGACGCATTCAAACACTCATTTGATGCTATGGCTATCACTCCGCCACATCCTGAGATGATGATGCCTGCCAAGTTGACAGGCCGAATTTCACTAAATCCGGCCTTCAGGATCTAAATATCCTCTTTCACCCACCTTTCAGTGGGAATTATGTTACATATAATTTATTACAGTGCCATTAAGAAAGATCATTTTTCTCTTTTCCCGCGATTTTCTGTGTCGTGTTTCTCTATACCAACATAAGTTGGTAGATCAGTAATTTCCACCTTGTACAAAACTCCTGACACCTGTATCTTGCGATCCCTTGAAGGAATGTGGTAGTTTGGAATGATTTGCAACCGAAAAATGACAAACTCTCCCAGGAGAACACGCGAAGTCCACGCAGGTAGATAATTTGCAAATCTCAACGATATACTCTATTATCGAGGAAAAGGGAGTACCCCATCTGAAATCACGGACTTCCTCATTCCATGGAAGCAGGAGTTATTCCTCTAGTCATAACGAGAAGCAGTAGATCTTTTCACAATGAACCTACTAATCAAGAGTGGAGTGAAGAAGTATAAGTGTTCTAATGTACTTTTTTAATTTACGTTTCTTGAGCATGAGAGATTCATGACTCTCCATCCCACACAAACTTCACTCTCTAATTGCAAAATTAGCATCCTTTTACAAGATTATCCATTAGTGACAGTCGCTTTTCGTTAGCGTCGTTCACTTCATAATCATGTTCTTCAAATCATCTGTCAACTTGAACTTACTTTTGGTACGGTCTACAAAAATTCACGTCTATTTGCCTCGTTGATGGCTGAGTTGACCATAGTGTACTAAATTTCACCCAGCTGGATTATTTCTTGAGCCCAGTCATAGTCGCTTTGGGTGCCTTAGGCTCTACTCAACCCACTGGGTCGGAGTTGTACTCTTGGACTTGAGGTCATCACTCAGATCCAGTCTTGTATCCATGAGGATCCTGAGCTCCATCGTATGGTCTTGGGTTCAGAACATCTTCCTCTCGTCGTTGGGTCGTGGTTGGACTTTCGGATTTCAGCTCGGTACTTATGTGATATAAGTACCGAGCTGAAATCTAGCTGAAATAGCTGAAATAAAAGTTATATCCAATGAGCAGATCCAATGTTCCACTGTAGATCGTGTCCATTGTTCGGCCCTTTGATGCAAACAATGGATCTATGGGTACTTAAATCTCTTTGATCCAACTTTGGTTCCAACAGTAATGTGCTCTTTTTGTCAGTCCCAAGATTAATTCTGATCCAGCCTCGGTCAAGAGGGTGCGCAATGACTTCTAATCATCAATGTACTTATATTCATTCTTATTTTCGCTTCACCTAGCCCCCTGCTCCTTTACCCCTGGATCTATAAACAAACTCATTTTGTGGCTCGCTTGACTTGAGTCACCCATCTTGCCATACCTTCCGAAATGAAAGGGCAAAAGACTTATATTTGATGGCGATGGAAGCACAACTTCTGGAATTCACTTAACAAGGAAGAATATCTGAGAAATACAAAAGAGTTGAGTTGAGTTGTCCTAAATTCCAAGGTACGTTAAGACTTAAATTTCTTCAGTCTAGAATAGAAAGTGGAAGCTTATAGAATAACATCTTAGATATATCAAAGCTTAGGTTTTGTACATGGTTTATTCAAATACTAAGAGTCTTGTTTCAGAACCTTTCACTAATCGCAATATTTAGTAAGCTTCTATAACATGTATGAAAGTTTCTATAAACAAACACAGTTTCACAATCATAACGAACTAAAATTTTGTTTACAAGTCCAACATTTATAAAGGTTTAAGGTTGAATGACTCAACAAAGATTTTAATTACATCTTCATTTCTTGCACTCCAGATACAATTAGACTTATTCAATTCTTAATTTGTTTTAATATCCTTAAATGTCATATATCAATGATCATGAGCCAGCCCTTATATATATATATATATAGAAATAATCATAACGTGCATACTTTTATAGAAATAATCATTCTTACAAGCTTGAAAAATTTGAAATATAAACTTAGATAAATTTTTAATCAATTATGTTTCAAATCAATTAAATATGTATGTTTCAAATAATTTTTATTCATTCATCATCCAATCATTGATTAAATTTGAATTTAAGTACTTTTATTCCCTCAACTATTAGTTTTAATTTACTTATGATTTGATTAAAAAAAAATTAGTCTTCACAACAAAATCGAATTTTTTGTTTTCTGTTTTATATTATTTTATATATGATCAATAAAGTATAAATTTAAGTATTATCACTTAAAAAGCCAATGAAAATTATATATATATATATATATATAATATCAAAATCTATATCTAAATATGCCCGTCTTCAGCTCTGCAGGAAGGTTTAGTTGTGATTCATAAAATTTCAAATAATTTTGAATATCAGTAAAAAGATCATGTTTCAAAAATTCATCACAAAAACATGTAATTAAATGTAATGCGATGTTTCTTATGTAGATCCGACTTTTTTCAATGCCCATGTCTCACACATTTCAATTGCATTTGTTGCCATTTCAGGACATATCACCACTGATTGACAAGTGACATTTCTTGCACTAAAGTCAATACACATCATTTTTGTGACATTGTCGTGTTTGATTAGTTTCTCCTTTTTTTAAGTGATTGATGTGCATGAATTGTGCCAACACGCATGATACGTCACATGTTTAATAATATTTTCAATCTAAAAAAATGGGCATTGAAAATTTTTTTTCAATCCCCAAAAAATGTATCTTTGCAATTTCAAATCACAAAGAAGTTAGAAAAATATGGAGTCATCATTCAAAAAACACTTCATATCTGTTGAGATAGTGCATCAAAATTTGTTCTCTTTGTTTATCTTTTGGCAATGGAGATTGGATCCTTTATTTTAAGGGATGCTCTTTAGCCTACTCTTGTGTTTTTGTAAATACTGCCGGTCTGGGATGCACAGTTCCGGATCATGTAATACTAAATAACGCGAAAACAATTATATATAATACATACATAACACTCGTACAATATGCCCAGGGTTCAGTTTGTGCTTGGGGGGCCCAAAGTAGATAGCAAAAGGGATCGGAAAACTAGCCGGCCAAGATAAACGAGGGCTAGGCCCAATAAGTATCGCATTGGAAAATATATTTGGTTCAGAGATCTAAAATATTTGAGATTACCACTTAAAGTGTGTACACATAAAAGAATAAATATAAGATAATATTTTTTGGGAAATGAGGGCTAGCCCATTAAGTATCGCATTGGTATATATATTATAGTTTAGAGATCTAAAATATTTGAGATTATCTCTTTAAGTCTGTATACATAAAAGAATAAATATAAGATAATATATTTTGGGAAATGAGGGCTAGCCCATTAAGTATCGCATTGGTATATATATTATAGTTCAAATATCTAAAAAAATTTGAGATTACCTCTTTAAGTCTGTAAACATAAAAGAATGAATACAAGATAACATATATTGGGATATGAGGGCTAGCCCAATGAAAACAAAATCGGTCAATATGATTTTCCATAATCTAAGTGATCTAGAAATTCCACTTCCTTGTTGTAAACAAAAAAGAAAAAGTAAATGAAATGAAATGAAAATTTAATGGAATAAGGTTTCGGAGTGCATTCGAGGGTTCGTGGAAAGCAGGCCCAGAGAGCGTGACGTCTTCCTGGCGCCGCTCCTGAAACCGGGAAGCTGCAGGGGAACGAGAACGAGAGCGCGAGGGGGGCCTAGAAGCCGCCGTGGCACAGCGGCACACTTGGATCGAAGCGTAGCGTTGCTGCTGGAGCCGTGGGCTTGCGGAGGCATGGAGGAAATTGCGGTGCGCAGGACGAGATCGTCGTGAGAGGGATTGATTCAAGAGCTTCGGCTGTTGGTTGGTCGTGGAGGCAGTCGAGGAGCACGGTGGATCGAGCGAGCGCGAGAGAGGGAGCGGAGAATCCGAAGATGGCTTGGGCGGGGGCCAAGAGATGGACCCTGAAGAATTCGAGCTTCCGGAGCCGCCAGAATGTGAGAAATTTGAACTACGCTGCCGGCAACGCCACGAAGGCGGCGCATCCTTCCGAGGCCGCTGGCAGGAAACGCCACAGTGAAGGTGAGCTGTCTCAGCTGCTGCTCCGTCGAGAGATTGCTTGATTGCTGAGCTGCTGCAGCTGCAGCTGCTTCTGATTCTGCCTTCTCAGATGGATTTTTTCGAATTTTCGCAACCCGTACTCCTTCAAAGCTCGATACGTTCGAAAAAATCCTCGGACGTGTAAGAGTGCTCTAAGATGACGAGCAATTATGTGCACTGTCTGTGGCTTGGAGTATAGTAGAGTCGTGTAGTATGGGTTTAAACGTGACAAAGGGTGAGGAAAATAACGCTCTCGTTGAGATGCCTTGCTAGTGACGGAAGATGGTGGAAGACGTGTTACTGGAAACGTGAGATTTTGAAGACCTGACTCGTATGGAGCTGACAGTGGATGATCCGAGATCTTTTCGTATTGACCTCCTGAGATGTAGATTCCAGGGCCTGTATGCTCGACGCAGAAATTTGATGAACTCCCTCTGTCCTGTAAGGATTGGCCGATTGAAGACACGTTCAATCGAACACTTTACTTGTGACTTAGAGTTGCGATCGATGGTGTCTGCAATTTTTGCCAATTCAGCTGAGCTGAGCTGAGCCGAATCTCCACTGTTAGTTATCAAGGAAGATTTCAATGAGCATTTGGCCGTATCGTTGTGGCCTTATCTTGTGAAGCGGATTTGAGGCTCGGTGAATTGACGAAGACGGGACTTGCATTTCGGATGTTGTTTAAGCTTTAGTTTGAAGACGCTGAATGGCTCTTTTGGTAGATAGAATCACCTCCGATCAAAGCCAACTTTGTTGCTTTGATATTATGTATTGCGAAGCTCTTTGTGCTGGAATGGGGTGAGTGTGTATAATGTGAGAGCCGATGAGTTCTTCAAACTTTCACAGGGAGATCTGTCGTCTGTATGCAAGGTTTAGGGTTCTAGACCTGTTAGTTTAATTTTGTAATGACGGTAGCCTGAGCAAACCAGGGCGCAAAGGATGGAGATTGGTATGCTTGCACTGGATCTGTAAGCAGGCCGGATCAAAACTGTCGAATCAAATGACAGTCCTATTATTGTGCACTATTAATTTCAATGCTGTGCCCCGTGCAGGGAGCAACTTATATCTGCCTGGCGCTACCGTCGCCACGTTGATGATGCTGGGAGCTTTGCACATACGCCGCATGTATGAGGAGAAACAGGTATAAGTTAACCCCAACTCATTTTTTTCGTTCAAAAGGTTGAAATGGCGTCCGCCTACATCCTCAGCCAGCTTTTTTAAATTATTATTTTAAAGAGAATTCTCGCCAGTCATCCGTTAAACACAGACTCATCATGATTCTCCCGTAACATCTACTTGAGCAACACAGATGGGATATTCGCTGGTTTTAGATAACTGTTTTTACAAACTTGCCTGTTGAAGGATTTTTTTTTTGTACATGAAGGTTGACGAAGCCAGGCGCCAAGGCAGAGAACCTGAGTTTGTTGCTGACTGGAAGGTGAGGTGTATGTTGTTAACACCTTGAAAAAAGCTGCATTTAGTTCAGTGTTTTTGTGTTGGATGTGCATCGTCGAATTCTGCCAGCAGTAACACTGTCGGCTTTGGAATTTCACGCCTGCGAGATCGTGTTTGCAGGCCACTTTTCTTCAGATGCTTCCCTTGCGTTTCATTTCTAGGACATGGGGCTCTCTTACTTCTGTGGTATGTGACCTCCTCTTCGCACTTCAATTTACCCGGAAAAATCCTCCAAAGGAGGCTCGTTTTACATAAGGAATGCTTGTGACGCACTGCACATATGTAGATGAACATCAGGGTGTTCATGTCTTCGTTTCCCAGCTCTCTGCGGCTGATGTGGTTGCGGTAATCTAATGTTGACAGTCAGATTATGCATAATATGCTGAGATTCCTTCTCTCCTAATTGATTTTGTACTACATATTGAGAATCAACATTGCTTTGCCCCTTCTAGGAACTTCCTGTATGGCTACGTCCTCACGTCTATAATGGATGGGCACGCGCTTTTAATGCCAGTAAGTGTACTGTGAGCTATGAGATTAACCCCTTTTGTTGGGACATCAGAACTCTTATATAGTTTCTAGTGGTCAATTTTGTGTGTTTGTTTTCTCCATCGGTTTACACAGTTGGACTTGCATGAAGCTTGTATATTCAAAGAATTTGTCGGACATATTGGAATGAAAAATGGTTTTGACATCTCAGCTATAGGAGAAAGGACTGAGCAGTCGGTGTGGCATGTTCAGATCTTGATGAAGCATCACTACCTATTGAAGAGTATGTTTCTTTAAGAGATTTCTTCACCAGGACATTGAAGGAAGGGGCAAGACCCTTAGATCCCAGTACTACATGTCTGGTAACTGGTATACCACCCATCTCACCTAGTTTGTGATATACGAAGTCTGCCGAAATTTTTGGCTTCTAGAATTTTATAATGTATGGTCACTAAATGTCAGACGATGGTTCAATTGGGAGCTCACATACTTCTCTGTGTCGAGTGTCAAGACATTATTTTCTTTTGGGTTATTCATGAGAAGAAAAGATGATCACTTTTCAGACACAGCTTGCGTCTTTGGAGATAGACTATTTCGTGCGCTGAGAACGTCATTGAACAGAGCTCAGAGTTCTCGAGAACTTTTGGGCTCATATGACGCTTGTCTTCCACGAGGATACTGAAATAATTCAGAAACTATTTGTTTGTGGCATGTAACAGCTCAGCCCCGTGGATGGAGTTGTTCTGCAATGTGGACAAGTAACAGGAACGGGAACAATGATTGAGCAGGTTAAAGGTTTTTCATACTCTGTTTCGTCTCTTCTTGGAGCCAATCCCCACGTTTCATCATCATCATCATCACTACTGGAGGATGGACAGACAACTCAGAACCCTGATGAGTCAGAAGCAACATCTAGGAATCAAATTGAGTCAGCGACTGAGGCAGACTCGTTACGGGCGTCATCATCTCAACACATTCTTACAAGATCACCGTCGGAAACGTAAATACTTTCCTTCTCTTGCTGCTGTCCTGTAGTACAGAAACCTACAACAAGGGTTACTGGCTCTTGCCGAGCTATCTCGACAACGTGATGGATTATGATGAAGTCGTTTCGTTTATAACATTCTCTCCGTACTATGTTCAAGCTATTCTAGTATGGAGCCCCTGGACCGTTGGAATGTTTTCCGTGCTTTGTGCCCGTATGATGTGAAATTGCCTTTGACTATGGACGTAATTTGATTTGCAGAGGAAACAAGGGCCTGTTTTATTGCGTGCTGTACTTAGGGCCCGGTGACTACCATCGAATTCATTCACCTTCTGACTGGGATGTTTTCTACCGTCGCCATTTTTATGGTAATCATTCCACGATCGTCAGTCACAAAGAGTACATCACCAAATTCTTAGTCAAGTCTATTTTACATTTGCTTTGTAAAGCTAGGCCTTTCAAATTGATGAGTTGTAATCTGACTTGTTGTTTAAGAACTAATGGAAAGGCTTAACCTTCTTCTGGTGATTCTGGCAGGTCGTTTGTATCCGGTAAACGAACGTGCCGTAAGAACCATCAAAAACTTATATGTTCTTAATGAAAGGGTGAGTTTTAATAACGAATATTTAAATTTGGATGGGTTGTTGTTGTGCTTCGCTCAGTTTTACTAGATGCTGATTAAGACAAATTCAGGTTTTGCATTCATACGAACATTGTGCTACTAAAGTTATCAATTGTAATTTTGAAGTGCTACTGGGTTGCTGTAGTTTTCATTCCTCATCGAGAACCACTCTTTACTTCATTTATCATTTTATTATCTCTGACCCAATTTTCTTTAACCAGGTGGTATTAGAAGGTAGATGGTCGCAGGGCTTCATGGCTATGGCAGCTGTTGGCGCAACCAATGTCGGCTCAATAGAGGTCTGACCCGTCTTGTATGACCTTGATTTTGTCGCTTGTTTTTTAGATCACATTGAACATGTGAATCGTTTCGGAACTATCATGATAAATCGTGTAAGTTTCTGACAAAGGCATCTCAATTTTGCAGTTGAAGTTTGAACCTGAGCTGAAAACAAATATTCCAAAAGTAGGATTATCTCTGGCCACCATAAACTCACGCAGTTATGGACAAAATGGTCTTAATGTGAAAGCAGGGGAAGAGGTATGCTTGCAAACTATCCTATTTTCAAACACAGTTCTGTCCTCTCAATGACCTGAGAATTTTGCCAGACGTCTGTTCTTATATCAGTGCCGAATGAACCTGGTCTCTCATCTGTTCTGACCTTCTACTTGATTCATGTGTTGTGTACAGGTGGCAGTTTTTAACCTTGGATCCACTGTGGTTCTTGTGTTTGAAGCACCTTCAGTAGAGACAGAAGATTTATCAGCTCATGAAAAATCCCGGCCTGAGAGTAGAAATTTTAGATTCACAGTAGCGAATGGAGAGAGAATAAAGATGGGGCAAGCACTAGGAGACTGGTAGTACTTTTCACCTTGGAAGATGGTCTGTTTTATCGTCAAAATCATTCATATAAGCAATGCAATCGCTTTGTGTCAGTTAATGACACGAGAAGAGTATTTTATTGCTATCCACTGCAGAAATTCACCACTATCAACTTCCTCCAAAATGCGCACTTGTACTTGAATAATCTTTTCCAGAATTTTTTACTCGTTTAGGCTTTGGTCACCACGGTGTGATGGAAGGAGGTTCGCGGCTGCATACAATCTACTCTGAATCGCATGTATGGGTTAAGGCAGACCTCCTTAATAGTGGCATTTGCAAATTTTGCCACCTTTTCGTTGATTGTGGCGTCCAACATTTCTGAAAAGTGGCATTTGTATTGACAAACTGATGTGACAGTCTTGAAACGATAAGAGATTGAGCTTATTTCACGAGAACGCCAGGCAGGGTGGTTACTCTGTTTTGGTTAACTTAGGTTCCGCCCTCATGATATTCATCGGACAGCTAAAGCCATGAATTTAGAAGATTCCCATGAACGGGCCGCATGATTGTTCACGGTGAGGATGCTCAGAGCACAGAGTTAGAAATGAATTAGAAGTCCGTGATCCAAACGATGAGGATACGAAGCTTCAACTGAATAGTGACAACTTCCAAAATCCAGGAGACGTGAACTGTAGTCCTCCTCATCCGAAGATGAATAATATCACCTGTCTTCAATCCTAGGGGTAGGGGTCGGCTCGCCTCGTCACTAACGGCTCCTCAGAAAAGGGGGAACCCGAGCTCTGCCCGCAGCCCGACTAGCGAGGGCCGCCTCCCGACCCCTCCCCCGCAGCCCGACTAGGGATGGTCGCCTCTCGACCCCTAAACCAGGGGTCGAGAGGCGAGGTTTAGGGGTCCGGGTAACCCTTAGTGGCTAAGGTAGGGAGGAGCAAATTTTATTTTTTGCAAAAATTGTGACCGTGAGATTTTTGTGAAGTTAAGTTTATGATTTGATTTTTCTCATTGATTTTGTTATCACTTTATATTTTTAATTTTATGAAATCTTTCATTACGCGTTCTCTTGTGATTCTCCATCATGTTAATACAAGAATGTAAATTTACTTAAATATAAAAATTGAAAAAAAATAATTTCTTTAGAAACTAAAGCTTTAGAAAGAAAAGAATCTAGTTTTTTTGTGTGAAAAAGAGTGGAAGCCACAAACATGCTACTCCATTTCTCCTCCCCTTTGGAAAGGGGAGAAAAAAAATACGGAGTACAAGTTCCTGCGGGGAAGGGAGGCCGCGAGGGAAAGAGCCCGATGTTGAGCGGGAGTGGGGCGAGCTAAAGCGGGAAGGCCTCCATGGTCGAAGCGGGAGGTCGGGCTAGGGGGAGGGGGTCGGGATGCGGCCCGGGCGGCAGAGCTCGCGTTCCCACTTTTCTGAGGAGCCCTTAGTGACGAGGGTCGGCCCGGCTTCGAGCGGGTTTCAGACCGGCTCGGCTACGACTTAGTCGAGCCGGCTTCTTTACAAGCGATATACCGCTAATGGATCACAGGTCACCATGGTATCGATCACGCAAAGAAATTGGCTCACAGTAAAATTTCTCTATATCTTCGTCTCATAGGCAGAATAGTTAAGTGGATCTTTCACCTGGTAACCAATTGTTATTGTTGTTAAGAAAAGATGTTACATCATTTTGCAGTAGTGACTCACTAGGGGTCGGCTCGGCTCCGGCGGAGCCGGCTTCGAGCCGGCTTCTGTCATGGCGATCGGCTCCGAGCTGAGCCGGCTCCATGTACTAGCGGCTCCAGCCGAGCCGGGCCGACCGCTACCTAGGGGAGAAACTCGGTTTCATACCCAGAATATTCTGGCATTAGAATTGTAAAAAACTTTCGCCATATATGTAATTCTGTTTTCTTTCGTAAATTAGATCCATCAGATGATCATGCGTTACTTGGATTTCTGTACACAATCGCTCAGAAACACTAAACACGGGCTCAAAGGCTTAATTGTGACATCGGCCCAAATTTAATTGAGGCAAAAGTGACACTTTTTAAGAAAATGCCACTTTTCAGGAGGTCTGGTGCGATTCAGAAGCGTTTCAACATCTTTGAGTGCGAGTAGGTGAACTCTCTTTATGCTGAACTGCACTGCCCGATCGTTTCAATGGCACCAACCACGCAAGAGGGTTGCGAGTGGAAGAGACGAGGAGCTTGTTGAATGGTGACTCGTGTAGAGGCAATTATCTAAGCACCCATTCATTCAGAGCGTTGTTTCCTGCAAGCTTCCGACTGAGGCCATTGCGTGGAAGAGAGAACACATCGGCGTTTGTGCGTCGACGCCCACCGGCTGTTGCCGGTCGCTGCTTGGTCGACGACGCTCTCTTCTTCCATTGCAGAGCTAATCCGACGGAATCAGCTCGTGGAGTTCTGCCGAACGTTGGAAAGTGAGAACCTCCCATTGGTCACCAGAAGGTACACAATCACGGCGAGGTTGACGAAGCTCCTGATATAAATTTCTGCCTTCCACACAAACAAATATTTATAATCTCTCATGTGTCTCATGTGTTACTGAGGATGAAAAGTCGGAGTAACGGCATCAATTTCTTTCAGTATATAAATGGATTGTATAATGTATGTGTAATAAAATAATCTATTTATAATGAGGATCAAACATTTCATTGTCAATGCAGTTTGTGTACAAACTTTTAAGCTTTAAACTTTTGTTCCCCGTTTGGACGGTTAAATTAGTTATTTTGAACATGTTTTGGCCTATAATTCCTTGAAACTATTGGGAGGGCTTAACATTGGTGCAGACCGGTAATAAGCATCTCATTCATTGCAGCTGATGAAACGCCAAGGATCATCTGAGGACATTCACCTGCGCAGAAAATGTCTTCCGTAGACCCTCATCATGCCTCCCAAATTCAACCCGGCCTTCCAATGATCTAATTGTACTTTTAAGTTACAATAGAAACAACTCGGAAAATTGATAACTCATCCTTTCTTTGTAATTCATCATTTCCAGCCAAAGTTGCAATCTGATTATTGAAAAATCTATCTACACCTCAAAACTTCAATTGCACAAGAAGTTGCTCAGCTGTCTCGTCTACCACTCTCACTCTTTCATACTCTTCTCTGTTCTTGCTAAACCTGTGTCTGTTTTCCATGATCCCAAAGGACTTTCAACTTCAATTGCACAATTGTTCGCAACGCAAACGAAGTATCTTTCATATTTCCTAGGGAAATAAAATTGCGAAAAATTGTGCATTTTGGGAGTTTTGAGTTGAGAATGAAATTATCAAGAATCAGATTGCAACTTTGGCTCGATACAAAAAATTGATGTTTTACCTGTCCACTAAATAGACACACAAGAGGCATAATGCATAAAAGGTGACCACTAAATGGACGCCTATTATGCACACTTCTTTTGAAAAAATGCACAATTTTTCGCAATTTTATTTCCCTAGGAAATATGAAAGATACTTCGAAGTCTTACCTTAACCTTAAGACTTAAGGATAAATAGGAAACTTAAGTTAGGGAGGATATGACAAATACTCAAGATTCCTTTACAACCAGTAGACGTTGGGAGACAGCTCATACCAAATCCGACCACTCACTTCGAGTCAAGAATTCCGTCATGCCACTATCCGAGATTAGAAATATAAACTAAATTAAATTATTATATGTTATCTTTCTCAAATTTAGAATATCTTGAAGACCTATGGCTATCTGGAAGCTCCAAATATTCTCCAAGATGATACGATCTTCCATCTTTCTCGCGGAATGATACTCGGAGTTAGCTCTTCAATCTTCCTTCAACATCCTACGGACTGGCTCTGAACTGCGAGCAAACAAAGAACATCGAACTCAGCAGCGTCATAACTCTTCATTCATACCCACATGGTGAATAATTTCTTCCTGAGACCCATACGCTGCAATCCAGAGGAACAAGCATCAAGACAGCAGTCACGTTGTGCTTAAGAGGTGCTGGTAGAATTCACTTTGGCGATGTTAGGTGTTTGAGAGCATTCCGAAGAATCATTCTCAATTATCCATGAACATCGTACTTGTGGTAATATCTGCAATTCTGTTATTATTTTATTATACTCAATTATTTGTTATTGTTTTCCTACCCATCAACTTGATAGTACTCACCCATAACTGTAGCCGGACAGGATACTTCGTGATTCTAGGAGAGACGTGAAAAGCAATCTGGCACGCGGTTATGCTTTGACTATTGTGTAGCCGGACAGGATACTTCGTGATTCTACGAGACGTGAAAAGCAATCTGGCACGCGGTTATGCTCTTGAAAATTGTGTAGCCGGACAGGATACTGCGTGATACTTCTGTCCGCATCTTCAAAGCAAGAAAAAAGCACAACAGGCTTTGCCCACCGTGCTGACTACCCATGTGCCTCTCTGTTGTCAGACTGCATCAACTTGCTTTAATAGTCCACAGATTCCAGGAAAAAGCATTCAATGAAGATGACGATGGCGTGTATCAGCGCACTCATGCATTCACTCAATTATCACGTTCGCTTGCACAACAACGTCAAGATTTACTTTGACTTTCTAAGAAAACTTTCCAATCACACCGAGTATGGAGGACCACGGTTGTTGTGTTCGTATGTTGTCTTGACCTCGATCATCCACAATCTAAAGAGAAGATCTGATGATTAAGCTGCAAATTTCTACGCGCTACACTTCGGAGGGTCTGTCTTCCCCGTGGGTGTTGATGCAGCTAGATTCGCATTTTCTGCGTTCTCCCAGTCCAGCTAGATTCGCATTGTCCCCGTCCAATTAGACCTGGAGTTTTACACAAGGCAGAGTGCTTCACATCTTTAATATCTGCGATTCCATGCTTTCCATGACGTTCTGAGACCACATAGCTTCATCTTTGTTACGAACCAGTTTTTTGGATTTCAGATTCACCTGCAGAGCTTCGAGCTTGTGCACTCAGTTGGGTCACCAGTGCAAATCAACGATCTCTCTCCTTTCGACTTCACAATAGGTTTGAAGTCCCCTTTGCACACACTCTAGGATTTGCTTTGTATTCGAAATAGTTTTCATTTGCGTTCATGTTGATTCACAGTGCTTGTCTTGCCCTGCACTGAGTTCGAGCAGCCTCATTACTTCCAGTTTGCACAATCTCCCTGCGTTCGTTGTGATTGCTCTTGATTCGATTGTTTGCAGAGGTAAAATTAATCTTTGTGTATCTCCTCATGCAGAGTGCAAGAACTGTCATGTCCAGCAGTCTCATGCACACGAGTTGTGAAACTGCGACGGGAAATTAATGCTCTTCGGGTGACGGGAAGTTAGTGCTCTTCGGGTGAGCCTGTCCTTGGGATCGACGAGGAGGCCTCCTGTAGGCCAGGTGACATTTCGCTCTCGCATGCCAAGCAGCAAACGTTTCTTACTCTGTGCGAGTGGAGGAGAGATTGGAAGGTGCAGGTGCGTCCATAGTCAGTCACGCTGCTGAGACACGGGGAATGGACTCTGCAGACGAGGAACCGGAGCTTCCCTTCGCTGTCCAGGACCTTATATGGCGTCTGGAAGGAAAAGGCGAGCCTATGACGAGGCTTCCCTATTTACGACAGCCAGAATTGCGGGAGTACTTTCCGGAGCGGGCATCGCTCTCGACGATCACAGGGTGGCGAAGCAAAGTGCGCCTTCGAGTGCTGGAGGCAATCGGCAACTGCAACACTCTTACACACCTAGACGTGGACGATATTTTCCACGGAGATATATGGATGTTGACGGCAAGCGAGAGGGAGGTAGTTCTCAGAGGATTCATGTCTAGCACCGTTATAAAAGAGATACGCCTTTACTTTTCCTCACGTCGGGAAGTTGAGATGCCGATTTCAGATGAGGAAAGCTTTTGTTTACTGATAGGGAGAATTCTGAATTCCTCTAGCGTACAAGTATTGAAAATACAATTTTGCAAGTTGAGTGCCAGATCTTTCTTGAATCTCGCCTCAGGACTGCGAGGAAATTCCGATTCTAAACTCCAGTGTTTAGAGTTATTTGACGCGTGGGAGGACTCGAGTGCCGTGAAGCATGTGGCCGACATGATCAACAGTGCTCCTCGATTAGAAACGTTGACGTTAAGCAATATGGGAGCCATGGAGGAGGAGTACGTTGGAATCCTGTCCCAGGCTTTGATCGAGAGCACGTCATTGAAACAATTGTGGTTAGACCAGGTGGAGTGGGGAGCGGCCTTGTTGCTGAAAGCTTTGGCCGGAGATGATGGCAACCGATCCATTGAACGTCTTCGGCTGGAGAATATGTATAGACTCGGAGGCTCTTTAAGGGAAGTTCTTACCTCCAGCCCATCATTGAAGGAAGTGAGGTTATGGTGCGTAGAGATGAGTCCTGAGGAATGGCACCAGCTCGGCGAAGTCATACGTGACCAGGCTAGAGCAACATACTTTACCGTTCAGTTTCTTTCGTTTGAATGGTTTGAATGGGAGTCAATAGAAGCTCTTGCGTGTGCTGCTAGCTCCGAAGTCAAGGACCCCGTAGTGGAGCTTGCACTCAATCATCCAAATGAGGATAAGTTAATGTTATCAGTAAACCTATTAGGTAGGGTACTGCGCGGAGAAATCAAATCTCTGAAATCTTTCACTATATGGGCGGGATCGATGAAGGGTACATGGATCCCGCCCAACCAACCGGAAAGTATACTGTCGATGAATGGAAAAACTGGAGAAACTTCCGTCTTGAAGAGACTCGACTTATTGCTTGGAAGCAATGATCTTTGCAAGGTACTACTGAAGGACCTGTTTTTGTGCCTGCGAGGGAACACAAGTCTCATTCACTTGGATTTTACTAAATCTAAACTCGACGAAGAGACGTTTAGAGACCTGATGGAGCTACTCCAAGTAAACTTGACTCTCCGGGAAATAGATGTCTCATCCACCTCATGGGCAAGGGATGGAAAGGCTGCGCTGATTGATGAAGCAGTCAAGCAGAACCAGAAGCGAGCTGTCTACATGTCCGTATTCCGTGAAGCCAAATTAACTTTTGGAGATGCAAAAGCTGGTCGGCTCTTCATATGCGGCTCTCCTCTAGCAGGTAACTTGCTATGCAAGCTCTCAGGTTTTTGAACTAGCAATGTGAGGTTTTACTTTTCAGATTTAAGATAAAATTATGAAGTTTATTTATTTATCTAGATGGCATTGGATTTATGTGAAAAATAAAACAAAAATATAAGAAACAAAAAGTAAAATGCAAATGAATTCCAATTTAAATACTATTTTTTTAAATAATGTTAAATTTGATTTGAAAATCGGATTTTTTCTCACTCTTCTTAACATGCTTAAAGAATATGGTATGAATTAATCTTTGAAAATATCTCAAGTAACAACTTATTTTTGTTGTGATTATGTGTACTCAATCTATAGGCAAGACTCAATTACGTCAAACATTGGTACACGGAAAAAAATGGCTCAAAAAGCCATGGGCCAAATTCAAGAGGAGGACTGAAGGAATGGAAGTGGAGTTTTTGCAAAACAATGACAAAGGTCAAATCTCAATTTGGGATCTTGCAGGACAAGAGATTTTCCGTACCCTTCAAAGTGTGCTTTTCCCTCAAAGTAGTAATTTTTGTGTTTTTCTATTTGTGTATAGCTCCTTCTGTCAGAAAACATCTTTGAACAAACCAGAAGCTTGTTTTGAGAGAGAGTTGGAGGAATGGTTGAGTTTCATTGCATCCAGCACTAGGGTTATCGGACATAATCTTCCACAAGTTCTTGTTGTGATTTCACACAAGGATAAAGCTATAGACAATTCTTTGAGTTGGGCTAAGTTCATAGTGAACAAGCTCACTAAAAGATTTGCAAAATTTGTGGATCTCCACCCTATTCAAGAGTGTTTTCATGTGGATGCTCGAAAAAATAAGCAAGTTATTACTCTCAAAAATCACATTTTTGAGATCTTTGAGAAGTTGTTGAAGAAAAAATCTCCACTAGTTCCCCATTTGTGTTCTCAACTCTCGTCATTCTTGGTTAAAAACACCAAGGACAATAGAAGTTGCCCTCTCTGGTCATCCCAAAAATTTTGTAACTTCTGTGCTCCCCATTTGACACAATTTCTTCCATCCTCTTCTGCTCAAGCCTTTGATCATTCAAGTATACAAAAATCAATCACATCCTATTTGAATGATGTTGGAACCATCATTTCTATTCCCTACCTGGATCACATTATTGTAGATCCAAATTGGCTCACACATACATTATTGGGTGAGCTTGTAGCTCTGGGTCAACACTTTCAAGCTCAAGAGTCTCAATCTTTTGACAAAAGGATATCAAGTGACTCATACGCAAGCAAGGACGGATTTGTGAGTGAGAGAGACTTTGATCGGTTGATAGAGGAGTTTCTGAAAAAGCAACCACATGGAAAGAGATTACTGAATAGAGAGCTGCTTGAAAACATCCTTATTAATTTAGATTTGTGTTTCAAGGTAGAAGATACTTCTCAGTATTTCATTCCCTCCTTCATACCCGAGCATTCAAGCACTGAAGTACAGAAGTCTCAAGAATTGGCTCACGTGGAGTCGATGGCTTGGGATTCCAGGGTTGAGACTTCAAAGTTTTTCGGCATCCGGATACAATGCCAAGATAGAAGAACAATGTCACTGACCGCTGCTTTTTTCCCATGCTTCCAGGTGATTTCATATACACTGTGAGAAAATTGAATGCGTCTAGCTCTGATTGTAACTTGTGTGGATTGAATGGAATGTTTTTTTTCATTAATTGAACTCAATTTTTGGAATGCATGGCTCAATATTTACCAAATTTTGTATCATTGTAGATGTTCATGAGACGGAAGTTGATATCGGAGATGGGTGTTCCCAAGGAAACTATTACCTGCTCTCGACATTATCTGGGATTCTTTCTTGATGGGCACAAGATATATATTGAGCAAGGAACGTCCCGCAATTACGTGGATGTTCTGATGTTATGCTCGGATCATAAGTCAAGGGAGTTGGCTATTAAATATGTGATGAAGCATATTGTCCAGCAGTTGATATCATTTTGTGCATCAACCAAAGGTTGTCCCGGGGTGGCGTTAGTGCTCGCTGTTATCCAAACACGTTGCGTGGAGATGTTGATTCCGAGTCATCTCAGAGGAGCCATTCTGATCGAGAAGCTCAAATCAAACTTCATTCGTGACATCAAAGACAAACTTGAGGATATTCAGGCGGATAAGTACAACTTGATGAAGGAGGAAGAGTTGTTCAGCTATGAGCACATTTGGCCCTTGATTCAAGGGCATATAACACAGGTTACATTCGAAAGAGCGAGGGAGTTGCTGTGGGAGAGCGAGGTGGAAGCGGTTGTGAATGAGATCCGACAGAAGCAAATGCAACAATTGGAGTCATTTGAGGAAGACCTTAGTGAACAATTGGCGTCATTGTTCGAGGGTTTAAACGAAGTGAACAAAGATTTGATTCATTCTTACCTTGAAAATGAGAACTTGGTTACCAATGCAGATTTTCCTGATGTGAAAGACTCCAATCAACCTTCATCCAGTTGCTTAAGTCGGGTGAGCACAAGTGTGGAAAACCTTGATACCCGACTTGTTTTGGAAAAGATGGATCAGGTAGAAAAAAATCTAGCACAAAAGGTTGATGGTGTTGATGAGAGGTTGAGATCAATGCAGAGCATTTTGCAGAGATTGGAGATGAAGGTGGAACAGATACTCTCTCTGCAAAAAGAACTGCAGTCAACGCGGAGTGATTTCATGTCCAAAGTGGACAGGATTCTTGAGTATTCTCAAACGTTTCAACATTCCACTACGCCCAAGCGACCTTACATTACGAACAATGTTGGCATTTTCTATAGGATGAGTGCTACTTTGCATACCGGAACAACCGTCCGCTTACACTTGATGTGTGAGTCCGCAACTGGGTTTCATCCCGTCAAAGATCAAGAAGGTTTGAAGATACGCTTGGATTGGAAGGATTGTGGGTGGATTCAAAAAACTATCGAAATCTCATTCAAATTCATGTATTATGCTGTGAAGGCTGGACTGGATGTGACTTTCGGGTTGGGCCAAGCAATTCCGGAGTGGGAAGATTTGAAATCTGATATTGTTAAGTTAGATGGCATTAGCGATCGTGATCGTAGTGCAGTTTCAAAAGTTGGGGAAAGCAAGGAGCTGAGAGAAGCATGGTCGAGGATTCAGCAAACTCTTGCGCCACAGCTTCGAGATAGCTATTCGGCAACCTTCAAGTTGTATCAGGTGAAATACGTGAGACAAGAACTAGGTGGGCATGCATGGGTGTGCGAGGAATGCATGAATGAAGGTCTTAGAACAGGCATTTTGTTAGGAATTTGAAGACCTTAGAATGTCATGATGCAAATAACAAGCATATGTTCAGACACTCATGCAATGTGACGCTCTGCGTTGTGAGGCTCTTCCTTTCAGTTTTCACGTTCACACGTCTTTTCTATGCAATCATATCAATCGTGGAGTTATGTTTCTGAAGATGATCAGTATATGGCTGATATATGGCTGAATTATCATAATTGCATTTTGAGGACCATGTTTCAAGTGTGGCTTGTTGCAAGTCTCACCATGATGAAATTCCTTGACTTACATGTTGGGTGGTCAGCCTTAAATTTCGATACATCTCCCAGAATGATTATTATGTTATTGTTCTGAATAATGAGGGTCTAATAACTGTAGAACGGACAGGAAAAACATTTATGTTATTTTCTTGTTCAAGATGAGCTGGCGGTCCGCTTTCCTCACCTGGCCTTCGTTACACTCGTTGTGCACTCTTCGAGCGGCAGGCTCTTGACGAGACGAATAAGGCCGTGCAAACCACGTGGGTCAAAAAAATAAGCCTCTAATTGGAGAAACACGGTAGTGTTGCGTTGAAGATGGTGCGGAGTTTGTGAGAAAGAGTGTCAAGAAGTAATACTTCGAGTCACCCATTACCGCAGCTAGCTAGCTGCAGTCCCGAACTGGGTGGTCGAAACAATTCATGAAACAATAAAACCAATTTATTTGCTATGACTTCAACTGCTGTAAGTAGTAATTTGTATGGCAGCTTGATTGTCTGCTCTAAATTCTACAAGCAATGGATTTCATTCTGAAGAGATTGATGTCCAGGCTGCAGTGGTAAGTATCTATAGGTCTGCAGTGGTAAAAGTATATAAGTTATTACATGTGCTAAAGCTGAAATCAGTTACGTTAAAAGTCTTCCATAGTACACATTTCAAGACATACTGCTCCTTATCCTCGGAAAGTCCTTCGAATCGGCTTGCCTGGCATGGTGGTGCAGATTTGTGGAAACGGCAGCAGAACTTATTTCTGCTGCCAAGATTGATGATATGTTGAGATTTGAGCTGGTAAATAGTCTGTCATTTAAGGACCACGAATTCAGCATGCTTTTTATGTCTCCATGTTCATCCATTTCGGCTTGAGAATTCATCAAAAGCATTAGGTCCACCATGGACTCCCAGACGGTCAAAACACAAAAATGTGGTGAAGATTTGAGAAAGGTTTGTAGTTTCCACTATACCACTTGGAGGCTTTAAGTCCCAAGCATCTCGCCTATACTCAGTAAAAACGTGGAAATCTCTTCTCCAAGACTGCCCACTTCAGAACATTGCAGGAAGTGAACCATCACCACTTACTGCGACAGTTCATCATACTGATTTGTTTGTAGCCAAGGGCCTGGAGCTGAGAAATTGGATATTGAGAAATATACACGTCTGTCTAACGACAGGAACGAGTCCATTTTGCAATCCCGACAGTCACTACAAGTAAAAGTGGTATTGTTAAGGTGAAGCTTATGTCGTGAACTTCGTGCTAGCAATTGCACCGGGCAGCCAGCCGATTGGATCAGGGAAAAAAATGTGCAACAAAATCTACTGCCTCATGGATTTCTTCAAAAAAAGTGCATAAATTGTCATAGTGGATAGTGCGCTCCAATGAAATATGATCGGATGACTAGCTGACTGCCCAACGTCCATTTTGCCTTTCATTTTCAGGCAAGGGTAAATCTAGAGGAAAGTTCAAACAAAAGCACCGGAAATGACAAGGAGGAACAAATCCACTGTTTTGGTGACTTGGCCTTATGGATTATTTGGCTATTACAGACACAGTTCGCGGAACGAACTCACCCCGGACAATGGTACGCAACCCTCTGTAATATGGGCTTTGGTAAAATTCGAAACTGTGGCGATGATCTTCACGTGTTTCATAAAGTTGGGTTTGGAGAACGCCGAGGTCCTCCGAGTTGTGCAGGTGGTGCACCATCAAATCAGTTGCAGTACCAGCCAACTCACTTGATTCAGAAACATTCAATACGTCTACCGTGTAGTAACTTTGGATCTTCGGGAAATTGAGTTGAGAGAAGCGAAATTCATCTGAGGACGTGAATTTTGAAGTTTCATGGAACTCCTGTAGAGGAGCTGTCTGGCTCAACTCCAGAACTGCATCAATGATCAGATTGGATGTATGGCAAAAAGTGAACTGGGTCCATTCCTTTGCAACCATATCCTGACCCCATACAGTACTAAACATGTGCTTTCGAACATTCCCTCAATGAGATGCTTTAAGAATCTGGAACTTGATTTTGACCTTACGATTTCGAATTTTCCAATTCACGCTGGAGGTATTCACTTCCAGATCTGAATCCCTGAAACGATCAGATAACTGCGCTATCGACATCCAATCTTGTTATTGAGAAAATCACAAACATTTAAATATTTCAGTTGCTCTCACACATATATATTTGTGAGCATACGATGACGAGGAGAATAATCAGCATAAAATATATTCATGAACTATGTCATAAGAAATTACGTTATAAATGGACATCTGAATTTACGATCATTCCTTATCAGAAACATTTCTCATTTTTATTGCCCTTCACATTATCAATAAGTATTTATCGAGAGGACTTGGATACCGACTTGAGAAGACAGATGTCATTTTCAGATTTGTATTTTACAGGGTCAACGTCCAAGCAGAAATTTTCTAGTTTCGGATACTGGTGGGTGAAACGGGCGGAATAGATCAGAAATTTTGTCAACCAATCGGACAGGAAACCAGTAAGACTGTACTCAAAACCAAGTGATAGTGAAATTTTCTGTGAAAGAGAAAATTATGATCATTTATACAAGACAATTGTTGTTATCTTATTGCTTCGTCTTTACAATCTAGCTCTTGTACTTACAGCAGGATGCAGTCAGATTTAAAACTTGCATTATTATAAAGAATACAGCTCAGATTAATATCAAACCAGTGAACGAAAGTTTGAACCAGAAGTCGAAATTACAGGTTTGAGCTGAAATACACGGTTCGAGTAAGATCCCATTGTTATGTCACAGTTCTGAAAAATCAAATAGCAGGCCAAAATATGACTTCTGAATTTTAATGAAGCTGGTCCGTGAATTATACATGAAAAGTAACACGAGCCCGAAAGTTGATTTCAAGTTAGGTGCAATAACTAAAATCTGACGTGTATATTTAGGAAGAACCTCTGAGAAGCGTTTTTTGATGTGCATTTGAGGTACTTAGAGGCCAGTTTTCTCTTAGAATGTCCCTAACTCTCTCGACTAAGCTTATGCTTATTCATGCGAAAAGCGAAGAATCAAACCAATAGCTTAGCTTCCTAGCTTCCATTAGTTCATTTGTAATTCTGTATGCTTGGAATATGGACTGTTACAGCATTCGTCTTGAACTTGCCTTCTAAAAAATTATATCATTCTCTTCATCCTGTACAAGTAACAGTCAGTAGCCTTCCAGCTTAAAAGACAAAAAACCCTTGACGATACATGCAGAATCGTTACACAAAACCTGGACTATTATATAATTCTATACGCAAAAGAGCCCATCTTAATTCATGCTCTTCAACAGGTCTCATACTATGTCACTGAACGTTGATATATGCACGTTTTAATCGCTAACAGAAATTCCAACTTTACTGACGGTCCTCCATATATCCCTGTTAATGACTAAACAATTTGTCACTGATCCAAAAAGACTGGGAGGAAATAACAGAATGATCTGACTCCACATATAATCGTCAGTTCCGAAGACACAATTTGGTGTCAAATCTGATCTGATTCAAACTGTAATTGCAGCTTGACCACCACCTTCCACTTTCCACTATGATTCTCGAGTAATCAATCACCTCGAGACTTATGAGTTCAGAAATCGTGATTGAGGTTCATGTCTCCCACTTTGTACAGTTCACTGTTGAAGACTTGTGGACTCTTGTTCGGTTCAGATGCATTTGATCTCAAAACGAAAAGTATTTCACCTAGCCAGGTGTTGTGGAATATAAAACTGACTCCTGCAAGAGTATAGTATGGTATGGGGAGTTACACAAGATCAAAACCTTGGTGTGAATATGAATGTCATACTCATGGATCCCTGATTATCGGTTGTCTAAATTAGAGATATGCTCCATGTCTACTCAAATCATCTACTCAGATGACATGACATGACATACTTTCAATATATATAAAAATTTCATGAAGAAAAAAATCATTTTTTCAACTTTCTGCATGTTGTGTGAATTTTTTCATTCTTTTTCAGATCTCAGATCACGGCATTGCGGTGGATGTCGAGAAGGTAAAGATTATTCTCGAACTTCAGCCGCCGACGAACCTGCGCGAGTTGAGAGCCTTTCTTGGCCATGTGGGCTATTACAGAAGGTTCATAAATATGTACGCAATCTTGGCAGCCGATCTGACAAAGCTGCTTAAGAAGGAGGAGCCCTATGTGTGGGGCAAGGAGCAACAGCTAGCCTTTGAAACACTCAAAGCTAAGCTGACGACCGCTCCGGTTCTGAGAAGCCCGGATTGGAACCGACTCTTCGATGTCTATGTAGACACGTCGGCATTTGCAATTGGAGTAGTTCTCAGTCAGAAGTATGACAACAAGAAGGACTACCCGATTTACTTCGCGAGCCGTCAGTTGTCAATAGCAGAGAAGAAGTACACAACAACTGAGAGGGAGGCGTTGGGAATGGTATACTCCTGTAAGAAGTTCAGGCATTATTTGATCTGCTATGAGTTTGTGTTTAATGTGGATCACTACGCATTACAGCACCTAGTGAAGAAGGCGGATCTGTCCGGACGTATTGCCAGGTGGGTACTACTGCTGCAGGAATTCACCTACACTGTGCAGACTAGGAAGGGCGCTCACCACGAGAACGCTGACTACCTCTCCAGACTATGGACCAAACCCATAGAGGAAGAAGTAGTGGATGATTTCCCCGACGAACAACTTTTTCAGTTGTCCGCCAGCCATGAGTCTAGGTATGCGGACCTGTATAGGTTTCTGCTCACACCCCAATGTCTGGAAGGATTGGATGTTGAGCAGCGAACAGTCTTCGTGCATAAAGCTGGACCTTACCAGCTCCAACAGGGAGGCTTATTCAAGAAGATGGCAGATGAGAGGCTGTGCAGGTGCTTCGAGGAGTCCGAAGTTCCACGTGTTGTTAGAGCAATGCACACAGAAGACGGTGGTGGTCATTACGCCACCAGGAATACGGTGACCAAAATTGTGAATGCAGGATACTGGTGGCCGACGATGTTTAAAGATGTACACGACTACATTCGCAAATGTGATAGCTGCCAGAGGACGGAAAGACCGACACCGACCACAAGATGGCCTCTGACACCGATCATGCCCTTGGCACCATTTGAAAAATGGGGAATCGACTTTGTTGGACCCATACAACTTGTCACTAGACACACTCGCAGGCGCTACATATTGGTAGCCACGGACTATGCGACCAAGATGGTAGAGGCCGAGGCTACACGGAAGGACGACGCAGCGACAGTAGCAACCTTCTTATTCGAATTGATCATCACACGCTACGGGTGTCCACTAGAGATCGTAAGTGACAGAGGAACCCACTTTTTGAATCAGGTGATAGAGAATCTGACGCAGCACTTCCAGATTAAACATCGGAAGACTATCCCATACAATCCCAAGGCGAATGATCTGACAGAGAAGTCCAATGGATTGCTATACAAGATACTCCTCAAGGTGACTGTGAACCATGCGCACGACTGGGACACCAAGTTACCAGCCGCTTTATGGGCATACCGAACTGCAGAGAAAGTCACCACCCGACAGACGCCTTACTTTCTGGTATATGGGCAGCATCCGATATTACCTATCGAATTCGAGATACCCACACAGCGAACCTTAGATAAGAGGAGGCTGGATGCGGAAGAAAGTCAGATCTACCGACTGCAAGAAGTCATGGCGCTGGAAGAAGGACGTCAAGAGGCGGAAGATCGAACAAAACAACTGCAGCTCAGACGGAAGGAGAAGTACGATCGGAGGATCAGGCCATTATTACTACAGAAGGGCGACTTGGCCCTGCTCTATGACAGCAGACATGCCCGATTTCCAGGCAAGCTACACTTGAGATGGATGGGACCCTACAAGGTGATCAAAGTTTTCTCGAATGGCTCGATCAAGCTCGCAGAATTGACAGGGGAATGGCTAGGCACCCGCGTGAACGGGTGGCGTCTAAAGAAATACCACGTGTAAATGTTCGCGTGGGCGCTCACAATTGAGGAGGGGGGCATGTGGTAACACTCTTTTTGTTTTTTTCGCAGAATTTAAACAATTTGGAAAAAGAAGTACCAAAGCAGTGTCTGTAGTTAGGAAATGGTACGTTAAATAGAGTGAATTGAGGAGATCGCGGGTCACGAAGAATCACGGAGTTGGGCGCAACGGCGCCAAACGCCTTCGGCAAGATCTCCTTTGCTGAGGTGTCTTTACCCACGCGCCTCCGGCGCGTAGGGAAGGTACGCTTTCGGCACAGACACCTCCGGAGGAGATGTCGCTGAAGACGTAAGAAGCCGGCAAGGACTTCTGAATGCTTCCGACCAGGAGTGCGCCTTCGAAGATGCGCCGTTGGCGCGGGAGAGAAATCTTCATAACGATCAGGATTCACGGTAGTTCTATTTGATTAAGGTTTCATTGAAAAGAGCTCGGGACGCTCGTTCTAACGAGCTCAAGAATGCTTGAGATGGATCAGGGACGAGGAAATTATGAGCATCGGTAAACTCGCATCCGGCGATGCGCTGTTCGCGCTAGGGTTCACCTTCGGGAAGGACCCCCGTACGCCTTCGGCGTTGTGCCTTCGGCGGAACCACGCGCTCATGAGAGGAGATCAAGTCGGAGGCGGAAGCGCCTTCGGCGGCTGTGCGGCGGAAGAGAAGCACCTACCTGATGTACAACTCCAACGTGGCGCGGACAGGCGGATGCGCCGGCATAATTCGCGCCGGCGGGATACGCGCCGTCGGCGATACGCGGGGCAGAACGGACAAAAGAAGTTGTACAAGTACGCGTCGGCATAATTCGCGCCGACTTGATGTGCGCCTCCAGCGAGGCGCCGACGGAGAAGGAGTACGCCTTCAACGATACGCCTCCGGCGATGGGCAGGTTGGGAAAAAACAACATAGTCGCAGCGTACGCTCCACCGCGGCGAACTGGAGGTCGGAAGCCCTCGGCGATGACGAATTCAGAGCCGGCGGACGATGGCGGCGGGAGAATTCAACGTTCACGCATGCGAATGCGCGCAATACGGAGGCGTGAATTCGAGCATGCGAGGGAGAACCGTTAAGCCGCATAGCCGGCTGCGTAATCAAGTGGGAGTGTACCCACTGCCTACGAAGAGCGTTGTGCGATCTTGATTTGAGAGAAGAAAAGTCTACTCTCCACTATCATTCTCTCATTCTCTCATTCTCAAGAGCTTTTGTGGCGACTGAAATCCTCGAAACAGAGGATGAGACGAGTTCGGAAGAACAGGAAGCGGACTCTGTGCGTGGGACGCCAACAGGGGTACTGTGCAAGCAGATAGTGCCACTCTTGCGATATTTGGATCGCAAGGCAGCAAAGTACGCGAATCCTAGAAAACTGTGGTAACCCACTTTTTGTTTTTCGTCGGAACTAAAGCATTTTTGAATAATAAGTACCGTGGTAGCAGCTGAAATAGTAATCGGTACGCAGAGCCAGAGTAAAAAGAGGATCGAGGACAGTCAAGGGGTTTTGGGCTTAGGCCACAGTGGAACGCTTGGAATGGAACGGGCGGTTCACGCTGCAGGACTCGCTTCGAGCACCTTCGGGCGGTAGATCACTCATAACTTCCTTAATTCTTAAGGCCTTGAGTAACTTAGGGTCTCGTTGGAAAGAACTTGACGGTTTGGTTCTAACGAGCCCAAGAACGCCTGGAACGGATGAGGACTCAGGGAGTTGTGACTGTCGGAAGATGCGAAGGAGAACGCCTACGGATAGGCGGAAAGAGTTCGTCGTCGGCGGAATATCCGTCTTCGGCCCTAGATGTTCGACTTCGACGACGGACGTCTTCGGGTCAACTTCAAGTCGGCAAACTCGGAGTCGGCGAACTCAGGGTCGGCGAACTCGAGGTCGGAGAACTCGGAGTTGGCAAACTTGAGGTCGGCGAACTCGAGGTCGGAGAACTCGGGGTCGGCGAACTCGGAGTCGGCGAAACATCGTGCGGGCGCCTTCGGCGATAACAGATAACAAGCCTTCGACAGTGTGCCTTCGGCGAAGGATAAAACCGGCATAACTCTTTCAACTCGTAACGGTTTGACTTAGTTAGGGTCTCGTTGGAAAGAGCTCGACGCGCTTGTTCCAACAAGCCCAAGAACTCTTGAAACAGATCAAGGATCTGTGAGTTATGGGTGTCGGGAGTGACTGTTACAAATAGGCAAAGGTGCGGAAGTGCGTCTTCGGCGGTCAACGCCTTCGGCGAACTCGAGGTCGGAGAACTCGGAGTCGGCGAACTTGAGGTCGGCAAACTCGAGGTCGGCGAACTTCAAGTTGGCAAACTCGGAGTCGGCGAACTCGGGGTCGGCGAACTCGAGGTTGGCGAACCGGATGCGGTTCAGAGATCTTGCGGAGTCCATATCTTTGCGATGGACGGTCGGATGGATCTGAAATTTGGTGGGGCCGTTGATCTCAGTTGGCCACGCATGCCTACAAATATTCAGCCTCAGGTTTTGGATGTAAAGACGCTGGCGGCTCTGTACAGTAGGCTTAGGATTCAGATTTAGGGTTAGGGTTAGATTTAGGTTGTAAGTTAGAGGGGAAGGCAGCCGCCGACTCCTCAGGTGTAGGATTTGTTGCGGCTCGCACCCTAGCGGGTAGCGTAGTGTTAGTTAGGACCTTAGAGGGTATAAAGTAGTTCAAGGCGTTTTGCCTTGGGATTCTTCCAATTTCGGAAATGCAGATCGGGAACTCACTTTCTCGGCGTGTTTGTGCATTTGGTCCTGGCACCACGTAGAGGAGCTGCAGCATAGTGAAGTTACCGCATGTTGTAGCTGAAGGCCTTCGGCTGAATGTTCAGAGCTAGTACATCGGTTAGAGACTTGAGTAGTGCGGATCTGCACCTACGGGTGATTTCTGATGCTTAGAGCCGGTTGCGAGTTAGATACTTGAACAGTTCCCCCTTACACCTTCGAGTGACATATCCTGATTGTACTCCTACGGGAAGTTTCCCCTGAATGCCAAAGTGAAGTTTTGTTACTTCGTGTAAACCTTGGTTATCAATTCAGGTTATGTGTGTGTGTTACTAGATTGTGTCTCAGTTGAGTTCTCAGTCAGACCTGTACTCTCTGCGCTTAGTGTGAGTCGAGGGTGACGTCCACCGCGTATGAGTGACTTCATTCCGAAGTGGGAAGTCCAATCCGGGTTCCCTACGCTAGCAGAAACTGGCGGAAGGGCTGTAAAAGCCGGAGTGGGAGTCACTACCTGCAGAGCCTCTTAGTGTACTTTTGAGAGACTTTCCCCCTGAAATCCTAAGCGGAGGTCTTGACCGACCTCCGAGTTGTGCTTTTCCAGTTTCAGGTGTGGGTGTGTGTTGTGAGTGACTTACGCTGCATTGTGCATCCTCCGAGCATCCTCCGAGTCGAGCATCCTCCGAGTCGAGCATCCTCCGAGTGGCTTCCGAGTCGAGCACTGCAGTATTTCTGGGAGTGACAGTCGCCTGATAATTCAAACTCTCCAAAAGTCTGTTAAACGTGACACTTTGTACTCTGTGTGTTGCCTCTGTCCCTGTGGGTTTGATCTTTTTACCACAATACTGCAGTTTTAGCCTTTGGTGGGTTATTACAAAGGGTTATCTCTGGCGATCACGAAGAGGCTACAACAAACCCTGCAACAACAGCGTAAGGATGCGGCGATGAAAGCCCAGGAGAATGTCGAGCTGATGCGGGCAAGGATTGAGTTGGAATTGCAGGAAGAGCGGAGACAAAACCGCATTCTGACAGAGGAGCTTGCGCGCCAGACGCGCGCATTAGAGCAAGGTCAAAGCATGCGCAAGGCGGATGAGGAGTTGTTGCGCAACTTGCAATCCGAGTGCGCGGAATTGAGGGCGCAGCGCGCGGAGGCTGAGATGCAGCTGACAGAGGTGGAAGGCAGCAGCCGGCGCGATGCGGATCGTACACGAGAGGAGTTGGTGGCGCGGGTGACCCACTGTCTCAGAGGTTATACCCACTGGGAAGTGGCGGCGCAGGAGAAGATCACACTTAGGGAGTTTGAGCTTCGGGCGGCGGCGTTGACGGAGGGTGACAGTCGGAGTCGGCGGCGAGTGGCGAAGAAATTAGAGGCCTTCTTGTCGGGTGCGCGCGATACTATGGCGCACTTGGAGTCGGAAGTGACCGGGGTCCTTCGGCGGCTGGGGTTGCGCAGCCGAGCGAAAGACTGGCAGGGTAGGGAGATAGTGCGCGGCAGTCCGTCGCGCAAAAGGCGTAGTACCGGATCTGCAAAGTGCAGTAGTGTAGCTTGGTTTTGTGCAGGCGTTTAGAGTAGCAGGTAGTGCAGCGTAGTGTTAGTTAGGACCTTAGAGGGTATAAAGTAGTTCAAGGCGTTTTGCCTTGGGATTCTCCCAGTTTTGGAAGTGCAGATCAGGAACTCACTTTCTCGGCGTGTTTGTGCGTTTAGTCCTGGCACCACGTAGAGGAGCTACAGCTTGACGAAGGTACCGCATTTTGTAGCTGAAGGCCTTCGGCTGAATGTTCAGAGCTAGTATACCGGTTAGAGACTTGAGTAGTGCGGATCTACACCTGCGGGTGATTGCCGATGCTGAGAGCCGGTTGCGAGTTAGATACTTGAGCAGTTCCCTCTTACACCTTCGAGTGATTTATCCTGATTGTACTCCTACGGAACGTTTCCCCTGAATGCCAAAGTGAAGTTTTGTTACTTCGTGTAAACCTTGGTTATCAACTCAGGTTACGCTGCAGAAGGCACCCTCAGGGCACACCTGTGTAGTAATTCTGGGAATGACAAGTGCCTAAGAATTCAAACTCTTCAATAGACTGTTGTGGTGTGTGTGTGTTACTGGATTGTGTCTCAGTTGAGTTTCTCAGTCGGGCCTGTATTCTCTGCGCTTGGTGTGAGTTGAGGGTGATGTCCACCGAGTATGAGTGACTTTGTTCCGAAGTGGGAAGTCCAATCCGGGTTCCCTGCGCTAGCAGAAACTAGCGGAAGGGTTGTAAAAGCCGGAGTGGGAGTCACTACCTGCAGAGCCTCTGAATGTACTCTTGAGAGACTTTCCCCCTGAAATCCTAAGCGGAGGTCCTGACCGACCTCCGAGTTGTGCTTTTCTAGTTTCAGGTGTGTGTGTTGAGTGACTTACGCTGCACTGTGCATCCTCCGAGTGACCTCCAAGTTGAGCATCCTCCGAGCGGCCTCCGAGTTGAGCACTTGCAGTATTTCTGGAAGTGACAGTCGCCTGAGAATTCAAACTCTCCAAAAGTCTGTTAAACGTGACACTTTGTACTCTGTGTGTTGCCTCTGTCCCTGTGAGTTCGACCTTTTTACCACCATACTGCAGTTTTAGCCTTTGGTGGGTTATTACAGGCCATATGAGTGATCGATACATGTCTCATTTTGATGAGAGAAAGGTATTATCCGGTTTGGGTACAGTTGACTTGTCATTTTATGAACATTGCATCATGTGAAAACAACATAGGCAAACTTTTGGCGTTGGAACTCATAGTTCCAAGGAGATATTGGAGTATGTACATAATGACGTGTAAGGATCCTCTCCTATTGCCTCACTGTCTAGAAAGTTGTACTTTGTATCATTTATAGATGATTACTCTAGGTATGTGTGGGTATATTTCTTACTCACAAGTCCGAGGTGTTTTCAACTTTCAAAAGTTGGCGCATACAAGTTGAGACTCAGACTGGACACAAGGTGAAATATCTACGATCAGATAATGGTGGAGTATACTACTGAGGAATTTCCAAGGTATTATATAGAGGAGGAGATTATTCACCATTTCACGACAGTTTATACTCCATAAAGTGCTATTTTTGAAGGACTCAATCAAACAGTGTTGGAGAAGGTGAGAAGTATGCTAAGCGAATCAGGTTTACCAGGAAAATTTTGGGCCAAAACTGTAAATACCGCCATTTATTTGGTAAATTTTTCTCCCTATAGTGCAATCAATTTCTCCACATTGTTTGAACTAAGACATAAACGGATAGCAAATTATAGTCGATTGAGAATTTTTGGTTTTACTGCTTATCCTATTATACCTAAGGAGCATAGGACAAAATTAGATCCTACATCCAAGAAATGTTGTTTTTTTGGGTATGCTAGCGGCGTAAAAGGTTACAGGCTTTGGGATCTAGTTGCGAGTAAGGTGGTTGTTAGTAGAGATGTTTCTTTCAATGAGCCTGGCTTATTGAAAGAGGGGGAGAATGTGGAGGCTTCCCGTACTTTAAGAGCGGGTGTTGCACATATGTACTAAGTCCTAGAAGTAGTCAAGTGATTAAGGACGATTAGCCAAGGCATAGCTAAGTCTAGCTAGTTATGACTAAACTAGTTAGTTATAACTAAATTTATCTAGTCATGACTAAATTTGGCTACAATGTCTATAGTTGGCGGATTAATTAGCGGAGTTCTAGAAGAGTGGAGTAAGCACTTCTATTTTGTCTTAAACAAAAGTTCTAGATTCCAAGGAATTAGATATTTGACTAGAAGCTTGGATTTGATTGGTTTGACTCAATATATGAAAGATGATTGGCTAGGCTAAGTCTAATGTTGACTTAGTGGCTAAGAAGCTTGTAGAAATTTTAAAGCTTTCAATGGCATGTCGCCACCTCAACCTTGGATTCCGGAGAATTCTAGAAGGTTTAGGTAGGCCAATGGCATGTTGCCACGTATAGTGGGTTAGTCAAATTTACCTAGGCAAAAGTAAGTTAGGAGAAATTACCACATGTTATTATGGTAACTTTTCAAGTAATATAAATAGAGAGGTAGAGTAGCACCTCTCAAGCAAGTTTGGAGAGTTCATATGTAGAGACTTGTTTCATATATGAAATAGTGACGAATTTTCAGTACCTTGGAGTGTCGATGAGTGTATGAGTTGGAGTGATACCTTGAGAGATTGTGTGAGAGGGTGTTTAGATTATTAGTATGATGCGGAATACTAGTCTTCTAGAATCATGATGAGCTACCAAAAAACCATCTGAGGTACACCTGAGTGATAGTCAGCCCAGAGGTTGCATTTTTGGTTCCGTTGCCGGGACCTCAATCTAGAAGGCGGAATGTTTAGGATTCGATTTCTAGCTCAAGAGAAAGTATCCATGAGTGATCACTTGGTGTTAACATTGGCGAATGAAAGAACGGAGAGTGTGCTTGAGAGCGAAATTTCCTTTGTTTATCCAATAGTCTCATATGATAGCCTAGAAGTGATTTTGTATGTTTTGTTCACGTAAACATGTCTTTTTGAGATAAAAATGATCTTAGACACCGAAAGAGTATTTTTGAAGGTATTTTTCAAAGTTTTAATTGATTTTAAAGTGGAAGATAGAAAACGTTTACGTTTTTGTTTTAGTTCTAGATCATGTGTTGACAGAAAGATATGAGAGTTAGAAGTTGATGAGGTTTTCACGGGTACCAAAAGTTTGCTCTCTGGAAAGTTTGTACAGAGTAAATTACTTTTTCTGTATTTCAAGTTAAGCTTTGAAACTTCTTACGCGTGTGTATTGGAAGATTACCTACGTGCAAGTCAAAATTTCATTGAGAGATCACATTATGATGATTTGAAGTTTAAGGTACATAATCAGGATAAGAGAGCAAAAGTTTTGGGTTTCTTTATTCGCAGTTTTGGCCTAGTTGATAACGTTTCTGGGAGAGACATTTTGAGTGGTTTCCACGTTATGGAAAAATGAGTGATCAAGGGGGCTGGAAGGTTAGGTTATCCAAAGTACCTCAAGGCTTGGATGTTATACTGTCTCTAGACTCCAATACAAGAGAATTCAATGTGGAGTTTGAAGACAAAGTAGTTAGTCAATCTCCAAGAGTGAAACGTGAGACTTGCTTTTATTGTGGAGAGGAGACACATAAGGTTGTCAATTGTTCCCAGCTGAACAAGGATAGCAGATTAAGGAGCAAGATGATCTTGGGAGATTTGAAACTTCACTTGGGACCATCATCGCCACATGAATCCCAAAGTGCAACCTTTTGTGACAATTGCGGAGTGATTGGACTACCGACGAGACACGAATGCAGCGGAGTGAAGGCGCTTCTAGAATCACTTGTGGAAGGGTTTGACGGCAAGCTAAGTGTTGAAACAGAGAAAGTGACTTCAACGGATTCAAGCTCCAACTGAAGATGGAGATCATCATTCAGATGATGGAGAAGATGATGATGAGGGTAAGACTCATTGTATGCCTAAGGGAGGAGAGAGCTTCAGCTATCTTGGAGCAACCAATTCCTTTTGTGTTTCCTTTGATGAATTACTCAAGGATGGAGTTAGTGTTGTTTGTATTGTATTAGACAGTCCCATATAAATTTCCAATAAAAATAAAAAATAAAAAATATATTAGTTGGAAATGGGGAAGCTTCCGGTGTTTTATGGGAGTGAAAATGAGGATGTAGAAGTCTTTGTTAGGGACTTCAAGAGGGCTTGCATAGGAAACAATGAAATGAAGAAGGTTGAGTGGGCTATGTTTTTTCCGGATTTCTTGGAGGATTCTGCTCTCAAATGGTACCAGGAGTACAAGAGAGAACATGTGGAGGAGTACACTTGGGAGACGTTGACGGAGAGCTTCATCAAAAACTTTCTTCCCAATGAAAGTATGAAAAGCTGATGTGTGAGATCACCTTCTTGAAACAAGGAGAGAACGAGAAGGTGAGGACCTATGTGGAGAGAACTGAAAAGTTAGAGTCCAGATTCCACATGGTGTTGAGGAAGGATGGAGACGAAGTGGATGCTACAATGGTGGGGATACGAGCAATGCTCATGAAGAACTTCGTCGGAGGTTTGAGACCCGAGATTCGAAGTAAGGTGAGATATGAGAAGCCTTCTTCTAAAGCTGAAGCCATTCGAATTGCTATAAGAATGGAGGAAAGCTTAGAAGATGATGATTCTAGCTTGGTGGCTAGAGAGGTAGCTCCACCGGTTGTAGGAAGATCCAGGGGTTCAAATCATGCTAGTTCATCCACAATGGTGAATGCTAATGTAGATTTGCAAAATGAGTTGAAATCTATTACGGAAACTCTAGCAGACATCAAGATAAATGTAGTAGAGTTGTGGGAGAAGAGGAATCAGAAATGTAGGAGGAAGTTCTAGAGGGTATGGAAATTATCCTCCAAGACAAAATTCACCTCCAGGAAACTTTGCAATTTCTTGTTTTACTTGTGGCGGTCCTCATTTTCAGCGAAATTGTCCTAACCCTCGACAACATGATGGAGTTTGACACAACAACAATGCACCGACCACGCAACAAGCCAAGGATAGGGAGTAGCATCCATTGATGTATTTCCTCATCAATGCACCTTTGAGAAAGGAGAGAGCTCAAAGTCGAAGGTGGATATACTTGCACATGAGAAGAAACGTGTTCGATTTGCAGATGAGTCAATTTCCATGGAGTACATGCCAAGTCGAAGTACACGATCAAGTGGAGTTAGTCAACCAAGAGTACCAAGAAAATAGTTGGGCATGAATGACTTTTCCATTTCATCTTCTCAAGCTAAGTATGACATGGTGGAAGATGTAGGAATTCAGAAGTCTAATATCACAGTTTGCCAACTCATTGCTTTAAATCCAGCCATATGGAAGAAGTTAAGAGGAGGCCTTAGCTCCACAAGGATCAAGAAGCAAAGATCCAAGGGAAAGGCTCACATAACTAATGTGGGAGTTGGTGTGGTGGATGCTGCTGCCTCGGAGGTATGTACACATGCCTCAAAAATCGAAGTGAGGATCGATGGGCATGATGTTTCAAACGTGCTAGTAGATGGTAGTTCTGCTGTAAATGCAATGTCTGAAAGATTGTTGTTGAAGTTGGGGATGCGACTTTTCAGACTTTCGAGTATAATTGTTGGTATGGCCAACAAACAGAAGCTAAAACCACTTGTTGTGGTTGACAAAGTTGTGGTAAGTGTGAGAGGTGTGCAAACTTTGCTTTCCTTCCAAGTACTCAAGGAAGCTAGCTATGATTTGCTATTGGAACGTCCTTGGTTGAGGGCGGTGAAGACTAGTGATCGATGGCACAAGGGCTATCTCAAGATAGGCCCAAAGAACCATCGGATGAAGGTTCTTTTGATAGGAGGAGGAAGTTCCGTTACCGACTCAGATAGACCAACTGACATATATTGGAAATCTGAGAGTGAGGAGAGTGGCAGTTTTTCATAAGTTGACACCGACATGTCAACTTCTGATCAAGAAACATCGTTTGACGACTCTTCGGATGATGAGGTACAAGTTCAAGTGGTTGCTGCCATGGAGTTGGTTCCTAGACCGGGGGTGAAGAAAGATCCGGACAAAGTGGAGATGAGCGAGGAGGAGGTGTGTCGAAGACTTTCCACCCTCAAGTTTGGTCCAAATGTTACCACAGAGGAGAAGGCAAGATTTTTGGATATATTTCGCAAATATATCCATGTCTTTGCCTTTAGTTACAAAGATTTGAAGCATGTGACACTCGAAACTCATCACATTGAGTTGGAGGAGAAAGCTCGCCCTATTAGGCAGAAGCAACGACGAATCAATCCTCCTACAACTGTGGTGATAAAAGAGGAGATTGACAAGCTGAGGGAAGCCGGCTTCATCTATGAGGTAGAAAATTTGGAATGGGTGTCTCCTATTGTGATAGTGAAGAAAAAGAATGGTAAACTACGTGTATGTGTAGATTACAAGAATTTGAATGCTGTCACCAAGAAGGAATACTATCCTTTACCTTCTATAGATGAGATTTTAGAGGAGGTAGCAGGCCATAAGTGGTATAGTTTTGGAGATGGTTATAGTGGCTATAACCAAATCCAAATTGCTTTAGAGGATCAATTGAAAACTACCTTTAGCACACCATGGGGAACTTCTGGTCGAAGCACGCGTGGAGGCCTAGCGAACCTTTTAATGCTTGAATTCAGAGCAAAATTTTTTTAAGATATCTTGATTCATTTTATTGTGATTTCATGATTGAAATTTTTGGCAAAAAATATCAATTAAATGATAAATCTATCAATCAACTTTGAAAAGTATGACTTTGAACCTCTCCTAAAGTCAACTTACAGATTTTATGTGTGATTGACTAATTTTTATTGGTTTGATTGTAAACTTTTAGTGAAGTAGTAGTTTTTTTGGCTTCACTCAAGTCCAAAGTTTTTTTTCATTGTCATTGGTGTATTTATTTGAATGAATATGAAGTTTTGATCAAATTCGTTAAATTTTTGTGGAGTTTTGATGTGAATTCAGTTATGTGCCCACATTTAAAATTAACTTTAGTAATGACAAAATATTTAAATTAGCCGTTGGCGAGGTGGCAAGTAACCTGTCGACACCGAGCAAGATGGTTTGTGGACTAATGACTCATTGTGTTGAAGGAATCATTCGGAAAAAAACTTCAATTTATGAACAATGCAATTTTCTTTTTCATTCGACCTTAAAGGTAAAATAACATCGTTTTTCCTTGCAAACCCAGGCTTTTGCCTTTCGAGTAATGACATTCGGTCTATGTAATGCTCCAGCCAGTTTTCAAAGGTTCATGATGTGGTAACACACTTTTTGTTTTTTTCGCAAAATTTAAACAATTTTAGAAAAGAAGTACCGAAGCAGTGTCTGTAGTTAGGAATGGTACGATAAATAGAGTGAATTGAGGAGATTGCGGGTCACGAAGAATCGCGGAGATGGGCGTACCAGCGCCAAACGTCTTCGGCGCCTTCGGCAAGATCTACTTTGCTGAGGTGTCTTTACCCACGCGCCTCCAGCGCTTAGGGAAGGTACGCTTCCGGCACAGACACCTCCGGAGGAGATGTCGCTGAAGACGTCAGAAGCCGGCAAGGACCTCTGAATGCTTCCGACCATGAGTGCGCCTTCGGCGATGCGCCGTTGGCACGGGAGAGAAACCTTCATAACGATCAGGATTCACGGTAGTTCTAATTGGTTAAGATCTCATTGGAAAGAGCTCGGGACGCTCGTTCTAACGAGCCCAAGAGAACCGGAGATGGATCAGGGACGAGGAAGTTATGAGCGTCGGTAAACTTGCATCCGGCGATGCGCTGTTCGCGCTAGGGTTCACCGTCGGAAAGGACCCCCGTACGCCTTGGGCGATGCGCCTTCGGCGGAACCACGCGCTCATGAGAGGAGATCAAGTCGGAGGCGGAAGCGCTTTTGGCGGCTGCGCAGCGAAAGAGAAGCGCCGGCCTGATGTACGCCTCCGACGTGAAGCGGACAGGCGGGTGCGCTGGCATAATTCGCGCCGGCGGGATATGCGCCGTTGGCGATATGCGGGGCAGAACGGACAAAACAAGTGGTACAAGTACGTGTCGGCGTAATTCGCGCCGACTTGATGTGCGCCTCCAGCGAGGCGCTGAGGGAGAAGGAGTACGCCTTCGGTGATACGCCTACGGCGATGGGCAGGTTTGGAAAAGACAACATAGTCGGAGCGTATGCTCCACCGCGGCAAACTCGAGTCCGGAAGCCCTCGACGATGACGAACTCAGAGCCGGCGGACGATGGCGGCGGGAGAATTCAACGTTCACGCATGTGAATGAGCGCAGTGCGGAGTCGTGATTTCGAGCATGCGAGAGAGAACCGTTAGGCCGTATAGCCGGCTGCGTAATCAAGTATGATTGTACCCAGTGAGAACGTTGTGCGATCTTAAATTCGGAGAAGAAAAGTCTGCTCTCCAGTCTCATTCTCTCATTCTTGATTGTGAGTTTTCCAGCTTCAGAGCTTGAGCGCGCAAGGGCGGAGAGACCTTCAGTGAGTTGGAGAGAGTGTAGGAATCAGTGAGCAGAAAGGAGTGCGTAGCAACCAGGCGCGCGGAGGCGAGTTGCGCGAGGATCTTGACGGACCTTGCAGAGAGTTTGCGAGTAGAGAAATTGAGCGCGCAAGAGAGGAGAGAGAGATTTCAGTTAGTGTCTGAGCGGCCGACGCGCAGCGGCGATTGTGAGAGATCGAGCGGGAGGGAAGAACGTCTGTGTGTGTAGGGAGAGCAAGAAAGATGTCGAAGGTTCCCCAGCTGCAAGTGTCTCCACTCATAGTGCCGCAGATCGGTTTGCGCGCATTCCAGGATGTGTTGACAAGGTTGAAGCTTGATTTTCTCCTGTGGGGATGGAATTGGACGTGTCCGGAGATGGTGCGCGAGTATTTGCGGGAGAAACACCAGCCCTCGCGCGGATTCCGCCCCCACTCCGAGAGGTGGGACATTAGTTACTGGGCGCAGGTGTTAGGAAGGTGTGCACGCAAGGAAGGGTATCTCCTCTTCGAGGCCGAAAGCGTGAAGGTGTCGAAGGAGGAAGAGAACTCCTACAATGATCTTTTCAAAGTTGGCAAGCATCCCAAGAACGGTTTCCGGACGCGGGATTACAAAGATCGATTGCGGAGAAATGTCGCGACTGCATTGCTTCAGATATTGCACCGACCAAGACCGCCTACATGCATGGTTGGCAAGTGGGATTTGTGGAGCTAGTGTTGTTAGGAGCTCCGGTTCATTGGGCACGGCTCCTGTGGAAGGTGACGCGCCAACATGCGCAAGAAGAGAGAGGAGGGACCCTCAATCATCTTTCGCCTTACCTGATCGTGTTTTATTGAGCGATGGGATGTTTGACAGCTTCAAAGCGGGCGCGACATCCGCTGCTGACCCGGAGTAATCCGGGTAGATACTTGCGGGAGGCTGAAGTGGACACAGATCCGGACGAAGGACCTGCCAGTCCAGCTCGAGCTCCAGCTCTGGCTCCGGCAAGAGCAGAAGAAGGGCATCGAAGTGAGCGCGCACCGCGGAAGCGGAAATGGGATGAGAGAGCAGAAGACAGGCAGCCGGAAGCTCCCGCTGCGCCGACTCGGAGTCGGCCAACCCACGAGCTTCACAGCCGGCCGAAACAAGGGCACGCAAGATGGTGTTGCCAACTAGCAGTGAGGAGACTGGGCGTACTCCGGTCCGGCGGAATGTCCTGCCCACGCAGGAGGAGATAATCGCGCAAGTTCTGGGGAGGTCGGTGAACCCCTCTGTGTAGAAGGCGCGGATGCCTTCAGAAGAAGTCATGCCAACTGACAATCGGCCGACTGCGAGTCGGGCGACTGAAGGTCGGCCAACTGCAGGTCGGCAAGAGCAGCGCGTTGAACCGGACAGCAGGCCGGAAGCAGAAGAGAGTTTGGCTGCACAGCCAACAACTCTCAGAGAGTCGTCTTCGGCAGAAGACGCTTCTGAGAAAACGCCTCCAGCAAAGAGGCCAAGTGGAGTAAAGACGTGTAGAGTGGATCCGACTGCCAGTCGGACAATTGCTAGTCGGCCGACTGCGAGTCGGTCAACTGAGAGTCGGCCAGATTCGCCGACTGCGAAGCGGACAGACCCGGCGACCATTGTGCGGGCGCCTTCGGCGGACACAACTCCGGCGAAGACACCTTCCGCGCAGATCGCGCTGGAGGAGCAGGCAGCAGAAGTGGGCGGTGCAGAGGCGACAAAAGTGACTGCGGCGCCGACCCCTTCGAGAACCGAAGATCGAGCCGGAACAGAGGCTCAGGTAGTGGGATCCTCCACTGCCTTAGATATATTAGCAGGGAGTGGAGCGGCAGTCCCGGCGGAAGCTGCCGCGCGCCACAGTTCCAGGGAGTCGCCAAGAGATTCTGTGGCGACTGAAATCCTCGAAACAGAGGATGAGACGAGTTCGGAAGAACAGGAAGCGGACTCTGTGCGTGGGACGCCAACAGGGGTACTGTGCGAGCAAATAGTGCCACTATTGCGATATTTGGATCGCAAGGCAGCAAAGTACGCGAGTTCCAGAAAACCGCAGTCTTATGTGGAGATTGTCAAGAGCAGGACGAGGAACAAGGTGGCCATTTGGGCCACTAGGTGCCAAACGTTGGAGATGAGGAATACAACCCTCCAACAGCACTTGGCGATCACGAAGAGGCTACACCAAACCCTGCAACAACAGCGGGAGGATGCGGCGACGAAAGCCCAAGCGGATGTCGAGCTAATGCGGGCAAAGATTGAGTTGGAATTGCAGGAAGAGCGGAGACAAAACCGCATTCTAACAGAGGAGCTTGCGCGCCAGACGCGCGCATTAGAGGAAGGTCAAAGCACGCGCAAGGCGGATGAGGAGTTGTTGCGCAACTTGCAATCCGAGTGCGCGGAATTGAGGGCGCAGCGCGCGGATGCGGAGATGCAGCTGGCAGAGGTGGAAGACAGCAGCCGGACGCGAGAACAGTTGGTGACGCGGGTGACCCACTGTCTCAGAGGATACACCCACTGGGAAGTGGCGGCACAAGAGAAGATCACGCTCAGGGAGTTTGAGCTTCGGGCGGCGGCGTTGAAGGAGGGTGACAGTCGGAGTCGGCGGCGAGTGGCGCGGAAATTAGAAACCTTCTTGTCGGGTGCGCGCGATACTATGGCGCACTTGGAGTCGGAAGTGACCGAAGTCCTTCGGCGGCTGGGGTTGCGCAGTCGGTCGGAAGACTGGCAGGGTAGGGAGATAGTGCGTGGCAGTCCGGCGCGTAGAAGGCGCAGTACCGGATCTGCAGAGTGCAGTAGTGTAGCTTGGTTTCGTGCAGGCGCTTAGAATAGCAGGTAGTGCAGCGTATTGTTAGTTAGAACCTTAGAGGGTATAAAGTAGTTCAAGGCGTTTTGCCTTGGGATTCTTCTAGTTTCGATGTGCAGATCAAGAACTCACTTTCTCGGCGTGTTTGTGCGTTTAGTCCTGGCACCACGTAGAGGAGCTACAACTTAGTGAAGTTACCGCATTTTGTAGCTAAAGGCCTTCGGCTGAATGTTCAGAGCTAGTATACCGGTTAGAGACTTGAGTAGTGCGGATCTGCACCTGCGGGTGATTTCTGATGCTCAGAGCCGGTTGCGAGTTAGATACTTGAACAGTTCCCCCTTACACCTTCGAGTGACATATCCTGATTGTACTCCTATGGGAAGTTTCCCCTGAATGCCAAAGTGAAGTTTTGTTACTTCGTGTAAACCTTGGTTATCAATTCAGGTTATGTGTGTGTGTTACTGGATTGTGTCTCAGTTGAGTTCTCAGTCGGGCCTGTACTCTCTGCGCTTAGTGTGAGTCGAGGGTGACGTCCACCGCGTATGAGTGACTTCGTTCCGAAGTGGGAAGTCCAATCCGGGTTCCCTACGCCAGCAGAAACTAGCGGGAGGGTTGTAAAAGCCGGAGTGGGAGTCACTACCTGCAGAGCCTCTAAGTGTACTTTTGAGAGACCCCCCTGAAATCCTAAGCGGAGGCCCTGACCGACCTCCGAGTTGTGCTTTTCCAGTTTCAGGTGTGTGTGTGTGTGTTGAGTGACTTACGCTGCACTGTGCATCCTCCGAGCATCCTCCGAGTGACCTCCGAGTCAAGCATCCTCCGAGCGGCCTCCGAGTCGAGCACTGCAGTATTTCTGGGAGTGACAGTCGCCTGAGAATTCAAACTCTCCAAAAGTGTGTTAAACGTGACACTTTGTACTCTGTGTGTTGCCTCTGTCCCTGTGGGTTTGATCTTTTTACCACCATACTGCAGTTTTAGCCTTTGGTGGGTTATTACACATGAATAGGATGTTTGAACCTTTCATTGGAAAGTTTGTGAGAGATTTCATAGATGACTTTTGTGTGTACGGAAGGAAGGAGGATCATTTTGATCATTTGATCAAAATACTCCAATGTTTGGAGGAAGCCAAAGCTTCACTCAATCCAAAAAAATGCATTTTTGGATGTGAGGAAGGCTTATTGTTGGGGCATATCATTTCCAAGGATGGTATAGCGGTGGATCCAGAGAAGGTGACGCGGATCATGGAGTTACCTTTTCCAGTGACTTTGACCAAGTTGAGGCAATTCCTTGGTATGGTGGGGTACTATCGACGGTTCATTTTGTCCTTCTCCAACAAAGCTCATGCCTTGACGAATTACATGAAGAAGGGAGTGGAGTACGAACTCGTTTTCAAGGATGAAGCTGCAAAGATGGCGTTTGAAGTTCTTAAGAAGGCGTTGGTGACGGCTTCAATTTTGGCGAAACCGGATTGGGGTAAACCTTTCATTCTTTACACAGATGCATCAAATATTGCTGTAGGATGCACCTTGTAATAACCCACTAAAGGCTAAAACTGCAATATAGTGGTAGAAATGTCAAACCCACAGGGACAGAGGAACACACAGGGTACAAAGTGTCACGTTTAACAGACTATTGAGGAGTTTGAATTCTCAAGCGACTGTCACTCCCAGAAATACTGCAAGTGTTCACTCGGAGCGCACTCGGAGGTCGCACAGTGCAGCGTAACACACACACCTGAAACTACAGAAACACAACCCAGAGATCCGTTAGGACCTCTACTCAAGATTTCAGGGGGAATGTCTCTCAAGAGTACACTCAGCGAAACTGCGGGTAGTGACTTCCAACTCCGGCTTTTACAACACTTCCACTAGCTTGCTGCTAGCGTAGGAAACCCGGTTTGGACTGCCTACTTCGGATTGAAGTCACTCATACGCGGTGAACAACACTCTCAACTCACAAAACGCGCAGAGAACACAGGTCCGCACAGAAGGACTCACTGAGAAACATCCCAGTAACACAACAACAGTCTATTGAAGAGTTTGAATTCTCAGGCACTTGTCGTTCCCAGAAATACTACAGGTGTTACCCCGAAGGCACCTGCTGCAGCGTAACCTGAATTTACAACCAAGGCTTACACGAAGTAACAAAACTTCACTTTGGCATTCAGGGGAAAAATCCCGAAGAAGCACAATCAGGAACAAACACTCGAAGGTGTAGGGGTGAAACTATTCAAGTATCTAATTAGTCACTGGCTCTGAGCATCGGCAATCACCCGCAGGTGTAGATCCGAACTACTCAAGTCTCTAACCAATGTACTAGCTCTGAACATTCGACCGAAGGCCTTCAGCTACAAAATGCGGAACGCCAAGTTGTAGCTCCTCTTGCGTGGTGACAGAACTAAGGACACAAACACGCAGAGAAAATGGTTTCCTGATCTGCACTTCTGAAATTGGGAAAGAACCCAAGGCAAAACGCCTTGAACTATTTTATACCTCCTAAGTCCTAACTAGCACTACACTGCACTACGCTACACGCCTGCACGGAACCACGCTACACTACACTCCGCGGAACCTGTGCTACGTCTCCTGAGCGAGGGACTGCCGCGCACTAACTCCCTACCCTGCCAATCTTCCGCTCGACTGCGCAGTCCTAACCGCTGCAACGCCGCGGACACCTCCACCTCAAGGGTGGACATGGTATCCCGCGCCTTCGACAGAAAAGCCTCTAGCTTCTTCGCCACCTTCCGCCGACTCCTGCTGTCGCCTGCCAACAACCCCGCTGCGCGAAGCTCAAACTCACGCAGTGTGAGTTTCTCCTGCGCCGCCACTTCCTAGTGGGCATAGCCCTTGAGACAGTGGGCGACACGCCTCGCCATCTCCTCCCTCGTGCGATCTGCCTCTCGCCTGCGATCCTCTTCAATTACCACCAACTGCGATTCGGCCTCCGCACGCTGCGCTCTCAATTCACCACACTCTGACTGTAGCCTGCGGATTAAATCCTCATCCGCCTGTCGTGCGAGCTGACACTCCGCCAACAAACGCGTCTGTCGCACGAGCTCCTCTGACAGAATTTGATTTTGAGTTTTCTCAGACATCAAATCCGTCGTGGTCTTCACCACATCCCTGGTGAGCTCCTCCAGTCTCTCCTTCCTCATCCTGTCGAGGGCGTGCGATTTCCTCTCAAGGTTGTACTGACCCCACAAACAGGCATGCCTCTCCCTCAATTCCTTCAACTCCTGGTCCACCCTAGCTAGTAGCTTGCTCGTGTGGACTTTAGTGCGAGTCCGCCTGCGCACTAATTCGATGTAAGATCCCGGCTGGAGTGGATCGGCGTATTTATCAAATTTGCGATCCAAGTACTTCAGCAACGGTATCACCTGCTCAGAGAGCGCCGCCGCCGGCGCTCCAACAATTTCCTCCTCCTCCTCCTCGGTATCCCCTGCTCCCGACATTGCTTCTGTGGAGCCTCCGTCGTCATCATCCAAGTTAAGGATTTCAGTCGCCATTGATTGCGTTGGCGACTGACCCGAGTGGGGCTACACGTCGTCTACGGGTGCTGCCTGCGAAGGCACCGCTGCAGCCTCGCTGCTCTTCGCCAAAATGTCCAAGGCGGTGGGCGAATGTGGCCGTGCTACATCCCCGTCGCCCGCTTGTCTGTCTTCGACCGTATCCTCTCTGCCGCCGACGTCCGCCGCCGAAGTCGATCGAGCGGAGGGTGTCTGCGCGGGGTTTGCTTGCGCATCGCGCACCGAAATTTCGTCCCGCGAACAGGCAATCCGCTCCTCCGTCAGGTCCTGCTCCCTCAATCGGTCCCGCGCGAGGGCTGTGCCTGGCCTTTGCGCATGCGCAAATGCCGGCGCTTTGTCCGCCGCAGGCGCGGCGCCGAAGGCGTCTATCGCCGAAGGCGACATAGCCGGAGGCCGCTCGCCCGATGTCCCTTGGCCCGTAGGCCTTACCGCCAAAGGCGCATCTACCGGCGGATTACCCGCCGAAGGTGCGGCCTCCGCACGCTCCCTGCTCGCATCTCCTCGGCCCGAAGGCCCTGGCGCCGAAGGCGCAAATCGCGGCGCGTTGGGCGCCGCAGGGTCTGGCCCTGAATGCCCGTGACCCGTAGGCGGATCTTCCGCCGGCTCTTTCCCCTTCCTACGTTGGAATGGGGGTGAATCCTGCCTGTGCACAGTCGACCTGTGCACAGGCGGACTGCTTCTTCCTACGCGTAGGCGTAGGTCCACGTCCGCGTGTGGTCGCCTTTCCGTCGAGGCTCGCCTGTGCGCAAGCGGAACACCTGTCCGCAACGCACGTGGTAACTCCGGAGGCCCTCGGCCCGTAGGCGGCCTCTCGTCCGTCGAAGGCGCAGCGTGGCCCGTTGCTCCTGCAGCCGTCCGCGCTCCCTCGTTCTTCTCCGGCGACGCACTTCGTTTCTCCGTGGCAATCGTCGCCGTGTCCGCGCTGTTGGCTGGTAACACAAGCCTGTGCGCCTTCTGCTTCGGCTGGCTGCACACTTCGTGCAACGGCCGCTGCCGAATGGGAGCTGTGGGTTCTTGATGCTGCTCCTCTTCGGACTCCTCTCTCCATCGCCGCTTCCGCGGCACTCTTGCTGCGGGAGTGTTTCTTCCTTCGTCCCTCCGCCTTGGCGGAGTAGAAGTCGGCGACTCCTCTGCATCAGTGTCGACCTCGTTATCCCGCACATACTTCCCGGGATGGTCGACGGACAACGGCGGAAAACGAGCAAGCTCCGCCGCGGTCAAACAATTTCGCTGCCGATAAAAATTGATGAGGAAAGGAGAGAGATGATTTAGAGTCCCCCCCTTCTCCTCAAAAGCGTGCTGTCGCATCACTCTGTGCAGGATGCTCGCCCAGTGAATTGGAGCTCCCTCGATGATGCACTCCACAAAAGAGACCTGCCACAATGTGATGTAGCAGGCGCGGTGTGGCTGCAGTAATTGCAGCAGCGCCGTAGCCACAGTTTGGCGGAAGCGATCCTTGTAGTCGCGGGTCTTGTACCCATTCTTGGTAGACCTCTCCCGCTTGAACAGCTCCACAAATTGCGCCTCGTCCTGCTTAGACACCTTGACGCTCTCACTATCAAAGAGGAGGTGCCCTGGGATGCCGGCACACCTCCCTAATGCTTGCGCCCAATCTTGGACTGTCCATCGATCGACATGCGGACGCAATCCGCGCGAAGGTGGTCCCCGTGGCTCTAGTCACTCGCGCACCATATCCGCACAAATGTAGTTCCATCCCCATAACAAGAAATCGAGCTTTCTTGCTATCAGCCGCTCCTCGTAAGCGCGCAGCCCGTTCCGTGGCAGTCGGAGCGGCAACATCCGCAATCGGCTCAGTCTCGACATTGCGTTCTTGGAATTCGCCTGTTCGCTAATTCTCCTTCTGCTCCTCTCGAGCTCCTTGCTTCCTCGGCAAACTCTAATCTCACTCAATTCCAAATCGCGCGCACTCAATTCTCTCTCAATCACTAAGTAATCCTCTGCGCGGCGATGTCGGGAATGCTTAGCAGCTAGCAGATGGACGCGCGCAGCTCGCACTAGAAAATGGAATCGCGAATTCAAGAATGGGACGCTCTCCGCCTCCCGGCTGAAGGTCATGGTCGGCTCTTGCTCGTGAGGGTCGACTCAAATGATGGCCGCGCCAGCTCTACGCTAAAACGGTCTCCGCTCTCACGCGCGGCTTCACGCTCCGCCGACGCCGATTTAACTCGCACGCTCGAATTGGCAAATTTGAACTCCGCGAACGTACTACGCCATGGACATGGGTGCGCAGCGCCGAAGGCGGATTTTCCGCCTTGCGCGGTACACTCGTTCGTACCGCTCGTCAGCCAATCCTCCTCTGCCTCGGCGCTCGTCCGCACGTCGGACAAAAGTTCAACTCCCGCCTGTGCGCAGGCGGACTCCTCGGCGGATTCTCTGCCGGCGCGGAACTTCACCCGCCTGTGCACAGGCGCTCGCCTCTGCGTAGGCGAAGTCCGTCCGCGTCAATGCGCTGGCGCGGAAAGCGTTGACCGCGGTCAACCGACTCCGCCCAGACTGTCCGTTCCTTGTCTCTCCGTCGGCGCTCTCGCCGCCGCAACTCCGTCCGACCAAGAGCGCATCCATCCGTCCCGTCCGTACAGTCCGTACGGTCCGTACGGATTTTACTATTCTGGCGGCTCCTTGCTCGTCCGCGCTGTTGCGCTGGCACGGAAGGCGCCGTACAACTTCTACCTCCGAAGGCGCATTTCTAGGGCCGAAGGCGGATTTCCCGCCGACGCCGGAGCGCCTGTGCGTAGGCGAACTTCGCGCCTACATCAAAACCCTATTTCGCCTGTGCGCAGGCGAACTTCCGTCGTCCGCGCACAGGACAAAACTTCTTCGCCTGTGCGCAGGCGAAAAACTAAGTATCTTACAACCTTCATAACTCCCGGAGTCCTCATCCGTTGTTGGCGTTCTTGGGCTCGTTGAAATCAGCGCGTCGAGCTCTTTTCACCGAGACTCTAACTAGATCGAGGCGTTTGGGGATTGACCTAAATATGAAGGATTTCCCTACCGCCGAGGGCGCAGCGCCGAAGGCGGATTTTGCGCCTTGCGCCGTAGGGATTATACCTTCAGAGCTCGCAGGAAGGGTGGTGCCCTTCCTTGACGCTGCACCCAACTCCTAGATTCTACGAGGTCCCTCGAGAATCTCTGCGATCTTCCGAATTCACTCTATTTTGATGCACCGAAGGCTATTTACATTGCTGCCTTGGTACAGTTTTCCAAAAATGTTTTAATTTCCTCAAAATTACCAAAAGTGGGGTACCACACACCTTGAGTCAATTAGATGATGAAAAGTATGATCATCCAATCGCCTATGCTAGTAGACACTTGGTTCAAGCGGAAAAGAACTTCTCAGTAACTGAGAGAGAGGCCTTAGTTGTAATCTTCTCACTTAAGAAGTTTCGACATTATTTGTTGGGTGGAAGATTCACTATAGTGATTGATCATAAGGCTTTGAAATACATTTTCATCAAGCCTAATGCTGAGGGGAGGATAGCTAGATGGAAACTACTACTAGAAGAGTTCGATTATACCATTGAGGATAGACCCGGAAAGAAGCATGCTAATGTGGATTTGATGTCGAGAGCATACGATGATGGAGGAGATCAATCAGTAGATGACACCTTTCCGGATGAGGACTTGTTGGTCATGGACACGGTGACAACAATACCGAAGGAGTACAAGAAAATTTGGGATTTCATCTCTAGAGGAGAGTTTCCTCAAGGAATGCATCAAAGGGAGAAAAATGCATTAGTGAAAAGATATCAACCTTACATGATCATGGAGAAGGTACTTTTTCATCAAGCAGCTGACGTACTTCTACAAAGGGCAGTTGGGAGAGGAGAGGCACTACGACTCATGAAAGAGTTTCATGATGGTGGAGTATGTGGAGGACATTTTGCGGGGAAGATAACTGCCTTCAAAATTCTTGATGTTGGTTATCATTGAAAAGGTATTTTTAAGGATTCTGTGGAATATTTCAAAAGTTGTGATATGTGTCAAGCTTTTGCTAAAAAGTCCATGAAAACCACTCTTATGATTTCGGTACCAGTGTTAGGTCCTTTTGAAAAGTGGGGGATAGATTTTGTAGGTCCTTTGAATCTTACTCCTCGAGAAAATAAGTTCATTGTGATAGCTACAGATTATCTTACGAAGTGGGTAGAAGCAAGACCACTTAAATCTACTAATGAGAAGGAGGTTGGTAGATTTCTGTATGACATGATCATTACTCGATTTGGTTGTCCATTGGATTTAGTATCAGATAGAGGAGGAGAATTTTTGGGAAGTATAGTTCAAGCCATGTTGGAGCACTTTTCCATCAAGGCTCGAGTGACCACTTCCTACAAACCTAATGCTAACGGGTTGGCGGAGCGGACCAACTACACCTTGTGTATGATGTTGGCCAAGGATGGAGACATGGACGGGAGTAAACACAATTGGGACAAGAGGCTTCATGCTATCTTGTGGGAGTATCGCACAACATGGAAGACATCTACCGGATACTCACCTTTTCGAATGGTGTATGAAGTTAAGTCAAAACTTCCCATACAGTTTGACTTGACAACATTCACAACGATTCAGCAGAAGATGAAGAAAGCGAATGGAGTGGAAGTTGTCCTCTTCTATGTAATAAAGAAGTCAACTCTTCAAAAAGAAGTTGTACTCTTCTATGTAATAACCCACCAAAGGCTAAAACTGCAGTATAGCAGCAAAAAGGTCGAACCCACAGGGACAGAGGCAACACACAGAGTACTAAATGTCATGTTTTAACAGACTATTGAAGAGTTTGAATTCTCAAGCAACTGTCACTCCCAGAAATACTGCAAGTGCTCAACTCGGAGGTCACTCGGAGGACGCACAGTGCAGCGTAGTTCACCCCAACACACACCTGAAACTATAAAAGCACAACTCAGAGGTCGGTTAGGACATCTACTTAAGATTCAGGAGGGAAAGTTTCTCAAGAGTACACTCAGAGGATCTGCAGGTAGTGACCCCAACTCCAAATTTACAACCCTTCCACTAGTTGCTGCTTGTGCAGGGCATCCGGGATGGACTTCCCACTTCGGTTGTGGTACCTTCGTCAAACCGAAGTCACTCCCACGCGGTGAACAACACACTCAACTCACAAAACGCGCAGAGAATTGTAATAACCCACCAAAGGCTAAAACTGCAGTATGGTGGTAAAAAGATCGAACCCACAGGGACAGAGGCAACACACAGAGTAAAAATGTCACGTTTTAACAGACTTTTGTAGAGTTTGAATTCTAGGCGACTGTCACTCCAGAAATACTGCAGTGCTCGACTCGGAGGCTCGACTCGGAGGAGGATCTCAACTCGGAGGATGCTCGGAGGATGCACGGTACAGCGTGGTCACTCAACACACACACACACACACACACACACCTGAAACTGGCAAAAAGCACAACTCGGAGGTCGGTCAGGACCTCCGCTTCGGATTTCAGGAGGAAAGTGTCTCACAAGTTCACTCAGAGGTTCTGCAGGTAGTGCCTCCCACTCCGGCTTTTACTGCACTTCCGCCAGGAACTAGCGGGGGTACCCGGACTGGACTTCCCACTTCGGAACGAAGCCTCTACATACGCCGTGGACGTCACCCTCGACTATCACACCAAACGCAGGGAGTGCAGACCCGACTGAGAACTTACTGAAAACACGATCCAGTAACACACACACAACCTGAATTACAAACCAAGGTTTACACGAAGTAATGAAACTTCACATTGGCATTCAGGGGAAACTTCCCGTAGGAGTACAATCAGGATATGTCACTCGAAGGAGTAAGGGGGAACTGTTCAAGTATCTAACTCGCAGCCGGCTCTGAGCATCAGAAATCACCCGCAGGTGCAGATCCGCACTACTCAAGTCTCTAACCGGGTGCTAGCTCTGAACATTCAGCCGAAGGCCTTCAACTATAACATACGGTAACTTCGCTATGCTGCAGCTTCTCTACGTGGTGCCAGGACCAAATGCACAAACACGCCAAGAAAGTGAGTTCCTGATCTGCACTTGCGAAACTGGAAGAGTCCCAAGGCGAAACGCCTTGATCTACTTTATACTCTCAAAAAAATCCTAACTAGCACTACGCTATCCTATCTACCACTCGCAGCATCTGCGCGAGACCAAACTACTCTACTGCAATCAGCAGATCCGGTGCTGCGCCTCCTGCGCGCCGGACTGCTCCGCTTACTGTCTCTACCGTGCCAGTCTTCCGACCGGCTGCGTAACCCCAGGCGTCGGAGCGCTGTGGTGACTTCCGACTGCAAGTGCGCCATAGTGTCGCGCGCACCCGACAAGAAGGTTTCTAATTTTCTCGCCACTCGCCGCCGACTCCGACTGTCACCCTCCGTCAATGCCGCCGCCCGAAGCTCGAACTCCCGGAGTGTAATCCTCTCTTGAGCTGCCACCTCCCAATGGGCGTATCCTTTTAGACAACGAGTCACCTGTGCCGCCAACTCTCCTCGCGCCCTGCAGCTGCTCTCCACCTCGGCCAGCTGCATTTCTAATCCCGCACGTTGTGCCCTCAAATCCGAGCACTCGGATTGCAAGTTGCACAACAACTCCTCATCCTCCTTGCGGGCTCTTTGACTTTCTTCTAAGGCGCGCAAGCTCGGCTGCTAGGACTTGGTTCTGTCTCCGCTCCTCCTGCAATTCCGACTCGATCTTTGCCCGTATTAGTTCGGCATCCGCCTGACTTTTCGTCGCCGCATCCTCCTTCTGCTGCTGCAAGGCTTGGTATAGCTTCTGGGTGACCGCCAGGTGTTGTCGGAGGGCGGTGTTCCTATCCACATATACTTGGCAACTAGAGGCCCACTTTGCCACCTTGCTCCTCGTTCTTCGCCTGATAGTCTCCACATAAGACTGCGGTTTTAAGGCACTTGCGTATTTGGATGTCTTGCGATCCAGATATCGCAGGAGTGGAACTATCTGTTCGCACAGCACCCCTGTTGGCGTTTTCTGCACCGAATCCGCTTCCTGCTCTTCCGAGCTCGTATCATCCTCAGTCTCGAGGATTTCAGTCGCCACCGAATCCCTTGGCGACTCCCTGGAACTGTGGCGCGCAGCAGCTTCCGCTGCGACTGCTGCTCCACTGCCTGCTAAAATATCCAGGGCAGTGGGAGATCCCACTGCTTGAGCCCCTGTTCCGGATCGATCTTCGGTTTGTGAAGAGGTCGACGCCGCAGTGACTTTTGTCACTCTTGCACCGCCCGCTTCTGCTGCCTGTCCTTCCGGCGCAATCTGCGCGGAAGGCGTCCTTGCTGAAGGTGCGTCCGCCGAAGGCGTCCGCACACTGGTCGTTGGCCCCATCCGTCTCGCAGTCGGCAAATCCGGCTGACTCTCTGTTGTCCGACTCGCAGTCGGCCGACCAGCAGTTGTCCGACTGGGAGTCGGATACACCCTGCGCGTCTTGACTCCACTTGGCCTGCTTGCTGGTGGCGTTCTTCCAGAAGTGCCTTCCGCCGAAGACGACCCTCTTAGGATTGTTGGCTCGTCAGCCAAACTCTCTTCTGCTTCCGGCCTGCTGTCCGGTTCAACGCGCCGTTCAGTTGGCCTTCCTTCCGCTTGTCGACCTTCAGTCATCCGACTCGCAGTCGGCCGGCTGTCAGTCCGTCCATCTCCTCCCGAAGGCCGTGGTGCCTTCTGTGCAGAGGTATCTGCCGTCTTCCCTAGAATCTGAGCGATTATCTCTTCCTGTGTGAGATTCCGCCGGGTCGGAGTTCGCCTGGTCTCCTCAGTACCAGTTGGCATTTTGCGTGCCCTCTGTTTTGGTCGACTGTGAGGCTCGGGGGTGGGCCGACCACGAGTCGGCGCAGCTGGCACTTCCGGCTGCCTGTCCTCAGGTCTCTCATCCCACTTCCGCTTTCGCGGAATGCGCTCATTTCGACGTTCTTCTGCTGCTCTTGCTGGAGCCGGAGCCGGAGGCGTACTGGCAGGTTCCTCGTCCGGATCCGTGTCTACTTCGGCCTCCCTCGAATATCTACCTGGATAAGTCCGGGTCAGCTGCGGAAACCGTGTTTTCTCAGCATTTGTCAAACATCCCATCGCCCGGTAAAACACGATTAAGTAAGGCGATAGATGATTGAGGGTTCCTCCCTTCTCTTCTTGCGCATGTTGGCGCGTCACCTTCCACAGGAGCCGTGCCCAATGCACCGGAGCTCCTGACAACACTAGCTCCACAAACTCTACCTGCCAACCATGCATGTAAGCGGTCTTGGTCGGCTGCAATATCTGCAGCAATGCCGTCGCGACATTTCTCCGCAATCGATCCTTGTAATCCCGTGTCCGGAAACCGTTCTTGGGATGTCTGGCAACTTTGAAGAGCTCATTGTAAGAGACTTCTTCCTCCTGGGACACCTTCACGCTATCGGCCTCGAAGAGGAGATCGCCTTCCTCGCCGGCACACCTGCCCAACACCTGCGCCCAATTGCAAATGTCCCATCTCTCTGGGTGTGGGCGAAATCCGCGAGAAGGCTTGTGTCTCTTCTGCAGATACTCGCGCACCATCTCCGGACATGTCCAATTCCACCCCCATAGGAGAAAATCGAGCTTCAGCCTCAACAGCACATCTTGAAATGCGCGTAGACCGATCTGCGGCACCCTGAGTGGAGACACTCGCAGCTGGGGAACCTTCGACATTGCGTTGCCTGCACACACAAACGTTCTCCCTTTCGCTCGCTCTCTCACAATCGCCACTGCGCGTCGGCCACTCAAGCACTGACTGCTCACTCTCTCTGCGCTCGTTCAAGATTGCTACTCGCAATTCTTTCAAGGTCCGCCAAGATCCTTGCGCAACTCGTCTCCGCACTCTCTTCTCTCACTGCAGGTCGCTCCGCCCTTGCGCGTAATCTTGGAAACTGGAAATCGCAAAGTCAAGAATGAGAGAATGAGACTGGAGCGCAGTCTTTTCTTCTTCGATTTCAAGAACGTCCAACGTTCTTACTGGTTGCAACGTACGCAGCCGGCTATACGGCTTAACGGTTCGCCCTTTGCATGCGCGAATTCACGTCTCCGCACTGCACGCATTCGCATGCTTAAACGTTGAATTCTCCCGCCGCCGCCACCTTCCGGACTCGAGTCCGCTACAGGGTATACGTCGGCCCTGTTGTCTTTTCCTAACCCGTCCCTCACCGGAGGCGTGTCGCCGCTGGTGCGTTCATTATCCGTCGGCGCCTTGCTGGAGGCGCACATCCAGTCGGAGCGAATTACGCCGGCGCGCAGTCGTGCCGCCTATTTTGTCCTTTATGCCTCGTCCGTTGCTGCCGGCGCATATCCGCCAGCGCAACTCATGCCAGCGCATCCGGCCGTCAGCGCCACGTCGGAGGCGTACATCCGACCGGCGCTTTCCTTCCATGAACAGCCGCCAAAGGCGCTTCCGACTCTGAGTTGGTTTCCTCCTATGAGCGCGTGATTCCGCCGAAGGCGCATCGCCGAGGGCGTACGGGAATCCTTTCCGGCTGTGAACCCTAGCGCGAACGGCGCATGTCCGGCTACGAGTTTTCCGACGCTCATAACTTCTCCATTCCTGATCCATCTCCGACGCTCTTGGACTTATTAGAACGAGCGTCCCGAGCTCTTTCTAATGCAACTTCAACCAACTGGATCTACCGTGTATCCCGATTGTTATGAAGGTTTCCCCTTTCCGCGCTAGCGGCGCTTCGCCGAAGGCGCACTCATGGTCGGACGCCTTTAGAGGTCCGGGCCCTTCTCCTGACGTCTTTAGCAAAACCTCCTCCTGAGGTGTCTGCGCCGGAAGCGTAGCTTCCTTATACGCTGGAGGCGCGTGAGTAGAGACACCTCAGAAAAGGAGCTTTTGCCGAAGGCGCCGGAGACGTTGGCGTTGGTACATCCGACTACGTGATTCTTTGTGCCCTCGTGACGATCTCATCAATCCACTCTATTTAGCGTACCCTTCTCTAGCTACAAACACTGCTTTGGTACTAGTTTTCTAAAATTTGTTTAAATTCCGAAAAAAAACAAAAAGTGTGTTACCACAAGAATACAGGAACCAAACTGAGAAACTCAACTGAGAAAAGATCTAGTGTCACAACATAATAGTCTATTGACGAGTTTGAATTATCAGGCACTAGTCATTCCCATAAATACTACGGAGGCTCCTCCCAAAGGCGCCTCAAGCAGCGTATAACCTGAATTGACAACCAAGGTTTACTCAAAGTAACAAAACTTCACTTTGGCATTCAGGGGGAAAAATCTCAAAGGAGTACAAACAGGAACAATCATCCGCAGGTGTAAGTCCGAACTGCTCAAGTTCTAACTAGACTACACTAGCTCAAAGCATTCGCCCGAAGGCCTTCAGCTACAAACTGCGGTAACTTCGTCAAGCTGTAGCTCCTCTTGCGCGGTGACAGAACTAAGGACACAAACGCGCAGAGAAGATGAGTTCCTGAATTGCACTTCCGAAACTGGAAAATCGCCAAGGCAAGATGCCTTGACTACTTTATACAATCTAAGATCCTAACTACCTAACACTACACTCCTCTACACTACACGTCATCTGCTATGCCTCCTGTGCGAAGGCCGACCGCGCACTGACTCCCTTCCCGACCAGTCTTTGGCCTTACTGCGCAATCCCAGCCGCCGCAACACCGCGGTCACCTCTGCCTCGAGGTTCGCAATGGCGTCTCCCGACCTCGCCAAGAAGGAATCTAACCGCTTCGCAACTCGCCGCCGACTCCGACTGTCACCCGACATCAAGGCCGCCGCACGAATCTCCAATTCGTGCAAGGTAACTCTCTCCCGCGCTGCAACCTCCCAGAGAGTGTAACCTCTCAGAAACTGTTTCACTCTCGCTACTAACTCCTCTCGCGTGCGATCTGTCGCGCGCCGGTTGTCGCCTTCAAACTCCACTAACTGTAGCTCCGCATCCGCATGCTGCGCTCTTAATTTGTCGCACTGCGATTGCAGGCGACGCAGTAACTCCTCATCTGCCTTGCATGCGATCTGACACTGCTCCAGCAACCGTGTCTGCCGCACGAGCTCCTCTACCAAGGTGCTATTCTGAATTCGCTCCGAATGGAGCTCCGCCTCAATCTTTACGCGCTACTTCTCAAATTCGCGATGAACCTCGGCTGCTACGTCATCGCGCAACTGCAGTACTGCCTTGTGCTGTCTCCGCAAGAGTGCAAGATGTCCCTGCATGGCATCGTTGTTCTCCTCCAACTCTCTGTACTTGTGGTCCAGGGAAATCAGCTCGGGATTCGTTGCTACTTTGATCCGCGTCCGATTCCTGATCAATTCGACGTAAGATCCCCGATGGCAGGGATCAGCATACTTCGCCGCCTTGCGATCAAGGTACCGCAATAGTGGTACCACCTGTGGTAACACACTTTTTGTTTTTTTTGCAGAATTTAAACAATTTCAGAAAACTAGTACCAAAGCAGTGTTTGTAGCTAGAGAAGGGTACGCTAAATAGAGTGGATTGATGAGATCGTCACGAGGGCACAAAGAATCACGTAGTCGGATGTACCAACGCCAACGTCTTCGGCGCCTTCGGCAGAAGCTCCTTTTTGAGGTATCTCTACTCACGCGCCTCTAGCGTATAAGGAAGCTACGCTTCCGGCGCAGACACCTCAGGAGGAGGTTTTGCTAAAGACGTCAGGAGAAGGGCCCGGACCTCTAAAGGCATCCGACCATGAGTGCGCCTTCGGCGAAGCGCCGCTAGCGCGGAAAGGGAAAACCTTCATAACAATCGGGATACACGGTAGATCCAGTTGGTGGAAGTTGCATTAGACAGAGCTCGGGACGCTCGTTCTAACGAGTCCAAGAGCGCCGGAGATGGATCAGGAATGGAGAAGTTATGAGCGTCGGAAAACTCGTAGCCGGACATGCGCCGTTCGCGCTAGGGTTCACAGCCGGAAAGGATTCCCGTACGCCCTCGGCGATGCGCCTTCGGCGGAATCACGCGCTCACAGAAGGAAACCAACTCAGAGTCGGAAGCGCCCTTGGCGGCTGTTCATGGAAGGAAAGCGCCGGTCGGATGTACGCCTCCGACGTGGCGCTGACGGCCGGATGCGCTGGCATGAGTTGCGCTGACGGATATGCGCTGGCAGCAACGAACGAGGCATAAAGGACAAAATAGGCGGTACGACTGCGCGCCGGCGTAATTCGCTCCGGCTGGATGTGCGCCTCCAGCAAGGCGCCGACGGATAATGAACACACCAGCGGCGACACGCCTCCGGAGAAGGGCGGGTTAGGAAAAGACAACAGGGCCGACGTATACCCTGCAGCGGACTCGAGTCCGGAAGGTGGCGGCGGCGGGAGAATTCAACGTTTAAGCATGCGAATGCGCGCAAGGCGGAGACGTGAATTCGCGCATGCAAAGGGCGAACCGTTAAGCCGTATAGCCGGCTGCGTACGTTGCAACCAGTAAGAACGTTGGACGTTCTTGAAATCGGAGAAGAAAAGACTGCGCTCCAGTCTCATTCTCTCATTCTTGACTTTGCGATTTCCAGTTCCAAGATTACGCGCAAGGGCGGAGCGACCTGCAGTGAGAGTAGAGAGTGCGGAGACGAGTTGCGCAAGGATCTTGGCGGACCTTGAAAGAATTGGAGTAGCGATCTTGAACGAGCGCAGAGAGAGTGAGCAGTCAGTGCTTGAGTGGCCGACGCGCAGTGGCGATTGTGAGAGAGCGAGCGAAAGGGAGAACGTTTGTGTGTGTGCAGGCAACGCAATGTCGAAGGTTCCCCAGCTGCGAGTGTCTCCACTCAGGGTGCCGCAGATCGGTCTACGCGCATTTCAAGATGTGCTGTTGAGGTTGAAGCTCGATTTTCTCCTATGGGGGTGGAATTGGACGTGTCCGGAGATGGTGCGCGAGTATCTGCAAGAGAGACACAAGCCTTCTCGCGGATTTCGCCCACACCCAGAGAGATGGGAAATTGGCAATTGGGCGCAGGTGTTGGGCAGGTGTGCCGGCGAGGAAGGGGATCTCCTCTTCGAGGCCGACAGCGTGAAAGTGTCCCAAGAGGAAGAAGTCTCTTACAATGAGCTCTTCAAGGTGGCTAGACATCCCAAGAACGGTTTCCGGACTCGGGATTACAAGGATCGATTGCGGAGAAATGTCGCGACAGCATTGCTGCAGATATTGCAGCCGACCAAGACCGCTTACATGCATGGTTGGCAGGTAGAGTTCGTGGAGCTAGTGTTGTCAGGAGCTCCGGTGCATTGGGCACGACTTCTGTGGAAGGTGACGCGCCAACATGCGCAAGAAGAGAGGGGAGGAACGCTCAATCATCTATCGCCTTACTTAATCGTGTTTTACCGGGCGATGGGATGTTTGACGAATGCTGAGAAAACTCGGTTTCCGCAGCTGAGCCGGTCTTATCCAGGTAGATATTCGAGGGAGGCCGAAGTAGACACGGATCCGGACGAGGAACCTGCCAGTACGCCTCCGGCTCCGGCTCCAGCCAGAGCAGCAGAAGAACGTCGAAGTGAGCGCATTCCGCGCAAGCGGAAGTGGGATGAGAGACCTGAGGACAGGCAGCCGGAAGTACCAGCTGCGCCGACTCGTGGTCGGCCCACCCCCGAGCCTCATAGTCGACCAAAACAGAGGGCACGCAGAATGCCAACTGTTACTGAGGAGACCAGGCGAACTCCGACCCGGCGGAATCTCACACAGGAAGAGATAATCACTCAGGTTCTAGGGAAGACGGCAGAAACCTCTGCACAGAAGGCACCACGGCCTTCGGGAGGAGATGGACGGACTGACGACCGGCCGACTGCGAGTCGGATGACTGAAGGTCGACAGACGGAAGGAAGGCCAACTGAACGGCGCGTTGAACCGGACAGCAGGCCGGAAGCGGGAGAGAGTTTGGCTGACGAGCCAACAATCCTCAGAGGGTCGTCTTCGGCGGAAGGCACTTCTGGAAGAACGCCACCAACAAGTAGGCCAAGTGGAGTCAAGACGCGCAGGGTGTATCCGACTCCCAGTCGGACAACTAATGGTCGGCCGACTGCGAGTCGGACAACAGAGAGTCAGCCGGATTCGCCGACTGCAAGACGGATGGGGCCAACGACCAGTGTGCGGACGCCTTCGGCGGACGCACCTTCAGCAAGGACACCTTCCGCGCAGATTGCGCCGGAAGGACAGGCAGCAGAAGCGGGCGGTGCAAGAGTGACAAAAGTCACTACGGCGTCGACCCCTTCACAAACCGAAGATCGAGCCGGAACAGGGGCTCAAGCAGTGGGATCTCCCACTGCCCTGGATATTTTAGCAGGCAGTGGAGCAGCAGTCGCAGCAGAAGCTGCTGCGCGCCACAGTTCCAGGGAGTCGCCAAGGGATTCGGTGGCGACTGAAATCCTCGCGACTGAGGATGATACGAGCTCGGAAGAGCAGGAAGAGGAGTCAGTGCAGAAAACGCCAACAGGGGTGCTGTGCGAACAGATAGTTCCACTCCTGCGATATCTGGATCGCAAGACATCCAAATACGGAAGTGCCTTAAAACCGCAGTCTTATGTGGAGACAATCAGGCGAAGGACGAGGAGCAAGGTGGCAAGGTGGGCCTCTAGATGCGGAGTATATGTGGATAGGAACACCGCCCTCCGACAACACCTGGCGGTCACCCAGAAGCTGTACCAAGCCTTGCAGCAGCAGAAGGAGGATGCGGCGACGAAGAGTCAGGCGGAGGCCGAACTAATACGGGCAAGGATCGAGTCGGAACTGCAGGAGGAGCGGAGACAGAACGAAGTCCTAGCAGCCGAGCTTGCGCGCCAGACGCGCGCCTTAGAGGAAAGTCAACGAGCCCGCAAGGAGGATGAGGAGTTGTTGTGCAGCTTGCAAACCGAGTGCTCGGATTTGAGGGCACAACGTGCGGATTTAGAAATGCAGCTGGCAGAGGTGGAGAGCAGCTGCAGGGCACGAGAAGAGTTGGCGGCACGGGTGACTCGTTGTCTAAACGGATACACCCATTGGGAGGTGGCAGCTCAAGAGAAGGTTACACTCCGGGAGTTCGAGCTTCGGGCGGCGGCATTGACGGAAGGTGACAGTCGGAGTCGGCGGCGAGTGGCAAGGAAATTAGAAACTTTTCTGTCGGGTGCGCGCGACACTATGGCGCACTTGCAGTCGGAAGTCACTGCAGCGCTCCGACGCCTGGGGTTACGCAGCCGGTCGGAAGACTGGCAGGGTAGAGATAGTACGCGGAGCAGTCCGGCGCGCAGGAGGCGCAGCACCGGATCTGCCGAGTGCAGTAGAGTAGTTTGGTTTCGCGCAGATGCTGCGAGTGGTAGATAGGATAGCGTAGTGCTAGTTAGGATCTTTTGAGAGTATAAAGTAGATCAAGGCGTTTTGCCTTGGGACTCTTCCAGTTTCGGAAGTGCAGATCAGGAACTCACTTTCTTGGCGTGTTTGTGCATTTTGGTCCTGGCACCACGTAGAGAAGCTGCAGCATAGCGAAGTTACCGTATGTTGTAGTTGAAGGCCTTCGGCTGAATGTTCAGAGCTCGCACCCGGTTAGAGACTTGAGTAGTGCGGATCTGCACCTGCGGGTGATTTCTGATGCTCAGAGCCGGCTGCGAGTTAGAGACTTGAACAGTTCCCCCTTACTCCTTCGAGTGACATATCCTGATTGTACTCCTACGGGAAGTTTCCCCTGAATGCCAATGTGAAGTTTCATTACTTCGTGTAAACCTTGGTTTGTAATTCAGGTTGTGTGTGTGTTACTGGATCGTGTTTTCAGTAAGTTCTCAGTCGGGTCTGCACTCCCTGCGTTTTGTGTGATAGTCGAGGGTGACGTCCACGGCGTACGTAGAGGCTTCGTTCCGAAGTGAGAAGTCCAGTCCGGGTACCCCCGCTAGTTCCTGGCGGAAGGGCAGTAAAAGCCGGAGTGGGAGGCACTTCCTGCAGAACCTCTGAGTGAACTTGCGAGACACTTTCCTCCTGAAATCCGAAGCGGAGGTCCTGACCGACCTCCGAGTTGTGCTTTTTGCCAGTTTCAGGTGTGTGTGTGTGTGTGTTGAGTGACCAAGCTGTACCGTGCATCCTCCGAGCATCCTCCGAGTTGAGTTCCTCCTCCGAGTCGAGCCTCCGAGTCGAGCACTACAGTATTTCTGGGAGTGACAGTCGCCTAGAATTCAAACTCTACCAAAAGTCTGTTAAACGTGACACTTTTACTCTGTGTGTTGCCTCTGTCCCTGTGGGTTCGATCTTTTTACCACCATACTGCAGTTTTAGCCTTTGGTGGGTTATTACATAAGGAGCCGACAACTTCTTTTTGAATGCCCCCCTCCTCAATTGTGAGCGCCCACGCGAACATTTACACGTGGTATTTCTTCAGACGCCATCCGTTCACGCGGGTGCCTAACCATTCTCCCGTCAGTTCTGCGAGTTGGATGGATCCATTTGGGAAAACTTCTATCACCTTGTAAGGTCCCATCCACCTCAAGTGGAGCTTGCCTGGAAATCTAGCATGTCTGCTATCGTATAGCAGAGCCAAATCGCCCTTCTCCAGCAGTACTGGTTTGAGCCTTCGATCGTACTTCTCTTTCCGCCTGAGTTGTAATTGCTTTGTCCGATCTTCGGCCTCTTGACGTCTTTCCTCCAGTGCCATTACCTCTTGCAGTCGATATGCCTGACTTTCTTCCGCGTCCAGCCTTCTCTGATCTAAGGTCCTCTTGGTAGGTATCTCGAATTCGATGGGTAAGATCGGATGTTGCCCATAAACTAGGAAGTAAGGTGTTTGCCTGGTGGTGACTTTTTCTGCCGTTCTATATGCCCATAAGGCGGCCGGTAGCTTGGTGTCCCAGTCATGAGCATGGTTTACAGTCACCTTGAGGAGTATCTTACAGAGTAATCCATTGGACTTCTCTGTCAGACCATTAGCCTTGGGGTTGTATGGAGTAGTCTTCCGATGCTTAATCTGGAAGTGCCGCGTCAAACTTTCTATCACCTGATTCAGAAAGTGCGTCCCTCTGTCACTGACTATTTCGAGGGGGCACCCGTAGCGGGTGATGATGGATTCGAATAGGAACCGTGCTACTGCGGCTGCGTCATCGTGCCTTGTGGCTTCTGCCTCCACCATCTTGGTCGCATAGTCTGTTGCTACCAATATGTAGCGCCTGCGCGTGCCTTTAGTGACAGGTTGTATTGGTCCCACGAAGTCGATCCCCCATTTTTCAAATGGTGCCAATGGCATGATTGGTGTAAGAGGCCATCTCGTGGTCGGAGTCGGCCTTCCCGTCCTCTGGCAGCTGTCGCATTTGCGAACGTAGTCGTGTACATCTTTGAACATCGTCGGCCACCAGTATCCTGCATTCACAATTTTGGTCACTGTGTTTCTGGTGGCGTAGTGACCACCAGCGTCTTCTGTGTGCATGGCTTTGACAACTCGCGGTACTTCAGACTCCTCTAGACATCTGCACAACCTCTCGTCTGCCATTTTCTTGAACAAGACCCCCTGTTGAAGCTGGTAAGGCCCCGCTTTATGAACGAAGACTGTGCGCTGCTCCGCATCCAATCCTTCCGGACATTGGAGTGTGAGCAGAAACCTGTATAAGTCCGCGTACCTGGACTCATGGCTGGCGGACAACTGAAAAAGTTGTTCGTCGGGAAAATCATCCACTACTTCCTCCTCTATGGGTTCGGTCCATAGTCGGGAGAGGTAGTCCGCGTTCTCATGGTGAACGCCTTTCCGTGTCTGTACAGTGTAGGTGAATTCCTGCAGCAGTAGCACCCACCTGGCAATTCGTCCGGACAGATCCGCCTTCTTCACCAGGTGCTGTAAGGCGTAATGATCTACATGAAACACGAACTCATAGCAGATCAAATAATGTCGGAACTTCTTACAGGAGTACACCATTCCCAACGCCTCCCTCTCAGTTGTCGTGTACTTCTTCTCTGCTGCTGACAACTGACGACTCGCGAAGTAAATCGGGTAGTCTTTCTTGTTGTCGTCCTTCTGACTGAGAACCACCCCGATTGCAAACGCCGACGTGTCTACATAGACATGGAAAGGTCTGTTCCAATCCGGACTTCTCAGAACCGGAGCAGTCGTCAGTTTGGCTTTGAGCGTTTCAAAGGCCAGCTGTTGCTCCTTGCCCCACACATAGGGTTCATCCTTCTTAAGCAGCTTCGTCAGATCGGCTGCCAAGATGGCATACATATTTATGAACCTTCTGTAATAACCTACATGGCCAAGGAAGGCCCTCAACTCACGCAGATTCGTTGGCGGCTGCAGTTCGAGAATAATCTTCACCTTCTCTACATCCACTGCAATGCCATCGGACGAAACTCGGTGCCCTAGCAGGATTCCGCTGGTCATGAAGAAAAAACATTTCTCAGGGTGTAAGGACAAGCTGCTCTCCCTACACCTGTCGAACGTTTGCCGAAGATGGTTAAGGTGCTCCGACCTCTTACCGAAGACACAAAAGTCGTCGATGAAAATTTCTAGGAACTTCCTCAGGTGCTCTTGGAAGATGTTTGTCATCATCCGCTGGAACGTCGCTGGCGCGTTGCACAGACCGAACGGCATCTTGTGATAAGCATAGGTTCCCCAGTCGGTCGTGAAGGTTGTTTTGTCCTTGTCCTGTTCCCTGATGGACACCTGGTTGTAGCCGGAAAATCCGTCTAGAAAACTGTAGCATTCATGCCCTGCTACATGGTCCAGAATAGAGTCCGTGAAAGGAAGAGGATGATGGTCCTTCCTCGTTGCTGCGTTCAGCTTCCTGAAGTCCTGACACACCCGGATCTTACCCGTCAGTTTCTTGGGCACGATCACGATAGGCGACACCCACTCGCTACTGAGTACCGGGTAGATGATTCCTGCGCTCAGGTACTTATCGATTTCGTCCTTCACCAATAATGAATATTTTGGGTTGAGCCTGTATTGGCGTTGGCGAACCGGAACTGCCTCGTCCAACAAGTCGATTCTGTGCTCTCCATACCTTGCAGGTATGCCTTTCATGTCTTCAATCCTCCATGCGAAGACATCCTCATATTGGCGAAGAAACGCCTGTACCCTGTTCAACTCTTCTCCTTGTACCTGGCTTGACACCTTCAAGCCTTTACCTGGACTGAGCTGCAGTTCGCAGCAATCACTCGGGTCAACAATCCCCTCTGTGTGACTGATCTCGCTTCTGCCCAGTCCGGCTGCTAGTTGCTATTCCTCATCCGGATACACCTCGTCTCCTTCCTCCTCAATGGAGCAGCAAGTGACGTAGCCCACAAAGTCTTCCGACGTTTCGGTCTCTGAAGTGCATGATGAGCTGGTCTCCCCTCCGGTTGTGTAACCGGAGGTGGTGGAAGGTGTTTCGCCCTCATGGGGTACCTTGGTCCACGGTACGGTAATGACAGTCGGAGGGTCCGCAGGGCTACGGAACTGTAATCTCTTCCTACTCCAGTCACACCTTGCTTTGGCATCGTATAGCCAAGGTCTGCCAAGCAGCACATCATAACCTTTCTTCATCAGAGGTTGCAGTATTATGTAGGACAGTTGAAAGTCCACTCCTCCAATGTTGGTTCTCACATTGCTCAACATTCCTAGTGGCCTTCTGCGTGTTTGATCGGCCAGTCGCAATACTCGGGATGTAGGCTCGAAGGTCTGGAACCCCAAGGAGTTCGCTGTCTCCTCGGTCATGATATTCACGCCCGAGCCGGAGTCCACTGGTACCTTCTGAATGACACAGCCTCCGATCTCTACTTCGATCTCTGGTGGTCCCAGGTCTCCTCCTTCCACTCTGTACACATCCGGAAGTTTCTCTTTTCGGGGTTTGCGTGGTCTGCGCAACGAAAGCATCAGCATCCTCCTGTACGTCTTATTGTCTTCCAACAACTGGTGGAAGGAAATATTTGCCCTCTGGCTCCCCATGTCTTTCACTATGTCGTAGGGAGTGTTGGAAGTCACGGCCGGAAGTTTCCCTGTACTCGCGGTCGGAAGGGGTGTAGGGGGCCTAACCGCCTTCCGGTCGTCGGATGTCATTCCGGCGTTCAGTGCTTCCTTGATGAGGTGACTTACCTCATCTTTGATGTCCGGAAGGTAATCTCGAGTCCGGAACTCTTCTGAATACCTATCCGCCTTTTCTGAGTTCTGCTCCGGCTGGGTGTTTCTCATAGCCGGAGGTGTACCCGGCCTTCTCCTCGGGCCTTCTCTAACTTCTTTAGACTTCCTCCTCTCTTCCCTACGCTCGAGGCGGCGAGTGTCCTCGTGGCCTTCTCCTTTCCTCTTCGAACTTCGGGTTTCTACCCGACCGCACATTACTTCTTCCTCTGGCCATACTTCGTTTTCTTCAGCTGGGTCCAGACTCAGTTCTACCTGGTTGACTTGCACTTCTTCCTTGCCAGGTGTTGATACGAAACGCACGGCTGGCCTAGGGATTTGGGGCTGGTCACATTCAGCTGCTGTATGTCCGGACTTCTTGCAATTGCTGCACAATGGTGCATACCCCATTGGCCTCCTCGGGTGGGGACAACTTGGCGCGTAATGCCCCATGTCTCCGCAGTTGTAGCAACCATCGAATTGTGCTCGAGGTCGGTGATTTCCTGTGTGATTTCCTGGAGGTGCCATGCGTCTTGGTGGGAGTGTACCCGCCATTTCCCTTGGAACAAAGCGCGGTATATGCACCGGTGGGTTCGGAGTTGTAGCTGGAGCTGTCTGTACCGAGTAGGCGGTGTCCTCAACCTGCTCAGCATAATACATAGGCGGCTCAGCATAATACATGGGGGTCTCCCACTGTGGTGCCCATTCGACCGCATTCACTGGGTAAGATGGCCTCGCGGACATGCACTCCGTGTTGGCATGTCCCACCTGTCCGCACGTAGTACACCAGAGATTTGCTCGTTGTCTCGCAGGTGATTTACGTCGGTCTTGGCCTCCCACTACATGAACTTTCAGGTCCGCAAAATTCTTCACCAGGTTGTCTACCTTGGCTGCGATGTCCCCTTGAGTCTTCACTGGGATTCCCTTACCTCGATCCTTCTTCTTGATCGCACTGCGTTTCTTCTTCCGTCTTTCTTCTTCTGAAGATGACGAGTCCTCTTCCTCCTCCGAGGAAGAACTTGATTCGGAGGAGCTTGATTCTTCTGTCGAGGAAGGCGAGTTCCTTCTCTTCCGACGTCCGCCTTGCGACTTCTTCTTCGTCGACCGTCGGTCGCGTCTTCGAGTGTCAAGGGTTGACGTCTCAAAGGTCTCCGCGGAAGCTATCACATCTTGGATTGTGTCAGTCTTGCCTCTCCTACAGAAGGTCTCCATTTCTCTTGAGAGCCCCGTCACATACCAATCCACTGCCTGTTGTACCGAATACGGTTCTCCCGGGCCTGTCTTCGGAATTCGATCTAGGAGGTCTTGGAATCTCTCAGTGTAGTCTCGAAGATTCTCCTTCCGCTCGCGTCGAAGATTTCGAAGCCGGGTCAGAACTCGACTGTCGTATCCGAGTTCGCGGAACCGCTTCAGAAACTTTTCCTTGAGCTGAGCCCAGGTCCGGATGCCAGTGGGGTCGGTGCTCTCATGGTTGTACCAGCTACGCGCTCGTCTGCGTAGCAGGCTAGGAAAGATTCGTAATCTGTCTTCATCACTGGTCTCACGATTGGCGATGGAGACAGACTCGAAGAGCTTTATGTATGAATCTGCATCATCGTCGTCGCCCGTTCCCGTGTATCTTGGATACGAATGTTTGGTGGTAGGTTGGGAAAACACCTGGCGGAGATTGGCTTGATGTTCTGCCATCGGTGATCCTGTCGACGGACTGATCCTAGGTTGGCCAAACTCAGGAAGAGTTCCCGTCGGAGGGATGTCCAATAGAACTGTTAGCTCAATGCTCTCGGTAGGTGAACTGGAACGCCTTTGTCTTCCAGTAGTCGGTGATGGCGATCTTTCTGCAGAGTCCTCACCGGGAGTCTTCTTTTTAGTTCGCCGTTTTGTTTCCACGGCTTTTTCTGAATCTCGACGGAGTTTCCGTGTGGCTCTCGCACTCAGGTTTCCCACACTATCGCTCGTCGACATTCACCGAGCATTGCTGCTCAAGGTTTCTGGTGTTGACGCACTGTCCCCGGCAGCGGCGCCAAAAAGAAGTTGTCGGCTCCTTATGTAATAACCCACCAAAGGCTAAAACTGCAGTATGGTGGTAAAAAGATCGAACCCACAGGGACAGAGGCAACACACAGAGTAAAAGTGTCACGTTTAACAGACTTTTGGTAGAGTTTGAATTCTAGGCGACTGTCACTCCCAGAAATACTGTAGTGCTCGACTCGGAGGCTCGACTCGGAGGAGGAACTCAACTCGGAGGATGCTCGGAGGATGCACGGTACAGCTTGGTCACTCAACACACACACACACACACCTGAAACTGGCAAAAAGCACAACTCGGAGGTCGGTCAGGACCTCCGCTTCGGATTTCAGGAGGAAAGTGTCTCGCAAGTTCACTCAGAGGTTCTGCAGGAAGTGCCTCCCACTCCGGCTTTTACTGCCCTTCCGCCAGGAACTAGCGGGGGTACCCGGACTGGACTTCTCACTTCGGAACGAAGCCTCTACGTACGCCGTGGACGTCACCCTCGACTATCACACAAAACGCAGGGAGTGCAGACCCGACTGAGAACTTACTGAAAACACGATCCAGTAACACACACACAACCTGAATTACAAACCAAGGTTTACACGAAGTAATGAAACTTCACATTGGCATTCAGGGGAAACTTCCCGTAGGAGTACAATCAGGATATGTCACTCGAAGGAGTAAGGGGGAACTGTTCAAGTCTCTAACTCGCAGCCGGCTCTGAGCATCAGAAATCACCCGCAGGTGCAGATCCGCACTACTCAAGTCTCTAACCGGGTGCGAGCTCTGAACATTCAGCCGAAGGCCTTCAACTACAACATACGGTAACTTCGCTATGCTGCAGCTTCTCTACGTGGTGCCAGGACCAAAATGCACAAACACGCCAAGAAAGTGAGTTCCTGATCTGCACTTCCGAAACTGGAAGAGTCCCAAGGCAAAACGCCTTGATCTACTTTATACTCTCAAAAGATCCTAACTAGCACTACGCTATCCTATCTACCACTCGCAGCATCTGCGCGAAACCAAACTACTCTACTGCACTCGGCAGATCCGGTGCTGCGCCTCCTGCGCGCCGGACTGCTCCGCGTACTATCTCTACCCTGCCAGTCTTCCGACCGGCTGCGTAACCCCAGGCGTCGGAGCGCTGCAGTGACTTCCGACTGCAAGTGCGCCATAGTGTCGCGCGCACCCGACAGAAAAGTTTCTAATTTCCTTGCCACTCGCCGCCGACTCCGACTGTCACCTTCCGTCAATGCCGCCGCCCGAAGCTCGAACTCCCGGAGTGTAACCTTCTCTTGAGCTGCCACCTCCCAATGGGTGTATCCGTTTAGACAACGAGTCACCCGTGCCGCCAACTCTTCTCGTGCCCTGCAGCTGCTCTCCACCTCTGCCAGCTGCATTTCTAAATCCGCACGTTGTGCCCTCAAATCCGAGCACTCGGTTTGCAAGCTGCACAACAACTCCTCATCCTCCTTGCGGGCTCGTTGACTTTCCTCTAAGGCGCGCGTCTGGCGCGCAAGCTCGGCTGCTAGGACTTCGTTCTGTCTCCGCTCCTCCTGCAGTTCCGACTCGATCCTTGCCCGTATTAGTTCGGCCTCCGCCTGACTCTTCGTCGCCGCATCCTCCTTCTGCTGCTGCAAGGCTTGGTACAGCTTCTGGGTGACCGCCAGGTGTTGTCGGAGGGCGGTGTTCCTATCCACATATACTCCGCATCTAGAGGCCCACCTTGCCACCTTGCTCCTCGTCCTTCGCCTGATTGTCTCCACATAAGACTGCGGTTTTAAGGCACTTCCGTATTTGGATGTCTTGCGATCCAGATATCGCAGGAGTGGAACTATCTGTTCGCACAGCACCCCTGTTGGCGTTTTCTGCACTGACTCCTCTTCCTGCTCTTCCGAGCTCGTATCATCCTCAGTCGCGAGGATTTCAGTCGCCACCGAATCCCTTGGCGACTCCCTGGAACTGTGGCGCGCAGCAGCTTCTGCTGCGACTGCTGCTCCACTGCCTGCTAAAATATCCAGGGCAGTGGGAGATCCCACTGCTTGAGCCCCTGTTCCGGCTCGATCTTCGGTTTGTGAAGGGGTCGACGCCGTAGTGACTTTTGTCACTCTTGCACCGCCCGCTTCTGCTGCCTGTCCTTCCGGCGCAATCTGCGCGGAAGGTGTCCTTGCTGAAGGTGCGTCCGCCGAAGGCGTCCGCACACTGGTCGTTGGCCCCATCCGTCTTGCAGTCGGCGAATCCGGCTGACTCTCTGTTGTCCGACTCGCAGTCGGCCGACCATTAGTTGTCCGACTGGGAGTCGGATACACCCTGCGCGTCTTGACTCCACTTGGCCTACTTGTTGGTGGCGTTCTTCCAGAAGTGCCTTCCGCCGAAGACGACCCTCTGAGGATTGTTGGCTCGTCAGCCAAACTCTCTCCCGCTTCCGGCCTGCTGTCCGGTTCAACGCGCCGTTCAGTTGGCCTTCCTTCCGTCTGTCGACCTTCAGTCATCCGACTCGCAGTCGGCCGGTCGTCAGTCCGTCCATCTCCTCCCGAAGGCCGTGGTGCCTTCTGTGCAGAGGTTTCTGCCGTCTTCCCTAGAACCTGAGTGATTATCTCTTCCTGTGTGAGATTCCGCCGGGTCGGAGTTCGCCTGGTCTCCTCAGTAACAGTTGGCATTCTGCGTGCCCTCTGTTTTGGTCGACTATGAGGCTCGGGGGTGGGCCGACCACGAGTCGGCGCAGCTGGTACTTCCGGCTGCCTGTCCTCAGGTCTCTCATCCCACTTCCGCTTGCGCGGAATGCGCTCACTTCGACGTTCTTCTGCTGCTCTGGCTGGAGCCGGAGCCGGAGGCGTACTGGCAGGTTCCTCGTCCGGATCCGTGTCTACTTCGGCCTCCCTCGAATATCTACCTGGATAAGACCGGCTCAGCTGCGGAAACCGAGTTTTCTCAGCATTCGTCAAACATCCCATCGCCCGGTAAAACACGATTAAGTAAGGCGATAGATGATTGAGCGTTCCTCCCCTCTCTTCTTGCGCATGTTGGCGCGTCACCTTCCACAGAAGTCGTGCCCAATGCACCGGAGCTCCTGACAACACTAGCTCCACGAACTCTACCTGCCAACCATGCATGTAAGCGGTCTTGGTCGGCTGCAATATCTGCAGCAATGCTGTCGCGACATTTCTCCGCAATCGATCCTTGTAATCCCGAGTCCGGAAACCGTTCTTGGGATGTCTAGCCACCTTGAAGAGCTCATTGTAAGAGACTTCTTCCTCTTGGGACACTTTCACGCTGTCGGCCTCGAAGAGGAGATCCCCTTCCTCGCCGGCACACCTGCCCAACACCTGCGCCCAATTGCCAATTTCCCATCTCTCTGGGTGTGGGCGAAATCCGCGAGAAGGCTTGTGTCTCTCTTGCAGATACTCGCGCACCATCTCCGGACACGTCCAATTCCACCCCCATAGGAGAAAATCGAGCTTCAACCTCAACAGCACATCTTGAAATGCGCGTAGACCGATCTGCGGCACCCTGAGTGGAGACACTCGCAGCTGGGGAACCTTCGACATTGCGTTGCCTGCACACACACAAACGTTCTCCCTTTCGCTCGCTCTCTCACAATCGCCACTGCGCGTCGGCCACTCAAGCACTGACTGCTCACTCTCTCTGCGCTCGTTCAAGATCGCTACTCCAATTCTTTCAAGGTCCGCCAAGATCCTTGCGCAACTCGTCTCCGCACTCTCTACTCTCACTGCAGGTCGCTCCGCCCTTGCGCGTAATCTTGGAACTGGAAATCGCAAAGTCAAGAATGAGAGAATGAGACTGGAGCGCAGTCTTTTCTTCTCCGATTTCAAGAACGTCCAACGTTCTTACTGGTTGCAACGTACGCAGCCGGCTATACGGCTTAACGGTTCGCCCTTTGCATGCGCGAATTCACGTCTCCGCCTTGCGCGCATTCGCATGCTTAAACGTTGAATTCTCCCGCCGCCGCCACCTTCCGGACTCGAGTCCGCTGCAGGGTATACGTCGGCCCTGTTGTCTTTTCCTAACCCGCCCTTCTCCGGAGGCGTGTCGCCGCTGGTGTGTTCATTATCCGTCGGCGCCTTGCTGGAGGCGCACATCCAGCCGGAGCGAATTACGCCGGCGCGCAGTCGTACCGCCTATTTTGTCCTTTATGCCTCGTTCGTTGCTGCCAGCGCATATCCGTCAGCGCAACTCATGCCAGCGCATCCGGCCGTCAGCGCCACGTCGGAGGCGTACATCCGACCGGCGCTTTCCTTCCATGAACAGCCGCCAAGGGCGCTTCCGACTCTGAGTTGGTTTCCTTCTGTGAGCGCGTGATTCCGCCGAAGGCGCATCGCCGAGGGCGTACGGGAATCCTTTCCGGCTGTGAACCCTAGCGCGAACGGCGCATGTCCGGCTACGAGTTTTCCGACGCTCATAACTTCTCCATTCCTGATCCATCTCCGGCGCTCTTGGACTCGTTAGAACGAGCGTCCCGAGCTCTGTCTAATGCAACTTCCACCAACTGGATCTACCGTGTATCCCGATTGTTATGAAGGTTTTCCCTTTCCGCGCTAGCGGCGCTTCGCCGAAGGCGCACTCATGGTCGGATGCCTTTAGAGGTCCGGGCCCTTCTCCTGACGTCTTTAGCAAAACCTCCTCCTGAGGTGTCTGCGCCGGAAGCGTAGCTTCCTTATACGCTAGAGGCGCGTGAGTAGAGATACCTCAAAAAGGAGCTTCTGCCGAAGGCGCCGAAGACGTTGGCGTTGGTACATCCGACTACGTGATTCTTTGTGCCCTCGTGACGATCTCATCAATCCACTCTATTTAGCGTACCCTTCTCTAGCTACAAACACTGCTTTGGTACTAGTTTTCTGAAATTGTTTAAATTCTGCAAAAAAAACAAAAAGTGTGTTACCACACCACCTGCTCGCACAACACTCCTGTCGGCGTGCCTTGCACCGACTCCACTTCCTGCTCCTCCGACCCTGAATCGTCTTGTAAGTCTAGGATCTTTGTCGCCACAGAAATCCTCGGCGATTCCCTGAAACTGGGTCACGCAGCTTCTTCTGCCGCGACCGCCGCTCCACGCCCTGCCAACATCTCCAACGCAGTGGGAGATCTGGCTTCCGGCGGGCTCGCTTCTCCTGCCCAATCTGCTATCGCCGAAGGCGCTTGTGCCGAAGGCACACATGTCTTCTCCTTCCAGCCTTCGCCCTCCGCCGATTCCTCAAGTTGGGTCTATGCTGAAGACGCTTCCGCCGAAGGCGTCTGACCCGAAGTCCTCTCAGCCGAAGGCTCCTTCCTACACTTCTTTTGCGCCGAAGGCTCTTGACCCGAAGTCGAATCGTCAAAAGGTACTTGCTTAGAGGCAAAGCACCTGTTCGTCGCTGGCACACTGGTCGGTGGCACACTGGTCGGTGCCACATGCCACATGATTCTATACGGTGCAGGGAGGTCCCCTGTCCTCTCGCTAACTCTTGCACTCGCATCCTCCCCCGAGGATGGCGAGTTTCTGCTCTCGGCGGCTCGTCCAGTGTCCGCGCTATTTGCCGACAGAACAAGCTTGCGAGCTTTCTACTTCGGTCGATTGGAGGGCTCGTGGGTCGCCCGACTTCAAGCGGGAGCAGCAGGCACTTCTCGCTGACTCTGCTCCGCCTCTCCATTCCATTTCCGCGGCACTCGTAGTGCTCGCGGTTCTTCTTATGCTCACGGCCGAGCTGGTGGTGTGCATGCGGGCGTCTCGTCTGTGTCGGTGTCGACCTCGACATCCTTCACGTACCTGCCCGGATTGCTGCGTGACAGCAAGGGAAACTAAACTCGCTCCGATGCTGTCAAGCACCCCATCGACCGATAGAAATTAATCAAGAAGGGGGAGAGGTGATTGATTGATCCCCCCCTTCTACTCCTGCGCGTGCTGTCGCGTTGCCTTCCACAGAATCCGAGCCCAATGGATCGGAGCTCCAGACAACGCCAGCTCCACAAACCCCACCTGCCAAGAAGTCATGTAGGTGGTCCGGTGCGGCTGCAAAATCTGGAGGAGTGCTACTGCGACATTCCTCCGCAAGTGATCCTTGTAGTCACAGGTCTTGTACCCGTTCTTGCTGTTCTTGCTGTTCTTGAAAAGAGCAGTGAAGGAAATCTCTTCTTCCTTCGTGACTTGCACACTCTCGCACTTGAAAAGAAGGTAGCCTTCTTCTCCCGCGCACCTTCCCAACACTTGTTCCCAGTCGCTGACCTGCCATCTCTCCGGATGCGGTCGGAATCCACGCAGAGGTTGGTTCCTCTCTCGCAGCCACTCGCGTACCATCTCCGGCCACACTCAATTCCATCTCCATAGGAGGAAATCAAGCTTCACCGCCGTCAGCTCGTTTTGAAATGCGCGTAGACCAATCTGCGGCACTTTCAGCGGAACCATCCGCAGCTGAGTGGATTGAGTCATATTCTTGAAAGTTCTTGCTCACCCGGTTCGCTGCTAACGCGCGACCTCCTTGCAACTTCTCTGCACTCGCTACTGCGCGTCGGGAGCTCAGGTGTACTCGCTACAATCTCTCTCTCTACACTTCTCGCGCACTCATTCAATCTTTCCGCGAGCTCTCCGTGAATTCTCCACCAGACTCCCGCAAGATTCTACCGCTGCGCACTCCTTCTCTCGACAATCCGCACTCTCCTCACACTCAAAAATCTCTACGCAAGATTGCTGCGAATTACATTGCTGCGCGTCGCGAGCTCCGGCGGATGCGAAATCAAAAATGCGAGAGTGAGAGTGCGGGCGAGTTCTTTCCTTCCTTTGGCGATCAAGATTGCCCAACGTTTGACACTTGGACTGGCCGCGGCCCGCTTGAATGCGATGCCAGCGCGGAGGCGTAACGGTCCAATTCGCACGCTCGAATTCACGCTCCGCCATTGCGTGGACTCCAACGCGTGTACGTTCAATCTTGATTCCACCGGTTTCCGCCGACGCTATTCTCCGCTCGCGTACCACCTAAGGCGTCTACCGCCGAAGGCACTTGTGCCGAAGGTACGACTTCCGCCGACTCCTTTGTCTTTTCTTCTTCCGCCGAAGGCGCATCTTTTCATCGAAGGAGAATCCTAGAGGCGAAGGCCTTCCTTACTCCGAAGGCGAAACCTATCGACGAAGGCGGCGCTAGTGCCGAAGGTGTTGGGTCGAAGGAACTTACCGCCGAAGGCGTATGGCCGAAGGCGAACAAAATGACGAGGTCGTATTCCCTGTGACGAAGGCGTGTGTCGCGCATGCTTCGTACGTCTTCAGCGACATCTCCTCTGGAGGCGTCCGCGCCGAAGGCGCTTTAATCTGCTTGCGCCGAAGGCGCATCGCCAAAGACACCTCAGCAAAGGAGATGTTGCCAAAGGCGCCGAAGGTGCTCTCCCCATCAGGAACCATCTGTGCTGTCCAAGGCGCTGGACCTCGGTCTTAGCCCCTCCCAACTCCTGGATTCTCCGTGATCCGCAATCCTCCCTTTTTACCCTATTTTATGTACCGATTACTATTTACAATTGCTGCCGCGGTACTTGTTTTCCAAAAATGTTTTAATTCCGCACAAAAACAAAAAGTGGGTTACCACACATGTCTCGCGAGCAACAGTTGATAGAGTTGGAGGAAGCTCGAGCTTTGGCCATGGTACGAGTGGAGTGTGCTCAACAGTTGCAGAAGAAGTATCACGACAAACGATGTGGAAATCACAACTTGAAGCCGTTCAAGGAAGGTGATTGGGTGATGCTCTTTGACGCTATTAGATACAAGAGAGCAAGAAAAAAGTTTCTTCCTAAGTACTTTGGTACTTTCATAGTTGGGAAGGTGTGGAAAATTTTCACTTATGACATCAAGGAGCTAGGAGGACGTCACTTCGATCGAATCAACCAAGAAAAGTTGAAGTTATTCCATCGAAGATCAGATTCTTTCACTCCAAGGGCGTAGTGAAATCTTGGTCCGGGGGTAAATGTAAGACCGGGTGTTTGTCATGTAGTTACGAGTCGGCTCACGAAGTCCAGACACTTACTATATTTAGCCGTAAAGTTAGGGTTCCGGTCACGAGGGGTATACAGTCGGGGACGGCTCGAAGAACGTCAGTTCTTCGAGTCGAGCCTGGAAGCGTTGGGAGCGTAGAGTGACTTCCCCTTTTGCGTCGACCTGGATTCTCCGAGTGTGGAGTGGGTTGGGCTTGACTCATGTTTGTGACGGTGACGGTTTGTTACCAGTAGGGTAATTGACCGACGGGAATTCCAGTGGGGAATCTCCCGTTTATTTCACTCGAAGAACTGCCGTTTGTACATCGAATCTGTTGGTGTGTCGAGAGTTTGTGTCAGTCTGTTGTTCGAGAGTTTAGGAGGTTTGTATTGATCGAAGATTTGTATTTCAGAGGTGCAAGAATCGAGGGGTTGCACAAGGCGGCTAGGGATTGCTTGCGTGAAGGATTTACATGTCGATTGCGCAATTGCGTTGGAGCTCAAACTTGTTGTTTTGGTGAGGAACCTGATCCCGAATACAGGTCCGGGGAGCGCATTTTTGACCAGCAGACATCGTACAGGAAGGAAAGATTTCGAGTCTCACATTCTCGGAAAGCTCTGATTCTGGAGCTTCTCTTTTGGTTGTCGCAGTCTCATCAGTCCACCCAGACGGACTGACAGACATACAGATAGGCAACAAGCAAGCAAACATCGAAGGAGGGCTAGCTGCCCAGTCGAGAAAAATCCGAGGAGCATACTCGGTGTAGACCTGAGACGCGCATCAGAGTCAGGCAGAAGAGCTGGACATCGCTGACGAAGGAGTCGGACTCGGAGAATTTGGAGATCCGCAGCACGAGCAGGTTCTGGCCGGAGAAGCAGAGTTTGCCGTCGTAGGCGTAGCCTGTTTTTGCTAATCAAAATCAGAGGCGAGCACCGCCGAAGCAATCCGACGAGGCACTATCGAGGTGTGGGCACGGAGCGGAGACGAATTCCTCGAGGAATACGGTAAGGACGGAACGAACCGAGGGTGATTTCAGCTGCGCGCACAGAAGAACTCGTTCTGCCTCTCACAGTGCATAGACGAATTGCCGCCCATTGTTGAAGGAGGAGGAGAGAGCCGCTGGTTCCGATTGTCTCGTGGTCGTTAGGGCTGCTGCTGCTGCTCCGCGCGCTGCATACACACAAATTCGCTGCCTCGCACCCGGCGTTCGTTCGCTTGTCAGTCCTTCGTTCGATCTTCCTCCCCACTCTCCCCGCTGCGGGAACGAAACTTGCGAGCGACAGTTTGTGAGTTTTTCTGGCTAGAGGACGAGGCGCGAGCCGAGGCGGTGGCTGGCCTCCACGGATCAACGAGGGCGAGTGAGCTCTCGTCCGACGAGTGTTAAGAGTGCTCGCGGTGGTGGATGTCGCGTTCTAAGTAAAGTTGGAATAGCGAGCTGTCGGGTTTCGGGGTTTGGAGGTTAGACGCTGCGCCAGTTATGGCCCCACCCAGATGGGCTCCTCGGCGGAGTTCTGCGCCTAATGGTGGAGGTCGAGGTCGGTCGACCTGAGTATTTGAGTTCAGCATGGCAAACTTAGTGGTTTCTGGAAAGCGGTGAAGGGTGCTGCAGCGGTGAGCGACCGTGGGGAACTTCGCAGGAAGAATTGGCTGCATCTTCAGATCCGTCTAGTCACCTTCTCGGGCGTGTCGGGTTGCTCGCTCGGCAGCTCCGTCGGCCCATAGCTAATCGTGCACCTAGCTAATTTTTGCAGACAGAGTGGCCACAGAGTCAGGGCGCCGGAGTGGATGCAGACACGGAGGATGGTAAAGTGCATTTGACGGCATAATTGGGGGCCAGGGAAAAAAAAAAAGAAACATCAAATCGGAGTCCGATACCGAGGCACACGAGGTAGCGAAAATTGTGATGAGCTTGCAGCCAGAGGATTTGTCTCGCATTTATAATGACGAGGAGTACCCTCAATGTTTACCTCTACGTATCCAGCACGCAGGTAGGTTGTTACGACGAATCGTTATAATGAAGTATCCGCAAATCCTCTGAAACGATCTGCTGAACCGTTTGGTGCTCTTCGACCAGACCCTGACCAGAATGCAAAATTCTCGGAGATTATTGCTAGACATCTGTGCTCAATCTTGTTCTGCTCCAGAGCCATGGAATATTGACGAGGCCCCAAGAAAAAAAAAAGAGAAAAAAAAATCCTTCACAGGGACTACTTATCTGCAAAGACACCGGTTTGTAAAAGCCTGTCGGCTCCAGAGCTAGTTCCTATCTGGGGTCATTTGTACCTGTGCAGAATCACAAGTGGTGAGCTGCTTGATGTTTTGGCCTCCAGTGTGAAGTCTCAATGGATGAGTACGAGTCCTAACTGCTCCTTCTTCCTGAGTGAATAATCGATGTCTATTATTTGGCGCCTATCTGTGTAGTGTATCCTATGAATAATAGAGCCTTTGGATCTACCATATATTTATGGTAAATCGTAAATATTTTCAGTGATTCAGTTTACAGAAAAATTACTTCACTAGACTAGTTACTTGGGTTAGAGAATCCTACCAGAAGTAAATTACTGTGAGTTCAGGTGTTAGTTACCAAGAGTTACCAAGAGTAGTATTCTTAAGCGAAAACATCTTTCCTTGGTGGATGTTCAGTCAGATGTGAAAAAAAAAAAAAAAAAAAAAAAAAAAAAAGAAGAGAGGAAAAAAAAAAAATTTAAAAATATTCTGAAAAGATTGAAAATTTGCACTCAATCTTACCTATATGAGTTTTTTTGGTTGTGAAGACATGTACTTCTATAGTTCTTAGTGTATATGTTTGTTGAGCTAGTGGAAGTATATGTTTTAGCTGTATCTCTTTTCTTATGTTGAACGATTAGAGTAAGTAACAGTTTTAGATTCCTTGCACTAGTGGAAGGGGAGGTGTGATTTGCTGTTAAGACAGCTTGGTGGAGATATCTTCTGTTCGATGAAGGAGATAGCGTTGGGGACGTGAAAGAAGCAGACACGGAGCATGACGAGTGGATGACCTTCTGCGCTAAATGGGCACTTGCAGACGGAAGATGGTAGGGGGCGATGGAGATCGAATCGGGATCGCGAAGCGATGCGATGCGATGTCCCGTGTGTGTTGTCTTGTTTTGTGTTGTGTTTCCTTTAGACTGGAGAGTCGTTGCTAGCTGTTTGCTTGTGTTTGGATCCTCTCCAGTCTTGCTTCCTGGTGTGCGCCCGTGTAGGGGTGACGCTGATTTCCGGAGTAGTTTTACTCCTGTGTGCTGGCGATAGGGGGCTGGACTTGATCACCGGCCGGCCTATCTATGTTTCTCTCACGGTGAGACTGGAGTTATGACCAGTAGACCGTGAGAGTCTTCTTGCTGTGATGACAGGTTAGGTTGCCCATACCCCTTAGCTAGTAGGGCTAGAGTAACTTAATGCGGCACGACGTCAGGGGCGGATTGGGTTATTGGGTGGAGATCTGGCAGTGGTGCCAGTTGAGGTCTCGTCATCACGGAGCAGTCTAGTGGTCCTGTTGAGGACCGCGGTGGATTTACGCGGAGCGGGTTGAGGTATCGGCTACCTTCACCTATTTTGCCAGTTGTTGCGGAGTACGACCAGAGTGTTGCAGACACAGAGTCTTTGGTGGTGATATCGTCTAGTGTCCCCACCCCATTGATTTGGGACATGGACGGGATGTACATGGCCGCGAAGGGCCCTCGACGTTACTCTGGTGCAGTGGGCACCATCGAGCTTGATGATTTTATTCAGGAGTTCGACACGTGGTGTGATATGCAGTTTCTGCGTAACCCCACGTTGTTTACACCCTTCTTTGCATGGAAGGGATTATTCCAGCATTTGGAGGGGCCTCTCATGGACGATTATCATGAGTTTGGGAGAGAGTATGCTGTAGAGATTGATGCATGGAGACGGCATTGGTCTCCGAACTACTCATCCATTACCCAGGGTGGTGTGGGTACCAGTGGAGGTGCGAGTATCGGCATCAGTGGAGGTGCGAGTAGTAGCATCAGCGAGGGTACCAGTGGAGCAGTTGGCGCAACTGGTACTAGTACCAGCAGCGGTACTGTTAGCATTGCCGGTGGCAGCACGAGGGGAGATGCTAGTGTCGTACCTTCGTTTAGCCCCATTCCTGAGTTCTTCCAGAGATTGAGGAAGAATTATCAGGGGGTGAAAACAGAGAAGTTGAGGAGCCTCCAGGAGTTTGAGCGGAAGACTGGTGAGAGTCTTCGTGAGGCATACACTCGTATGCGACGGGTCATCTCAGTTACTCACGGTGTGACTGAGGCACAGGCTGTCCAGTACTGGTATTGGATCCTGGACAGAGAGTTGCGGAGGAGAGTGCGTGATGCTACTCTCATGAGCGACTCATCACCCACATTAGCCCATGTGTTTGCTCTTTCTGAGAAGATTGAGCTTAACATGGTGGAGGAGAGGGTGGTGACATCTACATTTGCGAGGGACACGACCACGACCTCGCGTTCCCACATAGCCCAGCACAGTCTCGCCCCATAAGTGGGAGTCGTGGAGGTCATACACGACATCCTTCAGGTCACAGAGAGCCTAGTGCGCGGCCACCACTGCCTTCATTTTCGGGTCAGCCACAGGGACCGTCGTGTTGGACATGCGGAGGTAGCCATATGAGGAAGGATTGTCCCCAGGAGCGAGAGGGACAAACTCCACAGGCTAGGCCACAGCCGGCACAGGTGACCTGTGATCATTGTCATTGACCGGGTCACCCTCGAGAGCGTTGCTTTGACCTTCATCCTAAGTTGAGATCTGGAGGTAGAGGTCGTGGAGGTGATGCTCCGCGAGGTCGAGGTGGCAGAGGTGGTAGAGGTGGTAGAAGTACCGGAGCCATTGAGCGTACCGCAGCGAGTGCTACTTCTGCCACAGAGAGCGCTATGGCTGCTCGGATTGAGCAGTTGGAGCAGAGGCTTGCTGCTATGGCAGGTCTGGGGGCGAGCACTTCCACATCTTACGAGGGAGAGGATTTCTCCTTTTTGGCCAGTGCAGCACAGGTTGAGGCATCAGTTGCAGTGACAAGAGGTGGTGCTCGCACTTCAGAGCCACGTGGTGCGACTGTGGAGTTGGACCCTCAGAGGGGTGAGGGTGGACGTCAGTCTAGACTTCCCCAGTCCTTTTTGTTGTCAGAGGTGGGTAGCAGTTCATCTATGAGACCTGCACCGCCTACTGACACTAGAGTGAGAACTGAGGTTCTTACATCATCTGTTGTGGGCGCAGACGTGCCATCTAGTGCAGTGATGCGGATGGCCACTTCAGTCTTGCGATCTCCATTGTTCTCAGCCACGGAGTTGATAGACTCTGGTATTGATTTGGCTCGAGTATTTCGGGTAGCAGCCACGTCGTGTGAGCGTGCGAGAGTCGCTGCTACTAGTGCCAAGATAAGTGAGGATACAATTGAGGACCCATCCTCAACGTCTACATTGTTCGAGGAGACGACTTGGCAGGCCGCAGCGGCGAGGATGGAGTCCTTAACAGCTCGCCCGGCCATTGATCGCGAGAGTATTGTCCCTGGTGTATGTATGGTGGACAACCGAAGTGGTCTATTTCGGTTAGTGAGTTCTACTGGACAGGTGTATGTCCCAGCCAGAGTTTTGTTGGATTTTGGTGCACAGCCCTTGATGTTGGGTAAGGCTACATGCATTAGTTTGGGCATTCGGAGGTCCTAGTTGGAACCTTACCCATTCCAGATCCAGACATCCCTTGGTGGTGCCAGCAATAGGTCTTACTTTATGACCAGGGAGAGCATAGCGGTGCAGTTGAGGCATGATCACCCTCATGATAGCTCGCAGTTTGGAGTTCGTGCTGTGGTTACATCAGCAGAGTCATATGATGTGCTTGTTGGTGGAGTGGTGTTATACCCGATGGGCTTCCGGATGGACTATTGGACGGAGACTGCCGCATATCGTCCTGGTTGGCAGTCCGGAGATGGACGTTTGAGCGAGCTGCCAGTGAGATTTATTTCTCGGGATCGACCTCTTGGATCTTCGTCAGCGGTCTTGGCATCTGTAGCAGGTTTTAGCGGAATGCTTACCTGGCCCGATGACTTGTTGGAGGGGAACATGTCTGCCGACGATACCTCAGTCTACGAGGATGTGGAGGAGGTTGTGAGTTTCACAGCGGCGGTGACTTCACCCTCAGATGTTCCACTGTGGAGTTCGTGCCAGGCACTACAGTTGGAAGCTGATAGGTTGGTAAAAAAGGCTTGGAGTGAAGCCTCTTTACCAGCAGAGCCAGAGAGGGCTTCAGCTGATCGGCTAGTTGGTGGTTCTAGCGCATTGTCTCCATTGGTTACTACACCTATTGCATGGGAGTATTCCTCAGAGGGCGTTTGTTTGCTGGATCTTTTTGGTGGGATCAGCACCGGTTTGGCTGCGGTGTTGCAGTCAGGTATTCCCGTACGGAGATACTTGTATGTGGAGAAGGACGAGACTGCACGTCGAGTCTCTTCACGACATGTTGCACAGTTGATGCGGCGTTTTCCTTCGTTGTTGCCGCGATCAGCTGTCCGAGGATTCCAGAAGGCGTTGCCTTCAGACATTTCGTTGCTGGGGGCGCCAGACCTTGACCGCGTTGGCCATATTGATATGGTGATTGCGGGCTGGCCATGTCAGGGACACACACGCGCTGGACATGGGACAGGGTTGCATGATCCCAGATCTCGGATGTTTTGGGAGATGATCCGAGTGTTACGTCATCTCCAAATGCAGCAGACACGTTCTCCAGCATACATTCTGGAGAACGTACCATTGTTGGGTGACACTCGGGCCCAGTTGATGGCGAGTGTCCATCAAGTCCGAGCATGGATTGGATCACCAGTACTGTTGGATGCTGCGAGGGTTGGATCACGGGCGCATCGTGCACGTTTGTGGTGGACCAACCTTTTGCCACGTGAGATATTGCGTCATGCCTATGATTCGGTGAAGCGTACAGGAGTACGACTTTCAGGTAGTGCATAGACCTGGAGTTGCGAATCTAGATGCCGATGGTTTGAGTCGAAACCCATGCACTAGCCAGGATGATGACACTGGAGCTAGATGGCATGGTGAGGTTGATGAGGAGATGGTGCCTGGTTGGCATGCATCTGCCTTCATGTGTTGGTTACGTGGGAACTCCAGCAGAGAGGATCATCTGACATCTTACTCTAGTCAGAGAGTAGATGGTCGATCTCCAGATCCTGAGGTTGAGGATGGTGGTGTGAATCAGCGGGATGTACACGATGATGCATTGGTGTTGGAGTTCCTACGGACCAGCATGGTTCCAGGCACAGTGGGTGCCAAGGAGCGAGATCGTGTTCTCCAACGGGCCAAGAGGTACCGATTGGAGGGATCACATGTTCTCCGAGTATGGGAGGACGGTAGGGTACGAGTAGTACCACATCCAGCCCAGAGAGCACGCATTGTGAGGCATGCTCATGAGGAGTTGGGACATTTTGGAGTGAAGCGTACATACAGCTTACTCCTTGGTTAGTATTGGTGGCGTGGTATGCATACTCAGGTACAGCAGTTGGTATCACGTTGCATGGTTTGTGATCGAGTGAGGGCATCATTCAATGCCCCGACACCAGTGTTACATCCATTACCCATCATGGGGTTGGGTTACCGTTGGAGTTTGGACTTTGCTGGACCACTACCTTTGACTGTACGACATCATCGGTATGTGTTGGTGATGGTGGAGCATTTCTCCAAGTGGATTGAGTTGGTGGCATTACCTGACAAGGCAAGTGAGGGAGTAGCGTATGCTTTTCTTGACAGAGTGCTTAGTCACTATGGTGCACCAGCTGAGGTGTTGACCGATCAGGGAACGGAGTTTCAGGGTGAGTTTCAGGTCTTGTGCGACAAGGCACTGATTGATCATCGGACCACGTCGCGAGATCATCCAGAGGCGGATGGTTTAGCTGAACGTGTTGTACAGACGGTGAAGAGGACGTTGCGCAAGTATGGCCTGCAGAAAGGTCATCTTGGGGACTGGGATATCCAGTTACCGTGGTTGGCCATGGGATATCGGTTCAGTCGGCAGGCATCCTTGGCTTCCTTCTCACCATATTTTCTATTGTACGGCCGAGATCCAGACTTGCCAACATCGATTCGTCGTGAGTCTAGCGAGGTGGTGAACCTTGATGACCCGAATATGTGGGTGAGAGTATGTTCTCAACGTGCAGAGCTCTTTCGAAGAGTTATGCCTGCAGCGTTTGAGAATCTTGCGATTGCTCAACATAGAGATACGTTGCGCTATGCAACCATTCGGGGAGGAGGTTATCGACCATCAATTCGTAGATTCCATGTGGGAGACTACGTCTATCTACAGCAGACTGCACCGACGACATTGGATGTGACGGCGGGACGCACAATCTTGCGGGTGCGGGAGGTGTTACCTTCTGGAGTTCTCCTGTTGGAGGGTCGCGACGGCGTTGTTTGGAAGGATCATGTGCGCAATTGTGCGCCATGCCACCTCCCAAACGTAGATGGCACTATGGACCCAAGCTTAGCGATAGTACGTGCTAGCTTGAGGTGCATGCTGTGTGGGTCGGCTGGTCAGGCGGCCCGTATGTTGGTGTGTGATAGGTGCTCTAGGGGATGGCACATGTCGTGCCTAACTCCGCCTATCGATGTTATTCCGGCTGGACGATGGGTTTGTCCTCGATGTACTTCATAGGGGTAGATGACTTGATCTTCACATGTTATGAATTGCAGATAGGCGACTAACGATGGGGCGACATAGCACCCGGCCTACTGGTTCGCGCACCCACGAAGGTGTATAGCATGTAGTTGTAGATGGGGCTACCTGGGAGTCAGAGGGACCTGACCGCCAGCTAGGGGGGCGAGTTGTGACATTTGAGTCTGTACTCTCTCGCGCCTTATATGTGTGTATGTGTGTGCGTATGTGTATGGGAGTAGCATGTCAGCGATGTAGAGTGTATGGCGATATGTATTCGCACGACAGCTGTCATGTAGTTACGAGTCGGCTCACGAAGTCCAGACACTTACTATATTTAGCCGTAAAGTTAGGGTTCCAGTCACGAGGGGTATACAGTCGGGGACGGCTCGAAGAACGTCAGTTCTTCGAGTCGAGCCTGGAAGCGTTGGGAGCGTAGAGTGACTTCCCCTTTTGCGTCGACCTGGATTCTCCGAGTGTGGAGTGGGTTGGGCTTGACTCATGTTTGTGACGGTGACGGTTTGTTACCAGTAGGGTAATTGACCGACGGGAATTCCAGTGGGGAATCTCCCGTTTATTTCAGTTGTGACATTTGAGTGTGTACTCTCTCGCGCCTTATATGTGTGTATGTGTGTGCGTATGTGTATGGGAGTAGCATGTCAGCGATGTAGAGTGTATGGCGATATGTATTCGCACGACATGTTGCACATATGTACTAAGTACTAGAAGTGGTCAAGTGATTAAGGATGATTAGCCAAGGCATAGCTAAGTCTAGCTAGTTATAACTAAACTAGTTAGTTATAACTAAATTTATCTAGTCATGACTAAGTTTGGCTACAATGTCCATAGTTGGCGGATTAATTAGCGGAGTTCTAGAATAGTGGAGTGAGCACTTCTATTTTGTATTTTACAAGGAGTGAGCACTTCTATTTTGTCTTATACAAAAGTTCTAGATTCCAAGGAATTAGATATTTGACTAGAAGCTTGGATTTGATTGGTTTGACTCAATATATGAAAGATGATTGGCTAGGCTAATTCTAATGTTGATTTAGTGGCTAAGAAGCTTGTAGAAGTTTTAAAGCTTTCAATGGCATGTCGCCACCTCAACCTGGGATTCCGGAGAATTCTAGAAGGTTTAGGTAGGCCAATGGCATGTTGCCACGTATAGTGAGTTAGTCAAATTTACCTAGGCAAAAGTAAGTTAGTAGAAATTACCACATGTTATTATGGTAACTTTTCAAGTAATATAAATAGAGAGGTAGAGTAGCACCTCTCAAGCAAGTTTGGAGAGTTCATATGTAGAGACTTGTTTCATATATGAAAAAGTGACGAATTTTCAGTACCTTGGAGTGTCGATGAGTGTATGAGTTGGAGTGATACCTTGAAAGATTGTGTGAGATGGTGTTTAGGTTATGAGTATGATGCGGAATCCTAGTCTTCTAGAATCATGATGAGCTACCGAAAAACCATCTGAGGTACACCTGAGTGAGAGTCAACCCGGAGGTTGCAGTACTGACAAGGGGAAGTATTTACTCACAAATGTTGTTGTGGGAGAGTTTGATCATTCTATCATTAATGATATGTCACATGAAGAAGCACCAATACATGTGGAGCAAGTTCTTGAGGAACAAGAACTACAAGTTGATGAGCATATTGCAACTGTATCAGACGAGAAAGATCAACCTGAAACGTCTACTAGAAGATCACAACGTTCTAGTAGAGCTCTTGAGAGATTTGTTGTATGGGCAAACTCATCCATTCTCAAAGATCATGATCTTGATTTTGAAGATGAGGATGGTATGGCGTTGATCTTGGAAGAAGGTGAACCTTCTTCATATAGAGAGGCTCAAGCTTTGGTCAACAAGCTTGAATGGAATGCTACTATGGAGCGAAAAAATGCAGTCACTGATTGACAACAAGACTTGGGAGTTGGTCGAGCTTCCTAAAGATCAGATAGTAATTGACTCCAAGTGGGTGTACAAGCTGGAAGACAATCCAACACGAGATGAGGCAATGATCTTCAAAGCTAGATTGGTGGCTAGAGATTTCACACAGGAGAAGGGTGTGGATTATAACAAAGTTTTTTTTCCTGTAGCAAAATACGCTACAATTCGTCTGGTATGTGCATTGGCCGTAATATTCAGTCTTGTTATAGATCAGATGTATGTCGTTACAGCTTTTTTTTATGAATATTTAGAGGAGATCTACATGAGACAACCAATTGGCTTTGAGGTCAAAGGCTAGGAGAGGTTGGTATGTAGATTACTAAAATCACTGTATGAACTGAAGCAAGCTGCTAGGTTGTGGAATACACGTTTTGATGAGTTTATGAAGGCACAAAGTTTTCTACAAAATGTGTATGATCCTTGTGTCTATATGAAGAAGGTGAATGATGAGACGTTCAATCTCATAATTTTAGTATTCTACGTTGACGACATGCTTATCTTGGAAAAAACCAATCCGATGCGATGAATGCAAGAGTCAGCTGAAGTCTGCATTTAAGATATGGGGGAGTCAAAGAGGATATTAGGCATAAATATTTATAGAGATTTTGAAAAGAAGAAGCTATGAGTGAGTCACGGTAAGTATGTTCGCCATATACTTAACAGGTTCAACATGGCCAATTCGGATGGAGCTGTATGGACTCCTCTGCCGGCACATTTTAAACTCTCTGCAACCCAATGTACTCCAGATGCCGTGGAGAAAGGAAGAATGTCATGTGTTCCCAATGAACAAGTTGTAGGCTACCTTATGTATTTAATGGTGTGCACTAGTGTGGTAACCCACTTTTTTTACTTTTTTTTTGAAATTAAAACATTTTTGAATAGTAAGTACCGCAGTAGCAGCTGTAAATAATAATCGGTACGCAAAAACAAAGTAAGAAGGGAATCCCGAGATCTAGAGGAATCCAGGGCATTCTAAGGATTTTGGGCTTAGGCCACAGTCGGGCGCCTTGGACGGAAAGGGCGGTTCATACTGCAGTACCCATTTCAAGTGCCTTTGGCGGGAGAGTAAAGCCCTCATAACTGTTTCAATTCGTAACGCCTTGAAACGGATAAGGGATCATTGAGTTATGAGTGTCGAAAGTGACTAATATGGAGTGTCTTTGGCGGAATATTAAATCCCTCATAACTTTCTCAATTTGTAACTCCTTGACTTAGTTAGGGTTTTGATGGATAGAGCTTGACACGTTCGTTCTAACAAGCCCAAGAACTCTTGTAACAGATAAGGGATCACTGACTTATGAATGTCAAAAATGACTGATATGGAGTGCCTTCGGCGGAAGAGTGCCACGTGGAAGAAGATTTCCGACTGCGCAAGTCGGCGTTGTCATGAATGTCGAATGTACAAGCGTGGTAAGCAGAACGGCAGTGCGTGAAGTCGCACGTGGGAAGCATGCCGTTACCTAGAATTGCGGGAACGGCATTCAAGCGCCCTGTGGATCCCTCGGACCTCGGATTTCGAAGAAGTAATTTCGGCCTTGGATCAGAGATCTTGCGGGGCCTATATCTCCGCCTTGGAAGGTGGGATGGAGCTAAAATTTGGTGGGGCCATTGGTCTCAGTTGGCCGCGCATGCTTGCGAATTTTCAGCCTCAGATCTTGGATCTAAAGCTGTTAAAGACGCTGGCGGCTCAGTGTAGTAGGTTTATGGTTCATAGATCTTGCGGAGCCCATATCTTTGCGATGGAGAGTTGGATGGAGCTGAAATTTGATAAAGCCGTTGGTCTCAGCCGGCCGCGCATGCTTGCAAATTTTAGCCTCAGATCTTGTATCTAAAGCTATTAAACACGTTGGCGGCTCAGTGTAGTAGGTTTAGATTCAGACTTAGGGTTAGACTTAGATTAAGGATTAGCATTAGGTTTCGGATTAGGGTTAGGGTTAGATTAGGTTGTAAGTTAAAGGGGCAGGCAGCCGCCGACTCCTCTGGTGAAGTATCTGTTCGCGGCTCGCACCGTAGCCGAAGAAGTAGAGTGTTAGTTAGTTAGGATTTTAGATTGTATAAAGTAGTTCAAGGCGTTGGCCTTGGGGGATATTCCCGTTTCGGAATTTCAGTTAAGGAAGTCGTTTTCTTTGCGCTTTTGTGTATTTCGTTCCGTCACCGCGCAAAAAGAGTTGTCGAATTGTCGAAGTTATCGCAGCCTACAGCCGAAGGTCTTTATATGAGTGTTTTGAGCTAGCAGATAGTCTAGTCAGGATCTGAAATTTGGACTTACACCTTCGGACGGTTTTCCCTGTTTGTATTTCTTTGGAATTTTTCCCCTTGAATGCCAAAGTGAAGTTTTGTTAACTTCGGAGTAAGCCTTGGTTGTAAATTCAGGTTGTGTGTGTTACGCTGCTTGAGATGCCCTCGAAGGTAGCCTCCGTAGTATTTCTGGGAATGACTAGTGCCTGAGAATTCAAACTCATCAATAGACTGTTAAATTGTGACACTGGGTTGTTTCTCAACATAGTCTCTCAGTTCGGATTTCTGTATTCTCTCCGCGTTTTGTGAGTTGAGTGTGTTGTTCACCGCGTGAGAATGACTTCGGTTTGATGAAGGTATCACATCCGAAGTAGGAAGTCCAACCCGGATGCCCTACACTAGCGGTAACTAATGGAAGGGTTGTAAATTCGGAGTTGGGCGAGTACCTGCAGATCCTCTGAGCATACTCTTGAGAAACTTTCCCCCTGAACCTTAAGTGGAGGTCCTAATCGGCCTCTGAGTTGTGCTTTTCTAGTTTCAGGTGTGTGTTGGGGTGTCCTACGCTGCATTGTGTGTCCTCCGAGTGACCTCCGAGTTGAGCACTTGCAGTATTTCTGGGAGTGACAGTAGCCTGAGAATTCAAACTCCTCAATAGTCTGTTAAAACGTGACATTTAGTACTCCGTGTGTTGCCTCTGTCCTTGTGGGTTTGACCTTTTGCTGCTATACTGCAGTTTTAGCCTTTGGTGGGTTATTACAACTAGGCATAATATTGCTCTAGCAATTGGGAAGGTGAGCACGTACATGTCGAATCCAAGGAAAGTTCACTGGGAAGCAGTGAAATGGATTCTGAGATATCTGAAAACTACTGTGGATTATGGCTTATTGTTTGATGGACTATTAGACAATGCCAAGTTCTTGTTTGGCTACGTTGATGCTGACTACGGACAAGATTTAGACAAGAGGAGATCTACAACTGAATATGTGTTTACACTTGGCAGCGGAAGCATTAGTTGTAGATCTACCTTGCAGAAGTGTGTAGCTCAATCAACAACAGAAGTTGAGTACGTGGCAGCAGCAGAAGCGGCAAAGGAAGCTATTTGGTTGGATAGGCTTATCATGGAGATGAGATTAACACAAGGCGTGGTCAATCTTCATTGTGATAGCTAGAATGCTTTACATTTGGCTACGAACCAAGTCATAAAATGCAGAGTGAAGCACATCGACATCAGGTATCACTTTATTAGACAAGCAGTGTCTGATAAAACAATTGAGCTAGTCAAGATTAACGATAAACTCAATCTAGCTGATGCGTTGACCAAAGTTATTCTTTTAGAGAGTTTTAGGCGACACTGTGCTACTATGCAAGTTGTGCATAGGGAGCACGAGAGATATGGTTCTTAGTTAACTCTGTATATTATTACTCTATTCTCTTATGGCTACGGCTTAGTTTTAGTTAACTCTCGTTTAAAGAGGGACCTTGTAATAGGTTTTCGTCTAAAACTTCTCGCGGAGTAAAAATATAGGTTAGAAAGGTGACTGTAATTCCTTAACATGGGTTAAGGTGCGATTGTTGAATTACATCTGTATATTATTATTCTATCTTGGCATGAGAGTAATAATATAGGTTAGAGAGTTGACTGAAACTCTTTGACATGAGTTGAGGTGAGATTGTTGAGTTACTTCTGTATATTATTACTCTCTCTTGGCTTGAAAGTAATAGTATAGATTAGAGAGTTGATTGAAATTCCTTAACATGAGTTAAGGTGAGATTGTTGAGTTACTTCTGTATATTATTACTCTATCTTGGCTTGAAAGTAATAGTATAGATTAGAGAGTTGATTGAAATTCCTTAACATGAGTTAAGGTGAGATTGTTGAGTTACCTCTGTATATTATTACTCTATCTTGGCATGAAAGTAATAGTATAGGTCAGAGAGTTGACTGAAATTCCTTGACATGAGTTAAAGTGAGATTGTTGAGTTACCTCTGTATATTATTACTTTATCTTGTTATGTCTATGGCTTAGTTCTAGTTAACTCTCGTTTAAAGAGGAACCTTGAGTTAGGATTCCGTCTAGAACTTTCCGCTGAGTAATAATATAGGTTACTGAGACTCCTTAACGCGAGTTAAGGAGGAGATTGTTAAGGTTAACTCTGATTAAGGAGTTAATTGAGGTTAACCAGATCTGTAGCTATTTATAGCTTAGAGTGTATGACTACCTTGGGTATATTTACCTTGAGGGTGATAAGAAGACTCTCACTTCAAGTAGTATACTCTCGAGTGTATTCCTCCGTGGACGTAGCCCCTGAGGATGAACCACGTTATACGTGTGTATTTTTTTGTTTCTTGTCTTGTTGGATTGGTTAAGCATGTCGTTATAATTCTCGTGTTTTGTGTGTACAAAAATCTCAATGAGCATAACTAGACAAAAGCTTTCAAAAATGATTGGATAGAAAAAAAGGAAAAATTTTGTGGTTTCGCCTTATGGACTATTTGGCTTCTTTATTATAGGAATGGTCTAGATACCACACATGTTCAGCAACCCATTGAAAAATTTGGATTATGGATAAAACTGTGGGAATCATCTTCATACAGTTTATGAAGATCGGATTTGAGAACTCCGATACCCTCCGACTTGTGGAGATGGCGCACCTTCAACTTGACTGTAGTTAGAAACCAACCTCTTGGATGCTCAGGCTCTTGAAGAAGAGTGTGAATGCGTAGGAGCTGCATGACATCAGAAATAACTCAGTAGTTTACTTTGCATAACATCTTCGGCAGATACTGCGGTTCAAACTAGTGAATCTTGCTGATTTTAACGTTCAACTTTACTTCGATGGGCACCAGTTGCGGTGAAGAAGTCAATGGAAGAACAAGCGTTTTGAACTGCTAAACTAGTCAACTGAGCTGACGTTTGACCCAAAATGCAAACTCAAAAAATATAGAGCACAGTGTCGTGATTTTGATAAACTTTCGTCTCATGGACACCAGTTGTGGTGAAAAAACCTGAAGCAAAAAAGAGGCTCAAGGGATGAAATAGTCAACTAAGTTCAAGGTTGGCTGGAAGTGCGTGTTCAAAAAGCTGAAATGATTGTGTGATTTTTATAAACTTTGCAATTGAGTTGAGACAATGTCCTATCCAATGTACTTGTTAATCAAGGTCACACAAAGAATATTTAAAGATTCAAGTCAAGCACAACATCTTCACTTCAGAAACTTACATTTAACTTAAGCCAGTTAAGTAAAAGCCCGTAGTGAGAAATAATATACTAAAAAACTTACTAGTTGGGGTTAGAAAATATTTTAAGATATTTGATATTTTATCGAGCAATAAGGACCAAAGAATATTGTTGTGAGTTTGCTAACAGAAGTTGCGCTAAAAGTCAATGTTAACTCTAAGATATATAATAATTTATGGAGGACTAAGGAACAACAAATATTGTTGTGAGTTTTCTAGAAGAAGTTGCAATAAGAGCTAATGCTAACGATTATGTAGGATAGAGTTTGGATTATCACAGTGAGTGCAAAATACTAGATACTTTTCACGATTATGCTTGTGTGAAAAAAAAATTTCTTCTTTACCTATTGAATGAGAGGTTGAAGGTATTTTGTGAATACTATAGTTGCATACCAAGTGCAACACTTCAGTAAAGTTCTTCAGCGGTAAAAATACACCAAAAATGAATCAATTACAATTGGTTTTATTTCTTAATTTATTTTAATTCATTTTATCTCTTCAGAGTTAGGTCAACTTCAATAAAAAATGAACCCGGAGTTTTGATGTTTGTAGGTTTGTTGATATACACCTCTAAAAAAGATCAACTGAACTTTTATCACCTTGTTGTTCTTACTTTAGAAATAAAATTATGCATATCTATCATTTTGTCTCATAAGTAGAGTTGTACTTTTGAAATATAAGTTTATTGCATCAATTTTGATGCTCAATCTATATAAAAGTTATTAAGAGTCAAAGCGCCAAATATTAAAAACAACTGAAAAAGGTGAAAAAATTGTACAATCAAAATCTCTAAAGCAAGAAAAAATCTTGTAAGAACAATGTAATACTTTCTCTTTTATTGAATTACGTCTTGTTTTAAACCGTTTTTTAGATCTTGTTTTATGAGTTAAACATTTTGAGATGGGAAGTATAATCAAATAAATATGCAAATTAGACTATGCATCCAATAGAAAGGTATTTAATAACATTTTTTAATATTGTAGCAAACTTATACTTGGATATGCTTTAAACAGAAGATTGAGAGACAAAGAGATGATATAAATTGTTTTCGTTCCAACTATTTTATCAAATGAGCAATGAATTTCATTTTTTTCGTATGACATGTTTGGATTTATGATATGAGCACACTAGTGCAAAAGTGGCAGTATGACTTGTTTCATTTCAGTAAATATATCAAATATTTGACTTTAAATGTAAGATTACACCAGATCTTGGTCTGATGTATCACTGTTGTCTAGCATTTAGCATCAGAATTGTTTCTTAAGTCATGTATACATCAGAGTTTCTCTTAATTTGCAAGCAACTTCAAAAAATGTAACTTCTTGAGAGGTTTAAAGTTGAGCTCAGCTAGTATCATGCTGGTTCTATCATCTTGTATACGTTGTGATGAACAAGCAAAAGTGCTCCTAACAAGGACGAAATTCGATTTCAGTTTCATGTTTGACGTGTAAAGAACACCAGACTCTGGAACTAGAACTGTGCATGAACTCACATGCTTGACAGTTGAGCTACAAGAAAAATCATATCAGCAATCGAGAATCTCGATTGCGATTCTACTCTGTTCAAAGTTCTTCAACAGTATGATTAGTAAACTTCCAAATAGCTTACCAGTTTGTTCTGAACAAGTTATGTAGAGTTATATAGGCTACTGCATACCGATATTTAAAGAAAAAAGAAAGCACAAGAGGCATCGTTAACGAGGACAGCGCATGTCGTCTGTTAGGAAACAATGTCCACCACTTCTATGCACGTCGTGCTATTTCCGATACACCAATGTACAGATGAACAATTTTCTCCCGGAACATAGTATTAAAGATAGATTTTAGTATAATCGTATAAATTTTTCATTTCGAAGACTTCATGTTCTTGTATTAGCTACTAAATTTTATGTGTCTCAGGCCCTATATGTCTCATTTGGACTGTTCAGCCAAGCCCACTTTGTGCTTAACAAATAATTTTTTCACTATCTACTCTCCACCATATCCACCCGCAAATACTCAGTTTCAAAAACTAGCTTTCAAATATGCACTAATTTGAAATCTATTCAATAAGACCTATTTTAAAATTCTTAGCAGCAGTGTTGGGAATTTCGATGCAAGTGCGCTGACGACATAATTACTTCACAGTGTCATCTGTTATGTCCCACTAACTAAGTAAGGATGCCGCTACATCAGTGGTGACAATGACAACACTTGTGCCTCTATGTCCAGCGAACTTACTTTAAGATTCTGACAATAGCAATTCTAGTTTCTTGTTTGCTAGAAAGATGAGCATATCCTTGACACTCACTTGATGCCTCAAATGGAGCAAGGGTTGCTTTTCCCCATTATAGATCCCGGCACGATCTAGAGAGCATGCACACAATATCTATATTGAAAATTCTAATGACTTGATGAACATCTTAACTATCAAATGATGGCGTGTTCAGACAAGCTGTTCAGATAAAATCCCATACTTCGGGATTCTCCTTGTTTTCTCACTTGCTTTGTTTACTTTCTTTAGGTATATCTCCAGGTACATGGAATTGGATTGAACTGTCGAAAGAGCATTCATTCTTCTTGTCAAGAATGTGAGGTTTGTTATGACTACACCTGGAAGTAAGCCTATGAAGATTGCAGTCTGCACATAATGTTACCAGATAGACCTAGAACCATGTGTAGAGAGAAGGGGCGCTCATATAGCTACACAATGGGCAAGGGATTTTGTGTACCCTGGAGTTATAAAAGAACAAGTCTTGTCTTCTTCTTTATACAGCGACTTTTCTATGGGTCTACAACTCTTTAAAAAAAATTCTTCTCACTGTAGATTCTATATTCTCTCTAGTGTATAAGGCCATTGACCAAATTCCTAGGGTTTGTATGGTATTATGTGTGGCAAGGTGAAGTTGGTGTATCTTGGCTTATGTATAAACATTCCTTTCTAATTTGAGTATAATACACTGCAGTATTAGAAGTTGTGATTGGTGAGAGTATAACAATCAATCTCTCTAATTTTCGTCCGGTGTTAGTGTGGTCCATCACCTCATTGTCCAGCATGAATTTCCTCATATTCACGGGGAAATAACATTTACACTTATTTCGTATACATTGTTTTGGAGCTTAGAACCCTTCACAATTTCAGTTGGAGGTCTCAAGAAATGAAGTCGTCCTCAAATGGAGTAATGTACTGAAATCAATTAGGTATTCATTTAGATGTATTGTGCTGAAGTTTCGTGGAAGATATTTGAGAACGAGAATGTATGTCCAGTGCAGTCAGTGGTTGTAGAGAAGGAAGTTAGAACGAAAGAGTGCGGAGGAAACGAGAATGGTCAGGCTTAAAATTTTGAAATGTTGGGCTAAAGAGAGGGAAAGTGCGCTAGCTAAAGGTGAAAGTGATGTAGGGTGGAATGATGAAGGGAAAAGCCTGAAGGCTGTAGGCATAGAGCCCTAAGCACCGGCTGAACTGGATGCAAGACCGGCGTTGTTACCGAGATATAAATGATGGGAGAGATGATGAGATGCAAGCTCTGAGCAGAGCACAAACTCTGACGACTGGAGGCACAGTCGCTCAATTGTTTACTGCAACGTCGTCTGGTCTGATGTCCACTTCTGATCTTTCCATCGTTCTGTGACGCAAATGTCATCTTGTGTGTTTGTTTAAGACATCTCTAAATTAATGTTCATTCATCATTCATGTCCAGCTCGGATTACAGACAGGTTTAAAATAATGTTATTTCTAATTTAGCCAAGACTTCTCTTTTTCTATCATGCGAGGTCAGACAGAAAGTACCGGCGATCAGATTGCGGAAGGCAAGAACCTGGGTTTCACAATATAAATATGAATATATATGTATATTTTAGTTACAAATATAGTTATACACCACATGCTTGAGAATTGAGAAATTCTTAGAGAAGTTACAGATGTTTAGTAATAATGCGCGCATCAGATAGCGGAAAAGAACATACATTGAGTGGTAAAAGGATGAAGCCGATGGGGCTAGGCTCCATTAGCATAAATGAAAACTACCTACTTTTGGAGTTAAGATAAATATTTTTTTATTATTCCAAACATAGATCGTTTAGTATCTAATGAAATTTGCTGTGAGAAACATTACTCCTCCTTGACCTGACCCGTTGGTCACGTTGTCTTCTTGTGGTTTCTCTTACCTTGTACTCCACGATGGGGGGCCTTGACATCTTCCTTTTCTGACTGATGTCATACTAGAGCAGTGATCCGATGAGGTTCTGCAACTGTGGGCTGGAGGTGATCGAAAAAGTTAGCACAGAGTTTACTTTCGACTGCAACGTATTTAATCTTCATGTTTGTGCTGACTTCTCCATGACGACATCCTTCTGTCTGTTGTCGCTAATATCTGAAATTTGGTCGTGCACTTGAACTGGGGAAAGAAGGTTCCAAAATTGAACACGAGAAGTGAGGAAAAGACGAGAACCTTGAGTGTGATGCAAAACCTGTGCAAAGACGGAAAGGGCAAATCCAGAACATTACCAAATCTGGACTTACTTCTTCTCTTAACGAACTCTTGTTCGTGTTTTGCCTAAAATGCAGGAATTAACGCTCCGGTCAATATGAGGACAGTAATAACGACAATGTCAAGAAGTACAACATTACTTAATTTGGTATTCATGGTTTCCAAACTGCATACGAGTTTACACTGCAGGGGTTTATGGGTCGACGTACATCTCATGTTACCGGCGACTGCAGGTAGCATGCATAGAACGCATGTGGAAGCAAGTTGCTTTTTACCGGGACAACCGAGTGCAAGCCCTTTCGTCTTAATATTTCCCAATGCCTTCCGGTGGAAAGCAACATTCGGAGACCAAGAGTTGAATCACAAGATGAACGATGATCATGATCTGGTACGTCTTTGATTCACTAACTATTCAACGCCATGCAACGCATCTCTAGATAAGCTGAAACTGCTCGTCCCGTGCTCGTCCCCACGTTCTGTTCGACGTTCTCAACCTGCTGGTCGGGACTCGGGTGTCGCTGTTGGCTACGCCTGTACGTTCATGCATGCCTGAGAATCTCTGAACTGATGCCATACTCCACATTATCAGCATATGGGAATTCCCATTCGTGAAATAATTACGTATGTAAGTTTATGAATGTAACTATTCATAAACTTTTGATATTATAAAAATTTATAGTTTCATTCACCAGGAGGGGCTCAACAGCCGTGGACATCATTCATGTCATCCACACCACTTTGCAAATCCAATCAATGTAAATATGCAGTTTTTTATTTTAGAAGAACAAGCACGAACGAACTGCGCTATCAGAGTGGAGAACGAGTAATGGAGGTGAAAATACACCTTAAGTACTGTAGAAATAACCCCTGAAGTCGTAGACGGGATCATCCACAGGGGAGTAAAATTGGGGCTATTGGAGCTAGCCATCCCCCAATAGCATCACGATGGGAACGATTTAAGAAGGGAGACAACTTCTCTTCACAATGATTCCTCGATGGTATCACGAATTCGCTTGAAGAAGGGTAGTGATTGGCAATGCGGCAAAGTGGAGGACTGCAGTTGCTCTCGATCTCTACCCGGTCAATCATTTCACTCTCATCATGCCCTCGAGCACTCACTCACTTGCTCGCTCGCTCTCTCGCTCGCTTCCTTCCTTACACTGAGGCTGACGCTGCTTCCAATAATGTCTGCTGTCAGTCGGCATTCGACGCTCCAGATCTCGCTAGCGCATTCCAGTCACAATCGGCGGGTCTCGACCTCTTCGTTAAGCATAGAAGAGCTGGATACGAAGAATCCATTTCCTCTATCTTCCGGATCTCGTGAGCCCCGTCGGGGCATCGACTCCCCAACGGTTGTCCGACTCCCCACTCGGAAGACGACCGGCGAAGACTCCTCGGTTCCTCGAACTGTCAGAAGATCCAACGAATCGATGGCCCCGTCATTGGGCAGCCTCGAGGCTCCGTGCGCGGCGACTGCTGGTTCCACAGAAGACGACCATGCGACGTCGAATCCAACCTCCTGGACCTTCGGTTCGTGAGCGGAACCGCGGTCGAATGGCTCGAGTACCAGGGGTCAGCATCCAGCAATCGGTTGCTGTCGGTCACGCCAGCAGGTCGTCGGGACCGGCCAGTGTGAGTCAGTCCCCTGTTCCGGTCAAAGCCTTCGGTATCGTGATGGCTGTCTTTCCATGACCGGGACGGGGAGGTGATGATTTTCGCTGTGGGCTAATTATTTGCAATTGGAGAAGGCAAATTCAACCTGCGGGGGGAAAGTCTGGAGACCCGAGCCAGCGAGCAGTGTTGAATTATGAGAGTGAAGGTGACACCGAGAGGGGGTTCTGATGACATTCTTACACAGGCAAAATGCCATCATTCATACCCATCGGAAGCATGAGCCCGCTTGAGCTTTTGAAGGGGACAGTGGTAGTAGCAGTGGTGTCTGATTGCGCTTGGGAGTGCGCACTTAGGGGTCTGGGGGTAGGCTGGCTGCATGGCAAGGGTAGGTCTCGCAGAGTTAATGAGGGGATAATGTGACGTCTGATTCTGAGTGTTAACAGTAGATCACGTTTGCATGGTTCCGAGTTGCCCGAACGAGTGCACTCGAGTGATTTAATGTGCGAGGGTTGTGTTATCTGCCTGCAGCATTCGTAATGAATAATACAGAGGGAATCATAAACACGATCTGGAAAGTACACTGGTGGCGCTAGTGGTAGTGGTAGTAGTAGTAGCTCAGCACTTACACATCGATCCGACGATGTCATAGTGAACCCCCCGCAGAAAGTACGAGAAGAGCCCTGAGCTTTCCTTCCTTCCTTCCTTCCTTCCTTCCCTCCCCCGAGCTCGTGTACATCGTACCGGGCTTCTGTCTCAGCTTTTCGCCATCAGAGAGGCTCAGGAAGAGTTGCTTGCAATGAGTCCAACAATGACAAGGTCGACCGAAGCTGCCTTGGCAGACTTCCTTGCGACGTGCCACGGTCATGTGCAGGTTCAGCCTAAGCTTTTAGGTCCGAGTCTAATAGTTACAAACACCATCGCCCCCCCTGCTGCTGCTACTGCCGCTCATGGTTTGTTCAGAGTCCGCAGCCCGTGCTCGAGCTCGGTGCGAATTTGATCTCGTCCTGGCGGCGGGGGAGAGGAAGGTGTAGGCGCTCATTGTTATTAGAGAAGAATGTACTCAGACTTCGAATCGGATGCCACTTTGAGGCCTGAGCTCATGTTTCTCGAAATGACTATTATCATTAGGAGGAGGCGGAGCAGAGCAGGTCCCGAGGCGATGGCCGGGTGAGGAGGGCCATGAGGAGGAGGAGGAGGAGCGCTGGAGATGCTGCCGGATCGATGGCAAGCCGCATTCTTCTGCTGCTGATGACCGCCGTGCTTCTGCTGCTGCTGCACAGGGCGTCGGGGCAAGGCAGTCAGAACTGGTTCGAGAGCCCGCCCGAAGGCTACCATGTGAGGAGGCTGCGCTTCGAGGGCAATTTCACCGACGAGTATTTCACGTGCTCGAACAACGCCAGCGTCGTGCACGCCACCGTGCAGTCGGCGGATCACGACAGCGGCGACGCATACACGTACACGGAGCTGCATTTGACGAGCAGCGAGGCTGCGCCTGAGTACGGCAGCTGTGTCTACAACCAGCCTCTGGCCATCGTCAAGAATAGCCCCAAATATCCCAAGCTCAAGTACATCACCTCGTTCCGATCGGTGATCCAGTTCTATGCATTCGACCAGACGGGCACGGGCAAGGGCCTGGGCGAGGGCATGACCTTCATGATCGTGCCTGGCGCCGAGGGCCAGCCCAATTCGACCGGAGGGTACCTGGGCCTGCTGAATGGCGCGCCTCGGGCCCCGACGCAGGCCAGCAGCTTCGCGGCCGAGATCGACACGAGGCAGCAGGAGGAATTCTCAGACCCGCCCTACCACCACGTCGGGGTGGACATCACATCGCTGCAGTCGATCGCGTACAAGAGCCTGTCGCACGAGGACGACGATGCGAATGCGGCCGCGACGTTCCCGATGATCGAGCCGGGCACTCTGTACAGCGCGTGGATGAGCTGGGACAGCTCGGCGGGGCTGGCGGAGATCAACCTCGAGGAGGCGGCGAAGAATGGCGCGAGCCCGGAGTTCGACTCGAATTCCGAGCAGGCGCTGCTCAAGCACAGCATCTCGATTCTGGACAGCGTGAATTTCTACTACAATGGGCCCGACATGTACGTCGGGTTCAGCTCGGCGACTGGCGAGGGTGCCAGCAACAGCTTCCGCATCACGTTCTGGATGTTCGAGTACCTGGAGGAGGATGCGAGCGCGGCCGAGCCGCACCGAAGGACCAAGGCCTGGCTCGTGGTGGCCGTCATCGTCTGCGCCACGGGCGTGGCGCTCTTCCTGCTCTGCGTGTGCATCGGCCTCTGGCGCCGGCGCTATCTGCACGAGGGGCGCAGGGCGGCGTCCATGGCCGGCTCTAAGGATACTGGGTCCTCGGGGCGGCTCTCGCTCAAGGAGCTCGAGGGCCTCGACTATGGCCCTCGACGTTTCCAGTACAAGGAGCTCAGCGCCGCCACCAAGGGCTTCAGCGCCAAGGAGGTGCTGGGCAAGGGCGGCTTCGGGTGCGTGTACCGCGGCGTGCTGCGCGGCAAGGGCCTGCAGCAGGTGGCGGTCAAGCGCATCTCCGAGACCTCAAAGCAGGGCGCTCGCGAGTTCGTGGCCGAGGTGAAGATCATCGGGCGTTTGCGCCACAAGAATTTGGTGCAGCTGCTCGGCTGGTGCTTCGAGCGCCAGGAGCTCCTGCTCGTGTACGAGTACATGCCCCACGGCAGCCTGGACCAGGCGCTGTTCTCTTGCGAGGGCGCCGAGGAGGCGAGAGGAGAGGCGCCCGCCCTGGCCTGGGCGCAGAGAGTCAAAATCCTGGCCGGCGTGGCCACGGCGCTGCAGTACCTGCACGAGGATTGGGAGCAGCGCGTGGTGCACCGCGACGTGAAATCGTCCAATGTCATGCTGGACGCCGGGCTCAATGCTCGATTGGGTGACTTCGGGCTGGCGAGGCTCTACGCGCACAGCCAAGCGCCCCAGAGCACGGCCACCGCTGGGACTCTGGGGTACCTGGCGCCCGAGCTGCTGCACTCGAGCAAGGCCACCGACAAATCGGACGTGTTCAGCTTCGGCGTGGTGGCGCTCGAGACGGCCTGCGGCCGCCGCCCGCTCACGCTCAGCGCCGAGGCCGGGGCGCAGGCCGAGATCGTCGTGCTCGTGGACTGGGTCTGGAACCTCTTCCGCGTCGACCGCCTGCTCGACGCCGCCGACCCGCGCCTCGCCGGCCGCTTCAACGACACGCACATGAGCCTGGTGCTGCAGCTCGGCCTGCTCTGCTGCCACCCCGACCCCACTGCGCGCCCGTCCATGCGCCAGGTTCTGCAGATTTTGGCCTTCGAAGCTCCCCTCCCCCCCATTCCCCGCTCCAAGCCCGTGCCCACCTTCCGTCGTCACGACGATCGGCCCCTCGTGGACGAGCCCCAAGGCTAGCTAGCCCGAATCGAGCCTTTTCCTCGAGCATACTACGATCGCTGATTCGCCGACCTCTCGCATTTGCCGATCTGGGCCCATTGCTGAACGCACGCTCTGTCTGGAAGGTCGATATCGTAGACCGCGTGTATAAGAAATTGTAGAGCCAGCACAAGCACATTCATGGCTTTCGTAGCAGTAGTTGTAGGTAGAAATGGTCGAGGACAGCGCGCGGCCGAACCTCGTGTACCTCGAAGGCCCTCTTCCTCTTTCTCTATTAGAGCGATGTCGTAGTCGTTGTGATCCATCTGTAAGTAAATTCTGAACCCGATGTCGCTCAGCCTTCGAGCTGAGTCGTCTCGTTGTGTAGATCAAGAATCGCTCGTTCTTCTGCCCGGCATGATTTCTAAACTGTAAAATTATGGAACAGTGTTTTAATAGTTTTAATAGTCGAATTGCGGTTGAAGAAGCAGCATGAGGCCCTAGACGTCGAGCAGGCTGATCGTCAATAGAGCGTGGGTACATTGTACAATACACTAGAAATTCGAAGGAGACGTGAGAGATGAATGTGAATATTCTGCAGATTGGCGCTTACTGCAGAGTCTGAGCATCAGAAAGCTTTTGGTTGATATCTGAGTCTCTCTCTGCACGCGTCGATGATCGGAATTCTCTCTCAGCAGTCTGCATGTCATTGACAACGTGTGTGCACTAAAACTTTGAGAATTATTAACGACCCTAATTACAGGTTATTTCATTGTGTGCCAGGAAACGTGTAATTTGTAATGCTCTTGTTCCATATGTTTTCTCCTCCGCTCTGCGAGGAGCTCTTTGGTTTTTCGTCCTCTTCCTATTTTCGAACTCTTCCTGTTCATTGGTTCCAACTCTGCTTCGTAATTTAAGATTTCATGACATCACAAAAGTTAACCACTTGTGTCAGCTCACAAGGGCGGTAATATTCTCGGTATACTTCCTTTGAGCTGTAATATGTTTATGATCGTTCATATCCGATCTTCATAAATGCAAGGTGCTCTTACTATCTCCAGCCCTTGTCCGAAACCATAATATCGATGTCTTAACAATTCACTAAGGGGCCGCATTATGCAGTATAGGAGGAAGAGGAAACGGGAAACACAGACGAACAGGTGATTCGATGTCCGTCACCCACGCCTTGTTACCAATTTCAATTCTTAAGCCAGTTGAACTTTACTATAATACGAAGGAAACAACTTATAATAAGTTACTTGGGATTTCAGGAAGTATTTGTATAAGTAGGTTTAAGAGTTTTACTTTTTCTGCCAGAATGCTTCGTGATGAAAAAAGATCTGGTTCAAACTGCTATCGCAGTGAAGGTCATTAGAATATATGTACCCGAAGATATTAGATATTCCGGTTTAATATCAAGCAAAGTGCCTGAAACCATCTCTCACCTGATGCGCAACAGCGTTGCGTTGAGTTGACATGTATCTCACACTGGAAATCCTGCAGCGTCATCAAGGAGGATGTTTGTCGCAGTACGTGGAATGTTTTTTTAAAAAGGAGGCACATCCTCTAGACAAAGAGTTAAGAATCGTATATTTGATGCATTCTCCCTCAACTTGTTGAAAACTAATTTATCTTCTCACGTTGGTCCTAAACGAATAAACATGTATCGATTTGATTCACGTCAAGTTTTCCAACCATTTCGCAGAACAAACCTCCCCGGGCATCATTCAACTTGGAGTTCGCGGTCTTTTTTGGGAATACCGAATAGGACTTGGAAGAAAGCTTGTCAGCTGGAACTATCTGATGACAGTGTTGTCTTCACTTCAGGCGTGTGGAATCACCAATTAACGAATCGAAGGCCCGTACCTGACTAGCCTCATATTATATGAGTCATATACCACTAGTCACAGATGCCAGCTTTGTCACTTGAAGTACCACACTAGTGTCTGGTCATCTGCAGGAAATGTGCATTGAACTCACAAGCGACTGTTCTCTCGTTTCGGTTGAATGTACACAAATTCCGTAAATTGCCGACGAGACGAATAGATCAGAACCCTCGACTGTTATCCATATGCAGCGGTTGTGAAGCATGTCAGTGTCTCCAGCTCGATCCCTTTTGAGCACTACGTTCGAGTACTCGATTTTGAATACGTACTGAGCAAGTGGCAGTGCACTCGCAGAAGCTGAAGAATATAGACTGTACTGGAGTACCTGCAATCGGCAGTTGGAAAAATCATTATACTATTGCTACTCGTATACTGTCTGTGGTTAAAAGTCATCCAGTGCTCCTGGATCATTATATAATGCGCGTCACATTTAAATCACCTCAGTCTACCAAATTGTGAACGCAGTGAAGGCATTTGCCCTGGGAAACGCCGTTGCTGGGGAGTCCTTTGCTGAGATGCAAATTCCAAATTCTCTGAAAAGAGGTATTTCTAATATTCCAAAATAATATACGACTGTCAATAACCAGATTCAGATTTCAATCAGCTAATATTCTGGTAGAATGAGGAATGTTTTTTCTCTCTTTGTACATATTGTTGAAAAGATTTTTAGTTATAAAATTTAAAACCAAGTCATTGCTCTTGAATTGACGTAGTAAAGGCCCAACCGTAGTACGACAACTCCTAACCAGCAACTTGCCCAACGCGAACCATGGTAAAGGACAAGGATCGGAAGGAAAGCTGGACGCACAGAGGACACTAAGCCTTCAAATAATGGACAACATCTGAGAGAAAGTGCCAAATGTCGGTAACTGAAGCCGCACACGCTGAGAAAAGAAACTCCATGAAACAGCTTCGAATCATGTCGTGCCTTCCTTGTGCAGTGATTAGTAATTGGTGTGCTCAGTGAGCACACCAATTACTACTAATAAGCTGTTCGACGATGGAGCACAAACACAAAGAGGACCGATCGGAAAGCTCGAACCAAATCGACGGCGAGCTTCCGAGCAGCAGTCACGAACGACAAGAGCTTCAAAATGCCAGGGTGGCATGTGAGTCATGCCGATCCCACGTAGCAAGCAGACTGCCGCGTCACCCGCTTGACAGTTGGACCGACCCTGCGCCACCTGGACCAAGCCAGCGTACACGTAGATCTCGTTGCCCAGCCCGAGTAATGCGATACCCATCCACATCTCAATTCCTCCCCCTCCCCCTCCCACTTTCCTTCCGACCTGCACATAGCAGGGGAATGTTCGACCGGCGGAGCACTTGACCGTCGAGAGCGCTCGATGCAGCCGAGGGTCGGAATGCTGCCATTCTTCTGTCTTACTGCGCGCGTAACGTCTCGACAGGTCCGGCTCGAAACTGTCGAGCAGGCCGGCATGCGAATGATGGGAGGAGGGGACGTTGCGATTTGGATCAGGCGCGAAGCATGGTCTCGCCTCCAACGTTGGTCTGTGGCCACTGCACTGCACGCGGCGTACAAAGGCTCTCATCTCTCATCAAGGTACCGTACGGTGTGGATGGATGCCGAGGCCCCGGACGATCGTGGCCACTGACTCTTGCCGAGACGGGCATACCTCACCACCTTTTGCACAATGTTGGTGTAAAATCGGCAGCCTTCTATTCCTCGACGACACTTCTGTAATAAGGCATAAATCGGAACTTCCGAGTTGCCCAATCGCCGAATTTGGACCGAAAGCAGCTCGTTATCTTGAATGAGAGGGACTCGTGGACGTGTTTTTCGGTGATGTCACTCCTTCGGGCGCATCGCTTGTCAACGCTCGTCCATCCTCCCCCAAGTTGAGGATTAAGACAAGGAATTGGTGATTATATGCTTTTCCCGGCTGTGCATGATAACGGTATTGTTTGGCGGTTTAGCGGTTTGGCACAAAGTCCTGCTCTCTACTGACATTTCTCTCTCCCCTGTTGGTGGAGGTCGAGTCTTGTACAAACCTGGGAGCAGGAATTACTTTCTCAGCAGTCCTTTAGTTCTGCAAAGTTCAGTCAATCATGGCTTTGGTTTCTAAGTTTCCCGGCGGAGTTTTCCTCGATCTGCCCTTTACTCTACCATATTTGCTCCATCGTACCGTAGGTCTTGGAACTGTACCTGTAGAGTCGGTCGCTGGTGACCGATACTGTTTGTGTGCATCGTGTGACCAGGTGACATCGCTATCATTGTGACGTGGTTGACCTCTACCACAGCAGCAGTCAGTTGTTTGTACTCTCCCTTCGCACTACCAGTCATGAGACATTGAGCCGAGTTCGTTTGTGGGATATCCGGGACTAAACTTTGATATTTCATTTGTTTTACTTATATATATAAGTTTAATTACGTTCTTTTGCGTTTGGAAAAATATTTTTTCTATTGGAAAATAGAAAATACTTTGAAAATACTTTCATAACCGAACAAATGTATTATATATTAGTACTCTAATATATTAGAATAAACCCATTTTCCAAGAAAATACTAATACTATAAGAAAATATAGATTATTGAATTTAATATGAGAGAAAATTTTGATTTATTGATGAAGTATTTACTATTACAAAATATTCATACAATAATTTGCAAAAATAAATCATATCTGTCTGATCTTCATTTTTTAATTCAATTATATCTGAAAAAAAAAATCAAAGAAAAAAGTCTTCAATTAACGTAGCAGCATTCAACTAACATGTGGATCACTTTCATAAAATATTGCAACAAACCACTGAAAATTAACAATTACTCAAAAGCAATAAATTCATCATGTTGATATTAGTTGCAGTGTGTTGATTTTGTCAACATAAGATGTTCATCTATAAAAAATCTCTCTTGTAAATAAATGAAAGTTTAATCTTCATTTTATAGGTTATGTTTTGGTTTCGGAACATGTCTGTGAATTTTTTTCCAAGTTGAAACTTCCATATGTAACAATTGCAGCAACAAGTATCACGACCAAATCAATATATTAATTCACTAGACACTCTTTCTCCATCAACTTTGATTGCTTATTATCATGAATTCAAGATTGAAAATATAGTCAAGAAATGAAAGGTAGAACACAAATGATTCAAAAGAGAAAATCTTCTTCATTGTGATAATTATATAGCTTATGAACGAATTTGGAACCTAACTAAAAATCTAACCAATCTGCGTTTGATGATTCAAAAGTTTGAGATCATAAGTTTATGTGGATGAAATTTATTCATATTTTTATATATGTATAATAAATTATGTTTTTTTCAATATGAAGATATATAACAACAACTTTATTCATGATAAAATATTAATAGTTTCCATGTTAATATTGTATACATTCATTATATAAAGATAGAATGTATAAGTTGGTAACAACATGCTAGAAATCATTGTGTCATGTAATCATGTTGTTAGTGATATTTGTCAAATCATGTCTTCTTGAGGAATCAGTTGAATGGTAGTGGTGAAATTTTATTATTATTTTTTGAACATTATTAAATATCTAAGATTTTTTAGTCTTCAAAATGTGAAATGTTTTTTTTAATTTTTTCCTCTCTTTTCAATTTTCAATGTTACAGGACAAAACTAACGAGCCAAGCAAGATTTCACAGAGTAGTTTTCATTTGAGTGACAAATCCTCACACGAAAATGCATTTTGCATTCTCAATGAGTTCGGTCATGAGTTCATGCTACCTTGGAATTTTTGTGATCACTAAAATTATGCAACATCCAAGTAACAAAGATGGACGCCTCCCTACGGATCTGCTTCATACCTGGTATCTGCGTCCAAGGGATCTCCGGATTGCACGAGATACACAAAATTTTATTCCTGGTTTCCGCCTCATTAATTACCTCATAATCTTCTCGCTTTGGTCGCATGTTAGTTGTGCTAAACTACAACCGTTCCGGTGTGGTAAGAGTAAAAATTATATATGGAAGAAAATCATCGCATAAATCACCGACAACCTACTCAACAGGTCCAGTTCCAGGCAACTGCAGTAAGATGGAGTATATTTGGGAACTGAAGAAATGAAGGAGTAAACATTGCCAAGCGAAGGACGTCTGAAGGAAATCTCTCGGCAGGAAAGGACGAGACCCTACAGGGAGACAGGAGAAACTCATGGGGATCAGGTGTACAGATAAACCACTGCAGGCTCCCTGAAAACCATGGGCGACAAGGCCCATCGCCGGCCTGGTCCCATGTGGAATTTAGGGAACGGTTATGTGGCACTAATTCCCTATCATGGACACCCAAATCATCGTGTTTCGTGAGCGGTGGCATCTGGGGCCAGTAGGTAGTAATCTGCCCTTCGGCATTCAGATGCAGCCTTCAAGCTTGTCTTCAAACCTAATGTGGTTAGTATACTCTTGGCTTCGTTGAAATTACTCAAATCTACCCTTATGGTCCTCTGAATTGACTTCCAGCTCGAGCATATGAGAAAGGAAGTTTTCAATCAAATTTACAAGGCATTCTGCGAGAGCATCTTAATTGGGCAAATGCTCTCATGTGGAAAATAAAATGTATGTGGAAGAAACCACAAAATGTTATCGCACAGAGCAAGTAATTGTTAGATTTCTGATTTGAATAATTCTTCAGTACAGGAGCTGTATTTGTGGCACCTTGGGACACACCAAACGGTGTATCCGTTGAGCCGTGTCTCTTTGCCGTGTTTTGTACCCTGATATTTTAAGATTCACTCTGTCTATTCGGTTTCCATTATATGAGTGATTACAGAGTGAAAGTAGGATTGATGAATGTCTTGATCAATCGATGATATTCGCAGAACTGTTTGTCTAAGTAGGCAACAAAATCTTGTGGGGCTTATAAAAGATAGTTATGATCATGTGAGACAGAGTTAATATTAAAAGAAGCTTGATTATACTGATTCTGCAATAGTTTTGATCATTTTATTAAACTTGTATCCAATTATTCTCTAGGTTACAGAGTTATTCATAGTTACCGATTATATTCTTCATATATGATTAAAAACTATTCTTTAGGGATATTAAACTCTCCTGATGGATTGAAAGCTATTTCTTAATCAAAACACGTTGTTTCATTAAGCTCTGATACTTCTGTTTGCTCAACATGTGTATAATGCACTAATCATGATTCAAGTGAGTGTATGAAACGTTATTTAAACATTTCATGTTCATAAATATCCTAAAGTAATGGATCATACCAATCTCATTGGATGTCATAATCTCACGCTTCCATTCATCACCTTTGTAATCATTTGGTTGCTGTGGGATGGTTTGGAGCTATCACGCGCGACTCGCTAATGTGAAGGAGGTCAATTGAATATTTAATCTCTTCGAACACAACCAAGAAATCGTGACATTATTCTTGTTTCCAAATTCACTTATTCTCCTTGTAGGTGAAATTTTCAAATCACCTTAAGTACAGTACGAGTTTGTCGCATTCTAAATATAATGTCTCGATGAGATTTTAGTTTCTCGACACAAGTCCTTGAGAAACAGGTGCAAGCGGATTCCATGCTGGTCTTCATAACGAGAATCAAACGACTCTTTAAAATAAAAAATATAAAAAAATACTTACGAAATATCTTAATTTATTCTATTCTATATTTTATTTCATTCTATTAAAATCAAATTATTCCATGAACTCATTAGAGAACATTTTCCAAGTTGAACTTTCGGAGCCATGTGCTGGAATGTTCGAGTTACTCGAGGAAGCCAAACCCAATACCGCCCGGCGTCGGGTTTAGGGGATGAAGGTCCCGGGAGGGGAAGACAAGTCCACGTCGTTGCTCGGCCGTACACTTTGGACTTAACCGGACCCGGGAGTCAGAGCAGCCGTCCCCAGGCAGCTATAAAAGACAAGAGCCAATGCCGGGTTGTCTGAGGAAGTCAACGCTCGAGGCATACGGTACGTACCACCGGGTACAGGTCCAACCGCAGGAGACGAGGGCGTCGGGCGAACTCGGAGGAGGACGTATGCCTCGCCGTGTGATCGACAGCTGTTGCTTGCGAGCCAGCCCTTTCTTCGCGTTGACGACAGGGTGATGGTTTATGGCGATGGTGATGTCGATCCGGATTCTGGTGCCGATGCGAATGCCGCATCGGCTTGTTTGGAGGATACTGGGAACGCTCGCCGGGACACGTGAATCTACTGTAGTGCGCGAGAGTTTCTGCCGTGGATGAGAACGAGCATCTTTTGATCGATCGCTCGCTCGTTGTGGAGATCGATGGGGTCCTATTTTTCTCCGGAATCTGCCCTTCGTTGTCTCTCAGTGATCCCAATTTTTATCGGTTGGTTCGTGTCGTTTATGGCGTGATGTCACATTTATCGCTCGGGCTCTCTGAAACATGGCCAGGAATCTCCAGGATGATGGCGAAGGTCCTGCGGAACGGGTATTTGGGGATTGGAGCGAGTAAGAATCCCGATCCCGAGACCAGAATTCCGCCCCTGCTGCTGCGGAAGGGCATTCGGTCCTTAGTCTTCCAATGCTGCCTCATAGCTCGCTGTGATTCTCATCTTATTCTCTCACGCGGATGGCTGGAACGTCGATTGGACTAGCCGAGGGCATGTGAAGTCCTTTCTTGCTGCGGGCGGCGGGCTTTTTGCATGAGGTTGTTACACTTTCTCTCGGAAAGGGTAAGTCGAAGTGTCGAAGGTGCCTTCGAACCTGGAATGAAAATTTTCTCTCATTCGGAGACTGTTGCATCTTCGAAGGATATTAAATTATTGCTGAACATCGCTCAGGATTGTGTTCGTGGAACCAACTGTTTATACCTTACATTTATAAAAGCTTCGGTGTGAGAAGGTTCTCGACTGGGGAGCTCAGGGGATGCAGAAAAGTAACTTTGCAGTGATTCGTGGGTCTCCGCGAGACCGGCTCCATTTTTAACGATGGCGTTGGGAACTGAAGAAGGGGAAATGAGAAACTTTTTTTAAAAGTAATCTTTCAGTGGTTCGTGGGTCTCCGCGAGACCGGCTGCATTTATAACGATGGAATTGCGAACAGAAGAAAGGGAAATGAGAACCTTTTTGGGTATCGCCATGCCTTCACAACTCCAAAAGCCACCACCTTTCATAACGGTGTTGCTCGCGGCGTAGTACTAGGCTGCACGAGCGTGTACAAATTTTACGGCACTGAAAAGGGATATCGTGCTCTGGTGAAGCCAGAATCGGATATGTCGACGTCTGGATGTGATGTTCTCAGGCGGCAGGAAATCGAAGGAAATACAAGTCAATCCGCCTTTCGCATTCTGGGCCGAGAATTCCACCTATATTGAGTCCGACGTTGACGCACCACTTTTACATGTGGTCGTAAGTCAAACACCTTCACACTGTCGTCGGCTTCTTCTCGATTGCAGCCTTTTCAGATACCCTTGATCTGAATGAAAAGTTGACTAAACAGAAAATTTGGAATCTGAAATGATTGAACTGCAGTTTAACAAAAAGTAAATGCACTGTGACGTGTGCTAGGGTACCAATATTTACCACCCTGAAGTTCACTGCCTACAGAGTTTGGATTCTAAACAGTCGACGAGAACCGTGTAAGTGTGCCAATATTCACGACGCGCCGTGTTGCGAACCAAGCATTTACTTACACTTGTGACATACTCGTAACATTCACACACATACGGACACCGGAAAGCGGTGTTAACGCAAACAGCCAGAAAGCCGAATACAAGTTACGTCATGGCCACGTTTTCCCGATGAAATTATCACTTCTACCATCGACATGCAGTCGAAAGACTAAAACTCGTCTCACGCCGTGCGGCGGTAAACCTCGAGCAGCCCATGAAAAACCAAACTGCCTTATGCCAAAAAATCCAGCAGCGCTCGAGTGAAATCTCGAGTTGTTTCCTGTGCGAGTCCCCGTTTGCCAAAAGCGCAACGCGCTCCACGAACGGAGTGGAATCCAACCGGGTACGAATCGAGCACCGGCCGAAATGGCGCAGAACGAGCTCAACCGGTGTCAGGAATTTGCCTCTCGGATTTCTGCTAATCCAAGCCTCGCCAAAGACGGCCGTGTCGCATTGCGCGAAATACTGCAGCAGCAGCAGCAGCAAGAAAGTGCGATCGCAAGTGCTTCTCGAGCGCGAAGCACTCCTCTCCCTGCCTCTTGAAGAAGAAGAGCACCATGGCAACGCGGACGCGCGCTTTTCGTCATGATCACGAGCCGAAGGCGCCGAGACGGCAGAAGCGCGGCAGCTGAAATTGGAGGTACCGCCGGCGCGCGGAGCGTCCGTCGCAACGGGTCCACAGGCAGGCAGGCAGGCACGCTGCCGCTCGATCCAGATTCATGGTGCACCATTTTGACCGGGGGGACGCTCCGTTGGACGCTGGCGGGGGCGGCCCCGCCCGCGGGCAGCTGGCCTGCCCTGGCCTGCCCTTCCCTTGCCTCGCCTTTCCTTGCCTTGAGCCGAAAGCTTTACAAAAGCCCACGGCCGCGAGATCATCCGCCAGTGTGAGTTTGAGTTTGAGTTTGCGTTTGCGTTTGGATTTGTTTCTGCTTTTTTGTGTTGGTGTCCACGTCGTCGACGGGCCCGGCAAAGAAACGTTAGGTAGGCGGGGGACAATTCGCTCGGCGCGGCTCGAACTCGGACGTGGCTTTCTTGACCTGACCTCTCTCTCTCTCTTGCGGGGATTTCATCACTCGTCACGTGCGGTCGCGTCGCGGGGAATTGCGCGTTCAGCTCTAGGTGCTAATTCGACTCCTTACCCTCTGCATTTCTTGTTCCTCCTCCTCCTCCTCCTCATCGGCTGCGATGCGGTGCGTTGCGTCGCAGCTGAAGGTTCGCCGTGCATTCTTCGGTGCCGTGGTCACGAGACTTTGTCACCATCGCCGGTGTTTCTTGGCCGGGCGTGCGGTCTTTGTTTTTTTAATGGTTAATTGAGGCATCGGTGTTATTACCAGGAAACCTTCGCGAAATTCGAGGGAGTGATCTGATTCTTCTGCTTTTTTCTTTTTCCTTTTTTCTCTGAGTCTTCGTCTTCCTCTTCTTCCTGTCCCGTCCCGTCCCGGTCGTTGCCTTTTGTTGAATGTTGACCTGCTCAAGAGCGGCCAGTGTTGGGTCAAGCTGCCTTCAAGCTCAATTCAGGCTCACTCCGTGGCTCTGTGGAGGGGAATTGTTTCCTCTTTCCTCTTCCGGGGAACGTCGGGCATTCATATAAGGGGGTGCGCTTTGTTCCAGCTAAGACTCACTGCATAATCCAGACAGGTTTTGTACGAAGCCGAATAGAATTGAATCCGCGCATCGCTCAGGAGTAGGCTTACGACGACGACGACGTGAGGTGTTGTTCATTGCTGCGACGTTTCGCGAGAGTGGGGAGCGAGATTGGGATAAGTCGTCAAGAAGTTAAGGAAAGACACGAAAATTTTGGGAATTCTGAGATTTATTTTGAAGAATCTAACGGGCGCGGAATTGACGGCATCAAGCGAGTTACAGTAGGCATCTGTCATGGAAATGCAGTATAGAGATCATGATCCGAGTTCCTTTAAATCAGGTACGGCATGCAGACATGTCTGGACTTCATTCTTTTCTAGCGTGACTTGTTCCAAAGTTTTATTGGGGGTCTTCTTCTCTAACTCCGGTGCTACGAGTTTTCAGTAGCATTGAAGCCTCAAGAGTTTAAGTACTCTTGAGAGAAACCAGTCACAATTTTCCCATATGCCTTGAGAGCATGAGATGTCGCCGTAGCAGCTATCTGCAACAGTTTTAATTTTCTTTCTGAACTCCGGTATCACAAGTTTCAATAGCAGTGCGGCCTCAATCGTAAGTGCTCGTTCGGTGAGCTTACGTGAGGTGAACAGTTCATGTTCACCTTCAGTTCAAGCGTTCAAAGAATGGACGCAATCACCATACGGTCGAAAGAAAATTTTGCAGTGCGTCCTTGACAGCGCTGTTTCTATAACGACGTTGCCGAGGCAATTTTGTCCGCGAGGTTGACTGCAATCTCGTGCGCTTCGGCTCTGATTTATGGAAATAGAGATAAGCATACTTGCCCCATTCATGTCGTTCTGTGGGATTAACAGGATCAGCGGCATAGTAGCTATCGGAATGTTACGTCGTGAATAACGTTGACATCGATTAGGCGGTGCTGGGATTGACGAACATGTATTCCATGTAGAGCAGCTGGAGCAGCTCCTTTTTTCAACCTTCAGTGTGAAGTCATGTCACTGGCATTATATCCTCGTCCGCGCAATCTTTTCTTATTATCAAGAGAAGAAAGACACGATCTTCGAATGCTCGGGAACAATGCGATCACCGTAACAAAAATGACTTGTAACGTCGCACTTCCGTGTCATAAATTTCACAGAAATTGGTCGCCTTAGACATTTCAGCGAACCTGAATTGCCATTGCAGTCGGTTGGGTGAACAACATGCAAGCCGCTCGCCGCCTTTTTTGTTGTCAGAGTGTGGTGGGAGACAATGTCAAGAGCTATTTTCTGCCTCCCACCTTCGGCCATACTAAGTAAGCTCAATTGAACGCGTATAGCAGTTCATGTTGTTCGAACACGCGTTCCTCTGCAGAAACGCAAAGCCGCAAGGAAATTTCAGCCAGAACCTGGCATTGGAGGCTGCGCTTCGTGCGCATGACGTCAATTCCGCGACAGACAATGGCCGATGCGTCTCCTCCTTATTCTTTCCACGGAAAAGTTCGTGATGCGACACCCAAACTACCTGTTGACGTCTATGCGTACGGATTTTGTGTTTGTAGTTCAGAGCTCATCGAGCATGCTTCCGCCCCGGATGCCTGGAGGCGTTGTGAGGCAGGGTGAGGAAGCAGGACAGGCCGCCGGTGGCCTCATCTCGTCGGTTGCTTTTACGTCGCTGATTGCCTCTCGCTGACCCCCAAGGCTTACGTGAGCTTCGAAGGAAGGTTACCCCTACCGCGAAAGCAACGGAATCCAGGCAACAGGCGGCGAATCTCTCTGGCGATGTGACAAGTGGGCTCTCGGATGCGATTTCGGATCGCCCGGTTCTCCAGACTTTCTGACCACCGACGTCACACGACGTACTGGGTGCAGAGCCATGCCTCTTCTACGAGGATCCGGACTTGTGTCTAAGACTCCAAGACTCTCACCATCAGTCGTCGACGATCACTCTGCAAGACAGCACAAAATTCTCCCGAGAGTGCCCTGTTCGTGCTTTTTTAGGAGAGCAACTGAACCGTACCAACTTGGCCTGGCAAACTGAGAAATGACCCCGCAGACATCCACATTTTCTAGTTTCGCAGGCTCACATACAGACTACAGTACTACCAAGAGAGAGCGGTGGGATTTGGTACAGAAGGGACCTGCCAAAATAACCATTCTTCCCTCCCCACGACAAGCAAGTACGTAGACGTGTATAGATCTTGTCGCACAAGCAAGTCTACTCGTAACACAGCAGCGATGAGATCCACGGTCCAGACTTCGGACCACATGACATCCACAAGCCGGCAGGTGGCAGCGTGATTTGAGCGGCAAGCGATGCCTACTGAATTCCCACTAGCTGATTCTCCTCCTCGGCCCTGAGGGAGGAGGAGGGGGGGCCTGGGGGAAGAGGGCACCTAGCGAGGTGGATGTACGAAAGGTACGGGGCGTGCAGGGGATACACCTGTACGTAAACGAGAAAGCAGCCATGTGTACCCTTTCCTGCCTGCACTCTCTCCATCGAAATGACCAATGGCAGAGCTGCTGCTGCTGCTGACGGGCTGAGGCCTGGATCAAACCATGTATGCCGTCCTGGATGGCTTTGCCTCACTCATGAGAGAAAGATGTTTCGTCGCGCCTGCTTGACTAGAAAGCTGGCCTTTATTAAGTGGTCGGGCTTGCTTATAAAATACAAAAGACTCTGTCTTTTCTTCCCCTGCCTGGAACTGCTCCACCGGCGGGAACTTCTGACCGGCCCTCAAGCTCGATGGAGTAATCTCTCACTCCCAGATTCGTGTTCGAGCTGTCCGGAATTCTCCGGCTTACTTAACTAGATCGGACCCGAGCACGTTCTCCCCTTCTCTGAAACCTCCCCCTCCGTCCCGCCCCGTCGCTGTGTTCGAGACAAGCGAGGTCCTTCGCGAGGGGCGGGGGAGGGGAGGGAGGGAGGGATCCTCCGGTCCAGGCCCACACGAAGGTCCGATACGCTCAGATCAGCTAGAACTGCTTCCGGGAGTTACAAATCATGTGATGAGCGTCGGGAGCATCTGGAGCATCTAGTGCCCCGGTGGTGGGCCCATGAATCTATTCCCGAGTGATGAGAGTCCTCCATAAAGGCCTATGGATTTCTTCAGTGTAGGTGACTTTTTTGGGGTCCCGGGGAAGCGAGGTATGTTGTGAGAATACCCGTCCGCCCGGGACCTGACTGTCACACGAGTAAGCCCAACAACTTCTTTCAGAACTACTTCTACCTCTTCTCGAGCTCATCCCAAGCGAAGACTGTTTCTTCCCACTGGACCTCAGTGGATGATGCGAAGGGAGAGCCGGGCAGGGAAGGAGGGAGCAACGCCTTGAATGAATGTGGAGACAGGTCTGGTGGGAAAATCTGTCGAGGGGAGAACTTGAGTCGGTGCTCTCGTTCAGGGGATAGACTGTAGTTGTAGCAGGTTAGGTTCGGACGGGGAGATGGTGAATAGCTTTAACGGTTCGAAGAAGGACATGCAGCGGGAGCTGAACTCCATGGCGTCAGCTGAATCTGTTGATCCGTATTGGGGTAAATTGGATCAGATCCTTCCTTCTTAGGTTTGCAAGGAGCTCGAATGAGTGAGTCATCAAGTGATTGGTTAAATTTGATTTTCCGGTTTCAAGGTCGCTTCGATTTTATCCATGCCGAAAGCTTGTTCAACTGTACTTCGTCCTTTTGCGTCGCAGAGTTTAGAGTGGGAAAATGTTCCTCCGAGTCCCCCAATGCGGCAGTCACTGCGAGCGTCAGTCTATCGTGAATCTAAGGGATCTGATAACTGAGTTAACAAGGGACATGCATAAGAGGAAGTGCAGCCCTTTCGAGCTGGTTCCACCATACCAGGCTCTGTTCATGCGGTAGTCGTTGTGTATATGCTTGGATTTGTAGTCGCGACGACATTCTCGATTTGGGCTATTTGGAGGGCCTTATCCTGAACTTCATTGAGTGGGTATCACAACTTTAGGCGAAAGGAGTTTGAAATTAAGGAGAAACTCTGAACCACAAAACTGCAATAAGCAATTAGACTGTGATATATACTTCACAAGCCGACGTAGTGGATTTTCCTCTGGACTTGCGTTTCAAGTCGTTCTGTGTTGGGCATTAACGGAGTGTAGCTATTGCCGCGGTGAGAGACAACGGTTGTTTTATTTTCTAGATAGTCGACTCAGTTTTTCGGGAGCTTATAATCGGTGCTTTGATTCGGTGTATTCGAGGGCTACTTGCTGATATTAATGGTCAGTCTGATTAACTTAGTCTTGACAGATCTGGCCGGAGACTTTTGAGGCTAGCCCAAGTTCACAACCACTATGTTTTAATGATAATTTTACATGATTCAGGTTGTCCGTAGACCTCTCTTTCAGTCATGTTCTGGAGTCTTGAACATCGCCCTCTGCTTTACGCTTTGTCGTCGTGCGCATAACTTGGCAGACGGTCAATGAGCATGGTTCAGTTTGATGAGCTTACTGTATGGTAACCACATTCGAAATTTCAGATTGGAACACAGTGACTTTGTGTCTAGATCTACGAAAGATTTCTTATTTGTTTCAGACACTAACGTGGGTGAGCACTTGTTTGAAATTTGCGAAATTACTCAAGCTCAAGAGGGTCTCGCCGAACTGAGGGTTAATTAACTTAATTAATCGATTTCTCAGCAGGGTACACCGATGCATATGTAGTGATGTGACATCGCCTGCAATCTGCTCATGCTTCTCAGAGTTCGTTTTTTTTCAGCTACTTTGAGCCTTTTTACCACATCAAGATTTCTTTTGTCCTGTACTGAATCTCTCCTGGGTTATATCTTTCGGCTGCGCAGGAAGACCGGTAGAGGGCTTGGATGAACAACCGCTTTCATTAAGAGAAACCATGGCTGATGAAACTGATACAAGAAATGACGAGGTTATACCCGATATGAAATTGGGTCAGCTATTTAAGCACCATTTGAAAGATTGGCTGGTTATCGTACTTCTGATCATTCTCGATGTCGTTTTGAACATCATTCATCCCTTCAATAGATACGTTGGATCCATGAACATTGACTCGGTCAGGTTTCCACACAAAAAGAACACTGTTCCTGTTTGGAGTGTGCCGGTGAGCAATCTCTGCATTTTTATCTCAAGGCCATTGTTTTAAGAGCTTGAAATTATTGCCTTTCGTTTCCTGCGAGCGTGACCCTGTTGTGAACTTAGACGTAGACTTGCTTTCATCTAGTATATGAAAGTATTCTGTAAGTAGTCACAGCTGCTGAATAGACTGCTTTGTCATCTCGTGCAGATCTACGCAGTTCTGCTTCCCATCCTCATATTCATAGGTTATTTCTTCAAGAGGAGGGACGTTAGGGACTTACATCATGCTATACTTGGTAAGTTGAGAAGCCGATAAGTTTACGCTTCATGATGGACCCCGTCGCTGCTTTTCCTGCAGTTCTTTCGATCTTTCAAATCAGAGACATGAACCCCAGCCAGATGCTGTCTCCTGAGCATGCTAGTGTGGAAGATGACATTTAACATCAAATACTTCTCAACCATTCGGCGTATTATTTTGGAATGCAGGAATATTAACTGCGGCCTTGATAACAGCCGTCCTTACCGATTCTATCAAGGATGGGGTTGGGCGTCCACGGCCTGACTTTTTCTGGAGGTGTTTTCCTGATGGCTTTGAGGTATGCTTGTCAATTTGTTCTGTGTCCTTTCTGACCCAATTTATGTCAGTCCTTGCTTGAAGTGACTGGTGTGAATCAGGGTAATCACTGGTGTATATGTGTAGTTGGAATTTGCTCATTGCCGTTCATAACAAGGTTCCTCTGTTAATTTGGATACTCAAGTCATAAGAAATTCATCCCTCATATTTTACTACCATTTTTGGCTTTTCGTCTGGTTCTTGGTTTGTGATCATAACGCCTACATTCTCCAAGTTGAAATGATGAATTTGGACTAAAAGAAACTGCCCGTCTTGTATTTCTGCAGAATTATGACATGATAACTCGTGAAGTGATATGCTCCGGTGACCCTGCCGTCATCCGAGAAGGATACAAGAGTTTCCCCAGTGGCCACACTTCATGTACGTGATCTAACTAATACAAAATTGGCCGCTTTTGCGCTGGAAGTTGTTTTGATGTGCCTTGAGCAATTCGAAGTTTTAATAAAATTATGTTATTCTTCCACTTTTTACCGGCTCATTATGGTAAATTGCACAAGAGTTACTTGAAGTCTTCTGCCTCCCACTGCCCGGTGTACGTTTGAGGCACAGGAAGGCAACTTTTTGAGGCACATCATTAGACAACAGATGCTCATGCATGGCATTCTGTTGTGAATACAGGGTCTTTCGCTGGCCTTGGCTATCTATCTTTCTATCTAGCAGGGAAGCTTGTCATATTTGACAGGAGGGGATTCACATGGAGACTTTCACTGGTGGTTTTGCCCCTCTTGGCTGCTGCCTTGGTTGCCGTCTCCCGCGTTGATGACTACTGGCACCATTGGCAGGATGTCACAGCCGGTGGACTCTTAGGTGAGAACTTGCAACCCCGTGTCTCTTTCGCCTAGAGTACAAGGTTCTTGCCAAACCCAGTGTCTTGCTTGTCCTTGTAATTTCTTCTTAACTTCGATGCATAGATAGCTTGTAACATTCCTCGTTCAAAATTGGCCCCTTGGGTACGAGTCCTTACATCTTATTTTGTTATCTGAGTGCAGGATTCTTTGTGGCATATTTCTGTTACAAGCAACATTTCCCAGATTTCAGTGATGAGAAGGGTAAGTTTCAATCCTTCATTCTTGACATAGACTGAATCACATTTTGCCAACTCTGGTTTTACTAGCATGCGTTTGGACATTGAAGGTGGGTTTGGATGCTGCAGACGTAATCGTATTAGTAATGTTGTGTTTTTCTCTTGTCAATGCAGCGGGTTACCCATACCCATATATACCTCTTGTAAGTGTACCTCTGGCATCTCACGCCAGTCAACATGGCAGTCAGCACCCCATTCATAACACTCGTCCAAGAGTAAATGGTGGATCATATGATTTGGAGAACGGACGAATGTAGTCTCAACTCCGTAGATCTTTTTCATCCAGTACGGTATTGGTGGCTAGTTAATTTTGCTTTCAATGAAACTAGTGTCATCCACTTTTCTCGCCCTTTTTTACTATTTACTCTCGATGCTATACGACTCATCATAAATATCATCCTCCGACGACGTTGAAAAGTTTGATACAATTTTGCTTGTAGTTGTAGACTCGTGTAAATAGTGCTCTCATATACCTGTCAGATTTATATTTGTACAGGTGATTATTGGATCTCAATAGTGAAAATTTCGATATCATTTAATTAGCTCAGCCGAATTCATTGGGCCTGACATACTGGAATGTCTTAGAGCAATTGACGCTTTAAATACATTCCAATCTGTCGGGAGCGATATCCAGTGATAAATGTTCCTCTCTGTCGTTGTGGACGCTTTATATTTCTCAGTGAAACTTTGCAGGCAACCATCTTTTGGTGCATTTAATCATGACAATTGCTGCATGTCTCCGTAGAGTATGTGTTTATGTCTCGGTCGTTTCGTGGGCCGAATGTATTCCGTACGATATTTGAATATTGTTGGTCGGAATATTCAGTTTCCGATCTTTTGAGAGCGATTAGGCTGTGCAAGTGGATGTGAAGATATATCCTTGATTCGTAGGATAACATGATATCTATTTCTGATGCATTATTGAGTTATTAATAGCATTCCTTTACCAAGTATCTTCCGGAATTTTTCATAAGGTTTTAATTTACGTATTTTGGGGAATCCATAGAAAATTAACCTCACATCAATAAATGAATTTCAAATCTATCATACCATGTGCAAGTTTTAGACGAAAATTATCTATGTAATACTTGTATATGGTGAGGTATTTTGGAAAAATAACTGTTTGGAATTGGATGGATCATTTTGATTTTGAACTTCGTATTTACGTAAATTTCCAGCACTTCATTTTATTCACAAAGCTGGAAGAAAGCGCACCTCCGTAAGCCAAAAGCATCTAATATTATCACCTCGTCGCGAAGATACGAGGATCAGGTTTTATATATGTAATCAAATTCGACAGATCCTACTCCAGTTGCGTAAAACTTTGATTCAAATGATGTAAATTTTATCCTCAAATGACGGAAAGTAAAATCCATTCGAATAGCAGATACTCCATCTTGTACACAGATTGAAATATAATACTTTATTTATTGAAGCATGTTCACTTGCTAAATTGTGTTATATTTTTCTTTAATTCCTATCGTGAGAAGAAATTGATTTCATTATTGGTTAAATATTGGTGACTTGTATATATCTATTAGATTACATATCATATCGATTGATGAAAACCAAAATTACTACACAAAAATTAGGGATGTTATTTTCATGAATTACAACACATCTCATCATCTATGTATAGTAATATATGTTTGTCCATAATATATACAAGAAGATTATGCATTTCAAAATCTGACCTTGCAAAATCGTCTCCATGATAGGGAAAGAAATTCCATATTTTACATAGTCAGAGAGATTCGAAATTATCCAACGGTACATATACAAACTAAATTAATAATACACGGATATGTCCTAGTACTATCTAAGATACAGAATTATCTAAGATAAAAACCTGTTTAGCTCAAACCTGAACTTATCTGCATGGTGAGTGTTCGACGTCCTTGTTCTACATTTATTCAACCATTGTTAAACGTTGCGCCTGTGTTGATTTCCCCACTAGCATGCCTCACCAGTGACCATCCTTCCATGCTTCATCATTGCTACTGACGTTTCCTGTTGTTCAATTCCATTATGGGCGAAATCCGTATGCATTGTATATCCTGCCCTTTTGCGTGTCGACTGGGGATCCAATGAAAACTTGAAGTGCCATGGATCCTCTGAGAGGGCTGTCAGGCAGAAGGAACTATTGGATACACGCTTGCTTTCCACGATGCCAACTGCCTTCGGATCCTATTTCGTACCCCTAGAATCTAATCTTGCTCATACCTTCCCGGCTTGCTTCGCGTTACGTGTTAATCCTGGTTACGCGATTTTTCATGTTTTACTTCTTTCCTGGATTGATATTTCAACTCTTTGGCTTGAGAAAATTACTTTATTGGATCCAAGAGGTTTCCTTTTACTGGGATGTACCCATGAAATCCACCATCAGATAAAAATTCTTATAACCCGATAATTTGCTTAAGTATCATCGCGGGAAAGAGTATTTTGGCGACTCTTTCCCAACCATGCAGTGGGCTATATGTTCATGCGTTAGCAAGCGATGGACACTTACAACTATGGATTTCATTAAATTTCAAACTTTCTTTGTGAATCCGGTAGTGCAGATTTCTTTACAACTCTAGATTTCATTAAATTCTAAACTTTCTTCGTGAATCCGGTAATAGAGATGGCTTTGCTATGATGGAACCATAAAAATGAGGGACCTACAAGAGCCGATGATGAGTCGAGCGGAGTAGAAAGCAATGTGGACAAATACAATTGTGCCGCTTTACAGAAGAAAAACGTAGACGCAACATAGCTGACGAGAATAATGTTCAAATTTGCCATTGCGACTAACTTCAGTGAAAGTTGTTCACAATATTATGGCCATGAAGTACTGTACTACTCGAGAGGATCTCATCTGAAATCACCTAATAATCCATCTTAAAGCATGAAGCATGCCCAAACCCAGATAATAGTGGAACATCGCTGAGGGTGGGACTACAGGGCCATCGAATGTGTTGTTTTTTTGGAGTGGTCCATCAAGTAAGTTCCTTGTTTGATTGTTACTTTCAATTAAACACAACGGTATCAATTTTTGCTTCAGGTTGACTTCAAGGTTGCATGTGTCTTATCCCTACTCTTATCAATCTTTGATAACTGACCCGCAGGTTAACTGATTTCTTGAAATTAGAAGTCTACCATCTGCCTTCTCCATTCTCATGATTTGAAGTGAGTCAAAATTGAATTGCAACTTACATTTTGGCAAGAAAATCTATCTGCATATTCTATTTTAGTTGTGACATGTCGTTTGTTTGAAGTTGTTTTCCTTTCATAGTTCAGATATACCAAACAATATATATTTTTAAAATATATCTCGTAAAATTAAACGTATGCAAATGTATACATATGAATCTTCAAAACAAAATTCCACAATTCAATACAATCTTTTGAATGCATTATTTTCATACTACAGAACACATGCATATATCTTTATTAATATATATTTGATTGAAAATTTTGTAAAACATATGATAAAAAGAATACATATATACTGCTAAAAAATTTATTATTGTTATATTTTTATACTACATTAATATTTACTATTCTCAAAATTCAGCATTGAAAGAAAAAATAAATTTGTGGTGAAGAAATTTTATTATCGATATTTTAGTTAAATTTTGTAACATTTTGGGAGAAAAAATTAATGTTTCAGATGGCAGTTTTCATATCATGACAAAATTTAGTCTAAAAGTTATAGAATCTCTAAAAATGATTAAAATCTAAGCCATAAAAAAATTTAATGAAGTTTTAATTGTTTCATATTATGGTCACTATAGCTATTAATTTTGAATGATGAATTATTTTTTGATGTTGACATAAAGAAATTTTTTATTGAAAGGCTTCACTTTTTTTTTGAAAATCTATTTACAAAGATCTTTTTACTTTTGATTAATTTTAAAATGAAAATATATTAATAATAAAAATTATGCATAAGTATCAAAATTTCAAAATTTTTGAAATTTCTCCAACCTTTTGAATATATTATTAGCTGAAATTTTATTAATAAATATTATTCTTTTAAGTTAAATCAACATAAAATATTAAAAAAATATCTCAGGAAAAAATTGGATTCTAATACTTAATCTTGTGTGCAAAATTTTTGGAATCAAATATATAGAATACTTTTTTTATGAAACAGTTAAGGAATTTTTTTTTAATTATGCAGTTTTTTGTTATACAACATTTGAACTATCAATATAGATAGTAAGATTAATTTATAAAAAAACGGATATATTTAAATACACTAAATATACTACTACATATTTACATACTACTAAACATGTAAATATTTAGTAGTCACATACAAAAAGTGATTTATTATAGATCTTGTAGAACTTTTTAACAAATAATCTTAAAAAATTTATCATATTATAATAAAAACTCAAAAAATTGATTCAAAAAATATCTTCAATCTAATGCAACTTTGATTTAATTCTAAAATATGCTTATGATTATTGAAAATTTTTAATTTTTTTTGAAAACTACAAAAATAATAAAATAAATTTCCTGAATCAATATATATATTCAAGTAAATTATTAAAATTTTTAAATATAAATGATCATAAATTCATACATTTATACAACATATATATATATATATATATATATACACACACACACAATTCTTCATTAGAATCTTGCTGATATATAATCTCTTGGCATCTAAATCATTTTTTTCCATGATTTATATGAATTATATTTCTATATGATTATATTCTTCATACGTTGTCATTAATTGTAACCAAAAGTATTGTCTTTATATACCTTCTACACATGTGATTTTAGAGTTTTTAGAAATTGAGAAGATACTAGCATTCACTCTTATTGAATCTATTCAATTATTGATCAATAAAAAATTGCTTGCACTTTTGCTTTCATAAACATGCATGTCTTTTGAAATGTCTCCATCATGCATGAAAAATGTATGTATTGTATCAATCATTTTATTAATTTATGTCAGGATATGTACATGAGCAAGCAAGACTTCACTTCCAAAATGTATCACAAGCAGACGAAAGACACTAAAATACAAGATTCATCATTGCCAATCGCGTTTAGAAAATCAATTCAAGCTTTATTCACATACAAGACTTTAATGTCACTAAGATTTTTGATGAAATTTCTTATATAGTGACAGAACAATCATCTTAACTAATCGGGTTGAAACCAATTAGAATGATATCAAGAATTAAATTGTTTTCTGACAATCTTTTCTTCAATTCATGTCTTGAAAACTATGATCTTCATATATATACACACATTCATTTATTCTAAAAAAAAGCCTAAGTTAGGTTTCTATGTAACACTAGAGTTAAATAAATTTAAGCCAACTTTGACTAGGAATACCTTCTAGTAAACTCAAAGCAAAAATTTAGGTATTAGGGTTTAGGGTAGAAATATAGTTAGAGATAAATAAATTGTGATTAACATGTCAAGTAGACCAGTTGCTATTAAAATTTTGATAACAAACACCTTTCATCAATGTATTCGCTAGATAGAATTTATTGAAATTTGGATTAGTTCAACTTTTTCATCATAACTTTCAACCCTGATAAAGTGATATCTGATATCAATGTGCTTTACTTTGCTATTACTCAATTGATTTGCTAAAAAATGAAAAGCAATCTAATTATCATGATGAAGATTCATAGCATTATCTTTCAATCTTATATTTTTTTACAAAATAAACTAGTTTCTTCTTCTATTGCCGCTACATATTTGATAATTTGGTATATTTAGTTATATACTTCTTCATCGTTGATGTAAACACATATTGAACTGTAGACTATTATTTGTTAGAATAAAATCTTCATCATAGTTAGAAATAAAAATATACATTAAAAAATCTATATCGCTATAATTTACATCAAAAATTTAAAAAAATATGACTTGTTGGAAATTATTCAACAAAAAATTCAACAAAGTCTATATTCATTAGCTTTTCAACAATTTCTTTCTCTGTTCATCAAACTATTTCATGTGATACTAGGAGTTACGAGACTATCTTATTTAAAAGATGAAACATAAACTATGTAGATGAGATAGATATAAAATAGTTTTCATGTTTTTTATATAAATTTTTCCAACAATTATAAGAAGAGAAGTTATCAATACCATCATTCATTTCACTCCAATTGGATAAATAAAATCACGGATATACTTAACAAACACATTGATTTTTGATGTGTCATTAAATTTCAATTAACACTCTGACTAGTGAACTCAATCTTTACATTACAAGCAAAGAAATGTCTACGGTGTCACTATGAACTAATACTTGTAATTTTTACTAATACTTGTAATTTTTACCTAATTATATGATTGATAGATAGCTTATTATAACGAATTTTTGTTTTATTTTAAAGCTTAAATATACCTTGTCTTAGTTTTAATTTAATAAAAATGGTTACAAACCTTACTCCTTTAAGAATATAACATTCTCCTTGCATCTTATGTCTTTGTTACATATAGATGCATTAGTTATAAATCTGGTTGAGTTTTAATTTGATTATTATGATAAAAAAAAATTATTTAGTACATTATTTTTGAATATTTATTTTCTTAAATCCGTTTCTTGATTATATTTTCTTTTAAGTTATTCATGATCAACTATCAAAGTTGGAAGATTAATCAATGTTGGTTGGTTGATGAATTATTTTGATCGTGATTTATGACATGAAAATGTATTTTCATTTGTGCTTAAATTTTTTATTTTTATGACACTTCATCAACATATTTTCATATCATAAAATCTAGTATTAAACTTTGATGTTTCTACTAGGGATTATTTGTGAATATAACACTAATTCTAACTTGTTCAAAAACTCATTTTGGGTCAGAAATCTCTTCAAACTTGATTAAATTATGAGATGAACATTGCATACAAGATACAATATAAATACTTTTATGTGTGCATGAATAAAAAATTTATTTGCAAATTTCACAATAGTAAAAAAAAAATTCAATCTTATTGTTTTTTAATTGTGAAAGATTGTAACATATCATCTATAGTTATTCTAATTTTCTCCGTTTGATCAACTCCTTGGGTATGAAAATATGATGTTTGTTGACATTGCTAGTTTTTTTTAAGAAGCTTAACAAAATTTTAAAAATAGAATTGTGAAAGAATCAACTCTATCAGTGATTAATATTTTTTTAAGTTATGAATTTCAAAAATTACACCTAGATAGAATTAAACAAGTTGTGATATCAATATTGTTTTCATGATAGACGTCATGTAAATGATTTTGTTCAATTTGTTCATAAAAATTGTATTCAAATAATTTCCTAACAAAGTTTTTGATAACTCACGTATGTTTACATCATTGTTTTGAAAACACAAAAGAATGTGATAAAGTAGTTAGTTTTTGATAACTTGACTTGTTATGTTGACAAGCTACACAACTTCAAACATAAACCTTCACATACTTATGTTTTATTAAACAATACCACACTTGGCGTATGCTTTTAAAAGTTTTGTCCCACTTTCACATGTCTTGCAATAGTTGTATAATAACTTTAAGACAAAATTATGTGTAATCTTTGATCTTGTGGAGTTCATATGCATTGTATGACATTTAAAAAAAAACGCTAAATCTTGAAACTTCTCGACCTTTCTAACTTACAGTGCTTTCATGATCATGATACTAACTTTTGACAGTTATATGATTTCATATGATGATTTAGAATTGGGTCAATTACGTTTATTAGAAGTGGACAATCGAGTGGTTGTACCAGCAAAAACTCATCTACGTATGATTATTACTTCAGCTGAGCTTCTATAAGCTTGTAGTAAACTTTCTTATTCATACTTTTTTTTTGGCATGTGTGATTTTGCTTCACCAATTGATTTGAAATTTCTGCAACATGATGAATATATGGCATCAAAGAACATCTCCAAATTTCTTGCTAACAACTTATTTAATCTTTATGTTGATGTCAGTATCTTCATCAAATTTTGTGCTGAAAAATTAAATTCTGAATTTCTAGATTAAATAATTATTTATGGAATATTTTTATCACAAATTTTGTATCATTCAAATAATGATCCAAAATTTTTGTTTTGTTGTGTTATAATTTTTCTCTCAAGCATCAATTTTTGAGAAGATAAATATTTTCTATTTCATACATACTTCTATTCTTGTTATTATATGTCTTCATTATTGTAAATAATGCATTCGAACTCAAGTTGCTAGATTGATTATAGTTTTATTATTTATTCTTGACACGGATAACAAAATATTTTTCAATTCTTAAAAAATAATTCTTGAGGTTATATACATCTTCATTGCTAATCTTTACTTGATATAGATATAAAAAATTGAATTAGATGAATAAAAAATTTCACAATTGTAAAATAAATATTGATGAGTCATAAAAAATTCTTTAGTTTAGTTTAATTTCATTTCCAAATGGCTTCTATATTCCCTTTCATAATTTGGATGTTTTATGATGTTATTCTATGTCACAATTTATCTACTTTTGATTCGTCAAATTTTCATTTTGAAGCTTAGTCATTTAATTCATTTTCTTGCAAAATCTGAAATAATTCTCATAAATGATGCATATGATCATTCAAGGTTTTGCTACATACTAATATATCATCTACTAAAAAAATTATCAATATAAGGAAAAAAATAATGTTCATTCAATCTATGAGTGTAACAAATGCATTAATGGGATCAAAAGACATCATTTGATACTTATACTAACCATAACTATTACACATCATGATTTGAATCTTATTTATTATTCAAATATGATTGTATTCACTCCTTTGACTCAATTTGATGAAAATATTCCATGTTTTTTTATTGTAATTGATGCGGATATGATATGTTTTAAACCAATTTTTTTTATTTACATCTTTTTAAACTTCACTTTAAGGCTACTTTTTCACACTCAAGAACTGAATTTTTGATAAAAATAGCTAAAAAATTCAAAAATTGAACTTCCTATCCAAATGCATTTGTAGGATAGATTCATGTATCTTCAAAAATAATTTTGACATTTCATGATCTATTAAATCAAATTTGATGAAACACCTGGTTTGTCTTTAATCAAATTTAATACAATGTATATCAAGTTTAATACTAAAATTGTCTATAAGACATTTGATGTATACTTTTATATATATTGATAGTCTAATTATTTTAAGTGAATAAAATCAAACCTAAATTTTATTCATAAATTTTTGCATTAGTTCATTTATTATTACTCATATGTAAATGTTAATTTACAAGGAGAGACAATATTTTTATTAATAAAGCATACAATATATTATTGATCACACATGAATTTGATAAAAGTTTGGAGTGAAAATTAATCAATATGACTTGATGTACAATTTAATATTATAAAACAATTATTCAATACATCATTGGAGGATTATAATCTTAATGTAGAATATATTGAATTATGAAAGAATTATTATGAAAGCCATTACAATTACAAGAACAAAATTATGTATTATTATCGCATGCAAAATCTATCATCACTACATTTGACATGACTTATGAAAAAATAATGAAAGATCTTTTTGAGCGTATAACAAGTGTGTTTGTGTATATGATCATATACAATTTGTGAATGAATGATTATACATCTTCGTATAATCAATGTTTCGTATAATCTTGTTGGCAAATTAGATGACAACAATAAAATGTAAATTCATATAGAGAAGAAATGTATTTTTATCCATATTTATGTTTTTGAAAATATATAGATGTGTTTTTTAGTCACTGCATTAGTACTTTACACCTTATATATCAAGTCTTAAATGATAAATGTTTTATAGAAACATTTATCATTTTAGAAGATTGATAATCATTTTAGAATTTAATATGAAATAATTGCAGTCTTTTATAGATAATTATATTTAAATATCAATAATAAAATCCATATGTTTTACACTGTTGGATGCTTTTCTGATATGTATTTAATCACCATAGTTTGAAGAATTTTTTATTTATAACAATTTTTATTATAATAATATGATCACTTTGAAAAATGTAATGTAGAATATTGAAGTTGATGATGATGGTATACATCAATCTCTTGTCAAAGAATCACCAAAGAATGTGATTCCAATGACACAGAACTGGACTGCACACAATGTACTCTTCTCTTGCGAGCATAGAACTCCAGCAACGTGGTGAGTCACCAAGCTCTTGCGTAATCTACATCCTGTCCTGCTGCTCGCAAGAAGCATTTTCGGTGCTCAGGATTCCAAACAAAATGCAATCCGGATCCAACTTCATCCTCGAAGGCTCAACCGCGTGCACAAATGCGACGGAGACAGTGCAGTGCCGGAGGTCGCCCATGTAAAAGACGACGGTGGGCCAAACGTGCAGTCCATCGCTTGCAGTTCATCGTTCGTTCGTTCGAGCCTTGGTTTGCAAAGATGCTCGACCCTGACGAGCATGATGTGCAAAAGGCGTTGCCTGAGCTCGATCCGATTCTCTCTTCGGGTTCTCGACGGACGGACGGACGACATTCGGGTTCGGGCGAAGGGCTGAAGTCGTGGGATCCAACGCCGCTGATCCTCGCCTGCCTGCCTGCCTGGCCCTGGCCTACCACGAAGCAAAAGGTGAAACCTCGGTCTCTGCCTGCCTGACTGCCTGCCCGCCTGCCGGGACTTGCGTTTACGCTAAGCACGGGCGTGTTCCCCCTCACGGGCTTTGTTCCGATGAAGAGATTCGTCTCCTACATCCTCTCGGGATTTCGGTACGATGCACATTCGCCCTCGCAATATTTGGATCTGTGAAAGATTCTCCGTCTCCGTAGCAACGGGAGAGGGTTTTGCGCCCACCAAATTAAGTCCCTTGCCCTACGAGCGCATTTGGTGTGGTGGTCCCTGTGAGACTGGTAGTAGTACCTTGCACCGATGCACGCCCATGATTCTATAACACGCCCACAGCCTCCAAAGCGCATGAGCTCTATTTCCGGCCAGCCATCCCCGGACGACTACAGTTGCCAAACTGGGAATTCATCACATCATCCGCATGTGCATGTTGCAGATTGTGTCCCAGGCGAGGAGAGCCGACTGAACAATAAACACTCTTCGAGGTCATGATTTCAACGACCCATGGGATTGGGAGGATCAACAATTTCCCGCAGCAGTTGTGAAGCAAACACAAGTGGTCGTCGGTTTAATAGAGCTCTTTGCTGAAAATGTCCATGGCACCTTCTTTCATTTCCTTCCGTTTCTAGTATTTCTTCGGGCACCTGGAGATGCGGGACTCGCTTCGATATTGTTAGAAATAAGTGTCAGCCACTGACATTCCAAGCACGAAGGAAAGGAAAGTCATCGGACTCCGAAGTTTATGAACAAGGGAGACTCCTGATTATTAATAGTTCGTGATTTTGCAACGAAGCAAAGAATGCATTTTTCCTGAAACGTCTGTTATCTGGAATGTCTTTCTGAAGATCCTCCGTGTATGGAACGCGTTGCAGGATGTTGTTCAGAAGCTTCGCCCTAGCAATCGGCTTTGTTTAGTAACGTCGAGGTCATGGATGGAGAAGCTGGCAGCTGCCTGGACGACAACGTGGGTCCTGAGAGTGGGCTACGATGAAAATGAGCTGGAAGAACGAAAGTAACACAGTCCACAACGAAATCGGCAGAACTCAAGCTTTCAGTGAGACCGAGTCCGAAGTCTCCCAAACCCCCTCCCTTCCACGCCGCCCATTCCCTTTCCGGCCATCTTCAACAGTTCAATCGGCCGATGTGACCAGTGGCCTGCTCCGACTTGCACGATGGTCGCTGTTTGATAACGCGCAGCAGGGCCGTGATATGTTCCCGCTCGCTCTCATGTTGAGAGCAGGAACACTAAAACTGCGCCAGCGAGGGACTAAAACTCCTGAAATCACGGCTCGGTGCTTTTAACCGAATTGTTCTGCTCGGAAGTGAGAGCAGTTCTCTGCTGAAACCACTTCTCCCCCAGCCCCGGCTTGCCACTTGGACATCCCTGGAATGACGACAAGAACAGCAGAAGCGGTGTAGCTCCACGACTCGACGGAACATCCCCAAGTTTTCATGATCTTAATTACTGTCAAGTGCCTCAAACTACAGTGCTCGAAGTAAGTGCAGAACAGTGTGCTCAAGCTTAGGCTGCTCAGCAGCCTAAGCCGGAAATTTGATAATAGGATCTCCCGTCACTCGCTCTGTGCCCGAGAAGATGATGATGATGGAGGAGGTGGTGGAGGAGACTTCATGAGGCGACTCCGGCTTGACACTTGGTTGGTTCGCAGTGCGCAGTGCTCACTCCTACAACTGCTACCGAACGTCGTAGGGGCGTCTCGAGATCGCGATCTTGCACTCTGATAGATAGTTCCAGTACAGTAGATATTGCTGGTTGTCTGAACCTGAGGTGCCCTGCTGCAGTACAGTGGTGTCCTCGAGCTTGTGTACTGTGAGTGTGTGTTCTCCGGCCGCCCGACAAACTTTGAGATTTTCAGATTGTTGAGAGAGATTTAGAACAATAATGTCCAAATCTCTTATTGCATGAATGAACTGGCGGCCACTTTCTTTGCCCCCACCTCACCTTCCACAACGGGATGGTTGAAACCGTTCAGAAAACTCTGTGGAAGGAACCCAAGCTTGACACTTGGTGGGCTCATCATATAACCAGCATCATGTTTATTAAGATCCTCCAGAGTTTCTTACTCTCTGTTTTGTTTGGGTGAATCGTTGTTGTACTCGAGAGTCATCATACCCAAGGTACATGACTCACATCATTCATCACATCTTCCCTCGGTATAACATGCTCGGAATTGTTCTCCCCTCGATTTTGGCCTTGTTTGGTAAGGGGGTCACACATGTTTGGTGCCGTCATCTCCACTTTGAAGGTCCTCCTCTCCCCTCGATTTTGGCCATGTTTGGTAAGGGGGTCACACATGTTTGGTGCCGTCATCTCCACTTTGAAGGTCCTCCTCTCCCCTCGATTTTGGCCATGTTTGGTAAGGGGGTCACACATGTTTGGTGCCGTCATCTCCACTTTGAAGGTCCTCCTCCACCCTGGTCTCGACACCTGGTATGGAACGACCTTCTCGTGCCTTCTCAAACGATCGAGAGTGCGCCCCAAGGACTCGAGACGCAGGCAGCAGTCACTTTCTCCAAGATGGTGGGGAGACTGGTTGGATGCATCCACTGCACTGTGGAAACTGCGTGGGACCTGTCGCCAACCCCCGTTCGACGTTTGGTGCTTATGGAACCAATGGGATGTTAACTTGCCACCCCTTTCGTACCCGTCCGTCATCTAATGATAAGCCCGAGTAGGTGTCTCCCACAATTGTGGCAAAGATGGAGATCTTTCTCTCTTGCTCCACACGAAGGTTGACACATCACCACCACCACCACGGAGAGATTGCTGCAGATGCTTCTTTCAGCCATTATGGAGGCGGTGATGATGGTGTCTGAAGTCCTGGTTTTCAAAGATGGTCAGATCTCCTCCTCTCCTCCTCCTGTTGCCTGTGCTGGAACCGTAGCGCTTCTGCTGCTGTTGCAGCAGCAGCAGCAGCAGGTGCCATAGCCTAGGCTTGACACATCACCGCAGATGATTAAGAACCAGGCTCTCTCTATGCAGCCACTGAACTGAGTTCCTCCTGGTCACGATGATGTTCTGTCTCGAGTATGTTTGGAGCCCAAGGTCGATGACTCATACACTTCTAGGATGACACATCATTCCTGTGCATTAATACGCCCATACTCCTCACCCATTGCATCATCGAGTGCGCCCATCATGAATTGTCTTTTCTGATCCTTGTCTAGCCATAGCAACCGTGACACCGATGAATGAATTCGAGCCGACGAGGGTTGAAACTCCGGCGAGAAGGTAACAGGAGCTTCATTGTCGATCCCAAGTCAACACGTGGAAGATAGCACATCACTCTAAAGCCGCAGGAGAGTGGCTCTATTCGTTTGACGATGATTCTGTTTATTATGAACATTAAAATTCCAAACCGGTGATGAGAGTGAGTTTTGGGGTGATGATGATGGGTGCGGCGAACTATTCTATGGCTCGAATATTGTTGAAGAGATGCACTCACTCACCGTTTATGATGACTTCAGTATGATTGTCCAAATGCCTCAGGCCAAAAGCCCCTTGCGGTTGTAATCCGTGGCATGCTTGCGGCTACGACAACAGCACGTACAAATTCCGTGCACTTTATTCCCGTCGATAAGAGCGAAGGGCAAAGTGTCATATCATTTGCCCAGAAAATAAAAAGAGCTCCTCGGCCGGCATAGAGTTGCATAGGGCTCGACCGGAGCATGATGCTCTCCCGCTCGACACTTGGTAGCTCTGGACTAGTCGACGACAAGAACATAGCGACGCTCCCAACGTACCCACTACGTTGAAATTTCGGGCTTTTCCAGCTGTGGAGAAAAAGTAAAGAAGTAGTTGCATACACTACTAGTAATGCATTATGGTTTTCACTTCCTCTAAATGAATCCTCCGCCGCATCTCAACTCCTACCCAAAAGCTACCCTATAACTTAAGAACTCCATGAACTGCCACCGAAGTCCCTCCACGAGAGTTTGTAGACTGGGTGTGGTAGGTCCGAGTCTTCTAAATGGAAAAGTAGACAGTCTACATGTATATCAAAGTGGGACGGGAACAAATGCATGTGGGTGCCTGAGTGAAGTATAGAAAAGAGTTCAGGAATCTAAAGAGTAAAAGATGAGTGTGAACTTGGTCAGAACGTGGAAATGTTTTAATACTCTCCAACATGTAGACGGATCAAACATCAGATAATTCTAATGCGTGACTCTTTCCAGACATGGAGACAAGCGTTTCAGGAGATTTTCCCAAGGATAGCCGAGGCCCGAGAGCTCTAAACGGTCGTCCATGTCCCTCTTCAACTATATCCGTTGACAATGCTAGCTCGTCAACGTAGATATGGATGGAGATGTTTCGTCACATGAAGTTGGCATGATCCGATTCGCTGGTCGAATCAGTTCATCTAGTTTGCCATGGAGAGACCAAAGATCTCAAGACCGCATGTGAGAGAGCATCGCTAGGAGGTCCATCAATCAACATGCCATATGTGAGAAAAACGGCATCCGAATGAGGTCCATCACCACACTCACGTACTCCTTCGAATGTCATCCTCGTTGCATGGCCTGCTCGCAAAGCTAATGTCAAATGAACTGGTCATAGAAAAAAAAGTTCAGGTGGGTTCCTGGCCCGAATAGTATTTGGACGATCCATGGACCCGGATGAAATACACCTCGAGCGCTGACTCTAATCGATGTCCAGAAGATCGAGGGCCGAGTCCTCGTCTGGCAGAACCGGCACCTACCCAGTGACAGAAGTCGTTTGGCAAGGCGACTGGGGACAGTTGACGGGTGCTTACCACGTGAGTTACATATCCATCCATCCATCTACTTTGTGCCGAACCCTAAGAAGTTCAGTCCAGCCTCGTGCGGCGGAGAGTTCCAGTTCATTCATCCATGAGTCGTGCGTCGCCGATGAGTCCCATCTGAGAACCAGAAACTAGCTGGCCGTCCCTATGAGTCAGCCAGCAGTTCCGTAATCGGAGTTCGCTTTGCAGACCCTGCAAAGACAAAAGAGGAAAAAGCTTTCTCTCGGACTGTGAAGAAGAAGAAGACTGTCAATGGGATCAAGTGGGCTTCAGCTCTGCGTCACTACAGTGTTCCGTAACCCCCCTCCCTGCTACAGCCACCTGGTCAAAAGATGATTGTCGTTGCGGGCGTTACCTTTCCCCTTCATTATAGACCTAAACAAATTTGTTCTTAAGCACTCGAGTATCCCTTCAATCATGGCTTTACTTCCCTCAACGACGTTGGCACTGTTTAGTGAATGGGATCTTGTCGTATTTCGACGGGAGGTTATGCTTTTGCAATCTATCCCTCCACAAGAAATTCTGATCTTACATGCCTATTTTAAACGACCCCCTACCTTTTCCCCTCGTTTCGAAAATGGGAGTAGAAGACAGGGCAACGATTCCTGAAGAGAAAAGCAGTCCATCCTCGCAGAGCTTTAGGGTTCAGTGTTGGTCTTCGCACACCTGCTTGCCCAGGCCAGACAGATCTATCTGACAAGAGCTGCTGCTGTTGTTGCTCCTGAACGACGACGATGGTGGCGGGATGGGCACTAGTTCCCACCTCTAACAGTAGTGACAAAGGAGTAGCAGCAGCCGCAGCAGCAGCAGGGGATAACAGCTGCAGAGATAGGGGATCGTGAAGCATAGAATTTCAAAATAAAAAGCAGCAGATCGACCGTCTTGTCCTTCCTCAAAGGTCAGTTCGAGACCTGACCGACCTGGCCAGACTAACAGTCGCCAACTAACATAATCCGTTCAGAGCCAGACCAGAATAATACAATCAGCAGTGATCCCCTGCAGTAGTTTCCCCCGTCCGTTCAGCTCGTCTGAGGCGAGGAAAAGCGGTGATATGTGTGGAGTAACATAAAAACGCACTCGCACTCTGCTGTAGCAGATGCATCGATACAAGGAAGTAAGAAAGAACTAACGAGAGGGAGAGAGAATGGAAGGATGAAAGGAAGGAGGCCGACTGACAGACTGCCACTGCCACGCTGGACCGGATGAAGAGGGACGGGGACACCAGAAGTGGGGACCGATGCCGCGCGGTAGCCCTGCCCAGCCCCAACGCAAAGCGCGCATGGAGGTGACTTGTCTCGTCATCAGAGCGAAGATCGTATTAAATTTGGCGACGAGCAAGTTGAACAGCTGGAGTGACGTGTGAGGACCCACCATGGCACTTGGCGGGTCCGACCCCGTTCCCCGGGGGGTGCAGTCAAAGGCCTGATCTTCCTCCCGGGAGAATTTTACTGGTGATCGACTTAAATGACCGGATCTCCGCGCTACCCTGCACACTATGATCTAATGAATCGGCGGATCCGCCTTTGACTGCAGCTTCGACCCGAGAAGGCCCCGCGAGGAGGAGGAGGAGAAGTTTAAGCTCCGGCTCTGGCTCGAGCGAGAAGAGTGCACCGAGGAGATCAGCAGCCTCTTCCATAGAGATCGGATCGAGCAGCTTTCGGCCCTCGGGCGTGGAAATTTTACGGGCCGCTGCGTGCAATCCAGCGCAGTCGTCGGGGAGGCCGAAGGACCAGAACTTGCGTAAACGGGCCGAGCAGCGATTGAGGGACGGAAGGCCGGGGAGGGCTCCCAGCAGAAGCTTCGGGGACCGGGCGAGGCATAAAGGTGGGGGGGAGTTCGGACTTCTTCCGCCTGTCAGCTGGAGTGAAGCCGGATGCGTCGCTGGCTGCCAGAGAAAGTTTAGTCGCGGGAATACAGAAAGGGAGAACGCAAGCGAACGCAACGTTGGAGACGATTACTTTAGTGGTTTTGAGGGAGGGGGCGACGAAGACCGCAGGGGGTGTATATAAGACGGTTTCGGTCGAGGGGCGAGACCGCGAGCAAGGCGACGTCTTGTGGGTGCCAGCTTCGGTCGTTGTCGTTGTCGTCCTCGTCCTCGGCAGCCCCACCTCACTGGCTCTTCTGGCTCCAGTTCTAGAAGATTTGGTGCCGGAACGGTCGAAGACTTCGGGGAATCTTACAGACTAAGGTTTCTCCGATTCTTCGTGTGCTGTTGTCCATCCTCATCAGCATCATACCCACCACCATCATTCCACCTTGCGAGCGAGCGAGAGAGCTTGTGAGGCACCCCATCCCATCGGAGACACTTGTGCCTCGAGAATCCGAGAAGCCATCTGCCCGAGCCTTCTTCTCGCAGTTGGTGGTTTTTGTCTGTTGGGAGATAGTGAATAGCGGAGGGAGGGAGGAATAGAAGAGCATCCGCAGCAGGAGTCGCTGGAAATCTGCAGTGATTCCTTTGATCTGTTTCGCACGAGAACGAAGGCTTCGTCCTGGAGTCCATCTCGTCATCGTTGACTCGATCCAGTCTTTCAGGGTAAGTCAAGTTCTTCCTGTTCCATCCGACGACGCCGCTCTGTGAACCCCCCCTTCTGAGAGCCATTTATGTAGAGGCACACGGTAGAGGTCTGGCAAGTTCATCTTCATGCACTTCAAGCTCCATCATTCGAAAATTCCTCTTGTCGCTGCGGGGTTTCAATTCCTCCTGGGTCCTTTTTCATCGTTGAGGTCACGTTCGTTCAAACTAGCGTCCTCGCACATTTGAGGCTCATCGGCACAAATACACAGAGAGAGAGAGAGAGAGAGAGAGAGAGAGAGAGAGAGAGAGAGAGAGAGAGAGAGAGAGAGAGAGAGAGAGAGAGGATTGGAATTTGGCTGAGCGTGCGACGATTGTGTATACAGGTGACTGATCGACTGGGCCGGAGTCGCAGGCTAGTCCACGTATCTATCGAGAGAGGGAATAAGATGGCCGAACGACATATTGGAGTTGCCTTGGACTTCTCCCCTAGCAGTAATTATGCGCTCAAGTGGGCTTTGGACAATCTCGTGAGAGATGGCGACACTTTGTTTCTCATTCTGGTCAACAAGAACACCGATCTCGAGGAAAGCAAGATTCATCTGTGGGGCGTTTCTGGATCTCGTGAGTGCTCTTTACTTGCCAGCAGACGGCAGAGTCTTGTCTCGTCTGGCCAGCAGTCCCGGTGCATTCTTTTACAGTATGTCGTGTCCTCCCTTCTGATTGCAGCCCCTTCTCCTGGCGTATGTTGTTGAAGACTTACCCTTGGAATCTAACGCTTCCCGTTATATGTATCCTTGCAGCTTTGATCCCTTTCGTAGAGTTCACTGATTCACATGTTTTGAAGAACTACGGTTTGGATTCCAACGAAGAGGTGAACACCCTCGTCGCAGAGGCTCTCAAGGAGAAAAAGGTGGGCACTCCATTCCAATTCTACTCAGAAATCTCAATTCCATCTTTCAATTGCTCCTCAACCTGTCGTAGATAGCAGAGGAGAGTGCTCACTATCCCTTCCAGACCAGGACCCGCTTGACAAAATCTCCGCACTAACTATGTGGCGTGCTCCGTTCGCAGATCAAGGTGTTAGGAAAGGTCTACTACGGAGACGCACGAGAGAAACTCTGCGACGCTATTCTTGACCTCTCCATGGACGCACTGGTGATGGGTAGCAGAGGACTCGGTGGTCTGAAGAGGTACAGTCCAACTCAAACTCCAAATTCCGAATTACAGCATCAATTCAGTTCTAGGTAGCAGTACAGTCATCTGAACCCGAGAAGTCTCAAATTGTCCCGTCTCCTTCACTGCCATGCCACTACTGACACGGATGGGCTCGGTGAATTTGGCCGAATGCAGGGTATTTTTGGGAAGTGTGAGCAATTACGTGGTAAACAATGCTCCGTGCCCGATCACAGTTGTAAAGCTGCCAGAATCTTCTTCGTCATAGGGCCACGGCCACACGCGCACCACTAACGGAAAGATGCTGCCGGCGGCGCTTCGAGGATATGGTCAGGCCGGATTAGAGGCACGCAGCGCTAAATTGTACACTACAAGATTACATCATTGTGTTTGGAAGTTGTCCGTCCTCCACACGGAAAACGAGGAAACATGTTGTTTTGTGTATACCTGTTAGGTCTCCAGCTTCCAAGTCTACGAGTGCATGGTATATAGTCTTGTTGTATTGAGGAGATGGTCATATTTCCGAGTTTCTGGGAATCGAATGACCGCCTCTCGAAGCTACTCCTCTGTACTCCTTGCATATGCCAAGGAGACCAGATCTTTTACCTTGTGAAAATCGGTTTCCGTTGAAACCCCCAAATGCATTCGAAAACGAACTATAGTTTTACCACATCTTCTCTGCCTCCTGCGTCTCTGTGTCTCTCACGCAAAGCCGCCAAATCTCAATCAATGAATGATGAAATGTTGTCCCGAAAATCTCATTCTACAGCCATGTTTCTGTGTATATCGCCGCAGAGCCTCCATATCTCGATCATCTAACGATGAAATGTTGTTCCCAAACTTTCACTCTGAAGCCTTATTTCTCTATGTGTATCGCCGCAAAGCCTCCAAATCTCAATCGTCTAACGATGAAATGTTGTTCCCAAAGTCTCACTCTGAAGCCTTATTTCTCTATGTATATCGCGCAAAGCTTCCAAATCTCAAACAACTAAAGATTCAATGTTGGCCCAAGATCTTGCTCTAAAGCCGTGTTTCTCTGTGTGTATCGCGCTAAGCCTCCACATCTCGATCAACTAATGATGAAAAAATGTTCCCAAAGTCGCACTCAAGAACCATGTTTCTCTGTGTGTATCGGACAAAGCCTCCAAATGTCGAAAAATGAATGATGAAAAGTTGCCCCCAAGATCGTTCTTTAAAGCCTTCAAGTTCCTCGAGCATCTCACGGCGCGCATAGGCTCACCACACCCGTTGTGCGTTTGAACGCCGAGCGGGCGGCTAGCGGATTCGAGTGTGCGACCGTTGTGGAGCGTCGACCGAGAGAATTACAAAACTCGAACTTAACTACGACCGATGTGACGAGCGAGCGGAGCGGAGGTAACGTTTCCAAACCGAACGGACTTTTTGCGGCATGTGACGGAGCGACCGTCTCCGTCCATGGAGCGGCGAACTCCAGCAGGACCGAGCTCGTCTTCGGCGAAAACATCGATGATTCCGAGCGAACAGCGACTGCCGGCGATGAAAGTCTGGCGCACAGCGCGTGCGACGAGAAGAATACGAATGGACTGTCGGAACGAACCCGGTGTCCTAGATCGGCTTGCGTCTTTCCTTGTTTCGTAATCCATGGACCATCCTTTTCTCCTTTGCACGCACTATCTCTCTGCGCTGATGATTGATTGATTCCCTACGGACTTGACCGCCTGCTATCAGAGCAGTGGTGGAATCGGGCGTCTTCTGAGCCGACTGATACAGAGGTTTGATTTCATTCTTGGATTGAATACTGGATACAGGAACGATTGATTACCACGCTGCACTAGATCCTATGCGGGGAAGAATTCGATGCGGAGAAAAGCATGAGATTATGTTGAATTGGTCAGGGGGACGCTACCTCTTGAATTGGTCTGAACTGAACGGTCTTCTCGGAGAGATCTTCGGTAGAAGTCATTCTGACAAAGCCCCGTCGGCGAGCAACTGGATGCGATGATTGAGAACATTTGTCATCTACAGAACGCCCTATAAAATGTTTGATCAAGCCATTTTATTGACGGTGAAGGTACTTCTAAAACAGGAGGCCCAGACACTTGAAGTTGAGTTTCACGAAAGGGAAACTGAAGATGAGACTGTGCAGTTCTGAACCCCTAGCCTATCATGGTAGGGGCAGGTTTTATCATTTTCTTTGGATGATTATTTTAGACAGCATGCTGTTCATTGATATTTTAGTCAGCATGCATATCCATACGCCACTAGCTAATACTGTACAGAAAAGGTATCTTAACACAAGCTATAATTAAACAGCGAGACTGTATATGCAAGGACACCATATGATAATTCTTCTTAAGCTGTGTCTTTTATTGACATATTTTCTTTCCACTTGATATGAAATCCCGATCCACTTGGCCCATTGCAATTATCTGGGTAAAGAAAGGGTAAAGATTGGAAACACATTTGCTCAATCCAAAGGTAGATGGAGTGTCCTGAGAAGTGTTTCGATAGAACTTGAGCACGAGCCTAAAGTAGAATGTGGGTATTTCATCATTCGTATTCTCTAGAGAAACGAAAAAGTACCTTTTGAATTTCACAACATTTGGAAGTCTTCTGATCTGTCGATTGAGGTGCGATGCAAACATTGACTTCTCATGAGCCTCAGTTGTACACGTGGTCTGAAATGACTCTAAATGACTGCCCAAATAATTTGGAGTACACCTGACGTTTGTGGAGGGCATTGTCTGGGTAAGTTCAAACCTGTTACAAAGCTCGCAAAGACGATGCAACATGTCGTGTGGTGACAGGGGACAGGTACGGAGGGAGCTGGAAAATGTACTGGGATGTCTCTAAGGTCTGCTAAAGCCAAGAGAGGGCGAAGTCTCAGCGACATCCCCAAAGGTTGCGCATCGGTCATTTCGAATCAGACCCCCTTTCCTGTCTCCGGAGATACGGATTGAATCGTCCATCAATAACGAGATATCTTATCATGGGGCACTGGCATGGGTGCGTTCAAAGAGGCAGGAAAGAATCACGCGTACTCACTAATCTTTGTGCCATATATCGTGCTCATAACATCAAGAAAGTGCATGAAGATAACCGTCAGAAAAGATTTTCTTCGCTGCAATGCCCATCCTTCATTCCAATACAATTGGCTTACATTGCGGTCTAAAGATAGATCATTACACATGTGAACTTGAAACATTTTCTCTACCTCATCAACTTATTTATCCTCTGCAGCTGCATTGTAGATTTAACTCCCCGTAGTGGAGTTAAATTGCAACCCGCGTTGCGTAGCTTTCCTTGCGAGAGCTTCGCTAAAAAGTTGATGAACAATGTGGTATTTCATCAGTTCAGGTCGGAAGTGAGATTTTCCTTCCCCTCATTTCTTTGAAGTCGGCGGATTACATTTCTCAGATTTCTCAACACACTCGTCTCTCTTGAGAGAGGACTCGGTTGCAACGAGGCGCTTTTACAGTATTTACAAAACTAGCGTTCTCCTCGTTGTTCAGGAGTTAGCCCCCCACTTCCGCACTTGGGGCATCCGACCAAGCCAAACCCCTGGCAGTCATAGCATCTGTAGAGACAAAGAAAGGACGGGTCAATGCGAGGTTGGCTTCCCACGAGACTCAAGGGACCATGTTCGCCGAGTTTAATCAAATGCCAATCAGGGCGAATGATATCGACGACACAGATGCAGAAACTTAGGAGAATACTCTGGGATCAGCTTTTAATACGAGTCGCACAAATCAGGCATCTGGAACAGCTTACTTCCAGCGCTCAAACATGTTACCATTCTTCTTGTTCTTTCCGCTGCCCTAAACACACAAAAATGCGGCAATATGTCAGTTGCAAGGCCGAGCTAGAAATTTGTATAAGACTGATCTGCAGGTCTACTTCACGCGAAGCGGGCAACAAGGGTACATCTGAGCACGTGAAAATAGAAGCATACCTTGCAGCCTTGGCACTCGATGGCGCCTTTTCCTGCACAACTGAAGCATCCCTTTCCCTGCAGGAATCATTTCAGACGAGCCTGCTTAGGAGCCGAAATCAGCTCATTCCATAACTTGCGACTCCAGTGTACATCCTCAATTTCATTCTAAAGAAAAACCAGTATACTGGATGGCTTTCAAACAAGTTCCGCGTCCACAGAATTCCAAAACCTGCCATTTCAGTTGATTCCACCAGTGCGTCCTATGAACCACGATTATTTTACAGAAAGTTTGAAGTATAGCTCTTCTCTTGAAGGATAGCTCTTCTTGGAGGTAAATATTTCCAGCCCAGATTGGTTCCATATAGAGTTTCAACTCTTAATCGGGATCTCGGCATGAATGCAGAGTGATCAACTTACAGCTTCTTGACTTGGATAGGCGCATTCGATTGATAGTTACTAAAAGAAACTCTCGCACTGCCACCAGCTTAGTGGATGTGTGTGACGACAGTGAAGTCTGTCTTCACATATCTTATGCTACATCCTTTGACGGAAAAAGTACGGTTAAAGACGTCAACAGCGTGTCATAAGGAGTGGACATTATTTTCAAAGATGAATGCTGAATCTGACAGATTTTGAAAAATTCAGCAGCTTTGAAGATCTCAGTTAGGTCCGTGGAAACACCCAACCCAGAGAAATCTGGCCTAAACTAACTTCACTGCAGCGCTCTCTATTGGTCAGAGTTTGTGTCACTTCTAAAGATCTTGCTGCATTTTGATGTTAAAATGCATGATACTAGAGTCCTTCAGCTCTCTGTCAATACTCGGTTTTGCTCGCTTGCACGTTTCACGCCCCGTGGAATTTAGTTCCCTATTTCTTGCAGTCCCGCTCTTCGGTGGGTTCGTTCTCCGGGGCATACTCAATAATCCTGCCATGCTTTATCTGAGAGGTCCGATCCTACTGAACTCACAGCTTTCCATACATTCACGTAATCTAAGACTCTGACATAACTTCATCATCGAGGGAATTTCCCCTTTGAGATTTAAAATCTACACCTCAAATGCACATATGTGTGTTCCAAGACAATTGTTGTTAGAACCAAAATAGAAAAGATACTGCCTTGAAAAGAGAGAGCAGCCAAATCCAAGACACAGGGAATACGTTGTGAGATTCTTCAAAAGCTATTGCTAACAGTCTGAGCAGAAGAGAAGATACCACCCAAAAAAAAAACGTTTAATTAATCAATCAATCAATTTCCAGCAATTACGGCCAGTGTCCTCAAGACGTGCCGTTAACACCCAAATCTATGTGAATGCGCACAACCTTCTTTGCTTTGGAATTCAAGAAACCCAATTCCCTCCCTCCCTCCCTCAACTAGTCAGTGACTAATTTAGTCAAAGCATTGGCAAAAGCAAAAAATCGACGGAGAGGGCGATTTGAAAAAGGCGAGAATGAACCGAAACCGAAATGACAGAGAGGCAGGCACTGGAGCGTACCGCTTTGGCCGAGCTGCTCTTACTGCCTCCGAGACCGAAGAAGGCAGAAACGACGACGGTGGAGCGAGGAGCAGCAGAATTGGCGCTGTCAGTGCTCGGGCACCTCAGAGCCGATCGATCAGCCTGCGGCCATTGCGTCGTGCACGAGCTTCCAAAAGAGGAGCAATTCCGCTGCTTCTGAGACAAGCACGCGGTGCAATTCAACCCCGTCGGCGCTGCGACCAGGTTCTGCATTTCTTCCGAATTTCGTGCGGTCCGATTTCGTATTTCCCAAATTCTGCCGACCGGAAACAGTCGATCGCAGGCAGCAGACGGAGCGAGAAGGCACGCGCGACTGGCAAAGTCACCACCACCCGGCAATTGCTGACTCTGCAACCGGATATGGCTGCCCGTCGACGAATCCGTAGCCACGCCGTCGAATCGCCTCATTGATTCAATTCTTTTGAGGTCTATTTTATTGGATCGCAGTTCAAGAGGGGTTTCATTCACTCGTGGATTTGGCAAATGAGATGAATGTTTTTCATTTGATTATATTAATTGCTCTTGAGAGAGGAGAAAATTCTTATTCCTTGATTTTTATTGTGTGTATTGTAAAACTGACTTTGGTTTAGCATAGTTTAGATTAGTGCTGCAAATTGTGCATGTTAAATAATATGAAAACTTTTGATAACACATATAGCGATTGATGCTCAATTTGTTAAATCGTTCCAATATACTTAGAGTTAAAAAATCTGTATTTTTTCCATTTGATTTATAAAGAGTTATAAATTGTTCAAATATAGATGAGAATATAAAAAAGTCTACCATATTCGGAAGTTGAAGTTTTTAAATATGATTTGTGACTTGAGACTAATTGTATTTGATCATAAAATTCAAACACCACTGGATGTTTGTCCCAACCCAACTCTGTCTTCGAGGTCTTCATCAAACACTGAATTAAACGTTATGGAAGCAACTTCAGACATTGCTTTTGGAACCAACCTTACTTTAGTATCATGAATCGTCATAAAATATCAAATGACTCATAGTTTCAATACATAGATTTAGGTTTTCATTAAAAGATCTCACGAAAATCAATAAAAAAAAGTATAAATGATGTTATCTTTTAGTTTACTTGTATTAAAGTTTTACAATTGACTGAGGAAGTAGCATGAGCTTAATTGTACGTCATGTGATCATGAATGCAACTTGGCAATAGTGTGATGAGAGTTGAGATTTGTCTAATGTAAACAATCCTCTGTATATGGTGTTCAATTTGCAATACAGATATACTGGATGTGATAAAGCAAGCAAGTTCATCATTATATAGTATGGATTGCTGACAATGATAGAACAGTATAGCACCTCACATCCTTATCTTATACTTCACAAAGTGCATATCATGTTGCATTCTTTATACGTATCTATTCAAGAATTTTGTATGATACTACATTGTATGTTTTTTGTAGTTAGATAAAATGGCTGGAATAAAATGCTGAAATTCGGTTTCACAGATGAAGTGCATAGTTTGTATGCCAATATGTTTCAGATTTAAAAAACACGTCTCTTAATTGATGCAATCCTAAAGTAAAGAAAGACTTTTGAATGCGACTGCCACTGGGATGCGTAATTTAAAAGATCGTATAGCGCATCGCCTACATTATCTAAATGTATTCTCGTTTTGGCGCCTAAATTAATGCTGGCAATAAACTTCAACTATCTCGCTGCTGAACGTTGTAGTGATAAGTTCACGAAGGGGCAATGGTTATTGCCCTATTACAGAGGAGATACTAGCCTCACTTGCAAACTGGAAGCTACAAGACAAGTGATGTGATTCAAATTGAACTTAGAGAACTAGGACTTTGGTTTCAAAGTTTCTTTGCATGCAAAGGTTACTTCACGCAAACCTGTCGTGAACTCAAACAAAGAGAGTTGTTTGATGTGCACCGATGATTTAACTTAGTGGACAAATTGATAGCTCTGCAGATGAATCTTAAAACAATAACATTGGTTCGTAGCAAAGATGGTGCAATATGGACTCAGAATGTCATGGAATAGTTAAAAGCATTTATATGTGAGATGTAAGGGCTGTGTTGTATAAAACTGCATGTTTTTGCCCTGTTGTAAACTTATCACTGGAAGTGTTAAGTTCCATTTCCCTCTTACTGAGATTTTTTATAAGAAATACTAGCTGCAACTCTAGTAATTAGGATGGCTTTGACGGTAGCGCTGAATGCAATTTATTTGTGAGTATAGATCCAGTTTTTTTTTTCTGTAAACAAGTTTCTTTGTGCTGCAAAAGAGTAAATTATGTTGGCACTCCTATCCTAGGTCTCCACCCGTAGTTGGGTTGCCATGCGTGACATTTGGAAGAGTTTCTTAGTGAGAAATTGACAGCAGCCTATCCTTTACTGATGAGACTAATTAACTTAACTTCGCCTATCCACTAATATAAGCATGCCCGGGCTGTACCAATACATGTGATGAGATATGAATAAAATGCTCTTAAAGTTCAAGGTACCAGGTAGTACGGGACGTGGGATGAACTCCGCAAGGTAATGTGTACAAATCGGAACGTAGTTCAAAATTTATTTGATCTGAGGTTTTTCAACCTTTTCTATGTCGTGCGCTGTAGCATTCCAATCCACGCACGTCCCATTCATTTACATGTGCTCTCGAGCCTCATCTTGATAGAGAATACTGAAAGCTCCAGGAGGAGCATGGTCTGTGTGCTTGTGGGGAAACATGCAAAATCACAGTGGTTCAGCAAAAGGGATGGCTCGTCAGACATTTTTTCTCCTATTTGAGGAACAGGCAGGCCAGGTGACCTGCCACGTGTCTAAATTCGTCATCGCCATGCGTCTGCCGGGAGTCGAACCCGGGTCTATTGCTTGGAAGGCAATTATCCTAACCGTTGGACTACAAACGCTTGTTGTGTGGCAATCTGAAAAAATAATATATAACCAAATTTTAAAAGAGATGATTGATTTCTCATTTTCGAGTTTGTTAGATAGTTCTTTCAACTTGATGCAAGAGTCCATTCTTTCAGCTCTTCTGCAGGACGACTGATATCTTCTTTCCTCAATTTTGCTACGTCCTATCTTTATCGAAGAATTCATTTGTTACTGACTGAAGCTGAACATATGGCACCATGCAGATACAACAGTACTCAGATCGGACTGCCCAAAGCTTTTCAAGCGTTAAGGTTGACTTGGAGCCTGACATCTAGAATTGTATAGATCAGTCCTTGTCCTGCAGAGGCAGTATTCAGAATTGGTGAACTAATGATGCAACTCGTTCTCGCTGTGTTACGTAGAGACTGTTACAACAAAAGCATTGATACAGCATTCATGCATTGAATGATACAACAAGAATTGAAGAGTTCAGTCCATCTCATCACCGTATAAGCAAAAGAGAACCCTGATGCTTAGAAAATTGATACAACATGGGCGATGGAGAAAGGAACGTATCCATGTCATCGATGTGTTGCGTGGAGGATGATACTAATGCGAGGAGTGAAGAACTGCACACTCCAGTCACACTAATCCTCATCACAGAATGAGAGTAAACGCAGAGGGGGACTGAAGGATCCATGACAGAAATTTTCCATACTTGCAAGAGCACATTGTCCTGTCTGATACCACACTGCCAGACAAAACCAAAATCAATAATAACGCGAGGAGTGTTGAACTGCACATGCTAGTCACACTTATCCTCATCACAGAATGAGAGTAAGCGCAGTGGGGAGCTAAATGATCCAGAACATAACTTTTCCATACTTGCAAGAACACACTGTACTATGTGATACCACACTGCCAGACAAAACCAAAACCAAAACCAATAATAATAGGAGGAGTGGAGAACTGCACATTCCAGTCACACTAATCCTCGTCACAGAATGAGTATAAACGCAATGGGGATCTGAACTTTCCAGAACAGAAATTTTCCATACTTGCAAGAGCGCATAGTCCAGTCTGATACCACACTGCCAAACAAAACCAAAACCAATAATAATGCGAGTGGAGAACTGCATATTCCAGTCCTCATCACTCATTCATTTATCCTCATCTGTGATGAGTCATCACAGAATGAGAGTAAGCACAGTGGGAACTGAAGGATCCAGAACAGAAATTTTCCATACTTGCAAGAGCGACCTGTCCTGTCTGATACCACACTGCCAGACAACCAAAATTAATAATAATGCGAGGAGTGGTGAGAACTGCACATTCCAGTCATACTAATCATGACAACACGTATGACCTTTTTGTAGCATAAGATCTTTCTAATCTGAGCTATCTGTGGCAACGATCGTAAGATTATTTCCAAGATTTACACGCAATTGACTGATTACTGTCCCTTCTGAGATATTCCAGATATGATCTACAGAGCACATTCATACATTTCATCCTTCAGAGCTCGTTCGTTGCAAAGGAATTCGAAAGAGAACATGATCGACCTCAAGATCTATGGAACTCCTTACCTGTTGAAACACTGATTAAGGTTTTCAGAGATCAGGATCTGCCAGTTTTCACTCTTGCGGAATGTCCTTCAGTTGGTAAGAAATGGAAGGAAATCATAGATGGTCCGGAGTTAAGGAACGAAATCTGGAATGAATCTGTTATCTAGTATGATGCAAGTATTGACAATACGGCCTACTTCTGCTTTGGTGATCGACAGATCAGAAGGTACATCACATTTGGGCCCAAGCAAGTGGTCGCTGCTGATGGAGGCCTATTGTGTTTCAATGACCTGTTGTCAACCGAAAATGTCATGTATAACCCAGTTGAGGACAAATTCCTGACTTTGAACGTACCTCATGAAATCGATGGAGTACGTACATTTCCGAGTCTACGCTTGAGGTGCATCAGGGTGGGTTTAGTCGTGAACCAATCTACAAAACATTTCAAGCTGGTTTTGGGAGGAGTTCTAGTCCCAGATAGTAGCAGATCTTTGATTTACGACTCGACTACCAGTACATGGTCGTGGATTATTAATGAGCGTAAGCGCAATGGGTAACTGAAGGTTCCAGAACAGGAATTTCCATACTTGCAAGAGCACTGCCTGTAACCACACAGTACATGGTCGTGGATTATTAATGAGCGTAAGCGCAATGGGTAACTGAAGGTTCCAGAACAGGAAATTTCCATACTTGCAAGAGCACTGTCTGTAACCACACTGCCAGACAAAACGATCACGAAGGGATTCGAACCCCCGACCTTCAGATCCGAAGTTTGACGCGCTAATCCACTGCGCTACGCGACCTTCACGTCTATTAGTTTAAATTTACAATTATTATACAACTATGAATCTCTCAATAGTGACAGACATTGGTGCTAGGATTTTCCGTCACTATTAAAGTGCGTAACTTTGATTATAACCTCCCAATAATAACACAAATTGTTGTTAGGGTTGGATATCACTATTGGGATATGTTATTTATAAAAAGAAAGTGTATAGACTTCTTATAATATATAACATACGTCGTAATACGGAAATAAACCTCCCAACAGTGTCACCTTTTATGAGTGACATCTTCTCATTAGTGACTTAAAATTCTAAAACTTTGGAATTTTAGTTTTAATTATCGATTAGTTTTAACTTGTAAATCTGCTTAAATAAGAACCATAAGTCATTATTGACAATAGTCATATGATTTTATCCAATAGTGACAATTACAAATGTAATTTCGGAATTAAAATTCCTATCATGATCGCAATTCATAACAATGAGAGAAAAGAACGTGTCATATCTTTATTGAAAAGTCTGTCTCAACAATTTACTCTGTCTAGGTTTCAAAAAAATACTTCGCTATTTATATTATCATCAATTATTCCACTCATATGTTTAGGTATTAACCTAAATTCAAAGGTAATTATAGTGCCTAAGTTAATCATCGTGAACAACACAGATGTGCAAATGAAGGCGATTTGAAAACAACACATTTATGGAATGTCCTAGAACTGGTGCAATGTAAGATAAGAAGTTTATGAGCTTTTTTTTCTATAAGTGAGACCTCCCAATAGTGACATCTAACCCTAACAATGACATCTAACTCTAACATCAATATATGTTACTTTTAGGAGGTTATCCTCAAGGTTTCGCACTTTACTCTTGTGGGTGTCAGCTTCCAATAGTGACGGGAAATTCTATCACCAATATACGTCATTATTGGGAGGTTTAACTCTATGCATTCTATAAATGTGTTGTTTGATATCAAGATGGTCTTCATTTGCACACATTTAAATAAACGTATACCACATTCTTCTTTTTCACTGCTATGTATTGTGATCATGATAGGAATTTTACCACCAAAATTACACTTGACACTATCACTATTGAATGGTATCATGTCAATGTTGCCATGATATTGAGCAGATTAACAAGTTACAAATTAATGGTTCTGGAATTTTACGTCATTAATGAAAGGATGTCACTCATAAAAGTGACACTATTGGGAGGTTTAACTATGTATTAATAATTATTGTTTTTATATATTACCAAAGAAGATTGTTAAATTGACCGGACCCCACTCCTCGTGGCATTTTTTAATGCAACAAGGCTGTCCAATTTAAATGTTGATGTATTTAGCCTTTCTAGTGGAAGGTAAAAGAGAATGGGCTTGGAATATGAACTTTTGATTGAAAAGCTCCACCACAGCAAAAAATTCAGGTGTTTCCACTATATGCATATTAAACATCAACACTTACATCAGCTTGCGTTGTAAGTTTTTGGGAAAAGAAAATGAAAAAGAGAGACCAAACGCGACTGGAAGAAAAATCAAAGTCTGATATGTCTTGTTTCCATTACAATTCTCCGCGCGACGGTGGGTGAATTTAACAATCCCTTTACCAAATTGGTAAAACCATCGTCACCTTTGAAATGTGATTTTTTCCTTCAAGAATTTTGCAAAATGAGCTAAGCCAAATTCCAGCCTATTAGAAGGTTTTGCTTCCATGTAATATTGGATGATATATATAAGTAAAGATAAAAAAAAAAAACCTGCCACAATAATAAATCTAATGAGAAATTACGAATAACTATATATTACTGAATAGTAGAATCTCCCTTTTCGTAATGAGTCTTGTCATATGAATAAACTCTGCCGAACCATTCACTATATTGCTTCGATTGTAGTAAATGGTTGTAATGAATATTGAATAAAAAGAAACCATTCTAGTCAATGAGACTATAAGATATGATTTGGGACAATCTAAAAACAAAGCCTGATTTTCAGCTTTTTGGAATCGGAAGGTATTGAGTCGTGACAATCCTTATGCAAAGCCTGATATGAGAAGAGCATGACGCACCACATTCAGAATCTGCTCCTGCACGAAGAGATGACTTTGTGCACAAGGTTTCAACTGGAGCTCAAGTTTGTGGCCACCATTCCCATGAAGCAACTAGTATATAAACTGTTCGCTTCGAGCAAGTAAAGCGTTGTGAAAATTCAACGTGAACAAAAAACAATTTGTATTGTCTATGAATCTCTATAATCTATATTCGTGAAAATAATAAAAATTTCTATTATCGATGAATACACATGATAAACATACACATGATATGATAAACATTCGCTTAAGTCTGCAACTTGATCCGGGAGGTCTGGTGCGGACTTAACTCCTCTCAACCTACGTGCGTCAGTTCATTTCTCTCTTCCTCCCACCCTGCCTTCGGTTTCCATCTCCCACGCAATAACCTCAAGCCGAAGTTGAAGAACCCTAATCAACCCCGCTTGTTCAGGGTTCGCGTCTGCTCGTTTATCCTCCCTCTTCCACCTCCTGGCGTGGCCTCCGCTCTGCTGCGAGCAGGGTTTGAGATCGTATCCCAGTGAGGAGGTAGAGGGGCGCCAGCACACTCACTCACTGCCTTCATAAAGCTCTACACTTGCTTCGGCGATAGGCAGGTGGTTTTGTAGATGACGACGGTCGATAGCAGCTTTTATTTTGCTCAAGAAGATTTTCTGGAAAATATACTCTTGAAAATTGATCCGAGAATTTTGCATTGTGAAGTGCGGACTTAACCGAATGAATACTGTATACATTCGGTCTTCCACAAGAGGATCACTTGTCGGGAAAAGTGCCACGTAGAGTTGAACACCTGCTCCATAAGGAAGACAAGCATTTATTACACCAATCAGAAAAATGGGAAGACAGGATTGGGAAAATTTGTATGGCCGATGCCTTGCTGCGTAGTTACATCCGGTCTGTCCGTGCGTCCGTCGGGTTTTGGACTCACGGTCATGCAGAAACCACCAGACCAACAAACCTGGAGAGACGGTGGCGGAAGATCCCGTAGATCCAATCTGAACCGGCGCTTTAGGCCCGGTTCAGTCTGCGTGTGCGTAACGGTCCCCATTTGGACTGCTAGCGTGGCCAGTGCGGCAACAGGGGAACGAGAGGCTCCCCTCTTGCGCTTCGATGGAGCTCGCGAGAGCAGCCCTTCCAGTTCATAAATGCGTCGCGTGATCGCTTTCGGTCTCCTTGCGACCGTCGAGTCACGGACATGGGGCCGTGACTCGACGGTCACGCTCACGAATGTGCCCGTCAGACGATTCCGCCGTCGAAGATTACCACGACGAAGTCCTCGTGAAATCTTCCGTCTCACAAAATTGGAAGTAGTCGACCACTTGGGCGAAAAACGTCCAGAAGATGACACGAGAGTCTCGTGTCATCTTCTGTCATCTTCTGTCTGATGACACGAGACAACCGAAGCAAATTCGATCTCCAAGCACCGGAACCTTTTTCATCTAACAGACGTCGCTGACATTACGGACGGAGCCGGTGAAAAAGTTCACTGATTTCTTGCAGCCCAACACGATGCTGGCGCAGCGGGGGTGGTGCCAATGAAATTTATGGGCAGGGAAGGAACGTGAAGACCTAAGTGTCATGAAACATGACACTGCGATTCATTCATTCATGAGTCATGTAACATGACTCATGAATGACTGAACTGACTCTGAGCTGGAATAGTAAGTGAATGGAAGACGTGGTGCCAATGAAATTTATGGGCAGGGAAGGAACGTGAAGACCTAAGTGTCATGAAACATGACTCTGCGATTCATTCATTCATGAGTCATGTAACATGACTCATGAATGACTGAACTGACTCTGAGCTGGAATAGTAAGTGAATGGAAGACGGAATTGTGTAAGTGGAAATTTCTAAGGAGCAGAAGAACGAGCAGACCGGCTGTCGTGATGTGAGAGAGTCTGCAGAACGGACGATCGATACGACGCGAGAAAGTCTTCCTGCAATTATAAATTCACTGTCAACGCACTAGAGTCACATATCCGTCATTTAGACTCGGCATCTTCATCACTAGCTATCGAGTTGGGTTTCTGATCTAGACCGCGCGGGGGCTGAGAATATCTCGAACCCCAGAGGAGCCCAGGTTGTTGACCCAGAAGCCGAAAAAGTTGATTGGGGAGGAAGATTAACAGAGAAGATCGTTCATGTCGGATTCGTGGAGACTCCGTCGTGCAGCATAAAAGCCTTGAGTTCCAGCTGTTGCTACTGCATTCCACGCCGATAACAATTCAGAACTCTAGTTTAGTCACCCAGTCACACCAAAATCTCGGTTATCGAAAATCTTCAGATTGATGCCGATTAGGCAAGTCCACTAGAAGTACTTGAACCCACTTCAAACTCTCGAGATTTTTGCCAGACATGGAGATTTTACCGCTGGTCTTCACTGCGATCGCAACGGTAGGTTTGTACGCTTGCTTCTATCGATGGGTTCTGCACCGGAACCACAGAGGTCCCAGAATCTGGCCGATTCTGGGAAGTATACTCGACATGACCAGAAATCGCTGGCGCATGCACGACTACGTCTTGGATAACTTAAAGATCTATTATCCGACATACCTCATGAAAATGCCTGGACTCAATTACGTCGTGACAGTAGATCCTGCGAACATCGAATACGTGTTGAAGACCAATTTCAGTAACTACGATAAGGTACGCAAGCACGCACCTCGACGTCAGCTCATCAGCTCCAAATCCAATTCGCCCGTCTTCTCTCGTCTGTGGAGACTCCATGCGAGCCTGTGAGCTCCTGCAGTATTCCTAGAACTTCTTACTTATCATTTCCCTTAGAAGTACGACGATTCTTCAACACTCATTCTCTTGATTCTTCAATTCCCGAGCATGTGACATGTAGTTCGTAGGTCTCGAATTCTTCTACAGAACATTTCACCCCTTCTCTTCCATAGTCAACGCCAGTTGCAGATGGAGAATCGTCCCGCCGCAGATAGTGATTAATCTGGACGATAAATGATTGTCGATGCGAGGGAAAGCCCGTACCGACTCTCCCATTGAATATATGCAGTGTCGGTATAGGCTTTGCCAGGACCATAGAAAAGATAGTTCTTCGTGTTCCCGAAATATTGCTATCTTTAATTGGGGTCTAATCGTTTCAATGATGCCAAGTTGACAGGGTGAACAGCAACATCATCGTTTAGTCGATTTGCTCGGGGATGGGATTTTCAACGCTGATGGAGATATTTGGAAAAAGCACCGCAAAGTTGCAAGCTACGAATTTGCGTCGAAAGTTCTACGAGATCACAGCTTCCACAATTTTAAGAATAACGCCGTCAAACTCTGTCAGATTCTAGATCGAGCCGCAGAGGAGAACAAACCGGTGGACATGATGGTACAGTGTTTCTTCTTACTGGCACAGTGACCATAAGTTGTGAGAAGTTGCAATGTTGGAGAGAAGTACAATTTACACTTTGAGAAAAGAAACTCGATGCAGTCCTAAATATCCGTGCGTTAAGCATGCGTATTTATGTACAGCCGCTAAGTTGCAGTTTTTATAAGGGAGTGCAAATAATTTCCACGGGGAATTTGAAGTGGTAGGCTGTCGAACATGCAGCCGAAGAGAAGGATTACGGGGATCTGAAAGCAGCTGGTTTTAGGACAAAGAGCGACATCAAAGTCACGTGAACAATTCAACATGATGGAGATTTCTTCAACCTGTGAAAGTTTGACATGTTCTAAACTTTGCTGCAGGACCTAATGCTGCGCCTCACCTTCGAGTCTATTTGCCAAATGGGATTTGGTGTGGACATGGGATTGTTGGATCCGAGTCTGCCAGAGGTCCCCTTTGCGATCAGTTTTGAAGACGCCACATCACGGTCCTCAGAAAGATTCATCGATCCTCTGTGGCAGCTGAAGAAAGCTCTGAACCTAAGTTCGGAAGCTGCCATGAAGAAAGATATTGAAACTATCAATGATTTCACTCTCAAGCTTGTCAAGAATCGAAAGAAAGAACTGGAGACTAAAAAACAGGTTAGTGGACCACCGTAGCTTCATAACCTGTGCGCAACAGGACGTCCTGTTTTTAAGTTGGTTAACAAGCACTCCTACTTATGTTCCTTAATGTCAACGCTAAAATTGCAGCAGTTTCTAGGTTGGTTAACAAGCACTCCTACTTATGTTCCTTAATGTCAACGCTAAAATTGCAGCAGTTTCTAGGTTGGTTAACAAGCACTCCTACTTATGTTCCTTAATGTCAACGCTAAAATTGCAGCAGTTTCTAGGAGAGACTACTACCGTCTGAAATGAATTTCGTAGCCCGTGCTCAGAGATACTGGTAGATTTTGTTGCCTCAAGGATTGGTTTTTTTTTTTTATCTTATCTTCCTTTTCCTTGATCATGTGCTTGAATACTTGCCATATGTTTGAATTTAAGGCAATTGCGGTTGTAGCCCCTGACACTCGTCCTTCTCTGTTCCGGAGCAGGGAAGACCAGATCTTTTATCACGCTTCGTCGAGGCATTCAAAGAGGAATCCATCACTGCAAATCCGGAGAAAGACCTACAAGACGTGGTGACCAACTTCATCCTTGCAGGACGTGACACCACAGGAGTGTCACTAGCATGGTTTCTTTATGAGGTCTCTTGCAACCCCCAAGTGGAAGAGAAGATCGTTGCAGAGCTGCTCCGACTGGAAAGAGACAGGCAAGGGATGACTGATTACACAACCTCCTCTGAAGGCGAAATGTCAGACTTCGTCAGGCTGCTTGACTATGAGAATGTCAGCAATATGCACTATCTTCACGCTGCGCTTTCTGAATCTATGAGGCTTCACGGACCAATCCCCGTTGTAAGTTATTTTATTCTGAGACTCTTCTACTCGCTAGACAACAGTGTGAATTCTTTTATTCTACTCCCAAGTTGTCGTCTCTCCTCTCCTCTCCTTTCCATCCTTCTTACACACCGTCTTCTCCACTCATTCATTCCCTTCGCTCTAACAGGCCTCGCAGCCAGTATGCGAGGTTTAGGTCCTCAGGCTATGGCAGGAACATACTAAGGAGCTTACTCAGCACATAGTATGCTTCAATTATTCGAATACATTCATAAGATGCACCGTTGCCGATGATGGACGGTGCGGATGAGTGACAAGGAGAGAGAGACTTTCAGTATATAAGCCCAAATACCGCATATACACCGTAGGAGAAGGACTTCAATGTAACACGAATTATGCGCGAGAAAGTGAAGGGTTTAGCTTTTTTGAGCTGTGTTCCATGGAGATGAGGGAGTGTATGTTCTGTAACTTGTTGGTGTCTTCCTCGAGTCGTAAGTACTTACACAGGAGTTTCGAAAGCAGAGGACCGAAATCTTAGCAGGTGGTCTTACGAGCTTTTTCTGACTAGGATTCTCGTTGCCTGTGCAGGATGTCCGAGTGGCTATGAATGACGATGTATTACCATGCGGTACCAGAGTCCACAAAGGAAATTTGTTAATGTACAGTGCCTATGCTCAAGGTCGAATGGAGCAGATTTGGGGAAGTGATGTAATGGAATTTAAGCCAGAGAGATGGCTCAAAGACGGTGTTTTCCAGCCAGAGTCTCCGTACAAATACCCTGTTTTTCACGTGAGTGCTAACAAGTTCTCACCTACCTACAATGTCGACGATTCGCATATGATGAAGATCATAAATTTTGGCTTAACACACGGACTCCAATATGCTGATGCTCTAATTCCTCCATAAGCGGCTCGTGATAGCTGCTTATGGAGGAATTTCAGCATCAGCATATTGTTTCACCATAAGCTTATGTTTTTAGCTTGTTGCTAGTGTGGGTTGGACTGCTGACTGTCGGACTAACTTGCTGACACACCGAAAATTTTGGATATTGTACAGGCTGGCCCACGCTTATGTTTGGGTAAAGACAGTGCCTACCTTCAAATGAAGATAACCATCGCTGCACTTCTTCGATTCTTCACATTCAAAGTAGTTCCTGGTCATGAAGTAAGATACAAAGTTACTCTAACGCTAAATATGCACAATGGACTGAAGATGATTGTGCGAAAACGATCTTAAACCAAAGTCTAATCTAAAGATTCGTCACATTGCGTCGATTGTATTATATATGCTAATTTAGAAAAATGGACCTAGATGTTAGATATACTTGATGTCACATCGCAGCGATTGTATTATATGTGCTAGTATACAAAATTTGACCCAGATGTTAGTTACACTCGGTGTCTTCCTAACATCTCAATGTCTTATTTTCCACTTCCCATTGTGATGCTGTTGGGTCTATCCCATTTCCATCCGTCTGCAAAGAGGATGGGATTTTCCCAGTCTCTTTGATTCATTGCTTGGTTACTTTTTGTTGCACTTCTATAATAAGGGATCATGACTTGTAATTGGTATCACTTACATACTGTTTTATCATTGATATACGAACCGAATATATGTTGAAGCATAAAAAGGATCTACTACTGAAATAAGTATAAAAGTAGAGTAAACTCTCACGCATTACCAGATAATTACAAGAAGATTTGGAAATTTATTTTTGTATAGAAGTTTTCTCAAGGTATCAAGAAAAGGTTTGTGCACCAAATCTATGCATACATCAGTATAAATTTGCATACCAACACATTCAAACAACAGTTTGGAAGAGATATTTCCAATCAGACTTCAAAATGTTTGTTTGACTAGATTAACTTACAAATCTACTTGTCTACAAATTGTGAGTTGACTCTTGAAGTTCTTTTAATCAACAATTCTTTAGTCTCTTTCAATCATCTTCATATGTAATCTTTCACATTCGCCTTGCTATTTTCATAGTTTCAATTGCTTTCAAGGTTAAAATAAATCTTATCACGAGCTTCTTCCACTATTCATCTTTCACACATTTTCAGTTAGACAATTGAATACTTGCATAGTAGGATTGATCACAATTCAAAAAATTAGGGTTGATCACGTTGACTCTTGCTTCTCAATGAAAGCTAGAATTTCAAAGAAAGAACATGAATCTTCATCTTCCATGATCAAAGTGTCACATGGATATTCAAAGTCAGTTTCAATATCATCAATGACTAGAGAATCAAACCAAGTGTCATACCTAGCAGAAGCTTGACTCTTGCTTCTCACTAGATGCTGGAGCTTTGGAGAAAGAAGATGTATCTTCATCTTCTTTCTCCAAGTATTGATCACGGATGTATCTTCATCTCCATTAATCAATATTTCATCTAAATCCTCAACGTGAACTTCAATATTATCAATGACAAAATAATCAAACCAAGTGCCATATCTAGCACCAACTTGACGTTTAGTTACACTCCACTCCAAATATTATACTTGATCAATTGATGCTAGTTCAAAATATGGCTCACCACCAATTAGCTCCTCTTCTTTCACAACAAGTGTAACTATCATTCGGTCCACCATGTGTGATGTCAATATCAATTTTCCCCTCAATGGTGTACGGAACAAGACCCTTGCTCTGTACACCATTGAGGGGTAAATTGATCGTACCACTGTAACAATATTCTACAATTTTTTTCCCTTATTCAATGATCTGAATTCATTGAATGAAACATTTCCCATGACAATGAGTTTGTGAGCATTGACATTCCAAAAGCTATATACCTTTACTCCTCTTTGAAAACACAAATAAGACACTATCAAGCTTAGTTTTATTATCCTTCGGAGTAAGATATAGCATCACAACAAAAAATCCTCAACATAATGTAATCAGCTTACCGCTTGTATCACAATTCAAACGGTGTCTTGAACTTGATAGAGCTATTACTAGACAAGTAAATCAAAAAGTTCCAATATTCATAGCTTTAGCCCAAAATATATGTGATAAACCAACAAGACTCTACATACTTTGTGAGCGAATCAATAATGTGGTTGAGTCTCTCAGACACATCATTCTGCTTTAGAGTATATGATGTGCTTGGATGGCGAGAAATTTTTTCTATTTTGCAATACAACTGAAACTATATGGAGTTCTAATTTGCGTTGTGATCTGAGCACAAAAATCTCACAATTTTTTTCGTTTTAGGTTTAACTAGAGCCTTCTAATTCTTACAAATCTCTAAGAACTCGGACTTTTGCATAAAATAAATTCATAAAAATCTTGAATAATCATTCACAAAGATTTTTTGTATGTAGTAGTATGTAGTGAATTTTGTGTATGTGTATTGTAGTATACCTTTTTAAAGTATGAGGGAGTTAGAAAGTTCCATACATAAGAATGAATGTAACTAAAAATATATTGTGAGCTATGCACTCCAACGTCAAATGAAGTTTTTGTTGTTTGCTAAATACACAGTGCTCACGGAATTCTAGCTTGAATTTTTTCATTTCGGGCAATAAACTCTAATTGTGTACGATGGTCAAATCTTTCTCACTCATTTGGTCCAATGAATTGTACCAAAATCTCTTCAAAAAAATAATTTTACTCAAGATGTTTAGATTTTATTCAACCTTAAGCTCCTCATGAGAATATGAAAATCATCTAACACTCTCACAATTTCATTTTTGGTGCTCAAGATGAATCTTTTCATGTCCATTTCTCCAAATGAGATCAAATTGTTACATATGCTAGGGATGTGCCGCATGTTTTTCAATGTACGGTGTACCTCATCAAACAATTAAATCTTCACAAATCCAATACCAACAATTTTACATGGTTAATCATTTTCCACAAAAACTATACTAGTCAACAAAATGTAACATTTATCACAAATGTGATAAAAGCAAGCTAAATCCAAAATTCATTTGTTCATTTTCAACATGATCAGAATTATAAAGAGCATAATTGGAATTCCTATTTACAGTCACGTTTGCAGAGGTATAATCAGTTGCCATACTACGACAATCTTGGCAAATGTAATAAGATTCAACAAATTTTCAACACTTGATGTTCTTATCATCTCTAGATTTATACTTAGACTTAGATTTGGTATTTGTCTTTCTTTTGGCTTCCTCGCTAGTAGCCGTGGTATCACAAGAGACTATCAAGATAGTAGACGATGAAGTGAATTGACCGAAAGATCAATCCACTGGAATCACCAGCTTCTATTGCATGTTGTTGGTGGATAAGATAGTAACAACTTCATTCTAAGTGATGGTCTCCTTGTCACAATGAAGCAACACCAATGTGAGATTGGAAAAAAACTCAACAACTAAATTCCTATCTGCTCATAAATTAACTCTTCTCCAAATTTTCAAGATCCACAAGCAAATTATTGAATACAACTACATGATTTTATGTTTAAGTACAATCCGCCATATTGAAGATGATAATTTTCAAAGACATGACTAATTAATTTAAAAGCTACTTCTTATTTGTTTTTCATTTATATATATGTTTTTTTATACTTCTTGATATCTTCTGTCATCTTGAAATGGGTGAGCTTCAAAAACATGTAAAATTTATTTGCGAGCTACTTCTTATGTCTCACTCAATGTTGCAAACAAATCTGTCACTGTTGATATCTATTCCATTTGCTTGAAGATATTGGGCTTTGAGATTTAATACCACAAAACTCATCGTATGATACTAAATGTCAATCCAATCATCATCATCATCATCCTCTACGTTGTTGAGTGATGGCTTAAGCATCTTGCCCAAGAACACTAGTGATTTATCACTCCAACTTATTCAAAGCTTACTCACCGCCATTGGTCATTTCTTCTCCAAATCATAAGTTGAGGTCGGCTAGTGATGTCTTCCTTGGCACTTATGTTGCTTTTGAGATCGTTAAAATTGTTCATTTTTCAAAGAGTTTTCGAAAATTTTGTCACAAATATGATCAAAAAATAAAAACTCATGGGATCAAAATTTGAATCCATCACCGCTTAGATCGGATGACATTGATGATCAAACTTGCGCTTGTTGTCTATTCATGTTTTTCTTTCCATAATCATCTTGTTGTGTCTCTCCTTGAACAAGAGTAACTCAGAAGAAGTCACATGCGGAAATCAAGTACTCAAGTGCAGGTAGGAACGTAATGAAAGTTTTGCCACGACAACGAAATGTGGCGCGATTAAGCAATGCAATGAAATACGTGATTAATAAGCGCAATTTAACTGTCACTATGAACACATTCCGTTATTGTCCAGTCTACTTTCTCAAATTAAACCAAACCAATCCAAGCGTCAAATCAAATTTTTGCTCTTTAATTGAATCGTTCTGACCAAAATTTGACAATACTCTGAGTATTGTTGCCTTCACTTTGTTACTAAAGGTCCCGAATTGTCATCCAAGCATCAATTTAATGAATCAGTTTGTAGTCTTTGACTCATTTCTCCATATCGATCACTTGGTAGATTCGGTAGTAAATCAATTCAATTGTAGGACAAAATGACAAGAATCAGGCCGACACTTCGTACTTCTTTCTCTTTCTTCCATCTGTGCTTTTGTCTATCGCTACTTTGAGTGTAATTGACGATCACCAAACCAGACGACAGTGCGACAACTAAGTTGTCATGTCAAATTTTCTATATTAGCATATATAGTACAATAGTTGCAATGTGACACCAATTATAACTACCATCTAGGTCAAATTTTCTATGTTAACATATACAGTACAATCGCTGCGATGTGACACCAAGTATAATAAACATCTAGGTCAAATTTTGTATACTAGCATGTACAATACAATCGCTGCGATGTGACACCAAGTATAACTAACATCTAGGTCAAATGATTTATATTAGCATATATAATACAATCACTGCGATCTGACGAAGCATTAGATTATACTTTGGTTTACGATCGTCTTTGCACAATCATCTTCAGTCCGTTGAGCATATGTAGAGTTATAGTAACTTTGTATCTTACTTCATGACCAGGAACTACTTTGAATGTGAAGAATCGAAGAAGTGCAGCCATCGTGATCTTCATTTGAAGGTAGGCACTGTCTTTACCCAAACATAAGCGTGGGCCAGCCTGTACAATTGCCAAAATTTTCGTTGTGTCAGCAAGTTAGTCCGACAGTCAGCCATCCAACCCATACTAACAACAAGCTCAAAACATGAGCTTATGCTGAAACAATATGCTGATGCTGAAACTCCTCCAGAAACAGCTATTACGAGCCGCTTATGGAGGAATTTGAGCATCAGCATATTGGAGTCAGTGTGTCAAGCCAAAATTATGATCTTCATCATATGCGAATCGTCGACATTGTAGGTAGGTGAGAACTTGTTAGCACTCACGTGAAACACAGGGTATTTGTACGGAGACTCTGGCTGGAAAACACCGTCTTTGAGCCATCTCTCTGGCTTAAATTCCATTACATCACTTCCCCAAATCTGCTCCATTCGACCTTGAGCATAGGCACTGTACATTAAAAAATCTCCTTTGTGGACTCTCGTACCGCATGGTAATACATCGTCATTCATAGCCACTCGGACATCCTGCACAGGCAACGAGAATCCTAGTCAGAAAAAGCTCGTAAGACCACCCCTAAGATATCGGTCCTCTACTTTCGAAACTCCTGTGGAAGTACTTACGACTCAAGGAAGACACCAACAAGTTAGGGAATATACACTCCCTCATCTCCATGAAACACAGATCAGAAAAGCTAAACCCTTCACATTCTCTCACATAATTCGTGTTACCTTGAAGTCCTTCTCCTACGGTGCATATGCGGTATTTGGGCTTATATACTGAAAGTCTCTCTCTCCTTTCACTCACCCGCACCGTCCATCATCGGAAACTGTGCATCTATGACTGTATTCGAATGACTGAAGCATACTATGTGCTGAGTAGGGTCCTTAGTATGTTCCTGCCATAGCCTGAAGACCTAGACCTCCCATCCTGGCTGAAACGTGTAAGAGCGAAGAGAATGACTGAGTGGAGAAGACGGTGTGTAAGAAGGATGGAAAGTAGAGGAGAGAAGAGACGACAACTTGGGAGTAGAATAAAAGAATTCACACTGTTGTCTAGCGAGTAGAAGAGTCTCATAATAATATAACTTACAGCGGGGATTGGTCCGTGAAGCCTCATAGATTCAGAAAGCGCAGCGTGAAGATAGTGCATATTGCTGACATTCTCATAGTCAAGCAGCCTGACGAAGTCTGACATTTCGCCTTCAGAGGAGGTTGTGTAATCAGTCATCCCTTGCCTGTCTCTTTCCAGTCGGAGCAGCTCTGAAACGATCTTCTCTTCCACTTGGGGGTTGCAAGAGACCTCATAAAGAAACCATGCTAGTGACACTCCTGTGGTGTCACGTCCTGCAAGGATGAAGTTGATCACCACGTCTTGCAGGTCTTTCTCCGGATTTGCAGTGATGGATTCCTCTTCGATTGCCTCGACGAAGCGTGATAAAAGATCTGGTCTTCCCTGTTCCGTAACAGAGAAGGACGAGTGTCAGTGGCTACAACGGCAAGTTGCGTTACATTCAAACGTGACGAAAATACACAGATCGAATGGAGGGGAAAACCCCGGTCGTGAAGTACAAGCAAGAGGAGATCAAACAAAACCAATCCTTGAGGCAACCATTTCTACCCGTGTCTCTGAGCACGGGCTATGAGATTCATTTAAGACTTTAGTAGTCTCTCCTAGAAACCGCTGCAATTCTAGCGTTGACATGTAGGAACACAAGTAAGAGTGCGTGTTAACCGACTTCGAAACAGGACGTCGTGTTGCCCACAGGTTATGACGCTACGGTGGTTCACTAACCTGTTTGTTGGTCTTCAGTTCTTTCTTTCGATTCTTGACAAGCTTGAGAGTGAAATCATTGATAGTTTCAAGATCTTTCTTCATGGCAGCTTCTGAACCTAGGTTCAGAGCTTTCTTCAGCTGCCAAAGGGGATCGACGAATCTTTCGGAGGACCGTGATGTAGCGTCGTCAAAACTGATCGCAATGGGGACTTCTGGCAGACTCGGATGCAACAATCCCATGTCCACACCAAACACCATTTGGCAGATAGACTAGAAGGTGAGGCGCAGCATAAGGTCCTGCAGCAAAGTTTAGAAAATGTCAAATTTTCACAGGTTGAAGAAATCTCCATCGTGTTGAATTGTTCACGTGACTTTGATGTAGCTCGCTGTCCTAAAACCAGATGCTTTCATATCCCCGTAATTCTTCTCTTCGGCTGCATGTTCGACAGCCTACCACTTCAAATTCCCCATGGAAATTGTTTGCACTCCCTTACAAAGTATGCAACTCAGCGGTTGTACATAATTACGCATGCTCAACGCACGTACATTTAGGACTGCATGGAAATTCTCTTCTGAAAGTGTAAATTATCCTTCACCATCATTGCATCTTCTCACAACTTATGGTCACTGTGCCAGTAAGAAGGAACACTGTACCATCATGTCCACCGGTTTGTTCTCCTCTGCGGCTCGATCTAGAATCTGACAGAGTCTGACAGCATTATTCTTAAAATTATGGAAGCTGTGATCTCGTAGACCTTTCGACGCAAATTCGTAGCTTGCAACTTTGCGGTGCTTTTTCCAAATATCTCCATCAGCGTTGAAAATCCCATCCCCGAGCAAATCGCCCAAATGAAGGTGTTGCTCTTCACCCTGTCAACTTAGCATCATTGAGACGATTAGACTCCGGAAAAGCAGGCAATATTTTAAGAACACGAAGAACTTTCTATCTGGTCCTGGCAAAGCCCGTACCGACACTGCATATTCGATGGGAGAGTCGGTACGGGCTTTCGCTCGCATCGACAATCATTTATCGTCCAGATTAATCACTATCTGCGGCGGGGCGCTACTCCATCTGCATCTGGGGTTGACCATTGAAGGGCAAGGGTAAAATATTGTGAAGAATTCGAGACCTACGAAGTATATGTCACGTGTTCGGAAACTGAAGAATCAAGAGAATTCATGTATCGTCGTACTTCTACAGGAAATGAAAAGCAAGAAGTCCTAGGAATATTCCAGGAGCTCACACGCTCGCATGGAGTCTTCACGGACGAGAGAAGGCAAAGTAAACGGGAGAATTGGATTTGGAGCTGATGAGCTGACGAGCTGACGTCGAGGGCGTGTGGGTGCGTGCGTACCTTATCGTAGTTACTGAAATTGGTCTTCAACACGTGTTCGACGTTCGCAGGATCTACTGTCACGACGTAATTGAATCCAGGCATTTTCGTGACGTATGTCGGATAATACTTCTTGCAGTAATCATAGGCGTAGTCGTGCATGCGCCAGTGATTTCTGCTCACGTCGAGAACACTTCCCAGAATTGGCCATACTCTGGGACCTCTCAGGTTCCGGTGCTGAACCCATCGATAGAAGCAAGCGTACAAACCCACCGTTGCGATCGCAGTGAATACCAGCGGTAAAATCTCCATGTCTGGCAAAAATCTCAAAAGTTTCGACGAGTTTTGAAGTGGGTTCAAGTTCTTCTAGTGGACTTGCCCAATCGGCATCACAGATCTGAAGATTTTTGATAACCAAGAATCTGGTGTGACTGGGTGACTAAAGCAGAGTTCTAAATCAATATCGGCGTGGAATGGAGTAGCAGCAGCTGGAAATCAAGGGTTTTATGCTGCACGACGTAGACTCCACGGATTCGAGATGAACGATCTTTTCTGTAAATCTTCCTCCGCCATGAACGTCATCGGCTTCTCGATCAAGAACCTTCGTTTCCACCTGGGCTCGTCGGAGTTCGAGATAGCCTCAGCCCCTAGCGGTCTAGAACAGAAAGAAACCTTTCCACTCGATAGCAACTGATGAAGATGCCAAGTCTAAATGACGGAAATGTGACTCTTATGGATTGACAATGAGTTTATGCTTGCAGGAAGACTTTCTCGCGACGTAACGATCGTCCGTTTTGCAGACTCTTTCACATTACGACAGCCGGTCTGCTCGTTCTTCTGCTCCTTAGCAGGTTCCACTTACGCAATGCCGTCTTCCATTCATTTAATATTCCAGTGAAGTTCATTCATGAGTCATGTATGAATGAACCGAAGTGTCATGAATCATGACACTTCACGTTCCTTATCTTCCCATAAATTTCATTTGCAACAGTCCCGCTGCGCGCGAATTGTGTTGGGCTGCAAGAAATCAGTGAACTTTTTCACGGGCTCCGTTCATAATGTCAGCTACGTCTGTTAGATAAAAAAAGGTTTCGGTGCTTGGAGATCGAATTCGCTTCGGTCTCGTGTCATCTGCTGGACGTTTTCCGCCCAAGCGATCGACGACTCCCAAATTTGTGAGACGGACGATTTCACTGAGATACTCCTCAACGGCGGGATCGTCTGGCGGGCAGATTCGTGTGCTTGTCCCACGGAGACCCGGAAGCGATCACGCGGCGCATTTATGAACTGGAAGGGTGGCTCTCGCGAGGTCCTTCGAAGAGCAAGAAGGGAACCTCTCGTTCCGCCTTTCTTGCCGCCCTGGCCACGCTCGCTTGCAGTCCAAATGGGGAGCTTTACGCACGCCTCGAGCGGCTGTTCAAATTAGATCTAGAAGATCTTCCACCGGATTCGATTCAGATTTAGGCCGATGACAGGGGACGAGAAGGGGATCGCTAGTCGCCACCATACTCCAGGTGTGTTGGACTGGTTTTTTCTGCATGACCATCAGTCCTACCTACGCACGGACAGACCGGATGCAATTGGCAACGACTCATGCACTATAAAATTATATGGCGAGGTTATCTAGAGTATAACCGAGTGACATGCTCCCGTTACTCACATTGAACTTCAAAACTTTATAAACAGTACATATTCTAAAAATATTAGTATATCTTTTGTCGTGCGACTCGGTATTGCCATGCATCGCTTACATGCTCTATTCACAACTCACACATATACACGAGCGAGAATGTACACACACAAAGTTATCACAACTAAAAACATAATATCATAATAGTCAAAACACAAGGTACACTAGTCGAGCCAAACTCACTACACTTAGGTAGAATAAGAGTCGAAACTAATGGGAAGAATCCTGACGCCTAAGGCTCAACTCGAAGAATTGACAGTTCTTCGAGTTCGCCTCGCATATAACTCAGGGTCGTCGACCCCAACGTGTAGAACGTCTCAACGTGCATGGCGTCCCAACGAATATCTCCCCTCAAACTCAAATCTAACGTGTCTGAACTCAAATCGACACCAACGTCGATACACATGACAGCTGTCGTGCGATTCGGTATCGCCATGCATCATACATCGCTCACATGTTCTACTCACAACTCACACATATACACAAGGAACGAGAGTGTCCACACACAAAGGTATCACAACTCGCCCCCCTAGCTGGCGGTCAGGTCCCTCTGACTCCCAGGTAGCCCTATCTATAACTACATGCTATGCACCTTCGTGGGTGCACGAACTAATAGGTCGGGTGCTATGTCGCCCCATCGTTAGTCGCCTATCTGCAATTCATAACATGTGAAGATCAAGTCATCTACCCTCTTAAGTACATCGAGGACAAACCCACCGTCCAGTAGGAACAACATCGATAGGTGGAGTCAAGCACAACATGTGTCATCCTCTATAACACCTATCACACACCAACATATGGGCCGCCTGATAAGTTGACCCACATAACATGACCCTCAATCCGGCACATACAATCGCCAAGCTTGGGTCCATATTACCATCCACTTTTGGGAGGTGGCATGGCGCACAGTTGCGCACATGATCCTTCCAAACAGCACTCTCACGACCATCCAACATGAGAACTCCATAAGGTAAAACCTCTCGCACTCGCAAGATAGTGCGTCCTGCCATCACATCCAACGTAGTCGGTGCAGTCTGCTGTAAAAAGGAGGTAGTCTCCCACACGGAACCTACGAATTGATGGTTGATAACCTTCTCCTCGGATGGTTGCATATCGCAACGTATCATTGTGCTGAGCAATCGCAAGGTTCTCAAACGCGGCAGGCATAACTCTCCGAAAGAGCACTACACGTTGAGAACACACTCTCACCCACATATTTGGATCATCAAGGCTCACCACCTCGCTAGAATCACGACGAATTGCTGTAGGCAAATCTGGATCTCGGCCGTACAATAGAAAATATGGTGAAAGCGAAGCCAAGGATGCTTGACGACTGAATCGATATTCCATGACCAGCCATGGTAACTGAATATCCCAGTCCCCAAGATGCCCCTTCTGTAGGCCATACTTGCGCAACGCTCTCTTCACCATCTGTACCATCCGCTCAGCCAAACCATCTGCCTCTGGATGATCTCGGGAAGTAGTCCGGTGATCAATCAGCGTTTTTTCACACAAGACCTGAAACTCTATCCCCTGATCGTTCAACACCTCAGCTGGTGCACCAAAGTGACTAAGCACCCTGTCAAGAAAAGCATATGCTACTCCCTCACTCGCCTTGTTAGGTAATGCCACCAACTCAATCCACTTGAAGAAATGCTCCACCATCACCAACACATACCGATGATGTCGTGTAGTCAAAGGTAGTGGTCCAGCAAAGTCCAAACTCCAACGGTAACCCAATCCCATGATAGATAAGGGATGTAACTCTGGTGTCGGAGCATTGAACGATGCCCTCACTTGATCACAAACCATGCAACGTGATACCAACTGTTGTACTTGCGTATGCATACCACGCCACCAATACTGACCAAGGAGTAAGCTGTACGTACGCTTCACTCCAAAATGTCCCAACTCCTCATGAGCATGTCTCACAATGCGTGCTCTCTGAGCTAGATGCGGTACTACTCGTACCCTACCGTCCTCCCACACTCGGAGAACATGTGATCCCTTCAATCGGTATCTCTTCGCCTGCTGGAGAACACGATCTCGCTCCTTGGCACCCACTGTGCCTGGCACCATACTGGTCCGTAGGAATTTCAACACCAACGCATCATCATGAACATCACGCTGATCCACACCGCCATCTTCAACCTTAGGATCCGAAGACTGACAATCTACTCTCTTACTAGAGTAAGATGTCAAGTGGTACTCACTGCTAGAGGCTTCACGTAACCAACACATGTAGGCAGATGCATGCCAGCCGGGCACCATCTCCTCATCAACCTCACCATGCCATCTAGCTCCAGTGTCATCCTCCTGGCTAGTGCATGGGTTCCGACTCAAACCGTCGGCATCCAAGTTCGCAACTCCAGGCCTATGACCACCTGAAAGTCGTACTCCTGTAAAATGAGAGCCCACCGTGCAAGCTTCCCTGTGAGCTTGTAGGACTCCATCAACCACTTGAGCGGACGATGATCGGTAACAAGGGTAAATTGCGTACCAGACAAGTAACACCTGAAGTGTGCCACAGCCCACACCGCTGCCAAGCACTCTCCCTCGTACGAACTATACCGCGACTCTGCTGCATTGTTCAAACGACTAGCGTATGCAACCACAAACTCCTTGCCCTCATCATCACACTGCGTCAACACCGCTCCAAGTCCCAACATACTCCAATCAGTGTGCAACTGGTATGGACGACCTATGATAGGTCTCCTCAAGATGGGAGCGGCCACCAACCTGGCCTTGAGCTCAACAAAAGCTCTCTCCTGCTCATCTCCCCATTGCCACCCCTGATCCGACTTCAACAACTGGTTCAAAGGCTTCGCTATAGCACTGAATCCCTTCACATACCTCCGGTAATAGTTTGCCAAACCCATGAATGCACGAACTCTACTCACATCCACTGGACGAGGAATGCGCGCAATAGCATCCACCTTTGTTTGCTGAACTGCCAAATCACCTGGGTAGATCACATGACCCAAGTACTCCACCTTCTCCTGGAAGAACCTACACTTCCCAGGATGTAACCGCAAACCATGAGCCATCAACCGCTCAAGCACAATCTGCAAATGTGTCTGGTGTTGCTCCACCGTGTCGCTAAACACCAAGCTATCATCAATGTAACATCTGACAAAATCCAACCCCGCTAGATTCCTGTCCATCACTCTCTGGAACTCAACAGGTGCATTCTTCAACCCAAAGGGTAAGAATCGCCATTGATACAAACAATTCTTGCCGTGGGAGTTGACACCCCAAACTGCTGTCTTGACCTTGTCCTCCTCCCAAATCGGCAACTGATGGTATCCTGCTCGAAGATCCAAAGTACTAAACATCCTCGCATGTTCCACCACATCGAAGATCTCCTCAGGTGTAGGCATGTCATACTTATCGGCCTTCGTCTGCCGATTGATAGGACGGTAATTTCCACACATGCGCCTATCCGTGTAGTTGCCATGTACATACTTCTTCGCCGGCATAACAGTGGCTGAAGCATACTCACCATGCAACAACTCCACTAACCCAGCCTCAAATAACTCCAACGTCCGACTCCGAATCAAGTCCCTTTCCATATCCCTATATCGATAGGGACGACAGAAGATTGGCGTATCACTAGCCAACTCTATCCGTATGTCGGATCCAATCAAAGTACCCAACTCATTCATACTGAAGACAAAACAACTCCTATAGTCACGTAGGAATTGTGTCAACCATCGCCTCTCTCCTCCGGTGATCTAAGAACCAATGGATGGCTTCCACTACTCCTCCATGGACACACAAGAGGGAAGCGATACTGTCACTGGTTGTTATGCCACATTCTCCAAAGAAGGGCTCTCCGTACTCTCCTTCCTAGCAACCTCCACGTGACCAACATCTCCAACTGCATGGGCGGTCACTCTAGCAAGTCCTCTCGTCACATCCCATGAACTCCAAGGATGACAAATATCTCGCCTGTTGCCCCCAGCCATTGCCACTACCGTCCCGGTAGGCAATGAGCTAACAAGTGGTGTAACAACCACCAAATCAATGTGCAAACGGCGTTGCTCGGCTAAGCCCAAGCTCACAATCCATGTCAAGCAGTTCAGGTCCATAGCCTAACCTAAAACCTGACGACGTGACGCCTCTGAAACTGAAGAAACCGCGGTCACACCTGTCATAAATTCCATCGCACGCTCTCTTTCGTCGGCGTTGGGCTCCACCAATTGATGTACGGTACTGTCCCACAGTAATCCATGTCCACCATCACGATATGCATGTGATGCCGGATAACTGACTAACGTAGGTAAAGCCATCCAAGGTTGACCTACGCGGTTCACGAACGCCATAGGTGAGCTGTCAGCAACTCTCATCACCTGAGAGTATCGAGAGACATCCAAGATCCTATCAACGGTGAGTGTAGGATCGCGATGCACAGAATCATACGCATGATGCAATATCTCTCGTGACACAAGGTTGGTCCACCATAAACGTGCACAATGAGCACGTGAACCAACTCTCGCAGCATCCAACAACACTGCTGATCCAATCCATGCCCTGACCTCATGGACACTCGTCATCAACTGAGCCCGAGTGTCACCCAACAATGGTACGTTCTCTAGAATGTATGCTAGAGAACGTGTCTGCTGCTCTTGGAGATAACGTAACACTCGTAGCATCTCCCAAAACATCTGAGATCTGGGGTCATGCAACCCTGCTCCATGCCCAGCGCGTGTGTGCCCTAGACATGGCCATCCCGCAATCACCAAATTGATATGTCCAACTTGATCAAGGTCTGGCGCTCCCAACAATGAAATGTCTGAAGGCAACGCCTTCTTGTATCCTCGAACAGCTAATCGCGGCAACAACAAAGGAAAACGTTGCATCAACTGTGTAACATGTCGTGAAGAAACTCGACGTGCCGTCTCGTCCTTCTTTACGTACAAGTATCTACGTACAAGAATATCTAACTGCAACACTGCAGCCAAACCCGTGCTGATCGCTGCAAAAAGATCCAGCAAACAAACACCCTCTGGGGAATACTGCCATACAATAAGTGTAGTAACTAATGGTAATAGCGTGCTAGGACCACATACTAGCCGACCACCTGAGACTTGCTCTGCCTCTACTGGTAAAGAGGCCTCACTCTAAGCCTTCTTCACCAACCTATCAGCCTCCAGCTGTAATGCATGGCAAGAACTCCAAAGTAGCACATCCAAAGATGAAGACACTGTCGCCGCGAGGCTCACAATCTCCTCCACCTTCTCATAAACTGGAGTATCGTCGGCTGACTTGTTCCCCTCCAACAAGTCATCAGGCCATGTAAGCACTCCACTGAAACTCGCAACGGAGGCTAAAACCGCATGACAAGATCCCAGAGGTCGATCCCGAGAAATAAATCTCACAGGCAGCTCGCTCATTCGTCCATTTCCGGACTGTCAACCAGGACAATAGGCAGCGGTCTTCGTCCAGCAGTCCATCCAAAAATCCATTGGATATAACACGGCTCCACCAACAAGCACATTGTATGACTTTGCTGATGTAATCACCGCACGAACTCCAAACTGCAAGCTATCTTGAGCATGATCATGCCTCAACTGCACTGATATGCGCTCTCTGGTCATCATGTAAGACATATCGCTTGTGCCACCGAGTGATGTCTGAATCTGGAACGGACAAGGCTCCAACTCGGACCTCCGAACTCCCAAACTAATGCAGGCTGTCTTGCCCAACATCAAGGGCTGTGCACCAGAATCGAGCAACACTTTGGTTGGGACATACACCTGCCCTGTAGCACTCACCAAACAAAATACACCACTCCGGTTGTCCACCATACACACACCAGGGACGACCCTCTCACGATCGATGGCTGGTCGGGCTAGTAAGAACTCCATCCGCGCCGCTGCCGCCTGCCATGTCGACTCATCGCTCAATGTAGTCGTAGAGGATAGCTCCTCAACAACAGCCTTGCCTATCTCGGCACTCGTAGCAGTGACACTCCCACGTTCGCACAACTTGGCTGCTGAACGAAACACCCGAGCCAAGTCAATCCCATAGTCTATCAGCTCCGTAGCTGAAAATAGTGAAGATCTCATCACTAAGCTAGCCATCCGCGTCACTGCACTAGATGGTGTGTCCGTGTCCACAACACGTGACGTAGATGTCTCAGTCCTCCCACTAAGGTCACTAGGTGGTACAGGTCTCATGGATGAAGTCCTGCCCACCTCTGACAACAAAAACGACTTGGGAAGTCTGGCCTGACGTCCACCCTCACCCCTCTGAGGGTCCAACTCTCATGTTGCCCCGCGTGGCTCTAGAGCTCGAGCTGCACCTCTAGTCACTGCAACCGATGCCTTCACCTGTGCTGCACTCGCTAAATAAGGGAAATCCTCTTCCTCGTAAGAGATGGAAGTGCTCGCCCCAGAACTCGCCATAGCATCGAGACTCTGCTCCAATTGCTCAATCCGGGCAACCATCGCGCTCTCTGTGGCCGAAGTAGCACTCGCTACAGGGCGTCCAACTACACCGGCACCTCGATCATCTCTACCAGCACGGCCACCTCGGCCTCGGGAAGCATCACCACCACGACCTCTACCACCAGATGTCAACTCTGGATGAAGGTCAAAACACTGATCTTGAGTATGACTTGCTCGACCACAATGGTCACACACCACCTGTGCTGATTGGGGTCTGGCCTGTGAACTCCGACCTCCGGCCTCCTGTACAATCTCTCCGGAGATGATCCCCTCCACATGTTCAACATGCTGATCCCTGCTGCTGGCCAGCAAACGACGGCACTAGTGCACGTGCTCTTGTATCTCTAGCGGCCGTCTGGTGTCGTGTCTGCGCTCCGCGACCCCCACCACCAAAGGGTCTAGACTGTGCCGTGCTCTACGGGACACGAGAAGTAGTGGCTGCGTCTTTAGCGAATGAAGAAGTCACCGCTCTCTCCTCCACTATGTTAAGCTCAATCTTCTCAAAAAGAGCAAACACATAGGGCAATGTCGGTGACGCATCGCTCAAGAGGGTAGCATCCCGAACCCTCCGCCGTAGCTCTCTGTCCAGTATACTGTACCAATACTGGACCGCATGCGCCTCAGTTACACCGTGAGTAACTGAGATCAACCGCCGCATACGAGTGTATGCCTCCCGAAGACTTTCACCAGTCTTCCGCTCAAACTCAAATCTAAAGTGTCTGAATTCAAATCGACACCAACGTCGATACACATGACACATTTCCAAAATGTATAGTATGGTATCACTACTCATATTATATAATTTGGAATTACATTTCTTATAGGAAAGGGCTAGTTATACCTTACCTCACGAGATTTTGTGATTAGTATACCACACTCACCCATATCATGATTGCTACTCATCCAAGTAACCTATAACACTACATCCACCAATCAGAAAGAGTTTGGAGTAGAGGCTAATTAGTCCTAAATGGTGTATAACCAGCTACTCCCTTTATATTATGATATATCACAAAGAGGAATATTAAATATATTTATTTAAGTGGCTTATATTAGAGGTTTATTTTTTTTGCTATAGTAAAATATTTTGTTAGCAAAATTATTTTTTAACAAAGTATTTTATTGCGCTACATATTGATTGTTTAAACATTCCAACTTAGCTTTATGGATCAATGGACTATGAGCTATTTGGATTTTGGAGAGCAAGTCACTTTGAAGTTTTCTCGCTCAAGATGAATCAAGGGAGAGAAAGTTGATTAAAAGAGAAAGTTAGGTCACTAGAGTTGAGATCTAAACAACATCATTGTTAATTGAATTATTGGCACTTTTTAGTTTATTGTGTTGTTTAAATGAAGACTTGACAATGCTAACATCATCCACATTGTCATAACCAGAAGCATTGGAAGTCATCATTTCAATTGGATCATCGGCAACTTTTTCAATAATAGCGTCATCAAAATTCAAATACGTTGAGAAATAATCATCCAATCACTTTTTTTGCAAAAATTCCATTAAATCATTGATAACTTGGATTTAACTCCGAGCAAATCAAACAATGTCTTGATTAGAATTGATGTTGTTAACAAAGGAAGACAATTGCCTTTGACAAATCATCGTGGAATATTATTCTCGTCAATATCATATATTGGTGATTTGATCCAACCAAACATTTTGCATAGATGTGTATGATCATTAATCAAAATTAAGATGCACATTTGGTAGCTTGCTAGATTTCATATTCATACATTGAATGGTTTAATTTAGCACAGCAAAATTAAGCTCCTAAAGGTAGAGTGATTGTTTTATCAAGAGATTGATATTTGCTAGTAGCATGTGATGGAAAAAAAGATGAGTCACAAATTCTAATTCTGGAAAAACAATTCCATTGATCAGTTTAAATTCAAATTTTTGAGTGACAAAAACATGAGTTGTCTTGAAATATATAGAAGATGAGATTGAGATTCATGGCAATTAATTGCACTTGTGCAACGAGTGCATATAAGACAATGTATCTTGACGGCTTTAGTTAGATGATTGGAGATGATTTTGAACATCTTAATGATATCAAAATATTATATCAATATTTAAATGAGAGCTCTTTGCTATAACACGAGTGGTAAATATTTCACTAAACTTTGAGTATCACTATGATTTTTTCTATGCTTTGCTTCACATGACGATCATGAAAATTGACTATGCACTATGATCTTGATGATATTGTGCGATGTTGTGAAGCCAATTTGTCAAAGTTGATAATGTATTCAAGTGATACATTTATAAACATTTTGTAAATTGTATGCAAACATTTATTCATTTGCATGGGGTTGAGTTTGTTATGTTCATTGTATCTCATCTTGCAAGATGTTGAGACATGGTTGTTATACTTTTTGAACCAACGTCACAAATATGTACAGAGAAATTATATATGATTCCACAAATTCATGCAAGATCTTGTTTCAAAATAAAAAACCTTGTTAATGATCACTTCGCTAGTCAAGTTAAGTAAGTACGCATTGAACTCAACGCAGATATGTTATAGATGCACCATGTTGACAAAAAGTTGCACTCGAGTCGATTTGGAAACTTTTCAAAGCCTATTTTAATTTGATTATAATCCCACTTTCTTTATGACTTCTCTCTCCTTCCAAATTTTTGAAATAGTTGGACGTGGAACTAAAATTCCGATGCTGCTTATTTATCAATGATTCCAGTTTGATTGACATAATTGAAAACCACCAACTTTGTCTTCAAGCGCTGAAGCTTTTTTTGCACTAATAAACATGTGTGATAATATCTATATTTAAACTCAATATTATTTTCAATGTTGATCGTTGTGAGGTTCAATCCTAGCATTAGTGTTTGTCACAATTGAAAGTTTATGGTATCAATTTTGTAATAATAACAGTCATACAAATGTTCTCAATCTTGTCTTCTCATCTTTCTAAATGGTTGAGTAACAATATTTTTTTAATATGAAGCAAATGTTTAAATTTACATGGCATTTTTCTTGAAAAAAGATTTTCTCGTTGAAGACTGAATGTAGATGATAAAAATGCATAAATGTTTATTATTATTATTCAAAAATATATATTAATAAGACTCATAAATGATAAAAAATAATAATTTTCACGAGTCTAGATAATAAGGTTCATACATAATACAAACTTGTAATTTTTCAAAAATATAGATTATACATATTCATAGATACTACAAATTATTAATTTTTCAAGAATATAGATTATAGAGATTCATGGATAATAATATTTATTATTTTTTCACAAATCAAGATTATAAAGATTCATAGATATTACAAATTATTAATATTTCAGAAAAATATTTTATATAAATTCATAAATAATAAAAATTTTACATTACAGATAAATGTAAAATAATAAATGTACATTACAGATATTCTTAGATGATAAAAGTTATTATTTTTTATGTTAAATCTTCACAATTCTTTACTTGAACGAAGTGAATAGTTTACGTAGTAATTACTTCATGGAATGGTAATAAATTTGAGCTCCAATTCAAAGTTTGTGCTGAAAGTCATATCTTCTTCAAGCAGATTCTGAAGTGTTGTTTCAAGCTCTTCTCAAATCAGACTTTGGGCAAGGATTATCAGGCCTCAATATCTTCTGATGCCAAAATTTGAAAATTCAAGCTTTTTTTTAGAATTATCCAAGTTTCATTGACTAGAATCTCCGCAAATTATTGACTTCAACAGCCAAATGTTTTTCACATTTGAATTTGTCTTACTTTGAACAAGATTCTTAAAAATAATTTCAAAATAATGTTTAAAATCAATATCAAAGCTATGTAAAATATTAAATTTTTGTGTTTCATGAATGTTTTATATTTTTATAAAATCTGTGCAGTGTGTATTCAGAAATTGATGACATATAACACACTTATCAAAAATTTAACCTGATAATTATTCTTATGCACTACAACAATGAATCAAAAGTTTAAAAATATTATTTTTTAGAAAAAAAACTTGAATTGATTCAAAAATAAATATGTCCCAATGAACAAGATGCTTATTACAAATAAGCTGTCCAATGTGACATTCAAAGTGCAAATATTGAAAAGCATCAAAATCAGTTGCATATTACATACCTAATATGTGAAGTATGCTATCTAAAGTAAGATTACTACGTATATAAAAATGATTGAGAAACAAAATTATTTTGATAGATTTGGAATACAAACAAAAATTATCAACAAAAAATATAAACATCTCAAATTTGTGAAAATTTTGTATTTGATTAGAGCTATATATAATTACCTTAAATATATGGTTGAAATAAAGTAAAGTAAAATTCAACTAAATCTCCAATCAATTTAAAAAAATTAATAAAATATCAATTTAATCATGTATTCATTGAGAGAGGTAACATACATAGTTAACAAGATAGTAAAATTATAAAGTGTTATTTTGTAGTATTTAGGCCTAATTGTTCCATGAAGTATCAGAATGCTAACACAAATATCTAATGAGGAAAATATAACATGATCAACAAAAATGTACTTGCGAATGATGCATGAAGATATGACAGCTAAGTGATGTGAAAGTTTACTTCAATACTTAAATTGTAGACTTTGATAAAAGACAAAAGTACAGTTATTTATTTTTTAGAATTTTCCAATTATCTGTCATGTATAGATTTCGTAGCTAGATTTTGTCATACCTAGCTAAACTTAATCATAACTAAACTAACCATGGTGAATAGTTTGATTATTTCAAATAACAACTCACACATACAACTACATATCTTACAATACCTTGGCAAACATGAAGTACTTAAGGTTATTATGATTGGTGTAGATCATGATGAGATGTTGAGATCTTTTGAAAAAATGTCAATCATTTTTGGAACGAGTAAACAATGAATAAGAGTTCATTGACAAGAATTTCATAAATGATCTCGGTAGCAACAAATTTCTGCAAATCAAATTTGACATGATGAAGGCGTACTTCTTCGATGAATTGTAAAAAAATTGCTTTAAGTACAAACTACAATAGCATTTGTTTCTTAGAAAAAATGGCAATGAGGAACATCATGACTAATGCTTTGGAATTGACGTTGTTTTAATTTCCTTCTTCCGAGTTTTAAATGATTGGTTTGCTTTCACATTTTACTTGAGTTTTTTTTTCTAGTAATGAAGTCAACAAAGTAGCACTCTTGGAATAGTTTTGAATGAAGATTTAATAGAAGGTCGCTAAATCAAAAAAGTTTTGTATTATCGAACGATAACATGTTTCTTTCAATTAGTGACTATTTTCATCTTCTTTTGATCCAAAATAGAACTTCTTGAAAAAAATGAATTCCAAGATTTTGACTTGGACATATGTAAAATGGACTTCTGCTACTTGACATATAGTGAAGCAGTGTGCAGCTTCATCAATGATTGTCATGATCCTTGTCTTTATAATAAACTTCTGAATGTCTTCATACATACTAAAGAGCAATTGTTAATACTCTCGATGCTTAAATAGTTGGTTGTTACAATCAATTGCTTGAATGATAAATTTTGACAAAGTAGTTGATCTGGGCAAGTTTAGCATCAAGATTTTCATATCATTCCAGAATTATCATCCAAACATGTTCATGATAATCATATTGTTTTAATGAAAGTCATATGCAAGTCGTTGAAAATCTACGACTTGATTCATGTTGCAATGTTTGAAGTTTTGTTATCGTTATAGGAGTTTGATCTCTTTTCAAACCTACTACTAAATTTTCTAAGAATTGATCAAAATTTGCATAAAGTAATAATCATTTTGTTAGAGTGACAAAAACCGAAACAATGTGGTTCAAATGAGCAACTAGTGATCAAATTAATCCAAGATGTGTTTCTTTTGTTAAAAATTTTATGTGATAGGAGATATAATGAAGAATGAATTTGATTGATTACATTTTGAATTTTTGTGCGAACTCCGTCAAACTTCTTTAGCAAGCTAATGCTTGCTAAAGAAGTTTGACGGAGCTTTGACGCTTGAGTAACTTGATTTGCTTCATGAGCTGAAACATGGAAGCGTGAGCAACTTGGAGTTGTTTCATGGCATTTCGTAGACCGGCAATTTCTTGTTGTAACGGTTGCAACATGGCAATTGTATGTTTGAAGTTTCATCCATTTTGATTTTGATATGTTTGAAGCTTTACAAGTAAATGAATTAGCAAATCTTGATAATTAAATCTCATCAAACTGTTGCAAACAATGTCTCATACATGACTTAAAATAGCACTTGAAGCTTTAAAACTGGAAGTAATATTAATTGAAGCAAGAATACTAGAAATTGTATCGAACTATAAAAATATGTACAAATGATGTATAGTAGTGCAGGATAATGTCTAGAGACACTTTATTTATACTCTAGAATGCTAACAGAAACCTCTAAAATTGAAAAGTTGGCACAGTTTCTAAAGTTGGTAAAAGTTTGGTTATTATTTGTCACCTAACGTCATTGCTTCTGCCAGGTTTGTGACAAAATTTTGCTGAAAATAATATTTAAAACTTGATAAAGTTTTGCAAATTGCGAGACATGTAACAAAATTAGAACTTTGATAAAATTTATGAATAAATATAATGCTTTTATCTTTATATACTTAAAACATTGTAAACATTTACCTATGATGCACATTGAAACAAAAAATGTATTTATTAATAGTCTTACATGCAATTCAATTGATTGAAGAAACTATCTTTTGAGCTCTTCTAACATTTTTGAATTGCAATGTTAAAAAATTGTATGTTTGATGATCATCTTTAACAAAAAAAAATATTTAATGCATCAAAATATATGATTTTGTGAAATTTTTCAATAATGCTGCAAGTAAAATTTTGCAAAAGAAATTAAACTGATTAACATAACATGTCTAGAAAATAATAATGTTTGTAATTTAGTCTGGAGTTTATTTCATTGATTGATTGACATCTAGAATGTTAAAATAGATGATTAAAGTTGTAATGTTTTCAATATGAAAAATTGAAATTCTATTAAAATATACATTTCAACATAACATTATATTTTCTTGTGCTTCTAGCAAAAAATTTATCATCTAGCAAACTTCAAAATTATCATGTGATTTGTATCAAAAATTTTAAACACAAATTATTCATTTAAGATCAAGATTTAAAAAAAAAACTAATTTATTGTATTGATTATGATTTAATTTATTTTAAAATATTACTTATGATTTCTTAAACAATTCTATAAGATCAAACATAGTATGTTAAGGTTCGATAATGATTTTGAAAAAAAAATTTGTGAATCTACAAAATCAATTTCTTATCCAATACTACTTTAATTTTATTTTTTAAAGTTCTTCTTATGAATAAACTTCAAAAAAATATACAAGACTAAGTTATATTAAACAAAAAAATTGCTCTTGCCATTCATTAAGTATATTGAAAGACCATAGAATGCTAAATTGCATGTTTATTTTGTAGGTTTAGTATTCGACTCTCTAAAGTTTTCATTAACTTCAAAACATATTTCCTGTAATTTCACGTTGATTTTCTTGTTGACATTATAATCTGATATTGCTTGTATAGTTTTTTTACCTAGGGTTTGAAGAATAGTAGCTTGATTATTTCATACATGTAACATACAATGAACACTATTATTATCAATAGTCGAGAAGCAATTCGTAAATTTATTTTATTTCAAAACGTAACTTGTATATACTGTAACTTCTTTTGCGCATATACGCACTTGGTTAAGATAAATGTAGAAGAGTATCGACTATACGTTTTAGTTGATAACTAATCTCATGGGAGGTTTTAGCTCTCAATCAGTTTTGGACATGATGCTTAACTTAATTCTGTTCAAAACTTGTCATATATTTAATGCAAATAGTCATACTAAACATTGGGACAAGTGAGACATCGCGATGGTTTAAAGTTTAGAGTTTACCGTGGTTAAAATTCAGTTTAATTGGTTCATTTTAGTCCTTTATACATACATGTACATTTCGTTATGAGATGAAGTATCAAACAAAGAGTATCATTCAACCTTCAAGCTTCAAAGATGGACGATATGTCAAACTTTACAGCCCTTGGGGAGTAATCTGAAAGGGTTTGAATGCGCCTTTATTCCATTGAGATCTACTCTATTCATGTACGCATGCATGAAATACATGAACAAATGCCACTGGTTTGTAACTAATGCGTGGCAATCACATCGATCACGGCTCGATCGAGGCACAAGTTCTACTCCACCATACTGATAAGCCACCTTGAGTCCACTGTTCTTTTGTCCACACACAGCCGATATCTCATGCACATAGTTTTAGTGTGATCTCGTCTCTGTTGGTGGACAACAACATGCGCTCAAATGCTGTGGACAACCGTCAACGAGCTCGGAAGGGCGATTTCGCTGAGATCACTCGGGGGCAATACCCATTGACTGGTACGAGGTAGTCAGCTTGAAAGTTCGGAGCAACCAGCTTCCATTCGATGAAACTTTCCAACAAGGCAGCTCTGAAGGTACGTACAAGGCTGCTCAACATCTAAGATTTCTATTCGATTTATTTAAAGTAAGGGCATGAATCAAGCTAAAAAAACAAAATTTTCTCTTTAATTACATTTTACGTCACGAACACCTAGCGGGACTGGCACTTCTGATCTACAACCTAATTCTCCCTATGCTCTATGGGGTAAACTTCTGCCGAACCATAACCCCCAACCCCAGGGCCTGGATCCAGGGCACTTCGAGGTATGGCTTGAAAACTCAATTTTCAAAGTGCTAATCCTGAAAATCGATGCTGATCAATCGTTCATGCTTTCAATTCGCTGTTCCGAGTAGTCTACAGATCTCAGTAGTCCATACCGCCCATGCCCCCCATTCCTCCCATGCCTCCCATACCGCCGGCAGGACTCTCCTCCTTCGGGAACTCGGCTATGACGGCCTCCGTTGTCGTCAGGAGAGAGGATACACTGAATGGCATGAGGAAGATTTGGATCAGTCTCAGATTGCAGAAGAGGCATATCATTCCATGCATGAAGTGACTGTAATGAGTGTACGAGTTGTTCCACAACGTACCTGGCAGCGTCTGTCAGAGCTGTTCTTATGACCTTCACCGGATCTATGATACCGGCCTTCACCATGTCGACGTACTCACCTGTCAAGGAAAAACAATTTCGTCAGTGGAAATCCTACCATCATGACATGATCTGGAATAAAACCAACTAGGGAAACGCTTCAGCTGCGGGTGGAATCAACATTCTCTTCATAAGGCGAAAACTAGATCCTTCCTAACTTCAAAACAAGGCGGACCTTTGGCAGCATCGTAACCAATCTCCAAGTTTTGCTGCTCCAGAAGCTTGCCGACTATAACTGCTCCTTCCACACCGGCGTTTTGAGCGATGGTGAAAGCAGGCATCTGTTGGGGTCGGAATTAAAGAGTCAGTTTGAAGCCACATGTCAAAATAACGCACGTATGCTAAAAAACCATATAAATCTTCACAGCAAATCACAAAATTTGGATCAGAACGCCGAAGCGCACGGAGTTCGTACCTTCAAGGCGTTTTGGATAATTTGCACACCAACTTTTTGGTCAAGGTTGGCGGTTGCAGTTGCGACTTTCTCGAGTTCACGTGAAGCGTAGAGCAGGGCAACACCACCACCTGATCACAAAGAAGTCAATCGATGAGATCCAAATCTACTGACAGGATTTCTGACCGGAAAATCGAACCGCGAAGACGGATATCTTACCGGGAACAATACCCTCTTCGACAGCGGCTTTGGTAGCATTCAAAGCATCGGTAACGCGGTCCTTCTTCTCATTTACTTCAATCTCGCTAGCACCACCAATCTGGTAGGATGGACACCGATAGCACGTTTAGTTAACTGAAATCGCAACCCGACTCCCTTCTCAAAGTACAAATCGGAATAGTCAGCTCACAAAATGGTACGTATCAGCTGACCTTCAGAACTGCAACACCTCCTGACAGCTTGGCCAATCGCTCTTGCAACTTCTCCTTGTCGTAGTCAGAGGTGGCATTGTTGATTGCTTCCCGAATCTGCGTGAAAAAACCCGGGCAAGTTAATGATTTACCTCCTCCCAAACTATCTCACGCTTATTACCATGCGGTGGACCTTGAAACGGCTATTGAGTACTGAACAATGGGCTTACCTGCTCACTTCTCTCCTCAATCAGTTTCTTGTCACCAGCACCGTCAAGAATAATGGAGTCGTCCTTCGAGATGGTCACCTGTCTCCAGAAAATTCCCAAATTTAGCCTGTGAACAGAAATATAACTACGAACACATACATTTCCTGGGAAAGAGATTCCTTGATCCTTGGTCAATGGAAGGTACGATAAACTTCAAGAAGCTCTTCATAGACTCAGGACAAAATCCCCTATGTCCAACATCAACAGCATAATCTGATTCGAACCTTCTTCGCAGATCCAAGCATGTTGAGTTGAATCTTCTCGAGCTTCAGCCCCAAATCCTCACTGATCAACTGCAGAATACGAGTAGTAAAAGAAGGTAAGTTACTGACTTCATATGAAGCAAGGTATTAAAAATTTGTTGTGCTAGAATCAATCAAGAGCTGTTAGGAGATGCATTGCCCACCTGACCACCAGTGAGAATAGCAAGATCCTGCATGTTAGCCTTCCTGTTCTCTCCAAATCCTGGTGCTTTGACGGCACAGACCTGCAAAGATACATAGGATGTGTTAAACCAAATACTTCAGGCAAAAATCTCCTGTACTTCGATCACATCGCGGTCCACCGTCATACATTGGCTGATGTTCCTTCATGATCCTACTTTCAGGTCGTCCGTCGCATAAGGAGGGTGCTAGTAGGTCCATTGCGTATGTATGCAACGTACCTTCACACCTCCACGCAGCTTGTTCACGATCAATGTGGCCAAGGCCTCACTCTCCACATCCTCAGCTACAATCAGTAGTGATCGCTGGTCCTGTATGGGCATATGAAATACGTTCAGATCAAGAGCAACCAGAACGGAGACTTCAGACTTACTACTATGAACGTAGCTGTCTTCATCTTACGCATGCATTCCTGCAATTTCTACATATTTTGAAGAGACTTACCCTCACGACCATCTCCAGAAGTGGCAGAATAGAGTTCAGCCCTGAAATCTTCTTCTCGTGAATCAAAATGACTGGGTTCTCCATCTCCTGTAGAATCAAGTAAATCCACAACAAGAATAAGCAAAAGGCTTGTTTTCTAAACATTATTATGGTTTTCATGAAATCTCAAGAAAACAGTCACAGCACTGATGGCACTTATGATCCTGAGTACTTCAGAAGAGCCAGTCAGAACTTACAACTTTCTGTGTCTTCATATTGGTGATGAAGTATGGAGAGATGTAACCTCTGTCGAGTTTCATTCCCTCCACGACTTCAAGCTCGTTGTACAGAGTCTTACCGTCCTGCAGATTTTACTCATAGCAATCAGGTATAACGGACATTAGGACCATGTAATAACAAAGTGAAAACGAGCTATGGACGTCCACTTCAGACCTCTGGAGAGATCCGGTAGCCGCCCCGAACTCCAACGAAAGCGAACAAGATTCTTTCATACACGTAATGACAAACGTCTCTGGTTTCTCGAAGCGTATTCCCTTACCGAGACAGTTATCACTCCCTCCTTTCCCACTTTCTCCATAGCCCTCGCGATCAGGTCACCAATCTCCCTCTCTCCGTTTGCAGAGATAGTTCCTACCTGCAGTTACAGATTCACGTTCACATAGTCAAGCATATACAACAGTAAAACCGATCAATTTCTCTGCAAGTACTCTTGATTGACGGATGAGACCAAAAATTCGTGAATCCATATTTGACAACTCACTTGGGCGATCTCCTCTGAAGTGCTGATCATTTTTGCCCTACTCTTTAAGTGCGCGACAACTGAGTCAACTGCCAGGTTGATACCTCGCCTCAAGTCCATGGCATTCATACCGGCTGCTACTGATTTGCAACCCTCAGAGAAGATAGCTCTGGTAAGAATAGTTGCACATGTAGTTCCTGCAGATTTCGAAAATTTCGAAGGCAATGCAGTCAGACCTCGTTCAGTCTCTTACCGGCCTCAGATTCGTACAGCGGGGCAGCCATAAGCACCAGAAGTAACCAGGTTATAAGTGATGAACCAAATTACAAACAGGAAAGCATGATGGACTGACGGCAGTAAGAACCGCCATACCATCGCCAGCAACATCATTGGTAGCGTTCGCCACTTGTTTCACGAGACTTGCTCCAATGTTCTTAATTTTGTCCTTGAACTCAATAGCTTTGGCAACTGTAACACCATCCTTGGTAACCTTCGGCGCGCCAAAGCTCTGTTCGATAACAACATTTCGTCCCTGCAGTATGAAAATAGGCGATCAACCATAGATTCCGGTAGACAGAAATTAATCTCTCAAACAAAGCCTTAACAACAATTGCGTACTAATCCCAACTTAAAAATTGACAGCTAGCTTATGCTACCGTACCTTCGGACCCATTGTAACCTTCACGGCATCTGCGAGCTGCTCAACACCCTGAAGCATAAGAGCCCTGGCTTCCACGCCGAATCTGATGTCCTTAGCAGCATAATTCCTGACCCACTGCCTGTTCGAACTCTGCGATGCAGAAGAACTCATGTGAGCTACGTCTATCAGTTTGCGCGAAGTAATCAAAACATTTCTTCAAGCTCTGGCGTACTACTGTCACCTCACTTCACGAGATTTGAACTTCTCATAAGCTATCTATGAGAGTGTGAGCGGGAGAAAAAGTATGGATCCTTACTGGCTGGATTCGTTGTTGTCGGGCCCCGGCCCTGCATAATCAGACAAGATAATGACAGCGTATAAATGATCAGATCAGGTCGTGTGAGTTGAATAGCCTGCATCTAGTATGCATATGTACTGGAATGGAGCGATGTCCAGAAGTCATTGTCCTCAAGCAAAGAGGTGCATCCGACGCCGCATGTAACTGACTCTACTGTGCTCAAAGTGAGGCTAAAATTGGTGCGGACTGGGGGTACAGACTTCCCAGCTCTGAGATTTTAGAGAAAAGACGATGTTTCACACTAGATGGAGGTCAAACGGTATCTGAGCATGCGAGGCAAGCTATTGATCAGGTCACAATATGTGATCGACTCAACATTTAAATGGGAACATTATCAGATGATTCATTGGAAGCCGATCGCTCTATTCGCGACGACATTCAGCTGATCTGTTGATCTTACAAGGACAAGTGGGTTCAGTAGTATTTCTGGAAAATAGGCTTCTCTTCAGCTCAGCATTGCACTTAGGGGTGAGGTGAGGAGAGAATTGGACAGGCATTGCATTGAATACCAGAACATCAAACTAGTCTCTCAACACGTGGAATCTGATGGTTTCCCATAAAATTTATTCACTTCTCAGTAGTTAACAAAAAAAAAATGGTGACGGGGCAAAGGAACTGAACGAGAGAGGTCACAAACACAGGACGAGGAGCAGATCTCTTTGACTTCCCAAGTGTTACGGATTATTCGCAGAAGGCGAAACAAAATTCAGCACACGTATACAAGCCTGCCTTTAGGAAAAGAAAGGGACCCAGCTAGCACCACGGTACCCGCAAATCACACAAAATGCGCATCTAAGCTCAAGATCTTTGCCCGTTCCCGAATCCAAACGACCACCGACATCACGTAGATCGCACGCAACTCGGCGACGAGTGCAAAACCTCACCGAAGCCAAAGCTGGAAATTAACAAGGAAACAGAGCCGAGCATACGAGGAACTCTTCCGGATCCAACGCACCTGACAACAGCAGAAGCAACCGCTGCAGCCGCTCTGTACATGATTGCTCGCTCGCTAGCTAACTAGATGAACTGGTCGAGAGACGAAGGAGCAAAAAGTGGAGGGATTTTGATGGCAGCGAGCGACGAGGGGTGCTGCAAAAACGGGCTCGGGCCGGAGCTCAGAGATCAGAGTCTAGGGCGGCCGCTTGGACTACGAGAGGCATCGAAGGGCAGCAGCTGCATTAACAAATGGCAGCGAGCGCACGCGCGCGTCTATGTCTTCCAGCAGTTTCTGCTGCTGCTCTCCTCTCGTCGTCGTCGTCCTCTTCGTCGTCGTGTCAGCCTGGCTCTCCGAGTCCGCTGCTCGTCCGAGGCCCTCCCTCTCCGCTGGGGGAGGTGGGGGGACCTCGACCCTAAAACCCTCCCGGTCAGCAATGGAAAGCCCTGTGGCGCATCGGGTCGCGCTGCCACCGGCTGCCCTCCGCCTCCCTCGACCGACATTCTCTCATGTTTCCCATTCGCAATGACGTTAGCATAATATTGCCAGAAATGAACGATTTTGCAATTTATGCCACAATATTGAGTACGAAGAGTATGTGTTTGTTACTTGTATCATATATATTGATATTAGAGTTGCTCGTAAGGTTGGTATACAGAATTTCTATATACGATTTAGTCTCTTATGTTAGAAATTTTATCGATCTTCGTTCTAGTGCTCTAGAGAGGGTTCTCTCTTGGCTGCCAGTGGATGATTTGTTTTGTGTTTTTTGACTTTTGACCCTTCGGGTCCCACGGGCTTGATCTAATACCGTTCGCCAAGTGGAATTGCTCCAGCACTTTCTCCCTAAATAAAGTAAAATAAAATAAACCAAGCCATGCCTCCGGTATATTAATCCGGAGGCTCCGGATTAATATACCCGGCGAATTGAACAGATACCGAAAAGTAGCGTGTATAACAGCCAGCCATAGATTTTCAACTCATGTCTGTTAGAAATATCGCGACGATTTTACTGCATCGCAAAATTTTGATTTCAGGTCTGGCGAGAAATTGAATCATACGTTACTGAAACCATAGAGGTACAGTAAAAAAAAAAATGGCGACTTTCTTCATAAACTCAACTATACTAAACCCCACCTCCGGGTTGATTTAAGCAGCGAATTAAACAGATAAAGAAAAGTAGCGTGTACAACAGCCAGCCATAGATATTCATCTCGTATCTGTATCGCGTAGGAGTTTTAAGGTCTGGCAAGAATTCAATTGAGATTTTGCATAAATCCTAAAAGTACAAAAAACCGGCGAGTTTCTCCACAAACTCGACTAAACTAAACCCCACCTCCGGGTTAATATAATCAGCGAATAAAACGCATACAACAGCTCGCCATAGATATTCATCTCGAATCTGTCGGAAATATCGCATAGAATTTTATTGCATCCCAAAATTTCGATTTTCAGGTCTGGCGAGAGAGTAATTATAATTTACCCAGAAAAATGGCGAGTTTCAGAGATGCTAGAGGTTAGATCTTTGATGGAGCACAGGCCGGCGAGCGGACTGGCATTTTAAAAAGGTACGGAGCGCACGAATATTCCGGACGACCTGCTGTAGCAGGTGAGGCACGGGTGGTCGGGAGAGACGGGACGGGGCGAGATCAAAACCCTAAACCCCTCGCTGGCTGGATTTCTGTTGCGAGAGGCGTGATTGCCCCGGCCTCGCGAGTGGACGGGAAGTGGGACGAGGAGGCCCTAGCTCGTGGATGGTTCCAGAAGCCTTCCGACTTCGCTGATCGTGGTGCCAATGGGCCGGCTCTTCGCTGCTCCTCGGTCGGATTTCTCAGCCGCACCCGCACCCTCCTCCTCACGACAAATGCTGAGCAGATTCTGACGTTCCTGTCCGATTTGGCTGTGCTCCGATCCGTGGCTCCGCGCTCCTAAACTCAAATTCAAGGTATGTAATTTGGTACGTGGCATTCTGGCAATTCGGTGCACTGATGAATATCCATGATGGAATAGACGTCCTCGGCTTGAGGCTCTAACTTCAGTCGCCTGCCTTCTTGCTCGTGTTTTGGCTCAGCAGCATGCAGACCTTGCAAGGTATGATTCGAACTCGGAGCGTGCGAAAGTGGTGAGATGTGGCCGGTGCTTCGTAGAGCAAAGCTTCAGCTTGGCATCGAGGTCGGGGAGGCAGGAAGATGTGTGAATCAGGCGTGAACAAAATTTCATTGATTGGTACTACGCCTTTAGGGAGTAGGTTCAGGTAGGACGATATTATGGGAAGACGACATAGCTCCTCTAGAAGGAGATACTTTGTGGATTTTCGTTTTGTGTGTCGAGAATTCACGAGGATAATGGGCCAAAGCTATTAACTAAACATGTAATTCTTTAGGACAGTGAAAGTAAACCCGTGGCCAAGAGAATACTGCACAAATGGAGTAAAATTACATGGGAATAAGAGCCACGCAAAATGATAAAATGATTAAAAAAAAGGTCTAAACATCCGATCAAGTCTTACGATTATGAAACTGGAAAACACCAATGGCTAGACACGAAAAAATAGATTATAAACATCAGACACCTCATCATCTAACATATTTAATCATCTTTGTATATAACCTACTCGTGTTTCTTTGTAAATTGATAGAAAAGTGGTATCTAGAGTAGTTTAGAGTAGGCTAAAAAGATTGACTACACTCCCATCTAAAATGCTGATATCTTGCTTAAGCTCTATCAAGCATTTCAAAATCCACATCTACAAATTTATAGCCAAAATTTAAATTCTAAGATACATAGACCTAAACTTGAAGATCTTGATTATTTACATATAAATTGACCTTAATTCAAAACGTTGTGTTTTTATTATATGATCTAAACTTGTCATTTACATTAAAGATAAACGAATTTTTTTGCAATCAATATTTATTCCTTTTTCTTAGAAGCATATTTTGTGTAACACAGTATGTTATAACTTATATGAAAAATCTTAATAGATCTATATGCTTACACATTATATTCTTCAACATATTGCTTTATGTGTAATATTACTCATACTTGATATTAACAAATGTAGATAAATGGATTTGTTTCAACCATTTTTGTGTGAAAGAAAAACTAGTGCAACTATTATGACTACTATACTAAACTTTAGGGTACATTAAAAAGCATTAATGTATAGTTAAGCCACAGTGTAGCTTTAATCTTTGTCATAGCTATATTATAACCAAGTATTTGAAAAGACTATTAGATTCACTAAACTATATGTAGAACTTACTGAAACTTGAATTTCAAAAAAGTATATTGTAAATAATCTCAACGTGCTGAAACTCAAAAGTCAGCCTGCATGTTAAATTGGTCGGTTGGCTGCGCATTGATGTGCTCACAAGCTCTCATATCTCAACCGTAGATACTGATTTGACATGGCGGTGTGAAGCTGCGTGGGCATATTCATGAGCTGTAGTCTGCGGCGTAGCATTTAGAGTCAGCAGTGCCTCAAATCGTGGAACACGTGCAGACTACATCAAACTTGTCCACCGACAAAGGCAACGTACAAACCTGAAATGCGTGCTTATAGCTTGACAATATGCGCTGACACTCATGTTGCTCAGCTGGTGGTGGACTGATCATTTTGTATTACTTGTACTCTTGTTTCAATCCTTCGATTAAAATTTTGCCAAGAACATTGCGAAACATATGGCCAAGTTGCATCTCCGCGATGATATGCTCTATTGCGTTTTGCTCGATTATTATTACAAGTTGGCCGTTGCACGCAAGCTATAGCGTAGTAAACATTGACATAAGATCACTTGAAGAGGAACTCAAACATTTTTTCATCACAACATCCGCACAATCTATGCGCGAGGTGGAAGAATGTATATAATGCTTCTTACCGCACAAAAACACAACGATAAACTTATAAAATTCAACAAAACAGCGTTAATACAATCAAATTATATCAAAAGTATGAATATTGCATCAATGAGTCAAAAATTGCACCAATACATACTTTTACTTCCAAAGAAGCCAAGTATATTTGATGTAATTCAAAAAGTTGTCGTGCATCGCAGCAATTTGTGTGTCATAGGCTTCGATGATCGTTGAACTGATCAGCACACTCCAAGCATCCACAAATGTTGCAAATGTTCTTCAATCGCAAAGTTTCTCTTTTGTTTTGCAAATATGTTTTTGTTGATATATTAGTAGCACAGTAGCATATCCACATCTGAAAACAACGTGTTCATCGCGATTATTCATGCAAGTTCTCGATACGTGACAAAAGTTACTAGAGAAATACCAAAATTGTTGAAAATTGTTTTAATCTTGCTGAATGTCCACATGTAGTCTTGCTACTTCTCCTGACGCAAAAACCATTAGTCAGAGATAAAGATGTTGCAGATAGCCGTCATAAAAACAATGTGCAGCAAAGGAATCCATATTTGTTGGTTTTGTATGTTGCATCAAGTAAAAAGACGTGATCGGCATCATACTTATTGCAAATTACCTTTATCGACGGCAATATGATCAGCAGCCGCGTTAGGATAAAATATTGTGTGCTTTCAGTAGCGGCTAAATTGTCAAGCAATACAGAAACCGGAGACCAATTTGCAAGTATCCGAAGGCGCTCCTTTTGGCCTAAGTTCCGGATGTCTTTTGTCGTTGCAAGTATACCTTCATTTTGCCGTAGTGTTGCAACAATCTACTGGTTGTAACATCTGCACGATTGAAAATAAACGTTGTCTCTCGTTGATCTCCTATAACACGTCCTTGCGGATTGGGGTGGAATGAGCAAGGGCGTCTTGATTATGTTTGACAAATTAGACTTGCATCTTCCATACAAGTTGGATTTGTCGCCGACTACTCTGTTGTTGATCTTTGCTTTGAATTTAAAGCTAGTGTTACGGTTGGATGTGTTACGTTAGCAAGAACCTTCATGAACAACCGGTTGTTCATGAAGATTCTCTCAACGTACAAGATCAGATTTTTTGAAAGTTCCATTTTTCTTGATATCAACCATGCGTCTGGTCTTGATCACGATGGTGTAGCCTTGACTCAACGCGGAAGATTGCACAACCGATATCGCAACGTCCAATGTTGTGTGGGAAACCTCAAGCGTTAGAGCAAACTGGAACCATGAATCTGCATGAATTTGCATCAGCATTATATCATGCATGTGAGCTCAGCTGCGTATTTAACTTCTATTGCGCATTATAACAACTCCCCGTGCTTCAGTTCACTTTAGCGCAAAAGTAGATTTCACACTAAAGCTAAATTTGATTGATTGTACATTCAATACTGCCATGCACTTTGATTGTAATCCAGTCAATTCCAACTTTATCTCACACTCAATCCAATGGATTCCTTCATGTCGAGAATTAAAGCGCACTCGTCTCGTTGACACATGCTTTCATGTTGTGCACTAATTTTGATTCTCCTTCTTTCACTTGTCTTCGCAGAAATTGTTTCCCACGTTGAGTCTCGTTAACATTTTTTCATCCGATCCATGTCTTGTCATGATATTGCAAGCATTTTTGTTTCCCTTTTACCAATCACATAACTCTCTTTTGTAGAGTATGTAGGGTGATGGATAATTAGACTAAACTGAGGAATAACTAGACGCTCCTATAATTTATTATTATATTGATAAAAAAAATCTATCATTCCATATGAATTTAGCAAAATTGTTTCTTTCATACTGAATTTTACATCACACATCCCGAATGATGTTAGTATTACCAATTGTCCAACATATATCTTTGAGTACAATTAAAATGTGGATGAAGTAAAATGTGTCAAAAAATATAGATAGATTGATCAAAATACCAAAATTCAAATAATACATTTGATTTCATTCACAATTATAAAATATATATCATTAAATCACACACCAATTCACAAACAATATCCAAAAAAGCTATTTGATTGGATTTTTAAATGCACAATGGTCTTAGATCAAAGATATATATGTGTGTAATGACAAGTAATAAGTAGATGTAATATAGAAAAATTACAATATCCAAGTCAATACTTTGAAATCTTCTTTTACATTTGAAATGGTAGTGATCTTGTTGAGAAAATTATCATAATTCTACCGAGAAGAAAGTAGAATTTTCTTTTGGTTAATTTTGAACAATGCAAGAAGTTAATAAATAATTTTGCATAAAGATTTGATAACATTGATATTGCGTAATCTTGTGAGTTGTACCAATTGTAGTTTGATTTTGTGTTAATCCATTATTTAATAAATTATCAATTTAAGACTTGACTAAGATTATGTACAACAGCAATGTTATTTGTTACTAGTGAATGAACATCAAAGTAATGTGAAAATCACATGATTTTGATGTTAAAAAACTCTTTTGATAATTAATAACAACAAGTCACTAAACGATGTTTTTTTCCAACATCATGAAGAAAGTACATAATTTTTAACAATTTATGCAAATCGCTCCAACAATATATCAAAGTCGAATTATAGTCTTATGAAGTAAATTGCATGGTATGATACGAGGATGAGATATTTTAGCTGCGTTGATAACATACTATTCAATCTGCACTACGTGCTATCAAAGGATGTCCTAGTTTTAACGGCTGTACGAAAAACCGTGATGAACTTGGGTAGTTGAGACCCATGTTACAGAATATTGAACTGGAGATTTTATTGCTCTATCATGCTTTTGCTTTTCCCAATGAATTGTCAATGAGAGCAATACTATGTTTCGTATCAAAGAATGAATCTGCTATCTTTAGTCTCATGAGTCATGTTTGGTTTGATGCATGTCTCTGGTGGAAATATTGACAGTCTAAGAGCAAGATGATGTCACAAGTTGAGTGACCTCCAATAAGCCAGTGAGCCTTGTAATAAGTGAGGTGGATCATATCACTTTGTCGAATGCTCCTGTTTCACTACATATTCATGGAAATGGATGATAGCCTAACCTTGAATGGAGACAATAGCATTTGCTTCTAATTCACTTCCATAAAAGGATTTTTATTGTAGAAAGTTGTGATATTATGATGTTTTGGCGTCATAATTTTGCTTTGAGTCTCACATTTTCTGTCTTCACATCATCAATTGTGTACATTGTTGGTAAGCTAGTGTTACCTGCCAGGGCATTACATCAACTAGATTGCCGTTTGCATTGCAATATCAAATACTCAAATCCTTCAACAATTAGTCACCTCCATGGACTCAAATCAGTAAAGACCAGCCATTTTTAAACCTCATTGCAGAACCTGACAAAATACAAGCAAACTGGAGGGAAGTAGTGAGACGCCTCGATCAAATCTCAGTCTGAAATCTAACAAACAGTGTGAATCATCTTTCTCTCATTCTTTAAATTATCAATAATTTAGAGAAACAACAATCACAAAAATTACCCATCGTTCGAGCAGTAACCAGTATTGTGCAAGGTCAGTACTGAGAGTGAAGCATATGTGTATTCATTCCTAAACCAGAAAATATTATTGCTGTTCTGGTTTTATTCTCAAAATGTCGTTTGTGTATAAAAACCCACATTAAAATAAGACCAACACCCCCGTCTACATCCCGTATTCTTTTTATAAACGAAGCACATACAAGCAAATACAACACAGAGCTGTACCATCTGTACGAGCTTAATTCAAGAAAACTGATGCTTCTCAATCATTGATAGTTCAGAAGATCCACAATTTGTCTGGCTTTCCGGCCTGAGCAGGTACAGATACCAAAACCAAAAAGACTTTGTGTCAATTGTACAATTATAAAGAACTAACCAAAAGCTTGGAAGGAACGTTGTACTTGATATACAGTTTTTTGACAATTTGAAGGCTGTCCCCTACAGTCTTCGAAGGGTAAGAATGATGGGACGTTTGCCACTTATTTGTCAACTGAATCCACTGTTTCCTCCACATATCAAACGGAAAGGTTGCGTTCTCACGTAGCGAATGATCCAAAAAACTGATGTACAGAGCTGCCCGAGGAAGATAGTAGTCCTGGATAAGTCCGCTCCACATTTTGTTCGCTGTAGACAAGGGAAAAGTCAGTTCAGATTGAGCGTTTACAATGGTTCATTTGGTAATTGCATAGCATCTGAAAAGATGTAAATGTTGACCAAACATGAGTGTTCATACTGGCTACAGACAAGTGGCTCACTGTGAAACTGATTCTTATGAGGTTCTGTATCTAACAACGTATTGCTTCGAACGAGGAATAAACCACCAATTCACCATGGGTTGACTACTATAATCATTTAGTAAGCATAGGAACGTAAACTAGGGGAAACAACCCACAGATGAATACACTTATCACTTGATAGGCATAAACTAACGCCGCTTACAGAATGCAACAACTTGTTACCAAAGTTCAACAAGAATGGAAGAAGTTAAATGTTCCTGTTAATTGTGCTACTCCAGACTGTTTGCGTCTTAATCTGCCATGTTCCAGAGAGAGTGTCTTCCGACACTCAGACAGTACATGTTCCTTGTTGGAGTAATAAATTTAAAATCTAGGATTCTTGTGCTGGATAGATATATTCGTCATTACTTGTGAACTTTTGCTCATGCTGTTTGTATTTTTTTTCTTGTGAATTTTCTATCTTCGTAACCTATGGGCAGCCCAGAGAAATAGAGTGACACAATCGGGTCCTGATATGGTCTTAACCATCATGCATTCTGCCATCTTGACGAAGACAGGTATTAGGGAGATTTCAAAACGAGGAAACTGGGGCAAAGTAACCTGACCGATTTCAAAAGCAGCTCTAACATCATCACGGAATAATAGAATTGCATCACTGTAAGTGAGGCAGGAGAAGTTGAATGTGGTTAAGCAATTGTGGGATGACTCAAACTGATGCCCTCTCAAGGTAGTCAACGTACCATAATCATGTAGAGAACTCGGCTTTTCGTCTGTGTTATCAAACCACATGGTAATTTGAGTCCGAGCATTCCATTCATACTGCCACAACAAGGTGAAGGTTTAGTTCTTGAGAAATTGCAGACCAGAATACTAGTAATTAAGAGATTAATGCCGAAAGCAAGTCGAAGCTTGCAGGATTTGGTCCCGTTAGCCTGTTGCTTACTAGTATTTTCTCCTCCGGATTTGTTGATAGATTTTTGGCACTTTCTAGCCATGGCCCGAGCAGAAATCCCTCACAGGATGCCAATAACTTGTCAATGTCCGAAAATAGCTCCAACAAACTGTTTCCAAATCTTTGTACATTTTCAACCTTCCTGCTTCCATACGCTGCTAGTATGTTTGTATACAGCTCATTCGCCCTCTTCGAAAGAACTTGCCGGGTCAAATCAACTAAGTCATATCTAAGGGAGCAAGTAAAACAGTAAACTTGCATAATCAGAATGCACTCAAGGAGGCGAATCTCAAACAAGCAGTTACAACTTCAAATTTACCGAAGACTTCGGAAAGATAGCAAATCGGAGTAAATAACATGAATCTTGAGGCGTTAACCTGTAGGGAAGCCCTTCTCCAAGCTCGTCTGCAGATGAAAGTAATAAACCAAGAGCTCTGACAGCATCTGCTTGTGAATACCATAAGTGAGGATTATGCCCAAGTTTCCCCCCTCCTCTTGGCTTACGAATCCCACTCAAACTAAACGATCCTCTCAGCTTAAGGGAATCTCTATTTCCAGTAACATACATCAAATCTGGATTTTTATCAGGAAACTCCACGATCACGTCTCCATTATGGTCCTGAACGCATCAATTCACGAAAATAACCAGACAGTGATAGGTCAGCAGAAAAATGTGCAGGAGCAAGTACACATCGTAAAACTTGCTGTGCTACACTTCTCTACAAACGACATCACCTTGATCTACATTCAAATTGTGGATAAAAACGTAGTCCCTGTACTTCAAGCGAGGGATAAGTTTAAAACATTGCACAAAGACTTATCTGCCTAACTCAGAAATAGTAAAGTGCAACTGCAGTTATCAGAGGTAAAGAATAATCTACTTATTCCCTGTATGGACGAGTAGTCTCCAGAAACTCTAGTTTAGGATTTTGGACTTTAAAAACCCGAAAAAGCAGAAAACTACTTACAGCGACTCCATCTTGACAGTTGTAAATGGTATGATGTAGTACTTTCCATGCTGCTTGAGCTCCTCCAGAAGCTGTTCCATACCTTCTTGAACTATAATCAGAAATCCAATCCTGCGGCATAGGAAAAAGGCTTCCCTTAAACACCAAAAAAGACTCGAACCACATCGTTTTTATGAAAAATGGCAATGACATCTCTACTACCATCTGAATTAACAAACACCTACTACTTACAGACGCTTGTGATCAGCATCGGTTTCTACGAATATCTTTCGAGAAGCATCTAGCCGCACACTATCTTTAACGTCCCAATATTTCAAATGTGCTCTACCTTGCTGTCTGGACTATGTTGAGATAGAACATATTGACTGAATCAAATGATAAATAAGGGTTCACCAGAAATCCACAGAATAGTCTTACCTCCAGCTGTACAGCCTCGCTGCGAAATGACATTTCCCCCATGAGCTCATACACTACTGGATTATGTTCAATCCCTTCCATACACATACCCACTCCAACCTTTCAACACACAACCGAAAGTCAAAGACAGGAAAATCATTCAAAAAGTCAGAGCAGCTGGCATATGCGGCTCGCTGTAAACTGGAACTCAATGGAAACCAGGTAATGAGCTGGAACTTTTCATACAGATGAGGTTGAGGTAGCCATGCTCTAAATAATGGCCTGCTCAGTCACGGCTTCATTTCTTAAGTCAAGAGGAGTCGCTCTTGACCTGCCTGTTTGCATATGTTGACAGATTCTTCATTGAGGATGGTGTGTATATGCAAAGTTGGCTACCGTTCGATACACAAGTGTTGAAATACAATTTTGCATCACAAAAGAGTTGTACTCGTCCATTATTGTAACCCCCACCATTAATACAATAATGGTGGGGGTTACTATCCCAACGCAGTAACTCCCGGCATATTCTGTTACTTAATGATCAAACTGGATAAAATATTGACTTCCAAATATAAGGAGTTGCATACAAGCTCATCCATTCAAGTACCATGGTAGAGTTTGGACTCCTGAGTGCTTCAATAGGGGCTGATCCTATTGTGTCAACCCTTCCATACATTTCCAAATTTCCTCCAAAATTGTGCAACATGCACCTGTAAGTCAAAGACCTTTTCAGTTAGCAAACTTTACTAGTGTGAACTCTAATAGTTGATGAGCATTGGGTGAAACTGGACCTCCCTGACATAGCATATAAGAGGAACCTACATCTTGTGCTGCAAACAGAAAGATGGAAGGTAAAATTACAAGCATTAAAGATTCGTCGAACTTGGAAGACATATACCATATGTAAGGGATGCCATAGAAGTGATCTGAACGTTGCCAAACAGGTTTCACGTCTGCAAAAAGATCTAGTACGATCATTTGTCCCACTGGGACAGAATGTAATAACGCCTGAAATGAGTTGAAAGATACCTGATCAGGACAAAAGCATATTTCCTCCAATATCTTCCGTGATGACAAAGAAAAGGTGATATTGCGATAACCTTTTTAGACATCGCGCTGCAAAGACCTCAGAAGCGGAAAGCTATGATAAAAGTGAGGAGAAACAAGGTAGTTGTAGCAAGACCTTCATTTGAGGAGGCTTCCAGAACCAGTCATCAGTGGCAAATAGCCAACCCTGCATATATGATGACAAATCAATGTACAAGAATAAGACTGAAGTAGAAGAAGAAGGTGATGTTTAACGTGTATTTCCCATATGATACAATATAAATTTAACAAATACAAGGATATGGTAAGAGAGTTTGACCAACCACAAATTTGTAATTTAGAAGACGATAATCAAGAGCAGTAAGTCCGACATTATTCATAGTTGTAGATTCAATGCTTACCGGCATGCATAAGACCACCTATGGTAACCTACATCTGTATACTTTAGTTCCAAGGCCAGCAAATATACGATGAATTTACTCTGACTCTTAACCGAAATTAGAACTACTGTAGGTATAATAATAGTACCTGTCAGTGAGGGAGGAGTACATAGGCCTCAGAGACGTAGAACATATAACAATGAACATACTTAGCCACCACGTTGTTGATTGACAAACGTGGTGGATAAGTACAGTATGAAAGCAGTTCCTTCATTCAACGCATCATATATTAATCCTCACAATTAGAAACCGAAAATAAAATGGTCAATTACATTATAGCTACAGGTGAAACCTAACCTGCATAAGCCAGATAGCGTGATTGTCACCCGCACTCATGGCTTTATACACTGCCGCTCCCAAGGTTGATATGTAGCCAGGATCATTAGTTGGTGGTAGATTCTCGTTGAAAGTATCACTGAAATTTGAACATGAATCCGATCTTGAGAAAACTCAAATCAGTGACGCTCTCACGGAATCACAGATAGAGATTGTAATTGTTAATCTCGGAGTCAATTCTTATATGATTTTAGCAGTGAAATGGTAGTTGTAAACAGTAAAAGGTAGCTACTAATTCTACCATGATTAACTTATAATCTAATTTGAGAATTAAGTAAGAAATGGCAACCATTTTAATATCAGGTTATCGAGTTAGTACCTCAAGTTCAAGTTTGAACCATGGTCTCCGTATACTTTGCTAGAACATAGGTCAGAGTGAACTCCTTGCAAACCTATCTACAAACGTTTGACCCTAGTATTGTGCTCATAGACCACATGGGGTTTAAAAGGAATGGTTGCAACCTAAGGCTAATCCATGAGTGCTACATTAACATCAAGCATTGTTGGTGATACATCTGATAGACATCCTGATCAACAGCTATTACAAGATTCAAAAGTATATATAAGATTCAAAAGTAAGTCTATATATATTCAGTCTCCAGCTCAAATGTAAGACAAGTTTTCAAAAAAACCTAGAGTTACAACTGTTGCACGGACCAGTTGTAAATATGATGAGTCCCATTGTACTCTGCACAAAAACCAATGTACTGCAAATCAGATCCATGACGTCACGCGAGCTATGGAAATATTTTAAAGTTGTCATCTTTGACATCTCCATAGAACTTTTCTCGTACGGCTACCAACTCTTAGCACCTTCTACGCGGATAAATGAAAGCTAGTTCATTGCGAAGCTGCATCAAATGGGTTCATACTTGATGACTCTGACACATTTATACAACTAATATTTTCATTCTACATAAAATAATTTACAAAATAGTGATAAAGCTTTTCTACTGGGATAAAGTCAACAAGCCACAACAGGTACCTTTGATCTGTTGCTCCACAAATGCCTTCCCTAACTCCACAAAGAGTGGATCAGTGGGATCTAATAAATACGTGCAACACCATCGTTCGTCACCATCTACTGTATTCCTGCAAGTTGAGCTCAGATGAGACACGTTTGAGGTGGTGCGTTTTCAAACAAGCTAGGAGTACAGCGAGTTTATATAACACATGATCCAAACCCTCACCAGTTTCCAAGCCGTGTAATTTTTGCAGACGGAAAAATTCGTTGCAAAGCCGAAGGTACATTTCCAGAGAAAGCTGAAAGCACTGTTTCACGAGCACAACCTATTATTATATTGTCTAGTATCAATGAAAATATGACGTCTTGTAAATAGAGATGATCACAAAGGTTAACTACGAGTAAAACGCCTAGGTACGATCAATATTCCACATGTTTAATAAAGATACTCTCTCAAATGACATGTTCAGTGTGTGGAATGACTTACCTGGAATCATGCCAAGACTTCTCATTCGGTCAAGTACTTTCAACTGTAATTGATGCTGCTGGTCCAACCAAGTCTGAGGCAATGGACCGCCCCAACTTCAAAGAAGAAATTACGTAAAAATGGGGATGAAAAAGTCAAAAGGAGTGCCTTCTCAGTAATGCAGGATAAAAATGTATACAAATACATTCAAAATAACCATTGAGCGGCCAACTATGGGCCAAACGACCTGAGTAAATCCAAGTGCTTAAAGCTTTGGCTATGATAAGGTGATGAAGCCGAAACCAAAAGAAAACAGAATGAAAAAGCAAAAAATGTGCACTATAGACTCAAATAGTTGATGAGACCGGGTCCAGGGACTGAAAACATAGACCTATAACATATACACTCAAACATAGACCTATGATCCAAGAAGTCTCCCGTTACTTTGACGTAAGCACACATGCAACTCTCTCAAACTAATTTCTGATGTCAATGGCTGCCTGAAGACGTTGACGTGAAGCTGATATAAAACTACTATTCTTCATATCATACATTACTTGCTCTAATACAAAACAACTATAAGCTACATTCAAAGATGACCAGTACTGAAAGAAGAAGAATATAAACGGAAAAAGGTGTGCGACATGATTCAAATTGTACTCATTCACATTTGCCTCTTGTAGGCTGTAAGACACATAACCAAGCACCAAGGCAATACTATAGTAGGATTCACTCATTGCAACGTATGAAGATTTATAACCATTCTTCACACCCTACATGGTGTTAAACAATATACAGTCAATATGTTGACACCATAGTCTTTGGTGTTTTTTCTTGTAAAACTCGTTGAGAAGCAGCAGTTGTCTTCGACCACTTTTTGCATCATGACAGTTAGAGATGACTGAGAACAGAAACATAATATACTTCTTGATGTACATGACAATATAACAACTAAAAACCTGCCTCAGTTCATTCATTCTTCAAACGTTGATATATCCTGAGCACAAGTATACCAAATTGGTTGATCCTGAACAACAATGGTTCGTTATTTCTGCCCACATTGTTTCTCCACAGACACGTGAGCCTTTGTAGCTCATTAATTTTCTGATTCTAGCTGCAAGACCGGTTACGACCTTACCTGATGTAAAGACTTCCACACTAAAGTATGACTTTAGATCTTTCTCTCAATGTAATGTTTATAATGACTGATGTAAAGTTTATACGGGTCTACCCTTATAAACATTACTATCGTTCAAAATTTCCTATTATACTGGTCTGCTTTACATGGATATCGGTAAGATTATGTCGGACTGCAGTATGTATGTAACGGTGCAATAGACGATAATAAGTATATATTCTAATCATGAAAGAATCCGTTAGGGGTTCATTCTTGAAAATTTCGCATTGTCCGAAGGTCAAATCTCTTCATTTATCCATTTATAAGCATATAGCCCAACAAAAGCTTCATTCACGACTCTTCAGAAAGTGGTTCACAGAAGATGGTACAATTCTCTCGTGCAACCCTTTTCAATGTTTGCCGAGAGTTGTGAAGTACTGTATTAAGGTCAAATAGATCAAATGTCACCTCTCATTCGAGTTAAGAGCAAGATAAGTACGATTGGGCAAAGTACTGTTTACAACAAACAAACATTGACAAAAACTTGCACATCTACTTTGAGTCTTCCAATGTCTCATACACTAGTACCATGTAGAATTGACCATATGAGCTACTGACCAGACCTGAGTTCGAAACTTACCCATGCAAATTCCCCATTCGCGCCCAAGCAAGGAAAGCTGGTCCGCCAAAGTAATCATTCAGATCAGCTTGACTAAGATTGAAGCGATTACTCTGTTTCAGAAGTCAGAACAAACTATTATTTGATTCTCCACCTAGACAATAAGTACTTCTTCATTAATACAGTAAACGTGTGTGTATTTCACACAATCCTAAAACCAGCACACACTATTTGTCAACTGTTTCTGGTGCTTCAGTCGCACATATTATGAGGCTTTTAAAGACATATCCAGCTGACTTCAAGACTGTCTAAAAGATCAAACATATTATTGGACAGTCTTGCACCTGGAAAGCTTACCTTGAAAACTTTCTGCCAGATTGACTCCTGACCAGTAAAGGCAAGAGGCAGATTGATTCCTTGTAAAGCCATCCAGTCAATTTCTTGTTCCCATCTTTCCCAGGTCCACCACACGAAAGAGTCTGAATTTCTCATGAGCAAAAGCCCAACTCATGTTAATGTATTATTATTGAAAGACATCATTCGGTAGATTTCCTAACAAATTATTGATACCAATGCATACTAGAACAAATGTGCCAAACAAAGTGTGCTTTATCTTTCGTGAGCATAATTGATTCTGATTTGTCATATCATTCCACACTGGTAAAATCTGATCGGCATACGACGTCAAAAAAATTTGACTCGATGAAATATCCAGATACTCGACCTCACTCTAAGTCAGTTCCTGTGCTGTCATAGCTTCATGCAAGATAAAAGCTTTGAGCTAAGCTGTTTTAGACAACGCTGTATAACAATATCAAAGAAACTCTGAGTTTTGGCAATTTCACACTTAATTTCTTCCAAGTACAAAACGGAACACGGGAAAATGCTTTTGGGCACTCACAGCTTGATGTGACAACATTTTGGTAGTAGCTCCAAGGTACAGGCCTTTGGACATGAACGCCACCGGGTTCCACAGCTGGCAACAAACCCGGCGCAGGGACGGTTTTCAGCTGTTTACCACCAGTTTTGTCCCAAGATATATGCGCACCACACCATCGCTTTAAGTACCAGTAAAGACCAGCACACAGCTCTACACCAGATGTTCCGGATATTCTGAATACATTCTCAGGCAAGATCACCGAGTAAAACAATGGCTGAAGTACGTCTGTTTTCTTGTTTCTGAAGTTAGATTCGTGACTTCAGATAGAGAACATTCAGCAAACAATCTCCTTTCTATCCTTTCTATAACTAGATGAGTCAAAATATGATCTCTGGTGAGAGTTGCGAGTACAGTGAAGTCAAATCAAGTCAGTGCTATCGGAGGACGTTCCTTAACTCAAAGCAGGACAACATTCTGTGTTTTCAGAGGTCAGTAATCTACTGTCGCTTCACTCTTGAAAGGTTCAACATCAATCCACTATCAGACATGATAACAGATATATTAAGCTGCGAGCTGGCATTGTACGTTCTTATCACTTCCGATATGAAGACATTTCCCATAGAAGTGTTGCTTGATCACAATTACAACAATTAGAATGAGAAAAGAGAATATGCATCACTTTTGCTATATATTTTTTCGTGAACTCATTGTATATCCAGAAATGAAGACATCGGTGGTACTTGCTGACGACGGTTCAAGAGGACAATAAAGGCTGAAACTGAGAGTCCCGAGTTGTCCTTTGATTGCTCAATATAGTCTTCAAGTTGGCAGAAGTGAAATCCAAAGTGACTTGTCAAGGTTCTCAAAATTAAGACATGAAGCCTGCTTCATAAGCAGACATGCAATGAAACATCTGTGGGAAAGTTAGAGGCAATGTATCTAACATGAAAGAAGACTTGCAGTTTCGCTTAAAAGCTGGGTGGTCTCCTGGAGTGAGAAGTACTTTACATATCGCGATCTACGAAGTGGTAATCATCACCTGATTTCCGGACCCTCAGCTTGATTTTTTGAAGGATGGTTGTCAATGTAAAAGCAGGATTTTCCTCCACAATTTTCCTGCAATGTCAAATCAATTTAAATTATTGGAAAAGGCTTGTACTTTTTGTTGTCACAGTTATTAACAACCCCACTTAGGCCCAGTCCGAAGATGTGGTCTCACTCTCCTTCAAAGTGTAAGTTTTAATCTGAACTGAGCATAAATAGATCTTTACTTTGATATGGACTTTTCACTTTCCGTAGCATTAAAAAATCTCCTCTGAGTGCGAGATCGGTATTCCATTATGATACAAATTCATTGATCTTGCTTTACATTCAATCTTCTTACGAGGTTTCATTCTCTAGATCTTGAGTTGCAAGTTTCGCATTCACCTCATCTACTAGCAGATTTACTAGTGAACTCCAGAATATGGTACAAAAACTGCCAATAGATCATCCATTCCGTATGCTGCCAGGGTTTCGAAACTTGAAATATGACAATGAATGACATATGATTGACAATGACGCATTAACGACACCAGCTGTTGACCAAGTTTAATTGAATGATGTATTAACAGCTCTGCTTAATCTCAAGTGATTTGAACATATCACTGACTTCCAGCATAATGGAGGTGATATATGAACACACCTCCGAGACTATACGCAGCTCAAAGCTGGATTCATGTCGTGGAAGAAGCCGTCTCAACACGCCTTTGGCGGCAGTCTCTTGAATTACTGGATCCGTCTTTGAAATTGCTAGCGAGGAAAGTCCAAATTTACCCTCGCATTTGCCAGAAACAAAAATGCAAGACAGAACCAGACACAACAGAGCCAAGGTGACATCATGTCTTCTCATGATAGAATCCATGATTCCAGCGATCACTGTTTGACTTCAAAATCTGAACAAATGTACAACGAAGCAGGATTCATTCACTCTGCTGTTCACCCAACGATGTGTAGACGATCATATTGCTGGGACATAATCATGGAGACCTGTCTTGATCTTCAAAGCACCATATCCTCCTACCGAAGTTTGAATTCAAGCTTTCTTCCTTTGCTCAACCCGAAACCATAATACAAAACTATAATTGCACGATTCGATAGAGGCGATTCACGAGAGGTTCGACAGGAGTCGAAAGAAAGTGCATTACTTCACGATGGAAAGTTCCAAAGTCCGAACAAATGAATGACTAGCGCGACCCAAGAAACTTCGGCTAATTCGAAAAAACATAATGTGTCGCGTCAATGACGCTCGCTTCAAATTATCCTAATTCCAACAACAGTGTGAAGCATTTCCCTACTAAACGAGGAAGAATCCTCTGTCGGAAAGACCGATCACGCCATCGAATAAAGTCCGTGCTTCGGTGCTCGTGTCCGAAAAGCTCCCAAAGGAAGGAAGTGGATGGATATGGCAGCACAGTGAAGTGAACAGCACAAGTCTCGATCGAGACTCGTCGCAAGAATCGGAAACCCGAAAGCGCGCAACTACAGTACAGTCACCACCGCGGACAGAGACCGGAAGGGGCGGGACGGCGTTGCCGTCGTACGTGGTGCGGCACTTGCGTTTCCGAATACCCCGCACCGACCCAGTTTAGCGCCTTCACCGCTGAAACTCACACCTGTCCTGACCGGGAACCGAATGCTCGCTCCTCCGCCACCTTCCGGCCCGACAAACTCGTCGGGCGGAGGAGCAGGTGCGAACCGTCGAAATTATTTTCGCTCCTTTTCTTGTCGTTTCTGACCAAGAAGCCGCCCCGGAACCTCCTGCTGCTGCTCGGAATACCGCACGCGAAGAGAATCACGAGCCGGAGGCAATTTGATTTTTGTTTCTTTGTTAATTGCGGAGCTGGGCCTGCGGCCAGTGCACATGGCCTTCCCCGCAACAACCTCCGTCGTCTTCCGACGTCGGATGCAGACGACAGACTATGGCCGCGATTCATTGAGATATAACCATCCATCATCATATAATATATTAAACTGTATGAAAAAATTGATGAAGGCTAGCTGGATTAAATAAGAATCGGAAAATCTCATCAAACCAAACAAGTGCACAACAAAGAGCACAACAAACGGCATAATTGCTTCTTTATTGTGATGAGAAAAATATCTTCTGTAACACAAAAAATATATTTTCTTCTAAAATTTAAAAGCATGATGTCAGATGAGTTAACTCATCGTGACGGAATTCATATGTGTGGAATAATGGAATCATGATTTAAAAATAAACTAGAAAAAAATTTTAATTTAGCATGATATCCTCATGCTCACATTCACATGTCAATTTTCTTTCTTATAGCTTCATATATGTTCAAAACTATTCAGAGAGCTGAACTCTTTACAATCCTGAGCTATTTATTTTATATTGTGATGGCGAATCGGTGACAATGCTGTGGGATTTATGGAAAAGTCTTCTCACAAGCATCTAGTCTATGGTAAATTCCATGTTTCACTCCCGATGCACATCAGAACTCGCAATGCGTTAGGAAGTTAAGTAAAATAGTTTGAAGTATACATTGAGCCCAATAAAAAAATCTAATAAAATTATATAGAAGTAACATGGGTCTTGAGGTTAAATAGTAACCTCGAGTTCTAGCTAAAAAGAACTAGTAGGGTATTTTTACCCCGAGGTTAGGTATTATTTATGACACTTTTCAGTATATTGTCACACGTGAGTGCCCATCGTCGATATAACCCATTTCGAAGGGGTGAACCAGGGCACTTCTTGGTATCGTTTGTTTACTGTCATTGTAGTGTATTTGTGATTCTGGGTTAAGTGCTATCACTGGTTAGTTATGTGAACGTTCCAAAGCGAGTAACGTGGTGATATGCTCCGTATCTTCACAATGAAGATGTATTATGGTAGATATACTGACTATAGAGCTGAAACTATCTTAAACAGAGAAGAATGCACTAAAACGTTAAGTTCTAATCTACCCATAGAAATTAATTATCAAATGCGATATATAAGATTATATAAACCTCATACTCACCAAAATTTAGTGATGTTAGATATTATTCGACTCATCTTCTCATTGGTTTTATCATGGTGCTCGACTTCGAAGTATACAAACATCACGAAGTCATGCAATAGGAAGTATATGATGAAGATATAGTTCTTTGGAAAAAATAATAATCTCCGTAAACATTTCTTATTGCATACTCTTTAAAAAATATTGGTCTTCGTGAGTAAGTCAAGGAATCCTATATATATATATATCTGTTTTATGCAGATAATCTCAACAATAGACATGATCAATCATATAGTAATTCTAGTAATATTCCTGAAACTGAGATGCTAGCAAATATTCAGGACTTGACGTAATGCTCAAAATTATTTCAAATTTACGCTATTTTAAGGACCATTAAATCAGAACTTTTCAAAATGGTAGTAACTTTGAACCAAACAGTATTTTAAAGTATTTAAACATTACTTTCATGTAAATATTGGGATTAGCTTTGATTTGATGATTAATTTTAAATATAAAATATTTCATGTCTTATAATGAAAAAATAATTTTCACTTCATCCAGATTAAAGTATAATTTTTAAAATAGGAAACTGAAATTTTTCATATATATATATATATATATATTGATGATAAAACTACATAGAATAGAATAAAAAAATTACTAAATTTTAATATTTTGTAAAAATTTCATTTAAAATAATTTTAAAATATATTTCGGGTTTTTTTATAACAAATAATTTTTAATCTTCTGCAGCAAGGTTTCTCAAAGATATTTTTGAAAATACCAAATGTTTTAAAAAAAGATGTGAGTTATAAAGGTATAAAATTTTGGAAATTTTTTAAATTCTTTTGATTAAAATTATGATACGTTTCTAAAGTGACAGAAATATAATCACGTATAATGTGAAAAAGGATAAATTCAATTGTCATGATCAAAGTGAAAAAATAAAGTGTGAAATGAATGTGACATGAAAATTCACTGGATGAATAATACTTTGCTTGAACCCATATCTCATTTAAGACAAAAAGAGTTACATATGAAACCTTCGATAGAAGAATTCAGCACAATGGATATTAACTTCACCTTGAAGCTATTATTTAACTAAAATTTATCGTTTAAAAGAAATATCAAACAATTTTGTATAGATCTGCTGATAACATTGATCAATTAGAATTCAAGTTATTTTGGTTCAAGATGTTTTAAATGTGTCTTTAAATCTTAGCTATTCAAGCAGATACCTTTTTCTATCAATACTTTACTCATCAAATTTAAAGTAGTCATCTTTTTTCTTTTTAAACTATACTGTATGTGCATGCGTGTATCATGTTGTGATATGGAAGGTATGGAGGAAAAGGGAAAGCTTAGAGTGGACTCTATACGGACTTTATCGGGATATGTACTGAGCTTCATGCTGTTGAAGGCATGGTGGATGGCGAATGCATCTAGTGACATCATTGGATCTCACATAGTTAGTGTATGATGTCCAAGAGAATGATGGATGTCATCGACAATTCAAAAACATATAGTTCTTATGATTTGGAGTGCAACCATTGAACGGGTCGCATTTGATTCCAATCATACATTATTCTCATTGTATAAAAAAGAGTCCCGTCAAACAACATCATTTTCATTATTTCTGGAGATGTCCGACTCTTGTAAAGTTTAAATGTTTTTCCTGAATTCGTGTAGAATGTGTGAACTCTTCATACTTTACCCGCACAAATTTTCAGAAATGGGTTCAATCTACTACTTAAATATTTATAAATGCTATACTATGACTAGAAATACATATAACCGAAATTGTGTCCAATGTCCTCACTATCTTTTTCCTGAAATGTTTGTATACCCTCAATAGCTTGTCTCGATCCTCATAACTCAATGACACAAATGATTGAACCAGGGATCCATCAATTTTCAGATGTCCGGCTTACCAAGAACTGCATAGAGAGAAAAGAGTATGTACTTTCCACATGTTATAATATGATATGCAATACTTGTTGGCCATCGAGTGAGGTTGGTGTAAACTCAAGTTATAAAGCTCTCAACTGTTGCTTTTGAGCCTTTTAAATGTAGAAAGGTGACGTACTTCTAAGAGCGTCAACTTTTGGAGTAAAAGGTTCGTATGTAGATTAAATTATCCGGAGCAGTGTTATAGACAAGTGTTTTTTTGGTATTATATTTCCCTTCCCAATTTCCATCCTCGAACGTATCGCCTGTTGACTTCTATTGCATTTGGTCCTCTGTCTACTTATGATGGCTTGTGAATCGAAAGCCACGGGCAAGCTAAATTTTTTGCATTTCACTCGTTAGACGAGAAATGTGAGTTTACTACTTTATTTCTCGTGCACTGCAAGCAATTCATATGCATGCTTAAGTCCCTTGATCGCAATAGAAGTAAATGTAATAATGATGACTTATCATTTGTTCCATGTCACTGTATCTGGAGTAGATGAAGGAATTTTGCGAATCTTTGCCTGAAAAGTCGTGAGAAAAGGAACTACCAACTCTGATGATTGGATTTCATATGGAGCCACTCAAGAAGTCCATCCAATACGTTCCCATTTCAGCAAACAAGCAGTTGGACTTTCTCGATAGATACATTTTCAGCAGGGAACTCCGTCCTAAAATATTCAGGGAGTCATAACGACCTTGTATGAAGTCCGCAAGCTATCACTCTATAAATTGTTAACCTTTCCAGCTTGCCTCATTGTCATGGTGTCAGAATTACTTACTGCTGACGTGTTTTATTATTCTGGACTGTACGGCGTCCATCGAAGCGCACCGTCGATTGAGAGAGGAGGCAAACACCATCTTCATGAAGAACATGATGTTTGCCTTTTCTGTCCATCCATTCTGTTCGTGTTCTTCGAAGACACTGCTCTGGATTTTTCGCCCCTGACATACTCACGTGCTCTGTCTGAACATACCTCTGCCGGCGAGCTTGGGATACCCATTAAACACCCAACTGCCGAATTTATCGTAACATTTTATTCGTGCTTACTAGCTAGGGGGACACGGTGCGAATTACAAGCCTATATGAATATCCGGACGCTTTTTATCCCGAGTAAACATGTGATGCGCAAGTATAAAGCAAAAAATATATTAGAGTGTGAGCATAAGATGTTTTGGTGTAATTAAATATCTAGAGTTTTTTCTACTTGAAATGTAGAATATCAAAAATGAGGGGATTAAAATGAATGAAAAACATATCATCTCCAAATATATCGATTTTTCCAAATCATTATCACGCATCATATATGGGTACATAGTTATTTTCATGGGTTATGGGTATATAGTTATTTTCAACGTTAGGTGAAGTCTTTTCCAATAAATCACCGAGTAGTCCACTTTTTTCATGTTTGTTATCTGGTTGAAATCTGTAAAACGGGCAAAGGAGGCGCATGTGATAACGATCTGCAACTAGAGACTTAAATGTGCTGATACCGTTAGAATTTAGTCGCTCTCTCTTAAGGATCGTTCAAACAGGTCTCCCGTCTCGTCGGAGAGGTGGAGTGTGTGGAGGTAAGGGGGTCACTCACGCAATAGGGTGCCTCCTTAAAAGGGGATCTCTAACATGGCTAATGCCCAAGCTCGGTTTCTTCACTTCTCTTCCTCATCAGTCATTATTACTCATGGACGCATGGAGCTGAATCGTGTATGATGTGCATTAGTAGAGTCGTCATATTATCACTACAGTGCATAAAAGTTCTTATTGAAATTCGCGGTATTCGCATCTCGAAGAAAAGCCAAATCCATTGATGTTCTCGTTCTACTTACGGCGATCTTGTCATCATGATCCACTTTCATCGCACCCTTTTTCGACAATATGCTTTGACATGGTCCAAGGGTCTAGGAACGTGATTCCGACCATTAATTATTTTCTTCTCTTCCTGAGTCTGGGCACTGAATATGTTGACATAAACATTTATCGCCACTCTTAGACAGTGTCCAGTAGACATGTACATAATCTACATGTAGGCAGTAATATACTTACGAGTTGCTGTTTGGAGCTATTTTTTCCAGAATCTAGGTGTTATAGGTCGAAGATCCCTACACATTTATCACCATTTATTCAGTAGGCTCTGCAGGGCAGAGATATGGTATATTATGCTGAAAAATTGAGTACCGGAGCGGTTACTCGGAATTTCATGACGTCATTTAAAGATGCAGTTACTCAAGATCTGGAACTAGTGTACAGCCCAGTGGTTTGCCCTCGTCCCATCTTGCCTCCCTATGTTCTGACAGCGTTGATTCTCCCGATTCTCTTGAAAAGAAAACTTCGCAATCGATGGTTCATAGTTCCTCTCGTTTAAGGGCACTCGACACATTTTGTAGAACGAAGTACTGCCAGGACTGAATTCAGAATCTCGAAAATGGGCGATAGCTGCCTGAGCATGTATAATACGTGCATAGAAAACATGTACAGGCGTTACTGCATAAATCATGTACAAGCACATGATCACACAAAAATAAAAAATAGAGTTTAATATAGCAAAAACAATGCCATGATCACATGAGACAAAGGGTGTGATGTATATTAGGCCAGATCCCATAATATCACAACGAAAAACTTGTCAGACTTTGATTTTATCAACGATCTAGATGAAACAGTCTACTTATTATTAAACATCTCATGCAATATCACCTAACATGATTACTCTCATATGAATGAAACATGCTAATACTCTACTTGAAAAAATTTACACCAGCATGGCACAATATATTGCACAAAATTAAATAATTAATCATATATCTATAAATCAATCTCGTCTCTCACGCATTCTCACTCGTCGACTGTGCGTACGCAGGAGTCAGACGACCTTACATTGCGTGACTTGCTATATTTTCTTACCATGCGGTGTGCGAGTAATGCGAACCTCTCAAAAACAATGCAACATGTAATTTATCCATAAGACCGCGCGGGTGGCAAGTGTATAGGATAGGGCCGTCCATCTATTCCGTTACTTACTTGGCCCCCGTCTCGAGAGTATATATATAAACATAAATTGGAGCAATTGGAATAAGGGTCCAAATATAAGAATGCCAGAAATAGACTGCGAAACATATCACCAACGAACGCGATCATAAACGCGATAACCGAAGGCGGTACACGGCCGGAAGCGAGAACGAGGCCCGTCCTCGCCGTAACCCGCGCTGGCTTCGTATTGCGTGCGGGACGCGACCAACGGCGCGCCAGCAGAACGGGTCCGGCGAGCAGATGGCGGGTCGAGCGATCGCTCGGGCTGCCGCTGACATGTTCATTTATGGCGAGGGCCGAAAACTCGGCAGGGCGTCGACGAAGGACCTCCCTCGGCTCCTCTGGTTCGCCCGCTGTCCTTCCTTCCTTCCTTATTTTCCTCGAGAAAGAGTAGACGACGAGCTTTATGGTGCGACGGAGCTCGTTCCGCCTGCACTGTTGTGGTGTTGTTGTTTGTTGCGGCGATTTGTTGGCACGCGCCGAGGGGAAGAGTAGCCCACGGAGCTCTGCGCCTTTGCGCTTTTCTGCAGACGACGAACACGAGCAGGACGTACAGGGCTGGGCTGGGAGGGGAGGGGCGGGGAGGGGCAGGGCAGAGGGGAGTAGAGTTGGAGAAGGAGGAGGAGGAGGAGGACGGTGGGCTGCGTGCGTGACGGGCGAGAATAGATCATGCTCGATTTTCTTTGCCGTGTGAAATTGCTCGGGCTGCTGAGGCCGGTGGAATTCGCTTCTGGCATGGTCTCGCGGTGGTTGGTGCGTCGTCGTGGATGCGATGCGGAGAATTGACCCGAGGGGAGGAGGTGGAGGACGATGGTGGATGCGCGGATAGGGCAAGAGTTGAGAGAGAAAATTCAGGTGCTGGCCAGGTCTTCTTGAGGAATAACATCGGTGGATCGCTGGTTACTTTGGGGAATTTGGGCTTTTTCGCACTTGACGAAGGTCGAGGCTGGCAGGGCTAGGCAGTGGCGATCACAATTCGTGAAGTAATTACCAGCCTTTTTTTTTGTTGTTTTTTTTTCGCGAGTCCTTTCTACCGCGATCGCTTCGTAAGCTGGTGGTTTGAGGACAATTATGTTCTGAGAGAGCTCTCTGCCGGTTTTCATTGTAGCAGTTGGTGTGACAGAGGTGGGCATGCCAAAACTCATAAATTGTCGACTCGGGTGGATTGTGGATGCCATGTGCAGCGGCGCGTGATTTTCGGAAGGTTTTGCACTCGAAGACCATTTGAAAGAGTGGCGTGCATGGAATATTACCATCGCAGTACTCGAAAGTGATGTTGAAGCAGTACACGATAATAGTCCACGGATCTTGCCCCTACGTGCGAAGTAAGTGTAGTTCAAATACCGCTCATCACTTCTGGCAGCACGGTAAAGTTGCGATATGATGACAATCACATGTGGCGAGGGCCGGCCTTCCCTCCTTGATTTGCCTTGAGAATGTTTTGTCCGGAGTTCAGGAGCTGGCAGGTGTTGGTTAGACGCTGGACGTAAATATCTAGTTCAAGGGGGTTGCCGATGTTCACAGGTGGTCCTGAAACTCGTTGTATCAAAACAACTAGTCGGTCATCACGCATGAAGTTGGTGATGTGTGTAGCAGAGTCGCAGTCGAGGGCCGAGCGCAATCAGTTTGTCGGACTACAGGTGTCTGTCTGATATATTTAGGCAGGCCTGAGTACTTTTCAAAAGTCCGATGTATCATCTCATATGAAGGGAGGTTGGAATGGTTCTGACTCTACTTTTTACTTGTGGTCTCAGAGTGAGTGGGGTTGCACGTCTTCACAATGTCATCTCTACAGATTACTCATGCACTGCAGCAGCAGCAGTCGCTGCTTTCATCACCGAAGAGGTTTGTCTCGTTTATCAACTGTAGTCTGCTCGCATTTAACTGGGGAAAAGATTAGACTGTGATTAAAGGAACGAAGAGGACGGAAATGATTGAGGAAGACGATGAGTAGGGTTTGCTGATTATGGATTTCCCATGCCGAGCGTTAAAGTTAAATATACCGGCCGAATTCTGAACATCTTACATACTTGCCGAAAAAATATTTATGATGTATTAGTTTGTAATTTATGTTGTTCGGATCTATGTCGCTCATAGTTAATGATGGATTGGCCCACCTACCCTCGCTTTTGCACTTGCTGATAGCCCCAGAGATCTGAAAACTCGATGTCTATTATTTGTGTTAATGTTCCTAACTGGGTCACTTGGGTTGTCACTAGACTCTACATTTTCTCTAAAAGTTCTTAATATTCCTATCTTTTTTCAACGTCCGTTCTCCCGTCTCACATTTAGTCGAGTCCCACATCGTAAGCTGAGATTAACATAATAAAAGGGTTGATTTGATTGCAGTTGGTCTTCTGCATCATCTTAGTTGTCTTAAAAAATCTTTCGTTGCTGGGCCAATGTTTTCGGGATTACGACGTTTGTTGGAATGGTTTAGAGGACCAAAGTTATCTTACTTTCAGACTTTGTTGGATTTGCAGAGTCACATTGTCCGTAATATAGCTGTTTTGAAGCATGAACGCCTTTGGCAGAGTCGTGATTCGTTTCTGTTCTGTAATGCAGGAGAGCACTGGCACTCGCTGCTGCAGTGTTGGTGGCTGGAGGAGGTCTTGCGTACTCACAACTGGGTATCGGAAGACGCAGTAAACGTTCTGTGTCCGAACCACTCGCTAACGGTGTGAGCTCTGAAAATGATTTGGTCAGAGGAAAAGAGAATTCTGCTAGGCCTGTTTCGAAAGGAAGATCACGGAAAGGAGGAATCAAGTCCGTGAAGATCTTGGCTGGGATTCTGTTGTCCCAGATGGGAACACCCGGCATGAGAAATCTATTAAGTCTTGCAGGAATGGCGGTATGACAGAGTTTAAGCCCTTTTGTTGTGTTGACAATCTTATAAACTCCTCCGCGCATTCTATAATTAATGACGGATGTGTGTATTCCACAATATCAATGTTGCGAAGCGAACGGATCACGTAGCTTGTTCAGCTGACCAAGGGAATTATATAGACGAGGCCTCAATTTGAAGAAGTACGGTGCCTGAGTATAGGAATGTAACGTTTCCTTGTAGCTCTGCCTTAATTTAGAGTGTTACAACATTCAGTTTTGATAAGCTTTGTCTTCATATTTTCAGGTGCTGAGAACTGCTTTGAGCAATAGACTTGCCCGTGTTCAAGGTTTCCTGTTCAGAGCTGCCTTCTTGAGGCGGGTGCCCCTTTTCATGCAGTTGATCACTGAGAACCTTTTGCTCTGCCTATTGCAATCCCTTTTCTACTCAACAACGAAGTATTTGACGGGCAGTTTAAGTTTGCGATTCCGCAAAATTCTCACAGATACTATTCATGCAGATTACTTCCAGGTGAATAGTTGACTTATGATTGGATTAATCTTTTGTTACATTGTTTATATGTATTTAGAGTGGAGCTGTTATATTCAATCCGTGAACACCAGCCAGAGTCGTATGGAATGAAGCTTTAAATGCCCTTTGTGACTATGATGTCGATCAAAGGCATACTGTGAAAAGTTTAGGAAGTCAGCACGTCCACTTTAACTGTTCTGATAAATCTTCTTTGCGTAATTCTTATCAGAACATGACTTACTACAAATTAAACCACGTGGACCGGCGAATAACGAGTCCGGAGCAACGAATTGCTAGTGATGTGCCTCGCTTCTGCACCGAGCTCAGTGATCTCGTTCAAGACAACATGGTGGCTGTGTTTGATGGTCTTCTTTATACCTGGCGTCTTTGTACCTATGCTCATCCCAAATATGCTCTTGGAATCTTGGTAAATTTCGTCTTATACTCCGGCTTGTTCTGCACCTCGTTAATCACAACGTTTCGTAATAAGCGAGTAGATTTTACGGCTGAAACTTTGTTCAATTGACAGCTGCATAGATCATTTATAGTTTTTATCTTGTCATTATACTAACGGTGTTGTTAAATTTTGCGTCCAGGGTTATGTGTTAGGAGCAGGTGCTATCACGGGAATACTCTCTCCGCCCTTTGGGAAATTAATGTCGAAAGAACAGCAGTTGGAGGGTGACTACAGGCAGCTCCACAGCCGTTTGAGGATTCACTCAGAGAGCATTGCGTTCTATGGAGGACAGGACAGGGAGGCTTCGATTATATCAACGCGCTTCATGAATCTTGTGAAGCATTTGGGGATCGTTTTACACACCCAGTGGTGGTTTGGTATGATACAAGATTTTCTGCTCAAGTATTTGGGAGCCACATTTGGAGTTGTCCTTATCATTGGACCTTTCTTCGGCGGTAACTTGAAGCCCGATACGACTACTCTAGGTCGTGCGCACATGCTGAGTAACATGCGCTATCACACCAGCGTCATCATCTCACTATTTCAGTCCATGGGTACTTTGGCTGGAAGTACTCGCAGGCTGGCTCGACTCAGGTGATTAGGGTCATGTTTTACCTGATTGCAGGCCGTTGTGAACGTAGAGCTAGTGAAACACAGAAAGTGTAACTCGGAAAGTTCTTATTGACATTTTTCTGTTGGAATGAAAGTTATCAATCTCTTTCTCATAGAAAAGGACGTTTTGACTGTCCGTGAAGGTAGTTATAGGACGTTAGTTACGCATTTTTTCACACCATTAGGTCTAAAAGTAATGCGGATTTTATTCGTATAGTTACACGTCTAAATAGCAACTTGTTGAAGAGTGTTTTGTTTCTTCTGTTAATCTTGACATGTTCACTATGCTGATTCTAGTGGCTACGGAGATCGAATACATGAGCTCATGCAAGTGTCAAAAGAACTACGGAGGTCTGGTGGTAATCTGACAACTCAAAACATAGAGAATGGTAGCTGCTTTGTTGAAGCGAAACATATCGAGTTTGAGGGCGTGAAGGTGTGTATAGAAGATCAAGATGCCCTACGTTCTGATTATTTTCTTTCACAAGGTGGAGGAAAGTGAATGTTGTCTGATTCTGTACTTTCGTTTCGCGGTGGCAGGTAGTCACACCTACAGGCAACACTTTGGTCGAAGATTTGACCTTGAGGGTCGAACCAGGTTCCAACTTACTTATTACAGGTTCGTGTTGAGCAAGAAAACATCTGTACATTTAGCAGAATTTAATCGACTTACTGATGGAACAACCAATCTTATTTGCGTAAATCTCGAGGTTCTCTTCTAATATAGTGGAACGTGAATGCTTGGTTCAATACTGCAGGTCCAAATGGCAGTGGAAAGAGCTCTCTATTTCGAGTTCTTGGCGGTTTATGGCCTCTGGTGGCAGGTCGTATCACAAAGCCTGGAATGGGGTCAGATTTGAGTCATGAGATTTTTTATGTACCCCAGCGACCCTACACCGCAGTTGGCACGTTACGGGATCAGCTTATCTACCCTCTAACTGCTGCTGAGGAGGTCAAGCCTCTGACGATTGAGGGCATGCGAGAGCTTCTGGCCAACGTATGTTTCTACTTTGTTCGAACACCAAACAAGTTTTGTATCTGCGTGTTCTTAAGTTGTGTTTGGAGGTTCAGCGTTCTAGATCTGTTATGTAATTGTCATATCATTCTATTCTTCTGCTCACACAGTTCAACTTCTGTTTATCATGTAAGTTGTTCCAACCAATGATATTATGACCGACTGTCACCTATACTTTACTTACTCCATCACCAGTTGATATAGTTGATAGTTAGAACCCATAGATTTTCGGTTATACATACAGAACTCTACTCTTAACCCTTGGGTTTCTGATGCATTAGTATGGTTGGTAGTTTGGGAATTGAGTTGATTCGAAGAGGGCATGAGTTGCGTCTAAGAGGAAGAAACTGAGGGGTTTCGGTGTTGGTATCAATTGAATTGATGTACAAGAGAAGGTGTGATGTTCCAGATCTAAGTTGAACATTATATTTGTTAAGTCGTGGAGTAAATGGTTCTCCGTCCCCTTTCTGTGAGGGTTATCGATTCAGTTTGTTCTCGTATCATAAGGGGGCATGCGGGTTGAATCCAGCGTTGCCCTAGAACCTCCCCTTAACGCTCGTAGAGTTAGTGTCATTTGGATATTTCCTTGTAACCTTCCTCCTCCTTACCGACTCACCGTGCGCTCCGCAATCTAACCGTAGATTCAGATCTGTCAAACTCTCGCGTGTATACTCATCTAATCTGTGTGTATGTTTTCTTCAGGTTGATCTAGAGAACTTGTTAGATCGATACCCACAAATGCAGGAGGTAAACTGGAGCGATGAGCTCTCACTTGGAGAACAGCAAAGGCTGGGAATGGCGAGACTTTTCTACCACAAACCTGCCTATGCTATTTTGGACGAATGCACGAGTGCGGTGACAACTGACATGGAAGAGCGATTTTGTGCTCAAGTCAGAGCCATGGGAACATCTTGTGTTACTATTTCTCACCGACCCGCTTTGGTGGCTTTCCATGACACTGTTCTCTCACTTGATGGAGAGGGTGGCTGGAGTGTGCACTATAAGAGGTTGGCAAAGACTGTGGACTTGAAATTCTTATCCTTGCTTCTCTTTGGAGTTGTAAAAGACTTTTGTGAGTTGATTTCAAATCTACTAGCTGCCACGCATGAAACTTGGGAAGTTCCAGCTATGTCTTTGTTTGATCGAGGGGTTAAATATCCTTATTTGCTCATGTTCTTTGTTTACTCTGACGTACGCAACATGCTAATATGTATGCTCTTTCTCATGTACAGGGACGCCACCTCAAAGGTCCCACCACTGCTACTTACAGGGGCTGATGAAGTGGAAGTACAAAAAATACGCAGTGAAGAGGCCAACTTTGTAAAGCAGCAGTTTTCAATGTCTGATGAGGTTAGTATAAAAATTCATTTTCTTCATCAATCTTAATTTATAGGCTAATGGAATGAGTTAAATAACAAAAGCTTTAATTTACGTCTTAGGATGACCGTTAGTTTTTGGGTTTAAGTGATTTACCTAAATGTAGGAATGAGAAGTATGTCTTACTTCGAGATCGCAAGTGACAATGCAGATGCATCAGCCACTTGTACAGCATCTTAGTGTGTTTACGAGTCCTTAAGTCATATAGGCGTTTGTGTACTGTTGCCCGAGGCATACGATAATTCTATAGATTCTTGATATTTATTTAGCATCCATACTTGCAGTCATAGGCTTTGGGTGCAGCTTTTGTGTCAAGATACACAGGTATCTCAAAATAATATCTGTAGTTTCAGAATAACACGGCAAAGGAGTCGAAGTCATCGGATTCATATGTTGGCGCTGTCCTGGCAACATCTCCACCCCTTGACGGTCCGCCTGTTATTCCGGAAGTACCAAGGCTACGTAGCAAGCCTCAGAGTACCCCCGCAAGAATATCTACTCTCATGAGAATTTTGGTAAGCCTTCTTTGTTCTAAGAAATCAAACTTTTTCCACGTTGAGAAACTAATACAAAGCAGTAATTGTGATTCTTTACGTGCAATATCTGACCGGTCTCAAGTGGATATGTTACATAGGTCCCAAGACTATTCGACAAGCAAGGAGGGCAATTACTTGCAGTCGCTTTGCTTGTTGTAGGCCGAACCTACATCTCCGATCGAATTGCGGACCTTAATGGTAAATTCTCTCACTTCGCTTCATCCGTGCTTAACTTCTTGTTGCTTTCGGAAATGCTTCACTCCGAACTTATCCTTTTGTATTAGTATCTACGTTGTACTTTTCAAAAGTACAAAGTAGGCATGGTTTCTGTTCAAGACGTTTTGTTTAGTACGCTCTACGCATATTTTGGTGAATGGCTCATTCATGTCCATTGATTTGCGGAGCTTTTTATCGAAGATTTATATCAGAAGTTTTTGCCTCTAGAGTTTCAGAGTTCGACCAGCGTGAAGGTTCTATTTCTCTTTTTGTCTTGACGGTTAAGACAACTTTTTCAGGTACAAGCGTGAAGTACGTGTTGGAGCAAGACAAAGCTGGTTTCATCCGTTTGACAGGTGTCAGTGTATTGCAGAGTGCTGCGTCGTCGATTGTGGCCCCGTCTCTAAGGTGTGCTTCATCTGTGTTGCTAGTATGTTCACTTGAGTTGACCAATACAGCTGGTGTGTATTTACATTGTGGTATCATTTGTCTTAGACTAGTAGTTTTATTTGAAATCGTCTGCTTTTTTATTTGAAGACAAGAGACAAAGTAGATGAGAACATTCCCATGCTTGCGAGACTTCACTCGGGATAATACCTTTCTTAGGGCGCAATCTGGTTAATAATTCCGGCTAAAGTACACATAAGAGGTTTTTGGCTGCTTAAATGCATCCTTTTTTTTAACCTAGTAACCAGTATATTCATATCTCCGTATGTGCCCTTCGTATTCTGCTTTCGAAAGTAGAATTGGTTCGTAGAGGTAACAAATTTGAGTCGGTTTTTGGCGTTTAGGCACATGACCGCTAAGCTTGCGCTTGGCTGGAGGTATCGCTTGACGAATCATCTCTCAAAGTTATACTTCCAGAATAATGCCTACTACAAGGTTCGTGCTCAATAACTACTACTATCGTTACGATGCGAGACCGACATTGGACATCCACGTCCAGTTTGTATCGGGGTTCATCTTTTAAATCTTCAATGAAAAGTCTGCTTCTGAGTAGTTTAGGGAAGGGCCTCTCTTTGGACAAACTCCCTGTTCTGACATTGCAGGTCAAATGTTCTCACGAGAGCTATAGTAGCAGTACTTGATGAGTGTTACTTCTTGGGACCTGAGCTGTGCAAAGTCTGCATCTGTTGTACTTGTTATGGTTATGGTGGGTATGGGTACCATTTTTTTGTGATGAACGTTTGAGTTTTTCTCACGCATGCAATATACATACCTGCGACAAATTATATGCCGTCGAGCGAAGTGATTATTAAGATTTTTCTTCACACTTGTTTGGTTACAGGCAGTCCACTTATCTGCCTCTGGAAGCGCTGATGCGGATCAGCGCATCACCCAGGATGTAGAAAAGTTGTGTGGCGACCTCTCTGGATTGGTCACTGGCATGGTGAAGCCTTTGGTTGATATTCTCTGGTAAGTATATGGCTCACTCACAGATACCATGTGTTGCCATTAAAATTTGGAAAATGAGCTAAAGGCTGGTTCCACGTTTCATCCTTCATATCTTGTAAGAAGTAATTTGAGTTCGATCACTTTGGCTCAAACTCAGTGACTCGTGTATATCCTGTTCTGACCACTTATGGCTTCGTGTGGCAGGTTCACTTTCCGCATGAAGATGCTCACCGGCAAGAGAGGAGTTGGCTTCCTGTACGCCTATATGCTTTTAGGTCTGGGCTTTTTGAGAGCAATCACTCCCAACTTTGGAGCTTTGACAAGCAAAGAGCAGCAGCTAGAGGGTTCTTTCAGGTACTCTGAATTTAAATCCGTCATTTTTTCTATTACTATGCAGCGAAATTGTCAAGCGTACTAATTTTTTCGTAATGTATTTTCTTTTCAAGTGGTAAACTTCTCCTTTCATCCCCTTATAGGATGTTGGCTGAAGGGTCGGATTATACTGATTGTTTTTCCTTTTTACAGACACATGCACTCTAGGCTTCGCACTCATGCTGAGTCCATTGCGTTCTTTGGTGGCGGTTCTCGAGAACAAGCTGTAAGACTTCTTGAATTCTCTTCAATTGTGAAGCTGTAAACATTTATGCCACGTTTAGTTTTGGCTCTCTCCAGTTATCCTAGCTGAGTTGATTCATAGAAGTTGAGAGCAGCTGCCTTGAATGTTCATACTGTTTAGGTTATAGAGGGGCGTTTTAAGGAGCTTCTTGACCATTCTCGAAAACTTCTGAAGAAGAGGTGGCTATTTGGTATTGCCGATGAGTTTATCACGAAACAATTGCCTCATAATGTTACGTGGGGTCTAAGTCTTCTATATGCCGTAGAGCATAGTGGCAACCGCTCCTCAACGAAAGTGCAAGGTGCGTTCTATGTTTCTTGTCTTCTCTTGAGAAAGTCGTTGTCAAGCAAAGTCGATCCTTTTTTCCTGATGGTGCTCAAGAAATGCTTCTGACACGAACCAACGCATTACGGATACGTTGTCATTCATGTGTTTTCATTACATGTGTGCCTTTCTAGCTTAATGGACTAAGACATGCTATCGTGTCCAGGTGAACTAGCGCATGACTTGAGGTTCTTGGCCTCTGTCGTATCTCAAAGTTTCCTTGCATTTGGCGATATCTTGGAGCTTTATAGAAAGTTTTTGGAACTGTCCGGCGGTATTTCTAGAGTTTCAGAACTCAATGAGCTGCTCACAGCAGCTTTTGATGGTGAGTACGTCGCAATGAGTCCGAGCGTTGTAATTTTTTCTGTACTGGAAGTTTTCCGACGAATATATACCCCAGAGAGTAGTTTACCACTAAGTTTAAAATTCCGGCGCGCTTTGACTTTGTGACTTCTCTTAAAAAATTCATAGCTAATCCAGACCCGTACTGAGTACACATTGTTTGGAGACTCGTTGTCTTATAGGTTACCCAAATTATACCAGCTAGGCTGATGTAACTCTTCGCATCTTTGGGTCTTTTGCAGGGAAGAGATTACCGGGTAAGAGGTCATCAAGAGTTGATCCTCTGCAAATGATCGTACAGCATCGGGGGAAAGCAGCTCAGGAAGATATTGTGTTCTCTGATGTTGATGTTGTAACACCCAAACATAAACTTCTTGCAAGGAAATTAAGTTTTACTGTTGAAGGAGGTCGAAGCCTGTTGGTGACAGGTGAGTTTACATCTCAGTTTCTTGAATAGTTACGGATATATCATACTTGTGCTCTTTAATTTCTCTCGACTTCTTTTATGAGGTGGAGTATAAAATCTGCTCAAAGTTGATAGGCATTAAACTGCAGCCTCAGAATACTGGTAACTGGTCATGTTATTATCTGTAGAATATAATGTTTATGACTGCAAAATGATGGAGTTAATGACTTGATGAAATATGAAATTTTTTTTAGGTCTGAACTATGGGTTGTTTTTCCTTCTAGGTCCTAATGGCAGTGGGAAGACTTCTCTTTTCCGAGTTCTTGGGGGATTGTGGCCACATGCAAGTGGCCGTATCACAAAGCCAGGGATGCACGACGATGAACACGATGACGAAGGTTTGAGCCGCGACATCTTTTATGTTCCTCAACGTCCATACACTGCGCTGGGCACGCTTCGGGACCAAATCATCTATCCGATGACTTTGGATGTAGCAACCAAGAAGACTGTGAAAGACTATGAGCTCCGCCAGCTCAAGGAAGGTGAGATCATGGATATTTGTTTTTTGTTTCCGTTCTGTTTCACTGATTTCAGTTGTCCATCTCCGGAGATGCTAATGCTTTGTTTCACGAGATTTCAGACTTGGTTCAAGATGAGGAGTACAACAAAGCATTGCGAGATCCATCTTCCAAAGTAGCACTAGAGATGTTGGACAGTACGTTGCGGTCTATCCTAGAAGACGTAAGACTTGTTTATCTACTAGATCGGGAAGGAGGCTGGGATACAACAGCTAACTGGGAGGACATGCTATCTTTAGGAGAACAGCAGAGGCTTGGGATGGTAAGTCTTAAAGAATCTCTTCTCCTTGTTGGAAGGATGCGTCCTTCCTTGCTTTTGAATTACGTGTGTATATATTGTCTTTTACCTGTTTATCTGTGGATGCATTGCAAAGTGGATGTAGTCGCAGTGCTTCCTCTTTACTGGTCAAATAGGCTCAGGCTCTGCCCTTACGACTGCATATGTATTATTTTTTCCGCCCAATCCGTCCTTCATACACTACCTGCATACATATCCATCGTGGAGCATCGCATTCACCTACAGTGATTATGATCGACTTACCATGCACTTCAATATGATTGTGAACGATGTTTGACCTGGTTCTTTGTGACCTCAGGCTCGTTTGTTCTTTCATCACCCCCGCTATGGTATTTTGGACGAGTGCACCAAGTAAGTTATTTATTACTTTCTGGTGGATTTTTTTTCTCATGAGATCCGACGATGACTGGATGTTATTGCAGTAAAGACTCACTGTATCTATATGACGACTCTATCTTCCATAGGGAAACTCGTCGTGCTGATATGCATGTTTGATGTTTGATATGATTATAGCGCAACAAGCGTGGATGTAGAGGAGGGGCTTTATAAACGTGCACAAGCTCTCGGGATTACAGTGGTTACAATTTCGCAGGTAAGATTTGGGCTCGATTTGCAGGTGATTGTCATGTCCATATTTGAACACTCAGCTGTGTTATGTCCAATTTGCTTGATTGTTTGCTGTTATAACAGGAATTTCTTGGGTTTTTTGTACACAGAGGCCTGCCTTGATTCCGTATCATTCAACGGAACTGCGGCTCATTGATGGGGAGGGAGATTGGGAGCTGAGGTCTATCAAGTCAAGCTGAGAAGGGCAGGAGATGCATTATCTTGACTACAGTATATACCTATGCTGATCAGTAGCCTTAGCAATCATCAGGTTAAGGGAATTCCAGAAAGTGCTCTATCACGGCGTGACTAACAATGGCCTCAATATGTTGTGAATGTGTAATCATTTCCTGGAAGAGTCGACTTTCTAACAGACAGAGCTTTCCGTCCACATCAGACCCTTTCCTCCCGTATGAGAAAGGAATCTTGACATATAAGCATATCCATTCAAGTAGCAATGCCATCGTTAGTTGTAATTACTCCATCTTTGATTTAAAACGTAGACCAATGCATTTATTCCCAATTCTTCGCGGGGTAGGGGGTTGGGTCCGAATGGTTGTAATATTTAGCGCAGAAACCCTTTTGGTGCAAGCAGACGAAGTCATCGTGAAATTGCTTAGTACATCTTGGCAAGCCAATGACTTTTTCGCCAAGTAGATTGTCTACACATACGTGGACCCATGTAAAGGATTTAAGCCTAGATTGATCAATTTAGGCTAAAGTTGGACACATGTCATCTAGTTTTCAGTGTAAAATGAGAACTGCCAGAAGCTTCGTTGAAATACTTATCTGTAATTGTCATTATGACTTGAAGAATAAGATCTATCAAGTCTTGTCATTATTCAGAAAGTGCTACCTTCAACTGAGTTCGATATCTTCGTTGGTGCTCTTATATTCTCTGTTTGTGTTACTTGGCAGTGTGGTTCGCTTACACTTGTTCACTTGCTGGTTACCACCGAAAACCTGTCGATTTATGAAGTGAGTGTAGTGTTCTTCGTTTGGAGTCTCTTTTGATGGTTGAACGAGTTTCACAAATGCCGCAATGGGATATATATGATGAGTAGTAGAAAGGGTAATTTCTGGTCTCAAGATGGTATGAGTATGAGCAAGCATGAAGGCATCAAAGTATGAGCAGATGCTCATACTTAGATTCTTCAGATGAATTGCGGTATGCTTGTCCCAGATGAAAGGTGTTGGCGGCGGGGTTAAAGAGATCCGAAGCGCTCTCTTTGCACAATCATGAAGCTATGTCAACATATAGACGTTATCCCTATGCGAATAGAAAATGCTGAAATTGAGTTTGGAACTTGGACCAAACTCATTCTCGTTATGTATATGGGAATATTTTGGAATGTATGTTGTTTATTTTGACAAACGATAATAACAATAATTTATGACGAAATATTGAAGTTTTCTAGAGTGATGGAGAGAAAATATCAAGATGCGGAGAGATCACAAGGAAATTGTACAATCAAAAAACCTTATGGGATTCATGTTTTAGTTGACGTTCGACGTGACGATCCGACGTTGTTTGGATGAGAATGACCGTAGAGAGGAATGGAGGATTGCAGTATATAGATTATTTACATCTAAATAATTGATCTCTATGAGAAATCTTTAAACAGATGAAAGCAACTATTCAAATTTTTTTGTGTATAGATTAGAGATAATACTTAAATTTTCAAATAGTTTGACAAATGATCGTGCATTCGTTACGATATCATATGATTGTAATGTTTAAAGAAGTCGTTAAGTAATTTGTGCATATCGTTATATTTGACTAAAAGGTGCTCATCTTGTTTTTTTATTTTTCCAATGAATTTGAATGATTACAATTTCAAATTCTAATAATCGCATAAAATACTTTTGATGATTATAGCTTCAATGTTAAAAGCCATCCATATATATTTTAATTTTTAATTATTTTCAGCATATAATATCGTTACATATTATATTCATAGTGATGTTTCACCTTGAACGCTGCATCACGAATGGAATCATCTAAGGATATATTTTGGCATCAATGGTAAAATAAATATTTGAAAAATCACTGTCTCTAGAAGCATATTAATGTTGATGCAACAATCATGTGGAAGAATCTACAAAGTCACAATAAATAAACAAAAAAACAGCTTTTATTCTTCCACACTTGTTTTGTTTTGTTTTGGAATTGTTTTTCCTTCTTAACCACTGGCTCTTGCATATAAGGGCTGATGGGTCTGACAGTTTGTTACTGTGTCTGCTTATCTTTAAATCCTCTCTTTAACGAAGCTCACGTTCTGTGATGATCAGCTATGTCGTCTTTCTTGATTACGCTTCTGCTATTTGGGGTTGCTCTGCCTCGAGGCAGGGTCCTTGTGCAACTGGCTCGGCGTTTGGTGCTCAGGTAGAGCGGGCATCAATCACGCGCCATTCTCGTGGTATGTTTTTCTTTCATCGGCTTTTGCTGTGGTTGCATTTTGCTGCTCCGTTGGATTTGCTTACGGTTTGTTTTGCTGCAGGCGTATCCCAGCTCAAGAAGATTCATGAGAACCTCGGCAATCTGTCTATGGTTTTTGACTTCGATGGCACCCTGGTGGCAGCCGGTGCTGGGCTGGCGAGAAGGATGAGCAGCTTGGTAAACGTGCTGGGGTGTGGAGTGGGTATTAACACCTCTCAAGCTCCGCATCAGTGCAAATCATGCATCCTGTGGGATTTACTCAAAGGGAAATCTAGGCCGCAGCCGTAGTCGCCCTATTCATCCCCAATATGGCAGCCGCAGCCGTAGGCCCACATCTCCACAATGTTTTGGCCGTAGCCATGCCTGGCTTCCTTACCAATATGGCACCAAGTAGCCGCAGTATTCCATGTCTGTATTTGGCTTAAAACAAATTATTTGCAGCTATCTAAGTCCTGGTTAGAGCGGAAATAGAGAAGGGCGTTGAGTGTGCTGGGATTCAACAAGCTACGCTTTTCACTGCGTGTGTTGCCGGCACTTGAGAATGTGCATTATGATATGGAACTTGAAGCCGGGATACACAATATCGCTCGAACTGTCCGGGCCAAAATTGGATATTCGGTGGACATTAATCACCACCATGGAAGTAGGCTGACGTCATGCTTAATATCGCCGTCGGATCGGGCTCTCTTTTGGGTGTCTGGCTGTAGCAGAATAACTTTGTCGTTCTTGGAAACCTTGAGTAATCGATATTCAGCCAATTCGGCATCGATCGAAGCTTCAAGCTGGGAATCTTCGACTGGCTCATCATGATCTTCAACTGATTCATTATCGTCAGAGTCCTCTCGATTCGGGCCAACGTTGAGAACTACGGTGCGTGGCCTCTTGAGAGAATTTGTCTTGGCCAATGAAGGACGTCTACCACCACACATGGACTTAACTTTTAGCTTTGGTGCTCCAACCTTGCACATAATGTACTTGAGATAAACATGCCCTTGATCGATCAACTATTGAGTAAAGCCATCGTCTTTCAGACAGTTCTTTTGTAGCGGATCCAGGTAAGTAGCGGCAGCGTGGAGAGGTTTCAGAACATATTTCTCCTTGAGCTGATCGAGCAAAACTTCTTGATGGGGGCAATATTTTCACTATCAGCGAAAATTGTCACCTTTTCATCGTTGGCGCCGTCCACAGAAACGGGTTCATCACGCGGCTGAAGATGGGTCTTTAGTTTGGCCAGCCATATACCGAGGAGATGGAGAGTCGGTGTATTGAATGGCTCTAGGGACTTGCTAGCCAACTTGAAGTAGTTCAACAATTGAATGAGCTCTTCCAGCACCTCAGCATAGATCTTCTCGGCGCGATTCTCTTGTTTCTTCTTTTTCAACAAGTTGATGGCTTCATCAAGTTCGGCAACCACAGACTGAAGCATGATAAGGAGACCATCAAAGCGTGTTGGCACGTCCTGCTTCATCTTATGCTTCAGTTCCCTGTTCAAATACTTCTGCTTCATGTAGGTGACCAGCGCCTTTGAATCATCGATCATATCAAAGACAATTTCACTCTTGTCGTAGAAGAGGTATGCAGGTGGTTATTTGATGCCGTCCACCACGTGCATCTGCTTCCTCAATACATCGCTGATGCGGGTCAAAATGCGATGGCAAAAACACAGACCCATCTTGAATTGCGATGACATGCCTTCTGCTCCCGTATTGTTTGACGCTGCATCGGATTTGACAAACACCTGCCAGTTCGCCGCCTGAACGGTAACATTATCATCCTTCCAAGATATGAAAGGGCAGACATTCTTAACGAAGTCACAATGAATCACTAATGCGATGTGACTCGTGCCTTCACTGAATGCATCACATGACACGACTTGGGCATGCAAGACAAAATAATCGTCAATCAGGTGCATGGTGTCCGCACTGTATGCTGTCTGTGGGACATTGTCTATCCAAATGTCTATAGAAAATGCAGCACGTCCACTGTCCTTGAAATGATTGTGCGAGATGACCTAAAGTTTCACGATGCCCTTGTCGAAACGGTCCATAGTCTTGCGCTTTACGGTATGTCGGGACTGAAGTAAGTCATTAGCGAAAAGCGGGGTCTTGCTCGCAAAGCCGATATCCAAAGTTGTTTGGATAACATTTTTGAATCCCTGCCTTCCACAATCGCGAACGGACGCATGTCCCACGAACACAGGTTCACTAGGGAATTGGTCATACTAGCCTTGACGAAGTTAGTCGGCAGTCCACGTTTGGTACCCTTAACAAGTAAGCTACCTGAATTAGCTGCAATAGCTGTACGTGAGCATGAGTGGGCACTCATTGACGACGTAACATCTAGGCCTTGGCAAGGTAAGGTAAAACGTAACCGGGTAAACCATGAGCCTCTACCTTTACCCTACCTTTTACCTTACTCGTGTCACTATTGTCTACCTTTACACTTTACTTCTACCTCAGGGTAATTACTGGGTTACCTGATACGGATTCTTAAAGGTTAAAAAGTTACTTTTACATCAGGATTACCGGGTAATTACCCTATTACCTCTATCCTAAAGGGTTAAAGATCAAGGTTACCCGGTAATTACCTATTACCTCGACCTTATAGTGTAAAAGTTAAAGGTAATTTACCTGTTTAGTATAGTTTACCTCGATCGTTTTAGTAAAATGTGCAGAATTGCATTCTGAATAATTTTGAGAGTGTCCACATTTGTAATTTTCGCGGGTAAGAGGTTACCCGGTAATTACAGTGTAACCCATATGGCTCTACTTTTACCTTACCTTTACCCTACCTTATAGCCAAACCTCTACCTATAGCTTTACCTTTTACCCTTTTACCGGGTAACCTAAAAGGTTACCTTACCTTGCAGAGGTCTAGTACCATCTCTAGAGTTGCATATGTAGATTGTGAAGCAAGTGGGATTGATGCACGCATAGAAGTACAACTTCTTGACCCCTCACTTTCCATTCACTTCCACTGGCACCTCGAGGCACTTTTACTCGTCATTGGACTTCTTTACTACTTGACCCATGCGCTTCCACAACTTATTGCTTGATGGTCGAGTCTTTGAAGTAAACAAAACCACCTCATACTGAGGGCTCTTGCTCCTCAAATCAGTGGCTATTTTCTTCTTTGCGTCATCCAAGGACTCGAAGCACTCCATGTTTTCAATTTCACCGCCTTAGGTTTGCTGACATGCTTGGACTCGCTCAACTAAGAAGCCACGTTGGAGCTTCTGTAGCCGTCCATGAGGTGTAGACAGAGAGGAAAGCGAGCAAGCGATCATGCCGATGAAACGGCAGCCCAGACCCACCCCTAGGCCTCGGCAAGGTAAGGTAAACTTTTAGGGTTACCAGGTAAAATGGTAAAAGGTAATGGTAAAGGTAGAGATTTGATTAAAGATAAATTACCTTTAACTTTTACACTTTAAGGTGTACTTCTATGCGTGCATCAATCCCACTTGCTTCACAATCTACATATGCAACTCTAGAGATGGTACTAGACCTCTGCAAGGTAAGGTAACCTTTTAGGTTACCCGGTAAAAGGTAGAGCCATATGGGTTACCTGGTAATTACCGGGTAACCCTTGTAACTGCAAAAAACAAAAATGTGGACACTCTCAAAATTATGCAGAATATAATTCTGCACATTCTGTTGAAACGATCCAGTTAAACTATACTAAACAAGTAAATTACCTTTACTTTTTACCCTTTAGGGTAAAAAGTAAAATGGGGGTAATTACCGGGTAACCGTGATCTTTTAACCTTTAGGGTAGAGGTAATAGGGTAATTACCCGGTAACCCTGATGTAGAAGTAACTTTTAAAGCTTTAAGAATCCGTATCTGGTAACCTGGTAATTACCCTGAGGTAGAAGTAAAGGATAAAGGTAGACAATAGTGAAGCGAGTAAGGTAAAGGGTAGGGTAAAGGTAGAGCCCATGGCTTACCCGGTTACCTTTTACCTTACCTTGCCGAGGCCTACTCACCCCGACCGTCTGCCTCAGACCTGACGAGCGTAGGTCACTATCGTGCCGAAATTTATGTGTCACCGTCTTGTCGATCAAGCCACTCATTGAATCGAGCGCGCCCTGATCCATGAGTGTAGTCTGCATCTTCGGGTCAAGTTTAAGGTTTCTTCATAATAAGCATTGAAGCATGGCTCTTTGATTTAGCAAAGGTATCGCCCTCCTACTAGTATTGACTTACAAGCCGCAGATGTAGCCGCAAATCAAAACTATGGCCGTTGATCAAAATTATGGCCGCACCCGCAGCCGAACTGCGGCTGCGGCTATAGGCCAACCATTGATCAACACTGCTCCGCATTACATGGCCGAGCGGGAAGGATCGATGTTCCCTGCCAAGGCGTTCGAGCTGGAAGTGCATGTGAACTTTGACGAGACAATTTTCATTTCGCCGGCGCCAGACTTCTCGGGTCAGTTGAAGTAAATCACACAGTATCTGAGTGCGAGACCGGATCAAAATCTGTCGCTGGTCGTGAAGAACGGTGGTTTCGCAGTGAAGTTCACATATGAGTACGGTCGGCTGGCCAAAGGTGTGGATGTAAAAGCTGTCATTGCCTTCGTCCTGAGTTTGGTTGTGGGCAGCAAAGAGTTCACCAACGTCCAGACTGATGGGTTTATAGACGTATGCAATGGTTCCCTGAATAAAGGAACTGCCAGTCAGTGTCTACTTAGGGAGCGCCCGTTCAAGGGCAGCTTTTGCATTGCAGCGGAAGACAATGGCACTGACGAGGCCATGTTTCAGTTTGTGCAAATTCGAGTAGGAATGTCAGGCCAGAGATGTGCCATTGATTCTACAATTAATTACAATTATTACAATTGTTACAATTGAACACAACTTAGGATATGAATCAACTAGATATAAAAAACGATCAGAATAAAATAAAAAATTTCTAGTGAAAATGACAAATGTTTTTTAGGAATAAATTTTATAAATTTCAACATGTTATAACATATCTTATCTAACTTAAAAACTTCATGTATAAGACAAAATATTGTATGTGCATTCCAAGTTTAAGTGTATTCTCAATCCCAAACAATATAATAAAAACTATGAGAAAAGTGCATAGCTGATCAAAATTGTTGAAAATACTTTCTTGTCCACTGAGAACTTGGCAGATATGTGCATCACCAGGCCAATTTAATATATCGCAAAACTGTTAATGTATCACAATGTGATATATTAGTGTCGGCGAATAGAGATATATTAAGTAAACGGGGATACTGCAAAGGGCTTAGATACTGCATTTAAAAAATCCGCCGTTGCATTGTTCGGAATTGTTCGGTTCGACACGAAGCACGGATCGAGCTCGTCGCTCGATCCGTGCTTCGTGTCTCTCTCGTCGCTCGATACCTTCTTCGTGTCTTTCTCTCTGTTTCGCTCTTCGTGTCTTTCGCTCTATGAAAGTAGCCAAGGAGTCGTGCTTCAAAGGCGGAGGAGGTGAAAGGTGCAAAGGAGTCGGATATGCGAACTTTTATATCTTCGCTTCGTGTGTTTTGACGAAGACTGCGAATCGTCTCTTGTCGCTCGATCCGTGCTTCGAAGGCAAAGAAGTTGAAAGGGGAGAAGGAGTCGGGTCTGCAGAATTTTCTTGATCTTCCGCTTCGTGTGTTTCCACTTTATGTGTTTCGACGGAGAAAGTGAGTTTTTCCGTTGCATTCTGTGAACTGTTCTTGATATTCGCTTCGTCTTGAAACTTTTCCTGATTTTTGCTTCGTGTGTTTCGAGGAAGAGCGCAAGTTTGAAACACTGCATTTTGTGCCATCGTGTTGTGCTCGTCTCTTGTCGCTCGATCCGTGCTTCGGAGGCGGAGGAGGTGAAAGGGGAGAAGACGGTTCTGCAGACTCTTCTTGATCTTTGCTTCGTGTGTTTCGACGAAGAGAGACAGAGTTTTTTCTGTTGCACTTTGCGTCATCGTCGTCTGTGACAGTTGTAATGCCTCGGAAACGACACTACCATTGGAAACAATCGTATGCTGATGAATTCGGGTTGAAAGTTGCCAGCATCAACGAGCAAAGTCGACGGGTTGATAGTGCTATCTGCAGGTTTTGTCAAACTTTTGGTCGTGAGGTTGATGCCGTCGTTCGCAAACGAGCTAAGACGAAAGCGTTTCAGTTTTTTAAGAAAGGTGCTTTTCAACTGCAATAACACAAAAAAGCATATGCAGCAACAACATCCGAAGCAGTGGGCGAAGTACATTGAGGTCAAGAATGAGAAAGAATCAAATCCAGCTACATTCCATGCTTTCTTTGAGCAATCTAAGCTGGAAGCGTCATTCTTTAAGAATCCAAGATAAATGGTGCTGTGTAGTATTTTATCAACAAGAAGATTGTAGAAGTCATAATTCGAGATATGCTTTTTGTCGAGAACAAATTGATCTCAGACGATATTGCGATGAAAGCATTCGAGCCGGTGACAAACGAGTGTGGAAAAATCATTTCCTACACTATTCTTATCAAGAACAAGCCCCAGTTTAACCATGTGCTTGAGCTTTTGAGCGCAGGTCTCAGTTTCCGCCAGATATCAAAAGTTTTTCAGAGCAATTGAGAGAATCTTGGCACAGCAGAGAAAGTGGGATGTATTTCTCCTAGTGAAGCTTCAAACTTCTCGCGTTTGACCTCTGCTGTTGGATTGCAGGCGATGGCAGAGATAATGTGAGTATGTTGGGCTTTCTCTATTGGAGTGGACGAATCCAACGACGAAGGTGGAGATCCTCATCTTGATTTGAGAATACGTTTTTCTCCCGTTGTTGGATACGATGGTGAATCCGAAATTCAACACGGCTTTCATCTCTTGGCGATCCCTCTGTTCTCTTTGGCCCACACTGGACAAACTTATGCCAATCTTGTGATTAAGATGCTAGATGCACTTTGCTCAGATTGGAGAATGAAGTTGATTGGTTCATCTACTGACGGAGCTGGAAATATGACAGGCCATACCAGTGAGTTCTCGACTCTTCTTCTCAATCAATCTCTGTGCAGGGATGCATTTTACCGTATATGGTGTCTTGCCCACCAGCTTGAACTTTTGATCAAAGGGTCAATCAACGTCGTGGCTGAAACTGGAGTGTTTATGTTTATGAATATCCTCGCCAAAGTTATCGCCTATCTTCGACGTCAAAAGAATCTCATTTGTGAGATGTGATCCAAATGTCCTTATTATATAAATGTTCGTTGGACGTCCCTCGCTAAGGTGCTAAAGTGGTTGTTGGCAAACCAGATTCAAGTCTCCATCTACATGCAAGAGAAAAATTTTGCTCATTCTCCATCTACTGCCTGGTATGTATTATGATATTACTCGTTGAGTTCCTAATCTCTTTATTTCAACACGTTATTGAATTTGACGTTTGATTTTCAGGTGGATAGTTGCAAAGATTGTACACGTTTTTTTGAAGAGTGTTGTTATTACTTTCGACATTCTGCAAATGGCTGATGCACATTTGTCTCAACAAATGGGCAATCTGGAAAGGCTTTGTGAGGAATTAAAGTCAAATTGTGGAGCAATTGTTGACGACAGAGTTGTTGAGTTTGGAGTTCCGATTACGATTTTCCCGGACTAAAGTCCAGATGGGTCTTTTCATTGTTAACTCTGATACAATCAAAGATAGCATTAGAACCATAGATGTATTAGCGATGGATCAGTTTGAATCACTGGAGATGGTTGACGCATTTACAGTTATTCAAGAAATGGCTGTGATCTATCTTAGTTCATTGAACGGCATCATGAAGATCAAGGCCGCAGGGAATTGCTATAATCAAGAGTTTGACTCGGTGCCTGCAAGTTCTCCGATGGATTTGATTGCAGTTTCTGCCATCGATTTTGTTTGAATTGTTTGAAAACACAAGTCTTGAATATTGAACACGTTCGATGAGGCAGAAATGGTGTTGATTACAGATCAGCACAAGGAGTTGACGTCATCAGTAGCACATGAACCCCAACTTCAGACAGCTTTGGAGAAAGTCGCAAAGAAAGCCTTCAATTAAGCTTGGGATACTGTTGGCCATCGATTCGAATCTCTATGTCAATTTGCTGCAGGTCTCGCCTTTGTTATGCCAACAACTAGCCGCATTGAAGCCGACTTCTCCTTCATGAACTATCGCAAAGATGAGTACAAAACTTATCGGACTATTCTCTTGAAGGAGTCATGTTTGCACGTCAGCTCAACCAGCTCGATTCACTGAAAAGCTGCATCTCGAGAAATGGAACATTTCTCGACTAGTTGTAATGATTTTATGACTTGCGATATAATAAATATATTAAGAGTTCTTTTTTGCGATATATTAGTTAATATATCACAGCATTGCAAAGAGATACATTAAATTTTGTTCACACGCTTGACGTTTCAAAACTCAACATTGTAAAGAGTAGTGGATATATTTTGAGTGTTAAAAACGTTTCAAATGATAAAAAATAAAATATAAGAGGAGATGAGTTGGGAAGCAACAATTAGATTGAATTTTACAAACGGTTAGAAAGGGATCATACATTTTTTTTAACTTCATTTTCCTATGAAGTAGAATGAGACATATCACTTAATTTAACTTACATTTGAATTGCTAAAATATGCCGAAGTATGTGCAAAAAAAAAAGAATTGTCTTGGGGTATTAAATTTTATATATTGACACATAATGATACAAGAACAATTTCAATAAATATTTAATCCAAGACATGTCTTATACGGATAATACATATCATTAGCTAAATATAAACTAACAGGAAATTACATGATGAAAAAATATATAAATACTCTAGTCTAAGACATGTTTCAAAGAAAAAATTTTACAGTATTTTCAATGATATATCATCACAATTTTTGCAGGTGGAATGATAACTATCTAAACTTCTAGTTTTGAACAAATAAAATGTTCAATATCATTGAGTAATGTTACCAAGTTTTCAGAGCTCTGGAACTATGACAAGTGTATTCTTGCTGCCCGCATACAACTTTTAGACTCAAAGTTTGGGCATGTAAACATATTTGGTGTTGAGATTCCTCTCAACGTTTGGGCCTTCCCGCCTTGCCTGTGCAGCCTGCACTCGGCAAGGTAATGTAACATTTTAGGGTTACCCAGTAAAATGGTAAAAGTTAAGGGTAAAGGTTGAGGTTTGGCTATAGGGTAGGGTAAAGGTAAGGTAAAGTTAGACCCGTTTGGATTACCTGGTAATTACCGGGTAACACTTGTGACTGCGAAAAAAAAAAACGTGGACACTCTCAAAATTATTCACAATGTAATTCTGCACATTATACTGAAACGATCCAGGTTAACTGTACTAAACAAGTAAACTACCTTTAGCTTTTACCCTTTAGGGTATAGGTAATGGGGTAATTACCCGGTAACCCTGATCTTTTAACCTTTAGGGTAGAGTTAATAGGTTAATTACTCGGTAACCCTGATGTAAAAGTAACTTTTAAAGCTTTTAGAATCCGTATCAGATAACCCGGTAATTACCCTGAGGTAAAAGTAAAGGGTAAATGTAGACAATAGTGACACGAGTAAGGTAAAAGGTAAGGTAAAGGTGGAGCCTATGGCTTACCCGGTTACCTTTTACCTTACCTTGGCGAGGCCTATGTGCAAGGTTGTTTATGCAATAGAAACTATGTAGAGCTAGCACTGCGTCTACAACGTGGCAACTTAATTCCCCGATCCGTTAGTAGAGCTTCAAATTTCTTGTAAGATTTATAAATTTTTCAATGTATGTTATGCAATTTTTGAATTCTGGTCATTTCGCTTTCGTTGTGCGAGCCTCATCTGATAATTTTGTGCATATTTTTGTGCAATTTCTTTACTAATTCGGAAAGCCTTGTGTCCTTTGCCAACGATCCATATTAGTAGCATCAGCAACTCACAACGATGAATAGGAATTTCAGTTGTCGAAAGCACAGTGCAGGCAAGCAGTTGGCTGGATACCAGAAGAAGCCTTCATCATGTGATTCGTGATGGTGGTTGCTAGTGGGGATCAACACTACTCAAGCTCCGCATTACATCCAGATTATTTAAACATAACCACCGCCCATTGTGCGTTGTTTTATCGTACGAACGATTCCAATTCTTGCCTTTGTTCATTTGAGGATTCCATGTTTGCGTCAGCAGCTCCAGATTAGAGAACATATTCCACATATGTCAAACCGGTTGATCAACGAGCAAACAGACTGCGTCAGTTCTACAATCTCTAATAAGAATCACCACATTAGTCCTTTGAATCTCCAAATAAAAACATAAGTGAAAAATCCATGTAAGAAACAAAGCCAAAGAGGACAACAATTAAATCACAGGTCTTGACTTTCAACCTTATCCCTGCTGTTATAAAGAGGATACCGCACTTTATAGACCACCCTGCTCAATAAATAATAATCAAACTTTACTAGTCAATATTACAGACTCATGGCAACTCCATACACAGAAATCTGATTTTTCAAACTATTCTTTAAGCAATCAATTCGAAAGGTTTTCAAAGTTTCTAACGGTACACAAAATCTGAATTGTACCTCTGGTACAAATCCACTCACGAGAGAGTTGAAACTCCTCATACCCAGCTCTTCATTTTAAATTGTATGTGGAATGGTGAACAAAACACACCGAACAGAAACGATACTTAAATAAGGTTCAATAATTTCAAATAATTTCCGAATGTCAACGTGGTTTTTAATGCTTGATCAAAAGATGGTATCTAGCTGGTTATAAAGTTTGTCTGAAACGCGTGCGTGCTTCGTATACGCTACGTCAATTACAGAATTAGGAAATGGACTTGTAAATACGTAATCAACTTTTTGGCTTCATATTTGCGTATATTTTCATCTTTCTTCTACTTTCTGATCATGAGACATACTCATCTGACACGATGATGAGATCGGGTGCATGCGACGCACTGCGACAATACTTGAAGATTCATTCTGCTTACGGATCGGACCCGGTACATAGATCAACCTCGTGGGAATCAAAAGGTCAAAAAGGTTGAATAAATCTTTCTAGTGCCAAGAGCAGTTGAACGATGACTAATTATGTACATAATATAAATTCCATAACCAAAAGGCACTTCGCCAGTCTGGGACGACGCCTGAGAGATTCGAACTCTCGCGGGGAGACCCCATGTACTTAGCAGGCACACGCCTTAACCACTCGGCCAAAGCGTCCCAGTTGTGTTAGGTAGGTATTTTTAATATGATGATATATTTCTCAAATTATGAATTTCAATCAAAATTATCTAATTTTGATCAAATTAGAAATCTGATTACAAAAATGATTGGTTTTGATCTTTTTGTAGTTTTATCTTATCATAACTTTCAAAATATAATGAAAATCATATAATGTTAAAGATAAAATCAATCTAAGGTATCACAGATTTTTGCAAAACTGCTCATTCTCCGCAATTGGATTACTTATTTTCAGTAGTTTCCTTAATCCTCCACTTTTATTTCTCCTCCACAGGTAGCTCCTCCTTCGCACCTTTTTGAGGCCGTCCTCTCTTTCTTTGTACAGGGACAGGATTCCAAGCCGTGCTCTCGAGCACCTCTTTGGGAGTCGCGACAGACAGTTTCTTCGTCAGAACTTTAGCCCGCCCCATCTGGTGACCCACGTGAGCAACACAACACACCATGGCAATCTTAAAGACCTCAGACATTACACAGCAACTCAGAAAGCAAACGCAGGCACTCAATCATCAAGTCAACCACAACGATAATGATACGCAAGCGCTCTACAACACGATGCAGCGTTAAGAGTCCACCAACCCGAAAGAATGAGGAGTTTGTGAAAGAGAAATTTGATTCTCCATCACACCCAAGCTGTCCACCACGCGACACCCGCGGATAATCCGCTGATCGTCCCCTTTCAGCAGCGCGTCCGCTCGCGCCCGGCAGGAATCTAGACGCGTCCGAGAGATTCCCTTGCGCCCGTAGGGACGGTCTGCACTCAGTCAGCGGGTGCCCGCACGCATGGCCGTCTAGGACCCCGTCCGTCGAAAAGGGCGCTAGCGAGCCAGGCGCACGGACGAGTCCACAGCACGTTCAACAAGCTGCTCTGGTAGCATCATACATCACACCCATAGACATGTTCAACAAGCTTCTCACCAGCTGCCCGTCCTTCTCGCCAAGCCCGGCACCGGCTGCCACCAACGTGCCATCGAAATCCAAAATCATCGACAGATTGCCGATGCAGACGACATAGCTGATCAACGCAGGACGGGCAGCTGATGAGCAGCTTGGTGAACGTGCTGGAAGGTGGAGTGAGTATCAACACTGCTCAAGCTCCGCAGTATATGGCCGAGCGGGGAAGATCGATATTGCATGCCAAGGCGTTCGAGCTGGGCCTTTGGGTGGAGCACACGGACGGGACAGTTCTCATTTCGCGGGCGACAAGACTTCTCGGGTCAGCTGAAGTCAATCACACAGTTGTTCAATCAATCGTTCAGTCAATCATTGACGATGTTCTCCTGAATCTTATTCACAGTCTCAGGCTTGAACTGGGATACGCCTGCAGCAAAACAAACTGATGCAAACGCAACGCAGCAGCAAAACGCAGCCATAGCAAAAGCCCATGAAAGATAAACATACCACGACAATGGCGCATGATTGCTGCCCGCTCTGCCTGAACGACCAAACGCCGAGCCTGCTGCCCACGGTAGGCTTGGCCACGGTCCGGTTAACCATTAACCGGTTTAGAAAAATTGTGTACCGGTTAACCTGTTAATCGGTAATTTAACCGGTCCAGGTTTGGCCCGTATCTATTAAAGGTTAATCTATACTTTAACCGGTCTCGACCGGACCGTGGCCAAGCCTAACACGCTCTGCGCGCTTTCGAATTGTGTGCAAAGTATCACTCGTGGACTAATAGTTTCTCAAATACAGCACAGTATTCTTACGTTCGGCTAAACTCCCGAATTTTTGCGTGCATTCCACTACGAACTCGCGGGTGCCACGACAACGACGATCAGCAAAATCCTGTCAACCATCCTTGCACAGGTCCTACCTCGTAAGCCTCGATCATCACAGCAACAGGTGACATATTTGCGCAATTTGACGATCACCAGGTCACGAGAGCAACTAAAATTCTGAAGCGGATTGAATTCCGCATCAGACTCGAATTGAGCGCTCGATTTCTTCCTATTCCTTCGTCGTGAGTTCGGGGTTCGTGTGGGGCTGTCAAAACATTTCCGTCTTGCAATGAGGCCGAAATCAGGACGAAGGTGTGATAATGAATTTTCTCATTACACGGAGTCACTAATTGGGTACCTACAGTTTTGGTACCCATAAATTATGAAGGTTTGAGTCTTGAATCTTGGATTATGAAGGATGGTAACTTTTTTTTTTGGGTACCGGTTAAATTTTTTTTTCCCCGGGCCGAAATTTCTCTGCAACTCATAACGCTCACCCGATCTTCGCGCCAAATCTCAGCCGCCAATAGTTTTTATTATTAATAGTTTATATTTATTTTTGATTTTATGTTATGTTATTATTTAGTATTTTAATTCAATTTAATTTAATTTAAAGACCCGTAATTGACTGGTGAGTGAGGGAAGACATGTTATGTTCAGGGTTAAGTGCAGAGTTCCCAACCGCCTTTCATAGTTTTGGGTAGTGTTATCTGGCGCATTCATTGGAGTCGATTTCTCGGCCGCGAGGGGACGCGCGTCTCACGGTGTCTTGAACCCTGACTGCAAGGGCCTAATGCCAGGGTTCTCCCGTTAATATATAAGGCTATTGCCGCTAACAAAGCTGCTGAAGCCAAACAAACAGGACAAGCGCCAGAACAAGGGCAACACATTACGGATTGCGGGTCTCATTGAAGTCCATGCGCAGGTACACAATACACTGGTCATCTGGCTATTGCTGAAAAGTCTATCAGTGTCATAGCTCTGACATCACTATCAGTGGATAAAAGAACTAATGTAATAAGTTAGATAAAAATATCAAATTAAAATATATAATTCGAATGAATTCATTATTAAAAATTTTCAATTTTAATATTCATGACATGATCTTTTTATATTCCATATACATCAAAATCTAGGATTGACATGTATGAAAATATCTCTCCTTGGTTTGAAAATATCTCTCCTTGGTTTGAAAATTACTAGACACGTGGAATTTGATGAACTAGACGAGACCATGTCTTTTAAGCAATCATATCAATTTCAATTTGTAAAAAATATGGAAGTTACGAATCAAATTTCTAAACCAAAAAAACTGTGGACTGAAACAATATGCTCATGTCCAACTCGCCAACATGGCGTAAAGATTCAAGGTTTTTGTACTTAACCTCGCACTTACTCCCGTCTAGTGGGAAAAGTAAGAACACAAACAGTATTATATGTGGACGGAAATTGTTGCCAACGCGCTGGTACCTGAAAATGGGGCGTGTAAAATGACATGATCTTAACTTATAACATATGAGTGCGAGGCTTATTCTTGATATCAATTTTAAGAATGGTATACGAGTTAAAGTGGATGGTACATTGGATGGAGAGTTATTATTAATATGAAAATAATAAAAAGTATATCACAGTCTAAACCCTAATATTATCGCGGTGATGGTCTGATTTCCAACCGAATAACTTTCGAAACCAAACGACTAAATATCTAACGTGAATGACCCATCTTGAATAACAACAGTAAGTGTAATAATCTAGTATTTATGATATTTTCCACCAACCCATTGACATGTGGATTCAATAGGTTGTCAAGACGATTTACGTCCAAACTTCTTGTGTAACAAAAAACAGGACTATCATCGCGCTTTACAATTCAGATTCATTTCTGATTAAACCAAGTAAATTTCCGGTTTTGTATCAAGTCAGGAGATGAATAGTCGTTGAATTTGATTGCAATCCTTATTTCAATTCAAACTCTATCTCATGGGTAAACACCATCCGATGCACTTCCCAAAACTCCTGAAAAGGTGAAGTGCAGTGCTGCCTGCATTAGTGTCTAGAAGATCGTCAGCTTTAAACTACCACATACGAGAACTCCGAGTCTATCTGTCCCCAATGAGAGGCCTCGCTGGAGAACGATGATAATACGACAAGACAACATGAGAGAGATGTGCAACGATATATCCGATACGAGCACTACTCAATGTCTCTACGCTCTTTCGTGCAAAAATTTCATCCGGAAGCTTCATACAGGATGTACTTTCGCTACTCGATAAGTACAAGAATCGTCATTATACAGAACTCGAAGCAAGCTCGGATAATCAGTGTGAACACTTGGCTGCCAGAAACTTTCAAGCTTTCAGCTTCAATTAAGGACACATGAATCAAATTTATCCTCTTCATAAGCACTTGAAGGCTATACCGAGTCTAATCCGAAGCGCCACAACAATCCTGGAAGCAAGATCACTAGTGAGAGCCACCTCCCTTGCTTCTCCCTCGAACTAGCAGAAATTTGTATCCTGAGGAGGATGAAGACTTTTCACGAAGCATGATGATGGTCACATGTTTCGTGAGCTGCAATTGACATGACTGATGATGGCTGGCTCCACATCCTCCATTTAACCAGTGAAGTTAATGTGTGGTTCAGGCACTAGTCATTCATTCATAAGCCTTTGTTGTAAAATACGTGAGTGATAGGCTTGCCGAACCTGTCCACCTTGTTTTGGAACTCCGGCTCTAACTTGCGCACATCGATGGTGGCATGCTGATGGAAGACACCGATGCACAGAGGTACAGAAACTTGAATGGAGAAGGCAATCATACCCATAAGTGTTGGGATCCGCAGATAAGGCCTTTGGGTGTAAAGCCTGGTTTTCTCCAACCTGGCACAGACGAGTTGATTATTAAAACAACAACTCAATCACTCCATGAGGAAATTAGAAACTCAGCTCTAGTGAGGTTGAAAGTATGAACAAGAGCAATCATTTACTTGTAAGAGCAATTTCTTCACCTGTGCAATACTAAAGGCGGCACAACTAAAATAGGAGCAGCGGCTGCAATTCGACCCATTATACAGGCACCGACTGCCCTCACACCTGCTTTCCTACTGTGACCCAATTCGTCGCCGCTACTATCTAGCACTTTGATCCCGTCGAACACTTCGTTTCTACGGGTGATGCCCAGGTTCAAAAAGTCCGCAGCTGCGACCGCACAGAAGGGAACCATTCTCCTGACTATTGGCTTCCTGCATCAACGCAAGAACTGTTACTCATTGCAGATATCGTTTCCCAAAAATATTCTGGAAACAAATCTTCTGATGTAAGATTGAAGATTGCAAGCTTGCGTGGAGAAGCTCTAAGAGATGTATGTGGCTTAGCTGCAGAACTGGGATTTCTTCTCAGACACGACTCACCATGGCGTTGCTTTCGGCACCTTATCGACGAGGGCGTGAAGACCCATCACGGTACCAACAGAGCTGACAGTCGCACCCACATAGGCTTCGAAAATTTTATGCACTCCTTCCTCGTTGGATGCGTTCCGATTTGCATAGTAGTGCATACAATTGTAAGTTTGGTTGAGCCACTGAGCTCCTACATTTTGCATAAACCCTCTGGCTGACAGCATGAGAGTGTCGACAATGAGGTTGCAGGGTATCATGAAGGAAAGTCGTAAAGGAAGGAATATTTTCTCCCCGGTGTCTGGATGTACTACAGCATCCTTGACTTTACGAGCTTTGTTGAGTTTTTTGTCCGACACATCTGTGACTTTCCCCTCCTCGAAATCGCTCAGCAACTTGACAGCGGCATCCACTTCAGCATCTGTGACAAAGGCGGTCCTAATGTCCATCATGTTGAAGATTCTAGTGACCCTATGCCAGTAAGTCCCTTCGTCCATCTTGATCTCCTGCTGCTTTCACTTCGGGGGCCTTCTATGTGGAATCCTAAGACAAGTACAGGATCTCTTCACAATATGAAACCCAAAGCTTGCCGCCTTTCGAGTCGACGACCAATCGAAACCCTGCAAGATGATGGAGATGTGCTTGAGGCTTCGGCGTCTTCCCCTGGGAAGACGTCTCCCTCTGTCAAAAGCAGGGTTGACATTCGTCGGACGAATGTTCTTTGGGAAGTTTAGCTCCCTTGGCTATCTGCACAGAATGACGAGAATTTTAGCACGACCAGGGAGCTCGAGTCTACGGCACATCCTTCAGTCCATCAGATAATACAACAACCTTTTCTAAAGACTCGAGGTTGAACACAAATTCCGCTCCCAGATCTTCCATGCATAGAATCAGATTATCAGCATTTATACAATGATCAATACAGCAAGCAAGAAAGAATCTACCACTACTCTGGTGGAGAGATTTTGTTATCCTTATAGAGTAAGCAGGAGCTAAAGAGCCCATTTCTGTTTCATCTTAGCTAAAAGGACATGGATTGATCGGATTAAGAAAGGAGGAAATTAAAACGTGGTTTGTCGATGTGATACTTTAAACTAAATATTGTCACGGCGGAGTTTCCAGGCTTCATACAGAAAGCTCTGGAAAAGCCATGTGCCCTAAATTATGACTGACCTCAGAAGACGGATTTGATCTTTTTCTCGCTTTGATTTTGATTCTAGGCAACTGAACTTGGATAAATGCTCCGAAAATACCAACATGGCTGCGGTGTGGCTGACTGTGGCTCCTGCAGCTGTAAAGTGATACTACGTGGAGGCCTATGCCCCATAGAAACCGTCTACAGCTTCTTTACCGATGGGCAATGATATTGAACTAAGAAAAGTATCATCCTATACCAGCCCTTATCTGCTTCCAATGGAGGTCAGTATATCAACGACATAGAAAGGGATGATTGTCAATTGTGAGGAGAAAAATTAGTTCGTGATATTTAAGACCAGCAGAATTTCCTTCTCAACTGAGCAGGAACAAAGTCAAAGAATAGAAGATAAATAGTGAGCAGTATGGGCGTACAGAGAATTTACAAAATGTATAGAGATACACCAAAATGTACTGCTACATTCCACACTGAACCTGCTTCAGTATCAAGACAAACAACTTCCTTGGCTCCATAACACGATTTCCAGCTCCGATATTCCATCAAACACATTGAGCTCGAAGCTAAAAGCACGCTCATATTCTCCTGTGGGTCTTACAAAGTCACATTCCAACCTAGCTGGAGGTCTTTAATTAACAAAGAGAACTCTGCACCCTAGACCTTCTCGTGGAGACTCCAATCCTTGCTGTGCTTAGTTCCAGGTCAAGTGGTCCACCGAGTGACGGCTATATGTTATCTAATACTCACCATAGCCAGTAGAAGGGCATGCTATCACGCTGTCAGGCCCATAGTTTGCATCATGACATGCATAATCCGAAAAAGAGTCCATGGCGACAGAAAGAGCCTGCAGTCGAAAGCATATAACTAGAACAAGTGTACAAGTATCATGACGCCTTAAGTCTCAAACAGAATTTGCATATTAAAATATTGAGAAGAGTTTGACATCGATTAAGCTTTATTCAGTCTCCTGATTCACTCAAACAAAGTCCAAACTGGCAGCGTGATTAAGAATTGTTGAAGGAAGAGAACTCGAAAGGCTAGAGCTTCAGAAAGGAAAGGTTGTGTAAGGCCCGTATTTGAGGGCAGTGTCAGTGCGGCATAGATTCGAACACGGAGGGTTTGAAGCTTACATAGAGAAACTTGCAGAGAGTAAGAAATAAAAGATGCTACAGGCCATCTATTGATACGAAAGCTCGTAGTTTCCTATGTTCAACATTGTCGTAGGGTTGGAGAAAGGGATGAAGGTAGAAAGAGGGAGATCCTCATATCAATCCTTAATTGTTGTGAGCATGGTTGCGTGACGCCTGACATTGTATAGCTCAGTCCTTCTGGAGTCACGGGCGACTGACTGCGGCTGAATTTAAGAAGGATGAAGAAAGAACTCGACCACGGCGAATTCAAACGTGCACTCTCATCGAGTTCCTACGATCACGTGGACTGACTGTGAGGCCCGAGATGCGAGCAGGCATCTCACAGAGCGAGCGATGCAAAGCTCACAAAGCATGTGACATGACAAAGAGGTAAACACGAATCCCCGCTAGTGCTCGGCTCATAGATTCAAGACTGAAATCAGACCAAGCTGCAGATCGCCTCCGAAGAAGCAATCTGCCATGATTCGACTTTGGTCCTCGTCCCCAGACGCGGCAGTGGCAGCCACAGGGTTTCCAAAGTCAGACGAAGGGATAGAAAAGGCAGTACGACTCAGGTCCGAGCTCAAATGCCATCAGCATTCGCGTCACTCGATCACACAAACAGAAGGGGAGAGCAAATGGAGCTCAGAGTAAAGCAAACGAAAGAAGCTCAGAGCACTGGCAACCCGAATCGGACTGCAATCCAAACCCCCGACCCAAATTCATCGGTCAGATCAGAATCAGGTACCTCAGAAGGAGCAGCTCGTCGGCAGCAGCAGCAGGAGCAGCGACGCGGATCGAGCCCCGGGCCTCGTCCGGCGGATTCTTTGCAGCACGGGGTCTTGGCGCCAGCATTCCAGTCGGACGAAACGCAAAGGGCCCCGAGGACGGAGAGCATGTCCGACGGGAAGAGGGGGGACGAGGGGCAGCAGTGGGGGGGAGGAGGAGCGGACGGGAGCGCACGAGAGGCAGCAGCAGCCGGGCAGCCGCGGCCGCGGGGACCGAGAGATGTTGCGGGGCGCGGAAAGCACCTCTGCAGCAAAAAGCAGAGGTCGAGCGAGAACCGCAGGGGGCCTAAGGGCGAGCAGGGGCAGGGGGAGGGCGAGGGGGGGAGGGGGACGGGGGGACGAGATTCAAGAGCCCCAGAGGTGGTACAGCACAGATGCGGCGAAATGCCAGAGCTCGGATTCGGATGGATGCCTGCTACGCCGCTCATCAGACTCAGTCCGCAGACTGAACGAATGAACCAACGAACGAACGAACGAATGAATGACTGAATGAATCTATCAATCAATGAGTGACGGGCAGGTGAGCTGAGCTGAGCTGAGCCGAGCCGATCAAAGCCGAGCCGAGCTGAGCCCAATAGAACAGAATTCAGATTCACGAGGCGGGAGATTTGCCTTCCATCGCTGGCCCGGCCCCCAACCGAATCACGAACAGAGCCAGAGCAAAGAGAAGGGATGGAGGGAGACCGAGACTTAATCGGAGGACCACCTAATTTCAGTTCATCTCATGGGCCAAAGACAATTCTAAACCTGCTCCTGTCATGCAATCATCGAATGCCACTACCTCCTCCTCCTCCTCCTCCTTCTGCTCAGGCATTCTTCAGTCGCATCTCAAGGCCTTCAGGCTCAGCTCAGTTCAGTTCAGTTCAGCTGAGCTGAACTGAAGCTCTGAGGTCAGTTTGGTTCATGATTCGGTCCACAGCGTGGACATCTACCTGTCACCGGGCGATGACGTCACGGGGCCGCCCCCATGACATGGACGCCCGGCCATACCGGTCCCGATTCCGGAATCGTTCGTGGCGTGTTTCGTGTCGTGGCCCCGTGGTCCGGGCGGACCGGCAGTCCGGGAGACACGTGGCTGGTCCCGGACTCTGCGGTGCCGGTCCTCCTGTGCGGAAGGGAGGGCGGAGGCCAAATTCTCCGCTGACGTCTGCTTTGTCCGGCGGTCTCAGGACTCTCGCGTCACGGTCCGCGACTTGACTTACTTTGTTTTGTCACGACGGAAAATCTCCAAGAGAATATTGGATAGTATTTGTGATTATTGTGAGGTTTTCAAGGTTGAAAATTGACTATTTAATTTCGGATTATATACTCATATATACATAGTTTGAATTATAACGTTTGAATCATAAATCCTGAAGTAAATCTTTTAGGTGTATGACCGTCCAACACTGAGACAACGATTCAGAAAAAGGTTTTTTTCATTTTCTGAAATATAATAATATCACATCTTAACGTTAAATAATAAAAAAACTTGTGAAATTTATCAAATTAGTAATATTTTAAAGTAAGTTAAAATTTAATTAAAAAATTATAGTATAAAATTTACCATATTATTGTAATATTCAACAGATCAAAATGTTTTGTTCCGCCACTTCTTTTTAACTTGTTAGTTACGAATGTAACAGGAATATCAATTATATATTTTCCTTTTATTTCTTAAAATTTTTTTATGTATTGAAGTCAAAATCTATATAAGATAAAAAAAAAAATTTCTTCCTTTAAAAATAAAAAATCAAAATTTCTTTTTTTTACAAAAGGTGATGTACATAGCCAATTTCGGAGTTGTGATAATATTTAAATACAATGTTTCGAAATATTCTCAACACCAGTTGTAAAAGGAATCTATATTCCATACGAAAATTGCGTGGGCAACAAACGGTTCATTAGGATAAATTAGTTTTTTTGAATCCTTGAGTTGAAGACACGTGAAGAATCGGTAGATGCGTGTAAGGCAGCACAATCAGAACTTCTGAACATGAAGTGGGAGAGTCTATTGTTGGCACGTGAATTAAAATTTGGAGCAAGAAATTTCGCAATTCCTCTTAACCATATCAATATATCGACTGCATGATGTTCGAACCATCCAAGTTACACTGATCTCAAGTGTTTAGTCTGCTTCCAATTTTGATTAGTTTTTCAACTTTTGAACTCATTGCTATGGACTCTTTAAACGAACCTACTCTCCCCTAACTCATATCGTAGGCAAGCCAACATTTCCAAATCTACTCGTCGATGCGTCTTGTATCCACAGCCGATTCCTCTCTTGCTCATGAACTTGTATTAGTAGTTGCCTGGAGATGAATGTCACGAAGAGTGTTTACGCCTTTGTACATGCAATGCACGAGGATACAGAATCTATCGTGCAACAAAATTCTTGGCAAGACTTTTAACGAAGTTGTGTTAATACTCATAACGTATCTTTGACAAATGCATGTTTCTTCTTTTAGCACGTGTCTCCGAAAAAGAAGTACACTCTTATCATCATACTACAGAACACACATCTGATCATTGATTCAAAATGTAGTAGATATATTGATTGCGGGAATATACATCTGAAGCAATAGTCAATAGTTCGAATACATCGAACTATTGACTTCTGGTTTTTTGGCCTCGGAACAAGTACGTCTCCTCCTAATATGTAAACTCGTTCTTTCCAACATAATAACAACTGATACTTTGTGTATCGAATGGTCATTTTCTGGAGTACTCTCAGAGAGTGAGTTCAACGTCAAAAGGTCCTTCTAATTTGAGATGTGTTAAGCCACTGACATCTTGGTTATCCCTGGACAGGGGCTCTGCAGGGAAGAAATCGAATGTGGGGACTTTGAGAGAAAAATCAAGAGGTGTTCCTCCAGGGAAGAGATTCGATGATAGGATCCTCGATGTGTACCCTCTAGTTCATCGGGGTCTGAGAGGCTCGAACCATCTGTTTGTTCCGGTAAAACTGAAACGTTCACTGAGGCATCGTGCATTTCTCTATCATTGTTCTCGTCGTCTGGACCACAAGCTTCCATAGATCCAGAAGCATCACGTTTAGAGGCATCTATTGCTCTTTCCCAGCAACTCGCTCTTGGATGTGATGAACTCGTCACTCCCTCTTTTGAAGAGTGGGAAGCGTCATTGTTGGACGCTGGATGGACTGAAGTTAAAGTCCTTTCTGTATTCTCGATCGTCGTACCGGAATCATCTCTCGTCGGACTTGCTACTCTAGCATAGCCTGTAGGGTGAAAATCGCTAGTTAAAAAATAAATCTGATCATGATTGTATCAAGTATACGGAATGCAGTCACAGAATAGGAAATATGGGAATATATAATGAACCTTCATATGATGATAAAGTACTTGATTCACTTACCGGTTTTTTTCTTGAAAAAACTTCAAACAATGGCTCTTTCATCACCGTGTTGCAAAGCTGTTTTATTGTATGCTCTGCAGCCGAATTACAGGATGGAAATCCGGTCAATAAATATTCATTCCGTCAGTAATTGTGCACTAGCCCTCTATTGACTGTTCACATAAAATGAAATTATTTGCTATCACGGAATCACGATTCTTACCTTACAGCTTCTTCTTCGGTATCGAACCAGCCGACGAGAGTATATCTGAACATATGCAATTGATTTAGAGGAGAGCATCAGTAATGCACATGCTGCTGAGCATGAATTTCAAAGGTAGCTGAATTCGATCCAAAGTATATCATCCGAACTCTGGAAGTCGATGGACAAATTACACGGTTGACTTACTGGGATTTATGCTGATGATTTTTCGAGCAGTACTTCACTTCCCACTTTCCATTGGCATCAATCAGAATCCCCTTCGACGAATTGCACATGAGGATACAATCCGCCTTCCTACTCGTGTCACGCAAGAACTGTCTGTAATCCAGAAAGCTCATCTCTCTCATCTGTCACACACGAAAATTCACACAGATATCGTCTTCATGAGCTCAAATCTGAGATAAGACAACGGAAACACAAAATTGACATTGAATTCCTACCGTTGTTGTTTTGTACCTACTGAATATATTGTGATCGTGTACTAAAATATACCGAGAGTCTTTGGATCAGTACAGTCTTGTCTGAAGACCAACGTCATCTACTAAGAAATACGACTTTGTGCATGCATGACTTCTAATCAAGTAGATGCAATTGCTACTCTCCATTGTAAGAGTTTTCAGAGGACAAACATTCAACTTCCTTTTCATCATCGACCTTACTTGATGCTACGTGAAAATCATAAAGGGTCTGAACTCGAGGGCTACATAACAGGTGGATTCTAGAAAGTATAAGCGTGAGTAAACACTGGAGCAAGAGTTCTATTGCATCCAATCTCTTTGGATGCATGGAAACACCAGGAATGGTATAGGACCCCTGTAATTCATCGCGAAATTCATGATGCCAATGATGTGGGGAACAAAGCAAACCTTCTGGATGTCTTCCTTGTATTCACTCCGATCGAAGTTTAGTTGCTCCGTGGAAGACCGAGTAAACAAAATACTTTTGTCGTAGGCTCTACAAAACACGAAAATTTTTCTTTTAGATATTATAAGAAATTTGCATGATTGACTTCGATGTTATAAGAGAATTGAATAATTGACTTCGATGTTATCCAGAGATGCTGGAAGTTGAAGAACTGTACATACCTAGCAGCTTCGAGAGCAGAAAACGAGGCACCTGTCACCAACAAAGAATAAAAGTATCAATATAGAGAATATAAAGAGAGGGAGAGACATCACCCATTTAGGAAAGACGTCAATTGACCATGAGGAGGGCTCTTTCATAAACAAAGTTTACATTAGTGCTAATATGTAGTGATTTTATGCGACTCCCACAACTTAAGTCCTTTTGTTTGCTAAACTCAAATTAAGATGCGCAAATTTTCACACTTTACCTAGATAGTGCTGCTGATTCTCAAACCTGCATCAAAAGAAGAAGATGAGAATCAAAAACTGCTGAAATTGCAGAAAAGCAGGGAGAAAGAAATTGCAAATTCTGCTCGTGAAACTATGTCTTTTGTTTTCCTCTAAGAAGCAGATTCATGATACAACGTAAGGAATGAGATTGGAGTTGCTTACCAAAGGTTAGCTTCCCATTTACCCGTGCGCTTGTAAAACGTGACGCCCTTGTACGGTCCCTGAACCCTTGTACATTTTCGTCCTCCCGGTCTACAAATTCTCCCCATGGAGAATTTGGTGCGGCTCGCTCGGAGGGCGGCGAAGATTGGCCTCCTTTGAGAGAGCTGCAACAACTTTGCAAGCTCCTCGTCCCAAGCGGATATTCTCTAAAGCAAGCTCCGCAATGTGTCAACTCTAGAGAAATATTAACTTTCTCCAAACTTACACTTGCACTCAAAGCACGAGAATGCTATCACACGTAAGTGAGATGTGCATTCAACCTGCTGCTTCGAAACTCCGACGACAGGAATTGGAACACAAACTAATGCTGTTCACGAAATGGCAACTTCCCAACTCGCTCCTCCTCTCTCGCTAGAAATAAAGGTTCAACAATCCTGCTCGCATCTCAAGCTAGTCCTCAACACGAACAAGTAATGGCAACGGAAGAGATTGGGATCGAACGGGATAGAATGAAGGTGTGCATGAATTTAAAGACCTCGGCATTGATCAGTGACGGGATCCAAGACCGTCGACAGAGGACGGCTCGAGATTCTCTTCCATCATGTGGACATGGCCATAAATCACATCATCGGATTGTCGTATCACCCACATTGTAACTTGAGATGCCAGACCGCTCTAGGATGTATATGGAAAATACAGTGCCAGACATTTCTCGTCCGCGGCCGGCTTCGTAGGCCGGCTTCGTACTGTTGCGGTGCATGCATGAGAAATTATGATTGAGCATCGAAGGACGTCGATAGGAACCGATCTGAAGGGAGGGATGAAGAATTGTACGTACGAATCTGATAGCCATCCCGAGTGGTCTTTGCCATTATCACCAGGACTAAATTTAGGACAATTTGAATCAAAGTGCTTGAAAATTAAATAGCAAATTCTCGGAGTCGCTACGTACGGCTGCTCGCCGGGCTCGCCGGGTGCGGTTCTGGTACTGACAGTTGACCTGACTGCCTTCTGACTGGTCGATGACCCGGCTAGCGCTTCTTTTCCTTCAGAGAAAGACATGAAAGCATGAGCAGACGATCTTCACAATATGTACTTATCTGTATTCACTCATTATTTCCTCTCATCCTGTACTTGGAAAACTGAAATTCAATTAATTTCATATTTTCCTCTATCCAAGGACGGTTTCGTATTTTCCTTTATTCTCGGTAGTTGATTTTTGAGTTCACTTCCTGTTATTTCACTTGGCAGAAGACATCTGATCAGTATCAGTCCCTTTGTGTCTACGCTTTTTGTTCCTCTGGTATTCATACCACAATATTTAATTTCTTTGGTCACATTCTAGGTTTATACGTTTCAAGTCAGATTCCAGCATTTTCCAAATTGACCATGGATTTATTGTATGATGAGATGTTTTACGAGTTGGAAATAATCGTTCACCTTTTGACCTTCAAACAAGATTGCAAATTTACAATTTACCTTTGATATCAATTATTCATTCTTTCTCGTTCAGCTATTTTTTCAAAAGTGCTCATTGAATGGGATTACGATTATTCAACAACTGCTAGAAGATCAGAACAAACCAATGACACCATCTTATTAGCAGATGCTGCTTTTCGGATGGAAGTGTAAGTCATATCATGGGGATCGAACTCTATCACGTTAGCGACTTTTATCTCAGAATGTCGACTGAGCAAAATAGATTATTACAGGCTTGCAAAACTTAGTTGAAATTGTTGGCCTTCTTAGAGCCAAGAGAAGGCCGCGATAAACTCGAACATCAAAAGTCCAGCATTACTGTTCAGAAACATTCATTCAAATTGGGTGGTGAAATCTTTGCATTGAAGTAATGAACATGACCACCAGTAGCAGAGGAGAGGTCGACTTCAAGCTGAACAACTGAAAAAATCACTTCGGTGGTGTCCAAAATTGTATTCAGATTGAAGCACACACTTCACGAAGCTGGAACTTGTACGCGTAAGATCAACTGCAAATGCCCAAGAGCCTCGCTGTGGCTGAAGAGCTAATGTGACGGTGAATTTTCGAATGTCTGCCATAACCGTGAGGAGGAATATTCTTCAATCGAGCTATACATTTGCGAGAGCTTCGATCCTTCATGTTCATGCTTCGCTGCAAGAAACCAACCTGCTTCTACGGAAAATCCTTTGAGTTTCTACATTAAACCTGCAGGTTGAGGAGAGGTCTCCACAGTTTATGCAGTCGATTTACAAACCAGCTAGACACCGGCAAATCCACTCGATATCCTTAACGGAGGTCCATTATCAGCAGTGTGACTTTGCCCAAAGTAGCACAACCGTAACTGCTCCAATTTTTCATCAGAAATTTTTAGAACTCACCTATTGCTGCACTCTTACAATTCCCATCTAACTATATGCTAGATAAACAATCAATTCGAAGAATACAACAAAATAGAATGAGTGCCGAGCATAATATCGATTACGATTGTTCCTACACAGGGAGACGATGCAGGATTATAATAGTAGAGTCAGACGCCGCCAGATTGGTGAAAAAAGCTTTTCCCTTTAGCTGTTTGCTGCTGTAACAGCGACATGATCGAATGGACCTTGAAACTGAGCTGAACCATTTCAACTGCTGCATCACGTCAAGCTTATTTGTAATCGATTTCACAAAGCCAAGGTGCTACGCTTGTGTAGCGAGTAGAAGTTCTACGCTGAAATTGGTTAAGTCATCACAGAAATATTTCAAAACATGAATTCTGCGTGCGCTTCCTCTGGAGTCCACAAGTTTAGTTTCCGTATTCAACTCAGACGTATCATCGGAAAGTTCTTAGCCATTTGCCATTGTAAGAGCAAAACTGATCGACTCTTGAAATGAACTGCATTATTTCAACTGCTGTGAAAATTCATATCATGATCGAAGAAGCGTTCAGATATTTTACATCCGTGGAGCTGGTAGACTCTCACGCTTTTTTTCTGAGAGATCTCTACGCTCCAGAAGAGATCTTTGAGACCAAAACTAAAATCAACTTATTCAGTATAGATTTTAGATGAGACTTGAGACGAGAGCCAGACACAAGGCAACATTGGCAATTTGTTCTCGTTTGCGCTTTCTCTCTGGTGCCCTCAATCGTTTGCAACGCATGCAGTTTAAGAGAGATGCTGCAGCTCATATCTACATCGATGTTTCGATGAACTAGGATCTGTTTACATGTGCTTCATTGCTCATACCCAAAACTGATCCCCAGTCCAAAAACTCGATTGTTGATGTGAGATACAAGAAGAACACATATACTTTCATTCTTCAATTGGTTGGATCTTTTGACAACACTTCAGCTAGCTATCTGCTGGATGCAGGTACAATTTCATTGTATGACAACACTGAGAGTACTGAGGTTTTTAATTTCATTCCAAGAGTCAAGCTAAAATTGGATCGACTTAACCAATCTTGCATATTCTCACAGCTTTGAGATGTGAGTATCACGCAAAATCAAGAGTGCTTCTAGGGAGATACACAAGAAACATTTTGTCGAGATTTAAAGGTTGGTATGACCATTTTTGGGTAGTCTAACGACTACCTTGTCTTTTCGAATAAATACTGATTGTGATATGTTGGATACGGCAACTCTGCCTTACAATTGTCAGGGTTTAAAAATAGGTTTAGCAAGTACATAAAACAACGGATTGTAATTGAAAGTGCAATCATTTATTTGATACTCTTATGCAAGTATGTGGGATGTGTCACATTTAAGATGTTATTTGATTGGAAATTACTGTAGCATCATCATTAATGATCAACCATTCATATGATTGATGACTTTAAACAATCTTACAAGAAAGCTTCTGTCACCGACTGTTATCTTAGAAGAGTATGAAATTAGAAAGTAAGCATAACTGAATGGTGAATCATGATGAAAATAGATTATATTTAGACATACATTATGATCATGACAGATCATGTTTGTTATTGTGCTTTTGTTGAAAAATTTAAAATGTACAGTAAGTTTACAAAGAACATGATTTGTGAAATTATTTATAAGTATTTCCAACATAAGAAAAAAGGTAGTGGATATTGTGATTCTAAAGATCACATCTGATGACAAAATCATGTTTAAAGTTATTTGATGTAAAACAAAACATGCGCTTATTTTGAGTTTATATTTTGGATTGATTTGGAATCAATTCACATAAATGAAGAAGCAAGGTCAGATACAAATATATATTTGAATCTAAGGTTGAGGTCAACTTGATTATGAATATTTATATAGTTTTATTATTTGTGAAAGTTTTTGAACAGTACTATAAATAAAAAAAATTTCTTTGGTTTGTAAACATTTAAGTTTTTAAATTTGTAAATGTAACCATATTGTAATTTTTGAAGAATATGTGTTTGAATAAATTAATTCTCTTTAAATTTTACCAAATTTTTCATAATTATGTTACAATCTATCATTTGATATCAAATATTGATAGATAGATTATGGATTTTAATTTAGATGATTTGCGTAGATGACTTTGACATCTTTCAACTTGTAACTCTTTGCCTATTTGAGGTGGAAATTATTTTTTACACAAATGTTTATTTTTAAAAAAGTAATTGGTACTAAATTATAAACTAAACTAAACTATTATAAACTAAACTAAATTATTATACCGTGGTTTTTGGCCTCGGAACAAGTACGTCTCCTCCTAATATGTGAACTCGTTCCTTCCAAGATAATAACAACTGATACTTTGTGTATCGAATGGTCATCTTCTGAAGTCCTCTCAGAGAGTGAGATCAATTTCAAAAGGTCCTTCCCTTTTGAGATGTGTTAAGCCACTGACATCTTGGTTATCCGTGGAGAGGGGCTCTGCAGGGAAGAAATCGAATGTGGGGACTTCCAGAGAATAATCCAGAGGTGTGCCTCCAGGGAAGAGATTGAATAATTTGATTTCAGCATCCGTGAACTGTGAACGACCCTGACATTCTTCTTGCATTTGGAGATGTGCATCCTCTAGTTCATCGGGGTCTGAGAGGCTCGAACCATCCGTTTGTTGCGGTAAAACTGAAACGTTTACAGAAGCATCGTGCATTTCTGTATCATCATTCTTGTCGTCTCGAGCACAAGCTTCCATAGATCCAGAAGCATCACGTTGAGAGGCATCTGTTGCTCTCTCCCAGCAACTCGCTCTTGGATGTGATGCACTCGTCACTTCCTCCTTCGAAGAGTGGGAATTGTTGGACGCTGGATGGGCTAAAGTTAAAGTCCTTTCTGTATTCTCAATCGTCGTACCGGAATCATCTCTCGTCGGACTTGCTACTCTAGCATAGCCTGTAGGGTGAAAATCGCTAGTTAAAAAATAAATCTGATCATGATTGTATCAATTATACAGACTGCAGTCACAGAATAGCAACTATGGGAATATATAATGAACCTTCATATGATGATAAAGTACTTGATTCACTTACCGGTTTTTTTCTTGAAAAAACTTCGAACAATGGCTCTTTCATCACCGTGTTGCAAAGCTGTTTTATTGTATGCTCTGCAGCCGAATTACAGGATGGAAATCCGGTCAATAAATATTCATTCGCTCAGTAATTGTGCACCAGCCCTCTCTTGACTGTCCACATAAAATGAAATTATTTGCTATCACGGAATCACGATTCTTACCTTACAGCTTCTTCTTCGGTATCGAACCAGCCGACGAGAGTATATCTGAACATATGCAATTGATTTAGTGGAGAGCATCAGTAATGCACATGCTGCTGAGCATGAATTTCAAAGGTAGCTGAATTCGATTCAAAGTATATCATCGGAACTCTGGAAGTCGATGGACAAATCACACGGTTGACTTACTGGGATTTATGCTGATGATTTTTCGAGCAGTACTTCACTTCCCACTTTCCATTAGCATCAATCAGAATCCCCTTCGACGACTTGCACATGAGGATACAATCCGCCTTCCTACTCGTGTCACGCAAGAACTGTCTGTAATCCAGAAAGCTCATCCCTCTCATCTGTCACACACGAAAAATCAAACAGATATCGTCTTCATGAGCTCAAAATTGAGATAAGACAACGGAAACACAAAATTGAAATTGAATTCCTACCGTTATTGTTTTGTACCTACTGAATATATTGTGATCGTGTAGTAAAATATACCGACAGTCTTTGGATCGGTACATTCTTGTCTGAAGATCAATGTCATCTACTAAGAAATACGAATTTGTGCATGCATGACTTCTAATCAAGTAGATGCAATTTCTACTCCCCAGTGTAAGAGTTTTCAGAGGACAAACACTCAACTTACTTTTCATCATCGACCTTACTTGATGCTACCTGAAAATCATTAAGGGTCTAAACTCGAGGGCTACATAACGGGCGGATTCTAGAAAGTCTAAGCGGAAGTAAACACTGGAGCAAGAGTTCTATTGCATCCAATCTCTTTGGATGCATGGAAACACCAGGATTGGTATAGGACTACTGTAATTCATCGCGAAATTCATGATGCAAATGACGTGGGAAACAAAGCAAACCTTCTGGATGTCTTCCTTGTAGTCACTCCGATCGAAGTTTAGTTGCTCCGTGGAAGACCGAGTAAACAAAATACCCTTGTCGTAGGCTCTACAAAATACGAAAATCTTCAATTAGATATTATAAGAAGATTGCATGATTGACTTCGATGTTATAAGAGAATTGCATAATTGACTTCGATGTTATCCAGAGATGCTGGAAGTTGAAGAGATGTACATACCTAGCAGCTTCGAGAGCAGAAAACGAGGCACCTGTTACCAACAAAGAATAAAAGTATCAATATAGAGAATATAAAGAGAGGGAGAGAAATCACCCATCAATTGACCATGAGGAGGGGCCTTACATAAACAAAGTTTACATTAGTGCTAGTATGTAATGGTTTTATGCGACTCCCACAACATACGTTCTTTTGTTTGCTAAACTCAAATGCAGATGAGATGCGCAAATTTTCACACTTTACCTAGATAGTGCTGCTGATTCTCAAACCTGCACCAAAAGAAGAAGATGAGAATCAAAAACTGCTGCAATTGCAGAAAAGCAGGGAGAAAGAAATTCCAAATTCAGCTCGTGAAACTATGTCTTTTGTTTTCCTCTAAGAAGCAGATTCATGATACAGCGTAAGGAATGAGATTGAAGTTGCTTACCAAAGGTTAGCTTCCCATTTACCCGTGCGCTTGTAAAAAGTGACGCCCTTGTACGGTCCCTGAACCCTTGTACATTTTCGTCCTCCCGCTCTTCTCCCCATGGAGAATTTGGTGCGGCTCGCTCGGAGGGCGGCGGAGATTGGCCTCCTTTGATAGAGCTGCAACAACTTTGGAAGCTCCTCGTCCCAAGCGGATATTGTCTCAATCAAGCTCCGCAACGCTAGAGAAAAATTAACTTCCTCCAAACTTACACTTGCACTCAAAGCACGAGAATGCTATCACACGTAAGTGAGATGTGCATTCAAACTGCTGCTTCGAAACTCCGACGACAGGAATTGGAACACAAACTAATGCTGTTCACGAAATGGCAACTTCCAAGTCGCTCCTCCTCACTCGCTAGAAATCAAGGTTCAACAATCCTGCTCACACAATCTCAAGCTAGTCCTCTACACGAACAAGTAATGGCAACGGAAGAGATTGGGATAGAATGAAGGTGTGCATGAATTTAAAGACCTCGCCACTGATCAGTGACGGGATCCAAGACCGTCGACAGAGGACGGCTCGAGATTCTCTTCCATCATGTGGACATGGCCATATATCACATCATCGGATTGTCGTATCACCCACATTGTAACTTGAGATGCTAGACCGCTCTAGGATGTATATGGAAAATACAGTGGCAGACATTTCTCGTCCGCGGCCGGCTTCGCAGGCCGGCTTCGTACTGTTGCGGTGCATGCATGAGAAATTATGATTGAGCATCGAAGGACGTCGATAGGAACGGATCGGAACCGATCTGAAGGGAGCGATGAAGAATTGTACGTACGAATCTGATACCCATCCCGAATGGTCTATGCCATTATCACCAGGCCTAAATTTAGGACAATTCGAATCAAAGTGCTTGAAAATTAATTAGCAAATTCTCGGAGTCGCTACGTACGGCTGCTCGCCGGGCTCGCCGGGTGCGGTTCTGGTACTGACAGTTGACCTGACTGCCTTCTGACTGGTCGATGACCCGGCTAGCGCTTCTTTTCCTTCAGAGAAAGACATGAAAGCATGAGCAGACGATCTTCACAATATGTACTTATCTGTATTCACTCATTATTTCCTCTCATCCTGTACTTGAAAAACTGAAATTCAATTAATTTCATATTTTCCTCTATCCAAGGACGGTTTCGTATTTTCCTTTATTCTCGGTAGTTGATTTGTGAGTTCATTTCCTGTTATTTCACTTGGCAGAAGACATCTGATCAGTATCAGTCCCTTTGTGTCTACGCTTTTTTCTCCACTGGAATTCATACCGCAATATTTAATTTCTTTGGTCACATGCTAGGTTTATACGTTTCAATTCAGATTCCAGCATTTTCCAAATTTACCATGGATTTAGGGTGTGATGATGAGATGTTTTACGAGTTGGAAATAATCGTTCACCTTTTGACCTTCAAACAAGATCGCAAATTTACAATTTACCTCTGATATCAATTATTCATTCTTTCTCGTTCAGCTATTTTTTCAAAAGTGCTCATTGAATAGGATTACGATTATTCAACAACTGCTAGAAGATCAGAACAAACCAATGACACACTCTTATTAGCAGATGCTGCTTTTCGGATGGAAGTGTAAGTCATATCATGGGGATCGAACTCTATCACGTTAGCGACTTTCATCTCAGAATGTCGACTGGGCAAAATAGATTATTACAGGCTTGCAAAACTTAGTTGAATTTGTTGGCCTTCTTAGAGCCAAGAGAAGGCCGCGATAAACTCGAACATCAAAAGTCCAGCATTACTGTTCAGTGTGGTACCCCACTTTTGGCAATTTTGAGGAAATTAAAACATTTTTGGAAAACTGTACCCTGGCAGCATTGTAAATAGCCTTCGGTACATCAAAACAGAGTGAATCCGGAGGATCGCGGGGATTCTCGAGGGATCTTGTAGAATCTGGGATTTGGGGTGCCGCAGTAAGGACAGGCACCACCCTCCCTGCGAGCTCTGCAGTTAGGATCTCTACGGCGCAAGGCGCAAAACCCGCCTTTGGAGGTTGCGTCCGCGGCTGTAGGGAAACCCCCGTAATTAGGTCAACCCTCGGGCGCCTTGACCAAGTTAGGATCCCGTTGGAAAGAGCTCGACGCACTGATTCCAACGAGCCCAAGAACGCTTGGAACGGACGAGGACTTAGGGAGTTATCGCTACTGGAAGAAACGGAGGCGGTCGCCTGCGGCGGAAGGAGTTCGCCACCGGCGCGAATTCCGCCTACGCGGAAGGGGGAATCAAGTTTTGTCCTATGCGCGGACGAAGGCGTTCGCCTGTGCACAGGCGAAGTAGGGTTAGGGAAGGCGCGAAGTCCGCCTACGCACAGGCGCTCGCCTGTGCACAGGCACTTCGGCGTCGGCGGGAAATCCGCCTTGGGCCCTAGAAATGCGCCTTGTGAGGTAGAAAGTGTACGGCGCCTTCCGCGCCAGCGCAGCGCCGCGTACGTCGGAAGAGCCGCCAGAGTAATCCAATCGGTACGGACCATGCGGACGGCACGGGTGGATGCGCTCTTGGACGGACGGAGTTGCGGCGGCGGAAGCGCCGACGGAGAGACAAGGAACGGACAGACTGGACGGAGACGGCTGACCACGGTCAACGCCTTCCGCGCCAGCGCAGCGCCGCGGACGGAATTCGCCTGCGCACAGGCGAACGCCTGTGCACAGGAGGATGTTCAAGTTCCGCGCCGGCGGAGAATCCGCCGAGGCTCCTGCCTGCGCACAGGCAGGAGTTGAACTTTTGTTCGACATGCGGACACACGCGTCAAGGCAGAGGGGGATTGGCCGAGGGGCGGTACGAACAAGTGTACCGCGCAAGGCGGAAAACTCGCCTTCGGCGCTACGCCCCCATGTCCGCAGGGTGACACGCTCGCGGAGTTCAAATCCGCCAATTCGAGCGTGAGAGTTTAATCGACGACGGCGGAGCGTGAAGCCGCGCGTGAGAGCGAAGACCGTTCCAGCGTACAGCCGGCGCGGCCTTCAAGTGAGACGTTCTTCACGACCAAGAGCCGACCATGACCTTCGACCGGGCGGCGGAGAACGTCCCATTCTTGAATTCGCGATTCCAATCTCTTGTGCGCGCTGCGCGCATCCATCTGCTGGCTGCGGAACATTCTCGACGTCGTCGCACAGGAGATTTCTTGTTGATTGAGGGAGAAGTGAGTGCGCGTGATTTGGAATTGAGAGCGATTAGAGTTTGCCGAGAGAGAAAGAAACGCGGGCAGTGCGGAAGTAGAATGAGCGGGCGAGCGAACCCCAGGAACGCAATGACGAGACCGAGCAGATTGCGGATGGTGCCACTTCGCCTGCCGCAGAACGGGCTGCGCGCTTTCGAGGAGCGCTTAATAGCAAGAAAGCTCGATTTCTTGCTATGGGGATGGAATTACATCTGTGCGAATATGGTGCGCGAGTGGCTAGAGCCACAGGGACCACCCTCGCGCGGATTGCGTCCGCATGTTGATCGGTGGACAGTCCAAGATTGGGCGCAGGCGTTGGGAAGATGTGCTGGCATGCCAGGGCATCTCCTTTTCGACAGTGAGAGCATCAAGGTGACCAAGCAAGAAGAGGCGCAATTTGTGGAGCTGTTCAAGACCGGGAGGTCTACCAAGAATGGGTACAGAACCCGTGATTACAAGGATCGATTTCGCCGGACTTTGTCCGCGGCGCTGATGCAATTACTGCAGCCGCACCGCGCCTGCTACATCACATTGTGGCAGGTCTCTTTTGTGGAGTGCGTCATCGAGGGAACTCCAATTCACTGGGCGAGCATCCTGCACAGGGTGATGCGACAGCACGCGTTTGAGGAGAAAGGGGGAACTCTAAACCATCTTTCTCCTTTCCTCATCAATTTTTATCGACAGCGGAATTGTTTGACAGCGGCGGAGCTTGAACATTTTCCGCCATTGTCCATTGACCATCCCGGGAAGTATGTGCGGGAGAACGAGGTCGACACTGATGCAGAGGAGTCACCGACTTCTACCCCATCAAGACGGAGGGACGAAGGGAGACACACCCCTGCAGCGCGAGTGCCGCGGAAGCGGCGATGGAGGGAAGAGTCTGAAGAGGAGCAGCATCAAGAACCCTCTGCTCCCATTCGACCGCGGCCGCTGTGCGAGCCATACAGCCGGCCGAAGCAGAAGGCACGCAGACTGGTGTTGCCAGCTGACAGTGCAGACACGGCGACAATTGCGACGGAGATAGGAAGTGCGTCGCCAGAGAGGCGAGAGGAAGCGCGGACGACCGCAGGAGCAACGGGCCACGCTGCAACCTCGTCGGGAGAGAGGCCGCCTACGGGCCAAGGGCCTCCGGAGTTACCACGTGCGATGCGGACAGATGTTCCGTTTGCGCACAGGCGAACCTCCGCGGACGGACGAGCCTCCGCGGACCGGCGAACACAAGTGGACGTGGATCTACGCTTACGCGTGGGAAGGAGCAGTTCGCCTGTGCACAGGCGCTCACCTGTGCACAGGTCGCCTGTGCACAGGACACCTCCACACGTGCCGCCTGTGCACAGGCAAGAATCACCCCCGTTCCAACGTAGGAAGGGGAAGGAGCCGGCGGAAGAACCGCCTACGAGACACCGGCCCTCGGGGCCAGACCCTCCGGCGCACCACGCGCCGCAATTCGCGCCTTCGGCGCCAGGGCCTTCTAGCCGAGGAGATACGAGCAGAGAGCGTGCGGAGGCCGCACCATCGGCGGGAAGTCCGCCGATAGATGCGCCTTCGGCGGTAGGGCCTATAGGCCACGGAACATCGGGCGTGCGGCCCCCGGCCATGTCGCCTTCGGCGATAGATGTCCGCGGCGCTACGCCTACGGCGGACAAGGCGCCGGCAAATGCGCCTGCGCACGGGGCGGGCACAGCCCCCACGGACCGATCAAGGGAGCAGCAGACGGAGGAGCGGAGTGACTGTCCGCGGGATGAAATCTCGATGCGCGATGCTCAATCCAACCCCGCGCAGCCACCCTCTGCTCAATCGCCTTCGGCGACGGACGACGGCGACAGAGAGAACGCGGTAGACCACCAACAAGCGAGAGACGGGGATGCCGCGCGGGTACATTCGCCTTCCGCCTTAGACATTTTGGCGACGAGCAGCGAGGCTGCAGCCGTGCCTTTGCAGGCAGCACACGTCGACGACGTGCAGCCCCACTCGGGGCAGTCGCCGACGCAATCAATGGCGACTGAAATTCTCCACTCGGATGATGACGACGGAGGCTCCACGGAAGAAATGTCAGGAGCAGAAGACACCGAGGAGGAGGAGGAGGAAATTGTTGGAGCGCCGGCGGCGGCGCTCTCTGAGCAGGTGATTCCGTTGCTGCGGTACTTGGATCGCAAGGTCGATAAATACGCCGACCCACTCCAGCCGGGATCTTACATCGAGTTAGTGCGCAGGCGGACTCGCACTAAAGTCCACACCAGCAAGCTATTAGCTAGAGTGGACCAGGAGTTGAGGGACTTGAAGGAGAAGCATGAGTGCTTGTGGGGACAGTACAAGCTTAATCAGAAGTTCTACAAGCACACCGAGAAGATGAAGGATGAGAAACTGGGCGAGCTCACCAAGGAGCAGGTGAAGGTCAAGGAAGCACTCAACTCTGAGCAGGCCCAGAATCGGATTTTGTCAGAGGAGCTCGTGCGACAGACGCGGTTGTTGGAACAATGTCAGCTCGCACGGCAGGCGGATGAAGAATTAATCCGCAGGTTGCAGTCAGAGTGTGGCGAATTGAGAGCGCAACGTGCTGAAGCCGAATCGCAATTAGTGATGATTGAAGAGGATCGCAGGAAGGAGGCGGATCGCACGAAGGTGGAGACGGCGAGGCGAGTCGCCCACTGCCTCAAGGGCTACGCCCACTGGGAAGTGAAGGCGCAGGAGAAACTCACACTGCGTGAGTTTGAATTGCGCGCAGCCGGGTTGTTGTCAGGCGACAGTAGGAGTCGGCGGAAGGTAGCAAAGAAGCTCGAAGCCTTTCTGTCGAAGGCACAGGATACCATGTCCGCCCTCGAGGGGGAGGTGTCCGCGGCGTTGCAGCGGTTGGGACTGCGCAGTCGAGCGGAAGATTGGCAGGGTAGAGAGTTAGTGCGCGGCAGTCGGCCGCGCAGGAGACGTAGTACAGGTTCCGCGGAGTGTAGTGTAGCGTGGTTCCGTGCAGGCGTGTAGCGTAGTGCAGTGTAGTGTTAGGTAGGACTTAGAAGGTATAAAATAGTTCCAGGCGTTTTGCCTGGGGTTCTTTCCCATCAGAAGTGCAGATCAGGAACCCATTTCCTTTGCGTGTTTGTGTCCTTGAGTTCTGTCACCACGCACGAGGAGTTACAACTTAGCGTTCCGCATTTTGTAGCTGAAGGCCTTCGGCCGAATGTTCAGAGCTAGTACATTGGTTAGAGACTTGAGTAGTTCGGATCTGCACCTGCGGGTGATTGCCGATGCTCAGAGCCAGTGACTAGTTAGATACTTGAACAGTTTCGCCCCTACACCTTCGAGTGTTTCTTTCTGATTGTACTCCTTGGGATTTTTCCCCTAAATGCCAAAGTGAAGTTTTGCTACTTCGTGTAAGCCTTGGTTGTAAATTCAGGTTACGCTGCAGCAGGTGCCTTGAGGGTAACCCCTGTAGTATTTCTGGGAATGACAAGTGCCTGAGAATTCAAACTCTTCAATAGACTGTTGTTGTGTTACTGGAATGTTTCTCAGTGAGTCCTTTAGTGTGGACCTGTGTTCTCTGCGCGTTTTGTGAGTTGAGAGTGTTGTTCACCGCGTCTGAGTGACTTCGATCCGAAGTAGGTAGTCCAAACCGGGTTTCCTACACTAGCAGCAAGCTAGTGGAAGTGTTGTAAAAGCCGGAGTTGGAAGTCACTACCCGCAGCTTCGCAGAGTGTACTCTCGAGAGACTTTCCCCCTGAAATCTTGAAGTAGAGGTCCTAAAGGATCTCTGGGTTGTGTTTCTGTAGTTTCAGGTGTGTGTGTGTGTGTGTGTTACGCTGCACTGTGCGACCTCCGAGTGCGCTCCGAGTGGACACTTGCAGTATTTCTGGGAGTGACAGTTGCCTGAGAATTCAAACTCCTCAATAGTCTGTTAAAACGTGACACTTTATACCATGTGTGTTCCTCTGTCCCTGTGGGTTCGACCTTTCTACCACTATATTGCAGTTTTAGCCTTTAGTGGGTTATTACATTCAGAAACATTCATTCAAATTGGGTGGTGAAATCTTTGCATTGAAGTAATGAACATGACCACCAGTAGCTGAGGAGAGGTCGACTTCAAGCTGAACAACTGAAAAAATCACTTTGGTGGTGTCCAAAATTGTATTCAGATTGAAGCACACGCTTCACGAAGCTGGAACTTGTACGCCTAAGATCAACTGCAAATGTCCAAGAGCCTCGCCTCGCTGTGGCTGAAGAGCTAATCTGTCGGTGAATTTTCGAATGTCTGCCATAACGGTGATGAGGAATATTCTTCAATCGAGGTAGACATTTGCGAGAGCTTCGATCCTTCATGTTCATGCTTCGCTGCAAGAAACGTCTTCTATTCTTCTACGGAAAATCATTCGAGTTTCTTCATTGAACCTGCAGGCTTAGGAGAGGTCTCGACAGTTTATGCAGTCGATTTACAAACCAGCTAGACATGGGCAATTCCACTCGATATCTTTAACGGAGGTCCAATATCGGCAGTGTGATTTTGCCCAAAGCAGCACAACCGTAAATGCTCCAACATTTCATCAGAAATTTTAGAACTTACCTATTGCTGCACTCTTACAATTCCCATCTAACTATATGCTAGATAAACAATCACTTCGAAGAATACAACAAAATTAAATGAGTGCCGAGGAAAATATCGAATACGATCGTTCCTACTGAGGGAGACGATGCAAGATGATAAAAGTAGAGTCAGACGCCGCCAGATTGGTTAAAAAAGCTTTTCCCTTTAGCTTTTTGCTGCTGTAACAGCGACATGATGGAATGGACCTTCAAACTTAGCTGAACCATTTCAACTGCTGCATCACGTCAAGCTTATTTGTAATCGAATTCACAAAGCCAAGGTGCTACGCTTGTGTAGCGAGTAGAAGTTGTACGCTGAAATTGGTTAAGTCTTCTGTAATAACCCACCAAAGGCTAAAACTGCAGTATGGTGGTAAAAAGATCGAACCCACAGGGACAGAGGCAACACACAGAGTACAAAGTGTCACGTTTAACAGACTTTTGGAGAGTTTGAATTCTCAGGCGATTGTCACTCCCAGAAATACTGCAGTGCTCGACTCGGAGGCCACTCGGAGGATGCTCGACTCAGAGGTCACTCGGAGTATGCTCGGAGGATACACAGTGCAGCGTAAGTCACTCAACACACACACACACACACACCTGAAACTGGAAAAGCACAACTCGGAGGTCGGTCAAGACCTCCGCTTAGGATTTCAGGGGGACAGTATCTCAAAAGTTCACTAAGAGGCTCTGCAGGTAGTGACTCCCACTCCGGCTTTTACAGCCCTTCCGCCAGTTTCTGCTAGCGTAGGGAACCCGGATTGGACTTGCCACTTCGGAACGAAGTCACTCATACGCAGTGGACGTCACCCTCGACTCACACCAAGCGCAGAGAGTCCAGGCCCGACTGAGAACTCAACTGAGACACAATCCAGTAACACACACACATAACCTGAATTGATAACCAAGGTTTACACGAAGTAACAAAACTTCACTTTGGCATTCAGGGGAAACTTCCCGTAGGAGTACAATCAGGATATGTCACTCGAAGGAGTAAGGGGGAACTGTTCAAGTATCTAACTCGCAACCGGCTCTGAGCATCAGAAATCACCCGAAGGTGCAGATCCGCACTACTCAAGTCTCTAACCGGTATACTAGCTCTGAACATTCAGCCGAAGGCCTTCAGCTACAACATGCGGTAACTTCACTATGCTGCAGTTCCTCTACGTGGTGCCAGGACCAAATGCACAAACACGCCGAGAAAGTGAGTTCCTGATCTGCATTTCCGAAACTGGAAGAATCCCAAGGCAAAACGCCTTGAACTACTTTATACCCGCTAAGGTCTTAACTAACACTACGTTGCACTACCTGCTACTCTAAACTCCTGCACGAAACCAAGCTACACTACTGGACTCTGCAGATCCGGTACTGCGCCTCTTGCGCGCCGGACTGCCTCGCACTTTCTCTCTACCCTGCCAATCTTCCGACCGGCTGCGCAACCCCAGCCGCCGAAGGACTGCAGTCACTTCCGACTCCAAGTGCGCCATAGTGTCGCGCGCACCCGACAAGAAGCCCTCTAATTTCCTCGCTACTCGCCGCCGACTCCGACTGTCACCCTCCGTCAATGCCGCCGCCCGAAGCTCAAACTCCCTGAGCGTGATCTTCTCTTGTGCCGCCACTTCCCAGAGGGCGTATACTTTTAGACAGTGAGTCACCCGCGTCACCAACTCCTCTCGCGTCCGGCTGCTGCCTTCCACCTTTGCTAGCTGCATCTCCGCATCTGCGCGCTGTGCCCTCAATTCCGCGCACTCGGATTGCAAGTTGCGCAACAACTCCTCATCCTCCTTGCGCGTGCTTCGACTTTCCTCTAATGCGCGCGTCTGGCGCGCAAGCTCCTCTGTTAGAATGCGGTTTTGTCTCCGCTCTTCCTGCAATTTCGACTCGATCTTTGCCCGCATTAGCTCGGCATCCGCCTGGGCTTTTGTCGCCACATCCTCCCGCTGTTGTTGCAGGGTTTGGTGTAGCCTCTGCGTGATCGCCAGGTGCTGTCGGAGGGCAGTATACCTATCCTGCAATGTTTGGCACCTAGTGGCCCAAGTGGCCACCTTGCTCCTCGTTCTGCTCTTGACAATCTCTACATAAGACTGCGATTTTCTGGAGCCTGGCGACCAACTCGAATAATTTGTTGTCTTGCGATCCAAATATCGCAGGAGTGGCACGATCTGCTTGCACAGTACCCCGGTTGGCGTCTTCCGCACAGAGTCCGCTTCCTGCTCTTCCGAACTCGTCTCATCCTCTGTTTCGAGGATTTCAGTCGCCACAGAATCTCTTGGCGACTCCCTAGAACTGTGGCGCGCGGCAGCTTCCGCCGCCACTGCCGCTCCACTCCCTGCTAAAATATCCAAGGCAGTGGGGGATCCCACTGCCTGAGCCCCTATTCCGGCTCGATCTTCGGTTCTCGAAGGGGTCGGCGCCGCAGTTACTTTTGTCACCCTTGCACCGCCCCCTTCTACTGCCTGCTCTTCCGGCGCGATCTGCGCGGAAGGTGTCTTCGCCGGAGGTGTGTCTGCCGAAGGCGCCCGCATAATGGTCGCCGGCCTTGTCCGATTCGCAGTCGGCGAATCTGGCCGACTCTCAGTTGACCGACTCGCAGTCGGCCGACTGGCAGTTGTCCGACTGGCAGTCGGATCCACCCTAAGCGTCTTTACTCCACTTGGCCGGCTTGCTGGAGGCGTTTTCTCAGAAGCGTCTTCTGCCGAAGACGACCCTCTGAGAGTTGTTGGCTCTTCAGCCAAACTCCCTTCTGCTTCCGGCCTGCTGTCCGGTTCAACGCGCTACTCAGTTGGCCGTCCTTCAGTCGCCCGACTCGCAGTCGGCCGACTGTCTTCTTCTGAAGGCATCCGCGCCTTCTGCGCAGAGGGGTTCACCGACTTCCCCAGAATCTGCGCGATTATCTCCTCCTGCGTGGGCAGGATACTCCGCCGGACTGGAGTACGCCCGGTTTCCTCACTACTAGTTGGCAACACCATCTTGCGTGCCCTCTGTTTTGGCCGGCTGTGAAGCTCGTGGGTTGGCCGACTCCGAGTCGGCGCAGCGGGAGCTTCCGGCTGCCTGTCTTCAGGTCTCTCATCCCATTTCCGCTTCCGTGGTGCGCGCTCACTTCGACGCTCTTCTGCTGCTCTTGCTGGAGCCGGAGCTGGAGTTGGACTGACAGGTGCTTCGTCCGGATCTGTGTCCACTTCAGCCTCCCTCAAGTATCTACCCGGATAACTCCGGGTCAGCAGCGGAAACCGTGTCCGCTCTGAAGCCGTCAAACATCCCATCGCTCGATAAAACACGATCAGGTAAGGCGAAAGATGATTAAGGGTCCCTCCTCTCTCTTCTTGCGCATGTTGGCGCGTCACCTTCCATAGGAGCCGTGCCCAATGAACCGGAGCTTCTGACAACACTAGCTCCACAAATCCCACTTGCCAACCATGCATGTAGGCGGTCTTGGTCGGCTGCAATATCTGAAGCAATGCAGTCGCGACATTTCTCCGCAATCGGTCTTTGTAATCCCGCATCCGGAAACCGTTCTTGGGATGCTTGGCAACTTTGAAAAGATCATTGTATGAGACTTCTTCCTCCTTCGACACCTTCACGCTCTCGGCCTCGAAGAGTAGATACCCTTCCTGTAATAACCCACTAAAGGCTAAAACTGCAATATAGTGGTAGAAAGGTCGAACCCACAGGGACAGAGGAACACACAGGGTATAAAGTGTCACGTTTTAACAGACTATTGAGGAGTTTGAATTCTCAGGCAACTGTCACTCCCAGAAATACTGCAAGTGTCCACTCGGAGCGCACTCGGAGGTCGCACAGTGCAGCGTAACACACACACACACACACACACACACCTGAAACTACAGAAACACAACCTAGAGATCCGTTAGGACCTCTACTTCAAGATTTCAGGGGGAAAGTCTCTCAAGAGCACACTCGGCAAAGCTGCGGGCAGTGACTTCCAACTCCGGCTTTTACAACACTTCCACTAGCTTGCTGCTAGTGTAGGAAACCCGGTTTGGACTGCCTACTTCGGATCGAAGTCACTCATACGCGGTGAACAACACTCTCAACTCACAAAACACGCAGAGAACACAGGTCCGCACTGAAGGACTCACTGTGAAACATTCCAGTAACACAACAACAGTCTATTGAAGAGTTTGAATTCTCAGGCACTTGTCATTCCCAGAAATACTACAGGGGTTACCCTCAAGGCACCTGCTGCAGCGTAACCTGAATTTACAACCAAGGCTTACACGAAGTAGCAAAACTTCACTTTGGCATTCAGGGGAAAAATCCCAAGGAGTACAATCAGAAAGGAACACTCGAAGGTGTAGGGGCGAAACTGTTCAAGTATCTAACTAGTCACTGGCTCTGAGCATCGGCAGTCACCCGCAGGTGCAGATCCGAACTACTCAAGTCTCTAACCAATGGACTAGCTCTGAACATTCGGCCGAAGGCCTTCAGCTACAAAATGCGGAACGCTAAGTTGTAACTCCTCGTGCGTGGTGACAGAACTCAAGGACACAAACACGCAAAGGAAATGGGTTCCTGATCTGCACTTCTGATGGGAAAGAACCCCAGGCAAAACGCCTGGAACTATTTTATACCTTCTAAGTCCTACCTAGCACTACACTGCACTACGCTACACGCCTGCACGGAACCACGCTACACTACACTCCGCGGAACCTGTACTACGTCTCCTGCGCGGCCGACTGCCGCGCACTAGCTCCCTACCCTGCCACTCTTCCGCTCGACTACGCAGTCCCAACCGCTGCAACGCCGCGGACACCTCCCCCTCGAGGGCGGACATGGTATCCTGTGCCTTCGACAGAAAGGCCTCGAGCTTCTTCGCTACCTTCCGCCGACTCCTACTGTCGCCTGACAACAACCCGGCTGCGCGCAATTCAAACTCCCGCAGTGTGAGTTTCTCCTGCGCCTTCACTTCCCAGTGGGCGTAGCCCTTGAGACAGTGGGCGACTCGCTTCGCCGTCTCCACCTTCGTGCGATCCGCCTCCTTCCTGCGATCCTCTTCAATGGTCACTAATTGCGATTCGGCTTCAGCACGTTGCGCCCTCAATTCGCCACACTCTGACTGTAAACTGCGGATTAATTCTTCATCCGCCTGCCGTGCGAGCTGACATTGTTCCAACAACCGCGTCTGTCGCACGAGCTCCTCTGACAAAATCCGATTCTGGGCCTGCTCAAAATCGAGTGCTTCCTTGACCTTCACCTGCTCCTTGGTGAGCTCGCCCAGTTTCTCATCCTTCATCTTCTCGGAGTGCTTGTAGAATTTCTGATTAAGCTTGTACTGTCCCCACAAGCACTCATGCTTCTCCTTCAAGTCCCTCAACTCCTGGTCCACTCTAGCTAATAGCTTGCTGGTGTGGACTTTAGTGCGAGTCCGCCTGCGCACTAACTCGATGTAAGATCCCGGCTGGAGTGGGTCGGCGTATTTATCGACCTTGCGATCCAAGTACCGCAGCAACGGAATCACCTGCTCAGAGAGCGCCGCCGCCGGCGCTCCAACAATTTCCTCCTCCTCCTCCTCGGTGTCTTCTGCTCCTGACATTTCTTCCGTGGAGCCTCCGTCCTCATCATCCGAGTGGAGAATTTCAGTCGCCATTGATTGCGTCGGCGACTGCCCCGAGTGGGGCTGCACGTCCTCGACGTGTGCTGCCTGCGAAGGCACGGCTGCAGCCTCGCTGCTCGTCGCCAAAATGTCTAAGGCGGAAGGCGAATGTATCCGAGCGGCATCCCCGTCGCTCGCTGGTTGATTGCCCACCGCATTCTCTCTGTCGCCGTCGTCCGTCGCCGAAGGCGATCGAGCGGAGGGTGGCTGCGCGGGGTTGGATTGCGCATCGCGCATCGAGATGTCGTCCCGCGGACAGTCACTCCGCTCCTCCGTCTGCTGCTCCCTTGATCGGTCCGTGGGGGCTGTGCCCGGCCCGTGCGCAGGCGCATGTGCCGGCGCCTTGTCCGCCGCAGGCGTAGCGCCGCGGACATCTATCGCCGAAGGCGACATGGCCGGGGGCCGCACGCCCGATGTTCCTTGGCCTATAGGCCCTACCGCCGAAGGCGCATCTATCGGCGTACTTCCCGCCGATGGTGCGGCCTCCGCACGCTCTCTGCTCGTATCCCCTCGGCTCGAAGGCCCTGGCGCCGAAGGCGCGAATTGCGGCGCGTGGTGCGCCGGAGGGTCTGGCCCCGAGGGCCGGTGTCTCGTAGGCGGTTCTTCCGCCGGCTCCTTCCCCTTCCTACGTTGGAACGGGGGTGATTCTTGCCTGTGCACAGGCGGCACGTGTGGAGGTGTTCTGTGCACAGGCGACCTGTGCACAGGCGGACTGCTCCTTCCCACGCGTAAGCGTAGATCCACGTCCACTTGTGTTCGCCGATCCGCGGAGGCTCGTCCGTCCGCGGAGGTTCGCCTGTGCGCAAACGGAACATCTGTCCGCATCGCACGTGGTAACTCCGGAGGCCCTTGGCCCGTAGGCGGCCTCTCTCCCGACGAGGTTGCAGCGTGGCCCGTCGCTCCTGCGGTCGTCCGCGCTTCTTCTCGCCTCTCTGGCGACGCACTTCCTATCTCCGTCGCAATCGTCGCCGTGTCTGCACTGTCAGCTGGCAACACCAGTCTGCGTGCCTTCTGCTTCGGCCGGCTGTATGGCTCGCACAGCGGCCGCGGTCGAATGGGAACAGAGAGTTCTTGATGCTGCTCCTCTTCGGCCTCTTCCCTCCATCGCCGCTTCCGCGGCACTCGCGCTGCAGGGGTGTGTCTCCCTTCGTCTCTCCGTCTTGATGGGGTAGAAGTCGGTGACTCCTCCGCATCAGTGTCGACCTCGTTCTCCCGCACATACTTCCCGGGATGGTCGATGGACAATGGCGGAAAATGTTCAAGCTCCGCCGCTGTCAAACAATTCCGCTGTCGATAAAAATTGATGAGGAAAGGAGAAAGATGGTTTAGCGTTCCCCCCTTCTCCTCAAACGCGTGCTGTCGCATCACTCTGTGCAGGATGCTCGCCCAGTGAATTGGAGTTCCCTCGATGACGCACTCCACAAAAGAGACCTGCCACAATGTGATGTAGCAGGCGCGGTGCGGCTGCAGTAATTGCATCAGCGCCGCGGACAAAGTCCGGCGAAATCGATCTTTGTAATCACGGGTCCTGTACCCATTCTTGGCAGACCTCCCGGTCTTGAACAGCTCCACAAATTGCGCTTCTTCTTGCTTGGTCACCTTGATGCTCTCGCTGTCGAAAAGGAGATGCCCTGGCATGCCAGCACATCTTCCCAACGCCTGCGCCCAATCTTGGACTGTCCACCGGTCAACATGCGGACGCAATCCGCGCGAGGGTGGTCCCTGTGGCTCTAGCCACTCGCGCACCATATTCGCGCAGATGTAATTCCATCCCCATAGCAAGAAATCGAGCTTTCTTGCTATTAAGCGCTCTTCGAAAGCGCGCAGCCCGTTCTGCGGCAGGCGAAGTGGCACCATCCGCAATCTGCTCGGTCTCGTCATTGCGTTCCTGGGGTTCGCTCGCCCGCTCATTCTACTTCCGCACTGTCCGCGTTTCTTTCTCTCTCGGCAAACTCTAATCGCTCTCAATTCCAAATCACGCGCACTCACTTCTCCCTCAATCAACAAGAAATCTCCTGTGCGACGACGACGAGAATGGTCCGCAGCCAGCAGATGGATGCGCGCAGCGCGCACAAGAGATTGGAATCGCGAATTCAAGAATGGGACGCTCTCCGCCGCCCGGTCGAAGGTCATGGTCGTCTCTTGGTCGTGAAGAACGTCTCACTTGATGGCCGCGCCGGCTGTACGCTGGAACGGTCTTCGCTCTCACGCGCGGCTTCACGCTCCGCCGTCGTCGATTAAACTCTCACGCTCGAATTGGCGGATTTGAACTCCGCGAGCGTGTCACCCTCCGGACATGGGGGCGTAGCGCCGAAGGCGAGTTTTCCGCCTTGCGCGGTACACTTGTTCGTACCGCCCCTCGGCCAATCTCCTTCTGCCTTGACGCGTGCGTCCGCATGTCGGACAAAAATTCAACTCCTGCCTGTGCGCAGGCAGGGGCCTCGGCGGATTCTCCGCCGGCGCGGAACTTGAACATCCTCCTGTGCACAGGCGTTCGCCTGTGCGCAGGCGAATTCCGTCCGCGGCGCTGCGCTGGCGCGGAAGGCGTTGACCGTGGTCAGCCGTCTCCGTCCAGTCTGTCCGTTCCTTGTCTCTCCGTCGGCGCTTCCGCCGCCGCAACTCCGTCCGTCCAAGAGCGCATCCACCCGTGCCGTCCGCATGGTCCGTACCGATTGGATTACTCTGGCGGTCTTCCGACGTACGCTGCGCTGCGCTGGCGCGGAAGGCGCCGTACACTTTCTACCTCACAAGGCGCATTTCTAGGGCCCAAGGCGGATTTCCCGCCGACGCCGAAGTGCCTGTGCACAGGCGAACGCCTGTGCGTAGGCGGACTTCGCGCCTTCCCTAACCCTACTTCGCCTGTGCACAGGCGAACGCCTTCGTCCGCGCATAGGACAAAACTTGAATCCCCCTTCCGCGCAGGCGGAATTCGCGCCGGTGGCGAAATCCTTCCGCCGGGGGCGCCCGCCTCCGTTTCTTCCAGTAGCGATAACTCCCTAAGTCCTCGTCCGTTCCAAGCGTTCTTGGGCTCGTTGGAATCAGCGCGTCGAGCTCTTTCCAACGGGATCCAAACTTGGTCAAGGCGCCCGAGGGTTACCTAATTACGAGGGTTTCCCTACAGCCGCGGACGCAACCTCCGAAGGCGGGTTTTGCGCCTTGCGCCGTAGAGATCCTAACTGCGGAGCTCGCAGGGAGGGTGGTGCCTGACCTTACTACTGCACCCCAAATCCCAGATTCTACAAGATCCCTCGAGAATCCCCGCGATCTTCCGGATTCACTCTGTTTTGATGTACCGAAGGCTATTTACAATGCTGCCGGGGTACAGTTTTCCAAAAATGTTTTAATTTCCTCAAAATTGCCAAAAGTGGGGTACCACACTTCCTCGCCTGCACACCTTTCTAACACCTGCGCCCAATCGCTAATGTCCCACCTCTCGGGATGAGGGCGGAATCCGCGCGAGGGCTTGTGTTTCTCCTGCAAATACTCGCGCACCATCTCCGGACACGTCCAATTCCATCCCCACAGGAGGAAATCAAGCTTCAACCTTGTCAACACATCTTGGAATGCGCGCAGACCGATCTGCGGCACTCTAAGTGAAGACACTCGCAGCATGGGGATCTTCGACATCTCTCTTGCTTTTCCTGCACACACACAAACGTTTTTGCCTTCCGCTCGATCTCTCACAAACGCCGCTGCGCGTCGACCGCTCAGACACTGACTGAAATCGCTCTCTATTCTCTCGCGCGCTCAATTTCGCTGCTCGCAAACTCTCTGCAAGGTCCGTCAAGATCCTCGCGCAACTTGTCTCCGCACTCTCTCTTCTCACTGCAGGTCTCTCCGCTGTGGTACCCCACTTTTGGCAATTTTGAGGAAATTAAAACATTTTTGGAAAACCGTACCCTGGCAGAATTGTAAATAGCCTTCGGTACATCAAAACGGAGTGAATCCGGAAGATCGCGGGGATTCTCGAGGGATCTTGGAGAATCTAGGATTTGGGGTGCAGCAGTAAGGACAGGCACCACCCTCCCTGCGAGCTCTGCAGCTAGGATCCCTGCGACGCAAGGCGCAAAACCCGCCTTCGGAGGTTGCGTCCGCGGCGGTAGGGAAATCCTCCATAATTAGGTCAACCCTCGGGCGCCTTGACCGAGTTAGGGTCTCGTTGGAAAGAGCTCGACGCACTGATTCCAACGAGTCCAAGAACGCTTGGAACGGATGAGGACTTAGGGAGTTATCACTATTGGAAGATACGGAGAAGGTCGCCTTCGGCGGAAGGAGTTCGCCACCGGCGGGAATTCCGCCTACGCGGAAGGGGGAATCAAGTTTTGTCCTATGCGCGGACGAAGGCCTTCGCCTGTGCACAGGCGAAGTAGGGTTTGGGGAGGCGCGAAGTCCGCCTACGCAGAGGCGTTCGCCTGTGCACAGGCGCTTCGGCGTCGGCGGAAAATCCGCCTTGGGCCCTAGAAATGCGCCTTGTGAGGTAGAAAGTGTACGGCGCCTTCTGCGCCAGCGCGGCGCCGAGGACGAGCAAGGAGCCGCCAGAGGAATCAAATCCGTACGGACCATGCGGACGGGACGGGTGGATGCGCTCTTGGACGGACGGAGTTGCGGCGGCGGAAGCGCCGACGAAGAGACAAGGAACGGACAGACTGGACGGAGACGGCTTACCACGGTCAACGCCTTCCGCGCCAGCGCGACGCCGCGCACGGAATTCGCCTGCGCACAGGCGAGCGCCTGTGCACAGGAGAATGAAGTTCCGCGCCGGCGAAGAATCCGCCGAGGAGTCCGCCTGCGCACAGGCAAGAGTTGAACTTTTGTCCGACATGCGGACACACGCGTCGGGGCAGAAGGGGATTGGCCGAGGGGCGGTACGAACAAGTATACCGCGCAAGGCGGAAAACTCGCCTTCGGCACTACGCTCCCATGTCCGCGGGGTAATACGCTCGCGGAGTTCAAATCCGCCAATTCGAGCGTGAGAGTTTAATCGGCGACGGCGGAGCGTGAAGCCGCGCGTGAGAGCGGAGACCGTTCCAGCGTAGAGCCGGCGCGGCCATCAAGTGAGACGTCCTCCACGAGCAAGAGCCGACCATGACCTTCGACCGGGCGGCGGAGAGCGTCCCATTCTTGAATTCGCGATTCCAATCTCTTGTGCGCGCTGCGCGCATCCATCTGCTGGCTGCCAAACATTCTCGACGTCGCCGCACAGGGGATTTCTTGGTGATTGAGGGAGAAGTGAGTACGCGGGATTTGGAATTGAGGGCGATTAGAGTTTGCCGAGAGAGAAAGGAGCTCGGGCGGTGCGGAAGTAGAATGAGCGGGCGAGCGAACTCCAGGAACGCAATGACGAGACCGGGCAGATTGCGGATGGTGCCACTTCGCCTACCACAGAACGGGCTGCGCGCTTTCGAGGAGCGCTTAATAGCAAGAAAGCTCGATTTCTTGCTATGGGGATGGAACTACATCTGTGCGAATATGGTGCGCGAGTGGTTAGAGCCACAGGGACCACCCTCGCGCGGATTGCGTCCGCATGTTGATCGGTGGACAGTCCAAGATTGGGCGCAGGCATTGGGAAGATGTGCCGGCATGCCAGGGCATCTCCTTTTCGACAGTGAGAGCATCAAGGTGACCAAGCAGGAAGAGGCGCAATTTGTGGAGCTGTTCAAGACCGGGAGGTCTACTAAGAATGGGTACAGGACCCGTGATTACAAGGATCGATTTCGCCGGACTTTGTCCGCGGCGCTGATGCAATTACTGCAGCCACACCGCGCCTGCTACATCACATTGTGGCAGGTCTCTTTTGTGGAGTGCGTCATCGAGGGAACTCCAATTCACTGGGCGAGCATCCTGCACAGGGTGATGCGACAGCACGCTTTTGAGGAGAAAGGGGGAACTCTAAACCATCTCTCTCCTTTCCTCATCAATTTTTATCGACAGCGGAATTGTTTGACAGCGGCGGAGCTTGAGCATTTTCCGCCGTTGTCCGTCGACCATCCCGGGAAGTATGTGCGGGAGAATGAGGTCGACACTGATGCAGAGGAGTCACCGACTTCTACCCCATCAAGGCGGAGGGACGAAGGGAGAAACACTCCTGCAGCACGAGTGCCGCGGAAGCGGCGATGGAGAGAAGAGTCCGAAGAGGAGCAGCATCAAGAACCCTCTGCTCCCATTCGACCGCGGCCGTTGTACGAGTCATACAGCCGGCCGAAGCAGAAGGCACGCAGACTGGTGTTACCAGCCAACAGTGCGGACACGGCGACGATTGCGACGGAGAAAGGAAGTGCGTCGCCAGAGGAGCATGAGGAAGCGCGGACGACCGCAGGAGCTACGGACCACGCTGCAGCCTCGACGGGCGAGAGGCCGCCTACGGGCCAAGGGCCTCCGGAGTTACCACGTGCGTTGCGGACAGGTGTTCCGTTTGCGCACAGACGAGACTCCGCGGACGGACGAGCCTCCGCGGACAGGCGATCACAAGTGGACGTAGATCTACGCTTACGCGTGGGAAGGAGTAGTCCGCCTGTGCACAGGCGCTCGCCTGTGCACAGGTCGCCTGTGCACAGGTCACCTCCACACGTGCTGCCTGTGCACAGGCAGGAATCACCCCCGTTCCAACGTAGGAAGGGAAAGGAGCCGGCGGAAGAGCCGCCTACGAGACACCGGCCCTCGGGGCCAGACCCTCCGGCGCACCACGCGCCGCAATTTGCGCCTTCGGCGCCAGGGCCTTCGAGCCGCGGAGATACGAGCAGGGAGTGTACGGAGACCACACTATCGGCGGGTAATCCGCCGGCAGATGCGCCTTCGGCGGTAGGGCCTTAGGGCCAAGGGACATCGGGCGAGCGGCCCCCGGCCATGTCGCCTTTGGCGGTGGACGTCCGCGGCGCTACGCCTGCGGCGGACAAGGCGCCGGCATTTGCGCCTGCGCACAGGCCAAGCACAGCCCCCACGGACCGATCAAGGGAGCAGCAACAGACGGAGGAGCGGAGCGACTGTCCGCGGGATGAAATTTCGATGCGCGATGCGCAATCAAACCCCGCGCAGCCACCCTCCGCTCGATCGCCTTCGGCGGCGGGCGTCGGCGGCAGAGAGGACACGGTAGACGACCAACAAGCGAGCGGCGGGGATGCCGCACGGGCACATTCGCCTACCGCCTTAGACATTTTGGCGAAGAGCAGCGAGGCTGCAGCCGTTCCTTCGCAGGCAGCACACGTCGACGACGTGCAGCCCCACTCGGGTCAGTCGCCGACGCAATCAATGGCGACTGAAATTCTCCACTCGGATGATGACGACGGAGGCTCCACCGAAGAAATGTCAGGAGCAGAGGACACCGAGGAGGAGGAGGAGGAAATTGTTGGAGCGCCGGCGGCGGCGCTCTCTGAGCAGGTGATTCCGTTGCTGAGGTACTTGGATCGCAAAGTCGATAAATACGCCGACCCACTTCAGCCGGGATCTTACATCGAGTTAGTGCGCAGGCGGACTCGCACTAAAGTCCACACCAGCAAGCTATTAGCTAGAGTGGACCAGGAGTTGAGGGAATTGAAGGAGAAGCATGCATGCTTGTGGGGTCAGTATAAACTTAATCAGAAATTCTACAAGTACTCCGAGAAGGTGAGGGATGAGAAACTGGACGAGCTCACCAAGGAGCAGGTGAAGGTCAAGGAAGCACTAATTTCTGAGCAGGCCCAGAATCGGATTTTGTCAGAGGAGCTCGTGCGACAGACGCGGTTGTTGGAACAATGTCAGCTCGCACGGCAGGCGGATGAGGAGTTAATCCGCAGGTTACAGTCAGAGTGTGGCGAATTGAGAGCGCAACGTGCTGAGGCCGAATCGCAATTAGTGATAATTGAAGAGGATCGCAGGAAGGAGGCAGATCGTACGAAGGTGGAGACGGCGAGGCGTGTCGCCCACTGTCTCAAGGGCTACGCCCACTGGGAAGTGAAGGCGCAGGAGAAACTCACACTGCGTGAGTTTGAACTTCGCGCAGCCGGGTTGTTGTCAGGCGACAGTAGGAGTCGGCGGAAGGTAGCAAAGAAGCTCGATGCTTTTCTGTCGAAGGCGCAGGATACCATGTCCGCCCTCGAAGTGGAGGTGTCCGCGGCGTTGCAACGATTGGGACTGCGCAGTCGAGCGGAAGATTGGCAGGGTAGGGGGTTAGTGCGCGGCAGTCCGCCGCGCAGGAGACGTAGCACAGGTTCCGCGGAGTGTAGTGTAGCGTGGTTCCGTGCAGGCGTGTAGCGTAGTGCAGTGTAGTGCTAGTTAGGACTTAGAAGGTATAAAATAGTTCCAGGCGTTTTGCCTGGGGTTCTTTCCCATCAGAAGTGCGGATCAGGAACCCATTTCCTTTGCGTGTTTGTGTCTTTGAGTTCTGTCACCACGCACGAGGAGTTACAACTTAGCGTTCCGCATTTTGTAGCTGAAGGTCTTCGGCCGAATGTTCAGAGCTAGTACATTGGTTAGAGACTTGAGTAGTTCGGATCTGCACCTGCGGGTGACTGCCGATGCTCAGAGCCAGTGACTAGTTAGATACTTGAACAGTTTCGCCCCTACACCTTCGAGTGTTTCTTTCTGATTGTACTCCTTGGGATTTTTCCCCTGAATGCCAAAGTGAAGTTTTGCTACTTCGTGTAAGCCTTGGTTGTAAATTCAGGTTACGCTGCAGCAGGTGCCTTGAGGGTAACCCCTGTAGTATTTCTGGGAATGACAAGTGCCTGAGAATTCAAACTCTTCAATAGACTGTTGTTGTGTTACTGGAATGTTTCACAGTGAGTCCTTCAGTGCGGACCTGTGTTCTCTGCGCGTTTTGTGAGTTGAGAGTGTTGTTCACCGCGTAGGAGTGACTTCGATCCGAAGTAGGCAGTCCAAACCGGGTTTCCTACACTAGCAGCAAGCTAGTGGAAGTGTTGTAAAAGCCGGAGTTGGAAGTCACTGCCCGCAGCTTTGCCGAGTGTGCTCGCGAGAGACTTTCCCCCTGAAATCTTGAAGTAGAGGTCCTAACGGATCTCTGGGTTGTATTTCTGTAGTTTCAGGTGTGTGTGTGTGTGTGTGTGTTACGCTGCACTGTGCGACCTCCGAGTGCGCTCCGAGTGGACACTTGCAGTATTTCTGGGAGTGACAGTCGCCTGAGAATTCAAACTCATCAATAGTCTGTTAAACGTGACACTTTGTACCCTGTGTGTTCCTCTGTCCCTGTGGGTTCGACCTTTCTACCACTATATTGCAGTTTTAGCCTTTAGTGGGTTATTACATCCGCCCTTGCGCGTAATCTCTGAAGCTGGAAAACTCACAATCAAGAATGAGAGAATGAGACTAGAGAGCAGACTTTTCTTCTCCGAATTCAAGATCGCCCAACGCTCTCACTTGGTACAATCAACCTTGATTACGCAGCCGGCTATACGGCCTAACGGTTCTCCCTCGCATGCTCGAATTCACGACTCCGCACTGCGCACATTCGCATGCGTGAACGTTGAATTCTCCCGCCGCCATCGTCTTCCGGACTCGAGTTCGTCATCGTCTTCCGGACTCGAGTTCGCCGCAGCGGAGCGTATGCGTCGACTATGTTGTCTTTTCCCAACCTGCCCATCGCCGGAGGCGTATCGCCGCTGACGTATTCCTTCTCCGTCGGCGCCTCTCTGGAGGCGCACATCAAGTCGGCGCAAATTACGCCGGCGCGTAGTCGTACCACTTGTTTTGTCCGTTCTGCCCGCATATCAACGACGGCGTGTATCCCGCCGGCGCGAATTATGCCAGCGCACTCGCCTGTCCGCGCCACGTCGGAGGCGTACCGCCGGCTGGCGCTTCTCTTCCGCTCCGCAGCCGCCAAAGGCGCTTCCGCCTCTGAGTTGATCTCCTCTTATGAGCGCGTAGTTCCGCCGAAGGCGCATCGCCGAAGGCGTAAGGGAGTCCTTTACGACGGTGAACCCTAGCGCGAACAGCGCATGTCCGGATGCGAGTTTTCCGACGCTCATAACTTCTTCGTCCCTGATCCATCTTCGGCGTTCTTGGGCTCGTTAGAACGAGCGTCTTGAGCTCTTTCCAATGAGACTCCAACCAACTAGAACCACTGTGAATCCTGATCGTTATGAAGGTTTCCCTCCCGCGCCAACGGCGCATCGCCGAAGGCGCACTCATGGTCGGAAGCCTTCAGAGATCCTTGCCGGCTTCTGATGTCTTCAGCGACATCTCCTCCGGAAGTGTCTGTGCCGGAAGCGTACCTTCCCTAAGCGCTGGAAGCGCGTGGGTAGAGACACCTCAGTAAAAGAGATATTGCCGAAGGCGCCGAAGGCGTTTGGCGCTGCTACGTCCAACTCCGCGATTCTTCGTGCTCTCGTGACGATCTCCTCAATCCACTCTATTTAACGTACCATTTCCTAACTACAGACACTGCTTCGGTACTTCTTTTCTAAAATTGTTTAAATTCTGCAACAAAAACAAAAAGTGTGTTACCACATCTTCACAGAAGTATTTCAAATCAAGAATTCTGCGTGCGATTCCTCTGGATTCCACAAGTTTATTTTCCGTATTCAACTCAGACGTATCATCGGAAAGTTCTTAGCCATTTGCCATTGTAAGAGCAAAACTGATCGACTCTTGAAATGAACTGCATTATTTCAACTGCTGTGAAAATTCATATCATGATCGAAGAAGCGTTCAGATATTTTACATCCGTGGAGCTGGTAGACTCTCACGCTTTTTTTCTGAGAGATCTCTACGCTCCAGAAGAGATCTTTGAGACCAAAACTAAAATCAACTTATTCAGTATAGATTTTAGATGAGACTTGAGACGAGAGCCAGACACAAGGCAACATTGGCAATTTGTTCTCGTTTGCGCTTTCTCTCTGGTGCCCTCAATCGTTTGCAACGCATGCAGTTTAAGAGAGATGCTGCAGCTCATATCTACATCGATGTTTCGATGAACTAGGATCTGTTTACATGTGCTTCATTGCTCATACCCAAAACTGATCCCCAGTCCAAAAACTCGATTGTTGATGTGAGATACAAGAAGAACACATATACTTTCATTCTTCAATTGGTTGGATCTTTTGACAACACTTCAGCTAGCTATCTGCTGGATGCAGGTACAATTTCATTGTATGACAACACTGAGAGTACTGAGGTTTTTAATTTCATTCCAAGAGTCAAGCTAAAATTGGATCGACTTAACCAATCTTGCATATTCTCACAGCTTTGAGATGTGAGTATCACGCAAAATCAAGAGTGCTTCTAGGGAGATACACAAGAAACATTTTGTCGAGATTTAGAGGTTGGTATGACCATTTTTAGGTAGACTAACGACTACCTTGTCTTTTCGAATAAATACTGATTCTGGTATGTTGGATACGGCAATTGTCAGGGTTTCGTAATAGGTTTTGCATAAAACAACGGATTGTAATTGAAATTGCAAGGTCATGCCATGTGGTTCCTATCTACTTTTGAAGCACGAAATCTGAAGTGAATTTTTTAGATTTATGGCCGTGTGATAATGAGACAACGATTCAGATGACGGTTTTTTTCATTCATTGCAATATTATTATATTGCATCTTAACATTAAGTAAGAAATGAATTTGTGAAATTCAATTTCAAATTGGTAATCTTTTAAAATAAATAAATATTTATCTTTCAATTCATATTACAAAATTTACTATATTATTGTAGTATTCAACAATCCAAATGTTTTTTTCCGCCATTTCCTTTTAACTTGTTAGTTACGAATGTAACAGGATCAACTATATTTTTTTCTTCTATTTCTTTCAACAATTTTATGTATTGAAGTCAAAAACTATATTCAATAAACAAAAAAAAAATTTCTTAAAAAATAACAATTCAGATTTGTAACAATAACGAAGAAATTTTATTTTTTTATACGAAACGTTATATACATAACCAATTTCGGAGTTGTGATGATATTTAGCTACAATGTTTCGAAATCTTTTCAACACCAGTGGTATCAGGGATCTATGTTCTTGATATTGAAAATAGCATCCGCAACTAACGGTTAATTAGGATAAATAAATTTTTTGAATACTTGACTTGAAGACATGTAATAACCCACCAAAGGCTAAAACTGCAGTATGGTGGTAAAAAGATCGAACCCACAGGGACAGAGGCAACACACAGAGTAAAAGTGTCACGTTTAACAGACTTTTGTAGAGTTTGAATTCTAGGCGACTGTCACTCCCAGAAATACTGCAGTGCTCGACTCGGAGGCTCGACTCGGAGGAGGATCTCAACTCGGAGGATGCTCGGAGGATGCACGGTACAGCTTGGTCACTCAACACACACACCTGAAACTGGCAAAAAGCACAACTCGGAGGTCGGTCAGGACCTCCGCTTCGGATTTCAGGAGGAAAGTGTCTCGTAAGTTCACTCAGAGGTTCTGCAGGAAGTGCCTCCCACTCCGGCTTTTACTGCCCTTCCGCCAGGAACAAGCGGGGGTACCCGGACTGGACTTCTCACTTTGGAACGAAGCCTCTACGTACGCCGTGGACGTCACCCTCGACTATCACACAAAACGCAGGGAGTGCAGACCCGACTGAGAACTTACTGAAAACACGATCCAGTAACACACACACAACCTGAATTACAAACCAAGGTTTACACGAAGTAATGAAACTTCACATTGGCATTCAGGGGAAACTTCCCGTAGGAGTACAATCAGGATATGTCACTCGAAGGAGTAAGGGGGAACTGTTCAAGTATCTAACTCGCAGCCGGCTCTGAGCATCAGAAATCACCCGCAGGTGCAGATCCGCACTACTCAAGTCTCTAACCGGGTACTAGCTCTGAACATTCAGCCGAAGGCCTTCAACTACATCATACGGTAACTTCGCTATGCTGCAGCTTCTCTACGTGGTGCCAGGACCAAAATGCACAAACACGTCAAGAAAGTGAGTTCCTGATCTGCACTTCCGAAACTGGAAGAGTCCCAAGGCAAAACGCCGTGATCTATTTTATACTCTCAAAAGATCCTAACTAGCACTACGCTATCCTATCTACCACTCGCAGCATCTGCGCGAAACCAAACTACTCTACTGCACTCAGCAGATCCGGTGCTGCGCCTCCTGCGCGCCGGACTGCTCCGCTTACTGTCTCTACCTTGCCAGTCTTCCGACCGGCTGCGTAACCCCAGGCGTCGGAGCGCTGCAGTGACTTCCGACTGCAAGTGCGCCATAGTGTCGCGCGCACCCGACAAGAAAGTTTCTAATTTTCTCGCCACTCGCCGCCGACTCCGACTGTCACCTTCCGTCAAGGCCGCCGCCCGAAGCTCGAACTCCCGGAGTGTAACCCTCTCTTGAGCTGCCACCTCCCAATGGGTGTATCCTTTTAGACAACGAGTCACCCGTGCCGCCAACTCTCCTCGTGCCCTGCAGCTGCTCTCCACCTCTGCCACCTGCATTTCTAATTCCGCACGTTGTGCCCTCAAATCCAAGCACTCGGTTTGCAAGTTGCGCAACAACTCCTCATCCTCCTTGCGGGCTCTTTGACTTTCTTCTAAGGCGCGCGTCTGGCGCGCAAGCTCGGCTGCTAGGACTTTGTTCTGTCTCCGCTCCTCCTGCAAGTCCGACTCGATCCTTGCCCGTATTAGCTCGGCCTCCGCCTGACTCTTCGTCGCCGCATCCTCCTTCTGCTGCTGCAAGGCTTGGTACAGCTTCTGGGTGACCGCCAGGTGTTGTCGGAGGGCGGTGTTCCTATCCACATATACTCCGCACCTAGAGGCCCACCTTGCCACCTTGCTCCTCGTCCTTCGCCTGATTGTCTCCACATAAGACTGCGGTTTTAAGGCACTTGCGTATTTGGATGTCTTGCGATCCAGATATCGCAGGAGTGGAACAGAACGTTTTTTGCACCGAATCCTCTTCTTGCTCTTCCGAGCTCGTCTCATCCTCAGTCTCGAGGATCTCAGTCGCCACCGAATCCCTTGGCGACTCCCTGGAACTGTGGCGCGCAGCAGCTTCCGCTGCGACTGCTGCTCCACTGCCTGCTAAAATGTCCAGGGCAGTGGGAGATCCCACTGCTTGAGCCCCTGTTCCGGCTTGATCTTCGGTTTGTGAAGGGGTCGACGCCGCAGTGACTTTTGTCACTCTTGATCCGCCCGCTTCTGCTGCCTGTCCTTCCGGCGCAATCTGCGCGGAAGGTGTCCTTGCTGAAGGTGCGTCCGCCGAAGGCGTCCGCACACTCGTCGTTGGCCCCATCCGTCTCGCAGTCGGCGAATCCGACTGACTCTCTGTTGTCCGACTCGCAGTCGGCCGACCAGCAGTTGTCTGACTGGGAGTCGGATACACCCTGCGCGTCTTGACTCCACTTGGCCTGCTTGTCGGTGGCGTTCTTCCAGAAGTGCCTTCCGCCGAAGACGACCCTCTGAGGATTGTTGGCTCGTCAGCCAAACTCTCTTCTGCTTCCGGCCTGCTGTCTGGTTCAACGCGCCGTTCAGTTGGCCTTCCTTCCGCTTGTCGACCTTCAGTCATCCGACTCGCAGTCGGCCGGCCGTCAGTCCGTCCATCTCCTCCCGAAGGCCGTGGTGCCTTCTGTGCAGAGGTTTCTGCCGTCTTCCCTAGAATCTGAGCGATTATCTCTTCCTGTGTGAGATTCCGCCGGGTCGGAGTTCGCCTGGTCTCCTCAGTAACAGTTGGCATTTTGCGTGCCCTCTGTTTTGGTCGACTGTGAGGCTCGGGGGTGGGCCGACCACGAGTCGGCGCAGCTGGCACTTCCGGCTGCCTGTCCTCAGGTCTCTCATCCCACTTCCGCTTTCGCGGAATGCGCTCACTTTGACGTTCTTCTGCTGCTCTTGCTGGAGCCGGAGCCGGAGGCGTACTGGCAGGTTCCTCGTCCGGATCCGTGTCTACTTCGGCCTCCCTCGAATATCTACCTGGATAAGTCCGGGTCAGCTGCGGAAACCGAGTTTTCTCAGCATTCGTCAAACATCCCATCGCCCGGTAAAACACGATTAAGTAAGGCGATAGATGATTGAGCATTCCTCCCCTCTCTTCTTGCGCATGTTGGCGCGTCACCTTCCACAGGAGCCGTGCCCAATGCACCGGAGCTCCTGACAACACTAGCTCCACAAACTCTACCTGCCAACCATGCATGTAAGCGGTCTTGGTCGGCTGCAATATCTGCAGCAATGCCGTCGCGACATTTCTCCGCAATCGATCCTTGTAATCCCGTGTCCGGAAACCGTTCTTGGGATGTCTAGCCACCTTGAAGAGCTCATTGTAAGAGACTTCTTCCTCCTGGGACACTTTCACGCTGTCGGCCTCGAAGAGGAGATCCCCTTCCTCGCCGGCACACCTGCCCAACACCTGCGCCCAATTGCAAATGTCCCATCTCTCTGGGTGTGGGCAAAATCCGCGAGACGGCTTGTGTCTCTCTTGCAGATACTCGCGCACCATCTCCGGACATGTCCAATTCCACCCCCATAGGAGAAAATCGAGCTTCAGCCTCAACAGCACATCTTGAAATGCGCGTAGGCCGATCTGCGGCACCCTGAGTGGAGACACTCGCAGCTGGGGAACCTTCGACATTGCGTTGCCTGCACACACAAACGTTCTCCCTTTCGCTCGCTCTCTCACAATCGCCACTGCGCGTCGGCCACTCAAGCACTAACTGCTCACTCTCTCTGCGCTCGTTCAAGATCGCTACTCCCAATTCTTTCAAGGTCCGCCAAGATCCTTGCGCAACTCGTCTCCGCACTCTCTACTCTCACTGCAGGTCGCTCCGCCCTTGCGCGTAATCTTGGAACTGGAAATTGCAAAGTCAAGAATGAGAGAATGAGACTGGAGCGCAGTCTTTTCTTCTCCGATTTCAAGAACGTCCAACGTTCTTACTGGTTGCAACGTACGCAGCCGACTATACGGCTTAACGGTTCGCCCTTTGCATGCGCGAATTCACGTCTCCGCATTGCGCGCATTCGCATGTTTAAACGTTGAATTCTCCCGCCGCCGCCACCTTCCGGACTCGAGTCCGCTGCAGGGTATACGTCGGCCCTGTTGTCTTTTCCTAACCCGCCCTACTCCGGAGGCGTGTCGCCGCTGGTGCGTTCATTATCCGTCGGCGCCTTGCTGGAGGCGCACATCCAGTCGGATCGAATTACGCCGGCGCGCAGTCGTACCGCCTATTTTGTCCTTTATGCCTCGTCCGTTGCTGCTGGCGCATATCCGTCAGCGCAACTCATGCCAGCGCATCCGGCCGTCAGCGCCACGTCGGAGGCGTACATCCGACCGGCGCTTTCCTTCCATGAACAGCCGTCACAGGCGCTTCCGACTCTGAGTGGGTTTCCTCCTATGAGCGCGTGATTCCACCGAAGGCGCATCGCCGAGGGCGTACGGGAATCCTTTCCGGCTGTGAACCCTAGCGCGAACGGCGCATGTCCGGCTACGAGTTTTCCGACGCTCATAACTTCTCCATTCCTGATCCATCTCCGACGCTCTTGGACTCGTTAGAACGAGCATCCCGAGCTCTTTCTAATGCAACTTCAACCAACTGGATCTACCGTGTATCTCGATTGTTATGAAGGTTTTCCCTTTCCGCGCTAGCGGCGCTTCGCCGAAGGCGCACTCATGGTCGGATGCCTTTAGGGGTCCGGGCCCTTCTCCTGACGTCTTTAGCAAAACCTCCTCCTGAGGTGTCTGCGCCGGAAGCGTAGCTTCCTTATACGCTAGAGGCGCGTGAATAGAGACACCTCAAAAAGGAGCTTTTGCCGAAGGCGCCGAAGACGTTGGCGTTGGTACATCCGACTACGTGATTCTTTGTGCCCTCGTGACGATCTCATCAATCCACTCTATTTAGCGTACCCTTCTCTAGCTACAAACACTGCTTTGGTACTAGTTTTCTAAAATTGTTTAAATTCTGCAAAAAAAACAAAAAGTGTGTTACCACAAGACACGAGGACAATCGGTAGAAGCGTATAAGTCAGCAAAATCAGAATTTTTGAACACGAAGTGTGCGAGTCTATTGTTGGCCCTTCGATTAAAATTGAAGCAAGAATTTTCGCAATTCCTCTCAACCATGTCAATATCTCGACTGTATGATGTTTGAACCATCCAAATTACTTTGATCTAAAGTGTTTTAGTCTGCTTCCACTTTTGATTTATTTCTTCAACTTTTGAACTCATTGTTATGGACTCTTTATACGAACCTACTCTCCCGTAATTCATATCGTAGGCAAGCCAACATATCCAAATCTACTCGTCGATAAGTCTTGTATCCACAGCCGATTCCTCTCTTGCTCGTGAACTTGTATCAGAAGTTGACTGGAGATGAATGTCACGAAGAGTGATTTCGCCTTTGTACATGCAATGCACGAGGATACAAAATCTATCGTGCAACAAAATAATTGTCAAGACTTTTGACGAAGTTGTGTTAAAACTCATAACGTATCTTTGACAAATGCATGTTTCTTCTTTTAGCACGTGTCTCCGAAAAAAGAAGTACACTCTTATCATCAGACTACAGAACACACATCTGATCATTGATTCAAAATGTAGTAGATCTATTGATTGCGGGAATATACATCTGAACCAATAGTCAATAGTTGGAATACATCGAACTATTGACTTCTGGTTTTTTTGACCAATAGTCAATAGTTGGAATACATCGAACTATTGACTTCTGGTTTTTTTGGCCTCGGAACAAGTACGTCTCCTCCTAATATGTAAACTCGTTCCTTCCAACATAATAACAACTGATACTTTGTGTACGGAATGGTCACCTTCTGACGTACTCTCAGAGAGTGAGATCAACGTCAAAAGGTCGTTCTCTTTTGAGATGTGTTAAGCCACTGACATCTTGGTTATCCGAGGAGAGGGCCTCTGCAGGGAAGAATTCGAATGTGCGGACTTCCAGAGAATAGTCAAGAGGTGTTCCTCCAGGGAAGAAATTGAATCGTGTGCTTTCTCCATCCACGCATTGAAGAGCTCGATCAGATTCCGAAAACTGTGAACGACCCTGACATTCTTCTTGTATTTGGAGATGATTGTACCCTTCATGTTGCAGGAAGCTCAGGATTACCGGATCACCCCCTTCAGTTTGCATCCTATAGATGTTCATGAGTACCGAACCACCCCATATATTTTGCATCCTACAGACGTTCAGGAGTACCGCATCACTGTGGACTGTACAGGAGCGTCCATCCTGGAAACAAAACAAAATATTAATCAATATGTTTCAAACTTGGGAATGTCATGCATAGACTCACATGCATTCTTCAGAGGTATATTATATATCTACTGAAAGTTCTACTTTTTCCGGTGGAAATTATTGTGATGCACAAAATATGTCAGGACCAACATAAGGAAGTAAGAATCATTACCTGATGATGCTGACTTTGATCGAAGTCATTTGGTCTCGAGCTATGTAAATGGTTCTCCTGGAGCATTCCACTGCTTCTGCTAAAAGACCCCATCTCATCTCGATGTGCATCCTCACATGGATCAGGATTTGAAGGATGTGCATCCTTATGTGGAGCAGGATTTGAAGGATTCGGAGGATCTATTTCTTCTGGTATGTTTGAAGGACCAGCTGCTGCATCATTCATCTGAAGCAGTCCCTTGCTACCATTCGATGATAGGATCGTACCTCGATGTGTACCCTCTAGTTCATCGGGGTCTGAGAGGCTCGAACCATCCGTTTGTTGCGGTAAAACTGGAACGTTTACAGAGGCATCGTGCATTTCTGTATCATCATTCTTGTCGTCTCGAGCACAAGCTTCCATAGATCCAGAAGCATCACGTTTAGAGGCATCTGTTGCTCTCTCCCAGCAACTCGCTCTTGGATGTGATGCACTCGTCACTTCCTCCTTTGAAGACTGGGAATTGTTGGACGCTGGATGGGCTAAAGTTAAAGTCCTTTCTGTATTCTCAATCGTCGTACCGGAATCATCTCTCGTCGGACTTGCTACTCTAGCATAGCCTGTAGGGTGAAAATCGCTAGTCAAAAAATAAATCTGATCATGATTGTATCAAGTATACGGACTGCAGTCACAGAATAGGAACTATGGGAATATATAATCAACCTTCATATCATGATAAAGTACTTGATTCACTTACCGGTTTTTTTCTTGAAAAAACTTCGAACAATGGCTCTTTCATCACCGTGTTGCAAAGCTGTTTCATTGTATGCTCTGCAGCCGAATTACAGGATGGAAAATCGGTCAATAAATATTCATACCCTCAGTAAATGTGCACCAGCCCTCTCTTGACTGTCCACATAAAATGAAATTATTTGCGATCACGGAATCACGATTCTTACCTTACGGCTTCTTCTTCGGTATCGAACCAGCCGACGAGAGTATATCTGAACATATGCAATTGATTTAGTGGAGAGCATCAGTAATGCACATGCTGCTGAGCATGAATTTCAAAGGTAGCTGAAATCGATTCAAAGTATATCATCGGAACTCTGGAAGTCGATGGACAAATCACACGGTTGACTTACTGGGATTTATGCTGATGATTTTTCGAGCAGTACTTCACTTCCCACTTTCCATTGGCATCAATCAGAATCCCCTTCGACGACTTGCACATGAGGATACAATCCGCCTTCCTACTCGTGTCACGCAAGAACTGTCTGTAATCCAGAAAGCTCATCCCTCTCATCTGTCACACACGAAAAATCAAACAGATATCGTCTTCATGAGCTCAAAATTGAGATAAGTCAACGGAAACACAAAATTGAAATTGAATTCCTACCGTTATTGTTTTGTACCTGCTCAATATATTATGATCGTGTAGTAAAATATACCGAGAGTCTTTGGATCAGTACAGTCTTGTCTTGTCTGAAGACCAACGTCATCTACTAAGAAATACGACTTTGTGCATACATGACTTCTAATCAAGTAGATGCAATTTCTACTCTCCAGTGTAAGAGTTTTCAGAGGACAAACATTCAACTTCCTTTTCATCATCGACCTTACTTGATGCGACGTGAAAATCATAAAGGGTCTGAACTCGAGGGCTACATAACAGGTGGATTCTAGAAAGTGTAAGCGTAAGTAAACACTGGAGCAAGAGTTCTATTGCATCCAATCTCTTTGGATGCATGGAAACACCAGGAATGGTATAGGACCAGTGTAATTCATCGCGAAATTCATGATGCCAATGATGTGGGGAACAAAGCAAACCTTCTGGATGTCTTCCTTGTATTCACTCCGATCGAAGTTTAGTTGCTCCGTGGAAGACCGAGTGAACAAAATACCTTTGTCGTAGGCTCTACAAAACACGAAAATTTTCAATTAGATATTATAAGAAACTTGCACGATCGACTTCGATGTTATCCAGAGATGGCGGAAGTTGAAGAGATGTACATACCTAGCAGCTTCGAGAGCAGAAAACGAGGCACCTGTTACCAAGAAGGAATAAAAGTATCAATATAGAGAATATAAAGAGAGAGAGAGAATTCACCCATTTAGGAAAGACGTCAATTGACCATGAGGAGGGGCCTTACATAAACAACGTTTACATTAGTGCTAGTATGTAATGGTTTTATGCGACTCCCACAACATACATTCTTTTGTTTGCTAAACTCAAATGCAGATGAGATGCGCAAATTTTCACTTACCTAGATAGTGCTGCTGATTCTCAAACCTGCAACAAAAGAAGAAGATGAGAATCAAAAACTGCTGCAATTGCAGAAAAGCAGGGAGAAAGAAATTCCAAATTCAGCTCGTGAAACTATGTCTTTTTTTTTCCTCTAAGAAGCAGATTCATGATATTAAGTAAGGAATGGGAATGAAGTTGCTTACCAAAGGTTAGCTTCCCATTTACCCGTGCGCTTGTAAAAAGTGACGCCCTTGTACGGTCCCTGAACCCTTGTACATTTTCGTCCTCCCGCTCTTCTCCCCATGGAGAATTTGGTGCGGCTCGCTCGGAGGGCGGCGGAGATTGGCCTCCTTTGATAGAGCTGCAACAACTTTGCAAGCTCCTAGTCCCAAGCGGATATTGTCTCAATCAAGCTCCGCAATGTGTCAACGCTAGAGAAAAATTAACTTCCTCCAAACTTACACTTGCACTCAAAGCACGAGAATGCTATCACACGTAAGTGAGATGTGCATTCAACCTGCTGCTTCGAAACTCCGACGACAGGAATTGGAACACAAACTAATGCTGTTCACGAAATGGCAACTTCGCAACTCGCTCCTCCTCACTCGCTAGAAATAAAGGTTCAACAATCCTGCTCGCATCTCACGCTAGTCCTCAACACGAACAAGTAATGGGAACGGAAGAGATTGGGATCGAATGGGATAGAATGAAGGTATGCACGAATTTCGCCACTGATGAGTGACGGGATCCAAGACCGTCGACAGAGGACGGCTCGAGATTCTCTTCTATCATGTGGACATGGCCATAAATCACGTCATCGGATTGTCGTATCACCCACATTGTAACTTGAGATGCTAGACCGCTCTAGGATGTATATGGAAAATACAGTGGCAGACATTTCTCGTCCGCGGCCGGCTTCGTACTGTTGCGGTGTGCATGCATGAGAAATTATGATTGAGCATCGAAGGACGTCGATAGGAACCGATCGGAACCGATCTGAGGGAAGGGATGAAGAATTGTACGTACGAATCTGATAGCCATCCCGAATGGTCTTTGCCATTATCACCAGGCCTAAATTTAGGACAATTCGAATCAAAGTGCTTGAAAATTAATTAGCAAATTCTCGGAGTCGCTACGTACGGCTGCTCGCCGGGCTCGCCGGGTGCGGTTCTGGTACTGACAGTTGACCTGACTGCCTTCTGACTGGTCGATGACCCGGCTAGCGCTTCTTTTCCTTCAGAGAAAGACATGAAAGCATGAGCAGACGATCTTCACAATATGTACTTATCTGTATTCACTCATTATTTCCTCTCATCCTGTACTTGAAAAACTGAAATTCGATTAATTTCATATTTTCCTCTATCCAAGGACGGTTTTGTATTTTCCTTCATTCTCGGTAGTTGATTTTTGAGTTCATTTCCTGTTATTTCACTTGGCAGAAGACATCTGATCAGTATCAGTCTCTTTGTGTCTACGCTTTTTTCTCCACTGGTATGCATACCACAATATTTAATTTCTTTGGTCACATGCTAGGTTTATACGTTTCAAGTCAGACTCCAGCATTTTCCAAATTGACCATGGATTTATTGTATGATGAGATGTTTTACGAGTTGGAAATAATCGTTCACCTTTTGACCTTCAAACAAGATTGCAAATTTACAATTTACCTCTGATATCAATTATCCATTCTTTCTCGTTCAGCTATTTTCCCAAAAGTGCTCATTGAATAGGATTACGATCATTCAGCAACTGCTAGAAGATCAATGACTCACTCTTATTAGCAGATGCTGCTTTTCGGATGGAAGTGTAAGTCATATCATGCATAACGAACTCTATCACGTTAGCGACTTTCATCTCAGAATGTCGGCTGAGCAAAATACATTATTACAGGCTTGCAAAACTTAGTTGAAATTGTTGGCCTTATTAGAGCCAAGACAAGGCCGCGATAAACTCGAACATCAAAAGTCCAGCATTACTGTTCAGAAACATTCATTCAAATTGGGTGGTGAAATCTTTGCATTGAAGTAATGAACATGACCACCAGTAGCTGAGGAGAGGTCCACTTCAAGCTGAACAACTGAAAAAATCACTTTGGTGGTGTCCAAAATTGTATTCAGATTGAAGCATACACTTCACGAAGCTGGAAATTGTACGCCTTAAGATCAACTGCAAATGCCCAAGAGCCTCGCCTCCACCATGTCAATCATCGTCTCACCACATCAACTCTGAACGCGCGAACGTTGCCACGTGATGCTGTGACGTGACAAATTAAGCCACGTAGATACGAGTCTCACAATAGATCGACAAGTGGTAGCCTTTTGGCGGGCCCAAAACGAGATGTGAGACGTGGTTGAATCGACAATTGTCACGTGGTGCAGACGTCACGCGGAGCACAACACGCAAGCGTGGAAGACACGCGTGGCTTGACACGTGGATTCACGCGTGGCGAGTAGGAAAATTTGGGCAAGTTGGACACACAACGAAGAGATCTGCAAAGCATGCACGTGAAGACACTTTTGACTACGAGAGGGGTCGCAGAGTAGAGTCAGTCCCACGACTGGACGCAGGCCTTAGGCGCGTTGACTGAACCAGGTGCACATTTTGGAAGTGCTTGGTAGAAACGTCATCTGTCAGATCACCCCCAGCTCGTGATTTCGTCTCTGATAACAGTTGACTCTATCTAAATGCAACACCTAGCGAGTAGCTCGTGGATTGCGATGTGCGATGGTGCCAAACCGATGTGCCAGGTTCGCTGCTCCAAGAGCGGGCAGATGTGGTGGCCTTGGTACGTCACATCGTAGTAGCTCGGATCTTCGTCCGAGCGTTGCACCCGTTTTCTGGAAGGGCACGTGAGAGTCGTGCATCGGTAGTAGCTTCTGCATCGACACCAAATTTAAACAAATGAGCAAACATTGTCGTCCGGCCCATAAATCAACACTCAATCCATTCCTCAACTGCTTACATTTCTTCTGTTCTGTTTCTCATAGCAAGCCCCGAGGCCAAGATGATGATTCGCTACTCGAACCAAATCCAAGCCTAATTAATACACACACGCACACACACAATCAACGTCCATTCGACATCGAGTGCTTCAGAATCACCGCAATGACTTCTCTGCAGAGCAATGTTGGGGTCGGGCTAAAGTGTGAACGAACCTCGGATAGCTGGACTTCTTAACGTCCTTCTGCCCATATTTGCGCCATGTGTAGCCGTCGTCCGGGGGGCCATAGTTCGCGGGGTCACCCGTACCAATCGCCCGTTGTTTCGTCTGATACAAAATACCTTTGGGAAAATATTTTCTGCGCACAAGGAAAAAAAACCAGAGCCCGTCAGCCGACATTCTGAGCCGAATGTACTCGAATTAAAAATCGTAGAAACCCGAAGAAATTGTTCGACTCGGCATTCTGCGAATGCAGACATGCAGTGCGGCCTCGTCAAAGTGCAGAAAGCATGAGGAGATCGACAGCATTACTGACCGCTTCTTGGGCAGAGCTGGTTTGTCGCTGAGGTCGGGATCGGTGGCGCTGGTGGAAACGTCGTGAGACTGGCGGCGCGAGAGATTGCCGACGGTGTCCTCGTCGGAATCGGGAGCGACTTGGTTGGGCCTCACGGGAGAGCCGCCCTCGGAGAGGCCACTGCTGCTCAGAGGAGTGTCGCATGGGCTCGTGGTCGGACTGGTGAATTGCATACGGCCTGGCGTGTGGCAATCGTCGCCTGACAGCAGCAAACTCAGATTTCCGGCTTTCGCTACAAGCTGGTCTTGAGCTTTCGAGCCGCCCGTGGCCATGGAATTGGTACTGCGAGTCGCGCTGGGCGGAGTCGAAAGCAAGCGGATGACCTTGCTGAATTTCTCTACGATGGCTGCAGATCTAAACCAGAGTGTGCGCGCGCACGGAACGAACAATCATGAGAGAGAGAGCAGCAGAGTGCGCCCCCGAAGTGGACGACTGCGTGCAAGTTTGGGTGTCCAGTTCGAAAAAGGACCGGGTCTCGCTCTCCGAAGGAAGCAGGCGCTCTGTCCCCTCTGAGCTCTCGGGTCGAGTTGGCAGGATGAATGTAGCCGGTAGAGCAGGGCCTTTTGAAGATCACAGACAAGGCCACCAGACCCGGAAATCCAAGTGCTTCCCGGAGAGGAAAGAAAGACCAGACGGAGCCGAGCAGAAAGCGAGAAACTTTCCATTTTTGCATGTTTGACTCAGCCCCCGCGCTCTCCCCCCCTGGTCACTAAGGGCTCCCCACTTTCGGGGGAACGCGATGTCTGCCCCGAAACGCGTTCCCCCGAAAGTGGGAGCCCTTAGTGACGAGCTTCCCCCCTCCCCCCCTCCCTCACCTGAGCCATCTGACAATCGGCACATAAGAATCCCGGCGTTCCGGAGCTGTCGACCCGTGGGTTCGGCCGAGGACGAGGGCCTCCGTGGGCCCCACCTCGCGCGGGGAAGGGGAGGTCCATCGCCCTGCCCTCATCCGACGACAAGTCGATCACAGCTCGATGGTGTTGTCTTGCCGGCATGCCCCCTCCCCCCACTCCTCCGTGGCGGACTATCCCCCCGCCTGCTCGCTCCTTGTCCCATCCTGTCCTGTCCTACGCCCGGCGCGCGATTCCTTTCTTCGATCCGAGATCCTGCCCTCCGCCCGGACCAAGATTCGCGGTTCCGCCCGCGAGGAGCCAGATTCGCACTCAATCCGTGGTGAACCACGTTATAATGGTCTCTTGACTCATTGTGTTTCGTGTTAAACTATTTGAGATTTGAGGTTAAATGTTAAGTGAATAGTAAAAGTTGTGTTGTTGGAGTGATTGTGTACTTTTTTTCATCCATTGGTAACTCTCAAGATTTCCACATTGATTCTAAGGTTAGCTAGAGCAAATCATATACCAATTTATAATATAGGTCAACATATTATATTGTAACTATAAATTCACAAATATAAATAAAATCCACAAATATAAAATATCACAAAAACGACGTTGACAAAATATATCTGATAGTATCGACGTCAATTTTTTAATGATGTTTTTTTTGAAAAATTACATCAAAGTGCATTTTCATCTTCATTTTAGAACATTGATCAACAAACTAATCCATGAAAGCAACAAATACATAATGAATATCAATGTGAATAATATGATATTAAATCATAAATAAAAAGACTAGATTGATATAAAGATAATGACATGGATAAAAATTCTGCATGTGGAGATGAGTTTGAGATTAATGCTTCAATTTTTTTACCTTGCCAAACCAAGATTTAAATCCAAGGAATGGGAAAATTTGTTGAATAATTGAATGAAGGTACTGCAAAATATTTTTATTTTACAATAAAATTTAGAAAAAAAAACAATTTTTTCACTTTCTTTTTTGTTACGTGTCTTGCAAAACAATAATTTGTATAATATTAAAACTCATTTGTTGCCTTTAAGAGGTTCTAACTTCATACATGTTATTTGATCAACAAGTTTGTTTTAGTTGTTTTTGCTATCAATCTGCAGCAAATTGTTATACTTTGCATTATTCTTGAGATTTTTATTATCATTTGATTCTAAAATCGATCAGAGTTTATCATGTTCTCATTTTATTATCAATTATCAATCAATTGATAATTTGCATCAATGCGTGTTTTTTATATCTGATTACTATAGAGGAAATATCATGTCTAGAATGCTAAAAAAATTCTTGACATTATTTGTCACACTTGGATAAGTCATCTTTCTTGCTTGACTTATGATAGACCAGCAATTTAACCAGACAAATCGAAAATCTGACAAGATTGATTGCTGATCTTGTTACTCGCCTTGACACTGCAGTGTATAATGTCTTCATGGTTATTGTATCGTTTTTTGATTTGGATTTGGTGTAAGACACATCAATTGAATTCCATAAAAAACGATGTTATCAAGAAGATTTTTTTTTAAATCATGTTTGAATTTTTAACTCATTTTATAGTGTAAAAGAATTTAATTGCTAAAATGTACACTATGTGATGTCATGTTGTCAATTATTGGCTCTTGAAAGTTTAAATCATTATTTATTTTAGATTCATTAGCCACATTTGCTCGTTTATATCATATTTAAGAAGTCAGCTTTTGCTACACCTCACCTTTGATAGATAGAAAGTGGAGCAATACAACTCTTCATTCTATGCATTATTTTATCATTAGAACCTTTGTTACTTTCCATTATATCCAAAAATTAACCTAACTTGCCATTCAGCAAAAAAATACTAAAGATTATCTCATCACATACTTGGCTTGGAATGAGTGGTCTGTTCATTTTTGAATCGATTGTAAATATCTATTTATCAATTTGATTCATCAATGATCATTATGCAATTGACTTTTTTATCATGCGTTTGGTTTAAGACTTTGGTGGACTTTGTATTAAGAGTCATGAAGGAAAAGATTTTCTTGTTAATAGAGAAGATCTAGCATTGATATATGCTAACCAATTATTTTCTGATTAATAAAGACTAAACTAAACACTTGTGACATGACTAGATATGTGATAATACAAGCGGTGATCAGCACAACCCGGATATGAATTACTATCCCATTTGTACCTTGATAAGAAAGCAAGCGCGATGGGACCAATTTATGTATGGCTGGATATGTGATAATCCAACAGGTGATAAGCACAACCCGGATATGAATAAGTATCGCATTTGTACCTTGATCATGACGTGAACAGAAAGCAATCTTGTTGCTCACTGTTGTGACCAAATCGAACTTTTGTTTTCTGCTTTTATCTGAACATTTTGTGTCATATTCAGAACATGGAAGGTTAAAGAGTCTTACCATCCATCGAGACATAGATTCTTCAATTACTACAACTAGAGAATGAAAGCCGAGAGATTTTGTATAGACTATGCCTTATGAGGATATATGGCGGCCAGACCAGGAAAGATCGTAAAGCAGCCTTTCTGTCCTGTGAAAATTGGGTCAAGGGAGTACAACATATCAACCTTGCGCGTTCCAAGGCTCTGACCTGAAGCGCATTCAGACGACAATTTGTTCTGTTTCATTACACACAATTTGTTCATTTCGCTGTGTTCGACCACGGCAGCCATCTTCACACACACTCAATTAATATCAAAGCTTATACTGCAGAAAAGCTTTTGGAAAAGCTATTCTTTCAGATCTGAGGTCGGACAGATCATTGGTTCAGAGTAGTGAGGACATGTAGGGATTTCAATCCCCATAACCTACATAAAATCATAGTCCACACACCATAGATACACAAGCATTTGTTGCCGAGGTTCAGCTTGAAAGCCTACTCCTCACGAACTCCTCAATGAAGGCAATTCGAGTATATATATCCAAGATCAGTTTCTTCAGACTTGACCTTCCTATCTGCCATTACAAGGTTTCAATCTACTAAGAACTACACAAGAGAAATCACTACTGTCTCCCGAGCAAGACTAACACTTCCTCACATGTTATTCCTCACATGTTCACTCTCGACTATTCTTGAAAATCTTGTCTCTGTAATGCCCCCCCCCTAGTTCGTTGACTGTACTTATATCATCCCGACTTCTAACGGTACCTTATACGGTAAATATAAGAATACCCGTAAACTTCTACACAGCCCATAGGATATAAACCCATATGCGAGCTAATACTAAACGACAAATAATCTTAAAAGAAAAAGACAAACAACTGAAGCTGATAGCTCACAGGACCAAACTAGAACAGCAAGAAGAAATGTTTGAACCTCTGAATCCCGGAAAGATACAGATTTGGACTGGATCGATCACAATGGAGACTTTCCTCGTCCTTCAATATTGTATTACTTGGACGAACACCAAATCTCTGGGCCTGCATTGACGGAGACCACGGAGTGAACATTAAGTATACACTATGGCGATGTGCATCTCTCTTTTTGCTTGTCAGACAGCCCTCTGTCCTTTAAATATCCAGACAAAGTCAATAAAAGAATCTAACGAAGTCATCAGGTTTGAAGCTTCGCAAGGCCGACAATGCTTTCCATCATATTCACTTGAAGAAAGTGGTATATGATTTGCTTTCTGTCCAAATTGAGCTGCATAGTGTAGAAGAACGCCCTCGACTGAACTAAATTCCGTGGATCTATGAACATTTACTTCAGAAACATACTCCAGAAGTATGCAGCTGAAGAGCTGCTTCGAAATGGACTGTTCTCATACGACGGAATTTATGGACAACATATCAAGGCGGGATGGATCGATGGCGGGATCATCCATACTGAGGTCCTAAGAGTGTTAGTGCAGAGTATATCAGTCCTCACAGTAAGTTTTCAAGAAATACATCTTTCAATCTTCGAGCACAGACACCACACTTTCTTACATCAGCTGTTATGACTCAATGATAGAGGGCTTCCATTTCCTCGTGACATGAGGCCGGACGAACGGATTTACGCAAGTAAACTCTGTTTGTCGTTTCCAAGCCACCGCCGAGAATCGAAACATTATAATGGACTCTTGGAAATGGTTCTCGAGGCAATGTGCAATAAATCTAAGTGCATCTAGTTCCAGCCCCAAGAAAATCGAAGTCTGGATGATTAAATTCCCTGACACCATAAGTGACTCTTTTTGACTTCCGGTGGCTCAGGAAACAACACTAAACTTCTGCATATCTTACTGTCAGATATGCCCAGGCATCCCTGGCGTGAATGTTTGATTTATGAAGTTAATTAAATGAATTTATTATGTCTGCACAATGTTGGACTAGAAAACCAGTGCTCTGCGTGGATGCCGAGGTTGATCAGCTATTTGATTCTCATGCGCATATAAAAACTAGAGTTGCAGTGACAGCAAAAGAAAATTTCTTCGGATACAAAATGAAAGAAGTAGAGAGTTTTATATCTATTAAGACAAACCTCCTTGTCCTTTTACGTTATATATGTAGATAGGATGGAAATTTCCAAAAAAAATTTCATGTCTACCGAAACTAAAGCAAACATCTATCATTTGTGGAAAGAAAGTGAAAAGTTTCTCAATAGTAACTTTGTAACTTCCAATAGCGAGTTAAACATAGTTCAGATTATTCTACTCAGCGATATAAAGTCAATTGAATTATTTAAAAAATAATATGTCACAATTCATAAAATATTTTAATTACCTCATTGAAAGCTATCGATTCTTGAGAATATATATATAACACTTGAGATATTCATTTAACATAAATTCAGTCTTTCAACCGAAATAAAGCTACAACAAGGCTAAAAGTTGATAACATTGTTAACATGCAATTCACTTGATATCACTAATATTTTTATATCATGTCATAAAAATTCTTGTGTATATATATACACATTTATGTTTAAAAATTTAATTAAATATAAATTTATTGATATTTCGATATAATTAAATCAAAATTTTCATTTTTCATTTTTAAGTTGCATTATTCAATTACTGAAAGTTTGAACTATCTAGTTTCAAGATAGTTTATGATTTGATTGTAAAATATTCAAGTCTATTCATTTCATAGTTTTAATCATAAGCTTTGTTGGAAGCTATATTTGACTATTTCTAACACTATCCAACATTGAAGAAAATTTTTAGTGTTACAAATTTTGTTTGAATAACGTTTATGGATAGCTTTATTTTATTAAAATTTTTTTAAATATAAATTAAAATAATTCAAATTAAAATAGATATAAATATGACTTATCAACATTAGATCAAACATGTTGACTTTAGGTGGCCCTTAAATGTAGAGATTGGCCGCAATGTGTCGGTCACTATATTAGCATTTCTGATTACTAACAGTCATTGAACTTGGAAAAATAATACTTCATTGAACTTAAATCATATAAAATAGATTAAAATATATATATAAAAATTCAAATCATTTTCTAAAATAAATCAAATTTTTATATATTAATCCTAATCATTGTAATTTTTGAAAATTATTTTAAGAATGAAGAAAAATCTTCAAGTATATTGAATGTCTTAAAAATAACTAAACATCAATCTTCTTATCATTCAAATCTAATAATAAGTTCAATCACACAATATATATACAATAAATACTTCAATTGGATAAAATAGTTAGTTTAAATAGTATTTTATTAGAATCTTAAAGAGATTAAAAATATTTATTTCTTAATATATTTATTTATAGAATTATAATAATATATAATATTCTTTGAATGATATTTCATATGTGTGTACATATATATTTTATCAAATTTTATTCAAAATATAAAAGAGTGACGTTTTATAAGAATTTAATATAAAAATTACACATTTGAATCATATAACCTAAAATCATTTATAGTCATCGCAGTGTGTTCTCAGAAATTTGAAAAAAATTTCACTTTATGAAATATAAAGTAATTTTTAAAAATTTTTGACATCAAGTTAATGAATTTAATGATTCAAATGAAATTGTGAATTTTTATTTGATTTATATGAGAAATTTTTGCATCATTTTTAAAATATGCATATTAATGGAAATTTTCAACATATGATTTGCCTAAGAAGATACTATAGATATCAAGTTCTTCATGAAATTTACATCTATGAAATTAATCAAAAAAATGAATGACTAGAAATTTTGAAATATATGAACATTAAAGTAAAATATCAAAATATTTAAAAATTTATATCTATATTTAGGTGAATAAATGAGAGTACATAAAATAATATCAAAACTAGAAAGATCATAACATGAAATAACTGTTTACTACTGATTCTACTTTATCATCATATTTTACGTTGAAAACCATTTTTGAATTAAACTAATCAACAATTGTTCTAAATATGACATTTTGATCAACAACAGTATTTGACAGTCATTAGCTTATTCTGAAGTCTCACAACAAATTTAAAAAAATATTAAATTCTAATTGATTACATTAAAATAATAAATTGATTTATTCTAATTGAAAAATCAGTAGAAGATATCACATTTTATTGTGATCATAAATTTTACTAACATCAAGTTATTTTTGGTCATGAAAATTTCAAAAATCCAATTTCTCAAAAAATCAGTGATTTAAATTAAATATTTTATGATTTACACAAAAAAATATGGAAGTCTAAAAATATGAAAATTTTTAATAAATTTTATTTATTCATGGAGGTGCTTAATATAAAGAACATATATTACATACATACCATATTACAGTGTCGAAAAATATAATTATTTTCTCTTTTAATACAATTCAAAGGATAGTGTCTAAATCATGAATACTTTAAGTGAAATATTTATGATGAAAATTAATAAATAAATGAACCAACAAAATATTTTCTGATTAGATCAGATAAATACTCATATAAGTTTGCTATAATATTTTTGTTTGTTGAAAAGTTAAGTACTTAAAAATGTCATCTTACATATTATTTTTTGAACCTTAAATACATTTCTAACCAAATAAGACATGATTTGATATATTTTTTATGATGTTACAGTATACTACTCATTAATAGTACCAATACATTCAAAGATTAAATTTTTGAGATGAAATTTCACAAGATTGATTATACTTTTCACTTTTATATATCTTTTCAACAAATACAAGATGAATGAACTTCCATTCTCATCATACATTCCGTTCATAGTGAATTGATGACACCGGTTCTGATATCTTATCGTTCTCAACAAAAACATTCACTAGCAAGCTCATTTTTTGTATAACAAGCACATGAGTTTATGAAATTTTGCTGTTAACTACTACACTTAATAAAATCTATAAAGTACGTGGATTGCTGATATAAATATTATAGATAGTTATAGGTAGATTATAAATCAATTTTATTTTCATCTTTAAAAATATTACTTCAAATTTTAATTAAAGAAAATAATTTAAAATGTTACTCATTTGAAGAAGCAAAATACTCATTACACAAACGTTCAAAGTGTTGAATTATCACAAGTACATTAGCTAGAATTTAAGTTGGTTTTTGAACTAATTTATTTACTGTATATATTTTTTATTGATTCAAATATTTTATTTCTAGAAATTTATGATCTCAAATCCATATCTTGAATATCTTTTCTAACTCAAATTACTTATGATTTGCTATACATGTTGTTAGAAAAAATGATAATGGTTGGTTGTTGAATTATTTTTGTTGTGATAAGTAATTTTATAATTGTGATACATAATGAAAATAATATTTATATGGGACTAATGTTTCAACTTATGTGAATCAATACTTTTCAAGATAAAAAAAAATCAATGAATATAATATTGAACTGTTGGTGTTACCACAAGAATCAAATTTATTGTTAATTATTATTAAATTTATTGTTATGGGAGTAACATCTCAATATTGTTGATTTTGAATGATCAAAAATATTTTATTGACTTGACATATTTTTTTATGAATATGCTTCATAAAATCATATTCACATAGCTTTACTGAATTAAGTTTTTTTAAAAACTCCTCCTTTTGAAATCCTCATCAAACTTAATGAAATTATTAATTGAACACAGTACATTTAAGATAAAATGAAATCATCTTTGTGCAAATGTTAGAATCATTTTCATATGCAAATTTCACAAGATGCAAAAAAATAATCTCAATCATTTTGCTACACAGTCGAGCTGAAGACTGGTCGGGTAGGGAGTTAGTGCGCGGCAGTCCGTCGCGCAGAATGCGCAGTACAGGACCTGCAAAGTGCAACGGCGTAGTGTGGTTTAGTGCAGGTGTGTAGTGTTAGTTAGGACTTAGAAGGTATAAAGTAGTTCAAGGCGTATTGTCTTGGGATTCTTCCAGTTTCGGAAGTGCAGATCAGGAACTCATTTTCTTTGCGCGTTTGTGTCCTTAGTTCTGTCACCGCGCAAGGGGAGCTACAGCTTGACGAAGATACCGCATTTTGTAGCTGAAGGACTTCGACTGAATGTTCATAGCCAGTGTACTGGTTAGATACTTGAGTAGTTTTGGATCTACACCTGCGGGTGATTGCTGAATTCTCAGAGCCAGTGACTGGTTAGATACTTAAACAGTTCCTCCCTACACTTTCGAGTGTTTGTTCCTGATTGTACTCCTTCGGGATTTTTCCCCTGAATGCCAAAGTGAAGTTTTGTTACTTCGAGTAAGCCTTGGTTGTAATTCAGATTACACTGCAGCAGATGCCCTCGGGGCAAACTTCTGTAGTATTTTTGGGAATGAAAAGTGCCTAAGAATTCAAACTCTTCAATAGACTGTTATGGTGTGCTACTGGATCTTTTCTCAGTTGAGTCTCTTAGTTGGACCTGTGTTCTCTGCGTGAGTTGAGTGTGTTGTTCACCGCTCATGAGTGACTTCGGTTTGACGAAGATACCGCATCCGAAGTAGGAAGTCCAACCCGGGTGCCATGCGCTAGCAGAAACTAGTGGAAGGGTCGTAAAAGCCGAGTTGGGAGTCACTACCTGCAGATTCGCTGAATGTACTCGGGAGAAACTTTCCCCCTGAAATCTTAAGTAGAGGTCATAACCGACCTCTGAGTTGTGTTTCTATAGTTTCAGGTGTGTGTTGAGTGAACTACGCTGCACTGTGCTTCCTTCGAGTTGAGTACTTGCAATTTTTCTGGGAGTGACAGTCGCCTGAGAATTCAAACTTTTGAATAGTCTGTTAAATGTGACACTTTGTACTTTGTGTGTTTTGACTCTGTCCTTGTGGGTTCTACCTTTTTACTCTTACATTGCAGTTTTAGCCTTTAGTGGGTTATTACATGTTGAACCAAAAATTATACCACAAATCATATCTAGTTTATGGAGGGAAATATGAGAATAATGTTTTGCTATACAACCAGAAGTGAGAGTGAACATGATTTACAATAGAATTAGCTAATAATTGTCTCTGAAATATCCTCAAATGCCCTCATGGACTTTCCATCTGCTTGACTTCATAAGTTTATCAATTTAAACCATCCTTCTATTTCTTTGTCATGTTTTTATAATCATGTCTATATCTCATATATTGTGCAAGACAACCTATAGGCGGAATGCTTGCATTCTTCTCATTGACTATACCTTCTCCGTGATTCGGTTGAGGTCCTGCCTAATTACGTGTATCTGAGTTTTTATAGAATCATTTGAGTTTGTTCGATCATTTGTTTACAGAAAGGCAAACTACAGAAAAATGGAGGAATCGATGAGCTCAACAATATCAAAGGAAGAGAATAGAAAGCATAGAAAGCATTCCACTTCAAATGTTAGTGTGGCAGTACTTGTGGACATTTGACATTATTCCATCCCAACGTGTTGAGACTATCCAAGATCTGGAGATACTTGTTCATTTACTTTACAGAACTGAACATCGGATCGAGCGTTGTGATAAATTTAGTGGGGAATCTCGTGGAAGTGTCCTGGCCACACTTGCACGAGATGAGAAACCGAAATTCCAAGAGACGCTGATGCAAATGAGGACGGGTAGAGTGTCATGGACAGTGCTCCACTATGCCGGCGACGATTTCAATTCATGATCAGTGAAGTTGCTCGGAGGAAGAATTATAACTGTCAAGGCTGAACAGAGCTAGAGCTGAGCTCTGTCCTGATCCAGAGGCACCCACTAAGGCATTTCTTCCCTCCATGAGTCCATGATTCCACGCCGAAGCGAGATATACTAGAGGACCTTGAATTGGTCTTCGTAAATCCATTTTCCGATTCTATTGTGCACAGATCAGACATGCACCTTGCGTATCTAGCAGGATGGACTCCGCCGTATGATCGGCTGGAGCTAAAAATTTGCAACGCTCGGCGGTGGATTGGGCCGGCCACCAATTTGCTGTTCTATGCATGTTCTGAAGCTAGCTCCAGAAGATCTAGCCAGATCAGGTTCTAGCAGTAAGCCTGGAATGGGTTGAATTGCCACAGGAGTTCGTGGGGTTCTGTCTACTGTAGTTAGACTTGTGGTCCAAGGCAATGATTGATAAGGGTCCACACATATGGATCCGAATTTATGCTTGTAACTGAGTTGCATGTGGCTTTGGGAGAATTCGTATTCTGAAGTTCAGGTCACTCCGTTAGGAAAATGTTGACACACATTTTCTCGTCCACTTTCATCTTCGTTTATGACCATGCGAGGAAGTGTAAGGAGGTATCTTTGTGTACAGACTGTGGTAAGAACACGGATTGGTACTGTCCGACGCGTAGATCCTTTGTGTGAAGGATATCCATTTGGAATCAAAATGTGAGTCAGGAGTATGAAGCTATGGAAAGAACAGTGAGCATGTGATATAATTTTCGGTGGATACAAAGTTTGCATCCGTGGCAATCACAATGAAATCAGATAGTTCAGTGCCAAATCCTTCAACACATTATTACTATGGATGACTTGTGGGGTAACAAGAGACATTAACAAATCCATGTTGATAGTCCTCAATTGCATTCACTAGAAGTTGTTTTGAAAATCAAAATTGGTCATAAGTTGTAATGCAGCAATAATATGTAATTGGATGTTTCTGTTGAGACCTAATGTTTAAAGGTATGAGCGAATTAAGTGGCCGGTAAGCTGCAGTTTCAAGTTCAATGTGCTGCGAGGTATCAAGTCCTCATGAGTCCTCAAACGATGTCGTCTTCACCACCTTATGAAGTGTTCACTCCATGTGATACACATCTCTAAATGTGTGATTGTAGATCAACCCATATGGTAGATTGACAATGTGAACGCTTTATCTAATAAAATTAGCCCTAAAAAGTGTTGTTTGCCAGTATGTTTCTTGATAAAACGATTGATATTAATATACAAGATTGACAGCATCACCATTTTGTACATATGATATTGTATCAATTTGTTCAGTTTCATGGAGTAGATAAGTGAAAGTCAACCGGTGCTCTAGTGACTCCAAGTCTTTTCCTCTCTGTGAGCCACACTATCTCTTTGCTCACATGCTAAAATAATCAAATACCTGATATGTTCATGGGATTGTACTTTTTAATTATTCCTGAGCCTCAACATTTCAAACCAGTCCTCTCCTTGCTGTACAGAGCATTATACAAAATTTGGAGTTACGAATTCAAATGATATTTTAGAACTCAAAGACCAGCACAAATTAGTCGACCTACGTGTATAAAATGTATTATGTGTTACCAGATTATCGCATTGATTTATGCCTTAATCTTTAGCAGCAGCAGCCTGACCGCTAGCCACCATCACCACCTGCTCGTGCTCGGCATCATGTGCAGAGAGAGAGAGAGCTCGATCAGCTCCAGGTCTTGTACAAGTGAAAGCGCTCGGAGACCGGGTGATACAAGGAGAAGCCATTCTCCATGACACTCCAGCGGACGTACTTGTACTGGAGCTCGAGATTTCGATTGTCATACATGTCCAGCGTCTTCTTCTTGCCGGACCACTCGAAGGTACAAGAGACTATGTCCGGCGTGAAGACTCTGAGATTCATGTAATAAATCACAGCCTGGCTCGGCTTCACGCTACCGTGGCCCAGACATCCAGCGGCTCTCGAGTGCTCGACTTAGCCACGCAATCCACGCTGATCACGCTGTTCGAATCCCCGGCCTCCATATTATTGCTGATGTCCACGAACAGCGATTCGTTGTCGATGGGAAATGGCTGCTCCTGCTGCAGCCGCTGCGCCTCGCCCTCCGGTGCTCCTTCGGGCTCCAACGCTTTGCCGATACATGGCAAACTCGTCGTTGGAGCCGCCAAGCACAGCAGCAGCACCACGACTTCTAATGGGACCCAGATGAACAACAACATGCTGCTGCTGCTTCTACTCCTTTCCTTTACTATCTCCATCTCTCTCCCTCCCTCTCTCTCACTCTCTCACACAATTCCACACTCACTACAATCCTATAACACTAGACTGCACTAAATCACAAAGCGTGGGGGTTTGATTTCTCCCCGAGCTAGAAAGTAGCTGATTCCAGTGTACAGCAGCTGTTTCTATGAATCAAATGGTTTTCTGCACCGCTACAAGAGGGTGTCGAAGGACTGCACATTCACTGGAGACGGCATTGAGTGCATTATTGGTTCAGTCGATGAATGGCCGCGACGAAATGTGCGTGTCGAACTCGAACCTGTGAAGATGCGGCTCAATTGATGATTCGTCGGATTGAGCAGATTCACGCAGGGATAGAAGAAGATATGAATGTTCGACGTCCGAGACGCTAGAATCTCCGGCTTTGAACCATCTTCACGCTGCTGCTGACCAGTTCCAACAATCTAGAGCAGCAGATCAGCTGAAATCTATCAGTAGCCGATTCCAATATAAAACCGGCTTCTAGCTGCCTTACGTAAGCACTGCACTGGAAGAATCGCAGTGATGCCGAGCTGCCGTCTCTCTCTCTCTCCTCCCTCTCGAGTGTGTGGCTAGATCCCGGAAGCAAGGCAAATTCGCAGACATCTCTGTCCGGAGCGAGGAAATTAGGCTCGAGGGTGCCCTGACTGACTGCGGATAAGGATGCACTCCTCACTTGCTTGCTGTATCTGATCAATAGCTGGACTCTACAGGTCAGTCCAGGATTTTAAACATGACGATGCATGTACCAGCATTGTCATTCCCAGGAGAGGGGGAGGAGGTGGGCACTTGGAGCTCTTGAGGCACCACCAGGCAGAGTCAGGAGGGGCAGAAGTGTGGTACCCCACTTTTGGTAATTTTGAGGAAATTAAAACATTTTTGGAAAACTGTACCTGGCAGCAATGTAAATAGCCTTCGGTGCATCAAAACAGAGTGAATTCGGAAGATCGCGGAGTTTCTCGAGGGATCTCGTAGAATCTAGGAGTTGGGTGCAGCAGTAAGGACGGGCACCACCCTCCCTGCGAGCTCTGCAGTTAGGATCCCTACGGCGCAAGGCGCAAAACCCGCCTTCGGAGCTGCGTCCGCGGCGGTAGGGAAATCCTTCATATTTAGGTCAACCCCCGGACGCCTTGAACTAGTTAGGGCCTCGTTGGAAAGAGTTCGACGCACTGATTCCAACGAGTCCAAGAACGCCAACAGCGGATAAGGACTCCGGGAGTTATGAAGGTTGTAAGATACTCAACTCTTCGCCTGCGCACAGGCGGAGAAGTTTTGTCCTATGCGCGGACGAAGGAAGTTCGCCTGTGCACAGGCGAAATAGGGTTTGAGGTAGGCGCGAAGTTCGCCTACGCACAGGCGTCCGCCTGTGCACAAGCGCTTCGGCGTCGGCGGGAAATCCGCCTTGGGCCCTAGAAATGCGCCTTGTGAGGTAGAAAGTGTACGGCGCCTTCTGCGCCAGCGCAGCGCCGCGGACGAGCAAGGAGCCGCCAGAATAGTAAAATCCGTACGGACCGTACGGACGGGACGGATGGATGCGCTCTTGGACGGACGGAGTTGCAGCGGCGGAAGCGCCGACGAAGAGACAAGGAACGGACAGTCTGGACGGAGACGGTTGACCGCGGTCAACGCCTTCCGCGCCAGCGCGTCGCCGCGGACGGAATTCGCCTGCGCATAGGCGAGCGCCTGTGCACAGGAGGATGAAGTTCCGTGCCGGCGGAGAATCCGCCGAGGAGTCTGCCTGCGCGCAGGCGGGAGTTGAACTTTTGCCCGACATGCGGACACACGCGTCGAGGCAGAAGCGGATTGGCTGAGGAGCGGTACAAACGAGTGTACCGCGCAAGGAAGAAAACTCGCCTTTGGCGCTGCGCACCCATGTCCGCGGTGTAGTACGCTCGCGGAGTTCAAATCTGCCAATTCGAGCGTGAGAGTTTAATCGGCGACGGCGGAGCGTGAAGCCGCGCGTGAGAGCGGAGACCGTTCCAGCGTAGAGCCGGCGCGGCCATCAATTGAGACGTCCTCCACGAGCAAGAGCTGACCATGACCTTCGACCGGGCGGCGGAGAGCGTCCCATTCTGGAATTCGCGATTCCATTCTCTAGTACGAGCTGCGCGCGTCCATCTGCTGGCTGCTAAGCCTTCTCGACATTGCCGCGCAGAGGATTTCTTGGTGATTGAGGGAGAAGTAAGTGCGCGTGATTTGGAATTGAGGGCGATTAGAGTTTGCCGAGGAAGAAAGGAGCTCGAGCGGAGCGGAAGTAGAATGAGCGGGCGGGCGAACTCCAAGAACGCAATGACGAGACCGGGCCGATTGCGGATGCTGCCGCTCCGTCTACCACAGAACGGGCTGCGCGCTTTCGAGGAGCGCTTGATAGCAAGAAAGCTCGATTTCTTGCTATGGGGATGGAACTACATCTGTGCGGATATGGTGCGCGAGTGGCTAGAGCCACAGGGACCACCCTCGCGCGGATTGCGTCCGCATGTTGATCGGTGGACAGTCCAAGATTGGGCGCAGGCATTGGGGAGATGTGCCGGCATGCCAGGGCATCTCCTCTTCGACAGTGAGAGCATCAAGGTGACCAAGCAGGAAGAGGCGCAATTTGTGGAGCTGTTCAAGACCGGGAGGTCTACCAAGAATGGGTACAGGACCCGCGATTACAAGGATCGATTCCGCCGGACTTTGTCCGCGGCGCTGATGCAATTACTGCAGCCACACCGCGCCTGCTACATCACATTGTGGCAGGTCTCTTTTGTGGAGTGCGTCATCGAGGGAACTCCAATTCACTGGGCGAGCATCCTGCACAGGGTGATGCGACAGCACGCTTTTGAGGAGAAGGGGGGAACTCTAAACCATCTCTCTCCTTTCCTCATCAATTTTTATCGACAACGGAATTGTTTGACAGCGGCGGAGCTTGCGCGTTTTCCGCCGTTGTCCGTCGACCATCCCGGGAAGTATGTGCGGGAGAATGAGGTCGACACTGATGTAGAGGAGTCACCGACTTCTACTCCGTCAAGGCGGAGGGACGAAGGGAGGAACACTCCTGCAGCACGAGCGCCGCGGAAGCGGCGATGGAGAGAGGAGTCCGACGAGGAGCAGCATCAAGAACCCTCTGCTCCCATTCGACCGCGGCCGTTGTACGAGTCATACAGCCGGCCGAAGCAGAAGGCACGCAGACTGGTGTTACCAGCCAACAGCGCGGACACGGCGACGATTGCGACGGAGAAAGGAAGTGCGTTGCCAGAGAAGAATGAGGAAGCGCGGACGTCCGCAGGAGCAACGGACCACGCTGCAGCCTCGACGGGCGAGAGGCCGCCTACGGGCCAAGGGCCTCCGGAGTTACCACGTGCGTTGCGGACAGGTGTTCCGTTTGCGCACAGACGAGCCTCCGCGGACGGACGAGCCTCCGCGGACGGACGACCACAAGCGGACGTAGACCTACGCCTACCCGTGGGAAGAAGCAGTCCGCCTGTGCACACGTCACCTCCACACGTGCCGCCTGTGCACAGGCAGGAATCACCCCCGTTCCAACGTAGGAAGGGGAAGGAGCAGGCGGAAGAGCCGCCTACGAGACACCGGCCTTCGGGGCCAGACCCTCCGGCGCACAACGCGCCGCGATTTGCGCCTTCGGCGCCAGGGCCTTCGAGCCGAGGAGATACGAGCAGGGAGCGTGCGGAGGCCGCACCATCGGCGGGTAATCCGCCGGTAGATGCGCCTTTGGCGGTAGGGCCTAAGGGCCAAGGGACATTGGGTGAGCGGCCCACCGCCATGTCGCCTTTGGCGATGGACGTCCGCGGCGCTACGCCTGCGGCGGACAAGGCGCCGGCATTTGCGCCTACGCACAGGCCAACCACAGCCCCCGCGGACCGATCAAGGGAGCAGCAACAGGCGGAGGAGCGGAGTGACTGTCCGCGGGATGAAATTTCTGTGCGCGATGCGCAATCAAACCCCGCGCAGCCACCCTCCGCTCGATCGCCTTCGGCGGCGGACGTCGGCGGCAGAGAGGATACGGTAGACGACCAACAAGCGGGCGGCGGGGATGCAGCACGGGCACATTCACCTACCGCCTTAGAGATTTTGGCGAAGAGCAGCAAGGCTGCAGCAGTGCCTTCGCAGGCAGCTGTAATAACCCACCAAAGGCTAAAACTGCAGTATGGTGGTAAAAAGATCGAACCCACAGGGACAGAGGCAACACACAGAGTAAAAGTGTCACGTTTAACAGACTTTTGTAGAGTTTGAATTCTCAGGCGACTGTCACTCCCAGAAATACTGCAGTGCTCGACTCGGAGGCTCGACTCGGAGGATGCTCGGAGGATGCACAGTACAGCGTAGTCACTCAACACACACACACACACACACACACCTGAAACTGGCAAAAGCATAACTCAGAGGTCGGTCAGGACCTCCGCTTCGGATTTCAGGGGGAAAGTGTCTCAAAAGTTCACTCAGAGGTTCTGCAGGTAGTGACTCCCACTCCGGCTTTTACTGCCCTTCCGCTAGGAACTAGCGTAGGGTACCCGGACTGGACTTCCCACTTCGGAACGAAGCCTCTTCATACGCCGTGGACGTCACCCTCGACTCTCACACCAAACGCAGGGAGTGCAGACCCGACTGAGAACTTAACTAAGACACTTTCCCCCTGAAATCCGAAGCGGAGGTCCTGACCGACCTCCGAGTTGTGCTTTTGCCAGTTTCAGGTGTGTGTGTGTGTGTGTGTTGAGTGACTACGCTGTACTGTGCATCCTCCGAGCATCCTCCGAGTCGAGATCCTCCTCCGAGTCGAGCCTCCAAGTCGAGCACTGCAGTATTTTTGGGAGTGACAGTCGCCTGAGAATTCAAACTCTACAAAAGTCTGTTAAACGTGACACTTTTACTCTGTGTGTTGCCTCTGTCCCTGTGGGTTCGATCTTTTTACCACCATACTGCAGTTTTAGCCTTTGGTGGGTTATTACATAAGAAGCCGACGACTTCTTTTTGGCGCCGCTGCCGGGGACAGTGCGTCAACACCAGAATACTTGAGCAGCAATGCTCGGTGAATGTCGACAAGCGATAGTGTGGGAAACTTGAGTGCGAGAGCCACACGAAAACTCCGTCGAGATTCAGAAAAAGCCGTAGAAGCAAAACGGCGAACTAAAAAGAAGACTCCCGGTGAGGACTCTGCAGAAAGATCGCCATCACCGACTGCTGGAAGACAAAGGCGTTCCAGTTCACCTACCGCGAGCATTGAGCTAACAGTTCTATTGGAAATTCCTCCGACAGAAACTCTTCCTGAGTTTGGCCAACCGAGGATCAGTCCGTTGACAGGATCACCAATGGCAGACCATCAAGCCAATCTCCGCCAGGTGTTTTCCCAACCTATCACAAAACATTCGTATCCAAGATACACGGGAACGGGCGACGACGATGATGCAGATTCATACATAAAGCTCTTCGAGTCTGTCTCCATCGCCAATCGTGAGACCAGTGATGAAGACAGACTGCGAATCTTTCCTAGCCTGCTACGCAGGAGAGCTCGTAGCTGGTACAACCATGAGAGCACCGACCCCACTAGCATCCGGACCTGGGCTCAGCTCAAGGAAAAGTTTCTGAGGCGGTTTCGCGAACTCGGATATGACAGTCGAGTACTGACCCGGCTTCAAAATCTTCGACGCGAGCGGAAGGAGAATCTTCGAGACTATACTGAGAGATTCCAAGACCTCCTAGATCGAATTCCGAAGACAGGCCCAGGAGAACCATTTTCGGTGCAACAAGCAGTGGATTGGTATGTGACAGGGCTCTCAAGAGAAATGGAGACCTTCTGCAGGAGAGGCAAGACTGACACAATCCAAGATGTGATAGCTTCGGCAAAGACCTTTGAAACGTCAACCCTTGACACTCGAAGACGCGACCGACGGTCGACGAAGAAGAAATCGCAAGGCGGACGTCGGAAGAGAAGGAACTCGCCTTCCTCGACAGAAGAATCAAGCTCCTCCGAATCAAGTTCTTCCTCGGAAGAGGAAGAGGACTCGTCATCTTCAGAGGAAGAAAGACGGAAGAAGAAACGCAGCGCGATCAAGAAGAAGGATCGAGGTAGGGGAATCCCAATGAAGAGTCCAAGGGACATCGCAGCCAAGGTAGACAACCTGGTAAAGAATTTTGCGGACCTGAAAGTTCATGTAGTGGGAGGCCAAGACCGACGTAAATCACCTGCGAGACAGCGGGCGAATCTCTGGTGTACTACGTGCGGACAGGTGGGACATGCCAACACGGAGTGCATGTCCGCTCGCCCGACTTACCCAGTGAATGCGGTCGAATGGGCACCACAGTGGGAGAATCCCATTTATTATGCTGAGCCGGTTGAGGACACCGCCTACGCGGTGCAGACAGCTCCAGCTACAACTCCGAACCCACCGGTGCATATACCGCGCTTTGTTCCGAGGGAAATGGCGGGTACGCTCCCACCGAGACGCATGGCACCTCCGGCCAATTTCAACCGACCTCCACCACAATTCAATGGTTGCTACAACTGCGGGGACATGGGACATTACGCGCCAAGCTGTCCCCACCCGAGGAAGCAAATGGGGTATTGTAATAACCCACCAAAGGCTAAAACTGCAGTATGGTGGTAAAAAGATCGAACCCACAGGGACAGAGGCAACACACAGAGTAAAAATGTCACGTTTTAACAGACTTTTGTAGAGTTTGAATTCTAGGCGACTGTCACTCCCAGAAATACTGCAGTGCTCGACTCGGAGGCTCGACTCGGAGGAGGATCTCAACTCGGAGGATGCTCGGAGGATGCACGGTACAGCGTGGTCACTCAACACACACACACACACACACCTGAAACAGGCAAAAGCACAACTCGGAGGTCGGTCAGGACCTCCGCTTCGGATTTCAAGAGGAAAGTGTCTCAAAAGTTCACTCAGAGGTTCTGCAGGTAGTGCCTCCCACTCCGGCTTTTACTGCCCTTCCGCCAGGAACTAGCAGAGGGTACCCGGACTGGACTTCCCACTTCGGAACGAAGCCTCTTCATACGCCGTGGACGTCACCCTCGACTATCACACCAAACGCAGGGAGTGCAGACCCGACTGAGAACTTACTGAAACACGATCCAGTAACACACACACAACCTGAATTACAAACCAAGGTTTACACGAAGTAATAAAACTTCACATTGGCATTCAGGGGAAACTTCCCGTAGGAGTACAATCAGGATATGTCACTCGAAGGAGTAAGGGGGAACTGTTCAAGTATCTAACTCGCAGCCGGCTCTGAGCATCAGAAATCACCCGCAGGTGCAGATCCGCACTACTCAAGTCTCTAACCGGGTGCTAGCTCTGAACATTCAGCCGAAGGCCTTCAACTACAACATACGGTAACTTCGCTATGCTGCAGCTTCTCTACGTGGTGCTAGGACCAAAATGCACAAACACGCCAATAAAGTGAGTTCCTGATCTGCACTTCCGAAACTGGAAGAGTCCCAAGGCAAAACGCCTTGATCTACTTTATACCCTCAAAGATCCTAACTAGCACTACGCTATCTGTGGTAACACACTTTTTGTTTTTTTTGCAGAATTTAAACAATTTTAGAAAACTAGTACCAAAGCAGTGTTTGTAGCTAGAGAAGGGTACGCTAAATAGAGTGGATTGATGAGATCGTCACGAGAGCACAAAGAATCACGTAGTCGGATGTACTAACGCCAACGTCTTCGGCGCCTTCGGCAAAAGCTCCTTTTTGAGGTGTCTCTATTCACGCGCCTCTAGCGTATAAGGAAGCTACGCTTCCGGCGCAGACACCTCAGGAGGAGGTTTTGCTAAAGACGTCAGGAGAAGGGCCCGGACCTCTAAAGGCATCCGACCATGAGTGCGCCTTCGGCGAAGCGCCGCTAGCGCGAAAAGGGAAAACCTTCATAACAATCGGGATACACGGTAGATCCAGTTGGTTGAAGTTGCATTAGAAAGAGCTCGGGATGCTCGTTCTAACGAGTCCAAGAGCGTCGGAGATGGATCAGGAATGGAGAAGTTATGAGCGTTGGAAAACTCGTAGCCGGACATGCGCCGTTCGCGCTAGGGTTCACAGCCGGAAAGAATTCCCGTACGCCCTCGGCGATGCGCCTTCGGTGGAATCACGCGCTCATAGGAGGAAACCCACTCAGAGTCGGAAGCGCCTTTGGCGGCTGTTCATGGAAGGAAAGCGCCGGTCGGATGTACGCCTCCGACGTGGCGCTGACGGCCGGATGCGCTGGCATGAGTTGCGCTGGCGGATATGCGCCGGCAGCAACGGACGAGGCATAAAGGACAAAATAGGCGGTACGACTGCGCGCCGGCGTAATTCGATCCGACTGGATGTGCGCCTCCAGCAAGGCGCCGACGGATAATGAACGCACCAGCGGCGACACGCCTCCGGAGAAGGGCGGGTTAGGAAAAGACAACAGGGCCGACGTATACCCTGCAGCGGACTCGAGTCCGGAAGGTGGCGGCGGCGGGAGAATTCAACGTTTAAGCATGCGAATGCGCGCAATGCGGAGACGTGAATTCGCGCATGCAAAGGGCGAACCGTTAAGCCGTATAGCCGGCTGCGTACGTTGCAACCAGTAAGAACGTTGGACGTTCTTGAAATCGGAGAAGAAAAGACTGCGCTCCAGTCTCATTCTCTCATTCTTGACTTTGCAATTTCCAGTTCCAAGATTACGCGCAAGGGCGGAGCGACCTGCAGTGAGAGTAGAGAGGGCGGAGACGAGTTGCGCAAGGATCTTGGCGGACCTTGAAAGAATTGGGAGTAGCGATCTTGAACGAGCGCAGAGAGAGTGAGCAGTCAGTGCTTGAGAGGCCGACGCGCAGTGGCGATTGTGAGAGAGCGAGCGAAAGGGAGAACGTTTGTGTGTGTGCAGGCAACGCAATGTCGAAGGTTCCCCAGCTGCGAGTGTCTCCACTCAGGGTGCCGCAGATCGGTCTACGCGCATTTCAAGATGTGCTGTTGAGGCTGAAGCTCGATTTTCTCCTCTGGGGGTGGAATTGGACATGTCCGGAGATGGTGCGCGAGTATCTGCAAGAGAGACACAAGCCTTCTCGCGGATTTCGCCCACACCCAGAGAGATGGGACATTTGCAATTGGGCGCAGGTGTTGGGCAGGTGTGCCGGCGAGGAAGGGGATCTCCTCTTCGAGGCCGACAGCGTGAAAGTGTCCCAGGAGGAAGAAGTCTCTTACAATGAGCTCTTCAAGGTGGCTAGACATCCCAAGAACGGTTTCCGGACACGGGATTACAAGGATCGATTGCGGAGAAATGTCGCGACGGCATTGCTGCAGATATTGCAGCCGACCAAGACCGCTTACATGCATGGTTGGCAGGTAGAATTCGTGGAGCTAGTGTTGTCAGGAGCTCCGGTGCATTGGGCACGGCTCCTGTGGAAGGTGACGGGCCAACATGCGCAAGAAGAGAGGGGAGGAACGCTCAATCATCTATCGCCTTACTTAATCGTGTTTTACCGGGCGATGGGATGTTTGACGAATGCTGAGAAAACTCAGTTTCCGCAGCTGACCCGGACTTATCCAGGTAGATATTCGAGGGAGGCCGAAGTAGACACGGATCCGGACGAGGAACCTGCCAGTACGCCTCCGGCTCCGGCTCCAGCAAGAGCACCAGAAGAACGTCGAAGTGAGCGCATTCCGCGAAAGCGGAAGTGGGATGAGAGACCTGAGGACAGGCAGCCGGAAGTACCAGCTGCGCCGACTCGTGGTCGGCCCACCCCCGAGCCTCACAGTCGACCAAAACAGAGGGCACGCAAAATGCCAACTGTTACTGAGGAGACCAGGCAAACTCCGACCCGGCGGAATCTCACACAGGAAGAGATAATCGCTCAGATTCTAGGGAAGACGGCAGAAACCTCTGCACAAAAGGCACCACGGCCTTCGGGAGGAGATGGACGGACTGACAGCCGGCCGGCTGCGAGTCGGATGACTGAAGGTCGACAGGCGGAAGGAAGGCCAACTGAACGGCGCGTTGAACCGGCCAGCAGGCCGGAAGCAGAAGAGAGTTTGGCTGACGAGCCAACAATCCTCAGAGGGTCGTCTTCGGCGGAAGGCACTTCTGGAAGAACGCCACCAGCAAGCAGGCCAAGTGGAGTCAAGACGCGCAGGGTGTATCCGACTCCCAGTCGGACAACTGCCGGTCGGCCGACTGCGAGTCGGACAACAGAGAGTCAGTCGGATTCGCCGACTGCGAGACGGATGGGGCCAACGACGAGTGTGCGGACGCCTTCGGCGGACGCACCTTCAGCAAGGACACCTTCCGCGCAGATTGTGCCGGAAGGACAGGCAGCAGAAGCGGGCGGATCAAGAGTGACAAAAGTCACTGCGGCGTCGACCCCTTCACAGACCGAAGATCAAGCCGGAACAGGGGCTCAAGCAGTGGGATCTCCCACTGCCCTGGATATTTTAGCAGGCAGTGGAGCAGCAGTCGCAGCGGAAGCTGCTGCGCGCCACAGTTCCAGGGAGTCGCCAAGGGATTCGGTGGCGACCGAGATCCTCGAGACTGAGGATGAGACGAGCTCGGAAGAGCAAGAAGAGGATTCGGTGCAGAAAACGCCAACAGGGGTGCTGTGCGAACAGATAGTTCCACTCCTGCGATATCTGGATCGCAAGACATCCAAATACGCAAGTGCCTTAAAACCGCAGTCTTATGTGGAGACAATCAGGCGAAGGACGAGGAGCAAGGTGGCAAGGTGGGCCTCTAGGTGCGGAGTATATGTGGATAGGAACACCGCCCTCCGACAACACCTGGCGGTCACCCAGAAGCTATACCAAGCCTTGCAGCAGCAGAAGGAGGATGCGGCGACGAAGAGTCAGGCGGAGGCCGAGCTAATACGGGCAAAGATCGAGTCGGACTTGCAGGAGGAGCGGAGACAGAACAAAGTCCTAGCAGCCGAGCTTGCGCGCCAGACGCGCGCCTTAGAAGAAAGTCAAAGAGCCCGCAAGGAGGATGAGGAGTTGTTGCGCAACTTGCAAACCGAGTGCTCGGATTTGAGGGCACAACGTGCGGAATTAGAAATGCAGCTGGCAGAGGTGGAGAGCAGCTGCAGGGCGCGAGGAGAGTTGGCGGCACGGGTGACTCGTTGTCTAAAAGGATATACCCATTGGGAGGTGGCAGCTCAAGAGAGGGTTACACTCCGGGAGTTCGAGCTTCGGGCGGCGGCCCTGACGGAAGGTGACAGTCGGAGTCGGCGGCGAGTGGCGAGGAAATTAGAAACTTTCTTGTCGGGTGCGCGCGACACTATGGCGCACTTGCAGTCGGAAGTCACTGCAGCGCTCCGACGCCTGGGGTTACGCAGCCGGTCGGAAGACTGGCAAGGTAGAGACAGTAAGCGGAGCAGTCCGGCGCGCAGGAGGCGCAGCACCGGATCTGCTGAGTGCAGTAGAGTAGTTTGGTTTCGCGCAGATGCTGCGAGTGGTAGATAGGATAGCGTAGTGCTAGTTAGGATCTTTTGAGAGTATAAAATAGATCAAGGCGTTTTGCCTTGGGACTCTTCCAGTTTCGGAAGTGCAGATCAGGAACTCACTTTCTTGGCGTGTTTGTGCATTTGGTCCTGGCACCACGTAGAGAAGCTGCAGCATAGCGAAGTTACCGTATGTTGTAGTTGAAGGCCTTCGGCTGAATGTTCAGAGCTCGCACCCGGTTAGAGACTTGAGTAGTGCGGATCTGCACCTGCGGGTGATTTCTGATACTTAGAGCCGGCTGCGAGTTAGATACTTGAACAGTTCCCCCCTACTCCTTCGAGTGACATATCCTGATTGTACTCCTACGGGAAGTTTCCCCTGAATGCCAATGTGAAGTTTCATTACTTCGTGTAAACCTTGGTTTGTAATTCAGGTTGTGTGTGTGTTACTGGATCGTGTTTTCAGTAAGTTCTTGTAATAACCCACTAAAGGCTAAAACTGCAATATAGTGGTAGAAAGGTCGAACCCACAGGGACAGAGGAACACACAGGGTACAAAGTGTCACGTTTTAACAGACTATTGAGGAGTTTGAATTCTCAGGCGACTGTCACTCCCAGAAATACTGCAAGTGTCCACTCGGAGCGCACTCGGAGGTCGCACAGTGCAGCGTAACACACACACACACACACCTGAAACTTACAGAAACACAACCCAGAGATCCGTTAGGACCTCTACTTCAAGATTTCAGGGGGAAAGTCTCTCACGAGCACACTCGGCAAAGCTGCGGGCAGTGACTTCCAACTCCGGCTTTTACAACGCTTCCACTAGCTTGCTGCTAGTGTAGGAAACCCGGTTTGGACTACCTACTTCGGATCGAAGTCACTCCTACGCGGTGAACAACACTCTCAACTCACAAAACGCGCAGAGAACACAGGTCCGCACTGAAGGACTCACTGTGAAACATTCCAGTAACACAACAACAGTCTATTGAAGAGTTTGAATTCTCAGGCACTTGTCATTCCCAGAAATACTACAGGGGTTACCCTCAAGGCACCTGCTGCAGCGTAACCTGAATTTACAACCAAGGCTTACACGAAGTAGCAAAACTTCACTTTGGCATTCAGGGGAAAAATCCCAAGGGAGTACAATCAGAAAGGAACACTCGAAGGTGTAGGGGCGAAACTGTTCAAGTATCTAACTAGTCACAGGCTCTGAGCATCGGCAGTCACCCGCAGGTGCAGATCCGAACTACTCAAGTCTCTAACCAATGGACTAGCTCTGAACATTCGGCCGAAGGCCTTCAGCTACAAAATGCGGAACGCTAAGTTGTAACTCCTCCTGCGTGGTGACAGAACTCAAGGACACAAACACGCAAAGGAAATGGGTTCCTGATCTATACTTCTGAGGTTGGGAAAGAACCCCAGGCAAAACGCCTGGAACCATTTTATACCTTCTAAGTCCTACCTAGCACTACACTGCACTACACTACACGCCTGCACGGAACCACGCTACACTACACTCCGCGGAACCTGTACTACGTCTCCTGCGCGGCCGACTGCCGCGCACTAACTCCCTACCCTGCCAATCTTCCGCTCGACTGCGCAGTCCCAAACGCTGCAACGCGGCGGACACCTCCACTTCGAGGGCGGACATGGTATCCTGTGCCTTCGACAGAAAGGCATCGAGCTTCTTTGCTACCTTCCGCCGACTCCTACTGTCGCCTGACAACAACCCGGCTGCGCGTAATTCAAACTCACGCAGTGTGAGTTTCTCCTGCGCCTTCACTTCCCAGTGGGCGTAGCCCTTGAGACAGTGGGCGACTCGCCTCGCCGTCTCCACCTTCGTGCGATCCGCCTCCTTCCTGCGATCCTCTTCAATTATCACTAATTGCGATTCGGCTTCAGCACGTTGCGCTCTCAATTCGCCACACTCTGACTGTAACCTGCGGATTAACTCTTCATCCGCCTGCCGTGCGAGCTGACATTGTTCCAACAACCGCGTCTGTCGCACGAGCTCCTCTGACAAAATCCGATTCTGGGCCTGCTCAGAAATGAGTGCTTCCTTGACCTTCACCTGCTCCTTGGTGAGCTCGTCCCGTTTCTCATCCTTCATCTTCTCGGAGTGCTTGTAGAATTTCTGATTAAGTTTGTACTGACCCCACAAGCATGCATGCTTCTCCTTCAATTCCCTCAACTCCTGGTCCACTCTAGCTAATAGCTTGCTGGTGTGGACTTTAGTGCGAGTCCGCCTGCGCACTAACTCGATGTAAGATCCCGGCTGGAGTGGGTCGGCGTATTTATCGACCTTGCGATCCAAGTACCTCAGCAACGGAATCACCTGCTCAGAGAGCGCCGCCGCCGGCGATCCAACAATTTCCTCCTCCTCCTCCTCGGTGTCTTCTGCTCCTGACATTTCTTCCGTGGAGCCTCCGTCGTCATCATCCGAGTGGAGAATTTCAGTCGCCATTGATTGCGTCGGCGACTGCCCCGAGTGGGGCTGCACGTCATCGACGTGTGCTGCCTGCGAAGGCACGGCTGCAGCCTCGCTGCTCGTCGCCAAAATGTCTAAGGCGGAAGGCGAATGTACCCGTGCGGCATCCCCGTCGCTCGCTTGTTGGTTGTATACCGCGTCCTCTCTGCCGCCGTCGGCCGCCGCCGAAGGCGATCGAGCGGAGGGTGGCTGCGCGGGGTTTGATTGCGCAACGCGCATCGAAATTTCATCCCGCGGACAGTCACTCCGCTCCTCCGTCTGTTGCTGCTCCCTTGATCGGTCCGTGGGGGCTGTGCCCGGCTCGTGCGCAGGCGCAATTGCCGGCGCCTTGTCCGCCGCAGGCGTAGCGCCGCGGACATTCATCGCCGAAGGCGACATGGCCGGGGGCCGCTCGCCCGATGTTCCTTGGCCTATAGGCCCTACCGCCGAAGGCGCATCTATCGGCGGACTTCCCGCCGATGGTGCGGCCTCCGCACGCTCCCTGCTCGTATCTCCTCGGCTCGAAGGCCCTGGCGCCGAAGGCGCAGATTGCGGCGCGTGGTGCGCCGGAGGGTCTGGCCCCGAGGGCCGGTGTCTCGTAGGCGGTTCTTCCGCCGGCTCCTTCCCCTTCCTACGTTGGAACGGGGGTGATTCTTGCCTGTGCACCGGCGGCACGTGTGGAGGTGTCCTGTGCACAGGCGGACTGCTCCTTCCCACGCGTAAGCGTAGATCCACGTCCACTTGTGTTCGCCGGTCCGCGGAGGCTCGTCTGTGCGCAAACGGAACATCTGTCCGCATCGCACGTGGTAACTCCGGAGGCCCTTGGCCCGTAGGCGGCCTCTCTCCCGACGAGGTTGCAGCGTGGCCCGTTGCTCCTGCGGTCGTCCGCGCTTCCTCATGCTTCTCTGGCGACGCACTTCCTTTCTCCGTCGCAATCGTCGCCGTGTCCGCACTGTCGGCTGGTAACACCAGTCTGCGTGCCTTCTGCTTTGGCCGGCTGTATGGCTCGCACAGCGGCCGCGGTCGAATGGGAGCAGAGGGTTCTTGATGCTGCTCCTCTTCAGACTCTTCCCTCCATCGCCGCTTCCGCGGCACTCGTGCTGCAGGAGTGTGTCTCCCTTCGTCCCTCCGTCTTGATGGGGTAGAAGTCGGTGACTCCTCTGCATCAGTGTCGACCTCATTCTCCCGCACATACTTCCCGGGATGGTCGATGGACAATGGCGGAAAATGTTCAAGCTCCGCCGCTGTCAAACAATTCCGCTGTCGATAAAAATTGATGAGGAAAGGAGAAAGATGGTTTAGAGTTCCCCCCTTCTCCTCAAACGCGTGCTGTCGCATCACCCTGTGCAGGATACTCGCCCAGTGAATTGGAGTTCCCTCGATGATGCACTCCACGAAAGAGACCTGCCACAATGTGATGTAGCAGGCGCGGTGCGGCTGCAGTAATTGCATCAGCGCCGCGGACAAAGTCCGGCGAAATCGATCCTTGTAATCACGGGTCCTGTACCCATTCTTGGTAGACCTCCCGGTCTTGAACAGCTCCACAAATTGCGCCTCTTCCTGCTTGGTCACCTTGATGCTCTCACTGTCGAAAAGGAGATGCCCTGGCATGCCAGCACATCTTCCCAACGCCTGCGCCCAATCTTGGACTGTCCACCGGTCAACATGCGGACGCAATCCGCGCGAGGGTGGTCCCTGTGGCTCTAGCCACTCGCGCACCATATTCGCACAGATGTAATTCCATTCCCATAGCAAGAAATCGAGCTTTCTTGCTATTAAGCGCTCCTCGAAAGCGCGCAGCCCGTTCTGTGGTAGGCGAAGTGGCACCATCCGCAATCTGCTCGGTCTCGTCATTGCGTTCCTGGGGTTCGTTCGCCCGCTCATTCTACTTCCGCACCGCCCGAGCTTCTTTCTCTCTCGGCAAACTCTAATCGCCCTCAATTCCAAATCACGCGCATTCACTTCTCTCTCAATCAACAAGAAATCTCCTGTGCGACGACGTCGAGAATGTTCAGCAGCCAGCAGATGGATGCGCGCAGCGCGCACAAGAGATTGGAATCGCGAATTCAAGAATGGGACGTTCTCCGCCGCCCGGTCGAAGGTCATGGTCGGCTCTTGCTCGTGAAGAACGTCTCACTTGATGGCCGCGCCGGCTGTACGCTGGAACGGTCTTCGCTCTCACGCGCGGCTTCACGCTCCGCCGTCGTCGATTAAACTCTCACGCTCGAATTGGCGGATTTAAACTCCGCGAGCGTATTACCCTGCGGACATGGGGGCGTAGCGCCGAAGGCGAATTTTCCGCCTTGCGCGGTACACTTGTTCGTACCGCCCGTCGGCCAATCCCCCTCTGCCTTGACGCGTGTGTCCGCATGTCGGACAAAAGTTCAACTCCTGCCTGTGCGCAGGCAGGAGCCTCGGCGGATTCTCCGCCGGCGCGGAACTTCATCCTCCTGTGCACAGGCGATCGCCTGTGCGCAGGCGAATTTCGTGCGCGGCGCAGCGCTGGCGCGGAAGGCGTTGACCGTGGTCAGCCGTCTCCGTCCAGTCTGTCCGTTCCTTGTCTCTTCGTCGGCGCTTCCGCCGCCGCAACTCCGTCCGTCCAAGAGCGCATCCACCCGTGCCGCCCGCATGGTCCGTACCGATTTGATTACTCTGGCGGCTCTTCCGCCGTACGCGGCGCTGCGCTGGCGCGGAAGGCGCCGTACACTTTCTACCTCACAAGGCGCATTTCTAGGGCCCAAGGCGGATTTTCCGCCGACGCCGAAGCGCCTGTGCGTAGGCGGACTTCGCGCCTCTCCTAACCCTACTTCGCCTGTGCACAGGCGAACGCCTTCGTCCGCGCACAGGACAAAACTTGATTCCCCCTTCCGCGTAGGCGGAATTCGCGCCGGTGGCGAACTCTTTCCGCCGTAGGCGACCGCCTCCGTTTCTTCCAATAGTGATAACTCCCTAAGTCCTCATCCGTTCCAAGCGTTCTTGGACTCGTTGGAATCAGTGCGTTGAGCTCTTTCCAACGGGACCCTAACTTGGTCAAGGCGCCCGAGGGTTGACCTAATTATGGAGGATTTCCCTACCGCCGCGGACGCAATCTCCGAAGGCGGGTTTTGCGCCTTGCGTCGTAGGGGTCCTAACTGCAGAGCTCGCAGGGAGGGTGGTGCCTGTCCTTACTGCTGCACCCCAAATCCCAGATTCTACAAGATCCCTCGAGAATCCCCGCGATCTTCCGGATTCACTCCGTTTTGATGTACCGAAGGCTATTTACAATGCTGCCAGGGTACAGTTTTCCAAAAATGTTTTAATTTCCTCAAAATTGCCAAAAGTGGGGTACCACATGCTCCCCTCCTCAATTGTGAGCGCCCACGCGAACACTCACATGTGGTATTTCTTCAACCGCCACCCGTTCACTCGGGTGCCTAACAAATCGCCGGCCAGGTCCGCAAGTTGGATGGATCCATTTGGGAAGACTTTGACAACCCTGTAAGGTCCCATCCATCTTAGGTGCAGTTTGCCTGGGAATCTGGCATGCCTGCTGTCGTAGAGCAATGCCAAATCACCCGCCTGCAGGAGTACCGGTTTGATCTTTTTATCGTATCTCTCCTTTCGGCGGAGCTGGATTTTCCTGGTGCGATCTTCGGCGTCTCGTCTCCTCTCATCCAGCAGCGTGACCTCCTGTAACCTGTAGAGCTGACTCTCCTCTGCGCCCATCCTCTGCAAATCCAACGTTCGTTGGGTGGGTACTTCAAATTCAATCGGGAGGATCGGGTGTTGCCCATACACCAGAAAGTATGGTGTCTGTTTGGTCGTGATCTTCTCAGCTGTCCGGTACGCCCATAGAGCGGCTGCTAGCTTCGTATCCCAGTCGTGAGCGTGATTCACCGTGACCTTGAGTAGTATTTTACACAGCAGACCATTGGACTTCTCCGTCAGTCCATTTGCCTTGGGATTGTATGGAGTAGTCTTCCGGTGCTTGATGTGGAAATACCGTGTCAGATCTTCGATGATCTGATTCAGAAAATGCGTGCCCCGGTCGCTGACTAGCTCTAAGGGACATCCGTAGCGTGTGATGATCGACTCAAACAAGAAGGCTGCCACTGTGGCAGCATCATCCCTTCTGGTGGCCCTGGCCTCTACCATTTTGGTGGCGTAGTCCGTTGCTACCAGAATGTAGCGCCTTCGTGTACTTCTAGTCACTGGTTGTATCGGCCCTACAAAGTCAATGCCCCACTTTTCGAAAGGTGCTAGAGGCATGATGGGAGTCAGGGGCCAGCGTGTTGTAGGCGTCGGTCTCCCCGTCCTCTGGCAACTGTCGCACTTGCGGATGTAATCGCGAACATCCTTAAACATGGTCGGCCACCAATACCCCGCATTTAGAATCTTTGTGACCGTGTTCCTGGTGGCATAGTGTCCACCCGCCTCCTCTGTATGCATCGCACTCACTATTCTTGGTACCTCTGATTCCTCCAGGCATCTGCATAAGCGCTCATCTGCCATCTTTTTGAACAAAACCCCTTGCTGGAGTTGGTACGGGCCTGCCTTATGAATAAAGACAGTTCGCTGTTCCAAATCCATGCCTACGGGACACTGGAGGGTTAGCAGATATCGATACAGGTCAGCATAGCGAGACTCATGTCCTGCAGACAACTGAAATAACTCTTCATCTGGAAAATCGTCCACCAATTCCTCCTCTGTCGGCTGAGTCCATAATCGGGACAAGTAATCCGCATTTTCGTGGTGCACCCCTTTCCTGGTCTGGACTGTGTAGGTGAACTCCTGTAGTAACAACACCCACCTGGCGATCCGACCAGATAGGTCGGCTTTCTTGACTAGGTGTTGCAATGCGTAGTGGTCCACATGGAACACAAACTCGTAGCAGATTAGGTAGTGACGGAACTTTTTACAGGAGTACACCATCCCCAACGCTTCTCTCTCCGTCGTGGTGTACTTCCGCTCTGCTAGAGACAGCTGTCGGCTCGCGAAGTAGATTGGGTAGTCCTTTTTGTTGTCATCCTTTTGACTCAGTACTACACCGATGGCGAATGCAGATGTGTCAACGTAAACATGGAATGGTCGATTCCAGTCTGGACTCCTTAGTACGGGAGCAGTCGTGAGTTTCGCTTTAAGAGCCTCAAATGCTGACTGCTGGTTCGCACCCCAAGCATAAGGCTCGTCCTTCTTCAACAACTTGGTCAGGTCCGCCGCCAGTATTGCATACAGGTGTATGAATCTTCGGTAGTAGCCGACATAACCCAGGAATGCTCGCAGCTCTCTTAGATTCGTGGGTGGCTCAAGCTCGAGTATAACCTTGACCTTCTCGATGTCCACCGCAATGCCGTCTGCCGAGACCCGATGACCCAACAAGATCCCACTAGTCATAAAGAAAAAGCACTTCTCGGGATGCAGTGATAAACTGCTCTCTCTACATTTGTCGAAGGTCTGCTTCAAGTGACTTAGGTGTTCAGACCGCTTCCCAAAGACACAGAAGTCATCTATGAATATTTCCAGGAACTTCCTCAGTTGTTCCTGGAAGATATTGGTCATCATCCGTTGAAAGGTGGCAGGCGCGTTGCACAGACCGAAGGGCATCTTGTGGTATGCGTAAGTTCCCCAGTCGGTTGTGAACGTAGTTTTATCCTTGTCCTGTTTCCGGATAGACACCTGATTGTAACCTGAGAACCCATCCAGGAAGCTATAGCATTCATGTCCTGCGACATGGTCTAGAATGGCATCCGTGAATGGTAACGGGTGATGATCCTTGCGTGTTGCTGCATTCAACTTCCGGAAATCCTGACACACTCGTATCTTACCCGTCAACTTCTTGGGTACGATAACAATCGGCGACACCCACTCACTGCTGAGCACAGGGTAAATAATACCAGCACTCAAGTACTTATCTATGTGGTACCCCACTTTTGGCAATTTTGAGGAAATTAAAACATTTTTGGAAAACTGTACCCTGGCAGCATTGTAAATAGCCTTCGGTACATCAAAACAGAGTGAATCCGGAAGATCGCGGGGATTCTCGAGGGATCTTGTAGAATCTGGGATTTGGGGTGCCGCAGTAAGGACAGGCACCACCCTCCCTGCGAGCTCCGCAGTTAGGATCTCTACGGCGCAAGGCGCAAAACCCGCCTTCGGAGGTTGCGTCCGCGGCTGTAGGGAAACCCCCGTAATTAGGTCAACCCTCGGGCGCCTTGACCAAGTTAGGGTCCCGTTGGAAAGAGCTCGACGCGCTGATTCTAACGAGCCCAAGAACGCTTGGAACGGACGAGGACTTAGGGAGTTATCGCTACTGGAAGAAACGGAGGCGGTCGCCTGCGGCGGAAGGAGTTCGCCACCGGCGCGAATTCCGCCTACGTGGAAGGGGGATTCAAGTTTTGTCCTATGCGCGGACGAAGGCGTTCGCCTGTGCACATGCGAAGTAGGGTTAGGGAAGGCGCGAAGTCCGCCTACGCACAGGCGTTTGCCTGTGCACAGGCACTTCAGCGTCGGCGGAAAATTCGCCTTGGGCCCTAGAAATGCGCCTTGTGAGGTAGAAAGTGTACGGCGCCTTCCGCGCCAGCGCAGCGCAGCGTACGTCGGAGGAGCCGCCAGAGTAATCCAATAGGTACGGACCGTGCGGACGGCACGGGTGGATGCGCTCTTGGACGGACGGAGTTGCGGCGGCGGAAGCGCCCACGGAGAGACAAGGAACGGACAGACTGGACGGAGACGGCTGACCACGGTCAACGCCTTCCGCGCCAGCGCAGCGCCGCGGACGGAATTCGCCTGCGCACAGGCGAACGCCTGTGCACAGGAGGATGTTCAAGTTCCGCGCCGGCGGAGAATCCGCCGAGGCCCCTGCCTGCGCACAGGCAGGAGTTGAATTTTTGTCCGACATGCGGACACACGCGTCAAGGCAGAAGGAGATTGGCCGAGGGGCGGTACGAACAAGTGTACCGCGCAAGGCGGAAAACTCGCCTTCGGCGCTACGCCCCCATGTCCGGAGGGTGACACGCTCGCGGAGTTCAAATCCGCCAATTCGAGCGTGAGAGTTTAATCGACGACGGCGGAGCGTGAAGCCGCGCGTGAGAGCGAAGACCGTTCCAGCGTACAGCCGGCGCGGCCATCAAGTGAGACGTTCTTCACGACCAAGAGACGACCATGACCTTCGACCGGGCGGCGGAGAGCGTCCCATTCTTGAATTCGCGATTCCAATCTCTTGTGCGCGCTGCGCGCATCCATCTGCTGGCTGCGGACCATTCTCGTCGTCGTCGCACAGGAGATTTCTTGTTGATTGAGGGAGAAGTGAGTGCGCGTGATTTGGAATTGAGAGCGATTAGAGTTTGCCGAGAGAGAAAGAAACGCGGACAGTGCGGAAGTAGAATGAGCGGGCGAGCGAACCCCAGGAACGCAATGACGAGACCGAGCAGATTGCGGATGGTGCCACTTCGCCTGCCGCAGAACGGGCTACGCGCTTTCGAGGAGCGCTTAATAGCAAGAAAGCTCGATTTCTTGCTATGGGGATGGAATTACATCTGCGCGAATATGGTGCGCGAGTGGCTAGAGCCACAGGGACCACCCTCGCGCGGATTGCGTCCGCATGTTGACCGGTGGACAGTCCAAGATTGGGCGCAGGCGTTGGGAAGATGTGCTGGCATGCCAGAGCATCTCCTTTTCGACAGTGAGAGCATCAAGGTGACCAAGCAAGAAGAGGCGCAATTTGTGGAGCTGTTCAAGACCGGGAGGTCAACCAAGAATGGGTACAGGACCCGTGATTACAAGGATCGATTTCGCCGGACTTTGTCCGCGGCGCTGATGCAATTACTGCAGCCGCACCGCGCCTGCTACATCACATTGTGGCAGGTCTCTTTTGTGGAGTGCGTCATCGAGGGAACTCCAATTCACTGGGCGAGCATCCTGCACAGGGTGATGCGACAGCACGCGTTTGAGGAGAAGGGGGGAACTCTAAACCATCTTTCTCCTTTCCTCATCAATTTTTATCGACAGCGGAATTGTTTGACAGCGGCAGAGCTTGAACATTTTCCGCCATTGTCCATCGACCATCCCGGGAAGTATGTGCGGGAGAACGAGGTCGATACTGACGCAGAGGAGTCACCGACTTCTACCCCATCAAGACGGAGGGACGAAGGACGACACACTCCTGCAGCGCGAGTGCCGCGGAAGCGGCGATGGAGGGAAGAGTCCGAAGAGGAGCAGCATCAAGAACCCTCTGCTCCCATTCGACCGCGGCCGCTGTGCGAGCCATACAGCCGGCCGAAGCAGAAGGCACGCAGACTGGTGTTACCAGCTGACAGTGCAGACACGGCGACGATTGCGACGGAGATAGGAAGTGCGTCGCCAGAGAGGCGAGAGGAAGCGCGGACGACCGCACGAGAGACGGGCCACGCTGCAACCTCGTCGGGAGAGAGGCCGCCTACGGGCCAAGGGCCTCCGGAGTTACCACGTGCGATGCGGACAGAGGTTCCGTTTGCGCACAGACGAACCTCCGCGGACGGACGAGCCTCCGCGGACCGGCGAACACAAGTGGACGTGGATCTACGCTTACGCGTGGGAAGGAGCAGTCCGCCTGTGCACAGGCGCTCACCTGTGCACAGGTCGCCTGTGCACAGGTCACCTGTGCACAGTACACCTCCGCACGTGCCGCCTGTGCACAGGCAAGAATCACCCCCGTTCCAACGCAGGAAGGGGAAGGAGCCGGCGGAAGAAACGCCTACGAGACACCGGCCCTCGGGACCAGACCCTCCGGCGCACCACGCGCCGCAATTTGCGCCTTCGGCGCCAGGGCCTTCGAGCCGAGGAGATACGAGCAGAGAGCGTGCGGAGGCCGCACCGTCGGCGGAAAGTCCGCCGATAGATGCGCCTTCGGCGGTAGGGCCTATAGGCCAAGGAACATCGGGCGTGCGGCCCCCGGCCATGTCACCTTCGGCGATAGATGTCCGCGGCGTTACGCCTGCGGCGGACAAGGCGCCGGCAAATGCGCCTGCGCACGGGCCGGGCACAGCCCCCACGGACCGATCAAGGGAGCAGCAGACGGAGGAGCGGAGTGACTGTCCGCGGGACGACATCTCGATGCGCGATGCGCAATCCAACCCCGCGCAGCCACCCTCCGCTCGATCGCCTTCGGCGACGGACGACGGCGGCAGAGAGAATGAGGTGGGCAATCAACCAGCGAGCGACGGGGATGCCGCTCGGATACATTCGCCTTCCGCCTTAGACATTTTGGCGACGAGCAGCGAGGCTGCAGCCGTGCCTTCGCAGGCAGCACACGTCGAGGACGTGCAGCCCCACTCGGGGCAGTTGCCGACGCAATCAATGGCGACTGAAATTCTCCACTCGGATGATGACGACGGAGGCTCCACGGAAGAAATGTCAGGAGCAGAAGACACCGAGGAGGAGGAGGAGGAAATTGTTGGAGCGCCGGCGGCGGCGCTCTCTGAGCAGGTGATTCCGTTGCTGCGGTACTTGGATCGCAAGGTCGATAAATACGCCGACCCACTCCAGCCGGGATCTTACATCGAGTTAGTGCGCAGGCAGACTCGCACTAAAGTCCACACCAGCAAGCTATTAGCTAGAGTGGACCAGGAGTTGAGGGACTTGAAGGAGAAGCATGAGTGCTTGTGGGGACAATACAAGCTTAATCAGAAATTCTACAAGCACTCCGAGAAGATGAAGGATGAGAAACTGGGCGAGCTCACCAAGGAGCAGGTGAAGGTCAAGGAAGCACTCGATTCTGAGCAGGCCCAGAATCGGATTTTGTCAGAGGAGCTCGTGCGACAGACGCGGTTGTTGGAACAATGTCAGCTCGCACGGCAGGCGGATGAAGAATTAATCCGCAGTTTACAGTCAGAGTGTGGCGAATTGAGAGCGCAACGTGCCGAAGCCGAATCGCAATTAGTGACGATTGAAGAGGATCGCAGGAAGGAGGCGGATCGCACGAAGGTGGAGACGGCGAGGCGAGTCGCCCACTGTCTCAAGGGCTACGCCCACTGGGAAGTGAAGGCGCAGGAGAAACTCACACTGCGTGAGTTTGAATTGCGCGCAGCCGGGTTGTTGTCAGGCGACAGTAGGAGTCGGCGGAAGGTAGCGAAGAAGCTCGAGGCCTTTCTGTCGAAGGCACAGGATACCATGTCCGCCCTCGAGGGGGAGGTGTCCGCGGCGTTGCAGCGGTTGGGACTGCGTAGTCGAGCGGAGGAGTGGCAGGGTAGGGAGCTAGTGCGCGGCAGTCAGCCGCGCAGGAGACGTAGTACAGGTTCCGCGGAGTGTAGTGTAGCGTGGTTCCGTGCAGGCGTGTAGCGTAGTGCAGTGTAGTGCTAGGTAGGACTTAGAAGGTATAAAATAGTTCCAGGCGTTTTGCCTGGGGTTCTTTCCCATCAGAAGTGCAGATCAGGAACCCATTTCCTTTGCGTGTTTGTGTCCTTGAGTTCTGTCACCACGCACGAGGAGTTACAACTTAGCGTTCCGCATTTTGTAGCTGAAGGCCTTCGGCCGAATGTTCAGAGCTAGTACATTGGTTAGAGACTTGAGTAGTTCGGATCTGCACCTGCGGGTGACTGCCGATGCTCAGAGCCAGTGACTAGTTAGATACTTGAACAGTTTCGCCCCTACACCCTCGAGTGTTTCTTTCTGATTGTACTCCTTGGGATTTTTCCCCTGAATGCCAAAGTGAAGTTTTGCTACTTCGTGTAAGCCTTGGTTGTAAATTCAGGTTACGCTGCAGTAGGTGCCTTGAGGGTAACCCCTGTAGTATTTCTGGGAATGACAAGTGCCTGAGAATTCAAACTCTTCAATAGACTGTTGTTGTGTTACTGGAATGTTTCTCAGTGAGTCCTTCAGTGCGGACCTGTGTTCTCTGCGCGTTTTGTGAGTTGAGAGTGTTGTTCACCGCGTCTGAGTGACTTCGATCCGAAGTAGGCAGTCCAAACCGGGTTTCCTACACTAGCAGCAAGCTAGTGGAAGTGTTGTAAAAGCCGGAGTTGGAAGTCACTACCCGCAGCTTCGCAGAGTGTACTCTTGAGAGACTTTCCCCCTGAAATCTTGAAGTAGAGGTCCTAACGGATCTCTGGGTTGTGTTTCTGTAGTTTCAGGTGTGTGTGTGTGTGTGTGTGTGTTACGCTGCACTGTGCGACCTCCGAGTGCGCTCCGAGTGGACACTTGCAGTATTTCTGGGAGTGACAGTTGCCTGAGAATTCAAACTCCTCAATAGTCTGTTAAAACGTGACACTTTGTACCCTGTGTGTTCCTCTGTCCCTGTGGGTTCGACCTTTCTACCACTATATTGCAGTTTTAGCCTTTAGTGGGTTATTACAATCTATCTCCTCCTTAACTAGCAAGGAGTATTTTGGGTTGAGGCGATACTGGCGCTGTCGTATGGGTACTGAGTCGTCCAGTAAATCGATACGGTGTTCCCCATACCGTGCAGGTATCCCCTTCATGTCTTCGATCTTCCAGGCGAAGACGTCGACATAATGGCTAAGGAATGCCTGTACTTTCCTTAGCTCGTCTCCTCTCACTGCACTTGATACCTTCAAGCACTTGCCGGGACTGAGTTGTACTTCGTGACAGTCACTAGGGTCGACAATGCCCTCGGTGTGACTCGTCTCACTCCTTCCCAGTCCCACAGTTAATTGCTATTCGTCCTCCGGCTGAATAGCTTCCGGCTCTTCTTCTTCTCCCACCGAACAGCAGGCAACGAATCCCACGAAATAATCGGATTCGGTACCACTGGAATCCGATCGCGCGGTCGACTCACTGTCCCCGCCCGATGTGTAACCTGCACTTGTCGATGGGGTCTCTCCTTCGTGTCTGACCCTATTCCAGGGCACCGTAATGGTTTTGGTCGGTTCCGAAGGATGGGGAAACTTAAGGCGATGCCTTCGCCAATCACATCTGACTTGTGCGCCATATAGCCATGGTCGCCCGAGCAGAACGTCATAGCCCTGCTTCATCATCGGTTGAAGGATGATATACGTCAACCGAAAGTCCGCACCCCCGATGATGGTCTTGACATTGCGCAGCATACCTGCAGGCATTCTCCGCGTCTGATCCGCTAATCTCAACACACGCTTCGAGGGTTCATATTGACTGAACCCCAAGGCTCTCGCGGTATCCTCCGTCATTATGTTGACTCCTGATCCAGAGTCGATTGGCACCCTGCGTACACAACACCCTGCTATTTCCACATCGATCTCTGGTGGCCCTTGGTCTTCGCTCTCCACTTGATATACTTGAGAGGAGGTGGATGCGCGCGGCTTCCGCGGATGCCGTAGCGAAAGCATCAACATTCTCCGATACGTCTTATTGTCCTCCAAGAGCTGCTTGAACGTAATGTTCACTTTTCGACTCCCGAGATCTTCGACCAAGTCATAGTGGGCGCGTTGGGTCGCCGGGGTCGGCGGCGACGCTCTGCGAGGTTCCACGGTGGTTGCCAACTTCGCCCCAAGGGAGGATGTCAAGTCTGGCCGCGGTGGTTCCTTTTGAGTGCGGATCGCTTCCTTCAACAGGTTGGTTACCTCGTTGCGGATATCCGGAGCATAGTCCCGTTTCAGCAAGCGTACTGGCTCGTCCTCGACTGCTGTCTGGGGGCGCACTGCTGGTGCCTCTCGCGTAGCCGAAGACTTCCGTGCAGGTCGCAAGTCGGACTTGCTGGATGTCTTCTCCTTCCCTTTTCCCGTCCGGTCGTCGGCTCTCCGTTCGTGCTTGCGAGTGTCACGCTCTTGCTCCTTCGATTTCTTGGAACTACGAGTTTCGACCCGTGCACACATAACCTCTTCCGCCGGCCATTCTTCGTCTTCGTCATCCCCGTCTGAACCTACTTCGACCTGGTTAACTTGGACGTCCTCCTTGGCAGGAGGGTTCACAAATCGTACCGCTGGCCGAGGGACTGGTGGCTGATCACACTCTGGCGCAGTATGCCCGATCTTCTTGCAATTACTACATGTCGGAGCATAATTGTTTCGCCTTTTTGGATGGGGACACTGCGGTGAGAAGTGTCCAACTTCCCCGCAATTATAACAAGCTCGCGGTGGCGGTGGGTCAAACGTCCCTGGAGGTGCTCTCCGCCTCACGGGTACTGTAGTGGCCCGATCCACCGGAATATATCGTGGGACTTGCATTGCTGAAACTGCAGTAGGGGTAGGAACCGACTGGACGGCGTAGGCTGTCTCTTCGCTAGCCTCTCCATAGTACTGGGGGTGCTCTCCATAGTACGGTTGTGCCCACTCTACTGCGTTGACTGGATATGACGGACGGGTGGTAAGGCACTCGGTGTTTGCATGTCCCACCGCCCCGCACGTAGTACACCATAAGTTCGCTCGCACTCTCCCGGGTGATTTTCGGCGATCATGCCCGCCTACCACTTGAACCTTGAGATCGGCGAAGTCCTTCACAAGGGTCTCCATCTTCGAGGCTATGTCTCCCGGCGCTCTGTCCGTAGTCACTCGTCGGGTGCCCTTTTTCTTCGCTGCCCCATGCTTCTTCCTCTTCTTCTCCTCCTCCGACGATGAGGTTTCCTCTTCTTCGGATGAGGAACGGTTCTCGTCCGAAGACGATTCCTCTGAGGACGGAGTTGTACCTCTACGTCGTCTTCGCCCTCCCTTCGGTTTTCGCTCCTTCGATTTCTTTCTCTCTCCGTCGTGGTGTACTTCCGCTCTGCTAGAGACAGCTGTCGGCTCGCGAAGTAGATCGGGTAGTCCTTTTTGTTGTCATCCTTTTGACTCAGTACTACACCGATGGCGAATGCCGATGTGTCAACGTAAACATGGAATGGTCGATTCCAGTCTGGACTCCTTAGTACGGGAGCAGTCGTGAGTTTCGCTTTCAGAGCCTCAAATGCTGACTGCTGGTTCGCACCCCAAGCATAAGGCTCGTCCTTCTTCAACAACTTGGTCAGGTCCGCCGCCAGTATTGCATACATGTGTATGAATCTTCGGTAGTAGCCCACATGACCCAGGAATGCTCGCAGCTCTCTTAGATTCGTGGGTGGCTCAAGCTCGAGTATAACCTTGACCTTCTCGATGTCCACCGCAATGCCGTCTGCCGAGACCCGGTGACCCAACAAGATTCCACTAGTCATAAAGAAAAAGCACTTCTCGGGATGCAGTGATAAACTGCTCTCTCTACATTTATCGAAGGTCTGCTTCAAGTGACTTAGGTGTTCAGACCGCTTTCCAAAGACACAGAAGTCATCTATGAATATTTCCAGGAACTTCCTCAGTTGTTCCTGAAAGATATTGGTCATCATCCGTTGAAAGGTGGCAGGCGCGTTGCACAGACCGAAGGGCATCTTATGGTATGCGTAAGTTCCCCAGTCGGTTGTGAACGTAGTTTTATCCTTGTCCTGTTCACAGATAGACACCTGATTGTAACCTGAGAACCCATCCAGGAAGCTATAACATTCATGTCCTGCGACATGGTCTAGAATGGCATCCGTGAATGGTAACGGGTGATGATCCTTGCGTGTTGCTGCATTCAACTTCCGGAAATCCTAACACACTCGTATCTTACCCGTCAACTTCTTGGGTACGATAACAATCGGCGACACCCACTCACTGCTGAGCACAGGGTAAATAATACCAGCGCTCAAGTACTTATCTATCTCCTCTTTCACTAGCAAGGAGTACTTTGGGTTGAGGCGATACTGGCGCTGTCGTATGGGTACTGAGTCGTCCAGTAAATCGATACGGTGTTCCCCATACCGTGCAGGTATCCCCTTCATGTCCTCGATCTTCCAGGCGAAGACGTCGACATAATGGCCAAGGAATGCCTGTACTTTCCTTAGCTCGTCTCCTCTCACTGCGCTTGATACCTTCAAGCACTTGCCGGGACTGAGTTGTACTTCGTGACAGTCACTAGGGTCGACAATGCCCTCGGTGTGACTCGTCTCACTCCTTCCCAGTCCCACAGTTAATTGCTATTCGTCTTCCGGCTGAATAGCTTCCGGCTCTTCTTCTTCTCCCACCGAACAGCAGGCAACGAATCCCACGAAGTAATCGGATTCGGTACCACTGGAATCCGATCGCGCGGTCGACTCACTGTCCTCGCCCGATGTGTAACCTGCACTTGTCGATGGGGTCTCTCCTTCGTGCCTGACCCTATTCCAGGGCACCGTAATGGTTTTGGTCGGTTCCGAAGGATGAGGAAACTTAAGGCGATGTCTTCGCCAATCACATCTGACTTGTGCACCATATAGCCATGGTCGCCCGAGCAGAACGTCATAGCCCTGCTTCATCATCGGTTGAAGGATGATATACGTCAACCGAAAGTCCGCACCCCCGATGGTTGTCTTGACATTGCGCAGCATACCTGCAGGCATTCTCCGCGTCTGATCCGCTAATCTCAACACACGCTTCGAGGGTTCGTATTGACTGAACCCCAAGGCTCTCGCTGTATCCTCCGTCATTATGTTGACTCCTGATCCAGAGTCGATTGGCACTCTGCGTACACAACACCCTGCTATTTCCACATCGATCTCGGGTGGCCCTTGGTCTTCGCTCTCCACTTGATATACTTGAGAGGATGTGGATGCGCGCGGCTTCCGCGGATGCCGTAGCGAAAGCATCAACATTCTCCGATACGTCTTATTGTCCTCCAAGAGCTGCTTGAACGTGATGTTCACTTTTCGACTCCCGAGATCTTCAACCAAGTCATAGTGGGCGCGTTGGGTCGTCGTGGTCGGCGACGCTCTGCGAGGTTCCACTGTGGCTGCCAACTTCGCCCCAAGGGAGGATGTCAAGTCTGGCCGCGGTGGGTCCTTTTGCGTGCGGATCGCTTCCTTCAACAGGTTGGTTACCTCGTTGCGGATATCCGGAGCATAGTCCCGTTTCAGTAGGCGCACTGGCTCGTCCTCGACTGCCGTCTGGGGGCGCACTGCTGGTGCCTCTCGCGTAGCCGAAGACTTCCGAGCAGGTCGCAAGTCGGACTTGCTGGATGTCTTCTCCTTTCCTTTTCCCGTCCGGTCGGCGGTTCTCCGTTCGTGCTTGCGAGTGTCACGCTCTTGCTCCTTGGATTTCTTGGAGCTACGAGTTTCGACCCGTGCGCACATAACCTCTTCAGCCGGCCATTCTTCGTCTTCGCCATCCCCGTCTGAACCTACTTCGACCTGGTTAACTTGCACGTCCTCCTTGGCAGGAGTGTTCACAAATCGTACCGCTGGCCGAGGGACTGGTGGCTGATCACACTCTGGCGCAGTGTGCCCGACCTTCTTGCAATTACTACATGTCGGAGCATAATCGTTTCGCCTTTTTGGGTGGGGACACTGCGGTGAGAAGTGCCCAACTTCCCCGCAATTATAACAAGCTTGCGGTGGCGGTGGGTCAAACGTCCCTGGAGGTGCTCTCCGCCTCACGGGTACTGTAGTGGCCCGATCCACCGGAATATATCGTGGGACTTGCATTGCTGAAACTGCAGGAGGGGTAGGAACCGACTGGACGGCGTAGGCTGTCTCCTCGCTAGCCTCTCCATAGTACTGAGGGTGCTCTCCATAGTACGGTTGTGCCCACTCTACTGCGTTGACTGGATATGACGGACGGGTGGTAAGGCACTCGGTGTTTGCATGTCCCACCGCCCCGCACGTAGTACACCATAAGTTCGCTCGCACTCTCCCGGGTGATTTTCGGCGATCATGCCCGCCTACCACTTGAACCTTGAGATCGGCGAAGTCCTTCACAAGGGTCTCCATCTTCGAAGCTATATCTCCCGGCGCTCTGTCCGTAGTCACTCGTCGGATGCCCTTTTTCTTCGCTGACCCATGCTTCTTCCTCTTCTTCTCCTCCTCCGACGATGAGGTTTCCTCTTCTTCGGATGAGGAACGGTTCTCGTCCGAAGACGATTCCTCCGATGACGGGGTTGTACCTCTACGTCGTCTTCGTCCTCCCTTCGGTTTTCGCTCTTTCGACTCCCGTCTCTCTCTCCCTCTTCGGTTGAGAGTGGAAGTTTCGAAGGCTTCTGCCGATGCAATCACATCCTCAATAGTGTCGCACTTGCTGCGTCGGCAAAAAGTCTCCATCTCCCGAGTTAAACCGGTCACGTACCAATCCACAGCTTGTTGTACCGAGAAAGGGGACCCTGGTCCTGTTTTCGGTATTCTGTCGAGGAGGTCCAGAAATCTCTCAGTGTAGTCACGCAGACTCTCCTTCTTCTCTCGCTGCAAATTACGTAACTTTGTCAAAACCCGGCTGTCGTAGCCGAGCTCGCGGAAGCGGCGAAGGAACTTCTCCTTCAGCTGGGCCCATGTTGTCAACCCAGTCGGATCGATGCTCTCGTGATTGTACCAACTCCTCGCTTTCTTCCGCAGAAGGCTTGGAAAGATCCTTAGTCGGTCGTCGTCTGCGATCTCGCGATTGGCAATAGACACCGACTCGAACAACTTGATGTATGAATCTGCATCGTCGTCATCCCCACTCCCTTTGTACTTCGGGTAGGAATGTTTAGTAATCGGCTGAGGTAGCCGCACATTGGCTTGTCCGTCCGCCATCGGTGTGTCTGTCGACGGTTCTCGGGCGGTCGGTTCTACTTCACTAGGCGGGTCCGTGCAAGGAATATCTAGTAGAACTGTAAGCACCAAGTTTGGTTCCGAGTCGTCGGGGGTAGGTTCCCCAAGGATGTCGGCCGAACTAGGCTTAGGTACTCTTTTTGGTGTTTTCTTGTTTTGACGCCGTGTTTCTTCCACGGCTTTCTCTGAATCTCGTCGGAACTTGCGGACAGCTCTAGCACTTAGGTTGCTCCCGCCAGCCCCAGTCGACATTCACCGAGCATGGCTGCTCGTAAAAACCCTGGTGTTGACGCAACTGTCCCCGGCAGCGGCGCCAAAAAGAAGTTGTCGGCTTCTTATGTAATAACCCACTAAAGGCTAAAACTGCAATATAGTGGTAGAAAGGTCGAACCCACAGGGACAGAGGAACACACAGGGTACAAAGTGTCACGTTTTAACAGACTATTGAGGAGTTTGAATTCTCAGGCGACTGTCACTCCCAGAAATACTGCAAGTGTCCACTCGGAGCGCACTCGGAGGTCGCACAGTGCAGCGTAACACACACACACACACACCTGAAACTACAGAAACACAACCCAGAGATCCGTTAGGACCTCTACTTCAAGATTTCAGGGGGAAAGTCTCTCAAGAGCACACTCGGCAAAGCTGCGGGCAGTGACTTCCAACTCCGGCTTTTACAACGCTTCCACTAGTTTGCTGCTAGTGTAGGAAACCCGGTTTGGACTGCCTACTTCGGATCGAAGTCACTCCTACGCGGTGAACAACACTCTCAACTCACAAAACGCGCAGAGAACACAGGTCCGCACTGAAGGACTCACTGTGTAACATTCCAGTAACACAACAACAGTCTATTGAAGAGTTTGAATTCTCAGGCACTTGTCATTCCCAGAAATACTACAGGGGTTACCCTCAAGGCACCTGCTGCAGCGTAACCTGAATTTACAACCAAGGCTTACACGAAGTAGCAAAACTTCACTTTGGCATTCAGGGGAAAAATCCCAAGGGAGTACAATCAGAAAGAAACACTCGAAGGTGTAGGGGCGAAACTGTTCAAGTATCTAACTAGTCACTGGCTCTGAGCATCAGCAGTCACCCGCAGGTGCAGTTCCGAACTACTCAAGTCTCTAACCAATGTACTAGCTCTAAACATTCGGCCGAAGGCCTTCAGCTACAAAATGCGGAACGCTAAGTTGTAACTCCTCGTGCGTGGTGACAGAACTCAAGGACACAAACACGCAAAGGAAATGGGTTCCTGATCTGCACTTCTGATGGGAAAGAACCCCAGGCAAAGCGCCTGGAACTATTTTATACCTTCTAAGTCCTACCTAACACTACACTGCACTACGCTACACGCCTGCACGGAACCACACTACACTACACTCCGCGGAACCTGTACTACGTCTCCTGCGCGGCCGACTGCCGCGCACTAACTCCCTACCCTGCCACTCTTCCGCTCGACTGCGCAGTCCCAACCGCTGCAACGCCGCGGACACCTCCCCCTCGAGGGCGGACATGGTATCCTGTGCCTTCGACAGAAAGGCCTCAAGCTTCTTCGCTACCTTCCGCCGACTCCTACTGTCGCCTGACAACAACCCGGCTGCGCGCAATTCAAACTCACGCAGTGTGAGTTTCTCCTGCGCCTTCACTTCCCAGTGGGCGTAGCCCTTGAGACAGTGGGCGACTCGCCTCGCCGTCTCCACCTTCGTGCGATCCGCCTCCTTCCTGCGATCCTCTTCAATCGTCACTAATTGCGATTCGGCTTCAGCACGTTGCGCTCTCAATTCGCCGCACTCTGACTGTAACCTGCGGATTAATTCTTCATCCGCCTGCCGTGCGAGCTGACATTGTTCCAACAACCGCGTCTGTCGCACGAGCTCCTCTGACAAAATCCGATTCTGGGCCTGCTCAGAGTTGAGTGCTTCCTTGACCTTCACCTGCTCCTTGGTGAGCTCGCCCAGTTTTTCATCCTTCATCTTCTCGGAGTGCTTGTAGAATTTCTAATTAAGCTTGTACTGACCCCACAAGCACTCATGCTTCTCCTTCAAGTCCCTCAACTCCTGGTCCACTCTAGCTAATAGCTTGCTGGTGTGGACTTTAGTGCGAGTCCGCCTGCGCACTAACTCGATGTAAGATCCCGGCTGGAGTGGGTCGGCGTATTTATCGACCTTGCGATCCAAGTACCGCAGCAACGGAATCACCTGCTCAGAGAGCGCCGCCGCCGGCGCTCCAACAATTTCCTCCTCCTCCTCCTCGGTGTCTTCTGCTCCTGACATTTCTTCCGTGGAGCCTCCGTCGTCATCATCCGAGTGGAGAATTTCAGTCGCCATTGATTGCGTCGGCGACTGCCCTGAGTGGGGCTGCACGTCCTCGACGTGTGCTGCCTGCGAAGGCACGGCTGCAGCCTCGCTGCTCGTCGCCAAAATGTCTAAGGCGGAAGGCGAATGTACCCGAGCGGCATCCCCGTCGTTCGCTGGTTGATTGCCTACCGCATTCTCTCTGTCGCCGTCGTCCGTCGCCGAAGGCGATTGAGCGGAGGGTGGCTGCGCGGGGTTGGATTGCGCATCGCGCATCGAGATTTCATCCCGCGGACAGTCGCTCCGCTCCATCGTCTGCTGCTCCCTTGATCGGTCCGTGGGGGCCGTGCCCGGCCCGTGCGCAGGTGCATTTGCCGGCGCCTTGTCCGCCGCAGGCGTAGCGCCGCGGACATCTATCGCCGAAGGCGACATGGCCGGGGGCCGCACGCCCGTTGTTCCTTGGCCTATAGGCCCTACCGCCGAAGGCGCATCTATCGGCGGACTTCCCGCCGATGGTGCGGCCTCCGCACGCTCTCTGCTCGTATCTCCTCGGCTCGAAGGCCCTGGCGCCGAAGGCGCAAATTGCGGCGCGTGGTGCGCCGGAGGGTCTGGCCCCGAGGGCCGGTGTCTCGTAGGCGGTTCTTCCGCCGGCTCCTTCCCCTTCCTACGTTGGAACGGGGGTGATTCTTGCCTGTGCACAGGCGGCACGTGCGGAGGTGTTCTGTGCACAGGCGACCTGTGCACCGGCGACCTGTGCACAGGTGAGCGCCTGTGCACAGGCGGACTGCTCCTTCCCACGCGTAAGCGTAGATCCACGTCCACTTGTGTTCGCCGATCCGCGGAGGCTCGTCCGTCCGCGGAGGTTCGCCTGTGCGCAAACGGAACATCTGTCCGCATCGCACGTGGTAACTCCGGAGGCCCTTGGCCCGTAGGCGGCCTCTCTCCCGACGAGGTTGCAGCGTGGCCCGTTGCTCCTGCGGTCGTCCGCGCTTCCTCTCGCCTCTCTGGCGACGCACTTCCTATCTCCGTCGCAATCGTCGCCGTGTCTGCACTGTCAGCTGGTAACACCAGTCTGCGTGCCTTCTGCTTCGGCCGGCTGTATGGCTCGCACAGCGGCCGCGGTCGAATGGGAGCAGAGGGTTCTTGATGCTGCTCCTCTTCAGACTCTTCCCTCCATCGCCGCTTCCGCGGCACTCGCGCTGCAGGGGTGTGTCTCCCTTCGTCTCTCCGTCTTGATGGGGTAGAAGTCGGGGACTCCTCTGCGTCAGTATCGACCTCGTTCTCCCGCACATACTTCCCGGGATGGTCGATGGACAATGGCGGAAAATGTTCAAGCTCCGCCGCTGTCAAACAATTCCGCTGTCGATAAAAATTGATGAGGAAAGGAGAAAGATGGTTTAGAGTTCCCCCCTTCTCCTCAAACGCGTGCTGTCGCATCACCCTGTGCAGGATGCTCGCCCAGTGAATTGGAGTTCCCTCGATGACGCACTCCACAAAAGAGACTTGCCACAATGTGATGTAGCAGGCGCGGTGCGGCTGCACTAATTGCATCAGCGCCGCGGACAGAGTCCGGCGAAATCGATCCTTGTAATCACGGGTCATGTACCCATTCTTGGTAGACCTCCCGGTCTTGAACAGCTCCACAAATTGCGCCTCTTCTTGTTTGGTCACCTTGATGCTCTCACTGTCGAAAAGGAGATGCCCTGGCATGCCAGCACATCTTCCCAACGCCTGCGCCCAATCTTGGACTGTCCACCGATCAACATGCGGACGCAATCCGCGCGAGGGTGGTCCCTGTGGCTCTAGCCACTCGCGCACCATATTCGCACAGATGTAATTCCATCCCCATAGCAAGAAATTGAGCTTTCTTGCTATTAAGCGCTCTTCGAAAGCGCGCAGCCCGTTCTGCGGCAGGCGAAGTGGCACCATCCGCAATCTGCTCGGTCTCGTCATTGCGTTCTTGGGGTTCGCTCGCCCGCTCATTCTACTTCCGCACTGTCCGCGTTTCTTTCTCTCTCGGCAAACTCTAATCGCTCTCAATTCCAACTCACGCGCACTCACTTCTCCCTCAATCAACAAAAAATCTCCTGTGTGACGACGTCGAGAATGTTCCGCAGCCAGCAGATGGATGCGCGCAGCGCGCACAAGAGATTGGAATCGCGAATTCAAGAATGGGACGTTCTCCGCCGCCCGGTTGAAGGTCATGGTCAACTCTTGGTCGTGAAGAACATCTCACTTGATGGCCGCGCCGGCTGTACGCTGGAACGGTCTTCGCTCTCACGCGCGGCTTCACGCTCCGCCGTCGTCGATTAAACTCTCACACTCGAATTGGCGGATTTGAACTCCGCGAGCGTGTCACCCTGCGGACATGGGGGCGTAGCGCCGAAGGCGAGTTTTCCGCCTTGCGCCGTACACTTGTTCGTACCGCCCCTCGGCCAATCTCCCGCTGCCTTGACGCGTGTGTCCGCATGTCGGACAAAAATTCAACTCCTGCCTGTGCGCAGGCAGGGGCCTCGGCGGATTCTCCGCCGGCGCGGAACTTGAACATCCTCCTGTGCACAGGCGTTCGCCTGTGCGCAGGCGAATTCCGTCCGCGGCGCTGCGCTGGCGCGGAAGGCGTTGACCGTGGTCAGCCGTCTCCGTCCAGTCTGTCCGTTCCTTGTCTCTCCGTCGGCGCTTCCGCCGCCGTAACTCCGTCCGTCCAAGAGCGCACCCACCCGTGCCGTCCGCATGGTCCGTACCGATTGGATTACTCTGGCGGCTCTTCCGACGTACGCGGCGCTGCGCTGGCGCGGAAGGCGCCGTACACTTTCTACCCCACAAGGCGCATTTCTAGGGCCCAAGGCGGATTTTCCGCCGACGCCGAAGTGCCTGTGCACAGGCGAACGCCTGTGCGTAGGCGGACTTCGCGCCTTCCCTAACCCTACTTCGCCTGTGCACAGGCGAACGCCTACGTCCGCGCATAGGACAAAACTTGATTCCTCCTTCCGCGTAGGCGGAATTCGCGCCGGTGGCGAACTCCTTCCGCCGTAGGCGACCGCCTCCGTTTCTTCCAGTAGCGATAACTCCCTAAGTCCTCGTCCGTTCCAAGCGTTCTTGGGCTCGTTAGAATCAGCGCGTCGAGCTCTTTCCAACGGGACCCTAACTTGGTCAAGGCGCCCGAGGGTTTACCTAATTACGGGGGTTTCCCTACAGCCGCGGACGCAACCTCCGAAGGCGGGTTTTGCGCCTTGCGCCGTAGAGATCCTAACTGCGGAGCTCGCAGGGAGGGTGGTGCCTGTCCTTGCTGCGGCACCCCAATTCCCAGATTCTACAAGATCCCTCGAGAATCCCCGCGATCTTCCGGATTCACTCTGTTTTGATGTACCGAAGGTTATTTACAATGCTGCCAGGGTACAGTTTTTCAAAAATGTTTTAATTTCCTCAAAATTGCCAAAAGTGGGGTGCCACACCGTGTCTCTTCCACGGCCTTCTCTGAATCTCGTCGGAACTTGCGGACAGCTCTAGCACTTAGGTTGCTCCCGCTAGCCCCAGTCGACATTCACCGAGCATGGCTGCTCGTAAAAACCCCGGTGTTGACGCAACTGTCCCCGGCAGCGGCGCCAAAAAGAAGTCGTCGGCTTCTTATGTAATAACCCACTAAAGGCTAAAACTGCAATATAGTGGTAGAAAGGTCGAACCCACAGGGACAGAGGAACACACAGGGTACAAAGTGTCACGTTTTAACAGACTATTGAGGAGTTTGAATTCTCAGGCGACTGTCACTCCCAGAAATACTGCAAGTGTCCACTCGGAGCGCACTCGGAGGTCGCACAGTGCAGCGTAACACACACACACACACACCTGAAACTTACAGAAACACAACCCAGAGATCCGTTAGGACCTCTACTTCAAGATTTCAGGGGGAAAGTCTCTCACGAGCACACTCGGCAAAGCTGCGGGCAGTGACTTCCAACTCCGGCTTTTACAACGCTTCCACTAGCTTGCTGCTAGTGTAGGAAACCCGGTTTGGACTACCTACTTCGGATCGAAGTCACTCCTACGCGGTGAACAACACTCTCAACTCACAAAACGCGCAGAGAACACAGGTCCGCACTGAAGGACTCACTGTGAAACATTCCAGTAACACAACAACAGTCTATTGAAGAGTTTGAATTCTCAGGCACTTGTCATTCCCAGAAATACTACAGGGGTTACCCTCAAGGCACCTGCTGCAGCGTAACCTGAATTTACAACCAAGGCTTACACGAAGTAGCAAAACTTCACTTTGGCATTCAGGGGAAAAATCCCAAGGGAGTACAATCAGAAAGGAACACTCGAAGGTGTAGGGGCGAAACAGTTCAAGTATCTAACTAGTCACTGGCTCTGAGCATCGGCAGTCACCCGCAGGTGCAGATCCGAACTACTCAAGTCTCTAACCAATGGACTAGCTCTGAACATTCGGCCGAAGGCCTTCAGCTACAAAATGCGGAACGCTAAGTTGTAACTCCTCCTGCGTGGTGACAGAACTCAAGGACACAAACACGCAAAGGAAATGGGTTCCTGATCTATACTTCTGAGGTTGGGAAAGAACCCCAGGCAAAACGCCTGGAACCATTTTATACCTTCTAAGTCCTACCTAGCACTACACTGCACTACACTACACGCCTGCACGGAACCACGCTACACTACACTCCGCGGAACCTGTACTACGTCTCCTGCGCGGCCGACTGCCGCGCACTAACTCCCTACCCTGCCAATCTTCCGCTCGACTGCGCAGTCCCAAACGCTGCAACGCGGCGGACACCTCCACTTCGAGGGCGGACATGGTATCCTGTGCCTTCGACAGAAAGGCATCGAGCTTCTTTGCTACCTTCCGCCGACTCCTACTGTCGCCTAACAACAACCCGGCTGCGCGTAATTCAAACTCACGCAGTGTGAGTTTCTCCTGCGCCTTCACTTCCCAGTGGGCGTAGCCCTTGAGACAGTGGGCGACTCGCCTCGCCGTCTCCACCTTCGTGCGATCCGCCTCCTTCCTGCGATCCTCTTCAATTATCACTAATTGCGATTCGGCTTCAGCACGTTGCGCTCTCAATTCGCCACACTCTGACTGTAACCTGCGGATTAACTCTTCATCCGCCTGCCGTGCGAGCTGACATTGTTCCAACAACCGCGTCTGTCGCACGAGCTCCTCTGACAAAATCCGATTCTGGGCCTGCTCAGAAATGAGTGCTTCCTTGACCTTCACCTGCTCCTTGGTGAGCTCGTCCCGTTTCTCATCCTTCATCTTCTCGGAGTGCTTGTAGAATTTCTGATTAAGTTTGTACTGACCCCACAAGCATGCATGCTTCTCCTTCAATTCCCTCAACTCCTGGTCCACTCTAGCTAATAGCTTGCTGGTGTGGACTTTAGTGCGAGTCCGCCTGCGCACTAACTCGATGTAAGATCCCGGCTGGAGTGGGTCGGCGTATTTATCGACCTTGCGATCCAAGTACCTCAGCAACGGAATCACCTGCTGAGAGAGCGCCGCCGCCGGCGCTCCAACAATTTCCTCCTCCTCCTCCTCGGTGTCTTCTGCTCCTGACATTTCTTCCGTGGAGCCTCCGTCGTCATCATCCGAGTGGAGAATTTCAGTCGCCATTGATTGCGTCGGCGACTGCCCCGAGTGGGGCTGCACGTCATCGATGTGTGCTGCCTGCGAAGGCACGGCTGCAGCCTCGCTGCTCGTCGCCAAAATGTCTAAGGCGGAAGGCGAATGTACCCGTGCGGCATCCCCGTCACTCGCTTGTTGGTTGTATACCGCGTCCTCTCTGCCGCCGTCGGCCGCCGCCGAAGGCGATCGAGCGGAGGGTGGCTGCGCGGGGTTTGATTGCGCATCGCGCATCGAAATTTCATCCCGCGGACAGTCACTCCGCTCCTCCGTCTGTTGCTGCTCCCTTGATCGGTCCGTGGGGGCTGTGCCCGGCCCGTGCGCAGGCGCAATTGCCTACGCCTTGTCCGCCGCAGGCGTAGCGCCGCGGACATCCATTGCCGAAGGCGACATGGCCGGGGGCCGCTCGCCCGATGTTCCTTGGCCTATAGGCCCTACCGCCGAAGGCGCATCTATCGGCGGACTTCCCGCCGATGGTGCGGCCTCCGCACGCTCCCTGCTCGTATCTCCTCGGCTCGAAGGCCCTGGCGCCGAAGGCGCAGATTGCGGCGCGTGGTGCGCCGGAGGGTCTGGCCCCGAGGGCCGGTGTCTCGTAGGCGGTTCTTCCGCCGGCTCCTTCCCCTTCCTACGTTGGAACGGGGGTGATTCTTGCCTGTGCACCGGCGGCACGTGTGGAGGTGTCCTGTGCACAGGCGACCTGTGCACAGGCGGACTGCTCCTTCCCACGCGTAAGCGTAGATCCACGTCCACTTGTGTTCGCCGGTCCGCGGAGGCTCGTCTGTGCGCAAACGGAACATCTGTCCGCATCGCACGTGGTAACTCCGGAGGCCCTTGGCCCGTAGGCGGCCTCTCTCCCGACGAGGTTGCACCGTGGCCCGTTGCTCCTGCGGTCGTCCGCGCTTCCTCATGCTTCTCTGGCGACGCACTTCCTTTCTCCGTCGCAATCGTCGCCGTGTCCGCACTGTCGGCTGGTAACACCAGTCTGCGTGCCTTCTGCTTCGGCCGGCTGTATGGCTCGCACAGCGGCCGCGGTCGAATGGGAGCAGAGGGTTCTTGATGCTGCTCCTCTTCAGACTCTTCCCTCCATCGCCGCTTCCGCGGCACTCGCGCTGCAGGGGTGTGTCTCCCTTCGTCTCTCCGTCTTGATGGGGTAGAAGTCGGGGACTCCTCTGCGTCAGTATCGACCTCGTTCTCCCGCACATACTTCCCGGGATGGTCGATGGACAATGGCGGAAAATGTTCAAGCTCCGCCGCTGTCAAACAATTCCGCTGTCGATAAAAATTGATGAGGAAAGGAGAAAGATGGTTTAGAGTTCCCCCCTTCTCCTCAAACGCGTGCTGTCGCATCACCCTGTGCAGGATGCTCGCCCAGTGAATTGGAGTTCCCTCGATGACGCACTCCACAAAAGAGACTTGCCACAATGTGATGTAGCAGGCGCGGTGCGGCTGCAGTAATTGCATCAGCGCCGCGGACAGAGTCCGGCGAAATCGATCCTTGTAATCACGGGTCCTGTACCCATTCTTGGTAGACCTCCCGGTCTTGAACAGCTCCACAAATTGCGCCTCTTCTTGTTTGGTCACCTTGATGCTCTCACTGTCGAAAAGGAGATGCCCTGGCATGCCAGCACATCTTCCCAACGCCTGCGCCCAATCTTGGACTGTCCACCGATCAACATGCGGACGCAATCCGCGCGAGGGTGGTCCCTGTGGCTCTAGCCACTCGCGCACCATATTCGCACAGATGTAATTCCATCCCCATAGCAAGAAATCGAGCTTTCTTGCTATTAAGCGCTCCTCGAAAGCGCGCAGCCCGTTCTGTGGTAGGCGAAGTGGCACCATCCGCAATCTGCTCGGTCTCGTCATTGCGTTCCTGGGGTTCGTTCGCCCGCTCATTCTACTTCCGCACCGCCCGAGCTTCTTTCTCTCTCGGCAAACTCTAATCGCCCTCAATTCCAAATCACGCGCATTCACTTCTCTCTCAATCAACAAGAAATCTCCTGTGCGACGACGTCGAGAATGTTCAGCAGCCAGCAGATGGATGCGCGCAGCGCGCACAAGAGATTGGAATCGCGAATTCAAGAATGGGACGTTCTCCGCCGCCCGGTCGAAGGTCATGGTCGGCTCTTGCTCGTGAAGAACGTCTCACTTGATGGCCGCGCCGGCTGTACGCTGGAACGGTCTTCGCTCTCACGCGCGGCTTCACGCTCCGCCGTCGTCGATTAAACTCTCACGCTCGAATTGGCGGATTTAAACTCCGCGAGCGTATTACCCTGCGGACATGGGGGCGTAGCGCCGAAGGCGAATTTTCCGCCTTGCGCGGTACACTTGTTCGTACCGCCCGTCGGCCAATCCCCCTCTGCCTTGACGCGTGTGTCCGCATGTCGGACAAAAGTTCAACTCCTGCCTGTGCGCAGGCAGGAGCCTCGGCGGACTCTCCGCCGGAGCGGAACTTCATCCTCCTGTGCACAGGCGATCGCCTGTGCGCAGGCGAATTCCGTGCGCGGCGCAGCGCTGGCGCGGAAGGCGTTGACCGTGGTCAGCCGTCTCCGTCCAGTCTGTCCGTTCCTTGTCTCTTCGTCGGCGCTTCCGCCGCCGCAACTCCGTCCGTCCAAGAGCGCATCCACCCGTGCCGCCCGCATGGTCCGTACCGATTTGATTACTCTGGCGGCTCTTCCGCCGTACGCGGCGCTGCGCTGGCGCGGAAGGCGCCGTACACTTTCTACCTCACAAGGCGCATTTCTAGGGCCCAAGGCGGATTTTCCGCCGACGCCGAAGCGCCTGTGCACAGGCGAGCGCCTGTGCGTAGGCGGACTTTGCGCCTCTCCTAACCCTACTTCGCCTGTGCACAGGCGAACGCCTTCGTCCGCGCACAGGACAAAACTTGATTCCCCCTTCCGCGTAGGCGGAATTCGCGCCGGTGGCGAACTCTTTCCGCCGTAGGCGACCGCCTCCGTTTCTTCCAATAGTGATAACTCCCTAAGTCCTCATCCGTTCCAAGCGTTCTTGGACTCGTTGGAATCAGTGCGTCGAGCTCTTTCCAACGGGACCCTAACTTGGTCAAGGCGCCCGAGGGTTGACCTAATTATGGAGGATTTCCCTACCGCCGCGGACGCAATCTCCGAAGGCGGGTTTTGCGCCTTGCGTCGTAGGGGTCCTAACTGCAGAGCTCGCAGGGAGGGTGGTGCCTGTCCTTACTGCTGCATCCCAAATCCCAGATTCTACAAGATCCCTCGAGAATCCCCGCGATCTTCCGGATTCACTCCGTTTTGATGTACCGAAGGCTATTTACAATGCTGCCAGGGTACAGTTTTCCAAAAATGTTTTAATTTCCTCAAAATTGCCAAAAGTGGGGTACCATTGTTCTCAGTCGGGTCTGCACTCCCTGCGTTTTGTGTGATAGTCGAGGGTGACGTCCACGGCGTACGTAGAGGCTTCGTTCCGAAGTGAGAAGTCCAGTCCGGGTACCCCCGCTAGTTCCTAGCGGAAGGGCAGTAAAAGCCGGAGTGGGAGACACTTCCTGCAGAACCTCTGAGTGAACTTACGAGACACTTTCCTCCTGAAATCCGAAGCGGAGGTCCTGACCGACCTCCGAGGTTGTGCTTTTTGCCAGTTTCAGGTGTGTGTGTGTGTGTGTTGAGTGACCAAGCTGTACCGTGCATCCTCCGAGCATCCTCCGAGTTGAGATCCTCCTCCGAGTCGAGCCTCCGAGTCGAGCACTGCAGTATTTCTGGGAGTGACAGTCGCCTAGAATTCAAACTCTACCAAAAGTCTGTTAAACGTGACACTTTTACTCTGTGTGTTGCCTCTGTCCCTGTGGGTTCGATCTTTTTACCACCATACTGCAAGTTTTAGCCTTTGGTGGGTTATTACACTATCCTATCTACTACCCGCAGTATCTGCGCGAAACCAAACTATTCTACTGCACTCGGCTGATCCGGTGCTGCGCCTCCTGCGCGCCGGACTGCTCCACTCACTGTCTCTACCTTGCCAGTCTTCCGACCGGCTGCGTAACCCCAGGCGTCGGAGCGCTGTGGTGACTTCCGACTGTAAGTGCGCCATAGTGTCGCGCGCACCCGACAAGAAGGTTTCTAATTTCCTCGCCACTCGCCGCCGACTCTGACTGTCACCCTCCGTCAATGCCGCCGCCCGAAGCTCGAACTCCCTGAGTGTGATCCTCTCTTGAGCTGCCACCTCCCAATGGGCGTATCCTTTTAGACAACGAGTCACCTGTGTCGCCAACTCTCCTCGCGCCCTGCAGCTGCTCTCCACCTCTGCCAGCTGCATTTCTGCTTCCGCACGTTGTGCCCTCAAATCCGAGCACTCGGATTGCAAGTTGCGCAACAACTCCTCATCCTCCTTGCGGGCTCTTTGACTTTCTTCTAAGGCGCGCGTCTGGCGCGCAAGCTCGGCTACTAGGACTTGGTTTTGTCTCCGCTCCTCCTGCAATTCCGACTCGATCTTTGCCCGTATTAGCTCGGCATCCGCCTGACTTTTCGTCGCCGCATCCTCCCTCTGCTGCTGCAAGGCTTGGTATAGCTTCTGTGTGACCGCCAGGTGTTGTCGGAGGGCGGTGTTCCTATCCACATATACTCCGCACCTAGAGGCCCACCTTGCCACCTTGCTCCTCGTCCTTCTCCTGATAGTCTCCACATAAGACTGCTGTTTTAAAGCACTCGCGTATTTGGATGTCTTGCGATCCAGATATCGCAGGAGTGGAACTATCTGTTCGCACAGCACCCCTGTTGGCGTTTTCTGCACTGAATCCGCTTCTTGCTCTTCCGAGCTCGTCTCATCCTCAGTCTCGAGGATTTCAGTTGCCACCGAATCCCTTGGCGACTCCCTAGAACTGTGGCGCGCAGCAGCTTCCGCTGCGACTGCTGCTCCGCTGCCTGCTAAAATATCCAGGGCAGTGGGAGATCCCACTGCTTGAGCCCCTGTTCCGGCTCGATCTTCGGTCTCCGAAGGGGTTGACGCCGCAGTGACTCTTGTCACTTTTGCACCGCCCGCTTCTGCTGCCTGCCCTTCCGGCGCAATCTGCGCGGAAGGTGTCTTCGCTGAAGGTGCGTCCGCCGAAGGCGTCCGCACACTGGTCGTCGGCCCCATCCGTCTCGCAGTCGGCGAATCCGGCCGACTCTCTGTTGTCCGACTCGCTGTCGGCCGACCAGCAGTTGTTCGACTGGGAGTCGGATACACCCTGCGCGTCTTGACCCCACTTGGCCTGCTTGCTGGTGGCGTTTTCCTAGAAGTGCCTTCCGCCGAGGACGACCCTCTGAGGGTTGTTGGCTCGTCAGCCAAACTCTCTTCTGCTTCCGGCCTGCTGTCCGGTTCAACGCGCCGTTCAGTTGGCCTTCCTTCCGCTTCTCGGCCTTCAGTCATCCGACTCGCAGTCGGCCGACTGTCAGTCCGTCCATCTCCTCCCGAAGGCCGTGGTGCCTTCTGCGCAGAGGTATCTGTCGTCTTCCCTAGAATCTGCGCGATTATCTCCTCCTGTGTGAGATTCCGCCGGGTCGGAGTTCGCCCGGTCTCCTCAGTACCAGTTGGCATTTTGCGTGCCCTCTGTTTTGGTCGACTGTGAGGCTCGGGGGTGGGCCGACCACGAGTCGGCGTAGCTGGCACTTCCGGCTGCTTGTCCTCAGATCTCTCATCCCACTTCCGCTTTCGCGGAATGCGCTCACTTCGACGTTCTTCTGCTGCTCTTGCTGGAGCCGGAGCCGGAGGCGTACTGGCAGGTTCCTCGTCCGGATCCGTGTCTACTTCGGCCTCCCTCGAATATCTACCTGGATAGTTCCGGGTCAGCTGCGGAAACCGTGTTTTCTCAGCATTTGTCAAACATCCCATCGCCCGATAAAACACGATGAAGTAAGGCGATAGATGATTGAGGGTTCCTCCTTTCTCTTCTTGCGCATGTTGGCGCGTCACCTTCCACAGGAGCCGTGCTCAATGCACTGGAGCTCCTCACAACACTAGCTCCACAAATTCTACCTGCCAACCATGCATGTAAGCGGTCTTGGTCGGCTGCAATATCTGCAGCAATGCAGTCGCGACATTTCTCCGCAATCGATCTTTGTAATCCCGTGTCCGGAAACCGTTCTTGGGATGCCTGGCAACTTTGAAGAGCTCATTGTAGGAGACTTCTTCCTCCTGGGACACCTTCACGCTATCGGCCTGGAGGAGGAGATCCCCTTCCTCGCCGGCACACCTGCCTAACACCTGCGCCTAGTTGCAAATGTCCCATCTTTCTGGATGTGGACGGAATCCGCGAGAGGGCTTGTGTCTCTCCTGCAGGTACTCGCGCACCATCTCCGGACATGTCCAGTTCCACCCCCACAGGAGAAAATCGAGCTTCAGCCTCAGTAGCACATCTTGAAATGCGCGTAGACCGATCTGCGGCACCCTGAGTGGAGACACCCGCAGCTGGGGAACCTTCGACATTGCGTTGCCTGCACACACAAACGTTCTCCCTTTCGCTCGCTCTCTCACAATCGCCACTGCGCGTCGGCCGCTCAAGCACTGACTGCTCACTCTCTCTGCGCTCAAGCTCAAGATCGCTACTCGCAATTCTCTCCAAGGTCTGCCAAGATCCTTGCGCAACTCGTCTCCGCACTCTCTCCTCTCACTGCAGGTCGCTCCGCTCTTGCGCGTAATCTTGGAAACTGGAAATCGCAAAATCAAGAATGAGAGAATGAGACTGGAGCGCAGTCTTTTCTTCTCCGATTTCAAGAACGTCCAACGTTCTTACTGGTTACAACGTACTCAGCCGGCTATACGGCCTAACAGTTCGCCCTTTGCATGCGCGAATTCACGTCTCCGCACTGCGCATTCGCATGCGTAAATGTTGAATTCTCCCGCCGCCGCCACCTTCCGGACTCGAGTCCGCCGCAGGGTATACGTCGGCCATGTTGTCTTTTCCTAACCCGTCCCTCACCGGAGGCGTGTCGCCGCTGGTGCGTTCCTTATCCGTCGGCGCCTTGCTGGAGGCGCACATCTAGTCGGAGCGAATTACGCCGGCGCGCAGTCGTACCGCTTATTTTGTCCTTTATGCCTCGTCCATTGCTGCCGGCGCATATCCGCCAGCGCAACTCATGCCAGCGCATCCGACCGTCAGCGCCACGTCGGAGGCGTACATCCGACCGGCGCTTTCCTTCCATGAACAGCCGCCAAAGGCGCTTCCGACTCTGAGTTGGTTTCCTCCTATGAGCGCGTGATTCCGCCGAAGGCGCATCGCCGAGGGCGTACGGGAATCCTTTCCGGCTGTGAACCCTAGCGCGAACGGCGCATGTCCGGCTACGAGTTTTCCGACGCTCATAACTTCTCCGTCCCTGATCCATCTCCGACGCTCTTGGGCTCGTTAGAACGAGCGTCTCGAGCTCTTTCTAATGCAACTTCAACCAACTGGATCTACCGTGTATCCCGATCGTTACGAAGGTTTTCCCTTTCCGCGCTAGCGGCGCATCGCCGAAGGCGCACTCATGGTCGGACGCCTTCAGAGGTCCGGGCCCTTCTCCTGACGTCTTTAGCAAAACCTCCTCCTGAGGTGTCTGCGCCGGAAGCGTAGCTTCCTTATACGCTGGAGGCGCGTGAGTAGAGACACCTCAGAAAAGGAGCTTTTGCCGAAGGCACCGAAGACGTTGGCGTTGGTACATCCGACTACGTGATTCTTCATGTCCTCGTGACGATCTCATCAATCCACTCTTTTTAACGTACCCTTTTCTAACTACAAACACTGCTTCGGTACTAGTTTTCTAAAATTGTTTAAATTCTGCAAAAAAAACAAAAAGTGTGTTACCACATGCCCCCCTCCTCAATTGTGAGCGCCCACGCGAACATTTACACGTGGTATTTCTTCAGACGCCACCCGTTCACGCGGGTGCCTAGCCATTCTCCTGTCAGTTCTGCGAGTTGGATGGTGTGGTAACACACTTTTTGTTTTTTTTGCAGAATTTAAACAATTTTAGAAAACTAGTACCAAAGCAGTGTTTGTAGCTAGAGAAGGGTACGCTAAATAGAGTGGATTGATGAGATCGTCACGAGGGCACAAAGAATCACGTAGTCGGATGTACCAACGCCAACGTCTTCGGCGCCTTCGGCAAAGACTTCTTTTTGAGGTGTCTCTACTCACGCGCCTCTAGCGTACAAGGAAGCTACGCTTCCGGCGCAGACACCTCAGGAGGAGGTTTTGCTAAAGACGTCAGGAGAAGGGCCCGGACCTCTAAAGGCATCCGACCATGAGTGCGCCTTCGGCGAAGCGCCGCTAGCGCGGAAAGGGAAAACCTTCATAACAATCGGGATACACGGTAGATCCAGTTGGTTGAAGTTGCATTAGAAAGAGCTCGGGACGCTCGTTCTAACGAGCCCAAGAGCGCCGGAGATGGATCAGGAATGGAGAAGTTATGAGCGTCGGAAAACTCGTAGCCGGACATGCGCCGTTCGCGCTAGGGTTCACAGCCGGAAAGGATTCCCGTACGCCCTCGGCGATGCGCCTTCGGCGGAATCACGCGCTCACAGGAGGAAACCAACTCAGAGTCGGAAGCGCCTTTGGCGGCTGTTCATGGAAGGAAAGCGCCGGTCGGATGTACGCCTCCGACGTGGCGCTGACGGCCGGATGCGCTGGCACGAGTTGCGCTGACGGATATGCGCTGGCAGCAACGGACGAGGCATAAAGGACAAAATAGGCGGTACGACTGCGCGCCGGCGTAATTCGCTCCGGCTGGATGTGCGCCTCCAGCAAGGCGCCGACGGATAATGAACGCACCAGCGGCGACACGCCTCCGGAGAAGGGCGGGTTAGGAAAAGACAACAGGGCCGACGTATACCCTGCAGCGGACTCGAGTCCGGAAGGTGGCGGCGGCGGGAGAATTCAACGTTTAAGCATGCGAATGCGCGCAAGGCGGAGACGTGAATTCGCGCATGCAAAGGGCGAACCGTTAAGCCGTATAGCCGGCTGCGTACGTTGCAACCAGTAAGAACGTTGGACGTTCTTGAAATCGGAGAAGAAAAGACTGCGCTCCAGTCTCATTCTCTCATTCTTGACTTTGCAATTTCCAGTTCCAAGATTACGCGCAAGGGCGGAGCGACCTGCAGTGAGAGTAGAGAGTGCGGAGACGAGTTGCACAAGGATCTTGGCGGACCTCGAAAGAATTGGGAGTAGCGATCTTGAACGAGCGCAGAGAGAGTGAGCAGTCAGTGCTTGAGTGGCCGACGCGCAGTGGCGATTGTGAGAGAGTGAGCGAAAGAACGTTTGTGTGTGCAGGCAACGCAATGTCGAAGGTTCCCCAACTGCGAGTGTCTCCACTCAGGGTGCCGCAGATCGGTCTACGCGCATTTCAAGATGTGCTGACGAGGCTGAAGCTCGATTTTCTCCTCTGGGGGTGGAATTGGACGTGTCCGGAGATGGTGCGCGAGTATCTGCAAGAGAGACACAAGCCTTCTCGCGGATTTCGCCCACACCCAGAGAGATGGGAAATTTGCAATTGGGCGCAGGTGTTGGGCAGGTGTGCCGGCGAGGAAGGGGATCTCCTCTTCGAGGCCGATAGCGTGAAGGTGACCCAGGAGGAAGAAGTCTCTTACAATGAGCTCTTCAAAGTGGCCAGACATCCCAAGAACGGTTTCCGGACTCGGGATTACAAGGATCGATTGCGGAGAAATGTCGCGACAGCATTGCTGCAGATATTGCAGCCGACCAAGACCGCTTACATGCATGGTTGGCAGGTAGAGTTCGTGGAGCTAGTGTTGTCAGGAGCTCCGGTGCATTGGGCACGGCTCCTGTGGAAGGTGACGCGCCAACATGCGCAAGAAGAGAGGGGAGGAACGCTCAATCATCTATCGCCTTACTTAATCGTGTTTTACCGGGCGATGGGATGTTTGACGAATGCTGAGAAAACTCGGTTTCCGCAGCTGAGCCGGTCTTATCCAGGTAGATATTCGAGGGAGGCCGAAGTAGACACGGATCCGGACGAGGAACCTGCCAGTACGCCTCCGGCTCCGGCTCCAGCCAGAGCAGCAGAAGAACGTCGAAGTGAGCGCATTCCGCGCAAGCGGAAGTGGGATGAGAGACCTGAGGACAGGCAGCCGGAAGTACCAGCTGCGCCGACTCGTGGTCGGCCCACCCCCGAGCCTCATAGTCGACCAAAACAGAGGGCACGCAGGATGCCAACTGTTACTGAGGAGACCAGGCGAACTCCGACCCGGCGGAATCTCACACAGGAAGAGATAATCGCTCAGGTTCTAGGGAAGACGGCAGAAACCTCTGCACAGAAGGCACCACGGCCTTCGGGAGGAGATGGACGGACTGACAGCCGGCCGACTGCGAGTCGGATGACTGAAGGTCGACAGACGGAAGGAAGGCCAACTGAACGGCGCGTTGAACCGGACAGCAGGCCGGAAACGGAAGAGAGTTTGGCTGACGAGCCAACAATCCTCAGAGGGTCGTCTTCGGCGGAAGGCACTTCTGGAAGAACGCCCCCAACAAGCAGGCCAAGTGGAGTCAAGACGCGCAGGGTGTATCCGACTCCCAGTCGGACAACTGCTGGTCGGCCGACTGCGAGTCGGACAACAGAGAGTCAGCCGGATTCGCCGACTGCGAGACGGATGGGGCCAACGACCAGTGTGCGGACGCCTTCGGCGGACGCACCTTCAGCAAGGACACCTTCCGCGCAGATTGCGCCGGAAGGACAGGCAGCAGAAGCGGGCGGTGCAAGAGTGACAAAAGTCACTGCGGCGTCGACCCCTTCACAAACCGAAGATCGAGCCGGAACAGGGGCTCAAGCAGTGGGATCTCCCACTGCCCTGGATATTTTAGCAGGCAGTGGAGCAGCAGTCGCAGCAGAAGCTGCTGCGCGCCACAGTTCCAGGGAGTCGCCAAGGGATTCGGTGGCGACTGAGATCCTCGAGACTGAGGATGAGACGAGCTCGGAAGAGCAAGAAGAGGATTCGGTGCAGAAAACGCCAACAGGGGTGCTGTGCGAACAGATAGTTCCACTCCTGCGATATCTGGATCGCAAGACATCCAAATACGCAAGTGCCTTAAAACCGCAGTCTTATGTGGAGACAATCAGGCGAAGGACGAGGAGCAAGGTGGCAAGGTGGGCCTCTAGATGCGGAGTATATGTGGATAGGAACACCGCCCTCCGACAACACCTGGCGGTCACCCAGAAGCTGTACCAAGCCTTGCAGCAGCAGAAGGAGGATGCGGCGACGAAGAGTCAGGCGGAGGCCGAACTAATACGGGCAAAGATCGAGTCGGAACTGCAGGAGGAGCGGAGACAGAACGAAGTCCTAGCAGCCGAGCTTGCGCGCCAGACGCGCGCCTTAGAGGAAAGTCAAAGAGCCCGGAAGGAGGATGAGGAGTTGTTGTGCAACTTGCAAACCGAGTGCTCGGATTTGAGGACACAACGTGCGGATTTAGAAATGCAACTGGCAGAGGTGGAGAGCAGCTGCAGGGCACGAGGAGAGTTGGCGGCACGGGTGACTCGTTGTCTAAACGGATACACCCATTGGGAGGTGGCAGCTCAAGAGAGGGTTACACTCCGGGAGTTCGAGCTTCGGGCGGCGGCATTGACGGAAGGTGACAGTCGGAGTCGGCGGCGAGTGGCAAGAAAATTAGAAACTTTCTTGTCGGGTGCGCGCGACACTATGGCGCACTTGCAGTCGGAAGTCACTGCAGCACTCCGACGCCTGGGGTTACGCAGCCGGTCGGAAGACTGGCAAGGTAGAGATAGTACGCGGAGCAGTCCGGCGCGCAGGAGGCGCAGCACCGGATCTGCTGAGTGCAGTAGAGTAGTTTGGTTTCGCGCAGATGCTGCGAGTGGTAGATAGGATAGCGTAGTGCTAGTTAGGATCTTTTGAGAGTATAAAGTAGATCAAGGCGTTTTGCCTTGGGACTCTTCCAGTTTCGGAAGTGCAGATCAGGAACTCACTTTCTTGGCGTGTTTGTGCATTTTGGTCCTGGCACCACGTAGAGAAGCTGCAGCATAGCGAAGTTACCGTATGTTGTAGTTGAAGGCCTTCGGCTGAATGTTCAGAGCTAGTACCCGGTTAGAGACTTGAGTAGTGCGGATCTGCACCTGCGGGTGATTTCTGATGCTCAGAGCCGGCTGCGAGTTAGAGACTTGAACAGTTCCCCCTTACTCCTTCGAGTGACATATCCTGATTGTACTCCTACGGGAAGTTTCCCCTGAATGCCAATGTGAAGTTTCATTACTTCGTGTAAACCTTGGTTTGTAATTCAGGTTGTGTGTGTGTTACTGGATCGTGTTTTCAGTAAGTTCTCAGTCGGGTCTGCACTCCCTGCGTTTTGTGTGATAGTCGAGGGTGACGTCCACGGCGTACGTAGAGGCTTCGTTCCGAAGTGAGAAGTCCAGTCCGGGTACCCCCGCTAGTTCCTGGCGGAAGGGCAGTAAAAGCCGGAGTGGGAGGCACTTCCTGCAGAACCTCTGAGTGAACTTGCGAGACACTTTCCTCCTGAAATCCGAAGCGGAGGTCCTGACCGACCTCCGAGTTGTGCTTTTTGCCAGTTTCAGGTGTGTGTGTGTGTGTGTGTTGAGTGACCAAGCTGTACCGTGCATCCTCCGAGCATCCTCCGAGTTGAGTTCCTCCTCCGAGTCGAGCCTCCGAGTCGAGCACTACAGTATTTCTGGGAGTGACAGTCGCCTAGAATTCAAACTCTACCAAAAGTCTGTTAAACGTGACACTTTTACTCTGTGTGTTGCCTCTGTCCCTGTGGGTTCGATCTTTTTACCACCATACTGCAGTTTTAGCCTTTGGTGGGTTATTACAGATGGATCCATTTGAGAAAACTTCTATCACCTTGTAAGGTCCCATCCATCTCAAGTGTAGCTTGCCTGGAAATCTAGCATGTCTGCTATCGTATAGTAGAGCCAAGTCGCCCTTCTCAAGTAGTACTGGTTTGAGTCTTCGATCGTACTTCTCCTTTCGCCTGAGTTGTAGTTGCTTTGTTCGATCTTCGGCCTCTTGACGTCTTTCCTCCAGTGCCATTACTTCTTGCAGTCGATATGCCTGACTTTCTTCCGCGTCTAGCCTTCTCTGATCTAAGGTCCTCTTGGTAGGTATCTCGAATTCGATGGGTAAGATCGGATGCTGCCCATAAACTAGAAAGTAAGGTGTTTGCCTGGTGGTGACTTTTTCTGCCGTTCTATATGCCCATAAGGCGGCCGGTAGCTTGGTGTCCCAGTCATGAGCATGGTTCACAGTCACCTTGAGGAGTATCTTACAAAGCAATCCATTGGACTTCTCTGTCAGACCATTCGCCTTGGGGTTGTATGGAGTAGTCTTCCGATGCTTAATCTGGAAGTGCCGCGTCAAACTCTCTATCACCTGATTCAGAAAGTGCGTTCCCCTGTCACTGACTATTTCTAGGGGGCACCCGTAGCGTGTGATGATTGATTCGAATAGGAACCGTGCTACTGCGGCTGCGTCGTCGTGCCTTGTGGCCTCTGCCTCCACCATCTTGGTCGCATAGTCTGTTGCTACCAATATGTAGCGCCTGCGCGTGCCTTTAGTGACAGGTTGTATTGGTCCCACGAAGTCGATCCCCCATTTTTCAAATGGTGCCAATGGCATGATTGGTGTAAGAGGCCATCTCGTGGTCGGAGTCGGCCTTCCCGTCCTCTGGCAGCTGTCGCATTTGCGAACGTAGTCGTGTACATCTTTGAACATCGTCGGCCACCAGTATCCTGCATTCACAATTTTGGTCACCGTATTTCTGGTGGCGTAATGACCACCAGCGTCTTCTGTGTGCATGGCTTTAACGACCCGCGGGACTTCGGAATCCTCTAAACATCTGCACAGCCTCTCGTCTGCCATTTTCTTGAACAAGACCCCCTGTTGAAGCTGGTAAGGTCCCGCTTTATGAACGAAGACTGTACGCTGCTCCGCATCCAATCCTTCCGGACATTGGAGTGTGAGCAGAAACCTGTATAAGTCCGCGTACCTGGACTCATGGCTGGCGGACAACTGAAAAAGTTGTTCGTCGGGAAAATCATCCACTACTTCCTCCTCTATGGGTTCGGTCCATAGTCGGGAGAGGTAGTCCGCGTTCTCATGGTGAACGCCTTTCCTTGTCTGTACAGTGTAGGTGAATTCCTGCAGCAGTAGTACCCACCTGGCAATTCGTCCGGACAGATCCGCCTTCTTCACCAGGTGCTGTAAGGCGTAATGATCTACATGAAACACGAACTCGTAGCAGATCAAATAATGTCGGAACTTCTTACAGGAGTACACCATTCTCAACGCCTCCCTCTCAGTTGTCGTGTACTTCTTCTCTGCTGCTGACAACTGACGACTCGCGAAGTAAATCGGGTAGTCTTGTTGTCGTCCTTCTGACTGAGAACCACTCTGATTGCAAATGCCGACGTGTCTACATAGACATGGAAAGGTCTGTTCCAATCCGGACTTCTCAGAACCGGAGCAGTCGTCAGTTTGGCTTTGAGTGTTTCAAAGGCCAGCTGTTGCTCCTTGCCCCACACATAGGGTTCCTCCTTCTTAAGCAGCTTCGTCAGATCGGCTGCCAAGATGGCGTACATATTTATGAACCTTCTGTAATAACCTACATGGCCAAGGAAGGCCCTCAACTCACGCAGATTCGTTGGCGGCTGAAGTTCGAGAATAATCTTCACCTTCTCTACATCCACTGCAATGCCATCGGACGAAACTCGGTGCCCTAGCAGGATTCCGCTGGTCATGAAGAAAAAACACTTCTCAGGGTGTAAGGACAAGCTGCTCTCCCTACATCTGTCGAACGTCTGCCGAAGATGGTTAAGGTGCTCCGACCTCTTACCGAAGACACAAAAGTCGTCGATGAAAATTTCTAGGAACTTCCTCAGGTGCTCTTGGAAGATGTTTGTCATCATCCGCTGGATGATTGGGTGGTATGACCACAGCTGCCAAGTTCTGTGGAACCTGAATAGGCAGGCCCCTTGGCCTCACGAGTGGGTCGATGGGAGGACTAGGAGGAGGTCCTGCTCTCCCTCCATCGTCAGCCATGCTGGCAGATTCCTCAACCGACTTCTCACTATCAGGTTCTACAATCTCTAAACCCTCTAACAAAGACTCATCAACAGGGTCTACGTTCAGAAATATCTCAAGTTTAATTTCTTCCTCGATTTCCTTATTCTCAGGTTTCTTCCTACTGCGAACACGTTTCTCCAGTCCTGGCTCCAGGTTTGGTTTGTGCGATCTAGTCCTATTCTGCATTTACAAGATCAGGCTCCCGGCAGACGCACCATTTTTATGTGAGCCAAACCTTCCCACCCTTCAGCGTTTGTAGTCCGGGTGGGGGTTCGAACTCCCATAATCTAACTTCTCTGATCGCAAGCCATGTGCTCAAAGTGTATCCAAGACAACGAGATCATAAACACTTGCTCGTTCACAGACAATTTATCCAGAACGGAAAATGATAACTTGCTGTCTGCTATCTCCACAAGGGCAGCAGACAAACTCTTTGTTACATAAAGATCTAACTCAACTCTGGGTGACTTTTTCAACACCACAGCCGCTGTGGTCTATCCTAGATCCCAGTCCCACTCCCAATTCCTACTCAGACCTCAGTGTCGATTTCTCAGCTTCCACCTTCAGACCCCACCATATTCCTCTCTCAGATTCAACTTTGCCTTTTCAGTGTCAAATTCAGATTCCGACTGTCAGATCTCAGTCTCAGATTTCACTTCACTCTCAGCTCCCATTCTCAGATCTTCCACTCTGATCTCAGATCCCACTCACAGATGTTACACTTCAATCTCAGATCCCACTCAAATTTCACTCTCTGATACGACTCTCCACTCACGAGAGTTTGCTTCCTCCTACTTCGAACTCTCCACACTCCCCTCCTAATTCTCACCACTTCCGTCTCCACACACGCACACCACCAGCTCTCCGTTCCCAGGCCGAACTCCCCACTTCGAAGTTCAAGGCCGAGACACACACAGCCCGCCTGAAATGCAACACTCGCAAAGATGGGTAGCTGCCTACTCCCCTTGCGCGACTACATGCACCGTCGTCTTGCCTCCCCCACTTGACTTCACGCCGCCGCCGCTGCCACACCTGCACATTCTACATTCCTGACCACCCGATCTCCGCCGGAGGGAATCCTCTTCCGCGCACCGCCGAAGGCATCCACCCGCCGAAGACGCACGACCACACCTTTGCTTATCCATAACAGTCACTCCCGACACCCATAACTCACAGATCCTAGCTTCGTTTCACAAGTTCGTGGGCTCGTTGGAATGACCAGGTTGAGCTCTTTCCAACGAGACCCTAATTGGGTCAAAAAGTTATGAATTGAGAAAGTTATGCCTGTTTTACCCTTCGCCGAAGGCACACCGCCGAAGGCCTGTTATCTGTTATCGCCGAAGGCGCCCGCACGATGTTCGCCGGTTGGATGTCTTCCGGTTTGATATCCTCCGGTTCGATGTTGTTCTACCCTATCCGCCGCTTTCGACGCTCACAACTCAGTGACGCCTTATCCGTTTGTAGAGTTCTTGGTCTCCTTGGAACGAGCGTCGCGAGCTCTTTCCAACAAGACCCTAATCAAATCAAACCGTTAACAAATGAAAAAGATATGCCGAGTTTACTGTTTCGCCGATGGCCCTTGCACGATGTTCACCGGCTCGGAGTTCGCCGACCCCGAGTTCGCCGAAGGCCTGCTCGCAGTTGTCGCGAAGTCGTCCGAAGCCGGAGATGTTCGCAGCCGGAGACGTCCGGAGCCGAAGACGTTCGCAGCCGGAGAAGTCCGCAGCCGAAGACGTCCGGAGCCGAAGACGTTCGCAGCCGGACTTGCCTCAACCCTTCTCATCAGTAACTTCCGACACTCACAACACATTGATTCCTCATCCGTTTGAAGAGTTCTTGGTCTCGTTGGAACGAGCGTTGCGAGCTCTTTCCAAGGAGATACTAACTGAGTCAAGGCGTCACACATTGAAAACGTTATGAGGGTTTCACTGTTTCGCCGAAGGCCTTTCCCCGAAGGAACTTCACCGAAGGCTCTTCGCCGGAGACCCTGCCCTGAAAGCCCCGTTCCGGACCTTTGCCTACTAGCTATTACACCAACTCCTAATCTTACCAAAACTTCCAGAAAACTCCGAGCATAATTTTGCAAGAGCTTAAATCTAAAACTTTAACTCTCACAAGGTTAAAAAGACATGTGAGCACAGTTTTGTGCTCACATCATTGGCGACCATCAGGGGAAGATTCCAGAATCCTAGCTCTGCAGGCTAGACAGCTTCAAATCCGGTACTGCTTGCATCTACTTCCCGCAGTGCGTGTGGGGAAAACTTCTCCATTCAACGTTTCCAACTGCACTGAGTTGTTTGGAAATACCTCACGAATCAGATAAGGCCCTAACCATACTGCATCAAACTTTCCTGGGAACTCAAGCTTCCTACCATCCTGGAGCATCACCATCATACCTGGCCTTAGCGTCCTTTTCTTATGCTTCTTGTCAAAGGTGATTTTTCTCCTCCGTTGAATGGCCTCAATATGTTGAGCACTCATTCTCCTCCTCTCATCAAGCTCTTCTAATGTCGTCAGCCTATTCCTTAATGACTGACTGTTTGTAAGCCGTGACTGCACTGCAACTCGGAGTGATTCCACCTCAAATTCGATGGGGAGAGTGGCCTCCAATCCATACACTAACGAAAACGGCGTTGCCTGGGTTGTCACCTTGAAAGTTGTCTGATAAGCCCACAATGCTGCTGTCAGCTTGGTGTCCCAATCCCTTTTTGAGTCAACCACCGTTTTGCGAAGAATACTCACTAGAGTCCCATTGACTCGCTCTGTCTGACCATTGGTTTGTGGATGATATGGAGTAGTTTTTCTGTGATCTATCTCAAACCTATCTGTTAATTCTTGAAACATCTCATTCAAGAAGTGCCTGCCCCTATCGCTAACCAGAATCTTGGGACATCCAAACCTTGAAATGATGTTTTCGTACATGAATGTGGCAGCATGAGCAGCCGTATTTGTCTTCACTGCCTTCGCTTCCGCCCACTTTGTCAAGTATTCTGTCGCAACTATGATGTAAGCCATGCCTTTTGACGAATGAGGATGAATCTCACCGATATAATCAATTCCCCATTTTTCAAAAGGTACAAGTGGCAATGAAACGTGTAGAGGCATCTCCATTCGAAGGTCATTCCTAGCATACCTCTGACAGGCATCACAGCGCTTCACATATTCATGAGAGTCCCTAAACAACCTAGGCCAGAAGTATCCCGCTCTAAGTATTTTCTGACCTGTAAGTTGGCCAGAGAAATGTCCTCCACAAGCACTGTCGTGGCAAGCCTCTAAAATTGCGGGAACCTCCACTTCTGACACACATCTTCTCAGAACACCATCAGCTCCCCTTCTAAATAATCTGTGGCCAATCACTGCAAAATGTCTACTGTTGACTCTCACCTTCCTCCTTTCCTCCTTAGTCCAATCACCTGACAACTGCTGAGTTGTCAAAAACTCTACTATTCCAGCGTACCATTCTGGCTGAGCTGTGACTACAAAAAGACTATCATCTATCAACCTGTCATCTAATGGACTGGTCCCTACATCCTCCGACAACCTAGATAGATGGTCGGCCTGCAAGTGCATGCGACCAGGTTTATACTCTACAGTGTAGTCAAATTCCTCCAGCAATAAAACCCACCTGGCCAATCTTCCACTAAGCTCCGCCTTGTTCACCTGATATTTGATTGCCATATGATCAACAAAGAAAACCACTGGATTGCAGATCAGATAATGTCTAAACTTCTTGACTGAAAAAACCATGGCCAAGCACTCCCTCTCGGTAGTAGAATAGTTCCTCTCTGCTGGATTCAACTGCCTACTGGCATAAGCGATTGGCAAGTCCTTCCCCTTCTCTCCTGTAGACTGACACAACGCACTACCCACTGCTACACTACTTGCATCACAGAAAACGTGAAAAGGCATGCTCCAGTCAGGAGGCCTCAACACCGGATAAGTACTCAACCTGGACTTCAATTCTTCAAAAGCTTCTTGACAAGCATATGTCCACTCAAACCTGTTCTCCTTCCTCAACAATTGAGTAATAGGCACTACAATCTTGGCAAAGTCAGGAATCAACTCTCTATACCACCCTACATGTCCCAATAATTTGGCTACACCCTTGGCATTCGTGGGAGTTGCCAATCCTTCAATGACTGCAATCTTATCAGGATCCGGTTCTCTTCCCTTCTCACTCACAACATAACCCAAAAGAACTCCTCTCTGAACACCTAGGAAGGTCTTCTCAGGATTCAGAGCTAGCTGCATTCTCCTACATCTAATGAGAGCTTTTCTAACACACTGGAGATGCTCACCAGCACTTGACTGAGTGCTAAAATCATCCACAAAAACTGTCATAGACTTGTATAACAGATCCGTGAAAATATACATCACCAACCTTTGGAATGTGGCTGGTGCATTGCACAATCCGAAAGGCATAACAACCCATACAAAAGTTCCCCACGGAGTTGTGAAGGCTGTTTTGTGAACATCTTGCACTGCTATGGAAATCTGATTGTAGCCAGCATATCCATCCATGAACGTGTACCTCGCATGACCCCCAACTTCCTCCAAAAGCAGAGTGATAAAAGGTAAAGGAAAGTGATCTTATTCAGTACAGGCATTCAGCTTCCTATAATCCACACACACTCTAAGTTTCCCATTCTTCTTCTTGACCAAAACCATAGGAGAAACCCAATCCGTGATCTCTACAGGCTTAATGAATCCAGCTTTGAGTAATCTCTCCAATTCTGCTCGAACTAACAACTGTAACTGTGGGTTCATCCTTCTCTCCTTCTGTCTAATAGGCTTAGCCCCAGGGACCAGCGAAATCCGATGCTCCACCATTTCACGAGGTACTCCCTTCAACTCATCATACGACCAAGCAAAGGTATCACTGAATTCGTCCACCAACTCACCATACTTCTGTATCTCATCCTCTCCTAGCTTGGAACCCATCTTCATTTGCTTCAGCTCTCCTCCTCTGATGGACACCTCCACATATTTCCAGTCTTCCTCCGCCACATGAGTTTGTTCCTCTGAGCTTTGATACCAATCAGGAGGGACCTGAGGATAGTCCTTGATGTCTTGGCCCACCAGAATTCCGGTTGATGTAGTCTTGAAATGCAAGGGTTCCTCCAACTTCGCATTTTTCACAGTAGTCTCCTCCTCTTGAGTTCCATCAACATGCACCGAATCCACCTCAGTAATATCCAACTCGTCCAACCATGGAGTGAGACCTCCATGTATCCACTCTTCCTCCATAAGAACCTCACATGGTTCTAGCAACAGATACTCTTCTCGCTGTGAACTGATCACCTCCTTCTCGAAAATTTTGTGATGAAAAATCATCATGGTGTCACAACCTGACTCAGGATAATCTCTCAACCACTGAGCAAACTCTCCATCCTCGCTTCTGCTGTAAAAACTAGGACCCAAGCTACCTGATCCTACATCTAATCTATTTTTTCTGTCATTCAAATGAACCACTCCCACTAAAGTGTCATCACACTTGGCCTCGTTTTTCTCTTCTTCCTTCCCTGAAGATAACTCAGGATCCTCTCTCACCCTTCCACCTATTGACCCTATTGACACCTTGACTCTGTTATCCTAAGGACCATATGTGATTGATGGCTTCAGTCCTCCCCAATCCACAATTGCATTAGCCATTCTCAACCAAGGTCTGCCCAATAGAATAGGGAAAGTGTCCCTGTTCGAATGCATCTTAATCACATGAAATGTGACAATGTACTCCTCACCACCAGTGGACAGCCGGCAATCTTTAATCATCCCCACTGGTACAGCTGAAGTCTGATTGGCCATATTGATAATGAAAGGTGAGGGGCCTGTCAGATTCAAACCTAACCTTCTCATGGTGTGTTCGGGTAGGATGTTCAAACCACTACCCCCATCAACTAATACATTGGGAATCACCTTGTCTACCACTATCACCTCTATCTCCACAGGTTTGACATCCTGACTTCCTTTTTGCAAATGAACTCTAGCAGCGACTCTAGTCTTCGTCTTTCTACTCCTTCTATGCACTGGAATGCCCTCCTTCAAGGTCTTACGAGCAATGGGAGATATTTCCAGCAGCTGACCAAAAGTAATGTCCGCTTTCAGCGAACTCAGATCTGACCACAAATTGTACTTCTCCCACTCTCTCCTTCTCTGACATCTCATGTCCTCCCACTCTTTCATGGGAATCCCCGGTCCTTCCCACTCTCTTGGTTCATTGCTTTCTGAATCTTGCGTGACAGGTGGCACTTCTGCATCATGCAGAATCTCATTTCTTTTCTCCTCTGCCCTTGTAGTCCTCCTTGCTCTCCTCGCCACTCTCTCAAGATCAGAGAGATGAGGAGGCTCCTCAGATGAAGTCTCCCCTTGCTCATCTTCATTTTTCTCAGTTTGTATCTTGCGATGCACAGCTCTGGTGGTGACAGCAAGGGCCGGAGCTTCATGCATAATCACATCATCCGAATTTTTCAACTTATAAGTAATCAGGTTAGTATGTGGAGGCCACTGATTCTGCCCTTGTTCGACTATCCCCTTACCAAGATCAGAACTACTACGTTGGACATCTCCATCATCGTTTGCAAACCTAGCATCTTGAGAGTTTGAAGAACAAGGATCTGCAAAAGAAACCTGTTTTCTGTTGTCATTACGAGGTTCATCTCGTGGTTCACTCTGGATAGAAATATATCTGTTCACTGTCTGCAGTCCAACAGGTGGATTGAATGTCTGTTTGCTGTTCTCATGATCATAATACAAGTTAGGAGGTCTAAGATTGTTAGAATGCTCATTCTGCGGTCTTGCACCCCTCATATTTTCTCTCGCCTGGTAAGGACTAACAGTAGGCTGAGGCATCCTAATAACTTTATCTGGCTGCCGACATTGGTCAGAGGGATGACTACCTCCACAATTACTACATCCATTAACCCCAACCTCAGACCAACACTTACCTGGATAGTGCCACCTACCACAAAATGCATGTAATTCTTTTCTCTCCATGTTCTGACCATCCTGACCCCTAGGAGGTCCTCTGTACCCGTTTTGACCTTGGTAATTTGATCCTTGGCCCCTTTGGTGTTGCACAGGTGGGCCACCGCTCATTCTGTTGTCACGGTTTGGCACCACCCTACAAAATTGCCTGGTATGTCCAGATTGACCACACTGGACACACCACATGCTTGATGAATGTCTACCTGACTCGACTGGAGGAGGAGGCCCTGGCTGTTGACTCCTGATCATCAAGGCCATCTGATCTGTAATATTTTGCATTTGCTTCATCATGGTCTCTTGAAAGCCCACTTGGCTAGCATTTAATCTTTTCTCTACATCTGCCAGGTTAGGATCTACAGTAGGGGCTGGCAATGCTAAAACAGGTGCTGGCTCTCTGGTATGCGAAATTGACTCAATGAGAGAATAGGAAGCTTGACCCCTATGCCTACCTGAGTCTCCTTCCATTGCTCTTGGACGAATTGGGATGAACTGAGGAATGGATTCATCCTCCTTCCTCCACAATCTATCATAGTCCTTGTCAATATTCTCTATCTCCCTGGCAGCCATCTTGGCCTCAGCAAGAGTTTGAGGGCTTCTCTCCAGCACCCCTCGGATGGTCCCAGATTTGAAAAAGCCTTGGATAAAAAATTGTCTCAGCGTATCGTCATTGAGCATTGTACCCACAAAACGCGCACAAACCAGATCAAATCTTCTAATGTAAGCTGAGATTTCCTCTTCCCTTCCCTGTTTTAACGATGCCAAAGCTCTCAATGCAGAACCTTGCCCCACCTCAGGTCTAAACTCATTCAAGAACTCCCTTTGCATCTGATCCCATCCCCCAAAATGACCTTCAGAATGATCCCTATACCACTCATACGCCTCACCTTCCAAGGTAGTAGGAAACTAGACCAAAAAATACCCTGGATCTGTAATCAGAGAGCTGGCTAGCCTCTCAACATATCTTTCCATGTGCCTTGAAGGATCCTCATCCTTCGTCCCATAGAACTTAGGCAGATTGGGTGGTATGACCACAGCTGCCAAGTTCTGTGGAACCTGAATAGGCAGGCCCCTTGGCCTCACGAGTGGGTCGATGGGAGGACTAGGAGGAGGTCCTGCTCTCCCTCCATCGTCAGCCATGCTGGCAGATTCCTCAACCGACTTCTCACTATCAGGTTCTACAATCTCTAAACCCTCTAACAAAGACTCATCAACAGGGTCTACGTTCAGAAATATCTCAAGTTTAATTTCTTCCTTGATTTCCTTATTCTCAGGTTTCTTCCTACTGCGAACACGTTTCTCCAGTCCTGGCTCCAGGTTTGGTTTGTGCGATCTAGTCCTATTCTGCATTTACAAGATCAGGCTCCCGGCAGACGCACCATTTTTATGTGAGCCAAACCTTCCCACCCTTCAGCGTTTGTAGTCCGGGTGGGGGTTCGAACTCCCATAATCTAACTTCTCTGATCGCAAGCCATGTGCTCAAAGTGTATCCAAGACAACGAGATCATAAACACTTGCTCGTTCACAGACAATTTATCCAGAACGGAAAATGATAACTTGCTGTCTGCTATCTCCACAAGGGCAGCAGACAAACTCTTTGTTACATAAAGATCTAACTCAACTCTGGGTGACTTTTTCAACACCACAGCCGCTGTGGTCTATCCTAGATCCCAGTCCCACTCCCAATTCCTACTCAGACCTCAGTGTCGATTTCTCAGCTTCCACCTTCAGACCCCACCATATTCCTCTCTCAGATTCAACTTTGCCTTTTCAGTGTCAAATTCAGATTCCGACTGTCAGATCTCAGTCTCAGATTTCACTTCACTCTCAGCTCCCATTCTCAGATCTTCCACTCTGATCTCAGATCCCACTCACAGATGTTACACTTCAATCTCAGATCCCACTCAAATTTCACTCTCTGATACGACTCTCCACTCACGAGAGTTTGCTTCCTCCTACTTCGAACTCTCCACACTCCCCTCCTAATTCTCACCACTTCCGTCTCCACACACGCACACCACCAGCTCTCCGTTCCCAGGCCGAACTCCCCACTTCGAAGTTCAAGGCCGAGACACACACAGCCCGCCTGAAATGCAACACTCGCAAAGATGGGTAGCTGCCTACTCCCCTTGCGCGACTACATGCACCGTCGTCTTGCCTCCCCCACTTGACTTCACGCCGCCGCCGCTGCCACACCTGCACATTCTACATTCCTGACCACCCGATCTCCGCCGGAGGGAATCCTCTTCCGCGCACCGCCGAAGGCATCCACCCGCCGAAGACGCACGACCACACCTTTGCTTATCCATAACAGTCACTCCCGACACCCATAACTCACAGATCCTAGCTTCGTTTCACAAGTTCGTGGGCTCGTTGGAATGACCAGGTTGAGCTCTTTCCAACGAGACCCTAATTGGGTCAAAAAGTTATGAATTGAGAAAGTTATGCCTGTTTTACCCTTCGCCGAAGGCACACCGCCGAAGGCCTGTTATCTGTTATCGCCGAAGGCGCCCGCACGATGTTCGCCGGTTGGATGTCTTCCGGTTTGATATCCTCCGGTTCGATGTTGTTCTACCCTATCCGCCGCTTTCGACGCTCACAACTCAGTGACGCCTTATCCGTTTGTAGAGTTCTTGGTCTCCTTGGAACGAGCGTCGCGAGCTCTTTCCAACAAGACCCTAATCAAATCAAACCGTTAACAAATGAAAAAGATATGCCGAGTTTACTGTTTCGCCGATGGCCCTTGCACGATGTTCACCGGCTCGGAGTTCGCCGACCCCGAGTTCGCCGAAGGCCTGCTCGCAGTTGTCGCGAAGTCGTCCGAAGCCGGAGATGTTCGCAGCCGGAGACGTCCGGAGCCGAAGACGTTCGCAGCCGGAGACGTCCGCAGCCGAAGACGTCCGGAGCCGAAGACGTTCGCAGCCGGAGACGTCCGGAGCCGAAGACGTTCGCAGCCGGACTTGCCTCAACCCTTCCCATCAGTAACTTCCGACACTCACAACACATTGATTCCTCATCCGTTTGAAGAGTTCTTGGTCTCGTTGGAACGAGCGTTGCGAGCTCTTTCCAAGGAGACACTAACTGAGTCAAGGCGTCACACATTGAAAACGTTATGAGGGTTTCACTGTTCCGCCGAAGGCCTTTCCCCGAAGGAACTTCACCGAAGGCTCTTCGCCGGAGACCCTGCCTTGAAAGCCCCGTTCCGGACCTTTGCCTACTAGCTATTACACCAACTCCTAATCTTACCAAAACTTCCAGAAAACTCCGAGCATAATTTTGCAAGAGCTTAAATCTAAAACTTTAACTCTCACAAGGTTAAAAAGACATGTGAGCACAGTTTTGTGCTCACATGCCACCTTGCTCCTCGTCCTGCGCCTGATAGTCTCCACGTAAGACTGCGGTTTTAAAGCACTTGCGTATTTGGATGTCTTGCGATCCAGATATCGCAGGAGTGGAACTATCTGTTCGCACAGCACCCCTGTTGGCGTTTTCTGCACCGAATCCGCTTCCTGCTCTTCCGAGCTCGTCTCATCCTCAGTCTCGAGGATTTCAGTCGCCACCGAACCCCTTGGCGACTCCCTGGAACTGTGGCGCGCAGCAGCTTCCTCTGCGACTGCTGCTCCACTGCCTGCTAAAATATCCAGGGCTGTGGGAGATCCCACTGCCTTAGCCCCTGTTCCGGCTCGATCGTCGGTTTCCGAAGGGGTCGACGCCGTAGTGACTCTTGTCACTCTTGCACCGCCCGCTTCTGCTGCCTGTCCTTCCGGCGCAATCTGCGCGGAAGGTGTGCTCGCTGAAGGTGCGTTCGCCGAAGGCGTCCGCACACTGGTCGTTGGCCCCATCCGTCTCGCAGTCGGCGAATCCGGCCGACTCTCTGTTGTCCGACTCGCAGTCGGCCGACCAGCAGTTGTCCGACTGGGAGTCGGATACACCCTGCGCGTCTTGACTCCACTTGGCCTGCTTGCTGGTGGCGTTTTCCCAGAAGTGCCTTCTGCCGAAGACGACCCTCTGAGGGTTGTTGGCTCGTCAGCCAAACTCTCTTCTGCTTCCGGCCTGCTGTCCGGTTCAACGCGCCGTTCAGTTGGCCTTCCTTCCGCTTGTCGGCCTTCAGTCATCCGACTCGCAGTCGGCCGACTGTCAGTCCGTCCATCTCCTCCCGAAGGCCGTGGTGCCTTCTGTGCAGACGTATCTGCCGTCTTCCCTAGAATCTGAGCGATTATCTCCTCCTGTGTGAGATTCCGCCGGGCCGGAGTTCGCCCGGTCTCCTCACTACCAGTTGGCATTTTGCGTGCCCTCTGTTTTGGTCGACTGTGAGGCTCGGGGGTGGGCCGACCACGAGTCGGCGCAGCTGGCACTTCCGGCTGCCTGTCCTCAGGTCTCTCATCCCACTTCCGCTTTTGCGGAATGCGCTCACTTCGACGTTCTTCTGCTGCTCTTGCTGGAGCCGGAGCCGGAGGCGTACTGGCAGGTTCCTCGTCCGGATCCGTGTCTACTTCGGCCTCCCTCGAATATCTACCTGGATAGTTCCGGGTCAGCTGCGGAAACCGTGTTTTCTCAGCATTTGTCAAACATCCCATCGCCCGATAAAACACGATCAAGTAAGGCGAGAGATGATTGAGGGTTCCTCCTTTCTCTTCTTGCGCATGTTGGCGCGTCACCTTCCACAGGAGCCGTGCCCAATGCACTGGAGCTCTTGACAACACTAGCTCCACAAATTCTACCTGCCAACCATGCATGTAAGCGGTCTTGGTCGGCTGCAATATCTGCAGCAATGCAGTCGCGACATTTCTCCGCAATCGATCTTTGTAATCCCGTGTCCGGAGACCGTTCTTTGGATGCCTGGCAACTTTGAAGAGCTCATTGTAAGAGACTTCTTCCTCCTGGGACACCTTCACGCTATCGGCCTCGAAGAGGAGGTCCCCTTCCTCGCCGGCACACCTGCCCAACACCTGCGCCCAGTTGCAAATGTCCCATCTCTCTGGGTGTGGGCGGAATCCGCGAGAGGGCTTGTGTCTCTCTTGCAGATACTCGCGCACCATCTCCGGACATGTCCAGTTCCACCCCCATAGGAGAAAATCGAGCTTCAGCCTTAGCAGCACATCTTGAAATGCGCGTAGACCGATCTGCGGCACCCTGAGTGGAGACACCCGCAGCTGGGGAACCTTCGACATTGCGTTGCCTGCACACACAAACGTTCTCCCTTTCGCTCGCTCTCTCACAATCGCCACTGCGCGTCGGCCGCTCAAGCACTGACTGCTCACTCTCTCTGCGCTCAAGCTCAAGATCGCTACTCGCAATTCTCTCCAAGGTCCGCCAAGATCCTTGCGCAACTCGTCTCCGCACTCTCTACTCTCACTGCAGGTCGCTCCGCTCTTGCGCGTAATCTTGGAAACTGGAAATCGCAAAATCAAGAATGAGAGAATGAGACTGGAGCGCAGTCTTTTCTTCTCCGATTTCAAGAACGTCCAACGTTCTTACTAGTTACAACGTACGCAGCCGGCTATACGGCTTAACGGTTCGCCCTTTGCATGCGCGAATTCACGTCTCCGCACTGCGCGCATTCGCATGCGTAAATGTTGAATTCTCCCGCCGCCGCCACCTTCCGGACTCGAGTCCGCTGCAGGGTATACGTCGGCCCTGTTGTCTTTTCCTAACCCGTCCCTCACCGGAGGCGTGTCGCCGCTGGTGCGTTCATTATCCGTCGGCGCCTTGCTGGAGGCGCACATCTAGTCGGAGCGAATTACGCCGGCGCGCAGTCGTACCGCTTATTTTGTCCTTTATGCCTCGTCCGTTGCTGCCGGCGCATATCCGCCAGCGCAACTCATGCCAGCGCATCCGGCCGTCAGCGCCACGTCGGAGGCGTACATCCGACCGGCGCTTTCCTTCCATGAACAGCCGTCAAAGGCGCTTCCGACTTTGAGTTGGTTTCCTCCTATGAGCGCGTGATTCCGCCGAAGGCGCATCGCCGAGGGCGTACGGGAATCCTTTCCGGCTGTGAACCCTAGCGCGAACGGCGCATGTCCGGCTACGAGTTTTCCGACGCTCATAACTTCTCCTTCCCTGATCCATCTCCGACGCTCTTGGGCTCGTTAGAACAAGCGTCTCGAGCTCTTTCTAATGCGACTTCAACCAACTGGATCTACCGTGTATCCCGATCGTTATGAAGGTTTTCCCTTTCCGCGCTAGCGGCGCTTCGCCGAAGGCGCACTCATGGTCGGACGCCTTTAGAGGTCCGGGCCCTTCTCCTGACGTCTTTAGCAAAACATCCTCCTGAGGTGTCTGCGCCGGAAGCGTAGCTTCCTTATACGCTGGAGGCGCGTGAGTAGAGACACCTCAGAATAGGAGCTTTTGCCGAAGGCGCCGAAGACATTGGCGTTGGTACATCCGACTACGAGATTCTTTGTATCCTCGTGACGATCTCATCAATCCACTCTTTTTTATGTACCCTTTTCTCACTACAGACACTGCTTCGGTACTAGTTTTCTAAAATTGTTTAAATTCTGCAAAAAAACAAAAAGTGTGTTACCACATGCCCCCCTCCTCAATTGTGAGCGCCCACGCGAACATTTACACGTGGTATTTCTTCAGACGCCATCCGTTCACGCGGGTGCCTAGCCATTCTCCTGTCAGTTCTGCGAGTTGGATGGATCCATTTGGGAAAACTTCTATCACCTTGTAAGGTCCCATCCATCTCAAGTGGAGCTTGCCTGGAAATCTAGCATGTCTGCTATCGTATAGTAGAGCCAAGTCGCCCTTCTCCAGCAGTACTGGTTTGAGTCTTCGATCGTACTTCTCCTTTCGCCTGAGTTGTAGTTGCTTTGTTCGATCTTCGGCCTCTTGACGTCTTTCCTCCAGTGCCATTACTTCTTGCAGTTGATATGCCTGACTTTCTTCCGCGTCCAGCCTTCTCTGATCTAAGGTCCTCTTGGTAGGTATCTCGAATTCGATGGGTAAGATCGGATGCTGCCCATAAACTAGAAAGTAAGGTGTTTGCCTGGTGGTGACTTTTTCTGCCGTTCTATATGCCCATAAGGCGGCCGGTAGCTTGGTGTCCCAGTCATGAGCATGGTTTACAGTCACCTTGAGGAGTATCTTACAGAGTAATCCATTGGACTTCTCTGTCAGACCATTTGCCTTGGGGTTGTATGGAGTAGTCTTCCGATGCTTAATCTGGAAGTGCCGCGTCAAACTCTCTATCACCTGATTGAGAAAGTGCGTTCCCCTGTCACTGACTATTTCTAGGGGGCACCCGTAGCGTGTGATGATTGATTCGAATAGGAACCGTGCTACTGCGGCTGCGTCGTCGTGCCTTGTGGCCTCTGCCTCCACCATCTTGGTCGCATAGTCTGTTGCTACCAATATGTAGCGCCTGCGCGTGCCTTTAGTGACAGGTTGTATGGGTCCCACGAAGTCGATCCCCCATTTTGCAAATGGTGCCAATGGCATGATTGGTGTAAGAGGCCATCTCGTGGTCGGAGTCGGCCTTCCCGTCCTCTGGCAGCTGTCGCATTTGCGAACGTAGTCGTGTACATCTTTGAACATCGTCGGCCACCAGTATCCTGCATTCACAATTTTGGTCACTGTATTTCTGGTGGCGTAATGACCACCAGCGTCTTCTGTGTGCATGGCTTTAACAACTCGCGGGACTTCGGACTCCTCTAAACATCTGCACAGCCTCTCGTCTGCCATTTTCTTGAACAAGACCCCCTGTTGAAGCTGGTAAGGTCCCGCTTTATGAACGAAGACTGTGCGCTGCTCCGCATCCAATCCTTTCGGACATTGGAGTGTGAGCAGAAACCTGTATAAGTCCGCGTACCTGGACTCATGGCTGGCGGACAACTGAAAAAGTTGTTCGTCGGGAAAATCATCCACTACTTCCTCCTCTATGGGTTCGGTCCATAGTCGGGAGAGGTAGTCCGCGTTCTCATGGTGAACGCCTTTCCTTGTCTGTACAGTGTAGGTGAATTCCTGCAGCAGTAGTACCCACCTGGCAATTCGTCTGGACAGATCCGCCTTCTTCACCAGGTGCTGTAAGGCATAATGATCTACATGAAACACGAACTCGTAGCAGATCAAATAATGTCGGAACTTCTTACAGGAGTACACCATTCCCAACGCCTCCCTCTCAGTTGTCGTGTACTTCTTCTCTGCTGCTGACAACTGACGACTCGCGAAGTAAATCGGGTAGTCTTTCTTGTTGTCGTCCTTCTGACTGAGAACCACTCCGATTGCAAATGCCGACGTGTCTACATAGACATGGAAAGGTCTGTTCCAATCCGGACTTCTCAGAACCGGAGCAGTCGTCAGTTTGACTTTGAGCGTTTCAAAGGCCAGCTGTTGCTCTTTGCCCCACACATAGGGTTCCTCCTTCTTAAGCAGCTTCGTCAGATTGGCTGCCAAGATGGCGTACATATTTATGAACCTTCTGTAATAACCTACATGGCCAAGGAAGGCCCTCAACTCACGCAGATTCGTTGGCGGCTGAAGTTCGAGAATAATCTTCACCTTCTCTACATCCACTGCAATGCCATCGGACGAAACTCGGTGCCCCAGCAGGATTCCGCTGGTCATGAAGAAAAAACACTTCTCATGGTGTAAGGACAAGCTGCTCTCCCTACATCTGTCGAACGTTTGCCGAAGATGGTTAAGGTGCTCCGACCTCTTACCGAAGACACAAAAGTCGTCGATGAAAATTTCTAGGAACTTCCTCAGGTGCTCTTGGAAGATGTTTGTCATCATCCGCTGGAACGTCGCTGGCGCGTTGCACAGCCCGAACGGCATCTTGTGATAAGCATAGGTTCCCCAGTCGGTCGTGAAGGTTGTTTTGTCCTTGTCCTGTTCCCTTATGGACACCTGGTTATAGCCGGAGAATCCGTCTAGGAAACTGTAGCATTCATGCCCTGCGACATGGTCCAAAATAGAGTCCGTGAAAGGAAGAGGGTGATGGTCCTTCCTCGTTGCTGCGTTCAGCTTCCGGAAGTCCTGGCACACCCGGATCTTACCCGTCAGTTTCTTGGGCACGATCACAATAGGCGACACCCACTCGCTACTGAGTACCGGGTAGATGATTCCTGCGCTCAGGTACTTATCGATTTCGTCCTTCATTAATAATGAATATTTTGGGTTGAGCCTGTATTGGCGTTGGCGAACCGGAACTGCCTCGTCCAACAAGTCGATCCTGTGCTCCCCATACCTTGCAGGTATGCCTTTCATGTCTTCAATCTTCCATGCGAAGACATCCTCATACTGGCGAAGAAACGCCTGTACCCTGTTCAACTCTTCTCCTTGTACCTGGCTTGACACCTTCAAGCCTTTACCTGGACTGAGTTGCAGTTCGCAGCTATCACTTGGGTTAACAATCCCCTCTGTGTGACTGATTTCGCTTCTGCCCAGTCCGGCTGCTAGTTGCTATTCGTCATCCGGATACACCTCGTCTCCTTCCTCCTCAATGGAGCAGCAAGTGACGTAGCCCACAAATTCCTCCGACGTTTCTGTCTCTGAGGTGCATGACGAGCTGGTCTCCCCTCCAGTTGTGTAACCGGAGGTGGTGGAAGGTGTTTCGCCCTCATGGGGTACCTTGGTCCATGGTACGGTAATGACAGTCGGAGGGTCCGCAGGGTTCCGGAACTATAATCTCTTCCTACTCCAGTCACACCTTGCTTTGGCATCGTATAGCCACGGTCTGCCAAGCAGAACATCATAACCTTTCTTCATTAGAGGTTGCAGTATTATGTAGGACAGTTGAAAGTCCACTCCTCCAATGTTGGTTCTCACATTGCTCAACATTCCTAGTGGCATTCTGCGTGTTTGATCGGCCAGTCGCAACACTCGGGATGTAGGCTCGAAGGTCTGGAACCCCAAGGAGTTGGCTGTCTCCTCGGTCATGATATTCACGCTCGAGCCGGAGTCCACTGGTACCTTCAGTATGACGTAGCCTCCGATCTCTACTTCGATCTCTGGAGGTCCCAGGTCTTCTCCTTCCACTCTGTACACAGCCGGAAGTTTCTCTTTTCGGGGTTTGCGTGGTCGGCGCAACGAAAGCATCAGCATCCTTCTGTACGTCTTATTGTTCTCCAACAACTGGTGGAAGGAAATATTTGCCCTCTGACTCCCTATGTCCTCCACTATATCGTAGGAAGTGTTGGAAGTCACAGCCGGAAGTTTCCCTGTACTCGCGGTCGGAAGTGGTGTAGGGGGCCTAACCGCCTTCCGGCCGTCAGATGTCGTTCCGGCGGCCAGTGCTTCCTTGATGAGGTGACTCACCTCATCTTTGATGTCCGGAAGGTAGTCTCGAGTCCGGAACTCTTCCGAAGACCTGTCCGCCTTCTCTGAGTTCTGCTCCGGCTGGGTGTTCCTCATCGCCGGAGGTGTACCCGGCCTTCTCCTTTGGCCTTCTCTGACTTCTTTAGACTTCCTCCTCTCTTCCCTACGCTCGAGGCGGCGAGTGTCCTCGTGGGCTTCTCCCCTCCTCTTCGAACTTCGGGTTTCTACCCGACCGCACATTACTTCTTCCTCTCGCCATACTTCGTCTCCTTCAGCTGGGTCCAGACTCAGTTCTACCTGGTTGACCTGCACCTCTTCCTTGCCAGGTGTCGATACGAAACGCACGGCTGGCCTAGGGAGTTGTGGCTGATCACACTCGGCTGCTGTATGTCCAGACTTCTTGCAATTGCTGCACAACGGTGCATACCCCATTGGCTTCCTCGGGTGGGGACAGCTTGGCGCGTAATGTCCCATGTCTCCGCAGTTGTAGCAACCATCGAATTGTGGTCGAGGTCGGTTGTGATTGCCTGGAGGTGCCATGCGTCTTGGTGGGAGTGTACCCGCCATTTCCCTCGGAACAAAGCGCGGTATATGCACCGGTGGGTTCGGAGTTGTAGCTGGAGCTGTTTGTACCGAGTAGGCGGTGTCCTCAACCTGCTCAGCATAATACATGGGCGGCTCAGCATAATACATGGGATTCTCCCACTGCGGTGCCCATTCGACCGCATTCACTGGGTAAGATGGCCGCGCGGACATACACTATGTGTTGGCATGTCCCACCTGTCCGCACGTAGTACACCAGAGATTCGCTCGTTGTCTCGTAGGTGATTTACGTCGGTCTTGGCCTCCCACTACATGAACTTTCAGGTCCGCAAAATTCTTCACCAGGTTGTCTACCTTGGCTGCGATGTCCCCTTGAGTCTTCACTGGGATTCCCTTTCCTCGATCCTTCTTCTTGATCGTACTGCGTTTCTTCTTCCGTCTTTCTTCTTCTGAAGATGACGAGTCCTCTTCCTCTTCCGAGGAAGAACTTGATTCGAAGGAGCTTGATTCTTCTGTCGAGGAAGGCGAGTTCCTTCTCTTCCGACGTCCGACTTGCGACTTCTTCTTCGTCGACCGTCGGTCGCGTCTTCGAGTGTCAAGGGTTGACGTCTCAAAGGTCTCCGCGGAAGCTATCACATCTTGGATTGTGTCAGTCTTGCCTCTCCTACAGAAGGTCTCCATTTCTCTTGAGAGCCCTGTCACATACCAATCCACTGCTTGTTGTACCGAATATGGTTCTCCTGGGCCTGTCTTCGGAATTCGATCTAGAAGGTCTTGAAATCTCTCAGTATAGTCTCGAAGATTCTCCTTCCGCTCGCGTCGAAGATTTCGAAGCCGGGTCAGTACTCGACTGTCATATCCGAGTTCGCGAAACTGCCTCAGAAACTTTTCCTTGAGCTGAGCCCAGGTCCGGATGCCAGTGGGGTCGGTGCTCTCATGGTTGTACCAGCTACGCGCTCGTCTGCGTAGCAGGCTAGGAAAGATTCGCAGTCTGTCTTCATCACTGGTCTCACGATTGGCGATGGAGACAGACTCGAAGAGCTTTATGTATGAATCTGCATCATCGTCGTCGCCCGTTCCCGTGTATCGTGGATACGAATGTTTGGTGGTAGGTTGGGAAAACACCTGGCGGAGATTGGCTTGATGGTCTGCCATCGGTGATCCTGTCGACGGACTGATCCTAGGTTGGCCAAACTCAGGAAGAGTTTCTGTCGGAGGAATGTCCAATAGAACTGTTAGCTCAATGCTCTCGGTAGGTGAACTGGAACGCCTTTGTCTTCCAGTAGTCGGTGATGGCGATCTTTCTGCAGAGTCCTCACCGGGAGTCTTCTTTTTAGTTCGCCGTTTTGTTTCCACGGCTTTTTCTGAATCTCGACGGAGTTTCCGTGTGGCTCTCGCACTCAGGTTTCCCACACTATCGCTCGTCGACATTCACCGAGCATTGCTGCTCAAGTATTCTGGTGTTGACGCACTGTCCCCGGCAACGGCGCCAAAAAGAAGTTGTCGGCTCCTTATGTAATAACCCACCAAAGGCTAAAACTGCAGTATGGTGGTAAAAAGATCGAACCCACATGGACAGAGGCAACACACAGAGTAAAAGTGTCACGTTTAACAGACTTTTGTAGAGTTTGAATTCTAGGCGACTGTCACTCCCAGAAATACTGCAGTGCTCGACTCGGAGGCTCGACTCGGAGGAGGATCTCAACTCGGAGGATGCTCGGAGGATGCACGGTACAGCGTGGTCACTCAATCACACACACACACACCTGAAACTGGCAAAAAGCACAACTCGGAGGTCGGTCAGGACCTCCGCTTCGGATTTCAGGAGGAAAGTGTCTCACAAGTTCACTCAGAGGTTCTGTAGGTAGTGCCTCCCACTCCGGCTTTTACTGCCCTTCCGCCAGGAACTAGCGGGGGTACCCGGACTGGACTTCCCACTTCAGAACGAAGCCTCTACATACGCCGTGGACGTCACCCTCGACTATCACACCAAACGCAGGGAGTGCAGACCCGACTGAGAACTTACTGAAAACACGATCCAGTAACACACACACAACCTGAATTACAAACCAAGGCTTACACGAAGTAATAAAACTTCACATTGGCATTCAGGGGAAACTTCCCGTAGGAGTACAATCAGGATATGTCACTCGAAGGAGTATGGGGGAACTGTTCAAGTATCTAACTCGCAGCCGGCTCTGAGCATCAGAAATCACCCGCAGGTGTAGATCCGCACTATTGAACTGAGGTATGGATTCATTCCGAATTGGGATGAACTGAGGAATGGATTCATCCTCCTTCCTCCACAATCTATCATAGTCCTTGTCAATATTCTCTATCTCCCTGGCAGCCATCTTGGCCTCAGCAAGAGTTTGAGGGCTTCTCTCCAGCACCCCTCGGATGGTCCCAGATTTGAAAAAGCCTTGGATAAAAAATTGTCTCAGCGTATCGTCATTGAGCATTGTACCCACAAAACGCGCACAAACCAGATCAAATCTTCTAATGTAAGCTGAGATTTCCTCTTCCCTTCCCTGTTTTAACGATGCCAAAGCTCTCAATGCAGAACCTTGCCCCACCTCAGGTCTAAACTCATTCAAGAACTCCCTTTGCATCTGATCCCATCCCCCAAAATGACCTTCAGAATGATCCCTATACCACTCATACGCCTCACCTTCCAGGGTAGTAGGAAACTAGACCAAAAAATACCCTGGATCTGTAATCAGAGAGCTGGCTAGCCTCTCAACATATCTTTCCATGTGCCTTGAAGGATCCTCATCCTTCGTCCCATAGAACTTAGGCAGATTGGGTGGTATGACCACAGCTGCCAAGTTCTGTGGAACCTGAATAGGCAGGCCCCTTGGCCTCACGAGTGGGTCGATGGGAGGACTAGGAGGAGGTCCTGCTCTCCCTCCATCGTCAGCCATGCTGGCAGATTCCTCAACCGACTTCTCACTATCAGGTTCTACAATCTCTAAACCCTCTAACAAAGACTCATCAACAGGGTCTACGTTCAGAAATATCTCAAGTTTAATTTCTTCCTCGATTTCCTTATTCTCAGGTTTCTTCCTACTGCGAACACGTTTCTCCAGTCCTGGCTCCAGGTTTGGTTTGTGCGATCTAGTCCTATTCTGCATTTACAAGATCAGGCTCCCGGCAGACGCACCATTTTTATGTGAGCCAAACCTTCCCACCAAAGGCTAAAACTGCAGTATGGTGGTAAAAAGATCGAACCCACAGGGACAGAGGCAACACACAGAGTAAAAGTGTCACGTTTAACAGACTTTTGTAGAGTTTGAATTCTAGGCGACTGTCACTCCCAGAAATACTGCAGTGCTCGACTCGGAGGCTCGACTCGGAGGAGGATCTCAACTCGGAGGATGCTCGGAGGATGCACGGTACAGCTTGGTCACTCAACACACACACACACACCTGAAACTGGCAAAAAGCACAACTCGGAGGTCGGTCAGGACCTCCGCTTCGGATTTCAGGAGGATTGTGTCTCGTAAGTTCACTCAGAGGTTCTGCAGGAAGTGCCTCCCACTCCGGCTTTTACTGCCCTTCCGCCAGGAACTAGCGGGGGTACCCGGACTGGACTTCTCACTTCGGAACGAAGCCTCTACGTACGCCGTGGACGTCACCCTCGACTATCACACCAAACGCAGGGAGTGCAGACCCGACTGAGAACTTACTGAAAACACGATCCAGTAACACACACACAACCTGAATTACAAACCAAGGTTTACACGAAGTAATGAAACTTCACATTGGCATTCAGGGGAAACTTCCCGTAGGAGTACAATCAGGATATGTCACTCGAAGGAGTAAGGGGGAACTGTTCAAGTCTCTAACTCGCAGCCGGCTCTGAGCATCAGAAATCACCCGTAGGTGCAGATCCGCACTACTCAAGTCTCTAACCGGGTACTAGCTCTGAACATTCAGCCGAAGGCCTTCAACTACAACATACGGTAACTTCGCTATGCTGCAGCTTCTCTACGTGGTGCCAGGACCAAAATGCACAAACACGCCAAGAAAGTGAGTTCCTGATCTGCACTTCCGAAACTGGAAGAGTCCCAAGGCAAAACGCCTTGATCTACTTTATACTCTCAAAAGATCCTAACTAGCACTACGCTATCCTATCTACCACTCGCAGCATCTGCGCGAAACCAAACTACTCTACTGCACTCAGCAGATCCGGTGCTGCGCCTCCTGCGCGCCGGACTGCTCCGCTTACTGTCTCTACCTTGCCAGTCTTCCGACCGGCTGCGTAACCCCAGGCGTCGGAGCGCTGCAGTGACTTCCGACTGCAAGTGCGCCATAGTGTCGCGCGCACCCGACAAGAAAGTTTCTAATTTTCTCGCCACTCGCCGCCGACTCCGACTGTCACCTTCCGTCAAGGCCGCCGCCCGAAGCTCGAACTCCCGGAGTGTAACCCTCTCTTGAGCTGCCACCTCCCAATGGGTGTATCCGTTTAAACAACGAGTCACCCGTGCCGCCAACTCTCCTCGTGCCCTGCAGCTGCTCTCCACCTCTGCCAGCTGCATTTCTAATTCCGCACGTTGTGCCCTCAAATCCGAGCACTCGGTTTGCAAGTTGCACAACAACTCCTCATCCTCCTTGCGGGCTCTTTGACTTTCCTCTAAGGCGCGCGTCTGGCGCGCAAGCTCGGCTGCTAGGACTTTGTTCTGTCTCCGCTCCTCCTGCAGTTCCGACTCGATCTTTGCCCGTATTAGTTCGGCCTCCGCCTGACTCTTCGTCGCCGCATCCTCCTTCTGCTGCTGCAAGGCTTGGTACAGCTTCTGGGTGACCGCCAGGTGTTGTCGGAGGGCGGTGTTCCTATCCACATATACTCCGCACCTAGAGGCCCACCTTGCCACCTTGCTCCTCGTCCTTCGCCTGATTGTCTCCACATAAGACTGCGGTTTTAAGGCACTTGCGTATTTGGATGTCTTGCGATCTAGATATCGCAGGAGTGGAACTATCTGTTCGCACAGCACCCCTGTTGGCGTTTTCTGCACCGAATCCTCTTCTTGCTCTTCCGAGCTCGTCTCATCCTCAGTCTCGAGGATCTCAGTCGCCACCGAATCCCTTGGCGACTCCCTGGAACTGTGGCGCGCAGCAGCTTCCGCTGCGACTGCTGCTCCACTGCCTGCTAAAATATCCAGGGCAGTGGGAGATCCCACTGCTTGAGCACCTGTTCCGGCTTGATCTTCGGTTTGTGAAGGGGTCGACGCCGCAGTGACTTTTGTCACTCTTGATCCGCCCGCTTCTGCTGCCTGTCCTTCCGGCGCAATCTGCGCGGAAGGTGTCCTTGCTGAAGGTGCGTCCGCCGAAGGCGTCCGCACACTCGTCGTTGGCCCCATCTGTCTCGCAGTCGGCGAATCCGACTGACTCTCTGTTGTCCGACTCGCAGTCGGCCGACCAGCAGTTGTCCGACTGGGAGTCGGATACACCCTGCGCGTCTTGACTCCACTTGGCCTGCTTGCTGGTGGCGTTCTTCCAGAAGTGCCTTCCGCCGAAGACGACCCTCTGAGGATCGTTGGCTCGTCAGCCAAACTCTCTTCCGCTTCCGGCCTGCTGTCCGGTTCAACGCGCCGTTCAGTTGGCCTTCCTTCCGCTTGTCGACCTTCAGTCATCCGACTCGCAGTCGGCCGGTCGTCAGTCCGTCCATCTCCTCCCGAAGGCCGTGGTGCCTTCTGTGCAAAGGTTTCTGCCGTCTTCCCTAGGACCTGAGCAATTATCTCTTCCTGTGTGAGATTCCGCCGGGTCGGAGTTCGCCTGGTCTCCCCAGTAACAGTTGGCATTCTGCGTGCCCTCTGTTTTGGTCGACTGTGAGGCTCGGGGGTGGGCCGACCACGAGTCGGCGCAGCTGGTACTTCCGGCTGCCTGTCCTCAGGTCTCTCATCCCACTTCCGCTTTCGCGGAATGCGCTCACTTCGACGTTCTTCTGCTGCTCTTGCTGGAGCCGGAGCCGGAGGCGTACTGGCAGGTTCCTCGTCCGGATCCGTGTCTACTTCGGCCTCCCTCGAATATCTACCTGGATAAGTCCGGCTCAGCTGCGGAAACCGGGTTTTCTCAGCATTCGTCAAACATCCCATCGCCCGGTAAAACACGATTAAGTAAGGCGATAGATGATTGAGCGTTCCTCCCCTTTCTTCTTGCGCATGTTGGCGCGTCACCTTCCACAGGAGCCGTGCCCAATGCACCGGAGCTCCTGACAACACTAGCTCCACGAACTCTACCTGCCAACCATGCATGTAAGCGGTCTTGGTCGGCTGCAATATCTGCAGCAATGCTGTCGCGACATTTCTCCGCAGTCGATCCTTGTAATCCCGTGTCCGGAAACCGTTCTTGGGATGTCTAGCCACCTTGAAGAGCTCATTGTAAGAGACTTCTTCCTCCTGGGACACTTTCACGCTGTCGGCCTCGAAGAGGAGATCCCCTTCCTCGCCGGCACACCTGCCCAACACCTGCGCCCAATTGCAAATTTCCCATCTCTCTGGGTGTGGGCGAAATCCGCGAGAAGGCTTGTGTCTCTCTTGCAGATACTCGCGCACCATCTCCGGACATGTCCAATTCCACCCCCAGAGGAGAAAATCGAGCTTCAGCCTCGTCAGCACATCTTGAAATGCGCGTAGACCGATCTGCGGCACCCTGAGTGGAGACACTCGCAGCTGGGGAACCTTCGACATTGCGTTGCCTGCACACACAAACGTTCTCCCTTTCGCTCGCTCTCTCACAATCGCCACTGCGCGTCGGCCACTCAAGCACTGACTGCTCACTCTCTCTGCGCTCGTTCAAGATCGCTACTCCCAATTCTTTCAAGGTCCGCCAAGATCCTTGTGCAACTCGTCTCCGCACTCTCTACTCTCACTGCAGGTCGCTCCGCCCTTGCGCGTAATCTTGGAACTGGAAATTGCAAAGTCAAGAATGAGAGAATGAGACTGGAGCGCAGTCTTTTCTTCTCCGATTTCAAGAACGTCCAACGGTCTTACTGGTTGCAACGTACGCAGCCGGCTATACGGCTTAACGGTTCGCCCTTTGCATGCGTGAATTCACGTCTCCGCATTGCGCGCATTCGCATGCTTAAACGTTGAATTCTCCCGCCGCCACCACCTTCCGGACTCGAGTCCGCTGCAGGGTATACGTCGGCCCTGTTGTCTTTTCCTAACCCGCCCTTCTCCGGAGGCGTGTCGCCGCTGGTGCGTTCGTTATCCGTCGGCGCCTTGCTGGAGGCGCACATCCAGTCGGATCGAATTATGCCGGCGCGCAGTCGTACCGCCTATTTTGTCCTTTATGCCTCGTCCGTTGCTGCCGGCGCATATCCGCCAGCGCAACTCATGTCAGCGCATCCGACTGTCAGCGCCACGTCGGAGGCGTACATCCGACCGGCGCTTTCCTTCCATGAACAGCCGCCAAAGGCGCTTCCGACTCTGAGTGGGTTTCCTCCTATGAGCGCGTGATTCCACCGAAGGCGCATCGCCGAGGGCGTACGGGAATCCTTTCCGGCTGTGAACCTTAGCGCGAACGGCGCATGCCCGGCTACGAGTTTTCCGACGCTCATAACTTCTCCATTCCTGATCCATCTCCGACGCTCTTGGACTCGTTAGAACGAGCATCCCGAGCTCTTTCTAATGCAACTTCAACCAACTGGATCTACCGTGTATCCCGATTGTTATGAAGGTTTTCCCTTTTCGCGCTAGCGGCGCTTCGCCGAAGACGCACTCATGGTCGGATGCCTTTAGAGGTCCGGGCCCTTCTCCTGACGTCTTTAGCAAAACGTCCTCCTGAGGTGTCTGTGCCGGAAGCGTAGCTTCCTTATACGCTAGAGGCGCGTGAATAGAGACATCTCAAAAAGGAGCTTTTGCCGAAGGCGCTGAAGACGTTGGCGTTGGTACATCCGACTACGTGATTCTTTGTGCCCTCGTGACGATCTCATCAATCCACTCTATTTAGCGTACCCTTCTCTAGCTACAAACACTGCTTTGGTACTAGTTTTCTAAAATTGTTTAAATTCTGCAAAAAAAACAAAAAGTGTGTTACCACATGCCCCCCTCCTCAATTGTGAGCGCCCACGCGAACATTTACACGTGGTATTTCTTCAGACGCCATCCGTTCACGCGGGTGCCTAACCATTCTCCCGTGAGATCTGCGAGTTGGATGGATCCATTTGGAAAAACTTCTATCACCTTGTAAGGTCCCATCCACCTCAAGTGGAGCTTGCCTGGAAATCTAGCATGTCTGCTATCGTATAGCAGAGCCAAATCGCCCTTCTCCAGCAGTACTGGTTTGAGTCTTCGATCGTACTTCTCCTTCCGCCTGAGTTGTAATTGCTTTGTTCGATCTTCGGCTTCTTGACGTCTTTCCTCCAGTGCCATTACCTCTTGCAGTCGATATGCCTGACTTTCCTCCGCGTTCAGCCTTCTCTGATCTAAGGTCCTCTTCGTAGGTATCTCGAATTCGATGGGTAAGATCGGATGCTGCCCATAAACTAGGAAGTAAGGTGTTTGCCTGGTGGTGACTTTTTCTGCCGTTCTATATGCCCATAAGGCGGCCGGTAGCTTGGTGTCCCAGTCATGAGCATGGTTTACAGTTACCTTGAGGAGTATCTTACAGAGTAATCCATTGGACTTCTCTGTCAGACCATTTGCCTTGGGGTTGTAAGGAGTAGTCTTCCGATGCTTAATCTGGAAGTGCCGCGTCAAACTCTCTATCACCTGATTCAGAAAGTGCGTCCCTCTGTCACTGACTATTTCTAGGGGGCACCCGTAGCGTGTGATGATTGATTCGAATAGGAACCGTGCTACTGCGGCTGCGTCGTCGTGCCTTGTGGCTTCTGCCTCCACCATCTTGGTCGCATAGTCTGTTGCTACCAATATGTAGCGCCTGCGCGTGCCTTTAGTGACAGGTTGTATTGGTCCCACGAAGTCGATCCCTGTAATAACCCACTAAAGGCTAAAACTGCAATATAGTGGTAGAAAGGTCGAACCCACAGGGACAGAGGAACACACAGGGTACAAAGTGTCACGTTTAACAGACTATTGATGAGTTTGAATTCTCAGGCGACTGTCACTCCCAGAAATACTGCAAGTGTCCACTCGGAGCGCACTCGGAGGTCGCACAGTGCAGCGTAACACACACACACACACCTGAAACTACAGAAACACAACCCAGAGATCCGTTAGGACCTCTACTTCAAGATTTCAGGGGGAAAGTCTCTCACGAGCACACTCGGCAAAGCTGCGGGCAGTGACTTCCAACTCCGGCTTTTACAACGCTTCCACTAGCTTGCTGCTAGTGTAGGAAACCCGGTTTGGACTACCTACTTCGGATCGAAGTCACTCAGACGCGGTGAACAACACTCTCAACTCACAAAACGCGCAGAGAACACAGGTCCGCACTGAAGGACTCACTGAGAAACATTCCAGTAACACAACAACAGTCTATTGAAGAGTTTGAATTCTCAGGCACTTGTCATTCCCAGAAATACTACAGGGGTTACCCTCAAGGCACCTGCTGCAGCGTAACCTGAATTTACAACCAAGGCTTACACGAAGTAGCAAAACTTCACTTTGGCATTCAGGGGAAAAATCCCAAGGGAGTACAATCAGAAAGAAACACTCGAAGGTGTAGGGGCGAAACTGTTCAAGTATCTAACTAGTCACTGGCTCTGAGCATCGGCAGTCACCCGCAGGTACAGATCCGAACTACTCAAGTCTCTAACCAATGTACTAGCTCTGAACATTCGGCCGCAGGCCTTCAGCTACAAAATGCGGAACGCTAAGTTGTAACTCCTCGTGCGTGGTGACAGAACTCAAGGACACAAACACGCAAAGGAAATGGGTTCCTGATCTATACTTCTGATGGGAAAGAACCCCAGGCAAAACGCCTGGAACTATTTTATACCTTCTAAATCCTAACTAGCACTACACTGCACTACGCTACACGCCTGCACGGAACCACGCTACACTACACTCCGCGGAACCTGTACTACGTCTCCTGCGCGGCCGACTGCCGCGCACTAACTCCCTACCCTGCCACTCTTCCACTCGACTACGCAGTCCCAACCGCTGCAACGCCGCGGACACCTCCCCCTCGAGGGCGGACATGGTATCCTGTGCCTTCGACAGAAAGGCCTCGAGCTTCTTCGCTACCTTCCGCCGACTCCTACTGTCGCCTGACAACAACCCGGCTGCGCGCAATTCAAACTCACGCAGTGTGAGTTTCTCCTGCGCCTTCACTTCCCAGTGGGCGTAGCTCTTGAGACAGTGGGCGACTCGCCTCGCCGTCTCCACCTTCCTGCGATCCGCCTCCTTTCTGCGATCCTCTTCAATCGCCACTAATTGCGATTCGGCTTCAGCACGTTGCGCTCTCAATTCGCCACATTCTGACTGTAACCTGCGGATTAATTCTTCATTCGCCTGCCGTGCGAGCTGACATTGTTCTAACAACCGCGTCTGTCGCACGAGCTCCTCTGACAAAATCCGATTCTGGGCCTGCTCAGAGTTGAGTGCTTCCTTGACCTTCACCTGCTCCTTGGTGAGCTCGCCCAGTTTCTCATCCTTCATCTTCTCGGAGTGCTTGTAGAATTTCTGATTAAGCTTGTACTGTCCCCACAAGCACTCATGCTTCTCCTTCAAGTCCCTCAACTCCTGGTCCACTCTAGCTAATAGCTTGCTGGTGTGGACTTTAGTGCGAGTCCTCCTGCGCACTAACTCGATGTAAGATCCCGGCTGGAGTGGGTCGGCGTATTTATCGACCTTGCGATCCAAGTACCGCAGCAACGGAATCACCTGCTCAGAGAGCGCCGCCGCCGGCGCTCCAACAATTTCCTCCTCCTCCTCCTCGGTGTCTTCTGCTCCTGACATTTCTTCCGTGGAGCCTCCGTCGTCATCATCCGAGTGGAGAATTTCAGTCGCCATTGATTGCGTCGGCGACTGCCCCGAGTGGGGCTGCACGTCCTCGACGTGTGCTGCCTGCGAAGGCACGGCTGCAGCCTCGCTGCTCGTCGCCAAAATGTCTAAGGCGGAAGGCGAATGTATCCGAGCGGCATCCCCGTCGCTCGCTTGTTGATGGTCTACCGCATTCTCTCTGTCGCCGTCGTCCGTCGCCGAAGGCGATTGAGCGGAGGGTGGCTGCGCGGGGTTGGATTGCGCATCGCGCATCGAGATGTCGTCCCGCGGACAGTCACTCCGCTCCTCCGTCTGCTGCTCCCTTGATCGGTCCGTGGGGGCTGTGCCCGGCCCGTGCGCAGGCGCATTTGCCGGCGCCTTGTCCGCCGCAGGCGTAGCGCCGCGGACATCTATCGCCGAAGGCGACATGGCCGGGGGCCGCACGCCCGATGTTCCTTGGCCTATAGGCCCTACCGCCGAAGGCGCATCTATCAGCGGACTTTCCGCCGACGGTGCGGTCTCCGCACGCTCTCTGCTCGTATCTCCTCGGCTCGAAGGCCCTGGCGCCGAAGGCGCGAATTGCGGCGCGTGGTGCGCCGGAGGGTCTGGCCCCGAGGGCCGGTGTCTCGTAGGCGGTTCTTCCGCCGGCTCCTTCCCCTTCCTACGTTGGAACGGGGGTGATTCTTGCCTGTGCACAGGCGGCACGTGTGGAGGTGTTCTGTTCACAGGCGACCTGTGCACAGGCGACCTGTGCACAGGCGACCTGTGCACAGGCGAGCGCCTGTGCACAGGCGGACTGCTCCTTCCCACGCGTAAGCGTAGATCCACGTCCACTTGTGTTCGCCGGTCCGCGGAGGCTCGTCCGTCCGCGGAGGTTCGCCTGTGCGCAAACGGAACATCTGTCCGCATCGCACGTGGTAACTCCGGAGGCCCTTGGCCCGTAGGCGGCCTCTCTCCCGACGAGGTTGCAGCGTGGCCCGCTGCTCCTGCGGTCGTCCGCGCTTCCTCTCGCCTCTCTGGCGACGCACTTCCTATCTCCGTCGCAATCGTCGCCGTGTCTGCACTGTCAGCTGGCAACACCAGTCTGCGTGCCTTCTGCTTCGGCCGGCTGTATGGCTCGCACAGCGGCCGCGGTCGAATGGGAGCAGAGAGTTCTTGATGCTGCTCCTCTTCGGCCTCTTCCCTCCATCGCCGCTTCCGCGGCACTCGCGCTGCAGGGGTGTGTCTCCCTTCGTCTCTCCGTCTCGATGGGGTAGAAGTCGGGGACTCCTCCGCATCAGTGTCGACCTCGTTCTCCCGCACATACTTCCCGGGATGGTCGATGGACAATGGTGGAAAATGTTCAAGCTCCGCCGCTGTCAAACAATTCCGCTGTCGATAAAAATTGATGAGGAAAGGAGAAAGATGGTTTAGAGTTCCCCCCTTCTCCTCAAACGCGTGCTGTCGCATCATCCTGTGCAGGATGCTCGCCCAGTGAATGGGAGTTCCCTCGATGACGCACTCCACAAAAGAGACCTGCCACAATGTGATGTAGCAGGCGCGGTGCGGCTGCAGTAATTGCATCAGCGCCGCGGACAAAGTCCGGCGAAATCGATCTTTGTAATCACGGGTCCTGTACCCATTCTTGGTAGACCTCCCGGTCTTGAACAGCTCCACAAATTGCGCCTCTTCTTGCTTGGTCACCTTGATGCTCTCGCTGTCGAAAAGGAGATGCCCTGGCATGCCAGCACATCTTCCCAACGCCTGCGCCCAATCTTGGACTGTCCACCGGTCAACATGCGGACGCAATCCGCGCGAGGGTGGTCCCTGTGGCTCTAGCCACTCGCGCACCATATTCGCGCAGATGTAATTCCATCCCCATAGCAAGAAATCGAGCTTTCTTGCTATTAAGCGCTCCTCGAAAGCGCGCAGCCCGTTCTGCGGCAGGCGAAGTGGCACCATCCGCAATCTGCTCGGTCTCGTCATTGCGTTCCTGGGGTTCGCTCGCCCGCTCATTCTACTTCCACACTGTCCGCGTTTCTTTCTCTCTCGGCAAACTCTAATCGCTCTCAATTCCAAATCACGCGCACTCACTTCTCCCTCAATCAACAAGAAATCTCCTGTGTGACGACGTCGAGAATGGTCCGCAGCCAGCAGATGGATGCGCGCAGCGCGCACAAGAGATTGGAATCGCGAATTCAAGAATGGGACGTTCTCCGCCGCCCGGTCGAAGGTCATGGTCGTCTCTTGGTCGTGAAGAACGTCTCACTTGATGGCCGCGCCGGCTGTACGCTGGAACGGTCTTCGCTCTCACGCGCGGCTTCACGCTCCGCCGTCGTCGATTAAACTCTCACGCTCGAATTGGCGGATTTGAACTCCGCGAGCGTGTCACCCTCCGGACATGGGGGCGTAGCGCCGAAGGCGAGTTTTCCGCCTTGCGCGGTACACTTGTTCGTACCGCCCCTCGGCCAATCTCCTTCTGCCTTGACGCGTGTGTCCGCATGTCGGACAAAAATTCAACTCCTGCCTGTGCGCAGGCGAATTCCGTCCGCGGCGCTGCGCTGGCGCGGAAGGCGTTGACCGTGGTCAGCCGTCTCCGTCCAGTCTGTCCGTTCCTTGTCTCTCCGTCGGCGCTTCCGCCGCCGCAACTCCGTCCGTCCAAGAGCGCATCCACCCGTGCCGTCCGCACGGTCCGTACCTATTGGATTACTCTGGCGGCTCTTCCGACGTACGCTGCGCTGCGCTGGCGCGGAAGGCGCCGTACACTTTCTACCTCACAAGGCGCATTTCTAGGGCCCAAGGCGGATTTCCCGCCGACGCCGAAGTGCCTGTGCACAGGCGAACGCCTGTGCGTAGGCGGACTTCGCGCCTTCCCTAACCCTACTTCGCCTGTGCACAGGCGAACGCCTTCGTCCGCGCATAGGACAAAACTTGAATCCCCCTTCCGCGTAGGCGGAATTCGCGCCGGTGGCGAACTCCTTCCGCCGTAGGCGACCGCCTCCGTTTCTTCCAGTAGCGATAACTCCCTAAGTCCTCGTCCGTTCCAAGCGTTCTTGGGCTCGTTAGAATCAGCGCGTCGAGCTCTTTCCAACGGAACCCTAACTTGGTCAAGACGCCCGAGGGTTGACCTAATTACGGGGGTTTCCCTACAGCCGCGGACGCAACCTCCGAAGGCGGGTTTTGCGCCTTGCGCTGTAGAGATCCTAACTGCGGAGCTCGCAGGGAGGGTGGTGCCTGTGCTTGCTGCGGCACCCCAAATCCCAGATTCTACAAGATCCCTCGAGAATCCCCGCGATCTTCCGGATTCACTCTGTTTTGATGTACCGAAGGCTATTTACAATGCTGCCAGGGTACAGTTTTCCAAAAAATGTTTTAATTTTCTCAAAATTGCCAAAAGTGGGGTACCACAATCCCCCATTTTTCAAACGGTGCCAATGGCATGATTGGTGTAAGAGGCCATCTCGTGGTCGGAGTCGGCCTTCCCGTTCTCTGGCAGCTGTCGCATTTGCGAACGTAGTCGTGTACATCTTTGAACATCGTCGGCCACCAGTATCCTGCATTCACAATTTTGGTCACTGTGTTTCTGGTGGCGTAGTGACCACCAGCGTCTTCTGTGTGCATGGCTTTGACAACTCGCGGTACTTTGGACTCCTCTAGACATCTGCACAACCTCTCGTCTGCCATTTTCTTGAACAAGACCCCTTGTTGGAGCTGGTAAGGTCCCGCTTTATGAACGAAGACTGTGCGCTGCTCTGCATCCAATCCTTCCGGACATTGGAGTGTGAGCAGGAACCTGTATAAGTCCGCGTACCTGGACTCATGGCTGGCGGACAACTGAAAAAGTTGTTCGTCGGGAAAATCATCCACTACTTCCTCTTCTATGGGTTCGGTCCATAGTCGGGAGAGGTAGTCCGCGTTCTCATGGTGAACGCCTTTCCGTGTCTGTACAGTATAGGTGAATTCCTGCAGCAGTAGTACCCACCTGGCAATTCGTCCGGACAGATTGTGGTACCCCACTTTTGGCAATTTTGAGGAAATTAAAACATTTTTGGAAAACTGTACCCTGGCAGCATTGTAAATAGCCTTCGGTACATCAAAACAGAGTGAATCCGGAAGATCGCGGGGATTCTCGAGGGATCTTGTAGAATCTGGGATTTGGGGTGCCGCAGAAAGGACAGGCACCACCCTCCCTTCGGGCTTTGCAGTTAGGATCTCTACGGCGCAAGGCGCAAAACCCGCCTTCGGAGGTTGCGTCCGCGGCTGTAGGGAAACGCTCCATAATTAGGTAAATCCTCGGGCGCCTTGACCAAGTTAGGATCCCGTTGGAAAGAGCTCGACGCGCTGATTCCAACGAGCCCAAGAACGCTTGGAACGGACGAGGACTTAGGGAGTTATCGCTACTGGAAGAAACGGAGGCGGTCGCCTACGGCGGAAGGAGTTCGCCACCGGCGCGAATTCCGCCTACGCGGAAGGAGGAATCAAGTTTTGTCCTATGCGCGGGCGAAGGCGTTCGCCTGTGCACAGGCAAAGTAGGGTTAGGGAAGGCGCGAAGTCCGCCTACGCACAGGCGTTTGCCTGTGCACAGGCACTTCGGCGTCGGCGGAAAATCCGCCTTGGGCCCTAGAAATGCGCCTTGTGAGGTAGAAAGTGTACGGCGCCTTCCGCGCCAGCGCAGCGCCGCGTACGTCGGAAGAGCCGCCAGAGTAATCCAATCGGTACGGACCATGCGGACGGCACGGGTGGATGCGCTCTTGGACGGACGGAGTTGCGGCGGCGGAAGCGCCGACGGAGAGACAAGGAACGGACAGACTGGACGGAGACGGCTGACCACGGTCAACGCCTTCCGCGCCAGCGCAGCGCCGCGGAAGGAATTCGCCTGCGCACAGGCGAACGCCTGTGCACAGGAGGATGTTCAAGTTCCGCACCGGCGGAGAATCCGCCGAGGCTCCTGCCTGCGCACAGGCAGGAGTTGAATTTTTGTCCGACATGCGGACACACGCGTCAAGGCAGAGGGGGATTGGCCGAGGGGCGGTACGAACAAGTGTACCGCGCAAGGCGGAAAACTCGCCTTCGGCGCTACGCCCCCATGTCCGCAGGGTGACACACTCGCGGAGTTCAAATCCGCCAATTCGAGCGTGAGAGTTTAATTGACGACGGCGGAGCGTGAAGCCGCGCGTGAGAGCGAAGACCGTTCCAGCGTACAGCCGGCGCGGCCATCAAGTGAGACGTTCTTCACGACCAAGAGCCGACCATGACCTTCGACCGGGCGGCGGAGAACGTCCCATTCTTGAATTCGCGATTCCAATCTCTTGTGCGCGCTGCGCGCATCCATCTGCTGGCTGCGGAACATTCTCGACGTCGTCGCACAGGAGATTTCTTGTTGATTGAGGGAGAAGTGAGTGCGCGTGATTTGGAATTGAGAGCGATTAGAGTTTGCCGAGAGAGAAAGAAACGCGGGCAGTGCGGAAGTAGAATGAGCGGGCGAGCGAACCCCAGGAACGCAATGACGAGACCGAGCAGATTGCGGATGGTGCCACTTCGCCTGCTGCAGAACGGGCTGCGCGCTTTCGAGGAGCGCTTAATAGCAAGAAAGCTCGATTTCTTGCTATGGGGATGGAATTACATCTGCGCGAATATGGTGCGCGAGTGGCTAGAGCCACAGGGACCACCCTCGCGCGGATTGCGTCCGCATGTTGATCGGTGGACAGTCCAAGATTGGGCGCAGGCGTTGGGAAGATGTGCTGGCATGCCAGGGCATCTCCTTTTCGACAGTGAGAGCATCAAGGTGACCAAGCAAGAAGAGGCGCAATTTGTGGAGCTGTTCAAGACCGGGAGGTCTACCAAGAATGGGTACAGGACCCGTGATTACAAAGATCGATTTCGCCGGACTTTGTCCGCGGCGCTGATGCAATTACTGCAGCCGCACCGCGCCTGCTACATCACATTGTGGCAGGTCTCTTTTGTGGAGTGCGTCATCGAGGGAACTCCAATTCACTGGGCGAGCATCCTGCACAGGGTGATGCGACAGCACGCGTTTGAGGAGAAGGGGGGAACTCTAAACCATCTTTCTCCTTTCCTCATCAATTTTTATCGACAGCGGAATTGTTTGACAGCGGCGGAGCTTGAACATTTTCCGCCATTGTCCATCGACCATCCCGGGAAGTATGTGCGGGAGAACGAGGTCGATACTGATGCAGAGGAGTCACCGACTTCTACCCCATCAAGACGGAGGGACGAAGGGAGACACACCCCTGCAGCGCGAGTGCCGCGGAAGCGGCGATGGAGGGAAGAGTCCGAAGAGGAGCAGCATCAAGAACCTTCTGCTCCCATTCGACCGCGGTCGCTGTGCGAGCCATACAGCCGGCCGCAGCAGAAGGCACGCAGACTGGTGTTGCCAGCTGACAGTGCAGACACGGCGACGATTGCGACGGAGATAGGAAGTGCGTCGCCAGAGAGGCGAGAGGAAGCGCGGACGACCGCAGGAGCAACGGGCCACGCTGCAACCTCGTCGGGAGAGAGGCCGCCTACGAGCCAAGGGCCTCCGGAGTTACCACGTGCGATGCGGACAGATGTTCCGTTTGCGCACAAGCGAACCTCCGCGGACGGACGAGCCTCCGCGGACCGGCGAACACAAGTGGACGTGGATCTACGCTTACGCGTGGGAAGGAGCAGTCCGCCTGTGCACAGGCAAGAATCACCCCCGTTCCAACGGAGGAAGGGGAAGGAGCCGGCGGAAGAACCGCCTACGAGACACCGGCCCTCGGGGCCAGACCCTCCGGCGCACCACGCGCCGCAATTTGCGCCTTCGGCGCCAGGGCCTTCGAGCCGAGGAGATACGAGCAGAGAGCGTGCGGAGGCCGCACCATCGGCGGGAAGTCCGCCGATAGATGCGCCTTCGGCGGTAGGGCCTATAGGCCAAGGAACAACGGGCGTGCGGCCCCCGGTCATGTCGCCTTCGGCGATAGGTGTCCGCGGCGCTACGCCTGCGGCGGACAAGGCGCCGGCAAATGCGCCTGCGCACGGGCCGGGCACAGCCCCCGCGGACCGATCAAGGGAGCAGCAGACGATGGAGCGGAGTGACTGTCCGCGGGATGAAATCTCGATGCGCGATGCGCAATCAAACCCCGCGCAGCCACCCTCCGCTCGATCGCCTTCTGCGGCGGACGACGGCGAAAGAGAGAACGCGGTAGGCAATCAACAAGCGAGCGACGGGGATGCCGCTCGGGTACATTCGCCTTCCACCTTAGACATTTTGGCGACGAGCAGCGAGGCTGCAGCCGTGCCTTCGCAGGCAGCACACGTCGAGGACGTGCAGCCCCACTCGGGGCAGTCGCCGACGCAATCAATGGCGACTGAAATTCTCCACTAAGATGATGACGACGGAGGCTCCACGGAAGAAATGTCAGGAGCAGAAGACACCGAGGAGGAGGAGGAGGAAATTGTTGGAGCGCCGGCGGCGGCGCTCTCTGAGCAGGTGATTCCGTTGCTGCGGTACTTGGATCGCAAGGTCGATAAATACGCCGACCCACTCCAGCCGGGATCTTACATCGAGTTAGTGCGCAGGCGGACTCGCACTAAAGTCCACACCAGCAAGCTATTAGCTAGAGTGGACCAGGAGTTGAGGGACTTGAAGGAGAAGCATGAGTGCTTGTGGGGTCAGTACAAGCTTAATCAGAAATTCTACAAGCACACCGAGAAGATGAAGGATGAGAAACTGGGCGAGCTCACCAAGGAGCAGGTGAAGGTCAAGGAAGCACTCAACTCTGAGCAGGCCCAGAATCGGATTTTGTCAGAGGAGCTCGTGCGACAGACGCGGTTGTTGGAACAATGTCAGCTCGCACGGCAGGCGGATGAAGAATTAATCCGCAGGTTGCAGTCAAAGTGTGGCGAATTGAGAGCGCAACGTGCTGAAGCCGAATCGCAATTAGTGATGATTGAAGAGGATCGCAGGAAGGAGGCGGATCGCACGAAGGTGGAGACGGCGAGGCGAGTCGCCCACTGTCTCAAGGGCTACGCCCACTGGGAAGTGAAGGCGCAGGAGAAACTCACACTGCGTGAGTTTGAATTGCGCGCAGCCGGGTTGTTGTCAGGCGACAGTAGGAGTCGGCGGAAGGTAGCGAAGAAGCTCGAGGCCTTTCTGTCGAAGGCTCAGGATACCATGTCCGCCCTCGAAGGGGAGGTGTCCGCGGCGTTGCAGCGGTTGGGACTGCGCAGTCGAGCGGAAGAGTGGCAGGGTAGGGAGTTAGTGCGCGGCAGTCGGCCGCGCCGGAGACGCAGTACAGGTTCCGCGGAGTGTAGTGTAGCGTGGTTCCGTGCAGGCGTGTAGCGTAGTGCAGTGTAGTGCTAGGTAGGACTTAGAAGGTATAAAATAGTTCCAGGCGTTTTGCCTGGGGTTCTTTCCCAAACTCAGAAGTATAGATCAGGAACCCATTTCCTTTGCGTGTTTGTGTCCTTGAGTTCTGTCACCACGCAGGAGGAGTTACAACTTAGCGTTCCGCATTTTGTAGCTGAAGGCCTTCGGCCGAATGTTCAGAGCTAGTACATTGGTTAGAGACTTGAGTAGTTCGGATCTGCACCTGCGGGTGACTGCCGATGCTCAGAGCCAGTGACTAGTTAGATACTTGAACAGTTTCGCCCCTACACCTTCGAGTGTTTCTTTCTGATTGTACTCCTTGGGATTTTTCCCCTGAATGCCAAAGTGAAGTTTTGCTACTTCGTGTAAGCCTTGGTTGTAAATTCAGGTTACGCTGCAGCAGGTGCCTTGAGGGTAACCCCTGTAGTATTTCTGGGAATGACAAGTGCCTGAGAATTCAAACTCTTCAATAGACTGTTGTTGTGTTACTGGAATGTTTCACAGTGAGTCCTTCAGTGCGGACCTGTGTTCTCTGCGCGTTTTGTGAGTTGAGAGTGTTGTTCACCGCGTATGAGTGACTTCGATCCGAAGTAGGCAGTCCAAACCGGGTTTCCTACACTAGCAGCAAGCTAGTGGAAGTGTTGTAAAAGCCGGAGTTGGAAGTCACTGCCCGCAGCTTTGCCGAGTGTGCTCGCGAGAGACTTCCCCCCTGAAATCTTGAGTAGAGGTCCTAACGGATCTCTGGGTTGTGTTTCTGTAGTTTCAGGTGTGTGTGTGTGTGTGTGTGTGTGTTACGCTGCACTGTGCGACCTCCGAGTGCGCTCCGAGTGGACACTTGCAGTATTTCTGGGAGTGACAGTTGCCTGAGAATTCAAACTCCTCAATAGTCTGTTAAAACGTGACACTTTGTACCCTGTGTGTTCCTCTGTCCCTGTGGGTTCGACCTTTCTACCACTATATTGCAGTTTTAGCCTTTAGTGGGTTATTACATAAGAAGCCGACAACTTCTTTTTGGCGCCGCTGCCGGGGACAGTTGCGTCAACACCGGGGTTTTTACGAGCAACCATGCTCGGTGAATGTCGACTGGGGCTAGCGGGAGCAACCTAAGTGCTAGAGCTGTCCGCAAGTTCCGACGAGATTCAGAGAAGGCCGTGGAAGAGACACGGCGTCAAAACAAGAAAACACCAAAAAGAGTACCTAAGCCTAGTTCGGCCGACATCCTTGGGGAACCTACCCCCGGCGACTCGGAACCAAACTTGGTGCTTACAGTTCTACTAGATATTCCTTGCACGGACCCGCCTAGTGAAGTAGAACCGACCGCCCGAGAACCGTCGACAGACCCACCGATGGCGGACGGACAAGCCAATGTGCGGCTACCTCAGCCGATTACTAAACATTCCTACCCGAAGTACAAAGGGAGTGGGGATGACGACGATGCAGATTCATACATCAAGTTGTTCGAATCGGTGTCTATTGCTAATCGCGAGATCGCAGACGACGACCGACTAAGGATCTTTCCAAGCCTTCTGCGGAAGAAAGCGAGGAGTTGGTACAATCACGAGAGCATCGATCCGACTGGGTTGACAACATGGGCCCAGCTGAAGGAGAAGTTCCTTCGCCGCTTTCGCGAGCTCGGCTACGACAGCCGGGTTTTGACAAAGTTACGTAATTTGCAGCGAGAGAAGAAGGAGAGTCTGCGTGACTACACTGAGAGATTTCTGGACCTCCTTGACAGAATACCGAAAACAGGACCAGGGTCCCCTTTCTCGGTACAACAAGCTGTGGATTGGTACGTGACCGGTTTAACTCGGGAGATGGAGACTTTTTGCCGACGCAGCAAGTGCGACACTATTGAGGATGTGATTGCATCGGCAGAAGCCTTCGAAACTTCCACTCTCAACCAAAGAGGGAGAGAGAGACGGGAGTCGAAGGAGCGAAAACCGAAGGGAGGGCGAAGACGACGTAGAGGTACAACTCCGACATCGGAGGAATCGTCTTCGGACGAGAACCGTTCCTCATCCGAAGAAGAGGAAACCTCATCGTCGGAGGAGGAGAAGAAGAGGAAGAAGCATGGGTCAGCGAAGAAAAAGGGCACCCGACGAGGGACTACGGACAGAGCGCCGGGAGACATAGCCTCGAAGATGGAGACCCTTGTGAAGGACTTCGCCGATCTCAAAGTTCAAGTGGTAGGCGGGCATGATCGCCGAAAATCACCCGGGAGAGTGCGAGCGAACTTATGGTGTACTACGTGCGGGGCGGTGGGACATGCAAACACCGAGTGCCTTACCACCCGTTCGTCATATCCAGTCAACGCAGTAGAGTGGGCACAACCGTACTACGGAGAGCACCCTCAGTACTATGGAGAGGCTAGCGAAGAGACAGCCTACGCCGTCCAGTCGGTTCCTACCCCTCCTGCAGTTTCAGCAATGCAAGTCCCACGATATATTCCGGTGGATCGGGCCACTACAGTACCCGTGAGGCGGAGAGCACCTCCAGGAACGTTTGACCCACCGCCACCGCGAGCTTGTTATAATTGCGGGGAAGTTGGGCACTTCTCACCGCAGTGTCCCCATCCAAAAAGGCGAAACGATTATGCTCCGACATGTAGTAATTGCAAGAAGATCGGGCATACTGCGCCAGAGTGTGATCAGCCACCAGTCCCTCGGCCAGCGGTACGATTTGTGAACACTCCTGCCAAGGAGGACGTCCAAGTTAACCAGGTCGAAGTAGGTTCAGACGGGGATGACGAAGACGAAGAATGGCCGGCTGAAGAGGTTATGTGCGCACGGGTCGAAACTCGTAGTTCCAAGAAATCGAAGGAGCAAGAGCGTGACACTCGCAAGCACGAACGGAGAACCGACGACCGGACGGGAAAAGGAAAGGAGAAGACATCCAGCAAGTCCGACTTGCGACCTGCTCGGAAGTCTTCGGCTACGCGAGAGGCACCAGCAGTGCGCCCCCAGACAGCAGTTGAGGACGAGCCAGTGCGCCTACTGAAACGGGACTATGCTCCGGATATCCGCAACGAGGTAGCCAACCTGTTGAAGGAAGCGATCCGCACGCAAAAGGACCCACCGCGGCCAGACTTGACATCCTCCCTTGGGGCGAAGTTGGCAGCCACCGTGGAACCTCGCAGAGCGTCGCCGACCCCGGCGACCCAACGCGCTCACTATGACTTGGTCGAAGATCTCGGGAGTCGAAAAGTGAACATCACGTTCAAGCAGCTCTTGGAGGACAATAAGACGTATCGGAGAATGTTGATGCTTTCGCTACGGCATCCGCGGAAGCCGCGCGCATCCACATCCTCTCAAGTGGAGAGCGAAGACCAAGGGCCATCCGAGATCGATGTGGAAATCGCAGGGTGTTGTGTACGCAGAGTGCCAATCGACTCTGGATCAGGAGTCAACATAATGACGGAGGATACAGCGAGAGCCTTGGGGTTCAGTCAATACGAACCCTCGAAGCGTGTGTTGAGATTAGCGGATCAGACGCGGAGAATGCCTGCAGGTATGCTGCGCAATGTCAAGACAATCATCGGGGGTGCGGACTTTCGGTTGACGTATATCATCCTTCAACCGATGATGAAGCAGGGCTATGACGTTCTGCTCGGGCGACCATGGCTATATGGTGCACAAGTCAGATGTGATTGGCGAAGACATCGCCTTAAGTTTCCCCATCCTTCGGAACCGACCAAAACCATTACGGTGCCCTGGAATAGGGTCAGACACGAAGGAGAGACCCCATCGACAAGTGCAGGTTACACATCGGGCGAGGACAGTGAGTCGACCGCGCAATCGGATTCCAATGGTACCGAATCCGATTATTTCGTGGGATTTGTTGCCTGCTGTTCGGTGGGAGAAGAAGAAGAGCCGGAAGCTATTCAGCCGGAAGACGAATAGCAATTAACTGTGGGACTGGGAAGGAGTGAGACGAGTCACACCGAGGGCATTGTCGACCCTAGTGACTGTCACGAAGTACAACTCAGTCCCGGCAAGCGCTTGAAGGTATCAAGCGCAGTGAGAGGAGACGAGCTAAGGAAAGTACAGGCATTCCTTAGCCATTATGTCGACGTCTTCGCCTGGAAGATCGAAGACATGAAGGGGATACCTGCACGGTATGGGGAACACCGTATCGATTTACTGGACGACTCAGTACCCATACGACAGCGCCAGTATCGCCTCAACCCAAAATACTCCTTGCTAGTTAAAGAGGAGATAGATAAGTACTTGAGCGCTGGTATTATTTACCCTGTGCTCAGCAGTGAGTGGGTGTCGCCGATTGTTATCGTACCCAAGAAGTTGACGGGTAAGATACGAGTGTGTCAGGATTTCCGGAAGTTGAATGCAGCAACACGCAAGGATCATCACCCGCTACCATTCACGGATGCCATTCTAGACCATGTTGCCGGACATGAATGTTATAGCTTCCTGGATGGGTTCTTAGGTTACAATCAGGTGTCTATCCGTGAACAGGACAAGGATAAAACTACGTTCACAACCGACTGGGGAACTTACGCATACCACAAGATGCCCTTCGGTCTGTGCAACGCGCCTGCCACCTTTCAACGGATGATGACCAATATCTTTCAGGAACAACTGAGGAAGTTCCTGGAAATATTCATAGATGACTTCTGTGTCTTTTGGAAGCGGTCTGAACACCTAAGTCACTTGAAGCAGACCTTCGATAAATGTAGGGAGAGCAGTTTATCACTGCATCCCGAGAAGTGCTTTTTCTTTATGACTAGTGGGATCTTGTTGGGTCATCGGGTCTCGGCAGACGGCATTGCGGTGGACATCGAGAAGGTCAAGGTTATACTCGAGCTTGAGCCACCCACGAATCTAAGGGAGCTGCGAGCATTCCTGGGTCATGTGGGCTACTACCGAAGATTCATACACATGTATGCAATATTGGCGGCGGACCTGACCAAGTTGTTGAAGAAGGACGAGCCTTATGCTTGGGGTGCGAACCAGCAGTCAGCATTTGAGACTCTTAAAGCGAAACTCACGACTGCTCCCGTACTAAGGAGTCCAGACTGGAATCGACCATTCCATGTTTACGTTGACACCTCGGCATTCGCCATCGGTGTAGTACTGAGTCAGAAGGATGACAACAAAAAGGACTACCCGATCTACTTCGCGAGCCGACAGCTGTCTCTAGCAGAGCGGAAGTACACCACGACGGAGAGAGAAGCGTTGGGGATGGTGTACTCCTGTAAAAAGTTCCGTCACTACCTGATCTGCTACGAGTTTGTGTTCCATGTGGACCACTACGCATTGCAACACCTAGTCAAGAAAGCCGACTTATCCGGTCGGATCGCCAGGTGGGTGTTGTTACTACAAGAGTTCACCTACACAGTCCAGACCAGGAAAGGGGTGCACCACGAAAATGCGGATTACTTGTCCCGATTATGGACACAGCCGACAGAGGAGGAATTGGTGGACGATTTTCCAGATGAAGAGTTATTTCAGTTGTCTGCAGGACATGAGTCCCGCTATGCCGACCTGTATCGATATCTGCTAACCCTCCAGTGTCCCGAAGGCATGGATTTGGAACAGCGAACTGTCTTTATTCATAAGGCAGGTCCGTACCAACTCCAGCAGGGGGTTTTGTTCAAGAAGATGGCAGATGAGCGCTTATGCAGATGCCTGGAGGAATCAGAGGTACCAAGAATAGTGAGTGCGATGCATACAGAGGAGGCGGGTGGACACTATGCCACCAGGAACACGGTCACAAAGATCCTAAATGCGGGGTATTGGTGGCCGACCATGTTTAAGGATGTTCTCGATTACATCCGCAAGTGCGACAGTTGCCAGAGGATGGGGAGACCGACGCCTACAACACGCTGGCCCCTGACTCCCATCATGCCTCTAGCACCTTTCGAAAAGTGGGGTATTGACTTTGTAGGGCCGATACAACCAGTGACTAGAAGTACACGAAGGCGCTACATTCTGGTAGCAACGGACTACGCCACCAAAATGGTAGAGGCCAGAGCCACCAGAAGGGATGATGCTGCCACAGTGGCAGCATTCTTGTTTGAGTCGATCATCACACGCTACGGGTGTCCCTTAGAGCTAGTCAGCGACCGGGGCACGCACTTTCTGAATCAGATCATCGAAGATCTGACACGGTATTTCCACATCAAGCACCGGAAGACTACTCCATACAATCCCAAGGCAAATGGACTGACGGAGAAGTCCAATGGTCTGCTGTGTAAAATACTACTCAAGGTCACGGTGAATCACGCTCACGACTGGGATACGAAGCTAGCAGCCGCTCTATGGGCGTACCGCACAGCTGAGAAGATTACGACCAAACAGACACCATACTTTCTGGTGTATGGGCAACACCCGATCCTCCCGATCGAATTTGAAGTACCCACCCAACGAACGTTGGATTTGCAGAGGATGGGCGCAGAGGAGAGTCAGCTCTACAGGTTACAGGAGGTCACGCTGCTGGATGAGAGGAGACGAGACGCCGAAGATCGCACCAGGAAAATCCAGCTCCGTCGGAAGGAGAGATACGATAAAAAGATCAAACCGGTACTATTGCAGGCGGGTGATTTGGCATTGCTCTACGACAGCAGGCATGCCAGATTCCCAGGCAAACTGCACCTAAGGTGGATGGGACCTTACAGGGTTGTTGAAGTCTTCCCGAACGGATCCATCCAACTTGCGGATCTGGCCGGCGATTTGTTAGGCACCCGAGTGAACGGGTGGCGATTGAAGAAATACCACATGTGAGTGTTCGCGTGGGCGCTCACAATTGAGGAGGGGGGCATGTGGTACCCCACTTTTGGCAATTTTGAGGAAATTAAAACATTTTTGGAAAACTGTACCCTGGCAGCATTGTAAATAGCCTTCGGTACATCAAAACGGAGTGAATCCGGAAGATCGCGGGGATTCTCGAGGGATCTTGTAGAATCTGGGATTTGGGGTGCCGCAGAAAGGACAGGCACCACCCTCCCTTCGGGCTTTGCAGTTAGGATCTCTACGGCGCAAGGCGCAAAACCCGCCTTCGGAGGTTGCGTCCGCGGCTGTAGGGAAACCCTCCATAATTAGGTAAATCCTCGGGCGCCTTGACCAAGTTAGGATCCCGTTGGAAAGAGCTCGACGCGCTGATTCCAACGAGCCCAAGAACGCTTGGAACGGACGAGGACTTAGGGAGTTATCGCTACTGGAAGAAACGGAGGCGGTCGCCTACGGCGGAAGGAGTTCGCCACCGGCGCGAATTCCGCCTACGCGGAAGGAGGAATCAAGTTTTGTCCTATGCGCGGGCGAAGGCGTTCGCCTGTGCACAGGCGAAGTAGGGTTAGGGAAGGCGCGAAGTCCGCCTACGCACAGGCGTTTGCCTGTGCACAGGCACTTCGGCGTCGGCGGAAAATCCGCCTTGGGCCCTAGAAATGCGCCTTGTGAGGTAGAAAGTGTACGGCGCCTTCCGCGCCAGCGCAGCGCCGCGTACGTCGGAAGAGCCGCCAGAGTAATCCAATCGGTACGGACCATGCGGACGGCACGGGTGGATGCGCTCTTGGACGGACGGAGTTGCGGCGGCGGAAGCGCCGACGGAGAGACAAGGAACGGACAGACTTGACGGAGACGGCTGACCACGGTCAACGCCTTCCGCGCCAGCGCAGCGCCGCGGAAGGAATTCGCCTGCGCACAGGCGAACGCCTGTGCACAGGAGGATGTTCAAGTTCCGCACCGGCGGAGAATCCGCCGAGGCTCCTGCCTGCGCACAGGCAGGAGTTGAATTTTTGTCCGACATGCGGACACACGCGTCAAGGCAGAGGGGGATTGGCCGAGGGGCGGTACGAACAAGTGTACCGCGCAAGGCGGAAAACTCGCCTTCGGCGCTACGCCCCCATGTCCGCAGGGTGACACGCTCGCGGAGTTCAAATCCGCCAATTCGAGCGTGAGAGTTTAATCGACGACGGCGGAGCGTGAAGCCGCGCGTGAGAGCGAAGACCGTTCCAGCGTACAGCCGGCGCGGCCATCAAGTGAGACGTTCTTCACGACCAAGAGCCGACCATGACCTTCGACCGGGCGGCGGAGAACGTCCCATTCTTGAATTCGCGATTCCAATCTCTTGTGCGCGCTGCGCGCATCCATCTGCTGGCTGCGGAACATTCTCGACGTCGTCGCACAGGAGATTTCTTGTTGATTGAGGGAGAAGTGAGTGCGCGTGATTTGGAATTGAGAGCGATTAGAGTTTGCCGAGAGAGAAAGAAACGCGGGCAGTGCGGAAGTAGAATGAGCGGGCGAGCGAACCCCAGGAACGCAATGACGAGACCGAGCAGATTGCGGATGGTGCCACTTCGCCTGCTGCAGAACGGGCTGCGCGCTTTCGAGGAGCGCTTAATAGCAAGAAAGCTCGATTTCTTGCTATGGGGATGGAATTACATCTGCGCGAATATGGTGCGCGAGTGGCTAGAGCCACAGGGACCACCCTCGCGCGGATTGCGTCCGCATGTTGATCGGTGGACAGTCCAAGATTGGGCGCAGGCGTTGGGAAGATGTGCTGGCATGCCAGGGCATCTCCTTTTCGACAGTGAGAGCATCAAGGTGACCAAGCAAGAAGAGGCGCAATTTGTGGAGCTGTTCAAGACCGGGAGGTCTACCAAGAATGGGTACAGGACCCGTGATTACAAAGATCGATTTCGCCGGACTTTGTCCGCGGCGCTGATGCAATTACTGCAGCCGCACCGCGCCTGCTACATCACATTGTGGCAGGTCTCTTTTGTGGAGTGCGTCATCGAGGGAACTCCAATTCACTGGGCGAGCATCCTGCACAGGGTGATGCGATAGCACGCGTTTGAGGAGAAGGGGGGAACTCTAAACCATCTTTCTCCTTTCCTCATCAATTTTTATCGACAGCGGAATTGTTTGACAGCGGCGGAGCTTGAACATTTTCCGCCATTGTCCATCGACCATCCCGGGAAGTATGTGCGGGAGAACGAGGTCGATACTGATGCAGAGGAGTCACCGACTTCTACCCCATCAAGACGGAGGGACGAAGGGAGACACACCCCTGCAGCGCGAGTGCCGCGGAAGCGGCGATGGAGGGAAGAGTCCGAAGAGGAGCAGCATCAAGAACCTTCTGCTCCCATTCGACCGCGGTCGCTGTGCGAGCCATACAGCCGGCCGAAGCAGAAGGCACGCAGACTGGTGTTGCCAGCTGACAGTGCAGACACGGCGACGATTGCGACGGAGATAGGAAGTGCGTCGCCAGAGAGGCGAGAGGAAGCGCGGACGACCGCAGGAGCAACGGGCCACGCTGCAACCTCGTCGGGAGAGAGGCCGACTACGGGCCAAGGGCCTCCGGAGTTACCACGTGCGATGCGGACAGATGTTCCGTTTGCGCACAGGCGAACCTCCGCGGACGGACGAGCCTCCGCGGACCGGCGAACACAAGTGGACGTGGATCTACGCTTACGCGTGGGAAGGAGCAGTCCGCCTGTGCACAGGCGCTCGCCTGTGCACAGGTCGCCTGTGCACAGGTCGCCTGTGCACAGGACACCTCCACACGTGCCGCCTGTGCACAGGCAAGAATCACCCCCGTTCCAACGGAGGAAGGGGAAGGAGCCGGCGGAAGAACCGCCTACGAGACACCGGCCCTCGGGGCCAGACCCTCCGGCGCACCACGCGCCGCAATTCGCGCCTTCGGCGCCAGGGCCTTCGAGCCGAGGAGATACGAGCAGAGAGCGTGCGGAGGCCGCACCATCGGCGGGAAGTCCGCCGATAGATGCGCCTTCGGCGGTAGGGCCTATAGGCCAAGGAACAACGGGCGTGCGGCCCCCGGTCATGTCGCCTTCGGCGATAGGTGTCCGCGGCGCTACGCCTGCGGCGGACAAGGCGCCGGCAAATGCGCCTGCGCACGGGCCGGGCACAGCCCCCGCGGACCGATCAAGGGAGCAGCAGACGATGGAGCGGAGTGACTGTCCGCGGGATGAAATCTCGATGCGCGATGCGCAATCAAACCCCGCGCAGCCACCCTCCGCTCGATCGCCTTCTGCGGCGGACGACGGCGACAGAGAGAACGCGGTAGGCAATCAACAAGCGAGCGACGGGGATGCCGCTCGGGTACATTCGCCTTCCACCTTAGACATTTTGGCGACGAGCAGCGAGGCTGCAGCCGTGCCTTCGCAGGCAGCACACGTCGAGGACGTGCAGCCCCACTCGGGGCAGTCGCCGACGCAATCAATGGCGACTGAAATTCTACACTTAGATGATGACGACGGAGGCTCCACGGAAGAAATGTCAGGAGCAGAAGACACCGAGGAGGAGGAGGAGGAAATTGTTGGAGCGCCGGCGGCGGCGCTCTCTGAGCAGATGATTCCGTTGCTGCGGTACTTGGATCGCAAGGTCGATAAATACGCCGACCCACTCCAGCCGGGATCTTACATCGAGTTAGTGCGCAGGCGGACTCGCACTAAAGTCCACACCAGCAAGCTATTAGCTAGAGTGGACCAGGAGTTGAGGGACTTGAAGGAGAAGCATGAGTGCTTGTGGGGTCAGTACAAGCTTAATCAGAAATTCTACAAGCACACCGAGAAGATGAAGGATGAGAAACTGGGCGAGCTCACCAAGGAGCAGGTGAAGGTCAAGGAAGCACTCAACTCTGAGCAGGCCCAGAATCGGATTTTGTCAGAGGAGCTCGTGCGACAGACGCGGTTGTTGGAACAATGTCAGCTCGCACGGCAGGCGGATGAAGAATTAATCCGCAGGTTGCAGTCAAAGTGTGGCGAATTGAGAGCGCAACGTGCTGAAGCCGAATCGCAATTAGTGATGATTGAAGAGGATCGCAGGAAGGAGGCGGATCGCACGAAGGTGGAGACGGCGAGGCGAGTCGCCCACTGTCTCAAGGGCTACGCCCACTGGGAAGTGAAGGCGCAGGAGAAACTCACACTGCGTGAGTTTGAATTGCGCGTAGCCGGGTTGTTGTCAGGCGACAGTAGGAGTCGGCGGAAGGTAGCGAAGAAGCTCGAGGCCTTTCTGTCGAAGGCTCAGGATACCATGTCCGCCCTCGAAGGGGAGGTGTCCGCGGCGTTGCAGCGGTTGGGACTGCGCAGTCGAGCGGAAGAGTGGCAGGGTAGGGAGTTAGTGCGCGGCAGTCGGCCGCGCCGGAGACGCAGTACAGGTTCCGCGGAGTGTAGTGTAGCGTGGTTCCGTGCAGGCGTGTAGCGTAGTGCAGTGTAGTGCTAGGTAGGACTTAGAAGGTATAAAATAGTTCCAGGCGTTTTGCCTGGGGTTCTTTCCCAAACTCAGAAGTATAGATCAGGAACCCATTTCCTTTGCGTGTTTGTGTCCTTGAGTTCTGTCACCACGCAGGAGGAGTTACAACTTAGCGTTCCGCATTTTGTAGCTGAAGGCCTTCGGCCGAATGTTCAGAGCTAGTACATTGGTTAGAGACTTGAGTAGTTCGGATCTGCACCTGCGGGTGACTGCCGATGCTCAGAGCCAGTGACTAGTTAGATACTTGAACAGTTTCGCCCCTACACCTTCGAGTGTTTCTTTCTGATTGTACTCCTTGGGATTTTTCCCCTGAATGCCAAAGTGAAGTTTTGCTACTTTGTGTAAGCCTTGGTTGTAAATTCAGGTTACGCTGCAGCAGGTGCCTTGAGGGTAACCCCTGTAGTATTTCTGGGAATGACAAGTGCCTGAGAATTCAAACTCTTCAATAGACTGTTGTTGTGTTACTGGAATGTTTCACAGTGAGTCCTTCAGTGCGGACCTGTGTTCTCTGCGCGTTTTGTGAGTTGAGAGTGTTGTTCACCGCGTATGAGTGACTTCGATCCGAAGTAGGCAGTCCAAACCGGGTTTCCTACACTAGCAGCAAGCTAGTGGAAGTGTTGTAAAAGCCGGAGTTGGAAGTCACTGCCCGCAGCTTTGCCGAGTGTGCTCGCGAGAGACTTCCCCCCTGAAATCTTGAGTAGAGGTCCTAACGGATCTCTGGGTTGTGTTTCTGTAGTTTCAGGTGTGTGTGTGTGTGTGTGTGTGTGTTACGCTGCACTGTGCGACCTCCGAGTGCGCTCCGAGTGGACACTTGCAGTATTTCTGGGAGTGACAGTTGCCTGAGAATTCAAACTCCTCAATAGTCTGTTAAAACGTGACACTTTGTACCCTGTGTGTTCCTCTGTCCCTGTGGGTTCGACCTTTCTACCACTATATTGCAGTTTTAGCCTTTAGTGGGTTATTACACAGATCCGCCTTCTTGACCAGGTGCTGTAAGGCGTAATGATCTACATGAAACACGAACTCGTAGCAGATCAAATAATGTCGGAACTTCTTGCAGGAGTACACCATTCCCAACGCCTCCCTCTCAGTTGTCGTGTACTTCTTCTCTGCTGCTGACAACTGACGACTCGCGAAGTAAATCGGGTAGTCTTTCTTGTTGTCGTCCTTCTGACTGAGAACCACCCCGATTGCAAACGCCGACGTGTCTACATAGACATGGAAAGGTTTGTTCCAATCCGGACTTCTCAGAACCGGAGCAGTCGTCAGTTTGGCTTTGAGCGTTTCAAAGGCCAGCTGTTGCTCCTTGCCCCACACATAGGGTTCATCCTTCTTAAGCAGCTTCGTCAGATCGGCTGCCAAGATGGCATACATATTTATGAACCTTCTGTAATAACCTACATGGCCAAGGAAGGCCCTCAACTCACGCAGATTCGTTGGCGGCTGTAGTTCAAGAATAATCTTCACCTTCTCTACATCTACTGCAATGCCATCGGACGAAACTCGGTGCCCCAGCAGGATTCCGCTGGTCATGAAGAAAAAACATTTCTCAGGGTGCAAGGACAAGCTGCTCTCCCGACATCTGTCGAACGTTTGCCTAAGATGGTCAAGGTGCTCCGACCTCTTACCGAAGACACAAAAGTCGTCGATGAAAATTTCTAGGAATTTCCTCAAGTGCTCTTGGAAGATGTTTGTCATCATCCGCTGGAACGTCGCTGGCGCGTTGCACAGACCGAATGGCATCTTATGATAAGCATAGGTTCCCCAGTCGGTCGTGAAGGTTGTTTTGTCCTTGTCCTGTTCCCTGATGGACACCTGGTTGTAGCCGGAGAATCCGTCTAGGAAACTGTAGCATTCATGCCCTGCTACATGGTCCAGAATAGAGTCCGTGAAAGGAAGAGGGTGATGGTCCTTCCGCGTTGCTGCGTTCAGCTTCCTGAAGTCCTGACACACCCGGATCTTACCCGTCAGTTTCTTGGGCACGATCACGATAGGCGACACCCACTCGCTACTAAGTACCGGGTAGATGATTCCTGCGCTCAGGTACTTATCGATTTCGTCCTTCACCAATAATGAATATTTTGGGTTGAGCCTGTATTGGCGTTGGCGAACCGGAACTGCCTCGTCCAACAAGTCGATTCTGTGCTCTCCATACCTTGCAGGTATGCCTTTCATGTCTTCAATCTTCCATGCGAAGACATCCTCATACTGGCGAAGAAACGCCTGTACCCTGTTCAACTCTTCTCCTTGTACCTGGCTTGACACCTTCAAGCCTTTGCCTGGACTGAGTTGCAGTTCGCAGCAATCACTCGGGTCAACAATCCCCTCTGTGTGACTGATCTCGCTTCTGCCCAATCCGGCTGCTAGTTGCTATTCGTCATCCGGATATACCGCGTCTCCTTCCTCCTCAATAGAGCAGCAAGTGACGTAGCCCACAAATTCTTCCGACGTTTCGGTCTCTGAAGTGCATGATGAGCTGGTCTCCCCTCCGGTTGTGTAACCGGAGGTGGTGGAAGGTGTTTCGCCCTCATGGGGTACCTTGGTCCATGGTACGGTAATGACAGTCGGAGGGTCCGCAGGGCTACGGAACTGTAATCTCTTCCTACTCCAGTCACACCTTGCTTTGGCATCGTATAGCCACGGTCTGCCAAGCAGCACATCATAACCTTTCTTCATCAGAGGTTGCAGTATTATGTAGGACAGTTGAAAGTCCACTCCTCCAATGTTGGTTCTCACATTGCTCAACATTCCTAGTGGCATTCTGCGTGTTTGATCGGCCAGTCGCAATACTCGGGATGTAGGCTCGAAGGTCTGGAACCCCAAGGAGTTTGCTGTCTCCTCGGTCATGATATTCACGCCCGAGCCGGAGTCCACAGGTACCTTCTGTATGACGCAGCCTCCGATCTCTACCTCGATCTCTGGAGGTCCCAGGTCTCCTCCTTCCACTCTGTACACAGCCGGAAGTTTCTCTTTTCGGGGTTTGCGTGGTCGGCGCAACGAAAGCATCAGCATCCTCCTGTACGTCTTATTGTCTTCCAACAACTGGTGGAAGGAAATATTTGCCCTCTGGCTCCCCATGTCTTTCACTATGTCGTAGGAAGTGTTGGAAGTCACGGCCGGAAGTTTCCCTGTACTCGCGGTCGGAAGGGGTGTAGGGGGCCTAACCGCCTTCCGGTCGTCGGATGTCATTCCGGCGCCCAGTGCTTCCTTGATGAGGTGACTCACCTCATCTTTGATGTCCGGAAGGTAATCTCGAGTCCGGAACTCTTCTGAATACCTGTCCGCCTTTTCTGAGTTCGGCTCCGGCTGGGTGTTTATCATAGCCGGAGGTGTACCCGGCCTTCTCCTCTGGCCTTCTCTAACTTCTTTAGACTTCCTCCTCTCTTCCCTACGCTCGAGGCGGCGAGTGTCCTCGTGGCCTTCTCCTCTCCTCTTCGAACTTCGGGTTTCTACCCGACCGCACATTACTTCTTCCTCTGGCCATACTTCGTCTCCTTCAGCTGGGTCCAGACTCAGTTCTACCTGGTTGACTTGCACTTCTTCCTTGCCAGGTGTTGATACGAAACGCACGGCTGGCCTAGGGAGTTGGGGCTGATCACATTCGGCTGCTGTATGTCCGGACTTCTTGCAATTGCTGCACAATGGTGCATACCCCATTGGCTTCCTCGGGTGGGGACAACTTGGCGCGTAATGCCCCATGTCTCCGCAGTTGTAGCAACCATCGAATTGTGGTCGAGGTCGGTTGTGATTGCCTGGAGGTGCCATGCGTCTTGGTGGGAGTGTACCCGCCATTTCCCTCGGAACAAAGCGCGGTATATGCACCGGTGGGTTCGGAGTTGTAGCTGGAGCTGTCTGTACTGAGTAGGCGGTGTCCTCAACCTGCTCAGCATAATACATAGGTGGCTCAGCATAATACATGGGGTTCTCCCACTGTGGTGCCCATTCGACCGCATTCACTGGGTAAGATGGCCGCGCGGACATGCACTCCGTGTTGGCATGTCCCACCTGTCCGCACGTAGTACACCAGAGATTCGCTCGTTGTCTCGCAGGTGATTTACGTCGGTCTTGGCCTCCCACTACATGAACTTTCAGGTCCGCAAAATTCTTCACCAGGTTGTCTACCTTGGCTGCGATGTCCCCTTGAGTCTTTACTGGGATTCCCTTACCTCGATCCTTCTTCTTGATCGCACTACGTTTCTTCTTCCGTCTTTCTTCTTCTGAAGATGACGAGTCCTCTTCCTCTTCCGAGGAAGAACTTGATTCGGAGGAGCTTGATTCTTCTGTCGAGGAAGGAGAGTTCCTTCTCTTCCGACGTCCGCCCTGCGACTTCTTCTTCGTCGACCGTCGGTCGCGTCTTTGAGTGTCAAGGGTTGACGTCTCAAAGGTCTCCGCGGAAGCTATCACATCTTGGATTGTGTCAGTCTTGCCTCTCCTACAGAAGGTCTCCATTTCTCTTGAGAGCCCTGTCACATACCAATCCACTGCCTGTTGTACCGAGTATGGTTCTCCCGGGCCTGTCTTCGGAATTCGATCTAGGAGGTCTTGGAATCTCTCAGTGTAGTCTCGAAGATTCTCCTTCCGCTCGCGTCGAAGATTTCGAAGCCGGGTCAGAACTCGACTGTCATACCCGAGTTCGCGGAACCGCCTCAGAAACTTTTCCTTGAGCTGAGCCCAGGTCCGGATGCCAGTGGGGTCAGTGCTCTCATGGTTGTACCATCTACGCGCTCGTCTGCGTAGCAGGCTAGGAAAGATTCGTAGTCTGTCTTCATCACTGGTCTCACGATTGGCGATGGAGACAGACTCGAAGAGCTTTATGTATGAATCTGCATCATCGTCGTCGCCCGTTCCCGTGTATCTTGGATACGAATGTTTGGTGGTAGGTTGGGAAAACACCTGGCGGAGATTGGCTTGATGTTCTGCCATCGGTGATCCTGTCGACGGACTGATCCTAGGTTGGCCAAACTCAGGAAGAGTTCCTGTCGGAGGGATGTCCAACAGAACTGTTAGCTCAATGCTCTCAGTAGGTGAACTGGAACGCCTTTGTCTTCCAGTAGTCGGTGATGGCGACCTTTCTGCAGAGTCTTCACCGGGGGTCTTCTTTTTAGTTCGCCGTTTTGTTTCCACGGCTTTTTCTGAATCTCGACGGAGTTTCCGTGTGGCTCTCGCACTCAGGTTTCCCACACTATCGCTCGTCGACATTCACCGAGCATTGCTGCTCAAGTATTCTGGTGTTGACGCACTGTCCCCGGCAGCGGCGCCAAAAAGAAGTTGTCGGCTCCTTATGTAATAACCCACCAAAGGCTAAAACTGCAGTATGGTGGTAAAAAGATCGAACCCACAGGGACAGAGGCAACACACAGAGTAAAAGTGTCACGTTTAACAGACTTTTGTAGAGTTTGAATTCTAGGCGACTGTCACTCCCAGAAATACTGCAGTGCTCGACTCGGAGGCTCGACTCGGAGGAGGATCTCAACTCGGAGGATGCTCGGAGGATGCACGGTACAGCTTGGTCACTCAACACACACACACACACCTGAAACTGGCAAAAAGCACAACTCGGAGGTCGGTCAGGACCTCCGCTTCGGATTTCAGGAGGAAAGTGTCTCGTAAGTTCACTCAGAGGTTCTGCAGGAAGTGCCTCCCACTCCGGCTTTTACTGCCCTTCCGCCAGGAACTAGCGGGGGTACCCGGACTGGACTTCTCACTTCGGAACGAAGCCTCTACGTACGCCGTGGACGTCACCCTCGACTATCACACCAAACACAGGGAGTGCAGACCCGACTGAGAACTTACTGAAAACACGATCCAGTAACACACACACAACCTGAATTACAAACCAAGGTTTACACGAAGTAATGAAACTTCACATTGGCATTCAGGGGAAACTTCCCGTAGGAGTACAATCAGGATATGTCACTCGAAGGAGTAAGGGGGAACTGTTCAAGTCTCTAACTCGCAGCCGGCTCTGAGCATCAGAAATCACCCGCAGGTGCAGATCCGCACTACTCAAGTCTCTAACCGGGTACTAGCTCTGAACATTCAGCCGAAGGCCTTCAACTACAACATACGGTAACTTCGCTATGCTGCAGCTTCTCTACGTGGTGCTAGGACCAAAATGCACAAACACGCCAAGAAAGTGAGTTCCTGATCTGCACTTCCGAAACTGGAAGAGTCCCAAGGCAAAACGCCTTGATCTACTTTATACTCTCAAAAGATCCTAACTAGCACTACGCTATCCTATCTACCACTCGCAGCATCTGCGCGAAACCAAACTACTCTACTGCACTCAGCAGATCCGGTGCTGCGCCTCCTGCGCGCCGGACTGCTCCGCTTACTGTCTCTACCTTGCCAGTCTTCCGACCGGCTGCGTAACCCCAGGCGTCGGAGCGCTGCAGTGACTTCCGACTGCAAGTGCGCCATAGTGTCGCGCGCACCCGACAAGAAAGTTTCTAATTTTCTCGCCACTCGCCGCCGACTCCGACTGTCACCTTCCGTCAAGGCCGCCGCCCGAAGCTCGAACTCCCGGAGTGTAACCCTCTCTTGAGCTGCCACCTCCCAATGGGTGTATCCGTTTAGACAACGAGTCACCCGTGCCGCCAACTCTCCTCGTGCCCTGCAGCTGCTCTCCACCTCTGCCAGCTGCATTTCTAATTCCGCACGTTGTGCCCTCAAATCCGAGCACTCGGTTTGCAAGTTGCACAACAACTCCTCATCCTCCTTGCGGGCTCTTTGACTTTCCTCTAAGGCGCGCGTCTGGCGCGCAAGCTCGGCTGCTAGGACTTTGTTCTGTCTCCGCTCCTCCTGCAGTTCCGACTCGATCTTTGCCCGTATTAGTTCGGCCTCCGCCTGACTCTTCGTCGCCGCATCCTCCTTCTGCTGCTGCAAGGCTTGGTACAGCTTCTGGGTGACCGCCAGGTGTTGTCGGAGGGCGGTGTTCCTATCCACATATACTCCGCACCTAGAGGCCCACCTTGCCACCTTGCTCCTCGTCCTTCGCCTGATTGTCTCCACATAAGACTGCGGTTTTAAGGCACTTGCGTATTTGGATGTCTTGCGATCTAGATATCGCAGGAGTGGAACTATCTGTTCGCACAGCACTCCTGTTGGCGTTTTCTGCACCGAATCCTCTTCTTGCTCTTCCGAGCTCGTCTCATCCTCAGTCTCGAGGATCTCAGTCGCCACCGAATCCCTTGGCGACTCCCTGGAACTGTGGCGCGCAGCAGCTTCCGCTGCGACTGCTGCTCCACTGCCTGCTAAAATATCCAGGGCAGTGGGAGATCCCACTGCTTGAGCACCTGTTCCGGCTTGATCTTCGGTTTGTGAAGGGGTCGACGCCGCAGTGACTTTTGTCACTCTTGATCCGCCCGCTTCTGCTGCCTTGTGGTACCCCACTTTTGGCAATTTTGAGGAAATTAAAACATTTTTGAAAAACTGTACCCTGGCAGCATTGTAAATAACCTTCGGTACATCAAAACAGAGTGAATCCGGAAGATCGCGGGGATTCTCGAGGAATCTTGTAGAATCTGGGATTTGGGGTGCCGCAGCAAGGACAGGCACCACCCTCCCTGCGAGCTCCGCAGTTAGGATCTCTACGGCGCAAGGCGCAAAACCCGCCTTCGGAGGTTGCGTCCGCGGCTGTAGGGAAACCCCCGTAATTATGTAAACCCTCGGGCGCCTTGACCAAGTTAGGGTCCCGTTGGAAAGAGCTCGACGCGCTAATTCTAACGAGCCCAAGAACGCTTGGAACGGACGAGGACTTAGGGAGTTATCGCTACTGGAAGAAACGGAGGCGGTCGCCTACGGCGGAAGGAGTTCGCCACCGGCGCGAATTCCGCCTACGCGGAAGGAGGAATCAAGTTTTGTCCTATGCGCGTACATAGGCGTTCGCCTGTGCACAGGCGAAGTAGGGTTAGGGAAGGCGCGAAGTCCGCCTACGCACAGGCACTTCGGCGTCGGCGGAAAATCCGCCTTGGGCCCTAGAAATGCGCCTTGTGAGGTAGAAAGTGTACGGCGCCTTCCGCGCCAGCGCAGCGCCGCGTACGTCGGAAGAGCCGCCAGAGTAATCCAATAGGTACGGACCGTGCGGACGGCCCGGGTGGATGCGCTCTTGGACGAACGGAGTTGCGGCGGCGGAAGCGCCGACGGAGAGACAAGGAACGGACAGACTGGACGGAGACGGCTGACCACGGTCAACGCCTTCCGCGCCAGCGCAGCGCCGCGGACGGAATTCGCCTGCGCACAGGTAAACGCCTGTGCACAGGAGGATGTTCAAGTTCCGCACCGGCGGAGGATCTGCCGAGGCTCCGGCCTGCGCACAGGCAGGAGTTGAATTTTTGTCCGACATGCGGACACACGCGTGAAGGCAGAAGGAGATTGGCCGAGGGACGGTACGAACAAGTGTACCGCGCAAGGCGGAAAACTCGCCTTCGGCGCTACGCCCCCATGTCCGCAGGGTGACACGCTCGCGGAGTTCAAATCCGCCAATTCGAGCGTGAGAGTTTAATCGACGACGGCGGAGCGTGAAGCCGCGCGTGAGAGCGAAGACCGTTCCAGCGTACAGCCGGCGCGGTCATCAAGTGAGACGTTCTTCACGACCAAGAGCCGACCATGACCTTCGACCGGGCGGCGGAGAACGTCCCATTCTTGAATTCGCGATTCCAATCTCTTGTGCGCGCTGCGCGCATCCATCTGCTGGCTGCGGAACATTCTCGACGTCGTCGCTCAGGAGATTTCTTGCTGATTGAGGGAGAAGTGAGTGCGCGTGATTTGGAATTGAGAGCGATTAGAGTTTGCCGAGAGAGAAAGAAGCGCGGGCAGTGTGGAAGTAGAATGAGCGGGCGAGCGAACCCCAGGAACGCAATGACGAGACCGAGCAGATTGCGGATGGTGCCACTTCGCCTACCGCAGAACGGGCTGCGCGCTTTCGAAGAGCGCTTAATAGCAAGAAAGCTCGATTTCTTGCTATGGGGATGGAATTACATCTGTGCGAATATGGTGCGCGAGTGGCTAGAGCCACAGGGACCACCCTCGCGCGGATTGCGTCCGCATGTTGATCGGTGGACAGTCCAAGATTGGGCGCAGGCGTTGGGAAGATGTGCTGGCATGCCAGGGCATCTCCTTTTCGACAGTGAGAGCATCAAGGTGACCAAACAAGAAGAGGCGCAATTTGTGGAGCTGTTCAAGACCGGAAGGTGTACCAAGAATGGGTACAAGACCCGTGATTACAAGGATCGATTTCGCCGGACTTTGTCCGCGGCGCTGATGCAATTACTGCAGCCGCACCGCGCCTGCTACATCACATTGTGGCAGGTCTCTTTTGTGGAGTGCGTCATCGAGGGAACTCCAATTCACTGGGCGAGCATCCTGCACAGGGTGATGCGACAGCACGCGTTTGAGGAGAAGGGGGGAACTCTAAACCATCTTTCTCCTTTCCTCATCAATTTTTATCGACAGCGGAATTGTTTGACAGCGGCGGAGCTTGAACATTTTCCGCCATTGTCCATCGACCATCCCGGGAAGTATGTGCGGGAGAACGAGGTCGACACTGATGCGGAGGAGTCACCGACTTCTACCCCATCAAGACGGAGAGACGAAGGGAGACACACTCCTGCAGCGCGAGTGCCGCGGAAGCGGCGATGGAGGGAAGAGTCCGAAGAGGAGCAGCATCAAGAACCCTCTGCTCCCATTCGACCGCGGCCGCTTTGCGAGCCATACAGCCGGCCGAAGCAGAAGGCACGCAGACAGGTGTTGCCAGCTGACAGTGCAGACACGGCGACGATTGCGACGGAGATAGGAAGTGCGTCGCCAGAGAGGCGAGAAGAAGCGCGGACGACCGCAGGAGCAACGGGCCACGCTGCAACCTCGTCGGGAGAGAGGCCGCCTACGGGCCAGGGGCCTCCGGAGTTACCACGTGCGATGCGGACAGATGTTCCGTTTGCGCACAGGCGAACCTCCGCGGACGGACGAGCCTCCGCGGACCGGCGAACACAAGTGGACGTGGATCTACGCTTACGCGTGGGGAGGAGCAGTCCGCCTGTGCACAGGCGCTCGCCTGTGCACAGAACGCCTCCGCACGTGCCGCCTGTGCACAGGCAAGAATCACCCCCGTTCCAACGTAGGAAGGGGAAGGAGCCGGCGGAAGAACCGCCTACGAGACACCGGCCCTCGGGGCCAGACCCTCCGGCGCACCACGCGCCGCAATTTGCGCCTTCGGCGCCAGGGCCTTCGAGCCGAGGGGATACGAGCAGAGAGCGTGCGGAGGCCGCACCATCGGCGGGAAGTCCGCCGATAGATGCGCCTTCGGCGGTAGGGCCTATAGGCCAAGGAACATCGGGCGTGCGGCCCCCGGCCATGTCGCCTTCGGCGATAGATGTCCGCGGCGCTACGCCTGCGGCGGACAAGGCGCCGGCAAATGCGCCTGCGCACGGGCCGGGCACGGCCCCCACGGACCGATCAAGGGAGCAGCAGACGGAGGAGCGGAGTGACTGTCCGCGGGATGAAATTTCGATGCGCGATGCGCAATCCAACCCCGCGCAGCCACCCTCCGCTCAATCGCCTTCGGCGACGACCGACGGCGACAGAGAGAATGCGGTAGGCAATCAACCAGCGAACGACGGGGATGCCGCTCGGGTACATTCGCCTTCCGCCTTAGACATTTTGGCGACGAGCAGCGAGGCTGCAGCCGTGCCTTCGCAGGCAGCACACGTCGAGGACGTGCAGCCCCACTCGGGGCAGTCGCCGACGCAATCAATGGCGACTGAAATTCTCCACTCGGATGATGACGACGGAGGCTCCACGGAAGAAATGTCAGGAGCAGAAGACACCGAGGAGGAGGAGGAGGAAATTGTTGGAGCGCCGGCGGCGGCGCTCTCTGAGCAGGTGATTCCGTTGCTACGGTACTTGGATCGCAAGGTCGATAAATACGCCGACCCACTCCAGCCGGGATCTTACATCGAGTTAGTGCGCAGGCGGACTCGCACTAGGTCCACACCAGCAAGCTATTAGCTAGAGTGGACCAGGAGTTGAGGGACTTGAAGGAGAAGCATGAGTGCTTGTGGGGACAGTACAAGCTTAATCAGAAATTCTACAAGCACTCCGAGAAGATGAAGGATGAGAAACTGGGCGAGCTCACCAAGGAGCAGGTGAAGGTCAAGGAAGCGCTCGATTCTGAGCAGGCCCAGAATCGGATTTTGTCAGAGGAGCTCGTGCGACAGACGCGGTTGTTGGAACAATGTCAGCTCGCACGGCAGGCGGATGAAGAATTAATCCGCAGGTTACAGTCAGAGTGTGGCGAATTGAGGGCGCAACGTGCTGAAGCCGAATCGCAATTAGTGATAATTGAAGAGGATCGCAGGAAGGAGGCGGATCGCACGAAGGTGGCGACGGCGAGGCGAGTCGCCCACTGTCTCAAGGGCTACGCCCACTGGGAAGTGAAGGCGCAGGAGAAACTCACACTGCGTGAGTTTGAATTGCGCGCAGCCGGGTTGTTGTCAGGCGACAGTAGGAGTCGGCGGAAGGTAGCGAAGAAGCTCGAGGCCTTTCTGTCGAAGGCACAGGATACCATGTCCGCCCTCGAGGGGGAGGTGTCTGCGGCGTTGCAGCGGTTGGGACTGCGCAGTCGAGCGGAAGAGTGGCAGGGTAGGGAGTTAGTGCGCGGCAGTCGGCCGCGCAGGAGACGTAGTACAGGTTCCGCGGAGTGTAGTGTAGCGTGGTTCCGTGTAGGCGTGTAGCGTAGTACAGTGTAGTGCTAGGTAGGACTTAGAAGGTATAAAATAGTTCCAGGCGTTTTGCCTGGGGTTCTTTCCCATCAGAAGTGCAGATCAGGAACCCCTTTCCTTTGCGTGTTTGTGTCCTTGAGTTCTGTCACCACGCACGAGGAGTTACAACTTAGCGTTCCGCATTTTGTAGCTGAAGGCCTTCGGCCGAATGTTCAGAGCTAGTACATTGGTTAGAGACTTGAGTAGTTCGGATCTGCACCTGCGGGTGACTGCCGATGCTCAGAGCAAGTGACTAGTTAGATACTTGAACAGTTTCGCCCCTACACCTTCGAGTGTTTCTTTCTGATTGTACTCTTTGGGATTTTTCCCCTGAATGCCAAAGTGAAGTTTTGCTACTTCGTGTAAGCCTTGGTTGTAAATTCAGGTTACGCTGCAGCAGGTGCTTTGAGGGTAACCCCTGTAGTATTTCTGGGAATGACAAGTGCCTGAGAATTCAAACTCTTCAATAGACTGTTGTTGTGTTACTGGAATGTTTCACAGTGAGTCCTTCAGTGTGGACCTGTGTTCTCTGCGCGTTTTGTGAGTTGAGAGTGTTGTTCACCGCGTCTGAGTGACTTCGATCCGAAGTAGGTAGTCCAAACCGGGTTTCCTACACTAGCATCAAGCTAGTGGAAGCGTTGTAAAAGCCGGAGTTGGGAGTCACTACCCGCAGCTTCGCTGAGTGTACTCTTGAGAGACTTTCCCCCTGAAATCTTGAAGTAGAGGTCCCAACGGATCTCTGGGTTGTGTTTCTGTAGTTTCAGGTGTGTGTGTGTGTGTGTTACGCTGCACTGTGCGACCTCCGAGTGCGCTCCGAGTGGACACTTGCAGTATTTCTGGGAGTGACAGTTGCCTGAGAATTCAAACTCCTCAATAGTCTGTTAAAACGTGACACTTTGTACCCTGTGTGTTCCTCTGTCCCTGTGGGTTCGACCTTTCTACCACTATATTGCAGTTTTAGCCTTTAGTGGGTTATTACATAAGAAGCCGACAACTTCTTTTTGGCGCCGCTGCCGGGGACAGTTGCGTCAACACCGGGGTTTTTACGAGCAGCCATGCTTGGTGAATGTCGACTGGGGCTGGCGGGAGCAACCTAAGTGCTAGAGCTGTCCGCAAGTTCCGACGAGATTCAGAGAAGGCCGTGGAAGAGACACGGCGTCAAAACAAGAAAACACCAAAAAGAGTACCTAAGCCTAGTTCGGCCGACATCCTTGGGGAACCTACCCCCGGCGACTCGGAACCAAACTTGGTGCTTACAGTTCTACTAGATATTCCTTGCACGGACCCGCCTAGTGAAGTAGAACCGACCGCCCGAGAACCGTCGACAGACACACCGATGGCGGACGGACAAGCCAATGTGCGGCTACCTCAGCCGATTACTAAACATTCCTACCCGAAGTACAAAGGGAGTGGGGATGACGACGATGCAGATTCATACATCAAGTTGTTCGAGTCGGTGTCTATTGCCAATCGCGAGATCGCAGACGACGACCGACTAAGGATCTTTCCAAGCCTTCTGCGGAAGAAAGCGAGGAGTTGGTACAATCACGAGAGCATCGATCCGACTGGGTTGACAACATGGGCCCAGCTGAAGGAGAAGTTCCTTCGCCGCTTCCGCGAGCTCGGCTACGACAGCCGGGTTTTGACAAAGTTACGTAATTTGCAGCGAGAGAAGAAGGAGAGTCTGCGTGACTACACTGAGAGATTTCTGGACCTCCTCGACAGAATACCGAAAACAGGACCAGGGTCCCCTTTCTCGGTACAACAAGCTGTGGATTGGTACGTGACCGGTTTAACTCGGGAGATGGAGACTTTTTGCCGACGTAGCAAGTGCGACACTATTGAGGATGTGATTGCATCGGCAGAAGCCTTCGAAACTTCCACTCTCAACCGAAGAGGGAGAGAGAGACGGGAGTCGAAGGAGCGAAAACCGAAGGGAGGGCGAAGACGACGTAGAGGTACAACTCCGTCATCGGAGGAATCGTCTTCGGACGAGAACCGTTCTTCATCCGAAGAAGAGGAAACCTCATCGTCGGAGGAGGAGAAGAAGAGGAAGAAGCATGGGTCAGCGAAGAAAAAGGGCATCCGACGAGCGACTACGGACAGAGCGCCGGGAGACATAGCTTCGAAGATGGAGACCCTTGTGAAGGACTTCGCCGATCTCAAGGTTCAAGTGGTAGGCGGACATGATCGCAGAAAATCACCCGGGAGAGTGCGAGCGAACTTATGGTGTACTACGTGCGGGGCGGTGGGACATGCAAACACCGAGTGCCTTACCACCCGGCCGTCATATCCAGTCAACGCAGTAGAGTGGGCGCAACCGTACTATGGAGAGCACCCTCAGTACTATGGAGAGGCTAGCGAAGAGACAGCCTACGCCGTCCAGTCGGTTCCTACCCCTCCTGCAGTTTCAGCAATGCAAGTCCCACGATATATTCCGGTGGATCGGGCCACTACAGTACCCGTGAGGCGGAGAGCACCTCCAGGGACGTTTGACCCACCGCCACCGCGAGCTTGTTATAATTGCGGGGAAGTTGGGCACTTCTCACCGCAGTGTCCCCATCCAAAAAGGCGAAACGATTATGCTCCGACATGTAGTAATTGCAAGAAGGTCGGGCACACTGCGCCAGAGTGTGATCAGCCACCAGTCCCTCGGCCAGCGGTACGATTTGTGAACACCCCTGCCAAGGAGGACGTGCAAGTTAACCAGGTCGAAGTAGGTTCAGACGGGGATGGCGAAGACGAAGAATGGCCGGCTGAAGAGGTTATGTGCGCACGGGTCGAAACTCGTAGCTCCAAGAAATCCAAGGAGCAAGAGCGTGACACTCGCAAGCACGAACGGAGAACCGCCGACCGGACGGGAAAAGGAAAGGAGAAGACATCCAGCAAGTCCGACTTGCGAGCTGCTCGGAAGTCTTCGGCTATGCGAGAAACACCAGCAGTGCGCCCCTAGACGGCAGTCGAGGACGAGCCTGTGCGCCTACTGAAACGGGACTATGCTCCGGATATCCGCAACGAGGTAACCAACCTGTTGAAGGAAGCGATCCGCACGCAAAAGGACCCACCGCGGCCAGACTTGACATCCTCCCTTGGAGCGAAGTTGGCAACCACCGTGGAACCTCGCAGAGCGTCGCCGACCCCGACGACCCAACGCGCCCTGTGGTACCCCACTTTTGGCAATTTTGAGGAAATTAAAACATTTTTGGAAAACTGTACCCTGGCAGCATTGTAAATAGCCTTCGGTACATCAAAACAGAGTGAACCCGGAAGATCGCGGGGATTCTCAAGGGATCTTGTAGAATCTGGGATTTGGGGTGCCGCAGAAAGGACAGGCACCACCCTCCCTGCGAGCTCCGCAGTTAGGATCTCTACGGCGCAAGGCGCAAAACCCGCCTTCGGAGGTTGCGTCCGCGGCTGTAGGGAAACCCTCTATAATTAGGTCAACCCTTGGGCGCCTTGACCAAGTTAGGATCCCGTTGGAAAGAGCTCGACGCACTGATTCCAACGAGCCCAAGAACGCTTGGAACGGACGAGGACTTAGGGAGTTATCGCTACTGGAAGAAACGGAGGCGGTCGCCTACGGCGAAAGGAGTTCGCCACCGGCGCGAATTCCGCCTACGCGGAAGGGGGATTCAAGTTTTGTCCTATGCGCGGACGTAGGCGTTCGCCTGTGCACAGGCGAAGTAGGGTTAGGGAAGGCGCGAAGTCCGCCTACGCACAGGCGTTCGCCTGTGCACAGGCACTTCGGCGTCGGCGGGAAATCCGCCTTGGGCCCTAGAAATGCACCTTGTGAGGTAGAAAGTGTACGGCGCCTTCCGCGCCAGCGCAGCGCCGCGTACGTCGGAAGAGCCGCCAGAGTAATCCAATAGGTACGGACCGTGCGGACGGCACGGGTGGATGCGCTCTTGGACGGACGGAGTTGCGGCGGCGGAAGCGCCGACGGAGAGACAAGGAACGGACAGACTGGACGGAGACGGCTGACCACGGTCAACGCCTTCCGCGCCAGCGCAGCGCCGCGGACGGAATTCGCCTGCGCACAGGCGAACGCCTGTGCACAGGAGGATGAGGTTCCGCACCGGCGGAGAATCCGCCGAGGCTCCTGCCTACCCACAGGCAGGAGTTGAATTTTTGTCCGACATGCGGACACACGCGTCAAGGCAGCGGGAGATTGGCCGAGGGGCGGTACGAACAAGTGTACCGCGCAAGGCGGAAAACTCGCCTTCGGCGCTACGCCCCCATGTCCGCAGGGTGACACGCTCGCGGAGTTCAAATCCGCCAATTCGAGCGTGAGAGTTTAATCGACGACGGCGGAGCGTGAAGCCGCGCGTGAGAGCGAAGACCGTTCCAGCGTACAGCCGGCGCGGCCATCAAGTGAGACGTTCTTCACGACCAAGAGCCGACCATGACCTTCGACCGGGCGGCGGAGAACGTCCCATTCTTGAATTCGCGATTCCAATCTCTTGTGCGCGCTGCGCGCATCCATCTGCTGGCTGCGGAACACTCTCGACGTCGTCGCACAGGAGATTTCTTGTTGATTGAGGGAGAAGTGAGTGCGCGAGATTTGGAATTGAGAGCGATTAGAGTTTGCCGAGAGAGAAAGAAGCGCGGGCAGTGCGGAAGTAGAATGAGCGGGCGAGCGAACCCCAGGAACGCGATGACGCGACCGAGCAGATTGCGGATGGTGCCACTTCGCCTGCCGCAGAACGGGCTGCGCGCTTTCGAGGAGCGCTTAATAGCAAGAAAGCTCGATTTCTTGCTATGGGGATGGAATTACATCTGCGCGAATATGGTGCGCGAGTGGCTAGAGCCACAGGGACCACCCTCGCGCGGATTGCGTCCGCATGTTGACCGGTGGACAGTCCAAGATTGGGCGCAGGCGTTGGGAAGATGTGCTGGCATGCCAGGGCATCTCCTTTTCGACAGTGAGAGCATCAAGGTGACCAAACAAGAAGAGGCGCAATTTGTGGAGCTGTTCAAGACCGGGAGGTCTACCAAGAATGGGTACAGGACCCGTGATTACAAGGATCGATTTTGCCGGACTTTGTCCGCGGCGCTGATGCAATTACTGCAGCCGCACCGCGCCTGCTACATCACATTGTGGCAGGTCTCTTTTGTGGAGTGCGTCATCGAGGGAACTCCAATTCACTGGGCGAGCATCCTGCACAGGGTGATGCGACAGCACGCGTTTGAGGAGAAGGGGGGAACTCTAAACCATCTTTCTCCTTTCCTCATCAATTTTTATCGACAGCGGAATTGTTTGACAGCGGCGGAGCTTGAACATTTTCCGCCATTGTCCATCGACCATCCCGGGAAGTATGTGCGGGAGAACGAGGTCGATACTGATGCAGAGGAGTCACCGACTTCTACCCCATCAAGACGGAGGGACGAAGGGAGACACACTCCTGCAGCGCGAGTGCCGCGGAAGCGGCGATGGAGGGAAGAGTCTGAAGAGGAGCAGCATCAAGAACCCTCTGCTCCCATTCGACCGCGGCCGCTTTGCGAGCCATACAGCCGGCCGAAGCAGAAGGCACGCAGACTGGTGTTACCAGCTGACAGTGCGGACACGGCGACGATTGCGACGGAGATAGGAAGTGCGTCGCCAGAGAGGCGAGAGGAAGCGCGGACGACCGCAGGAGCAGCGGGCCACGCTGCAACCTCGTCAGGAGAGAGGCCGCCTACGGGCCAAGGGCCTCCGGAGTTACCACGTGCGATGCGGACAGATGTTCCGTTTGCGCACAGGCGAACCTCCGCGGACGGACGAGCCTCCGCGGACCGGCGAACACAAGTGGACGTGGATCTACGCTTACGCGTGGGAAGGAGCAGTCCGCCTGTGCACAGGCGCTCGCCGGTGCATAGGTCGCCTGTGCACAGGACACCTCCACACGTGCCGCCTGTGCACAGGCAAGAATCACCCCCGTTCCAACGTAGGAAGGGGAAGGAGCCGGCGGAAGAACCGCCTACGAGACACCGGCCCTCGGGGCCAGACCCTCCGGCGCACCACGCGCCGCAATTTGCGCCTTCGGCGCCAGGGCCTTTGAGCCGAGGAGATACGAGCAGAGAGCGTGCGGAGGCCGCACCATCGGCGGGAAGTCCGCCGATAGATGCGCCTTCGGCGGTAGGGCCTATAGGCCAAGGAACATCGGGCGTGCGGCCCCCGGCCATGTCGCCTTCGGCGATAGATGTCCGCGGCGCTACGCCTGCTGCGGACAAGGCGCCGGCAAATGCGCCTGCGCACGGGCCGGGCACGGCCCCCACGGACCGATCAAGGGAGCAGCAGACGGAGGAGCGGAGTGACTGTCCGCGGGATGAAATCTCGATGCGCGATGCGCAATCCAACCCCGCGCAGCCACCCTCCGCTCAATCGCCTTCGGCGACGGACGACGGAGACAGAGAGAATGCGGTAGGCAATCAACCAGCGAACGACGGGGATGCCGCTCGGGTACATTCGCCTTCCGCCTTAGACATTTTGGCGACGAGCAGCGAGGCTGCAGCCGTGCCTTCGCAGGCAGCACACGTCGAGGACGTGCAGCCCCACTCGGGGCAGTCGCCGACGCAATCAATGGCGACTGAAATTCTCCACTCGGATGATGACGACGGAGGCTCCACGGAAGAAATGTCAGGAGCAGAAGACACCGAGGAAGAGGAGGAGGAAATTGTTGGAGCGCCGGCGGCGGCGCTCTCTGAGCAGGTGATTCCGTTGCTGCGGTACTTGGATCGCAAGGTCGATAAATACGCCGACCCACTCCAGCCGAGATCTTACATCGAGTTAGTGCGCAGGCGGACTCGCACTAAAGTCCACACCAGCAAGCTATTAGCTAGAGTGGACCAGGAGTTGAGGGACTTGAAGGAGAAGCATGAGTGCTTGTGGGGTCAGTACAAGCTTAATCAGAAATTCTACAAGCACTCCGAGAAGATGAAGGATGAGAAACTGGGCGAGCTCACCAAGGAGCAGGTGAAGGTCAAGGAAGCACTCGATTCTGAGCAGGCCCAGAATCGGATTTTGTCTGAGGAGCTCGTGCGACAGACGCGGTTGTTGGAACAATGTCAGCTCGCACGGCAGGCGGATGAAGAATTAATCCGCAGTTTGCAGTCAGAGTGCGGCGAATTGAGAGCGCAACGTGCTGAAGCCGAATCGCAATTAGTGATACTCGAAGAAGATCGCAGGAAGGAGGCGGATCGCACGAAGGTGGAGACGGCGAGGCGAGTCGCCCACTGTCTCAAGGGCTACGCCCACTGGGAAGTGAAGGCGCAGGAGAAACTCACACTGCGTGAGTTTGAATTGCGCGCAGCCGGGTTGTTGTCAGGCGACAGTAGGAGTCGGCGGAAGGTAGCGAAGAAGCTCGAGGCCTTTCTGTCGAAGGCACAGGATACCATGTCCGCCCTCGAAGGGGAGGTGTCTGCGGCGTTGCAGCGGTTGGGACTGCGCAGTCGAGCGGAAGAGTGGCAGGGTAGGGAGTTAGTGCGCGGCAGTCGGCCGCGCAGGAGACGTAGTACAGGTTCCGCGGAGTGTAGTGTAGCGTGGTTCCGTGCAGGCGTGTAGCGTAGTGCAGTGTAGTGTTAGGTAGGACTTAGAAGGTATAAAATAGTTCCAGGCGTTTTGCCTGGGGTTCTTTCCCATCAGAAGTGCAGATCAGGAACCCATTTCCTTTGCGTGTTTGTGTCCTTGAGTTCTGTCACCACGCATGAGGAGTTACAACTTAGCGTTCCGCATTTTGTAGCTGAAGGCCTTCGGCCGAATGTTCAGAGCTAGTACATTGGTTAGAGACTTGAGTAGTTCGGATCTGCACCTGCGGGTGACTGCCGATGCTCAGAGCCAGTGTCTAGTTAGATACTTGAACAGTTTCGCCCCTACACCTTCGAGTGTTTCTTTCTGATTGTACTCCTTGGGATTTTTCCCCTGAATGCCAAAGTGAAGTTTTGCTACTTCGTGTAAGCCTTGGTTGTAAATTCAGGTTACGCTGCAGCAGGTGCCTTGAGGGTAACCCCTGTAGTATTTCTGGGAATGACAAGTGCCTGAGAATTCAAACTCTTCAATAGACTGTTGTTGTGTTACTGGAATGTTTCACAGTGAGTCCTTCAGTGCGGACCTGTGTTCTCTGCGCGTTTTGTGAGTTGAGAGTGTTGTTCGCCGCGTAGGAGTGACTTCGATCCGAAGTAGGTAGTCCAAACCGGGTTTCCTACACTAGCAGCAAGCTAGTGGAAGTGTTGTAAAAGCCGGAGTTGGAAGTCACTGCCCGCAGCTTTGCCGAGTGTGCTCGCGAGAGACTTTCCCCCCTGAAATCTTGAGTAGAGGTCCTAACGGATCTCTGAGTTGTGTTTCTGTAGTTTCAGGTGTGTGTGTGTGTGTGTGTGTGTGTTACGCTGCACTGTGCGACCTCCGAGTGCGCTCCGAGTGGACACTTGCAGTATTTCTGGGAGTGACAGTTGCCTGAGAATTCAAACTCCTCAATAGTCTGTTAAAACGTGACACTTTGTACCCTGTGTGTTCCTCTGTCCCTGTGGGTTCGACCTTTCTACCACTATATTGCAGTTTTAGCCTTTAGTGGGTTATTACACGCCCACTATGACTTGGTTGAAGATCTCGGGAGTCGAAAAGTGAACATCACGTTCAAGCAGCTCTTGGAGGACAATAAGACGTATCGAAGAATGTTGATGCTTTCGCTACGGCATCCGCGGAAGCCGCGCGCATCCACATCCTCTCAAGTATATCAAGTGGAGAGCGAAGACCAAGGGCCACCCGAGATCGATGTGGAAATAGCAGGATGTTGTGTACGCAGAGTGCCAATCGACTCTGGATCAGGAGTCAACATAATGACGGAGGATACAGCGAGAGCCTTGGGGTTCAGTCAATACGAACCCTCGAAGCGTGTGTTGAGATTAGCGGATCAGACGCGGAGAATGCCTGCAGGTATGCTGCGCAATGTCAAGACAACCATCGGGGGTGCGGACTTTCGGTTGACGTATATCATCCTTCAACCGATGATGAAGCAGGGCTATGACGTTCTGCTCGGGCGACCATGGCTATATGGTGCACAAGTCAGATGTGATTGGCGAAGACATCGCCTTAAGTTTCCTCATCCTTCGGAACCGACCAAAACCATTACGGTGCCCTGGAATAGGGTCAGGCACGAAGGAGAGACCCCATCGACAAGTGCAGGTTACACATCGGGCGAGGACAGTGAGTCGACCGCGCGATCGGATTCCAGTGGTACCGAATCCGATTACTTCGTGGGATTCGTTGCCTGCTGTTCGGTGGAAGAAGAAGAAGAGACGGAAGCTATTCAGCCGGAAGACGAATAGCAATTAACTGTGGGACTGGGAAGGAGTGAGACGAGTCACACTGAGGGCATTGTCGACCCTAGTGACTGTCACGAAGTACAACTCAGTCCCGGCAAGTGCTTGAAGGTATCAAGCGCAGTGAGAGGAGACGAGCTAAGGAAAGTACAGGCCTTCCTTAGCCATTATGTCGACGTTTTCGCCTGGAAGATCGAGGACATGAAGGGGATACCTGCACGGTATGGGGAACACCGTATCGATTTACTGGACGACTCAGTACCCATACGACAGCGCCAGTATCGCCTCAACCCAAAATACTCCTTGCTAGTGAAAGAGGAGATAGATAAGTACTTGAGCGCTGGTATTATTTACCCTGTGCTCAGCAGCGAGTGGGTGTCGCCGATTGTTATCGTACCCAAGAAGTTGACGGGTAAGATACGAGTGTGTCAGGATTTCCGGAAGTTGAATGCAGCAACACGCAAGGATCATCACCCGTTACCATTCACGGATGCCATTCTAGACCATGTCGCAGGACATGAATGTTATAGCTTCCTGGATGGGTTCTCAGGTTACAATCAGGTGTCTATCCGTGAACAGGACAAGGATAAAACTACGTTCACAACCGACTGGGGAACTTACGCATACCACAAGATGCCCTTCGGTCTGTGCAACGCGCCTGCCACCTTTCAACGGATGATGACCAATATCTTTCAGGAACAACTGAGGAAGTTCCTGGAAATATTCATAGATGACTTCTGTGTCTTTGGGAAGCGGTCTGAACACCTAAGTCACTTGAAGCAGACCTTCGATAAATGTAGGGAGAGCAGTTTATCACTGCATCCCGAGAAGTGCTTTTTCTTTATGACTAGTGGGATCTTGTTGGGTCATCGGGTCTCGGCAGACGGCATTGCGGTGGACATCGAGAAGGTCAAGGTTATACTCGAGCTTGAGCCACCCACGAATCTAAGAGAGCTGCGAGCATTCCTGGGTCATGTGGGCTACTACCGAAGATTCATACACCTGTATGCAATACTGGCGGCGGACCTGACCAAGTTGTTGAAGAAGGACGAGCCTTATGCTTGGGGTGCGAAACAGCAGTCAGCCTTTGAGACTCTTAAAGCGAAACTCACGACTGCTCCCGTACTAAGGAGTCCAGACTGGAATCGACCATTCCATGTTTACGTTGACACATCGGCATTCGCCATCGGTGTAGTACTGAGTCAAAAGGATGACAACAAAAAGGACTACCCGATCTACTTCGCGAGCCGACAGCTGTCTCTAGCAGAGCGGAAGTACACCACGACGGAGAGAGAAGCGTTGGGGATGGTGTACTCCTGTAAAAAGTTCCGTCACTACCTAATCTGCTACGAGTTTGTGTTCCATGTGGACCACTACGCATTGCAACACCTAGTCAAGAAAGCAGACCTATCCGGTCGGATCGCCAGGTGGGTGTTGTTACTACAAGAGTTCACCTACACAGTCCAGACCAGGAAAGGGGTGCACCACGAAAATGCGGATTACTTGTCCCGATTATGGACACAGCCGACAGAGGAGGAATTGGTGGACGATTTTCCCGATGAAGAGTTATTTCAGTTATCTGCAGGACATGAGTCCCGCTATGCCGACCTGTATCGATATCTGCTAACCCTCCAGTGTCCCGAAGGCATGGATTTGGAACAGCGAACTGTCTTTATTCATAAGGCAGGCCCGTACCAACTCCAGCAGGGGGTTTTATTCAAGAAGATGGCAGATGAGCGCTTATGCAGATGCCTGGAGGAATCAGAGGTACCAAGAATAGTGAGTGCGATGCATACAGAGGAGGCGGGTGGACACTATGCCACCAGGAACACGGTCACAAAGATCCTAAATGCGGGGTATTGGTGGCCGACCATGTTTAAGGATGTTCTTGATTACATTCGCAAGTGCGACAGTTGCCAGAGGACGGGGAGACCGACGCCTACAACACGCTGGCCCCTGACTCCCATCATGCCTCTAGCACCTTTCGAAAAGTGGGGTATTGACTTTGTAGGGCCGATACAACCGGTGACTAGAAGTACACGAAGGCGCTACATTCTGGTAGCAACGGACTATGCCACCAAAATGGTAGAGGCCAGAGCCACCAGAAAGGATGATGCTGCCACAGTGGCAGCATTCTTGTTTGAGTCAATCATCAGACGCTACGGATGTCCCTTAGAGCTAGTCAGCGACCGGGGCACGCATTTTCTGAATCAGATCATCAAAGATCTGACACGGTACTTCCACATCAAGCACCGGAAGACTACTCCATACAATCCCAAGGCAAATGGACTGACGGAGAAGTCCAATGGTCTGCTGTGTAAAATACTACTCAAGGTCACGGTGAATCACGCTCACGACTGGGATACGAAGCTAGCAGCTGCTCTATGGGCGTACCGCACAGCTGAGAAGATCACGACCAAACAGACACCATACTTTCTGGTGTATGGGCAACACCCGATCCTCCCGATCGAATTTGAAGTACCCACCCAACGAACGTTGGATTTGCAGAGGATGGGCGCAGAGGAGAGTCAGCTCTACAGGTTACAGGAGGTCACGCTGCTGGATGAGAGGAGAAGAGACGCCGAAGATCGCACCAGGAAAATCCAGCTCCGCCGAAAGGAGAGATACGATAAAAAGATCAAACCGGTACTCCTGCAGGCGGGTGATTTGGCATTGCTCTACGACAGCAGGCATGCCAGATTCCCAGGCAAACTGCACCTAAGGTGGATGGGACCTTACAGGGATGTCGAAGTCTTCCCGAATGGATCCATCCAACTTGCGGACCTGGCCGGCGATTTGTTAGGCACCCGAGTGAACGGGTGGCGGTTGAAGAAATACCACATGTGAGTGTTCGCGTGGGCGCTCACAATTGAGGAGGGGGGCATGTGGTACCCCACTTTTGGCAATTTTGAGGAAATTAAAACATTTTTGAAAAACTGTACCCTGGCAGCATTGTAAATAACCTTCGGTACATCAAAACAGAGTGAATCCGGAAGATCGCGGGGATTCTCGAGGGATCTTGTAGAATCTGGGATTTGGGGTGCCGCAGCAAGGACAGGCACCACCCTCCCTGCGAGCTCCGCAGTTAGGATCTCTACGGCGCAAGGCGCAAAACCCGCCTTCGGAGGTTGCGTCCGCGGCTGTAGGGAAACCCCCGTAATTAGGTAAACCCTCGGGCGCCTTGACCAAGTTAGGGTCCCGTTGGAAAGAGCTCGACGCGCTGATTCTAACGAGCCCAAGAACGCTTGGAACGGACGAGGACTTAGGGAGTTATCGCTACTGGAAGAAACGGAGGCGGTCGCCTACGGCGGAAGGAGTTCGCCACCGGCGCGAATTCCGCCTACGCGGAAGGAGGAATCAAGTTTTGTCCTATGCGCGTACGTAGGCGTTCGCCTGTGCACAGGCGAAGTAGGGTTAGGGAAGGCGCGAAGTCCGCCTACGCACAGGCGTTCGCCTGTGCACAGGCACTTCGGCGTCGGCGGAAAATCCGCCTTGGGCCCTAGAAATGCGCCTTGTGAGGTAGAAAGTGTACGGCGCCTTCCGCGCCAACGCAGCGCCGCGTACGTCGGAAGAGCCGCCAGAGTAATCCAATAGGTACGGACCGTGCGGACGGCCCGGGTGGATGCGCTCTTGGACGGACGGAGTTGCGGCGGAGGAAGCGCCGACGGAGAGACAAGGAACGGACAGACTGGACGGAGACGGCTGACCACGGTCAACGCCTTCCGCCCCAGCGCAGCGCCGCGGACGGAATTCGCCTGCGCACAGGTAAACGCCTGTGCACAGGAGGATGTTCAAGTTCCGCACCGGCGGAGGATCCGCCGAGGCTCCGGCCTGCGCACAGGCAGGAGTTGAATTTTTGTCCGACATGCGGACACACGCGTCAAGGCAGAAGGAGATTGGCCGAGGGACGGTACGAACAAGTGTACCGCGCAAGGCGGAAAACTCGCCTTCGGCGCTACGCCCCCATGTCCGCAGGGTGACACGCTCGCGGAGTTCAAATCCGCCAATTCGAGCGTGAGAGTTTAATCGACGACGGCGGAGCGTGAAGCCGCGCGTGAGAGCGAAGACCGTTCCAGCGTACAGCCGGCGCGGTCATCAAGTGAGACGTTCTTCACGACCAAGAGCCGACCATGACCTTCGACCGGGCGGCGGAGAACGTCCCATTCTTGAATTCGCGATTCCAATCTCTTGTGCGCGCTGCGCGCATCCATCTGCTGGCTGCGGAACATTCTCGACGTCGTCGCTCAGGAGATTTCTTGCTGATTGAGGGAGAAGTGAGTGCGCGTGATTTGGAATTGAGAGCGATTAGAGTTTGCCGAGAGAGAAAGAAGCGCGGGCAGTGTGGAAGTAGAATGAGCGGGCGAGCGAACCCCAGGAACGCAATGACGAGACCGAGCAGATTGCGGATGGTGCCACTTCGCCTACCGCAGAACGGGCTGCGCGCTTTCGAAGAGCGCTTAATAGCAAGAAAGCTCGATTTCTTGCTATGGGGATGGAATTACATCTGTGCGAATATGGTGCGCGAGTGGCTAGAGCCACAGGGACCACCCTCGCGCGGATTGCGTCCGCATGTTGATCGGTGGACAGTCCAAGATTGGGCGCAGGCGTTGGGAAGATGTGTTGGCATGCCAGGGCATCTCCTTTTCGACAGTGAGAGCATCAAGGTGACCAAACAAGAAGAGGCGCAATTTGTGGAGCTGTTCAAGACCGGAAGGTCTACCAAGAATGGGTACAGGACCCGTGATTACAAGGATCGATTTCGCCGGACTTTGTCCGCGGCGTTGATGCAATTACTGCAGCCGCACCGCGCCTGCTACATCACATTGTGGCAGGTCTCTTTTGTGGAGTGCGTCATCGAGGGAACTCCAATTCACTGGGCGAGCATCCTGCACAGGGTGATGCGACAGCACGCGTTTGAGGAGAAGGGGGGAACTCTAAACCATCTTTCTCCTTTCCTCATCAATTTTTATCGACAGCGGAATTGTTTGACAGCGGCGGAGCTTGAACATTTTCCGCCATTGTCCATCGACCATCCCGGGAAGTATGTGCGGGAGAACGAGGTCGACACTGATGCGGAGGAGTCACCGACTTCTACCCCATCAAGACGGAGAGACGAAGGGAGACACACTCCTGCAGCGCGAGTGCCGCGGAAGCGGCGATGGAGGGAAGAGTCCGAAGAGGAGCAGCATCAAGAACCCTCTGCTCCCATTCGACCGCGGCCGCTTTGCGAGCCATACAGCCGGCCGAAGCAGAAGGCACGCAGACTGGTGTTGCCAGCTGACAGTGCAGACACGGCGACGATTGCGACGGAGATAGGAAGTGCGTCGCCAGAGAGGCGAGAAGAAGCGCGGACGACCGCAGGAGCAACGGGCCACGCTGCAACCTCGTCGGGAGAGAGGCCGCCTACGGGCCAGGGGCCTCCGGAGTTACCACGTGCGATGCGGACAGATGTTCCGTTTGCGCACAGGCGAACCTCCGCAGACGGACGAGCCTCCGCGGACCGGCGAACACAAGTGGACGTGGATCTACGCTTACGCGTGGGGAGGAGCAGTCCGCCTGTGCACAGAACGCCTCCGCACGTGCCGCCTGTGCACAGGCAAGAATCACCCCCGTTCCAACGTAGGAAGGGGAAGGAGCCGGCGGAAGAACCGCCTACGAGACACCGGCCCTCGGGGCCAGACCCTCCGGCGCACCACGCGCCGCAATTTGCGCCTTCGGCGCCAGGGCCTTCGAGCCGAGGGGATACGAGCAGAGAGCGTGCGGAGGCCGCACCATCGGCGGGAAGTCCGCCGATAGATGCGCCTTCGGCGGTAGGGCCTATAGGCCAAGGAACATCGGGCGTGCGGCCCCCGGCCATGTCGCCTTCGGCGATAGATGTCCGCGGCGCTACGCCTGCGGCGGACAAGGCGCCGGCAAATGCGCCTGCACACGGGCCGGGCACGGCCCCCACGGACCGATCAAGGGAGCAGCAGACGGAGGAGCGGAGTGACTGTCCGCGGGATGAAATTTCGATGCGCGATGCGCAATCCAACCCCGCGCAGCCACCCTCCGCTCAATCGCCTTCGGCGACGGACGACGGCGAAAGAGAGAATGCGGTAGGCAATCAACCAGCGAACGACGGGGATGCCGCTCGGGTACATTCGCCTTCCGCCTTAGACATTTTGGCGACGAGCAGCGAGGCTGCAGCCGTGCCTTCGCAGGCAGCACACGTCGAGGACGTGCAGCCCCACTCGGGGCAGTCGCCGACGCAATCAATGGCGACTGAAATTCTCCACTCGGATGATGACGACGGAGGCTCCACGGAAGAAATGTCAGGAGCAGAAGACACCGAGGAGGAGGAGGAGGAAATTGTTGGAGCGCCGGCGGCGGCGCTCTCTGAGCAGGTGATTCCGTTGCTGCGGTACTTGGATCGCAAGGTCGATAAATACGCCGACCCACTCCAGCCGGGATCTTACATCGAGTTAGTGCGCAGGCGGACTCGCACTAAAGTCCACACCAGCAAGCTATTAGCTAGAGTGGACCAGGAGTTGAGGGACTTGAAGGAGAAGCATGAGTGCTTGTGGGGACAGTACAAGCTTAATCAAAAATTCTACAAGCACTCCGAGAAGATGAAGGATGAGAAACTGGGCGAGCTCACCAAGGAGCAGGTGAAGGTCAAGGAAGCGCTCGATTCTGAGCAGGCCCAGAATCGGATTTTGTCAAAGGAGCTCGTGCGACAGACGCGGTTGTTGGAACAATGTCAGCTCGCACGGCAGGCGGATGAAGAATTAATCCGCAGGTTACAGTCAGAGTGTGGCGAATTGAGGGCGCAACGTGCTGAAGCCGAATCGCAATTAGTGATAATTGAAGAGGATCGCAGGAAGGAGGCGGATCGCACGAAGGTGGAGACGGCGAGGCGAGTCGCCCACTGTCTCAAGGGCTACGCCCACTGGGAAGTGAAGGCGCAGGAGAAACTCACACTGCGTGAGTTTGAATTGCGCGCAGCCGGGTTGTTGTCAGGCGACAGTAGGAGTCGGCGGAAGGTAGCGAAGAAGCTCGAGGCCTTTCTGTCGAAGGCACAGGATACCATGTCCGCCCTCGAGGGGGAGGTGTCTGCGGCGTTGCAGCGGTTGGGACTACGCAGTCGAGCGGAAGAGTGGCAGGGTAGGGAGTTAGTGCGCGGCAGTCGGCCGCGCAGGAGACGTAGTACAGGTTCCGCGGAGTGTAGTGTAGCGTGGTTCCGTGCAGGCGTGTAGCGTAGTACAGTGTAGTGCTAGGTAGGACTTAGAAGGTATAAAATAGTTCCAGGCGTTTTGCCTGGGGTTCTTTCCCATCAGAAGTGCAGATCAGGAACCCCTTTCCTTTGCGTGTTTGTGTCCTTGAGTTCTGTCACCACGCACGAGGAGTTACAACTTAGCGTTCCGCATTTTGTAGCTGAAGGCCTTCGGCCGAATGTTCAGAGCTAGTACATTGGTTAGAGACTTGAGTAGTTCGGATCTGCACCTGCGGGTGACTGCCGATGCTCAGAGCCAGTGACTAGTTAGATACTTGAACAGTTTCGCCCCTACACCTTCGAGTGTTTCTTTCTGATTGTACTCTTTGGGATTTTTCCCCTGAATGCCAAAGTGAAGTTTTGCTACTTCGTGTAAGCCTTGGTTGTAAATTCAGGTTACGCTGCAGCAGGTGCTTTGAGGGTAACCCCTGTAGTATTTCTGGGAATGACAAGTGCCTGAGAATTCAAACTCTTCAATAGACTGTTGTTGTGTTACTGGAATGTTTCACAGTGAGTCCTTCAGTGTGGACCTGTGTTCTCTGCGCGTTTTGTGAGTTGAGAGTGTTGTTCACCGCGTCTGAGTGACTTCGATCCAAAGTAGGTAGTCCAAACCGGGTTTCCTACACTAGCAGCAAGCTAGTGGAAGCGTTGTAAAAGCCGGAGTTGGGAGTCACTACCCGCAGCTTCGCTGAGTGTACTCTTGAGAGACTTTCCCCCTGAAATCTTGAAGTAGAGGTCCCAACGGATCTCTGGGTTGTGTTTCTGTAGTTTCAGGTGTGTGTGTGTGTGTGTTACGCTGCACTGTGCGACCTCCGAGTGCGCTCCGAGTGGACACTTGCAGTATTTCTGGGAGTGACAGTTGCCTGAGAATTCAAACTCCTCAATAGTCTGTTAAAACGTGACACTTTGTACCCTGTGTGTTCCTCTGTCCCTGTGGGTTCGACCTTTCTACCACTATATTGCAGTTTTAGCCTTTAGTGGGTTATTACATGCCTGTCCTTCCGGCGCAATCTGCGCGGAAGGTGTCCTTGCTGAAGGTGCGTCCGCCGAAGGCGTCCGCACACTCGTCGTTGGCCCCATCTGTCTCGCAGTCGGCGAATCCGACTGACTCTCTGTTGTCCGACTCGCAGTCGGCCGACCAGCAGTTGTCCGACTGGGAGTCGCATACACCCTGCGCGTCTTGACTCCACTTGGCCTGCTTGCTGGTGGCGTTCTTCCAGAAGTGCCTTCCGCCGAAGACGACCCTCTGAGGATCGTTGGCTCGTCAGCCAAACTCTCTTCCGCTTCCGGCCTGCTGTCCGGTTCAACGCGCCGTTCAGTTGGCCTTCCTTCCGCTTGTCGACCTTCAGTCATCCGACTCGCAGTCGGCCGGTCGTCAGTCCGTCCATCTCCTCCCGAAGGCCGTGGTGCCTTCTGTGCAGAGGTTTCTGCCGTCTTCCCTAGGACCTGAGCAATTATCTCTTCCTGTGTGAGATTCCGCCGGGTCGGAGTTCGCCTGGTCTCCCCAGTAACAGTTGGCATTCTGCGTGCCCTCTGTTTTGGTCGACTGTGAGGCTCGGGGGTGGGCCGACCACGAGTCGGCGCAGCTGGTACTTCCGGCTGCCTGTCCTCAGGTCTCTCATCCCACTTCCGCTTTCGCGGAATGCGCTCACTTCGACGTTCTTCTGCTGCTCTTGCTGGAGCCGGAGCCGGAGGCGTACTGGCAGGTTCCTCGTCCGGATCCGTGTCTACTTTGGCCTCCCTCGAATATCTACCTGGATAAGTCCGGCTCAGCTGCGGAAACCGGGTTTTCTCAGCATTCGTCAAACATCCCATCGCCCGGTAAAACACGATTAAGTAAGGCGATAGATGATTGAGCGTTCCTCCCCTTTCTTCTTGCGCATGTTGGCGCGTCACCTTCCACAGGAGCCGTGCCCAATGCACCGGAGCTCCTGACAACACTAGCTCCACGAACTCTACCTGCCAACCATGCATGTAAGCGGTCTTGGTCGGCTGCAATATCTGCAGCAATGCTGTCGCGACATTTCTCCGCAGTCGATCCTTGTAATCCCGTGTCCGGAAACCGTTCTTGGGATGTCTAGCCACCTTGAAGAGCTCATTGTAAGAGACTTCTTCCTCCTGGGACACTTTCACGCTGTCGGCCTCGAAGAGGAGATCCCCTTCCTCGCCGGCACACCTGCCCAACACCTGCGCCCAATTGCAAATTTCCCATCTCTCTGGGTGTGGGCGAAATCCGCGAGAAGGCTTGTGTCTCTCTTGCAGATACTCGCGCACCATCTCCGGACATGTCCAATTCCACCCCCAGAGGAGAAAATCGAGCTTCAGCCTCGTCAGCACATCTTGAAATGCGCGTAGACCGATCTGCGGCACCCTGAGTGGAGACACTCGCAGCTGGGGAACCTTCGACATTGCGTTGCCTGCACACACAAACGTTCTCCCTTTCGCTCGCTCTCTCACAATCGCCACTGCGCGTCGGCCACTCAAGCACTGACTGCTCACTCTCTCTGCGCTCGTTCAAGATCGCTACTCCCAATTCTTTCAAGGTCCGCCAAGATCCTTGTGCAACTCGTCTCCGCACTCTCTACTCTCACTGCAGGTCGCTCCGCCCTTGCGCGTAATCTTGGAACTGGAAATTGCAAAGTCAAGAATGAGAGAATGAGACTGGAGCGCAGTCTTTTCTTCTCCGATTTCAAGAACGTCCAACGTTCTTACTGGTTGCAACGTACGCAGCCGGCTATACGGCTTAACGGTTCGCCCTTTGCATGCGTGAATTCACGTCTCCGCATTGCGCGCATTCGCATGCTTAAACGTTGAATTCTCCCGCCGCCACCACCTTCCGGACTCGAGTCCGCTGCAGGGTATACGTCGGCCCTGTTGTCTTTTCCTAACCCGCCCTTCTCCGGAGGCGTGTCGCCGCTGGTGCGTTCGTTATCCGTCGGCGCCTTGCTGGAGGCGCACATCCAGTCGGATCGAATTATGCCGGCGCGCAGTCGTACCGCCTATTTTGTCCTTTATGCCTCGTCCGTTGCTGCCGGCGCATATCCGCCAGCGCAACTCATGTCAGCGCATCCGACTGTCAGCGCCACGTCGGAGGCGTACATCCGACCGGCGCTTTCCTTCCATGAACAGCCGCCAAAGGCGCTTCCGACTCTGAGTGGGTTTCCTCCTATGAGCGCGTGATTCCACCGAAGGCGCATCGCCGAGGGCGTACGGGAATCCTTTCCGGCTGTGAACCCTAGCGCGAACGGCGCATGTCCGGCTACGAGTTTTCCGACGCTCATAACTTCTCCATTCCTGATCCATCTCCGACGCTCTCGGACTCGTTAGAACGAGCATCCCGAGCTCTTTCTAATGCAACTTCAACCAACTGGATCTACCGTGTATCCCGATTGTTATGAAGGTTTTCCCTTTTCGCGCTAGCGGCGCTTCGCCGAAGGCGCACTCATGGTCGGATGCCTTTAGAGGTCCGGGCCCTTCTCCTGACGTCTTTAGCAAAACGTCCTCCTGAGGTGTCTGTGCCGGAAGCGTAGCTTCCTTATACGCTAGAGGCGCGTGAATAGAGACATCTCAAAAAGGAGCTTTTGCCGAAGGCGCTGAAGACGTTGGCGTTGGTACATCCGACTACGTGATTCTTTGTGCCCTCGTGACGATCTCATCAATCCACTCTATTTAGCGTACCCTTCTCTAGCTACAAACACTGCTTTGGTACTAGTTTTCTAAAATTGTTTAAATTCTGCAAAAAAAACAAAAAGTGTGTTACCACATGCCCCCCTCCTCAATTGTGAGCGCCCACGCGAACATTTACACGTGGTATTTCTTCAGACGCCATCCGTTCACGCGGGTGCCTAACCATTCTCCCGTGAGATCTGCGAGTTGGATGGATCCATTTGGAAAAACTTCTATCACCTTGTAAGGTCCCATCCACCTCAAGTGGAGCTTGCCTGGAAATCTAGCATGTCTGCTATCGTATAGCAGAGCCAAATCGCCCTTCTCCAGCAGTACTGGTTTGAGTCTTCGATCGTACTTCTCCTTCCGCCTGAGTTGTAATTGCTTTGTTCGATCTTCGGCTTCTTGACGTCTTTCCTCCAGTGCCATTACCTCTTGCAGTCGATATGCCTGACTTTCCTCCGCGTTCAGCCTTCTCTGATCTAAGGTCCTCTTCGTAGGTATCTCGAATTCGATGGGTAAGATCGGATGCTGCCCATAAACTAGGAAGTAAGGTGTTTGCCTGGTGGTGACTTTTTCTGCCGTTCTATATGCCCATAAGGCGGCCGGTAGCTTGGTGTCCCAGTCATGAGCATGGTTTACAGTTACCTTGAGGAGTATCTTACAGAGTAATCCATTGGACTTCTCTGTCAGACCATTTGCCTTGGGGTTGTAAGGAGTAGTCTTCCGATGCTTAATCTGGAAGTGCCGCGTCAAACTCTCTATCACCTGATTCAGAAAGTGCGTCCCTCTGTCACTGACTATTTCTAGGGGGCACCCGTAGCGTGTGATGATTGATTCGAATAGGAACCGTGCTACTTCGGCTGCGTCGTCGTGCCTTGTGGCTTCTGCCTCCACCATCTTGGTCGCATAGTCTGTTGCTACCAATATGTAGCGCCTGCGCGTGCCTTTAGTGACAGGTTGTATTGGTCCCACGAAGTCGATCCCCCATTTTTCAAACGGTGCCAATGGCATGATTGGTGTAAGAGGCCATCTCGTGGTCGGAGTCGGCCTTCCCGTTCTCTTGCAGCTGTCGCATTTGCGAACGTAGTCGTGTACATCTTTGAACATCGTCGGCCACCAGTATCCTGCATTCACAATTTTGGTCACTGTGTTTCTGGTGGCGTAGTGACCACCAGCGTCTTCTGTGTGCATGGCTTTGACAACTCGCGGTACTTCGGACTCCTCTAGACATCTGCACAACCTCTCGTCTGCCATTTTCTTGAACAAGACCCCTTGTTGGAGCTGGTAAGGTCCCGCTTTATGAACGAAGACTGTGCGCTGCTCTGCATCCAATCCTTCCGGACATTGGAGTGTGAGCAGGAACCTGTATAAGTCCGCGTACCTGGACTCATGGCTGGCGGACAACTGAAAAAGTTGTTCGTCGGGAAAATCATCCACTACTTCCTCTTCTATGGGTTCGGTCCATAGTCGGGAGAGGTAGTCCGCGTTCTCATGGTGAACGCCTTTCCGTGTCTGTACAGTATAGGTGAATTCCTGCAGCAGTAGTACCCACCTGGCAATTCGTCCGGACAGATCCGCCTTCTTGACCAGGTGCTGTAAGGCGTAATGATCTACATGAAACACGAACTCGTAGCAGATCAAATAATGTCGGAACTTCTTGCAGGAGTACACCATTCCCAACGCCTCCCTCTCAGTTGTCGTGTACTTCTTCTCTGCTGCTGACAACTGACGACTCGCGAAGTAAATCGGGTAGTCTTTCTTGTTGTCGTCCTTCTGACTGAGAACCACCCCGATTGCAAACGCCGACGTGTCTACATAGACATGGAAAGGTCTGTTCCAATCCGGACTTCTCAGAACCGGAGCAGTCGTCAGTTTGGCTTTGAGCGTTTCAAAGGCCGGCTGTTGCTCCTTGCCCCACACATAGGGTTCATCCTTCTTAAGCAGCTTCGTCAGATCGGCTGCCAAGATGGCAAACATATTTATGAACCTTCTGTAATAACCTACATGGCCAAGGAAGGCCCTCAACTCACGCAGATTCGTTGGCGGCTGTAGTTCAAGAATAATCTTCACCTTCTCTACATCTACTGCAATGCCATCGGACGAAACTCGGTGCCCCAGCAGGATTCCGCTGGTCATGAAGAAAAAACATTTCTCAGGGTGCAAGGAGAGCTGCGAGCATTCCTGGGACATGTGGGCTACTACCGAAGATTCATACACCTGTATGCAATACTGGCGGCGGACCTGACCAAGTTGTTGAAGAAGGACGAGCCTTATGCTTGGGGTGCGAACCAGCAGTCAGCATTTGAGGCTCTTAAAGCGAAACTCACGACTGCTCCCGTACTAAGGAGTCCAGACTGGAATCGACCATTCCATGTTTACGTTGACACATCTGCATTCGCCATCGGTGTAGTATTGAGTCAAAAGGATGACAACAAAAAGGACTACCCGATCTACTTCGCGAGCCGACAGCTGTCTCTAGCAGAGCGGAAGTACACCACGACGGAGAGAGAAGCGTTGGGGATGGTGTACTCCTGTAAAAAGTTCCGTCACTACCTAATCTGCTACGAGTTTGTGTTCCATGTGGACCACTACGCATTGCAACACCTAGTCAAGAAAGCCGACCTATCCGGTCGAATCGCCAGGTGGGTGTTGTTACTACAAGAGTTCACCTACACAGTCCAGACCAGCAAAGGGGTGCACCACGAAAATGCGGATTACTTGTCCCGATTATGGACTCAGCCGACAGAGGAGGAATTGGTGGACGATTTTCCAGATGAAGAGTTATTTCAGTTGTCTGCAGGACACGAGTCCCGCTATGCCGACCTGTATCGATATCTGCTAACCCTCCAGTGTCCCGTAGGCATGGATTTGGAACAGCGAACTGTCTTTATTCATAAGGCAGGCCCGTACCAACTCCAGCAAGGGGTTTTGTTCAAAAAGATGGCAGATGAGCGCTTATGCAGATGCCTGGAGGAATCAGAGGTACCAAGAATAGTGAGTGCGATGCATACAGAGGAGGCGGGTGGACACTATGCCACCAGGAACACGGTCACAAAGATTCTAAATGCGGGGTATTGGTGGCCGACCATGTTTAAGGATGTTCTCGATTACATCCGCAAGTGCGACAGTTGCCAGAGGACGGGGAGACCGACGCCTACAACACGCTGGCCCCTGACTCCCATCATGCCTCTAGCACCTTTCGAAAAGTGGGGCATTGACTTTGTAGGGCCGATACAACCAGTGACTAGAAGTACACGAAGGCGCTACATTCTGGTAGCAACGGACTACGCCACCAAAATGGTAGAGGCCAGGGCCACCAGAAGGGATGATGCTGCCACAGTGGCAGCCTTCTTGTTTGAGTCGATCATCACACGCTACGGATGTCCCTTAGAGCTAGTCAGCGACCGGGGCACGCATTTTCTGAATCAGATCATCGAAGATCTGACACGGTATTTCCACATCAAGCACCGGAAGACTACTCCATACAATCCCAAGGCAAATGGACTGACGGAGAAGTCCAATGGTCTGCTGTGTAAAATACTACTCAAGGTCACGGTGAATCACGCTCACGACTGGGATACGAAGCTAGCAGCCGCTCTATGGGCGTACCGGACAGCTGAGAAGATCACGACCAAACAGACACCATACTTTCTGGTGTATGGGCAACACCCGATCCTCCCGATTGAATTTGAAGTACCCACCCAACGAACGTTGGATTTGCAGAGGATGGGCGCAGAGGAGAGTCAGCTCTACAGGTTACAGGAGGTCACGCTGCTGGATGAGAGGAGACGAGACGCCGAAGATCGCACCAGGAAAATCCAGCTCCGCCGAAAGGAGAGATACGATAAAAAGATCAAACCGGTACTCCTGCAGGCGGGTGATTTGGCATTGCTCTACGACAGCAGGCATGCCAGATTCCCAGGCAAACTGCACCTAAGATGGATGGGACCTTACAGGGTTGTCGAAGTCTTCCCGAATGGATCCATCCAACTTGCGGACCTGGCCGGCGATTTGTTAGGCACCCGAGTGAACGGGTGGCGGTTGAAGAAATACCACATGTGAGTGTTCGCGTGGGCGCTCACAATTGAGGAGGGGAGCATGTGGTACCCCACTTTTGGCAATTTTGAGGAAATTAAAACATTTTTGGAAAACTGTACCCTGGCAGCATTGTAAATAGCCTTTTGTACATCAAAACGGAGTGAATCCGGAAGATCGCGGGGATTCTCGAGGGATCTTGTAGAATTTGGGATTTGGGGTGCAGCAGTAAGGACAGGCACCACCCTCCCTGCGAGCTTTGCAGTTAGGACCCCTACGACGCAAGGCGCAAAACCCGCCTTCGGAGATTGCGTCCGCGGCGGTAGGGAAATCCTCCATAATTAGGTCAACCCTCGGGCGCCTTGACCAAGTTAGGGTCCCGTTGGAAAGAGCTCGACGCGCTGATTCTAACGAGTCCAAGAACGCTTGGAACGGATGAGGACTTAGGGAGTTATCACTATTGGAAGAAACGGAGGCGGTCGCCTACGGCGGAAAGAGTTCGCCACCGGCACGAATTCCGCCTACGCGGAAGGGGGAATCAAGTTTTGTCCTGTGCGCGGACGAAGGCGTTCGCCTGTGCACAGGCGAAGTAGGGTTAAGAGAGGCGCGAAGTCCGCCTACGCACAGGCGCTCGCCTGTGCACAGGCGCTTCGGCGTCGGCGGAAAATCCGCCTTGGGCCCTAGAAATGCGCCTTGTGAGGTAGAAAGTGTACGGCGCCTTCCGCGCCGGCGCAGCGCCGCGTACGGCGGAAGAGCCGCCAGAGTAATCAAATCGGTACGGACCATGCGGGCGGCACGGGTGGATGCGCTCTTGGACGGACGGAGTTGCGGCGGCGGAAGCGCCGACGAAGAGACAAGGAACGGACAGACTGGACGGAGACGGCTGACCACGGTCAACGCCTTCCGCGCCAGCGCTGCGCCGCGCACGGAATTCGCCTGCGCACAGGCGATCGCCTGTGCACAGGAAGATGAAGTTCCGCGCCGGCGGAGAATCCGCCGAGGCTCCTGCCTGCGCACAGGCAGGAGTTGAACTTTTGTCCGACATGCGGACACACGCGTCAAGGCAGAGGGGGATTGGCCGACGGGCGGTACGAACAAGTGTACCGCGCAAGGCGGAAAATTCGCCTTCGGCGCTACGCCCCCATGTCCGCAGGGTAATACGCTCGCGGAGTTTAAATCCGCCAATTCGAGCGTGAGAGTTTAATCGACGACGGCGGAGCGTGAAGCCGCGCGTGAGAGCGAAGACCGTTCCAGCGTACAGCCGGCGCGGCCATCAAGTGAGACGTTCTTCACGAGCAAGAGCCGACCATGACCTTCGACCGGGCGGCGGAGAACGTCCCATTCTTGAATTCGCGATTCCAATCTCTTGTGCGCGCTGCGCGCATCCATCTGCTGGCTGCTGAACATTCTCGACGTCGTCGCACAGGAGATTTCTTGTTGATTGAGAGAGAAGTGAATGCGCGTGATTTGGAATTGAGGGCGATTAGAGTTTGCCGAGAGAGAAAGAAGCTCGGGCGGTGCGGAAGTAGAATGAGCGGGCGAACGAACCCCAGGAACGCAATGACGAGACCGAGCAGATTGCGGATGGTGCCACTTCGCCTACCACAGAACGGGCTGCGCGCTTTCGAGGAGCGCTTAATAGCAAGAAAGCTCGATTTCTTGCTATGGGGATGGAATTACATCTGTGCAAATATGGTGCGCGAGTGGCTAGAGCCACAGGGACCACCCTCGCGCGGATTGCGTCCGCATGTTGACCGGTGGACAGTCCAAGATTGGGCGCAGGCGTTGGGAAGATGTGCTGGCATGCCAGGGCATCTCCTTTTCGACAGTGAGAGCATCAAGGTGACCAAGCAGGAAGAGGCGCAATTTGTGGAGCTGTTCAAGACCGGGAGGTCTACCAAGAATGGGTACATGACCCGTGATTACAAGGATCGATTTCGCCGGACTTTGTCCGCGGCGCTGATGCAATTACTGCAGCCGCACCGCGCCTGCTACATCACATTGTGGCAGGTCTCTTTCGTGGAGTGCGTCATCGAGGGAACTCCAATTCACTGGGCGAGTATCCTGCACAGGGTGATGCGACAGCACGCGTTTGAGGAGAAGGGGGGAACTCTAAACCATCTTTCTCCTTTCCTCATCAATTTTTATCGACAGCGGAATTGTTTGACAGCGGCGGAGCTTGAACATTTTCCGCCATTGTCCATCGACCATCCCGGGAAGTATGTGCGGGAGAATGAGGTCGACACTGATGCAGAGGAGTCACCGACTTCTACCCCATCAAGACGGAGGGACGAAGGGAGACACACTCCTGCAGCACGAGTGCCGCGGAAGCGGCGATGGAGGGAAGAGTCTGAAGAGGAGCAGCATCAAGAACCCTCTGCTCCCATTCGACCGCGGCCGCTGTGCGAGCCATACAGCCGGCCGAAGCAGAAGGCACGCAGACTGGTGTTACCAGCCGACAGTGCGGACACGGCGACGATTGCGACGGAGAAAGGAAGTGCGTCGCCAGAGAAGCATGAGGAAGCGCGGACGACCGCAGGAGCAACGGGCCACGCTGCAACCTCGTCGGGAGAGAGGCCGCCTACGCGCCAAGGGCCTCCGGAGTTACCACGTGCGATGCGGACAGATGTTCCGTTTGCGCACAGACGAGCCTCCGCGGACCGGCGAACACAAGTGGACGTGGATCTACGCTTACGCGTGGGAAGGAGCAGTCCGCCTGTGCACAGGTCGCCTGTGCACAGGACACCTCCACACGTGCCGCCGGTGCACAGGCAAGAATCACCCCCGTTCCAACGTAGGAAGGGGAAGGAGCCGGCGGAAGAACCGCCTACGAGACACCGGCCCTCGGGGCCAGACCCTCCGGCGCACCACGCGCCGCAATCTGCGCCTTCGGCGCCAGGGCCTTCGAGCCGAGGAGATACGAGCAGGGAGCGTGCGGAGGCCGCACCATCGGCGGGAAGTCCGCCGATAGATGCGCCTTCGGCGGTAGGGCCTATAGGCCAAGGAACATCGGGCGAGCGGCCCCCGGCCATGTCGCCTTCGGCGATGGATGTCCGCGGCGCTACGCCTGCGGCTGACAAGGCGCCGGCAATTGCGCCTGCGCACGGGCCGGGCACAGCCCCCACGGACCGATCAAGGGAGCAGCAACAGACGGAGGAGCGGAGTGACTGTCCGCGGGATGAAATTTCGATGCGCGATGCGCAATCAAACCCCGCGCAGCCACCCTCCGCTCGATCGCCTTCGGCGGCGGCCGACGGCGGCAGAGAGGACGCGGTATACAACCAACAAGCGAGCGACGGGGATGCCGCACGGGTACATTCGCCTTCCGCCTTAGACATTTTGGCGACGAGCAGCGAGGCTGCAGCCGTGCCTTCGCAGGCAGCACACGTCGATGACGTGCAGCCCCACTCGGGGCAGTCGCCGACGCAATCAATGGCGACTGAAATTCTCCACTCGGATGATGACGACGGAGGCTCCACGGAAGAAATGTCAGGAGCAGAAGACACCGAAGAGGAGGAGGAGGAAATTGTTGGAGCGCCGGCGGCGGCGCTCTCTGAGCAGGTGATTCCGTTGCTGAGGTACTTGGATCGCAAGGTCGATAAATACGCCGACCCACTCCAGCCGGGATCTTACATCGAGTTAGTGCGCAGGCGGACTCGCACTAAAGTCCACACCAGCAAGCTATTAGCTAGAGTGGACCAGGAGTTGAGGGAATTGAAGGAGAAGCATGCATGCTTGTGGGGTCAGTACAAACTTAATCAGAAATTCTACAAGCACTCCGAGAAGATGAAGGATGAGAAACTGGACGAGCTCACCAAGGAGCAGGTGAAGGTCAAGGAAGCACTCATTTCTGAGCAGGCCCAGAATCGGATTTTGTCAGAGGAGCTCGTGCGACAGACGCGGTTGTTGGAACAATGTCAGCTCGCACGGCAGGCGGATGAAGAGTTAATCCGCAGGTTACAGTCAGAGTGCGGCGAATTGAGAGCGCAACGTGCTGAAGCCGAAACGCAATTAGTGATAATTGAAGAGGATCGCAGGAAGGAGGCGGATCGCACGAAGGTGGAGACGGCGAGGCGAGTCGCCCACTGTCTCAAGGGCTACGCCCACTGGGAAGTGAAGGCGCAGGAGAAACTCACACTGCGTGAGTTTGAATTACGCGCAGCCGGGTTGTTGTCAGGCGACAGTAGGAGTCGGCGGAAGGTAGCAAAGAAGCTCGATGCCTTTCTGTCGAAGGCACAGGATACCATGTCCGCCCTCGAAGTGGAGGTGTCCGCGGCGTTGCAGCGTTTGGGACTGCGCAGTCGAGCGGAAGATTGGCAGGGTAGGGAGTTAGTGCGCGGCAGTCGGCCGCGCAGGAGACGTAGTACAGGTTCCGCGGAGTGTAGTGTAGCGTGGTTCCGTGCAGGCGTGTAGCGTAGTGCAGTGTAGTGTTAGGTAGGACTTAGAAGGTATAAATTAGTTCCAGGCGTTTTGCCTGGGGTTCTTTCCCAACCTCAGAAGTATAGATCAGGAACCCATTTCCTTTGCGTGTTTGTGTCCTTGAGTTCTGTCACCATGCACGAGGAGTTACAACTTAGCGTTCCGCATTTTGTAGCTGAAGGCCTTCGGCCGAATGTTCAGAGCTAGTCCATTGGTTAGAGACTTGAGTAGTTCGGATCTGCACCTGCGGGTGACTGCCGATGCTCAGAGCCAGTGACTAGTTAGATACTTGAACAGTTTCGCCCCTACACCTTCGAGTGTTCCTTTCTGATTGTACTCCCTTGGGATTTTTCCCCTGAATGCCAAAGTGAAGTTTTGCTACTTCGTGTAAGCCTTGGTTGTAAATTCAGGTTACGCTGCAGCAGGTGCCTTGAGGGTAACCCCTGTAGTATTTCTGGGAATGACAAGTGCCTGAGAATTCAAACTCTTCAATAGACTGTTGTTGTGTTACTGGAATGTTTCACAGTGAGTCCTTCAGTGCGGACCTGTGTTCTCTGCGCGTTTTGTGAGTTGAGAGTGTTGTTCACCGCGTAGGAGTGACTTCGATCCGAAGTAGGTAGTCCAAACCGGGTTTCCTACACTAGCAGCAAGCTAGTGGAAGCGTTGTAAAAGCCGGAGTTGGAAGTCACTGCCCGCAGCTTTGCCGAGTGTGCTCGTGAGAGACTTTCCCCCTGAAATCTTGAAGTAGAGGTCCTAACGGATCTCTGGGTTGTGTTTCTGTAAGTTTCAGGTGTGTGTGTGTGTGTGTTACGCTCCACTGTGCGACCTCCGAGTGCGCTCCGAGTGGACACTTGCAGTATTTCTGGGAGTGACAGTCGCCTGAGAATTCAAACTCCTCAATAGTCTGTTAAAACGTGACACTTTGTACCCTGTGTGTTCCTCTGTCCCTGTGGGTTCGACCTTTCTACCACTATATTGCAGTTTTAGCCTTTAGTGGGTTATTACAAGGGAGTTAGTGCGCGGCAGTCCGCCGCGCAGGAGACGTAGCACAGGTTCCGCGGAGTGTAGTGTAGCGTGGTTCCGCGCAGGCGTGTAGCGTAGTGCAGTGTAGTGCTAGTTAGGACTTAGAAGGTATAAAATAGTTCCAGGCGTTTTGCCTGGGGTTCTTTCCCATCAGAAGTGCAGATCAGGAACCCATTTCCTTTGCGTGTTTGTGTCCTTGAGTTCTGTCACCACGCACGAGGAGTTACAACTTAGCGTTCTGCATTTTGTAGCTGAAGGCCTTCGGCCGAATGTTCAGAGCTAGTACATTGGTTAGAGACTTGAGTAGTTCGGATCTGCACCTGCGGGTGACTGCCGATGCTCAGAGCCAGTGACTAGTTAGATACTTGAACAGTTTCGCCCCTACACCTTCGAGTGTTTCTTTCCGATTGTACTCCTTGGGATTTTTCCCCTAAATGCCAAAGTGAAGTTTTGCTACTTCGTGTAAGCCTTGGTTGTAAATTCAGGTTACGCTGCAGCAGGTGCCTTGAGGGTAACCCCTGTAGTATTTCTGGGAATGACAAGTGCCTGAGAATTCAAACTCTTCAATAGACTGTTGTTGTGTTACTGGAATGTTTCACAGTGAGTCCTTCAGTGCGGACCTGTGTTCTCTGCGCGTTTTGTGAGTTGAGAGTGTTGTTCACCGCGTAGGAGTGACTTCGATCCGAAGTAGGCAGTCCAAACTGGGTTTCCTACACTAGCAGCCAGCTAGTGGAAGTGTTGTAAAAGCCGGAGTTGGAAGTCACTGCCTGCAGCTTTGCCGAGTGTGCTCGCGAGAGACTTTCCCCCTGAAATCTTGAAGTAGAGGTCCTAACGGATCTCTGGGTTGTGTTTCTGTAGTTTCAGGTGTGTGTGTGTGTGTTACGCTGCACTGTGTGACCTCCGAGTGCGCTCCGAGTGGACACTTGCAGTATTTCTGGGAGTGACAGTCGCCTGAGAATTCAAACTCCTCAATAGTCTGTTAAAACGTGACACTTTGTACCCTGTGTGTTCCTCTGTCCCTTTGGGTTCGACCTTTCTACCACTATATTGCAGTTTTAGCCTTTAGTGGGTTATTACATCTCCACCTCTGCCAGCTGCATTTCTGCTTCCGCACGTTGTGCCCTCAAATCCGAGCACTCGGATTGCAAGTTGCGCAACAACTCCTCATCCTCCTTGCGGGCTCTTTGACTTTCTTCTAAGGCGCGCGTCTGGCGCGCAAGCTCGGCTGCTAGGACTTGGTTTTGTCTCCGCTCCTCCTGCAATTCCGACTCGATCTTTGCCCGTATTAGCTCGGCATCCGCCTGACTTTTCGTCGCCGCATCCTCCCTCTGCTGCTGCAAGGCTTGGTATAGCTTCTGTGTGACCGCCATGTTGTCGGAGGGCGGTGTTCCTATCCACATATACTCCGCACCTAGAGGCCCACCTTGCCACCTTGCTCCTCGTCCTTCTCCTGATAGTCTCCACATAAGACTGCGGTTTTAAAGCACTCGTGTATTTGGATGTCTTGCGATCCAGATATCGCAGGAGTGGAACTATCTGTTCGCACAGCACCCCTGTTGGCGTTTTCTGCACCGAATCCGCTTCCTGCTCTTCCGAGCTCGTCTCATCCTCAGTCTCGAGGATTTCAGTCGCCACCGAATCCCTTGGCGACTCCCTGGAACTGTGGCGCGCAGCAGCTTCCGCTGCGACTGCTGCTCCACTGCCTGCTAAAATATCCAGGGCAGTGGGAGATCCCACTGCTTGAGCCCCTGTTCCGGCTCGATCGTCGGTTTCCGAAGGGGTCGACACCGTAGTGACTCTTGTCACTCTTGCACCGCCCGCTTCTGCTGCCTGTCCTTCCGGCGCAATCTGCGCGGAAGGTGTCCTCGCTGAAGGTGCATCCGCCGAAGGCGTCCGCAAACCGTTCTTGGGATGCCTGGCAACTTTGAAGAGCTCATTGTAAGAGACTTCTTCCTCCTGGGACACCTTCACGCTATCGGCCTCAAAGAGGAGGTCCCCTTCCTCGCCAGCACACCTGCCCAACACCTGCGCCCAGTTGCAAATGTCCCATCTCTCTGGGTGTGGGCGGAATCCGCGAGAGGGCTTGTGTCTCTCTTGCAGATACTCGCGCACCATCTCCGGACATGTCCAGTTCCACCCCCATAGGAGAAAATCGAGCTTCAGCCTTAGCAGCACATCTTGAAATGCGCGTAGACCGATCTGCGGCACCCTGAGTGGAGACACTCGCAGCTGGGGAACCTTCGACATTGCGTTGCCTGCACACACAAACGTTCTCCCTTTCGCTCGCTCTCTCACAATCGCCACTGCGCGTCGGCCGCTCAAGCACTGACTGCTCACTCTCTCTGCGCTCAAGCTCAAGATCGCTACTCGCAATTCTCTCCAAGGTCTGCCAAGATCCTTGCGCAACTCGTCTCCGCACTCTCTACTCTCACTGCAGGTCGCTCCGCTCTTGCGCGTAATCTTGGAAACTGGAAATCGCAAAATCAAGAATGAGAGAATGAGACTGGAGCGCAGTCTTTTCTTCTCCGATTTCAAGAACGTTCAACGTTCTTACTAGTTACAACGTACGCAGCCGGCTATACGGCTTAACGGTTCGCCCTTTGCATGCGCGAATTCACGTCTCCGCACTGCGCGCATTCGCATGCGTAAATGTTGAATTCTCCCGCCGCCGCCACCTTCCGGACTCGAGTCCGCTGCAGGGTATACGTCGGCCCTGTTGTCTTTTCCTAACCCGTCCCTCACCGGAGGCGTGTCGCCGCTGGTGCGTTCATTATCCGTCGGCGCCTTGCTGGAGGCGCACATCTAGTCGGAGCGAATTACGCCGGCGCGCAGTCGTACCGCTTATTTTGTCTTTTATGCCTCGTCCATTGCTGCCGGCGCATATCCGCCAGCGCAACTCATGCCAGCGCATCCGGCCGTCAGCGCCACGTCGGAGGCGTACATCCGACCGGCGCTTTCCTTCCATGAACAGCCGCCAAAGGCGCTTCCGACTCTGAGTTGGTTTCCTCCTATGAGCGCGTGATTCCGCCGAAGGCGCATCGCCGAGGGCGTACGGGAATCCTTTCCGGCTGTGAACCCTAGCGCGAACGGCGCATGTCCGGCTATGAGTTTTCCGACGCTCATAACTTCTCCTTCCCTGATCCATCTCCAACGCTCTTGGGCTCGTTAGAACAAGCGTCTCGAGCTCTTTCTAATGCAACTTCAACCAACTGGATCTACCGTGTATCCCGATCGTTATGAAGGTTTTCCCTTTCCGCGCTAGCGGCGCTTCGCCGAAGGCGCACTCATGGTCGGACGCCTTTAGAGGTCCGGGCCCTTCTCCTGACGTCTTTAGCAAAACCTCCTCCTGAGGTGTCTGCGCCGGAAGCGTAGCTTCCTTATACGCTGGAGGCGCGTGAGTAGAGACACCTCAGAAAAGGAGCTTTTGCCGAAGGCGCCAAAGACATTGGCGTTGGTACATCCGACTACGTGATTCTTTGTATCCTCGTGACGATCTCATCAATCCACTCTTTTTAACGTACCCTTTTCTCACTACAGACACTGCTTCGGTACTAGTTTTCTAAAATTGTTTAAATTCTGCAAAAAAACAAAAAGTGTGTTACCACACCACCAAAGGCTAAAACTGCAGTATGGTGGTAAAAAGATCGAACCCACAGGGACAGAGGCAACACACAGAGTAAAAATGTCACGTTTTAACAGACTTTTGTAGAGTTTGAATTCTAGGCGACTGTCACTCCCAGAAATACTGCAGTGCTCGACTCGGAGGAGGATCTCAACTCGGAGGATGCTCGGAGGATGCACGGTACAGCGTGGTCACTCAACACACACACACACACACACACACCTGAAACAGGCAAAAGCACAACTCGGAGGTCGGTCAAGACCTCCGCTTCGGATTTCAGGAGGAAAGTGTCTCAAAAGTTCACTCAGAGGTTCTGCAGGTAGTGCCTCCCACTCCGGCTTTTACTGCCCTTCCGCCAGGAACTAGCGGAGGGTACCCGGACTGGACTTCCCACTTCGGAACGAAGCCTCTTCATACGCCGTGAACGTCACCCTCGACTATCACACCAAACGCAGGGAGTGCAGACCCGACTGAGAACTTACTGAAACACGATCCTGTAACACACACACAACCTGAATTACAAACCAAGGCTTACACGAAGTAATAAAACTTCACATTGGCATTCAGGGGAAACTTCCCGTAGGAGTACAATCAGGATATGTCACTCGAAGGAGTAAGGGGGAACTGTTCAAGTATCTAACTCGCAGCCGTCTAGGAAACTGTAGCATTCATGCCCTGCTACATGGTCTAAAATAGAGTCCGTGAAAGGAAGAGGGTGATGGTCCTTCCTCGTTGCTGCGTTCAGCTTTCGAAAGTCCTGGCACACCCGGATCTTACCCGTCAGTTTCTTGGGCACGATCACGATAGGCGACACCCACTCGCTACTAAGTACCGGGTAGATGATTCCTGCGCTCAGGTACTTATCGATTTCGTCCTTCACCAATAATGAATATTTTGGGTTGAGCCTGTATTGGCGTTGGCGAACCGGAACTGCCTCGTCCAACAAGTCGATCCTGTGCTCTCCATACCTTGCAGGTATGCCTTTCATGTCTTCAATCTTCCATGCGAAGACATCCTCATACTGGCGAAGAAACGCCTGTACCCTGTTCAACTCTTCGCCTTGTACCTGGCTTGACACCTTCAAGCCTTTACCTGGACTGAGCTGCAGTTCGCAGCAATCACTCGGGTCAACAATCCCCTCTGTGTGACTGATTTCGCTTCTGCCCAGTCCGGCTGCTAGTTGCTATTCCTCATCCGGATACACCTCGTCTCTTTCCTTCTCAATGGAGCAGCAAGTGACGTAGCCCACAAAGTCTTCCGACGTTTCGGTCTCTGAAGTGCATGTTGAGCTGGTCTCCCCTCCGGTTGTGTAACCGGAGGTGGTGGAAGGTGTTTCGCCCTCATGGGGTACCTTGGTCCACGGTACGGTAATGACAGTCGGAGGGTCCGCAGGGCTACGGAACTGTAATCTCTTCCTACTCCAGTCACACCTTGCTTTGGCTTCGTATAGCCACGGTTTGCCAAGCAGCACATCATAACCTTTCTTCATCAGAGGTTGCAGTATTATGTAGGACAGTTGAAAGTCCACTCCTCCAATGTTGGTTCTCACATTGCTCAACATTCCTAGTGGCATTCTGCGTGTTTGATCGGCCAGTCGCAATACTCGGGATGTAGGCTCGAAGGTCTGGAACCCCAAGGAGTTCGCTGTCTCCTCGGTCATGATATTCACGCCCGAGCCGGAGTCCACTGGTACCTTCTGAATGACGCAGCCTCCGATCTCTACTTCGATCTCTGGAGGTCCCAGGTCTCCTCCTTCCACTCTGTACACAGCCGGAAGTTTCTCTTTTCGGGGTTTGCGTGGTCGGCGCAACGAAAGCATCAGCATCCTCCTGTACGTCTTATTGTCTTCCAACAACTGGTGGAAGGAAATATTTGCCCTCTGGCTCCCCATGTCTTTCACTATGTCGTAGGGAGTGCTGGAAGTCACGGCCGGAAGTTTCCCTGTACTCGCGGTCGGAAGGGGTGTAGGGGGCCTAACTGCCTTCCGGTCGTCGGATGTCATTCCGGCGCCCAGTGCTTCCTTGATGAGGTGACTCACCTCATCTTTGATGTCCGGAAGGTAATCTCGAGTCCGGAACTCTTCTTAATACCTGTCCGCCTTTTCTGAGTTCTGCTCCGGCTGGGTGTTTCTCATAGCCGGAGGTGTACTTGGCGTTCTCCTTTGGCCTTCTCTAACTTCTTTAGACTTCCTCCTCTCTTCCCTACGCTCGAGGCGGCGAGTGTCCTCATGGCCTTCTCCTCTCCTCTTCGAACTTCGGGTTTCTACCCGGCCGCACATTACTTCTTCCTCTGGCCATACTTCGTCTCCTTCAGCTGGGTCCAGACTCAGTTCTACCTGGTTGACCTGCACCTCTTCCTTGCCAGGTGTTGATACGAAACGCACGGCTGGCCTAGGGATTTGGGGCTGGTCACATTCAGCTGCTGTATGTCCGGACTTCTTGCAATTGCTGCACAATGGTGCATACCCCATTGGCTTCCTCGGGTGGGGACAACTTGGCGCGTAATGCCCCATGTCTCCGCAGTTGTAGCAACCATCGAATTGTGGTCGAGGTCGGTGATTTCCTGTGTGATTTCCTGGAGGTGCCATGCGTCTTGGTGGGAGTGTACCCGCCATTTCCCTCGGAACAAAGCGCGGTATATGCACCGGTGGGTTCGGAGTTGTAGCTGGAGCTGTCTGTACCGAGTAGGCGGTGTCCTCCACCTGCTCAGCATAATACATAGGCGGCTCAGCATAATACATGGGGTTCTCCCACTGTGGTGCCCATTCGACCGCATTCACTGGGTAAGATGGCCTCGCGGACATGCACTCCGTGTTGGCATGTCCCACCTGTCCGCACGTAGTACACCAGAGATTCGCTCGTTGTCTTGCAGGTGATTTACGTCGGTCTTGGCCTCCCACTACATGAACTTTCAGGTCCGCAAAATTCTTCACCAGGTTGTCTACCTTGGCTGCGATGTCCCCTTGAGTCTTCACTGGGATTCCCTTACCTCGATCCTTCTTCTTGATCGCACTGCGTTTCTTCTTCCGTCTTTCTTCTTCTGAAGATGACGAGTCCTCTTCCTCTTCCGAGGAAGAACTTGATTCGGAGGAGCTTGATTCTTCTGTCGAGGAAGGCGAGTTCCTTCTCTTCCGACGTCCGCCTTGCGACTTCTTCTTCGTCGACCGTCGGTCGCGTCTTCGAGTGTCAAGGGTTGACGTCTCAAAGGTCTCCGCGGAAGCTATCACATCTTGGATTGTGTCAGTCTTGCCTCTCCTACAGAAGGTCTCCATTTCTCTTGGGAGCCTTGTCACATACCAATCCACTGCCTGTTGTACCGAATACGGTTCTCCCGGGCCTGTCTTCGGAATTCGATCTAGGAGGTCTTGGAATCTCTCAGTGTAGTCTCGAAGATTCTCCTTCCGCTCGCGTCGAAGATTTCGAAGCCGGGTCAGAACTCGACTGTCATATCCGAGTTCGCGGAACCGCTTCAGAAACTTTTCCTTGAGCTGAGCCCAGGTCCGGATGCCAGTGGGGTCGGTGCTCTCATGGTTGTACCAGCTACGCGCTCGTTTGCGTAGCAGGCTAGGAAAGATTCGTAATCTGTCTTCATCACTGGTCTCACGATTGGCGATGGAGACAGACTCGAAGAGCTTTATGTATGAATCTGCATCATCGTCGTCGCCCGTTCCCGTGTATCTTGGATACGAATGTTTGGTGGTAGGTTGGGAAAACACCTGGCGGAGATTGGCTTGATGTTCTGCCATCGGTGATCCTGTCGACGGACTGATCCTAGGTTGGCCAAACTCAGGAAGAGTTCCTGTCGGAGGGATGTCCAATAGAATCGTTAGCTCAATGCTCTCGGTAGGTGAACTGGAACACCTTTGTCTTCCAGTAGTCGGTGATGGCGATCTTTCTGCAGAGTCCTCACCGGGAGTCTTCTTTTTAGTTCGCCGTTTTGTTTCCACGGCTTTTTCTGAATCTCGACGGAGTTTCCGTGTGGCTCTCGCACTCAGGTTTCCCACACTATCGCTCGTCGACATTCACCGAGCATTGCTGCTCAAGGTTTCTGGTGTTGACGCACTGTCCCCGGCAGCGGCGCCAAAAAGAAGTTGTCGGCTCCTTATGTAATAACCCACCAAAGGCTAAAACTGCAGTATGGTGGTAAAAAGATCGAACCCACAGGGACAGAGGCAACACACAGAGTAAAAGTGTCACGTTTAACAGACTTTTGGTAGAGTTTGAATTCTAGGCGACTGTCACTCCCAGAAATACTGTAGTGCTCGACTCGGAGGCTCGACTCGGAGGAGGAACTCAACTCGGAGGATGCTCGGAGGATGCACGGTACAGCTTGGTCACTCAACACACACACACACACACCTGAAACTGGCAAAAAGCACAACTCGGAGGTCGGTCAGGACCTCCGCTTCGGATTTCAGGAGGAAAGTGTCTCGCAAGTTCACTCAGAGGTTCTGCAGGAAGTGCCTCCCACTCCGGCTTTTACTGCCCTTCCGCCAGGAACTAGCGGGGGTACCCGGACTGGACTTCTCACTTCGGAACGAAGCCTCTACGTACGCCGTGGACGTCACCCTCGACTATCACACAAAACGCAGGGAGTGCAGACCCGACTGAGAACTTACTGAAAACACGATCCAGTAACACACACACAACCTGAATTACAAACCAAGGTTTACACGAAGTAATGAAACTTCACATTGGCATTCAGGGGAAACTTCCCGTAGGAGTACAATCAGGATATGTCACTCGAAGGAGTAAGGGGGAACTGTTCAAGTCTCTAACTCGCAGCCGGCTCTGAGTATCAGAAATCACCCGCAGGTGCAGATCCGCACTACTCAAGTCTCTAACCGGGTACTAGCTCTGAACATTCAGCCGAAGGCCTTCAACTACAACATACGGTAACTTCGCTATGCTGCAGCTTCTCTACGTGGTGCCAGGACCAAAATGCACAAACACGCCAAGAAAGTGAGTTCCTGATCTGCACTTCCGAAACTGGAAGAGTCCCAAGGCAAAACGCCTTGATCTACTTTATACTCTCAAAAGATCCTAACTAGCACTACGCTATCCTATCTACCACTCGCAGCATCTGCGCGAAACCAAACTACTCTACTGCACTCAGCAGATCCGGTGCTGCGCCTCCTGCGCGCCGGACTGCTCCGCGTACTATCTCTACCTTGCCAGTCTTCCGACCGGCTGCGTAACCCCAGGCGTCGGAGTGCTGCAGTGACTTCCGACTGCAAGTGCGCCATAGTGTCGCGCGCACCCGACAAGAAAGTTTCTAATTTTCTTGCCACTCGCCGCCGACTCCGACTGTCACCTTCCGTCAATGCCGCCGCCCGAAGCTCGAACTCCCGGAGTGTAACCCTCTCTTGAGCTGCCACCTCCCAATGGGTGTATCCGTTTAGACAACGAGTCACCCGTGCCGCCAACTCTCCTCGTGCCCTGCAGCTGCTCTCCACCTCTGCCAGCTGCATTTCTAAATCCGCACGTTGTGTCCTCAAATCCGAGCACTCGGTTTGCAAGTTGCACAACAACTCCTCATCCTCCTTCCGGGCTCTTTGACTTTCCTCTAAGGCGCGCGTCTGGCGCGCAAGCTCGGCTGCTAGGACTTCGTTCTGTCTCCGCTCCTCCTGCAGTTCCGACTCGATTTTTGCCCGTATTAGTTCGGCCTCCGCCTGACTCTTCGTCGCCGCATCCTCCTTCTGCTGCTGCAAGGCTTGGTACAGCTTCTGGGTGACCGCCAGGTGTTGTCGGAGGGCGGTGTTCCTATCCACATATACTCCGCATCTAGAGGCCCACCTTGCCACCTTGCTCCTCGTCCTTCGCCTGATTGTCTCCACATAAGACTGCGGTTTTAAGGCACTTGCGTATTTGGATGTCTTGCGATCCAGATATCGCAGGAGTGGAACTATCTGTTCGCACAGCACCCCTGTTGGCGTTTTCTGCACCGAATCCTCTTCTTGCTCTTCCGAGCTCGTCTCATCCTCAGTCTCGAGGATCTCAGTCGCCACCGAATCCCTTGGCGACTCCCTGGAACTGTGGCGCGCAGCAGCTTCTGCTGCGACTGCTGCTCCACTGCCTGCTAAAATATCCAGGGCAGTGGGAGATCCCACTGCTTGAGCCCCTGTTCCGGCTCGATCTTCGGTTTGTGAAGGGGTCGACGCCGCAGTGACTTTTGTCACTCTTGCACCGCCCGCTTCTGCTGCCTGTCCTTCCGGCGCAATCTGCGCGGAAGGTGTCCTTGCTGAAGGTGCGTCCGCCGAAGGCGTCCGCACACTGGTCGTTGGCCCCATCCGTCTCGCAGTCGGCGAATCCGGCTGACTCTCTGTTGTCCGACTCGCAGTCGGCCGACCAGCAGTTGTCCGACTGGGAGTCGGATACACCCTGCGCGTCTTGACTCCACTTGGCCTGCTTGTTGGGGGCGTTCTTCCAGAAGTGCCTTCCGCCGAAGACGACCCTCTGAGGATTATTGGCTCGTCAGCCAAACTCTCTTCCGTTTCCGGCCTGCTGTCCGGTTCAACGCGCCGTTCAGTTGGCCTTACTTCCGTCTGTCGACCTTCAGTCATCCGACTCGCAGTCGGCCGGCTGTCAGTCCGTCCATCTCCTCCCGAAGGCCGTGGTGCCTTCTGTGCAGAGGTTTCTGCCGTCTTCCCTAGAACCTGAGCGATTATCTCTTCCTGTGTGAGATTCCGCCGGGTCGGAGTTCGCCTGGTCTCCTCAGTAACAGTTGGCATCCTGCGTGCCCTCTGTTTTGGTCGACTATGAGGCTCGGGGGTGGGCCGACCACGAGTCGGCGCAGCTGGTACTTCCGGCTGCCTGTCCTCAGGTCTCTCATCCCACTTCCGCTTGCGCGGAATGCGCTCACTTCGACGTTCTTCTGCTGCTCTGGCTGGAGCCGGAGCCGGAGGCGTACTGGCAGGTTCCTCGTCCGGATCCGTGTCTACTTCGGCCTCCCTCGAATATCTACCTGGATAAGACCGGCTCAGCTGCGGAAACCGAGTTTTCTCAGCATTCGTCAAACATCCCATCGCCCGGTAAAACACGATTAAGTAAGGCGATAGATGATTGAGCGTTCCTCCCCTCTCTTCTTGCGCATGTTGGCGCGTCACCTTCCACAGGAGCCGTGCCCAATGCACCGGAGCTCCTGACAACACTAGCTCCACGAACTCTACCTGCCAACCATGCATGTAAGCGGTCTTGGTCGGCTGCAATATCTGCAGCAATGCTGTCGCGACATTTCTCCGCAATCGATCCTTGTAATCCCGAGTCCGGAAACCGTTCTTGGGATGTCTGGCCACTTTGAAGAGCTCATTGTAAGAGACTTCTTCCTCCTGGGACACCTTCACGCTATCGGCCTCGAAGAGGAGATCCCCTTCCTCGCCGGCACACCTGCCCAACACCTGCGCCCAATTGCAAATTTCCCATCTCTCTGGGTGTGGGCGAAATCCGCGAGAAGGCTTGTGTCTCTCTTGCAGATACTCGCGCACCATCTCCGGACACGTCCAATTCCACCCCCAGAGGAGAAAATCGAGCTTCAGCCTCGTCATCACATCTTGAAATGCGCGTAGACCGATCTGCGGCACCCTGAGTGGAGACACTCGCAGTTGGGGAACCTTCGACATTGCGTTGCCTGCACACACAAACGTTCTTTCGCTCACTCTCTCACAATCGCCACTGCGCGTCGGCCACTCAAGCACTGACTGCTCACTCTCTCTGCGCTCGTTCAAGATCGCTACTCCCAATTCTTTCGAGGTCCGCCAAGATCCTTGTGCAACTCGTCTCCGCACTCTCTACTCTCACTGCAGGTCGCTCCGCCCTTGCGCGTAATCTTGGAACTGGAAATTGCAAAGTCAAGAATGAGAGAATGAGACTGGAGCGCAGTCTTTTCTTCTCCGATTTCAAGAACGTCCAACGTTCTTACTGGTTGCAACGTACGCAGCCGGCTATACGGCTTAACGGTTCGCCCTTTGCATGCGCGAATTCACGTCTCCGCCTTGCGCGCATTCGCATGCTTAAACGTTGAATTCTCCCGCCGCCGCCACCTTCCGGACTCGAGTCCGCTGCAGGGTATACGTCGGCCCTGTTGTCTTTTCCTAACCCGCCCTTCTCCGGAGGCGTGTCGCCGCTGGTGCGTTCATTATCCGTCGGCGCCTTGCTGGAGGCGCACATCCAGCCGGAGCGAATTACGCCGGCGCGCAGTCGTACCGCCTATTTTGTCCTTTATGCCTCGTCCGTTGCTGCCAGCGCATATCCGTCAGCGCAACTCGTGCCAGCGCATCCGGCCGTCAGCGCCACGTCGGAGGCGTACATCCGACCGGCGCTTTCCTTCCATGAACAGCCGCCAAAGGCGCTTCCGACTCTGAGTTGGTTTCCTCCTGTGAGCGCGTGATTCCGCCGAAGGCGCATCGCCGAGGGCGTACGGGAATCCTTTCCGGCTGTGAACCCTAGCGCGAACGGCGCATGTCCGGCTACGAGTTTTCCGACGCTCATAACTTCTCCATTCCTGATCCATCTCCGGCGCTCTTGGGCTCGTTAGAACGAGCGTCCCGAGCTCTTTCTAATGCAACTTCAACCAACTGGATCTACCGTGTATCCCAATTGTTATGAAGGTTTTCCCTTTCCGCGCTAGCGGCGCTTCGCCGAAGGCGCACTCATGGTCGGATGCCTTTAGAGGTCCGGGCCCTTCTCCTGACGTCTTTAGCAAAACCTCCTCCTGAGGTGTCTGCGCCGGAAGCGTAGCTTCCTTGTACGCTAGAGGCGCGTGAGTAGAGACACCTCAAAAAGAAGCCTTTGCCGAAGGCGCCGAAGACGTTGGCGTTGGTACATCCGACTACGTGATTCTTTGTGCCCTCGTGACGATCTCATCAATCCACTCTATTTAGCGTACCCTTCTCTAGCTACAAACACTGCTTTGGTACTAGTTTTCTAAAATTGTTTAAATTCTGCAAAAAAAACAAAAAGTGTGTTACCACATGCCCCCCTCCTCAATTGTGAGCGCCCACGCGAACATTTACACGTGGTATTTCTTCAGACGCCATCCGTTCACGCGGGTGCCTAACCATTCTCCTGTCAGTTCTGCGAGTTGGATGGATCCATTTGGAAAAACTTCTATCACCTTGTAAGGTCCCATCCACCTCAAGTGGAGCTTGCCTGGAAATCTAGCATGTCTGCTATCGTATAGCAGAGCCAAATCGCCCTTCTCCAGCAGTACTGGTTTGAGCCTTCGATCGTACTTCTCCTTCCGCCTGAGTTGTAATTGCTTTGTCCGATCTTCGGCCTCTTGACGTCTTTCCTCCAGTGCCATTACCTCTTGCAGTCGATATGCCTGACTTTCTTCCGCGTCCAGCCTTCTCTGATCTAAGGTCCTCTTGGTAGGTATCTCGAATTCGATGGGTAAGATCGGATGCTGCCCATAAACTAGGAAGTAAGGTGTTTGCCTGGTGGTGACTTTTTCTGCCGTTCTATATGCCCATAAGGCGGCCGGTAGCTTGGTATCCCAGTCATGAGCATGGTTTACAGTCACTTTGAGGAGTATCTTACAGAGTAATCCATTGGACTTCTCTGTCAGACCATTTGCCTTGGGGTTGTATGGAGTAGTCTTCCGATGCTTAATCTGGAAGTGCCGCGTCAAACTTTCTATCACCTGATTCAGAAAGTGCGTTCCTCTGTCACTGACTATTTCTAGTGGGCACCCGTAGCGGGTGATGATGGATTCGAATAGGAACCGTGCTACTGCGGCTGCGTCGTCGTGCCTTGTGGCTTCTGCCTCCACCATCTTGGTCGCATAGTCTGTTGCTACCAATATGTAGCGCCTGCGCGTGCCTTTAGTGACAGGTTGTATTGGTCCCACGAAGTCGATCCCCCACTTTTCAAATGGTGCCAATGGCATTATTGGTGTAAGAGGCCATCTCGTGGTCGGAGTCGGCCTTCCCGTCCTCTGGCAGCTGTCGCATTTGCGAACGTAGTCGTGTACATCTTTGAACATCGTCGGCCACCAGTATCCTGCATTCACAATTTTGGTCACTGTGTTTCTGGTGGCGTAGTGACCACCAGCGTCTTCTGTGTGCATGGCTTTGACAACTCGCGGTACTTCAGACTCCTCTAGACATCTGCACAACCTCTCGTCTGCCATTTTCTTGAACAAGACCCCTTGTTGGAGCTGGTAAGGTCCCGCTTTATGAACGAAGACTGTGCGCTGCTCCGCATCCAATCCTTCCTGACATTGGAGTGTGAGCAGAAACCTGTATAAGTCCGCGTACCTGGACTCGTGGCTGGCGGACAACTGAAAAAGTTGTTCGTCGGGAAAATCATCCACTACTTCCTCCTCTATGGGTTCGGTCCATAGTCGGGAGAGGTAGTCCGCGTTCTCATGGTGAACGCCTTTCCGTGTCTGTACAGTGTAGGTGAATTCCTGCAGCAGTAGTACCCACCTGGCAATTCGTCCGGACAGATCCGCCTTCTTCACTAGGTGCTGTAAGGCGTAATGATCTACATGAAACACGAACTCATAGCAGATCAAATAATGTCGGAACTTCTTACAGGAGTACACCATTCCCAACGCCTCCCTCTCAGTTGTCGTGTACTTCTTCTCTGCTGCTGACAACTGACGACTCGCGAAGTAAATCGGGTAGTCTTTCTTGTTGTCGTCCTTCTGACTGAGAACCACCCCGATTGCAAACGCCGACGTGTCTACATAGACATGGAAAGGTCTGTTCCAATCCGGACTTCTCAGAACCGGAGCAGTCGTCAGTTTGGCTTTGAGCGTTTCAAAGGCCAGCTGTTGCTCCTTGCCCCACACATAGGGTTCATCCTTCTTAAGCAACTTCGTCAGATCGGCTGCCAAGATGGCGTACATATTTATGAACCTTCTGTAATAACCTACATGGCCAAGGAAGGCCCTCAACTCACGCAGATTCGTTGGCGGCTGCAGTTCGAGAATAATCTTCACCTTCTCTACATCCACTGCAATGCCATCGGACGAAACTCGGTGCCCCAGCAGGATTCCGCTGGTCATGAAGAAAAAACATTTCTCAGGGTGTAAGGACAAGCTGCTTTCCCTACACCTGTCGAACGTTTGCCGAAGATGGTTAAGGTGCTCCGACCTCTTACCGAAGACACAAAAGTCGTCGATGAAAATTTCTAGGAACTTCCTCAGGTGCTCTTGGAAGATGTTTGTCATCATCCGCTGGAACGTCGCTGGCGCGTTGCACAGACCGAACGGCATCTTGTGATAAGCATAGGTTCCCCAGTCGGTTGTGAAGGTTGTTTTGTCCTTGTCCTGTTCCCTGATGGACACCTGGTTGTAGCCGGAAAATCCGTCTAGGAAACTGTAGCATTCATGCCCTGCTACATGGTCTAAAATAGAGTCCGTGAAAGGAAGAGGGTGATGGTCCTTCCTCGTTGCTGCGTTCAGCTTTCGAAAGTCCTGGCACACCCGGATCTTACCCGTCAGTTTCTTGGGCACGATCACGATAGGCGACACCCACTCGCTACTAAGTACCGGGTAGATGATTCCTGCGCTCAGGTACTTATCGATTTCGTCCTTCACCAATAATGAATATTTTGGGTTGAGCCTGTATTGGCGTTGGCGAACCGGAACTGCCTCGTCCAACAAGTCGATCCTGTGCTCTCCATACCTTGCAGGTATGCCTTTCATGTCTTCAATCTTCCATGCGAAGACATCCTCATACTGGCGAAGAAACGCCTGTACCCTGTTCAACTCTTCGCCTTGTACCTGGCTTGACACCTTCAAGCCTTTACCTGGACTGAGCTGCAGTTCGCAGCAATCACTCGGGTCAACAATCCCCTCTGTGTGACTGATTTCGCTTCTGCCCAGTCCGGCTGCTAGTTGCTATTCCTCATCCGGATACACCTCGTCTCTTTCCTTCTCAATGGAGCAGCAAGTGACGTAGCCCACAAAGTCTTCCGACGTTTCGGTCTCTGAAGTGCATGTTGAGCTGGTCTCCCCTCCGGTTGTGTAACCGGAGGTGGTGGAAGGTGTTTCGCCCTCATGGGGTACCTTGGTCCACGGTACGGTAATGACAGTCGGAGGGTCCGCAGGGCTACGGAACTGTAATCTCTTCCTACTCCAGTCACACCTTGCTTTGGCTTCGTATAGCCACGGTCTGCCAAGCAGCACATCATAACCTTTCTTCATCAGAGGTTGCAGTATTATGTAGGACAGTTGAAAGTCCACTCCTCCAATGTTGGTTCTCACATTGCTCAACATTCCTAGTGGCATTCTGCGTGTTTGATCGGCCAGTCGCAATACTCGGGATGTAGGCTCGAAGGTCTGGAACCCCAAGGAGTTCGCTGTCTCCTCGGTCATGATATTCACGCCCGAGCCGGAGTCCACTGGTACCTTCTGAATGACGCAGCCTCCGATCTCTACTTCGATCTCTGGAGGTCCCAGGTCTCCTCCTTCCACTCTGTACACAGCCGGAAGTTTCTCTTTTCGGGGTTTGCGTGGTCGGCGCAACGAAAGCATCAGCATCCTCCTGTACGTCTTATTGTCTTCCAACAACTGGTGGAAGGAAATATTTGCCCTCTGGCTCCCCATGTCTTTCACTATGTCGTAGGGAGTGCTGGAAGTCACGGCCGGAAGTTTCCCTGTACTCGCGGTCGGAAGGGGTGTAGGGGGCCTAACTGCCTTCCGGTCGTCGGATGTCATTCCGGCGCCCAGTGCTTCCTTGATGAGGTGACTCACCTCATCTTTGATGTCCGGAAGGTAATCTCGAGTCCGGAACTCTTCTTAATACCTGTCCGCCTTTTCTGAGTTCTGCTCCGGCTGGGTGTTTCTCATAGCCGGAGGTGTACTTGGCGTTCTCCTTTGGCCTTCTCTAACTTCTTTAGACTTCCTCCTCTCTTCCCTACGCTCGAGGCGGCGAGTGTCCTCATGGCCTTCTCCTCTCCTCTTCGAACTTCGGGTTTCTACCCGGCCGCACATTACTTCTTCCTCTGGCCATACTTCGTCTCCTTCAGCTGGGTCCAGACTCAGTTCTACCTGGTTGACCTGCACCTCTTCCTTGCCAGGTGTTGATACGAAACGCACGGCTGGCCTAGGGATTTGGGGCTGGTCACATTCAGCTGCTGTATGTCCGGACTTCTTGCAATTGCTGCACAATGGTGCATACCCCATTGGCTTCCTCGGGTGGGGACAACTTGGCGCGTAATGCCCCATGTCTCCGCAGTTGTAGCAACCATCGAATTGTGGTCGAGGTCGGTGATTTCCTGTGTGATTTCCTGGAGGTGCCATGCGTCTTGGTGGGAGTGTACCCGCCATTTCCCTCGGAACAAAGCGCGGTATATGCACCGGTGGGTTCGGAGTTGTAGCTGGAGCTGTCTGTACCGAGTAGGCGGTGTCCTCCACCTGCTCAGCATAATACATAGGCGGCTCAGCATAATACATGGGGTTCTCCCACTGTGGTGCCCATTCGACCGCATTCACTGGGTAAGATGGCCTCGCGGACATGCACTCCGTGTTGGCATGTCCCACCTGTCCGCACGTAGTACACCAGAGATTCGCTCGTTGTCTTGCAGGTGATTTACGTCGGTCTTGGCCTCCCACTACATGAACTTTCAGGTCCGCAAAATTCTTCACCAGGTTGTCTACCTTGGCTGCGATGTCCCCTTGAGTCTTCACTGGGATTCCCTTACCTCGATCCTTCTTCTTGATCGCACTGCGTTTCTTCTTCCGTCTTTCTTCTTCTGAAGATGACGAGTCCTCTTCCTCTTCCGAGGAAGAACTTGATTCGGAGGAGCTTGATTCTTCTGTCGAGGAAGGCGAGTTCCTTCTCTTCCGACGTCCGCCTTGCGACTTCTTCTTCGTCGACCGTCGGTCGCGTCTTCGAGTGTCAAGGGTTGACGTCTCAAAGGTCTCCGCGGAAGCTATCACATCTTGGATTGTGTCAGTCTTGCCTCTCCTACAGAAGGTCTCCATTTCTCTTGGGAGCCTTGTCACATACCAATCCACTGCCTGTTGTACCGAATACGGTTCTCCCGGGCCTGTCTTCGGAATTCGATCTAGGAGGTCTTGGAATCTCTCAGTGTAGTCTCGAAGATTCTCCTTCCGCTCGCGTCGAAGATTTCGAAGCCGGGTCAGAACTCGACTGTCATATCCGAGTTCGCGGAACCGCTTCAGAAACTTTTCCTTGAGCTGAGCCCAGGTCCGGATGCCAGTGGGGTCGGTGCTCTCATGGTTGTACCAGCTACGCGCTCGTTTGCGTAGCAGGCTAGGAAAGATTCGTAATCTGTCTTCATCACTGGTCTCACGATTGGCGATGGAGACAGACTCGAAGAGCTTTATGTATGAATCTGCATCATCGTCGTCGCCCGTTCCCGTGTATCTTGGATACGAATGTTTGGTGGTAGGTTGGGAAAACACCTGGCGGAGATTGGCTTGATGTTCTGCCATCGGTGATCCTGTCGACGGACTGATCCTAGGTTGGCCAAACTCAGGAAGAGTTCCTGTCGGAGGGATGTCCAATAGAATCGTTAGCTCAATGCTCTCGGTAGGTGAACTGGAACACCTTTGTCTTCCAGTAGTCGGTGATGGCGATCTTTCTGCAGAGTCCTCACCGGGAGTCTTCTTTTTAGTTCGCCGTTTTGTTTCCACGGCTTTTTCTGAATCTCGACGGAGTTTCCGTGTGGCTCTCGCACTCAGGTTTCCCACACTATCGCTCGTCGACATTCACCGAGCATTGCTGCTCAAGGTTTCTGGTGTTGACGCACTGTCCCCGGCAGCGGCGCCAAAAAGAAGTTGTCGGCTCCTTATGTAATAACCCACCAAAGGCTAAAACTGCAGTATGGTGGTAAAAAGATCGAACCCACAGGGACAGAGGCAACACACAGAGTAAAAGTGTCACGTTTAACAGACTTTTGGTAGAGTTTGAATTCTAGGCGACTGTCACTCCCAGAAATACTGTAGTGCTCGACTCGGAGGCTCGACTCGGAGGAGGAACTCAACTCGGAGGATGCTCGGAGGATGCACGGTACAGCTTGGTCACTCAACACACACACACACACACCTGAAACTGGCAAAAAGCACAACTCGGAGGTCGGTCAGGACCTCCGCTTCGGATTTCAGGAGGAAAGTGTCTCGCAAGTTCACTCAGAGGTTCTGCAGGAAGTGCCTCCCACTCCGGCTTTTACTGCCCTTCCGCCAGGAACTAGCGGGGGTACCCGGACTGGACTTCTCACTTCGGAACGAAGCCTCTACGTACGCCGTGGACGTCACCCTCGACTATCACACAAAACGCAGGGAGTGCAGACCCGACTGAGAACTTACTGAAAACACGATCCAGTAACACACACACAACCTGAATTACAAACCAAGGTTTACACGAAGTAATGAAACTTCACATTGGCATTCAGGGGAAACTTCCCGTAGGAGTACAATCAGGATATGTCACTCGAAGGAGTAAGGGGGAACTGTTCAAGTCTCTAACTCGCAGCCGGCTCTGAGTATCAGAAATCACCCGCAGGTGCAGATCCGCACTACTCAAGTCTCTAACCGGGTACTAGCTCTGAACATTCAGCCGAAGGCCTTCAACTACAACATACGGTAACTTCGCTATGCTGCAGCTTCTCTACGTGGTGCCAGGACCAAAATGCACAAACACGCCAAGAAAGTGAGTTCCTGATCTACACTTCCGAAACTGGAAGAGTCCCAAGGCAAAACGCCTTGATCTACTTTATACTCTCAAAAGATCCTAACTAGCACTACGCTATCCTATCTACCACTCGCAGCATCTGCGCGAAACCAAACTACTCTACTGCACTCAGCAGATCCGGTGCTCCGCCTCCTGCGCGCCGGACTGCTCCGCGTACTATCTCTACCTTGCCAGTCTTCCGACCGGCTGCGTAACCCCAGGCGTCGGAGTGCTGCAGTGACTTCCGACTGCAAGTGCGCCATAGTGTCGCGCGCACCCGACAAGAAAGTTTCTAATTTTCTTGCCACTCGCCGCCGACTCCGACTGTCACCTTCCGTCAATGCCGCCGCCCGAAGCTCGAACTCCCGGAGTGTAACCCTCTCTTGAGCTGCCACCTCCCAATGGGTGTATCCGTTTAGACAACGAGTCACCCGTGCCGCCAACTCTCCTCGTGCCCTGCAACTGCTCTCCACCTCTGCCAGCTGCATTTCTAAATCCGCACGTTGTGTCCTCAAATCCGAGCACTCGGTTTGCAAGTTGCACAACAACTCCTCATCCTCCTTCCGGGCTCTTTGACTTTCCTCTAAGGCGCGCGTCTGGCGCGCAAGCTTGGCTGCTAGGACTTCGTTCTGTCTCCGCTCCTCCTGCAGTTCCGACTCGATTTTTGCCCGTATTAGTTCGGCCTCCGCCTGACTCTTCGTCGCCGCATCCTCCTTCTGCTGCTGCAAGGCTTGGTACAGCTTCTGGGTGACCGCCAGGTGTTGTCGGAGGGCGGTGTTCCTATCCACATATACTCCGCATCTAGAGGCCCACCTTGCCACCTTGCTCCTCGTCCTTCGCCTGATTGTCTCCACATAAGACTGCGGTTTTAAGGCACTTGCGTATTTGGATGTCTTGCGATCCAGATATCGCAGGAGTGGAACTATCTGTTCGCACAGCACCCCTGTTGGCGTTTTCTGCACCGAATCCTCTTCTTGCTCTTCCGAGCTCGTCTCATCCTCAGTCTCGAGGATCTCAGTCGCCACCGAATCCCTTGGCGACTCCCTGGAACTGTGGCGCGCAGCAGCTTCTGCTGCGACTGCTGCTCCACTGCCTGCTAAAATATCCAGGGCAGTGGGAGATCCCACTGCTTGAGCCCCTGTTCCGGCTCGATCTTCGGTTTGTGAAGGGGTCGACGCCGCAGTGACTTTTGTCACTCTTGCACCGCCCGCTTCTGCTGCCTGTCCTTCCGGCGCAATCTGCGCGGAAGGTGTCCTTGCTGAAGGTGCGTCCGCCGAAGGCGTCCGCACACTGGTCGTTGGCCCCATCCGTCTCGCAGTCGGCGAATCCGGCTGACTCTCTGTTGTCCGACTCGCAGTCGGCCGACCAGCAGTTGTCCGACTGGGAGTCGGATACACCCTGCGCGTCTTGACTCCACTTGGCCTGCTTGTTGGGGGCGTTCTTCCAGAAGTGCCTTCCGCCGAAGACGACCCTCTGAGGATTATTGGCTCGTCAGCCAAACTCTCTTCCGTTTCCGGCCTGCTGTCCGGTTCAACGCGCCGTTCAGTTGGCCTTCCTTCCGTCTGTCGACCTTCAGTCATCCGACTCGCAGTCGGCCGGCTGTCAGTCCGTCCATCTCCTCCCGAAGGCCGTGGTGCCTTCTGTGCAGAGGTTTCTGCCGTCTTCCCTAGAACCTGAGCGATTATCTCTTCCTGTGTGAGATTCCGCCGGGTCGGAGTTCGCCTGGTCTCCTCAGTAACAGTTGGCATCCTGCGTGCCCTCTGTTTTGGTCGACTATGAGGCTCGGGGGTGGGCCGACCACGAGTCGGCGCAGCTGGTACTTCCGGCTGCCTGTCCTCAGGTCTCTCATCCCACTTCCGCTTGCGCGGAATGCGCTCACTTCGACGTTCTTCTGCTGCTCTGGCTGGAGCCGGAGCCGGAGGCGTACTGGCAGGTTCCTCGTCCGGATCCGTGTCTACTTCGGCCTCCCTCGAATATCTACCTGGATAAGACCGGCTCAGCTGCGGAAACCGAGTTTTCTCAGCATTCGTCAAACATCCCATCGCCCGGTAAAACACGATTAAGTAAGGCGATAGATGATTGAGCGTTCCTCCCCTCTCTTCTTGCGCATGTTGGCGCGTCACCTTCCACAGGAGCCGTGCCCAATGCACCGGAGCTCCTGACAACACTAGCTCCACGAACTCTACCTGCCAACCATGCATGTAAGCGGTCTTGGTCGGCTGCAATATCTGCAGCAATGCTGTCGCGACATTTCTCCGCAATCGATCCTTGTAATCCCGAGTCCGGAAACCGTTCTTGGGATGTCTGGCCACTTTGAAGAGCTCATTGTAAGAGACTTCTTCCTCCTGGGACACCTTCACGCTATCGGCCTCGAAGAGGAGATCCCCTTCCTCGCCGGCACACCTGCCCAACACCTGCGCCCAATTGCAAATTTCCCATCTCTCTGGGTGTGGGCGAAATCCGCGAGAAGGCTTGTGTCTCTCTTGCAGATACTCGCGCACCATCTCCGGACACGTCCAATTCCACCCCCAGAGGAGAAAATCGAGCTTCAGCCTCGTCATCACATCTTGAAATGCGCGTAGACCGATCTGCGGCACCCTGAGTGGAGACACTCGCAGTTGGGGAACCTTCGACATTGCGTTGCCTGCACACACAAACGTTCTTTCGCTCACTCTCTCACAATCGCCACTGCGCGTCGGCCACTCAAGCACTGACTGCTCACTCTCTCTGCGCTCGTTCAAGATCGCTACTCCCAATTCTTTCGAGGTCCGCCAAGATCCTTGTGCAACTCGTCTCCGCACTCTCTACTCTCACTGCAGGTCGCTCCGCCCTTGCGCGTAATCTTGGAACTGGAAATTGCAAAGTCAAGAATGAGAGAATGAGACTGGAGCGCAGTCTTTTCTTCTCCGATTTCAAGAACGTCCAACGTTCTTACTGGTTGCAACGTACGCAGCCGGCTATACGGCTTAACGGTTCGCCCTTTGCATGCGCGAATTCACGTCTCCGCCTTGCGCGCATTCGCATGCTTAAACGTTGAATTCTCCCGCCGCCGCCACCTTCCGGACTCGAGTCCGCTGCAGGGTATACGTCGGCCCTGTTGTCTTTTCCTAACCCGCCCTTCTCCGGAGGCGTGTCGCCGCTGGTGCGTTCATTATCCGTCGGCGCCTTGCTGGAGGCGCACATCCAGCCGGAGCGAATTACGCCGGCGCGCAGTCGTACCACCTATTTTGTCCTTTATGCCTCGTCCGTTGCTGCCAGCGCATATCCGTCAGCGCAACTCGTGCCAGCGCATCCGGCCGTCAGCGCCACGTCGGAGGCGTACATCCGACCGGCGCTTTCCTTCCATGAACAGCCGCCAAAGGCGCTTCCGACTCTGAGTTGGTTTCCTCCTGTGAGCGCGTGATTCCGCCGAAGGCGCATCGCCGAGGGCGTACGGGAATCCTTTCCGGCTGTGAACCCTAGCGCGAACGGCGCATGTCCGGCTACGAGTTTTCCGACGCTCATAACTTCTCCATTCCTGATCCATCTCCGGCGCTCTTGGGCTCGTTAGAACGAGCGTCCCGAGCTCTTTCTAATGCAACTTCAACCAACTGGATCTACCGTGTATCCCGATTGTTATGAAGGTTTTCCCTTTCCGCGCTAGCGGCGCTTCGCCGAAGGCGCACTCATGGTCGGATGCCTTTAGAGGTCCGGGCCCTTCTCCTGACGTCTTTAGCAAAACCTCCTCCTGAGGTGTCTGCGCCGGAAGCGTAGCTTCCTTGTACGCTAGAGGCGCGTGAGTAGAGACACCTCAAAAAGAAGCCTTTGCCGAAGGCGCCGAAGACGTTGGCGTTGGTACATCCGACTACGTGATTCTTTGTGCCCTCGTGACGATCTCATCAATCCACTCTATTTAGCGTACCCTTCTCTAGCTACAAACACTGCTTTGGTACTAGTTTTCTAAAATTGTTTAAATTCTGCAAAAAAAACAAAAAGTGTGTTACCACAGCTCCGCTGCCTGCTAAAATATCCAGGGCAGTGGGAGATCCCACTGCTTGAGCCCCTGTTCCGGCTCGATCTTCGGTCTCCGAAGGGGTCGACGCCGCAGTGACTCTTGTCACTTTTGCACCGCCCGCTTCTGCTGCCTGCCCTTCCGGCGCAATCTGCGCGGAAGGTGTCTTCGCTGAAGGTGCGTCCGCCGAAGGCGTCCGCACACTGGTCGTCGGCCCCATCCGTCTCGCAGTCGGCGAATCCGGCCGACTCTCTGTTGTCCGACTCGCAGTCGGCCGACCAGCAGTTGTTCGACTGGGAGTCGGATACACCCTGCGCGTCTTGACCCCACTTGGCCTGCTTGCTGGTGGCGTTTTCCCAGAAGTGCCTTCCGCCGAGGACGACCCTCTGAGGGTTGTTGGCTCGTCAGCCAAACTCTCTTCTGCTTCCGGCCTGCTGTCCGGTTCAACGCGCCGTTCAGTTGGCCTTCCTTCCGCTTGTCGGCCTTCAGTCATCCGACTCGTAGTCGGCCGACTGTTAGTCCGTCCATCTCCTTCCGAAGGCCGTGGTGCCTTCTGCGCAGAGGTATCTGTCGTCTTCCCTAGAATCTGCGCGATTATCTCCTCCTGTGTGAGATTCCGCCGGGTCGGAGTTCGCCCGGTCTCCTCAGTACCAGTAGGCATTTTGCGTGCCCTCTGTTTTGGTCGACTGTGAGGCTCGGGGGTGGGCCGACCACGAGTCGGCGCAGCTGGCACTTCCGGCTGCTTGTCCTCAGGTCTCTCATCCCACTTCCGCTTTCGCGGAATGCGCTCACTTCGACGTTCTTCTGCTGCTCTTGCTGGAGCCGGAGCCGGAGGCGTACTGGCAGGTTCCTCGTCCGGATCCGTGTCTACTTCGGCCTCCCTCGAATATCTACCTGGATAGTTCCGGGTCAGGATCACGGATCTATGTTCTTGATATTGAAAATTGCATCAGCAACAAACGGTTAATTAGGATAAATAAATTTTTTGAATCCTTGACTTGTAGACACGAGGAGAATCGGTAGATGCGTGTAAGTCAGCAAAATCAGAATTTTTGAACACGAAGTGTGAGAGTCTATTGTTGGCCCTTCGATTAAAATTGATGCAAGAATTTTCGCAATTCCTCTCAACCATGTCAATATCTCGACTGTATGATGTTTGAACCATCCAAATTACTCTGATCTAAAGTGTTTTAGTTTGCTTCCACTTTTGATTTATTTCTTCAACTTTTGAACTCACTGTTAAGGATTCCTTATACGAACCTACTCTCCCGTAACTCATATCGTAGGCAAGCCAACATTTCCAAATCTACTCGATGATGCGTCTTGTATCCACAGCCGATTCCTCTCTTGCTCGTGAACTTGTATCAGTAGTTGACTGGAGATGAATGTCACGAAGAGTGATTTCGCCTTTGTACATGCAATGCACGACGATACAGAATCTATCGTACAACAAAATACTTGGCAAGACTTATGACGAAGTTGTGTTAATACTCATAACGTATCTTTGACAAATGCATGTTTCTTCTTTTAGCACGTGTCTCCGAAAAAGAAGTACACTCTTGTCATCAGACTACAGAACACACATCTGATCATTGATTCAAAATATAGTAGATATATTGATTGCGGGAATATACATCTGAAGCAATAGTCAATAGTTCGAATACATGGAACTATTGACTTCTAGTTTTTTGGCCTCGGAACAAGTACGTCTCCTCCTAATATGTAAAATCGTTCCTTCCAACATAATAACAACTGATACCTTGTGTATGGAATGGTCATGTTCTGAAGTCCTCTCAGAGAGTGAGATCAACGTCAAAAGGTCCTTCCATTTTGAGATGTGTTAAGCCATTGACATCTTGGTTATCCGTGGAGAGGGGCTCTGCAGGGAAGAAATCAAATGTGGGGACTTCCAGAGAATAATCGAGAGGTGTTCCTCCAGGGAAGAGATTGAATAGCGTGAATTCAGCATCCACGCATTGAAGAGCTCGATCAGATTCCGTAAACTGTGAACGACCCTGACATTCTTCTTGCATTTGGAGATGATTGTACCCTTCATGTTGCAGGAAGCTCAGGATTACCGGATCACCCCCTTCAGTTTGGATCCTATAGATGTTCATGAGTACCGAACCACCCGCTATAGTTTGCATCCTACAGATGTTCAGGAGTACCGCATCACTGTGGCCTGTACGGAAGCATCCATCCTGGAAACAAAACAAAAATTTAATCAATTTGTTTCAAACTTGGGAATGTCATGCATAGACTCACATGCATTTCTCACACGTACATTATATATCTACTGAAAGTTCTACTTTTTCCCGTGGAAATTATTGTGATGCACAAAATATGTCAGGACCAACATAAGGAAGTAAGAATCATTACCTCATGATGCTGACTTTGTTCGGAGTCATTTGGTCTCGAGCTATGTAAATGGTTCTCCTGGAGCATTCCACTGCTTCTGCTAAAAGACCCCATCTCATCTCGATGTGCATCCTCACATGGATCAGGATTTGAAGGATGTGCATCCTTATGTGGAGCAGGATTTGAAGGATTCGGAGGATCTATTTCTTCTGGTATGTTTGAAGGACCAGCTGCTGCATCATTCATCTGAAGCAGTCCCTTGCTACCATTCGATGATAGGATCGTACCTCGATGTGTACCCTCTAGTTCATCGGGGTCTGAGAGGCTCGAACCATCCGCTTGTTGCGGTAAAACTGGAACGTTTACAGAGGCATCGTGCATTTCTGTATCATCATTCTTGTCGTCTCGAGCACAAGCTTCCATAGATCCAGAAGCATCACGTTTAGAGGCATCTGTTGCTCTCTCCCAGCAACTCGCTCTTGGATGTGATGCACTCGTCACTTCCTCCTTTGAAGATTGGGAATTGTTGGACGCTGGATGGGCTAAAGGGAAAGTCCTTTCTGTATTCTCAATCGTCGTACCGGAATCATCTCTCGTCGGACTTGCTACTCTAGCATAGCCTGTAGGGTGAAAATCGCTAGTTAAAAAATAAATCTGATCATGATTGTATCAAGTATACGGACTGCAGTCACAGAATAGGAACTATGGGAATATATAATCAACCTTCATATCATGATAAAGTACTTGATTCACTTACCGGTTTTTTTCTTGAAAAAACTTCGAACAATGGCTCTTTCATCACCGTGTTGCAAAGCTGTTTCATTGTATGCTCTGCAGCCGAATTACAGGATGGAAATTCGGTCAATAAATATTCATTCCCTCAGTAAATGTGCACCAGCCCTCTCTTGACTGTCCACATAAAATGAAATTATTTGCGATCACGGAATCACGATTCTTACCTTACGGCTTCTTCTTCGGTATCGAACCAGCCGACGAGAGTATATCTGAACATATGCAATTGATTTAGAGGAGAGCATCAGTAATGCACATGCTGCTGAGCATGAATTTCAAAGGTAGCTGAAATCGATTCAAAGTATATCATCGGAACTCTGGAAGTCGATGGACGAATCACACGGTTGACTTACTGGGATTTATGCTGATGATTTTTCGAGCAGTACTTCACTTCCCACTTTCCATTGGCATCAATCAGAATCCCCTTCGACGACTTGCACATGAGGATACAATCCGCCTTCTTACTCGTGTCACGCAAGAACTGTCTGTAAGCCAGAAAGCTCATCCCTCTCATCTGTCACACACGAAAAATCAAACAGATATCGTCTTCATGAGCTCAAAATTGAGATAAGACAACGGAAACACAAAATTGAAATTGAATTCCTACCGTTATTGTTTCGTACCTACTGAATATATTATGATCGTGTAGTAAAATATACCGAGAGTCTTTGGATCAGTACAGTCTTGTCTTGTCTTGTCTGAAGACCAACGTCATCTACTAAGAAATAAGACTTTGTGCATGCATGACTTCTAATCAAGTAGATGCAATTTCTACTCTCCAGTGTAAGAGTTTTCAGAGGACAAACATTCAACTTCCTTTTCATCATCGACCTTACTTGATGACTTGACCCTTTATGATTTTATACTTGAAAATCATAAAGGGTCTAAACTCGAGGGCTACAGAACGGGTTGATTCTAGAAAGTCTAAGCGGAAGTAAACAATGGAGCAAGATTTCTATTGCATCCAATCTCTTTGGATGCATGGAAACACCAGGAATGGTATAGGGCCCCTGTAATTCATCGCGAAATTCATGATGCCAATGATGTGGGGAACAAAGCGAACCTTCTGGATATCTTCCTTGTAGTTACTCCGATCGAAGTTTAGTTGCTCCGTGGAAGACCGAGTAAACAAAATACCCTTGTCGTATGCTCTACAAAACACGAATATTTTCAATTAGATAATATAAGAAAATTGAATGATTGACTTCGATGTTATCCAGAGATTATGGAAGTTGAAGAAGTGTACATACCTAGCAGCTTCGAGAGCAGAAAACGAGGCACCTGTTACCAACAAGGAATGAAAGTATCAATATAGAGAATATAAAAAGAGAGAGAGAGAATTCACCCATTTAGGAAAGACGTCAATTGACCATGAGGAGGGGCCTTACATAAACAACGTTTACATTAGTGCTAGTATGTAATGGTTTTATGCGACTCCCACAACTTAATTTCTTTTTTTTGCTAAACTCAAATGCAGATGAGATGCGCAAATTTTCACACTTTACCTAGATAGTGCTGCTGATTCTCAAACCTGCACCAAAACAGAAGATGAGAATCAAAAACTGCTGAAATTGCAGAAAACCAGGGAGAAAGAAATTCCAAATTCAGCTCGTGAAACTATGTCTTCTGTTTTCCTCTAAGAAGCAGATTCATGATATAACGTAAGGAATGGGATTGAAGTTGCTTACCAAAGGTTAGCTTCCCATTTACCCGTGCGCTTGTAAAAAGTGACGCCCTTGTACGGTCCCTGAACCCTTGCACACTTCCGTCCTCCCGCTCTTCTCCCCATGGAGAATTTGGTGCGGCTCGCTCGGAGGGCGGCGGAGATTGGCCTCCTTTGATAGAGCTGCAACAACTTTGCAAGCTCCTCGTCCCAAGCGGATATTCTCTCAATCAAGCTTCGCAATTTGTCAACGCTAGAGAAAAATTAACTTTCTCCAAACTTACACTTGCACTCAAAGCACGAGAATGCTATCACACGTAAGTGAGATGTGCATTCAACCTGCTGCTTCGAAACTCCGACGACAGGAATTGGAACACAAACTAATGCTGTTCACGAAATGGCAGCTTCCCAAGTCGCTCCTCCTCACTCGCTAGAAATAAAGGTTCAACAATCCTGCTCGCATCTCAAGCTAGTCCTCTACACGAACAAGTAATGGCAACGGAAGAGATTGGGATACAATGAAGGTGTCCATGAATTCAAAGACCTCGCCACTGATCAGTGACGGGATCCAAGACCGTCGACAGAGGACGGCTCGAGATTCTCTTCCATCATGTGGACATGGCCATAAATCACATCATCGGATTGTCGTATAACGCACATTGTAACTTGAGATGCTAGACCGCTCTAGGATATATATGGAAAATACAGTGGCAGACATTTCTCGTCCGCGGCCGGCTTCGTACTGTTGCGGTGCATGCATGAGAAATTATGATTGAGCATCGAAGGACGTCGATAGGAACCGATCGGGTCCGATCTGAGGGGAGGGATGAAGAATTGTACGTACGAATCTGATAGCCATCCCGAGTGGTCTTTGCCATTATAACAAGGACTAAATTTAGGACAATTCGAATCAAAGTGCTTGAAAATTAATTAGCAAATTCTCGGAGTCGCTACTTACGGCTGCTCGCCGGGCTCGCCGGGTGCGGTTCTGGTACTGACAGTTGACCTGACTGCCTTCTGACTGGTCGATGACCCGGTTAGCGCTTCTTTTCCTTCAGAGAAAGACATGAAAGCATGAGCAGACGATCTTCACAATATGTACTTATCTGTATTCACTCATTATTTCCTCTCATCCTGTACTTGGAAAACTGAAATTCAATTAATTTCATATTTTCCTCTATCCAAGGACGGTTTCGTATTTTCCTTTATTCTCGGTAGTTGACTTTTGAGTTCACTTCCTGTTATTTTACTTGGCAGAAGAAATCTGATCAGTGTCAGTCCCTTCGTGTCTATGCTTTTTTCTCCATTGGTATTCATATCACAATATTTAATCTCTTTGATCACATGCTAGGTTTGTACATTTCAAGTCTTTAGACAATTTGTACTCCAGCATTTTGCAAATTGACCATGGATATATTATATGATGAGATTTTTACGAGTTGGAAATATTCGTTCACCTTTTGACCTTCAAACACGACTGGAAATTTACCTCTGATATCAATTATCCATTCTTTTCCGTCCAGTTATTTTCCCAAAAGTGCTGATTGAATAGGATTACGATTCTTCAGCAACTGCTAGAAGAGCAGAACAAACCGATGACTCACTCTTATTAGCAGATGCTGCTTTTCGGGTGGAAGTGTAAGTTATATAATGGGGAACGAACTCCATCACGTTAGCGACTTTCATCTCAGAATGTCAACTGAGCAAAATACATTATTACAGGCTTGCAAAACTTAGTTGAAATTGTTGGCCTTCTTAGAGCCAAGACAAGGACGCGATAAGCTCGAACATCAAAAGTCCAGCATTACTGTTCAGAAACATTCGTTCAAATTGGGTGGTGAAATCTTTGCATTGAAGGAATGAAAATGACCACCAGTAGCTGAAGAGAGGTCGACTTCAAGTTGAAGAATTAAAAAAATCACTTTGGTGTCCAAAATTGTATTCAGCTTGAAGCATACACTTCACGAAGCTGGAACTTGTACGCATAAGATCAAATGCAAATGCCCAACAGCCTCGCCTCGATGTGGCTGAAGAGCTAATCTGACGGTAAATTTTCGAATGGCTTCTGCCATAACCGTGACAAGGGATATTCTTCAATCGAGCTAGACATTTGCGAGAGCTTCGATCCTTCATGTTCATGCTTCGCTGCAAGAAACCAACCTGCTTCTACCGAAAATCGTTCGAGTTTCAACATTAAACCTGCAGGCTGAGGAGAGGTCTCCACAGTTTATGCAGTCGATGCACAAACCAGCTAGACACCGGCAAATCCACTCATTATCTCTAACGGAGGTCCATTATCGGCAGTGTGATTTTGCCCAAAGTAGCACAACCGTAAATGCTCCAATGTTTCATCAGAAATTTTTAGAACGAACCTATTGCTGCACTCTTAGAATTCCCATCTAACTATATGCTAGATAAACAATCACTTCGAAGAATACAACAAAATAGAATGAGTTCCGAGCAAAATATCGACAACGATTGTTCCTACTCGGGCAGACGATGCAGGATGATAATAGTAGAGTCAGACGCCGCCAGACTGGTGCAAAAAGCTTTTGCCTTTAGCTGTTTGCTGCTGTAAAAGCGACATGATCGAATGGACCTTCAAACTGAGCGGAACCATTTCAACTGCTGCATCTCATCAAGCTTATTTGTAATCGAATTCACAAAGCCAAGGTGCTACGCTTGTGTAGCGAGTAGAAGATCTACGCTGAAATTGGTTAAGTCTTCACAAAAGTATTTCAAACCAAGAATTCTGCGTGCGCTTCCTCTGGAGTCCACAAGTTTATTTTCCGTATTCAACTCAGACGTATCATCGGAAAGGTCTTAGCCATTTGCCACTGTAAGGGCAAAACTGATCGACTCTTGAAATGAACTGCATTATTTCAACTGCTGTGAAAAATTTATATCATGATCGAAGAAACGTTAAAATATTTTACATTCGTGGAGCTGGTAGACTCTCACGCTTTTGTTCTGAGAGATCTCTACGCTCCACTAGAGATCTTTGAGACCAAAACTATAATCAACTCATTCAGTATAGATTTTAGATGAGACTTGAGACGAGAGCCAGACACAAGGCAACATTGGCAATTTGTTCTCGTTTGCGCTTTCTCTCTGGTGCCCTCAATCGTTTGCAACGCATGCAGTTTAAGAGAGATGCTGCAGCTCATATCTACATCGATGTTTCGATGAACTAGGATCTGTTTACATGTGCTTCATTGCTCATACCCAAAACTGATCCCCAGTCCAAAAACTCGATTGTTGATGTGAGATACAAGAAGAACACATATACTTTCATTCTTCAATTGGTTGGATCTTTTGACAACACTTCAGCTAGCTATCTGTTCAATGCAGGTACAATTTCATTGTATGACAACACTGAGATTTTAATTTCATTCCAAGAGGTTTTTAATTTCATTCCAAGAGTCAAGCTAAAATTGGATCGACTTAACCAATCTTGCATATTCTCACAGCTTTGAGATGTGAGTATCATGCAAATTCAAGAGTGCTTCTAGGGAGATACACAAGAAACATTTTGTCGAGATTTAAAGGTTGGTATGACCATTTTTGGGTAGACTAACGATTACCTTGTCTTTTCGAATAAATACTGATTGTGGTATGTTGGATAAGGCAATTGTCAGGGTTTCGTAATAGGTCGTGCAAGTTCATAACACAACGGATGGAAATTGAAATTGCAAGGTCATGCCATGTGGTTCCTATCTACTTTTGAAGCATGAAATCTGAAGTGAATTTTTTAGGTTTATGGCCGTCTGATAATGAGACAACGATTCAGATGACGGGTTTTTTCATTTATTGCAATATTGCATCTTAACACTAAGTAATAAATGATTTGTGAAATTATCAAGTTGTTTATTTTTTGTTATAAATAAATATTTATTTTTAAATTTATACTATAAAAAATACCATATTATTGTACTATTCAGCAATCCAAATGTTTTTTCGCCATTTCCTTTTAACTTGTTAGTTACGAATGTAACGGGATCAACTATATAATTCTCTTCTATCTCTTTAAACAATTATATGTATTGAAATCAAAAACTATATTGAATAAATTTTTTCTTTCTTTCTTCAAAAATAAAAAGTCAAATTTGTAACAATAACGAAGAAATATTATTTTTTTATACCAAACTTGATATACATAACCAATTTCGGAGTTGTGATGATATTTAGATACAATGTTTCGAAATCTTATCAACACCAGTGGTATCACGGATCTATGTTCCTTACATTGAAAATTGCATCGGCAACAAACGGTTAATTAGGATAAATAAGTTTTTTGAATACTTGACTTGTAGACACGAGGACAATCGGTAGATGAGTGTAAGTCAGCCAAGTCAGAATTTTTGAACACGAAGTGTGAGAGTCTGTTGTTGACCCTTCGATTAAAATTGAAGCAAGAATTTTCGCAATTCCTCTCAACCATGTAAATATCTCGACTGTATGATGTTTGAACCATCCAAATTACTCTGATCTAAAGTGTTTCTGCTTCCAACTTTGATTTATTTCTTCAACTTTTGAACTCATTGTTATGGACTCTTTATACGAACCTACTCTCCCGTAACTCATATCGTAGGCAAGCCAACATTTCCAAATCTACTCGTCGATGCTTCTTGTATCCACAGCCGATTCCTCTCTTGCTCGTGAGCTTGTATCACTAGTTGACTGGAGATGAATGTCACGAAGAGTGTTTGTACATGCAATGCACGAGGATACAGAATCTATCGTGCAACAAAATACTTGTCAAGACTTTTGACGAAGTTGTTTTAATACTCATAACGTATCTTTGACAAATGCATGTTTCTTCTTTTAGCACGTGTCTCGGAGAAAGAAGTACACTCTTATCATTGGACTACAGAACACACATCTGATCATTGATTCAAAATGTAGTAGATATATTGAATGCGGGAATATACATCTGAAGCAATAGTCAATAGTTCGAATACATCGAACTATTGACTTCTGGTTTTTTGGCCTCTGAACAAGTACGTCTCCTCCTAATATGGGAACTCGTTCCTTCCAACATAATAACAACTGATACTTTGTGTATGGAATGGTCATCTTCTGAAGTCCTCTCAGAGAGTGAGATCAACGTCAAGAGGTCCTTCTAATTTGAGATGTGTTAAGCCACTGACATCTTGGTTATCCGTGGAGAGGGGCTCTGCAGGGAAGAAATCGAATGTGGGGACTTCCAGAGAATAATCCAGATGTGTTCCTCCAGGGAAGAGATTGAATAATTTGATTTCAGCATCCGTGAACTGTGAACGACCCTGACATTCTTCTTGCATTTGGAGATGTGCATCCTCTAGTTCATCGGGATCTGAGAGGCTCGAACCATCCGTTTGTTGCGGTAAAACTGGAACGTTTACAGAGGCATCGTGCATTTCTGTATCATCATTCTTGTCGTCTCGAGCACAAGCTTCCATAGATCCAGAAGCATCACGTTTAGAGGCATCTGTTGCTCTCTCCCAGCAACTCGCTCTTGGATGTGATGCACTCGTCACTTCCTCCTTTGAAGAGTGGGAATTGTTGGACGCTGGATGGGCTAAAGTTAAAGTCCTTTCTGTATTCTCAATCGTCGTACCGGAATCATCTCTCGTCGGACTTGCTACTCTAGCATAGCCTGTAGGGTGAAAATCGCTAGTTAAAAAATAAATCTGATCATGATTGTATCAAGTATATGGACTGCAGTCACAGAATAGGAACTATGGGAATATATAATGAACCTTCATATGATGATAAATTACTTGATTCACTTACCGGTTTTTTTCTTGAAAAAACTTCGAACAATGGCTCTTTCATCACCGTGCTGCAAAGCTGTTTTATTGTATGCTCTGCAGCCGAATTACAGGATGGAAATCCGGTCAATACATATTCATTCGCTCAGTAATTGTGCACCAGCCCTCTCTTGACTGTCCACATAAAATGAAATTATTTGCTATCACGGAATCACGATTCTTACCTTACCGCTTCTTCTTCGGTATCGAACCAGCCGACGAGAGTATATCTGAACATATGCAATTGATTTAGAGGAGAGCATCAGTAATGCACATGCTGCTGAGCATGAATTTCAAAGGTAGCTGAATTCGATCCAAAGTATATCATCCGAACTCTGGAAGTCGATGGACAAATTACACGGTTGACTTACTGGGATTTATGCTGATGATTTTTCGAGCAGTACTTCACTTCCCACTTTCCATTGGCATCAATCAGAATCCCCTTCGACGACTTGCACATGAGGATACAATCCGCCTTCCTACTCGTGTCACGCAAGAACTGTCTGTAATCCAGAAAGCTCATCCCTCTCATCTGTCACACACGAAAAATCACACAGATATCGTCTTCATGAGCTCAAATCTGAGATAAGACAACGGAAACACAAAATTGACATTGAATTCCTACCGTTGTTGTTTTGTACCTACTGAATATATTGTGATCGTGTACTAAAATATACCGAGTGTCTTTGGATCAGTACAGTCTTGTCTGAAGACCAACGTCATCTACTAAGAAATACGACTTTGTGCATGCATGACTTCTAATCAAGTAGATGCAATTGCTACTCTCCAGTGTAAGAGTTTTCAGAGGACAAACATTCAACTTCCTTTTCATCATCGACCTTACTTGATGCTACATGAAAATAATTAAGGGTCTAAACTCGAGGGCTACATAACGGGCGGATTCTAGAAAGTCTAAGCGGAAGTAAACACTGGAGCAAGAGTTCTATTGCATCCAATCTCTTTGGATGCATGGAAACACCAGGATTGGTATAGGCCTACTGTAATTCATCGCGAAATTTATGATGCAAATGACGTGGGGAACAAAGCAAACCTTCTGGATGTCTTCCTTGTAGTCACTCCGATCGAAGTTTAGTTGCTCCGTGGAAGACCGAGTAAACAAAATACTTTTGTCGTAGGCTCTACAAAATACGAAAATTTTCAATTAGATATTATAAGAAGATTGCATGATTGACTTCAATGTTATCCAGAGATGCTGGAAGTTGAAGAGATGTACATACCTAGCAGCTTCGAGAGCAGAAAACGAGGCACCTGTTACCAACAAAGAATAAAAGTATCAATATAGAGAATATAAAGAGAGGGAGAGACATCACCAATTTAGGAAAGACGTCAATTGACCATGAGGAGGGCTCTTTCATAAACAAAGTTTACATTAGTGCTAATATGTAGTGATTTTATGCGACTCCCACAACTTAAGTCCTTTTGTTTGCTAAACTCAAATCAAGATGCGCAAATTTTCACACTTTACCTAGATAGTGCTGCTGATCCTCAAACCTGCATCAAAAGAAGAAGATGATAATCAAAAACTGCTGAAATTGCAGAAAAGCAGGGAGAAAGAAATTGCAAATTCTGCTCGTGAAACTATGTCTTTTGTTTTCCTCTAAGAAGCAGATTCATGATACAACGTAAGGAATGAGATTGGAGTTGCTTACCAAAGGTTAGCTTCCCATTTACCCGTGCGCTTGTAAAACGTGATGTGGTAACACACTTTTTGTTTTTTTGCAGAATTTAAACAATTTTAGAAAACAAGTACCGAAGCAGTGCCTGTAGTTAGGAAATAATAGAGTGGATAGAGGAGATCGTCACAAGGTCACGAAGAATCGCGAAGTTGGACGTACCAGCGCCAAATGCCTTCGGCGCCTTCGGCAAGAGCTCCTTTGCTGAGGTGTCTCTACTCACGCGCTTCCAGCGTTTAGGGAAGGTACGCGTCCGGCACAGACACCTCCGGAGGAGATCTCGCTGAAGACGTCAGAAGCCAGCAAGGACCTCTGAAAGCTTCCGACCATGAGTGCGCCTTCGGCGATGCGCCGTTGGCGCGGGATGGAAACCTTCATAACTATCGGGATTCACGGTAGTTCTAGTTGGTTGAGGTTGCATTGGAAAGAGCTCGGGACGCTCGTTCTAACGAGCCCAAGAGCGCTGGAGATGGACTAGTGACAAAGAACGTATGAGCGTCGGAAAACTCGCATCCGGACATGCGCTGTTCGCGCTAGGGTTCACCGTCGGAAAGGACTCCCGTACGCCTTCGGCGATGCGCCTTCGGCGGAACCACGTGCTCATGGGAGTAGATCAACTTAGAGGCGGAAGCGCCTTTGGCGGAAGAGCGACGGAAGAGAAGCGCCGGCCGGATGTACGCCTCCGACGTGGCGCGGATAGGCGGGTGCGCTGGCATGATTTGCGCCGGCGGGATATGCGCCGTCGGCGATAGGCGGGGCAGAACGGACAAAACAAGTGGTACGAATACGCGCCGGCGTAATTCGCGCCGACTTGATGTGCGCCTCCAGCGAGGCGCCGACAGGGAAGGAATACGCCAAGCGGCGATACGCCTCCGGCGATGGGCCGGTTAGGAAAAGACAACCTAGTCAAAGCATACGCCCCACTACTGCTAACTCGAGTCCGGAAGACGGCGGCGAACTCGAGTCCGGAAGACGATGGCGGCGGGAGAATTCAACGTTCACGCATGCGAATGCGCGCAGTGCGGAGACGTGAATTCGAGCATGCGAGTGAGAACCGTTAGGCCGTATAGCCGGCTGCGTAATCAAGTTTGATTGTAACCAGTAAGAGCGTTGGGCGATCTTGAATGCGGAGAAGAAAAGACTGCTCTCCAATCTCATTCTCTCATTCTTGATTGTGAGTTTTCCAGCTTCCAAGATTTCGCGCAAGGGCGGAGAGACCTGCAGAGAGAAGAGAGAGTGCGGAGACGAGTTGCGCGAGGATCTTGACAGACCTTGCAGAGAGTTTGCAAGCAGCGAACTTGAGCGCGCAAGAGAAGAGAGAGCGATTCAGTCAGTGTTTGAGCGACCAACGTGCAGCGGCGATTGTGAGAGAGCGAGCGTAAGGGAGAACGTATGTGTGTTTGTAGGAACAGCCAGACAGATGTCGAAGGTCCCCCAGCTGCGAGTGTCTCCACTCAGAGTGCCGCAGATCGGTCTGCGCGCATTTCAAGATGTGCTAACAAGGCTGAAGCTTGACTTCCTCCTGTGGGGATGGAACTGGACATGTCCGGAGATGGTGCGCGAGTATTTGCAGGAGAAACACAAGCCCTCGCGCAGATTCCGCCCACATCCCGAGAGGTGGGACATTAGTGACTGGGCGCAGGTGTTAGGAAGGTGTGTAGGCGAGGAAGGGTTTCTCCTCTTCGAGGCCGAGAGCGTGAAGGTGTCCAAGGAGGAAGAAATCTCCTACAATGATCTTTTCAAAGTTGCCAGGCATCCCAAGAACGGTTTCCGGACACGGGATTACAAAGATCGATTGCGGAGAAATGTTGCGACTGCATTGCTTCAGATATTGCAGCCGACCAAGACCGCCTACATGCATGATTGGCAAGTGGGATTTGTGGAGCTAGTGTTGTCAGGAGCTCCGGTTCATTGAGCACGACTCTTGTGGAAGGTGACGCGCCAACATGCGCAAGAAGAGAGAGGAGGGACCCTCAATCATCTTTCGCCTTACCTGATTGTGTTTTATCGAGCGATGGGATGTTTGACAACTTCGGAGCGGACACGGTTTCCGATGCTGACCCGGAGTTATCCAGGTAGATACTTGCGGGAGGCCGAAGTGGACACAGATCCGGACGAAGCACCTGCCAGTCCAACTCCGGCTCCGCCTCCAGCAAGAGCAGCAGAAGAGCGTCGAAGTGAGCGCGCTCCGCGAAAGCGGAAATGGGATGAGAGACCTGAGGACAGGCAGCCGGAAGCTCCCGTTGCGCCGACTCGGAGTCGGCCAACCAACGAGCCGCACAGCCAGCCGAAACAGAGGGCACGCAAAGTGCCAACTAGCACTGAGGAGACCGGGCGTACTCCAGTCCGGCGGAGTATCCTGCCCACGCAGGAAGAGATAATCGCGCAGATTCTGAGGAAGTCGGCAAACGCCTCTGTGCTGAAGGCACCGATGCCTCTAGAAGCAGACAGGCGGACTGACAGTCGGCCGACTGCGAGTCGGGCGACTGAAGGTCGTCCAACGGAAGGAAGGCCAACTAAGCAGCGCGTTGAACCGGATAGCAGGCCGGAAGCAGAAGGGAGTTTGGCTGACGAGCCAACAACCCTCAGAGGGTTGTCTTCGTTAGAGGGTCGTCTTCGGCAGAAGGAGCTTATGGGAAAACGCCGCCAGCAAGCAGGCCAAGTGGAGTGAAGACGCGCAGGGTAGATCCAACTGCCAGTCGGACAACTGCTAGTCGGCCGACTGCGAGTCGGTCAACTGAAGGTCGGCCAGATTCGCCGACTGCGAGACGGACAGAGCCGGCGACCATTGTGCGGGCGCCTTCGGCGGACACACCTCCGGCGAAGACACCTTCCGCGCAGATCGCGCCGGAAGAGCAGGCAGCAGAAGCGGGCAGTGCAAAGATGACAAAAGTCACTGCGGCGCCGACCCCTTCGAGAACCGAAGATCGAGCCGGAATAGGGGCTCAGGCAGTGGGATCCTCCACTGCCTTGGATATTTTAGCAGGGAGTGGAGCGGCAGTCGCGGCGGAAGCTGCCGTGCGCCACAGTTCTAGGGAGTCGCCAAGAGATTCGGTGGCGACTGAAATCCTCGAAATAGAGGATGAGACGAGTTCGGAAGAGCAGGAAGCGGACTCTGTGCAGAAGACGCCAACAGGGGTATTGTGCGAGCAGAAAGTTCCACTCCTGCGATATTTGGATCGCAAGACATCCAAGTACTCGGGTTCCGGAAAACCGCAGTCTTATGTGGAGATTGTCAAGCGTAGGACGAGGAGCAAGGTGACCACTTGGGCCTCTAGGTGCCAAACATTGCAGGATAGGTATACTGCCCTCCGACAGCACCTGGCGATCACACAGAGGCTACACCAAACCCTGCAACAACAGAGGGAGGATGCGGCGACGAAAGCCTAGGCGGATGCCGAGCTAATGCGGGTAAAGATCGAGTCGGAATTGCAGGAAGAGCGGAGACAAAACCGCATCTTAACAGAGGAGCTTGCGCGCCAGAAGCGCGCATTAGAAGAAAGTCAAAGTACACGCAAGGAGGATAAGGAGTTGTTGCGCAACTTGCAATCCGAGTGCGTGGATTTGAGGGCGCAGCGCGCAGATGCGGAAATGCAGCTAGCAGAGATGGAAGGCAGCTGCCGGACGCGAGAAGAGTTGGCGACGCGGGTGACTCACTGTCTAAAAGGATACGCCCATTGGGAGGTGGCAGCTCAAGAGAAGATCACACTCAGGGAGTTCAAGCTTCGGGCGGCGGCATTGATGGAGGGTGACAGTCGCAGTCGGCGGCGAGTAGCAAGGAAATTAGAAGCCTTCTTGTCGGGTGCGCGCGACACTATGGCGCACTTAGAGTCGGAAGTGACTGCAGCCCTTCGGCGACTGGGGTTGCGCAGCCGGTCGCAAGATTGGCAGGGTAGAGATAGAGAGCAAGGCAGTCCGGCGCGCAGGAGGCGCAGCACCGCCAAAAGCATCCCCCCACCGAAGACACTCTTCCGCACCTTTGCCTATCTATAACAGTCACCCCGACGCCCATAACTCACGGATCCCTCCTTCGTTTGGAACGTTCTTGGGCTCGTTGGAACAAACGTGTTGTGTTTTTTCCAACGAGCCCCTAACTAAGTCAAACCGATAAGAATTGAGAAAGTTATGACGGTTTTACTCTTCTGCCGCAGGCGTCCGCGTCCTACCCGCAGGCCGTCCTACACGCAAGCCGCCTACGCGCAGGCGTCCGCGCCTACACGCAGGCCGCCTTGGGCCAAAGGCCCCTCTAATTGTTAAAGCCGAAGGCCTCTCGCCTAACCATGACAGCCGCTTTCGACGCTCATAACTCAGTGATGACTGATCTGTTTCAAAAGATATTGATCTCGTTGAAACCAGCGCGTCGAGTTCTTTCCAACGAGACCCAAATCAAATGAAACCGCTAAGAATTGAAAAAGATATGCCGGTTTTACTGCTTTGCCAAAGGCCTGCAACCGCCGGAGGCGTTCGTCCGCGCATAGGACAAAAGTTGAACTCCCTTCCGCGTAGGCGGAATTCCCGGCGGAGTCGAACTCCTTCCGCCGAAGACTAACGTCTTCATATCTTCCGATAGTCGTAACGCTCTAATTCCTTATCTGTTCCAAGCGTTCTTGGGCTCGTTAGAACGAGCGTGTCGAGCCCTTTCCAACGAGACTCTAACCATTGCAAACTGTTAAAAATTGAAAACGTTATCACGATTTTACCCTTCCGCCGAAGGCGTTTGCCTATGCGCAGGCCGCCAACGCGCAACCCGCCGAAGGCCCTCCATATCAGAATCTTCCGCCGCTCCTAACTCGGTGATGCCTCATTCGTTTCAAGAGTTCTTGGTCTTGTTGGAACAAGCGTCGCGAGCTCTTTCCAACAAGACCTTAACTTAGTCAAGGCGTCACATATTGAAAACGTTATGAGAGTTTCACTCCTCCGCCGAAGGCCTTTTCCCGAAGGGACTTCACCGAAGGCACTTCGCCAAAAATTGTGAACATAAAACTGTGCTCACATGTCTTTTTACCCTTATGAGAGTTAAAAGTTTGGATTTAAGCTCTTGCAAAATTATGCTTGAGGTTTTCTAAAAGTGTCTGTAAGATTAGGAGTTGGTGTGATGGTTAGGGGGCAAGAGGTGCGGAAGGAGGCCTTCGGGGCAAGGTCTTCGGTGAAGTCCCTTCGGGAAAAGGCCTTCGGTGAAGGAGTGAAACTCTCATGACGTTTTCAATGTGTGACGCCTTGACTCAGTTAGAGTCTTGTTGGAAAGAGCTCGCGACGCTCGTTCCAACAAGACCAAGAACTCTTGAAACGGTTGAGGCATCACCGAGTTAAGAGCGGTTGAAGTTTCTGATATGGAGGGCCTTCGGCGGGTTGCGGCTAGGCGGCCTACGCGTAGGCGACCTACGCGTAGGCGGCTTGCGTGTAGGACGCCGACGCCTACGCGTATGCGGCCTGCGCATAGGCAAACGCCTTTGGCGGAAGGGTAAAATCGTGATAACGTTTTCAATTCTTAACAGTTTGCGTTGGTTAGGGTCTCGTTGAAAAGGGCTCGACACGCTCGTTCTAACGAGCCCAAGAACGGTTGGAACGGATGAGGACTTAGGGAGTTATGACTATCGGAAGATACGTAGTGTAATAACCCACCAAAGGCTAAAACTGCAGTATGGTGGTAAAAAGATCGAACCCACAGGGACAGAGGCAACACATAGAGTAAAAGTGTCACGTTTAACAGACTTTTGTAGAGTTTGAATTCTAGGCGACTGTCACTCCCAGAAATACTGCAGTGCTCGACTCGGAGGCTCGACTCGGAGGAGGATCTCGACTCGGAGGATGCTCGGAGGATGCACGGTACAGCGTGGTCACTCAACACACACACACACACACACCTGAAACTGGCAAAAAGCATAACTCGGAGGTCGGTCAGGACCTCCGCTTCGGATTTCAGGAGGAAAGTGTCTCAAAAGTTCACTCAGAGGTTCTGCAGGTAGTGCCTCCCACTCCGGCTTTTACTGCCCTTCCGCCAGGAACTAGCGTAGGGTACCCGGACTGGACTTCCCACTTCGGAACGAAGCCTCTTCATACGCCGTGGACGTCACCCTCGACTCTCACACCAAACGCAGGGAGTGCAGACCCGACTGAGAACTTAACTGAGACACGATTCAGTAACACACACACAACCTGAATTGCAAACCAAGGCTTACACGAAGTAATAAAACTTCACTTTGGCATTCAGGGGAAACTTCCCGTAGGAGTACAATCAGGATATGTCACTCGAAGGAGTAAGGGGGAATTGTTCAAGTCTCTAACTCGCAGCCGGCTCTGAGCATCAGAAATCACCCGCATGTGCAGATCCGCACTACTCAAGTCTCTAACCGGGTACTAGCTCTGAACATTCAGCCGAAGGCCTTCAACTACAACATACGGTAACTTCGCTATGCTGCAGCTTCTCTATGTGGTGCCAGGACCAAAAATGCACAAACACGCCAAGAAAGTGAGTTCCTGATCTGCACTTCCGAAACTGGAAGAGTCCCAAGGCAAAACGCCTTGATCTACTTTATACCCTCAAAGGTCCTAACTAGCACTACGCTATCCTATCTACGACTCGCAACATCTGCGCGAAACCAAACTATACTACTGCACTCGGCGGATCCGGTGCTGCGCCTCCTGCGCGCCGGACTGCTCCGCTCGCTGTCTCTACCTTGCCAGTCTTCCGACTGTGGTACTCCACTTTTGGCAATTTTGAGGAAATTAAAACATTTTTGGAAAACTGTACCCTGGCAGCATTGTAAATAGCCTTCGGTACATCAAAACGGAATGAATCCGGAAGATCGCGGGGATTCTCGAGGGATCCTGTAGAATCTGGGATTTGGGGTGCAGCAGTAAGGACAGGCACCACTCTCCCTGCGAGCTCTGCAGTTAGGACCCCTACGTCGCAAGGCGCAAAACCCGCCTTCGGAGGTTGCGTCCGCGGCGGGAGGGAAATCCTCCATAATCAGATCAACCCTCGGGCGCCTTGACCAAGTTAGGGTCCCGTTGGAAAGAGCTCGACGCACTGATTCCAACGAGTTCAAGAACGCTTGGAACGGATGAGGACTTAGGGAGTTATCACTATTGGAAGAAACGGAGGCGGTCGCCTACGGCGGAAAGAGTTCGCCACCGGCGCGAATTCCGCCTACGCGGAAGGGGGAATCAAGTTCTGTCCTATGCGCGGACGAAGGCGTTCGCCTGTGCACAGGCGAAGCAGGGCTAGGGAAGGCGCGAAGTCCGCCTACGCACAGGCGTTCGCCTGTGCACAGGCGCTTCGGCGTCGGCGGAAAATCCGCCTTGGGCCCTAGAAATGCGCCTTGTGAGGTAGAACGTGTACGGCGCCTTCCGCGCCAGCACCGCGCCGCGTACGGCGGAAGAGCCGCCAGAGTAATCAAATCGGTACGGACCATGCGGACGGGACGGATGGATGCGCTCTTGGACGGACGGAGTTGCGGCGACGGAAGCGCCGACGAAGAGACAAGGAACGGACAGACTGGACGGAGACGGCTGACCACGGTCAACGCCTTCCGCGCCAGCGCGACGCCGCGCAAGGAATTCGCCTGCGCACAGGCGATCGCCTGTGCACAGGAGGATGAAGTTCCGCGCCGGCGGAGAATCCGCAGAGGAGTCTGCCTGCGCACAGGCAGGAGTTGAACTTTTGTCCGACATGCGGACACACGCGTCAAGGCAGAGGGGGATTGGCCGAGGGGCGGTACGAACAAGTGTACCGCGCAAGGCGGAAAACTCGCCTTCGGCGCTACGCCCCCATGTCCGCGGGGTAATACGCTCGCGGAGTTCAAATCCGCCAATTCAAGCGTGAGAGTTTAAGCGACGACGGCGGAGCGTGAAGCCGCGCGTGAGAGCGAAGACCGTTCCAGCGTACAGCCGGCGCGGCCATCAAGTGAGACGTTCTTCACGAGCAAGAGCCGACCATGACCTTCGACCGGGCGGCGGAGAACGTCCCATTCTTGAATTCGCGATTCCAATCTCTTGTGCGCGCTGCACGCATCCATCTGCTGGCTGCTGAACATTCTCGACGTCGCCGCACAGGAGATTTCTTGTTGATTGAGAGAGAAGTGAATGCGCGTGATTTGGAATTGAGGGCGATTAGAGTTTGCCGAGAGAGAAAGAAGCTCGGGCGGTGCGGAAGTAGAATGAGCGGGCGAGCGAACTCTAGGAACGCAATGACGAGACCGAGCAGATTGCGGATGGTGCCACTTCGCCTACCACAGAACGGGCTGCGCGCTTTCGAGGAGCGCTTAATAGCAAGAAAGCTCGATTTCTTGCTATGGGGATGGAACTACATCTGTGCGAATATGGTGCGCGAGTGGCTAGAGCCACAGGGACCACCCTCGCGCGGATTGCGTCCGCATGTTGACCGGTGGACAGTCCAAGATTGGGCGCAGGCGTTGGGAAGATGTGCTGGCATGCCAGGGCATCTCCTTTTCGACAGTGAGAGCATCAAGGTGACCAAGCAGGAAGAGGCGCAATTTGTGGAGCTGTTCAAGACCGGGAGGTCTACCAAGAATGGGTACAGGACCCGTGATTACAAGGATCGATTTCGCCGGACTTTGTCCGCGGCGCTGATGCAATTACTGCAGCCGCACCACGCCTGCTACATCACATTGTGGCAGGTCTCTTTTGTGGAGTGCGTCATCGAGGGAACTCCAATTCACTGGGCGAGCATCCTGCACAGGGTGATGCGACAGCACGCGTTTGAGGAGAAGGGGGGAACTCTAAACCATCTCTCTCCTTTCCTCATCAATTTTTATCGACAGCGGAATTGTTTGACAGCGGCGGAGCTTGAACATTTTCCGCCATTGTCCATCGACCATCCCGGGAAGTATGTGCGGGAGAATGAGGTCGACACTGATGCAGAGGAGTCACCGACTTCTACCCCATCAAGGCGGAGGGACGAAGGGAGACACACTCCCGCAGCACGAGTGCCGCGGAAGCGGCGATGGAGGGAAGAGTCTGAAGAGGAGCAGCATCAAGAACCCTCTGCTCCCATTCGGCCGCGGCCGCTGTGCGAGCCATACAGCCGGCCGAAGCAGAAGGCACGCAGACTGGTGTTACCAGCCGACAGTGCGGACACGGCGACGATTGCGACAGAGAAAGGAAGTGCATCGCCAGAGAAGCATGAGGAAGCGCGGACGACCGCAGGAGCACGCTGCAACCTCGACGGGAGAGAGGCCGCCTACGGGCCAAGGGCCTCCGGAGTTACCACGTGCGATGCGGACAGATGTTCCGTTTGCGCACAGACGAGCCTCCGCGGACGGACGAGCCTCCGCAGACCGGCGAACACAAGTGGACGTGGATCTACGCTTACGCGTGGGAAGGAGCAGTCCGCCTGTGCACAGGCGCTCACCTGTGCACAGGTCGCCTGTGCACAGGACACCTCCACACGTGCCGCTTGTGCACAGGCAAGAATCACCCCCGTTCCAACGTAGGAAGGGGAAGGAGCCGGCGGAAGAACCGCCTACGAGACACCGGCCCTCGGGGCCAGACCCTCCGGCGCACCACGCGCCGCAATTTGCGCCTTCGGCGCCAGGGCCTTCGAGCCGAGGAGATACGAGCAGGGAGCGTGCGGAGGCCGCACCATCGGCGGGAAGTCCGCCGATAGTTGCGCCTTCGGCGGTAGGGCCTATAGGCCAAGGGACATCGGGCGAGCGGCCCCCGGCCATGTCGCCTTCGGCGATGGATGTCCGCGGCGCTACGCCTGCGGCGGACAAGGCGCCGGCAATTGCGCCTGCGCACGGGCCGGGCACAGCCCCCACGGACCGATCAAGGGATCAGCAACAGACGGAGGAGCGGAGTGACTGTCCGCGGGATGAAATTTCGATGCGCGATGCGCAATCAAACCCCGCGCAGCCACCCTCCGCTCGATCGCCTTCGGCGGCGGGCAACGGCGGCAGAGAGGACGCGGTAGACAACCAACAAGCGAGCGACGGGGATGCCGCACGGGTACATTCGCCTTCCGCCTTAGACATTTTGGCGACGAGCAGCGAGGCTGCAGCCGTGCCTTCGCAGGCAGCACACGTCGATGACGTGCAGCCCCACTCGGGGCAGTCGCCGACGCAATCAATGGCGACTGAAATTCTCCACTCGGATGATGACGACGGAGGCTCCACGGAAGAAATGTCAGGAGCAGAAGACACCGAGGAGGAGGAAGAGGAAATTGTTGGAGCGCCGGCGGCGGCGCTCTCTGAGCAGGTGATTCCGTTGCTGAGGTACTTGGATCGCAAGGTCGATAAATACGCCGACCCACTCCAGCCGGGATCTTACATCGAGTTAGTGCGCAGACGGACTCGCACTAAAGTCCACACCAGCAAGCTATTAGCTAGAGTAGACCAGGAGTTGAGGGAATTGAAGGAGAAGCATGCATGCTTGTGGGGTCAGTACAAACTTAATCAGAAATTCTACAAGCACTCCGAGAAGATGAAGGATGAGAAACTGGACGAGCTCACCAAGGAGCAGGTGAAGGTCAAGGAAGCACTCATTTCTGAGCAGGCCCAGAATCGGATTTTGTCAGAGGAGCTCGTGCGACAGACGCGGTTGTTGGAACAATGTCAGCTCGCACGGCAGGCGGATGAAGAGTTAATCCGCAGGTTACAGTCAGAGTGTGGCGAATTGAGAGCGCAACGTGCTGAAGCCGAATCGCAATTAGTGATAATTGAAGAGGATCGCAGGAAGGAGGCGGATCGCACGAAGGTGGAGACGGCGAGGCGAGTCGCCCACTGTCTCGAGGGCTACGCCCACTGGGAAGTGAAGGCGCAGGAGAGACTCACACTGCGTGAGTTTGAATTGCGCGCAGCCGGGTTGTTGTCAGGCGACAGTAGGAGTCGGCGGAAGGTAGCAAAGAAGCTCGATGCCTCTCTGTCGAAGGCACAGGATACCATGTCCGCCCTCGAAGTGGAGGTGTCCGCGGCGTTGCAGCGTTTGGGACTGCGCAGTCGAGCGGAAGATTGGCAGGGTAGGGAGTTAGTGCGCGGCAGTCGGCCGCGCAGGAGACGTAGTACAGGTTCCGCGGAGTGTAGTGTAGCGTGGTTCCGTGCAGGCGTGTAGCGTAGTGCGGTGTAGTGCTAGGTAGGACTTAGAAGGTATAAAATAGTTCCAGGCATTTTGCCTGGGGTTCTTTCCCATCAGAATTGCAGATCAGGAACCCATTTCCTTTGCGTGTTTGTGTCCTTGAGTTCTGTCACCACGCACGAGGAGTTACAACTTAGCGTTCCGCATTTTGTAGCTGAAGGCCTTCGGCCGAATGTTCAGAGCTAGTACATTGGTTAGAGACTTGAGTAGTTCGGATCTGTACCTGCGGGTGACTGCCGATGCTCAGAGCCAGTGACTAGTTAGATACTTGAACAGTTTCGCCCCTACACCTTCGAGTGTTTCTTTCTGATTGTACTCCTTGGGATTTTTCCCCTGAATGCCAAAGTGAAGTTTTGCTACTTCGTGTAAGCCTTGGTTGTAAATTCAGGTTACGCTGCAGCAGGTGCCTTGAGGGTAACCCCTGTAGTATTTCTGGGAATGACAAGTGCCTGAGAATTAAAACTCTTCAATAGACTGTTGTTGTGTTACTGGAATGTTTCTCAGTGAGTCCTTCAGTGCGGACCTGTGTTCTCTGCGCGTTTTGTGAGTTGAGAGTGTTGTTCACCGCGTAGGAGTGACTTCGATCCGAAGTAGGTAGTCCAAACCGGGTTTCCTAATCTAGCAGCAAGCTAGTGGAAGTGTTGTAAAAGCCGGAGTTGGAAGTCACTGCCCGCAGCTTTGCCGAGTGTGCTCGCGAGAGACTTCCCCCCCCTGAAATCTTGAGTAGAGGTCCTAACGGATCTCTGGGTTGTGTTTCTGTAGTTTCAGGTGTGTGTGTGTGTGTGTGTGTGTGTTACGCTGCACTGTGCGACCTCCGAGTGCGCTCCGAGTGGACACTTGCAGTATTTCTGGGAGTGACAGTTGCCTGAGAATTCAAACTCCTCAATAGTCTGTTAAAACGTGACACTTTGTACCCTGTGTGTTCCTCTGTCCCTGTGGGTTCGACCTTTCTACCACTATATTGCAGTTTTAGCCTTTAGTGGGTTATTACATAAGAAGCCGACAACTTCTTTTTGGCGCCGCTGCCGGGGACAGTTGCGTCAACACCGGGGTTTTTACGAGCAGCCATGCTCGGTGAATGTCGACTGGGGCTAGCGGGAGCAACCTAAGTGCTAGAGCTGTCCGCAGGTTCCGACGAGATTCAGAGAAGGCCGTGGAAGAGACACGGCGTCAAAACAAGAAAACACCAAAAAGAGTACCTAAGCCTAGTTCGGCTGACATCCTTGGGGAACCCACCCCCGGCGACTTGGAACCAAACTTGGTGCTTACAGTTCTACTAGATATTCCTTGCACGGACCCGCCTCGTGAATTAGAAACGACCGCCCGAGAACCGTCGACAGACACACCGATGGCGGACGGACAAGCCAATGTGCGGCTACCTCAGCCGATTACTAAACATTCCTACCCAAAGTATAAAGGGAGTGGGGATGACGACGATGCAGATTCATACATCAAGTTGTTCGAATCGGTGTCTATTGCCAATCGCGAGATCGCAGACGACGACCGACTAAGGATCTTTCCAAGCCTTCTGCGGAAGAAAGCAAGGAGTTGGTACAATCACGAGAGCATCGATCCGACTGGGTTGACAACATGGGCCCAGCTGAAGGAGAAGTTCCTTCGCCGCTTCCGCGAGCTCGGCTACGACAGCCGGGTTTTGACAAAGTTACGTAATTTGCAGCGAGAGAAGAAGGAGAGTCTGCGTGACTACACTGAGAGATTTCTGGACCTCCTTGACAGAATACCGAAAACAGGACCAGGGTCCCCTTTCTCGGTACAACAAGCTGTGGATTGGTACGTGACCGGTTTAACTCGGGAGATGGAGACTTTTTGCCGACGCAGCAAGTGCGACACTATTGAGGATGTGATTGCATCGGCAGAAGCCTTCGAAACTTCCACTCTCAACCGAAGAGGGAGAGAGAGACGGGAGTCGAAGGAGCGAAAACCGAAGGGAGGGCGAAGACGACGTAGAGGTACAACTCCGTCATCGGAGGAATCGTCTTCGGACGAGAACCGTTCCTCATCCGAAGAAGAGGAAACCTCATCGTCGGAGGAGGAGAAGAAGAGGAAGAAGCATGGGGCAGCGAAGAAAAAGGGCACCCGACGAGTGACTACGGACAGAGCGCCGGGAGACATAGCCTCGAAGATGGAGACCCTTGTGAAGGACTTCGCCGATCTCAAGGTTCAAGTGGTAGGCGGGCATGATCGCCGAAAATCACCCGAGAGAGTGCGAGCGAACTTATGGTGTACTACGTGCGGGGCGGTGGGACATGCAAACACCGAGTGCCTTACCACCCGCCCGTCATATCCAGTCAACGCAGTAGAGTGGGCACAACCGTACTATGGAGAGCACCCCCAGTACTATGGAGAGGCTAGCGAAGAGACAGCCTACGCCGTCCAGTCGGTTCCTACCCCTACTGCAGTTTCAGCAATGCAAGTCCCACGATATATTCCGGTGGATCGGGCCACTACAGTACCCGTGAGGCGGAGAGCACCTCCAGGGACGTTTGACCCACCGCCACCGCGAGCTTGTTATAATTGCGGGGAAGTTGGACACTTCTCACCGCAGTGTCCCCATCCAAAAAGGCGAAACGATTATGCTCCGACATGTAGTAATTGCAAGAAGATCGGGCATACTGCGCCAGAGTGTGATCAGCCACCAGTCCCTCGGCCAGCGGTACGATTTGTGAACCCTCCTGCCAAGGAGGACGTCCAAGTTAACCAGGTCGAAGTAGGTTCAGACGGGGATGACGAAGACGAAGAATGGCCGGCTGAAGAGGTTATGTGCGCACGGGTCGAAACTCGTAGTTCCAAGAAATCGAAGGAGCAAGAGCGTGACACTCGCAAGCACGAACGGAGAACCGACGACCGGACGGGAAAAGGGAAGGAGAAGACATCCAGCAAGTCCGACTTGCGACCTGCACGGAAGTCTTCGGCTACGCGAGAGGCACCAGCAGTGCGCCCCCAGACAGCAGTCGAGGACGAGCCAGTACGCTTGCTGAAACGGGACTATGCTCCGGATATCCGCACCGAGGTAACCAACCTGTTGAAGGAAGCGATCCGCACTCAAAAGGACCCACCGCGGTCAGACTTGACATCCTCCCTTGGGGCGAAGTTGGCAGCCACCGTGGAACCTCGCAGAGCGTCGCCGACCCCGGCGACCCAACGCGCCCACTATGACTTGGTCGAAGATCTCGGGAGTCGAAAAGTGAACATCACGTTCAAGCAGCTCTTGGAGGACAATAAGACGTATCGGAGAATGTTGATGCTTTCGCTACGGCATCCGCGGAAGCCGCGCGCATCCACATCCTCTCAAGTATATCAAGTGGAGAGCGAAGACCAAGGGCCACCAGAGATCGATGTGGAAATAGCAGGGTGTTGTGTACGCAGGGTGCCAATCGACTCTGGATCAGGAGTCAACATAATGACGGAGGATACCGCGAGAGCCTTGGGGTTCAGTCAATACGAACCCTCGAAGCGTGTGTTGAGATTAGCGGATCAGACGCGGAGAATGCCTGCAGGTATGCTGCGCAATGTCAAGACAATCATCGGGGGTGCGGACTTTCGGTTGACGTATATCATCCTTCAACCGATGATGAAGCAGGGCTATGACGTTCTGCTCGGGCGGCCATGGCTATATGGCGCACAAGTCAGATGTGATTGGCGAAGGCATCGCCTTAAGTTTCCCCATCCTTCGGAACCGACCAAAACCATTACGGTGCCCTGGAATAGGGTCCGACACGAAGGAGAGACCCCATCGACAAGTGCAGGTTACACATCGGGCGGGGACAGTGAGTCGACCGCGCGATCGGATTCCAGTGGTACCGAATCCGATTATTTCGTAGGATTCGTTGCCTGCTGTTCGGTGGGAGAAGAAGAAGAGCCGGAAGCTATTCAGCCGGAAGACGAATAGCAATTAACTGTGGGACTGGGAAGGAGTGAGACGAGTCACACCGAGGGCATTGTCGACCCTAGTGACTGTCACGAAGTACAACTCAGTCCCGACAAGTGCTTGAAGGTATCAAGCGCAGTGAGAGGAGACGAGCTAAGGAAAGTACAGGCATTCCTTAGCCATTATGTCGACGTCTTCGCCTGGAAGATCGAAGACATGAAGGGGATACCTGCACGGTATGGGGAACACCGTATCGATTTACTGGACGACTCAGTACCCATACGACAGCGCCAGTATCGCCTCAACCCAAAATACTCCTTGCTAGTTAAGGAGGAGATAGATAAGTACTTGAGTGCTGGTATTATTTACCCTGTGCTCAGCAGTGAGTGGGTGTCGCCGATTGTTATCGTACCCAAGAAGTTGACGGGTAAGATACGAGTGTGTCAGGATTTCCGGAAGTTGAATGCAGCAACACGCAAGGATCATCACCCGTTACCATTCACGGATGCCATTCTAGACCATGTCGCAGGACATGAATGTTATAGCTTCCTGGATGGGTTCTCAGGTTACAATCAGGTGTCTATCCGGGAACAGGACAAGGATAAAACTACGTTCACAACCGACTGGGGAACTTACGCATACCACAAGATGCCCTTCGGTCTGTGCAACGCGCCTGCCACCTTTCAACGGATGATGACCAATATCTTCCAGGAACAACTGAGGAAGTTCCTGGAAATATTCATAGATGACTTCTGTGTCTTTGGGAAGCGGTCTGAACACCTAAGTCACTTGAAGCAGACCTTCGATAAATGTAGAGAGAGCAGTTTATCACTGCATCCCGAGAAGTGCTTTTTCTTTATGACTAGTCGGATCTTGTTGGGTCATCGGGTCTCGGCAGACGGCATTGCGGTGGACATCGAGAAGGTCAAGGTTATACTCGAGCTTGAGCCACCCACGAATCTAAGAGAGCTGCGAGCATTCCTGGGTCATGTCGGCTACTACCGAAGGTTCATACACCTGTATGCAATACTGGCGGCGGACCTGACCAAGTTGTTGAAGAAGGACGAGCCTTATGCTTGGGGTGCGAACCAGCAGTCAGCATTTGAGGCTCTTAAAGCGAAACTCACGACTGCTCCCGTACTAAGGAGTCCAGACTGGAATCGACCATTCCATGTTTACGTTGACACATCTGCATTCGCCATAGGTGTAGTACTGAGTCAAAAGGATGACAACAAAAAGGACTACCCGATCTACTTCGCGAGCCGACAGCTGTCTTTAGCAGAGCGAAAGTACACCACGACGGAGAGAGAAGCGTTGGGGATGGTGTACTCCTGTAAAAAGTTCCGTCACTACCTAATCTGCTACGAGTTTGTGTTCCATGTGGACCACTACGCATTGCAACACCTAGTCAAGAAAGCCGACCTATCCGGTCAGATCGCCAGGTGGGTGTTGTTACTACAAGAGTTCACCTACACAGTCCAGACCAGGAAAGGGGTGCACCACGAAAATGCGGATTACTTGTCCCGATTATGGACCCAGCCGACAGAGGAGGAATTGGTTGACGATTTTCCAGATGAAGAGTTATTTCAGTTGTCTGCAGGACATGAGTCCCGCTATGCCGACCTGTATCGATACCTGCTAACCCTCCAGTGTCCCGTAGGCATGGATTTGGAACAGCGAACTGTCTTTATTCATAAGGCAGGCCCGTACCAACTCCAGCAGGGGGTTTTGTTCAAGAAGATGGCAGATGAGCGCTTATGCAGATGCCTGGAGGAATCAGAGGTACCAAGAATAGTGAGTGCGATGCATACAGAGGAGGCGGGTGGACACTATGCCACCAGGAACACGGTCACAAAGATTCTAAATGCGGGGTATTGGTGGCCGACCATGTTTAAGGATGTTCTCGATTATATCCGCAAGTGCGACAGTTGCCAGAGGACGGGGAGACCGACGCCTACAACACGCTGGCCCCTGACTCCCATCATGCCTCTAGCACCTTTCGAGAAGTGGGGCATTGACTTTGTAGGGCCGATACAACCAGTGACTAGAAGCACACGAAGGCGCTACATTCTGGTAGCAACGGACTACGCCACCAAAATGGTAGAGGCCAGGGCCACCAGAAGGGATGATGCTGCCACAGTGGCAGCCTTCTTGTTTGAGTCGATCATCACACGCTACGGATGTCCCTTAGAGCTAGTCAGCGACCGGGGCACGCATTTTCTGAATCAGATCATCGAAGATCTGACACGGTATTTCCACATCAAGCACCGGAAGACTACTCCATACAATCCCAAGGCAAATGGACTGACGGAGAAGTCCAATGGTCTGCTGTGTAAAATACTACTCAAGGTCACGGTGAATCACGCTCACGACTGGGATACGAAGCTAGCAGCCGCTCTATGGGCGTACCGGACAGCTGAGAAGATCACGACCAAACAGACACCATACTTTCTGGTGTATGGGCAACACCCGATCCTCCCGATCGAATTTGAAGTACCCACCCAACGAACGTTGGATTTGCAGAGGATGGGCGCAGAGGAGAGTCAGCTCTACAGGTTACAGGAGGTCACGCTGCTGGATGAGAGGAGACGAGACGCCGAAGATCACACCAGGAAAATCCAGCTCCGCCGAAAGGAGAGATACGATAAAAAGATCAAACCGGTACTCCTGCAGGCGGGTGATTTGGCATTGCTCTACGACAGCAGGCATGCCAGATTCCCAGGCAAACTGCACCTAAGATGGATGGGACCTTACAGGGTTGTCGAAGTCTTCCCAAATGGATCCATCCAACTTGCGGACCTGGCCGGCGATTTGTTAGGCACCCGAGTGAACGGGTGGCGGTTGAAGAAATACCACGTGTGAGTGTTCGCGTGGGCGCTCACAATTGAGGAGGGGGGCATGTGGTACTCCACTTTTGGCAATTTTGAGGAAATTAAAACATTTTTGGAAAACTGTACCCTGGCAGCATTGTAAATAGCCTTCGGTACATCAAAACGGAATGAATCCGGAAGATCGCGGGGATTCTCGAGGGATCCTGTAGAATCTGGGATTTGGGGTGCAGCAGTAAGGACAGGCACCACTCTCCCTGCGAGCTCTGCAGTTAGGACCCCTACGTCGCAAGGCGCAAAACCCGCCTTCGGAGGTTGCGTCCGCGGCGGGAGGGAAATCCTCCATAATCAGATCAACCCTCGGGCGCCTTGACCAAGTTAGGGTCCCGTTGGAAAGAGCTCGACGCACTGATTCCAACGAGTCCAAGAACGCTTGGAACGGATGAGGACTTAGGGAGTTATCACTATTGGAAGAAACGGAGGCGGTCGCCTACGGCGGAAAGAGTTCGCCACCGGCGCGAATTCCGCCTACGCGGAAGGGGGAATCAAGTTCTGTCCTATGCGCGGACGAAGGCGTTCGCCTGTGCACAGGCGAAGCAGGGTTAGGGAAGGCGTGAAGTCCGCCTACGCACAGGCGTTCGCCTGTGCACAGGCGCTTCGGCGTCGGCGGAAAATCCGCCTTGGGCCCTAGAAATGCGCCTTGTGAGGTAGAACGTGTACGGCGCCTTCCGCGCCAGCACCGCGCCGCGTACGGCGGAAGAGCCGCCAGAGTAATCAAATCGGTACGGACCATGCGGACGGGACGGATGGATGCGCTCTTGGACGGACGGAGTTGCGGCGACGGAAGCGCCGACGAAGAGACAAGGAACGGACAGACTGGACGGAGACGGCTGACCACGGTCAACGCCTTCCGCGCCAGCGCGACGCCGCGCAAGGAATTCGCCTGCGCACAGGCGATCGCCTGTGCACAGGAGGATGAAGTTCCGCGCCGGCGGAGAATCCGCAGAGGAGTCTGCCTGCGCACAGGCAGGAGTTGAACTTTTGTCCGACATGCGGACACACGCGTCAAGGCAGAGGGGGATTGGCCGAGGGGCGGTACGAACAAGTGTACCGCGCAAGGCGGAAAACTCGCCTTCGGCGCTACGCCCCCATGTCCGCGGGGTAATACGCTCGCGGAGTTCAAATCCGCCAATTCAAGCGTGAGAGTTTAAGCGACGACGGCGGAGCGTGAAGCCGCGCGTGAGAGCGAAGACCGTTCCAGCGTACAGCCGGCGCGGCCATCAAGTGAGACGTTCTTCACGAGCAAGAGCCGACCATGACCTTCGACCGGGCGGCGGAGAACGTCCCATTCTTGAATTCGCGATTCCAATCTCTTGTGCGCGCTGCACGCATCCATCTGCTGGCTGCTGAACATTCTCGACGTCGCCGCACAGGAGATTTCTTGTTGATTGAGAGAGAAGTGAATGCGCGTGATTTGGAATTGAGGGCGATTAGAGTTTGCCGAGAGAGAAAGAAGCTCGGGCGGTGCGGAAGTAGAATGAGCGGGCGAGCGAACTCCAGGAACGCAATGACGAGACCGAGCAGATTGCGGATGGTGCCACTTCGCCTACCACAGAACGGGCTGCGCGCTTTCGAGGAGCGCTTAATAGCAAGAAAGCTCGATTTCTTGCTATGGGGATGGAACTACATCTGTGCGAATATGGTGCGCGAGTGGCTAGAGCCACAGGGACCACCCTCGCGCGGATTGCGTCCGCATGTTGACCGGTGGACAGTCCAAGATTGGGCGCAGGCGTTGGGAAGATGTGCTGGCATGCCAGGGCATCTCCTTTTCGACAGTGAGAGCATCAAGGTGACCAAGCAGGAAGAGGCGCAATTTGTGGAGCTGTTCAAGACCGGGAGGTCTACCAAGAATGGGTACAGGACCCGTGATTACAAGGATCGATTTCGCCGGACTTTGTCCGCGGCGCTGATGCAATTACTACAGCCGCACCGCGCCTGCTACATCACATTGTGGCAGGTCTCTTTTGTGGAGTGCGTCATCGAGGGAACTCCAATTCACTGGGCGAGCATCCTGCACAGGGTGATGCGACAGCACGCGTTTGAGGAGAAGGGGGGAACTCTAAACCATCTCTCTCCTTTCCTCATCAATTTTTATCGACAACGGAATTGTTTGACAGCGGCGGAGCTTGAACATTTTCCGCCATTGTCCATCGACCATCCCGGGAAGTATGTGCGGGAGAATGAGGTTGACACTGATGCAGAGGAGTCACCGACTTCTACCCCATCAAGGCGGAGGGACGAAGGGAGACACACTCCCGCAGCACGAGTGCCGCGGAAGCGGCGATGGAGGGAAGAGTCTGAAGAGGAGCAGCATCAAGAACCCTCTGCTCCCATTCGGCCGCGGCCGCTGTGCGAGCCATACAGCCGGCCGAAGCAGAAGGCACGCAGACTGGTGTTACCAGCCGACAGTGCGGACACGGCGACGATTGCGACAGAGAAAGGAAGTGCATCGCCAGAGAAGCATGAGGAAGCGCGGACGACCGCAGGAGCAACGGGCCACGCTGCAACCTCGACGGGAGAGAGGCCGCCTACGGGCCAAGGGCCTCCGGAGTTACCACGTGCGATGCGGACAAATGTTCCGTTTGCGCACAGACGAGCCTCCGCGGACGGACGAGCCTCCGCGGACCGGCGAACACAAGTGGACGTGGATCTACGCTTACGCGTGGGAAGGAGCAGTCCGCCTGTGCACAGGCGCTCACCTGTGCACAGGTCGCCTGTGCACAGGACACCTCCACACGTGCCGCCTGTGCACAGGCAAGAATCACCCCCGTTCCAACGTAGGAAGGGGAAGGAGCCGGCGGAAGAACCGCCTACGAGACACCGGCCCTCGGGGCCAGACCCTCCGGCGCACCACGCGCCGCAATTTGCGCCTTCGGCGCGAGGGCCTTCGAGCCGAGGAGATACGAGCAGGGAGCGTGCGGAGGCCGCACCATCGGCGGGAAGTCCGCCGATAGTTGCGCCTTCGGCGGTAGGGCCTATAGGCCAAGGGACATCGGGCGAGCGGCCCCCGGCCATGTCGCCTTCGGCGATGGATGTCCGCGGCGCTACGCCTGCGGCGGACAAGGCGCCGGCAATTGCGCCTGCGCACGGGCCGGGCACAGCCCCCACGGACCGATCAAGGGATCAGCAACAGACGGAGGAGCGGAGTGACTGTCCGCGGGATGAAATTTCGATGCGCGATGCGCAATCAAACCCCGCGCAGCCACCCTCCGCTCGATCGCCTTCGGCGGCGGGCAACGGCGGCAGAGAGGACGCGGTAGACAACCAACAAGCGAGCGACGGGGATGCCGCACGGGTACATTCGCCTTCCGCCTTAGACATTTTGGCGACGAGCAGCGAGGCTGCAGCCGTGCCTTCGCAGGCAGCACACGTCGATGACGTGCAGCCCCACTCGGGGCAGTCGCCGACGCAATCAATGGCGACTGAAATTCTCCACTCGGATGATGACGACGGAGGCTCCATGGAAGAAATGTCAGGAGCAGAAGACACCGAGGAGGAGGAAGAGGAAATTGTTGGAGCGCCGGCGGCGGCGCTCTCTGAGCAGGTGATTCCGTTGCTGAGGTACTTGGATCGCAAGGTCGATAAATACGCCGACCCACTCCAGCCGGGATCTTACATCGAGTTAGTGCGCAGACGGACTCGCACTAAAGTCCACACCAGCAAGCTATTAGCTAGAGTAGACCAGGAGTTGAGGGAATTGAAGGAGAAGCATGCATGCTTGTGGGGTCAGTACAAACTTAATCAGAAATTCTACAAGCACTCCGAGAAGATGAAGGATGAGAAACTGGACGAGCTCACCAAGGAGCAGGTGAAGGTCAAGGAAGCACTCATTTCTGAGCAGGCCCAGAATCGGATTTTGTCAGAGGAGCTCGTGCGACAGACGCGGTTGTTGTAAACCATGCTCATGACTGGGACACCAAGCTACCGGCCGCCGTATGGGCATATAGAACGGCAGAAAAAGTCACCACCAGGCAAACACCTTACTTTCTAGTTTATGGGCAGCATCCGATCTTACCCATCGAATTCGAGATACCTACCAAGAGGACCTTAGATCAGAGAAGGCTGGACGCGGAAGAAAGTCAGGCATATCGACTGCAAGAAGTAATGGCACTGGAGGAAAGACGTCAAGAGGCCGAAGATCGAACAAAGCAACTACAACTCAGGCGGAAGGAGAAGTACGATCGAAGACTCAAACCAGTACTGCTGGAGAAGGGCGACTTGGCTCTGCTATACGATAGCAGACATGCTAGATTTCCAGGCAAGCTCCACTTGAGATGGATGGGACCTTACAAGGTGATAGAAGTTTTCCCAAATGGATCCATCCAACTCGCAGAACTGACAGGAGAATGGCTAGGCACCCGCGTGAACGGATGGCGTCTGAAGAAATACCACGTATAAATGTTCGCGTGGGCGCTCACAATTGAGGAGGGGGGCATGTGGTAACACACTTTTTGTTTTTTTTGCAGAATTTAAACAATTTTAGAAAACTAGTACCGAAGCAGTGTCTGTAGTTAGAAAAGGGTACGTTAAATAGAGTGGATTGATGAGATCGTCACGAGGATACAAAGAATCACGTAGTCGGATGTACCAACGCCAATGTCTTCGGCGCCTTCGGCAAAAGCTCCTTTTCTGAGGTGTCTCTACTCACGCGCCTCCAGCGTATAAGGAAGCTACGCTTCGGGCGCAGACACCTCAGGAGGAGGTTTTGCTAAAGACGTCAGGAGAAGGGCCCGGACCTCTAAAGGCGTCCGACCATGAGTGCGTCTTCGGCGAAGCGCCGCTAGCGCGGAAAGGGAAAACCTTCATAACGATCGGGATCCACGGTAGATCCAGTTGGTTGAAATTGCATTAGAAAGAGCTCGAGACGCTTGTTCTAACGAGCCCAAGAGCGTCGGAGATGGATCAGGGACGGAGAAGTTATGAGCGTCGGAAAAATCGTAGCCGGACATGCGCCGTTCGCGCTAGGGTTCACAGCCGGAAAGGATTCCCGTACGCCCTCGGCGATGCGCCTTCGGCGGAATCACGCGCTCATAGGAGGAAACCAACTTCAGAGTCGGAAGCGCCTTTGGCGGCTGGAAAGCGCCGGTCGGATGTACGCCTCCGACGTGGCGCTGACGGCCGGATGCGCTGGCATGAGTTGCGCTGGCGGATATGCGCCGGCAGCAACGGACGAGGCATAAAGGACAAAATAAGCGGTATGACTGCGCGCCGGCGTAATTCGCTCCGACTAGATGTGCGCCTCCTGCAAGGCGCCGACGGATAATGAACGCACCAACGGCGACACGCCTCCGGTGAGGGACGGGTTAGGAAAAGACAACAGGGCCGACGTATACCCTGCAGCGGACTCGAGTCCGGAAGGTGGCGGCGGCGGGAGAATTCAATATTTACACATGCGAATGCGCGCAGTGCGGAGACGTGAATTCGCGCATGCAAAGGGCGAACCGTTAAGCCGTATAGCCGGCTGCGTACGTTGTAACCAGTAAGAACGTTGGACGTTCTTGAAATCGGAGAAGAAAAGACTGCGCTCCAGTCTCATTCTCTCATTCTTGATTTTGCGATTTCCACTTTCCAAGATTACGCGCAAGAGCGGAGCGACCTGCAGTGAGAGTAGAGAGTGCGGAGACGAGTTGCGCAAGGATCTTGGCAGACCTTGGAGAGAATTGCGAGTAGCGATCTTGAGCTTGAGCGCAGAGAGAGTGAGCAGTCAGTGCTTGAGCGGCCGACGCGCAGTGGCGATTGTGAGAGAGCGAGCGAAAGGGAGAACGTTTGTGTGTGCAGGCAACACAATGTCGAAGGTTCCCCAGCTGCGAGTGTCTCCACTCAGGGTGCCGCAGATCGGTCTACGCGCATTTCAAGATGTGCTGCTAAGGCTGAAGCTCGATTTTCTCCTATGGGGTGGAACTGGACATGTCCGGAGATGGTGCGCGAGTATCTGCAGGAGAGACACAAGCCCTCTCGCGGATTCCGTCCACACCCAGAGAGATGGGACATTTGCAACTGGGCGCAGGTGTTGGGCAGGTGTGCCGGCGAGGAAGGGGACCTCCTCTTCGAGGCCGATAGCGTGAAGGTGTCCCAGGAGGAAGAAGTCTCTTACAATGAGCTCTTCAAAGTTGCCAGGCATCCCAAGAACGGTTTCCGGACACGGTATTACAAAGATCGATTGCGGAGAAATGTCGCGACTGCATTGCTGCAGATATTGCAGCCGACCAAGACCGCTTACATGCATGGTTGGCAGGTAGAATTTGTGGAGCTAGTGTTGTCAGGAGCTCCAGTGCATTGGGCACGGCTCCTGTGGAAGGTGACGCGCCAACATGCGCAAGAAGAGAAAGGAGGAACCCTCAATCATCTCTCGCCTTACTTGATCGTGTTTTATCGGGCGATGGGATGTTTGACAAATGCTGAGAAAACACGGTTTCCGCAGCTGACCCGGAACTATCCAGGTAGATATTCGAGGGAGGCCGAAGTAGACACGGATCCGGACGAGGAACCTGCCAGTACGCCTCCGGCTCCGGCTCCAGCAAGAGCAGCAGAAGAACGTCGAAGTGAGCGCATTCCGCGAAAGCGGAAGTGGGATGAGAGACCTGAGGACAGGCAGCCGGAAGTGCCAGCTGCGCCGACTCGTGGTCGGCCCACCCCCGAGCCTCACAGTCGACCAAAACAGAGGGCACGCAAAATGCCAACTGGTACTGAGGAGACCGGGCGAACTCCGACCCGGCGGAATCTCACACAGGAGGAGATAATCGCTCAGATTCTAGGGAAGACGGCAGATACCTCTGCACAGAAGGCACCACGGCCTTCGGGAGGAGATGGACGGACTGACAGTCGGCCGACTGCGAGTCGGATGACTGAAGGCCGACAAGCGGAAGGAAGGCCAACTGAACGGCGCGTTGAACCGGACAGCAGGCCGGAAGCAGAAGAGAGTTTGGCTGACGAGCCAACAACCCTCAGAGGGTCGTCTTCGGCGGAAGGCACTTCTGGGAAAACGCCACCAGCAAGCAGGCCAAGTGGAGTCAAGTGTAATAACCCACTAAAGGCTAAAACTGCAATATAGTGGTAGAAAGGTCGAACCCACAGGGACAGAGGAACACACAGGGTACAAAGTGTCACGTTTTAACAGACTATTGAGGAGTTTGAATTCTCAAGCGACTGTCACTCCCAGAAATACTGCAAGTGTCCACTCGGAGCGCACTCGGAGGTCGCACAGTGCAGCGTAACACACGCACACACACACCTGAAACTACAGAAACACAACCCAGAGATCCGTTAGGACCTCTACTTCAAGATTTCAGGGGGAAAGTCTCTCACGAGCACACTCGGCAAAGCTGCGGGCAGTGACTTCCAACTCCGGCTTTTACAACGCTTCCACTAGCTTGCTGCTAGTGTAGGAAACCCGGTTTGGACTACCTACTTCGGATCGAAGTCACTCAGACGCGGTGAACAACACTCTCAACTCACAAAACGCGCAGAGAACACAGGTCCGCACTGAAGGACTCACTGAGAAACATTCCAGTAACACAACAACAGTCTATTGAAGAGTTTGAATTCTCAGGCACTTGTCATTCCCAGAAATACTACAGGGGTTACCCTCAAGGCACCTGCTGCAGCGTAACCTGAATTTACAACCAAGGCTTACACGAAGTAGCAAAACTTCACTTTGGCATTCAGGGGAAAAATCCCAAAGGAGTACAATCAGAAAGAAACACTCGAAGGTGTAGGGGCGAAACTGTTCAAGTATCTAACTAGTCACTGGCTCTGAGCATCGGCAGTCACCCGCAGGTGCAGTTCCGAACTACTCAAGTCTCTAACCAATGTACTAGCTCTGAACATTCGGCCGCAGGCCTTCAGCTACAAAATGCGGAACGCTAAGTTGTAACTCCTCGTGCGTGGTGACAGAGCTTAAGGACACAAACACGCAAAGGAAATGGGTTCCTGATCTGCACTTCTGATGGGAAAGAACCCCAGGCAAAACGCCTGGAACTATTTTATACCTTCTAAGTCCTACCTAGCACTACACTGCACTACGCTACACGCCTGCACGGAACCACGCTACACTACACTCCGCGGAACCTGTACTACGTCTCCTGCGCGGCCGACTGCCGCGCACTAACTCCCTACCCTGCCAATCTTCCGCTCGACTGCGCAGTCCCAACCTCTGCAACGCCGCGGACACCTCCCCTTCGAGGGCGGACATGGTATCCTGTGCCTTCGATAGAAAGGCATCGAGCTTCTTCGCTACCTTCCGCCGACTCCTACTGTCGCCTTACAACAACCCGGCTGCGCGCAATTCAAACTCACGCAGTGTGAGTTTCTCCTGCGCCTTCACTTCCCAGTGGGCGTAGCCCTTGAGACAGTGGGCGACTCGCCTCGCCGTCTCCACCTTCGTGCGATCCGCCTCCTTCCTGCGATCCTCTTCAATTATCACTAATTGCGATTCGGCTTCAGCACGTTGCGCTCTCAATTCGCCACACTCTGACTGTAACCTGCGGATTAACTCTTCATCCGCCTGCCGTGCGAGCTGACATTGTTCCAACAACCGCGTCTGTCGCACGAGCTCCTCTGACAAAATCCGATTCTGGGCCTGCTCAGAAATGAGTGCTTCCTTGACCTTCACCTGCTCCTTGGTGAGCTCGCCCAGTTTCTCATCCTTCATCTTCTCAGAGTGCTTGTAGAATTTCTGATTAAGCTTGTACTGACCCCACAAGCACGCATGCTTCTCCTTCAACTCCTTCAACTCCTGGTCCACTCTAGCTAATAGCTTGCTGGTGTGGACTTTAGTGCGAGTCCGCCTGCGCACTAACTCGATGTAAGATCCCGGCTGGAGTGGGTCGGCGTATTTATCGACCTTGCGATCCAAGTACCGCAGCAACGGAATCACCTGCTCAGAGAGCGCCGCCGCCGGCGCTCCAACAATTTCCTCCTCCTCCTCCTCGGTGTCTTCTGCTCCTGACATTTCTTCCGTGGAGCCTCCGTCGTCATCATCCGAGTGGAGAATTTCAGTCGCCATTGATTGCGTCGGCGACTGCCCCGAGTGGGGCTGCACGTCGTCGACGTGTGCTGCCTGCGAAGGCACGGCTGCAGCCTCGCTGCTCGTCGCCAAAATGTCTAAGGCGGAAGGCGAATGTACCCGTGCGGCATCCCCGTCTCTCGCTTGTTGATTGTCTACCGCATCCTCTCTGCCGCCGTCGTCCGCCGCCGAAGGCGATCGAGCGGAAGGTGGCTGCGCGGGGTTTGATTGAGCATCGCGCATCGAGATTTCATCCCGCGGACAGTCACTCCGCTCCTCCGTCTGCTGCTCCCTTGATCGGTCCGTGGGGGCTGTGCCCGGCCCGTGCGCAGGCGCATTTGCCGGCGCCTTGTCCGCCGCAGGCGTAGCGCCGCGGACATCTATCGCCGAAGGCGACATGGCCGGGGGCCGCACGCCCGATGTTCCTTGGCCTATAGGCCCTACCGCCGAAGGCGCATCTATCGGCGGACTTCCTGCCGATGGTGCGGCCTCCGCACGCTCTCTGCTCGTATCTCCTCGGCTCGAAGGCCCTGGCGCCGAAGGCGCAAATTGCGGCGCGTGGTGCGCCGGAGGGTCTGGCCCCGAGGGCCGGTGTCTCGTAGGCGGTTCTTCCGCCGGCTCCTTCCCCTTCCTACGTTGGAACGGGGGTGATTCTTGCCTGTGCACAGGCGGCACGTGTGGAGGTGTCCTGTGCACAGGCGGACTGCTCCTTCCCACGCGTAAGCGTAGATCCACGTCCACTTGTGTTCGCCGGTCCGCGGAGGCTCGTCCGTGCGCAAACGGAACATCTGTCCGCATCGCACGTGGTAACTCCGGAGGCTCTTGGCCCGTAGGCGGCCTTTCTCCCGTCGAGGTTGCAGCGTGGCCCGTCGCTCCTGCGGTCGTCCGCGCTTCCTCATGCCTCTCTGGCGACGCACTTCCCATCTCCGTCGCAATTGTCGCCGTGTCCGCACTGTCAGCTGGTAACACCAGTCTGCGTGCCTTCTGCTTCGGCCGGCTGTATGGCTCGCACAGCGGCCGCGGTCGAATGGGAGCAGAGGGTTCTTGATGCTGCTCCTCTTCAGACTCTTCCCTCCATCGCCGCTTCCGCGGCACTCGTGCTGCAGGAGTGTGTCTCCCTTCGTCCCTCCGTCTTGATGGGGTAGAAGTCGGTGACTCCTCTGCATCAGTGTCGACCTCGTTCTCCCGCACATACTTCCCGGGATGGTCGATGGACAATGGCGGAAAATGTTCAAGCTCCGCCGCTGTCAAACAATTCCGCTGTCGATAAAAATTGATGAGGAAAGGAGAAAGATGGTTTAGAGTTCCCCCCTTCTCCTCAAACGCGTGCTGTCGCATCACCCTGTGCAGGATGCTCGCCCAGTGAATTGGAGTTCCCTCGATGACGCACTCCACAAAAGAGACCTGCCACAGTGTGATGTAGCAGGCGCGGTGCGGCTGCAGTAATTGCATCAGCGCCGCGGACAAAGTCCGGCGAAATCGATCCTTGTAATCACGGGTCCTGTACCCATTCTTGGTAGACCTCCCGGTCTTGAACAGCTCCACAAATTGCGCCTCTTCTTGCTTGGTCACCTTGATGCTCTCACTGTCGAAAAGGAGATGCCCTGGCATGCCAGCACATCTTCCCAACGCCTGTGCCTGTGGTAACACACTTTTTGTTTTTTTTGCAGAATTTAAACAATTTTAGAAAACTAGTACCAAAGCAGTGTTTGTAGCTAGAGAAGGGTACGCAAAATAGAGTGGATTGAGGAGATCGTCACGAGGGCACAAAGAATCACGTAGTCGGATGTACCAACGCCAACGTCTTCGGCGCCTTCGGCAAAAGCTCCTTTTTGAGGTGTCTCTACTCACGCGCCTCTAGCGTATAAGGAAGCTACGCTTCCGGCGCAGACACCTCAGGAGGAGGTTTTGCTAAAGACGTCAGGAGAAGGGCCCGGACCTCTAAAGGCGTCCGACCATGAGTGCGCCTTCGGCGAAGCGTCGCTAGCGCGGAAAGGGAAAACCTTCATAACAATCGGGATACACGGTAGATCCAGTTGGTTGAAGTTGCATTAGAAAGAGCTCGGGACGCTCGTTCTAACGAGTCCAAGAGCGCCGGAGATGGATCAGGAATGGAGAAGTTATGAGCGTCGGAAAACTCGTAGCCGGACATGCGCCGTTCGCGCTAGGGTTCACAGCCGGAAAGGATTCCCGTACGCCCTCGGCGATGCGCCTTCGGCGGAATCACGCGCTCACAGGAGGAAACCAACTCAGAGTCGGAAGCGCCCTTGGCGGCTGTTCATGGAAGGAAAGCGCCGGTCGGATGTACGCCTCCGACGTGGCGCTGACGGCCGGATGCGCTGGCATGAGTTGCGCTGACGGATATGCGCTGGCAGCAACGGACGAGGCATAAAGGACAAAATAGGCGGTACGACTGCGCGCCGGCGTAATTCGCTCCGGCTGGATGTGCGCCTCCAGCAAGGCGCCGACGGATAATGAACGCACCAGCGGCGACACGCCTCCGGAGAAGGGCGGGTTAGGAAAAGACAACAGGGCCGACGTATACCCTGCAGCGGACTCGAGTCCGGAAGGTGGCGGCGGCGGGAGAATTCAACGTTTAAGCATGCGAATGCGCGCAATGCGGAGACGTGAATTCGCGCATGCAAAGGGCGAACCGTTAAGCCGTATAGCCGGCTGCGTACGTTGCAACCAATAAGAACGTTGGACGTTCTTGAAATCGGAGAAGAAAAGACTGCGCTCCAGTCTCATTCTCTCATTCTTGACTTTGCAATTTCCAGTTCCAAGATTACGCGCAAGGGCGGAGCGACCTGCAGTGAGAGTAGAGAGTGCGGAGACGAGTTGCACAAGGATCTTGGCGGACCTTGAAAGAATTGGGAGTAGCGATCTTGAACGAGCGCAGAGAGAGTGAGCAGTCAGTGCTTGAGTGGCCGACGCGCAGTGGCGATTGTGAGAGAGTGAGCGAAAGGGAGAACGTTTGTGTGTGCAGACAACGCAATGTCGAAGGTTCCCCAACTGCGAGTGTCTCCACTCAGGGTGCCGCAGATCGGTCTACGCGCATTTCAAGATGTGCTGACGAGGCTGAAGCTCGATTTTCTCCTCTGGGGGTGGAATTGGACGTGTCCGGAGATGGTGCGCGAGTATCTGCAAGAGAGACACAAGCCTTCTCGCGGATTTCGCCCACACCCAGAGAGATGGGAAATTTGCAATTGGGCGCAGGTGTTGGGCAGGTGTGCCGGCGAGGAAGGGGATCTCCTCTTCGAGGCCGACAGCGTGAAAGTGTCCCAGGAGGAAGAAGTCTCTTACAATGAGCTCTTCAAAGTGGCTAGACATCCCAAGAACGGTTTCCGGACTCGGGATTACAAGGATCGATTGCGGAGAAATGTCGCGACAGCATTGCTGCAGATATTGCAGCCGACCAAGACCGCTTACATGCATGGTTGGCAGGTAGAGTTCGTGGAGCTAGTGTTGTCAGGAGCTCCGGTGCATTGGGCACGGCTCCTGTGGAAGGTGACGCGCCAACATGCGCAAGAAGAGAGGGGAGGAACGCTCAATCATCTATCGCCTTACTTAATCGTGTTTTACCGGGCGATGGGATGTTTGACGAATGCTGAGAAAACTCGGTTTCCGCAGCTGAGCCGGTCTTATCCAGGTAGATATTCGAGGGAGGCCGAAGTAGACACGGATCCGGACGAGGAACCTGCCAGTACGCCTCCGGCTCCGGCTCCAGCCAGAGCAGCAGAAGAACGTCGAAGTGAGCGCATTCCGCGCAAGCGGAAGTGGGATGAGGGACCTGAGGACAGGCAGCCGGAAGTACCATCTGCGCCGACTCGTGGTCGGCCCACCCCCGAGCCTCATAGTCGACCAAAACAGAGGGCACGCAGAATGCCAACTGGTACTGAGGAGACCAGGCGAACTCCGACCCGGCGGAATCTCACACAGGAAGAGATAATTGCTCAGGTCCTAGGGAAGACGGCAGAAACCTCTGCACAGAAGGCACCACGGCCTTCGGGAGGAGATGGACGGACTGACGACCGGCCGACTGCGAGTCGGATGACTGAAGGTCGACAAGCGGAAGGAAGGCCAACTGAACGGCGCGTTGAACCGGACAGCAGGCCGGAAGCGGAAGAGAGTTTGGCTGACGAGCCAACAATCCTCAGAGGGTCGTCTTCGGCGGAAGGCACTTCTGGAAGAACGCCACCAGCAAACAGGCCAAGTGGAGTCAAGACGCGCAGGGTGTATCCGACTCCCAGTCGGACAACTGCTGGTCGGCCGACTGCGAGTCGGACAACAGAGAGTCAGCCGGATTCGCCGACTGCGAGACGGATGGGGCCAACGACCAGTATGCGGACGCCTTCGGCGGACGCACCTTCAGCAAGGACACCTTCCGCGCAGATTGCGCCGGAAGGACAGGCAGCAGAAGCGGGCGGTGCAAGAGTGACAAAAGTCACTGCGGCGTCGACCCCTTCACAAACCGAAGATCGAGCCGGAACAGGGGCTCAAGCAGTGGGATCTCCCACTGCCCTGGATATTTTAGCAGGCAGTGGAGCAGCAGTCGCAGCAGAAGCTGCTGCGCGCCACAGTTCCAGGGAGTCGCCAAGGGATTCGGTGGCGACTGAAATCCTCGAGACTGAGGATGAGACGAGCTCGGAAGAGCAAGAAGAGGATTCGGTGCAGAAAACGCCAACAGGGGTGCTGTGCGAACAGATAGTTCCACTCCTGCGATATTTGGATCGCAAGACATCCAAATACGGAAGTGCCTTAAAACCGCAGTCTTATGTGGAGACTATCAGGCGAAGGACGAGGATCAAGGTGGCCAAGTGGGCCTCTAGTTGCCAAGTATATGTGGAAAGGAACACCGCCCTCCGACAACACCTGGCGGTCACCCAGAAGCTGTACCAAGCCTTGCAGCAGCAGAAGGAGGATGCGGCGACGAAGAGTCAGGCGGAGGCCGAACTAATACGGGCAAAGATCGAGTCGGAACTGCAGGAGGAGCGGAGACATAACAAAGTCCTAGCAGCCGAGCTTGCGCGCCAGACGCGCGCCTTAGAGGAAAGTCAAAGAGCCCGCAAGGAGGATGAGGAGTTGTTGTGCAACTTGCAAACCGAGTGCTCGGATTTGAGGGCTCAACGTGCGGATTTAGAAATGCAGCTGGCAGAGGTGGAGAGCAGCTGCAGGGCACGAGGAGAGTTGGCGGCACGGGTGACTCGTTGTCTAAACGGATACACCCATTGGGAGGTGGCAGCTCAAGAGAGGGTTACACTCCGGGAGTTCGAGCTTCGGGCGGCGGCCTTGACGGAAGGTGACAGTCGGAGTCGGCGGCGAGTAGCAAGAAAATTAGAAACCTTCTTGTCGGGTGCGCGCGACACTATGGCGCACTTGCAGTCGGAAGTCACTGCAGCGCTCCGACGCCTGGGGTTACGCAGCCGGTCGGAAGACTGGCAAGGTAGAGATAGTAAGCGGAGCAGTCCGGCGCGCAGGAGGCGCAGCACCGGATCTGCTGAGTGCAGTAGAGTAGTTTGGTTTCGCGCAGATGCTGCGAGTGGTAGATAGGATAGCGTAGTGCTAGTTAGGATCTTTTGAGAATATAAAGTAGATCAAGGCGTTTTGCCTTGGGACTCTTCCAGTTTCGGAAGTGCAGATCAGGAACTCACTTTCTTGGCGTGTTTGTGCATTTGGTCCTGGCACCACGTAGAGAAGCTGCAGCATAGCGAAGTTACCGTATGTTGTAGTTGAAGGCCTTCGGCTGAATGTTCAGAGCTAGTACCCGGTTAGAGACTTGAGTAGTGCGGATCTGCACCTGCGGGTGATTTCTGATACTCAGAGCCGGCTGCGAGTTAGATACTTGAACAGTTCCCCCTTACTCCTTCGAGTGACATATCCTGATTGTACTCCTACGGGAAGTTTCCCCTGAATGCCAATGTGAAGTTTCATTACTTCGTGTAAACCTTGGTTTGTAATTCAGGTTGTGTGTGTGTTACTGGATCGTGTTTTCAGTAAGTTCTCAGTCGGGTCTGCACTCCCTGCGTTTTGTGTGATAGTCGAGGGTGACGTCCACGGCGTACGTAGAGGCTTCGTTCCGAAGTGAGAAGTCCAGTCCGGGTACCCCCGCTAGGTCCTGGCGGAAGGGCAGTAAAAGCCGGAGTGGGAGGCACTTCCTGCAGAACCTCTGAGTGAACTTGCGAGACACTTTCCTCCTGAAATCCGAAGCGGAGGTCCTGACCGACCTCCGAGTTGTGCTTTTTGCCAGTTTCAGGTGTGTGTGTGTGTGTTGAGTGACCAAGCTGTACCGTGCATCCTCCGAGCATCCTCCGAGTTGAGATCCTCCTCCGAGTCGAGCCTCCGAGTCGAGCACTGCAGTATTTCTGGGAGTGACAGTCGCCTAGAATTCAAACTCTACCAAAAGTCTGTTAAATGTGACACTTTTACTCTGTGTGTTGCCTCTGTCCCTGTGGGTTCGATCTTTTTACCACCATACTGCAGTTTTAGCCTTTGGTGGGTTATTACATAAGGAGCCGACAACTTCTTTTTGGCGCCGCTGCCGGGGACAGTGCGTCAACACCAGAAACCTTGAGCAGCAATGCTCGGTGAATGTCGACGAGCGATAGTGTGGGAAACCTGAGTGCGAGAGCCACACGGAAACTCCGTCGAGATTCAGAAAAAGCCGTGGAAACAAAACGGCGAACTAAAAAGAAGACTCCCGGTGAGGACTCTGCAGAAAGATCGCCATCACCGACTACTGGAAGACAAAGGCGTTCCAGTTCACCTACCGAGAGCATTGAGCTAACAGTTCTATTGGACATCCCTCCGACAGGAACTCTTCCTGAGTTTGGCCAACCTAGGATCAGTCCGTCGACAGGATCACCGATGGCAGAACATCAAGCCAATCTCCGCCAGGTGTTTTCCCAACCTACCACCAAACATTCGTATCCAAGATACACGGGAACGGGCGACGACGATGATGCAGATTCATACATAAAGCTCTTCGAGTCTGTCTCCATCGCCAATCGTGAGACCAGTGATGAAGACAGATTACGAATCTTTCCTAGCCTGCTACGCAGACGAGCGCGTAGCTGGTACAACCATGAGAGCACCGACCCCACTGGCATCCGGACCTGGGCTCAGCTCAAGGAAAAGTTTCTGAAGCGGTTCCGCGAACTCGGATATGACAGTCGAGTTCTGACCCGGCTTCGAAATCTTCGACGCGAGCGGAAGGAGAACCTTCGAGACTACACTGAGAGATTCCAAGACCTCCTAGATCGAATTCCGAAGACAGGCCCGGGAGAACCGTATTCGGTACAACAGGCAGTGGATTGGTATGTGACAGGGCTCTCAAGAGAAATGGAGACCTTCTGTAGGAGAGGCAAGACTGACACAATCCAAGATGTGATAGCTTCCGCGGAGACCTTTGAGACGTCAACCCTTGACACTCGAAGACGCGACCGACGGTCGACGAAGAAGAAGTCGCAAGGCGGACGTCGGAAGAGAAGGAACTCGCCTTCCTCGACAGAAGAATCAAGCTCCTCCGAATCAAGTTCTTCCTCGGAAGAGGAAGAGGACTCGTCATCTTCAGAAGAAGAAAGACGGAAGAAGAAACGCAGTGCGATCAAGAAGAAGGATCGAGGTAAGGGAATCCCAGTGAAGACTCAAGGGGACATCGCAGCCAAGGTAGACAACCTGGTGAAGAATTTTGCGGACCTGAAAGTTCATGTAGTGGGGGGCCAAGACCGACGTAAATCACCTGCGAGACAACGAGCGAATCTCTGGTGTACTACGTGCGGACAGGTGGGACATGCCAACACGGAGTGCATGTCCGCGAGGCCATCTTACCCAGTGAATGCAGTCGAATGGGCACCACAATGGGAGAACCCCATGTATTATGCTGAGCCGCCTATGTATTATGCTGAGCAGGTTGAGGACACCGCCTACTCGGTACAGACAGCTCCAGCTACAACTCCGAACCCACCGGTGCATATACCGCGCTTTGTTCCGAGGGAAATGGCGGGTACACTCCCACCAAGACGCATGGCACCTCCAGGCAATCACAACCGACCTCGACCACAATTCGATGGTTGCTACAACTGCGGAGACATGGGGCATTACGCGCCAAGCTGTCCCCACCCGAGGAAGCCAATGGGGTATGCACCATTGTGCAGCAATTGCAAGAAGTCCGGACATACAGCAGCTGAATGTGACCAGCCCCAACTCCCTAGGCCAGCCGTGCGTTTCGTATCAACACCTGGCAAGGAAGAAGTGCAAGTCAACCAGGTAGAACTGAGTCTGGACCCAGCTGAAGGAGACGAAGTATGGCCAGAGGAAGAAGTAATGTGCGGTCGGGTAGAAACCCGAAGTTCGAAGAGGAAAGGAGAAGGCCACGAGGACACTCGCCGCCTCGAGCGTAGGGAAGAAAGGAGGAAGTCTAAAGAAGTTAGAGAAGGCCAGAGGAGAAGGCCGGGTACACCTCCGGCTATGAGAAACACCCAGCCGGAGCAGAACTCAGAAAAAGCGGACAGGTATTCAGAAGAGTTCCGGACTCGAGATTACCTTCCGGACATCAAAGATGAGGTGAGTCACCTCATCAAGGAAGCACTGGGCGCCGGAATGACATCCGACGACCGGAAGGCGGTTAGGCCCCCTACACCCCTTCCGACCGCGAGTACAGGGAAACTTCCGGCCGTGACTTCCAACACTCCCTACGACATAGTGAAAGACATGGGGAGCCAGAGGGCAAATATTTCCTTCCACCAGTTGTTGGAAGACAATAAGACGTACAGGAGGATGCTGATGCTTTCGTTGCGCCGACCACGCAAACCCCGAAAAGAGAAACTTCCGGCTGTGTACAGAGTGGAAGGAGGAGACCTGGGACCTCCAGAGATCGAAGTGGAGATCGGAGGCTGCGTCATACAGAAGGTACCAGTGGACTCCGGCTCGGGCGTGAATATCATGACCGAGGAGACAGCGAACTCCTTGGGGTTCCAGACCTTCGAACCTACATCCCGAGTATTGCGACTGGCCGATCAAACACGCAGAATGCCACTAGGAATGTTGAGCAATGTGAGAACCAACATTGGAGGAGTGGACTTTCAACTGTCCTACATAATACTGCAACCTCTGATGAAGAAAGGTTATGATGTGCTGCTTGGCAGACCTTGGCTATACGATGCCAAAGCAAGGTGTGACTGGAGTAGGAAGAGATTACAGTTCCGTAGCCCTGCTGACCCTCCGACTGTCATTACCGTACCGTGGACCAAGGTACCCCATGAGGGCGAAACACCTTCCACCACCTCCGGTTACACAACCGGAGGGGAGACCAGCTCATCATGCACTTCAGAGACCGAAACGTCGGAAGAATTTGTGGGCTACGTCACTTGCTGCTCTATTGAGGAGGAAGGAGACGAGGTGTATCCGGATGACGAATAGCAACTAGCAGCCGGACTGGGCAGAAGCGAGATCAGTCACACAGAGGGGATTGTTGACCCGAGTGATTGCTGCGAACTGCAGCTCAGTCCAGGTAAAGGCTTGAAGGTGTCAAGCCAGGTACAAGGAGAAGAGTTGAACAGGGTACAGGCATTTCTTCGCCAGTATGAGGATGTCTTCGCATGGAGGATTGAAGACATGAAAGGCATACCTGCAAGGTATGGAGAGCACAGAATCGACTTGTTGGACGAGGCAGTTCCGGTTCGCCAACGCCAATACAGGCTCAACCCGAAATATTCATTATTGGTGAAGGACGAAATCGATAAGTACCTGAGCGCAGGAATCATCTACCCGGTACTTAGTAGCGAGTGGGTGTCGCCTATCGTGATCGTGCCCAAGAAACTGACGGGTAAGATCCGGGTGTGTCAGGACTTCAGGAAGCTGAACGCAGCAACGCGGAAGGACCATCACCCTCTTCCTTTCACGGACTCTATTCTGGACCATGTAGCAGGGCATGAATGCTACAGTTTCCTAGACGGATTTTCCGGCTACAACCAGGTGTCCATCAGGGAACAGGACAAGGACAAAACAACCTTCACGACCGACTGGGGAACCTATGCTTATCACAAGATGCCGTTCGGTCTGTGCAACGCGCCAGCGACGTTCCAGCGGATGATGACAAACATTTTCCAAGAGCACCTGAGGAAGTTCCTAGAAATTTTCATCGACGACTTTTGTGTCTTCGGTAAGAGGTCGGAGCACCTTAACCATCTTCGGCAAACGTTCGACAGGTGTAGGGAAAGCAGCTTGTCCTTACACCCGGAGAAGTGTTTTTTCTTCATGACCAGCGGAATCCTGCTAGGGCACCGAGTTTCGTCCGATGGCATTGCAGTGGATGTAGAGAAGGTGAAGATTATTCTTGAACTGCAGCCGCCAACGAATCTGCGTGAGTTGAGGGCCTTCCTTGGCCATGTAGGTTATTACAGAAGGTTCATAAATATGTATGCCATCTTGGCAGCCGATCTGACGAAGCTGCTTAAGAAGGATGAACCCTATGTGTGGGGCAAGGAGCAACAGCTGGCCTTTGAAACGCTCAAAGCCAAACTGACGACTGCTCCGGTTCTGAGAAGTCCGGATTGGAACAGACCTTTCCATGTCTATGTAGACACGTCGGCGTTTGCAATCGGGGTGGTTCTCAGTCAGAAGGACGACAACAAGAAAGACTACCCGATTTACTTCGCGAGTCGTCAGTTGTCAGCAGCAGAGAAGAAGTACACGACAACTGAGAGGGAGGCGTTGGGAATGGTGTACTCCTGCAAGAAGTTCCGACATTATTTGATCTGCTATGAGTTCGTGTTTCATGTAGATCATTACGCCTTACAGCACCTGGTGAAGAAGGCGGATCTGTCCGGACGAATTGCCAGGTGGGTACTACTGCTGCAGGAATTCACCTATACTGTACAGACACGGAAAGGCGTTCACCATGAGAACGCGGACTACCTCTCCCGACTATGGACCGAACCCATAGAGGAGGAAGTAGTGGATGATTTTCCCGACGAACAACTTTTTCAGTTGTCCGCCAGCCATGAGTCCAGGTACGCGGACTTATACAGGTTCCTGCTCACACTCCAATGTCCGGAAGGATTGGATGCAGAGCAGCGCACAGTCTTCGTTCATAAAGCGGGACCTTACCAGCTCCAACAAGGGGTCTTGTTCAAGAAAATGGCAGACGAAAGGTTGTGCAGATGTCTAGAGGAGTCTGAAGTACCGCGAGTTGTCAAAGCCATGCACACAGAAGACGCTGGTGGTCACTACGCCACCAGAAATACAGTGACCAAAATTGTGAATGCAGGATACTGGTGGCCGACGATGTTCAAAGATGTACACGACTACGTTCGCAAATGCGACAGCTGCCAGAGGTCCGGAAGGCCGACTCCGACCACGAGATGGCCTCTTACACCAATCATGCCATTGGCACCATTTGAAAAATGGGGGATCGACTTCGTGGGACCAATACAACCTGTCACTAAAGGCACGCGCAGGCGCTACATATTGGTAGCAACAGACTATGCGACCAAGATGGTGGAGGCAGAAGCCACAAGGCACGACGACGCAGCCGCAGTAGCACGGTTCCTATTCGAATCAATCATCACCCGCTACGGGTGCCCCCTAGAAATAGTCAGTGACAGAGGAACGCACTTTCTGAATCAGGTGATAGAAAGTTTGACGCGGCACTTCCAGATTAAGCATCGGAAGACTACTCCATACAACCCCAAGGCAAATGGTCTGACAGAGAAGTCCAATGGATTACTTTGTAAGATACTCCTCAAGGTGACTGTAAACCATGCTCATGACTGGGACACCAAGCTACCGGCCGCCTTATGGGCATATAGAACGGCAGAAAAAGTCACCACCAGGCAAACACCTTACTTCCTAGTTTATGGGCAGCATCCGATCTTACCCATCGAATTCGAGATACCTACCAAGAGGACCTTAGATCAGAGAAGGCTGGACGCGGAAGAAAGTCAGGCATATCGACTGCAAGAGGTAATGGCACTGGAGGAAAGGCGTCAAGAGGCCGAAGATCGAACAAAGCAATTACAACTCAGGCGGAAGGAGAAGTACGATCGAAGACTCAAACCAGTACTGCTGGAAAAGGGCGATTTGGCTCTGCTATACGATAGCAGACATGCTAGATTTCCAGGCAAGCTCCACTTGAGGTGGATGGGACCTTACAAGGTGATAGAAGTTTTTCCAAATGGATCCATCCAACTCGCAGAACTGACGGGAGAAAGGACAGGCACCACCCTCCCTGCGAGCTCTGCAGTTGGGACCCCTACAGCCGCGGACGCAACCTCCGAAGGCGGGTTTTGCGCCTTGCGTCGTAGGGGTCCCAACTGCAGAGCTCGCAGGGAGGGTGGTGCCTGTCCTTACTGCTGCACCCCAAATCCCAGATTCTACAAGATCTCTCGAGAATCCCCGCGATCTTCCGGATTCACTCTGTTTTGATGTACCGAAGGCTATTTACAATGCTGCCAGGGTACAGTTTTCCAAAAATGTTTTAATTTCCTCAAAATTGCCAAAAGTGGGGTACCACATCAAGACGCGCAGGGTGTATCCGACTCCCAGTCGGACAACTGGTGGTCGGCCGACTGCGAGTCGGACAACAGAGAGTCGGCCGGATTCGCCGACTGCGAGACGGATGGGGCCAACGACCAGTGTGCGGACGCCTTCGGCGGACGCACCTTCAGCGAGGACACCTTCCGCGCAGATTGCGCCGGAAGGACAGGCAGCAGAAGCGGGCGGTGCAAGAGTGACAAGAGTCACTACGGCGTCGACCCCTTCGGAAACCGACGATCGAGCCGGAACAGGGGCTCAGGCAGTGGGATCTCCCACTGCCCTGGATATTTTAGCAGGCAGTGGAGCAGCAGTCGCAGAGGAAGCTGCTGCGCGCCACAGTTCCAGGGAGTCGCCAAGGGATTCGGTGGCGACTGAAATCCTCGAGACTGAGGATGAGACGAGCTCGGAAGAGCAGGAAGCGGATTCGGTGCAGAAAACGCCAACAGGGGTGCTGTGCAAACAGATAGTTCCACTCCTGCGATATCTGGATCGCAAGACATCCAAATACGCAAGTGCTTTAAAACCGCAGTCTTACGTGGAGACTATCAGGCGCAGGACGAGGAGCAAGGTGGCAAAGTGGGCCTCTAGGTGCGGAGTATATGTGGATAGGAACACCGCCCTCCGACAACACCTGGCGGTCACACAGAAGCTATACCAAGCCTTGCAGCAGCAGAGGGAGGAGGCGGCGACGAAAAGTCAGGCGGATGCCGAGCTAATACGGGCAAAGATCGAGTCGGAATTGCAGGAGGAGCGGAGACAAAACCAAGTCCTAGCAGCCGAGCTTACGCGCCAGACGCGCGCCTTAGAAGAAAGTCAAAGAGCCCGCAAGGAGGATGAGGAGTTGTTGCGCAACTTGCAATCCGAGTGCTCGGATTTGAGGGCACAACGTGCGGAAGCAGAAATGCAGCTGGCAGAGGTGGAGAGCAGCTGCACGGCGCGAGGAGAGTTGGCGACACAGGTGACTCGTTGTCTAAAAGGATACGCCCATTGGGAGGTGGCAGCCCAAGAGAGGATCACACTCAGGGAGTTCGAGCTTCGGGCGGCGGCATTGACGGAGGGTGACAGTCGGAGTCGGCGGCGAGTGGCAAGAAAATTAGAAACCTTCTTGTCGGGTGCGCGCGACACTATGGCGCACTTACAGTCGGAAGTCACCACAGCGCTCCGACGCCTGGGGTTACGCAGCCGGTCGGAAGACTGGCGAGGTAGAGACAGTAAGCGGAGCAGTCCTGCGCGCAGGAGGCGCAGCACCGGATCAGCCGAGTGCAGTAGAGTAGTTTGGTTTCGCGCAGATGCTGCGAGTAGTAGATAGGATAGCCTGAATCAGCCATGGTCGGACGCCGGTCGGATGTACGCCTCCGACGTGGCGCTGACGGCCGGATGCGCTGGCATGAGTTGCGCTGGCGGATATGCGCCGGCAGCAACGGACGAGGCATAAAGGACAAAATAAGCGGTACGACTGCGCGCCGGCGTAATTCGCTCCGACTAGATGTGCGCCTCCAGCAAGGCGCCGACGGATAATGAACGCACCAGCGGCGACACGCCTCCGGTGAGGGACGGGTTAGGAAAAGACAACAGGGCCGACGTATACCCTGCAGCGGACTCGAGTCCGGAAGGTGGCGGCGGCGGGAGAATTCAACATTTACGCATGCGAATGCGCGCAGTGCGGAGACGTGAATTCGCGCATGCAAAGGGCGAACCGTTAAGCCGTATAGCCGGCTGCGTACGTTGTAACCAGTAAGAACGTTGGACGTTCTTGAAATCGGAGAAGAAAAGACTGCGCTCCAGTCTCATTCTCTCATTCTTGATTTTGCGACTTCCAGTTTCCAAGATTACGCGCAAGAGCGGAGCGACCTGCAGTGAGAGTAGAGAGTGCGGAGACGAGTTGCGCAAGGATCTTGGCAGACCTTGGAGAGAATTGCGAGTAGCAATCTTGAGCTTGAGCGCAGAGAGAGTGAGCAGTCAGTGCTTGAGCGGCCGACGCGCAGTGGCGATTGTGAGAGAGCGAGCGAAAGGGAGAACGTTTGTGTGTGCAGGCAACGCAATGTCGAAGGTTCCCCAGCTGCGAGTGTCTCCACTCAGGGTGCCGCAGATCGGTCTACGCGCATTTCAAGATGTGCTGCTAAGGCTGAAGCTCGATTTTCTCCTATGGGGGTGGAACTGGACATGTCCGGAGATGGTGCGCGAGTATCTGCAGGAGAGACACAAGCCCTCTCGCGGATTCCGCCCACACCCAGAGAGATGGGACATTTGCAACTGGGCGCAGGTGTTGGGCAGGTGTGCCGGCGAGGAAGGGGACCTCCTCTTCGAGGCCGATAGCGTGAAGGTGTCCCAGGAGGAAGAAGTCTCTTACAATGAGCTCTTCAAAGTTGCCAGGCATCCCAAGAACGGTTTCCGGACACAGGATTACAAAGATCGATTGCGGAGAAATGAGAAACGCCGGCGCATAGCCATGGTCGGATGCCTTTAGAGGTCCGGGCCCTTCTCCTGACGTCTTTAGCAAAACCTCCTCCTGAGGTGTCTGCGCCGGAAGCGTAGCTTCCTTATACGCTGGAGGCGCGTGAGTAGAGACACCTCAGAAAAGGAGCTTTTGCCGAAGCGCCGAAGACATTGGCGTTGGTACATCCGACTACGTGATTCTTTGTATCCTCGTGACGATCTCATCAATCCACTCTATTTAACGTACCCTTTTCTAACTACAGACACTGCTTCGGTACTAGTTTTCTAAAATTGTTTAAATTCTGCAAAAAAACAAAAAGTGTGTTACCACATGCAGTAGAGTAGTTTGATTTCGCGCAGATGCTGCGAGTAGTAGATAGGATAGCGTAGTGCTAGTTAGGATCTTTTGAGGGTATAAAGTAGATCAAGGCGTTTTGCCTTGGGACTCTTCCAGTTTCGGAAGTGCAGATCAGGAACTCACTTTCTTGGCGTGTTTGTGCATTTTGGTCGTGGCACCACGTAGAGAAGCTGCAGCATAGCGAAGTTACCGTATGTTGTAGTTGAAGGCCTTCGGCTGAATGTTTAGAGCTAGCACCCGGTTAGAGACTTGAGTAGTGCGGATCTGCACCTGCGGGTGATTTCTGATGCTTAGAGCCGGCTGCGAGTTAGATACTTGAACAGTTCCCCCTTACTCCTTTGAGTGACATATCCTGATTGTACTCCTACGGAAAGTGGAATGCCAATGTGAAGTTTTATTACTTCGTGTAAACCTTGGTTTGTAATTCAGGTTGTGTGTGTGTTACTGGATCGTGTTTCAGTAAGTTCTCAGTCGGGTCTGCACTCCCTGCGTTTGGTGTGATAGTCGAGGGTGACGTCCACGGCGTATGTAGAGGCTTCGTTCCGAAGTGGGAAGTCCAGTCCGGGTACCCTACGCTAGTTCCTGGCGGAAGGGCAGTAAAAGCCGGAGTGGGAGGCACTACCTGCAGAACCTCTGAGTGAACTTGTGAGACACTTTCCTCCTGAAATCCGAAGCGGAGGTCCTGACCGACCTCCGAGTTGTGCTTTTTGCCAGTTTCAGGTGTGTGTGTGTGTGTGTTGAGTGACTACGCTGTACCGTGCATCCTCCGAGCATCCTCCGAGTCGAGATCCTCCTCCGAGTCGAGCCTCCGAGTCGAGCACTACAGTATTTCTGGGAGTGACAGTCGCCTAGAATTCAAACTCTACAAAAGTCTGTTAAAACGTGACACTTTTACTCTGTGTGTTGCCTCTGTCCCTGTGGGTTCGATCTTTTTACCACCATACTGCAGTTTTAGCCTTTGGTGGGTTATTACAATGGGAGACTAGAAGAGCTCACCAAGGAGCAGGTGAAGGTCACGGAAGCACTGATTTCTAAGCAGACCCAGAATCGGATTTTGTCAGAGGAGCTCGTGCGACAGACGCGGTTGTTAGAGCAGTGTCAGCTCGCACGACAGGCGGATGAGGATTTGATCCGCAGGCTACAGTCAGAGTGTGGGGAATTGAGAGCGCAGCGTGCGGAGGCCGAATCGCAGTTGGTGGTAATTGAAGATGATCGCAGGCGAGAGGCAGATCGCACGAAGGAGGAGATGGCGAGGCGTGTCGCCCACTGTCTCAAGGGCTACGCCTACTGGGAAGTGGCGGCGCAAGAGAAACTCACACTGCGTGAGTTTGAACTTCGCGCAGCAGGGTTGTTGACAGGCGACAGCAGGAGTCGACGGAAGGTGGCGGAGAAGTTAGACGCTTTTCTGTCGCAGGCGCGTGATACCATGTCCACCCTCGAGGTGGAGGTGTCCGCGGCGTTGCAACGGTTAGGACTGCGCAGTCGAGCGGAAGACTGGCAGGGTAGGGAGTTAGTGCGCGGCAGTCCGTCGCGCAGGAGACGTAGCACAGGTTCCGCGGAGTGTAGTGCAGTGTAGTGTTAGTTAGGATTTAGAAGGTATAAAGTAGTTCAAGGCGTCTTGCCTTGTGTTCTTTCCCAATTTCGGAAGTGCAGATCAGGAACTCATTTTCCCTACGTGTTTGTGTCCTTAGTTCTGTCACCACGCAAGAGGAGCTACCACTTGGCGTTCCGCATTTTGTAGCTGAAGGCGTTTGGCCGAATGTTCAGAGCTAGTACATTGGTTAGAGACTTGAGTAGTTCGGATCTACACCTGCGGGTGATTGCCGATGCTCAGAGCCAGTGACTAGTTAGATACTTGAATAGTTTCGCCCCTACACCTTCGAGTGTCTGTTCCTGATTGTACTCCTTTGGGATTTTTCCCCTGAATGCCAAAGTGAAGTTTTGCTACTTCGTGTAAGCCTTGGTTGTAAATTCAGGTTACGCTGCAGCAGGTGCCTTCAGGGTAACCCTTGTAGTATTTCTGGGAATGACAAGTGCCTGAGAATTCAAACTCTTCAATAGACTGTTGTTGTGTTACTGGAATGTTTCTCAGTGAGTCCTTCAGTGCCCTGTGTTCTCTGCGCGTTTTGTGAGTTGAGAGTGTTGTTCACCGCGTATGAGTGACTTCGATCAGAAGTAGGCAGTCCAAACCGGGTTTCCTACACTAGTAGCAAGCTAGTGGAAGTGTTGTAAAAGCCGGAGTTGGAAGTCACTACCCGCAGCTTCGCTGAGTGTACTCTTGAGAGACTTCCCCCTGAAATCTTGAGTAGAGGTCCTAACGGATCTCTGGGTTATGTTTCTGTAGTTTCAGGTGTGTGTGTGTGTGTGTGTGTGTGTGTTACGCTGCACTGTGCGACCTCCGAGTGCGCTCCAAGTGGACACTTGCAGTATTTCTGGGAGTGACAGTCGCCTGAGAATTCAAACTCCTCAATAGTCTATTAAACGTGACACTTTGTACCCTGTGTGTTCCTCTGTCCCTGTGGGTTCGACCTTTTTACCACTATATTGCAGTTTTAGCCTTTAGTGGGTTATTACAGGAACTCGGAGCTAGGATACACCACAGCGGCCGTGGTATTGAGAAGTCACCCAGAGTTGGGTTAGATCTTTATGTACCAAAGAGCTTGTCTGCTGCTCTTGTGGAGATAGCAGACAGCAAGTTATTATTTTCAGTTCTGGATAATTTGTCTGTGAGAGAGCAAGTGTTTATGATCTCATTGTCTTGAATACACTTTGACCACATGGTTGAGATCAGAGAAGTTAGATTATGGGAGCTTGAACCCCCACCTGGACTACAAACGCTGAAGGGTGGGGAGTTTAGGCTCACAAAGATCTTGCCCCGAAGGCCTCCTTCCGCACCTCTTGCTCCCTAACCATCACACCAACTCCTAATCTTGCAGAAACTTTCAGAAAATCCCAAGCATAATTTTGCAAGAGCTTAAATCCAAATTTTTAACTCTCATAAGGGTAAAAAGACATGTGAGCACAGTTTTGTGCTCACACCCCTAAATGCCAAAGTGAAGTTTTGTTACTTCGAGTAAAACTTGGTTGTAAATTCAGGTTACGTTGTAGAAGACGCCCTCGGGGCTAGCCTCTGCAGTATTTCTGGGAATAACTAGTGCCTGAGAATTCAAACTCGTCAATAGACTGTTATGTGTGCCATTGGATCTTTTCTCAGTTGAGTTTCTCAGTTCGGACCCGTATTCTCTACGCGTTTTGTGAGTTGAGTGTGTTGTTCACCGCGTGTGAGTGACTTCGGTTTGACGAAGGTACCGCATCCGAAGTAGGAAGTCCAACCCGGGTGCCCTGCGCTAGCAGAAACTAGTGGAAGGGTTGCAAAAGCCGGAGTTGGGAGTCATTACCTGTAGAGCCTCTGAATGTACTCGTGAGAAACTTTCCCCCTGAAATCTTGAGTGGAGGTCCTAACCGACCTCTGAGTTGTGCGTTTCCAGTTTCAGGTGTGTGTTGGGGTGAACTACGCTGCACTGTGCGTCCTCCGAGTGACCTCCGAGTTGAGCACTTGCAGTATTTCTGGGAGTGACAGTCGCCTGAGAATTCAAACTCCTCAATAGTCTGTTAAACGTGACACTTTGTACTCTGTGTGTTGACTCTGTCCCTGTGGGTTAGACCTTTTTGCTGCTATACTGCAGTATTAGCCTTTGGTGGGTTATTACAGTCATCACAGAAATATTTCAAAACAAGAATTCTGCGTGCGCTTCCTCTGGAGTCCACAAGTTTATTTTCCGTATTCAACTCATACGTATCATCGGAAAGTTCTTAGCGATTTGCCATTGTAAGAGCAAAACTTATCGACTCTTGAAATAAACTACATTATTTCAACTACTGTGAAGATTCATATCATGATCGAAGAAGTGTTCAGATATTTTACATTCGTGGAGCTGGTAGACTCTCACGCTTTTGTTTTGAGAGATCTCTACGCTCCAGAAGAGATCTTTGAGACCAAACTAAAATCAACTTATTCAGTATAGATTTTAGATGAGACTTGAGACGTGAGCCAGACATAAGGCAACATTGGCAATTTGTTCTCGTTTGCGCTTTCTGTCTGGTGTCCTCAATCGTTTGCAACGCATGCAGTTTAAGAGAGATGCTGCAGCTCATATCTACATCGATGTTTTGATGAACTAGGATCTGTTTACATGTGCTTCATTGCTCATACCCAAAACTGATCCCGAGTCCAAAAACTCTATTGTTGATGTGAGATACAAGAAGAACACATATACTTTCATTCTTCAATTGGTTGGATCTTTTGACAACACTTCAGCTAGCTATTTGCTAGATGCAGGTACAATTTCATTGTATGACAACACTGAGAGTACTGAGGTTTTTAATTTCATTCCAATAGTCAAGCTAAAATTGGATCGACTTAACCAATCTTGCATATTCTCACAGCTTTGAGATGTGAGTATCACGCAAAATCAAGAGTGCTTCCAGGGAGATACACAAGAAACATTTTGAAGAGATTTAAAGGTTGGTATGACCATTTTTGGGTAGACTAACCATTACCTTGTCTTTTCGAATAAATACTGATTGTGGTATCTTGGATACGGCAATTGTCAGGGTTTCATAATAGGTTGTGAAAGTTTATAACACAACGGATGGAAATTGAAATTGCAAGGTCATGCCATGTGGTTCCTATCTACTTTTGAAGCATGAAATCTGAAGTGAATTTTTTAGGTTTATGGCCGTCTGATAATGAGACAACGATTCAGATGACGGTTTTTTTCATTTATTGCAATATTACTATATTGCGAATTAACACTAAGTACTAAATGAATTTGTGAAATTGGTAATAATTTACAATAAAGAAATATTTATTTTTAAATTTATATTATAAAATTTACCATATTATTGAAGTATTCAGCAATCCAAATGTTTTTTCCGCCATTTCCTTTCAACTTGTTAGTTATGAAATGTAACGGGATCAACTATATATTTTTCTTCTATCTCTTTAAACAATTGTATGTATTGAAATAAAAAACTATATTAAATAAACAAAAAAAATTTCTTTTTCAAAAGTGAAAAACCAGATTTGTAACAATAACGAAGAAATTTTATTTTTTTTATACGAAATGTGATATACATAACCAATTTCGGAGTTGTGGTGATATTTCGATACAATGTTTCGAAATCTTTTCAACACCAATGGTATCACGGATCTATGTTCCCTATATTGAAAATTGCATCGGCAACAAACGGTTAATTAGGATAAATAAGTTTTTTGAATACTTGACTTGTAGACACGAGGACAATCGGTAGATGCGTGTAAGTCAGCGAAGTCCGAATTTTTGAACACGAAGTGTGAGAGTCTGTTGTTGGCCCTTCAATTAAAATTGAAGCAAGAATTTTCGCAATTCCTCTCAACCATGTAAATATCTCGACTGTATGATGTTTGAACCATCCAAATTACTCTGATCTAAAGTGTTTCTGCTTCCACTTTTGATTTATTTCTTCAACTTTTGAACTCATTGTTATGGACTCTTTATACGAACCTACTCTCCCGTAACTCATATCGTAGGCAAGCCAACATTTCCAAATCTACTCGTCGATGCGTCTTGTATCCACAGCCGATTCCTCTCTTGCTTGTATCAGTAGTTGACTGGAGATGAATGTCACGAAGAGTGATTTCGCCTTTGTACATGCAATGCACGAGGATACAGAATCTATCGTGCAACAAAATACTTGGCAAGACTTTTGACGACATTGTGTTAATACTCATAACGTATCTTTGACAAATGCATGTTTCTTCTTTTAGCACGTGTCTCCGAGAAAGAAGTACACTCTTATCATCGGACTACAGAACACACATCTGATCATTGATTCAAAATGAGGTAGATATATTGAATGCGGGAATATACATCTGAAGCAATAGTTAATAGTTCGAATACATCGAACTATTGACTTCTGGTTTTTTGGCCTCGGAACAAGTACGTCTCCTCCTAATATGTAAACTCGTTCCTTCCAACATAATAACAACTGATACTTTGTGTATCGAATGGTCATCTTCTGAAGTCCTTTCAGAGAGTGAGATCAATTTCAAAAGGTCCTTCCCTTTTGAGATGTGTTAAGCCACTGACATCTTGGTTATCCGTGGAGAGGGGCTCTGCAGGGAAGAAATCGAATGTGGGGACTTCCAGAGAATAATCCAGAGGTGTGCCTCCAGGGAAGAGATTGAATAATTTGATTCCAGCATCCGTGAACTGTGAACGACCCTGACATTCTTCTTGCATTTGGAGATGTGCATCCTCTAGTTCATCGGGGTCTGAGAGGCTCGAACCATCCGTTTGTTGCGGTAAAACTGAAACGTTTACAGAAGCATCGTGCATTTCTGTATCATCATTCTTGTCGTCTCGAGCACAAGCTTCCATAGATCCAGAAGCATCACGTTTAGAGGCATCTGTTGCTCTCTCCCAGCAACTCGCTCTTGGATGTGATGCACTCGTCACTTCCTCCTTCGAAGAGTGGGAATTGTTGGACGCTGGATGGGCTAAAGTTAAAGTCCTTTCTGTATTCTCAATCGTCGTACCGGAATCATCTCTCGTCGGACTTGCTACTCTAGGATAGCCTGTAGGGTGAAAATCGGTAGTTAAAAAATAAATCTGATCATGATTGTATCAATTATACAGACTGCAGTCACAGAATAGGAACTATGGGAATATATAATCAACCTTCATATGATGATAAAGTACTTGATTCACTTACCGGTTTTTTTCTTGAAAAAACTTCGAACAATGGCTCTTTCATCACCGTGTTGCAAAGCTGTTTTATTGTATGCTCTGCAGCCGAATTACAGGATGGAAATCCGGTCAATAAATATTCATTCGCTCAGTAATTGTGCACCAGCCCTCTCTTGACTGTCCACATAAAATGAAATTATTTGCTATCACGGAATCACGATTCTTACCTCACGGCTTCTTCTTCGGTATCGAACCAGCCGACGAGAGTATATCTGAACATATGCAATTGATTTAGTGGAGAGCATCAGTAATGCACATGCTGCTGAGCATGAATTTCAAAGGTAGCTGAATTCGATTCAAAGTATATCATCGGAACTCTGGAAGTCGATGGACAAATCACACGGTTGACTTACTGGGATTTATGCTGATGATTTTTCGAGCAGTACTTCACTTCCCACTTTCCATTGGCATCAATCAGAATCCCCTTCGACGACTTGCACATGAGGATACAATCCGCCTTCCTACTCGTGTCACGCAAGAACTGTCTGTAATCCAGAAAGCTCATCCCTCTCATCTGTCACACACGAAAAATCAAACAGATATCGTCTTCATGAGCTCAAAATTGAGATAAGACAACGGAAACACAAAATTGAAATTGAATTCCTACCGTTATTGTTTTGTACCTACTGAATATATTGTGATCGTGTAGTAAAATATACCGACAGTCTTTGGATCGGTACATTCTTGTCTGAAGATCAATGTCATCTACTAAGAAATACGAATTTGTGCATGCATGACTTCTAATCAAGTAGATGCAATTTCTACTCCCCAGTGTAAGAGTTTTCAGAGGACAAACACTCAACTTCCTTTTCATCATCGACCTTACTTGATGCTACATGAAAATCATTAAGGGTCTAAACTCGAGGGCTACATAACGGGCGGATTCTAGAAAGTCTAAGCGGAAGTAAACACTGGAGCAAGAGTTCTATTGCATCCAATCTCTTTGGATGCATGGAAACACCAGGATTGGTATAGGACTACTGTAATTCATCGCGAAATTCATGATGCAAATGACGTGGGGAACAAAGCAAACCTTCTGGATGTCTTCCTTGTAGTCACTCCGATCGAAGTTTAGTTGCTCCGTGGAAGACCGAGTAAACAAAATACCCTTGTCGTAGGCTCTACAAAATACGAAAATTTTCAATTAGATATTATAAGAAGATTGCATGATTGACTTCGATGTTATAAAAGAATTGCATAATTGACTTCGATGTTATCCAGAGATGCTGGAAGTTGAAGAGATGTACATACCTAGCAGCTTCGAGAGCAGAAAACGAGGCACCTGTTACCAACAAAGAATAAAAGTATCAATATAGAGAATATAAAGAGAGGGAGAGAAATCACCCATCAATTGACCATGAGGATGAGCCTTACATAAACAAAGTTTACATTAGTGCTAGTATGTAATGGTTTTATGCGACTCCCACAACATACGTTCTTTTGTTTGCTAAACTCAAATGCAGATGAGATGCGCAAATTTTCACACTTTACCTAGATAGTGCTGCTGATTCTCAAACCTGCACCAAAAGAAGAAGATGAGAATCAAAAACTGCTGCAATTGCAGAAAAGCAGGGAGAAAGAAATTCCAAATTCAGCTCGTGAAACTATGTCTTTTGTTTTCCTCTAAGAAGCAGATTCATGATACAGCGTAAGGAATGAGATTGAAGTTGCTTACCAAAGGTTAGCTTCCCATTTACCCGTGCGCTTGTAAAAAGTGACGCCCTTGTATGGTCCCTGAACCCTTGTACATTTTCGTCCTCCCGCTCTTCTCCCCATGGAGAATTTGGTGCGGCTCGCTCGGAGGGCGGCGGAGATTGGCCTCCTTTGATAGAGCTGCAACAACTTTGCAAGCTCCTCGTCCCAAGCGGATATTGTCTCAATCAAGCTCCGCAATGTGTCAACGCTAGAGAAAAATTAACTTCCTCCAAACTTACACTTGCACTCAAAGCACGAGAATGCTATCACACGTAAGTGAGATGTGCGTTCAACCTGCTGCTTCGAAACTCCGACGACAGGAATTGGAACACAAACTAATGCTGTTCACGAAATGGCAGCTTCCCAACTCGCTCCTCCTCACTCGCTAGAAATCCAGGTTCAACAATCCTGCTCGCATCTCAAGCTAGTCCTCTACACGAACAAGTAATGGCAACGGAAGAGATTGGGATACAATGAAGGTGTGGATGAATTTAAAGACCTCGCCACTGATCAGTGACGGGATCCAAGACCGTCGACACAGGACGGCTCGAGAATCTCTTCCATCATGTGGACATGGCCATAAATCACATCATCGGATTGTCGTATCACCCACATTGTAACTTGAGATGCTAGACCGCTCTAGGATGTATATGGAAAATACAGTGGCAGACATTTCTCGTCCGCGGCCGGCTTCGTACTGTTGCGGTGCATGCATGAGAAATTATGATTGAGCATCGAAGGACGTCGATAGGAACGGATCGGAACCGATCTGAAGGGAGCGATGAAGAATTGTACGTACGAATCTGATACCCATCCCGAATGGTCTATGCCATTATCACCAGGCCTAAATTTAGGACGATTCGAATCAAAGTGCTTGAAAATTAATTAGCAAATTCTCGGAGTCGCTACGTACGGCTGCTCGCCGGGTGCGGTTCTGGTACTGACAGTTGACCTGACTGCCTTCTGACTGGTCGATGACCCGGCTAGCGCTTCTTTTCCTTCAGAGAAAGACATGAAAGCATGAGCAGACGATCTTCACAATATGTACTTATCTGTATTCACTCATTATTTCCTCTCATCCTGTACTTGAAAAACTGAAATTCAATTAATTTCATATTTTCCTCTATCCAAGGACGGTTTCGTATTTTCCTTTATTCTCGGTAGTTGATTTTTGAGTTCATTTCCTGTTATTTCACTTGGCAGAAGACATCTGATCAGTATCAGTCCCTTTGTGTCTACGCTTTTTTCTCCACTGGAATTCATACCGCAATATTTAATTTCTTTGGTCACATGCTAGGTTTATACGTTTCAATTCAGATTCCAGCATTTTCCAAATTTACCATGGATTTAGGGTGTGATGATGAGATGTTTTACGAGTTGGAAATAATCGTTCACCTTTTGACCTTCAAACAAGATTGCAAATTTACAATTTACCTCTGATATCAATTATCCATTGTTTCTCGTTCAGCTATTTTTTCAAAAGTGCTCATTGAATAGGATTACGATTATTCAACAACTGCTAGAAGATCAGAACAAACCAATGACACACTCTTATTAGCAGATGCTGCTTTTCGGATGGAAGTGTAAGTCATATCATGCATAACGAACTCTATCACGTTAGCGACTTTCATCTCAGAATGTCGACTGGGCAAAATAGATTATTACAGGCTTGCAAAACTTAGTTGAAATTGTTGGCCTTCTTAGAGCCAAGAGAAGGCCGCGATAAACTCGAACATCAAAAGTCCAGCATTACTGTTCAGAAACATTCATTCAAATTGGGTGGTGAAATCTTTGCATTGAAGTAATGAACATGACCACCAGTAGCTGAGGAGAGGTCGACTTCAAGCTGAACAACTGAAAAAATCACTTTGGTGGTGTCCAAAATTGTATTCAGATTGAAGCACACGCTTCACGAAGCTGGAACTTGTACGCCTAAGATCAACTGCAAATGCCCAAGAGCCTCGCCTCGCTGTGGCTGAAGAGCTAATCTGTCGGTGAATTTTCGAATGTCTGCCATAACGGTGATGAGGAATATTCTTCAATCGAGCTAGACATTTGTGAGAGCTTCGATCCTTCATGTTCATGCTTCGTTGCAAGAAACGTCTTCTATTCTTCTACGGAAAATCATTCGAGTTTCTTCATTGAACCTGCAGGCTTAGGAGAGGTCTCGACAGTTTATGCAGTCGATTTACAAACCAGCTAGACACCGGCAAATCCACTCGATATCTTTAACGGAGGTCCAATATCGGCAGTGTGATTTTGCCCAAAGTAGCACAACCGTAAATGCTCCAATATTTCATCAGAAATTTTAGAACTTACCTATTGCTGCACTCTTACAATTCCCATCTAACTATATGCTAGATAAACAATCACTTCGAAGAATACAACAAAATAGAATGAGTGCCGAGGAAAATATCGAATACGATTGTTCCTACTCAGGGAGACGATGCAGGATGATAATAGTACAGTCAGACGCCGCCAGATTGGTTAAAAAAGCTTTTCCCTTTAGCTTCTTGCTGCTGTAACAGCGACATGATCGAATGGACCTTCAAACTGAGCTGAACCATTTCAACTGCTGCATCACGTCAAGCTTATTTGTAATCGAATTCACAAAGCCAAGGTGCTACGCTTGTGTAGCGAGTAAAAGTTCTACACTGAAATTGGTTAAGTCTTCACAGAAGTATTTCAAATCAAGAATTCTGCGTGCGCTTCCTCTGGAATCCACAAGTTTATTTTCGGTATTCATCTCAGACGTATCATCGGAAAGTTCTTAGCCATTTGCCATTGTAAGAGCAAAACTGATCGACTCTTGAAATGAACTGCATGATTTCAACTGCTGTGAAATATTTATATCATGATCGAAGAAGCGTTCAAATATTTTACATTCTTGGAGCTGGTGGACTCTCACGCTTTTGTTCTGAGAGATCTCTACGCTCCACTAGAGATCTTTGAGACCAAAACTAAAAGCAACTTACTCAGTATAGATTTTAGATGCCACTTGAGTCGAGAGCCAGACACAAGGCAACATTGGCAATTTGTTCTCGTTTGCGCTTTCTCTCTGGTGCCCTCAATCGTTTGCAACGCATGCAGTTTAAGAGAGATGCTGCAGCTCATATCTACATCGATGTTTCGATGAACTAGGAACCGTTTACATGTGCATCATTGCTTATACCCAAAACTGATCCCCAGTCCAAAAACTCGAATGTTGATGTGAGATACAAGAAGGACATGTATACTTTCATTTTTCAATTGGTTGGAACCTTTGACAACACTTCAGCTATCCATCTGCTGGATGCAGGTAATTTTTCATTGTATGACAACACTGAAAGTACTGAGGTTTTTAATTTCATTCCAAGAGTCAAGCTAAAATTGTATCGACTTAACCAATCTTGCATATTCTCACAGCTTTGAGATGTGAGTATCACGCAAAATCAAGAGTGCTTCTAGGGAGATACACAAGAAACAATTTGTCGAGATTTAAAAGTTGGTATGACCATTTTTGGGTAATAAAACAACTACGGCAATTTTCAGGGTTTCGTAATAGGTTTTGCATAAAACAACGGATTGTAATTGAAATTGCAAGGTCATGCCATGTGGTTCCTATCTACTTTTGAAGCACGAAATCTGAACTGAATTTTTTAGGTTTATGGCCGTCTGATAATGAGACAACGATTAAGATGACGTTTTTTTTATTCATTGCAATATTATTATATTGCATCTTAACATTAAGTAATAAATGAATTTGTGAAATTATTAAATTGGTAATCTTTTAAAATAAATAAATATTCATTTTTTAATATATATAACAAAATTTACCATATTATTGTAGTATTCAACAATCCAAATGTCTTGTTCCGCCATTTCCTCTTAACTTGTTAGTTACGAATGTAACAGTATCAATTATATATTTTTCTTCTATTTTTTTAAACCATTTTATATATTGAAATCAAAAACTATATTCAATAAACAAAAAAATATTTCTTCATAAATAAAAAATCAAATTTTTAACAATAACGAAGAAAATTTATTTTTTTTAAACGAAACGTGATATACATAACCAATTTCGGAGTTGTGATGATATTTAGATACAATGTTTCGAGATCTTTTCAACACCAATGGTATCACGGATCTATGTTCTTGATATTGAAAATTGCATCGGCAACAAACGGTTAATTAGGATAAATAAATTTTTTGAATCCTTGACTTGTAGACACGAGGACAATCGGTAGATTCGTGTGAGTCAGCAAAATCAGAATTTTTGAACACGAAGTGTGAGAGTCTATTGTTGGCCCTTCGATTAAAATTGAAGCAACAATTTTCGCAATTCCTCTCAACCATGTCAATATCTCGACTGTATGATGTTTGAACCATCCAAATTACTCTCATCTAAAGTGTTTTAGTCTGCTTCAACTTTTGAACTCATTGTTATGGACTCTTTATACGGCCCTACTCTGCCGTAACTCATATCGTACGCAAGCCAACATTTCCAAATCTACTCGTCGATGCGTCTTGTATCCACAGCCGATTCCTCTCTTGCTCGTGAACTTGTATCAGTAGTTGACTGGAGATGAATGTCACGAAGAGTGATTTCGCCTTTGTACATGCAATGCACGAGGATACAGAATCTATCGTGCAACAAAATTCTTGGCAAAACTTTTGACGAAGTTGTGTTAATACTCATAACGTATCTTTGACAAATGCATGCTTCTTCTTTTAGCACGTGTCTCCGAAAAAGAAGTACACTCTTATCATTAGACTACAGAACACACATCTGATCATTGATTCAAAATGTAATAGATCTATTGATTGCGGGAATATACATCTGAACCAATAGTCAATAGTTGGAATACATCGAACTATTGACTTCTGGGTTTTTTGGCCTCGGAACAAGTACGTCTCCTCCTAATATGTAAACTCGTTCCTTCCAACATATTAACAACTGATACTTTGTGTACGGAATGGTCACCTTCTGACGTCCTCTCAGAGAGTGAGATCAATGTCAAAAGGTCCTTCCCTTTTGAGATGTGTTAAGCCACTGACATCTTGGTTATCCGAGGAGAGGGCTTCTGCAGGGAAGAATTCGAATGTGCGGACTTCCAGAGAATAGTCTAGAGGTGTCCCTCCAGGGAAGAAATTGAATGGTGTGCTTTCTCCATCCACGCATTGAAGAGCTCGATCAGATTCCGTAAACTGTGAACGACCCTGACATTCTTCTTGTATTTGGAGATGATTGTACCCTTCATGTTGCAGGAAGCTCAGGATTACCGGATCACCCCCTTCAGTTTGCATCCTATAGATGTTCATGAGTACCGAACCACCCCAAATATTTTGCATCCTACAGACGTTCAGGAGTACCGCATCACTGTGGACTGTACAGGAGCGTCCATCCTGGAAACAAAACAAAATATAAATCAATATGTTTCAAACTTGGGAATGTCATGCATAGACTCACATGCATTCTTCAGAGGTATATTATATATCTACTGAAAGTTCTACTTTTTCCGGTGGAAATTATTGTGATGCACAAAATATGTCAGGACCAACATAAGGAAGTAAGAATCATTACCTCATGATGCTGACTTTGTTCGAAGTCATTTGGTCTCGAGCTATGTAAATGGTTCTCCTGGAGCATTCCACTGCTTCTGCTAAAAGACCCCATCTCATCTCGATGTGCATCCTCACATGGATCAGGATTTGAAGGATGTGCATCCTTATGTGGAGCAGGATTTGAAGGATTCGGAGGATCTATTTCTTCTGGTATGTTTGAAGGACCAGCTGCTGCATCATTCATCTGAAGCAGTCCCTTGCTACCATTCGATGATAGGATCGTACCTCGATGTGTACCCTCTAGTTCATCGGGGTCTGAGAGGCTCGAACCATCCGTTTGTTGCGGTAAAACTGGAACGTTTACAGAGGCATCGTGCATTTCTGTATCATCATTCTTGTCGTCTCGAGCACAAGCTTCCATAGATCCAGAAGCAACACGTTTAGAGGCATCTGTTGCTCTCTCCCAGCAACTCGCTCTTGGATGTGATGCACTCGTCACTTCCTCCTTTGAAGAGTGGGAATTGTTGGACGCTGGATGGGCTAAAGTTAAAGTCCTTTCTGTATTCTCAATCGTCGTACCGGAATCATCTCTCGTCGGACTTGCTACTCTAGCATAGCCTGTAGGGTGAAAATCGCTAGTTAAAAAATAAATCTGATCATGATTGTATCAAGTATACGGACTGCAGTCACAGAATAGGAACTATGGGAATATATAATCAACCTTCATATCATGATAAAGTACTTGATTCACTTACCGGTTTTTTTCTTGAAAAAACTTCGAACAATGGCTCTTTCATCACCGTGTTGCAAAGCTGTTTCATTGTATGCTCTGCAGCCGAATTACAGGATGGAAATTCGGTCAATAAATATTCATTCCCTCAGTAATTGTGCACCAGCCCTGTCTAGACTGTCCACATAAAATGAAATTATTTGCGATCACGGAATCACGATTCTTACCTTACGGCTTCTTCTTCGGTATCGAACCAGCCGACGAGAGTATATCTGAAAATATGAAATTGATTTAGAGGAGAGCATCAGTAATGCAGATGCTGCTGAGCATGAATTTCAAAGGTAGCTGAAATCGATTCAAAGTATATCATCGGAACTCTGGAAGTCGATGGACAAATCACACGGTTGACTTACTGGGATTTATGCTGATGATTTTTCGAGCAGTACTTCACTTCCCACTTTCCATTGGCATCAATCAGAATCCCCTTCGACGACTTGCACATGAGGATACAATCCGCCTTCCTACTCGTGTCACGCAAGAACTGTCTGTAAGCCAGAAAGCTCATCCCTCTCATCTGTCACACACGAAAAATCAAACAGATATCGTCTTCATGAGCTCAAAATTGAGATAAGACAACGGAAACACAAAATTGAAATTGAATTCCTACCGTTATTGTTTCGTACCTACTGAATATATTATGATCGTGTAGTAAAATATACCGAGAGTCTTTGGATCAGTACAGTCTTGTCTTGTCTGAAGACCAACGTCATCTACTAAGAAATACGACTTTGTGCATGCATGACTTCTAATCAAGTAGATGCAATTTCTACTCTCCAGTGTAAGAGTTTTCAGAGGACAAACATTCAACTTCCTTTTCATCATCGACCTTACTTGATGCGACGTGAAAATCATAAAGGGTCTGAACTCGAGGGCTACAGAACGGGTTGATTCTAGAAAGTCTAAGCGGAAGTAAACAATGGAGCAAGATTTCTATTGCATCCAATCTCTTTGGATGCATGGAAACACCAGGAATGGTATAGGGCCCCTGTAATTCATCGCGAAATTCATGATGCCAATGATGTGGGGAACAAAGCGAACCTTCTGGATGTCTTCCTTGTAGTTACTCCGATCGAAGTTTAGTTGCTCCGTGGAAGACCGAGTAAACAAAATACCCTTGTCGTATGCTCTACAAAACACGAATATTTTCAATTAGATAATATAAGAAAATTGAATGATTGACTTCGATGTTATCCAGAGATTGTGGAAGTTGAAGAAGTGTACATACCTAGCAGCTTCGAGAGCAGAAAACGAGGCACCTGTTACCAACAAGGAATGAAAGTATCAATATAGAGAATATAAAGAGAGAGAGAGAATTCACCCATTTAGGAAAGACGTCAATTGACCATGAGGAGGGGCCTTACATAAACAACGTTTACATTAGTGCTAGTATGTAATGGTTGTATGCGACTCCCACAACTTAAGTTCTTTTGTTTGCTAAACTCAAATGCAGATGAGATGCGCAAATTTTCACACTTTACCTAGATAGTGCTGCTGATTCTCAAACCTGCACCAAAACAGAAGATGAGAATCAAAAACTGCTGAAATTGCAGAAAACCAGGGAGAAAGAAATTCCAAATTCAGCTCGTGAAACTATGTCTTCTGTTTTCCTCTAAGAAGCAGATTCATGATATAACGTAAGGAATGGGATTGAAGTTGCTTACCAAAGGTTAGCTTCCCATTTACCCGTGCGCTTGTAAAAAGTGACGCCCTTGTACGGTCCCTGAACCCTTGCACACTTCCGTCCTCCCGCTCTTCTCCCCATGGAGAATTTGGTGCGGCTCGCTCGGAGGGCGGCGGAGATTGGCCTCCTTTGATAGAGCTGCAACAACTTTGCAAGCTCCTCGTCCCAAGCGGATATTCTCTCAATCAAGCTTCGCAATTTGTCAACGCTAGAGAAAAATTAACTTCCTCCAAACTTACACTTGCACTCAAAGCACGAGAATGCTATCACACGTAAGTGAGATGTGCATTCAACCTGCTGCTTCGAAACTCCGACGACAGGAATTGGAACACAAACTAATGCTGTTCACGAAATGGCAACTTCCCAAGTCGCTCCTCCTCACTCGCTAGAAATCAAGGTTCAACAATCCTGCTCACACAATCTCAAGCTAGTCCTCTAAACGAACAAGTAATGGCAACGGAAGAGATTGGGATACAATGAAGGTGTGCATGAATTTAAAGACCTCGCCACTGATCAGTGACGGGATCCAAGACCGTCGACACAGGACGGCTCGAGATTCTCTTCCATCATGTGGACATGGCCATAAATCACATCATCGGATTGTCGTATCACCCACATTGTAACTTGAGATGCTAGACCGCTCTAGGATATATATGGAAAATACAGTGGCAGACATTTCTCGTCCGCGGCCGGCTTCGTACTGTTGCGGTGCATGCATGAGAAATTATGATTGAGCATCGAAGGACGTCGATAGGAACCGATCGGAACCGATCTGAGGGGAGGGATGAAGAATTGTACGTACGAATCTGATATCCATCCCGACTGGTCTTTGCCATTATAACAAGGACTAAATTTAGGACAATTCGAATCAAAGTGCTTGAAAATTAATTAGCAAATTCTCGGAGTCGCTACGTACGGCTGCTCGCCGGGCTCGCCGGGTGCGGTTCTGGTACTGACAGTTGACCTGACTGCCTTCTGACTGGTCGATGACCCGGCTAGCGCTTCTTTTCCTTCAGAGAAAGACATGAAAGCATGAGCAGACGATCTTCACAATATGTACTTATCTGTATTCACTCATTATTTCCTCTCATCCTGTACTTGGAAAACTGAAATTCAATTAATTTCATATTTTCCTCTATCCAAGGACGGTTTCGTATTTTCCTTTATTCTCGGTAGTTGACTTTTGAGTTCACTTCCTATTATTTCACTTGGCAGAAGAAATCTGATCAGTGTCAGTCCCTTCGTGTCTATGCTTTTTTCTCCAGTGGTATTCATACCACAATATTTAATCTCTTTGATCACATGCTAGGTTTGTACATTTCAAGTCTTTAGACAATTTGTACTCCAGCATTTTGCAAATTGACCATGGATATATTATATGATGAGAATTTTACGAGTTGGAAATATTCGTTCACCTTTTGACCTTCAAACACGATTGGAAATTTACCTCTGGTATCAATTATCCATTCTTTTCCGTCCAGTTATTTTCCCAAAAGTGCTGATTGAATAGGATTACGATTCTTCAGCAACTGCTAGAAGAGCAGAACAAACCGATGACTCACTCTTATTAGCAGATGCTGCTTTTCGGGTGGAAGTGTAAGTTATATAATGGGGAACGAACTCCATCACGTTAGCAACTTTCATCTCAGAATGTCAACTGAGCAAAAAACATTATTACAGGCTTGCAAAACTTAGTTGAAATTGTTGGCCTTCTTAGAGCCAAGACAAGGACGCGATAAGCTCGAACATCAAAAGTCCAGCATTACTGTTCAGAAACATTCGTTCAAATTGGGTGGTGAAATCTTTGCATTGAAGGAATGAAAATGACCACCAGTAGCTGAAGAGAGGTCGACTTCAAGTTGAACAATTAAAAAAATCACTTTGGTGTCCAAAATTGTATTCAGCTTGAAGCATACACTTCACGAAGCTGGAACTTGTACGCGTAAGATCAAATGCAAATGCCCAAGAGCCTCGCCTCGATGTGGCTGAAGAGCTAATCTGACGGTAAATTTTCGAATGTCTTCTGCCATAACCGTGAGGAGGAATATTCTTCCATCGAGCTAGACATTTGCGAGAGCTTCGATCCTTCATGTTCATGCTTCGCTGCAAGAAACCAACCTGCTTCTACCGAAAATCGTTGGAGTTTCAACATTAAACCTGCAGGCTGAGGAGAGGTCTCCACAGTTTATGCAGTCGATGCACAAACCAGCTAGACACCGGCAAATCCACTCATTATCTCTAACGGAGGTCCATTATCGGCAGTGTGATTTTGCCCAAAGTAGCACAACCGTAAATGCCCCAATGTTTCATCAGAAATATTTAGAACGAACCTATTGCTGCACTCTTAGAATTCCCATCTAACTGTATGCTAGATAAACAATCACTTCGAAGAATACAACAAAATAGAATGAGTTCCGAGCAAAATATCGACAACGATTGTTCCTACTCGGGCAGACGATGCAGGATGATAATAGTAGAGTCAGACGCCGCCAGACTGGTGCAAAAAGCTTTTGCCTTTAGCTGTTTGCTGCTGTAACAGCGACATGATCGAATGGACCTTCAAACTGAGCTGAACCATTTCAACTGCTGCATCTCATCAAGCTTATTTGTAATCGAATTCACAAAGCCAAGGTGCTACGCTTGTGTAGCGAGTAGAAGATCTACGCTGAAATTGGTTAAGTCTTCACAGAAGTATTTCAAACCAAAAATCCTGCGTGCGCTTCCTCTGGAGTCCACAAGTTTATTTTCCGTATTCAACTCAGACGTATCATCGGAAAGTTCTTAGCCATTTGCCATGGTAAGAGCAAAACTGATCGACTCTTGAAATGAACTGCATGATTTCAACTGCTGTGAAAAATTTATATCATGATCGAAGAAACGTTAAAATATTTTACATTCGTGGAGCTGGTAGACTCTCACGCCTTTTTTTTGAGAGATCTCTACGCTCCACTAGAGATCTTTGAGACCAAAACTATAATCAACTTATTCAGTATAGATTTTAGATGAGACTTGAGACGAAACCCAGACACAAGGCAACATTGGCAATTTGTTCTCGTTTGCGCTTTCTCTCTGGTGCCCTCAATCGTTTGCAACGCATGCAGTTTAAAAGAGATGCTGCAGCTCATATCTACATCGATGTTTCGATGAACTAGGATCTGTTTACATGTGCTTCATTGCTCATACCCAAAACTGATCCCCAGTCCAAAAACTCGATTGTTGATGTGAGATACAAGAAGAACACATATACTTTCATTCTTCAATTGGTTGGATCTTTTGACAACACTTCAGCTAGCTATCTGCTGGATGCAGGTACAATTTCATTGTATGACAACACTGAGAATCCTGAGGTTTTTAATTTCATTCCAAGAGTCAAGCTAAAATTGGATCGACTTAACCAATCTTGCATATTCTCACAGCTTTGAGATGTGAGTATCACGCAAAATCAAGAGTGCTTCTAGGGAGATACACAAGAAACAATTTGTCGAGATTTAAAGGTTGGTATGACCATTTTTGGGTAGTCTAACGACTACCTTGTCTTTTCGAATAAATACTGATTGTGGTATGTTGGATACGGCAGCTCTGCCTTTCAATTGTCAGGGTTTAAAAATAGGTTTTGCAAGTTCATAAAACAACGGATTGTAATTGAAAGTGCAATCATTTATTTGATACTCTTATGCAAGTATATGGGATGTGTCACATTTAAGATGTTATTTGATTGGAAACTACTGTAGCATCATCATTAATGATCAATTATTCATATGATTGATGACTTTAAACAATCTTACAAGAAAGCTTCTGTGACCGACTGTTATCTTAGAAGAGTATGAAATTAGAAAGTGAGCATAACTGAATGGTGAATCATGATGAAAATAGATTATATTTAGACATACATTATGATCATGACAATGACAGATCATGTTTGTAATTGTGCTTTTGTTGAAAAATTTAAAATGTACAGTAAGTTTACAAAGAACATGATTTGTGAAATTATTTTTAAGTATTTCCAACATAAGAAAAAAGTTTGTGAATATTGTGATTCTAAAGATCACATCTGATGACAAAATCGTGTTTAAAGTTATTTGATGTAAAACAAAACATCAAAAGTTTATTTGATGTTTAAAATAAACATTAAAGCCTATTATTTAATAGGCTTTAATGTTAAATAAAGCCTATTTAGCTTATTGCGCTTATTTTGAGTTTATATTTTGGATTGATTTTGAATCAATCCACATAAATGAAGAACCAAGGTCAGATACAAATATATATTTGAATCTAAGGTTGAGATCAACTTGATTATGAATATTTATATAGTTTTATTATTTGTGAAAGTTTTTGAACAGTACTATAAATAGAAAAATTTCTTTGGTTTGTAAAAAATTAAGTTTTTAAATTTGTAAATGTAACCATATTGTAATTTTTGAAGAATATGTGTTTAAATAAATAAATTTCTTAAAATTTTACCAATTTTTCATAATTATGTTACAATCTATCATTTGATATCAAATATTGATAGATAGATTATGGATTTTAATTTAGATGATTTGCGTAGATGACTTTGACATCTTTCAACGTGTAACTCTTTGCCTATTTGAGGTGGAAATTATTTTTTACACATATGTATATTTTTTAAAAAGTTATTGTTGTTGAATCAAATGTTCTTAGAAATACTTGTAAAAATAGATTTTTTGTGTTCATTGTAATAGTTAAGATTTTCTCTTAGTGATATTAAGAACACAGAAATTTCGAATAATTCAGACATGCCAGTTTAATATAATGTGACTTGTGAAAATTCAAAATTTATTTAAATTTATACTCTAATTTGAAAAAATGAATTTTTTCATTATCTAAATGTTAGTCAAATTTGATCCTACATCATCTTCTTGATATGATTTATTGATTGAACCACTTGTTTATTTTTTTTGGAAGATAATTTAAAACCTAAAAATCATGTTTCTAAATACTCTTTTTTATATGAATTATTGATTGAACCACTTTTTCTATTTTTTTAAAAATATCCAAGATTTAAAAAGCATGTTACTACATACTGTTCTTTACATAATTCATTAATTGAACTACTTGTTTATTTAATTAAGTAGATTATCCAACCCCTTAAAAATCATGTCTCTTTATACTTTTATTAATTTGATTGCTATATTGAATAACTGATTTTAATTCCTTTTTTTAGATCACCAACCCGTACAAATCATATTTCTACAAACTGTTCTTTATATGATTGCTCTATTTAACACCTTGTTTTCTTTTTAAGATTACCCACCCCCTGCAAATCATGTTCTTATGTAATCTTCTATATATGGTTAATTGATAGATAACTTGTTTACTTTTTTTAGTAGATTAGTTAACACCTTAAAACCAAATCTAGATGTTTAGATAGAGTTCAAAAGATAACGTATATTTTATTTACAACAATCAACAAAAACTAAACAATATTCTCAATTGAAAATCAATGAAAATTTTTCCCTTGCATATTATTCTATCATATTATTACTCCGGTGTGTTATGTTTATTGATGCATCTAGATACAACGATATGAACTTGTGCACTCTTCAGAATTTCTTTTGACAATTTCATATTATAGTTTAGAATTAAGAACACAGATTCTGATTTCATTTTCATGCTTGGGCTCATCAAAACTTGGTATGCAAGATGTCGGTTATAAGTAGGGGAACAGAAAATCCTTGTATTACAAATTCAATCCATATAATTTCATGGACTGTTATATATAAAAGAGTTGAGAGTTCTTGGTATTTTCATTTATTAAAAGCTAGGAGAAAGTAGCAACTTCATTTCAATTAAATTTACAATAAAGTTCTAATATCATTGCAGATAAAATCAAATATTCTATTCTATGCTTTGAGTAGAATCTTTCCAACCGAACGACAAACATACGTGTCAAACCGGACTCGATAGATCGGATATGAAGCATGCTTTGAAGAGTTGAGAAAATGATTCGTTCATTAAATTGATATGGATAAAATGACTGGAGAAAAACTATGGGTCTCGAAAAAGGTCAATTGATACCTTAAGACTTCCTTTGGAGATTATGTAAGAGGTAATGTTATGTATGAATGCAAAGAATGAAGTCTTATGATCCTTGACTGAAAGTTTGTGATTACTAGCAGCCGTGCCAGTTTCAGATTTAAAGTGCTTTCAAAGAAGAAGCATACTTTCAAGTCAGGAATGTCTTCAGTCACTGCCAACGCCAACCTCAAGAAGTGTTAGTACCAAGGTCTTCTGACTTGTTAAGTGCCCCAATCGCAGTCAGCAGTCTTCAGAATCCTGAGGTCGGTCGATTCTGCAGTGGAAATTTTCGGCAATTTTCACTTGGCTTCTTCAGGTTTACAGTGAGACAGTGTTATGTGAGTAAACAAATCATTGCGACGAAGTCTCGAAGCAGACGAAATTGAAAATCTCTGCTTACCCGGAGGAATTGACACAGTTCGAAACATAATTCAGACTTACAATAACCTTTCGCTCTAAATTCATTCCCTTGGAGACAAACAACAGGACCTTCGTCCATGTTTTCCCACTCATCATGACAGTCTACGGAGAAGGTTCCCTGTTCGATGACGAGAAAACGACATATTTTTCCGCAAAGATGGATCTTTAAGCTGAGGCTCATGCATGCTTGGAACTCTTGAGTGCTCTACACAGCTGTTTTTGACCTCGCAGCTCGACCTCAAACGGAGAATCTTTATATCGAAATGCTCACAGGCTCAAAGTATTATCTGAATGTTGGGGCCAAAGAAGGGTCAGTTAAACTTGAGATTTGGACCACGAATTATTACAGAAAGCCTGATTCTTCTAGAAGTTAGAATCAACTTCCCGAAACCTTGGGAGGACAAACTCCTTCTGAAAAGAGGGTGTCACGACAATAGCGAGAGCAGAAGACAGAAATCGGTAAGCTTTTAGATTACAGATTGCCAGTTCTTATTGAACACCTATCTACTTAAATTTTTTCCATTTTAGCTTATGGCTTAACCCACATTCCTCAATCTCCTCCTTTGTGTCTACACTTTTTTCTCCACTAGTATTCATACCATAATATTTAATTTCTTTGGTCACATGTTAGGTTTGTACATTTCAAGTCTTTGGACAATTCGGACTCCAGCATTTTGCAAATTCACCATGGATTTATTATATGATGAGATTTTTTACGAGTTGGAAATAATCGTTCACCTTTTGACCTTCAAACAAGATTGCAAATTTGCCTCTGATATCAATTATCCATTCTTTTCCGTTCAGCTGTTTTCCCAAAAGTGCTCATGTGAGCCGAAACTCTCCACCCTTCAGCGTTTGTAATCCAGGTGGGGGGTTCGAGCTCTCATCATCTAACTTCTCAGTTTTCAAATCATGTACTGTGAGTGTATTCAAGACAACGAGATCATGAACACTCGCTCTTCCATAGAGAAATTGTCCAAAACTGAAACTAACACATTGCTGTCTGCTAAGTTCACAAGAGCAACAGACAAGCTCTTTGTAACATAAAGATCTATCCTAACTCTGGGTGACTTTCTCAATACTACAGCCGCTGTGAGCATATTCTAGAATGAGTGCCACATCTTGGACACATTGCCTCGGACAAAGTCTGGTGACACACCCGCAGCACAAGGTGACACATTTCCTAACAGCAATCTTCACACCCAGGGAACACGATTCTACTCTCAACACTTTGCTCGATTCTTCCTCTTAGTGATCAACTCACTCTCAGCCCAGCGACCCTCTTGGCCTTCACACACACTCTTCCGCTCAGCCCTCCGCCGGCACTCTCAGCCACTCCACGCTTTCAACACCCTCGCTCTCACGGATTTCCCTCTATCAGATTTCACCCACAATGTCGAGTATCACATTCTAGTCTCAAACCCTCAGATCCCACCTTCGATTTCAATTCCACTTCCAATTCTTACTCAGATTTCGGTGTCGATTTCTCAGCTTTCACCTTCAGACCCTACCAAATTTCTCTCTCAGATTTAACTCACTTTTCACTTTCAAATTCAAATCTGAACTGTCAGATTTCAGTCTTAGATTTCACTTCGATTTCAACTCCCACTCTCAGAACCTCCACTTTGATTTCAGCTCCCACTCACAGATTCGACACCTGAATCTCAGATTCCCGATTAAATTTCACTCTCGAATACGACTCTCCACCCTCGAGAGTTTGCTCCCTCCTCCTTCGAATTCTCAACACTCCCCTCCTGATTCTCACCACGTTCCTACGAAAAATCACTCACATCCACACTCTAACCTACGACTGATCCCACCAGCGTCCACACACACTAGTGTACCTCTAAGATCTCCTTCCCAAGGCCGAAATTTCTCTCCAAAAGTCTAGGGCTGAGACACCCACAGGCCCCGTGAATGCCGTTTCCGCAATGATGGGTAACGGTCTGCTTCCCATGCGCGACTTCATGCCCCGCCGTCCTGCTTCCCACGCTTGACTTCACGCCGCCGCTGCCACACTATTACATTCCACATTCATGACCACGCCAACTTCCGCCGTCCGAACTCTTTTTCCGCGCACCGCCGAAGGCATCCTACCGCCGAAGACACTCTTCCGCAACTTTGCCTATCTATAACAGTCACTTCCGACACTCATAACTCACTGATTCTTGATCCGTTTGAAACTTTCTTGGTCTCATTGGAACTAGCGTGTCGAGCTCTTTCCAACGAGCTCCTAACTAAGTCAAACCGTTAAGAATTGAAAACGTTATCACGGTTTACTCTTCCACCGAAGGCCTGCTACTTTACCTATCGGCCACTTTAGACGCTCATAACTCAGTGATACCTCATCAGTTTCAAGAGTTCTTTGGCTCGTTGGAACGAACGTCTTGAGTTCTTTCCAACAAGACCCTAATTGAGTCAAGGAGTTAAGAATTGAACAAGTTATCACGGTTTTCCACTTTTGACGAAGGCCTTGACTCGAAGGCCTGCTATCGCCGAAGGCCCTTGCCCCGTTACGAATTGAAAACGTTATGCCGGTTTTATTGTTTCGCCGAAGGCTTGTTAACGCCGAAGGCGTCTATTGTCGAAGATCCCTCATATCAATAACTTCCGACACTTCTAACTAAGTGATACCGTATCCGTTTTAAGAGTTCTTGGTCTCGTTGGAACGAGAGTCACGAGCTCTTTTTAACAAGATACTAATTGATTCAAAGCGTCACACGTTGAAAAAGTTATGAGGGTTTCACTGTTTCGCCGAAGGACTTTCCCCGAAAGGACTTCGACAAAGGCATTTCGCCGAAGACCTTGCCTCGAAGTCCTCCTTCCGCACCTTTGCCCACAAGCCATTACATCAACTCCTAATCTTGCCAAAACTTTCAGAAAACCCCAAGCATAATTTTGCAAGTGTTTAAATCCAAAATTTTAACTCTCATAAAATTACAAAGACATGTGAGCGCATTTTTGTGCTCACAGCTCACTGAATAGGATTACGATTATTCAACAACTGCTAGAAGATTAGAACACTCTTATTAGCAGATGTTGCTTTTCGGATGGAAGTGTAAGTCATAGGACTAACTCGATCACGTTAGCGACTTTCATATGAGAATGTAGGCTGAGCAAAATAGTGACCCGTATAGTAATAGTGACTGCTAGAAGATCAGAACAAACCAATGACACACTCTTATTAGCAGACGCTGCTTTTCGGATGAAAGTGTAAGTCATGTCATGGGGATCGAACTCTATCACGTTAGCGACTTTCATCTCAGAATGTCGACTGAGCAAAATACATTATTACAGGCTTGCAAAACTTAGATGAAATTGTTGGCCTTCTTAGAGCCAAGAGAAGGCCGCGATAAGCTCGAACATCAAAAGTCCAGAATTACTGTTCAGAAACATTCATTCAAATTGGGTGGTGAAATCTTAGCATTGAAGTAATGAACATGACCACACAGTAGCTGAGGAGAGGTCGACTTCAAGCTGAACAACTGAAAAATTTCACTTTGGTGGTGTCCAAATTGTATTCAGATTGAAGCATACACTTCACGAAGCTGGAACTTGTACGCCTAAGATCAACTGCAAATGCCCAAGAGCCTCGCCTCGCTGTGGCTGAAGAGCTAATCTGACGGTAAATTTTCGAATGTCTGCCATAACCGTGAGGAGGAATATTCTTCAATCGAGCTAGACATTTGCGAGGGCTTCGATCCTTCATGTTCATGCTTCGCTGCAAGAAACCAACCTGCTTCTACGGAAAATCATTCGAGTTTCTACATTAAACCTGCACGCTGAGTAGAGGTCTCCACAGTTTATGCAGTCGATTTACAAACCAGCTAGACACCGGCAAATCCACTCGATATCCTTAACGGAGGTCCATTATCAGCAGTGTGCTTTTGCCCAAAGTAGCACAACCGTAAATACTCCAATGGAAATTTTTAGAACTCACCTATTGCTGCTCTCTTACATTTCTCATCTAACTATACGCTAGGTAAACAATCACTTCGAAGAATACAACAAAATAGAACGAGTGCCGAGCAAAATATCGATTACGATTGTTCCTACTCAGGAAGACGATGCAGGATGATAATAGTAGGCTCAGACGCCGCCAGATTGGTGAAAAAAGCTTTTCCCTTTTGCTACTGTAACAGCGACATGATCGAATGGACCTTCAAACTGAGCTGAACCATTTCAACTGCTGCATCACGTCAAGCTTATTTGTAATCGAATTCACAAAGCCAAGGTGGTACGCTTGTGTAGCGAGTAGAAGTTCTACGCTGAAATTGGTTAAGTCTTCACAGAAGTATTTCAAACTAAGAATTCTGCGTGCGCTTCCTCTGGAGTCCGCAAGTTTATTTTCCGTGTTCAACTCAGACGTATCATCGGAAAGTTCTTAGCGATTTGCCATTGTAAGAGCAAAACTGATAGACTCTTGAAATGAATGACGTGGAGCTGGTAGACTCTCACGCTTTTGTTCTGAGAGATCTCTTCGCTCCACTAGAGATCTTTGAGAACAAAACTAAAATCAACTTATTCAGTATAGATTTTAGATGAGACTTGATTAATTATCAAATTTGTAATTTTTAAAAATAAATAATTAATTTTCAATTTATATTTTAAAATTTACCATATTATTGTAATATTCAACAATCCAAATGTATTGTTCCGCCATTTCTTTTTAACTTGTTAATTACGAATGTATCAACTATATATTTTTCTTTTATTTCTTTAAACAATTTTATGTATTGAAATCAAAAACTAGATTACATAAACAAAGAAATTTCTTTCTTCAAAAATTGTTACAAATCTATAGATTTGTAACAATAACGAAGAAATTTTATTGTTTTATATAAAACGTGATATACATAACCAATTTCAGAGTTGTGATGATATTTAGATAAAATGTTTCGAGATCTTTTCAACACCAATGGTATCACCGATCTATGTTCCTTATATTGAAAATTGCATCGGCAACAACCGGTTAATTAGGATGAATAAATTTTTTGAATCCTTGACTTGTAGACACGAGGACAATTGGTAGATTCCTGTGAGTCAGCAAAATCAGAATTTTTGAACACGAAGTGTGAGAGTCTATTGTTGGCCCTTCGATTAAAATTGAAGCAACAATTTTCGCAATTCCTCTCAACCATGTCAATATCTCGACTGTATGATGTTTGAACCATCCAAATTACTCTCATCTAAAGTGTTTTAGTCTGCTTCAACTTTTGAACTCATTGTTATGGACTCTTTATACGGCCCTACTCTGCCGTAACTCATATCGTACGCAAGCCAACATTTCCAAATCTACTCGTCGATGCGTCTTGTATCCACAGCCGATTCCTCTCTTGCTCGTGAACTTGTATCAGTAGTTGACTGGAGATGAATGTCACGAAGAGTGATTTCGCCTTTGTACATGCAATGCACGAGGATACAGAATCTATCGTGCAACAAAATTCTTGGCAAAACTTTTGACGAAGTTGTGTTAATACTCATAACGTATCTTTGACAAATGCATGCTTCTTCTTTTAGCACGTGTCTCCGAAAAAGAAGTACACTCTTATCATTAGACTACAGAACACACATCTGATCATTGATTCAAAATGTAGTAGATCTATTGATTGCGGGAATATACATCTGAACCAATAGTCAATAGTTGGAATACATCGAACTATTGACTTCTGGTTTTTTTGGCCTCGGAACAAGTACGTCTCCTCCTAATATGTAAACTCGTTCCTTCCAACATATTAACAACTGATACTTTGTGTACGGAATGGTCACCTTCTGACGTCCTCTCAGAGAGTGAGATCAACGTCAAAAGGTCCTTCCCTTTTGAGATGTGTTAAGCCACTGACATCTTGGTTATCCGAGGAGAGGGCCTCTGCAGGGAAGAATTCGAATGTGCGGACTTCCAGAGAATAGTCTAGAGGTGTCCCTCCAGGGAAGAAATTGAATGGTGTGCTTTCTCCATCCACGCATTGAAGAGCTCGATCAGATTCCGTAATCTGTGAACGACCCTGACATTCTTCTTGTATTTGGAGATGATTGTACCCTTCATGTTGCAGGAAGCTCAGGATTACCGGATCACCCCCTTCAGTTTGCATCCTATAGATGTTCATGAGTACCGAACCACCCCAAATGTTTTGCATCCTACAGTCGTTCAGGAGTACCGCATCACTGTGGACTGTACAGGAGCGTCCATCCTGGAAACAAAACAAAATATAAATCAATATGTTTCAAACTTGGGAATGTCATGCATAGACTCACATGCATTCTTCAGAGGTATATTATATCTACTGAAAGTTCTACTTTTTCCGGTGGAAATTATTGTGATGCACAAAATATGTCAGGACCAACATAAGGAAGTAAGAATCATTACCTCATGATGCTGACTTTGTTCGAAGTCATTTGGTCTCGAGCTATGTAAATGGTTCTCCTGGAGCATTCCACTGCTTCTGCCAAAAGACCCCATCTCATCTCGATGTGCATCCTCACATGGATCAGGATTTGAAGGATGTGCATCCTTATGTGGAGCAGGATTTGAAGGATTCGGAGGATCTATTTCTTCTGGTATGTTTGAAGGACCAGCTGCTGCATCATTCATCTGAAGCAGTCCCTTGCTACCATTCGATGATAGGATCGTACCTCGATGTGTACCCTCTAGTTCATCGGGGTCTGAGAGGCTCGAACCATCCGTTTGTTGCGGTAAAACTGGAACGTTTACAGAGGCATCGTGCATTTCTGTATCATCATTCTTGTCGTCTCGAGCACAAGCTTCCATAGATCCAGAAGCATCACGTTTAGAGGCATCTGTTGCTCTCTCCCAGCAACTCGCTCTTGGATGTGATGCACTCGTCACTTCCTCCTTTGAAGATTGGGAATTGTTGGACGCTGGATGGGCTAAAGGGAAAGTCCTTTCTGTATTCTCAATCGTCGTACCGGAATCATCTCTCGTCGGACTTGCTACTCTAGCATAGCCTGTAGGGTGAAAATCGCTAGTTAAAAAATAAATCTGATCATGATTGTATCAAGTATACGGACTGCAGTCACAGAATAGGAACTATGGGAATATATAATCAACCTTCATATCATGATAAAGTACTTGATTCACTTACCGGTTTTTTTCTTGAAAAAACTTCGAACAATGGCTCTTTCATCACCGTGTTGCAAAGCTGTTTCATTGTATGCTCTGCAGCCGAATTACAGGATGGAAATTCGGTCAATAAATATTCATTCCCTCAGTAATTGTGCACCAGCCCTGTCTAGACTGTCCACATAAAATGAAATTATTTGCGATCACGGAATCACGATTCTTACCTTACGGCTTCTTCTTCGGTATCGAACCAGCCGACGAGAGTATATCTGAAAATATGAAATTGATTTAGAGGAGAGCATCAGTAATGCAGATGCTGCTGAGCATGAATTTCAAAGGTAGCTGAAATCGATTCAAAGTATATCATCGGAACTCTGGAAGTCGATGGACAAATCACACGGTTGACTTACTGGGATTTATGCTGATGATTTTTCGAGCAGTACTTCACTTCCCACTTTCCATTGGCATCAATCAGAATCCCCTTCGACGACTTGCACATGAGGATACAATCCGCCTTCCTACTCGTGTCACGCAAGAACTGTCTGTAAGCCAGAAAGCTCATCCCTCTCATCTGTCACACACGAAAAATCAAACAGATATCGTCTTCATGAGCTCAAAATTGAGATAAGACAACGGAAACACAAAATTGAAATTGAATTCCTACCGTTATTGTTTCGTACCTACTGAATATATTATGATCGTGTAGTAAAATATACCGAGAGTCTTTGGATCAGTACAGTCTTGTCTTGTCTGAAGACCAAAGTCATCTAATAAGAAATACGACTTTGTCCATGAATGACTTCTAATCAAGTAGATGCAATTTCTACTCTCCAGTGTAAGATTTTTCAGAGGACAAACATTCAACTTCCTTTTCATCATCGACCTTACTTGATGCGACGTGAAAATCATAAAGGGTCTGAACTCGAGGGCTACATAACAGGTGGATTCTAGAAAGTATAAGCGTAAGTAAACACTGGAGCAAGAGTTCTATTGCATCCAATCTCTTTGGATGCATGGAAACACCAGGAATGGTATAGGACCAGTGTAATTCATCGCGAAATTCATGATGCCAATGATGTGGGGAACAAAGCAAACCTTCTGGATGTCTTCCTTGTATTCACTCCGATCGAAGTTTAGTTGCTCCGTGGAAGACCGAGTGAACAAAATACCTTTGTCGTAGGCTCTACAAAACACGAAAATTTTCAATTAGATATTATAAGAAACTTGCACGATCGACTTCGATGTTATCCAGAGATGGCGGAAGTTGAAGAGATGTACATACCTAGCAGCTTCGAGAGCAGAAAACGAGGCACCTGTTACCAACAAGGAATAAAAGTATCAATATAGAGAATATAAAGAGAGAGAGAATTCACCCATTTAGGAAAGACGTCAATTGACCATGAGGAGGGGCCTTACATAAACAACGTTTACATTAGTGCTAGTATGTAATGGTTTTATGCGACTCCCACAACATACATTCTTTTGTTTGCTAAACTCAAATGCAGATGAGATGCGCAAATTTTCACTTACCTAGATAGTGCTGCTGATTCTCAAACCTGCAACAAAAGAAGAAGATGAGAATCAAAAACTGCTGAAATTGCAGAAAACCAGGGAGAAAGAAATTCCAAATTCAGCTCGTGAAACTATGTCTTTTTTTTTCCTCTAAGAAGCAGATTCATGATATTAAGTAAGGAATGGGATTGAAGTTGCTTACCAAAGGTTAGCTTCCCATTTACCCGTGCGCTTGTAAAAAGTGACGCCCTTGTACGGTCCCTGAACCCTTGTACATTTTCGTCCTCCCGCTCTTCTCCCCATGGAGAATTTGGTGCGGCTCGCTCGGAGGGCGGCGGAGATGGGCCTCCTTTGATAGAGCTGCAACAACCTTGCAAGCTCCTCGTCCCAAGCGGATATTCTCTCAATCAAGCTTCGCAATTTGTCAACGCTAGAGAAAAATTAACTTCCTCCAAACTTACACTTGCACTCAAAGCACGAGAATGCTATCACACGTAAGTGAGATGTGCATTCAACCTGCTGCTTCGAAACTCCGACGACATGAATTGGAACACAAACTAATGCTGTTCACGAAATGGCAGCTTCCCAACTCGCTCCTCCTCACTCGCTAGAAATCCAGGTTCAACAATCCTGCTCGCATCTCAAGCTAGTCCTCTACACGAACAAGTAATGGCAACGGAAGAGATTGGGATACAATGAAGGTGTGGATGAATTTAAAGACCTCGCCACTGATCAGTGACGGGATCCAAGACCGTCGACACAGGACGGCTCGAGATTCTCTTCCATCATGTGGACATGGCCATAAATCACATCATCGGATTGTCGTATCACCCACATTGTAACTTGAGATGCTAGACCGCTCTAGGATATATATGGAAAATACAGTGGCAGACATTTCTCGTTCGCGGCCGGCTTCGTAGGCCGGCTTCGTACTGTTGCGGTGCATGCATGAGAAATTATGATTGAGCATCGAAGGAAGTCGATAGGAACAGATCGGAACCGATCTGAGGGAAGGGATGAAGAATTGTACGTACGAATCTGATAGCCATCCCGAGTGGTCTTTGCCATTATCACCAGGACTAAATTTAGGACAATTCGAATCAAAATGCTTGAAAATTAATTAGCAAATTCTCGGAGTCGCTACGTACGGCTGCTCGCCGGGCTCGCCGGGTGCGGTTCTGGTACTGACAGTTGACCTGACTGCCTTCTGACTGGTCGATGACCCGGCTAGCGCTTCTTTTCCTTCAGAGAAAGACATGAAAGCATGAGCAGACGATCTTCACAATATGTACTTATCTGTATTCACTCATTATTTCCTCTCATCCTGTACTTGAAAAACTGAAATTCAATTAATTTCATATTTTCCTCTATCCAAGGACGGTTTCGTATTTTCCTTTATTCTCGGTAGTTGACTTTTGAGTTCATTTCCTGTTATTTCACTTGGCAGAAGACATCTGATCAGTATCAGTCCCTTTGTGTCTACGCTTTTTTCTCCACTGGAATTCATATCGCAATATTTAATTTCTTTGGTCACATGCTAGGTTTATACGTTTCAAGTCAGATTCCAGCATTTTCCAAATTTACCATGGATTTATTGTATGATGAGATGTATTACGAGTTGGAAATAATCGTTCACCTTTTGACCTTCAAACAAGATTGCAAATTTACAATTTACCTCTGATATCAATTATCGATTCTTTCTCGTTCAGCTATTTTCCCAAACGTGCTCATTGAATAGGATTACGATTATCCAGCAACTGCTAGAAGATTAGAACAAACCAATGACTCACTCTTATTAGCAGATGCTGCTCTTCGGATGGAAGTGTAAGTCATATCATGGGGATCGAACTCTATCACGTTAGCGACTTTCATCTCAGAATGTCGACTGAGCAAAATAGATTATTTCAGGGTTGCAAAACCTAGTTGAAATTGTCGGCCTTCTAAGAGCCAAGACAAGGCCATCATAACCTCGAACATCAAAAGTCCAGCATTACTGTTCATTCATTCAAATTGGGTGGTGAAATCTTTGCATTGAAGGAATGAAAATGACCACCAGTAGCTGAAGAGAGGTCGACTTCAAGTTGAACAATTAAGAAAATCACTTTGGTGTTCAAAATTGTATTCAGCTTGAAGCATACACTTCACGAAGCGGGAACTTGTACGCGTAAGATCAAATGCAAATGCCCAAGAGCCTCGCCTCGATGTGGCTGAAGAGCTAATCTGACGGTAAATTTTCGAATGTCTTCTGCCATAACCGTGAGGAGGAATATTCTTCCATCGAGCTAGACATTTGCGAGAGCTTCGATCCTTCATGTTCATGCTTCGCTGCAAGAAACCAACCTGCTTCTACGGAAAATCGTTCGAGTTTCAACATTGAACCTGCAGGCTGAGGAGAGGTCTCCACAGTTTATGCAGTCGATGCACAAACCAGCTAGACACCGGCAAATCCACTCGATATCTCTAACGGAGGTCCATTATCGGCAGTGTGATTTTGCCCAAAGTAGCACAACCGTAAATGCTCCAATGTTTCATCAGAAATTTTTAGAACTCACCTATTGCTGCACTCTTAGAATTCCCATCTAATTATATGCTAGATAAACAATCACTTCGAAGAATACAACAAAATAGAATGAGTGCCGAGAAAAATATCGACAACGATTGTTCCTACTCGGGCAGACGATGCAGGATGATAATAGTAGAGTCAGACGCCGCCAGACTGGTGAACAAAGCTTTTCCCTTTATCTGCTTGCTGCTGTAACAGCGACATGATCGAATGGACCTTGAAGCTGAGCTCAACCATTTCAACCGCTGCATCACGTCAAGCTTATTTGTAATCGAATTCCGAAGCCAAGGTGTTACGCTTGTGTAGCGAGTGGAAGATCTACGCTGAAATTGGTTAAGTCTTCACAGAAGTATTTCAAACCAAAAATCCTGTGTGCGCTTCCTCTGGAGTCCACAAGTTTATTTTCCGTATTCAACTCACACGTATCATCGGAAAGTTCTTAGCCATTTGCCATTGTTAGAGCAAAACTGATCGACTCTTGAAATGAACTGCATTATTTCAACTGCTGTGAAAATTCATATCATGATCGAAGAAGCGTTCAGATATTTTACATTCGTGGAGCTGGTAGATTCTCACGCTTTTGTTCTGAGAGATCTCTACGCTCCACTAGAGATCTTTGAGACCAAAACTATAATCAACTTATTCAGTATAGATTTTAGATGAGACTTGAGACAAAACCCAGACACAAGGCAACATTGGCAATTTGTTCTCGTTTGCGCTTTCTCTCTGGTGCCCTCAATCGTTTGCGCTTTCTCTCTGGTGCCCTCAATCGTTTGCAACGCATGCAGTTTAAGAGAGATGCTGCAGCTCATATCTACAACGATGTTTCGATGAACTAGGATCTGTTTACATGTGCTTCATTGCTCATACCCAAAACTGATCCCCAGTCCAAAAAGTCGAATGTTGATGTGAGATACAAGAAGAACACATATACTTTCATTCTTCAATTCTTTTGACAACACTTCAGCTAGCTATCTGCTGGATGCAGGTACAATTTCATTGTATGACAACACTGAGAGTACTGAGGTTTTTAATTTCATTCCAAGAGTCAAGCTAAAATTGGATCGACTTAACCAATCTTGCATATTCTCACAGCTTGGAGATGTGAGTATCACGCAAAATCAAGAGTGCTTCTAGGGAGATACACAAGAAACAATTTGTCGTGATTTAAAGGTTGGTATGACCATTTTTGGGTAGACTAACGACTACCTTGTCTTTTCGAATAAATACTGATTCTGGTATGTTGGATACGGCAGCTCTGCGTTACAATTGTCAGGGTTTCGTTATAGGTTTTGCAAGTTCATAAAACAACGGATTGTAATTGAAAGTGCAATCATTTATTTGATACTCTTATGCAAGTATATGGGATGTGTCACATTTCAGATGTTATTTGATTGGAAACTACTGTAGCATCATCATTAATGATCAACCATTCAAATGATTGATGACTTTAAACAAACTTATAAGAAAGCTTCTGTAACCGACTGTTATCTTAGAAGAGTATGAAATTAGAAAGTAAGCATAACTGAATGGTGAATCATGATACAAGTAGATTATATTAAGACATATATAGAGATCAAGTTGATGAAGCATAATTTCAATGACAAGGTTAAGTAATGAGATATTATTTTAAAGTCCACATCCACTATATGTAATTATTCTGGGATTATGTTGGCATTTAAGAGTAGTTGATAAATCTTAATTTGAAAAAAAATGACTTAACGTTTGACCATTTATTCTAATATTATAATCTAATACATTCATCAAGATATGATCATGACAGATCATGTTTGTAACTGGGCTTTTGTTGGAAAATATAAAATGTACAGTAACAACATTTAAGTTTACAAAGAACATGAATTTTGAAATAATTTATAAGTTTTTCCAACATAAGAAAAAAGGAAGTGAATACTGTGATTCTAAAGATCACATCTGATGACAAAATCATGTTCAAAGTTATTTGATGTAAAACAAAACATGCGCTTATTTTGAGTTTATATTTTAGATTGATTTTGAATTAATTTAAATGAATGAAGAAGTAAGGTCAGCATACATATGTATATTTGAATCTAAGGTTGAGATCAACTTCATTATAAATCTTTATGTAGTTTTATTATTTGTGAAAGTTTTTGAACAGTACTATAAATAAAGAAAATTTCTTTGAGTTGTAAAATTTTAAGTTTTTAAATTTTTAAATGTAACCATATTGTAATTTTTGAAGAACATGTGTTCAATCAATAAATTTTCCATAAATTTTACCAAATTTTTCATAATTTTGTTACAATCCTATCATTTTATATCAAATATTGATAAATAGATTATGGATTTTAATTTATAAGATTGATATAGATGGTTTGCATAGATGACTTTGACATCTTTCAATGTGTAACTCTTTGACTATTTGAGCTGGAAATTATTTTTACACAAATGTTCTTAGAAATACTTGTAAAAATGGATTTTTTGTGTTCATTGTAATAGTAAAGATTTTCTTTTAGTGATATTTAGTACACAGAAATATACTATTTCGAATAATTCAGACATGCCAGTTTAATTAAATGTGACTTGTGAAAATTCAAAAATTTTATATTTTTATATTCTAATTTTGAAATAATGAATGTTTTCATTATCTATATGTTAGTCAAATTTGATGTAATAACCCACTAAAGGCTAAAACTGCAATATAGTGGTAGAAAGGTCGAACCCACAGGGACAGAGGAACACACAGGGTACAAAGTGTCACGTTTAACAGACTATTGAGGAGTTTGAATTCTCACGCAACTGTCACTCCCAGAAATACTGCAAGTGTCCACTCGGAGCGCACTCGGAGGTCGCACAGTGCAGCGTAACACACACACACACCTGAAGCTACAGAAACACAACCCAGAGATCCGTTAGGACCTCTACTCAAGATTTCAGGGGGAAAGTCTCTCAAGAGTACACTCAGCGAAGCTGCGGGTAGTGACTTCCAACTCCGGCTTTTACAACACTTCCACTAGCTTGCTGCTAGCATAGGAAATCTGGTTTGGACTGCCTACTTCGGATCGAAGTCACTCATACGCGGTGAACAACACTCTCAACTCACGAACGCGCAGAGAACACAGGTCCGCACTGAAGGACTCACTGAGAAACATTCCAGTAACACAACAACAGTCTATTGAAGAGTTTGAATTCTTGTGATACCCCACTTTTGGTAATTTTGAGGAAATGAAAACATTTTTGGAAAACTGTACCAAGGCAGCAATGTAAATAGCCTTCGGTGCATCAAAATAGAGTGAATTTGGAAGATCGCAGAGATTCTCGAGGAACCTCGTAGAATCTAGGAGTTGGGTGCAGCGTCAAGGAAGGGCACCACCGTCCCTGCGAGCTCTGAAGGTATGATCCCTACGGCGCAAGGCGCAAAATCCGCCTTCGGCGCTGCGCCCTCGGCGGTAGGGAAATCCTTCATATCTAGTTCAACCCCCAAACGCCTTGACTTAGTTAGGGTCTCGTTGGAAAGAGCTCGACGCGCTGATTCCAACGAGCCCAAGAACGCCAACAACGGATGAGGACTCCGGGAGTTATAAAGGTTGTAAGATACTCAGCTTTCCGCCTGCGCACAGGCGAAGAAGTTTTTGTCCTATGCGCGGACGAAGGACGTTCGCCTGCGCACAGGCAAAATAGGGTTTTTGATGTAGGCGCGAAGTTCGCCTACGCACAGGCGTTTGCTTGTGCACAGGCGCTCCGGCGTCGGCGGGAAATCCGCCTTCGGCCCTAGAAATGCGCCTTCGGAGGTAGAAATTGTACGGCGCCTTCTGCGCCAGCGCAACGGCGCGGACGAGCAAGGAGCAGCCAGAATAGTAAAATCCGTACGGACCGTACGGACGGGACGGATTGATGCTCTCGTGTTCGGACGGAGTTACGGCGGCGAGAGCGCCGACGGAGAGACCAGGGACGGACAGTCTGGCGAGAGGCTGTTGACCGCGGTCAACGCCTTCCGCGCCAGCGCATCGACGCGGACGGACTTCGCCTGCGCACAGGTGAGCGCCTGTGCACAGGCGGGTGAAGTTCCACGCCGGTGGAAAATCCGCCGAGGAGTCCGCCTGCGCACAGGCGGGAGTTGAACTTTTGTCCGACGTGCGGACAAGCGCCGAGGCAGAGGAGGATTGGCTGAGGAGCGGTACGAACGAGTGTACCGCGCAAGGCAGAAAATCTGCCTTCGGCGCTGCGCACCCATGTCCGCGGCGTAGTACGCTCGCGGAGTTCAAATTCGCCAATTCGAGCGTGAGAGTTAAATCGGCGTCGGCGGAGCTTGAAGCCGCGCGTGAGAGCGGAGACCGTTTTAGCGTAGAGCCGGCGCGGCCATCAATTGAGTCGTCCTTCACGAGCAAGAGCCGACCATGACCTTCGACCGAGAGACGGAGAGCGTCCCATTCTTGAATTCGCGATTCCATTCCCTAGTGCGAGCTGCGCGCGTCCATCTGCTAGCTGCTAAGCATTTCCGACATCGCCGCGCAGAGGATTACTTGGTGATTGAGAGAGAAGTGAGTGCGCGTGATTTGAAATTGAGGGAGATTAGAGTTTGCCGAGGAAGCAAGGAGCTCGAGCGGAGCAGAAGGCGAATTAGCGAGCAGGCGAACTCCAAGAACGCAATGACGAGACTGGGCCGATTGCGGATGCTGCCGCTCCGACTACCACAGAACGGGCTGCGCGCTTTTGAGGAGTGGCTGATAGCAAGAAAGCTCGATTTCTTGCTATGGGGATGGAACTACATCTGTGTGGATATGGTGCGCGAGTGGCTAGAGCCACAGGGACCACCTACGCGCGGATTGCGGCCGCATGTCGATCGATGGACGGTCCAAGATTGGGCGCAGGCATTGGGGAGATGTGCCGGCATCCCAGGGCACCTCCTCTTTGATAGTGAGAGCGTCAAGGTGTCTAAGCAGGACGAGGCGCAATTTGTGGAGTTGTTCAAGCGGGAGAAGTCTACCAAGAATGGGTACAAGACCCGCGATTACAAGGATCGCTTCCGCCGAACTGTGGCTACGGCGCTGCTGCAATTACTGCAGCCACACCGCGCCTGCTACATCACATTGTGGCAGGTCTCTTTTGTGGAGTGCATCATCGAGGGAGCTCCAATTCACTGGGCGAGCATCCTGCACAGAGTGATGCGACAGCACGCTTTTGAGGAGAAGGGGGGAACTCTAAATCATCTCTTTCCTTTCCTCATCAATTTTTATCGACAGCGAAATTGTTTGACCGCGGCGGAGCTTGCTCGTTTTCCGCCGTTGTCCGTCGACCATCCCTGGAGGTATGTGCGGGAGAACGAGGTCGACACTGATGCAGAGGAGTCGCCGACTTCTACTCCGTCAAGGCGGAGGGACGAAGGGAGAAATACTCCTGCAGCAAGAGTGCCGCGGAAGCGGCGATGGAGAGAGGAGTCTGAAGAGGAGCAGCCTCAAGAACCCACTGCTCCCATTCGACAACGGCCGTTGCACGAAGTGTGCAGCCGGCCGAAGCAGAAGGCGCGTAGGCTTGTGTTACCAGCCAGCAGCGCGGACACGGCGACGATTGCCACGGAGAAAGGAAGTGCGTCGCCAGAGAAGAACGAGGGAGCGCGGACATCTGCAGGAGCAACGGACCACGCTGCACCTTCGACGGACGAGAGGCCGCCTACGGGCCAAGGGCCTCCGGAGTTACCACGTGCGTTGCGGACGGGTGTTCCGCCTGCGCACAGGCGAGCCTCGACGGAAAGGCGACCACAAACGGACGTGGACCTACGCCTACGCGTGGGAAGAAGCAGTTCGCCTGTGCACAGGCGTTCGCTAGTGCACAGGTCGCCTCAACACATGCCGCCTGCGCACAGGCAGGATTCACCCCCGTTCCAACGTAGGAAGGGGAAGGAGCCGGCGGAAGATCCCGGGCGGCACCCAGAGGAGGCCGAATGTTCAGAGCTAGTACATTGGTTAGAGACTTGAGTAGTTCGGATCTACACCTGCGGGTGATTGCCCAGAGATCTTCCGCCGGCTCCTTCCCCTTCCTATGTTGGAACGGGGGTGAATCCTGCCTGTGCGCAGGCGGCATGTGCACAGGCGACCTGTGCACAGGCGAACGCCTGTGCGCAGGCGGACTTCCTCTGCCTACGCGTAGGCGTAGGTCCACGTCTGCTGGGGTCGCCTTTCCGTCGAGGCTCGCCTGTGCGCAGGCGGAACACCCGCCCGCATCGCACATGGTAACTCCGGAGGCCCTTGGCCCGTAGGCTAGCTCTCGTCCGTCGAAGGTGCAGCGTGGTCCGTCGCTCCTGCAGACGTCCGCGCTCCCTTGTTCTTCTCCGGCGACGCACTTCCTTTCTCTGTGGCAATCGTCGCCGTGTCCGCGCTGCCGGCTGGTAACACAAGCCTGCGCTGCAACCTCCGGGCTGACTCTCACTCAGGTTTACCTCAGATGGCTTTTCGGTAGCTCATCATGATTCTAGAAGACTAGGATTCCGCATCATACTTATAAGCTAAACACCCTCTCACTCAATCTCTCACGGTATCACTCCAACTCATACACTCATCGACACTCCAAGGTACTGAAAATTCGTCACTCTTTCATATATGAAACAAGTCTCTACATATGAACTCTCCAAACTTGCTTGAGAGGCTCTTCTCTACCTCTCTATATATACTACTTGAAAATTTACCATAGTAACAAATGGTAATTTCTATCTAACTTACATTTACGAAGATAAACCATAGTAAGGTTGACTAGTTATCAATATGTGGCAACATGCCATTGGCCCCCCAAACCTTCTAGATGTTTACTAATCCCTAGATTGAGGTGGCGACATGCCATTTGTGCCTTTCCAACTTCTAGAACTTCCACTTTCCACTAAGTCAACATAAGACTTAGTCTAACCAATGGAATACTCCTTACTTTAGTCAAACCAATCAAAACTAAACATGAAGTTCAAAAGTCTTTTCTCTTGGAATCTAGACTTTTGTACAAGACAAAATAGAAGTGCTCACTCAAATATTCTAGAACTTCTCTAGTTATTCCGCCAAGTATAGACATTATAGCTAAACTAGCTAGACTTAGTCATAACTAGTTAGATTTAGTCATAACTATCCTAACCATGATTAATTCCTTGGCTAATTCTAGTTTTATTTCACACATGCAATATCTGGTCTTACATTTAACCCGGGACCAAGACTTCATGTGGTACCCCACTTTTGGCAATTTTGAGGAAATTAAAACATTTTTGGAAAATTGTACCCTGGCAGCATTGTAAATAGCCTTCGGTACATCAAAACGGAGTGAATCCGGAAGATCGCGGGGATTCTCGAGGGATCTTGTAGAATCTGGGATTTGGGGTGCAGTAGTAAGGACAGGCACCGCCCTCCCTGCGAGCTCTGCAGTTAGGACCCCTACGACGCAAGGCGCAAAACCCGCCTTCGGAGGTTGCGTCCGCGGCTGTAGGGAAACCCTCCATAATTAGTTCAACCCTCGGGAGCCTTGACCAAGTTAGGGTCCCGTTGGAAAGAGCTCAACGCACTGATTCCAACGAGTCCAAGAACGCTTGGAACGGATGAGGACTTAGGGAGTTATCACTATTGGAAGAAACGGAGGCGGTCGCCTACGGCGGAAGGAGTTCGCCACCGGCGCGAATTCCGCCTACGCGGAAGGGGGAATCAAGTTTTGTCCTATGCGCGGACGAAGGCGTTCGCCTGTGCACAGGCGAAGTAGGGTTAGGGGAGGCGCGAAGTCCGCCTACGCACAGGCGCTCGCCTGTGCACAGGCGCTTCGGCGTCGGCGGAAAATCCGCCTTGGGCCCTAGAAATGCGCCTTGTGAGGTAGAAAGTGTACGGCGCCTTCCGCGCCAGCGCAGCGCCGCGTACGGCGGAAGAGCCGCCAGAGTAATCAAATCGGTACGGACCATGCGGATGGGGACGGGTGGATGCGCTCTTGGACGGACGGAGTTGCGGCGGCGGAAGCGCCGACGAAGAGACAAGGAACGGACAGACTGGACGGAGACGGCTGACCACGGTCAACGCCTTCCGCGCCAGCGCGACGCCGCGCACGGAATTCGCCTGCGCACAGGCGAACGCCTGTGCACAGGAGGATGTTCAAGTTCCGCGCCGGCGGAGAATCCGCCGAGGCTCCTGCCTGCGCACAGGCAGGAGTTGAACTTTTGTCCGACATGCGGACACACGCGTCAAGGCAGAGGGGGATTGGCCGAGGGGCGGTACGAACAAGTGTACCGCGCAAGGCGGAAAACTCGCCTTCGGCGCTACGCCCCCATGTCCGCGGGGTAATACGCTCGCGGAGTTCAAATCCGCCAATTCGAGCGTGAGAGTTTAATCGACGACGGCGGAGCGTGAAGCCGCGCGTGAGAGCGAAGACCGTTCCAGCGTACAGCCGGCGCGGCCATCAAGTGAGACGTTCTTCACGAGCAAGAGCCGACCATGACCTTCGACCGGGCGGCGGAGAACGTCCCATTCTTGAATTCGCGATTCCAATCTCTTGTGCGCGCTGCGCGCATCCATCTGCTGACTGCTAAACATTCTCGACGTCGTCGCACAGGAGATTTCTTGTTGATTGAGGGAGAAGTGAATGCGCGTGATTTGGAATTGAGGGCGATTAGAGTTTGCCGAGAGAGAAAGAAGCTCGGGCGGTGCGGAAGTAGAATGAGCGGGCGAGCGAACCCCAGGAACGCAATGACGAGACCGAGCAGATTGCGGATGGTGCCACTTCGCCTACCACAGAACGGGCTGCGCGCTTTCGAGGAGCGCTTAATAGCAAGAAAGCTCGATTTCTTGCTATGGGGATGGAACTACATCTGTGCGAATATGGTGCGCGAGTGGCTAGAGCCACAGGGACCACCCTCGCGCGGATTGCGTCCGCATGTTGACCGGTGGACAGTCCAAGATTGGGCGCAGGCGTTGGGAAGATGTGCTGGCATGCCAGGGCATCTCCTTTTCGACAGTGAGAGCATCAAGGTGACCAAGCAGGAAGAGGCGCAATTTGTGGAGCTGTTCAAGACCGGGAGGTCTACCAAGAATGGGTACAGGACCCGTGATTACAAGGATCGATTTCGCCGGACCTTGTCCGCGGCACTGATGCAATTACTGCAGCCGCACCGCGCCTGCTACATCACATTGTGGCAGGTCTCTTTTGTGGAGTGCGTCATCGAGGGATCTCCAATTCACTGGGCGAGCATCCTGCACAGGGTGATGCGACAGCACGCGTTTGAGGAGAAGGGGGGAACTCTAAACCATCTTTCTCCTTTCCTCATCAATTTTTATCGACAGCGGAATTGTTTGACAGCGGCGGAGCTTGAACATTTTCCGCCATTGTCCATCGACCATCCCGGGAAGTATGTGCGGGAGAATGAGGTCGACACTGATGCAGAGGAGTCACCGACTTCTACCCCATCAAGGCGGAGGGACGAAGGGAGACACACTCCTGCAGCACGAGTGCCGCGGAAGCGGCGATGGAGGGAAGAGTCTGAAGAGGAGCAGCATCAAGAACCCTCTGCTCCCATTCGACCGCGGCCGCTGTGCGAGTCATACAGCCGGCCGAAGCAGAAGGCACGCAGACTGGTGTTACCAGCCGACAGTGCGGACACGGCGACGATTGCGACGGAGAAAGGAAGTGCGTCGCCAGAGAAGCATGAGGAAGCGCGGACGACCGCAGGAGCAACGGGCCACGCTGCAACCTCGACGGGAGAGAGGCCGCCTACGGGCCAAGGGCCTCCGGAGTTACCGCGTGCGATGCGGACAGATGTTCCGTTTGCGCACAGACGAGCCTCCGCGGACGGACGAGCCTCCGCGGACAGGCGATCACAAGTGGACGTGGATCTACGCTTACGCGTGGGAAGGAGCAGTCCGCCTGTGCACAGGCGCTCACCTGTGCACAGGTCGCCTGTGCACAGGACACCTCCACACGTGCCGCCTGTGCACAGGCAAGAATCACCCCCGTTCCAACGTAGGAAGGGGAAGGAGCCGGCGGAAGAACCGCCTACGAGACACCGGCCCTCGGGGCCAGACCCTCCGGCGCACCACGCGCCGCAATTTGCGCCTTCGGCGCCAGGGCCTTCGAGCCGAGGAGATACGAGCAGGGAGCGTGCGGAGGCCGCACCATCGGCGGGAAGTCCGCCGATAGATGCGCCTTCGGCGGTAGGGCCTATAGGCCAAGGGACATCGGGCGAGCGGCCCCCGGCCATGTCGCCTTCGGCGATGGATGTCCGCGGCGCTACGCCTGCGGCGGACAAGGCGCCGGCAATTGCGCCTGCGCACGGGCCGGGCACAGCCCCCACGGACCGATCAAGGGAGCAGCAACAGACGGAGGAACGGAGTGACTGTCCGCGGGATGAAATTTCGATGCGCGATGCGCAATCAAACCCCGCGCAGCCACCCTTTGCTCGATCGCCTTCGGCGGCGGGCGACGGCGGCAGAGAGGACGCGGTAGACAACCAACAAGCGGGCGACGGGGATGCCGCACGGGTACATTCGCCTTCCGCCTTAGACATTTTGGCGACGAGCAGCGAGGCTGCAGCCGTGCCTTCGCAGGCAGCACACGTCGATGATGTGCAGCCCCACTCGGGGCAGTCGCCGACGCAATCAATGGCGACTGAAATTCTCCACTCGGATGATGACGACGGAGGCTCCACGGAAGAAATGTCAGGAGCAGAAGACACCGAGGAGGAGGAGGAGGAAATTGTTGGAGCGCCGGCGGCGGCGCTCTCTGAGCAGGTGATTCCGTTGCTGAGGTACTTGGATCGCAAGGTCGATAAATACGCCGACCCACTCCAGCCGGGATCTTACATCGAGTTAGTGCGCAGGCGGACACGCACTAAAGTCCACACCAGCAAGCTGTTAGCTAGAGTGGACCAGGAGTTGAGGGAATTGAAGGAGAAGCATGCATGCTTGTGGGGTCAGTACAAACTTAATCAGAAATTCTACAAGCACTCCGAGAAGATGAAGGATGAGAAACTGGACGAGCTCACCAAGGAGCAGGTGAAGGACAAGGAAGCACTCATTTCTGAGCAGGCCCAGAATCGGATTTTGTCAGAGGAGCTCGTGCGGCAGACGCGGTTGTTGGAACAGTGTCAGCTCGCACGGCAGGCGGATGAAGAGTTAATCCGCAGGTTACAGTCAGAGTGTGGCGAATTGAGAGCGCAACGTGCTGAAGCCGAATCGCAATTAGTGATAATTGAAGAGGATCGCAGGAAGGAGGCGGATCGCACGAAAGTGGAGACGGCGAGGCGTGTCGCCCACTGTCTCAAGGGCTACGCCCACTGGGAAGTGAAGGCGCAGGAGAAACTCACACTGCGTGAGTTTGAATTGCGCGCAGCCGGGTTGTTGTCAGGCGACAGTAGGAGTCGGCGGAAGGTAGCAAAGAAGCTCGATGCCTTTCTGTCGAAGGCACAGGATACCATGTCCGCCCTCGAAGTGGAGGTGTCCGCGGCGTTGCAGCGTTTGGGACTGCGCAGTCGAGCGGAAGATTGGCAGGGTAGGGAGTTAGTGCGCGGCAGTCGGCCGCGCAGGAGACGTAGTACAGGTTCCGCGGAGTGTAGTGTAGCGTGGTTCCGTGCAGGCGTGTAGCGTAGTGCAGTGTAGTGCTAGGTAGGACTTAGAAGGTATAAAATAGTTCCAGGCGTTTTGCCTGGGGTTCTTTCCCATCAGAAGTGCAGATCAGGAACCCATTTCCTTTGCGTGTTTGTGTCCTTGAGTTCTGTCACCACGCACGAGGAGTTACAACTTAGCGTTCCGCATCTTGTAGCTGAAGGCCTTCGGCCGAATGTTCAGAGCTAGTACATTGGTTAGAGACTTGAGTAGTTCGGATCTGCACCTGCGGCTGACTGCCGATGCTAAGAGCCAGTGACTAGTTAGATACTTGAACAGTTTCGCCCCTACACCTTCGAGTGTTTCTTTCTGATTGTACTCCTTGGGATTTTTCCCCTGAATGCCAAAGTGAAGTTTTGCTACTTCGTGTAAGCCTTGGTTGTAAATTCAGGTTACGCTGCAGCAGGTGCCTTGAGGGTAACCCCTGTAGTATTTCTGGGAATGACAAGTGCCTGAGAATTCAAACTCTTCAATAGACTGTTGTTGTGTTACTGGAATGTTTCTCAGTGAGTCCTTCAGTGCGGACCTGTGTTCTCTGCGCGTTTTGTGAGTTGAGAGTGTTGTTCACCGCGTGGGAGTGACTTTGATCCGAAGTAGGCAGTCCAAACCGGGTTTCCTGCACTAGCAGCAAGCTAGTGGAAGTGTTGTAAAAGCCGGAGTTGGAAGCCACTGCCCGCAGCTTTGCCGAGTGTGCTTGAGAGAGACTTTCCCCCTGAAATCTTGAAGTAGAGGTCCTAACGGATCTCTGGGTTGTGTTTCTGTAGTTTCAGGTGTGTGTGTGTGTGTGTGTGTGTGTGTGTGTTACGCTGCACTGTGCGACCTCCGAGTGCGCTCCGAGTGGACACTTGCAGTATTTCTGGGAGTGACAGTCGCCTGAGAATTCAAACTCCTCAATAGTCTGTTAAAACGTGACACTTTGTACCCTGTGTGTTCCTCTGTCCCTGTGGGTTCGACCTTTCTACCACTATATTGCAGTTTTAGCCTTTAGTGGGTTATTACATAAGAAGCCGACAACTTCTTTTTGGCGCCGCTGCCGGGGACAGTTGCGTCAACACCGGGGTTTTTACGAGCAGCCATGCTCGGTGAATGTCGACTGGGGCTAGCGGGAGCAACCTAAGTGCTAGAGCTGTCCGCAGGTTCCGACGAGATTCGCAAATTAAATTTCAATTAAATTTCTAATATCATTACAGATAAAATCAAATATTCTATTTCTAACGTGTATGAAGGGTGATTAATTATCAGCCCATGCTTTGAGTAGAATCTTTCTAACCAAAAGACAAACATACGTGTGGTACCCCATTTTTGGTATTTTTGAGGAATTCAAAACATTTTTGGAAAACTGCACCGCGGCAGTAGTGTAAATAGCCATTGGTGCATCAAAATAGAATGAAACTGGATGATCTCGGAGAATCTCGAAAGATCTCGTAGAATCCAGGAGTTGGGCGCAACGTCTGGGACAGGCGCCGCCTTAAATACGGGCTCTGAAGGAGAACCCCTTCGGCGCAAGGCGCGAAATCCGCCTTCGGCGCTAGAGAAATCCCTCAGATTCTGATCAATTCCCAAACGCCTCGACTTAGTTAGGGTTTTGTTGGAAAGAGCTCGACGCGGTGATTCTAACGAGCCCAAGAACGCCGCAAACAGATGAGGACTCCGGGAGTTATGAAGGTCGCAAGATACGCAGATTCTCACCTACGCGTAGGCGAGGAAAGTTTGTCCTATGCGCGGACGAGGGAAGTCCGCCTACGCATAGGCGAAATAGGGTTTGACATCAGCGGAATGTCCGCCGCGAATGTCGCCTACTCGAAGGCGGGGAGGACTGACACTTGTGCACAGGCGGACGCGAAGGCCGCCTACGCACAGGCGCTTCGGCGTCGGCGGGAAGTCCGCCTTCGGCCCTAGAAAGGCGCCTTCGGGGTTGGAAATTGTACGGCGCCTTCGGCGCCAGCGCATCGCGGACGGGCGAGGACCCAACGGAGTAGTAAAATCCGTACGGACCGTACGAACTGTACGGACGAGTGCACCTTCGGCCGGTCGGAGTTACGGGGACAAGAGCGCCGACGGAGAGGCGAGAGAAATGAACAGACTGGATGGAGTCCGTTGACCGCGGTCAACACCTTCGGCACAACCGCCTTCGGCGCTGCGCCTACGGCGAGGGACCTGCGCGGACAAACGTCTGATGCGCGGACGGAATTCGCCTACGCGTAGGCGAGCGCCTACGCACAGGCAGATGAAGTTCTGCGCCGGCGGAGATTCCGCCGGGGATTCCGCCTACGCAGAAGGGAGTTCGATTTTTGTCCCATGCGCGGACGATCGCCTTCGGCAGAGCGAGACTGGCCAAAGTTAAGTACGAAGGAGTGTAGCGCGCCGGCGAAAAATCCGCCTTCAGCGCTGCGCACCCATGTCCGCGGCGTAGTACGCTAGCGAAGTTCAAATTGCCAATTCGAGCGTGTGAGTTAAGTCGGCGTCGGCGGAGCGTGAAGCCGCGCGTGGGAGAGGAGGCCGTTATAGCGCGGAGCCGGCGCGGCCATCAAGTGATCCGACCTTCACGACCGCGAGCCGACCATGACCTTCAACGAGGAGACGGGGAGCGCGCCATTCTTGAATTCGCGATTTCACTTTCTAGTGCGAGCTGCGCGCGTCCACCTGTTAGACACTCTAGACATCGCCGCGCGGAGAATTACTTGGTGGCTGAGAGAGAATTGAGTGCGCGCAAGTTGGAATTGAGAGAAATTAGAGTTTGCAGAGGAGGCAGAAGCGCGAGCAAGAAGCTCGAGCGGAGCAGAGAGAGAGTTGGTGCGCAAGCTAATTTCAAGAACGCGATGTCGAAGTTGAACAGGCTGCGGATGGTGCCACTCCGGCTTCCACAGAACGGGTTGCGGGCTTTTGAGGAGCGGCTGATTGCAAGGAAACTTGAGTTCTTGCTGTGGGGATGGAATTACGTGTGTGTAGACATGGTGCGCGAATGGTTGGACGCGGAGCGACAACCTACGCGCGGATTGCGTCTGCACGTAGATAGGTGGACCGTCCACGATTGGGCACAGGCATTGGAGAGGTGTGCCGGCAATGACGGGTACCTCCTATTTGATAGTGAGAGCGTCAAGGTGTCGAAGCAGGACGAAGCGCAATTCATGGAATTGTTCAAGCGGGGGAGGTCTTCCAAGAACGGGTACAAGACCCGCGACTACAAAGATCGTTTCCGCAGGACTGTAGCGGCGGCGCTGTTGCAATTGTTGCAGCCGCACCGCACTTCGTACATCACTTTGTGGCAGGTGTCTTTTTTGGAGCTCACATTAGCCGGAGCTCCAGTTCACTGGGCGCGCATCCTACATAGGGTGATGCGACAGCAGGCATATGAGGAGAAGGGAGGAACTCTCAATCACCTCTCCCCTTTCTTGATAAACTTTTATCGACAGAGGAATTGTTTGACCACGGCGGAGCTTGCTCGTTTTCCGCCATTGTCAGTCGACCATCCCGGGAAGTATGTGCGGGATAACGAAGTCGACACCGACGCAGAGGATTCGCCAACTTCTACTCCACCGACTCAGCGGGACCAGGGAAGAAACACACCCGCAGCCAGCGTGCCGCGGAAACAAAGATGGAGAGAGGAACCGGAGGAGGAGCAACATCGAGAACCCACTGCTTCCATACGGCAGCGGCCACTACACGAAGTGTGCAGCCGGCCGAAGCAGAAGGCGCGCAGGCTTGTGTTACCAACCAGCAGCGCGGAAACGGCGACGATCGTCACGGAGAAGGGAAGTGCGTCCCCGGAGAAGGATGGGAATGCGTGGACGTCCGCAAGAGCGCTGGACCATGGTATGCCTCCGGCGGACGAGAGACGTGTGGTACCCCACTTTTGGTAATTTTGAGGAAATTAAAACATTTTTGGAAAACTGTACCCTGGCAGCAATGTAAATAGCCTTCGGTGCATCAAAACAGAGTGAATTCGGAAGATCGCGGAGATTCTCGAGGGATCTCGTAGAATCTAGGAGTTGGGTGCAGCAGTAAGGACGGGCACCGACCTCCCTGCGAGCTCTGCAGTTAGGATCCCTACGGCGCAAGGCGCAAAACCCGCCTTCGGAGCTGCGTCCGCGGCGGTAGGGAAATCCTTCATATTTAGGTCAACCCCCGGACGCCTTGACCTAGCTAGGGTCTCGTTAGAAAGAGCTCGACGCACTGATTCCAACGAGCCCAAGAACGCCAACAGCGGATAAGGACTCCGGGAGTTATGAAGGTTGTAAGATACTCAGCTCTTCGCCTGCGCACAGGCGGAGAAGTTTTGTCCTATGCGCGGACGAAGGAAGTCCGCCTGTGCACAGGCGAAATAGGGTTTGAGGTAGGCGCGAAGTTCGCCTACGCACAGGCGTCTGCCTGTGCACAGGCGCTTCAGCGTCGGGGGAAATCCGCCTTGGGCCCTAGAAATGCGCCTTGTGAGGTAGAAATTGTACGGCGCCTTCTGCGCCAGCGCAGCGCCGCGGGCGAGCAAGGAGCCGCCAGAATAGTCAAATCTGTACGGACCGTACGGACGGGACGGATGGATGCGCTCTTGGACGGACAGAGTTGCGGCGGCGGAAGCGCCGACGAAGAGACAAGGAACGGACAGTCTGGACGGAGACGGCTGACCGCGATCAACGCCTTCCACGCCAGCGCGTCGCCGCGGACGGAATTCGCCTGCGCACAGGCGAGCGCCTGTGCACAGGAGGATGAAGTTCCGCAATGGCGGAGAATCCGCCGAGGAGTCTGCCTGCGCACAGGCGGGAGTTGAACTTTTGTCCGACATGCGGACACACGCGTCGAGGCAGAAGAGGATTGGCTGAGGAGCGGTACGAACGAGTGTACCGCGCGAGGCGGAAAACTCGCCTTCGGCGCTGCGCACCCATGTCCGCGGTGTAGTACGCTCGCGGAGTTCAAATCCGCTAATTCGAGCGTGAGAGTTTAATCGGCGACGGCGGAGCGTGAAGCCGCGCGTGAGAGCGGAGACCGTTTCAGCGTAGAGCCGGCGCGGCCATCAATTGAGACGTCCTCCACGAGCAAGAGCCGACCATGACCTTCGACCGGGCGGCGGAGAGCGTCCCATTCTTGAATTTGCGATTCCATTCTCTTGTGCGAGCTGCGCGCTGTAAGACCGGTTGTTGCACATATGTACTAAGTCTTAGAAGTGGTCAAGGGAATAAGGATGATTAGCCAAGGCATAGCTAAGACTAGCTAGTTATGACTAAACTAGTTAGTTATAACTAAGTTTATCTAGTCATGACTAAGTTTAGCTACAATGTCTATAGTTGGCGGAGTAATTAGCGGAGTTCTAGAAGAATGGAGTGAGCACTTCTATTTTGTCTTTTACAAGGAGTGAGCACTTCTATTTTGTCTTATACAAAAGTTCTAGATTCCAAGGGATTAGATATTTGACTAGAAGCTTGGATTTGATTGGTTTGACTAAATGTATGAAAGATGATTGGCTAGACTAAGTCTAATGTTGACTTAGTGGCTAGGAAGCTTGTAGAAGTTTAAAAGCTTCCAATGGCATGTCGCCACCTCAACCTTGGATTCCGGAAGCTTCTAGAAGGTTTAGGTAGGCCAATGGCATGTTGCCACGTAGAGAAGGTTAGTCAAACTTACCTAGGTAAAAGTAAGTTAGGAGAAATTACCACATGTTACTATGGTAACTTCTCAAGTAGTATAAATAGAGAGGTAGAGTAGCACCTCTCAAGCAAGTTTGGAGAGTCATGTGTGAGGACTTGTTTCAGTAATGAAGGAGTGAAGTTTTTGAGTATCTTGGAGTATCGACGTGTGTTTGCATTTATGTGAAGAGGGTGATGTGAGGAGAGTTGTGTGTGAGTTGGAGTGATACATGAGAGTTTGTAAGAGAAGGTGTTTGGGACATGAGTGAGAGTATGAATCTTAGTCTTCTAGAACCATGATGCGCTACCACAAAGCCATCAGAGGTAAACCTGAGTGAGAGTCAGCCCGGAGGTTGCATTTTTTGGTTCCGTTGCCGGGACCTCAATCTAGAAGGCGGAATGTTTAGGATTCGATTTCTAGCTCGAGAGAAAGTATCCATGAGGGATCACTTGGTGTTAACATTGGGGAATGAAAGAGCGGAGAGTGTGCTTGAGAGCGAAATTCCATTTGTTTATCCCATAGTCTCATATGATAGCCTAGAAGTGATTTTGTATGTTTTGTTCACGTAAACATGTCTTTTTGAGAGAAAAGTGATCTTAGACACCGAAAAGTATTTTTGAAGGTATTCTTCAAAGTTTTTATTGATTTTAGAGTGAAAGATAGAGAAAATTTACGTTTTTGTTTCAGGTCCAGATCATGTGTTAACAGAAAGATATGAGAGTTAGAAGTTGAGTGGGTTTTCACGGGTATCAAAAGTCTGCTCTCTGGAAAGTTTGTACAGAGTTGATTACTTTTTCTGTATTTCAATTTAGGCTTTGAAACTTCGTACGAGTGTGTATTGGAAGATAAGCTACGTTTGAGTCAAAATTTCACTGAGAGATCACGTCTAGAGACGAAGTTATGTTGATTTGAAGTTGAGGGGGTACAAAAGCAAGATAACAAAGCAAAAGTTTTTGATTTCTTTATTCACAGTTTTCGTCAAGTAGATAGCGTTTCTGGGAGAGGTCTTTTGAGTGGTTTCTACCTTATGGGAAAATGAGTGAACAAGAAGGTTGGAAGGTTAGGTTATCCAAAGTACCTCAAGGCTTGGATGTTATAGTGTCTTTAGACTCCAATACAAGAGAATTCAAGGTGGAGTTTGAAGAAAGAGTAGTGAGTCAATCTCCAAGAGTCAAACGTGAAACTTGTTTTTATTGTGGAGAGGAGGGCCATAAGGTTGTCAATTGTTCCCTGCGGAACAAAGATAGAAGATTGAGGAGCAAGAGGAACTTGGGAGATTTGAAACTTCACTTGGGACCATCATCGCCACATGAATCCCAAAGCGCCACCTTCTGTGACAATTGCGGAGTGATTGGGCTACCAGCGGGACACGAATGCAGCGGAGTGAAGGCACTTCTGGAATCACTTGTGGAAGGGTTTGACGGCAAGCTAAGTGCTGAAACAGAGAAAGTGACCTCAGCGGGTTCAAGCTCCAACTGAAGATGGAGATCATCATTCGAATGATGGAGAAGATGATGATGAGGGTAAGACTCATCGTATGCCTAGGAGAGGAGAGAGCTTTGGCTATCTTGGAACAACCAATTCCTTTTGTGTTTCCTTTGATGAATTACTCAAGGATGGAGTTAGTGTTGTTTATATTGTATTAGGAAGCCCCATATAAATTTCCAATAGAAAAGAAAAAAAAAAAAAAAAAAAAAATTAGTTGGAAATGGGGAAGCTTCCGGTATTTTATGGGAGGGAGAATGAGGATGTAGAAGCTTTTGTTAGGGACTTCAAGAGGGCTTGCATAGGAAACAATGAGAGGAAGAAAGACGAGTGGGCTATGCTTTTGCCGGATTTCTTGGAGGATTCTGCTCTCAAGTGGTACAAGGAGTACAAGAGGGAGCATTCGGAGGACGACACGTGGGAGACATTAACGGAGAACCTGATCGAAAACTTTCTTCCCAGTGAAAGTTATGAAAAGTTGATGTGTGAGGTCACCTTCTTGAAACAAGGAGAGAACGAGAAGGTGAGGACCTATGTGGAGAGAACCGAGAAGTTGGAATCTAGATTCCACGTGGTGTTGAGGAAGGGTGGAGACGAAGTGGATGCTACAATGGTGGGGATAAGGGCGATGCTCATGAAGAACTTCGTTGGAGGTTTGAGACCAGAGATTCGAAGTAAGGTGAGATACGAGAAGCCCTCTTCTAAGGCTGAAGCCATTCGAATTGCTATTAGAATGGAGGAGAGCTTAGAAGATGATGATTCTAGCTTGGTGGCTAGAGAAGTAGCTCCACCGGTTGTAGGAAGGTCTATTGTTTCAAACACTTCTACTTCATCCACGATAGCGAATCCTAGTGTGGATTTTCAAAATGAGTTGAAATCTATCACGGAGACTCTAGCAGATCTCAAGATCAATGTAGTACAGTTGTGGGAGAAGAGGAATCAGAACGTAGGAGGAGGCTCTAGGGGGTATGGAAATTATCCTCCAAGAGGAAATCCACCTTCAGGAAACTTTGCGGTTTCTTGCTTTTCTTGTGGAGGTCCTCATTTCCAGAGGAATTGTCCTAACCCTCGACAACATGATGGAGTTCGGCACAACAACAATGCACCGGCCACGCAACAAGCCAAGGATAAGGGAGTAGCATCCATTGATGTATTTCCTCATCAATGCACTTTTGAGAAAGGGGAGAGCTCAAAATCGAAAGTGGATATCCTTGCTCATGAGAAGAAGCGGGCCCGATTTGCGGACGAGTCGATTTTCATGGAGGACACGCCAAGTCGAAGTACACGGTCAAGTGGAGTGAGTCAACCAAGAGTACCAAGGAAGAAGTTGGGCATGGATGACTTTTCCATTTCATCTTCTCAAGCTAAGTATGACGTGGTGGAGGATGTAGGAAATCAGAAGGCCAATATAACAGTTGGTCAGCTGATTGCCTTGAATCCAGCCATTCGGAAGGAGTTAAGAGGAGGTCTTATCTCCACAAGGACCAAGAAGCGGAAATCTAAGGGGAAGGCTCACATGACCAATGTGGGAGTTGGGGTGGTGGATGCGGCTGCTTCGGAGGTATGTACACATGCTTCAAAGATCGAAGTGAGGATCAATGGACATGATGTATCAGATGTGTTGGTTGATGGTGGATCGGCTGTGAATGCCATGTCTGAGAGGTTGATGCAGAAGTTGGGTATGCAACCTTCTAGACCTTCTAGCATAATTGTTGGTATGGCCAACAAACAGAAGGTAAGACCACTGGGGGTGGTAGACAAAGTTGTGGTTAGTGAGGGGAGTGCAAACTTTGCTTTCCTTCCAAATTCTCAAGGAAGCTAGCTACGACTTGCTGTTGGGACGTCCTTGGTTGAGGGCGGTAAGGACTACGGACCGATGGCACAAGGGCTATTTGAGGATAGGCCCAAAGAACCATCGAGTTAAGGTTCCTTTGACGAGAGGAGGGGAATCCACCACTGACTCAGATAGACCAACTGACGAGTATTGGGAATCTGAGAGTGAAGAGAGTGGTAGCTTTTCAGAAGTTGACACAGACATCTCAACTTCTGATCAAGAAACATCATCGGAGTACTCTTCTGATGATAATGTTCAAGTACAAGTCATTGCTGCCATGGAGTTGTTGCCTAGGCCTGGAGTGAAGAAAGATCCTGACAAAGTGGAGATGAGCGAAGAGGAGGTGTGTCGACGACTGTCCACTCTCAGGTTTGGTCCCAAGGTTACCAAGGAGGAAAAGGCAAAGTTTCTGGATATATTTCGCAAATATATTCATGTTTTTGCCTTTAGTTACAAGGATCTTAAGCATGTGACGTTGGAGACTCATCGCATCGAGTTGGAGGAGAAAGCTCGTCCTATTCGGCAAAAGCAACGCCGAATAAATCCACCTACGGCTCTTGTGGTGAAGGAGGAGATCGACAAGCTCAAGGAGGCTGGCTTCATCTACGAGGTAGAAAATTCTGAATGGGTGTCTCCAATTGTGATAGTGAAGAAGAAGAATGGTAAGCTACGAGTGTGCGTAGATTACAAAAAGTTGAATGCTGTCACAAAGAAAGACTACTATCCCTTGCCTTTCATAGATGAGATTCTAGAGGAGGTTGCTGGTCATGAGTGGTATAGTTTTGGAGATGGTTATAGTGGCTATAACCAAATCCAAATTGCCTTAGAAGACCAACTCAAAACAACTTTTACCACTCCATGGGGAACCTTCGCTTTTAGAGTGATGCCGTTTGGTCTATGTAATGCTCCTGCCACTTTTCAAAGGTTCATGAATAGAGTGTTTGAACCTTTCATTGGAAAGTTTGTAAGGGATTTCATAGATGATTTTTGTGTTTACGGGAGGAAAGCGGATCATTTTGATCATTTGATCAAAATACTTCAACGGCTGGAGGAAGCTAAGGCTTCACTCAATCCAGAAAAATGCATTTTTGGATGTGAGGAAGGCCTATTGTTGGGGCATATCATCTCCAAGAATGGTATAGCGGTGGACCCAGAGAAGGTGACACGGATCATGGAGTTACCTTTTCCGGCGACTTTAACCAAGTTGAGGCAATTCCTTGGTATGGTGGGGTACTATCGACGGTTCATCTTGTCCTTCTCCAACAAAGCTCATGCCTTGACGAATTACATGAAGAAGGGAGTGGAGTACGAACTCATTTTCAAGGATGAAGCTGCAAAGAAGGCGTTCGAAGTTCTCAAGAAGGCGTTGGTGACGGCTCCAATTTTGGCGAAACCGGATTGGGGTAAACCTTTCATTCTCTACACAGATGCATCAAATATTGCTGTAGGATGCACCTTGAGTCAATTAGATGATGAAAAGCATGATCATCCAATTGCCTATGCTAGTAGACAAATGGTTCAAGCGGAGAAGAATTACTCAGTGACAGAGAGAGAGGCCTTAGCTGTAATCTTCTCACTTAAGAAGTTTCGACATTATTTGTTGGGTGGGAGATTCACTATAGTGACTGATCATAAGGCTTTGAAATACATTTTCAACAAGCCTAATGCTGAAGGGAGGATAGCTAGATGGAAGCTACTACTAGCAGAGTTTGATTATACCATTGAGGATAGACCTGGAAAGAAGCATGCTAATGCGGATTTGATGTCGAGAGCATATGATGATGGAGGAGATCAGTCAGTAGATGACACCTTTCCGGATGAGGACTTGCTAGTCATGGACACGGTGACAACAGTACCGGAGGAGTACAAGGAAATTTGGGATTTCATCTCTAGAGGAGAGTTTCCTCAAGGAATGCATCAAAGGGAGAAAAATGCATTAGTGAAGAGATGTCAACCTTATATGATCATGGAGAAGGTACTTTTTCATCAAGGAGCTGACGGACTTCTACGAAGGGCGGTTGGGAGAGGAGAGGCACTACAACTCATGAAGGAGTTTCATGATGGTGCAGTATGTGGAGGACATTTTGCGGGGAAGGTAACTGCCTTCAAAATTCTTGATGCTGGTTATCATTGGAAGGGTATTTTTAAGGATTGTGTGGAATATTGCAAAAGTTGTGATGTGTGTCAAGCTTTTGCTAAAAAGTCCATGAAAACCCCTCCTATGATTTCTGTACCAGTGTTAGGTCCTTTTGAAAAGTGGGGAATAGATTTTGTAGGTCCTTTGAATCTTACTCCTCGAGGGAATAAGTTCATTGTGATAGCTACAGATTATCTTACGAAGTGGGTAGAGGCAAGACCACTTAAATCTACTAATGAGAAGGAGGTTGGTAGATTTTTATATGAGAGAATCATTACTCGATTTGGTTGTCCATTGGAGTTAGTATCAGATAGAGGAGGAGAATTTGTGGGAAGTATGATTCAAGCCATGTTGGAGCACTTTTCCATCAAGGCTCGAGTAACCACTTCCTACAAACCTAACGCTAACGGGTTGGCGGAGCGGACCAACTACACTTTGTGTATGATGTTGGCCAAGGATGCAGACATGGACGGGAGTAAACACAATTGGGACAAGAGGCTCCATGCTATCTTATGGGAGTATCGCACAACATGGAAGACATCTACCGGATACTCACCTTTTCGGATGGTGTATGGAGTTGAGTCAAAACTTCCCATACAGTTTGACTTGACAACATTCACAACAATCCAGCAAAGGTTGAAGAAATCAAATGGAGCAGAAGCCATCAAGTCTCGCCAACAACAATTGATGGAGTTGGAGGAAGCTCGAGCATTAGCCATGGTACGAGTGGAGCGGGCTCAACAGTTGCAGAAGAAGTATCACGACAAACGAAGTGGAAACCAGAACTTGAAGCCGTTCAAGGAAGGTGATTGGGTGATGCTCTTTGATGCAATTAGATACAAGAGAGCTAGGAAAAAGTTTCTTCCTAAGTATTTTGGACCTTTCATAGTTGAGAAGGTGTGGGGAAATTTCACTTATGACATCAAGGAGTTAGGAGGACGTCACTTCGATCGAGTCAACCACGACAAGTTGAAGTTATTCCATCGAAGATCAGATTCTTTCACTCCGAGGGCGTAGTGAAATCTTGGTCCGGGGGTAAATGTAAGACCGGTTGTTGCACATATGTACTAAGTCTTAGAAGTGGTCAAGGGAATAAGGATGATTAGCCAAGGCATAGCTAAGACTAGCTAGTTATGACTAAACTAGTTAGTTATAACTAAGTTTATCTAGTCATGACTAAGTTTAGCTACAATGTCTATAGTTGGCGGAGTAATTAGCGGAGTTCTAGAAGAATGGAGTGAGCACTTCTATTTTGTCTTTTACAAGGAGTGAGCACTTCTATTTTGTCTTATACAAAAGTTCTAGATTCCAAGGGATTAGATATTTGACTAGAAGCTTGGATTTGATTGGTTTGACTAAATGTATGAAAGATGATTGGCTAGACTAAGTCTAATGTTGACTTAGTGGCTAGGAAGCTTGTAGAAGTTTAAAAGCTTCCAATGGCATGTCGCCACCTCAACCTTGGATTCCGGAAGCTTCTAGAAGGTTTAGGTAGGCCAATGGCATGTTGCCACGTAGAGAAGGTTAGTCAAACTTACCTAGGTAAAAGTAAGTTAGGAGAAATTACCACATGTTACTATGGTAACTTCTCAAGTAGTATAAATAGAGAGGTAGAGTAGCACCTCTCAAGCAAGTTTGGAGAGTCATGTGTGAGGACTTGTTTCAGTAATGAAGGAGTGAAGTTTTTGAGTATCTTGGAGTATCGACGTGTGTTTGCATTTATGTGAAGAGGGTGATGTGAGGAGAGTTGTGTGTGAGTTGGAGTGATACATGAGAGTTTGTAAGAGAAGGTGTTTGGGACATGAGTGAGAGTATGAATCTTAGTCTTCTAGAACCATGATGCGCTACCACAAAGCCATCAGAGGTAAACCTGAGTGAGAGTCAGCCCGGAGGTTGCAGCGCGTCCATCTGCTGGCTGCTAAGCATTCTCGACATCGCCGCACAGAGGATTTCTTGGTGATTGAGGGAGAAGTGAGTGCACGTGATTTGGAATTGAGGGCGATTAGAGTTTGCCGAGGAAGAAAGGAGCTCGAGCGGTGCGGAAGTAGAATGAGCGGGCGAGCAAACTCCGGGAACGCAATGACGAGACCGGGCCGATTGCGGATGCTGCCGCTTCGTCTACCACATAACGGGCTGCGCGCTTTCGAGGAGCGCTTGATAGCAAGAAAGCTCGATTTCTTGCTATGGGGATGGAACTACATCTGTGCGGATATGGTGCGCAAGTGGCTAGAGCCACAGGGACCACCCTCGCGCGGATTGCGTCCGCATGTTGATCGGTGGACAGTCCAAGATTGGGCGCAGGCATTGGAAAGATGTGCCGGCATGCCAGGGCATCTCCTCTTCGACAGTGAGAGCATCAAGGTGACCAAGCAGGAAGAGGCGCAATTTGTGGAGCTGTTCAAAACCGGGAGGTCTACCAAGAATGGGTACAGGTCCCGCGATTACAAGGATCGATTCCGCCGGACTTTGTCCGCGGCGCTGATGCAATTACTACAGCCACACCGCGCCTGCTACGTCACATTGTGGCAGGTCTCTTTTGTGGAGTGCGTCATCGAGGGAACTCCAATTCACTGGGCGAGCATCCTGCACAGGGTGATGCGACAGCACGCTTTTGAGGAGAAGGGGGGAACTCTAAACCATCTCTCTCCTTTCCTCGTCAATTTTTATCGACAGCGGAATTGTTTGACAGCGGCGGAGCTTGAGCGTTTTCCGCCGTTGTCCGTCGACCATCCCGGGAAGTATGTGCGGGAGAATGAGGTCGACACTGATGCAGAGGAGTCACCGACTTCTACTCCGTCAAGGCGGAGGGACGAAGGGAGGAACACTCCTGCACCACGAGCGCCGCGGAAGCGGCGATGGAGAGAGGAGTCCGAAGAGGAGCAGCATCAAGAACCCTCTGCTCCCATTCGACCGCGGCCGTTGTACGAGTCATACAGCCGGCCGAAGCAGAAGGCACGCAGACTGGTGTTACCAGCCAACAGCGCGGACACGGCGACGATTGCGACGGAGAAAGGAAGTGCGTCGCCAGAGAAGAATGTGGAAGCGCGGACGTCCGCAGGAGCAACGGACCACGCTGCAGCCTCGACGGACGAGAGGCCGCCTACGGGCCAAGGTGTAATAACCCACTAAAGGCTAAAACTGCAATATAGTGGTAGAAAGGTCGAACCCACAGGGACAGAGGAACACACAGGGTACAAAGTGTCACGTTTAACAGACTATTGATGAGTTTGAATTCTCAGGCGACTGTCACTCCCAGAAATACTGCAAGTGTCCACTCGGAGCGCACTCGGAGGTCGCACAGTGCAGCGTAACACACACACACACACACCTGAAACTACAGAAACACAACCCAGAGATCCGTTAGGACCTCTACTTCAAGATTTCAGGGGGAAAGTCTCTCAAGAGTACACTCTGCGAAGCTGCGGGTAGTGACTTCCAACTCCGGCTTTTACAACACTTCCACTAGCTTGCTGCTAGTGTAGGAAACCCGGTTTGGACTGCCTACTTCGGATCGAAGTCACTCAGACGCGGTGAACAACACTCTCAACTCACAAAACGCGCAGAGAACACAGGTCCGCACTGAAGGACTCACTGAGAAACATTCCAGTAACACAATAACAGTCTATTGAAGAGTTTGAATTCTTAGGCACTTGTCATTCCCAGAAATACTACAGGGGTTACCCTCAAGGCACCTGCTGCAGCGTAACCTGAATTTACAACCAAGGCTTACACGAAGTAGCAAAACTTCACTTTGGCATTCAGGGGAAAAATCCCAAGGAGTACAATCAGAAAGAAACACTCGAAGGTGTAGGGGCGAAACTGTTCAAGTATCTAACTAGTCACTGGCTCTGAGCATCGGCAGTCACCCGCAGGTGCAGATCCGAACTACTCAAGTCTCTAACCAATGTACTAGCTCTGAACATTCGGCCGAAGGCCTTCAGCTACAAAATGCGGAACGCTAAGTTGTAACTCCTCGTGCGTGGTGACAGAACTCAAGGACACAAACACGCAAAGGAAATGGGTTCCTGATCGGCACTTCTGATGGGAAAGAACCCCAGGCAAAACGCCTGGAACTATTTTATACCTTCTAAGTCCTAACTAGCACTACACTGCACTACCATGGTGCGAGCCGCAACAGAACCACGCTACACTACACTCCGCGGAACCTGTACTACGTCTCCTGCGCGGCCGACTGCCGCGCACTAACTCCCTACCCTGCCACTCTTCCGCTCGACTACGCAGTCCCAACCGCTGCAACGCCGCGGACACCTCCCCCTCGAGGGCAGACATGGTATCCTGTGCCTTCGACAGAAAGGCCTCGAGCTTCTTCGCTACCTTCCGCCGACTCCTACTGTCGCCTGACAACAACCCGGCTGCGCGCAATTCAAACTCACGCAGTGTGAGTTTCTCCTGCGCCTTCACTTCCCAGTAGGCGTAGCCCTTGAGACAGTGGGCGACTCGCCTCGCCGTCTCCACCTTCGTGCGATCCGCCTCCTTCCTACGATCCTCTTCAATCGTCACTAATTGCGATTCGGCTTCGGCACGTTGCGCTCTCAATTCGCCACACTCTGACTGTAAACTGCGGATTAATTCTTCATCCGCCTGCCGTGCGAGCTGACATTGTTCCAACAACCGCGTCTGTCGCACGAGCTCCTCTGACAAAATCCGATTCTGGGCCTGCTCAGAGTTGAGTGCCTCCTTGACCTTCACCTGCTCCTTGGTGAGCTCGCCCAGTTTCTCATCCTTCATCTTCTCGGAGTGCTTGTAGAATTTCTGATTAAGCTTGTACTGTCCCCACAAGCACTCATGCTTCTCCTTCAAGTCCCTCAACTCCTGGTCCACTCTAGCTAATAGCTTGCTGGTGTGGACTTTAGTGCGAGTCCTCCTGCGCACTAACTCGATGTAAGATCCCGGCTGGAGTGGGTCGGCGTATTTATCGACCTTGCGATCCAAGTACCGCAGCAACGGAATCACCTGCTCAGAGAGCGCCGCCGCCGGTGCTCCAACAATTTCCTCCTCCTCCTCCTCGGTGTCTTCTGCTCCTGACATTTCTTCCGTGGAGCCTCCGTCGTCATCATCCGAGTGGAGAATTTCAGTCGCCATTGATTGCGTCGGCGACTGCCCCGAGTGGGGCTGCACGTCCTCGACGTGTGCTGCCTGCGAAGGCACGGCTGCAGCCTCGCTGCTCGTCGCCAAAATGTCTAAGGCGGAAGGCGAATGTATCCGTGCGGCATCCCCGTCTCTCGCTTGTTGATGGTCTACCGCATCCTCTCTGCCTCTGTCGTCCGTCGCCGGAGGTGATTGAGCGGAGGGTGGCTGCGCGGGGTTGGATTGCGCATCGCGCATCGAGATTTCATCCCGCTGACAGTCACTCCGCTCCTCCGTCTGTTGCTCCCTTGATCGGTCCGTGGGAGCTGTGCCCGGCCCGTGCGCAGGCGCATGTGCCGGCGCCTTGTCCGCCGCAGGCGTAGCGCCGCGGACATCTATCGCCGAAGGCGACATGGCCGGGGGCCGCACGCCCGATGTTCCTTGGCCTATAGGCCCTACCGCCGAAGGCGCATCTATCGGCGGACTTCCCGCCGATGGTGCGGCCTCCGCACGCTCTCTGCTCGTATCTCCTCGGCTCGAAGGCCCTGGCGCCGAAGGCGCGAATTGCGGCGCGTGGTGCGCCGGAGGGTCTGGCCCCGAGGGCCGGTGTCTCGTAGGCGGTTCTTCCGCCGGCTCCTTCCCCTTCCTACGTTGGAACGGGGGTGATTCTTGCCTGTGCACAGGCGGCACGTGTGGAGGTGTTCTGTGCACAGGTGACCTGTGCACAGGCGACCTGTGCACAGGCGAGCGCCTGTGCACAGGCGGACTGCTCCTTCCCACGCGTAAGCGTAGATCCACATCCACTTGTGTTCGCCGGTCCGCGGAGGCTCGTCCGTCCGCGGAGGTTCGCCTGTGCGCAAACGGAACATCTGTCCGCACCGCACGTGGTAACTCCGGAGGCCCTTGGCCCGTAGGCGGCCTCTCTCCCGACGAGGTTGCAGCGTGGCCCGTCGCTCCTGCGGTCGTCCGCGCTTCCTCTCGCCTCTCTGGCGACGCACTTCCTATCTCCGTCGCAATCGTCGCCGTGTCTGCACTGTCAGCTGGCAACACCAGTCTGCGTGCCTTCTGCTTCGGCCGGCTGTATGGCTCGCACAGCGGCCGCGGTCGAATGGGAGCAGAGGGTTCTTGATGCTGCTCCTCTTCGGACTCTTCCCTCCATCGCCGCTTCCGCGGCACTCGCGCTGCAGGGGTGTGTCTCCCTTCGTCTCTCCGTCTCGATGGGGTAGAAGTCGGTGACTCCTCTGCGTCAGTATCGACCTCGTTCTCCCGCACATACTTCCCGGGATGGTCGATGGACAATGGCGGAAAATGTTCAAGCTCTGCCGCTGTCAAACAATTCCGCTGTCGATAAAAATTGATGAGGAAAGGAGAAAGATGGTTTAGAGTTCCCCCCTTCTCCTCAAACGCGTGCTGTCGCATCACCCTGTGCAGGATGCTCGCCCAGTGAATTGGAGTTCCCTCGATGACGCACTCCACAAAAGAGACCTGCCACAATGTGATGTAGCAGGCACGGTGCGGCTGCAGTAATTGCATCAGCGCTGCGGACAAAGTCCGGCGAAATCGATCTTTGTAATCACGGGTCCTGTACCCATTCTTGGTAGACCTCCCGGTCTTGAACAGCTCCACAAATTGCGCCTCTTCTTGCTTGGTCACCTTGATGCTCTCGCTGTCGAAAAGGAGATGCCCTGGCATGCCAGCACATCTTCCCAACGCCTGCGCCCAATCTTGGACTGTCCACCGGTCAACATGCGGACGCAATCCGCGCGAGGGTGGTCCCTGTGGCTCTAGCCACTCGCGCACCATATTCGCGCAGATGTAATTCCATCCCCATAGCAAGAAATCGAGCTTTCTTGCTATTAAGCGCTCCTCGAAAGCGCGCAGCCCGTTCTGCGGCAGGCGAAGTGGCACCATCCGCAATCTGCTCGGTCTCGTCATTGCGTTCCTGGGGTTCGCTCGCCCGCTCATTCTACTTCCGCACTGTCCGCGTTTCTTTCTCTCTCGGCAAACTCTAATCGCTCTTAATTCCAAATCACGCGCACTCACTTCTCCCTCAATCAACAAGAAATCTCCTGTGCGACGACGACGAGAATGGTCCGCAGCCAGCAGATGGATGCGCGCAGCGCGCACAAGAGATTGGAATCGCGGATTCAAGAATGGGACGCTCTCCGCCGCCCGGTCGAAGGTCATGGTCGTCTCTTGGTCGTGAAGAACGTCTCACTTGATGGCCGCGCCGGCTGTACGCTGGAACGGTCTTCGCTCTCACGCGCGGCTTCACGCTCCGCCGTCGTCGATTAAACTCTCACGCTCGAATTGGCGGATTTGAACTCCGCGAGCGTGTCACCCTGCGGACATGGGGGCGTAGCGCCGAAGGCGAGTTTTCCGCCTTGCGCGGTACACTTGTTCGTACCGCCCTTCGGCCAATCCCCTTCTGCCTTGACGCGTGCGTCCGCATGTCGGACAAAAATTCAACTCCTGCCTGTGCGCAGGCAGGGACCTCGGCGGATTCTTCGCCGGTGCGGAACTTGAACATTCTCCTGTGCACAGGCGTTCGCCTGTGCGCAGGCGAACTCCGTCCGCGGCGCTGCCCTGGCGCGGAAGGCGTTGACCGTGGTCAGCCGTCTCCGTCCAGTCTGTCCGTTCCTTGTCTCTCCGTCGGCGCTTCCGCCGCCGCAACTCCGTCCGTCCAAGAGCGCATCCACCCGTGCCGTCCGCACGGTCCGTACCTATTGGATTACTCTGGCGGCTCTTCCGACGTACGCTGCGCTGCGCTGGCGCGGAAGGCGCCGTACACTTTCTACCTCACAAGGCGCATTTCTAGGGCCCAAGGCGGATTTCCCGCCGACGCCGAAGTGCCTGTGCACAGGCGAACGCCTGTGCGTAGGCGGACTCCGCGCCTTTCCTAACCCTACTTCGCCTGTGCACAGGCGAACGCCTTCGTTTCTTCCAGTAGCGATAACTCCCTAAGTCCTCGTCCGTTCCAAGCGTTCTTGGGCTCGTTAGAATCAGCGCGTCGAGCTCTTTCCAACGGGACCCTAACTTGGTCAAGGCGCCCGAGGGTTTACCTAATTACGGGGGTTTCCCTACAGCCGCGGACGCAACCTCCGAAGGCGGATTTTGCGCCTTGCGCTGTAGAGATCCTAACTGCGGAGCTCGCAGGGAGGGTGGTGCCTGTGCGTGCTGCGGCACCCCAAATCCCAGATTCTACAAGATCCCTCGAGAATTCCCGCGATCTTCCGGATTCACTCTGTTTTGATGTACCGAAAGCTATTTACAATGCTGCCAGGGTACAGTTTTCCAAAAATGTTTTAATTTCCTCAAAATTGCCAAAAGTGGGGTACCACATGCCCCCCTCCTCAATTGTGAGCGCCCACGCGAACACTCACATGTGGTATTTCTTCAACCGCCACCCGTTCACTCGGGTGCCTAACAAATCGCCGGCCAGGTCCGCAAGTTGGATGGATCCATTCGGGAAGACTTCGACAACCCTGTAAGGTCCCATCCACCTTAGGTGCAGTTTGCCTGGGAATCTGGCATGCCTGCTGTCGTAGAGCAATGCCAAATCACCCGCCTGCAGGAGTACCGGTTTGATCTTTTTATCGTATCTCTCCTTTCGGCGGAGCTGGATTTTCCTGGTGCGATCTTCGGCGTCTCTTCTCCGCTCATCCAGCAGCATGACCTCCTGTAACCTGTAGAGCTGACTCTCCTCTGCGCCCATCCTCTGCAAATCCATCGTTCGATGGGTGGGTACTTCAAATTCGATCGGGAGGATCGGGTGTTGCCCATACACCAGAAAGTATGGTGTCTGTTTGGTCGTGATCTTCTCAGCTGTGCGGTACGCCCATAGAGCGGCTGCTAGCTTCGTATCCCAGTCGTGAGCGTGATTCACCGTGACCTTGAGTAGTATTTTACACAGCAGACCATTGGACTTCTCCGTCAGTCCATTTGCCTTGGGATTGTATGGAGTAGTCTTCCGGTGCTTGATGTGGAAATACCGTGTCAGATCTTCGATGATCTGATTCAGAAAATGCGTGCCCCGGTCGCTGACTAGTTCTAAGGGACACCCGTAGCGTGTGATGATTGACTCAAACAAGAATGCTGCCACTGTGACAGCATCATCCCTTCTGGTGGCTCTGGCCTCTACCATTTTGGTGGCGTAGTCCGTTGCTACCAGAATGTAGCGCCTTCGTGTACTTCTAGTCACTGGTTGTATCGGCCCTACAAAGTCAATACCCCACTTTTCGAAAGGTGCTAGAGGCATGATGGGAGTCAGAGGCCAGCGTGTTGTAGGCGTCGGTCTCCCCGTCCTCTGGCAACTATCGCACTTGCGGATGTAATCGAGAACATCCTTAAACATGGTCGGCCACCAATACCCCGCATTTAGGATCTTTGTGACCGTGTTCCTGGTGGCATAGTGTCCACCCGCTTCCTCTGTATGCATCGCACTCACTATTCTTGGTACTTCTGATTCCTCCAGGCATCTGCATACGCGCTCATCCGCCATCTTCTTGAACAAAACCCCCTGCTGGAGTTGGTACGGGCCTGCCTTATGAATAAAGACAGTTCGCTGTTCCAAATCCATGCCCTCGGGGCACTGGAGGGTTAACAGATATCGATACAGGTCGGCATAGCGGGACTCATGTCCTGCAGACAACTGAAATAACTCTTCATCTGGAAAATCGTCCACCAATTCCTCCTCTGTCGGCTGGGTCCATAATCGGGACAAGTAATCCGCATTTTCGTGGTGCACCCCTTTCCTGGTCTGGACTGTGTAGGTGAACTCTTGTAGTAACAACACCCACCTGGCGATTCGACCGGATAGGTCGGCTTTCTTGACTAGGTGTTGCAATGCGTAGTGGTCCACATGGAACACAAACTCGTAACAGATTAGGTAGTGACGGAACTTTTTACAGGAGTACACCATCCCCAACGCTTCTCTCTCCGTCGTGGTGTACTTCCGCTCTGCTAGGGACAGCTGTCGGCTCGCGAAGTAGATCGGGTAGTCCTTTTGTTGTCATCCTTTTGACTCAGTACTACACCGATGGCGAATGCCGAAGTGTCAACGTAAACATGGAATGGTCGATTCCAGTCTGGACTCCTTAGTACGGGAGCAGTCGTGAGTTTCGCTTTCAGAGCTTCAAATGCTGTCTGCTGGTTCGCACCCCAAGCATAAGGCTCGTCCTTCTTCAACAACTTGGTCAGGTCCGCCGCCAGTATTGCATACATGTGTATGAATCTTCGGTAGTAGCCCACATGACCCAGGAATGCTCGCAGCTCTCTTAGATTCGTGGGTGGCTCAAGCTCGAGTATAACCTTGACCTTCTCGATGTCCACCGCAATGCCTTCTGCCGAGACCCGATGACCCAACAAGATCCCACTAGTCATGAAGAAAAAGCACTTCTCGGGATGCAGTGATAAACTGCTCTCTCTACATTTATCGAAGGTCTGCTTCAAGTGACTTAGGTGTTCAGACCGCTTCCCAAAGACACAGAAGTCATCTATGAATATCTCCAGGAACTTCCTCAGTTGTTCCTGAAAGATATTGGTCATCATCCGTTGAAAGGTGGCAGGCGCGTTGCACAGACCGAAGGGCATCTTGTGGTATGCGTAAGTTCCCCAGTCGGTTGTGAACGTAGTTTTATCCTTGTCCTGTTCACGGATAGACACCTGATTGTAACCTGAGAACCCATCCAGGAAGCTATAACATTCATGTCCTGCGACATGGTCTAGAATGGCATCCGTGAATGGTAACGGGTGATGATCCTTGCGTGTTGCTGCATTCAACTTCCGGAAATCCTGACACACTCGTATCTTACCCGTCAACTTCTTGGGTACGATAACAATCGGCGACACCCACTCGCTGCTGAGCACAGGATAAATAATACCAGCGCTCAAGTACTTATCTATCTCCTCTTTCACTAGCAAGGAGTACTTTGGGTTGAGGCGATACTGGCGCTGTCGTATGGGTACTGAGTCGTCCAGTAAATCGATACGGTGTTCCCCATATCGTGCGGGTATTCCCTTCATGTCCTCGATCTTCCAGGCGAAGACGTCGACATAGTGGCTAAGGAACGCCTGTACTTTCCTTAGCTCGTCTCCTCTCACTGCGCTTGATACCTTCAAGCACTTGCCGGGACTGAGTTGTACTTCATGACAGTCACTAGGGTCGACAATGCCCTCAGTGTGACTCGTCTCACTCCTTCCCAGTCCCACAGTTAATTGCTATTCGTCTTCCGGCTGAATAGCTTCCGTCTCTTCTTCTTCTTCCACCGAACAGCAGGCAACGAATCCCACGAAGTAATCGGATTCGGTGCCACTGGAATCCGATCGCGCGGTCGACTCACTGTCCTCGCCCGATGTATAACCTGCACTTGTCGATGGGGTCTCTCCTTCGTGCCTGACCCTATTCCAGGGCACCGTAATGGTTTTGGTCGGTTCCGAAGGGTGAGGAAACTTAAGGCGATGTCTTCGCCAATCACATCTGACTTGTGCACCATATAGCCATGGTCGCCCGAGCAGAACGTCATAGCCCTGCTTCATCATCGGCTGAAGGATGATATACGTCAACCGAAAGTCCGCACCCCCGATGGTTGTCTTGACATTGCGCAGCATACCTGCAGGCATTCTCCGCGTCTGATCCGCTAATCTCAACACACGCTTCGAGGGTTCGTATTGACTGAACCCCAAGGCTCTCGCTGTGTCCTCCGTCATTATGTTGACTCCTGATCCAGAGTCGATTGGCACTCTGCGTACACAACATCCTGCTATCTCCACATCGATCTCGGGTGGCCCTTGGTCTTGGCTCTCCACTTGATATACTTGAGAGGATGTGGACGCGCGCGGCTTCCGCGGATGCCGTAGCGAAAGCATCAACATTCTCCGATACGTCTTATTGTCTTCCAAGAGCTGCTTGAACGTGATGTTCACTTTTCGACTCCCGAGATCTTCAACCAAGTCATAGTGGGCGCGTTGGGTCGCCGGGGTCGGCGACGCTCTGCGAGGTTCCACGGTGGCTGCCAACTTCGCCCCAAGGGAGGATGTCAAGTCTGGCCGCGGTGGGTCCTTTTGCGTGCGGATCGCTTCCTTCAACAGGTTGGTTACCTCGTTGCGGATATCCGGAGCATAGTCCCGTTTCAGTAGGCGCACTGGCTCGTCCTCGACTGCTGTCTGGGGGCGCACTGCTGGTGCCTCCCGCGTAGCCGAAGACTTCCGAGCAGGTCGCGAGTCGGACTTGCTGGATGTCTTCTCCTTTCCTTTTCCCGTCCGATCGGCGGTTCTCCGTTCGTGCTTGCGAGTGTCACGCTCTTGCTCCTTGGATTTCTTGGAGCTACGAGTTTCGACCCGTGCGCACATAACCTCTTCAGCCGGCCATTCTTCGTCTTCGCCATCCCCGTCTGAACCTACTTCGACCTGGTTAACTTGCACGTCCTCCTTGGCAGGAGTGTTCACAAATCGTACCACTGGCCGAGGGACTGGTGGCTGATCACACTCTGGCGCAGTGTGCCCGACCTTCTTGCAATTACTACATGTCGGAGCATAATCGTTTCGCCTTTTTGGATGGGGACACTGCGGTGAGAAGTGCCCAACTTCCCCGCAATTATAACAAGCTCGCGGGGGCGGTGGGTCAAACGTCCCTGGAGGGGCTCTCCGCCTCACAGGTACCGTAGTGGCCCGATCCACCGGAATATATCGTGGGACTTGCATTGCTGAAACTGCAGGAGGGGTAGGCACCGACTGGACGGCGTAGGCTGTCTCTTCGCTAGCCTCTCCATAGTACTGAGGGTGCTCTCCATAGTACGGTTGCGCCCACTCTACTGCGTTGACTGGATATGACGGCCGGGTGGTAAGGCACTCGGTGTTCGCATGTCCCACCGCCCCGCACGTAGTACACCATAAGTTCGCTCGCACTCTCCCGGGTGATTTTCTGCGATCATGCCCGCCTACCACTTGAACCTTGAGATCGGCGAAGTCCTTCACCAGGGTCTCCATCTTCGAAGCTATATCTCCCGGCGCTCTGTCCGTAGTCACTCGTCGGATGCCCTTTTTCTTCGCTGACCCATGCTTCTTCCTCTTCTTCTCCTCCTCCGACGATGAGGTTTCCTCTTCTTCGGATGAAGAACGGTTCTCGTCCGAAGACGATTCCTCCGATGACGGAGTTGTACCTCTACGCCGTCTTCGCCCTCCTTTCGGTTTGCGCTCCTTTGACTCCCGTCTCTCTCTCCCTCTTCGGTTGAGAGTGGAAGTTTCGAAGGCTTCTGCCGATGCAATCACATCCTCAATAGTGTCGCACTTGCTGCGTCGGCAAAAAGTCTCCATCTCCCGAGTTAAACCGGTCACGTACCAATCCACAGCTTGTTGTACCGAGAAAGGGGACCCTGGTCCTGTTTTCGGTATTCTGTCGAGGAGGTCCAGAAATCTCTCAGTGTAGTCACGCAGACTCTCCTTCTTCTCTCGCTGCAAATTACGTAACTTCGTCAAAACCCGGCTGTCGTAGCCGAGCTCGCGAAAGCGACGAAGGAACTTCTCCTTCAGCTGGGCCCATGTTGTCAACCCAGTCGGATCGATGCTCTCGTGATTATACCAACTCCTCGCTTTCTTCCGCAGAAGGCTTGGAAAGATCCTTAGTCGGTCGTCGTCTGCGATCTCGCGATTGGCAATAGACACCGACTCGAATAACTTGATGTATGAATCTGCATCGTCGTCATCCCCACTCCCTTTGTACTTCGGGTAGGAATGTTTAGTAATCGGCTGAGGTAGCCGCACATTGGCTTGTCCGTCCGCCATCGATGTGTCTGTCGACGGTCCTCGGGCGGTCGGTTCTACTTCACTAGGCGGGTCCGTGCAAGGAATATCTAGTAGAACTGTAAGCACCAAGTTTGGTTCCGAGTCGCCGGGGGTAGGTTCCCCAAGGATGTCGGCCGAACTAGGCTTAGGTACTCTTCTTGGTGTTTTCTTGTTTTGACGCCGTGTCTCTTCCACGGCCTTCTCTGAATCTCGTCGGAACTTGCGGACAGCTCTAGCACTTAGGTTGCTCCCGCCAGCCCCAGTCGACATTCACCGAGCATGGCTGCTCGTAAAAACCCCGGTGTTGACGCAACTGTCCCCGGCAGCGGCGCCAAAAAGAAGTTGTCGGCTTCTTATGTAATAACCCACTAAAGGCTAAAACTGCAATAAAGTGGTAGAAAGGTCGAACCCACAGGGACAGAGGAACACACAGGGTACAAAGTGTCACGTTTAACAGACTATTGATGAGTTTGAATTCTCAGGCGACTGTCACTCCCAGAAATACTGCAAGTGTCCACTCGGAGCGCACTCGGAGGTCGCACAGTGCAGCGTAACACACACACACACACACCTGAAACTACAGAAACACAACCCAGAGATCCGTTAGGACCTCTACTTCAAGATTTCAGGGGGAAAGTCTCTCAAGAGTACACTCTGCGAAGCTGCGGGTAGTGACTTCCAACTCCGGCTTTTACAACACTTCCACTAGCTTGCTGCTAGTGTAGGAAACCCGGTTTGGACTGCCTACTTCGGATCGAAGTCACTCAGACGCGGTGAACAACACTCTCAACTCACAAAACGCGCAGAGAACACAGGTCCGCACTGAAGGACTCACTGAGAAACATTCCAGTAACACAATAACAGTCTATTGAAGAGTTTGAATTCTTAGGCACTTGTCATTCCCAGAAATACTACAGGGGTTACCCTCAAGGCACCTGCTGCAGCGTAACCTGAATTTACAACCAAGGCTTACACGAAGTAGCAAAACTTCACTTTGGCATTCAGGGGAAAAATCCCAAGGAGTACAATCAGAAAGAAACACTCGAAGGTGTAGGGGCGAAACTGTTCAAGTATCTAACTAGTCACTGGCTCTGAGCATCGGCAGTCACCCGCAGGTGCAGATCCGAACTACTCAAGTCTCTAACCAATGTACTAGCTCTGAACATTCGGCCGAAGGCCTTCAGCTACAAAATGCGGAACGCTAAGTTGTAACTCCTCGTGCGTGGTGACAGAACTCAAGGACACAAACACGCAAAGGAAATGGGTTCCTGATCGGCACTTCTGATGGGAAAGAACCCCAGGCAAAACGCCTGGAACTATTTTATACCTTCTAAGTCCTAACTAGCACTACACTGCACTACCATGGTGCGAGCCGCAACAGAACCACGCTACACTACACTCCGCGGAACCTGTACTACGTCTCCTGCGCGGCCGACTGCCGCGCACTAACTCCCTACCCTGCCACTCTTCCGCTCGACTACGCAGTCCCAACCGCTGCAACGCCGCGGACACCTCCCCCTCGAGGGCAGACATGGTATCCTGTGCCTTCGACAGAAAGGCCTCGAGCTTCTTCGCTACCTTCCGCCGACTCCTACTGTCGCCTGACAACAACCCGGCTGCGCGCAATTCAAACTCACGCAGTGTGAGTTTCTCCTGCGCCTTCACTTCCCAGTAGGCGTAGCCCTTGAGACAGTGGGCGACTCGCCTCGCCGTCTCCACCTTCGTGCGATCCGCCTCCTTCCTACGATCCTCTTCAATCGTCACTAATTGCGATTCGGCTTCGGCACGTTGCGCTCTCAATTCGCCACACTCTGACTGTAAACTGCGGATTAATTCTTCATCCGCCTGCCGTGCGAGCTGACATTGTTCCAACAACCGCGTCTGTCGCACGAGCTCCTCTGACAAAATCCGATTCTGGGCCTGCTCAGAGTTGAGTGCCTCCTTGACCTTCACCTGCTCCTTGGTGAGCTCGCCCAGTTTCTCATCCTTCATCTTCTCGGAGTGCTTGTAGAATTTCTGATTAAGCTTGTACTGTCCCCACAAGCACTCATGCTTCTCCTTCAAGTCCCTCAACTCCTGGTCCACTCTAGCTAATAGCTTGCTGGTGTGGACTTTAGTGCGAGTCCTCCTGCGCACTAACTCGATGTAAGATCCCGGCTGGAGTGGGTCGGCGTATTTATCGACCTTGCGATCCAAGTACCGCAGCAACGGAATCACCTGCTCAGAGAGCGCCGCCGCCGGTGCTCCAACAATTTCCTCCTCCTCCTCCTCGGTGTCTTCTGCTCCTGACATTTCTTCCGTGGAGCCTCCGTCGTCATCATCCGAGTGGAGAATTTCAGTCGCCATTGATTGCGTCGGCGACTGCCCCGAGTGGGGCTGCACGTCCTCGACGTGTGCTGCCTGCGAAGGCACGGCTGCAGCCTCGCTGCTCGTCGCCAAAATGTCTAAGGCGGAAGGCGAATGTATCCGTGCGGCATCCCCGTCTCTCGCTTGTTGATGGTCTACCGCATCCTCTCTGCCTCTGTCGTCCGTCGCCGGAGGTGATTGAGCGGAGGGTGGCTGCGCGGGGTTGGATTGCGCATCGCGCATCGAGATTTCATGCCGCTGACAGTCACTCCGCTCCTCCGTCTGCTGCTCCCTTGATCGGTCCGTGGGGGCTGTGCCCGGCCCGTGCGCAGGCGCATGTGCCGGCGCCTTGTCCGCCGCAGGCGTAGCGCCGCGGACATCTATCGCCGAAGGCGACATGGCCGGGGGCCGCACGCCCGATGTTCCTTGGCCTATAGGCCCTACCGCCGAGGGCGCATCTATCGGCGGACTTCCCGCCGATGGTGCGGCCTCCGCACGCTCTCTGCTCGTATCTCCTCGGCTCGAAGGCCCTGGCGCCGAAGGCGCGAATTGCGGCGCGTGGTGCGCCGGAGGGTCTGGCCCCGAGGGCCGGTGTCTCGTAGGCGGTTCTTCCGCCGGCTCCTTCCCCTTCCTACGTTGGAACGGGGGTGATTCTTGCCTGTGCACAGGCGGCACGTGTGGAGGTGTTCTGTGCACAGGTGACCTGTGCACAGGCGACCTGTGCACAGGCGAGCGCCTGTGCACAGGCGGACTGCTCCTTCCCACGCGTAAGCGTAGATCCACGTCCACTTGTGTTCGCCGGTCCGCGGAGGCTCGTCCGTCCGCGGAGGTTCGCCTGTGCGCAAACGGAACATCTGTCCGCACCGCACGTGGTAACTCCGGAGGCCCTTGGCCCGTAGGCGGCCTCTCTCCCGACGAGGTTGCAGCGTGGCCCGTCGCTCCTGCGGTCGTCCGCGCTTCCTCTCGCCTCTCTGGCGACGCACTTCCTATCTCCGTCGCAATCGTCGCCGTGTCTGCACTGTCAGCTGGCAACACCAGTCTGCGTGCCTTCTGCTTCGGCCGGCTGTATGGCTCGCACAGCGGCCGCGGTCGAATGGGAGCAGAGGGTTCTTGATGCTGCTCCTCTTCGGACTCTTCCCTCCATCGCCGCTTCCGCGGCACTCGCGCTGCAGGGGTGTGTCTCCCTTCGTCTCTCCGTCTCGATGGGGTAGAAGTCGGTGACTCCTCTGCGTCAGTATCGACCTCGTTCTCCCGCACATACTTCCCGGGATGGTCGATGGACAATGGCGGAAAATGTTCAAGCTCTGCCGCTGTCAAACAATTCCGCTGTCGATAAAAATTGATGAGGAAAGGAGAAAGATGGTTTAGAGTTCCCCCCTTCTCCTCAAACGCGTGCTGTCGCATCACCCTGTGCAGGATGCTCGCCCAGTGAATTGGAGTTCCCTCGATGACGCACTCCACAAAAGAGACCTGCCACAATGTGATGTAGCAGGCATGGTGCGGCTGCAGTAATTGCATCAGCGCTGCGGACAAAGTCCGGCGAAATCGATCTTTGTAATCACGGGTCCTGTACCCATTCTTGGTAGACCTCCCGGTCTTGAACAGCTCCACAAATTGCGCCTCTTCTTGCTTGGTCACCTTGATGCTCTCGCTGTCGAAAAGGAGATGCCCTGGCATGCCAGCACATCTTCCCAACGCCTGCGCCCAATCTTGGACTGTCCACCGGTCAACATGCGGACGCAATCCGCGCGAGGGTGGTCCCTGTGGCTCTAGCCACTCGCGCACCATATTCGCGCAGATGTAATTCCATCCCCATAGCAAGAAATCGAGCTTTCTTGCTATTAAGCGCTCCTCGAAAGCGCGCAGCCCGTTCTGCGGCAGGCGAAGTGGCACCATCCGCAATCTGCTCGGTCTCGTCATTGCGTTCCTGGGGTTCGCTCGCCCGCTCATTCTACTTCCGCACTGTCCGCGTTTCTTTCTCTCTCGGCAAACTCTAATCGCTCTTAATTCCAAATCACGCGCACTCACTTCTCCCTCAATCAACAAGAAATCTCCTGTGCGACGACGACGAGAATGGTCCGCAGCCAGCAGATGGATGCGCGCAGCGCGCACAAGAGATTGGAATCGCGGATTCAAGAATGGGACGCGCGGCTTCACGCTCCGCCGTCGTCGATTAAACTCTCACGCTCGAATTGGCGGATTTGAACTCCGCGAGCGTGTCACCCTGCGGACATGGGGGCGTAGCGCCGAAGGCGAGTTTTCCGCCTTGCGCGGTACACTTGTTCGTACCGCCCTTCGGCCAATCCCCTTCTGCCTTGACGCGTGCGTCCGCATGTCGGACAAAAATTCAACTCCTGCCTGTGCGCAGGCAGGGACCTCGGCGGATTCTTCGCCGGTGCGGAACTTGAACATTCTCCTGTGCACAGGCGTTCGCCTGTGCGCAGGCGAACTCCGTCCGCGGCGCTGCCCTGGCGCGGAAGGCGTTGACCGTGGTCAGCCGTCTCCGTCCAGTCTGTCCGTTCCTTGTCTCTCCGTCGGCGCTTCCGCCGCCGCAACTCCGTCCGTCCAAGAGCGCATCCACCCGTGCCGTCCGCACGGTCCGTACCTATTGGATTACTCTGGCGGCTCTTCCGACGTACGCTGCGCTGCGCTGGCGCGGAAGGCGCCGTACACTTTCTACCTCACAAGGCGCATTTCTAGGGCCCAAGGCGGATTTCCCGCCGACGCCGAAGTGCCTGTGCACAGGCGAACGCCTGTGCGTAGGCGGACTCCGCGCCTTTCCTAACCCTACTTCGCCTGTGCACAGGCGAACGCCTTCGTTTCTTCCAGTAGCGATAACTCCCTAAGTCCTCGTCCGTTCCAAGCGTTCTTGGGCTCGTTAGAATCAGCGCGTCGAGCTCTTTCCAACGGGACCCTAACTTGGTCAAGGCGCCCGAGGGTTTACCTAATTACGGGGGTTTCCCTACAGCCGCGGACGCAACCTCCGAAGGCGGATTTTGCGCCTTGCGCTGTAGAGATCCTAACTGCGGAGCTCGCAGGGAGGGTGGTGCCTGTGCGTGCTGCGGCACCCCAAATCCCAGATTCTACAAGATCCCTCGAGAATTCCCGCGATCTTCCGGATTCACTCTGTTTTGATGTACCGAAAGCTATTTACAATGCTGCCAGGGTACAGTTTTCCAAAAATGTTTTAATTTCCTCAAAATTGCCAAAAGTGGGGTACCACACAAGGGCCTCCGGAGTTACCACGTGCGTTGCGGACAGGTGTTCCGTTTGCACACAGGCGAGCCTCCGCGGACGGACGAGACTCCGCGGACGGACGAGCCTCCGCGGACAGACGACCACAAGCGGACGTAGATCTACGCCTACGTGTGGGAAGAAGCAGTCCGCCTGTGCACAGGCGCTCGCCTGTGCACAGGTCACCTCCACACGTGCCGCCTGTGCACAGGCAGGAATCACCCCCGTTTCAACGAAGGAAGGGGAAGGAGCCGGCGGAAGAGCCGCCTACGAGACACCGGCCTTCGGGGCCAGACCCTCCGGCGCACAACGCGCCGCGATTTGCGCCTTCGGCGCCAGGGCCTTCGAGCCGAGGAGATACGAGCAGGGAGCGTGCGGAGGCCGCACCATCGGCGGGTAATCCGCCGGTAGATGCGCCTTCGGCGGTAGGGCCAAGGGACATCGGGCGAGCGGCCCCCGGCCATGTCGCCTTTGGCGATGGACGTCCGCGGCGCTACGCCTGCGGCGGACAAGGCGCCGGCATTTGCGCCTGCGCACAGGCCAAGCACAGCCCCCGCGGACCGATCAAGGGAGCAGCAACAGGCGGAGTAGCGGAGTGACTGTCCGCGGGATGAAATTTCGGTGCGCGATGCGCAATCAAACCCCGCGCAGCCACCCTCCGCTCGATCGCCTTCGGCGGCGGACGTCGGCGGCAGAGAGGATACGGTAGACGACCAACAAGCGGGCGGCGGGGATGCAGCACGGGCACATTCGCCTACTGCCTTAGACATTTTGGCGAAGAGCAGCGAGGCTGCAGCCGTGCCTTTGCAGGCAGCACACATCGACGACGTGCAACCCCACTCGGGTCAGTCGCCGACGCAATCAATGGCGACTGAAATTCTCCACTCGGATGATGACGACGGAGGCTCCACCGAAGAAATGTCAGGAGCAGGGGACACCGAGGAGGAGGAGGAGGAAATTGTTGGAGCGCCGGCGGCGGCGCTCTCTGAGCAGGTGATTCCGTTGCTAAGGTACTTGGATCGCAAAGTCGATAAATACGCCGACCCACTTCAGCCGAGATCTTACATCGAGTTAATGCGCATGCGGACTCGCACTAAAGTCCACACCAGCAAGCTACTAGCTAGAGTGGACCAGGAGTTGAGGGAATTGAAGGAGAAGCATGAATGCTTGTGGGGTCAGTATAAACTTAATCAAAAATTCTACAAGTACTCCGAGAAGGTGAGGGATGGGAAACTGGAAGAGATCACCAAGGAGCAGGTGAAGGTCACAGAAGCACTAAAATCTGAGCAGGCCCAGAATCGGATTTTGTCAGAGGAGCTCGTGCGACAGACGCGGTTGTTAGAACAGTGTCAGCTCGCACGACAGGCGGATGAGGATGTAATCCGCAGGCTACAGTCAGAGTGTGGCGAATTGAGAGCGCAACGTGCTGAGGCCGAATCGCAATTAGTGGTAATTGAAGAGGATCGCAGGAAGGAGGCAGATCGCACTGTAATAACCCACCAAAGGCTAAAACTGCAGTATGGTGGTAAAAAGATCGAACCCACAGGGACAGAGGCAACACACAGAGTAAAAGTGTCACGTTTAACTGTGGTAACACGCTTTTTGTTTTTTTTGCAGAATTTAAACAATTTTAGAAAACTAGTACCAAAGCAGTGTTTGTAGCTAGAGAAGGGTACGCTAAATAGAGTGGATTGATGAGATCGTCACGAGGGCACAAAGAATCACGTAGTCGGATGTACCAACGCCAACGTCTTCGGCGCCTTCGGCAAAAGCTCCTTTTTGAGGTGTCTCTACTCACGCGCCTCTAGCGTATAAGGAAGCTACGCTTCCGGCGCAGACACCTCAGGAGGAGGTTGTGCTAAAGACGTCAGGGGAAGGGCCCGGACCTCTAAAGGCATCCGACCATGAGTGCGCCTTCGGCGAAGCGCCGCTAGCGCGGAAAGGGAAAACCTTCATAACAATCGGGATACACGGTAGATCCAGTTGGTGGAAGTTGCATTAGACAGAGCTCGGGACGCTCGTTCTAACGAGTCCAAGAGCGCCGGAGATGGATCAGGAATGGAGAAGTTATGAGCGTCGGAAAACTCGTAGCCGGACATGCGCCGTTCGCGCTAGGGTTCACAGCCGGAAAGGATTCCCGTACGCCCTCGGCGATGCGCCTTCGGCGGAATCACGCGCTCACAGAAGGAAACCAACTCAGAGTCGGAAGCGCCCTTGGCGGCTGTTCATGGAAGGAAAGCGCCGGTCGGATGTACGCCTCCGACGTGGCGCTGACGGCCGGATGCGCTGGCATGAGTTGCGCTGACGGATATGCGCTGGCAGCAACGGACGAGGCATAAAGAACAAAATAGGCGGTACGACTGCGCGCCGGCGTAATTCGCTCCGGCTGGATGTGCGCCTCCAGCAAGGCGCCGACGGATAACGAACGCACCAGCGGCGACACGCCTCCGGAGAAGGGCGGGTTAGGAAAAGACAACAGGGCCGACGTATACCCTGCAGCGGACTCGAGTCCGGAAGGTGGCGGCGGCGGGAGAATTCAACGTTTAAGCATGCGAATGCGCGCAATGCGGAGACGTGAATTCGCGCATGCAAAGGGCGAACCGTTAAGCCGTATAGCCGGCTGCGTACGTTGCAACCAGTAAGAACGTTGGACGTTCTTGAAATCGGAGAAGAAAAGACTGCGCTCCAGTCTCATTCTCTCATTCTTGACTTTGCGATTTCCAGTTCCAAGATTACGCGCAAGGGCGGAGCGACCTGCAGTGAGAGTAGAGAGTGCGGAGACGAGTTGCGCAAGGATCTTGGCGGACCTTGAAAGAATTGGAGTAGCGATCTCGAACGAGCGTAGAGAGAGTGAGCAGTCAGTGCTTGAGTGGCCGACGCGCAGTGGCGATTGTGAGAGAGCGAGCGAAAGGGAGAACGTTTGTGTGTGTGCAGGCAACGCAATGTCGAAGGTTCCCCAGCTGCGAGTGTCTCCACTCAGGGTGCCGCAGATCGGTCTACGCGCATTTCAAGATGTGCTGTTGAGGTTGAAGCTCGATTTTCTCCTATGGGGGTGGAATTGGACGTGTCCGGAGATGGTGCGCGAGTATCTGCAAGAGAGACACAAGCCTTCTCGCGGATTTCGCCCACACCCAGAGAGATGGGAAATTGGCAATTGGGCGCAGGTGTTGGGCAGGTGTGCCGGCGAGGAAGGGGATCTCCTCTTCGAGGCCGACAGCGTGAAAGTGTCCCAAGAGGAAGAAGTCTCTTACAATGAGCTCTTCAAGGTGGCTAGACATCCCAAGAACGGTTTCCGGACTCGGGATTACAAGGATCGATTGCGGAGAAATGTCGCGACAGCATTGCTGCAGATATTGCAGCCGACCAAGACCGCTTACATGCATGGTTGGCAGGTAGAGTTCGTGGAGCTAGTGTTGTCAGGAGCTCCGGTGCATTGGGCACGACTTCTGTGGAAGGTGACGCGCCAACATGCGCAAGAAGAGAGGGGAGGAACGCTCAATCATCTATCGCCTTACTTAATCGTGTTTTACCGGGCGATGGGATGTTTGACGAATGCTGAGAAAACTCGGTTTCCGCAGCTGAGCCGGTCTTATCCAGGTAGATATTCGAGGGAGGCCGAAGTAGACACGGATCCGGACGAGGAACTTGCCAGTACGCCTCCGGCTCCGGCTCCAGCCAGAGCAGCAGAAGAACGTCGAAGTGAGCGCATTCCGCGCAAGCGGAAGTGGGATGAGAGACCTGAGGACAGGCAGCCGGAAGTACCAGCTGCGCCGACTCGTGGTCGGCCCACCCCCGAGCCTCATAGTCGACCAAAACAGAGGGCACGCAGAATGCCAACTGTTACTGAGGAGACCAGGCGAACTCCGACCCGGCGGAATCTCACACAGGAAGAGATAATCACTCAGGTTCTAGGGAAGACGGCAGAAACCTCTGCACAGAAGGCACCACGGCCTTCGGGAGGAGATGGACGGACTGACAGCCGGCCGACTGCGAGTCGGATGACTGAAGGTCGACAGACGGAAGGAAGGCCAACTGAACGGCGCGTTGAACCGGACAGCAGGCCGGAGGCGGAAGAGAGTTTGGCTGACGAGCCAACAATCCTCAGAGGGTCGTCTTCGGCGGAAGGCACTTCTGGAAGAACGCCACCAACAAGTAGGCCAAGTGGAGTCAAGACGCGCAGGGTGTATCCGACTCCCAGTCGGACAACTGCTGGCCGGCCGACTGCGAGTCGGACAACAGAGAGTCAGCCGGATTCGCCGACTGCGAGACGGATGGAGCCAACGACCAGTGTGCGGACGCCTTCGGCGGACGCACCTTCAGCAAGGACACCTTCCGCGCAGATTGTGCCGGAAGGACAGGCAGCAGAAGCGGGCGGTGCAAGAGCGACAAAAGTCACTGCGGCGTCGACCCCTTCACAAACCGAAGATCGAGCCGGAACAGGGGCTCAAGCAGTGGGATCTCCCACTGCCCTGGATATTTTAGCAGGCAGTGGAGCAGCAGTCGCAGCAGAAGCTGCTGCGCGCCACAGTTCCAGGGAGTCGCCAAGGGATTCGGTGGCGACTGAAATCCTCGCGACTGAGGATGATACGAGCTCGGAAGAGCAAGAAGAGGAGTCAGTGCAGAAAACGCCAACAGGGGTGCTGTGCGAACAGATAGTTCCACTCCTGCGATATCTGGATCGCAAGACATCCAAATACGGAAGTGCCTTAAAACCGCAGTCTTATGTGGAGACAATCAGGCGAAGGACGAGGAGCAAGGTGGCAAGGTGGGCCTCTAGATGCGGAGTATATGTGGATAGGAACACCGCCCTCCGACAACACCTGGCGGTCACCCAGAAGCTGTACCAAGCCTTGCAGCAGCAGAAGGAGGATGCGGCGACGAAGAGTCAGGCGGAGGCCGAACTAATACGGGCAAGGATCGAGTCGGAACTGCAGGAGGAGCGGAGACAGAACGAAGTCCTAGCAGCCGAGCTTGCGCGCCAGACGCGCGCCTTAGAGGAAAGTCAACGAGCCCGCAAGGAGGATGAGGAGTTGTTGTGCAGCTTGCAAACCGAGTGCTCGGATTTGAGGGCACAACGTGCGGATTTAGAAATGCAGCTGGCAGAGGTGGAGAGCAGCTGCAGGGCGCGAGAAGAGTTGGCGGCACGGGTGACTCGTTGTCTAAACGGATACACCCATTGGGAGGTGGCAGCCCAAGAGAGGGTTACACTCCGGGAGTTCGAGCTTCGGGCGGCGGCATTGACGGAAGGTGACAGTCGGAGTCGGCGGCGAGTGGCAAGGAAATTAGAAACTTTTCTGTCGGGTGCGCGCGACACTATGGCGCACTTGCAGTCGGAAGTCACTGCAGCGCTCCGACGCCTGGGGTTACGCAGCCGGTCGGAAGACTGGCAGGGTAGAGATAGTACGCGGAGCAGTCCGGCGCGCAGGAGGCGCAGCACCGGATCTGCTGAGTGCAGTAGAGTAGTTTGGTTTCGCGCAGATGCTGCGAGTGGTAGATAGGATAGCGTAGTGCTAGTTAGGATCTTTTGAGGGTATAAAGTAGATCAAGGCGTTTTGCCTTGGGACTCTTCCAGTTTCGGAAGTGCAGATCAGGAACTCACTTTCTTGGCGTGTTTGTGCATTTTGGTCCTGGCACCACGTAGAGAAGCTGCAGCATAGCGAAGTTACCGTATGTTGTAGTTGAAGGCCTTCGGCTGAATGTTCAGAGCTCGCACCCGGTTAGAGACTTGAGTAGTGCGGATCTGCACCTGCGGGTGATTTCTGATACTCAGAGCCGGCTGCGAGTTAGAGACTTGAACAGTTCCCCCTTACTCCTTCGAGTGACATATCCTGATTGTACTCCTACGGGAAGTTTCCCCTGAATGCCAATGTGAAGTTTCATTACTTCGTGTAAACCTTGGTTTGTAATTCAGGTTGTGTGTGTGTTACTGGATCGTGTTTTCAGTAAGTTCTCAGTCGGGTCTGCACTCCCTGCGTTTTGTGTGATAGTCGAGGGTGACGTCCACGGCGTACGTAGAGGCTTCGTTCCGAAGTGAGAAGTCCAGTCCGGGTACCCCCGCTAGTTCCTGGCGGAAGGGCAGTAAAAGCCGGAGTGGGAGGCACTTCCTGCAGAACCTCTGAGTGAACTTGCGAGACACTTTCCTCCTGAAATCCGAAGCGGAGGTCCTGACCGACCTCCGAGTTGTGCTTTTTGCCAGTTTCAGGTGTGTGTGTGTGTGTGTTGAGTGACCAAGCTGTACCGTGCATCCTCCGAGCATCCTCCGAGTTGAGTTCCTCCTCCGAGTCGAGCCTCCGAGTCGAGCACTACAGTATTCTGGGAGTGACAGTTGCCTAGAATTCAAACTCTACCAAAAGTCTGTTAAACGTGACACTTTTACTCTGTGTGTTGCCTCTGTCCCTGTGGGTTCGATCTTTTTACCACCATACTGCAGTTTTAGCCTTTGGTGGGTTATTACATAAGGAGCCGACAACTTCTTTTTGGCGCCGCTGCCGGGGACAGTGCGTCAACACCAGAAACCTTGAGCAGCAATGCTCGGTGAATGTCGACGAGCGATAGTGTGGGAAACCTGAGTGCGAGAGCCACACGGAAACTCCGTCGAGATTCAGAAAAAGCCGTGGAAACAAAACGGCGAACTAAAAAGAAGACTCCCAGTGAGGACTCTGCAGAAAGATCGCCATCACCGACTACTGGAAGACAAAGGCGTTCCAGTTCACCTACCGAGAGCATTGAGCTAACAGTTCTATTGGACATCCCTCCGACGGGAACTCTTCCTGAGTTTGGCCAACCTAGGATCAGTCCGTCGACAGGATCACCGATGGCAGAACATCAAGCCAATCTCCGCCAGGTGTTTTCCCAACCTACCACCAAACATTCGTATCCAAGATACACGGGAACGGGCGACGACGATGATGCAGATTCATACATAAAGCTCTTCGAGTCTGTCTCCATCGCCAATCGTGAGACCAGTGATGAAGACAGATTACGAATCTTTCCTAGCCTGCTACGCAGACGAGCGCGTAGCTGGTACAACCATGAGAGCACCGACCCCACTGGCATCCGGACCTGGGCTCAGCTCAAGGAAAAGTTTCTGAAGCGGTTCCGCGAACTCGGATACGACAGTCGAGTTCTGACCCGGCTTCGAAATCTTCGACGCGAGCGGAAGGAGAATCTTCGAGACTACACGGAGAGATTCCAAGACCTCCTAGATCGAATTCCGAAGACAGGCCCGGGAGAACCGTATTCGGTACAACAGGCAGTGGATTGGTATGTGACGGGGCTCTCAAGAGAAATGGAGACCTTCTGTAGGAGAGGCAAGACTGACACAATCCAAGATGTGATAGCTTCCGCGGAGACCTTTGAGACGTCAACCCTTGACACTCGAAGACGCGACCGACGGTCGACGAAGAAGAAGTCGCAAGGCGGACGTCGGAAGAGAAGGAACTCGCCTTCCTCGACAGAAGAATCAAGCTCCTCCGAATCAAGTTCTTCCTCGGAGGAGGAAGAGGACTCGTCATCTTCAGAAGAAGAAAGACGGAAGAAGAAACGCAGTGCGATCAAGAAGAAGGATCGAGGTAAGGGAATCCCAGTGAAGACTCAAGGGGACATCGCAGCCAAGGTAGACAACCTGGTGAAGAATTTTGCGGACCTGAAAGTTCATGTAGTGGGAGGCCAAGACCGACGTAAATCACCTGCGAGACAACGAGCAAATCTCTGGTGTACTACGTGCGGACAGGTGGGACATGCCAACACGGAGTGCATGTCCGCGAGGCCATCTTACCCAGTGAATGCGGTCGAATGGGCACCACAGTGGGAGACCCCCATGTATTATGCTGAGCCGCCTATGTATTATGCTGAGCAGGTTGAGGACACCGCCTACTCGGTACAGACAGCTCCAGCTACAACTCCGAACCCACCGGTGCATATACCGCGCTTTGTTCCAAGGGAAATGGCGGGTACACTCCCACCAAGACGCATGGCACCTCCAGGAAATCACACAGGAAATAACCGACCTCGAGCACAATTCGATGGTTGCTACAACTGCGGAGACATGGGGCATTACGCGCCAAGTTGTCCCCACCCGAGGAGGCCAATGGGGTATGCACCATTGTGCAGCAATTGCAAGAAGTCCGGACATACAGCAGCTGAATGTGACCAGCCACCAATCCCTAGGCCAACCGTGCGTTTCGTAGCAACACCTGGCAAGGAAGAAGTGCAGGTCAACCAGGTAGAACTGAGTCTGGACCCAGCTGAAGAAAACGAAGTATGGCCAGAGGAAGAAGTAATGTGCGGTCGGGTAGAAACCCGAAGTTCGAAGAGGAAAGGAGAAGGCCACGAGGACACTCGCCGCCTCGAGCGTAGGGAAGAGAGGAGGAAGTCTAAAGAAGTTAGAGAAGGCCCGAGGAGAAGGCCGGGTACACCTCCGGCTATGAGAAACACCCAGCCGGAGCAGAACTCAGAAAAGGCGGATAGGTATTCAGAAGAGTTCCGGACTCGAGATTACCTTCCGGACATCAAAGATGAGGTGAGTCACCTCATCAAGGAAGCACTGAACGCCGGAATGACATCCGACGACCGGAAGGCGGTTAGGCCCCCTACACCCCTTCCGACCGCGAGTACAGGGAAACTTCCGGCCGTGACTTCCAACACTCCCTACGACATAGTGAAAGACATGGGGAGCCAGAGGGCAAATATTTCCTTCCACCAGTTGTTGGAAGACAATAAGACGTACAGGAGGATGCTGATGCTTTCGTTGCGCAGACCACGCAAACCCCGAAAAGAGAAACTTCCGGATGTGTACAGAGTGGAAGGGGGAGACCTGGGACCTCCAGAGATCGAAGTAGAGATCGGAGGTTGTGTCATTCAGAAGGTACCAGTGGACTCCGGCTCGGGCGTGAATATCATGACCGAGGAGACAGCGAACTCCTTGGGATTCCAGACCTTCGAGCCTACATCCCGAGTATTGCGACTGGCCGATCAAACACGCAGAATGCCACTAGGAATGTTGAGCAATGTGAGAACCAACATTGGAGGAGTGGACTTTCAACTGTCCTACATAATACTGCAACCTCTGATGAAGAAAGGTTATGATGTGCTGCTTGGCAGACCTTGGCTATACGATGCCAAAGCAAGGTGTGACTGGAGTAGGAAGAGATTACAGTTCCGTAGCCCTGCTGACCCTCCGACTGTCATTACCGTACCGTGGACCAAGGTACCTCATGAAGGCGAAACACCTTCCACCACCTCCGGTTACACAACCGGAGGGGAGACCAGCTCATCATGCACTTCAGAGACCGAAACGTCGGAAGACTTTGTGGGCTACGTCACTTGCTGCTCCATTGAGGAGGAAGGAGACGAGGTGTATCCGGATGACGAATAGCAACTAGCAGCCGGACTGGGCAGAAGCGAGATCAGTCACACAGAGGGGATTGTTGACCCGAGTGATTGCTGCGAACTGCAGCTCAGTCCAGGTAAAGGCTTGAAGGTGTCAAGCCAGGTACAAGGAGAAGAGTTGAACAGGGTACAGGCGTTTCTTCGCCAGTATGAGGATGTCTTCGCATGGAGGATTGAAGACATGAAAGGCATACCTGCAAGGTATGGAGAGCACAGGATCGACTTGTTGGACGAGGCAGTTCCGGTTCGCCAACGCCAATACAGGCTCAACCCAAAATATTCATTATTGGTGAAGGACGAAATCGATAAGTACCTGAGCGCAGGAATCATCTACCCGGTACTTAGTAGCGAGTGGGTGTCGCCTATCGTGATCGTACCCAAGAAACTGACGGGTAAGATCCGGGTGTGCCAGGACTTCAGGAAGCTGAATGCAGCAACGAGGAAGGACCATCACCCTCTCCCTTTCACGGACTCTATTCTGGACCATGTAGCAGGGCATGAATGCTACAGTTTTCTAGACGGATTTTCCGGCTACAACCAGGTGTCCATCAGGGAACAGGACAAGGACAAAACAACCTTCACAACCGACTGGGGAACCTATGCTTATCACAAGATGCCGTTCGGTCTGTGCAACGCGCCAGCGACGTTCCAGCGGATGATGACAAACATCTTCCAAGAGCACCTGAGGAAGTTCCTAGAAATTTTCATCGACGACTTTTGTGTCTTCGGTAAGAGGTCGGAGCACCTTAACCATCTTCGGCAAACGTTCGACAGATGTAGGGAGAGCAGCTTGTCCTTACACCCTGAGAAATGTTTCTTCTTCATGACCAGCGGAATCCTGCTGGGGCACCGAGTTTCGTCCGATGGCATTGCAGTGGATGTAGAGAAGGTGAAGATTATTCTCGAACTGCAGCCGCCAACGAATCTGCGTGAGTTGAGGGCCTTCCTTGGCCATGTAGGTTATTACAGAAGGTTCATAAATATGTATGCCATCTTGGCAGCCGATCTGACAAAGCTGCTTAAGAAGGATGAACCCTATGTGTGGGGCAAGGAGCAACAGCTGGCCTTTGAAACGCTCAAGGCCAAACTGACGACTGCTCCGGTTCTGAGAAGTCCGGATTGGAACAGACCTTTCCATGTCTATGTAGACACGTCGGCGTTTGCAATCGGGGTGGTTCTCAGTCAGAAGGACGACAACAAGAAAGACTACCCGATTTACTTCGCGAGTCGTCAGTTGTCAGCAGCAGAGAAGAAGTACACGACAACTGAGAGGGAGGCGTTGGGAATGGTGTACTCCTGTAAGAAGTTCCGACATTATTTGATCTGCTATGAGTTCGTGTTTCATGTAGATCATTACGCCTTACAGCACCTGGTGAAGAAGGCGGATCTGTCCGGACGAATTGCCAGGTGGGTGCTACTGCTGCAGGAATTCACCTACACTGTACAGACACGGAAAGGCGTTCACCATGAGAACGCGGACTACCTCTCCCGACTATGGACCGAACCCATAGAGGAGGAAGTAGTGGATGATTTTCCCGACGAACAACTTTTTCAGTTGTCCGCCAGCCATGAGTCCAGGTACGCGGACTTATACAGGTTTCTGCTCACACTCCAATGTCCGGAAGGATTGGATGCGGAGCAGCGCACAGTCTTCGTTCATAAAGCGGGACCTTACCAGCTTCAACAGGGGGTCTTGTTCAAGAAAATGGCAGACGAGAGGTTGTGCAGATGTCTAGAGGAGTCTGAAGTACCGCGAGTTGTCAAAGCCATGCACACAGAAGACGCTGGTGGTCACTACGCCACCAGAAACACAGTGACCAAAATTGTGAATGCAGGATACTGGTGGCCGACGATGTTCAAAGATGTACACGACTACGTTCGCAAATGCGACAGCTGCCAGAGGACGGGAAGGCCGACTCCGACCACGAGATGGCCTCTTACACCAATCATGCCATTAGCACCATTTGAAAAATGGGGGATCGACTTCGTGGGACCAATACAACCTGTCACTAAAGGCACGCGCAGGCGCTACATATTGGTAGCAACAGACTATGCGACCAAGATGGTGGAGGCAGAAGCCACAAGGCACGATGACGCAGCCGCAGTGGCACGGTTCATATTCGAATCAATCATCACCCGCTACGGGTGCCCCCTAGAAATAGTCAGTGACAGAGGGACGCACTTTCTGAATCAGGTGATAGAGAGTTTGACGCGGCACTTCCAGATTAAGCATCGGAAGACTACTCCATACAACCCAAAGGCTAATGGTCTGACAGAGAAGTCCAATGGATTACTCTGTAAGATACTCCTCAAGGTAACTGTAAACCATGCTCATGACTGGGACACCAAGCTACCGGCCGCCTTATGGGCATATAGAACGGCAGAAAAAGTCACCACCAGGCAAACACCTTACTTCCTAGTTTATGGGCAGCATCCGATCTTACCCATCGAATTCGAGATACCTACCAAGAGGACCTTAGATCAGAGAAGGCTGGACGCGGAAGAAAGTCAGGCATATAGACTGCAAGAGGTAATGGCACTGGAGGAAAGACGTCAAGAGGCCGAAGATCGGACAAAGCAATTACAACTCAGGCGGAAGGAGAAGTACGATCGAAGGCTCAAACCAGTACTGCTGGAGAAGGGCGATTTGGCTCTGCTATACGATAGCAGACATGCTAGATTTCCAGGCAAGCTCCACTTGAGGTGGATGGGACCTTACAAGGTGATAGAAGTTTTTCCAAATGGATCCATCCAACTCGCAGAACTGACGGGAGAATGGTTAGGCACCCGCGTGAACGGATGGCGTCTGAAGAAATACCACGTGTAAATGTTCGCGTGGGCGCTCACAATTGAGGAGGGGGGCATGTGGTAACACGCTTTTTGTTTTTTTTGCAGAATTTAAACAATTTTAGAAAACTAGTACCAAAGCAGTGTTTGTAGCTAGAGAAGGGTACGCTAAATAGAGTGGATTGATGAGATCGTCACGAGGGCACAAAGAATCACGTAGTCGGATGTACCAACGCCAACGTCTTCGGCGCCTTCGGCAAAAGCTCCTTTTTGAGGTGTCTCTACTCACGCGCCTCTAGCGTATAAGGAAGCTACGCTTCCGGCGCAGACACCTCAGGAGGAGGTTGTGCTAAAGACGTCAGGGGAAGGGCCCGGACCTCTAAAGGCATCCGACCATGAGTGCGCCTTCGGCGAAGCGCCGCTAGCGCGGAAAGGGAAAACCTTCATAACAATCGGGATACACGGTAGATCCAGTTGGTGGAAGTTGCATTAGACAGAGCTCGGGACGCTCGTTCTAACGAGTCCAAGAGCGCCGGAGATGGATCAGGAATGGAGAAGTTATGAGCGTCGGAAAACTCGTAGCCGGACATGCGCCGTTCGCGCTAGGGTTCACAGCCGGAAAGGATTCCCGTACGCCCTCGGCGATGCGCCTTCGGCGGAATCACGCGCTCACAGAAGGAAACCAACTCAGAGTCGGAAGCGCCCTTGGCGGCTGTTCATGGAAGGAAAGCGCCGGTCGGATGTACGCCTCCGACGTGGCGCTGACGGCCGGATGCGCTGGCATGAGTTGCGCTGACGGATATGCGCTGGCAGCAACGGACGAGGCATAAAGAACAAAATAGGCGGTACGACTGCGCGCCGGCGTAATTCGCTCCGGCTGGATGTGCGCCTCCAGCAAGGCGCCGACGGATAACGAACGCACCAGCGGCGACACGCCTCCGGAGAAGGGCGGGTTAGGAAAAGACAACAGGGCCGACGTATACCCTGCAGCGGACTCGAGTCCGGAAGGTGGCGGCGGCGGGAGAATTCAACGTTTAAGCATGCGAATGCGCGCAATGCGGAGACGTGAATTCGCGCATGCAAAGGGCGAACCGTTAAGCCGTATAGCCGGCTGCGTACGTTGCAACCAGTAAGAACGTTGGACGTTCTTGAAATCGGAGAAGAAAAGACTGCGCTCCAGTCTCATTCTCTCATTCTTGACTTTGCGATTTCCAGTTCCAAGATTACGCGCAAGGGCGGAGCGACCTGCAGTGAGAGTAGAGAGTGCGGAGACGAGTTGCGCAAGGATCTTGGCGGACCTTGAAAGAATTGGAGTAGCGATCTCGAACGAGCGTAGAGAGAGTGAGCAGTCAGTGCTTGAGTGGCCGACGCGCAGTGGCGATTGTGAGAGAGCGAGCGAAAGGGAGAACGTTTGTGTGTGTGCAGGCAACGCAATGTCGAAGGTTCCCCAGCTGCGAGTGTCTCCACTCAGGGTGCCGCAGATCGGTCTACGCGCATTTCAAGATGTGCTGTTGAGGTTGAAGCTCGATTTTCTCCTATGGGGGTGGAATTGGACGTGTCCGGAGATGGTGCGCGAGTATCTGCAAGAGAGACACAAGCCTTCTCGCGGATTTCGCCCACACCCAGAGAGATGGGAAATTGGCAATTGGGCGCAGGTGTTGGGCAGGTGTGCCGGCGAGGAAGGGGATCTCCTCTTCGAGGCCGACAGCGTGAAAGTGTCCCAAGAGGAAGAAGTCTCTTACAATGAGCTCTTCAAGGTGGCTAGACATCCCAAGAACGGTTTCCGGACTCGGGATTACAAGGATCGATTGCGGAGAAATGTCGCGACAGCATTGCTGCAGATATTGCAGCCGACCAAGACCGCTTACATGCATGGTTGGCAGGTAGAGTTCGTGGAGCTAGTGTTGTCAGGAGCTCCGGTGCATTGGGCACGACTTCTGTGGAAGGTGACGCGCCAACATGCGCAAGAAGAGAGGGGAGGAACGCTCAATCATCTATCGCCTTACTTAATCGTGTTTTACCGGGCGATGGGATGTTTGACGAATGCTGAGAAAACTCGGTTTCCGCAGCTGAGCCGGTCTTATCCAGGTAGATATTCGAGGGAGGCCGAAGTAGACACGGATCCGGACGAGGAACTTGCCAGTACGCCTCCGGCTCCGGCTCCAGCCAGAGCAGCAGAAGAACGTCGAAGTGAGCGCATTCCGCGCAAGCGGAAGTGGGATGAGAGACCTGAGGACAGGCAGCCGGAAGTACCAGCTGCGCCGACTCGTGGTCGGCCCACCCCCGAGCCTCATAGTCGACCAAAACAGAGGGCACGCAGAATGCCAACTGTTACTGAGGAGACCAGGCGAACTCCGACCCGGCGGAATCTCACACAGGAAGAGATAATCACTCAGGTTCTAGGGAAGACGGCAGAAACCTCTGCACAGAAGGCACCACGGCCTTCGGGAGGAGATGGACGGACTGACAGCCGGCCGACTGCGAGTCGGATGACTGAAGGTCGACAGACGGAAGGAAGGCCAACTGAACGGCGCGTTGAACCGGACAGCAGGCCGGAGGCGGAAGAGAGTTTGGCTGACGAGCCAACAATCCTCAGAGGGTCGTCTTCGGCGGAAGGCACTTCTGGAAGAACGCCACCAACAAGTAGGCCAAGTGGAGTCAAGACGCGCAGGGTGTATCCGACTCCCAGTCGGACAACTGCTGGCCGGCCGACTGCGAGTCGGACAACAGAGAGTCAGCCGGATTCGCCGACTGCGAGACGGATGGAGCCAACGACCAGTGTGCGGACGCCTTCGGCGGACGCACCTTCAGCAAGGACACCTTCCGCGCAGATTGTGCCGGAAGGACAGGCAGCAGAAGCGGGCGGTGCAAGAGCGACAAAAGTCACTGCGGCGTCGACCCCTTCACAAACCGAAGATCGAGCCGGAACAGGGGCTCAAGCAGTGGGATCTCCCACTGCCCTGGATATTTTAGCAGGCAGTGGAGCAGCAGTCGCAGCAGAAGCTGCTGCGCGCCACAGTTCCAGGGAGTCGCCAAGGGATTCGGTGGCGACTGAAATCCTCGCGACTGAGGATGATACGAGCTCGGAAGAGCAAGAAGAGGAGTCAGTGCAGAAAACGCCAACAGGGGTGCTGTGCGAACAGATAGTTCCACTCCTGCGATATCTGGATCGCAAGACATCCAAATACGGAAGTGCCTTAAAACCGCAGTCTTATGTGGAGACAATCAGGCGAAGGACGAGGAGCAAGGTGGCAAGGTGGGCCTCTAGATGCGGAGTATATGTGGATAGGAACACCGCCCTCCGACAACACCTGGCGGTCACCCAGAAGCTGTACCAAGCCTTGCAGCAGCAGAAGGAGGATGCGGCGACGAAGAGTCAGGCGGAGGCCGAACTAATACGGGCAAGGATCGAGTCGGAACTGCAGGAGGAGCGGAGACAGAACGAAGTCCTAGCAGCCGAGCTTGCGCGCCAGACGCGCGCCTTAGAGGAAAGTCAACGAGCCCGCAAGGAGGATGAGGAGTTGTTGTGCAGCTTGCAAACCGAGTGCTCGGATTTGAGGGCACAACGTGCGGATTTAGAAATGCAGCTGGCAGAGGTGGAGAGCAGCTGCAGGGCGCGAGAAGAGTTGGCGGCACGGGTGACTCGTTGTCTAAACGGATACACCCATTGGGAGGTGGCAGCCCAAGAGAGGGTTACACTCCGGGAGTTCGAGCTTCGGGCGGCGGCATTGACGGAAGGTGACAGTCGGAGTCGGCGGCGAGTGGCAAGGAAATTAGAAACTTTTCTGTCGGGTGCGCGCGACACTATGGCGCACTTGCAGTCGGAAGTCACTGCAGCGCTCCGACGCCTGGGGTTACGCAGCCGGTCGGAAGACTGGCAGGGTAGAGATAGTACGCGGAGCAGTCCGGCGCGCAGGAGGCGCAGCACCGGATCTGCTGAGTGCAGTAGAGTAGTTTGGTTTCGCGCAGATGCTGCGAGTGGTAGATAGGATAGCGTAGTGCTAGTTAGGATCTTTTGAGGGTATAAAGTAGATCAAGGCGTTTTGCCTTGGGACTCTTCCAGTTTCGGAAGTGCAGATCAGGAACTCACTTTCTTGGCGTGTTTGTGCATTTTGGTCCTGGCACCACGTAGAGAAGCTGCAGCATAGCGAAGTTACCGTATGTTGTAGTTGAAGGCCTTCGGCTGAATGTTCAGAGCTCGCACCCGGTTAGAGACTTGAGTAGTGCGGATCTGCACCTGCGGGTGATTTCTGATACTCAGAGCCGGCTGCGAGTTAGAGACTTGAACAGTTCCCCCTTACTCCTTCGAGTGACATATCCTGATTGTACTCCTACGGGAAGTTTCCCCTGAATGCCAATGTGAAGTTTCATTACTTCGTGTAAACCTTGGTTTGTAATTCAGGTTGTGTGTGTGTTACTGGATCGTGTTTTCAGTAAGTTCTCAGTCGGGTCTGCACTCCCTGCGTTTTGTGTGATAGTCGAGGGTGACGTCCACGGCGTACGTAGAGGCTTCGTTCCGAAGTGAGAAGTCCAGTCCGGGTACCCCCGCTAGTTCCTGGCGGAAGGGCAGTAAAAGCCGGAGTGGGAGGCACTTCCTGCAGAACCTCTGAGTGAACTTGCGAGACACTTTCCTCCTGAAATCCGAAGCGGAGGTCCTGACCGACCTCCGAGTTGTGCTTTTTGCCAGTTTCAGGTGTGTGTGTGTGTGTGTTGAGTGACCAAGCTGTACCGTGCATCCTCCGAGCATCCTCCGAGTTGAGTTCCTCCTCCGAGTCGAGCCTCCGAGTCGAGCACTACAGTATTCTGGGAGTGACAGTTGCCTAGAATTCAAACTCTACCAAAAGTCTGTTAAACGTGACACTTTTACTCTGTGTGTTGCCTCTGTCCCTGTGGGTTCGATCTTTTTACCACCATACTGCAGTTTTAGCCTTTGGTGGGTTATTACATTAACAGACTTTTGTAGAGTTTGAATTCTAGGCGACTGTCACTCCCAGAAATACTGCAGTGCTCGACTCGGAGGCTCGACTCGGAGGAGGATCTCAACTCGGAGGATGCTCGGAGGATGCACGGTACAGCTTGGTCACTCAACACACACACACACACACACACACACACACACACCTAAAACTGGCAAAAAGCACAACTCGGAGGTCGGTCAGGACCTCCGCTTCGGATTTCAGGAGGAAAGTGTCTCGCAAGTTCACTCAGAGGTTCTGCAGGTAGTGCCTCCCACTCCAGCTTTTACTGCCCTTCCGCCAGGAACTAGCGGGGGTACCCGGACTGGACTTCCCACTTCGGAACGAAGCCTCTACATACGCCGTGGACGTCACCCTCGACTATCACACCAAACGCAGGGAGTGCAGACCCGACTGAGAACTTACTGAAAACACGATCCAGTAACACACACACAACCTGAATTACAAACCAAGGTTTACACGAAGTAATGAAACTTCACATTGGCATTCAGGGGAAACGTCCCGTAGGAGTACAATCAGGATATGTCACTCGAAGGAGTAAGGGGGAACTGTTCAAGTATCTAACTCGCAGCCGGCTCTGAGCATCAGAAATCACCCGCAGGTGCAGATCCGCACTACTCAAGTCTCTAACCGGGTGCTAGCTCTGAACATTCAGCCGAAGGCCTTCAACTACAACATACGGTAACTTCGCTATGCTGTAGCTTCTCTACGTGGTGCCAGGACCAAAATGCACAAACACGCTAAGAAAGTGAGTTCCTGATCTGCACTTCCGAAACTTGAAGAGTCCCAAGGCAAAACGCCTTGATCTACTTTATACCCTCAAAAGATCCTAACTAGCACTACGCTATCCTATCTACTACTCGCAGCATCTGCGCGAAACCAAACTACTCTACTGCACTCAGCAGATCCGGTGCTGCGCCTCCTGCGCGCCGGACTGCTCCGCTTACTGTCTCTACCTTGCCAGTCTTCCGACCGGCTGCGTAACCCCAGGCGTCGGAGCGCTGTGGTGACTTCCGACTGCAAGTGCGCCATAGTGTCGCGCGCACCCGACAAGAAGGTTTCTAATTTTCTCGCCACTCGCCGCCGACTTCGACTGTCACCCTCCGTCAATGCCGCCGCCCGAAGCTCGAACTCCCTGAGTGTGATCCTCTCTTGAGCTGCCACCTCCCAATGGGCGTATCCTTTTAGACAACGAGTCACCTGTGCCGCCAACTCTCCTCGCGCCCTGCAGTTGCTCTCCACCTCTGCCAGCTGCATTTCTAATTCCGCACGTTGTGCCCTCAAATCCGAGCACTCGGATTGCAAGGTGTGCAACAACTCCTCATCCTCCTTGCGGGCTCTTTGACTTTCTTCTAAGGCGCGCGTCTGGCGCGCAAGCTCGGCTGCTAGGACTTGGTTCTGTTTCCGCTCCTCCTGCAATTCCGACTCGATCTTTGCCCGTATTAGCTCGGCATCCGCCTGACTTTTCGTCGCCGCATCCTCCCTCTGCTGCTGCAAGGCTTGGTATAGCTTCTGGGTGACCGCCAGGTGTTGTCGGAGGGCGGTGTTCCTATCCACATATACTTGGCAACTAGAGGCCCACTTTGCCACCTTGCTCCTCGTCCTTCGCCTGATAGTCTCCACATAAGACTGCGGTTTTAAAGCACTTGCGTATTTGGATGTCTTGCGATCCAGATATCGCAGGAGTGGAACTATCTGTTCGCACAGCACCCCTGTTGGCGTTTTCTGCACCGAATCCGCTTCCTGCTCTTCCGAGCTCGTCTCATCCTCAGTCTCGAGGATTTCAGTCGCCACCGAATCCCTTGGCGACTCCCTGGAACTGTGGCGCGCAGCAGCTTCCGCTGCGACTGCTGCTCCACTGCCTGCTAAAATATCCAGGGCAGTGGGAGATCCCACTGCTTGAGCCCCTGTTCCGGCTTGATCTTCGGTTTCTGAAGGGGTCGACGCCGTAGTGACTTTTGTCACTCTTGAACCGCCCGCTTCTGCTGCCTGTCCTTCCGGCGCAATCTGCGCGGAAGATGTCCTCGCGGAGGGTGCGTCCGCCGAAGGCGTCCGCACACTGGTCGTTGGCCTCATCCGTCTTGCAGTCGGCGAATCCGGCTGACTCTCTGTTGTCCGACTCGCAGTCGGCCGACCAGCAGTTGTCCGACTGGGAGTCGGATACACTCTGCGCGTCTTGACTCCACTTGGCCTGCTTGCTGGTGGCGTTTTCCCAGAAGTGCCTTCCGCCGAAGACGACCCTCTGAGGATTGTTGGCTCGTCAGCCAAACTCTCTTCTGCTTCCGGCCTGCTGTCCGGTTCAACGCGCCGTTCAGTTGGCCTTCCTTCCGCTTGTCGGCCTTCAGTCATCCGACTCGCAGTCGGCCGACTGTCAGTCCGTCCATCTCCTCCCGAAGGCCGTGGTGCCTTCTGTGCAGAGGTATCTGCCGTCTTCCCTAGAATCTGAGCGATTATCTCCTCCTGTGTGAGATTCCGCCGGGTCGGAGTTCGCCTGGTCTCCTCAGTACCAGTTGGCATTTTGCGTGCCCTCTGTTTTGGTCGACTGTGAGGCTCGGGGGTGGGCCGACCACGAGTCGGCGCGGCTGGCACTTCCGGCTGCCTGTCCTCAGGTCTCTCATCCCACTTCCGCTTTCGCGGAATGCGCTCACTTCGACGTTCTTCTGCTGCTCTTGCTGGAGCCGGAGCCGGAGGCGTACTGGCAGGTTCCTCGTCCGGATCCGTGTCTACTTCGGCCTCCCTTGAATATCTACCTGGATAAGTCCGGGTCAGCTGCGGGAACCGTGTTTTCTCAGCATTTGTCAAACATCCCATCGCCCGGTAAAACACGATTAAGTAAGGCGATAGATGATTGAGGGTTCCTCCCTTCTCTTCTTGCGCATGTTGGCGCGTCACCTTCCACAGGAGCCGTGCCCAATGCACCGGAGCTCCTGACAACACTAGCTCCACAAACTCTACCTGCCAACCATGCATGTAAGCGGTCTTGGTCGGCTGCAATATCTGCAGCAATGCAGTCGCGACATTTCTCCGCAATCGATTTTTGTAATCCCGTGTCCGGAAACCGTTCTTGGGATGCCTGGCAACTTTGAAGAGCTCATTGTAAGAGACTTCTTCCTCCTGGGACACCTTCACGCTATCGGCCTCGAAGAGGAGATCCCCTTCCTCGCCGGCACACCTGCCCAACACCTGCGCCCAATTGCAAATGTCCCATCTCTCTGGGTGCGGGCGGAATCCGCGAGAAGGCTTGTGTCTCTCCTCCAGATACTCGCGCACCATCTCCGGACATGTCCAATTCCACCCCCATAGGAGAAAATCGAGCTTCAGCCTCAGCAGCACATCTTGAAATGCGCGTAGACCGATCTGCGGCACCCTGAGTGGAGACACTCGCAGCTGGGGAACCTTCGACATTGCGTTGACTGCACACACAAACGTTCTCCCTTTCGCTCGCTCTCTCACAATCGCCACTGCGCGTCGGCCGCTTGGTAAGGTCCTCTTGGTAGGTATCTCGAATCTATCTAAGGTCCTCTTGGTAGGTATCTCGAATTCGATGGGTAAGATCGGATGCTGCCCATAAATTAGAAAGTAAGGTGTTTGCCTGGGGGTGACTTTTTCTGCCGTTCTATATGCCCATAAGGCGGCCGGTAGCTTGGTGTCCCAGTCATGAGCATGGTTTACAGTCACCTTGAGGAGTATCTTACAGAGTAATCCATTGGACTTCTCTGTCAGACCATTTGCCTTGGGGTTGTATGGAGTAGTCTTCTGATGCTTAATCTGGAAGTGCCGCGTCAAACTCTCTATCACCTGATTCAGAAAGTGCGTTCCCCTGTCACTGACTATTTCTAGGGGGCATCCGTAGCGTGTGATGATTGATTCGAATAGGAACCGGGCTACTGCGGCTGCGTCGTCGTGCCTTGTGGCCTCTGCCTCCACCATCTTGGTCGCATAGTCTGTTGCTACCAATATGTAGCGCCTACGCGTGCCTTTAGTGACTGGTTGTATTGGTCCCACGAAGTCGATCCCCCATTTTTCAAATGGTGCCAATGGCATGATTGGTGTAAGAGGCCATCTCGTGGTCGGAGTCGGCCTTCCCGTCCTCTGGCAGCTGTCGCATTTGCGAACGTAGTCGTGTACATCTTTGAACATCGTCGGCCACCAGTATCATGCATTCACAATTTTGGTCACTGTATTTCTGGTGGCGTAATGACCACCAGCGTCTTCTGTGTGCATGGCTTTGACAACTCGCGGGACTTCGGACTCCTCTAGACATCTGCACAGCCTCTCGTCTGCCATTTTCTTGAACAAGACCCCCTGTTGAAGCTGGTAAGGTCCCGCTTTATGAACGAAGACTGTGCGCTGCTCCGCATCCAATCCTTCCGGACATTGGAGTGTGAGCAGAAACCTGTATAAGTCCGCGTACCTGGACTCATGGCTGGCGGACAACTGAAAAAGTTGTTCGTCGGGAAAATCATCCACTACTTCCTCCTCTATGGGTTCGGTCCATAGTCGGGAGAGGTAGTCCGCGTTCTCATGGTGAACGCCTTTCCTTGTCTGTACAGTGTAGGTGAATTCCTGCAGCAGTAGTACCCACCTGGCAATTCGTCCGGACAGATCCGCCTTCTTCACCAGGTGCTGTAAGGCGTAATGATCTACATGAAACACGAACTCATAGCAGATCAAATAATGTCGGAACTTCTTACAGGAGTACACCATTCCCAACGCCTCCCTCTCAGTTGTCGTGTACTTCTTCTCTGCTGCTGACAACTGACGACTCGAGAAGTAAATCGGGTAGTCTTTCTTGTTGTCGTCCTTCTGACTGAGAACCACTCCGATTGCAAATGCCGACGTGTCTACATAGACATGGAAAGGTCTGTTCCAATCCGGACTTCTCAGAACCGGAGCAGTCGTCAGTTTGGCTTTGAGCGTTTCAAAGGCCAGCTGTTGCTCTTTGCCCCACACATAGGGTTCCTCCTTCTTAAGCAGCTTCGTCAGATCGGCTGCCAAGATGGCGTACATATTTATGAACCTTCTGTAATAACCTACATGGCCAAGGAAGGCCCTCAACTCACGCAGATTCGTTGGCGGCTGAAGTTCGAGAATGATCTTCACCTTCTCTACATCCACTGCAATGCCATCGGACGAAACTCGGTGCCCCAGCAGGATTCCGCTAGTCATGAAGAAAAAACATTTCTCAGGGTGTAAGGACAAGCTGCTCTCCCTACATCTGTCGAACGTCTGCCGAAGATGGTTAAGGTGCTCCGACCTCTTACCGAAGACACAAAAGTCGTCGATGAAAATTTCTAGGAACTTCCTCAGGTGCTCTTGGAAGATGTTTGTCATCATCCGTTGGAACGTCGCTGGCGCGTTGCACAGCCCGAACGGCATCTTGTGATAAGCATAGGTTCCCCAGTCGGTCGTGAAGGTTGTTTTGTCCTTGTCCTGTTCCCTGATGGACACCTGGTTGTAGCCGGAGAATCCGTCTAGGAAACTGTAGCATTCATGCCCTGCTACATGGTCCAAAATAGAGTCCGTGAAAGGAAGAGGGTGATGGTCCTTCCTCGTTGCTGCGTTCAGCTTTCGGAAGTCCTGGCACACCCGGATCTTACCCGTCAGTTTCTTGGGCACGATCACGATAGGCGACACCCACTCGCTACTAAGTACCGGGTAGATGATTCCTGCGCTCAGGTACTTATCGATTTCGTCCTTCACCAATAATGAATATTTTGGGTTGAGCCTGTATTGGCGTTGGCGAACCGGAACTGCCTCGTCCAACAAGTCGATCCTGTGCTCTCCATACCTTGCAGGTATGCCTTTCATGTCTTCAATCTTCCATGCGAAGACATCCTCATACTGGCGAAGAAACGCCTGTACCCTGTTCAACTCTTCTCCTTGTACCTGGCTTGACACCTTCAAGCCTTTACCTGGACTGAGTTGCAGTTCGCAGCAATCACTCGGGTCAACAATCCCCTCTGTGTGACTGATCTCGCTTCTGCCCAGTCCGGCTGCTAGTTGCTATTCGTCATTCGGATACACCTCGTCTGCTTCCTCCTCAATGGAGCAGCAAGTGACGTAGCCCACAAATTCCTCCGATGTTTCGGTCTCTGAAGTGCATGATGAGCTGGTCTCCCCTCCAGTTGTGTAACCGGAGGTGGTGGAAGGTGTTTCGCCCTCATGGGGTACCTTGGTCCACGGTACGGTAATGACAGTCGGAGGGTCCGCAGGGCTACGGAACTGTAATCTCTTCCTACTCCAGTCACACCTTGCTTTGGCATCGAATAGCCACGGTCTGCCAAGCAGCACATCATAACCTTTCTTCATCAGAGGTTGCAGTATTATGTAGGACAGTTGAAAGTCCACTCCTCCAATGTTGGTTCTCACATTGCTCAACATTCCTAGTGGCATTCTGCGTGTTTGATCGGCCAGTCGCAACACTCGGGATGTAGGCTCGAAGGTCTGGAACCCCAAGGAGTTCGCTGTCTCCTCGGTCATGATATTCACGCCCGAGCCGGAGTCCACTGGTACCTTTTGTATGACGCAGCCTCCGATCTCTACTTCGATCTCTGGAGGTCCCAGGTCTCCTCCTTCCACTCTGTACACAGCCGGAAGTTTCTCTTTTCGGGTTTTGCGTGGTCGGCGCAACGAAAGCATCAGCATCCTTCTGTACGTCTTATTGTCTTCCAACAACTGGTGGAAGGAAATATTTGCCCTCTGACTCCCTATGTCCTCCACTATGTCGTAGGAAGTGTTGGAATTCACAGCCGGAAGTTTCCCTGTACTCGCGGTCGGAAGTGGTGTAGGGGGCCTAACCGCCTTCCGGTCGTCGGATGTCATTCCGGCGCCCAGTGCTTCCTTGATGAGGTGACTCACCTCATCTTTGATGTCCGGAAGGTAATCTCGAGTCCGGGACTCTTCCAAATACCTGTCCGCCTTTTCTGAGTTCTGCTCCGGCTGGGTGTTTCTCATAGCCGGAGGTGTACTTGGCGTTCTCCTTTGGCCTTCTCTAACTTCTTTAGACTTCCTCCTCTCTTCCCTACGCTCGAGGCGGCGAGTGTCCTCGTGGCCTTCTCCTCTCCTCTTCGAACTTCGGGTTTCTACCCGACCGCACATTACTTCTTCCTCTGGCCATACTTCGTTTCCTTCAGCTCGGTCCAGACTCAGTTCTACCTGGTTGACCTGCACCTCTTCCTTGCCAGGTGTCGATACGAAACGCACGGCTGGCCTAGGGAGTTGTGGCTGATCACATTCGGCTGCTGTATGTCCAGACTTCTTGCAATTGCTGCACAACGGTGCATACCCCATTGGCTTCCTCGGGTGGGGACAGCTTGGCGCGTAATGTCCCATGTCTCCGCAGTTGTAGCAACCATCGAATTGTGGTCGAGGTCGGTTGTGATTGCCTGGAGGTGCCATGCGTCTTGGTGGGAGTGTACCCGCCATTTCCCTCGGAACAAAGCGCGGAATATGCACCGGTGGGTTCGGAGTTGTAGCTGGAGCTGTCTGTACCGAGTAGGCGGTGTCCTCAACCTGCTCAGCATAATACATGGGCGGCTCAGCATAATACATGGGATTCTCCCACTGTGGTGCCCATTCGACCGCATTCACTGGGTAAGATGGCCGCGCGGACATGCACTCCGTGTTGGCATGTCCCACCTGTCCGCACGTAGTACACCAGAGATTCGCTCGTTGTCTAGCAGGTGATTTACGTCGGTCTTGACCTCCCACTACATGAACTTTCAGGTCCGCAAAATTCTTCACCAGGTTGTCTACCTTGGCTGCGATGTCCCCTTGAGTCTTCACTGGGATTCCCTTACCTCGATCCTTCTTCTTGATCGCACTGCGTTTCTTCTTCCGTCTTTCTTCTTCTGAAGATGACGAGTCCTCTTCCTCTTCCGAGGAAGAACTTGATTCGGAGGAGCTTGATTCTTCTGTCGAGGAAGGCGAGTTCCTTCTCTTCCGACGTCCGCCTTGCGACTTCTTCTTCGTCGACCGTCGGTCGCGTCTTCGAGTGTCAAGGGTTGACGTCTCAAAGGTCTCCGCGGAAGCTATCACATCTTGGATTGTGTCAGTCTTGCCTCTCCTACAAAAGGTCTCCATTTCTCTTGAGAGCCCTGTCACATACCAATCCACTGCTTGTTGTACCGAATATGGTTCTCCTGGGCCTGTCTTCGGAATTCGATCTAGGAGGTCTTGGAATCTCTCAGTATAGTCTCGAAGATTCTCCTTCCGCTCGCGTCGAAGATTTCGAAGCCGGGTCAGAACTCGACTGTCATATCCGAGTTCGCGGAACCGCCTCAGAAACTTTTCCTTGAGCTGAGCCCAGGTCCGGATGCCAGTGGGGTCGGTGCTCTCATGGTTGTACCAGCTACGCGCTCGTCTGCGTAGCAGGCTAGGAAAGATTCGTAGTCTGTCTTCGTCACTGGTCTCACGATTGGCGATGGAGACAGACTCGAAGAGCTTTATGTATGAATCTGCATCATCGTCGTCGCCCGTTCCCGTGTATCTTGGATACGAATGTTTGGTGGTAGGTTGGGAAAACACCTGGCGGAGATTGGCTTGATGGTCTGCCATCAGTGATCCTATCGACGGACTGATCCTAGGTTGGCCAAACTCAGGAGGAGTTTCTGTCGGAGGAATGTCCATGTAATAACCCACCAAAGGCTAAAACTGCAGTATGGTGGTAAAAAGATCGAACCCACAGGGACAGAGGCAACACACAGAGTAAAAGTGTCACATTTAACAGACTTTTGGTAGAGTTTGAATTCTAGGCGACTGTCACTCCCAGAAATACTGCAGTGCTCGACTCGGAGGCTCGACTCGGAGGAGGATCTCAACTCGGAGGATGCTCGGAGGATGCACGGTACAGCTTGGTCACTCAACACACACACACACACCTGAAACTGGCAAAAAGCACAACTCGGAGGTCGGTCAGGACCTCCGCTTCGGATTTCAGGAGGAAAGTGTCTCGCAAGTTCACTCAGAGGTTCTGCAGGAAGTGCCTCCCACTCCGGCTTTTACTGCCCTTCCGCCAGGAACTAGCGGGGGTACCCGGACTGGACTTCTCACTTCGGAACGAAGCCTCTACGTACGCCGTGGACGTCACCCTCGACTATCACACAAAACGCAGGGAGTGCAGACCCGACTGAGAACTTACTGAAAACACGATCCAGTAACACACACACAACCTGAATTACAAACCAAGGTTTACACGAAGTAATGAAACTTCACATTGGCATTCAGGGGAAACTTCCCGTAGGAGTACAATCAGGATATGTCACTCGAAGGAGTAAGGGGGAACTGTTCAAGTCTCTAACTCGCAGCCGGCTCTGAGCATCAGAAATCACCCGCAGGTGCAGATCCGCACTACTCAAGTCTCTAACCGGGTGCGAGCTCTGAACATTCAGCCGAAGGCCTTCAACTACAACATACGGTAACTTCGCTATGCTGCAGCTTCTCTACGTGGTGCCAGGACCAAAATGCACAAACACGCCAAGAAAGTGAGTTCCTGATCTGCACTTCCGAAACTGGAAGAGTCAAAAGGCAAAACGCCTTGAACTACTTTATACCTTCTAAGGTCCTAACTAACACTACACTACCCGCTAGGGTGCGAGCCGCAACAGATCCTACACCTGAGAAGTCGGCGGCTACCTTCCCCTCTAACTTACAACCTAAATCTAACCCTAACCCTAAATCTAAATCCTAAGCCTACTGTACAGAGCCGCCAGCGTCTTTACATCCGAGATCTGAGGCTGAATATGTGCAGGCATGCGTGGCCGACCGAGATCAACGGTCCCACCAAATTTCAGATCCATCCGACCGTCCATCGCAAAGATATGGACTCCGCAAGATCTCTGAACCGCATCCGGTTTGCCGACCTTGAGTTCGCCGACTCCGAGTTTGCCGACTTGAAGTTCGCCGACCTCGAGTTCGCCGACTCCGAGTTCTCCGAAGGCGTTGACCGCCGAAGACGCACTTCCGCACCTTTGCCTATTTGTAACAGTCACTTCCGACACCCATAACTCACAGATCCTTGATCTGTTTCAAGAGTTCTTGGGCTCGTTGGAACGAGCGCGTCAAGCTCTTTCTAACGAGATCCTAACTGAGTCAAACCGTTACGAGTTGAAAGAGTTATGCCAGTTTTATCCTTCGCCGAAGGCACACTGTCGAAGGCTTGTTATCTGTTATCGCCGAAGGCGCCCGCACGATGTTTCGCCGACTCCGAGTTCTCTGACCTCAAGTTTGCCGACCTCGAGTTCGCTGACTTGAAGTTCGCCGACCTCGAGTTCGCCGACCTCAAGTTTGCCGACTCCGAGTTTGCTGACTTGAAGTTCTTTGACCTCGAGTTTGCCAACCTCAAGTTTGCCGACTCCGAGTTTGCTGACTTGAAGTTCGCCGACCTCGAGTTTGCCGACCTCAAGTTCTCCGACCTCGAGTTTTCCGACCTCGAGTTCTTCGACCTCGAGTTCGCCGACCTCAAGTTTGCCGACTCCGAGTTTGCTGACTTGAAGTTCTTTGACCTCGAGTTCGCCGACCTCAAGTTTTCCGACCTCGAGTTTTCCGACCTCGAGTTCTCCGACCTCGAGTTCGCCGACCTCAAGTTTGCCGACTCCGAGTTTGCCGACTTGAAGTTGACACGAAGACGTCCGTCGCCGAAGGCGAACATCTAGGGCCGAAGGTGGATATTCTGCTAACGACGAACTCCTTCCGCCTATCCGTAGGCGTTCTCCTTCGCATCTTCCGACAGTCACAACTCCTTGAGTCCTCATCCGTTCCAGGCTTTCTTGGGCTCGTTAGAACGAGCGCGTCGAGTTCTTTCCAACAAAACCCTAAGTAACTCAAGGCGTTAAGAATTGAGGAAGTTATGAGTGATCTACCGCCGAAGGTGCTCGAAGCGAGTCCTGCAGCGTGAACCGCCCGTTCCATTCCAAGTGTTCCACTGTGGCCTAAGCCCAAAACCCCTTGACTGTCCTCGATCCTCTTTTTACTCTGGCTTTGCGTACCGATTACTATTTACAGCTGCTACCACGGTACTTACTAATCAAAAATGTTCTAATTCCGACGAAAAACAAAAAGTGGGTTACCACATGCCCCCCTCCTCAATTGTGAGCGCCCACGCGAACATTTGGCTTGAGGGTCTGCCATTGGTGATCCTGTCAACGGATTGCTCCTAGGTTGGCCTGACCCAGGAAGAGTTCCTGTCGGAGGGATTTCCAATAGAACCGTGTGCTCAATGCTCGCAGTAGGTGAACTAGAACGCCCTTGGCTCCCAGCAATCGGCGATGGCGATCTTTCTGCAGAGTTCTCACTTTGAGTCTTCTTTGTAGTTCGCTGTTTTTCTTCTACAGCTTCTTTTTTTTTTTTTTTTTTTTTTTTTTTTTTTTCGAATCTCGACGGAGCTTACGTGTGGCTCTCGCACTCAGGTCCCCCACACCATCGCTCGTCGACATTCACCGAGCATTCATCTCAAAAGTTCACTCAGAGGCTCTGCAGGTAGTGACTCCCACTCCGGCTTTTACTGCCCTTCCGCCAGGAACTAGCGTAGGGTACCCGGACTGGACTTCCCACTTCGGAACGAAGCCTCTTCATACGCCGTGGACGTCACCCTCGACTCACACCAAACGCAGGGAGTGCAGGCCCGACTGAGGACTTAACTGAGATTGCTGCTCAAGTACTCTGGTGTTGACACACTGTCCCCGGCAGCGGCGCCAAAAAGAAGTTGTCGGCTCCTTATGTAATAACCCACCAAAGGCTAAAACTGCAGTATGGTGGTAAAAAGATCGAACCCACAGGGACAGAGGCAACACACAGAGTAAAAGTGTCACATTTAACAGACTTTTGGTAGAGTTTGAATTCTAGGCGACTGTCACTCCCAGAAATACTGCAGTGCTCGACTCGGAGGCTCGACTCGGAGGAGGATCTCAACTCGGAGGATGCTCGGAGGATGCACGGTACAGCTTGGTCACTCAACACACACACACACACCTGAAACTGGCAAAAAGCACAACTCGGAGGTCGGTCAGGACCTCCGCTTCGGATTTCAGGAGGAAAGTGTCTCGCAAGTTCACTCAGAGGTTCTGCAGGAAGTGCCTCCCACTCCGGCTTTTACTGCCCTTCCGCCAGGAACTAGCGGGGGTACCCGGACTGGACTTCTCACTTCGGAACGAAGCCTCTACGTACGCCGTGGACGTCACCCTCGACTATCACACAAAACGCAGGGAGTGCAGACCCGACTGAGAACTTACTGAAAACACGATCCAGTAACACACACACAACCTGAATTACAAACCAAGGTTTACACGAAGTAATGAAACTTCACATTGGCATTCAGGGGAAACTTCCCGTAGGAGTACAATCAGGATATGTCACTCGAAGGAGTAAGGGGGAACTGTTCAAGTCTCTAACTCGCAGCCGGCTCTGAGCATCAGAAATCACCCGCAGGTGCAGATCCGCACTACTCAAGTCTCTAACCGGGTGCGAGCTCTGAACATTCAGCCGAAGGCCTTCAACTACAACATACGGTAACTTCGCTATGCTGCAGCTTCTCTACGTGGTGCCAGGACCAAAATGCACAAACACGCCAAGAAAGTGAGTTCCTGATCTGCACTTCCGAAACTGGAAGAGTCAAAAGGCAAAACGCCTTGAACTACTTTATACCTTCTAAGGTCCTAACTAACACTACACTACCCGCTAGGGTGCGAGCCGCAACAGATCCTACACCTGAGAAGTCGGCGGCTACCTTCCCCTCTAACTTACAACCTAAATCTAACCCTAACCCTAAATCTAAATCCTAAGCCTACTGTACAGAGCCGCCAGCGTCTTTACATCCGAGATCTGAGGCTGAATATGTGCAGGCATGCGTGGCCGACCGAGATCAACGGTCCCACCAAATTTCAGATCCATCCGACCGTCCATCGCAAAGATATGGACTCCGCAAGATCTCTGAACCGCATCCGGTTTGCCGACCTTGAGTTCGCCGACTCCGAGTTTGCCGACTTGAAGTTCGCCGACCTCGAGTTCGCCGACTCCGAGTTCTCCGAAGGCGTTGACCGCCGAAGACGCACTTCCGCACCTTTGCCTATTTGTAACAGTCACTTCCGACACCCATAACTCACAGATCCTTGATCTGTTTCAAGAGTTCTTGGGCTCGTTGGAACGAGCGCGTCAAGCTCTTTCTAACGAGACCCTAACTGAGTCAAACCGTTACGAGTTGAAAGAGTTATGCCAGTTTTATCCTTCGCCGAAGGCACACTGTCGAAGGCTTGTTATCTGTTATCGCCGAAGGCGCCCGCACGATGTTTCGCCGACTCCGAGTTCTCTGACCTCAAGTTTGCCGACCTCGAGTTCGCTGACTTGAAGTTCGCCGACCTCGAGTTCGCCGACCTCAAGTTTGCCGACTCCGAGTTTGCTGACTTGAAGTTCTTTGACCTCGAGTTTGCCAACCTCAAGTTTGCCGACTCCGAGTTTGCTGACTTGAAGTTCGCCGACCTCGAGTTTGCCGACCTCAAGTTCTCCGACCTCGAGTTTTCCGACCTCGAGTTCTTCGACCTCGAGTTCGCCGACCTCAAGTTTGCCGACTCCGAGTTTGCTGACTTGAAGTTCTTTGACCTCGAGTTCGCCGACCTCAAGTTTTCCGACCTCGAGTTTTCCGACCTCGAGTTCTCCGACCTCGAGTTCGCCGACCTCAAGTTTGCCGACTCCGAGTTTGCCGACTTGAAGTTGACACGAAGACGTCCGTCGCCGAAGGCGAACATCTAGGGCCGAAGGTGGATATTCTGCTAACGACGAACTCCTTCCGCCTATCCGTAGGCGTTCTCCTTCGCATCTTCCGACAGTCACAACTCCTTGAGTCCTCATCCGTTCCAGGCTTTCTTGGGCTCGTTAGAACGAGCGCGTCGAGTTCTTTCCAACAAAACCCTAAGTAACTCAAGGCGTTAAGAATTGAGGAAGTTATGAGTGATCTACCGCCGAAGGTGCTCGAAGCGAGTCCTGCAGCGTGAACCGCCCGTTCCATTCCAAGTGTTCCACTGTGGCCTAAGCCCAAAACCCCTTGACTGTCCTCGATCCTCTTTTTACTCTGGCTTTGCGTACCGATTACTATTTACAGCTGCTACCACGGTACTTACTAATCAAAAATGTTCTAATTCCGACGAAAAACAAAAAGTGGGTTACCACATGCCCCCCTCCTCAATTGTGAGCGCCCACGCGAACATTTGGCTTGAGGGTCTGCCATTGGTGATCCTGTCAACGGATTGCTCCTAGGTTGGCCTGACCCAGGAAGAGTTCCTGTCGGAGGGATTTCCAATAGAACCGTGTGCTCAATGCTCGCAGTAGGTGAACTAGAACGCCCTTGGCTCCCAGCAATCGGCGATGGCGATCTTTCTGCAGAGTTCTCACTTTGAGTCTTCTTTGTAGTTCGCTGTTTTTCTTCTACAGCTTCTTTTTTTTTTTTTTTTTTTTTTTTTTTTTTTTCGAATCTCGACGGAGCTTACGTGTGGCTCTCGCACTCAGGTCCCCCACACCATCGCTCGTCGACATTCACCGAGCATTCATCTCAAAAGTTCACTCAGAGGCTCTGCAGGTAGTGACTCCCACTCCGGCTTTTACTGCCCTTCCGCCAGGAACTAGCGTAGGGTACCCGGACTGGACTTCCCACTTCGGAACGAAGCCTCTTCATACGCCGTGGACGTCACCCTCGACTCACACCAAACGCAGGGAGTGCAGGCCCGACTGAGGACTTAACTGAGATTGCTGCTCAAGTACTCTGGTGTTGACACACTGTCCCCGGCAGCGGCGCCAAAAAGAAGTTGTCGGCTCCTTATGTAATAACCCACCAAAGGCTAAAACTGCAGTATGGTGGTAAAAAGATCGAACCCACAGGGACAGAGGCAACACACAGAGTAAAAGTGTCACATTTAACAGACTTTTGGTAGAGTTTGAATTCTAGGCGACTGTCACTCCCAGAAATACTGCAGTGCTCGACTCGGAGGCTCGACTCGGAGGAGGATCTCAACTCGGAGGATGCTCGGAGGATGCACGGTACAGCTTGGTCACTCAACACACACACACACACCTGAAACTGGCAAAAAGCACAACTCGGAGGTCGGTCAGGACCTCCGCTTCGGATTTCAGGAGGAAAGTGTCTCGCAAGTTCACTCAGAGGTTCTGCAGGAAGTGCCTCCCACTCCGGCTTTTACTGCCCTTCCGCCAGGAACTAGCGGGGGTACCCGGACTGGACTTCTCACTTCGGAACGAAGCCTCTACGTACGCCGTGGACGTCACCCTCGACTATCACACAAAACGCAGGGAGTGCAGACCCGACTGAGAACTTACTGAAAACACGATCCAGTAACACACACACAACCTGAATTACAAACCAAGGTTTACACGAAGTAATGAAACTTCACATTGGCATTCAGGGGAAACTTCCCGTAGGAGTACAATCAGGATATGTCACTCGAAGGAGTAAGGGGGAACTGTTCAAGTCTCTAACTCGCAGCCGGCTCTGAGCATCAGAAATCACCCGCAGGTGCAGATCCGCACTACTCAAGTCTCTAACCGGGTGCGAGCTCTGAACATTCAGCCGAAGGCCTTCAACTACAACATACGGTAACTTCGCTATGCTGCAGCTTCTCTACGTGGTGCCAGGACCAAAATGCACAAACACGCCAAGAAAGTGAGTTCCTGATCTGCACTTCCGAAACTGGAAGAGTCAAAAGGCAAAACGCCTTGAACTACTTTATACCTTCTAAGGTCCTAACTAACACTACACTACCCGCTAGGGTGCGAGCCGCAACAGATCCTACACCTGAGAAGTCGGCGGCTACCTTCCCCTCTAACTTACAACCTAAATCTAACCCTAACCCTAAATCTAAATCCTAAGCCTACTGTACAGAGCCGCCAGCGTCTTTACATCCGAGATCTGAGGCTGAATATGTGCAGGCATGCGTGGCCGACCGAGATCAACGGTCCCACCAAATTTCAGATCCATCCGACCGTCCATCGCAAAGATATGGACTCCGCAAGATCTCTGAACCGCATCCGGTTTGCCGACCTTGAGTTCGCCGACTCCGAGTTTGCCGACTTGAAGTTCGCCGACCTCGAGTTCGCCGACTCCGAGTTCTCCGAAGGCGTTGACCGCCGAAGACGCACTTCCGCACCTTTGCCTATTTGTAACAGTCACTTCCGACACCCATAACTCACAGATCCTTGATCTGTTTCAAGAGTTCTTGGGCTCGTTGGAACGAGCGCGTCAAGCTCTTTCTAACGAGACCCTAACTGAGTCAAACCGTTACGAGTTGAAAGAGTTATGCCAGTTTTATCCTTCGCCGAAGGCACACTGTCGAAGGCTTGTTATCTGTTATCGCCGAAGGCGCCCGCACGATGTTTCGCCGACTCCGAGTTCTCTGACCTCAAGTTTGCCGACCTCGAGTTCGCTGACTTGAAGTTCGCCGACCTCGAGTTCGCCGACCTCAAGTTTGCCGACTCCGAGTTTGCTGACTTGAAGTTCTTTGACCTCGAGTTTGCCAACCTCAAGTTTGCCGACTCCGAGTTTGCTGACTTGAAGTTCGCCGACCTCGAGTTTGCCGACCTCAAGTTCTCCGACCTCGAGTTTTCCGACCTCGAGTTCTTCGACCTCGAGTTCGCCGACCTCAAGTTTGCCGACTCCGAGTTTGCTGACTTGAAGTTCTTTGACCTCGAGTTCGCCGACCTCAAGTTTTCCGACCTCGAGTTTTCCGACCTCGAGTTCTCCGACCTCGAGTTCGCCGACCTCAAGTTTGCCGACTCCGAGTTTGCCGACTTGAAGTTGACACGAAGACGTCCGTCGCCGAAGGCGAACATCTAGGGCCGAAGGTGGATATTCTGCTAACGACGAACTCCTTCCGCCTATCCGTAGGCGTTCTCCTTCGCATCTTCCGACAGTCACAACTCCTTGAGTCCTCATCCGTTCCAGGCTTTCTTGGGCTCGTTAGAACGAGCGCGTCGAGTTCTTTCCAACAAAACCCTAAGTAACTCAAGGCGTTAAGAATTGAGGAAGTTATGAGTGATCTACCGCCGAAGGTGCTCGAAGCGAGTCCTGCAGCGTGAACCGCCCGTTCCATTCCAAGTGTTCCACTGTGGCCTAAGCCCAAAACCCCTTGACTGTCCTCGATCCTCTTTTTACTCTGGCTTTGCGTACCGATTACTATTTACAGCTGCTACCACGGTACTTACTAATCAAAAATGTTCTAATTCCGACGAAAAACAAAAAGTGGGTTACCACAGTCCAATAGAACTGTTAGCTCAATGCTCTCGGTAGGTGAACTGGAACGCCTTTGTCTTCCAGTAGTCGGTGATGGCGATCTTTCTGCAGAGTCCTCACCGGGAGTCTTCTTTTTAGTTCGCCGTTTTGTTTCCACGGCTTTTTCTGAATCTTGACGGAGTTTCCGTGTGGCTCTCGCACTCAGGTTTCCCACACTATCGCTCGTCGACATTCACCGAGCATTGCTGCTCAAGTATTCTGGTGTTGACGCACTGTCCCCGGCAGCGGCGCCAAAAAGAAGTTGTCGGCTCCTTATGTAATAACCCACCAAAGGCTAAAACTGCAGTATGGTGGTAAAAAGATCGAACCCACAGGGACAGAGGCAACACACAGAGTAAAAGTGTCACGTTTAACAGACTTTTGTAGAGTTTGAATTCTAGGCGACTGTCACTCCCAGAAATACTGCAGTGCTCGACTCGGAGGCTCGACTCGGAGGAGGATCTCAACTCGGAGGATGCTCGGAGGATGCACGGTACAGCTTGGTCACTCAACACACACACACACACACACACACCTGAAACTGGCAAAAAGCACAACTCGGAGGTCGGTCAGGACCTCCGCTTCGGATTTCAGGAGGAAAGTGTCTCGCAAGTTCACTCAGAGGTTCTGCAGGTAGTGCCTCCCACTCCAGCTTTTACTGCCCTTCCGCCAGGAACTAGCGGGGGTACCCGGACTGGACTTCCCACTTCGGAACGAAGCCTCTACATACGCCGTGGACGTCACCCTCGACTATCACACCAAACGCAGGGAGTGCAGACCCGACTGAGAACTTACTGAAAACACGATCCAGTAACACACACACAACCTGAATTACAAACCAAGGTTTATGTGGTACCCCACTTTTGGCAATTTTGAGGAAATTAAAACATTTTTGAAAAACTGTACCCTGGCAGCATTGTAAATAACCTTCGGTACATCAAAACAGAGTGAATCCGGAAGATCGCGGGGATTCTCGAGGGATCTTGTAGAATCTGGGATTTGGGGTGCCGCAGCAAGGACAGGCACCACCCTCCCTGCGAGCTCCGCAGTTAGGATCTCTACGGCGCAAGGCGCAAAACCCGCCTTCGGAGGTTGCGTCCGCGGCTGTAGGGAAACCCCCGTAATTAGGTAAACCCTCGGGCGCCTTGACCAAGTTAGGGTCCCGTTGGAAAGAGCTCGACGCGCTGATTCTAACGAGCCCAAGAACGCTTGGAACGGACGAGGACTTAGGGAGTTATCGCTACTGGAAGAAACGGAGGCGGTCGCCTACGGCGGAAGGAGTTCGCCACCGGCGCGAATTCCGCCTACGCGGAAGGAGGAATCAAGTTTTGTCCTATGCGCGTACGTAGGCGTTCGCCTGTGCACAGGCGAAGTAGGGTTAGGGAAGGCGCGAAGTCCGCCTACGCACAGGCGTTCGCCTGTGCACAGGCACTTCGGCGTCGGCGGAAAATCCGCCTTGGGCCCTAGAAATGCGCCTTGTGAGGTAGAAAGTGTACGGCGCCTTCCGCGCCAGCGCAGCGCCGCGTACGTCGGAAGAGCCGCCAGAGTAATCCAATAGGTACGGACCGTGCGGACGGCCCGGGTGGATGCGCTCTTGGACGGACGGAGTTGCGGCGGCGGAAGCGCCGACGGAGAGACAAGGAACGGACAGACTGGACGGAGACGGCTGACCACGGTCAACGCCTTCCGCGCCAGCGCAGCGCCGCGGACGGAATTCGCCTGCGCACAGGTAAACGCCTGTGCACAGGAGGATGTTCAAGTTCCGCACCGGCGGAGGATCCGCCGAGGCTCCGGCCTGCGCACAGGCAGGAGTTGAATTTTTGTCCGACATGCGGACACACGCGTCAAGGCAGAAGGAGATTGGCCGAGGGACGGTACGAACAAGTGTACCGCGCAAGGCGGAAAACTCGCCTTCGGCGCTACGCCCCCATGTCCGCAGGGTGACACGCTCGCGGAGTTCAAATCCGCCAATTCGAGCGTGAGAGTTTAATCGACGACGGCGGAGCGTGAAGCCGCGCGTGAGAGCGAAGACCGTTCCAGCGTACAGCCGGCGCGGTCATCAAGTGAGACGTTCTTCACGACCAAGAGCCGACCATGACCTTCGACCGGGCGGCGGAGAATGTCCCATTCTTGAATTCGCGATTCCAATCTCTTGTGCGCGCTGCGCGCATCCATCTGCTGGCTGCGGAACATTCTCGACGTCGTCGCTCAGGAGATTTCTTGCTGATTGAGGGAGAAGTGAGTGCGCGTGATTTGGAATTGAGAGCGATTAGAGTTTGCCGAGAGAGAAAGAAGCGCGGGCAGTGTGGAAGTAGAATGAGCGGGCAAGCGAACCCCAGGAACGCAATGACGAGACCGAGCAGATTGCGGATGGTGCCACTTCGCCTACCGCAGAACGGGCTGCGCGCTTTCGAAGAGCGCTTAATAGCAAGAAAGCTCGATTTCTTGCTATGGGGATGGAATTACATCTGTGCGAATATGGTGCGCGAGTGGCTAGAGCCACAGGGACCACCCTCGCGCGGATTGCGTCCGCATGTTGATCGGTGGACAGTCCAAGATTGGGCGCAGGCGTTGGGAAGATGTGCTGGCATGCCAGGGCATCTCCTTTTCGACAGTGAGAGCATCAAGGTGACCAAACAAGAAGAGGCGCAATTTGTGGAGCTGTTCAAGACCGGAAGGTCTACCAAGAATGGGTACAGGACCCGTGATTACAAGGATCGATTTCGCCGGACTTTGTCCGCGGCGCTGATGCAATTACTGCAGCCGCACCGCGCCTGCTACATCACATTGTGGCAGGTCTCTTTTGTGGAGTGCGTCATCGAGGGAACTCCAATTCACTGGGCGAGCATCCTGCACAGGGTGATGCGACAGCACGCGTTTGAGGAGAAGGGGGGAACTCTAAACCATCTTTCTCCTTTCCTCATCAATTTTTATCGACAGCGGAATTGTTTGACAGCGGCGGAGCTTGAACATTTTCCGCCATTGTCCATCGACCATCCCGGGAAGTATGTGCGGGAGAACGAGGTCGACACTGATGCGGAGGAGTCACCGACTTCTACCCCATCAAGACGGAGAGACGAAGGGAGACACACTCCTGCAGCGCGAGTGCCGCGGAAGCGGCGATGGAGGGAAGAGTCCGAAGAGGAGCAGCATCAAGAACCCTCTGCTCCCATTCGACCGCGGCCGCTTTGCGAGCCATACAGCCGGCCGAAGCAGAAGGCACGCAGACTGGTGTTGCCAGCTGACAGTGCAGACACGGCGACGATTGCGACGGAGATAGGAAGTGCGTCGCCAGAGAGGCGAGAAGAAGCGCGGACGACCGCAGGAGCAACGGGCCACGCTGCAACCTCGTCGGGAGAGAGGCCGCCTACGGGCCAGGGGCCTCCGGAGTTACCACGTGCGATGCGGACAGATGTTCCGTTTGCGCACAGGCGAAACTCCGCGGACGGACGAGCCTCCGCGGACCGGCGAACACAAGTGGACGTGGATCTACGCTTACGCGTGGGGAGGAGCAGTCCGCCTGTGCACAGGTCGCCTGTGCACAGAACGCCTCCGCACGTGCCGCCTGTGCACAGGCAAGAATCACCCCCGTTCCAACGTAGGAAGGGGAAGGAGCCGGCGGAAGAACCGCCTACGAGACACCGGCCCTCGGGGCCAGACCCTCCGGCGCACCACACGCCGCAATTTGCGCCTTCGGCGCCAGGGCCTTCGAGCCGAGGGGATACGAGCAGAGAGCGTGCGGAGGCCGCACCATCGGCGGGAAGTCCGCCGATAGATGCGCCTTCGGCGGTAGGGCCTATAGGCCAAGGAACATCGGGCGTGCGGCCCCCGGCCATGTCGCCTTCGGCGATAGATGTCCGCGGCGCTACGCCTGCGGCGGACAAGGCGCCGGCAAATGCGCCTGCACACGGGCCAGGCACGGCCCCCACGGACCGATCAAGGGAGCAGCAGACGGAGGAGCGGAGTGACTGTCCGCGGGATGAAATTTCGATGCGCGATGCGCAATCCAACCCCGCGCAGCCACCCTCCGCTCAATCGCCTTCGGCGACGGACGACGGCGACAAAGAGAATGCGGTAGGCAATCAACCAGCGAACGACGGGGATGCCGCTCGGGTACATTCGCCTTCCGCCTTAGACATTTTGGCGACGAGCAGCGAGGCTGCAGCCGTGCCTTCGCAGGCAGCACACGTCGAGGACGTGCAACCCCACTCGGGGCAGTCGCCGACGCAATCAATGGCGACTGAAATTCTCCACTCGGATGATGACGACGGAGGCTCCACGGAAGAAATGTCAGGAGCAGAAGACACCGAGGAGGAGGAGGAGGAGGAAATTGTTGGAGCGCCGGCGGCGGCGCTCTCTGAGCAGGTGATTCCGTTGCTGCGGTACTTGGATCGCAAGGTCGATAAATACGCCGACCCACTCCAGCCGGGATCTTACATCGAGTTAGTGCGCAGGCGGACTCGCACTAAAGTCCACACCAGCAAGCTATTAGCTAGAGTGGACCAGGAGTTGAGGGACTTGAAGGAGAAGCATGAGTGCTTGTGGGGACAGTACAAGCTTAATCAGAAATTCTACAAGCACTCCGAGAAGATGAAGGATGAGAAACTGGGCGAGCTCACCAAGGAGCAGGTGAAGGTCAAGGAAGCGCTCGATTCTGAGCAGGCCCAGAATCGGATTTTGTCAGAGGAGCTCGTGCGACAGACGCGGTTGTTGGAACAATGTCAGCTCGCACGGCAGGCGGATGAAGAATTAATCCGCAGGTTACAGTCAGAGTGTGGCAAATTGAGGGCGCAACGTGCTGAAGCCGAATCGCAATTAGTGATAATTGAAGAGGATCGCAGGAAGGAGGCGGATCGCACGAAGGTGGAGACGGCGAGGCGAGTCGCCCACTGTCTCAAGGGCTACGCCCACTGGGAAGTGAAGGCGCAGGAGAAACTCACACTGCGTGAGTTTGAATTGCGCGCAGCCGGGTTGTTGTCAGGCGACAGTAGGAGTCGGCGGAAGGTAGCGAAGAAGCTCGAGGCCTTTCTGTCGAAGGCACAGGATACCATGTCCGCCCTCGAGGGGGAGGTGTCTGCGGCGTTGCAGCGGTTGGGACTGCGCAGTCGAGCGGAAGAGTGGCAGGGTAGGGAGTTAGTGCGCGGCAGTCGGCCGCGCAGGAGACGTAGTACAGGTTCCGCGGAGTGTAGTGTAGCGTGGTTCCGTGCAGGCGTGTAGCGTAGTACAATGTAGTGCTAGGTAGGACTTAGAAGGTATAAAATAGTTCCAGGCGTTTTGCCTGGGGTTCTTTCCCATCAGAAGTGCAGATCAGGAACCCCTTTCCTTTGCGTGTTTGTGTCCTTGAGTTCTGTCACCACGCACGAGGAGTTACAACTTAGCGTTCCGCATTTTGTAGCTGAAGGCCTTCGGCCGAATGTTCAGAGCTAGTACATTGGTTAGAGACTTGAGTAGTTCGGATCTGCACCTGCGGGTGACTGCCGATGCTCAGAGCCAGTGACTAGTTAGATACTTGAACAGTTTCGCCCCTACACCTTCGAGTGTTTCTTTCTGATTGTACTCTTTGGGATTTTTCCCCTGAATGCCAAAGTGAAGTTTTGCTACTTCGTGTAAGCCTTGGTTGTAAATTCAGGTTACGCTGCAGCAGGTGCTTTGAGGGTAACCCCTGTAGTATTTCTGGGAATGACAAGTGCCTGAGAATTCAAACTCTTCAATAGACTGTTGTTGTGTTACTGGAATGTTTCACAGTGAGTCCTTCAGTGTGGACCTGTGTTCTCTGCGCGTTTTGTGAGTTGAGAGTGTTGTTCACCGCGTCTGAGTGACTTCGATCCGAAGTAGGTAGTCCAAACCGGGTTTCCTACACTAGCAGCAAGCTAGTGGAAGCGTTGTAAAAGCCGGAGTTGGGAGTCACTACCCGCAGCTTCGCTGAGTGTACTCTTGAGAGACTTTCCCCCTGAAATCTTGAAGTAGAGGTCCCAACGGATCTCTGGGTTGTGTTTCTGTAGTTTCAGGTGTGTGTGTGTGTGTGTTACGCTGCACTGTGCGACCTCCGAGTGCGCTCCGAGTGGACACTTGCAGTATTTCTGGGAGTGACAGTTGCCTGAGAATTCAAACTCCTCAATAGTCTGTTAAAACGTGACACTTTGTACCCTGTGTGTTCCTCTGTCCCTGTGGGTTCGACCTTTCTACCACTATATTGCAGTTTTAGCCTTTAGTGGGTTATTACAGTTTACACGAAGTAATGAAACTTCACATTGACATTCAGGGGAAACGTCCCGTAGGAGTACAATCAGGATATGTCACTCGAAGGAGTAAGGGGGAACTGTTCAAGTATCTAACTCGCAGCCGGCTCTGAGCATCAGAAATCACCCGCAGGTGCAGATCCGCACTACTCAAGTCTCTAACCGGGTGCTAGCTCTGAACATTCAGCCAAAGGCCTTCAACTACAACATACGGTAACTTCGCTATGCTGTAGCTTCTCTACGTGGTGCCAGGACCAAAATGCACAAACACGCTAAGAAAGTGAGTTCCTGATCTGCACTTCCAAAACTGGAAGAGTCCCAAGGCAAAACGCCTTGATCTACTTTATACCCTCAAAAGATCCTAACTAGCACTACGCTATCCTATCTACTACTCGCAGCATCTGCGCGAAACCAAACTACTCTACTGCACTCAGCAGATCCGGTGCTGCGCCTCCTGCGCGCCGGACTGCTCCGCTTACTGTCTCTACCTTGCCAGTCTTCCGACCGGCTGCGTAACCCCAGGCGTCGGAGCGCTGTGGTGACTTCCGACTGCAAGTGCGCCATAGTGTCGCGCGCACCCGACAAGAAGGTTTCTAATTTTCTCGCCACTCGCCGCCGACTCCGACTGTCACCCTCCGTCAATGCCGCCGCCCGAAGCTCGAACTCCTTGAGTGTGATCCTCTCTTGAGCTGCCACCTCCCAATGGGCGTATCCTTTTAGACAACGAGTCACCTGTGCCGCCAACTCTCCTCGCGCCCTGCAGCTGCTCTCCACCTCTGCCAGCTGCATTTCTAATTCCGCACGTTGTGCCCTCAAATCCGAGCACTCGGATTGCAAGGTGTGCAACAACTCCTCATCCTCCTTGCGGGCTCTTTGACTTTCTTCTAAGGCGCGCGTCTGGCGCGCAAGCTCGGCTGCTAGGACTTGGTTCTGTTTCCGCTCCTCCTGCAATTCCGACTCGATCTTTGCCCGTATTAGCTCGGCATCCGCCTGACTTTTCGTCGCCGCATCCTCCCTCTGCTGCTGCAAGGCTTGGTATAGCTTCTGGGTGACCGCCAGGTGTTGTCGGAGGGCGGTGTTCCTATCCACATATACTTGGCAACTAGAGGCCCACTTTGCCACCTTGCTCCTCGTCCTTCGCCTGATAGTCTCCACATAAGACTGCGGTTTTAAAGCACTTGCGTATTTGGATGTCTTGCGATCCAGATATCGCAGGAGTGGAACTATCTGTTCGCACAGCACCCCTGTTGGCGTTTTCTGCACCGAATCCGCTTCCTGCTCTTCCGAGCTCGTCTCATCCTCAGTCTCGAGGATTTCAGTCGCCATCGAATCCCTTGGCGACTCCCTGGAACTGTGGCGCGCAGCAGCTTCCGCTGCGACTGCTGCTCCACTTCCTGCTAAAATATCCAGGGCAGTGGGAGATCCCACTGCTTGAGCCCCTGTTCCGGCTTGATCTTCGGTTTCTGAAGGGGTCGACGCCGTAGTGACTTTTGTCACTCTTGAACCGCCCGCTTCTGCTGCCTGTCCTTCCGGCGCAATCTGCGCGGAAGGTGTCCTCGCGGAGGGTGCGTCCGCCGAAGGCGTCCGCACACTGGTCGTTGGCCTCATCCGTCTTGCAGTCGGCGAATCCGGCTGACTCTCTGTTGTCCGACTCGCAGTCGGCCGACCAGCAGTTGTCCGACTGGGAGTCGGATACACTCTGCGCGTCTTGACTCCACTTGGCCTGCTTGCTGGTGGCGTTTTCCCAGAAGTGCCTTCCGCCGAAGACGACCCTCTGAGGATTGTTGGCTCGTCAGCCAAACTCTCTTCTGCTTCCGGCCTGCTGTCCGGTTCAACGCGCCGTTCAGTTGGCCTTCCTTCCGCTTGTCGGCCTTCAGTCATCCGACTCGCAGTCGGCCGACTGTCAGTCCGTCCATCTCCTCCCGAAGGCCGTGGTGCCTTCTGTGCAGAGGTATCTGCCGTCTTCCCTAGAATCTGAGCGATTATCTCCTCCTGTGTGAGATTCCGCCGGGTCGGAGTTCGCCTGGTCTCCTCAGTACCAGTTGGCATTTTGCGTGCCCTCTGTTTTGGTCGACTGTGAGGCTCGGGGGTGGGCCGACCACGAGTCGGCGCGGCTGGCACTTCCGGCTGCCTGTCCTCAGGTCTCTCATCCCACTTCCGCTTTCGCGGAATGCGCTCACTTCGACGTTCTTCTGCTGCTCTTGCTGGAGCCGGAGCCGGAGGCGTACTGGCAGGTTCCTCGTCCGGATCCGTGTCTACTTCGGCCTCCCTTGAATATCTACCTGGATAAGTCCGGGTCAGCTGCGGGAACCGTGTTTTCTCAGCATTTGTCAAACATCCCATCGCCCGGTAAAACACGATTAAGTAAGGCGATAGATGATTGAGGGTTCCTCCCTTCTCTTCTTGCGCATGTTGGCGCGTCACCTTCCACAGGAGCCGTGCCCAATGCACCGGAGCTCCTGACAACACTAGCTCCACAAACTCTACCTGCCAACCATGCATGTAAGCGGTCTTGGTCGGCTGCAATATCTGCAGCAATGCAGTCGCGACATTTCTCCGCAATCGATCTTTGTAATCCCGTGTCCGGAAACCGTTCTTGGGATGCCTGGCAACTTTGAAGAGCTCATTGTAAGAGACTTCTTCCTCCTGGGACACCTTCACGCTATCGGCCTCGAAGAGGAGATCCCCTTCCTCGCCGGCACACCTGCCCAACACCTGCGCCCAATTGCAAATGTCCCATCTCTCTGGGTGCGGGCGGAATCCGCGAGAAGGCTTGTGTCTCTCCTCCAGATACTCGCGCACCATCTCCGGACATGTCCAATTCCACCCCCATAGGAGAAAATCGAGCTTCAGCCTCAGCAGCACATCTTGAAATGCGCGTAGACCGATCTGCGGCACCCTGAGTGGAGACACTCGCAGCTGGGGAACCTTCGACATTGCGTTGACTGCACACACAAACGTTCTCCCTTTCGCTCGCTCTCTCACAATCGCCACTGCGCGTCGGCCGCTCCAGCACTGACTGCTCACTCTCTCTGCGCTCAAGCTCAAAATCGCTACTCGCAATTCTCTCCAGGTCCGCCAAGATCCTTGCACAACTCGTCTCCGCACTCTCTACTCTCACTGCAGGTCGCTCCGCCCTTGCGCATAATCTTGGAAACTGGAAATCGCAAAGTCAAGAATGAGAGAATGAGACTGGAGCGCAGTCTTTTCTTCTCCGATTTCAAGAACGTCCAACGTTCTTACTGGTTACGACGTACGCAGCCGGCTATACGGCTTAACGGTTCGCCCTTTGCATGCGCGAATTCACGTCTCCGCACTGCGCGCATTCGCATGCGTAAACGTTGAATTCTCCCGCCGCCGCCACCTTCCGGACTCGAGTCCGCTGCAGGGTATACGTCGGCCCTGTTGTCTTTTCCTAACCCGTCCCTCACCGGAGGCGTGTCGCCGCTGGTGCGTTCATTATCCGTCGGCGCCTTGCTGGAGGCGCACATCTAGTCGGAGCGAATTACGCTGGCGCGCAGTCGTACCGCTTATTTTGTCCTTTATGCCTCGTCCGTTGTTGCCGGCGCATATCCGCCAGCGCAAATCATGCCAGCGCATCCGGCCGTCAGCGCCACGTCGGAGGCGTACATCCGACCGGCTCTTTCCTTCCATGAACAGCCGCCAAAGGCGCTTCCGACTCTGAGTTGGTTTCCTCCTATGAGCGCGTGATTCCGCCGAAGGCGCATCGCCGAGGGCGTACGGGAATCCTTTCCGGCTGTGAACCCTAGCGCGAACGGCGCATGTCCGGCTACGAGTTTTCCGACGCTCATAACTTCTCCATTCTTGATCCATCTCCGACGCTCTTGGGCTCGTTAGAACGAGCGTCCCGAGCTCTTTCTAATGCGACCTCAACCAACTGGATCTACCGTGTATCCCGATTGTTATGAAGGTTTCCCCTTTCCGCGCTAGCGGCGCTTCGCCGAAGGCGCACTCATGGTCGGACGCCTTTAGAGGTCCGGGCCCTTCTCCTGACGTCTTTAGCAAAACCTCCTCCTGAGGTGTCTGCGCCGGAAGCGTAGCTTCCTTATACGCTGGAGGCGCGTGAGTAGAGACACCTCAAAAAAAAAAGCTTTTGCCGAAGGCGCCGAAGACATTGGCGTTGGTACATCCGACTACGTGATTCTTTGTGTCCTCGTGACGATCTCATCAATCCACTCTATTTAACGTACCCTTTTCTAACTACAAACACTGCTTCGGTACTAGTTTTCTAAAATTGTTTAAATTCTGCAAAAAAAACAAAAAGTGTGTTACCACACGCACAAAGGAGGAGACAGCGAGGCGTGTCGCCCACTGTCTCAAGGGCTACGCCCACTGGGAAGTGGCAGCGCAGGAGAAACTCACACTGCGTGAGTTTGAACTTCGCGCGGCCGGGTTGTTGTCAGGCGACAGCAGGAGTCGGCGGAAGGTAGCAAAGAAGCTCGACGCTTTTCTGTCAAAGGCGCGGGATACCATGTCCGCCATCGAAGTGGAGGTGTCCGCGGCGTTGCAGCGATTGGGACTTCGCAGTCGAGCGGAAGGCTGGCAGGGTAGGGAGTTAGTGCGCGGCAGTCCGTCGCGCAGGAGACGTAGCACAGGTTCCGCGGAGTGTAGTGTAGCGTGGTTCCGTGCAGGCGTGTAGCGTAGTGCAGTGTAGTGCTAGGTAGGACTTAGAAGGTATAAAATAGTTCCAGGCGTTTTGCCTGGGGTTCTTTCCCATCAGAAGTGCAGATCAGGAACCCATTTCCTTTGCGTGTTTGTGTCCTTGAGCTCTGTCACCACGCACGATGAGTTACAACTTAGCGTTCCGCATTTTGTAGCTGAAGGCCTGCGGCCGAATGTTCAGAGCTAGTACATTGGTTAGAGACTTGAGTAGTTTGGATCTACACCTGCGGGTGATTGCCGATGCTCAGAGCCAGTGACTAGTTAGATACTTGAATAGTTTTGCCCCTACACCTTCGAGTGTTTGTTTCTGATTGTACTCCTTTGGGATTTTTCCCCTGAATGCCAAAGTGAAGTTTTGCTACTTCGTGTAAGCCTTGGTTGTAAATTCAGGTTACGCTGCAGCGGGTGCCTTGAGGGTAACCCCTGTAGTATTTCTGGGAATGACAAGTGCCTGAGAATTCAAACTCTTCAATAGACTGTTGTTGTGTTACTGGAATGTTTCTCCGTGAGTCCTTAAGTGCGGACCTGTGTTCTCTGCGCGTTTTGTGAGTTGAGAGTGTTGTTCACCGCGTCTAAGTGACTTCGATCCGAAGTAGGCAGTCCAAACCGGGTTTCCTACGCTAGCAGCAAGCTAGCGGAAGTGTTGTAAAAGCCGGAGTTGGGAGTCACTACCCGCAGCTTCGCTGAGTGTACTCTCGAGAGACTTTCCCCCCCTGAAATCTTGAGTAGAGGTCCTAACGGATCTCTGGGTTGTGTTTCTGTAGTTTCAGGTGTGTGTGTGTGTGTGTGTGTGTGTGTTACGCTGCACTGTGCGACCTCCGAGTGCGCTCCGAGTGGACACTTGCAGTATTTCTGGGAGTGACAGTTGCCTGAGAATTCAAACTCCTCAATAGTCTGTTAAAACGTGACACTTTGTACCTTGTGTGTTCCTCTGTCCCTGTGGGTTCGACCTTTCTACCACTATATTGCAGTTTTAGCGGACGCATCCCTCGCGTAGGACCGATTGAGGGAGCAGGACCTAACGGAGGAGCGGATTGCCTGTCCGCGGGATGAAATTCGCATGCGCGATGCACAATTGCACCCCGCGCAGACACATTCCGCGCAATCACCTTCGGCGGCGGACGCCGGCGGCGAAGGAGTGACGATCGACGCACGACAGGCGGATGATGGGGATGTGGCACGGCCGCATTCACCCACCGCCTTGGACATTTTAGCAAGGAGCAGCGAAGCTGCAAGAGCGCCATCGGCGGCAGAACCCGCAGACCACTCGCAGCCCACTCAGGCCAGTCGCCAACGCAATCAATGGCGACCGAAATTCTCCCTTCGGATGATGACGAAGGAGGATCCACAGAATCAGTGTCGGGATCGGGAGACACCGAGGAGGAGGAGGAAGAAATCGTTGGTGCGCCGACGGTGGCGCTCTATGAGCAGGTAGTACCTCTGTTGAGGTACTTAGATCGCAAGATCGATAAGTACGCGGATCCTCGCCAGCCTGGGTCCTACGTCGAGTTAGTGCACAGGCAAACTCGCACTAAAGTCCACACCAGCAAGCTGCTAGCTCGGGTGGACCGGGAACTTAAGGAGCTGCGGAAGCAGTATGAATGCTTGTGGGGTCAGTACAATCTCGTTCGGAAGACGCACACCCACTACGACAAGGTGAAGAAGGAGAGACTGGAAGAGCTCACCAAGGATCTGGTGAAGACCACGGAAGCACTGATTTCTGAGAAGACTCAGAATCAGGTTCTGTTAAAGGAGCTCGTGTGACAGACGAGGTTGTTGGAGCAGTGTCAGCTTGCACGACAAGCGGATGAGGATCTAATCCGCAGGCTGCAGTCGGAGTGTGGAGAATTGAGAGCTCAGCGTGCGGAGGCCGAATTGCAGTTGGAAGTAATTGAAGACGATCGCAGGCGAAAGGCAGACCGCACGAAGGAAGAGATGGCGAGGCGAGTCGCCCACTGTCTCAAGGGCTACGCCCACTGGGAAGTGGCGGCGCAGGAGAAACTCACACTACGTGAGTTAGAGCTTCGTGCAGCCGGGTTGTTGGCAGGTGACAGTTGGAGTCGGCTGCGGGTAGCGAAGAAGCTGGATGCTTTTCTATCGAAGTTGCGGGACACCATGTCCACTCTTGAGACGGAGGTTTCCGCGGTGTTGCGGAGTGTGGTAACACACTTTTAGTTTTTTTGCAGAATTTAAACAATTTTAGAAAACTAGTACCGAAGCAGTGTTTGTAGTTAGAAAAGGGTACGTTAAATAGAGTGGATTGATGAGATCGTCACGAGGTCACGAAGAATCACGTAGTCGGATGTACCAACGCCAATGTCTTCGGCGCCTTCGGCAAAAGCTCCTTTTCTGAGGTGTCTCTACTCACGCGCTTCCAGCATATAAGGAAGCTACGCTTCCGGCGCAGACACCTCAGGAGGAGGTTTTGCTAAAGACGTCAGGAGAAGGGCCCGGACCTCTGAAGGCGTCCGACCATGAGTGCGCCTTCGGCGATGCGCCGCTGGCGCGGAAGGGGAAAACCTTCATAACAATCGGAATACCCGGTAGATCCAGTTGGATGAAAACACATTAGAAAGAGCTCGGGACGCTCGTTCTAACGAGCCCAAGAGCGTCGGAGATGGATCAGGGACGGAGAAGTTATGAGCGTCGGAAAACTCGTAGCCGGACATGCGCCGTTCGCGCTAGGGTTCACAGCCGGAAAGGATTCCCGTACGCCCTCGGCGATGCGCCTTCGGCGGAATCGCGCGCTCATAGGAGGAAACCAACTCAGAGTCGGAAGCGCCTTTGGCGGCTGTTCATGGAAGGAAAGCGCCGGTCGGATGTACGCCTCCGACGTGGCGCTGACGGCCGGATGCGCTGGCATGATTTGCGCTGGCGGATATGCGCCGTCAGCAATGGACGAGGCATAAAGGACAAAATAAGCGGTACGACTGCGCGCCGGCGTAATTCGCTCCGACTAGATGTGCGCCTCCAGCAAGGCGCCGACGGATAAGGAACGCACCAGCGGCGACACGCCTCCGGTGATGGACGGGTTGGGAAAAGACAACATAGCCGACGTATACCCTGCGGCGGACTCGAGTCCGGAAGGTGGCGGCGGCGGGAGAATTCAACATTCACGCATGCGAATGCGCGCAGTGCGGAGACGTGAATTCCCGCATGCAAAGGGCGAACCGTTAGGCCGTATAGCCGGCTGCGTACGTTGTAACCAGCAAGAACGTTGGACGTTCTTGAAATCGGAGAAGAAAAGACTGCGCTCCAGTCTCATTCTCTCATTCTTGATTTTGCGATTTCCAGTTTCCAAGATTACGCGCAAGAGCGGAGCGACCTGCAGTGAGAGAAGAGAGTCTGGAGACGAGTTGCGCAAGGATCTTGACAGACCTTGGAGAGAATTGCGAGTAGCGAACTTGAGCGCGAGCGAATAGAGAGTGAGCAGTCAGTGCTTGAGCGGCCGACGCGCAGTGGCGATTGTGAGAGAGCGAGCAAAAGGGGGAACGTTTGTGTGTGCAGGAAACGCAATGTCGAAGGTTCCCCAGCTGCGAGTGTCTCCACTCAGGGTGCCGCAGATCGGTCTACGCGCATTTCAAGATGTGCTGTTGGGGCTGAAGCTCGATTTTCTCCTGTGGGGGTGGAACTGGACATGTCCGGAGATGGTGCGCGAGTATCTGCAGGAGAGACACAAGCCCTCTCGCGGATTCCGTCCACATCCAGAAAGATGGGACATTTGTAACTGGGCGCAGGTGTTGGGCAGGTGTGCCGGCGAGGAAGGGGATCTCCTCTTCGAGGCCGATAGCGTGAAGGTGTCCCAGGAGGAAGAAATCTCCTACAATGAGCTCTTCAAAGTTGCCAGGCATCCCAAGAACGGTTTCCGGACACGGGATTACAAAGATCGATTGCGGAGAAATGTCGCGACTGCATTGCTGCAGATATTGCAGCCGACCAAGACCGCTTACATGCATGGTTGGCAGGTAGAATTTGTGGAGCTAGTGTTGTCAGGAGCTCCAGTGCATTGGGCACGGCTCCTGTGGAAGGTGACGCGCCAACATGCGCAAGAAGAGAAAGGAGGAACCCTCAATCATCTATCGCCTTACTTGATCGTGTTTTATCGGGCGATGGGATGTTTGACAAATTCTGAGAAAACACGGTTTCCGCAGCTGACCCGGAGCTATCCAGGTAGATACTCGAGGGAGGCCGAAGTAGACACGTATCCGGACGAGGAACCTGCCAGTCCGCCTCCGGCTCCGGCTCCAGCAAGAGCAGCAGAAGAACGTCGAAGTGAGCGCATTCCGCGAAAGCGGAAGTGGGATGAGAGACCTGAGGACAGGCAGCCGGAAGTGCCAACTGCGCCGACTCGTGGTCGGCCCACCCCCGAGCCTCACAGTCGACCAAAACAGAGGGCACGCAAAATGCCAACTGGTACTGAGGAGACCGGGCGTACTCCGATCCGGCGGAATCTCACACAGGAGGAGATAATCGCGCAGATTCTAGGGAAGACGACAAATACCTCTGCACAGAAGGCACCAATGCCTTCGGGAGGAGATGGACGGACTGACAGTCGGCCGACTACGAGTCGGGCGACTGAAGGCCGACAAGCGGAAGGAAGGCCAACTGAACAGCGCGTTGAACCGGACAGTAGGCCGGAAGCAGAAGAGAGTTTGGCTGACGAGCCAACAACCCTCAGAGGGTCGTCCTCGGCGGAAGACACTTCTGGGAAAACGCCACTAGCAAGCAGGCCAAGTGGAGTCAAGACGCGCAGGGTGTATCCAACTCCCAGTCGGACAACTACTGGTCGGCCGACTGCGAGTCGGACAACAGGGAGTCGGCCGGATTCGCCGACTGCGAGACGGACAGGGCCGACGACCAGTGTGCGGACGCCTTCGGCGGACGCACCTTCAGCGAAGACACCTTCCGCGCAGATTGCGCCGGAAGGGCAGGCAGCAGAAGCGGGCGATGCAAAAGTGACAAGAGTCACTGCGGCGTCGACCCCTTCGGAGACCGAAGATCGAGCCGGAACAGGGGCTCAAGCAGTGGGATCTCCCACTGCCCTGGATATTTTAGCAGGCAGTGGAGCAGCAGTCGCAGCAGAAGCTGCTGCGCACCACAGTTCCAGGGAGTCGCCAAGGGATTCGGTGGCGACTGAAATCCTCGAGACTGAGGATGAGACGAGCTCGGAAGAGCAGGAAGCGGATTCGGTGCAAAAAACGCCAACAGGGGTGTTGTGCGAGCAGATAGTCCCACTCCTGCGATATCTGGATCGCAAGACATCCAAGTACGCGGGTACTGGAAAACCGCAGTCTTATGTGGAGACTATCAGGCGAAGGACGAGGAGCAAGGTGGCAAGGTGGGCCTCTAGGTGCCAAGTATATGTGGATAGGAACACCGCCCTCCGACAACACCTGGCGGTCACACAGAAGCTATACCAAGCCTTGCAGCAGCAGAGGGAGGATGCGGCGACGAAAAGTCAGGCGGATGCCGAGCTAATGCGGGCAAAGATCGAGTCGGAATTGCAGGAAGAGCGGAGACAAAACCACGTCCTAGCAGCCGAGCTTGCGCGCCAGACGCGCGCCTTAGAAGAAAGTCAAAGAGCCCGCAAGGAGGATGAGGAGTTGTTGCGCAACTTGCAATCCGAGTGCTCGGATTTGAGGGCACAACGTGCGGAAGCGGAAATGCAGCTAGCAGAGGTGGAAGGCAGCTGCAGGGCGCGAGGAGAGTTGGCGACACGGGTGACTTGTTGTCTAAAAGGATATGCCCATTGGGAGGTGGCAGCTCAAGAGAGGATCACATTCAGGGAGTTCGAGCTTCGCGCGGCGGCATTGACGGAGGGTGACAGTCGGAGTCGGCGGCGAGTGGCGAGGAAATTAGAAACTTTCTTGTCATGTGCGCGCGACACTATGGCGCACTTAGAGTCGGAAGTCACTGCAGCGCTCCGACGCCTGGGGTTGCGCAGCCGGTCGGAAGACTGGCAAGGAAGGAACAGCGAGCGGAGCAGTCCGGCGCGCAGGAGGCGCAGCACCGGATCCGCCGAGTGCAGTAGTATAGTTTGGTTTCGTGCAGATGTTGCGAGTAGTAGATAGGATAGCGTAGTGCTAGTTAGGACCTTAGAGGGTATAAAGTAGATCAAGGCGTTTTGCCTTGGAACTCTTCCAGTTTCGGAAGTGCAGATCAGGAACTCACTTTCTTGACGTGTTTGTGCATTTTTGGTCCTGGCACCACGTAGAGAAACTGCAGCATAGCGAAGTTACCGTATGTTGTAGTTGAAGGCCTTCGGCTGAATGTTCAGAGCTAGCACCCGGTTAGAGACTTGAGTAGTGCGGATCTGCACCTGCGGGTGATTTCTGATGCTCAGAGCCGGCTGCGAGTTAGAGACTTGAACAGTTCCCCCTTACTCCTTCGAGTGACATATCCTGATTGTACTCCTACGGGAAGTTTCCCCTGAATGCCAATGTGAAGTTTTATTACTTCGTGTAAACCTTGGTTTGTAATTCAGGTTGTGTGTGTGTTACTAGATCGTGTCTCAGTTAAGTTCTCAGTCGGGTCTGCACTCCCTGCGTTTGGTGTGATAGTCGAGGGTGATGTCCACGGCGTATGAAGAGGCTTCGTTCCGAAGTGGGAAGTCCAGTCCGGGTACCCTACGCTAGTTCCTGGCGGAAGGGCAGTAAAAGCCGGAGTGGGAGGCACTACCTGCAGAACCTCTGAGTGAACTTTTGAGACCCTTTCCCCCTGAAATCCGAAGCGGAGGTCCTGACCGACCTCCGAGTTGTGCTTTTTGCCAGTTTCAGGTGTGTGTGTGTGTGTGTGTGTGTTGAGTGACCACGCTGTACCGTGCATCCTCCGAGCATCCTCCGAGTCGAGCCTCCGAGTCGAGCACTGCAGTATTTCTGGGAGTGACAATCGCCTAGAATTCAAACTCTACAAAAGTCTGTTAAAACGTGACATTTTTACTCTGTGTGTTGCCTCTGTCCCTGTGGGTTCGATCTTTTTACCACCATACTGCAGTTTTAGCCTTTGGTGGGTTATTACACGGCGTTTGGGACTGCGCAGTCGAGCTGAAGACAGGCAGGGTAGGGAGTTAGTGCGCGGCGGTCCGTCGCGCAGGAGGCGAAGCACAGGTTCCGGGGAGTGTAGTGTAGCGTGGTTCCGTGCCGGCGTGTAGCGTAGTGCAGTGTAGTGTTAGTTAGGACTTAGAAGGTATAAAGTAGTTCAAGGCGTCTTGCCTTGGGATCTTTCCCAATTTCGGATGCCAAAGTGAAGTTTTGTTACTTCGTGTAAGCCTTGGTTGTAAATTCAGGTTACGATGCAGCAGGTGCCTTCAGGGTAACCCTTGTAGTATTTCTGGGAATGACAAGTGCCTGAGAATTCAAACTCTTCAATAGATTGTTATGGTGTGTTACTGGAATGTTTCTCAGTGAGTCCTTCCGTGCGGACCTGTGTTCTCTGCGCGTTTTGTGAGTTGAGAGTGTTGTTCACTGCGTATGAGTGACTTCGATCCGAAGAAGGTAGTCCAAACCGGGTTCCCTACGCTAGCAGAAAGCTAGTGGAAGGGTTGTAAAAGCCGGAGTTGGGAGTCACTACCCGCAGCTTCGCCGAGTGTACTCTTGAGAGACTTTCCCCCTGAAATCTTAAGTAGAGGTCCGCTTATCAGGTCACCTCCACACGTGCCGCCTGTGCACAGGCAGGAATCACCCCCATTCCAACGTAGGAAGGGGAAGGAGCCAGCGGAGGATCCGCCTACGAGACACCGGCCTTCGGGGCCAGACCCTCCGGCGCACAACGCGCCGCGATTTGCGCCTTCGGCGCCAGGGCCTTCGAGCCGAGGAGATACGAGCAGGGAGCGTGTAGAGGCCGCATCATCGGCAGTTAATCCGCCGGTAGATGCGCCTTCGGCGGTAGGGCCTCAGGGCCAAGGGACATCGGGCGAGCGGCCCCCGGCCATGTCGCCTTTGGCGATGGACGTCCGCGGCGCTACGCCTGCGGCGGACAAGGCGCCGGCATTTGCGCCTACGCACAGGCCAAGCACAGCCCCCGCGGACCGATCGAGGGAGCAGCAACAGGCGGAGGAGCGGAGTGACTGTCCGCGGGATGAAATTTCGGTGCGCGATGCGCAATCAAACCCCGCGCAGCCACCCTCCGCTCGATCGCCTTCGGCGGCGGACGTCGGCGGCAGAGAGGATACGGTAAACGACCAACAAGCGGGCGGCGGGGATGCAGCACGGGCACATTCGCCTACCGCCTTAGACATTTTAGCGAAGAGCAGCGAGGCTGCAGCAGTGCCTTCGCAGGCAGCACACGTCGACGACGTGCAGCCCCACTCGGGCCAGTCGCCGACGCAATCAATGGCGACTGAAATTCTCCACTCGGATGATGACGACGGAGGCTCCACCAAAGAAATGTCAGGAGCAGGGGACACCGAGGAGGAGGAGGAGGAAATTGTTGGAGCGCCGGCGGCGGCGCTCTCTGAGCAGGTGAATCCGTTGCTGAGGTACTTGGATCGCAAAGTCGATAAATACGCCGACCCACTTCAGCCGGGATCTTACATCGAGTTAGTGCGCAGGCGGACTCGCACTAAAGTCCACACCAGCAAGCTACTAGCTAGAGTGGACCAGGAGTTGAGGGAATTGAAGGAGAAGCATGAATGCTTGTGGGGTTAGTATAAACTCAATCAGAAATTCTACAAGTACTCCGAGAAGGTGAGGGATGGGAAACTGGAAGAGCTCACCAAGGAGCAGGTGAAGGTCACGGAAGCACTAATTTCTAAGCAGGCCCAGAATCGGATTTTGTCAGAGGAGCTCGTGCGACAGACGCGGTTGTTAGAGCAGTGTCAGCTCGCACGACAGGCGGATGAGGATGTAATCCGCAGGCTACAGTCAGAGTGTGGCGAATTGAGAGCGCAACGTGTTGAGGCCGAATCGCAATTAGTGGTAATTGAAGAGGATCGCAGGCAGGAGGCAGATCGCACAAAGGTGGAGACGGCGAGGCGTGTCGCCCACTGTCTCAAGGGCTACGCCCACTGGGAAGTGGCGGCGCAGGAGAAACTCACACTGCTTGAGTTTGAACTTCGCGCAGCCGGGTTGTTGTCAGGCGACAGCAGGAGTCGGCGGAAGGTAGCAAAGAAGCTCGACGCTTTTCTGTCGAAGGCGCGGGATACCATGTCCGCCCTCGAAGTGGAGGTGTCCGCGGCGTTGCAGCGATTGGGACTGCGCAGTCGAGCGGAAGGCTGGCAGGGTAGGGAGTTAGTGCGCGGCAATCCGTCGCGCAGGAGACGTAGCACAGGTTCCGCGGAGTGTAGTGTAGCGTGGTTCCGTGCAGGCGTGTAGCGTAGTGCAGTGTAGTTCTAGGTAGGACTTAGAAGGTATAAAATAGTTCCAGGCGTTTTGCCTGGGGTTCTTTCTCAATTTCGGAAGTGCAGATCAGGAACTCATTTTCTCTGCGTGTTTGTGTCCTTAGTTCTGTCACCACGCAAGAGGAGCTACAACTTGGCGTTCCGCATTTTGTAGCTGAAGGCCTGCGGCCGAATGTTCAGAGCTAGTACATTGGTTAGAGACTTGAGTAGTTCGGATCTACACCTACGGGTGATTGCCGATGCCCAGAGCCAGTGACTAGTTAGATACTTGAATAGTTTCGCCCCTACACCTTCGAGTGTTTGTTTCTGATTGTACTCCTTCGGGATTTTTCCCATGAATGCCAAAGTGAAGTTTTGCTACTTCGTGTGAGCCTTGGTTGTAAATTCAGGTTACGCTGCAGCAGGTGCCTTTAGGGTAACCCCTGTAGTATTTCTGGGAATGACAAGTGCCTGAGAATTCAAACTCTTCAATAGAATGTTGTTGTGTTACTGGAATGTTTCTCAGTGAGTCCTTCAGTGCGGACCTGTGTTCTCTGCGCGTTTTGTGAGTTGAGAGGGTTGTTCACCGCGTATGAGTGACTTCGATCCGAAGTAGGTAGTCCAAACCGGGTTTCCTACGCTAGCAGCAAGCTAGTGGAAGCGTTGTAAGAGCCGGAGTTGGAAGTCACTACCCGCAGCTTCGCCGAGTGTACTCTTGAGAGACCTTCCCCCTGAAATCTTGAGTAGAGGTCCTAGCGGATCTCTGGGTTGTGTTTCTGTAGTTTCAGGTGTGTGTGGGTGTGTGTGTGTGTTACGCTGCACTGTGCGACCTCCGAGTGCGCTCCGAGTGGACACTTGCAGTATTTCTGGGAGTGACAGTCGCCTGAGAATTCAAACTCATCAATAGTCTGTTAAACGTGACACTTTGTACCCTGTGTGTTCCTCTGTCCCTGTGGGTTCGACCTTTCTACCACTATATTGCAGTTTTAGCCTTTAGTGGGTTATTACAGGTTCCCTGTTCGATGACGAGAAAACGACATGTTTTTCCGCAAAGATTGATCTATAAGTTTAGGCTCATACACGCTTGGAACTCTTGAGTGCTCTACACAGCTGGTTTTGACCTCGCAGCGCGACCTCACACGGAGAATCTTGCTATCGAAATGCTCACAGGCTCAAAGTATTCTCTGAATGTTGAGGCCAAAGAAGGGTCAATTAAACTTGAGATTTGGAGCACGAGTTATTACAGAAAGCCCGATTCTTGTACAAGTTAGAATCAACTTTCCAAAACCTTGGGAGTACAAACTCCTTCTGAAAAGAGGGTGTCACGACCATAGCGAGAGCAGAAGACAGGAACCGGTTAGCTTTTAGATTACAGATTGCCAGTACTAATTGAGCACCTATCGACATAGATGTTTTCCATTTTAGCTGATGGCTCTACCCACATTCCACAATCTCCTCCTGTCTTTTCGAAATATGCAACCAAATGCAAATTTCTTGGACGTTGAATTTCATGCTTTGGGTTTCCACCCAAAGCATGCATGCTCCATTCCGTAACTGCTAGAAATGTAGCTAGAAATATGACATGACTCTGAGACAGCTACGTACTCATGCCATTAGAATCTCATGAAGAACAGAATTTTCTCCAACACTCTAATCACACCTGGCACATGATGCTGATTCTCTTCACATCTTTAATCTGCTTGCTCTAGACTCGACCCAATGCGTTAGAGAAGCTGCCCTCTATTTGGTTGTCGGACAGAACCTAACAACCACTCTCTTCTGTACTACTCCTCTATGCTGTGTGGAAACACAGCAGCAGACTACCATTGCTGCAAAGTTGTCAGATCCGAATCTAGTTATATCGTCTGAAGGAAGTTCAGAAGCACGAAGCTTTCTAGCTGGAAGAAACATCAATGCGTATGACATTGTCTGAAAGTGCATACGAATTTGCAACACCTCCAAACGCTACAAATTGTCGAGAAGGTGTTAAGGAGTAAGTCATAAAAGGAAGACGGCTACAGAACTTCTAGTACATTGAGAGCGAACACTCTTCGACAGCCTTACCTAGATGACCTTTCTAGCCTCCCTTGTTCGTCATAGTCATATACATCGGACACATGCTCTTCAAAGGCCGAGATGCAGAAGAAAACACAAAGCTCTCCGGTGAACTGTTAGACAGGAAGATATGCGTTCCCAATCTTGTTTCAGAAGGAGACAAGGTGCTGCGTGTGATAAAATACTTCAGTGTCAGCGACAGAGGTAACTTCCACGCGAAACTGATGTGGATCGTTACAGTGAGGTGATGATAGCCATCAAACTTCATCTTCAATTGAGGGACATAACAATTCCGAGAAAGAACCGAGTTTTGTGCAGGTGAACGAATCTTAGTAAGGAATTTATGCGGTCAGGGCTTAGACATCTGTTGTCGTTATTGTGCTTCCACGAATCTTCAAGGACATTTCGTTGGAACAAAGCTCGCTTTTTGTGAGGAGCCTTGACTCTTGTACACGATACACCGAGAATGTTCTCTTTATCGCAGACAAAGGTTTATGATGATTCATTCTAGCACAAAAAAGTTCTTGACAAATATCGCCGCAACGAATCAAAGTGGCACTCACCATCATGTGCTTTCAACACTGTGGGGCTTGTAGTAATAAGAACGCCATAACATTCCGATGGTTTGGCATTCGAAATGGCTGGAGCGACCTCACGAGCATGAAATGTACTCAGGCCGGTTGGGAGGTTCAAGAACTGATTGTGACAGCTCTTTTTACAGGTAAATTGCAACCTGCCACTGGTGAGGTACATTAAGTATTCAGAATGAAGAAGCTATGTCTATGTCACACACAATTCAACACTGCTCAGGTAAGCAAGTCATGTTCCTGGAGTGACAAAACCAGACCAGTATTGCTGCTCTTCGAGCCTGCATTAAGTATTCAGAATGAAGAAGTCATGTATATGTTAAAAAAATTCATCACTGCTCAGGTCAGCAAGTCATGTTCCTGGAGTGACAAAACCAGACCAGTATTGCTGCTCTTCGAGCCTGGAGAGCATCCAGAAGACAATTCAGAACGATGATGGGAATGCATCAATCTGCTCAAGAGAAAATGACAAGGAAGTACGTTCAAACATGTACGGGTCCTCTCAGGGAGAATATGATGACATGGTTTCGCCCATGTCAACGATAGAAGATCAAAAGGACGATAAAGGACTCATACCTTGTGCAGCGAAGTACAGTGTATGCTGAAAAAAATCATTCTGGAGGAAGAAAGTGCTGATTCTGAAGCTATGTAGCTATAGGATGAAGGAGAGACAGACATGTAGTGTAACAGCATAATGATGTTGGACATAAACGTGAAGGCAAGACAAGCAATCGGTCACAATTCGAGCTCTGTCTGCATATGATGAACAAGCGGAAGTGCCCTGGTTCACGATCGTGGCCCCACAACATAGTGCCTCATGTCGAGGATGTGGAAACATTTGGCTCCTTCTCCACGTTATTCTAATATCTTATCCACAGCGGTGCCTGAGGATCGGGCGAAGGGAGCCAGAGTCACAATGTGCGCATGTGCGAACTGTGTGGCCACATCCATCTGAGGAAGCAAATGGTTTCAGGTAGATCTGGGGGTGGCCCAATTCTCTGTCAACCGACCCACACAAAGGCATATGCAGTAAAAAGTTCGTAATGCAATTCCAGCATCATTTCGTGGAATGTTTTTCATCTCTTCGGTCAATCAATCATCTCATTGGTCGCAAAGTCTGCTGGAAAGGGCGGATTCGAATAGCCATTTTGCCCGCCACCATGGGCAAGACTGAGGTCAAAGGTCATTGCAGAGCACACAGCTTCCGTGGGACCCATTCTCAAGCACCTTTCCCTCTCACTAAATGTCCACTCATCCTCAAAGTCTTGAGTTGCAGCATATATGGGCTCGATTTTATCAATGGAACCAAATCAACCGTCAAAGCCATGTGGATAACTGCTTGACCAAAGTCCACTCCGCGTCCTCGGGGTGAAATGAAATTTCACTCTCCCAGCTTTCAGGCCCTGAAAGCTACACAAGCACAACTTTCTTCTTCCTCCTCAAACTCCATATCTCCACGAGATAGTCAGCTTTGAGTTGATATGGCGTTATGTGTACCTCTTAGGAGATCCACTGAATTCGAACGAGCTCTAACATGTATAGATCAAATAAATGTTTGTAATTATGTTTATACATTAAATTTATTTAATTTGATTGTTACATGCAATGCAATACCATGCAACGGAACGTATTTGACTTGCACCTATATTACTCTTCACGCATGTTGCCCTTGGCCATAAAGGAGGTCCCGGAGTAGAACTACGCCTTGGGATAAAGTAAGCTTTTGTTGCATGTATTCGTACGTTTTGTCGTACATAAGGGAAAGTTGTATACGAAAATCACATGCAAAATGAGTGTACGCAATGTTTTTCGATCCTGAGGGGATACAAATGTGTAGAATCGCTGCTCATACAATGTGATGCAACTGTGAGCTGGAAGGGGATTTAATACTCCACAGATTTCCAAGAGAACGTCTTTTTATGAGTATGTAAATGAGGAACACTTTAATATCGCAATTCCTCCTCTAATGTTCTGTGGACTTAATTAGTGTAAGTCTGAAATTGTTTATTATTCATATTTGAATATGTCAGCCAAAGCTTCCCGATTTTAGAGTTAACATACTTCTCGTTTATGAGGGAGGGAGTTTTTGGTATAAGGGCAGGGCTTCACGCGGGACCATACACATATTAACCTTTACTTGCTTTGCCGTCACGGCTGGAATTCAGATATTACTCATTCATAAAGGACAGAATATAATCACGTCTTCACCAGATGGAAGAAATTATATTTTGTTCTCCGAGCATGTTTTGATATGGACCACTTTGACATATTTTTAAAACTCGTTAGCTTTGAACCTTTTGAATACGATACTTCTATAGAGACATATGGTAAGTTTAACCTACCACGTTTCTCATATTTTCACTCTTCCTTGTACAAGTAGTTTATGTAGGCGTCTGCTAACATAGTGAACCTCCAAAAGCTGTATTGGAGTTTCCTAACTGTTTCTTTTTGATCAAATCAGATGTAAAATATTCATTCAGATTGTATCCATTTGAATGTAAATTTTATCAAGTACTTCAGTACATTGTTTTAACAATTTTACGGTAAGGTACATAAGATTTTGATAGCTTCTTTTCTCGAATTTTCTTACCACCGGACTTGACTATATGTATTCTATAAAAAGGTAGATGTACGTTTTTAAAACATTTTGAACCATCTATTTTGTTACATTTGAATTTTATTTTAAACTAGAATAACTAATCCATTTTTTTTTTGTTACGGTCCAATATTCTTCTCATCACTTTTTGTTATCCATTTGCAGACCTCTTTCCTTCATCTCTTAAATTACAGAAAACAGTTATTTAGAATAAAATATTTTTACTTAAAAAAAAGCTCATTTGTCAAATTTTCAGTATACATAACTTTAAAATTTTTGAACAATCAAGATGTATTGTAATAAAAACTGTCATTATAATATAATGAAAAATATAATCACATGAAATGTAAAAAGTATCATAACTGCTATTTAATCTGTCGAAATAAATTCAAATGTTCAATTGAAATATTACAAATCAAGTCAGAAATATTACTAAATTATTTTCAAAAAAATCTGCTATTCTTAAAAATTTTACACCAAACACGATTTTATGTTTATAATTTTATTAGTCTTGATTTTTTTTCTAAATAACCTACTGGCCTTTCGAATATTTATCAATTCAATCTACCTAATTTCAAGATTCAAAATCAAACTACACATCAAAATCCAGTCATAATGTTAAATGTATTTTCAAATTCGTGAAAATTGAAAAAAAAATTGGTAAATTTTGGTTACTAAGAATGAACAATCTTTTTTTGTATGAATAGATCAAAATTGCTTCATTTTCAGAATGTCTAAGTCTCTTATTGGAAAGTGATTACCAATATTTCTTGATATATATTTTCATACTATTATGATATCTCATAATAGTATGAAAATTATAATGATATTAATATGAAAACTATAAAAATTAATGATTTTGATTGAATCATCATATAATGATCACAAAAACCTTGAACAATGGAAAGTCTGGAGGTTTTTATTGTCTTCTAATCATAACTTTACATCACATTAATAATTTCATTGTAAAATTTTCATTTATTTCATATAAGTAATGAAAATATAATCAAAATGGTTCTAAATTTGATTTAAAAAAATTACTAAAAAACTAACTTGTATTTTTTAATTATTTAAAATAATTCTTAAATCTTGGATACATCTATCACACCTAGGTAATTATCGCCAATGAAAATATAGAAATACTTATGAACAAGTATAATTCTAGTTTTATTCCAAACTTGGGAGCGCTTTACAATGTTTAGTGATACAATTACAACAAAACAAGGTCTTGGTGGATACAGGACTGAAAACTCCAATAATTTGTTTGCAAAATGTATTTCATTTTTTTAACAAGTCATTATACAGAGAAGAAAATTTTCATATATATGGAATCAAACACTCTTACTTACAATAACTTTATTTCAAAATAGCTATTAACAACATTGAAAAACAGTAGATTTCGGAAGTTGTATTTTTTTTAGTCTTGATGAATCATTTCATCAAGACCATCTACAGAAAACCAATACCGTTAGTAACTTGAAATCCAAAACCGTAAAAACAAATAGAAAACTATAAGAAATTGGGATTAAAATTTAGAATTATGCCGTTGGAGCTACTGTAAAGAAGTATGATATTGATAACTTCACTAACTAAGAAAAATTTCCAAACTAGAGGAATGGTTAATGTATAAATGCAGAAAAGTTGAGGACGATATCATACATCATTTTGTGTAAAAAATAACGGTTTTCACTATGATTGTCTTATGTTGACTCCACAATTACATAATATAAGTCTTTGTATGTATTCCCTCCCACTTGTATCTTGATCACTGCTTGTTTATGATAAAAGCAAAAATAATTTATCTTTTTAATATCTTTAGTTTACGCCGACAGAAATTTTCCTTCACATAAATGTCATCGATATGGCAGTTGATTTTGCACCGCAACAGGACATTCGGCCACAATATCATTTTTGATACAAATTTACTCTTGCATCTAGTACCTCTTTATAGTTTTAGAGTGCAATTTAGTACCTAGTGTTGTAGCAACATGGATAAAAAAAATTCAATTAAAAAAATTCTTTTTTATTACTATAATATTTATCTAAACAGAGTGTTCAATATATTTAGTTTAAAAAATTACTTCTTATTTTTGTAGCACCTTTATTCAAACTGAACATAAATTAGACGAAAGTTGAAAGAAAGGAACCACAGTCCATTGACAACTATTCATGAAAAAATCTATTCATTCGGAATTTGTAAAAAAAATTTGAAAGATAGAAAAAACACTGAGTGACATTTGATTGCAACGAATGTGAGTGAAAATTCATGATAAGATTGTTTTGTCTCATTCCACGCTCATCGATATAGGATGATACAATCAACTAAGAGTATCTTGAACCTAGATGTTCACGGATATTTTAAATTTTCTTTGATAATCTACCCATGAAAATACCCATGAATTTCTAAACCTTGATCAATTTCGGACATACATATATAAAGTTTATAAGTTGTCATGTTTCAGAGTCTAAGAAGTATGTCCTCAATCCACATTTGGAATGTAAACTCCGATCTATGAGAATCATTTCGTAAGTATGCATACTAAGAAGACGAATTAAGATGAAGAACATGAATTTACTGCACAATACTGGATGAACACACCAATGTTGCCTTTACTCATCACATTTCATTCATAAATTATATAAAAAATAACACAACTTTCAATTTAGGCCATCTCAAGAAGCTCATGCTTTTATATAAAACAGTGCCCCAATAAACGATAGATGACAATCGTGCAAGTCTGAGCAGTCACGCGAGGCCTCGTATGGTGCTTTGGGTGCTCAGGCGGTTATAATCAAACCCAAGGTTCCGATTTAACCCAAGGTCTGCGTAGTGGGTCCATCATTTTGAAGGTCACACCTCGAGGACCATTCTTACAAAAGGCGGTGTAGTGCTTCTAGAACTGTCCCATTCGGACTTGGACAGCGGGAATTTTCACTTCCTTTAACCTTTCCTTTAAGACCTTCGACGCGCGATTGAGGAGGACCGAGACTTGGGGTCCAGTCCATGTTCTTGAGCTGAAGTCTCTCGAGCAGACCGGCCTCAGACCGGCCTCAGACCGGCCTCAGTCAGCAGGGGGAGGACAAAAGTGGAATATTCGAGCATTATACCTTCCACTAAACCACGAGATTTGACATCGCGAGGTCAAATTATTCGTCTAAACCCTACAGTCCTTTGCGTACACCACTTTGGTATGCACGAGGGGAGAGAATGTGCTGTTGCAAGATATGGTGGGCCTCGAGACGACCGAAGTGCTTGGACGTATTCTGCTACAATTACGATGTCGCCGCTAGGGAGGAACATCGCCATCAAATCGACGAGTCTGCGTAATGCCGCTTGCGATGAAAGATCGATGACTACATCAATCGATCGACCGGCATCTCGAATTGGGGGTTTAGTGTGATGCTCGCTGTTTTGAGCCCTACTTTGTATCCACTGGCGATGGGTGCAAAATGTGGAAATCATTTCACGCGTGTGTGACTCGATCCTTTGGCTGTATCACAGCCAAACGAGAATGAAGACGGCATTGCAGTGTCAAGTTTGAGTTGGGCTTGTACACTTCCTGAACCCCAATGCAGCAATTTATGCGAGCCTTCTTATGTCAATAAAATAGTGAATATCTGGCGTATTCCTCTTGGTTCAGCTTAAGTATGGATCATCAGTGTATAGGACGTAGGACACAGAAGGTTGTTATGAACGAAGAAAATTTGCTCTGATCCAGGATCTCGTATCTGGCCCAGTGACATTTCATTGAATTGGTCTAAAAAAGCAATCGAAATTCTGGGTGCATATACTCGCGTTTATTGATAAAATAATGATCCCACTTGTACTTGTCTCTTGTTCGGGTTAGGCTTTGCTAGACGAAACTCCGTTCTCTTGTCTTCTATGACCGATAAGTCGAAGTCGTCCATGAATCAGTCCAACACCTCACGCTGGACGTGATTCTTTTCCCCCCTTCCTAGTAGATCAAAGAAAGTACACTTAACTTGATATTTTGTCGTTCGTATCATGTGGCTCCAAGGTCTTACTTTCCAAGTTGGCTTACTGACCGAGGATCAGAGGTTCGTGAGGCTGAGCACGCAAGACTAAAAGGTTTCCACTACGCATTTTGCGGACTCATAAAATCTTGCGTTGCGAACTTCAGAAAAGAGTTCTATCGAATTTGATCCTCGCAATGCCACCCACCTTCATGGAAAGTGCAAGCGCTCGACTTGGCGTGCAAGGTCAGTATTACGGGCATTGGAACAATTGTCTTCGACACTACAGGTCCATTTGTCACCTGCGTGGATTTCTTGAATTTATTACGACCTCGTTCCCTGGCAGAAGTTGAATAAAATAGAATAATTGTAGATTAATCTGATTCGACGATATCTGGGAGGCCATTTGGCTCTACTGCAGAGGAGAAGGGTCTCTAAAGCATTCCGGGGACTGCGAACGCTGCAAAACCGCAAATAATTTGCAGCAGTCCCATTGGCGCAGGGGCGCCCATCTTTGCCATTGGCAAAGGCGGAGATATCTCAGGATCCCGTCATTCAAGAGAATGTGGCGAAGCCACCTTTCACCAACCTCCTGCAGCAGGGTTCTGAGCAGTGAGGTTCCCATACAGCTCCCCGGAGTGCTAGAGATCCAACCCATCGTGAGCCTCGATGGGAAGGCAGGTATCCCGCGAATCCGCTCTGCTCTGCTCTGCTCTCGGTGGGAAACGAGCCAACAAAACCAGAGAACATGCGCTGTAGTGGTTTGCTGCTCAAGCTAAGGCTCAGCTGCCATGAATCTCTCTCTCTCTCTTGCTTTCCCTCTGAAAATTGGAAGGCGCGCAGGAAGCTTAGGACGCGGGACGGACGACGTGCACCAGCTTAGTCCGCTCTGGAGGGAGTCAAGGATGCAATTTTAGTGACTCGGGTTCACCACTTGAGGTTGGGCATCATCGTTGGACTGACTGGCCTCACCAAAGCATCGCCTCCGTTTGAGATGATGCCTGGCCGGACAAACCTTCGCAGCTCCGGGCACCATCGCCTGGAAACGCTAACTCGCGTGGGCCGGATTCTGCCTGCCCAGCAGAATATATCGGCCGCTCACACGCCCGCAGAGTTTGCTCTCGCGTGTCTCGGGCATTTGGCTTTTAAAAGCGAACCTTGGGTCGGCGAGGGTGGAGTTCCTCAGGGGTTGTATGATTGCGGGCCAACGATGCTGGCTCTTGTCAATCCGCAGAGGTCTGCGGGTCGTGGCCCAGGAATTGAACAGTTTCACACGGGAAGCGAGTCAGTGGGAACATCCCTCTACGAGAACAAAGGCGTAGAGTGTGGTGGTGATGGATGGTGATCACTGAATGCAAGCCGTCGCTCAGGGATCCGCATCTTGTGACGCACACAAGTCTACCCCATACCCCATGCTCGTAACTCCACGTGAGTAATATGACCCATGGGGCTGCCGATTTACAGCAAGCTCAATTCGCATACCGGATGATCTGCTCGTGAATGTGGATTCAGATCGGGGATTGTCAGAGGTTCTGAAGAGAGAATGTGCATGGCTGCATCGTCGGTCCATCATCCGGAAAGTCGTGTATATTCCATTAGAGTTCAGATGCGTGAGCTTCCGGACTCAAGAACGATCAAACACCGTGCAGTCAGTCGAAGCTGATACATACATATGTGTATTTTAACCGCGAAAGACTGGTCCACAAGTACGGTGTTAGCTTTTCAGAATCTGTGGAGAAGTTTGTTTTTCTGGCGCTTCGGTTTCTGCTCCTCACGCAAAGGTCTGGTCGTTGAGCTTCTTCGGCTAGGAAAGATGTTGGTAGTATGACGAAGTGCGGGCTCTGATCTTAGAACTCATAAGAGATAAAGAGAAGTCCGGCTGAGTTCGACAGCAGCGCGAATAACCTCCGAGGTAGGACGTAGACACACTGAAGAGACAGTTCATCGTGACAGGTCGAGATTGAAGCGAAAGAAATCATGAACAAAGCAATTGCTAAAAAATGTGGACTTCATTACCATTTCATGAGTGTACATCCCTCGACTGGGGGCTTAACAAACTGTCTGGTGAATAAATCCAGACGGTACTAAAAATGTCTATCTACACTCGATGTAGCTAGCTTCCATATGTTTAACTCGACAACTGCCACATCATATGTACATATCATGAAGAAGATATTGGATATGCTGGACAGGGAGATTTATGATGCTAAAGTACCTAACGATCTCTACTCCCACCACTGTGCCTCAGCTCGGCCGATCCAGACTGGTCACTCTCTTAAGTCTGAACCTTGGTCGTTATATGTCCCACTATTTTGTACATCCGAGATTCTAAAGAGCAACGAGGTGATGTACCACTTAGATCATGAAGCTGTAGGTTCTCATAAACTGATACTGGTCTTTATTGGAATGTACTAGCTCCAAAGCATAGCACTAAGATAGTAGGAATAATGTAGAGGAACAACGTCCAGCTAGCAACAGCGGGTAAAATATACAACTTCACTGAGATGGTTCCCACTCACTGCACAGGGATGTGGCCATAATGAGCTGAGTTTTATCCTGAAAAATAGGCTGCCAGTAGCATCAGGTGACCAAAGGCTCCAGACTAAAGTATGATTTGGCTTGAAAGATGGAGTGGATGCTGGAGGAGGCTCTGAACACAAGCACGAAAATTGCAGGAGACGGCTTCCGCAGCTTTCAAGAATTATGCAATACAAAATTGGTATAATGAACAATAGGCTATGTTGAAACCCTATGATGCTCTTTCTCATCAATGGAGAGTCATTTGATCTGCACACGTATCAGGGTCAGGGTGTCGAATGATTAAGGGTGAGGACTAGAATAATCTGCTCAGACAAATGCCGAACGCCTCAAAAGCTGTGAGAGGATAACGATAATCCATGAAGAAGATTTCGGGCCCCGCCTGGCCAAACTGGAGCAATATCTTGTCGTTCTCCTTCTGTACATGGTTACCGGCAACCAGCTGAAAGTTCTTCGCAGACCCGGGGATGTCCCCACGGTTGAAGTCGGCGTAGTATCTCTTGCACGCCTTGTCCCACACATACGCCCTGGTTTTCAAGTGCAACGGTGCGTCCACGACCGCGTCACCCACCCTAGCCTCGTCGATCTTCTTGACAGCAATCTTTGGCAAGCTCTTCCGTAACGAGCCACGAGGCGATGTTTCCTTCTTCACGGACCGGTCCTGGCTTGCCGCTGGAGAACTCTTGACCGAGTCTTGGCTCGAGTTCCTCGGAGATGTCTGCAGCGACTCATCAGAACTCCAAGGTTCTGAAACAGATTGTAAAAGCTTGTCGAGGGTGAACTCCGGTTGACTCATCTGACCTGCACCCGCAGCTATGGACTTGGCGAGATTTTGAGACACCTCGCTTAATAGGTGATTCGTACGCACGTAGTTGTTGCTCAGCACGTCGGTCGATTCCGAAACGCTGTCTACGCTACTCTCTCCGGCCGCAGGTCTCGAAGAGTCACCGTTGACCTCGCAATATCTTATAGAATGAACCAAGCACTCAATTTTTTGTGGCTTTCCAAAGGTCATATTGTAACCGATATCGGCCACTTTCACGCTGCCGGGTCTCAGTCCGCTCGAGGAATGTGGCCAGCAGCTCGTCCTGCTCTTCCGTCTGGCCCCCTCTCGACAGTCCCAAAGAGTGTACTCCGTGCGGCTCAAATTAGACCTGTCACCACATGGCATGTCAAGCGAGTCAGCTTGAGGCTACCCATATGCGTAAACAGTGGGGAACAAGCGCAGGCGGTGGCAGCGTCAATCTTTAGAGAGGGATGCCAGTCATACGCGCTCTAGGCGGGGACCGCGATCCACGAACGGTGGGGGTCCATGTTGAAATGCATCGTTGAAAAAACAAACCGCTGGCGTGGCTTCCAGGTGACAGCGTACCTCAATCTGCCGTAATAAAACTCGCTTTGTTCGCAAAGATCGTCGAGATCCCCACAAATCATGAAATCCGAAGACGCCATGGAGGTGACTTGCCGAGCGGCTACAAGAAACTTCCCTCGGTTTGTCACGGTGGCTGCGGGAAGAAAATGAGTTACCAGAATGTCAGAATCCATTCTCTTCTCATGACAATGCTTGAAGTGATCAGCGCACTTTCCAGAAAGCGATATTGTTAAAACGTGCACGGACATGACGAATCTCCGTGGTTAGCATGTACAGCACAACGACTTGGCAAAGACGAAGAAAGAAGAATGTATGGCTCGTGGAACTTACAAAGCTTCTTGCTCAGCTGCAAGAAGAGACATAAAGCCTGTGTAGATGGATCCCTCACTATAAAGCATTGGACTAATCTGTCCTTGGGTGCAGGCTGTCATATGAAAGAACAAACAGGATGATTAGAAGGGAACCGAAGAAACTGAATGCTGCTGGTAGCCTGGCCGAAATACTGCAAGAAGACATTTCCACGGCCGACGGACTTGTGCCGATGTACATGTAAATTTCAAGGACTGGATGATCACCTGAAAGACTCCGCAAACATCCTCCCTGGGGTCGACGTGATGGGGCTGCAGCACACCAGGTACCACTCTGCAATGGTCGGAGTGGTGGTATGAACCCATGATTGATCGACTGATTGATATGACGTTCGTCACAGGCAGGCGAGTGAGCAAGAATCAGATAATGACTATCTGTCTTCTCACTACGCGGCCTGATTGCGCCCACTGTACATAATCAACGAACAGCGTTGAAACAACACTTTGCACAAATCTGGTTCTCCGGGGAGGAATTATAGGTCGTCCAAAACGTCCATTCGGTTGAATATTAAGGTGCTGCAAGCGAGGGGCTGCCGAATTTTGACGACCAAGACTAGAGGACTTCGAAAGTACGTCAAAGACAAGGATTACGACCCAAAACCGGGTAAGAGCGAAAACTAAGTTTGAACCAGAAAGGTCCAGGAGCTCCCTAGATGTAGACTTCCACACCTCTACCCTGATAGTTGCCGAGACCAGACTGCTGGTCCCCAGGCCAGTTCCCGAAGAAGCTCACGTTAGGCGGCGAGCAAGAGAGAGCCGAGAACGCTGACCACAAGAATCAGGTGATAAATGTGAGAGAGACCAGAAGGCCCGTGCAAAGAGTTCCAAGCTCAAGGGCCTCGAGCACAAAGAACAGGTGGCTAGAAGGATTCGAGTCCCCAGGCGCCACAAAAGCCGGGAGAGCACACGGAGAGTGATAGATAGTACGAGTACGAGTACTGGTTCGTTCTTCCAAACCCGGTGACGACGGCAATCTACGAATCTAAGTGTATTATATTCCTCGCTGCCTTCCCAGGCTCGCCCCCGCGAATCTACCCTTCGAAAGCTGCTTATTCGTCCAAGCCTGCTGCTCTCATGGACGTCTTCTCATGCCACCGCTGTACTCTCAATCACAGCACTCGGACTCGCTCTCGCGGAGAGGGTAATACTGAAGCTTTTTTCCCGATGGCGCAAACAAACTCTCTTCGGGTCAGGCTCAAGACGTGTGGGAGGATCAGACTTGGAATCCGAGAGTGCCCTGGACTTGCTCTCTACTTGTAGTCGTGTGCCTGGGCTGGGCTCCGGGCTCTGACAATGGGAATGATGGCGAGCTCGTGTCGAGCTCATGCTCTTGATCAATCCGCGAATTGACTAATCAATTCCTCGCGATTTCAATGCAGGCCTCGCCACTGTGCTGCGATTTGCAGGTGCCATCCCCGAGAATAGAAGGCCACGATCCTCCGGGCACCCGGTGTTTCATCTCCCCGCGCTCTCGCCTTCTTCCACCGGTCCCCGCCACTTACCTCCGGGCGGTTAGCACCTGCACGCTCCCGACGCTCCTCTCCTCCTAGCGGCGCCCCCTTCCCTCCCCTCGCTCCCCCACCGTCCGATGCGCCATCGCGACCGTCGACCCGCTCGTGTTGTGGTTGCCGGTGGATACGCGCCTCCGCTCTCCCCCCAACGAGCCCTGTGCGAAAAGGCTCGCCCGCGCGCGGACCCCGGCCGCGCCGTTCGATCCTTCGTGTCCGCTCTCCTCGACCGTCGGATATATCGTAGAAAATTTGTCTAGACAGGCCGCAGTTGAGACTTTTGTCGTTTCCTCCTCGTGGTGGGGGGCGGGGTGGCGCGGGCGGGGACGCGCTACGTAGCCAAACATGGCGGCCTCGCTATACTCACCGGGAGATCGGCCGCAGTGATCCCCGCCAATGGCTGAGTGCCCCGGCGCTGCTGCCCGGGTTCGAAACCGCCAAATTTTTTCCTTCGCTTTCCCACCCCTCTCCCTCCACGAGGATAGCGACTCGCTTGTGGCACTGAATCACCGCCATCTTGGCAGTATCGCTTCATTCTCTGGGTTCTGGGGCATCCGGTTGCGACCCTTGCTCCCGGTGGCGCTGAGCGTGCGATTAGTCTGGTAATTAGCGCTAACGGCCATCAGGGGCGGGCGATTGGCCAGCGGGATCAAACCCTGGGCAGAGGTGGCTTGACCAAGATGTCCTGACCATGACCCACGGCCGGGCCCCGATTGGCCCGCCGAGGGTGGTGAGCCTAATCATAGATTTGCATCTCCATCTACGTAATCATCGTGTTCTTAACACGAGCACGGACACTTACTGTGGACGGGCCACATGTCTCCCAGCCTCTAACGCGTAGCGAAAATCCCATCCGAAGGGCTCACGTGGTAACTTCCTCTGGTGTTACCACAGTAACTCCGCCGGTACTGTGGCAGTGTGGCATTCCAGGTTTACGACGCTCGGATTGTGCAATTATGATCGACATCCAAGACGGATTGAGCTCATCCGTTCGGGAGAGGCTACCGGGTCTGGACTGACAAGCCTACCCGAAGGCCGTGCCCTCCACTTGCCAAATGTACCGCTCCAGGTTAGGCTCGGCCGCGGTCAGGACAAACCGCTGCCGGGCCGGGCGGGCGGGCGACATACCCACACCCCGCACCGCGCGTCCTGCAGAGGGATACCGCGTCGAGCCATCGTCACTACGCAGTGAGGTCTCGAAGACTGCGTCGGACAAAATGCAATAAATGGGGTCATTCGTTAATCGATATAACATTGAGATTTGTATCACATTTAGTCGAAATTTCATTCAGATCGTTATTTCAGATTATTTCATTAGAGTAGAAATTATTTCTCCAACCGGGCTCGTGACCATTTCGCAATTCTTCTCGTTTCTCCCTTCTCCTCACGAGGCTCGCCTGAAGAGTGGAGGGTATTCTGCGCCTATGGAGATGGAGACGAACGCAGTGACGAGCGCGTATACTCCAGATCCGAGCCATAACCGCGTTGGGCTTCGATGGTGGTGCGGCCGGGCGTCATCAATCGCCGATTGGAATCCGAGATCGGGCAGGCGTGGGGGGATCCGGTTCCACGGGCAACAGAAACCGGAGCTGATGAGTGACAGGGGAGCGGCAGAAAGAACAAAACCGGACAGAGGGCACACAGCCGTAAGCAGCCGTCCGATACAGGTCACACGCGATCGCACTGGTGGTAAGGCACAAGGAAGCTGGTATGGAGGCACAACTGTGGAGGCGGAGGGCGCTTATGCCAAGTTGCCGACCGAGGCAAAGGCGAAAACAGGCTGTTCCGAGGAAGGGGTTGACAATGCGCCCTCGCTCTTGATGGCCTCCAACTACCCGAACCCTTTTTCGCTAGGCGCACCTCCCTGTCAGGCTCGGGCCCTCCAGACCTGCCGTTTGTCCAGGTCCGGCACCATCGACGGACCTGGACAAACGACAGCATGGCGCCTGTAGATTCTGCATGACAGAACGAGCCTCCGTCGTACCGATCGGTAAACCTCCGAGACTCGGCCCTGCCGATCGGCGATCGGCAGGGGCGAGTCTCGGAGATGAAGATTCGATCCCTGAATTCAACCATCTGGTCGATCCCATTATATGATGCCCCCACAATTGAGGTCGGCCACCACCAGCACACCGACCTACATACGCGAGGCGAAAGCGATAAATTAATAAGAAAAAGTTTGGGAAGGCCACAAGGATGACACCGAAGGAGTGAATCTGATAGCACCAATAGCTCAGCTCCGATAGCATCAGAATGGAAAACATGTCTTATTACATCGAACAGATCCAACTAGAGTTCAGAGACCGAGACTCTGAGCTCGCAGAGAAGTGCTTTAGGCATTTTCGTGATGTTATAATGGATTTCTATATGTGATCTGATCTACGTTTTTAGAAATTCTTAGACCATTGATCAGTAAGGCCTATTTTGACGATTCCTATATCTAAAGCAGTTGAAACTGACTTTGATGATTAAGCTATTGGATGCAATATATGTTATTAAACGTAAGGTCACAATGTGTGGTCATTTTCTCGTGGTGGAGAATTTGGACCGACAACTCTGAGGGCTCGAGATTTCTCTTCCCGGCTGCATATTGTTGAAAGCATGCTCGGTTGACGATAACGTGGAGAACTTCACGACTTGGATATTCTCCTGACCGTCCACCTGGTGAGGATCTAACCCGGAGTTTTCGAGAGCCACAGCGATGGCGACTTTAGTCCGGACTCGGAGAAAGAGAAAACCGTACCAACGTCATTCATCCAGTCTCCTGAGAAAGAGACTCTGGTAGGGCTTTCGGACTGCTGCTGACTACCACTAGGAGGGCGGTGAAAGAATTATGTTCGGAATTGATGTGACATGTAGGTCCAACGGACTACATATAATTAAATCGATTAAAGTGAGCTTGAGATTACCATTAAAAAATTACGGTTATTTTAATGCATGCAATAAACTGAATAGTGCATTTGCATGAATTTAGAAAATATTGTCGATTTTCTTAATGAGAGTTGCAATTTTGATAGGTGATGTTATTTTTAGGTTTTTTGTTATCACCCGTATCGAATATGAATTAGGCAGTTGTTGACATCGTGATTATAAGGAAAGAGAGAAGGGTTACCTACTTACTTTCCTTCCCATGATTTTATAGATTGCTTTGGCTATGTACATCTAATGATGTGGTTCCAACACACGTTTTGTTCCATGCGTCTAACTCTTCGGTGATATAGGGTTACATCAAGAGGGAGATCAGCTCTCTCTTTCCCTTCCTGTGCTGGTCCGTACCTTTGCAGTTGAATCTCTGTTGTTGCATTGGGGCTTTTATTCCATGCGTCTCCTTTTTTCGTTGTCCAGTTCAAATCGAGCAGGTCGAGATGCCTATTGAATTCACGCTAGAATTTACTACTTGAGTGCTGGTACGCTATGGAACTCGAGGTTCAAGCAAGAGCTAAACCGCTGACATGGCCTGAGTTGAAAGTCTTCAAATTGAAAGTGCAAGTATCAAATCCTAGGATTTTGAGTCTGATATAATATGCTGCTTGTGCTCCTGCGCACTGGGATGAGTTGTCTAATGTTCTGATGACGTTTGGCATCAAGCCGCCCTTTATCTTCTAAGGTGCCCTCCAGATCGACGCTAGGTAAATTCGCACCACTGAGGCTGGATGGTATCAGGTTCAACCAGCTGGTGCTGGCGTGATGATGATGGGTGAGGGGTGAATCCCAGCCATTCTAGGACCCAAAAAATTAAAACAAAATTTTTGTTTCTTCGCCTGGTCCAAGGCTGAGATTGAGCAATATGATTTGCGCTGCGTGGAGCTGATGTTCGATGTATATTGCGTTATGCTGCATTTACTCTTCATAAATTGTTCACCTTTGGTAATGACCCCACCATTTTGAGCTGTGCATGGGCCGCCCGTTGTAAATATTATGAGATGAACAATTTATGCCCAAAACTTGCTCATAGATATAAATGTTAGAATCGTCGAGGCTAGAGGCTTGAACCATATATCGTGTGTGATTATTGTTTTAACAATCAAGGGGCCTTGTTGTAGTAAAGGGGTTGATTTCTTTTTTTCCTCGAAATAAGCTATTGGGACTTGTGGGAAGAAAACAGATAAATCTCACGTCTAAAACAACGTAGATTAAGCTGGAATATGTTTAATCTAATGTAGTGGGAGGATCCCGCTACAATCATGTGTCACGTGAGGGGCATAAGAAAACATTCAAAACGTAAATCACATGATTGTTCACTTGAGTAGAAGCTTGTGTCCGGGGCAAACAATGAGCTAATCATGATCCAGCTTCACTTTCCCATATGCTTTAGGTATATTATATAATGCCGTTACAATGCCTTTCAAAATATGTGTATAAGCGTTCTACCGAACGTCATATCGGACCCCCTGACGTCTTAACAAAAACCATCACCCCTATAGGACCACGTCGTCCGGTCCTCCCTCCTAATTTAGCAACAGCTCGCAAATGGCTCAACTTTTGAAAAGCTGAAGGTGGGGAAGTTCCCTTCCCTTCAAGGTGATAAGGTTAAGACAACACAACTAGATTTTATGTAACCGTGAGGTTAAGCCCTGCCAAAACTAGAGAGTCTGGTAGACAAGTTGCTTTTACTTCAATTTTGGTTAATGATTATTTAAGTTGAAAGCAAGCTGAATGTGCAAGTTTATGTAGATCATTACTGAGAGTTTTACGGCATGATTCTATGTTGTGATTTCACTCCTGTAGTATGCCATGATATATTGGTGGGTGTGGCAGTGTCATTGGTTTTTACACCGTACAGTTTTGTATTGGTCAGGTTCAAAGTCAAGGGTAAGTAACCCGACTGACCATGTTTTTCAATATTGATTTTAATTATATGCTAAATAAAGGATATCATTCGATGCATAAAGTTGTCATCAAAGTATGCATCAAATATTGATCAACCTTACTTTCTCAATATAGAAAGTTTGACATGAACAGGATTCAAAACTTAGAGGCTGTATTTTTCTATCTCTCGAATCCATAACTTGCCACCATAGTAACTTCCTATCAATACTCGCATGTTAATCACAACAACTATTCTCATCACAGCACACTCTTCTCAAATTATATTACCATCAAAATTATCTCATCCAGAGTGATAATCCTTACTCAAAATAACAATGACCTCGCTATTAAATCATAACAAAAACTTTGGCATTGTCATGAAGATGAAACGTTTTTCTCCGTAACTCTCTTTGCTTTATATGCTTTACTCCTAGGATAGTCCCCAATTCATGTAACATAGATTTTCAAATGTTTTACATTCTTAGTTGCCTTGCCTTAACTAAAACATTAGAAAGACAAATAATATCAAATCTTATCCACCAATTGATGGTATTTACGTTTTCATGTATCCCTGAAGCCAAAGTTAACTGGAACAATGCCCACCACTACATTTTAATTTAGTGACCAAGTGAGCAATATAAGACCTGTCTTAATGTAACCAGGATTGGTTACACCTTAGTTACTATCCCTTGGTTTCATACTTGTGCAACCGAGGCAGTGCCATGATTTTGCTATATTATTGGGTGTTTCTCAAGAGCATAGATGGTCCTCCGTGACCACCAGGTGTTTAGCATGCAAACGCAAATCAACCTCAGAACGGGACACTTGTCGTGGTGCATCATCGAGCTAAACTCGAATTACCAGAATTACCTGCCCTTGACCGGCTACGACACTTCATGGTGCTCAAAACTTCATCGGCATGAGGAAGCAGTTGTACGTTGAGCGCGCGCAGCAAAACAGCATAGCAGCATCGCAACTAAAGACCGACGCTCGACCCAACGGGTGGCAAGGACCAGCCTGAACCTTACCTTACGCCTCAAGCACAAATGGATGGCAGAGGCAGGTCGAGGAAAATATTTGCACCTGGTCGATAGGAAATGAAACTCTCGAGCTTTCAAAGGTTCCGACAACTTACCGACAGGAGACGAGACGAGGTGGAGGAAATTGGGCCATCGAAGACGCGTGGGAGATGGTTGAACGAAGTCCCCGGTGGACGGATTTGCGCAGCTCGCCGAGAGGAGTTGCTGGGCTGGGCGGGGCTCGGCTCGGCTGAAACCAGGTGGGAACGGATGGCAGGCAGAGGTCATGCAAAATGTAACCGAAGTTCTCACAAGCTCGTGTCTCGGTGCTCATGGTAATGGATGGTTACTCTTGATCTAGTACCTCGTCACCAGTGGAGCTGCTGGACGAGCTGGAGATCATGCACTGTGACGAAGCAAGGTGGTTTTGGTGGCAATGGATGGTTACTCTTGATCCGGTAAATCGTCGTCACTGGAGTTGCTGGGCGAGCTGGAGATCATGCACTGCGTCGAAGCAAGGCGGTTTTCGAGGCATCTTTCTTCCAAGGAACTTGGCGTGATCATCACGCTGAGTTCATGGGACCATCCCATCCAACACTGCGTCGTAGGCGACCGACTTGATCGCGCCACCACTTGCAACACATGGGACGATACCATCCAACGCTTCGTCTACTCTCAACTCGTACTAGTAGAACAAGGGGGCCAGAGTCGCCCTTAACATGAGCCTTTTTCGGCATTTGTTGCATTGCTCACTTAAGATTTCGCCCTCAATCTGTCCTTGGGATGTTTCCTCATTTTTAAAACCACGAACTGAGGGCTTATAACATACCGTCATGCTACACATTATCTCGTAAAACACAGGTTATGGTTGGAGATTCGACCACTTTTCTGGATAGCTCCCTCGTAAGTTTTACGAGTAACTGCATAAGACACTTATCCCACAATACGCGTTCATACTACTCAATAAGTTGCTCTCCGTTGCTTTACCACATGTTGGTTTTTCCTTTTAATTTAATAATCTTGCAATAAAGAGATTTTGGTTCAATTAAGTTTAAGGAGGATATGTCATTTTCATTATTTCAGAACTTACTTAAGATATTCCAAATATGTCATAAATCGACACTTCAGCCACTAGTACATTTTTAGCATACTCTACTCTCAGAGGTACGAGAAATAGTATGTACATGTCATAAAAAACATTGTTCAAGGGAGTGATCATGCAAGTTCGAGAGATATTGTACATTCTCACATCAAGAACATGCATTCTGGTCTCTACATGTCCGAGTTGATGTTGTGAATAATTTCAAATCTTGTCCAACTCAAGTCACTTTTGCAACTGATGTCATCACACACAGTTGCATCAGATGTCATATTGAGGAGTTGTACAGTTAGGGATTTGACATTGCTCCTAAGATTAGCAATAATCAATCGTAATGAGAACGATATATCTTCATTCCTTTTGATTCATAGATGGACTCAAAGTGATTGTTATTATCATGGTATATTTAATGATTCCCATCTGTCTTTGTCTTATTGCATCTGATTATTATATTGTATATAGGCATCACACTAGAACATGCTTGGACATCGATCACTTACAGTAATTTTCTCGTGCATAAGTATTTTGGCCTATTATATGTGGCATATGATAACATGTTTTATCTTTTGCCTATGAAAGAATGATGATTTTTAAATTTTTGTTATATAACCCCTAAAAATGTAAATTCTTACATCTAATATTCTTATATTTTTGATAGGAATGCATCGAATTGCATTATGTTTCAGATTATTGTACTTGAAAGATGTTACTTCAAAACTTCAGGCACTCTTCTTGCAAATAAAATTTCCATATTTAAAACATTTTTTGCTTTTAAAATCATTACATGTCATCGAAGGCACTTGCCTCTCTCCTTTTTTCCTCAACCTTCAGTATTAAATCATGTGCTTGAATAAATATGTTTTAACTCCACTTCTTCTTTTATACATCTACAATTGAATTCTTTTTTCCTTAAAAATTTCGAAATCAATTTTCAAGTAATGCCAATTAATTTTGTTGGTTTAGACTAAAAGATGAATGAGGTAAAATCTAAATTCATTTTTATGAATTATGTTAATAAGTTAAGATTAATTATCTTGAGTATGTGTCATTATTAAATAATGAAATGTGAAATTTTGGCAATTTTTTATATATGTCATTACTTATGATTGTTGTATTTCTATTTAAAATCATATTCTTACTGAATTCAAAATTTAAACAGATTTTAATCTAACAGGTCAATCAAATATCTTATAATTTGAAAAATATTTATTTTAAAAAATATAATTTGTATTTTTTTACTATATCATATTTATTTAAATAATAAAATTTTGAAAATTTTTACATAAAATTCATAACTCAATTGAAATGTTTGTTGAATGAAATCATTCAAAAATCATATTTGGTTTCTACATTTTTCAAGAACTTTCTAACAAGTTGAGATTGACCTTTGATAACTCTATCTTCTTGAACTTTACTACGTTATGTTTGGTTATCTTGCCACTATATAAGAGATCCAATATTAGCTCTTAGTAATATTCATTTTATAGATCTCACTTTAATCACTTATGTTGTCATAGAATCACATATCTCTTTTGTTCACTTTTTGCATTTTATTTGCGTCGTATACGTTTGTGTTGTATCGTAGAAAATCTGAAAACTTGTAATTTTTATTTGAAATAAATAAATAAATAAATAGTTTCTCGTTTTGTGTTTTCAAACATTAAATAATCCATAATATTTCATGCGAACTATTTTAAGCCATCACATAAAGCAAAAAATGCGAGTATATTTATCATTTTATCAATTCAAATTCTGTAATTTTTAGAAGTATATTTTCACTTGCATATATTTCAGGTATCATCATTAGATTTTTGAAATTGAAATTTGAACATAACAGCTCTTATGTTGATCATGTGAAAAGTACTGGATATTTAAAAAAAATTGAATGGTTTATTATTTATGATATAAATACATTACACATCACTACATTTTATTTTACTTCAACAAAATCAGATTTTCAAAAGTCATTATTGCATTCTGATTTATCACAAGAATGATAATCTTTATAATTATCGTCTATCTTCTTGGATTGGTTTTGTTTCCTTGGCCTGGTTTCACTCTGATTTTTAAATAAAAGATTCTGATGCAATCCTTTTACTCCATGTGTCTCTATTTTTCCTTCATTTTCACTTATTAAAATTTTTATAGTATCAGTAGATACTATATTAACTCATAAATACATTTATGTAGTAAAAGTAGTGTCCAACTTCAGATTCTAATTATTACATTGACAAAGCCTCAATAATTTCATTGCAGTTAGCTTGTCTCCTTACTCCCCACTTCAAATTATACTGACTTTAAGAAAAGCTGACAGAAATTCTCCAAATAGTACCAATTCTACGAATAGTCAAACACAAGGCCCAGTATGAATGGTTGGTGATTTGCATTTTTTTTGTGGTTAAATGAACTGTACTGGAACCATGACTTTACTAGCGATCAGTAGATTTTATTTCTTTCTTGTATACTACATTCTTCTAGAGTCTTCTCAGATTTTATAGTCTCCCCAAGTATCCTACGAAGACTCTACTCATGGACTGAGACCATCTCAAAGTTGTTCACGTTTGAACGCTCTTCGATAATGGGATGAACAACCTGCTCAGACTAGAAACTGACGGCGACTGCTGTGGACTTCCGCATGTACAATCCGCTGCATCCAGCCATGAATTGATGCAGTTACTATGGGTCTCGGGCTGTCTATCTGAAAGTCAGATTTGCAAGTACAGAGCTCAAGTCCTTCAGTCCTCGTAGGGACTCGAGTGCACTGTACATGACTGGAAAGAGATGAACATTGAACGTTGTCACAACGTGTAATCGAACGGTGGACATCATTCATTACATTGTTGTACTGACAATCAGAGTTCGGACTTTCACGTAGCCTCGTTATCCTCTATCTGTATAGGCAAAATCCACTTGCTGCGCCAAACCCATAACTGTTTCTCACGAAATCCTACTGAACGGGCAGATCTTTCTAGCCTTGGCAGAGGTCTTTGAACACCTTCAGCTGCCCTTTCGAGATGGCCTGCTTTTTAATCTTACGGTGCATTATTAAAGTATGTACCACCTATATGCAAGTCACAACAATTGCGTTTGCCATCAGTCTCAGAAAAGACGCCACATTACGTCTTTTTTAGGTGCAGTGCAATGATGTTCCAATCCCCTTGCAGTATTCAGAATGAAATCCGATCATGATGCCATATGCAGTTAGTGCATACAAACTCCCCCAAGTATGTACCCATTTATAAATTGCAATGCTGGCCTAGCCCCATCTTGCCCTTCGATTTCATCCATGTACTTTTTGATGTGTCTTCCCATCCTTCCTTCCTTCAATACCACCTGGTTCCCCTACTCTGAAAATGCAGTTGACCAGGTGAATCAATTCATTTCCTTTTGCCACAAAAGTGAATCCTTGACTGGAAAACAAAAGCTTTTCGGGTCACGAAAACGAGTTAAATATTCATGCACAGTGATGAGCAGCACCACCATGTGGCAGAGATAAATGGGAAACGAAGAGTCTTTTGTTCTCGCCTACCACAGATTGCAGAGGGACATTGGATGAGGCTGCAGATCTTCTTCCACCCACATATCACTTTCGCACTGGGCAAAGGAGCACATATTTCACATATACTTTATCCTGGCTCTGTTTGGCCCACGGCGAACGCAAATTAAAAATATACCCCCCACTTCCAAGGGGTTGGCGACTGGTTGGCGATGGCGAGAGCAACATGATGACCATGGTTGGTACATTTCGGAGTCAACCACGTGGGCCCCAGCTGTCGGTTCCAAATCTGTAGGCTGCTGCGGGGGTACCTTTTCCTCGCTGCTACCAAAGCTCAGAATTTTACGAGAGCAGGAGCTGGGCGATTCCCTCAACGTACACTGAATCTCGTAATCTCGACGGGGGCACTGACGACGCGATGCAGTGGATCGAAGTCGCGGCGGTGCAGATCGTGAAGTAAGGCCGAAGTTCGTTAACTCGGACGTGGCATCCACGTCGTCAGTTGACTGACGTGGCATCCACGTCGGTCAACTTACCGGCTCTCCGATACACAAATCATCGGATTTCGTTGCGTTACGAGCTCATATCGTGATGCGATTCGTGGTGGTGAATATCTTGCATCCTGGAGATGCTGAATTTCAAGGAAATTAATTTTCAAGAGAAGTGATTTTTAATGAAGTGTGTGTATATGTGGAGTTCGGTTCATCGGGTCAGCCAGGTCATGTCGTCGACTGATTGCTGGAAGCGGAAAAGCTGCAGTGGCGAGCTCGACGGGAGATGCTCATGAGTATCTGATACGTGTCTATAGCCACGAGAGCAACTCTGCGAAGAGTGCTGTCTCGGTTGTGTTTCCGGTGCGAACCGAGGCACCACCGAATGAATCCATGTCCCCGGACCTTCGATTGCTGATACTTCCACGCCGGTTCTGACAAGCACAAAGCTGCTTTCGACTTGTCGCCACCAGAGCGATAGATAAAAGAGCGAGGAATTTTCTCCTCGCGGCTTGCTCGAAAAGCAAGGAGTCACCGCACCGGGGCACGTACTGTGAACCGATCGGTGTTTCGTTTCATAGTGCGAGCAGAGTGCCTACTATAATCCCGAATGTTCCTACTGATTCATCGAACTTTCAAAAATTATTGTTCTATTCGCTGCAGCCATGCCTTGGAGCTCGCCAGGTGAGCGGAAACCCGAATGAGCCTTCAGGAATGGGGCCAGCAGTCAAATAAGGCCAACCAAATTCACCCGACGGCTCGTCGTCGGGCGAATCGGAGCACTGAATAATACGTTCAATCCCGTCCTCTCCCTTCGATAAATCCTTCAGAATGACACTCGCCACCGCGCTGCGTTCCACGCGTCTAGCTTCGCTGGTCCGATGTCGGAGCAGCAGGCTCATACATTGTAGTGCTGAGGGGGATGCCGGAACCAAGTGGATCTCACTCAATCTTTAAGGACACAGCGACAAGTGGAAGCGGGAGCGACGAGATGCGGCAGGATTTGTCGTCGGTAACTCGAGACTATGAAATGCTCGGAAACTGGATGAGGTTCGAGTTTGCCATGCGGGATTCTCGAGGCCGGGCCCACTGGGAGCCGGGGCCGGGGCCGAGCTCGCCTGCTCGATGCCGAGCAGGCGTGCGCATTCCTCGGAGAGGAAGGTTTTTATTGAAAGCGGTCGGACTGCCAAATGAAGTTAAGCCCGGCGCTAAAAATATCAGAGCGCTTGGCACCATCTTTGAAGTAGATGGCAAGTTTTGAAAATGGTCGGACGAGGTCGGGTCGACCTGAAGACCAGATGAAGTTAAGCCGAAGTCCATCTTTGAGTTACTGCCTGGTCGTCGAGTTCGTTCACTGTCAGAGATTTGCAGGTGCTTGGCTGCTTCGCATTTGTCGTCTTCCCTGCAGGCCAACCTTCCATCCCGATGCTACGGCTCTCTCCCGGACGCCAGAGGCCATCTCTGCGCTGCTGCGCGAAAGCTGCTGAGGCTCATCAGGAGCTCTCTCGTACAGATCAGAGACGAGCACGATGCCACTGCTCCGGATTAGGGAGCCACGAGAGTGCGAGCTACTACTACTACTGCATGTACACTGCATGGATGGATGTTGGCAACGCAGCAGATTACGCGCTCGAGGCACCTATTGGCAGGAGTGGCCAGATCGTCTGAGCGCGGAGAGATAGATATCATCGGCGAGAGATGGCTAACGATCTGCTCGAAGACCCTCGCTAGACTTTCAGGCTTTAATTTGGAGCTGCCGTACTGTCCAGACTTTTTCAAGGGCAAGCTGCCCTCTCAAGGGGCGTGTGTCTGTTGGGCTCGTCAAAGAGGTCCAGTCAACTGCATGTTCATTACGGCTATGAAATCCCAAAAGATGAAAGCTGAGGCGGATAAAAAAGCGCAGTGAGTAAGAAAGCACCTCGCAGAGCAAACGCTGCGGAGGGCATGGCCTTGCCTTGCAGCGAGTGACGAACGCACAGATGCAGCATCGTTGACCACATCCTCTTAGACCTCCAGTGCGCCGTGACAGTCCTCAGTCCTCAGTGCTCAGTGCGCATCGAGACGAGGCGGAGTCGTGCACGCATTTCGTTGGTTGCCTTTCTCCCGCTATGTACCAGAAACATAGATACGAGCGGGGCTCCGATGTCTGTGCTGACCATCATCTTCTCCAGATGATCGAGTCGGTTCACCCCATCGATGACGAGGTAGCTCGAATCCGCAGTCGAATTGCGCAATAATAGTTATAACCTGAGCCCAACAGTTGAAATTGGGCGAGACCTTTGAGAATGGGCCCGAATTATGAACCGGACATGACTCGGAGACCTCGTTGGACTCTGACTCCTTAAGGAAGAAGACGCAAAAAGGTTGGAAGGCCGTAAGAATCCAAATTGAGGACAACAAAACGATCTAGACCTGCGAGATCATGCATTACATCTGTGCGCGTAAGTTGACTGACGCTGTCTGTCAGCGGGAATTAGACTCGAATTGAATTGAATTGAAGACGACCAAAATCCGAACACGGAGTCGATTTTACCGTCCGTGTAATATCCCGAGGCCGAATGCGTCTGTTACCATTCTCGATCTGCTGTGCAGATCGAGAGGCCGGGAGGAAGACCCACTGACCATCGAGAAACGTGCAGCACCGATCCACAAAATAGAGCGAATGGAAAAGTCCAAATCGGGCCCCGGTCGATGTCACGTGGTCTACACAAAGACCGAAATATCAAGACGGAGCTATGGAAGCTGAGCCACAGACTGGGCCGCTCGGAAGTCGAAGCTCATCCAGGCCAGCGAGTGTTCTGTGAGGGGGGAGTGTGGCAGAATGTTACTCCGGCTGGATGGAGTGAAGAGCCCGGACGAGCCCGAGATCACGAAGAATATGCTTCCCGCGCTGGAGTATACTCCAAGCGTTCGAGATCCGCCTCCTCTCCAAGAGACATGTCACGCTCATGAGCCGCGGTGACTCGAAGTTGCAAATTGGCCATTAGAAAGGGGAATAGCAATCGGACAGCATGCATTCTTCTCGGACAGCATATCGCTCGAGGGAATTTATAGGGCTATCATGTTCTACATGGAGGCCCCCCCCCCCCCCCCCCCCAAAAGAAGCGTCTCTGTCCGAGCGGAAGCTTTGCATAGAGCGACATGTCTCCATCATCTCGAGATGTGCACTCGTTCTCTAGGCGGAAAATCGTCATCGCGAAGTGGGGTGAAACTAGGGCATGGCCAGAATGAACATGGAAAGAACGTCATTCCGACGTACTGTACTCTTCTTCCTGCAATTTGCATGAAGCCCAGCCTCGAGAGTCTTGACCTTACAAACTCAACGAACCAAACCAATCGCCCGCTCATCAACCGAGATGTGAAGTTTTTCTTAGTGTGAGTCCTCTTCACGCTCGAAGGCAGCAGTCGAGGGACTGCAAGCTCTTGGCTCTCTCTGCTTCTTCTGCTTCTTCTGCTTCTTCTGATTCATGGACCGGCTCTGGCGAATTTCGCCGTTCCACTGAAATCGTTGAAACATGACTTCGCTGCGTGTAGAACGTGGTAGAAATCTAACCCGAACAAACGTAAAAGAAGACTGGCCTTGACATCAGAAGATCTCGTTCGAGGGGAGAGTGCAATTGGAGGCCATTATTCAGTGTGAGATTGTGTAAGATACTCGGACCGAAAGGATCTAAACTGCGAATTCACGTATGATTCCCATTCCCTTGATTAACTTCCCTCGAGCTCATGAGAGATTCTCCGCGGTTCTTCGCTGCAATCAACAGCTTCCTTGATCTTATGTGTACACCAAGATTGCGGATCATGGGTCCATACTGAAGACGAGCGCTATTCGGTTGTCCAGAGAAACGTCGAGGTCTATTGAAGTTTCACAAATGTCCGACTAAAGATGTTGACAGCTCAAATGCAAAAGGTGTTCCGACCGCTCCTGTGACATTTCTGTCATCCAGTGGTGGCTTCCTCTGAAGATTCCATTCGACTTTTGATCATTCCATTGCGAAGACAGGGAGTACTTACAGTTTCGTGGTTGGCCACTCTCTCACTTGCATGTGACGACTATCTCGGTGATTGTAACTTCATGAGCGATTGCTTCTTCGTCTATGTCGTTCACGCATTGCTTTCGAGGTCCTCTAATACTGTAATTCCTTCTTATGCTTCACCTTTTTCTCTGGTGCCCGACCACAGTCTCTGATGTTATGCCCGATCTGAACCCCTGCTTTTATGTCTCGAATCCCGATTCTTCAATGCTCTGGCCAGCAAGTAATGTAGAGTTCACGAAACTTCTCATCACGGTGAGATCACGAGCTCAGCACACGAGTTGAAACTAGTTTTCAGTAACATGACGACATTTCGACAGAATTTAAAGCTGAAGAGTCTGTCGTGATTGAAATCTCGTATACACAATGCCCGAGAATTACCAGATCGTCCATTATTAGCTCAAGCAATTCCTGATGCAATTCTCCTTGCTACTCTGATTCAAGAAAACTCACTTTCCTCTGTCAACTCTCTGGTTCATTGTAAATGTTTACGATAAAAAGGACCAACGCCTCCATGTACAACAATATTTTTTTCACAAACACTTCAGCTTGTAAGTGATAATAATCAATGGCAATATAGAGGTTCTGAGAATATTATATCAGAAAGGCATTCGCTTAGGTTAAATTCTTTTTGGAATTACCACGATGCCTCTATGCTACAACGACAGATCCTTAGAAAATATTATCGAAGAATCCCATTGACATAATGTCAGTCTCAAAGATGATTGAAACCTGATCGCATAGTCGGCCCGGGACCTTGCATGTACATACCCCACGTGTCATTCTTTTCCATAGAGCTCGAAACAGACTCTTATTAGTTTGAAAGAAATAACGAGATTAACAGAACCGTGGTGAAGACGTCGTGTCATGTTTCCAACCATGAAAGAACCCCAAGATTTGTTGCATGTATGTACCCTCGCCCGGCAAAATCTGCTCAGGGACTGCTGAAGCCAAGGGTCCTTATCTCACTTGAAAAGCCCTTGGTACCACTGACAGGTACCAGGCGAAACTCCCAGATTTTGACTGTGGATGCCTCGAGTCGATAGCCTTGTAAACGGTTTTTACAGAAGTACCCCATTTCTGTCTTCCTCTTCTATTTCAACTGGGCTGTCGGAGTCATTGGGGCTGTCCCTTCTCATTATACACACTTGTCCTAGGGACCGATCTACGTTTAAGGTTTGTCCTGAATGAAACCTCGCTGTCTTTAGAGTTTTTCTTTTCGTCCATGGCAGAATTGTACCGAAAGCTTGAATCTCTTTCGAGTACAATGTGGTCTTCTCTCTTTGAATACTGTGCGAGAAGCAAACGTTTTCATGCTCCACTGCAAATGACTATGCGATCTTAGATTGAGGAGATGAGAGCAGGCTATTGACAGTTTTGACAAACTGAATGTCTTACAGCTGACAGAAGGCAGTCCTTGGAATTTGGCACCTCAGAAGTCCTGCTCATTGTCTAAAGCGTGTCACTCGTGTTCTCGAAAGCGTTCTAGGTTTCATCTGTAAGCTTCTTCATATGTCTCATTCGTGATAGACCCAATTCCTTCCAAATTCTAACTCTGCAAGTATATATGACCACAACCTGCTGCCCCAGTATTGCAACTCTCTTCCATTCCCATGAGTAGAACTACAATTCTGTACATATCGAGGCATATATGCTTGAACGTTTTGAACCACACATCCGAGGTTCGCCTGTGCATGTTCATAGGAGGTTTTAGACTGCGAAAACAGCAATAGCCTGACTGGTGAGAAAGTGAGACCTGCAGAGCTCGAAATCCCTGTTACGTGTGTTCAGAAACCTGGTGACTCTCCAAAGTTCGTCCAATTGTGACCGAGGTCATTTCATTATTTGCCAATTTCGTGCAGTCTGTGACCAGCAACAAACTTTTAAACCTCTGACTAATCCCGTTCCAAACTGTCCTCTAGGAATGGAACGAGCGATGGAATGAAATTGATCTCTGTATCGATGTGCCTCTGTTCTCGGATCTAGATTATAAAACCTCATTCGACTGTATCTCTTGTCCACTCTGTTGTGCGTGTTTGGTGATAATCAGTTTGGCGTATCCTCCGGAGATTTATCGAGTCAAGATTCAAATTTTTGCATTCTCCGTTTATGAACTCTAGTCATATATTCAATTACCCTCGTCACCGAGAGCTCTACCGGTGAGGAGTATTCATCTCACATGCGAGGTGCTGTAAGCTTCTATCCCTGGTGACTTGGGACGTGAACGATCTTTGAGGCCTGGTATATCTTGAACTTGATATTTCAAGAGTCACCTTGAGACCTGGTCCTGACTCATCAAATATCTATCAATGACACTCGTCAGAAGGTGTTGGAAACTGCTTTTGTTTCGTCTGGTCTGCATTATCAATGGACTCCAATAATCTTCTACCGCAAATGCCTCAAACAACCTTGCAATCCACCATCCGAATTCTTGTTAATAATCACCTCAATGAAGATGGTAATCTGCGAACAACTCAAAAAACTCTTACAGGGCCTGTCACCTGCTTCAGTCGATAAATGTCACAGACTGATTCACTCCATATGTGTTGAACTACATATGCTGAAACCATTCGAAATCTCTGGGACATTCTACAATTGCGGCCAGCATACTTGATTTCATCTCCTGAGTTGATCTGTTGGGTTCCAGAACATAATTCAATATCAGCCTTCAGTCTTCCACGCTAAACTGAAGCTACTGCCTATCATATTCGAGCACGAGACAATCGCTTCTCCTAGACGCTAGTGCAATCTGAAATTGCAACTGCAATTTGCATCGCCTAGGGAGCACACTAGATGAAGTGTCTGCTCTCCGAATCCCCCGACGAATCTGGCTCGGATCCACAGTGCCCATCGTGCTTTTATTGCTCAATATTTTAGAACACCATGTCCAAGGACACCCTAATCCTCTCACCACAGTCGGCTATTGGACATAGAATTGCAGAGGGGAGACGATCTGCAGAAGGTGGACGTGATCCGAGCAGTAAACGCTGCAGGAGTGAAATGAGAGACTGCTTATGAAAAGTAAGCAGTCGAAAGATGCCGGGCAGCAAGCAGAGGCGAGCGCTGCTGCGGGTTGCTTGCCCTAATATTCCAGCGGAATGCGACGGTGACAATTCAGGTGGGCCGCAAGCCGCAAAGCGTTGTGCGCAGAATGGGTAGGGTTTCGACGCCGATTGGAAAGTCAGCAATGTGACCAGGGCGCGACCGAAAGACTCGTATTTCGAATGACCGATCCGCGGTTTTGGAAGTACCGACCGTGCAGCGGTGGTCGATTTTCGTGTATTGGGGAGGCGGAAAACGGACGGGAGATGGTCATCTCAACAGGTGATTCTGTGCAATTCGGCGCAATCGTATTGTGCAGTTGTGCCCTAGTTTTGCGAGGTGGAGGAGGTGGAAGCTTGAGATTCAGACGGTGGCTCGGGTGCGAGGAGAGGGCGAAAGATTAGGGTCTGGGTGAGATTGCAGACTTTCCTAGCAGTCACGATGGCGGAAGGCGTTGGATGCACAATTCTACCACTTTCAGGTTTTGGGATTATGCACCGATTGAACTCGTGAAGGCGAGGTGTTAATGATTTCACTCAATTACAGCTCGTGTCGGGGTTTTGCACCATGGACCACCTAAAATCATCAGAACTTCAAAAACTTCTGGAGGACGAAGCAGCCACTCTGCACATTATGCACTCGAAAATTGCGAACCAGATTCATATTCTTCAGGTGGAAGAGGAGTTATTTCGACGGGAGCTGGCAAAATTGCAACAGGAAGGTAGCATAGTGGAATATTCAAACCAGGACCCCGTGCAGGGAGTGAATGAAATTGTCGAGGTCACTAACGAGGATGCCGGAGAAGAAGGAAGGTATGCGAATCAAACAACAAACAGGGACCAAGCGGATGGTGCTAAAAATATTGTAGAGATTGCAAGTGACGACCTAGATCCAAGACTCGATGAGAAACCAGAGGCTGCGCATGAGACCGGAGCCGAGGGAGTAAATCAGATTGTAGAAGTTACAGACGATGAGGATGAGATTATGAGAGAATTTGGTAGCGAAGGGTATGCGCAAGCTCTGGTGGCATCATCTCACCCATGGCCAGAGCAAGAGCATGCCTCGAATCTAGAGTACGAAATTTTCGAGCCAAGCAGTGATGAGTCCGAATCAGATGTAGAAGACTTGCATAAGAAAAGAATGATGATACCAACTGCATTTCCCTCAGGCCTTCCGAGGACAGATGTTGGTGAAAAGCGACAGAGAGAGGAAATCCCTGAGTCAGATAGTGAATTGAATTCGGAAATGGAAGTTGAAGAAAACAGCAACGATCATGTATCGCCCGCAAGAAGTCCACCCCGGAAGAAACAAACTCCTCGCAGAAAACCTCTGGATCCCTGAGACTATCGTCTCAACCCTTCTAGTAGTCAGAGCTTCATCTGCAGTATCGGCACGAGCGGCATGAGTCGGATTTTTCTCCAATCTCAGTTTAATCGCGAGGTAAATGACAGTTGGAATTGCGGAAGTCATCGGGATCTCCCCTCGAGTCCCCTCAAAACAGTGGAAAAGGTACTCATCTCAATCTTCGATAGGTCTTACCTTTGACTTCGGCAATTCTTGTCGCCCGAAATTGTGGTAAAGCCCTGTGTACACATGTGATGGATGAATGCGCAGACGCTCAGACCTGTTCTCCCGAACTTCAAATTTAGGGTTTCGCCGATCGGTTCTCGTTGACGGTCGACTCAAGCTATGAGAAGAGTCGAACAAACACTGCATTTTTTTCTGCTGGAAATTTTCCAATTCAACCTTGATGCTCACTGTTGAACTCTGTCATGATCCGGACTTCGCAGTTGTGCTTGGAGGATGCGGTTTTCAGTCAAAAGGATCACTTGCTGGCATCCTGACCCTAAATAGGTAGCTCAGCGGTCCACCCGGTTCGACGAGTAGACGCACTGCATGTACAGAGAATCGTTACAGGAAATTCCCAAACAGAGAAGCTACAGCAGAAAGACAACCATGTGGTGCGTGGCGCCAGGGTTGTTGAACTCCACATCCGACTGTGTAAGTGAAGCTGTCAATCAAGCCTTCTCCTCAGCTCTTTAGTCCCTTTCGGAGTGCAGTCTTTGCAGAACTTTCTAAAACCAACAATGACAACGTCACATGTCATTACAAATTTCAACAGGTGTCATCGGTATGATTCACAGCCGACGGTTCTTAGGTGTCGCAAGGACCCGATAATCGCGTAGTATACTGCCAATGTCTTCCATGTTCCTGCTGATTCATCGAACTGGCTGATTGCATGCGTGCTTACAAGCATTCCGTTCCTATCGGCCGGGTGTGTTGCGATTCTGTATCGACCAAAATGATTACTGCGTCGCAGACTCGATTGCCTTCCTGACATAACATTTTCAAAGCTCCGGTGTGTTGTGGTGTCAGTGTGCAAAACCTCTGAGGTCAGTGTATTCTCACAACAAGCCTAGTCCAATCTTTACGTTCAGCGATCGCAATCCACATGGATCAAACATGCGACAGAAGTGTATATTACAGCACCATGGTCCTAGTTTCGAGTAATTTCAGTCGAAGCCAGAGCAGATTGTCAAATCATTTCTGCAGCAAACAAGGGCTTCTTTGAGAAGATACAAATCGTGCACAAGTGGTCTACACAGGTCTCTAGAAAACGAAAGAGGCATTGTGCCCTTGATCACCACCGAGTACTGCGGTGCCTCTGCTTGCAGCTCCAGCAAGCCAGCATCAATTTCATTATTGTGGGTGCAGGAAGGAGAATTGTCTGACGAGAAGAGAAATTCCTAATGGAGGCCAAATCAGCAAATTTCTCGGCGTTTTTAAGTCTTCGACCCTCCCCAACATGCACAGAAGCTACGGCTCGACACGTGTCTGAGAAGTTGAAGGTCACGGCCTTCATGTTCTATCGTAAAGTTGATCAGTAACGAAGCTGGGACCCGATCGTGCCTGCCAAAGCGGCAGGTTGGGAACATGAATCACATGACTCTGGCCCATTTTAGGCCCAAATGATTTTCATCAATTGAAAATAGTCAAAACCCTATTATAATAACAAATTCCAAGTTTCAAACTATACATATTCGTGTTGTAAACTTTTGGAATTCAATACTATGACATTAACCTTTTTTAATGTCAATATATTGTTGCATTTGAATTATCATATATATGTATCTGAAATTTAATTCGCAAAAATTTGTCATTACGACAGAAATTCACAAATCCATCTATTCCATGACCAAAATTTGAGGGGGTGAACCACGTGTGTTTCCTGGTTTGTTCCGTGTGTGTGAGTGTCACTCTACTTCGTTTAAATATCCCGATATCTATGTGAATTATAGAACTCTTACTTTAACAAAAAGTCTATCCAAAACTCCAAAGGTTTTGGAATCTTTTAATGCTTTTAAAATTTTCCTGTAAAAAAAGTCTTGTTGTTGTTCTACGAGAGACATATTTGATCTAATGTTTCAGTTTATTGTAGTGGTAAACTCTTAGAATCTAGTCTGTAGTTAGATCGTTCATATTGGAATTGCCATAAAGTCCAACAGCGTTGAATCTAGGGATACTGTAGTTACTTAGAATCTTTCAAATCACATATATTTGGTTAGATTTAGTCTCATTTTCTATTTCGTGACGAGAAGTCGAATATCCCGGAAAAATCTGAGAAATAAATCTGGTTTACAATCATAACTTCATCTCATGGTTTACAATCTTACTTGGTTGGAATTTGATTTCCAGGTATATTACTTTATGACAATTCGTATGTTATAATGTAGCAAAATTGTATGTTTTGATACAATAAGTATGTGGATGATATTTATTACACAAATCTTACGATTATTGATTTAAAAATATGGTCCTATATGTACCTCATTTTCTTGCAATGAATATTCCAAATTAAAGTCAATTAAATTATTATTTTGTCAAAGAATGGAAGAATAAATCATACATGTTAACAACAACAAAAAAATTGGTTAATAAACAGCCGTTTGACTGAGCATAATACTGTCAGAAGTTCAGATGACATAAAACTAAGTCGGTAATAGAGTCAACATTTAGCATCTAGATATGCACAATGTAAATCTTAAATATATTGTCGTAAATTTAACTCTTTGGTGTAACTATAGAATATGTTTTTGATCAATTCATTTAGAATTTGGCATATTTAGTTGAAAAGAACATATAAGTGCCAGATACATAATACTTTAAAATTATAGGATTTTAGCCTTGCTAGACAAACCCAGGGTATCTACCATCTTCTAACAAAGTACCAAAGTGATTACCCATGTACATCCATAAACTGGACCACTTATGTTACGCCTTGTTATATTTCAAGTCGAATCGCAGCGAACATCTTGAGAAAGATCTGCTCATTTACCTTCGGCTTATCTGCATAGCGAGGTATAGAATGTTACGCATGAGTCCCATACAAGGAATAAGAGTGTTTGTCTCCATTAAGCCTCTCTAATTTTTGGAATACTGTATCACCAAACCAGTCCGGAATATTATATCCCACGTTACAACTGTACTCTGCATGTCCAGTGTCCAGCTTCCACAAATGAAAAATTTAATCGGAATACCCTCTCGCAAAAAAATGGGACTTGCATGATTTATTGGATCGTTCACCAATCACTTCTGTTGGTTAAGCATTTTTTCTCGAATGATGCGAAACGGAATATCTTATATCCAAAACAAATAGGATTTTTTTCCCTTATTAGAAAAAAAATAACGCTCGCAGTTTGCTTCGAAACACGAATCGGTAGTTTGATAATTTAAGCACATTCTCCCAAAGAAGAAAAAGAGATCTTGGCCCGGTTTTCTTGGCCCGGTCATTCCGGTGGAGCACGAGAAGCAAACGATCCGTGGGAAACCGGCAGAGAGGAAGAGGAGGCCGGAGCGACCGGCAGCTCGGTGCGTGCCTGACTGGATCCATCATCGAAGGCAAAGTCGAAGGGACGGGAAAGGGAAGGGAAGGCGAGGGAAGCGAAGGCCAGCGAAGGCAAGGCAGCGGGAAAGGTAGAAGCTCGAGGCTCGGGCCTTCGATCATTCCGGCAGCGGCGACCAAACGAAGAGATTGGAATGTCAGTCTACCTCTTGCCTCCGTGGTCGGAAGGAGGACGAGGAGGAGGAGGAGCAGCAGCAGGAGCAGCAGTGCAAGTGCAAGCCAGGCGCGATCGATCTGAAGGACCATCGTCGACGGGATAATCGAGGCAGGGGTGGCGCTGTGGGCCTAGTGTTGATAGAGGTGGTGTAGTGGTCGAGGAGGACCTTGTCGATCTGTCGAGCAGGATCATCGTCTCGGGCGAATGATTCTGGGAGCACAGCGTAGAGGGAGGGAGGGAAGCGGGTGGGCGGGCCAGGAGGCCGGGAAGCAGGGCGATTGAGGTCAGTGGTTGAGATAGAGATTTGGAACGGGCGGATCTTGATTAGGACCAGAAGCTGGTGGATTGAGGAGCACGCTGCGAACTCTTTTGCCGCTCCGGCGTTGTTGCAGGTGCATACTTTTGATACGCTTCGTTTGTCGACTTGAAGTTGCGGCGGTGAATGTTCGGGTTAGTGCAGAGTTGGATGGAGGAGAGGACTATATGGGACGATATGAGTGCAGGGTTTGGACGGGTTTAATGACTAGTGAGATATTTGTGAAGGATATTGTGTTTCGCATTCAGAGCTAACTGGGAATCAGTATTTCCTTTAACTTAGGCGGGAGTTCATCGAGCACAATTTCACCAGAACAACATTGATACGTCGCATTTTTCTGCTCTACTTGCTTGAGAATCAATATTCATAATTTGAAGATTCGTTTGATACAGCAGATTTTTGTAAATAAAGTTGACTGAAGTCAAATACAATTGAATGATACGAAGTGGCGAGGAATTTGGGAATTAGGTGTCTGCCGACTACAGCATGGCGGAGCCGTCGTCATCAGTGGATTGGGATGTACGTTTACTTGCCTTCCAGCTTTAGATATCTGCTTTTGGTGCTGAAGGTCAAAGCTGGCCTACTTCCTGTTCTCACATTCAGTTAACAGTCACCGCAGTTTTGTAATGCATCCACTGCGAGTGCATGAATAATAATCGGAAGATCTTTCGTAAATATGTCCTCTTTCACACAATCGTTGTTGGCATCAATCTGCTTGACTTCATGGCTGAAGATTAGAAAAGTAAATTACCAGCCTGCTGCCCTTGCTATTTTAAATACCTCTATTTTGGGAAGAAAGTTGGAATTGAAGTATTCATGGGAAATAGTGATAGCAGAGGCATGAAGCAAGCAGCTGTAACATATTTCAGAGTTCTTGTGATGCCTTACAGGTTTCATCGGAGAACTAAAGGCATTGCAAGTAGTGAATGTTTATTGTGACTAACCATCCACTGCTTTCAATGCCTTAAGTCCTTCGATGAATTACGTAAGGCATGAAGCAAGCAGCTGTAGTATAACTCAGAGTTCTTGTGATGCCTTCTAGAATTGATCGGACAACTAAATCCATTGCAAGAAGTGGATGGTTATTGTGCGGAATAACCATCGACTGCTTACAATGCCTTTAGTTGTCCGATGAATTTTGTAAGGCACCAGAAGAACTCTGAGAACTGTAACTGTGGTTATTATGCAATCTCACCTACGATGATTTTCTTCCACATGTACTAAATGACCCCGTTTCATACCGTGCGCTGTGTTTTCTGGAGACTGTTTTACACCTTGTGTCATTTGCTTTCGTGCATCCATATTCTTTCATGAAATTGGTTACATAAAAGGTCGTAACGTTATGGCACTAAAATGTGTTAGAGGCGTGTATTTGTATTAATGCCCATCGTTGCTTGTAACCTTTGTTGGCCTAGTTCTTATGAGGCATGCTGCTCCTCTCAGTATGCCTCATAATAGACAATGCTTCTTCTACCTCAATTACCATTATTTTATTTCGTTTTTATACAACTGCTAGTTCTGATTCGAACTGGTTTCCTTTTTATATTTCTCATGTTTCAGGTCGTGAGAGCTGAGCTTGAAGGAATTGATGAGGTTTGGAAGCAGGCTCGATTTGATTCACTTCCGCATGTGGTCCAAGTTCTCACGTCACAAGATCCGGAGGGAGCTGTTCGCACTTTGCAAAAACAACGGGATGAAATTGAGGAGTTGGTAGATGATGTGGTTCGGGGATATCACAATGGATTCAACAAAGCAACGCATAATTATTCTCAGGTAGGTGCTTGGATTCAACTATTGCATGAAGAATCTGATTAGCAGGGGATTGCACACGTTGCCTTTAATTCTCCATGTTTTGGCCAAGTACTTAAGCAACTCTTCTGCATACAGATATTGCGCCTGTTCAGCGAGTCAGCCTCGAGCATCAGCGGATTGAAAACCAATCTAGGAGAGGCAAGGAACTTGCTAGGAGCACGACACAAACAATTACATCAGCAGTGGTGTCGTTCAGTCACCCTCCGGCATGTTATTTCTCTGCTTGACCAAATTGACAGAGTTGCCAAGGTGAAGTAAACTTGGTACTTATCTCTTTTGTCGACCGTGTGAGGAACATATTCAACTTTTATGACATCCCTGACATTTCGTTGCTTGGATTGTACCTCCGTTTCTTGTCTGCTGCTGAGTACCGAATGTCGCAAAGGAAGACTCGGTAGAATCAGCAATTTGTTCGCTGGATGTAGTAAATGAGCAAACTTTTTGTAACTTAGTGGCTTCCACAGTCATAACCGTTTATTACATTTGCAAAATCTTTGAGCACTTCTTGATGATGATTTCTTATCAAAGTTTTTTTCTGGTGGTACAGGTTCCATCGCAAATTGAGAAGCTGATCGCAGAAAAGAAGTATTATGCTGCGGTGCAGCTCTACATTCAGTCTATAAGCATGCTGGAGAGGGAGGGTATCCAATCAGTAAGAAGCTCAACACTTTGTTTGCGTACTCTCTATGTTACCCACTGAATAAACGTTCAGCAAGTGGTTGTGATGCCTGAAACAATCGGCAAGTCACAATGTCTTAAAATGAGTACTGCTAACAAGATGAACATCAGTCAGTTTTTATGTTGGCTACTCCAAAAGAACATCTTATTAACCATATCTCGAATCGTGAAGTCTTCAATTCAAAGATCTCCTCTTATTAACTGCCTAATCTCCAACACCAGGTTTATAAAAATCTGTATCACCACTTTTTCGGAACTAAATTGATACCACACTAAAACGGTCTGTATATCATGAAACGATACGGTGAATTGGTGCACTTCTAACGGGGCAGTTGTCTTCACGTGTTGGTGTGAGCCATGATGCTGAACTCAGATCTGGGACACCACTGTAGATGATGTGAAGAAGAAAGACAAGGTACCTCTTGATTATTCAAGCTATACTTAAAAGGAAGACGTAAATCCACTGTAAATAACATTGGTAAGATTTTATAATTAGTATTTATGTGCTTGAGCATACTGGTGGACATTGTACAATAATACATAAATATGGAGTTGATCTGAACAAATTGTTTAAAAGTGTATGAGTGCCACACCGAAAACCACATGAAACTGTTTTCATGGTTATCAGTGAACGGTGGGATCGATGGTTGTCAAGGTTGCAGAAACTTCCGAATGTGGGGGACGCTAAGACCATGGGACACTTTCTACTATTTTAATAAACTACCGGAAATTAAGCGCCAGTAACTCCGAAGTATGATCTACTTGTTTTGGGGTCCACTCGAGAAGTCCAGAATTGTTTTCAAAATGAACTGGTGATTGGACCTGCTTAAGTATAGCAAAGTGTTGCTCTACTTAAGCAGGTCCAATCACCAGTTCACTTGAATCACTTGAAGAATGTTTAATACCTTGATATTTCTATATACTACAGTAGGCTTACTAGCGCTTGACACGTTATCACACCAACCGTGTACATGGATGTATGCTATTACAGGTTCTGATCTAGTATACTATTGTCAACTATGTTTTGGCAAGCGTCTATTATGAAAGCAACATTAGATGCTTTTATTACAAAAATCGCTCAGTCTGTCGTTCCATAACGAGGGTGTGACTGATAGGGAAATATTTTGTTTACTATCTTCGGATAGGTTGGTGCCCTGCAAGATGTGCGTGCAGATCTATCGAAGCTTCGTGGTGTCCTTTTTTTTAAGGTCATGGAGGAGTTGCATCTTCATGTATACAATAAAGGTGAATACAGGTATGACATCTATACGAAACCCCTAAATTGTATTTATCATTATTCTTTGGGTTTAATATTCGATGTAATGCCATTGGTTTGACCGTCGCAGCGTACTTTCACTGAAGCAGAATATGTGATTAACCTTGGAAACAATGTAAGCTAATTTTATGACGTGGTCTCTTTTCCGCAGCTACAATCTTACCGACATCCCAGATAAAGATGACGACATATCGAACATCACTGCTGCTACGGTTGCACCGACGGGTAATCTTCTGTCTATGTCGCGCAGAACGCGGACAATGAGGAGACATGATTTTCAAGCTGCTGGCCTTGACCGAGTGTTAGAGGCTCGGAAAGGTGGTTCAGTGGATGGGTAAGTAACGGTTATTCTTTTGTCCAAAATAATTGAAAACTTACCGACATTTTCACATATAGGAAAATATAAATGTTTTTTGTATGAATCTGCACGGAAGAAGTGTATGTTACAAAACTTGAAAATCCACTTGCATATTCAATGTTTTCCAGGTCATCCGTGGATGGCAGAGAAGACGATGCGAGTGTTGCTAATGGAGGAAGTGTCGATGGGAACTCCTTAGCTGCTGCAAATGGACATGATGAGTCTGGAAATAAGGAGGGCAAGAAGCCCACTAGGGTTCTTCCTCCTTGGCTGGCAGATTCTATCCCAAATGAATTTACTGTAAGTCTTCTAAATTGCTACTGTGACAGTCCAGTTGTTATGATTAGAATGGATATCTGAAGCATTTACACAAGATGCGCCTGCTTCGTTTGACTAATAGATAACGTTTGAATTCATAAATATGCAGGAGACCATGACAAAAAGTGATGGTACAGCATCCGTCAAGTACCTTCAAACCATGGTTGAGTGCCTTGCCTTACTTGGAAAAATAGCAGCTGCAGGTGCTATCATAAGGTGAAGTACACACGTTCTCGCCTGAAATGAAGACTATGGATCCTGCTGTATTCACTATTTCTATTTTTTCGTATTCCTCTTTGACTTCTCTGTTATGGATATGTTCTTTTCAAACCGAGTTGATGATTCGCGAGGGTCCCTTTATTCTCGGATTCTGATTATTCCTCTGCATGTCTTACAGTCAGAGGCTCAGACCAACCCTGCATGAGCTTATTACTGCAGAAATTAAAGCTCGGGCTGCTGCAGTTGAGGCGTCTAGACCTCGAGTTGATCAAGTCTCGAAAGTGACTGCTGGTATTGCCCTCATATCCAAACCAAACGGCGTTGTTGGACCTGCGCTAAAGCAGAAGGATTCAAAGAATGGGAATATCGTGGTTAAGGCAAACGGCACTTCTGGACCCGTTACTCCCCTAGTTGGTCCAATGAGCAAGGCCCAGACTGCTGCTCAGGAACTCCTCCAGTCTATTCTTTCTTTGGCATTGCGTATATTAGGTGAATCCTCGAACTTTCAACCTCGCTATCCTATCGTGAATTTTCTTATGTTTTCTCTATTTGAGGCTGTCCAGTCTTGTATGTTTCAACAGTTGGTAATAAAACCCGGTTGGGTTGTATGTGAACTTTCTAATCCATTCTTTCATTCTAAATTTTCTTAGCTTGATCAGTCTGGATGAGTGATTTGGGCTTGTTTCTTTTTGTCTGAACACTGCAGAAAACCATGTCGTTGTTGGGGAGGCAATGGAAGCCAAGGCTAGTGTTTCAGATGCTGCTAGTTTTTCGGAGAAGGTCAATGGCGATATGCAGTGGGGTGGTGATTCGGACAGCAACAGGGCTACAGGAGGATACAGTCTGGTGTTCGCGTTGACTGTTCTCCAGGTCTTCCTCTTCAAATGACATGACATGTTGTAGGATCTTTTCAAACGTTTTGGGTTGAGTTTTAGATTCATGCTGTGCTGTGTACTCTCCCTATATTTGTAACCTTACACTAGTCCCGCTGGTTCAGCAGACATTTGTTACAGGAGAAATAGTTCATTTGAACACACTTCACTGTCTGTTCCACTACCACAACCTTCGGGTGTGATATTTTTAGAGGAAATTTGCCTAAAACCTCTCATTACGCAGTAATTCCACAAATCACGGAAACTTGGAACACATTTTGGATTCAGACAATTTAGGCCACTTGAGAGCATGGTAAAATTTTGAAAAATAACCAGAAAATCTCTTCAATATCTTTTCTGGTTTTTGAAATAGATATAATTTTTCTTTTCTCTAAAATACGATGTTTCGTACACTGTTTGTAAATTATTGCAGAGCGAATGCCAGCAACTTATATGCGATATTCTGCGTGCAACACCTGATGCCGCTTCAGCTGATGCAGCTGTTCAGACTGCAAGGCTAGCGAGCAAAACGCCCCCGGATGATGCAATGTGAGCATGAGACTTGGTTTTTTCTTGTCCTTGTCTCTAGGTTATCGTTGTGGCATTTTATGTTAATAATATGCTCGGATTAATTTCAGGAGAGGAGGGTCTGAGGAGGGCCTCTCATTTGCGTTTAGGTTCACTGATACAATCCTTACTCTACCAGGTATCGAAGAATCTGTCCTCTTTAAGTTCCAAATATGATAAGTTGTAGTTTCTTTAAGCCCAAGATTATTCGAGGCGCGTGTGATGATGGTGGTTGCATGTCGTTGTTTTGTTTTGGTCGTAAAACTGTATGGTCTAATTGCTCTAGGAAGAGCAGCAGAATCCGAGACTGTACGTTATCTATTATCCACCCACTATTTATCGATCCTTGATGTTTTGCATAGCCGGAAATGATCGCATGAACCAAATCATGGGAAGTCAAGGTGGTAGGAACAGGCGGATCACAGCAGCTGCTCAGGAAGGATATGGGACAGGCTCGGTGCTTCCGGAGAGGGGCATCTACCTCACTTCAGCAGTTTATCGTCCAGTCCTTCAGGTACCGCAACTTTTGTAATTGGCTTGCGTGACAGGCTAAGTGAGCCTTAGAGCTTACATGTCAAACAGAAAATTTGATTTCTAATTTTTTTAATAATACTTGTAATACACGTTTCCTTGCATCGCACAGGCTTTTAGAGCAGTCTTTGCTTGCTTGTCCTGAAGATGTCATATACTTTTAATCTCATGCGCCTTGTTGGTGTTAACTCGATAAAACACGACCATTTTACTTACCATGGGGTGTTTGCAGTACACGGATAAAGTGATGTCATTGCTTCCTCCAAAGTACTTGCAACTTGGGTACGATCCAATTTTTTTGCGAATATGTATAGTTTTTTCCCGATATGTTTTATCTACTCGGCTCTCGCGAAAAGGAACATTTGCTCTATTCAATGGTATACCCTTTTTTGTATCATATTCCTCCTTACGCTGGAAAACCTCTTTCAATCAGCGTTTCAATACTTAATAATAAAATATATGGCTTTTCCTGAGCAGAAATGACGGGCTACAAAATTTTATTGAGAATTTTGTGAAAGACCAGTTTCTTCCCATTGTGCGTGTGGACTATCGAACACGGGTAGCTGATGCTCTTGCTAGTAAGTACTCAGTTCTTGGTGCTCGTTTTCCTTATTTTTGAAATTTGGTTCGCACTATCGAGGAGATAAGAGCTACGTAGTGGCCCTTACCTTGCATGCAATAATTGATGAACGTCCAATGGTATTTTCGGTCAACCATATGCATCCATAAAAATATTTTGTTTCTATCTGAGTAGAGCTGTGTATCCAAGAGGAGTTGTTTAGGTTCTCTCCTTTGGAAAAACTGCTCTTATAAATAAATGTCTCTTCTACTCTAAGCAGGAAAATTTGTGGACTATGTTGTAAACAAATGATCTTCATCTATTCTCTATGTGCATGAAATCTGTCGATGTGCATTTTAGTTTGTTTCTATATCCTAATCATTGTTATTTATTTCGATTTTTTTCGCAAACAGGTCCTGCTGCATTCCGTTTAAGATCACATCCAGGAACTTTGTATGAACCCACTGTCGAGAAGGGAAGGCCAGTTTTACAGGGCCCTCTAGCAGCAAATGAACTTGTGAAGGAGGTATGCCTGAGCGTTTGATCATTTCATGCTTCGACAGTGATTTTTACAAAACCAGACGAAGTGGAGGATAGACATACCTCAAATCTGAGCCAATAAATTTCAAACTGACAATATTATGTTTGAGAAAAGCAAATAATAGATTATCATGTAACCATATCTCTTGTTAACAAGAGATTTGCGTAAGTCATGTTGACCTGAGATTTTTTTAGTATACCTCATTACATTTAAAATGATGGTTTCACCTTAAGCTCTGAATTTTGGTGGAAAACTAGTGATGAGGCAGTGGACTCTACGATTGTTCCATTACTAAATATGTATTTCCGAGTACTAGATGGCCTCAAAGGTTTTCAATGGCAGGTTTTAGGTTGGGCCCAAGCGATGCCTATGTACGCAGGAGAAATATTGGAGCTAGTGCAGACCCTTCTTGAACGCACACTGGAACGATGTCGTGCGGGATACACTGAGGTAAATATAAGAATCGCTAATCTCTTAGCAGAGACATTCTTCCATGAAAGCTTACTCAAAGTGATGTGTCTTCTCATGAAAACCTAAGATGGCCCTAGACTTTCCCCAACGTAACATTACCTCTCAATTTTGCAGTTTGGTCGGATGATTATACTAGATAGACTTCTTCTGTCTACAGCTATAGTCGTGATTGTGAAAAGAATGGTTAACTGAGGATGTGATATGGAGCGTACTAAGAGATCATAGGGAAAGAGAAGTACTGAAACATGCAGTGCTTTACATGACATGCTAATCTGTCCTTTTTCACACAATCGTTGTTGGCATCAATCTGCTTGGCTTTATGGCTGAAAAAAAGAGAAGTAGAATACCAGCCTGCTGCCCTTGCTATTTAAATTCCTCTATTTTGGGAAGAAAGTTTGAACTGAAGTATTTATGGGAAATAGTGATAGCAGAGGCATGAAGCAAGCAGCTGTAACATATCTCAGATTTCTTGTGATGCCTTATAGGTTTCATTGGATAACTGAAGGCATTGCAAGTAGTGGATGGTTATTGTGAATAACCATCAACAGCTTTCAATGCCTTTTGTTCTCCAATGAATTATATAAGTCATGAAGCAAGCAGCTGGAACATATCTGAGTTCTTGTGATGCCTTACAGGTTTCATCGGAGAACTAAAGGCATTGCAAGTAGTGAATGTTTATCGTGACTAACCATCCACTGCTTTCAATGCCTTTAGTCCTTCGATGAATTACGTAAGGCATGAAGCAAGCAGCTGTAGTATATCTCAGAGTTCTTGTGATGCCTTCTAGAATTGATCGGACAACTAGATCCATTGGAAGAAGTGGATGGTTATTGTGCGGAATAACCATCGACTTCTTACAATGCCTTTAGTTGTCCGATGAATTTTGTAAGGCATCACAAGAACTCTGAGAACTGTGGTTATTATGCAATCTCACCTACGAAGGTTTTCATACCGTGCGCTGTGCTTTCTGGAGACTTTTTTTACACCGGATAACATGCAGTGCTTTATAATTATGGCCTGCTAATCTGTCATTGACTCTTTGTTCACCGCTGTCAGTATCTAACCGTTTCTTCACTGTTACGCAGGCCGTTCTTGGCAGTTTCAGTTCAGATGTTATTGGGAGGCCTGATGTCTCAGGTTTGATGAAGCAAGAGCCTGCCAACTCTGTTTTAGAGGCGGGATTTTTGAGTCAACTGGGCCAGAAGGTTTCTCTGGATGGTCCGTTGGATGCTGAAGGTCTTGAAGTGGAAATGGAACTGAATAATTTGTTACTCAGCTTGCGTCCCATCAAGCAGGTGGTTCTTCAAAGTATTTACTGATCAAAGTATTTGAGTTTTTTCTGTTCCATCTTAAAGCCGCAGTCGGGGTTTCCTCTTTTGGATCGAGGATCTAGTGTTTCCTTTTTTTGACCCTTAATGGAGATGTGAACAGCTAATGGGAGATGGTATGTGCAGGAACAACTTATCAAAGATAATTCAAAACTTGTCTTACTTGCGGCCTTAAGTGACACATTGGATTTTCTCTCAGATTCTGTCCAAGAGTAAGTTTGCTTTTTATATGTAGTCATGTTTGCCTATTCTTTACCTCACAAAAGAGATTCTCTTAGTCACAAGAGGTTGAAGTTTTTCTATGTTTAGGGGGTGGTCATACCCTTCACATAGATGCCCTTGGATATATCAGGGCTAGGCTTATCACAGTTAGCCTGACTGATGGTGGCTGAGTATGATTATACTTGTTAATGATACCGTCTTTACTCTTCTGGTCATACCTTCGAAAAATGCTGATTTATTTGTTTCATTTCAGTGGTTGCGGTTATGTGTGTCTCTGTTCGGAATCATGAAGGTTGATTTCTTTGGATATTTTATCATTCAATATATTTTGAGTCAGTCGTCGTCCGTTTTACTTATGAGAGTACACCAAATGTGATGATAGACTCGGACAGCAACAATCACGAGGACTTACTGAGAGGAGGAGGAAAGACCAGCATCAAGTCCGCCGCCATCATCGACGCACAAGCAGTGCTCTTACTGCTGGTTTGGGTGCCCTTGCTGACAAATTCCATGCCCTCTCCAGCGAATGTCTTCGCACTTTGCGTGTGGAAATGCAACTGCAAGCTATCTCTCACCTTGCGGTATGTATATTCGATTTTCTGATTCTGCTCTGGTCGTCTCATCGAAACTTGGAAGACTTGATCTATTGGAGGACAGAGCTGAAGGTGGTCAATGCAATCCTCACGAAGAGTGTCGTAATGTGTTGAAAGACTTCAGCATATATGATTCAACTTTTGCTTGCGGATTTAACTTACGGTTTTTCTCTTCTTGTTGTAGGGTATTGGGAAAGTGTACGTGTGTGACCAGGACGCGGAGGAACCCGAGGATTTTATAATTGCTTTCACGACTCAGGTGGGTGATATAAACGGGATCAAAATATCGACATTGTGCAGAATGTTGCTCGGAGGGTTATATTCGAGCGAAACTTGCTGCCTTTCATCTTGTGTGTTTTGATTCTGGTCGTAGAATACGGAAGAATTCGGCTAATTCCTCGTGGTCGTTCTTCGTGCACCTGAAAGTAATTGTAAGTTCGGAGGTTTCAGGTGCATATAGTAATGTGGATGGAAGTTCATACAAACTTATATGGATCATTTATGCTCATCATCTTTGTCATGGTTATAAATACATGCTCTTCACCGTATATATTTCTGACTTCCAATCTGTTGGGACTTCCAGATTACTAGAAGAGACGAAGAAATTGCACCATACTTGCCCTCTCTCAAGCGCGGTTATATATTCGGGGGAATTTGTAGCATAGCAGCTGCAACCTTTATAAAGGTACAATTCAAGTCTGAAATTGCTCATTTTAGTACTACTCGACACAAGAATAGTGGAACACACTGGATGGTTCAAATGTGAACTCTTGCCTAGTGTCAAAGATTGTCTTGAAAATCATGTCAGTGTTTTCATCTAAAGAACAGTCGGCACTCGTGGATTGTGCACATACTAGTCATGCTTTTGCTTACTCCGAGCGAACTAAACGGTGTGATATTTGCAGTCTTTGAATGAAATGAACGCTGTCAACATGCTCGGAATTCGACAAATATGCAGAAACTGCACAGCTGTGCAACAGGTCCTTCCCTTTCCCATCTATACGATCAACTTATTCTATTCATTGGACACCTGCATTTCAGAAGTTCCTCTGTTGCTGATTTTGATAATGTCGTGATGACAGTCACTTGCGTCACTTGGAGGTAGTGTTAACTCCGTAATTGAACGACTGGATCGCGTCCGGACCTACTATGATCTACTCAATCTTCCTTTCGAGGTATATACTATATAATGTAAAGCATCTTTGTAGATTTGGTTCTCACAAGAAACAACCAAGTGGCTCTCTCATCACATTGTTAAGTTGCTAGGCTTTACGGTAGATGAGGAAAATGGACAGTGCATCTTTTTGTGGGATAGAAACATAGATACGACGTTGTTTAGTCCTTCGATGTCCTGGTTGATAGCAGTTGATGAGCCGAATCAGGTTCTTCAAGATTATCGAAGTATTTGTGCGTTTGACTGATAGTTACATTGGCACCTTTTTGCAGGCTCTCGTTGCCTTTGTCCAAGAGCATCATTCCATGTTTTCCTTCTCAGAGTAAGTAACTTGAATCTATCTCCTACTCTCAAATGTCTGAAGTCTTGAAGTGGGATGATAAGCGTCAGAGGATCTTGACGGCCGGACATAATGATGCGTCTAACAGATCTTTGTTAGTTTGCTAGAGTGCCCCCCATTGGACCTTGTCGTCGCTGGGAATGATGCTCTCTCACTTTTGAACGCTTTTTGTATAACAGGTATTCCAGTCTTTTGAAGGTGCACATACCAGGACGGGAGATACCTATGGATGCTGTACAAAGAATTGGCAAAATAATGGCCCCGTAATAAGATTCGCCTTCTTACGATTTGCCAACCATTTATATGCTGGCCTTGTGTAACGTGTAGATTTAGTTCTTACATATACATTCCCATTCATTTCATCCTTCCCTGTAGTTTAACTAAATGCACAGCGTTGTAGCCGCAGTTTTTGGGGCAGAATTATTTAGGATTCTCCAGCATGCGAGAATCACATCGATGTAATAACTTAGGCAGAAAAAGTGGTCGCGAGCAGGTCAGCGGCATGGATGGTTATCATTACGGGACTGGCTTACTGCTCATTGGACGACTTACTGTGCTTCAGTCGGAAGTAGAGCTGAGGCGTATAGCGATAGTTGTCTGCTATAGTGAGGGAAGCCATCAAAAGCTCAAAGGCCACGTGAGCGTTTCCAGAATGTGATGAGGAGAGGTCAGTACAAGGTTTATCGGGGGTAATCGTAGAAGATCCCACCAGGGATTTTGTTGTTGATTTGATTGAGATATCATGTTACAGTTTACACTCTTTCAAAATATCATGACCACTGCAGCTTTTGTAAGCCGTCTTGTTTTCATCGAGCTTGCATCAACGAAGTGTACTCTTGAATGACCTCTACTGACTGCATCATGACTAAGGGTAAATTGTGGACGATCGATCCATTGACTGCTCATCTGTAACTGCTCATAAATATTAGAATAGGTTGGATCTAATGGACCCACCCGACTGTACGAATTGACAACTAATTCTACTTAAACGAAAGGGATCCACCTTGAAATCTACTAATCTGCGAAAGTTATGTTGAGGCGCTCTTTCTCTACGTCTAATGTTTGTACTAGATGCCTCCTGTACAGCCTGCAGTATAACAGGCTTCCCACTCGGTGGACTCACAAAGCTTGCTTTGAACAAATCAAAAAAATTGCTCAAAGTCAAAGATGAGAAAGGATTGGTCCTGCAATACAAAGAAAGAACGAGGAAATACTGGCTTTGCAGAAACTATGATTTCACCTTGTGCAAAGTTGGTGCCACTCAAGGTTCACAGAATTCAAATCTCGGAGAACAAAGTTATCTTGCACATAACAGAACAACAACTAATGTCGATTAGAGTTCACACCCCGTGTCCTCACAATCACGAAGTTCCGCCGATGTCAAAAAACTGCGAAAACATCCCAGTAATATCACTTGAATAACCTCGTAAAAGAAAACTCGACAATTTCAGAATCATTTTGTTCGAAATCGGTTAGTGGAATCGTCCCGTCAGAGCAATTCAGAGTGAAATGAATAACTAGCAAGTCAGCTACCAATCAGCAACAATCTCTCAAACTATCTAACGAAGTACTAAACCCTAAACCCCGAAACCCAAGTACTAGTTAAAGAACTGAGTGGTATGCAGTGTTTCAGACAGTGTAGTGCATTGAGTTTTGATTGGGAAGGATGCAGTCTGGTTTCGTCTGGAGGAGTTTCCAAGGGTCTGAAAGCTTGGGGGTCCTCTCTAAGACTTCACGGTTGAAGATTTACTGCCCATACTCCATCGCTGTCATCTGTCAATCTGGCTTGCATCACCAGACTAGACTAATTGCATTTAAGCGAGATACCGTGCATGGATTGTGACTAAAGAGTTTGTTCTTTCTCCCGCTGTCACAGTAAGAATGTAGTGCTTCAAAATTGGTTTGCAGTCCTTCATACATTGCAGAGCAAGTTAGCTGTTTCTGATCGTTCCTTTCTTTGTATCTCCAGACTTTCATTTCCAGCCGTGAAGGTTCTCACACATAATCTCCGAGTGTGCTGTTTTCGAACGAGATAGTGGCGATTCGTGATGTTTAGTTTCACATTAACTCCACAGAGACCCCGTTGTTTCTCAAAATGCATTGCTCTTGGTTGGCTCACGGTGCTCATGCTGAGTTTGGAGTGAACCAGGACATGAGCATCGTGTCGAATAAGAGAGACAATCTTTGAGTTGTGGACAGATATAACCGGATCTTTTTGCAAATGATTGGCTGAGTTTGGTTATATATTGTCCCTATAATAAATGTTTCCAAATTCAAAATTTTTTTTGTAACGCTCAGTTTGGAATTGTTCGAATTCAATCAAATCGAGTCAAACTACCCTCGAAATTGATGATATATTATCAATTACAATAAAATAATATCATTTTGTATTATCAACGTATTTCAATTCAATCCAAAAATATCAAAAATATATTGATTTAAGAAGCTTTGACTTCAGTGGGATTAGATTTTAGAAAGTTGTATTTATTTTTACCTTTAAAAGAATTTTTAATCATTATGTTGAAGTACAGCAGAATGTTAGCATTTAAGAGCCCCAAATATAGAAATTTTGAAATATTTACGAGTGATCAAAATTTGCAAGACACACAAATTGGATGATTTATGTGAATTCTAGTAGTTCAACGATAATTGCGCATCAGCCCATTTGTAAACTATAACTTCACAAACAAACTTTGTGAAATCCGTCAAATTTTCCTAGAAGCTATCAGTCGTAATCAAAGCATCAGTTCGGATCTTGGGTTGATACGACAATTACTTGAAATAACGATGGCTAAATAACAAACACTTTTTTGTTTAGATTGTACATGAAATAAATCAGACATGGCATTTGATGAGAAGTCGTTTGATTAGAAGAAGCAAGGTTTGCTGAATTCACATCTGTTTTGAGTAGGACGGATCTTGTCTACCTATTCTCTCATTGTACTCTTCAACAGCATAGTCAAGCATAATGGTCACAAGGTTGAATTTGTGAAATGTGAGAATGTACGTCCATTGTTACAACATTGATGCCGATTTCTGAGACGACCTTCACAGAAGAGAAATCAGCGCATGAGAAATGATGTCGTTCGCAAATTGAGCTGTTCTTCGGTGGTCTCTATCGACAAATCTCAATATTTTCGTCGCCGTGAGGCTCGGTTCAGGACGATGCTGTCCTGCTGGCCATCAGCTTTCGCCTTCACCATCAGAAGGAGACTAATGGCCTTGTTCCATGTGGAAGGTCCCATGCACTTGATTGAAGTCCAATTGTCGGCGTATCCAAGTTTCTTCACCTTTTGAAAGAATGGTGACAAAATATGTTACATATTTTATATCCGCTCCGAGTCTGATTTAATACCAAATGTATCGGCAGCCAGATGTGGTCAGTTCTGATGGCTAAGATGCAATTGGGTGATATGATCCCGTATGATCAAATTCGGGGTCCCATATTACATGCTTGGTTTCAACACTATTTTTTCTAGAAGGATCAACCCATACAGTTTCTTCATTTTAGATACACAACGAAATATCTCCCATCGTGATTCTACTGCGGTTTATGGATAGTATGCTACGTATTAGTTTTCATCTTTAGACCTGATAGGGTGTTCGTCCTTCTTTGCTATAATTGAGCAAAGAAGGACGAGCCATATCGTCATGTTCAGAGGATGATCCTAAGGTGGAATTGTCCACCTTAGGATCATGAAATGAAGTAGAAGTAGAATAGAAGCAAGACTTTCTTCCACGTAATTAGTCACCGTAACTCTTTGTTCAAGAACAAGGAGGGCTGTATCGTATAGTGGACCCGGGAGGGTGTGGACACTTTTACTTTGCAGCTCATGGCAGCAAGGGTTCAGAATCTACTTCTTGATGTGGAGTGCTAAAGTTCTGGAGTAGAATGTTGTGGTGTCTGTCTGGAAGTTCGAACATAGGGTGTGAAATCAAGAATACTGAAGGTAAGCCCGCTGACACAAAGGCCAGAAAGTATGCATTGTATGGTTCACTGAATAATTGTATTTTCATACATTTGTATGAACATATTATCATTCATGGTAAACAATCTCGTCACTTTCAAGAGCTGATTAAAACTCATGAGATGTAAGGAAGTCCAGCACGTTGACAGCTAGGACACTCGGATTTGTATATCGAATTGTGGGCAGTGATGACACTTCTCTTCTTTATTTCCTTTATTACTTTCAATCGTACAAGTAATGTCAGCCAAACCTAGGTAAATAACTGAATGTCTTGATAATTCTTATCTATATGCAATGAAGATAAACCGAAGATTCAACCAACAAAATCTGAAAGTGAAAAACTTAAGAATTTTACCTTATTGAAGTTGAAGTCAAGTTCTGAGTCAATGCCATTGCTCAAATTACACCGCGAAAGAAAGAAGAATTTGCAGGGTAGTCTCGTCCCTTCTAGGATCCTTATAGATTGAGCTTGTACATGCGGCTACAAATATTCAACAACATCAACAATTCCAGACAATCTCGTAGTACCTCGACAGGAGAATCTCTTTTGGACGGAGCCCGGGTACAGGTCTTCTGAGTTCGACGTACCTACCAGATTATCGAGTTAAGGGAGCGCAGTCGCCATCAGCCCATCCGTAGTCGGTTTCGCGAGATACATGCTGACTGATCTTCTTCAGTACCTGATCCAATGACATTCAACAATCTCAGCGCACAGAGCATGACATCATATTGGTCGCGTTAGTGCTGCATAACAAAAAGCCAGAACACAAACCACTCCAAGCAAGATATCTACGTTTGCAGGTATGTTGGTGCTCTTTGAGGTCTCCCGTGATAAACAAATATCAGACCAGGAGTTTGGAATCGGCCAAACTGCTGTACCTAGAAGAAATGAATGCTCCAATGCATGTAACGATGAACCCAAACGAAGAGCTTGAAACAAACTCCACTTCCAGGCAACGGTTCCACTGCTGTACAGAAAATGCCGATCAATTTCGCTCATTCAGTCGATTCCATAGCAGTCAGTACTGACTCAGGTTTTCGCATGCCACCACAAGCATCTAGTACAGCATATAGTACCAAATTTCAGATAGATGGGTCGAGGAAAGAGGCGCTTGTGATATATAAAATCATGGATACCAAGTTCAAAATCACATTCCATCTCGCAGTCGTTCAGAGTCACCGAGGACACCATGTTCCAATATTGGTGCGGAGGAATGAGAGAATAGCAGCGCAACTGGACCAGTCCTGGACACTGCAGACCCTGTAGCAAACTTGCCGAACTCGGAGGCCGAAGATCCTCTGCATCTCCAGCAACAAGCACGGCAAGATCAGCAATCAACTAGTTCAAGACTGTTTCATATTCTAAGGGACTCTCGTATTGACTCCGACTGAACCAGCTATCCTTGTACCGAAAGTCACTCACCTGCATGAGGAGAGGAGTCTCTAGAATCTGCTTCTCTAATCTAGTCCTCACAATCGGATGTACCAAAATATTCAACATCTTCATACTAAGCAGCGCAAGAAACCATTTAGTCCACACAGAGCATGTGCCTTCAAGCAGGTAAAGAAGAGTGCGTTGAAAAATAAGAAGAGTAGAGCACTTGCCAAACCAGGTGTTTCAAATGTTTGCAAGTTGGAATGTTATTTCAGAAGTTCATTTTACGATCTCAGAAGTGCCCGCATTCCGTCCATAGGTTATGATAAAAGTTCATAATTGATAAGTTCCGTCTCTAATCTAGTCTCCACAATCCGCTTTGAACTCAAGTTCGTGATTCACTTGGTTGGGCAAGTGTTCGACTCTTGTTACTTTTCTTTGCGCTTTTCTTGACATGCTTGAAATCACATACTCTATGCGAACTAAGAGGTTTCTTGGGCTGCTTAGCAACCACGTGCTGAATATTTTGCAAACTTTCCTGCAAAGTGACCAACTCTTAAAATCTCAAACCCTAGCATGCTAGAAGAGGACGAGCTGGTCAAATAACACAAAGAAAAGCCGGAATAGAAGCTTGAAGCAACCAGAGTATTTAGCGTTTGGTTCAAGAAAACCCTAAAAGCTCATAAGGACTCAAGGCGAAAGAAACTGTCGTTTTGGTTCAAGAAAATCCATGAAGCGGAAAAAAGATTTAGGGTTTGGTTCAAAAAAACCCTAGAAGTTCATAATGGCTTGAGGCAAAAGAGGTCATCTCGGTTCAAAAAAACCCTTGAAGGAGTAAAAATATTTAGTAATTGCTTCAAAAAAATCCTAAATGTTCATAAGGTTTCAAAGCAAAAGAGTCTATCGTCTCGGTCTCAAAGTAGCAAAATAAGATAATCAAGAATCTTTTTAAGGGTTAATCATCTCATCTAGAGAATACAATGGAACCTCTTTCTAAGCTCGTTGAGATTCTCTAGAATTGCACACAAATTACAAGCTTGTCAAAGATATGAAATGGGAAGTCATCACCTTGATCGCACTACCGATACAATCTGCAAAAAAATGTGCGATGTGATAGAGAACAATCTAATTGGTTTGTTTTAATTACAATACTTCATATCGCCTCGTTTGAAGGGTCTGAAAAAGCTTGCCAGATAGAAGAAGCAACAGATTTTGCTAGTCAAAAGTTTTCCAATGAAGAGTATTCAAGATATGCAAGGATAAATTTCAAAGCATATGACTTTTTGGGTGTTATTTAAGGTGATGACAAAGCAAAACCTAAAATACCATCCAAAAATCATTTAAACTAGAACATATTTGTGCTCATCTTGTATATTCTTCACTAAAAAACTTTCAACGAGCGCAATCTGTTGCACACGCGCACGACAGCTTGAGGACCCTGGTCACAGGTACACTTGCGGGGCAAAATGTAAGAGAAGTAAGACAATGAAAATCTCAGACCCTAGCATGCTAGAAGAGAACGCGTTGGTCAAATGACAGAAAAAAAGCTGGAAGAGAAGCTTGAAGCGGAAAAGGATTTAGGATTTGGCTCAAAAAATCCCTAAATGTTCACAAGAGGTTAAGGTTGAAGAGACGGTCGTCTTGGTTCATGGAGACACGCGAGACGGATCAGTATGCAGAGTTTCGAAGCGGATTGTTTCTCCACAATCCGCTTCAAAATTCTGCGTACTGATTCGACACCGGAAGCTATCCGTGTCCAGAGGCTACATTTATGGACGACCCCGAGAAATCTTGCATTTTCAGGCTTCATGGAAAGTCTATTCTTCCAATCGACGGACAACATCTATTCTACTTTGCAAGTACGGGTTGCCACATGGAATATCAATAGAGCTAAGTAATGTACAAAGAGATTAACAATTTAAGGAACAATGTCTGGTGGAACTTATTCTGCCATGGACCATATGCATCTGGGAGGAAATTGAGCTTGTTCACAACACCCATGCTTTGTAAAAGTTCTTGTACCAGTTCTTTCGACTACTTGTACATCCTGTAGACTTGAATTGAATCACGTTTTACACGATGCTCATTCAGAAGAAGCTAGACTTCCTTCCACGTCATTAGTCACCGTAACTCTTTGTTCAAGAACAAGGAAGGCTGTATCGTATAGTGGGCCTGGGAGGGTGTGGACACTTTTACACTTGCACCTCATGGCAGCAAGGTTTCAGACTCTACTTCTTGATGTGGAGTGTTGAAGTTTTGGAGTAGAATATTGTGGCGTCTGTCTGGAAGCTCGATCATAGGGTGTGAAATCAAGAAGACTAAAGGTAAGTCCGCTGGCAGAAAGGCCAGAGAGTATGTATTGTATGATTCACGGCCCCATTGGCTCGAAACCGATCTGCTGTACCTGCGTCTCATCCGAATGGCAGTGCCCTTCGTGGAGTGAGAAAGCTTCTGTTCGGAACTCTGAGCTGCGCACCGCGGGGTCTCAGTCTGACACAAGGCCCAGTGAGCTCCACGAGCGGCATTCCAACTTTCAACGTGCAGAATGTGAACCTGTGCGGAGCATTTGCCATGGCCGACATTCATGTGGCTTGCGGAAACTGGGCCTCGGCGACTCCTGTCGATTCGTTCGTCTTTACTCGCCTGCGCTACAACGACTGCCTCGTCAACTATGGCCAACCGCTCAGTAGTCAGGGAAGCGTATCGTTCCAGTACTCCAATTAGGCCATGTATCCCACGAGCATTGCCACCGCCACCAACGAATGCTCACGATGAAGACGGCTCGCTGTGCTTGCCGCCAGCTGAGGTCACCTCTATGCATATTTTAGGCCAAGATGTACAGACTCCTACGGTTTTGTTTTTGAGTCTCATGTGGGATCGTGTCGCCGAGGAAATCGATTCGAAATTCCAATATTCTTCGTGCAATGCGAGTGGAGGGGAGGAAGGATGATGATGATGGAGGCGGATGATCCGAAAGCGATATGCAACTTTTGTAACGGTATTAGAAATTACAGTGTCCCATAGAACTTACAGGATGTGAATTTAATCAAAATTTTGACGGTAGTACGTAAGCAACCGCAAAAGCTAGCATCCTCAAGAGATGCGTATCGAGTGATTTTCTAAAGGTAGAATTCGGCGGACCTAGCGACTGGAAATCCAGTTTTTCGCATGGAGGAGTTCAAGCCAGCATGTGGTCAGAAGATGAGATAAATAAAATGAGCAAATATTGCCAAACATAGCTTCGCCTTCATGTGTGCCAGTCCATTCCATTCCATTTCACTCATCTTATCCTCGTCCCTGCTCTTGGTGTGAGTCTGTGGGCTGTGTCAACTCTCGCACACCACTACCACCACCACGCTGCAAAAGGCCGTCGTCTGTATGTAACACCCGAATGGGCCTCCTTCTCTATTGTTTACTTAAGTGCGTGAGTGGCGTGAGGAGACCATGATTCGTTTTTAAAGAAGACATGATCGTAGCTTCTGCTTCTGCTGCCGTGCTGCGTCTAGGTAGGTGTCTTGAAGAAAGCTGGGCCAGCTCGCGATTGCTGCGGCACTCATCAGCTGGAACGACCAGCTCTGCCACTGCAGCGTTGGAAAACTCCTGATCGTCGAGCTTGAGGCTTTCGAGACCGAGGCTTTGTCGCAATTCCGCAGCCGAGAACCTCTGGAACCGGAAGTACCCACCAGGAACAGCTGATGAGAGATGCGGCAGTTGGAAGAGAGCGAGGAACGAGAGCGCAAGAAGAATCGACATGATCGGAGCGGACGATGCAGCGGGCAGCGTGGTTATACTTAGCTCCGAGTCGGAATAGGAAGGAATTGAGCGAATTTAGCGTTGCTTTATGAGGAAGAGACGATCCACAAGGCAGGAGACTCCTCCATGTGCATGCTTCGCAGCTCGGTCAAAAAGTCGCACCTCGAGGCAGGACTGTGGACGGGTGCATGCTTTCTGGTCTATGCACCATTTCCCTTAGAGCTAAGCCGGTTCGTTCACTCTTCAAGATGATCATAAAGCCCCTCCCACTCACAACATCCCCGTACCTCTCGCATGCCCTCACGTTCACTCCTGGCTTTGAAAGCCTCGCTTCACCGAGCCTCGTCCGCTCGACTCCTTCACTCAGCGAAGTCCGCAATATCGACTAGCGCAATGAGTCCGAGCGCCACTAACTCGGTCTGCCGCTCACCTTCCTCGTAAATAAAATAATCAGGATTGCAATCCCTCGCACTCGACGTTCGAATTAAGCTTTCGCGTTTCCGCCCACCTTCTAAAACAAGCTGCAAGCCATGATTGTATTTCATACATTTGTATGAACATATAATCATTCATTGGTTAACAATCTCGTCACTTTCAAGAGCTGATTATATCTCATGAGTCGTAAGGAAGTCCAGCACGTTGATAGCTAGGACACTCGGATTTGTAAAACGAGTTGTGGGCAGTGATGACCCTTCTCTTCTGTATTTCCTTTCTTACTTTCAATCGTACTAGTAATGTCAGCCAAACCTAGGTAAATTACTGAATGTCTTGATAATTCCATCTTATCTGTATGCAATGAAGATAAACCGAAGATTCAACAAAAAATTTTGAAAGTGAAATACTCAAGAATCTTAACTTATTGAAGTTCTGAGTCAATGCCATTGCTCAAATTACACCGCGAAAGAACGAAGATTTTGCAGGGTGGTCTCGTCCAATTCTAGGATCCTTACAGATTGAGCTTGTACATGCGGCTACAAATATTCAACAACATCAACAATTCCAGACAATCTCGTAGTACCTCGACAGGAGAATCTCTTTTGGTCGGAGCCCGGGTACACGTCTTCTGAGTTCAACGTACCTACCTTGCAGATGATCGAGTTAAGGGAGCGCAGTCGCCATCAGCCCATCCGTCGTCGGCTTCGTGAGATACATGCTGACTGATCTTCTTCCGTACCTGAACCAATGACTTTCAAAAATCTCAGCGCACTGAGCAGGACATCATATTGGTCGCGTAATGGCTGCATAACGAAAAGCCAGAACACAAACCACTCCAAACAAGATATCTACGTTCGCAGGTATGTTGGTGCTCTTTGAGGTCTCCCGTGATAAATAAACATCAGACCAGGAGTTTTCAATCGGCCAAACTGCTGTACCTAGAAGAAATGAATTCTCCAATGCATGCAACGATGAACCCAAACGAAGAGATTGAAACCAAATCCACTTCCAGGCGACGGTTCCAATGCTGTACAGAAAATGCCCAGCAATTTCGCTCGTTGAGTCGATTCCATAGCAGTAAGTGCTGACTCAGGTGTACGCATGACACCACAAGCATATAATACCAGATTTCAGATAGATTCTGGGTCGAGGAAAGACGTGCTTGTGAAATAATTTTATATTTCACAAGCACGTCTTTATAAAATATAAAATTATGGAATACCAAGTTCAAAATCACATTCCATCTCGCAGTCGTTCAGAGTCACCCGAGCGGGTTTCGCACGAGGACACCATGTCCCAATATTGATGCAGAGGAATGAGAACAACAGGCCTGAGGCCCGAACAGGCCGAACTCGGAGGTGGCCCGAAGATCCTCTGCAACTCCAGCAACGAGCACGTCAAGATCATCAATCAAATTGTTCAAGACTATTTCATATTGTGAGGGACTCTCGTATTGACTCCGACTGCACCAGCTATCCTTGTATCGAACGTCACTCACCTGCAGGAGGAGAGGAGGCTGCAGCCCCTCCCAAAAGCAACGACCAAATTGCCACAGATGCCAGCATGGACATCACGTCTACGACCATCATTCGCCGGCTCGTCCACATCTTGCTTCGCTCTGATTTGCTTTGCGGAAGATGAAAGCTCAAACCTCGACTTCCTGATGAGAACCCAACTCGCTTGGTCAAAAGTCCGTCACTGTTGTTCCCATCATCGAAAAGCGAGTCCAAAACTGACAACAAACAAACCTCTTTTTCCAAAAGCCCTCGAAAAGCCAAAGCAAAACCTCATCATGACATCGTGAGCAAGCGGATCGATGTCAGTCGATCGATGGAACACTTGAACTTTAACACGGACCCGTGACTCTCAGCAACGACGATCTGCTTCAGATCACAATAAAGAGAAGATACATCCAATAGCCCCTACCACTCCCGCGAGGAAGAGCATCGTAGACTCGACTAGCCATCGGGACGAATTTATGCCGAGCAGATGGTGCAACGATGATCTGCTTCAGATCACAATAAAGAGAAGATATATCCATTAGCCCCTACCACTCCCACGAGGAAGAGCATCGTAGACTCGACTAGCCATAGGGCATCAATTTATACGTGCGTATGAAGGACATAGAGCGACTCTGTGTGTACTTTCGAGTACTTTTTTCCTAGTAAACACCTTTTTTTCCTCCACTTACTGATTGCGTTGAAGAGTTAAATGACTTTCAGTGTTAACATCGTTTTTATTAACAAATGAATGTGATGTACACTCTGTTGTTGAAAATTTTGTATTCCATGATGTTGATATGTTTATTACTTAGATGAATGTAAAAACTTCCGGAACAGTACTCCCACCTATTCAGAGAGATGATGAATTATTCGAAAATAAGAACCTGATAAGCTAACTTTAGATTGAAGATAATCTGGCAATGAGATCAAGCACAAAACAAACATCTCACTACGTCAATACATGTACATTTTTTAACCTACTTCGTCCCTAGTGTCTAAATTGTGGAGCTTTTTAACTTACTGTTTTTCGTCGTCCTTGCACTTAACACAGATTCTTCCATTCCTATAATGATAGCTAAAGGCTTTCTCTCATCTATGATATGATGGATGCACATCTAGGCACAAACTTCATCTACATATCTAGGCACAAACTTACAATGCCTTGCGGCGAGCATGGAGCCTTTGGGTATGTGGCTCAATTAAGACGTGGGAGTCCTGTTCCGGAGGTTTTTACATTCATCTAAGTAATAAACATATCAACATCTTGGAATACAAAATTTTCAAAAACAGAGTGTACATCACATTCATATGTAAATAAGTATGCTAACACTGAAAGTCTTTAACTCTTCAACGCAATCAATAAGTGGAGGCAAAAATGTGTTTACTCGGAAAAAACGTACTCGAAAGCACACACAGAGTCGCTCTATGTCCTTCATACGTAGCTATAATCTGAAGAGAGCCTGGCTTCTCCTTCTCGAATTTCTCTAACAAGGCCTTCCACTTCTCCTCCTGTAAATCAAATATCAAGAGAGACTTCATCAGTTATGTACAATTCCATATGAGCCAATACAGCTACACTTTTCCCTCTTTTCCACCCAAGTTTCACCTTAGCAGGAAACGGACGAGGAAGGCACGACCATGCGCCGGTAGTCAAGTCGAAAATCCAAGATCTGCGCTTATCTGGGAGTAGAACTCCTCCCAGAAGCAGCTTGAAGTGCTTTCTAGATCGGTCTATCTGTCAGTCCATTTCCCCACGCAACGATGGTGGCTAGCCAGCAGCGTTGCACCACAGCAGTTTTTGTAGCATTTAGAACTTCGTACTGAGTCTGCACGGATACAACCTAATACATCTTTGTCTTCTTGTCAAAGACTTTAGGCTGATCATCACGATATAACTCAACGTGGTATAATTCGTTCGGGTAGGTAATATGACTTGATGGACGAATGTATTTGATACCTTTTTTCCATCAACGGATCTGCTGTGCGTTTACTCACCATGCATTGGTTTTCTCCGGACGGGGAGTTCAACTGCAGGAGCTATCATGGCGGATTTCTCGTGATGATCCATGGGAAGTGGAAGAAGGCAGACCCACCTTTATGCCGCAGGATTAAGTGATGCCGTATTCGTCTAAGATGAAGAATACGACGACCTCGTGATGGCGAAATATTGGGTTCGCATCGAATTCATGTTTTAAATTCCGGACCCTCCTTTTCGCGATTTCCATGACTTTCGTTTCTGGAGAGTTCCGCCGCAAGACCTCCATGTTCCGACCCATGGTGTGCAATGATCACAATGTGCCCGGGAGTAAGTTCAGATAATGAGTGGATAACACAGCCCGAGCTCAATCAGCAATTCATCTCGTGATTCATCTTAGCGCCGCCCCAACCGCCGCCTCTCAGACCGAGGGTTCGGGCGGCGCTAAGATGATCAAGCTATCGTCTTTGGGCGGCAGCCGCTGCTCACTCCAAGTACCCTCCCAAAGAATTGAAATACTTGACACTTGTCAATTTGTCATATCCACAGGACCGATTATTCCTCCTGTTCCTTCTTTGCTGGAAGGTGAGCTTGAGGTTGGGAGTTCAGGAGGCTTGGACTGCGCATAAATTGGATTTATTAAATACGTGTACACCTTGTTTTGTGCTGTCGCTAGGTCCTACTAATGTAATTCTGTAAGTCTATGACGTCACTGCACATCGTTTGCGCCCTCGGGCGATTGATCACTATTTTCGTTCCGATCGGTACGAAAATATTGCGGAAAACTAAAAAACCAGAAACGCCGATCGGAATTGTGCCAAGTGGCTGATTCTCGATCGTCAACAATATCTTCCAGGTTGCGGTGACGACCGCGCGGCAAGGTGCAAAATACATGTCGAATTCGTAATTTGAGTCAACATCCCACTGCCACCGAAAACGAATTTCGAAGCGACCGCCGCCGACGAAGTTCCTCCTTGTGCCCACTGCAAACGTAGCGGACCTGTAAGCTTGTGCGTGCGGGGTGAGTTGTAAAATCTGGAGCGGACCTGTGAGCTTGTGCGTTTGGGGTGAGTTATAAGATCTGGACGTCTGCTGTGGTTCTAGTCGGGGGCAGCAGCTGAGGAGACACGTGATTATATCGGAGACATACGGGAGACGATCACTACTCAAGAGTTTCTAAGGTATTTATTTTAATTTCATCCTTCCTCTGTATACTCGAGTTAAGGCAGTGTAGGCGAAGGAGTTTATTAGAATACTAAAAACCATCTCCCAAGGTCCAGACTTCACCTACTTGATCTGAAATGTGTTTACAGCAATGAAATTTGCTCTAGACTTTTGAAATTTAGATACGTCGCAAGATAACTTTAAAGAGCCTCGATGTATATACGAACGGCGTCACGCTCGCACATTCACATTTGATAAGAGAAGCTACGAAAGAGCTTCTCTTATATAGCAACATCGAGCACACTTAGTTTAAGTGAGACGCAGGGACTCACTGAAATAAACGTGCTATCACTTCTAAGAGGTTTCTTGCGCTGCTTAGTATACACGTGCTGAAACTGCATAGCCTCCCTGAAGAGTTCTGCATTTAGCAGTTTCCATGCTTGAGAATCGAGAATTGAGAATCGCTTTCTTGTGGAGATTGTAGCCGAGATTTGTTACTAATCACTGTAGTACATCGTTTCACGAAAGTCTGCAGCCATTTCACCTTCGTATGGATTCGACGCTGAAATGGCTGCAGACTGAACCTGTGTACCTGTGTACAGGTATCGTTAAATTACGATAACAGTACACAAGACGAGCTTGGATTTTGGCCGTGATTAATCGGATTAATCACGGCCAAAAATGCTTCAATTTAAGAGGGCCGGGGGCTAGACGCTTGCCCTTATTATTATAGCATGTATTGGTACAAAAAATACCATTACCACAACTCTCAGGGAGTTGAATATGAGCCCCTTCGAATCCACCAACCTGATCGGTAAAGCTCTTATTTTTATTTCCGACAGTGAGGTTTACCATTTATCCACGTTCAAACAAGTAGTCAGGGGCGACACATGAAGACCGTAATGTAACGTGGGCTTGGGATAGAGCCTGTCGACACAGCAAAAGGCTGTATGAAACCGTGAGCAGATTGGTCCTCCGGCAAGTCCCATGCATAACTCCATAGCATCTCTGTAGAGTACTCGTATTACAAAAGATACAGGTCAAGGCTCTAGAAACGGCTTGATTTGAGGAAAGACCAGACATGATAAAAGTTGCCAGTCAGAAGCAAGTGCCACCCTCAAGACTGATGGATAGCTGGACTGATGTCCCCACTATCTTCTGACCTTAGCAGATCCAGAGATTTTGGTAGCTCGCAGAGTGCTAGACCCATCAATGTCGATTCTCTCTCTCGTAGGAAAGTCTCACAGGTCTGGAGGTAAGATCGGTGAACCCTGGACAGGTTAGCCAAATGCCTAGAATTGGGAGAGGAGAGGTGAGCACTGATTTAGACAGTACTACACTACGCCTGCGCCGGGACAGGCGCCAGGGAGAAATTCGTCTGCGCAGATGCAAGTCGGAGTATTACTGGTATTACTGGAGGCGGAGTGGAAAACATCCAAGAGTTTGCAGTAAAGTCTTCCACACGCAGAGTAGCACTCATAATTACTAGTTTGAGAGGAGTCACGAGATCACTTGACTGCGTTCGTCCACCTCCAGCGTTCAATTTCACGTAATTTATTCATTTTATTTTCAATTTCACGCAGATGGATTTGACTGAGATCTCGGAGGGCGCGGACGATAGTCGCAAGTTCGATGATGATCTGAAACCTGCAAGGACGGGAACCTGGTTGAACGCCACTGCACATGTTGTGACAGCAGTCATAGGGTCTGGAGTTTTGGGTTTGCCATGGAGTATAGCGCAGTTAGGATGGGTGGTAGGTTCTATCATGCTTATTTTCTTTGCATGGGCCACATTCTATACTTCGGCGCTGTTGGCAGATTGTTACAGGCATCATGTGACGGGAAGGAGAAACTACACATACATGGATGCGGTGAATTCTCATCTGGGAAAAAAACAGGTTTATTTGTGCGCTATAGCTCAGTACCTTAATCTTCTATGCACGTCTATAGGCTATACCGTCACTAGTGCAACCAGTATGGTTGCAGTAAAGAGAGCAATATGTTTCCACAGGAATGGTCACGAGGCTCATTGTCACGTTTCCAACATTCCGTGGATGATATTGTTCGGTGGGATTCAGATATTCCTGTCACAGTTGCCAGATTTTAGTCATCTGAAGTTTGTATCGATTGTAGCTGCTGTCATGTCTGCGATATACTCGTTCATTGGACTGGGGCTGAGCGTTGCCAGAGTGTCAATTAACAAACATGCCAAGGGTCCGGTGTGGGGAACTCAACTTTCTGCTGCCCAGAAGACTTGGTCCGTGTTTCAGGCTCTAGGCAACATAGCGTTCGCGTATTCCTTCTGCATGGTGCTGATTGAAATCCAAGACACTGTCAGAGGGCCACCTAAATATGCAATGGAGAATGTGACGATGAAAAAGGCGACGATATGGGGGATAAGTATCACGACGGCGTTTTACACAACAGTAGGTTGTTTGGGTTTTGCGGCATTTGGAATCCATGCTCCGGGTAATATTCTAACCGGATTTGGATTCTACAACCCGTATTGGATCTTGGCTATAGGAAATATATGTGTGGTTATACATCTTGTTGGTGCATATCAGGTTTATGTACAGCCAATTTTCGCTGCTCTGGAACGAGTTGTACACAACAATTGGCCTAGAAAGAATCTAATTGGGTTCCGCTTGATAACTAGAACTTTGTTTGTGATAGCAGTCACTCTCGTAGCTAGCGCCTTGCCCTTCTTCAACGATATCAATGGTTTTATTGGAGCGATATCGTTTTTCCCTCTCACTGTTTATTTCCCCACTGCAATGTATATAAAATCAAAAGGCAAGGCACTTACCTCTACCAAAGAGTTAACCATGATATGGGCTTTGAGAATCATATCCGGCCTCATAACACTAGTTGCCATTATAGGGTCTGTAGAGGGGATCCGTAGTTCTGTACAGGGTACAAAGCTTTTTCACACCAAGAATTAGCTGATTACTTTTAGTTGAGATTCTACCTTATGTAGAAATACGTACATTTCTGTACAGGGCGGAAAGATGCTTGTATAGTTATTTTCTGTTTTATGTACAATAAACTTATCCATGTACATTTCTGTAAATTTCTGTACAGTGTGCAAACATGCTTGTGTAGTTATTTTGTGTTTCATGTTGAATAATCTTATCATGAAGTGAGTACTCAACTTACAAGTAAAGATTGTATTTGTTGAAGATACTTGAACATGAGACTTCAGGTGAATGATCTTGTAACAGTTCCTGTTTGTTTTTTATTATTTAAGAATCTGTAGACAGTACCTACATTCCTCCGGAGTCACGGTGTTACAGCCTGCAACACCATATGCAGTTTAGTTATTTTCTTAATATCGCTTGCCTCATCCCACAGATCAAAAAGAGTACGTGACTGGACTTCGGCCATCAGTTTGGACAAGACTGAATTCACATTGTGCTGTTATGCTGTTTCATTTCTGGAAGGCAATTTGTGGCAAATCCTGGACATGATTGTTGTGTCTGCAATCAGCCAAATAAATCTGATGAGCCAAACATCCATCTTCTTCATTCAAGCATTTAGCTATGCAAGCACATTTAGCTCTGTAGCATTTAGCTTTGCAAGCTCCCCTTCACTTCTTTTCTCTTTTCTCCCTGCTCTTCCTTCTGCTAACTTCAGATGTGTTTTTTGAGTTGGACGGATTCTGTCAACCTATTCTCTCGTTGAACTCTTCCACAGCAGAGTCAAGCAAAATGGACACAAGGTTAAATTTGCGAAATGTGAAAGAGTACAGTACGTCCATTGTTACAACATTGATTCCGATTTCTGAGACCTTCATCTGAGGCTCCTTCGATGCAATAATATCGAGAAGAAGAAGTGCGATTCAGATGTGGCTTAACAATTCCGTATCAAGGTATTCGCACAGCAGTTTGTAGCAAGACTACGTGATTAGCCAGAGCTGAATATCGAGAATTGATGTTCTAGGAATTGAATTTCTACTTGACCTGTGGAGAAGAAACTGTACACGAGATTGGAAAAACTCTACCAGTGTAAAGACGAGTGTTTGGGGCGGAGATCCAGACAACATTCTCCAGTGAACATTCTTCAGACACATTCTTCAGACATCGTCTGTTCTACTTCGTGTGCATGGGTTATCACATGGGATATTATTCCAGCTCCTGTGTGATAGTCATGTTGTAAGAGATTGACGATTTGGGGAGAGATCTCTGGTGGCACTTATTCTGCCATGGAGCCTGTGCATCCTGTGGGAAGAAAGGAGTTTGACCACTCCACCCATGGAGCAGCAGTACATCCTGTAGACTGAAATTGGAATTGGTTACGTTGCCATTCAACATCAGGCTACAGAGCGTCTGGACCTTCTTCCGCTAAGGATGGAATTAAATCTCATTTCGATCCCCTCGAGGATGGAAATGAGATTAAATTCCTCGAAGCTTCTGATGGATTTCCTGCTTGGAGGGACGAGAATATAAGCCGGCAGAATATAGATAAGACGATCGAGGACCAGTCGCACACGCATGGGATGATTTGCCCGACTCTCGATTTGGCAGAGTGATTTATCCGAGACAGATTTCAAGGGTGAGCTTTGTAGCGAAGTGATTTGGCATGCCACGCGTGTGATCCTGACACCCAATTGCGGCATGTCGATGCATACTTCTCCACTGCGTGCAGCGCACCTTCAGGAGCTGCCTTACGCAGATCTGATATTGCTGCCTCCATATCCATAATTGTGTCATCGATCATTTGTCTCGCGAACTCCACAGCCTTGCTGTAGGTGCATCCCTGCTCCTCGCTGATGATATGCACCAGATTATGCTTGTCCTTGTTCACAATGCATTCCTGATCAGATCACGCCCATGGTATCAGCCCAAGGCTCTTTGACAGAAGCCTGAAAACATTACATATCGAAGACTTTTCCAGCTGAATAGGAAAGACATTTCCAGTGAGCTGTATTCAGTTCTCCAGTGACATGACTATCTTGACGTCTACATTACAGCTGAAGACCCTCAGCAGCGATTGATTGATATATTATCAATGAATTAAAAAAAATGACCAACAAACGCCCACTACTGAAGCAGCAGAGAATGAAGGCAGAGAAGAACTGAGGCTTTTAGATTGCTATACAACCTTGTACACAGAGAAAATATCGTTGTCCCATGACACGGCATCGGTGACAGTGAGTAGGAGGCGCTGCATTGGATCACTATGAAATAGCTCCATTGGTATACCAGGTCCCGTTCTGCTGATAATCGCATCGACCACGACCTGTTATACAGCCCTGGCACAGCCAGGGCTGTATACAACGCTTCTTCAATATACAGCCCTGGCACAGCCAGTCCCTCTATCTAGTCATTTTCTATCCATCAGAAGATAGTATAGAACCTCACTGTTGGTCTCCTGTACTCGCATATCATGAAGCTGAGAGTTCTGATAAAGCATGCAGGGAATTGAACGATCCTAAAACCCTGCTAATGAGATGGCTCGAAGGTCTGGGAACTAAGCAGATCACTACTTACGATGGCGGGCCTTACATCAGAGCATTTTCTGCGGAAAGTAATGTAGTCCACCAAATCAGGACATGTATCTTAGCTTCTGAAATGAGCTTCTTGAGAGCAGCTGGTCAGCCAATCCAGCAGTCCCTGGGCTAGCCTAACGTTGTAGTCGTATGGCATGCTATAGCTTTGGTATTCGGCCCAAAATTCTTTCCATGCCAATGCCACATGTGAGAGCTTCAAATCGCATGCTGCACAGCAGTGGCACAATCAATCAGCGTACCCTTTCTGAGTTGATGTATTGAGGATTTCATCCCCTGACGAGCCTTAGAACTCATCAGTCTAAGCTTAATCATTCTCAAAATCGAAAACAGAAACAGCAGTGACGAAATCGCGTGTCCAACTTGCACTTGCCTTCTTGGAGCTTCGCTTGTGCTAGACGAGCTTCGAACAGGTCCACGGATTTCTTGCTCGTTTCAGAAGACACCAGATTGTACAAGGAGTTAAACTCGCTTGCAAGGTAGGATCTTCATGATAATCCCACATGAATACGATGATGACTTCGAGAAGGAGAACCAAAGATATCTCCACTCCTTTCCGATGGCAGTGTCATCCAGCAGAGTGTCGACAGAGTACAGGACCAACATAAACTTGCAGAATAAGAGAAACTCTTTGTCATCCACATCTTCTAAGATGTACGTCAAGATATCAGGAGTATTGTGCTGGACAAGTCGGTACCAAATTTCTGGTCCCAGCCGCTGGTCCACTCCATGACTGGCTAACCAATCATGACTCATACGGATCAGCATTGTGGACTTTGGATGAGGATCAACGAGCTCGTAGGGGAAGACAAGGTCTGGAATTTCATATGACATCGCATTTTCTGTGACGGTCTGAGTTGGAAGCTCTTTCGCTTGAAATTGCTCGGTGATGCCATTCTCTGACTTTTCCTCGGCTACAATTGCCATCGTGTCTGTCGAAGATTTTCACTCGCTTTTCAGAAATCGATATCTGCGGGTCCCAAGTTGACGAAATGCTTCAGAGTCTGATCTTCAACTCTATCATGCATTTAGCAAACTTGTAGGAGAATGACTGAAGGTGGACGAAGCTTACATGCAGATATATCTCAACTGGTTCACAAGCTCGCAGTCCCATTCCCAGACCAAATTGAAGAACATTCAGCCATCCAGCTGCTTATGATTTGGCCTCGTCGTGCACATAACAAACATGAACCTTCTGGCTCACATACACAAAACAATATCTCTTCCATCGACCGTATCGAATCATTTGGCAAGGAGCTCTCCGCTTCAGATCCAAAAGAGATACGTAAAATCAGTTTTGCTCAAATGGAATATAAATACAAAATTCATATTACATATTACAAATTGAGGGTAGATTATATGAACGAGGAGAGAAAATCTGTACTATATCAGAATCTGTACTATATTCACTTCACCACAGCAGAAAGTCAACCAATATTGCACGCATAGATCAACTTACAATCGGCTGAAACCAGTTAATCACTGACATTTGACAAGTGAGCAAGTTATGAACCGTGAGGACATGCAAGATACAATGCTGGTTGCATAAAAATGGCATGGAGGGGGCATGCAAACAAGCTTATCACCTAACGTAAATTCCGTCAGCATAAGTTTAGTGCTTAGCGACTGTCAGTCGAATGCTAGTAACTTGAGCTGCCAGCACACCATCAAACGTCTTGGATGTATAACATTCGCTCATGCAAAAGTGAAAGTAGTAGTCTGAATTTATAAGGTCATGAACTCTGGCTCAATGCCACTGTAGGTTTATCTTTATGATCAAAATGTGACACAGTGGGACACAATGGGCTTAACTTGGAGCTAGAAGAGGAAGACTTTTTGTGGAAGGAATAAAATATTCTTGAGTTCAGAAAAATGACTTGACTCTCACAGTCTGTTTCTTCTGGTGGTGTTAGCAAAAGCTAAGGTATAATAGATTAAGTATCTAGCCTTTCAGAAGAAACTACAACTTATGTTCCAGAAGAGTGTTACTGGATAATTCACTTTATACCTAAAGTGAGGTAGTATGCAGCTAGCATAAGTTGCTAAAATTTAATTCTAGGTAATATAATTCTATTTTTCTAGCAAATGGTCACTTGATTCTTTATTATTCAATTGGTTTTTAGATTTGAACTTGAAAATTTTTGTTGCAGTTACAAATGGATTCTGTATGCATCAATCACATATTTGATGAAAAGTGGTTCAAGCTGTCGTTTAAATTAAGCTATTGCTTTCCAAATTATCAATGTCTGCAATGTTATACTTTAAGACATAAGGATTATAATTCTTAAACATTTCGAATGCAAGCTTTGATTGTGTTGATGGAATTTGTAAAAGGGATTGTCTGAACATATATCAAGCGTGATCAATATGCCTCAATCTTGGCTTATAATATCTGTATCATATATATATGTGTTAGAAGTTAGTTATATGAAGTAACGAATTTTTACGAGGTTTAGCTTACAAGAAGTCACTGAAGGTTATCGCTATAACGAGGTTTCTAACTCTTCACATAAGTACCTTCTAACTACTTAAGTCCGAGTACTTCAAGGGAGTTTTTACTTCTTAAACTCTTCTCAGACTTGGAATTATTTCATTGGAAAAGATTACTTTGACCAGCTCGATTTCAGAGTTTGACAGTCGTTCCAACTTCAGCATGAGCACCTTGTGCTGCCAGGTCTTTGACCACACACAAACATGAAGAATGCGATTTTTTCTGGCAGAAATTTGACCCAGTCGAAACCAAATATACAGAACGACATTCTTCCATTGTGATGCTTCCCTGTAAGACATAACCTTGCTTATACACAACCACGAACCAGATTGATTCTCAAAGTGATTGTGGTCATCGGTCAGTCTACCTCAAATTTGTTACAGCATAGCCTCCCTGTAGAGTTCTGCATTTACAAGTTTCCATGCTTATTAAGAGATTGAGAATCTCATGCGTGTGGAGATTGTTGCGGAGAGTTGTATTATTTATCGTTACTAGTTAGTGCAGTACATCGTTTCACCGGACACAGGGATGAAAGTCCCTGATGACTTGAAGCACATGACACCATTTAGATTTATCTGTGGGTGGGGACGTGTCGGAAAAAAGTCAACAGATATTTCACGGTCGAATGCATACGTATGGAACATGTGCACAGGTATGGTAATTTAACTTGGACATGAGATAGAGCGTTTTGATTTGTCGACAGGATGGGATGAAACAGTGAGCAGCCTGGTCCTCTGGCAATTCCCATGCACACGTACCTATGCATGTCTAATGTCGCTCAAGTCCTCAGGGTCTTTCAACATTTCTAAATCATTACTGAAGATATATAATAACAAGTTGTGGATTTTGTGATTTGACGTCCAGGAAAAACTCAACTTGATGAGGATAAATCATAGCTGGCTACACAGAAGCAGTCCATTCAAGAAATGGGAGGCATTGTGGAGGAACAAAGGGATTGAAGTGGAGTTTTTGCAAAACAATGACAAAATGCAAATCTCAGTTTGGGATGTTGCAGGACAATGGATTTTCCGTACCCTTCAAAATGTTCTCTTCCCTCAAACCAACAATTTATGTGTTTTTATTTTTGTGTATAGCCCCTTCTGTGAGAAAAACTCTTCAAAGAAACCAGATTCTTGTTTTGAAACTGAGTTGGAGGATTGGTTGAGTTTCATCACATCTAGCATTAGGGTCACGGGACGTGACCTTCCCCAAGTTTTTGTTGTCATTTCACACAAAGACAAAGCCATATATAGCTCTGTGAGTTGGGCGCAGTCAATAGTTGAAAAACTCACCCAAAGATTCGCAAATTTTGTGTATCTCTGCCCTATTCAAGAGTGTTTTCATGTGGATGCTCGGAAGAAAAAGCATATTATCCTCCTCAACAGTTACATTTTAGAGAATTTTAGCAAGTTATTGAGAGAGAAATCCTCACAGGTTCCCCAATTGTGTTCTTAGCTCACCTCCCTCTTGGTTACAAACACCAAGAAGAACAAAAGTGTACCTCTGTGGCACTCCAAAAAGTTTCATGATTTCTGTGATTTTAGCTTGAAACAATTCATTCCATCATCTTCTGCTCACTTTGTTGATCATTCAAGGATAATGGAGTCTATCATATCCTATATGAATGAGGTTGGATCCATTATATACATTCCTAACCTTGATTACATCATTGTTGATCCCAACTGACTCACCAGTACCTTCTTGGGTGAGTTGATAGCTCTGGGTCAACATTTTCAAGCTCAAGAGTCCAAGTCTTTTTATAGAATGAGCTCATACGCAAGCAAGGACGTATTTGTGAGTGAGAGTGTCTTTGCTCGGTTGATAGAAGAGTTTCTGAAAAATCAACCACATGGACAAAGAGGTGTGGACAGAGAGGAGCTTGAAAACATACTTGTCAATCTAGATTTGTGTTTCAAGCTCAAAACTACTTCTCAGTATTTCATTCCTTCCTTCATCCCTGAGCATGCAAGCACGGAAGAACAAAAGCATCAAGAAGGGACAGACGTGGACTCTATGTCTTGGGAAAATAGGAGTGAGACTTCACAGTTTGTCGGCAGTCGGATTCAGTGTCAAGATGAAATAACAATGTCACTAACTGCTGCTTTTTTTCCACGCTTCCAGGTGAGGTTCAATCATGGTTTCATATACACAAAGAAAACATTGTATGTGTCAAGTTTTGATTGTAATTAGCATATTATGAAAAGAATGTTCCTTTTTCATAAATTGTGACAAATTATTTGAATGTCTCACTAAAGATTTACCATATTTTCTATGATTGTAGATGTTCATGAGACGCAAGTTGATATCCAAGAGGGATGTTTCAGAGGAGAATGTTATCTGCTCTCGACATTATCTGCTACTTTTCCTTGACAGGCATCAGATATATATCGAGCACGTTCAGAGTGAAAATTCCTCCAAATACGTAGATATTCTAATGTTATGCTCAAGCCAGAAGTCAAGGGAGGCGGCTATTACATATGTGAGGAAGCATATCGTCCAAGAGTTGATATCATTTTGCGCATCATCGAAAGGTTGTCCCGGAGTGGCGTTAGTGCTCGGTGTGATCCAAACTTTTTGCGAGGAGATGCTGATTCCAAGTCATCTTAGAAAAGCCATCCTGATCGAGAAGCTGAAATCGGACTTCATTTGTAGCATCAATGACAAACTTGAAGAAATGACTTTTGACTTTGACTTTGGTCGCACTTGATGGAGAAGCAAGAGTTTCTTCACTATGAGCAGTCTTGGCCTCCGATTGAAAGCTACACCAGCAGGAGATCTGAACTAGCAAGGGATTTGTTGTGGGAGAGCGATGTGGAAGCAGTTGTGAATGAGATTCGCCAGAATCCAATTCAACAATTGGAGTCATTGCGGGAAGGTATAATTAGCGTGGACAATGATTTGGCTCAATATTATCCTGAAGGCAAAAACATTATTAGCGGCTCCAATGCCTCCCAAATGAAAGACTTCAAACCACCTAGATCCAGCTTCTTGAGTCCATTTAGCACAAGTGTGGCAAATCGTTCAACCCAACTTCTAAAAATGATGAAAACCCTTCCGTTGACACGTGAGGGTGTTCATGTTGAACTTCCACACATATTCCTGACTGATTCTTAGGTCCCACGATGAAGTTCCGAAAAATGTCTGATGGACCGGAACTAAAAATTAAGATGTGTTTTCATTTTCAAGTAGTATCCGTGTTTAAACAAGAGAGCGATATAGTCTGAAGAGAATGCTTTTGCAAGATCTCATGCACAATATCCGATCTGTGAAGCTCAGAAATTCGTAGCTCATGTGAATCTGCTTCTGTCACTTCTTTGTATGATCAGAAGATTTCACAAGATTTTTTAGGAGGCCTAACTCCAGTTCGAATGCATCTTACCGGTAAAACAAAACCTGTGCACAAATTTCTCTCCTGTGAAATATTGTTGAGGTGTTATCAGAGTTTTTCGTTCGGTATTCTTTGTGCCACATCGTGATAACATGCCTTTGTATAGCGGGGTTCTCAGCGCATTTTAAATCTCCAGCACGCTCAGAACTGTCACGTGTATAAATGTGGTACACGAATGCTTTTGAAATTGGACTGCGTGTGGACGCTGAGTTAAAGAGAATCTTTACGTGGAGCACAAATTTTCAAAGGATGCACGACCTCGTTTGCTGAATATTATGGGGAATGTGATTCTGGTTGCAAGTCCTTGACTAGGATTTTCATTCTGCATTTCTGGGATGCCAAACAGAGAAAAATTCTCAAGGAGAGAATAACAAATCTACTCCTTTAAACGCTGCACAAAATCTTCAAATCCGATGCGTTTAACAGCTGAACGGCTGACAGCTTTCCGATTATATCTATCTGGGAGATATGGCCTTAGACCAAGAGCTAGTGTGTGAGCACACGTCAAAACCTAGATTCATAAGTAAACAGAGTACAGACAATCAAACTCAATCCCTCCCAGAATAGAAAAACTTCAGTCGTCGTTGTGCAGAAGCCATGTCAATTGCCATCTATATTAGAATTATGCTCGAAATTTCAAAGTATTTGGGCCTAAGGCCATATCTCCCAGATAGAAGTGAAAGAAGCTCGAGATCAAAGCATTTGAATAATTCCTTTTTGAATGACAATTCATAAGATGTGCTGATGAATTTGAGATATATTGAAATCACAAACACACAGGTATGCAGTATCTAATTGAATTATAACCTCTGGAGGGTTGCATTCCACAACGTCAAGTTTTGAAACATATTAAGAAAGCTTATGAGGAGATCGGAGAACAAAATGATAGCTAACAACTACATTCACATTCACACAGGATGTTCATCCAATATCTGGCAGTGAGAGAACGTATTAAACGTGCTAGAATAATCTGCGCCAAGTAAATATTGAAACGTGAATCTGAAACAAAGTTTTACGCTTAATAGCGCTTACAGTCTTCTACTTCTGCCAGAATAGCAAAATAGAACATCAGATCTGAGAGTTTAGACGAGTTGAGCAAGTCTTTGAGCTCTTCATCCTTCTTGGCGTCAAATGAGTAACCTCTTACAGAATCCAGCTCATAGCTGCGTTCTGTACGTGCTTAGGATGCACAACAGCCATCTCCTCCTTGGAATGGCTGCCCTTTATTTTCAAATCCTCATAGCAGATGCGCAATGACCAGATTACGGCTGAACGGCTGACAGTTTGGCGATGATATCGGATGACACCTCGAAGGACTTGGTGAGCACCTCGGGGTCGATATGCACCCCGAACAGCGTGCGCGGGAGGGACACGAGGCCGGGATTGGTGCTGCTGAAGGAGGCGTAGGCTCTGACGACGTACTTGCTCTTGTTGATCTGGAAGTGGACGAGGCCGCGAGGGAACACGAAGATGTCATTCGTGCAGAGAGTCTGGGTGAAGAGAACTGGTACAGGCAGCGTGGTGTCGATCAGACCCACTTCCAGAGTCCCTTCCAGCACGAACAAGGTCTCGGTGCCGCGCGGGTGAGTGTGAGGCACGTTGACGCTGCCCGGGGGATAGACGAGGAGCGCGTTGGCCACGCCCAATCCCGACAGCACCGGAAATCTGAGCACGTTGACGTTGCTAACGTTGGCGAACTGGCCTTGCTTCACGTCGATATCGCGCAATTCAGTGAAGGTGAAGTAACTGGCGTTCGGCGGGGCGCCGTTGGCAGGCGGCGCGAAGTCCCTGATCTCCTCCGGATCAGCTGCATGTGCGCTGAGTGCAGCCAAGGCCGCCAGGCACAAGAATGTCGAAACTGCGAGAGCCGATCTCGAAGCCATGTTGCCGAGCCAGGTCCTAATTATGTCTGCCGAGATAGCTCAGCTGAGAATACGTCGAAGGCTGGGAGCCGGAGAGTGTTGAGTCTGAATTGAGTCTGAATTGAGTTCGTGGAATGATGTGTGTTGAAATGAATAACCAGGCCCTGGACATTTAAAGCCTCTGAGATATTAACCGGTCGCTTCTCCAGAAATGCGCGTGTAGTGTCTGGATTTGGTCTGATAAAATTGCGACTCACGTCAGGAAACTGTGATGAACTCGTCTAGTTGCCATGAACGACCCTGTCTCCTGTAAATCCATTATATTATAGTGATATACTTCCGCCTCATATATGCCTGTGGCGACTTGAAACGGTAAGCGAGGATAAGGAAGTGCGAAGTCTCAGTATGACAGTTCGTGAACGTCAGCAGGGTCTTTCATGCTATAGATAGTAAGGTTTGCAACTTCCTGTTGATTATTCCGCATCATATACTTTTTCCGCATTCCTGGTGATTATTACTGATTGATTGTTTCAACAGAAACCATTGAGCGTAAACCAGTGGAATGGAACATCAACGTTTGCCTTTAGCATTGAAGTCTTTGCGGGGCCTGATTTTCAAAAGCTACTGATAGGGTTGTGGATGTTTATGGATGGGAAATGTGACATAGTATTATTGTATTAATATTATTAAGGTGTGAGGAAAATGAAATGTTTAGGTCCATTAATCCAATGTGTAAACCAAGATAAACTCAAATTGTAAATCAAGGGAAGAATTGTATCCTTGTGCCAAACTTGTGTTTTAACTCAAATACAATGAAAAGCATTTGGTGATCAGTACTTTCATTCGCGATTCATTTACAGCTTCTTACGCAAGTATTGAGTTCAATCAGACACTACTCCTGGCTCTAGCATGTGGCTCTTGATACGACAGAGGTGTACAATTCAGCGACATGATTTGAAATAAGTTGTGTTTCTTCATTGGTCCTTAAACATGCAATTTCGTCACTGCTTTTTGCTCGACAAAAGCTTCTAGCGAAAATGTCTTGTCTTGCCTAGTGACACACTTGTCATATGAGAGCTCCAACAGCCCTGTGGTAACACACTTTTTGTGCGGAATTTAAACATTTTTGGAAAACAGTACCGCAGCAGCAATTGAAAATAGTAATCGGTACACTCAAATAGAGTAAAAATGGATGATCGCGGGTCCAGGACAATCGGGAGAATCATCAAGTTGGGCGCAATGTCGGGGACAGGCGCCCTGGCCCGAATGGACGGTTTCTACTGAGGAGGAGCGCCTCAGGCGCCTTCGGAAAAAGCATTCTTGTTAAGGGGTCTTCGGTGAAGCGCCTTCGGCGCAAGTAGGAGAAGCGTCTTCGGCTCAAGCCCCTGCAAAAGAGCTTTTGCTGAGGACGTACGAGGCCTGGGACATCTACGCCTTTGTTAAGGGAAAGCGAAGACGTCGCCAGTCACTTGCCTTGGGCGATACGACTTCGGCGGTACGCCTTTGGCGGAAGAGTGGATTCCTCATAACTTTCTTAATTCGTAGCGCCTTGACTTAATTAGAGTCTTGTTGAAAAGAGCTCGACACGCTAGTTCTAACGGATAAGCGATCATTGAGTTATGAGTGTCGGAAGTTACTGATATGGGGCGCCTTCGCCTGAACGCCTTCGGCGCCAGCGCATTGATATTAGGTCAATGCCCTCGGCGATGTGACTTCGGCCGTACGCCTTCGGCGAACACGTGTGCCTTCGGCGGAATGGAGTCTATGGCAAGAGCGTCCTCGGCGGGACAATAAAGAACAACGGAAACGACAAGACGCATTGACTTTGGTCAACGCCTTCGGCGGAAGACGGACGCCTTCAGCCGTACGCCTTCACCGATACCCCTTTGGCGGAACGCTTTCGGCGATACGGAGAGAGTAAATCGGAAACCGGCCAGGGACGAAGTGTTTCGCCGCCACGCCTTCGGCGATGCGCGAGCAAGGCTAAGTCGAAGGACAACGGTCGAATTCAATTTTCAGGCGTGGGAGTTCCTGCAACGGCGGAGCGTGAAGCCGAGCGTGCGAAGTAGGCCGTTACGCCTCCAAGCCGGCGCTGCAATCAAGTGTCGAAAGGTGAAATCTTGATCGCCAAAGGCAGACGTCTCATTCTTGCAATTTCGATTTCGATTTTGCTCGAGCGTCGACCATGCAGCAGGAAATTGGCGGAGAGAAATTAGAGAGAGTTGCGACTAGCGGGTTGTTGCAGAAGAGCGTGCAGCAGCTGAGTGCGCAGCCAGGGGTTCTTACTAGAGAGTGCGGGAAGCTCGCTGAGTGATTGAGTCTGCGTGCAAGAAGCTTGGGGACAGAGAACGGAGAGTTTGTAATAACCCAGCAAAGGCTAAAACTGCAGTATGGTGGTAAAAAGATCGAACCCACAGGGACAGAGGCAACACACAGAGTACAAAGTGTCACGTTTAACAGACTTTTGGAGAGTTTGAATTCTCAGGCGACTATCACTCCCAGAAATACTGCAGTGCTCGACTCGCAGGCCACTCGGAGGATGCTCAACTCGGAGGTCACTCGGAGTATGCTCGACTCGGAGGATGCTCGGAGGATGCACAGTGCAGCGTAAGTCACTCAACACACACACACACACACACACACACACACCTGAAACTGGGAAAGCACAACTCGGAGATCAGTCAGGACCTCCGCTTAGGATTTCAGGGGGAAAGTATCTCAAAAGTTCACTCAGAGGCTCTGCAGGTAGTGTCTCCCACTCCGGCTTTTACAGCCCTCCGCCAGTTTCTGCTAAGGTAGGGAACCCGGATTGGACTTTCCACTTCGGAACGAAGTCCCTCATACGCAGTGGACGTCACCCCCGACTCACACCAAGCGCAGAGAGTACAGGCCCGTCTGAGAACTCAACTGAGACATAATCCAGTAACACACACACACAATCTGAATTGATAACCAAGGTTTACACGAAGTAACAAAACTTCACTTTGGCATTAAGGGGAAACTTCCCGTAGGAGTACAATCAGGATAAGTCACTCGAAGGAGTAAGGGGGAACTGCTCAAGTATCTAACTTGCAACCGGCTCTAAGCATCAGAAATCACCCGCAGGTGCAGATCCGCACTACTCAAGTCTCTAACCGGTATACTAGCTCTGAACATTCAGCCGAAGGCCTTCAGCTACAACATGCGGTAACTTCACTATGCTGTAGCTCCTCTACGTGGTGCCAGGACCAAACGCACAAACACGCCGAGAAAGTGAGCTCCTGATCTGCACTTCCGAAACTGGAAGAATCCCAAGGCAAAACGCCTTGAACTACTTTATACCCTCTAAGGTCCTAACTAACACTACGCTACCCGCTAGGGTGCGAGCCGCAACAGATCCTACACCTGAGGAGTCGGCGGCTGCCTTCCCCTCTAACTTACAACCTAAATCTAACCCTAACCCTAAATCTGAATCCTAAACCTACTGTACAGAGCCGCCAGCGTCTTTACATCCAAGATCTGAGGCTGAATATTTGCAGGCATCCGTGGCCGACTTAGATCAACGGCCCCACCAAATTTCAGATCCATCCGACCGTCCATCGCAAAGATATGGACTCCGCAAGATCTCTGAACCGCATCCGGTTCGCCGACTCCGAGTTTGCCGACTTGAAGTTCGCCGACCTCGAGTTCGCCGAAGGCGTTGACTGCCGAAGACGCACTTCCGCACCTTTGCCTATTTGTAACAGTCACTCCTGACACCCATAACTCACAGATCCTTGATCTGTTTCAAGAGTTCTTGAGCTCGTTGGAACGAGCGCGTCGAGCTCTTTCTAACGAAACCCTAACGAAGTCAAACCGTTACGAGTTGAAAGAGTTATGCCGGTTTTATCCTTCGCCAAAGGCACACTGTCGAAGGCTTGTTATCTTTTATCGCCGAAGGCGCCCGCACGATGTTTCGCCAACTCCGAGTTCTCCGACCTTGAGTTCCCCGACCTCAAGTTTGCCGACCCCGAGTTTGCCGACTTGAAGTTCGCCGACTTGAAGTTGACCCGAAGACGTCCGTCGCCGAAGGCGAACATCTAGGGCCGAAGGCGGATATTCCGCCGACGACGAACTCCTTCCGCCTATCCGTAGGCGTTCTCTTTTGCATCTTCCGACAGTCACAACTTCCTGAGTCCTCATCCATTCCAAGCGTTCTTGGGCTCGTTAGAACCAGAGCGTCAAGTTCTTTTCAACGAGACCCTAAGTAACTCAAGGCGTTAAGAATTGAGGAAGTTATGAGTGATCTACCGCCGAAGGTGCTCGAAGCCAGTCGTGCAGCGTGAACCGCCCGTTCCATTCCAAGCGTTCCACTGTGGCCTAAGCCCAAAACCCCTTGACTGTCTTGGATCCTCTTTTTACTCTGGCTTTGCGTACCAATTACTATTTACAGCTGCTACCACGGTACTTACTATTCAAAAATGTTTTAGTTCCGACGAAAAACAAAAAGTGGGTTACTACAGAGTTCGCGGACTTCTGACATGCGCGGTCGGATTCAAGAACGCGATGTCGAAGTCTACGCAGCTGCAGATAATTCCGCTAAAGCTACCGCACATTGAGTTGTGCGCATTCCAGCGCGAGCTGACTGCGGTGAAACTCGATTTCTTCCTGTGGGGATGGAATTGGGTGTGTCCGGATATGATACGCGAGTGGCTGCGGGACAAGTGCCTACAACCTATGCGCGGATTCCGACCGCACCCGGAGCGATGGGAAGTCAGTGACTAAGAGCAGGTGTTAGGAAGATGCGCGGAAGAAGAAGGCCATCTTCTGTTCGAGTGCGAGAGTGTCAATATTTCGAAGGAGGAAGAAGCTTCCTTCGGGACGCTGTTCAAGCATAGCAAGTCGAGCAAGAACGGGAACAAGACCCGTGACTACAAGGATGGCTTCCGGAGGAATGTCGCAGTAGCACTTATTCAACTCTTGCAGCCACACCGGATCACCTACATAACTTCTTGGCAGGTGGGGTTCGTGGAGCTAGCGTTGTCCGGAGCTCCGATTCATTAGGCTCGCATTCTGTGGAAGGCGACAAGACAACATGCATTCGAGGAGAAGGTAAGATCAATCAATCACCTCTCCGTCTTCTTGATCAATTCCTATAGATCAATAAAATGTTTGACCGCGTCGAAGCGGGTACAATTTCCATTGCTGTCACGCAGCAATCCAGGCCGATATGTGAAGGACGTTGAAGTCGATAGTGACGAAGACGAGACGCCCGCCTGCACGCCACCATCTCAAACAAGGGCGGAGGAAGAACCGCTCGCAACACGAGTGTCGCGGAAGCGGAAGTGGGAAGGAGAGGTGAAGCAGAGCCAGCAACGCGATGCTGCTGCTCCCAATCGAAAGCGGCTGATGACGGAGCTCTGCAGTCGACCAAAGCAGAAGGCTCGCAGGCTCGTCATGCCTGCAAGCAGCGCAGAAACGGGAAGAGCTGTAGAGAGGAGAAACTCGCCATCCTCGGAGGAGGATGCGAGTGCACGAACTGCGGAGAGGTCAGCAGACCTCCCTGCACTGAAGGCACGGACGCCTTCGGCGGAAGCAAGAAAGCCTTAGGGTCAAGGAAGACAACATGCGGCACCGACGAATGTGCCGACGACGGACAGGTGCTTCGCTTCCGAGCAAGTACCATTTGATGACTCGACTTCGGGTCAAGAGACTTTGGCGCAGCCGCCTTCGATGCACCAGATGAGTGAGGAGGAGCCTTTGGCTCAAGGGCCTTCGGCGCAGGCCCAATGTGAGAGATCGGCGACGGACGAAGGACGGAAGGAGGAGACACGTGTGCCTTCGGCTGAGTTGCCTTCGGCACAAGCGCCTTCGGCGGTAGCAAATCAGGCAGGAGGATCGGACTTGTCGAGAGCCGGGTCTCCCACCGCATTCGACATTTTGGCAGGGAGTGGAGCGGCGGCCGCGGCAGCAGAAGCCACGCAACCCAACTCCCGGGAGTCGCCGGGGAATTTTGTAGCGACCGAGATCCTCAATTCGGAGGATGACGAGGATGAGTCGAGCTCGGAGGAGGAAGAGGAGTCGGTGCAAGGCACGCCGACAAGAGTCTTGTGCGAGCAGGTGGTACCCCTGCTGAGGTACCTTAATCGCAAGGTGGGGAAGTATGATGATCCTCGCCATCGGGGGTCCTACGTCGAATTGGTGCGCAATCGGACGCGGACCAAGGTCAGGACAAGTCGTTTGTTGGCTTCCTTGGACGAGACAATCAAGGATTTGAGGTTGAAGAACAAGGCCCTGCGTGGACACCTTGCCATTTTGCGGAAGTTGCAGAAGGCGGTCAACAAGGCGCGTGATGAGAAGTTGGACGAAGCGGAGAAGTAATTTGCGAAGCAGCGGGAGAAGCTCGCGGAGAATGTCGATTCTGAGCAAGCTAAGAATCGCATCTTCTCCGAGGAGCTTGTGTGACAGACACGGTTACTAGAGCAGTGTCAGAGCGCACGTCAAGCCGATAAAGAGTTAATTCGTCACCTGCAATCGCAGTGCGGCGAATTGAGAGCGCAGCGTGCAGAGGCAGAGCTGCAGCTGGTAGAGGTTGAAGGCGATCGCCGGCGCGCGACAGATCGCACGCGGGAGGAGTTGGCAGAGCGAGTGAACCGCTGCCTCAGAGGTTAAACTCATTGGGAAGTGGTTGCGCATGAGAGAATCACACTACGCGGGTTAAAGATTTGTGCGGCGGAATTGATGTCGGGTGACAGTCGGAGCCGGCGGCGGGTCGCGAAGAGGTTAGATGCTTTTTTGACGAGGTCGCGAGACGCCATTGCGAACCTCGAGGCAGAGGTGACCGAGGTACTTCGGCGGCTGGGGTTGCGCAGCGGAGCCGACGACTGGTCGGGTAGAGAGTTAGTGCACGGTAGTCCGTCGCGCAGGAGACATAGCAGATGACATGGAGTGTAGTGTAGTCTAGAGTGTTAGGTTGTTAGGACTTAGGAGGTATAAAGTAGTTCAAGGCGTCTTGCCTTGGGATTCTTCCAGTTTCGGAAGTGCAGTTCAGGAACTCATTTTCTCTGCGTGTTTGTGTCTTTAGTTCTGTCACCGCGCAAGAGGAGCTACAGCTTGACGAAGTTACCGCATTTTGTAGCTGAAGGCCTTCGGCCGAATGTTCAGAGCTAGTGTACTGGTTAGATACTTGAGCAGTTTGGATATACACCTGCGGGTGATTGCTCAGTGCTCAGAGCTAGTAACTGGTTAGATACTTGAGCAGTTCGTCCCTACACCTTCGGGTGATTCTTCCTGTTTGTACTCCTTCAGGATGTTTGCTTTGAATGCCAAAGTGAAGTTTTGTTACTTCGAGTAAGTCATGGTTGTAAATTCAGGTTACGCTGCCTGTGGCGCCCTTGGGGCTAACCTCCACAGTATTTCTGATAAATGACTAGTGCCTGAGAATTCAAACTCGTCAATAGACTGTTATGGTGTGACATTGGATCTTTTCTCAGTTGAGTTTCTCAATTCGGTTTTTGTATTCTCTGCGTGTTTTGTGAGTTGAGTGTGTTGTTCACCGCGTGTGAGTGACTTCGGTTTGACGAAGGTACCGCATCTGAAGTAGGAAGTCCAACCCGGATGCTCTGTTCTAGCAGTCAGAGTTAACAATCCGGAGTTGGGGAACACTACCTGCAGATCCTTTGAATGTACTCTTGAGAAACTTTCCCCCTGAACCTTGAGTGGAGGTCCTAACCGGCCTCTTAGTTGTGCTTTTCCAGTTTCAGGTGTGTGTTGGGGTGAACTACGCTGCACTGTGAGTCCTCCGAGTGACCTCCGAGTTGAGCACTTGCAGTATTTCTGGGAGTGATAGTCGCCTGAGAATTCAAACTCTTCAATAGTCTGTTAAACGTGATACTTTGTACTCCGTGTGTTGCCTCTGTCCCTGTGGGTTTGACCTTTTTGCTGCTATACTGCAGTTTCAGCCTTTGGTGGGTTATTACAAGCCCACATGTCGACTGAATAACACAAATTGGGTGGCATAAATGTTAAACGGAGAGCATTGTTGAGAGCACATGGTGTGTATCGGATTGGGACCCGTTAGGAAGTAATCCAACAGAAGAGTTGCAGAAAGTTCCAACTTTAGACTTGAGAAAGCAATTCATGATTAAGAGAGTTCTCGGATTAAGCTCTTGTAAGTTTCAGTACACTAATTAACTACTCATAAAAAGCCATATCACACCCAAAGGCTATTTTGTAAGAGTTGAGACTGATTGGTAAGGCACTCGATGGCTGCATAGGAGAGATTATTGAAGATACATAATAAGATCAGTTTTTTAGAAAAACCCTCCTCTTATATAACACAGAGCATTCAATGTAACTTGAACTAGTTGGAACATGTAAATAGACTTAAAATATAAACAAATAGATATAGCGATAGAATAAACAAAGACACATGACATCAAACGGTAAAAACAAAGAAAAATAACATCGGATAAATCATTGTATTTTATCCCCACATCTTTTACATACATTTATAGTATATATCCTGCATCGTAAACAAGAAAAACGAAAATGCATGGAAAAAGCCCAAATTAATTTAAAAGTTGACACTGAATTCATCAATATGTAACCTACTCTCCTACATACAAAATCCACAGAATAGGCTCCTCCATGTCAAATTTCTAACCACACAATCAAGGTTTCCACTTATATTTATGACTTTTCAAACCCCCACGATACATCTATAAAAGGAACTCAAGCATATTAAAAAATATACTGAAGCTAAATAAAGTACATAATAGATGTAGATGGGGATCCAGTGTTTAACCATGTCGTTGCCCTGGTTCCGAGGGCAACGACATGGTTAAACGTGCAATTTTAAAATTAAATGAGAAATAAATATACGCCAATTATGAGTCTGCTTGTAAAGAAACATCATCTACTTTTCCAGACATTTTCAAGCATAATAAACTTTCAGGTAGTTTAGCATCTAGTTTAAGTGAAACAAAATCATAGGATCCAACCAGCTCTCTTAGACTCCTAAAATCATGCATATATATCATACATTCCTATAAGACCATAATGAGAAAAGGAAGGCTTTGACTATATCAAGCCTACACTGGACCCATTGAATTTACAACTTACAGGATGGAATAAGACATGTCTTATAAAGTTAGCTTGACCATAAGTATGAATATCATCCGCTAAAGAGGAGCACACACATCCAAAAATGAATAAATGAGATTTCTGTAATGATATGTCGATGAAGTCTATCCAACAGGGTTCTAGAATGAAGACTTACGGTTTAGAAATTGGTCAAACAGCAAAGATACAACGGCGAAAGTGGAAGGACTTCTTGTTCAAACTGGAATGAGTCGCTTGACTATGCTAAAGTGACTTCTATGCGGAGCCAGAAAAGTTGCATGCAATGGCTTTTGGTAAGAAATAACTGCAACAAGACTGAGCCATATCTAGCGTAAAAGATTCAACTTCATTACCACAAGCCTTGGGAACAGTCAGATGAATGCTAATTCCTTTCAAAGTTATGCAGTCTCCGATATTTTACAAAATTCTAAAAACATTCCTATATTGAAACCAGATTAATTGAGATCGTAACTGTTGATTACTTGCATCTCATCTCCATTGTATGCTGAGAATATAAGTGTTCGTGAGCAATTATTCTTGAATACTTCGTAAGCAGTACTATAAATAGTCAAGAATCTAAAACAATCTCCTCTGGAATGATTGGTTACCTGTGAGGTGGAGCCACTTAAGCATGACCTTATAGAAAATAACTAAAAATGAGCCATGGATTATGTGCAAGACAAAAGATGTTGCATGGAGCTGTTAGATATCCATAGACCATACGGAATGCTGCAGCTGAGATTGTGGCACGAGGCTAGGACTCACTTAAACTGGAGAACAAGTCATAAGAGTTGTGTGTATCAACCAAAATGTAAAAGGAGCTGATCTTCCGGTGTTCGCGTCGGAAGTCGGATGTTCGGCTCGAGTCAGATTGGGACACCGACAATTTCCCTACTAATCTTCAGAATGTATTTATTGATATTATTAGATATTTAACGCTTTTTTTTGGCAGGATTCATTGCACCTTTCGGCAAGCGAAAAAGAAGAGTTTATCTTGCATATTTCAGAACTTTGTGTTATTATTAAATTCTAGATTCATGTTATGTTGCTCAATTGTAGACCTCTGTCTTCCCGATAAATGCACATGCTATTGCCACTAAATCTGTGTGATTGAAGTCAATTCTTCCTCTCACATCCCATAAGAAACAAGCTGATAGCAGTTGAGAGTACCGATCGCCATCTAGTTTTTACGGTCTTTGCAGTATAATACACACGTGATGTATGATACTTATATTCCCAGTTAGTTTTGATATGATTCCATCTAACTACAATGGCCTGGACTTCGGACTATTGGGTCTCAAGTTTCCCTGTGAAGTCGGGTTGAACAATGGCACGAAAACCCATTCATGGCACACTCTGCAGAGTTTCGCCGGATTCGAAGGATACAGAATGAGCGAATGCGCGGTCAAGAGCTCGGTCTTTAAGGTAAGGCTTGAATTTCTCCAACTTGGTTCCATCTCCGGCGGCTGTCAAAAGTTCTGTTGGACTTGAATTTGTGATATGTTCCGGTTCTTTTGTGACAGAGCGCATCTTGACCAGTCCACTTGTGAATTTCAAGTTCTATGAACAGACTCCCCATTGACTTGACCTTCAAGATGAGCCTCTTCCCATGTCTCCTCCATAAGTATTTCTCTAGAATTTTATATAATTCTAGAAAACCCCATCTCATGCCCCAGATCAGATCAATTTAATCAATGAGATCTGACATAAAGAATTGAAAATTGATGTATGAGAGTGGCAGCACTCTTCTGTGCAGGAGCAGTACAGCAGGGGACTTTTATCGCCCAGTATATTGTTTTCTCCGTATTCATTGTGTTAGATACTACTTAGCGCTAAAAGTTAATTCATGTCTTCTTCGTTGAGATATTGACCCGGTAAATGAACCTGGCACAATTGAGGGACTCAATGTTTGTCCCGCAGAGGGCTCTGGAGTAGCAATCTGCTGACCGTACTTATTTGAGGCAATCTCGCAGGAGGTAGAGAGCTTGTTATTGACAATTAGACAACCCAGTCTGATTTAACTCGGGTTACATTCAGTTATTTAGTTTATCATTACATACGAAAATAAATCCGAATTATCAATTATACTATTCAATTGTACGTGAATAAAATTGTTATTATAGCATACAGTCCTGAATCATGTATTTTTCCATGCCAACTATAAGATTTCCTTGAATGAATATTTATTTGCTTATATAACTGACCATACAGTTAGAATCGACGTATAGTAATCACGAAAATGACCTGGCGAGGTTTAATTACATGAAGTGAAGATGGCATTGGTTGCGGCAAAAAGAGATATGCAACAAAAAAATTCAGATATTGAAGAGTCGGATCTAGGTAATCCAACGCAGTTAGTATTATGGTAAGTATATCGTTGGGAAATTAACTTACATGTATGCACGAATCGTGTAACCAACTCCTTTGAAGTCAGGTGTTGAGTTCGAACTCTATATATTTTTCGATTCCCAACAACATCAGAAACGGATGCGGGTGTGGATGAATGATACAGAGGAAAATGCCGCAAACATAGCCATTTGAGGAGAGCGTCAAGCTTTCTGGCCAGTTTTTTTCCGAAAGATGGGGTTTGACCAATTACTACTTGAGCGCGATGAAACGAGGCCAACATAAAGGAGCTCAAAGATTATTCTGAGAAGTTTTTAAATCTCTTGGACACGATGCCAATACCCGCCATAGAATGGTATGTGACTGGAGTGGGAAAGTACCATGAATCTTTCATCAAAGATCGGACCCAGTATTTTGGAGGTAGTGATACAAGCAACAAAGTCATACGAAATGTCAAATGATATCGCCACATCGACTTACCCCCAAATGATAGTCCCGTCATATCAAAGCCAAGGGCAAAGAATTAAAGAGGGGATCACCTCTACCGACAATTCTTCCTAAATCCGAAGAGGAGCATACCTCAAGACTACACTCTTAAGCAACGAATGGAGGTAAAGTCTGAAGAAAAACGAGAGAGATCGTATTAAGGAGGAAAGGCGGAAATGAGTCTAAAAGTGGACAATTAACTAAATCCTTGGACGAGTTAAAATCCAATTGGTTCATCAGATTGTTGCAAATCGCCTATGCATATTAGAATTCATGTAACGCTGCACGATTTGTAGAAAATCAAGACACACCAATTCGGAACATTAGTCGAGAAATAGCTTCGTGTTCAATGGGACCATTATATTGGGAGCCTTCCACCTATAAACTCTAATCCAAAGACTAGTCTTACATGGTCTATGATGGAGGAACCACTCCAATTACACCTGTGTAGATTGTGCTACAAGAATTGGCCATCACCATAGAATGGAGGAAGAGGGTAGCATTGGAAGCTCTACATATAAAGTTCAAAGCTTGTTAAATTGCCGAGAAGTATGACATTGGTCCCCACATTGCCTTCACAAGGTTTTGATGGGAAGGCCCTCGTTGTCTGTAGCCAAACTTATTACAAAAGACAAACGAAGATGTTGGACTTTCACATAGCAAATGATATACATTGCTAAATATATCTCTCATGGACTACGTGCAACGACTTGGGAGGCTCAACATCAAATTTGGAAATCAATGATACCAATAAGTCCTTTGAAATTTTCATTCAAAGTCATTCTTATAATTTAATGTGCAGTATTTGGTATGATAGGGAGTGGAAGAGTACTTGGACTTTGAAGATAAATAGCTATTAGAAGTAACTGGGGGCAAAGTGATACTGTGGGACGATGTTGTTGCATCCTATGACCATCGAGAGATCGTGATTAAGTCGGCGTGACCTTGAACGTCAAAGGCTTTACGCGAGGAGAATCTTAACCAACTGTGTAATCCCCAAACTTATCTTGATGTAATTGCATATAGGATAGTACCATTTTCATATCCAAGATATATATATATATATATATATATATATATGCCTCAAGTAACAAGAAACATTATCTACTAAATTTTACTGATGCCACACTCCATCAAGGCACGAGTGTCAGATCTTTCTATATGAAATTTTATATATGATTAACGGTGACTGATATAGATGGATGGATCTTTAGGTTGTGCAAGAATTATGTGACAATAGTGCTCTGCAATTTTAAGGCTTGGACGGTCTCCTTTGTGCTATGGAAATTAACAGTAGACATGTGTGAAAAAGTTTTATGAGACTCTTGTAGAACGCTTATGATGAAAAGAAGACATATATGCGGAGCATTGTTTCAAATCTATTTTATTTTGTTATACTTAGTATTAAAAATCAGTATATTCGTACTTGGTCATGGTCATCAATACACGTCGGCTTCAATTTCTGTGTTGGCTATTTTTTTGTGTGAAAACATGCTCTCGTGTACATATGGCATCACTTATATATATCGTAAATATGTATACGAAATTGTATATTATTTACACATGAGAATATTAAGATATTTGGCCTTTCCACGCATGTAAAGCCCAATTAAATATATGTTTTTCTTATATTGTTGTATTGTACAAAGTAATCCGGAATATTTTACTGGCTCACTGGGAAGGTAATAACATAACATACAAAACATTGACAAAGAGTACTGGTTATTCCAACTGTTTTCAAAAAAGTAATCGACTGGCATTCGTCAAGTTGCAAGTGGAAGCGGAACATTCCACGACGACGCAGTTGGAGAAGTTTGACATGGTCGATGGTCGGGAGAGTACGCGGTTCGAGAGCTCGTGCTCACGCGGTAGGGGACGAAGTGGATGAACCGAGTAGATAGTGTCACTGGAATGGTGCCATGTCACGGACAGTTTATCCAGAAGGCACGAAGAGGAGAAGGAAGGGAAGGGAGGGGAAGGAAGGGACGAGGCGAGCAGAGCACGGAAGCAAAACTTCTCGCGGGCGTCGTCTCGCGGACTCTTGTGATCTTCGAACGACAGTCGACAGAGATGGCCATGGCGTGCGCCCTCGCCACTTCGCTCTCGTCTCTCGCACTCTCGTCTGCCGCCTCTTCGTCCATCGTCTCCTCCTCCTCTTCGTGTCACCAGGGCCTACGACGGACAGGTTCGTGGAGCTATCTTTCCCTTCTCCGCGTGCTGTGTTGTGTTTGCGGAATGTTCCTATTTTGTGACCGTGTGTGCTAATTCCTGGTGGAAATTGCTCGTGGTTTAACAATTTGTCATTTTGAGATTTCTCCAGTGTCGAATGCCCTTTGCGTTTTGAAATGTCGTTTGGTGTCCCAACTACGTTCAGCATTCACGGGGACACTGCATTCAGCTCTGTCTGCCACCATAGTCTCTGTGGTTACAAATGACACGAATTCGAGGATTTGAGGGTTTTGAGCCAAGCAGAAGGTTCGGTGAGAATAGGGGCTCGGTATGATTGGCATCGGAATGTTGAATAATTCAATGGATGGAGCCATATCTGACGGGCTCTTTCCGTGCAGGTTTTAAACTCGTCTTAGCGCCAGTAGGGAAGGTTTCATGGACCGAGAAGAGAAATGTGATCGTTAGGGCAGCAGCCGAAGAGGCGGCCGGAGATAGCACTCCCAGTGCTCCATCTGACCCTGCATTAGTTCTCAAGTTGCAGTCAGAGCTCCTCAAGAAAAAAGCTAAGAAGTTAGAACTCAAGAGGAAGAGGCTGGTTCGCAAGCGCCACCTGAGGAAGAAGGGCCGCTGGCCACCAGCTAAGGTCAACAAGACCAAGAATATCTAGGAATTTTTATAAGTTGGATAGGAAAATTTGTCTATAGGCTAATTTGCTGCAATGATTCTGGCAGTAGGGCCTTCGAAGTTGCTGGTTCTACTCCCTATTCTGATTTGAACAGCATGTACATTGAGCTGAGCCCCCATGCAACGTTAGTGCAGTTGTGAGTACTCAAATGAGCTCTTGCCTTCGGCAGCGATATCAATGCAAAATACACGTTCGGTGATTGATTCTTTTCATCCGCACTTGCGAGGATTAGCCGCCGGCGTTGGCTTCTCACTGCCTTTTTATTTCTATGCAACATATTGCCAGTCCTGGGCGAGTGGATTCATCTTTGTTTCTTATGAGTCGGATACACCGTTCTGTGAAAGTCCAAATTCTCATTGCGTCGTGCGTAAAGTCCTCATTTAAGGAAGGCTTGGCTGAATTTGAATCAATAATGCAGCGTCTTTTAAATGTCGTTTCGGAATTGAAATTCTGTCTGTGAGAGTCTGCTTTCCTTCAGTTCTGCGATTTGGCTTGTTTTCCTTACTGTATTCTCAATGGCCGAGCCACAGTTCTGAATCTTTTCATCAAAGTGAAATCCTTGACAGATTTGCTCCATTCCATGATGTACTTGTGTTACGTGGCTAAAGATTTGAAATTGTTTCTCTGTAGTATGATAACAATCATCAACACAGCCGAAGTTTTACATGACCGTCATTAGAGTGCAATAAGAGACAATATCTTCACTTTTATTCAGAAGGTCATCTTCATGGCCGTGAGTAGATTCCGCACCACCGAAAACACGGTAGTTCCCAGGCCATCACTTGAAATGTGTGTCGTTGTCCTTCCTTGAAGGTCTAGTACTGTTACTCACTAGAAAGATATATTTAGTGTTACCTGCATGCAATGCCATCATAGTGTCCTGTGACTACATGTTCTTTGAGGTGCAAAGAGGCCTACCACAAACTTGTCACACTTCAACGGAACCGCATTCACATCGGAACCTCACCGTTCACGTGATTCGACTTCTATTTGCAAATCTCACTGCGAAGTCTGGAGTTAAATATGTCGTACATGAACGTACTGCACGGAAAATGCCATCAAGGCAGAAAGGTTTTTCAGAAACCAATGCAGATTATTAGCTCTACAACATCAGAGCTTTTAATTGACGAAATCTGGAAACCTATGTGCCAAGTATGTAATCGATCTTATTTCATCTTGTGTTGAACCCAATGGTCGGTATTATCCAGAGCTGACCAGCGTGCTTGTTTTGCCGAACTAGACGGTACACTGGTTTCTTGTCACCTGCCTGTAAATATTTTTGACACACTCATCATCCACCATTGATAGACGTTCAAATTGAGAACCAGTTACGAATAACGTTTGTTTTGGCATCAAAAGCCATGCAGAAGTTCTATACAATTTCCACTGAGCTTTATAGAGATATACATGATAGTCCCTGACTGAGGGGAGCGTTGCTGATTCTTCTATCCTGCGTGATGACGGTCGTGCGCTACCATCCAAAGTTCGTCTACGAAGTGCTCTGCTTCTACAGCTGCTGAGGAATATGACATTGACTCCTCTACAGAGTTCTCAGACCGGTATCAATATCTTGGCTTGGGAAAGGCGGATAGATCGAGTAACAAAAAAACCTCTCGCTCTCAAATGCTCTGAAAGGTAAAGGAGAAAGGAAAGAAAAAGAGTGAACCTGGAAAAGAATCAATACACAAAGGGTATAAGAATTCTTCGCTCTTTGGGATAGTCATTGAACTTGCTCAGGTACCACTGATGGTTGCTTACAGCTCTAGGGGCCAGATTAGCTATGGTGTAAATGAAGAAAGCAAGCCCAGCTGGAGACCAGGTCATGATGGCCCATCCCAACCATTCTACCATCTCCGAAAAATAATTCGGACATGTAATGAACTTAAACAAACCGGCCTTCGGAATCTTGTAGCTCCTATCATCTTCGTCTGCCCGCAGTGAGAAGAGGTATGAGTCGCTCCAAAAATTGCCCAAAAATCCCAGCCCAAACAGAGTTGCTCCGAGAATAAACTTCGGACTGGTAAGCCATGAGTCGGGGTATGATCCATAGTTGGACAGCCACCGAGCTTGGACATAGCTGTTGAGAATGTTGAAAGCGAAAGCGCAAGCTGCCACTATGATTGGCATACCCTTGCCTCGTACTTTCATGCGCATGGGATAGATGAGTACCCTGTTGAAGTAATGGACCTGGTGTAATCTGAGTAGAATCAATGGTACACGACCCAACTTTTGCTCACCCATAGAATAGAACAAAACCATTGCCCATAGAGCAGGACTCTCCATCACAATCCAGCACTCACGTACTCCCCAGGCAGGACCCCACCCACGCTTTACATGACGGCCATAGGGAGCCGTTATACGGTCACAAGCCCAGTAAGTTACTAGAGAGAGTGCAAAGAGTCCCCCCAGTATCCAAGGATACCACGCCTCGTCGTGAATTTCAAACGTTGGCATTGCTTACACAAGCTAGACTGCCTTGAAGGAGATCTGCATCAGAAGAGCAGATAACATCACATGAGGTACATCTATCATTTTGAATGAGGAATTTGCAATTCTTCTCTTTTCGTCAATCCATATTTGATAAGAATATCAAAATAAAATGGAAGTGTGCCACCAAAAACCACCATTTTGCTTTTCTATCTACAGCATAAGAAAAGAAAAAATCCTGACGATGAGACATGTATTGATCTGGATTATCTAATGTGTTAGTAATATTTGATGTGCAGAGAACCATACGGCTTGTGGGATTAGAAAATAGTAGCAATGTGCATCCAAATTGCACCAGTTGTAATTCAGAGAGTCAACTGTACATTGAGTACGGAAATGTGCAACTAAAGACTCCCTCTCAGCGCTCCAAGAAATAAAGATTCAAAACCCAGACATGAAAGGCACCTACGAATTTAGTAGGACTGAATACATGTACCACATACGAGCAGCCAAACTACGACTAAAAGTCAAGGGCTCTACTACTGAATGTATAAAACACCAAAACGAACATCACAAAGACAATCATCTCTAAGGCAGCACCACCAGACTCGAAGTAGATGAAAGAATCAAGGATGGCGCCTGTAGGTAGGTCATTTCTGTACACTAAGAACTGCGGCCAGGACGGCACTGTGTATGAACGACAGACATATACATATAAGAACAAGTTGCCAATCCAACGTTACTTTCACCGAAAATACTAAAAAATTCAGATTATTTTGATCCATTTCAAAGCTATGAATTTCTTCACAGACAACGAATTCTTCAAGAAAATCGTCCACTTTGACAACGCCATAAAATTTGGTGACGATCACTGATGAACTCCGTCATAATCCTGTCATCAAGGTTCGGTATCGCATTGTCTCAATCCCGCAAGACTTGGAGCGGGAGTCCTCGGGCACAAATCGAGAAATATACCACGTTTCGATAAATAAAGGATTTCTCAATCCCAGTCTGTGAAACTGATTGAATTTGGACATCAAGTTTCAACTCGGGAACATGTCTTTCGAATACTTGCAGAATACAGTTCACCCTAAAAGTGATGTTTACAGATATAACACAAAATCCCAAAGAAAAGTTATTTTAAATCCTCTCACATCAAGAAGGCAGGCTCAATCCAGTTTGCAGACTTTCAATCCTGGCCTTCAAACCAGAGCAGAAAAAAAATACATTATTCGAATCGCATCGTACAGCAAACACACACAGATCTGAACGCCATCACTTCATCCCCACAAAACAGTTGACTCTTCAAATTGGATCCGGAGTCGAACCATGCTCTCAAAGCAGTAATTATTGACATCCTCTAATGATCAGACTCAGAGGCACTTTCACGTGTCTGGAAATAGCATATACGTACAGGAGTGAAATTACAGGCGTGGGAGAGTATCAAATTCTCGAATTTCTCGAAAACTCCACTAAATTGATGGATAGCACAGAATTAAAAGTTCTGCCTTCTCGAGCAGTAGAACGATCAGAAAATAGGAGGCATCGGGGGAGGAACACGGGACGTGTTCGACTCGGCGGAGACGCCGAAGGAAACCGCGTTGACGATTGTTCCGATCTTCCCTTTTTTCCCCGCAGAACGTAGCGAATTGGAAATGATTGTCCACTCGGGAGCAAATTCGTGTACGCAGTCGTCGAGAAGCGACGTGGTGCGGACGGCTCCATGGCGCGACCAATCACATGTTGGTACCAAACTTGGCCGCAATACTCTTCACCGCGCTGTGGTTGACTGCGTGGGCTGGATAGGCTTTATCTCTCCATTAGAGCAACCGTAATAACGTAATATCGATTGATTGCGAACGTAAAATTGTTTACACATTAGCAGGAGAAAAAGATAAATGGAATCCTAGCGTTCAAACTCCATAGTTAGCTTCTACCGCTTTTTAGGAATCATCCACTTATGTGTTTGCGTGTCACAATCATAATCATGTGCAATTCGTAGATATGTGTGGTGCATGACATGTAAGTTGGATCTAATAATTTTTCATGGTGCAGTAAGAATTATATTTGATTGATTTTCTATAATATGAGTGGCTTCATATGAGGGATTTTGAGGTATATAACCTAGTCTTATTTACAAGATTGCTCAAAGCTGCAATCACCAAAGAGTAGATAAATTGCTACTCCAAGGAAATCCTAAACCAACTTCCTAAGTCTTTATTATTTATATTACCCGGAGATATGAATTTAGAGATATGAAAAATTAAAATTTCTGTTGTTGCTTTGTAGCTGCTAATTTTGTCACTTCAGCGGAGCAAAGTTACATTGTCAAAAAAAATAATAACATTGTTGTGGTGACATCGTATGGAACATATGGACAAGTATGCTCACGGCTTGGCTAGCGGCTAAAGTTTTTTGTTAGCCAGCTAGCATATCGATTTATTGACTCACAGAGTTTTTTATTGTATTTAAGTTCATTGAACAGAACCTTCCATGACTGCAGCTTCATGATAGTCTTGATAGAATTGTAGCACCAACGGAAACGCTTGGAATTGGCAATAGCTCTGCTATCCAACAACCTGGACTCGGACGGCAAAAAAAACGGCCACTTTCTACCCACCACTATATTGCATCTCCGCATGATTTGTCGCTCGTTTTGATGAAATGAAAAAAGTCCATGATCTATTTTGAGACATCATCTCGTTTAGTGTTAGATTCAAATATATGAGCTCGTGCCTTACTACTAACAATAAGCATGCTTCATATGCTACTTTTAAACATGGAGGAGTTAGTATGTTAATGTGTGCCCTTGATATCATATTGCTGCCGAAGAATTTTCCAAGATTTTTTTCCATCAAAGTGATTTTTTCTTCATCTATCTTTGGAATGAAAAGATTGAGGTTTATTCTAGGCATTGATAATGGTCCAATCAATTGCTCATAATACATCTTCAACTTTGCCATGAACACTTTTGCGGCATTCTTCAACTCCGATGTGGTGAAACTTGTACTCAATGTATCATTAATGGTTTCTTGGCAATGCGTTGTGAACGCTTCATAGATTATAGATTGATTCAATAATTTGATTCTGCGTATTGTCCGCTAGATAGGATGATTATATTGTAGAAGTGAGCAAGGAAATCTTTGAAATACTTCACTGTCTTCCATTAATTGAGCTCAAGAAAAACTTTGTAGGAGTGCACTATACTTCATTGAATCAAGCTCAAGAAAATCTTTGAAGTACTTCACAGCAGAATGGTGTAGCAGAATGGATGAATCAGACATTTCTATCAAAGGCACGATGTATGCTTTCGAATGCAGGTCTTGTTAGGAGTTTTTGAGTAGAGGCAGTTTCTATGGCTTGCTATCTTGTAAATCGGAGTCCTCATATTGGCATTGGATGCAAGATAACCCATAGAGGTTTGGTCCGGATTGGCAACAGATTACTCAAATCTGAGGTTTTTTTGTTGTGTTGCTTGTTATCATGTGGATGATGGCAAACTAGAACCGAGGGCGAAGAAGGAGGTATTCATGGGCTATGGAACATGTGTGAAGTGTTACAAAATTTGGTTGGATGGGAAGATTATACTTAGCAGAAGTGTAGTCTTCGATGAGAGTTCGAAATCTAATACTGTGGAGATAGAGGTTGGAGCTGAAAAGAAGAAAGGTGAAGGCAAGTTCAGAATTGAGTGATCCTAAAGATTCTGAAGCGCCTGGTACATCACCGCCAGAAACGGAAGAGCAAGAATGGGAATAGTCTGAAGAGAATATACCACCAAAGGAGTTGGTACACGAGAGTTTTGCTGCACATCGCACACGGAGGGATAAGAAACTGCCTACAATACTAGAGAAAGACTACTTGGTGGGGTATGCCTTGCAAGTAGCCAAAGAGGTGGAAGATGAGCCGTCTACCTATTGGGCTCCGATTACTAGTTTCGAGTCAGCACAATGGATTGCCGCTATGGAAGAAGAGATGGAATCTCTTAGCAAAAACTCAACATGGGAGCTTCAACCCACTTGCAAGTGATCATCAGATGATGATCACTTGCAAGTGGGTTTTTAGAAGAAAGGAAGGAAACACTACAGTGGAAGGCGTCAAGTATAAAGCAAGAGTAGTTGCAAGAAGGTTCAGTTAGAGAGAGGGAGTTGACTACAACGAAATATTCTCACCGGTGGTGAGACATACTTCAATCAGGGTGCTACTAGCAATGGTTGCACATCAGAAATTAGAGCTTGAACAACTAGATGTGAAGACAACTTTTCTACATGGAGAGATGGAAGAGGAGATATATATGAACGAGCCGGAGGGGTTTCAAGTTCCTGGAAAAGAAGACTACGTGTGCAAGTTGAAGAGGTCCTTGTATGGACTAAAGCAGTCTCCGAGGCAATGGTACAAGAGGTTCGTTGGCTTCATGCTGAAGATAGGCTATCAAAAGTATGAGTATGATTGTTGCGTGTATCACAAGAAGTTGCATGATGGATCACGCATTTACCTAGTTCTATACGTGGATGACATTCTGATTGCAACTTAGAATATCAAAGACATTAGAGAACTAAAGAGGTATCTCAATGCGGAATTTGAGATGAAGTATCTAGGTATTGCTCAGAAAATTTTAGGAGTTGAAATCTATAGAGATAGAGAGAGGAGTAAGCTTTCATTGCCATAGAAAGGTTACAACAAATCTTACACAGATTTGAAATGCAAACCGCTAAGTCTATAGATACTACTATGGAGTCTAACATTACGCTAGGAATGTACACCATTCAGACGGAGGAGGAGAAGAAGTACATGTACAAGTTTCCATATGCTAGCGCAGTTGGAAGCTTAATGTATGCTATGGTCTGTACTCAAACAGACATAGCATTCACTGTTATGTCTAGTTAGTCGTTTTATGGCTCATCCAAGTAGGGAACATTGGCAGGCTGTGAAGCTTATATTTAGGTATCTCAGAGATACGTCAGACATTGACCTATGCTATGGGGCTAATGAGGATATCTTGGTTGCTGGATTCTCATATTCATACTATGCAGTTGATATTGATAGTAGGAGATCAATGACAGGATATGTGTTCACTCTGGGAGGTTCCGTTGTGAATTGGAAGTCTACGCTACAGCCAACGGTGAATCTATCAATCTCGGAAGCGGAGTACATGGCTTTGACAAAAGCAGCAAAGGAGGGGATTTGGTTAAAGCATATTGTCAACGATCTAGGCCTACATCAAGATCAAGCGATAGTTCATTGTGATAGCTTAAGTGCGATATGCTTGACAAAGGACCAGGTTCATCATGAGAGAACGAAGCACATCGACATCAGATATCATTTTCTGAGAAACGAGAGCAGGATGAGGGTTAAAAAAGTGGGAACTGATGAAAACTCCACAGATATGTTCACGAAGCCGGTTCCGAAGAACAAACCTGAAATTACTCAACATTATGAATCAGTGAGATCCTTCGCGGCCATGACGATCCCAGTGGAATCCAATGAGTCTCTGTGATGGGAAACACTTGCGAAAAGAGAAGACAAGCTTAATTCACGAGAAGAGGAGCAACGGTTATTGACGAGTAATTCAAGTCAAGGTGGAGATTTGTTGAAGATAGTGCCTTGAATTAAGCAAAGGCAACAAATTGTCTTGAAAGTTTGAATAGTCAAAGCGGTGGAAGGAATATCATATTTTTAGAAGTAAATTGTGCGGCGGCCAGCACTTTTCTCCAACGATGTTTTTTGAAAACTTGTGGTCTGCTAGGGTTTCCTAGCTATATAAGAAACCTGCAGGATTCATACTATTTCATGCTCTTCATTGTAATCTTTCTCTCAAGGAATAAAGTCTACTCTTTGTCCATGGATGTAGTTAGCACAAATTGTGTTAGCAAACCACGTAAACTTCTGTATTTTGTCTTTCGTTCATTATCGTGAGGTAGAGTCAAGCACGTAAAATCATAACAAACACTTCTGCTAAGTATAATCTTCCCATCCAACCAAATCTTGTAACCCTTCACACCTGTTCCATAGCTCATGAATATCCCTTCTTCGCCCTAAGTTCTAGTTTGCCATCATCCACATGATAAGGCAACACAACAAAAAACCCTCAGATTTGAGTAATAACCTTTTCAGATCATACCTCAATAGATATCTTGCATCCAATGCCAGTATGAGTACTCCGATTTACAAGATAGCAAGCCATAGAAACTGCGTCTGCCCAAAAACGCCTAGCAAGTATTGCATTCGAAAGCATACATCGTGCCTTCGATAAAAGTGTCTGATTCATCTGTTCCGCTACACCATTCTCCTATGATGTCCCTCGAACAGTGTGATGGCGAGCTATTACCCTACCCTTGCAGAATTCATCAAACTCCGATGAACAAAACTCCAAGCCGTTGTCTGTGCGCAGCCTCTTCACTTTCTTTCCCGTCTAATTCTCCACTAGTGTCTTCCACTCCTTGAATTTGCCGAATGCATCACTCTTGTGTTTCATCACAAATATCCAAGTCATCCTTGAAAAGTCGTCAATAATGCTCAAAAAGTATTTCACAACCGCCAATCGACTCAACTCGAGATGGACCCCAACAATCACTACGGATGTAATATAAAGTGTCTTTCGTTCTATGAACCGCCTTTGAGAACTTGCTACGCTGTAGCTTTCCAATCACGCAGTGCTCACAAAACCCTAGGCTCTTGGGCGTGTGCCCGATGAGATAGACTTTCTTGTGAAGATCCTGTATTCCACGTTCACTCATATGGCCGAGCCTCATATGTCATAGCCTTGTTTGATCAGCTTCGTGAATCTTGACTGAGACAACTCCAACTGACCTTATGATCGCCGAACCTTGCAATACATAGAAAGTGTTAGACTTGATTACCTTGAGCAGTACCTTCGAACCCTTGTAGACGCATAAATCTCCACTTTCACCTTTGGAGCTAAAACCGTTCTTGTTAAGTAGACTTAGAGAGATCAGATTCATTGTCATGTGTGGTACGTGTCTAACCTCGTTCAAAGTACATGTCTTTCCATCATGGTTCTTGAATCTAACTGAGCCAATTTCTATTATCTTGCAAACAGCTCCATTCGCCATGTGAATGGAACTTCCATCTGTTTGGCAATAGCTTGAGAAGAACTCCCTGTTAGAGTATATGTGATAAGATGCTTCAGAATCTATGTAGACTTCACTCCAAAATGTCCCAACTCTTCATGAGCATGTTACACAATTGGTATCTCTTCGTACATTAGAAAACATGATCTTGCTCCTTGGCACTCACTGTGTCTGGCACCATATTGGTCTGAATAACTCCAATATTAATGCATCATCGTGAATATCACGCTGATCCATAGCGTGTGAGCTTTAAACCTCACCCTTAGCTTAGTGCAGTATACTTCATTGAATCAAGCTCAAGAAAATCTTTGAAGTACTTCACTTCACTCCATTCAAACAAACTCAAAGTTAGAATCTTACAGTAGTACTCTGGTATGTTTTACAAAGATTGGAATGTATCCATCAGCATGTAGGTTGAATCAATCATTGTGAACATGTTGTTTCACATGTTTTCAACATCAAGGTTAAGGACTTCTTTAGTCTCGTCATGTTGCGTCCCTAGAATAATTCAAAATTTTTTCAAATCAACTCAAAGTCAAAATGATAAGCAGATTGTCTTTTAGCGTTGCACAAACAACCAAGATGTAGTCTATCATCCAAATTGACATCAAACTTGTTGTTCAGTTTGTCTCTTGAATATTGTAATGGAGCAATCATTTCACTTGCATTGTTTGTTATCTTAACATGAATCTTCGTGAGTACATTTGTTGTTATTAACTATTTCTAAATAACCGTCATTGTGAGTCACAAATTGTAAGCGGATGGAAAACATTTGATATAAAAAACTCAATTGCGTAATCTCTAAAAATCATCTATAAATGAAGCTTAATAATAAATAACTTTGAAACGATATAGTGGACTACTCGTTGCAATTCTTCTCGCAATCAATTTAACAATCTTAAAATTGTTTGGTTGAGACAACCATCATGTTAGCTATGACACAAATAAGAACTAAGCACAAATAGCCAGGCCATAACAATTTGAAACAATTTAACTTCTTTTTGTAAGTAAAAAAAAGTTGATTTTACATAAAATAAAATCTTTGTTGTGTCAATCATCCAATCTATCACACTCGTCATCATCTTTAACTTTGTCTTGTCATTGTTATTGTTGTGCAATTCCATATATAAACCATATTTTGAGAAGTTGATTTGGAAAGAATCATGGAACAATGCAACTTCAATTGATTCGTGAATGATGTGATGATTGTTCTTCAACTGAAGAATAAAGTTTGATTTCGCCGAGGTACTTGAATAGATCTTCAAACATGATTTGTTTTCAACACAACAAATTCATCAAATTTTGATACAGCTAAAAAATATGGACAAATCCAAAATGTTTGTCCTCGTGCAACTTTCTGTGGACGATACTGCCATTGAAGATGAAAGGGAGAGTAACACTGCAATGCTACCATTATTGAAATCTTCATACAACCTCATATCAACAAAGATAAGAACTTGAATTCTATAGCCACAAACTCTCACTATGAGATTTTTGCAAATTTGCAAACACCGTCATAGACTTGTCAATATAGTCAATTAGCTACAGTGGCAAGGCTAAATGGCTAGCCGGCTAAATTTGAAACCCTAACTCTTTGCATCGGCTAGCCAAAAATTTACCTGTGAACATGCCTAAACATGGACGGACAAATCAACATTGCTTATTGACTCTTTACATATGCAACAACAAGACTGCACTAGAGGGAGGTTTAATTTATCAATATGATTTTTTTAATGAAAAAAAAAAATTCAACAAATATTGAAAGCAACTAGAACAACAAATCCAACTCAAATTTTTAACTGCACTTTGATGGTATTAATATTAACATTTCCAAGAGAAAATATTATATGGTTCATCTTTGTGACTATTAATTACATTTTCAGTTGAAAAGTTGATAATTCTTATATATTATAACATACTAATATAAATTTTAGTATATTTAGCAAAATATATTTATTAATAAGAGTTCATAAACTTCAAAAATCAGATATAACTGAGCTTTAATTTAAATTAATATTAAGTAAAAATAATCAATATTATTGAAACTCATCAAATTATTATTATATTTAAGTTCATATAATTATTTTAAACACAGATTTGTGGTTTTCTTCAGTAGATTATCATCATATTCCAGGTGATGTAATCTCGCATACGCGAATCACACACACTGAAATGTCCAACTATTTACGAGAGAATCATAAACACAACAGTCAATACTAATCCATCTTTACAAACATATATAATTTGATTAAAGGTTTTCGACTTCGAATGACTATCAAGCATGGAACACTCAACAGCAGAAAAATGTATTTTGTTATAAAATACTATTCATTCTTATTCTCAAAGGTTCTGCAACAAATTGGAACAACATTTGTGTGGATAAACAAACATCTCGTGAACATGCAGGCGATCATTGAAAGGTAATATCTAGCCAAACTGCAATAACCATTTCGTTGAGGCAGAATTCCACTCTTACATAGAAGAATGAGAACCAAGATTCTTGTCTACGTTCTAAAAGTGATGACTTGTTTGTGATTTTTGAAGAGAATGATTACTTGCTTTTGTTAACATAAATGTGCCAAGATCGAGTAAAAGAAAAGGTAGGGCGATGATCGAAAAGATGTGCCACTTTAGTTAAATCCCAATTGTTCCTGCAGGTTAGTAACAAAAATAACTCAGGAGTGGTGGTGCAACTTCCTGAAAGCAATCGAAAAAATAATGAGGATGCCGATGATTGATAGTTCAAAGCTTTAGCCAAACATGTGCAGATAACAATCCAGGAAACACCAGATTCAGCATGAAGACACTGTAAGGGAAATGTTGGCAGGTACCGCGAAGTTACCAAGGTGTGCAAGCTTGGTCTCTATGGACACCGCACAGAGGCTGCAGTTGATGATCCCAGTTCCGCAGTTCACATCCAAAGGTAGAAACACACGACTAGCCACTCCTTGATTTCTCATACCACTCCTTGGATGTTGTAAAGAGTGATGATGGGGGCAGATTGTTTACTGGTGTACAAGAATATTTGTTCTCAGATGCAACTGTAACAACTTCTGACCTAGTCCCACATAACAGGCATCACATTGTACACCAATTTACTTTAATCGATACGCCATGAGTTACATAAACAACAACATCACTGTCTGGGTGTGCTTCAAGCAAGAGATAGGGAGATAAAGAGAGACAAACACCCTAAAAGGACCGTCAAAGAGCACAGGAAGAATAGTCTCTGTCGATGACTAAACTCAGCCATGATGGGCTTTCATATTAGATTCAATGAGGCCGCCGTCACTTAATGGACCTTAACAACTCAAAAGGATGTGTGGCTGACTATATCGAAGATTCTACAGCATTGGGTAAGGATGAAAAACTGAGAGACTTCAAAATAGTCAATCTCGAAGTACAAAGGTCTCGGACACTTGCTGAAGTGTCGCGTTGGCTGGCCACCAGTTTCCTGATTAGCTCCGCTGCCTGCCAAGGTTGCTCCGTCTGGGCTGTTCTCGCTGCCAATTTTGTAGCAATGTCTAGGCCTTGAGGAGATTCTAGCACCTTGATAACATCACCAGGAGCGCCTGGAAAAGGAGACTTCAACAAGGTCATATAACCATCCACTTCTATCTGATCGGGCCTGTTGAGAAAGGTGTCGATCACCACGCCTTGCACCCTTTCTAGATGAGAAACAGCTGCAGATCTGAGGGACTCCAGGGACGCAGACAAATGGCTATCAATAGGTGCACTTGCCTGCTCACTTGACCCTGAACCTTTTTTTTTCTTCTTACCGCCGGAGGGTTGCAGCTGCTTAGACCAACTCTGTAAGTACAAAGTTAGCCATGTGAAGGACTCCGAAATGAGGCCGACCAGGACAGACAAGCCTGTTCCTGGAGCTAGAACTTTTAAACCATGTTCTGTATCGTTGAGTTCCCTCTGCAGACATTTGAGGACCTCGTCCACAACGTAGACTATAGTTTTTAGAAGCGATGCTACACTTGAACAACTCTTGGAATCACGACAAGATAGTTGGTGTGCAGTCCAGAACAACGTTGATGTCACCATTTCCACGGGCTTGACGCCAGAAGTCTGGATAGCGAGGAAAACGTCAGTTCCCACTGAAAGTTTCTTCAGGACTTAATACTCACTTTCCAATGACACTATGATCTGCATCCATAAGGACAACCAGCTATCACAGGAGAGCTCACCTCAAATGCTTGCTCTGAGGATATAGCCTCTTGTAACCAACCCTCCAACGAGTCGGCACGAAGTCCCATAGTCATCAAGTAACTATCGATAAGTTTCTCCAATTCAACCGCTGTATCACTCGCCCCCTGCTTAGCACTGTTTCTGTCCTTCGTGGTACTTAAAACCAGACAAAAAATCCGAGGAATTAAGCACCTCCTCTTCACTGCATTCCGCCATCGACTTTCTCTCCTCTTTTTCTCTTCCTGGAATATAGAAACAATCATAGATTGAAAGCATGTCCAGGACATCGACCTAACCAGGGTAGTGAGTGTTTGATTCTCAAATGACAGTAAGGACAGCATCCGATACCCTTACAAGTATCTCTACAGACGTCAATAACATTTGGATCCCAAGTACTTTACACAGCTAGCTTACTCCTCGAAACATATGCGCAACTTTTACTTCAATAAACCTTCATGACAGTATTATCTTTAACAAACATGGAATTGATTGCCTTAATCACTGGAGGAAGCTGAGATCTCCGGATATAAAAGTTGAAATAATTACTTCGGTCTCCACATGATGCCAACTCCTCTCCGCTCCAGCATTCCTCAATGGCCCTGTTAATGATCCGGCCCATTAGGTCTAGGCGACAAGCTTAGTCGGGGTTTCTGTAAGCCTCACCAAAAAAAGACACAGAAAATTGTAATGAACTTTTTACACTACCCACCAGCTAGCAAGCACTCGTCAGGCGCTGGAGACCACCAAGGTCGAGTTTGAAGATCCTCATTGAAAGTGAGTAAAAGCAGCTTCTCATCTCCACACCAGTCAAGAGGTTTCCTGCCGAAATCTAGTTCTGCTAGTGATAACTGCAAGTTCACATGGGAACAATTAAGAGAAGAGAATCGCAGCGGCTTCAGCGCACAGAGCTTTCACTACAGACGAAGGATCTAGAATGCAGAAGGAAGCACACCGGGAATCGAGGCTTTCAACTACAAATTGCATAACAGTGAAAGATTGACCCGCAACTACATATCTATACATATTTTAAGATATGTATTTTGATGACTGCTGAAGAATACTGTGTGAAAATTGTGGCTGCTTGTGTGAAGCAGTCAGAAATCGCACTACCGACATAACGTCATAAACACTTACCTCAACGTCCTCCAACGACTCAGCACGTAACTTCAGCGGGAATATGGATGCCTCCGAACGGAAAACGAGCCGTTGGTGTGATCTCTCAAGCCTCTCCTTAAATTCCACAAACTCAAGGACCTACAAAATTACAACGAAACAGAACTGAATGTTAGCAACCTGAACATGTACATAAGAAACATGAACCGAGAAAAATGTACAGTTGATGCTAACCGTGGACAATTTAGACCAAACTGCATCTTTAGTACTTGGCTCATCAGCAACCAAAAATCACGCACTTTGGAATACGTGGAGTGGTTGTACGCGAGAATAGTAAAATCTGCAGATTCCGACTGGTGATTGTCATAGAACTCCTTTCCATCTTTCAAAAGGCTCTGGAGATCAGACCATCGAGTGGAACTCAGCAAACCGGGTAACATCATATGCGATATGGTCTCCACTAAAATATATTTCACGTCCAGTGTTCTATACCTGTAAGCAGAAAGAGAAGGAATTGAGGTGTGAAAACCATGTACAGAGCGTATCTATATGGCATTTAATCTTCAGTGATAGAATTCACATGATTCAAACTCAGTATAATTCAACACAGGCTTATGCTTACCACTCTAGCGCTGGAATTATGGCAGATACCATTGTGTAGAGGTCTATTAGCAAGAGCTTGTACTGTGAACTAAACCTGCAAATCCCACAGAGTGCGTTATAATTAACGCTGAGAAGCTTCGACACATTGGTCGTGTATCTTGAGATTGAGATGATTTCAAACTCCACGTTTACACCTTAAAACATCCTCGCTTCACTGTTTATGGTGGCCTTTCAAATCACCTCATAAATAAATTTCAAACAAACTGAAGAAAATGAATCCATTTTCTAGGCCATCATGGATTCTTAAACTCCAGGGAAATACGTTGAAGTCCCCATACTGACTGCTAAATGCGGCGAAGGCATACCTTCTTGCATACAGGCCGAATTCAAGCACCAAAATGGCCTCAAGCAAGAAGCCCATGTTTTGGGTACGCCGAAATAGCTGTAAGATTTAGTCACGAACTATTAGGCGTGATAGAAGGCAGCGACGACTCCAGATGAGGGAAAATAACGAAAATTATCACGAATCACGAAGAAATTTAATATCTGCAGCCTTCATTACGAAGTACAAGATTGACCAGCCCGTGAACGTCCATATCCTCACCTCGACTAGAATATTAGTTGCCAAGACCAAAAGTTCCTCGCCATGCATGCTTTCCTGAGCATCTAGATCAGCCGAAAGCTCTAGGCTTTCTATATATAGGTTCGCGATATCCACTGCCCGCGAGCCCAAATCTGAACTCAAATAACCAGAAGTAAAGATTGTGATACAGGTGTTTCAAAAAAGCCCTCCATTTTCTAATGGAGGTCTTTTTGGAGTGGAGTGTAAGACACACATTATGCTCTAATACCAACCAGCATTACGCTGAAGCATAACTGAACAATCTGTATATATGCTGTCAAACCTTGCAGCGCATATACAGGCCATCAACTAACGAGCTCCGCTGACATCTCAGCTCAGCCCGCATTTCCAGCCAACACATACCTTCGTTTGTGCATGTTCCCTTTCCCATCAGCTTTTCTTCGACCTGAAATGCGGAGATCTTACGCCTCAGACGCTTGACCGGACTTTCGTTTTGTATTTGAGAGCTAAGTTCATGCAGATCCTTTGCAAGTTGATCTCTATGGCTCTCGTCCACATAATGAAGGTAATCTGCAATGTCTGATGAGAAACTCAAGAGCGCACCGAACCTACATATTCATTACGAAGTATCATCGCTGTTGAGTTGTGTGATCAAAACTCGTCAGATAGAGAAAAAAACTGAAGGATATCGTTAAGACAGACGGAGAAAACTGGTCCTAAAGTTCAACAAGCTATCAAAAATAAGAAAACAACTGGAAACAAGCGATTCGAGTCCTGCAATTTGGATAGTGCAGGCTTCGAGATAATAGCAGGCTTCTGCTAATCCACATCAAAGAATACACATTTGACTACCAATAGCAAGTTTCGAGCATGGTGGAAATTGGGTTCCATGTCTCCTCTCTTTCAAGCATGGCAGTTCAGAACCTACTGATCGATGAAGGGCAAAAAAAAAGATGGTTCTCCAAGGCACTCGTACTAACCTCTTAAAGAACGCCCTTATAGAGTCAGAAAGGATGACAGACTGTTCCTTTATTTGATCCTCTCCTCCAAACTTTCTTCGAAGCAAAAGGCGTCGCTTTTCGATCTCTACAACAGCCAAAAAGGGTCCTCTTCTCAGCTCTCCCACGGGCATTTCTTGCATTTCCAGAACCAGTTTCAAGACTTTTTCGAGCTTCTCGGTCACCTGAGATCGCGAGAGACAAGGTATTCAATTGACAAAGCATATCCCCCGAGAATGAAACTTCACAACTATTCCAACCATGAAGAGCTCCTACTAACCTCGTGTTCCTCAAGACGAACTGCAAGTTCACCTGCTGCATCAACTTCAGGTCCTCCCAGAGAAGCATCCAAATATGAGACAAAGACCGCCCAGTCATCTGAGCTGCAAGATCACGCAGTTCTTAATTAACAGAAAGGAGCGACGACTCTGAAGCCGCAGCCCCAAGAGGAAATCAACGACGAGATAATCAGAAGTGTGATAAGAAGGTATCCAGACGTATCAGCCTTTCACCTGGTCTTCAGTACTTCTTGGAACACGTCAGCCGCCTGTTCATACTTATGTAAGCGCATAAGCAGTTCTCCCTGCAAGCTTACCAACAAGTTGCAACCACACAAGACACCAAAACACTCAGAAAGTTTCTTCCAGGTACAATAAACCTTCATCGAAAGAGCATTTTAAATAGATATACAGTTGAAAGCTATAGTGTTGCAAGAACTTCTTTCTCAAAAGGCCTAGTTGCCGGTAGAACGAACAAACTGAACAGAAAGCCCAAAAGTATCGTCTTAAGAACGACCTAGTATTCTCATCACGTGGCAACGTGAACTCCTTTCTACTCCCCCTCGTGAATCAACAACCATGCGGAACAAACCAGAGGTTTAATATCCTTGCAACATCAGTAAGGTATGAGCTGAAAAATGTGTCACCTGCAACCTAAGTTTGTCGTTTTGGATACTAAAGAGCTCACCCAGCTGCCCCGTCATCACTTCCAAAGCAGATTCGTACTTTCCCTGCTGCTTCAGGACGCTGATATATAGCATCAAAGCTGCAAAACATAGTCTAAACTTTCAGTACATACAAGACTATGAAGTGTCAGAAGGCAACCCTCCGCGCACGTACACAATTTCTAATATCACTCTTTGATATACGAGATACCGGAGAAAACAAAAAGAATCTGAATATGGTCCTGTATCTGCATCTGGAGTTCTAAATTACCATCTCGAGGGCACGGATCGTTTGCTCATTGTCCTATAGCATAAAGTATTTAGATGAGAGAGACACCGCTTCCCTTTCGAGGCTTCAACAAGAGACGACAACACTGCACTAAAGACAATGAAGATGAGCGGAGAAAGGCACAAGAACATATGAAACTGAGGACTTGAGGTGAGTATAACACTCACCTCATTTAGGAGGCGGAGATTTCATCTTGTCCTACATGAATTATAGTCGATGCGCAATACTAAACAAAGTAATCAACCGTACTATTTTCCTCACCTTCCAAATCGTGTAAACCGTGTGAATCAACCCTTTTCTTCAGAAGAGCCTCAGCGAGCGCAACCAATTTGCTGCCACTGCCCTCGGAGCCAACCTACAAACTTACCAAGTTCAGACCTCCAAAGACCTGAGCATATGGAATAAAGGATGAACCACACAATAACCTACCAAGCTTTACACGTTCCTATCGCACGCCTATAATAGAGCTAAGTTTGATGACCAGCTTCTTCCACATCCCAAGGTGTCTAAACATAGGGCAAGACGATTTTCACCTGATTTGGATCCATTTGACAACTACTTTTGCCTCAACATACCTGCATCAAGATGCTGCAGACGGCCCATAGCAAAAACCTCTCTTCTTGAACAAGTTTGTATAGCTTCATAGCTGTCTGCCCACATACAACTGACGATGTAGAATCAGGGCTTATTTACACATATCACAATATTTCAAACGAACGATTTTCACTCCATTTTTACAACGCACTTCTGTCTCTCAAAGAATAATGACCGCAGTCTGCATCTCAGATCATAGTATTGCAAACAATTGCTGCGAAAAACCTTCTCTTCAGGCTCCATTCCATTCCCACTATATGGATCACGAAATACTGCGGTATAAGTATAGACCAGTTCTTGTAGCGCATATACTCGTAGGGGCATGAGCCTGGTTGCTCTCAAGGTATTTATTCCAGTCTAGTATGTCCGATCCACAGAGGGCCAAGGAACATTATAAGAAATCTCCTCAGATTCAAAATTTTACAAGAATCTTGGAAGGCGGGGCCGTGACATACCTGTTGCTGTTTGACAAATACATATTCCCGCACATAGCACTTGAACAATGCCATCAACATTTCCACATTATTGGGCATTACCGCGCAGGCATGTTCATAGCACAATGTCGCTTGGTCAGCTGCAGAGAGACCAAACAACCAAAGCATATGAGATGCAGAAGATCGCCATGTTAAAGCATAGCACAACACTACGGAGTGATCAAGTTTCGAACCCCGGGACACACTCATCACAATGGTCATTCAAGCTGCTAAAGATCAATGTCAGTATAGATAGCAATTGTCAGGGCAATAACAATAAATCGGGCTACGTTTGCTACTTGCACACCAAATTCTTCGCCTGTCTAAATAACCAACACGGATGAATCGCCCAAGCTGACAAACGAAAAGAAGGTATTGGCACTAGATAGTGAAGATCTATAAACGAAACGGCCAGGAGTGAATCAGAAGTCAGGAAAATACGTAGTTTCATTCTTGAATACACCATTTGGAGGGTACTCAGCGTCAGATCATCGACTGGTCGAGTATCCTTGGCTTGCTTGCAAAGGACCAGTGCTTCATCGGGCTTCCCAATCCTCTCTAGCACCAAGGCTTTAAGTGCCTGCACAATGATACAGTTTCAACAACTGATTACTTAAGGAAGTGGATGCAGAATACAAACCCTGCGAAAGCTGAAGAGAGGATTCAAACACTCCTTACGTGCTAATTCATGAACGAACTGCTGAGTCATGATCACCAAGTTTTGAGCTAAATTCAAGGGAACTATCGTTCAAATTGTTCGTGTCAACACTAATTAACTTCACATTACCATAACTCAGTCTCATTCCTTGCAAAAATAAATGTTACAGACTTTCTGTAAGGTAAGTGCTCCAAATGGAATCAGGAATTCTCTACATGTTAGACGGAGACCGGTTAATTTTTTTTCAGTAGTACACGTAATTTGACTTTTTTTAACTTGACGTTAGTTCCTCCTTCGGCACGCGCGAATTGCATAACATTCACTTCGTGGGACTTTGGAAAGCAGAGTAATAGATGAAACCATCAATGAAACACCTCACTGACAGGATACTATGAAGTCCTACTACAGAAACAAAGTCCAGTTGTAATGAAGTACGATTATGTCGAGCCTTCAAAATGTGACCAAAGGTTGTTGAACAGATGGAAGGAACCACCAGAAAAACAGTTACGATGACTTTTCGCTTTCACCCAAGTTCTCCTTACACGGACCCTTTCCTAAATGCACAAGTAGTGACGACGATCAGACTGTTCCTAAGTAACATAGTCTTGTCAGAATATAGGAAAGACACTGATCAGTAGTCTATATAGAATGAACTAGACCTTTGAAGCGTATATTTTCCCTTGAACTGCATACACGTTCCTTCGTTGCATATTTTTTTGGACCCTTTTCATTCGTTAAATATACAGTTACTGCACACACAGCAACTTCTAAGTAAGATAAACAAGGATGTGAAGGAACATCTGTCTTGCTTGGTTTCATTCTCAAAATCCTGATGGGTTTTTTGTTTGAGCTACGCATGATGAACCTCATGTGGATCTAGCTCTCTTCAGCGTAGCATAATTTTTCATACGTGGTCCCTGACTGATTCTCATTCGTCCTGCTACAGAAGCATAACTGTAAATGCAGCTGCTGTTCAAACCCTCATACGGTAGAGCTCCCATTGTGACGTTGATCACAACTTGGAGGCCTGCTAATGAGGTGAACAACTGTCCAACTCCTAGTACTTACAACGTTGAACACAATTTTCTGGCGAAGCCCGACCAAACCCTAGTTCTTCGAATCCCGGACAGAACCCATGTCCGAATCTATGTCTGCAACAGACACCTGAAAATCTTAAACCCTGGAGAAATTAATATCATTATCTGGCGATAAAGGATTTCCGCATTCGCCCTCATAATAGTATGCGATTGTCCGTACATTATATTTCCTGTTGCTTGGCGAGGCAAATAATGAGGGGTTCCATGAGAAGTACCACAGCGTAAGTAGAATCAGGATGCTTGGCAAGAAGAGCTGTGGCCAGCTTGAGCGCCGACTTGTAATTGCGAGTATCTATCGCATACCACAGAGGCCTCAACCGCCGCTCAGTGATGGTTCCCTTGGATCCCAACATTTTTCTTCACTTCTCCGACAAAAACCACTTAACCACCTTTCCTACATGCGCCACGCGAGAACCGATGCAGCCCTAGGACTCTGCATCTCCAGCTCCAGCGCCTGATGCCTCACTCGCCTTCCTCGATCGCATACGCATGAACGAGCACTCGCACCGGCAACGCCAACAACTACTGCAAAACTCCACTGCTAAAATTGCTACAAAACCACCATCGCACCATTAGGAGCAGCAGCAGCAGCAGCTAAAGGAATCCATCTGTTTCCTCATTCCAAATTTCCAATTCCTGCAGGATCCATGCGCTGTTTGCAGCTGCAGACTCGCCCTCAACCGACCACCACTCCACGTCCCTGAAATCAGCGCACTGTCAAAGGAGCACCACTTCGCCCAGCTCCCAAAGCCCACACTCTGCACCTGCTCTGACAGCAGAGTCCAAAGCCCCACTCTTCCGAGTCAAGCGCAAGCACAAGCACAAGCACTCACACATGCCACGATCTTATTAACCCTGGACATGGTGATTCTGTGCCTCCTGGGATTGGATTGGACACTTGGGACAGGAGACCACGCTCTGGAGGACGTCTAGCGCTCTTTCGCAGATCCCTGGCCTCCAGAATATTAGTATGGACGTCCTGATGCATGGCATTCTTGTATCTTGCTTCTGGTATTTATTACCTTAGATAGCATAGACAGCTTTGGTCCTTTGGTTGCCCGGTTAGTTTTTGTTTCCTTGGAAACAAATAAAACTCTTTTCCAAATAGACTTCATTCCATATTTTTCTTGGCTGTGTTTTTTATAATTATTCACAGGTTACATTTTTACATCTTTACAACTTCTAAATTCAAATCCACTCAAAGTATGTATTCATATCAATTGTCAATAACAAAACATTCACATTAATTTTTGAAAGTATACGGCATGTAATGTACGATCGCTATGATTTTGGATTTTTCCCTCACGTGAAAAAACCTCCAGATACCTACTGTTCGTTAGTCCATAACCAAGACGAGATCTTCAAGATCATATGGACTCTTTTTTGGACATAAACTCAAGATCTCTTTGGTCTCCTTTTCAAAGGTTCACCACGCTTTATCATACTAGGTGTTGGATTATCATAATTCAATTTCTCATATGTTTTAGCGCATGGAATAATGAAATAATAAAATAGACAGCTGGCTTTCATTCGAGTTGATTGTTATCATCTCAGAGTGTCAACGTAGTGACAAGTTCATAAGGAGTTGTGGTTTGAGTGGTTATCAGCTCGTGTGTGAAACTCGAGTTTTTAAGCACAAAATGGACTCATGAAGGGTTTAGGTCTCATCCGTTTCACGGAGCTCTTGGGTTTAATTATTGCGGGTCATTTGACCAGGTGAATGGTCTCGAATTTCCAAACCCTTCATCGATGCATATGCCTTTTAAATTAATGTTTAATGTAAGATATTTGGATCATATGAATTCCGACTGAAATGGAATTCCAAAAAAATGAATGAAAGAAAATTATTCGTACTGAAATAAACCAAAATAAATTAGAGTAAATGAAAAGAGATTAGATAATATCATTTCATATAGAATTATGATGCACACACATATTTATTTTCGTTGAAACATCCGATTGATATTCTACTTTTATTCTTTTTAAAGAAAGATCGTGTGTGCATGGGAAAAAATTATATTCTATATTCTTGCGTGTATAAAAAAATAAAATTTATACTCTATATTCATGTGTCAATAAAGAAGCAACAAAGGTCCAAAATAAAATCTTAATTAGAGTTTTTGTGAATAATTGAATTCTGTGATATATTGATATTGTGCTCAACTTATGAGATGCAAAGAAGAAATCATAGAGGTCGTGTTGAATTAATAAAGAGTTGGGTCGAAAGTATTCAAGAATGGATTCCGAAGCCAATCAAGATTAAGCAGTCTTCATTTCAAGTCTTCTCTCACAATACGCTTCGATTGCCGCGTGGGGAATTAGAGCAGTGTACAAAAGCTTGAATTTGCAAAACCCGCTGTCGACCGGAGCCCTAAATGCCCACGGTCAGGGCTGAGGGTTTAGCCAGGGCTTCGTTTGTGCTGACTAGCGGTCGTCGGTCTAGCGACGTGACAGCGTCGGAATGCAAGTGCCAGCACGGGCGACTCAATTGTCTCGGAGCTCGTAGACGCTGGCTGGCCCTGCAGGAGATGGGCGGGACTCTCGATTCGATTCGAGCTATCGTTTCTTCGTGAGGGATCGGTGAGGCGATTGTCGCGTCGATTGGTTTACTGGAGAATGGTGCATGTAAGGTGTGCATTTGCTTAGTACTTTTGCCCGAAGTGTTTGCACCATGGCGGGATTGACGTCGACCTTCACACAGTTCAAGAAGGCCAGGGTTGCCGAGTATGCCGCTCCTTCGGCCGCTCCGGCCGGGGAGGCCGTGGAAAAATCTGTCGAGCAAAAGCTGGGACCCATGCCCGGAAAAGCTATCACTCTCAACGAGATACAGCGGGACAAAATTACCAGAATCGCAGAGGCTAACTGGTCTGTCACCAAAGGCAACAAGTCCAAACCTGTATTCAGTGCGGAACTGGTGGACGAGATATACCGGAAGGAGCTGACTCTGACGACCGGGAGCAAAACAGTTCCCTTGCAACGAGTCATGGTGCTGGAAATCAGTCAGTACTTAGAAAATTATCTTTGGCCCAATTTCGACCCGGCAACGGCCACTTTTGAGCATGTTATGTCGATTATTTTGATGGTCAACGAGAAGGTGAGCACATAAATTACGTGGTTTGGTTGTTTATTAGAATGTGATCGGTTGGACTTGTTCTCCGTTTTGAAGCCGAACGAAGCATGTTCGAATATTGGCTTCACTCATTGACAATATGAGCTGACTTTCACATTAAATAATTACAGCGCATCCAATAATCTTCAAGGCTTTCTGCTTCTATTAATTTCCGGGGTCCTGCAAGGTTGGCTTGTCGTTGTCAAGGAAGGCTTAGCATCTGGGTCTCGTCTGTAGCCCGTTTAATATACTCAGTCAGGAATCTATCTCAATATTAGCCTCAAATCTTGCTAATACGTCCAGGATGTTACTGGGGCGTGGAGCAGTTTCGGGAGAATGTTCCAGCATGGAGATGCTTTCATGACAGGGAGGACGTTTTTCCAGCATTCAGCCAACGAGTCTTTACGCTGAAAGACGAGGTACGATCACGAAAGACTTCTTTCAGCTCTTCGTTTCGTTTTTAGTTCCATTTACGTCGATCCCTACTCAGCACCTCACCTGTATCATTCTTTACCGGTACAGTTCCCCACTCTGTCATACGTGTAATTTTCTCCACTCATTTCTTGTTTTCTTTTCTGTCCAACGCTCACTGTTTTCGTGGTTCTTAGCGGTCTATTGTCGTGCTTTTTTCTGGTGTTGGATGCAACCTGCACCCTATCCCGTCCCCTCGAACTGCACTACCGTGTCGGTCTTGGCTCAGCGATTCCAGGCTTGCAGATCGCTTGGTATTTAACGTCGTCTGATTGCTTCTCTCGATATCAGTCCCACCGATTTTCGTGCTGCTTTACTCCATAGGGATGAAGACCCTTTATGCTGCCTCTGTTGTTGGGCCCACACGATGTTAGCCTCATGTTCGCTTTCTGTGGGACATGCGCAAATTAGCACGCCTTCGATCCTTCGATAAACTTGGTCAAATTTTATTCATAATGCATGAGTATGACTGATGGCTTTTACTATGATGGCGATTTAATTTATACAGCTGTAGCCTGTGTAGATTTGATCTAGAACGGGATATAAGAAAAGGAAGGCGTTTTGAATGAATGAATTAGTTTTGTATTGCATTATTTAGACATACAGTTGCGTTCTCTTTTGTTCACCCGGATATTTGGACCATTCTGTACAAACTGCCTTAGGCTTGAGGTCTGTGTATTTGAATTAACGGTTAACAATGAGAGAGTCGGATTGGAGTGACTGCAAGCTACTTGCATGAACGATATAGGTCCCTCCAAATTCAGTTCACAGAACAGCAAGTAGATTGTCCTTTTTAACTCCCTTTTCACATCCTCGGCTTCGATGCGCTCTCTGTTGTACGATTCCTCCAACGACTTTGATTAAATTTCCATTGTCCAAATCTTGACCGATTTCCAAACAAATGAATCTGAGTAAATTCCCTCTAGTCTGTGCGCTCACAACCTCAAGCAGTACATTTGTTCCTGAATTGTGATGTATGTTATGCCTTCCAACATCTACGGCCACAGTAAGTCCTCAATCCGAACATCCGAATTCTGTTACTGCGCAGTAAACGCTGCGATGATTCCAACTCTGTTTCCATCTTCTCCTCTGTTCTTCCTATTTCGAAGCAGCTTCCTGCCTTGGTCTTCGGTCAATATATAGCTATAGGGAACTTGGCCACGATGAAAAGCTCCAGCTGTACATCTGTTCATGAATCTTGATGTACATACACGATCGAGTACAACAACAGCTTCCTCATTCCAAGCATGTGCAGACTGGGTTCCCCTTTATTAGTTCTTCTAGTTTTGAACGTAACACTAATGGATATATTGTATTATGCATCTTCTCTTGTGTTTCAGAAGGAGCATGTGTGGAACATTAGAGAGAAAATAAACTATTTGCTCTACATGATTCACTGTTTTCAGGTACACTTAACAACCCCTAAGCCCAATAGCATCCTGATTGCCTTCAATTTTGCTTCTGGAAAGAAGAATTTGAGGTCTTTCTTCCACCTTTCGTTGTACTCAGTGGACCTGGAACTTGGATTCGTCATGCAGAGTTTGGAAGATGAAATGGTCAGAGGTCCAGTCCTGAAACTGGCTCACTTGAAGCTATGGCATGCTCTTTCACCCGGGCGCTTGCAGGTTTGTTTCTACACCAAGTCGTCTTGTGTTGTCAGTTGTAGTCGTATTATTGTCATATTTTCATCAGTTTTTTCCAAACTTTATCAGGATGGCAACTTGTCTTAGAAGATGGTCCAAAGCTTTTCTTAGCAGCTCAGTGATTCTAGCGCGAGTGTGTTCTATATTGTAGCTGGAGTTCTTTTCACATCCCCAAGAAGTTCTCGAACCATGGAAGAAGCTGCTGAAGAAGGAAGCAAAACTTGCAAAAAAGGCTGGCCCTGGCGCACATGACCCTAAGCAAGATTTGGAAGTGAGGTTTCTGCCCTCGCTCATACAAGAGTTTTTGGAGGTATGATATCCTAATCAATTGTGATGTTTTCGTTCCACCTACGATATGTTACAGTATGCTGCTTGTAAACGCTATAACAGGTCAGCTTTAGGTCTTGATTGTCTAACTTGCTTTCTGTTTTACACAGAAATTGCAAGTTAGAAGTCTTAGAAATCTTCTCTTATATGGCTTTTGAGTTTCAAGTGGTCCTTCAATGCCCTTGCTTCTGCTCTTGACGTTATGCCCGCTGCAAATTTGATGCACATCCCCTTTTTCCGTTTTTCCGAAGAGAGAACTGGTATGCTCGTTTACTACATTTTGTGGATCTAAGCAAGTCTTGCATGCTCTTTTGCTGATAGTGTATAGTCTCCTTCTTAGCTCGCGCTCTCTTCATAATTAACTTTGTCTAAACTAGATATATTTTTGTCATCATCTCTAGTATGAGTATCACTAACCATTGCCTTGTTGTTTGCCTCGTTGTTTTCGATAATGTATTCGAAGATTTTGGAGTCTACGGTTAGTTCGAGTTCAATGGAGGTCACTGGCAGCAATGACAACAGGGAATCTGATGTGGACGAAGCATCCGTGTTGTATTGCGAACGATTTACTGAGTTTCTGATTGACCTTCTGAGTCAGCTGCCCACGAGAAGGTGTGATTGATCACTTTTCTTCATCTCTGCTTTAGAAGAAGCTGTAAGCTTCATGCTCTCAACAGTATAATGACGTGAAGAGATGATCACGTATCAACACAGGTTCTTTCTCGACAGTATATTATGTGCTCAGCATATAGTGTAATGACGGCGTCTTACTCCATTATTCCCCCTGAATTCTTTTGCAATTTGCAGATATCTTTTGGCGTTGGTGGAAGACGCGGCTGTTGTAATTAAATGTCGGATGAGTCCTCTTTATACACACCAGCGAGGCCGGCTTTTCGGACAACTTGTGGATCTCCTTAGGTTCTACGAAGGCTTTGAGATAGATGAACAGACAGGCGCTCAGCTCACTGATGATGATGTGTTGCTAGCACATTGTTCTCGGCTTCAAGCTTTTCAACGACTTGTGTTCAAAGCAGTACCAAAGGTAATAATGTTGTGTTAATCTCAATGTTCGTAGTCCTGGGCAGGTTAAAGAAGGTTCTCAGTCACATTAGAGATTGCGCTTTGAAGTACCTTGAGGATCAACTGTGTCACTGTTTTGCAGTTGCACGAGCTGGCTTTGACGAACATCGGTGCCATAGAGAAGAGAGATGCACTGATTGAGAAGTTGTCAGTGCTCAATGCTGAGGAAATGAAGCATCTAGTGTGTGAACAGGTGAGGAATCTTCTGGCTAACTTCCACATTTCCTCCTAATGTCCACCTACAGGATGTTTTTAGTTGGCTTGTTCTCCATTGGCGAATTTTGTCCCTGTAGAATGTTGTTTCGGTTGTGTGAAGCTAACTTGATACCGTTCGTCGGATGTCAACAGCTGAAACTGATCTCCCCCAATGATCCCTGGGCAAACAGGGGTGAATTTTTAATTGAAGTCGTGGTGGCTGCCTTCGAGAAGAGACTGTCGCAGAGGCAGTCAATTAATGCTCTACCCCTTTATCCCAATGAAGAGGTCATGTGGGACGAAAGTCTTGTTCCGAGTATAAACTACACTGGTGAAGGATGCCTTGCTTTACCTAAGTTGAACCTCCAGTTTCTCACACTGCACGACTATCTTCTTCGAAACTTCAATTTGTTCCGACTGGAGTCGACGTATGAGATACGGGAGGACATACACGACGTCCTGAAACGAATGGGAGCCTACATCAATAGTGAAGGAGATACCAAGTTTTCTGGCTGGGCTAGGATGGCTGTGCCTATTCAGGAGTTCAAGATTGTGGAAGTGAAACAGCCGAACATTGGAGAACTGAAACCTGCTGCTGTAAATGCTGAAGTGACTTTCAGTATAGGAATATTCCGCGGTGAGAAGAGGTCTGAGTGGGACGAACTAAAAGAGCATGATGTTCTTTTTCTTCTTTCAATCACACCTCCACCCAAGGTTCTCGACAAGGAAGAAGCCGCGAAGTTGAGCGTACCAGAAAGATTCGGTCTTGTTTATGTGCGTGGCTGTGAGATTATAGAGATGCGCGATGAAGGAAACCAGCTTATGAATGACTTTACAGGAAGGATAAAGCGAGAGGATTGGAAGCCTCCACAGGGGGAGATGCGAACAGCGCTTATCTCCTTAGACAGTGCTCAATACCAGATAGATGTAAATGCTATGGCACAGAGTGGTGCAGATGATGTTTATGGAACTTTTAATCTCTTAATGAGACGAAAGCCGAAGGAGAACAACTTCAAAGCAATACTCGAGTCTATTCGGGATCTTATGAACGAGGACTGCTTTGTACCTGAATGGCTGCACGACATCTTCTTGGGTTATGGTGACCCCGCAGCAGCGCAGTGGCATAATATGCCCCAGCAGTTGGATGTCGTGGATTTCAAAGACACGTTCATCGATGCAAATCATCTTGTGGAAAGTTTTCCGTCCAGCGAGGTGCGTTCTTCTAGCCAATGTCGAGGACTATAAGGGACTCTATTTGATGAAAATGTCGTGACTCAGCTATTATGTATGCTGATGCCTACATGACATTGGGTGCAGGTGCAATTTCTTACCCCAGATGGTGAAGAAGATAAGGACCCGAGACCCCCATTTCGTGTCACTCTTATGAAAGCGTCAAAACCTGCCGGGGCGAAGGCTAAAGCTGGTGGTAGGAAAAGGAACGGAGCCGAGGGAGAGAATGTCAGCAAAGTTCCTGAATCCATCTCTGAAAAGCCGAAGATTCTTGTTGAGACTTACGTGCCACCTGATCCAGGGCCGTATCCACAAGACCAACCGAAGAAAAACTCAGTCAGGTTCACACCTGTGCAGGTAATTTATTTTCCCTCCTGTTCAAGCCGTATCTCCTCAGGACTATATAGGCTAGGTTCTGAGCTGATCTTCTGTTTGCAGTCATAGTCTGCAATATAAGAGTATTGCGTGTCTGAAAATCGCCAGAGTATCACGTATATCTTCAGAGCGTTTCGTTTGGTTGAATCCTTTACTGTCATAAGATCTAACTTCTATCATTGATGCAGGTTGGAGCAATTATATCGGGTGTACAACCCGGCTTGACCATGGTTGTCGGGCCTCCAGGCACGGGGAAAACAGACACAGCTGTGCAGATTCTCAATGTTCTTTATCATAACTGTCCGTCACAGAGAACGTTGCTAATTACTCATTCCAATCAGGCCTTGAATGATTTGTTTGAGAAGATCATGCAGGTAGTACTCTACGTTTGATATTGATGTTGTGCCTTTACATTCGCCTGTAAAGCTATCTTGGCTTCAGATGTATTTCGACAGTCCTTCACTCTAAAGAATGGAGGATGCCAAAACCATGATTAAATATCAATTTCGTTGTTTTGAGCAATAAAATGTTTTAATCGGTTACTTTTGTTTGCAGCGGGATGTACCTGCACGATATCTGCTTCGTTTGGGGCAAGGAGAACAAGAGCTTGAGACTGAACTGGACTTCAGTAGACAAGGCCGTGTAAATGCGATGTTGTCAAGACGGCTGGAGCTTCTAGCGGAAGTGGAGCGATTGGCAAGGACCCTGAACATACCTGAAGATGCCGCCTACACTTGCGAAACTGCAGCTCATTTTTGGCTTCTACATGTGCTCTCACGTTGGGAGGAATTCGTGGCCATTTGTGAAGGAAATCAAGGCAGATCAGACATCGTGAAAGAAAAGTTCCCATTCAAGGAGTATTTCAAAGATTCACCACAGCAGATTTTTGGTGGTGCTTCGTATGCGCGAGATATGCGCGCAGCAACCGGATGTTTTAGGCATCTCAAGACAATGTTTCAGGAGTTAGAAGAATGTCGTGCTTTCGAGTTATTGAAATCAACCGCCGATAGGGCCAACTATCTCATGGCTAAGCAGGCAAAAATTGTTGCGATGACTTGTACCCATGCTGCTTTGAAGCGGCGCGATTTTTTGCAGCTCGGTTTCAAGTATGATAACTTGCTGATGGAGGAGAGTGCACAGATATTAGAGATAGAAACGTTCATACCTATGCTGTTACAGAGACAGGAGGATGGTCGAGCCCGATTAAAGCGCTGTATTTTGATAGGTGATCACCATCAACTTCCCCCCGTTGTGAAGAACATGGCTTTCCAGAAGTACAGTCACATGGACCAGAGTCTCTTCACGAGGTTTGTAAGGCTGGGTGTGCCCTATGTTGAGCTTAACGCCCAAGGTCGTGCACGGCCCAGCATGGCTAAGCTCTACAACTGGAGGTACAGAGAGTTGGGCGATCTGAAGTACGTGAGGGAGGGGAAGATTTTTCATATGGCAAATGCTGGGTTCGCACACGAGTACCAACTCATTGACGTACCTGACTTTGAAGGGAAAGGCGAGACAGAGCCTAATCCATGGTTCTATCAAAATCTTGGCGAGGCCGAATATGTTGTAAGTGTGTTCCAGTATATGCGGCTTCTCGGGTATCCTGCAAATAAGATAACGATCCTGAGTACGTACAATGGGCAGAAGCATCTCATCCGAGATGTGATTGAAAGGCGATGTGCTCATCATCCTCTTTTTGGGAGACCAAGCAAGGTAATGACAGTCATGTAGTTAACAGAAACAGTCGACGATTTATCTGTCTTATTCTAGAATTATATCTTTCTGAGTTACTTTTGTAGGCAATATTGTGAAATTTAATAGTAAACCTTTGTGTCTCTATCTGCAGATCACAACGGTGGACAGATTTCAAGGTCAACAAAATGATTTTATTCTGCTGTCTCTGGTTCGAACTCGTATGGTTGGGCATCTTAGAGATGTTCGAAGGCTGGTCGTCGCAATGTCCCGTGCGCGCCTAGGTCTGTACGTCTTTTGCAGACGTTCCTTGTTTGAACAGTGCTACGAGCTGCAGCCCACCTTCCAGCTCCTGCTTCAGAGGCCTGATCGGCTAGCTATTGTACCTGATGAAAACTGTCAACCTTCTCAACGGCTTGTGAATGATATTGGGCGAGCTCATCTTGTTAGTGGCCTTCAAGAAATGGCTATGATTGTCGGTGAAAAGTTCAACTATCAGGTAGCTCAATCATTTATGTCTAATTTCCGTAGCTGTTTCAGCTGTTGTTTACATTTGGACTTCGTTTTCACCTACGAATAAAGCGTCCATATTTGATTGATCCAAATTTCACCCGGTCCACTAACCCTTGTGATCGCGCCCGCAGGCTAACTTCGCAAGACATCAAGCTCTGATACAGGCACATGGATATGCCCCAGATGCCTATGGTTCGGACTACATGGACCATACAACTGCTCCACCTATCGCAGGTTTTGTTTCTGGTGGGCAGCTTGCCGGAGATTCAGGTGTTGGTGGCGACAGCATTGTAGCAGACGGAGTAGCATCGGAAACTCCTACTGAAGAAGTAGAGAAGCACGCCACGACGGAGGTTGTGGCTATGGATACGGATTTAGAAGCAGCTGTGGATATGGGCTCAGCAGGAGTAACCGAATCACTTTCAGAAAATGTTGTTGAGGCTGAACCAACGGAGACTGAAGTACTTACTGACGCTGCAGCCCATATCTCAAGTCAAATGGAGTCTGCTGTTGAGCCTGTTCCCGGAGAAGTCATCACGACCACTCTCATTCAAACAGTCGTAGCCACTACGATCAAGACACAGGAGGTGAAGGACAATCAGTTAATCGAAACTGTCTCTGTCGACAGACATACTGAAACAACTGTTCAAGTAGAACATTCTGTGTCAGCCGAAGCTGATCTTGGAGTAGATTCAGACCAAGCTGCGGCGCCTGCTGGCGATAGCACTGATAATCAATAGATGTGAATCGAAATTTTGTAAAGCCGATGCTTTGTAGGCTAGATTGTAGGCTTGATCCCTGTGATCGTAGGCTCAAAGTTGTGAGGAAAGTCACGTTCGCAAAGTGGCCGCTACGAAGTGTAGTCCTTTCCGGAAACACTCGAGCAGCCAAAAGATTTGGGACAGATGAGACCTTCCCTTTCGCGTTGGTACTGCAAAGGCTGATGACTACTGATGATACGATCCTTGGAACATAGCTCTTGTAGTTTGAAAGGTTATTATACCTCTGCTTTTGTAACACAATCTCTGAAAGCTGTACAACAATGATTCAAGAAGGAAGGAATATTCTTTTCTCGTTGACGATTTTCATCCCAACTTTGGGAAGAGTGGTGTGCTATATCGAGTCGTCCCGCACATGCTCAAGCATTTGATTGAATAAATATTCACGAATTTTTCTTACTTTACCGCGCCCTCCGCCTATGCTGTGTTAGATGTACAGGACAGGGAACACAGTCCATGCTATATAGGGCCGGACCTCCTGTAACTGCAGTGCGCGGTTAGTTTACTGGGAGTATCTGACAGCAGGACTTGATGGCCGCAGATTCGCGATTATTTTCAAAGCCTCTATACAGGCTCAAGTGTAACGAAATGTCCACCTCAGCCCCTGCCCATGAACACACTGTTTCTACTTCGACCTCAAGAACCAGTACGTTGACACAAGAACGAAGGAGTTTATTTTCTGATTCTTTGATTCTCCTCTATGCTTCTTTCCCTTTCCCTCCCTGCGCTCTCCTCCCTCACTTTTCCTCTCCTCTTTCCTACTTATCTAAATTCTCACCTTTCGTCTCTTCTTCACCATAATGGGCGCTCACACTCCTCACCATCATTAATGTACTTATTCGGGGATTTGTTTGTTTTTTTAATAACAAAAGCGGTCTGACTTGTTTTTATATCATGGGGTGACCGACAGGTGGGCGGAGTTGGCTACAAAGGATACAAAAACGTTCACTTATCAGTACGAAAAGAGAAAAGAGTACTTATTGATAGATATTGTGACTTGTATATCAAATTTTCTATTGAAATATAATACACAAGTTAAAATAATTCTGATCTTTTCAACAATCAAGTCCTTCCTTTGGTATGGTAAATCCAAGAAGGAAGAAATTTCTTCCTTCATCCCACTCCAGTTGTATAGACGGGGTACGACACTTCACTAACCATAAGACTGACAGGCTGTACAAAGGTGTGAATTTTGTGATTGAAGACACCCTGCCCAGCGTCAAATTTTCAAAGGAATGGATCTCTCTCGTGGGATAGAACAGCGAAGTGCGCATTTAGAACCCAAATTATATTGGGAATTTTTTCCTGTAGAATCGAGTGTCATGCATCTGTCACCGTTGCGACAGATGCATGTTCTTTGGTCCCTTCTCCTTCCACTGTAACTTCGTCTTTGCTCTCCCACCTATCTCTCACGCAGTGAAGAACCCACTACCGAGAAATAATGCAAAGTTTATCTCCTTGTGATCCACTAACACGGCAGGCTAGAACAACCCCGACCGTATGCTCGGGGGTCGACGGCATACGATTACCGTCGTGACGGTGTCACCGTTCAGCAGTCCAGCGCTTAACCTGTAGTCAATGCACCCTGGTTATGTGAACACGTGTCGACTATGAGCATCATTCGACTACAATTCAGATTTATTTCAGCCTTGGAGGTTTTGAACACTGTCCGGTGGATTTTGAGTTCACGTCCAAGACTACTCCTCTTCGCTCTTAGTGCACAACGCAGACGGCGAGGACGGATCTCTCCCACAACCACCGCAATGTATCGGCGATGAATCTCCTTGCTGCTATGATCCTTGCAGCTGGACTGCTGTCAGCTGTCCACATTGTCCATGCAGCGGATCCTGACCCACTGCAGGATTTCTGCATTGCAGACCTTGCTGCCGGACCAGTTTCAAATGGTTTCGCTTGCAAGTTGCTTGCACTTGCTTCCACAGACTACTTTGCATTTTCTGGGCTTGCGGAAGCTGCGAATCCCAGCGTATCTGCTACCAACGACACTGCAAACCTCGCCTTCGTCAGACAATGGCCAGCTCTGAACACTCAGGGATTGTCTCTCATAAGACTCGATATCAATCCTGGTGGCATCATCTTTCCCCATACACACAACTTGGCCACTGAGATTCTGTATGTGTTGGAGGGAGAGATGTATACGGGCTTCGTCACCAACAACTTCGGCAACGACCCAACCATATCTAACAAGCTGTATGCAAAGGTCGTGAAGAAGGAAGAAGCTTTCATTTTTCCCAAAGGTCTGCTACACTTCCAGCTGAACAAGGGGAAGGTGCTTGCATCGAGTCTAAACGTCCTAAACAGTCAGAATCCTGGTATTCAGCTCATGCCTTCAGCTTTGTTTGGAAATGGCATCGAACGTGAAATGCTGGAAAAGTCATTCTTCATGAATGAGACTCAAGTTGCTGCACATAACTCATGTTGGATAACCACATTTATCTTACTCCTGCTCTGGCTTCATCGTCCGTTCGCATAAAAAATTCTGCGCACAGCAGGCCACTTGGGACTTGTTTGTTTGCGATTTCTTTCAGAGAGTGAGCGGAGCAGACATGCTATGCTCGTGTGTGAAACTCACTTGTATTGCTTCTCCTGTTCGAGATTTGCCACCAATGTATTGGTTTGTTTGTTGGCATTTGGGGTGCCAGGTTGGTCAATTAAGCAAGGCAAGGCCCGAAACATTTGGTCTGCTGGAAAAGCACGCACTTTCAGAACACCCTCGGGCTTCTGCGTGCACCTACGAATGTATCCATGTATCCACCTGCAAAATTGTGGTCGCCGGCAAGAAGAATTATGCCACTAGACAGAAGGGCTTCGAGCAGCTCCTTCGTGTTTCCCACCGTTGCATGCTTCTGCTGTATGTCTGTCTTTGTCTATTAGTCTCGCAATCCACCTCCCGAGAGAGATACATATGGACAAAATGCACGAAAAATATGATTGGACTAATAAAACAAATTCAAAAGACACATTTTGACAACTAATAGTTTACTTCATAAATAACACTGTAGATCTCAGCTGTGGACAACTAGCCAAAACATTCACGTTGAAATATTTCAAGTATCATCGAATACCATCACTCCAAACTTATGAAAGTAGAGTGTTGGATCCTAGCTCCAAGCTAAACAACTATCTCTATTATCACCTTTTGAGCTTTTCATTTTCATACAATGCAACTGAGCTTGCTTTAACTTGTTTAGGTAGATATTATTCCTTCAGTCCAACAATGGGTGCATCATGATTGTTCACCAACAATTTCTTTTTCAAAAATCGGTCTGAAACATATAACCTTTGATACCTAGGCCACCGAGATCTTCCTTATTTTTTAAAGTTAGGAGAAAGACAACTAAATTTGGTACATTAATGTGAATATGCTCTTTTGAGTCTTTTAGATAATCGAATTCTGCTACAATTTTAGAAACCACACATATTTATGATGATATTTATGACCTACAGCCTGAGCTTCAGAAAGCAGTGGCTGCTTCCCAAAAGTGTCTTCTAGCCATCCGATTGAAACCTCCCATCCCCATGGTTGCCCACCGGTATCACAAGCAGGGAAAAGGGCGGTCAAAAGCTTCTGAAAAGTCCCGCTCTTTCTCTTCTCTTCTGTCTCATGTTGACCCAGCAAAGAAAGAACTTCCAGTGCAGCATCCACGACAATCTGATGAACTTTCACTTGTTGTGAAGTAAGCTTCTTGGCGTGTGCAGCTACTTGAGGTGTAACAAGGGTTACAATAGGTGATCTTATGAACCTCAATTCGTCCCAAGTTAGATCTGTAACAGTCCCTGATTCTAAAGCCTTGCAAAGTGTTCCCAAAACAATATCCACCGTAGCTGACCGACTGATTGGTCCACTTTCACCCGCAAATTTGGCAGAAATAAAATTCGATGATGAACCCAAAATCAGGCTAGTAGCCAGCATCTTTCTCCGCACAATCAGAGTGGCGATAGTGTATGCTAGTGACGTGCCTGAGAGATGGTTCTTAAGAAACTCTAAGTAAGCCGTAACCTACACACGATGACACAGAAGCAAATTTTTCAGTTTATCCTTGCTGACATGCTCCATAATGTACACCTTGTCAAAGCAAAAACGTAGTCTTCCAAAAAGATTATGTCCAGGCATATCAGAATGGAAATCCTTTAAAACCACACAGAACCATGGAAGACATAGTAAACCTTAAACAAAAAAAAGATCTGACCTACTCGGATGTACCCATCCTGTTGCGAGAGAAAACACATATTGTTAATGAGTATCAGAAAAGAGTTCCATTTATACAAAAAATTCATCATGGACGGGCCTTGGTAAGTAACCACATGAATAGGTGTTTCTTCCTGAATTGCTCTTTGTATGGAAGGTGCGAGAACACTGACAACTCTTGACGCTGTCGGAAGCTTCTCCACAACTTCAAGCCACCCACAGTCGTCGTCTGTGTACTGATACCGCATTGAAGACATACTCTTCTCTGTAGCAGTATCCTCATTGACAGCAACGTAGCTTACACCAAGAGACACTTTCTGCATGACTACAGGTAAGCCAGACAAGCTGGAAGAAGAAGCCTGACCTAGAGGTGCATTCGTAAGACCAGTCACTTTCTTCGCAGCTTCCGACACATTATCATTGCTAGAAATGACGAAGAAACTAGAAACACTAGTACAGAAATAACCCGAAGGAAAATCATCCATGAATGAAAACCGAAAGAGCAGTATTGTGCTATAAAAAGCATTCAGACATCAAGAAGCAATGTGTTTACAATATATTTAATACATATTGGCATGTATTCATAAAGATTCATGTGCCAAGATGGAAAAATATGTATAAAATTCAAAATTTCAAACTTCTAGACATAAAGATCACGCAAAGTAAACTTTTGAACTTTCCAACTGAAAAACTAGCTTTCTCACTTGTCAAGTACCTACCAGGTAATCTTCGGCAAGGAGAAAATCAAGGAGAAAAACAGTAACCAAAAAGATGAAACTTACCTCTTGTATATGAGTCTATTCACTATATCGGATCATCATTTAGATTGATTGTATTTGTGTCAGCTGAAAGCTCTCTACCTAATCGTTTTGGTAGGGAAAATCTACTTGTAGGCAAAGAGATCCTATTCATATCAGTTTGTGGTTTCATACTTTTGCGTTTTCCACGCAGTTGAGTGCTTCGCCTGAACAACTCTTCTCTAATTGTCTCTCTTTTTCTTCTTTGAACTTCTGGGATAACATCAGGGAGAAGTATAATATCACAAATGACATCACTGAACTCTGATATAACATTCTGCAGAGCTGGACTATCATTGGACTATCCAGATAGCTACCGCTATCACCGTGAACATCTTCAAGAGGCACGTTCAAATCCTGTAAGTTGTCACAAGTGGTTACATATTAGCCGCAATAAAAGAAAAAATGAAAACAAAGACATAACTAATACATACATCTCATTATACTATAAAAATTTCAATTCAATGCATGTGTAAGTCACTTACCAAAGAATTTCTTGTCTCAATTAGACACCGTTTTTTCTTCAAATAGTTCTTCAGAATTAAATGGATTCTCTTTGCACCGTGATACTTGTCAACGATTCCGAGCCTTCTTTTCAATGTCAAGCCACTTGGTCTGATGAACATGTCGGCATTTGTGATTCTGTCCTTTCCCGATTCTAGTTGACATTGTTCCTGAACTCTCAAGTCATGCAAAGATCTATTCATTACAGCAAGTGTGTTGTGTGCTATGCTATCACTTTGTGAAGTCATTTTTTCTATTTGCATCCAAGCTTCTCTTGACTTCTCCACACAAACGTTTCTCTGATTGAACGTTGTGTCCAACATAAGATTTTCTTCTGCTTGCAGTTCTGAATCATACTCCACTGACAAATGAGTATTTTCACTTAACAACTGTCCATCGGTATTAGAAATCAATCCTTCATATTGCGACCCTGCCCAAGTTCCATGTTGCTGAATGATGGATCCTCCTTGGTGCCCTTTGCACATCAAAGCCTTGCATTGATGTTTGCAAATATTTCCTTTCACAGCCCACGAACATTCACATGAAGGCAGCATGGAATAACAATCTTGAACTGTGTACTTAGTTTTAGATTTTGAACATATCACCTCAGCAAAGTTTGGCTTTAAGGAGTCTGGAAACGCCGCCTGAATACAACATATATAACTTTTCATTAGTTATAATCAAAATGCAAGTTATGCATAGTCATAGCTCGGGTATTGCAAGCAAAAATGAGTAAACACAAATGCAAAATCAGAAATATTTTCACTTGAGCATATTTCATTTCGTTTTCTGCTGCCCATACACTGGAGATAGCAACCTCTTCCTTTCTCCAATTCACTACCAATCCCATTGCCTTACTACGAATATTATAAAGAAAGAACGGCAACATGCTTCCAAAAAGCATGTCTAACAATCTGTCCAACGACGAGCTTTTCAACCACCTATCATTCTTTGATCATCTTTTTCATGGTCAAATGCCAAGCTTCTGTTGCACCATTTGTTAGTTGGTTCGCGTGATCAAAATTTCAACAAATCACCAACCATTTATCTGTGAAGACAACACACAAGGCATGTAAGATATCACCATTGCTATGAAAATCATCCATGTCTGTGAACTACATGTTCAGATCCATCATCTAAAAATATAAGTAAAACTTTACTTCACAAGACCCATCTAATACTGTTCAACACTTCTTCCAATAATATAAGTTTAGTACTTGTACTAAATGCAATGGGCTAAACCAAGTTTTTATGAGCCTTCCAACTGTAATGAACAGCTGTTTACTTACACTACAGGCTAGATACACTATGAGAACAATACAAGAGAATTACCATAGAGTTACAGTACCTATTCTTCAGATCCATTCCTGTTTGAAGTAGTTTAGAAACTCAATTTCTGAAAAAAATCTAGTTTAGAATTGCATCCAACGTCCTCAAATCAAAAGTTCACTGTTAGCATACATCATTTCTCCCAAAGCATCAGACATTTCCAATATAAGCGTTTGGTTTTTCACTTTTTGAATAAGATTTTCCTTCCATGCCCTGCAAACAGTTCCAACTTGGTCAAAGGTTTTAATACGGATTGTAAATATCTATAGAATACTCTAAGGGTGACAATCATCAATATATACATATTATATTGGCATTTTTTATACATAATCTGTGCATAAATCACTACTATAAATGGACAGAATTTCAAAAGTACCTTCGAATATGAAATGTACAGAAAATCATAGGAACTCATGGAAATACAGCTTTCAAAGCAACCACCTCTTGAGGAGCACAATCAATTATATAGCAACTTGGTTTCCAGTCAAGCTTCAATTTTAATGCTGCATCTTTGATTTTTTGCAAAAAGTCCACTATCATCTGTGTTGTTTCTTTTTGTTGAATACTCCAAGCAACAGGTAATCCCATTTGATGGCTATCAAATGCAATCAATGTAAAAAAAGTCAACTGCATGATAACAACACATAACATATAATTAGTTATGTGTAGCATGGATAAATGCATTACTTAGTCCATAACAAGCCAACTCTAGTATCACCAAAGTTGATGGAACAAGTGACTAGCTAGAGTTTTCAAACAAGTACAAGTCTTCAAACATGTAACATGTCTCAGGAAGACATAGAAGAGAGGGTCCCGAGACAGCAGTCTAGGAAGTGAAGGATACGAGATGGGAAATATGAACTAGTAATTCCTATCTTGAAACCAAATGAAACTCGACTGTGCACAAGCAATAAAGCTGCTAAAATATATCCGTTTGGGGTCCAACTTGAAAATCAATGTCAACATTACCTTCTAACATATCAGAGTTGAACATTGTCCTTAATTCAGGCATGTTATTTTTTCTTTAAGCATTTCGCTTATTAGCCTTCAGTTTTAGTGTACTTTAACTGCAATTCTAAACTGATTAATATCCTGGAGAAAAAGTGAAACCAAATGCACCTTGATTGTGCAGAATTAGTTAGAGGAGAAAAGTGACAAAAGCTAGTCAAACTAAACATCTAAGTATAAGTTGTCATGTTACCATCTGTTTGATCAACTTTTTATTCTGAAGTTGAGAGCATATGTTCCACGCTTGTAGGCCATGCTACTGATAAATAGGGATTACTTCAAACAATTGATTACATTTCCGGGCAATTTTTTGTATTCTCCTACAAACAAGCAGTTTCATCCTGCTTGTCTCATGATGCAAAATCATGCATACAGTGCATGTACTACGTGCAGGTATCTTTTGCGATATGCATATAGAGAGTATGTGCCATCGTTCTCTGTATTTGTATAGTGAGTACTTGAGACCCAAATAGAGTACTTGGATTCTTGCAGTCAAGCATGTTCTTTTGGAGATACAATGCTATACTCGCCATTGTACCTTTCCCAAGATTTGATATCATTTCGAAGAAACCTATGAGGTCCAAGTCTTCAAGTCCGAAAGGAACTAGAAGACCTACAAAGAACACCGGATAGTAACCAAATACGTAGGTTCAACTCTAGGCAATCCTATCTCGATATCCATTCCGTGTGTGTACTTTTCAGCACTGGTACTTTCCAGACACCCTTTCACCATTAATTCTGCATAAATAATTTGCAAGTTTACTTCCTGTCATATTCATCGATATAACTCATTAGACCTACATCAGGTAGTTTTGACAGAAAAGAAAACTACTTTTGTTTTTTTTTCTATGTGTTCACTGTCAATGTAAAAATTTTAAGTTAGAGCATATATACAAGATCATGTTCAAGAAAAAAAACACAGAAAGAAAAAAGTTAGATGTGGAGAAGAAAAAATGGCACATACCTCACATAAAGCATACACCCACCAGATAAATTTGAACTGAAATGGCAAAAGTCAAAGTGATCCACATGCAGTCTATGTATCAAAAAATGACGTTGATCTACTGGAGTTCAATCCAATTGAAATAATGACAATCAACACCAGAACAATTAAAAAAAATCTTTCACTACACAATGTCATATTCATAAAATCAACAACTCAAAATACAACCGAAAGAAAACTTACATCATACTTGGTTGTCGCAAACGTGCTGTCCAACGCAAGAGGCTTATTTTGAGAGTAGTGAATCATCATACCCAATTGCCATTTGGATTGAAGAACCAACATGAAATCTTGGGACGGATTTGCAAAGATATACTGTTGATGTAGAAGCACAAAATGCGGATGCGCATTAATCCAAATCTGCACAGACTGCTGATCGTTTTCATGAAACATATTAGTTTCTCTTGCCACATTCGCTTTTATATTGTGCAAGTCTTTCAAATGTATTGTGTCATCTTTAGCTCCTCTTATGGACCATGGAAGAGGTGCAGGATCATCAAAAGGACAGTCTGGACCTCCTACTTGAATCTGTTGTTTCAAATGCATGTCAAAAACTTGTGGAATTGTCCAACCCCATCTGAAAAGTTGCCTTATGTTTCGTCTGAGCTCGTTCATAATTCGTGTAGCATATGCACACTTTGGACTCTAAGGAACAACTTCATTTTCTGCAATTCTTCCGTGACACATTTCCCCTTTATCATTACAATGAGTCCTGCAAGACAAATGAAAATATCAAGTTAATATTAATCCATATTTATGAAATAACATCATCACCATGATAACGTATACATCAAGAAGTTCAGACTGTAAAAAAATTCAAACGGAATACTCTTACCTTTGTCTGTAATATATGACTGCAGTCTCAGGATCTGATTCGTAATATGTAACAACAAAGTTACAAAGACATCCTCTCTTCAATGGATCATTGAAGTTAACCTTTCTTGATCGTGGTCTACTATTTTCACCTATACCGAGAGGTGGATAGGTGCCTTTTCTAGGTATCGTGTCTGGAATCCGAGAAGTATGGTTGAATGGTTCAAAAGCAAACCAATAAGTTACTGTTTTTATCCAAGCAGTTTTTGGACCTGGTTTGTCATTGGTTCGTCTTTTCCAAAAGCTTGTTTCAAATTCTATATTTCTTCTACCTTCACCATCCACAAAATCGTCTACCCCTTCGCTTGGAATACGAGCTAACTCCACAAGAGACTGATGCATTTCCCAAACCCATTGCAAATCATCTGCATGGAATGTTCCTGTAGGAGGTGATTGAACAGGAATTCTACTATCCATTGTGACACAAATGTTCCTTTTTTGTTGAAGAAATACAACCAGGATCTAATTCTGATTGGGTAAATGTGGCCAAGGAAATCGTCTCTGTAGACGATAGACGACTCGCGAGCACCCCCAAAAATGCTCCCTGCTATCTGGATAGTGTCATAAGTCCACCATGATAGCAGCCCTAAGGTAGGCAGGCAGCCAGCCAGCCAAGCATCAAACAAATGATGAAACAAAGAGACCAAGTGTTTCGGGTATTGTAGCTCTATATTCTCTGTCACTAACGGGTGCCTGCAGACAGTTCCCAAGTCCAATCATTTTCACATTCAGAAGCAACTAGTAAGAAACTCAACAACAAGGAATGAAAGAGCAAGCAACAGTTCACACATCCAAATATGTAACAATTGAACAATGATTTTTGTTTCTCATTATACCTGTAATATAACTCCTCGTACATCCTTTGAGCAACTACTTCCTCTTCTTAGATAGTGAACAATATTATGTAGCAGACACTGTTAAAGTACACAATTTAAGTACAAGACATAAATCAAATCCACATCTGAATTAGCTATAATGCCTTCTGCTTTGAGTAGATGGGAGCCACACCCGTTAAGACACATGATACATTAGTGGTTGAGAGGGAAAACCTGGCATCCATTGCTATGGCCCATCAACATTACTCCTTGGGACGCTTCTTCATTTATAAGAAATATATTAGTTGTTCTATTTCCGCTGAATCCTGGAAAGTCCAAAGTATTCAAATACAAGTTAGTTCTAAATTTCTCTTAATAGCCTTCAGACTTTGACTAAACAGCCAATAGTATAAGCATGGAATCAGATAACAACGACTGAACACTGAAGATGTGGTCAAAATAAGCCTGAATCTAAACAACAGCTGAAATGAAAATGAAGAATATGACAGTTCCTGCTCTTGATGTTATTAATCAAGTAGCATATAGAAACTGGTCACCTTTTGATAAGTATGAACGTGAGGCACGAGAGTGGAGAGTTGAATCTGCATGAGACTTGACTGACCGTATCCAATAGATGATGATGACAGCAACTGCTGTACAAGAGACCACTACTCATCTAGAAGGGCATCTGCTAAGGATTTGACATAGCTGAAAAAAACAAATAACAGGATCAAAGTATGACACATTACCCTGTATTTTGATCTTCTCAAAAGCAAAGCTCTAATTATAACTGTGCTCTATGGTCGCACCACCCATGTCGATGGAAACATTAGTTGTCCGTACAATGGACAATAAGCATTTTATCAGCACTTCAAGTTGACCACTCACTCAAATCCATGCAAAGTAGTAACCAGCGAGTTATGAATATGATTGACAAAATTGTACTTTAAATTCGGAATTCCAAAGTTCAAATTCAGGCAGACAAAAGGAAGGGATGGAAGCTCTTCATGCTCATCTTGCTTGGAGCTTGTGGACTCTACATGTGTTTGATCGGAGTTGATCATCGCTACCTCTCAGCAGTCATTCCTATCTTCACATCCAATGATGGAATATGAAGGTGCCTATACAAAAAATTCCAGAAGTTCGTTCTCCGACATTCCAGCCATCTTGTCAATGCAAAGATCAGGAAGACTATCGGAAAATACCATAACCAGTTGACCATCACTTGCTTGCATTCAACCTGAGGCTTTGTTCTCATATGAAGTCTTCAAAAAAACTTGAGCGGACAAATGAAACGCTTGCAAGGATAATTGGCAGTACCCCTGTCGTCGTACACCCGAAGGCTTATGAACTAAGCACAAACACGGATGTGTTCACTTTAAATGCCTTTATTCCTGTTTCTATAATCACAAAGGCAGTTTCTCCACCAGGACAAGGAAACAAAAGCGGAGGATTTCATCAACCACAAAAGAGTAAGCATTTAAAGCAACAAAGTTGTCTTCTGACAACCACTTGTAAGCCTAAAGAGGAAAGATTGACTCGATGGTGATGTGAGAAAAACAGCAGTCGACATGTGGTGTTGCAGTTCACGTCATTACGCTAATAACATAATCAACGAAACAAAGCATTAAGAACTGAATCTGTTTCTATCGCTAGTTGGACGCAGGTTGAGCAACCTGTCTTATTATAACATAGATAATCCTCGAAAGTTTGAGATAATAAAGAATATGAAGGTGCCTGTACAAAAAATTCCAGAAGTTTGTTCTCCGACATTTTAGAGCACTTCCCCCGACCACAAAAGTATGATAGGTAAGTTCTGGTATGCTAGTAGTCAAGTAGCTATCAAGCGATCAAAGTACCTGCGTAATGGCTTCAGCCTCGGCAGTTTTCGCAATACCTTTATTAAAAATCAAGTCAGAATGTTAGCTACAACCATCTCATCTATGCTACGTTGGTTTATGGCAGGGGTGAATGTGCTTGCACGTCTGTACACTATTTTGCCATCTTGTCAATGCAAAGATCAGGAAGACTCTCACTGCTGACATTCACTCCGCAAATGTACAAAGAATGTGTAAATTCATAGTACAGAGTCAGAGTATGTACGCTATCAGACTCTGTACTATGAATTTACACATTCTTTGTAGCGTACATACTCTGTAGCAAGGAGGCCATCTGTGAGACCCCCTAAAAATATTACTTGCTTCTTGAAATCACCACTCCAAAAAGCAACCTGGAAGATAAATGCAATTATCGTTATGTTGCACCCAGTGATGTAGTTGAAGTGGAAAACAACAGTGAAAACCAAGAACCATAGTTCTAAGCACATATAGTAGGTTAGTACGAACGAGCCTGAGGTATCACCAACCTGCCAACCCTGAGTCCCCGACCATATGTTCGCTCAATCTACCATCATGAGTGTCTTCTATGAAACCTGCACGTGGTCAATGATCATTACCTGCTTCGACTTCATCCCCATAACATTGCGCTACATCTCTCGTTCTGCTTCTCTTGTTCTGATAACATCATGAATTCTCCGATCCCTCATGCCACGCAAGGTTAGATTGCAGAGGATGGATCTGCAATCAGTTCTGTTGACTTTCTACGAGACAAAACCCGCACTTCTTCTTCTTCTTCTTCTCTTCTTCTGATCTGCTTCGTGAAAAACTCGCACAAACATTCTGTCTGAGTAAGAGACTGAGCGCGCGAAATGCTAAAACCGTACAAAATGCTAAACCCTGGATTACGGTGACGGTGAAACCTGGGTGACGGTGATCCGCAAACGGTGTACCCTTGCTGTTCGCACGGATGGGATACGGTCGGGGTTGATCTAGCCAGAAGTCTACTAACTCGTATGCGATCTACGAATATATTCTAATAGATTCCATTAGAACAGATTCCATCAGGTGATCATGAATTATTTCAATTTCTATCCACACTCAAAAATAGAAATCTTATGAATACCTTTCAAATCACTTTCATTTTTTTTCTTCTACAATGCGTTCTAATGCTTGCTTTGTTAGGATAAATACTCAAGCATTGCTCAATTTAACTCTTAGAAAGTGCAAAAATGTGTCTATCATAATTGACCGACACATATAAATTTGTGTATTAGTGTCTAGAATGAAGTACTTACTTGTTGGCATTCAACTCATTTAAGTGTGACAGCAAGATCAAGGAGAATGAAGCATAGCATCGCAATTCAATCGCAAAAATCTAATCGATTCTTGCAAACAAAAATCTTTGTGTCACAAAATGAAGTTTTTACAATTTGATATTACCAATATATCACATCTTTGTATTGAAATCATCAAAATAATGCTTTTCAAACATCATACTACTGCGCATGCATAATGCCGACAAGAGAAAAATTGTGCAAATCCCTTCGTCAATTGTTGTTCTCCGTTGCAATAAATGGTATATGGATTTGATCCAAAGATGTTTGCAAAGTCTATTACAAATCTTGCATTGAAATTGCTCAACATTATAAACCGCTTCTTTATTGATTTGTTTGAATCCCATGCATCATTGAAAAATGTCTTCTTGTCGTGATTTTATTGCTTGTTGCTTGAATCACCATCCGCATGAATCAATTCAAACTGTTGTGATATCATTGTATCATGTTCAAGAAATTTTCAAATGACTAGTATAATGTGATTTGACACGTAGAGAGTACACACAAAGAAAATATTTCAATCAACTTTGGCTAAAAAAAATCAAATAAGCATATACAAGCAACCAAACAAGAGAAAACTAAGCCATTAACGAAGCCTTGTGAGCAAATTCAAAGTCAGATTCAAGAAAGAAAGAATATGACTTAGAAGATAGTGTTATAGTTGAGAATAGTGTTTGTAGTCACTTCAAGACTCTCAAGTAGAATTTACAGTACACAATTTATTCACAAACGGTGAAGAAAAAAGATGGAGTAGAAAGTCTTCAAATCAAGCATTCATAAATTGCTCGTAAATACAACAACAAATAATTTTACCTTAATGTACTTCAAAGTTGTATTTTGTGCTTCAAACACCTTACTGTGATATCACTATATATGTTGAAAAAATTTCAATTTACTAATTTATTGTGATTTGACACATAGTGAGGAGAGAGAAAAATATCAAAAGATCAGTCATCTTCAGATCTAAAAAATGAAATAAGCATAGACCAACAACCATCATAAGAGAAAATTGAGCCAGTAACGATTCATTGCAAGCAACTTCAAAATCTGATTCAAGGAAAAAAGAATATGACTTTGAACGGAGTGTTGTAGATGAAAATAGAATTTGTAGTCACTACAAGACTATCAAGAAGAAAGATAGATTGATCAAATTAAGCGATTGAAAGAGAGAGAAAAGCTACTCGACATTGAACAAAGATGAGCAATTGAAACAAGGAGAGAACAGTAACTTGACATCAAATAGTTGGCGTGTATCAACATCACACGTGCTCATCACACATCAATTTTTCCTAGTCCGACAAAAATGACATCTTTCAATTTGGATTTGTTGTTCTCATTGAAAGTTGAGATTGTTGTCATAGTCAAATGTGAGAAGTGTAACAATAAAATCTTGCACATTTGAGACGTTTTCCAAGTTCACCACACTGGTTGTAAACTTTAAGCATTTGTTGTTCTCATTGAAAGTTGAGATTGTTGTCATAGTCAAATGTGAGAAGTGTAACAATAAAATCTTGCACATTTGAGACGTAATCCAAGTTCACCACACTGTTTGTAAACTTTAAGCATTGCGTGCAAATATTTAAAGTTTTATGCTAGAAAACCGAAATTGCAATCATCCTTATATGTGGCATTGGTTCTGTTTTAATCGTGGCAAAGATGACATTTAATAATAATATTTACCACTTTTAATGAGTTATGTTTTACTCTCTTCAATATTACGTAACATTGACATATTAAAAAAAAATTGTCTCTATAGATAGTAATAGGGCAACTTTAATGAGAGCAATCATCTTAGTTGGTGATAGTTAATGGGATATATGATAAAAAATTTACATTATTTATGTTTTCTTCAACAATCAAGTTCTTTCTTGGTATGGTATATCCATCTATATTATCAGTATTCACATGTAATCTTGAAAGCATTTAAGTTAAATCAAATTTTTACATACTCGTTATGTCATTCAAAGGGCAAACTATAGAGATTATAATGATTAATAATTTTATGTGAAAGGTAACATTTGCATTACTTCAAGTAGAATAAAATTTGACTGGAACTTGGAGAAGTATCATGTCAATGTCGTAAATGAGTGGTTATTAATATACTCTCAAAGGAACTTCGGGAAGGACAGAAACTCTGACATGTTTAGAAGACAATGTGCAAGTAAAATGTGAATATGATTTTACTTTAACGGATCGTGTATTTTATCTTTACATTCCTCAACGATAATAATATAATATAATATTTAAAGAAGATAACATTTAATGCTATGGTTAGGATAGCAAGCAATCACATACTTTGATGTTTGAATACAGTTTGAATTATATCATTTCTATATCCTACTGGATATAGATACCGTTCTGACGCTGTCGGAGCATAACCCATGCTATCAGTATCTTAGAAGGATAGGCATACAGTATGCCTATCCTTCTAAAGCAAGTAGTTAATTTGATCCCTACATTCATGAAATGAAAAGTGAAGTACATATTCCCCGGAAGGAGTGGATGGGTGGTCACATCCTTTTTACTATGGAAATTGGTTTTTCTAATAAATATATAAAATGGAAGGGTCAGGGCACAAATCGGCACAAACCTCAGTCATCTTCGAATGTGTATGTACTCTTGTCATCTGCCTATACACGGATGATATCAGAGAGATTTGTAATTCCCTTGAATGTGGGCTTCCGTTCCAGCTCTGCAATTGATGCTCACAACGTAATGTGACTGAACTCGAAATGTTTTGAATATTTCTGACCTCTTTTGAGAGTGTGAAAGCAGTCTCCTTCACTACAAGCTAATGTGGGTGTAATTCCATTGTTTAAAACCTCAATGTCTCTAAAGCTGCCGGGGAAAACACTTTCACACACCAAAAAACAATCTATTTTTCTTCTTCTCGTTAGGCTGAATCTTTGGGAACAGCTCCAGTTCCCTGAGGCCATTTCCTGCTCCACCATTTTCACATAACGCTCGAGCGAGAACGAATCTGCTCTCCATGATTTCTCTCCTTGGCCAGTTCAGTCCGAAGCCACGGATTGTGAATCTTCTTCTCACCCTTATACACAAACGAATGTCATCATCAGGCCTCCATTACTTAAGGTAAACGGAAGTACGTGCTCGATCAGTGAAGAGTGTTTTCCCGGCAGCTTTAGACAGATTGAGATTTGGAACAATGGAATGAAACCCACATTAACTCTTAGTGAAGGAGATCTGGCAAGGAGATATAGCCTCTAAAGTTATAGCTTCCACTTCTGTGTCCACAAGAGAAACACAAGCACCAAATGGAGTGAACCAGGAGGGAAAATATGGAGCATGGAGTTCCTCGGGCAAATGATTTCATCTGCTGGAATTCGATAAAAGCTCCAGTCAAAAGAGGGACAACCTCCAATGGCGTTCTCATCTCAAGTGCAAGGAGGAGAGCAGAAAGAGCATCGAGAAAAGTCATGCTTGGACACATGGTTGCCTTCCACATGCTTTGTGTATGTTCACCGTGGATAAAAATTGGGACACTTTGAAGTGCCAGAGGTAGAATCTGCAGATTCAGCTAGCGCTCAATCGGAAGGAGGAGATCCATGAGAAGATGCAAGGTTGACCAGTGTCCTACACATGTCATACTTGTCGTCACTCGAGAAAGTAAGATGGCCAAACACAAAGCGAGGAGATTGCCGAGCCAGAGATCCGAGATCCAATGAAGTCTTGTAAGAATCTGAGAGGTCCGGAAACCATGTCTGTGTAGAGTGGACCCAAAGAAAAAGGTTCACAAGTTGCCTACGTTGCAGTTATTGGCCGCTAAGGAGAAAGAAAGAAAGAAACCTGGACGCGATGATTACTACGATTGATTGATTACCGAGCTATGGTTTCTCTCCGTGTGGGGGACGGGTGGGGTGCTTGGCGAAACCCCGGTGAAAATGGCGAAACTCGTCGTGGTGCCACGTTCATACTTCCACGAGGTTGATGACCACTCCGGCCCTTCTCCTCCTCCTCGATTTATCGTGCTTTTCGCTTCCCCTTGTGTTTCTTTCCCTCATGCTAGCAGCAAGCAAGCGAGCAAGCAATCTGCTCCTGATACAGTCGGTAGCTCGAGCCACCACACGGTAGAAACCTTCCCTCCCTCCCTCCTTTCTTTCTGCCTTATCTATCGTCATCTTTCGTCCTCTCTGTACCCGCACTCCCCGCTCGCTTCATTGCTTTATCGTCGACTGTCGAGTTGCGTCGAGCCTGTTTCTGTCTTTCTTGTTTGCTTTCGCTCTCTTTCCTTCCCAGATTCGTTACAATTTTGCGTGCGTTCGATTTGGTTGTGGTCGCAGTCTGTTGGTGTATTGCTTTATGATTTCGTTGGCGAGTTTGAATGTGAACACGCGCAATTGTGATGAGCTGATAGCCAGCCAGAAATTGAGGGTTGACGTTGGTCGTCTCTTTCGGCTCGCTCTGCTTCGAGCAGCTTCCGTGGTCGCCCGCAAATGGAAGCCGGCGGGTTGAGCTCGCGAGAGGAAAAGTGTTTTTCTGCTCACGTTTTTCTTCTCTTCGTGTCGGTTTAGCGCGCCTCTCCTCCGCATTTGGTTGTGGAGAGGGCATTTTGCGGTCATTTCCCGACCCTAACGACGGCCTGTCTAGCTCTCGGAGCAGAAGATGTGATTCGATTGCATCTTTATGTCCATTAAATAGAGTGTGAAATTCTCCGTCGTGAAAATTGGGGCCCGGGTTTGAATATCTCGAACTTCTGCCGGTCGAGACGGATGTCATATCGTCGTCCATGGGCTCTTCTTGAGCTGTCTCTTGTCTTCGTGCTTCTTCTCGGGCTCTGCTCGATGCAGACATGTATAGTCTGCATCGAGGTCCATCGCCTGTAGGCTTTGTGATGTTCTTCTTGTCTTCGTTCTGCGTTGTTTTCCTCCCCGTATGTCGATAATTTCATCGTCCCGGTCCCTCGATTTCCTCCTCCTGCTGGACCTCATCGTGAGAGACTTTCTCGGATAATTTGCGTGGGAAGCGGTGGTTATTCGGCCTCGAATTGGTATCGTTCTTCCTCGCTCCGACTTTGCGCTCGAATGGGGGCCATTCGCTGCACATAGATAGTGAAATCGTGAGTTGTATGTACAAAATTCCACCGAGTGTGTCGTCTTTGTGAAATTTCTGGTCGAGCCCGTGTCGTGTCGGATCGATCTTCTGTATATCGTACACAAGGTCTCAGGTCGTGCGTTGTACCTCGCACGATGGAGGCGCGTCTCTGGAGCGATTTGCCCGAGGACTTGACCGAGAAAGTGCTCACCAAATTGCCCGTGAGCGGAGTCTTGAGATTGCGCGCCATCTGCAAAGCGTGGAACTCGTTGATTCTGTCGCGAAATCTCTTGAGTTTGTGCAGAGAAGAGCCGTCTCCGACACCTTGTTTGCTGGGGACGAGTGCGGACTGCGAGTCCTTCGTGGGATACAATCCTTCGTCGCGCAAGTGGTTCGATCTCTGTCTGACGTTCCCGGATCCGGCCCTGCGGCCGCGAGTGTACCTGGCGGCATCGGCCGGAGGATTGCTGTGTTTTGCTGCCACCATCGACGAGGTCGCCGCGTTCTTCGTCTGCAATCCGACGACGAGATCTTGGAGGCAGCTTCCTCCGCCTGCTCTGAAAGTGCTGCCTCGAGTCTCGTTCGGGCACCATCTCGACCTCGCGACTTGCATGCTGTTCGACGAAAGCTCGCGGCACTACAAGATCGTCGTGGTGGGCAATGCCACGAGCGGGTGGTATCGAATCACGCAGATCTACGACTCGTGCACGGGCTCGTGGAAGAGACTGGGAGGGGCCATCCCTCAGGATGTGGACTTCCGCTCTTACGGGCTGGTGTGCAAGGGCCACATTTACTACATGATGGCCGGATTGTCGATCAAAGTGATGTCCATGAACGTGGACGCAGGTCTGTGGAGCAAGCTGGAGGCACCGCTGCCTCGGTTCCTCGTGCGGCCTCGATTGGTCGAGCGAGGCGGGAGCCTGCTGCTGGTGGGAGGAGTGCACAAGTACTGGAGGCAGGGCTGGAACTCGCTGAAGCCGCAGAGCGTGCGAATTTGGGAGCTGGATCAGATCAACATGGTGTGGGTGGAAATCGGGCGAATGCCCGAAGATGTGCACTCCCATTTCGTCGCCACCTTGGGTCACGAAACTCAGGACTTCAAGTGCGCCGGCCTCGGGCAGCTCATGTTCTTCACCTCTCGCTGCTCCTGGGGCTTCTCCCTGGTCATGTTCAACTTCCTCACCAGGGAGTGGACCTGGATTCCTTACCCGGAGAAAATGTCTCTCGTGGACGATGTGCTCATCTTTCAAGCCATGGGCTCGTGCGTGTGATTGCACGCACGCCCCTCCGTCCGATCGGTGAGAGATTTCCTCTGCATCTTGTAAATCTGTAGAGAGAGAGAGAGAGAGAGAGAGAGAGAGAGAGAGAGAGAGAGAGAGAGAGAGAGAGAGAGAGAGAGAGAGAGAGCCACGGGCTCGTGGGTGTGATTGCCTTGTGCAATCTTGTGAATCTGTAGATATGTGTGTGTGTCTGAGAGAGAGATAGAGAGGAATCTCTGCATGGAGGGTTTCTTCGCTTGGCACCACCCCCACCATGATAGCAGTAGTTGGAAGCCGAAGTTGTTGGCTTCCTGAAATTCCCATGAGACTGCGGGAGTCATTCATGTGCAGGAGGAGGAGGCAATGGATGTGACCATCCTTGGGGATGCCAATTGCATCCCCATACCTTCTGCAAAGTAGAAACTTTACATGATGTACATATCAAGGAACTTCCTTCAGGATTTGTAGGGTGCTCGGTGGTGAGGAGAAACAGTGTGTCTCGAGCTCATTGTATTTAGTATTTCAAATCTGGGAACTTTCTCCTGAGAGTCCTGGCTTGCACCACTCGTCGGTGACTTCACATGCATTCCGAGAGCAACTAATATTGTATACTTTGCAGACACACCACGGTGTGTAAGAAGCCTCGTTGCTCGATTCTCAGACGTGGTAGCTGATTCAAAGGGTGTGATCGTTTCTATGAAGCTAGTATGAGGCTCATTCTCATTGTATCGTCTTGAGCCATTCTTATTTGATGGCATGTCTTTTCTGAAGTTCAGAGCGTGTATTTGTCGTCGACTAGAGGGAAGTTAGTCTATCGTTTGTCAGTGCTAGAAAGATCTCAAATAGAAGGCGCGAAAGAGTCTGGTATCAGGGTCTGGTTAACTCAGAGCTCCTGATAGTCTCATGGATTGAAGGAAAGAACGAGCTTACATCATACTTTTATCCAAGGAATACAGTTCCTAGTCTGTTTTCAATCTGGTATTGGTACGACAAATCTCTCAGCTCTTTTACACCTGTCACTAATTTTCGCACTGTAGGATGGAGCAATGTGTATTAAGAGAAGATCGCAGAAAAGTCCATGCATGCTTACAGGGGCGGAGCCAGGATTTTTCAGGTGGGGGGGGGGGGGGGGTGGGGGGGGGGCGAGGGGGATGCTACCCGCCAATTTTCAATTAAAATTTTTTCTCGACCTCGTTTTCACATTCTGTAACTCACAATCTGTGTAGACCCTTCCTGGGCTTGGGGGGGCATGCCCCCCCACTGCCCCCCCCCCCCCCCCCCCCCCTTGGCTCCGCCCCTGCATGCTTATGTCCTCTATTCAATACCATCATCGGGTGAAGCACTAAGAACGTGTTACAGTGTCCAGTCAAAGGATTTGTTCCATCTTGCATCCTCGAACGTGAATTGACTATGAATCTGACCAAGTGCAATCGCAAATACATTGCTAGACATATATGTTCTTTTGATGAGAGTATGAGTAATTTTGTTCTCTGTTCCACTGTTGGCGATGCGAATAGCTTCTACATGTGGAGACTGTTTCGTTTGCTTTCCGTTTCAACTTCTTAGTGAACTGGTCCTCATCTATCATAGTAGAAATAGTATCATTCCATTTTGGAAATTTCGTTTTGAATTACGTGAAGACTGGTTCTCTCTGTTGACGGTGGTTTAGTAAAATCATAGCGGTCTTTCTCAGTTTTATCTTGTTTGTTGTGCAGTTCTTGAAGACATTATTCCTTATAGTTTATTGGGAAACGGGTCTTTTTGTTCTGTGCAAGCTGGGGATTCAGTCCTGAGTTTGCAGTGTACCTGGTGAAAGTCATAAGACAAAATTTTAGGTCCTCGTTCAAACACTTTGCGCGTAACCAGTGCTGAAAAGTACACACACGGAACGAATATCAAGATGGATTTAACGAGTTCATATTTCCCATCTCGTATCCTTCACTTCCCAGACTGTTATCTCTTGCATGTCTTCCCGGGACATGTTTCCAAGATCTGCAGCACTTGATATTCGACACAGTTCCATCACCAAGTTTTCTGCGGTACTTTTCCGTCGAGGTTTTGCGCATGATTTTCCAACCTTCACCTTTTTCACTCGTGACCCTCGAGGCCTTGGATTACAATCTCAAAACGACCACTCAAAAGGTTTGGAATTTGGTCTGAGTTACTATATCTTTGTTAAATGATCCAGTGCATTATGGTAATACCCTAATATTGTGTGTTTGGAAACATGAGTGTAGATTTGTCAATATTGAATTAGTCTTGAAACCATGGAGATCCGGAAGTAAAATGCTTTGGAATAGCAATGGGTGCATCTATGTCAGAGTAGAAGTTGGTCTAACAGAGTGATGAATTGAAATTGGTGAAATCATGGATTAGCCGTGATATGATCAACATCTGCTGGCCATTAATGGCTACTTTCTACATTCAAATATACCCGCATGACTTTAGATTCAGGTGATAGAATTGATGAATTCAGAGTTTCACGTAAGAAAACATCTACTTAAGAAGCTTTTCATTCAGGTTTATAGCGGTCATCATAAATTCTGGGATTTTGCCACAAAATCCCAAAATTAAAATAAAATAAAATTTCACTAGGTCCATAAATTAAAACATCATATTATTTAGAGTTTATATATGAACTGTTTGGAACTGTTACTGTCGTGTTCCAGTCAAGCAATATACAAGAAATGTGTTGTTTACCGATATTAACATCGTGTTATAGTCACGCAATATGCAGAAAGTGTGCTAGGCCTTGGCAAGGTAAGGTAAATTGCCTTTTACTCAAGGGTAAAGGTTGGAAACTTATCAGGTGAGGTAGAGTAAAGGTAATGCAGATTTACTTACCCATTAACCCAGTAATTACCTCTTAAGTTGGCAGTATTTATATGTCGGATTTTTTTTACATGACAAAACTTATGGCTTCTAGAATAATAATTATAAATACGTGTATAACTCTATAGCAAAAGTGTTGACATGTCTTCCGGTTGATATGCTAAGATTGTTAATTTATCGACATAAATAATACAATTGTCTAATGGTGCTCAAGCTTTCCCTATATATTTTAAGTCATCTTTTGAGTAAAAGAATAGGTTAAGAATAGAAAATGATGAAGGATTTTCATCCTTCATAGACAGTTTTTTCATGTTTTATATCGAAAGATTTAAAAATTAGAACAAATATATTTATACATCTTATATATATTATTTAGATAATAAATTAACCTTTTCACTTATTATTGGCAAACTGATAATCTATGTATTCAATAGAAATGAAGAGAATCAAATATTGATGTTCAGAAGTTGTCATTAGAAAATCTCATCATATGCAACCACTTGGTGATTTAAGAACGTAGATAAATAAATATAGGTAAAATGTATTTTTTATTTTATTGGATTATTATCTGATTAACGGATAAATTAAAGAGAAAGTGTATTTTTTTTATTTTTATTGAATAATTACCCGTTTAGCAGGTAAAGTAAAAGTAAAGTGTTTTAATTTTTTTAATTTTATTTTTTTACCCGATTAAAGGGTAAAGTAGAGGTAAAGGTATAAGTAAAGCGCGACGTACCGTATAAGTAAAGCGTAACGTTTAACCTTTACGTTACCTTGCCAAGGTCTATTCGTAGCATGTAAGCATCATTTTCATCACTTGGAACCAAGAAATGATGAAAACGTTGCTTCCATCATTTGTTGGTTTCAGGTTTCATTTCGAACGTTGCAATGGCTATTGTTGATACGAAGATAAAGAAAAAACCAACTTCATTTCAATCCAAACACAGTTTGGAATTTGGTTAGAAAGTATTCAAATTTATTTGAAAAAGAACGTTGGATTATTGTAGCGTTTATTTTGCATTCAAAGAGGTACGCTAGATACAAGAGAAGAGACAAATACACAAATTGTTATGGTGTGGCATTCACTTCAACCCGAATTGTGCTGAAATCATCATAAAAGAAAACTTGCAAAACCATGGATTGAATATCAAACTCTATATAGAAATAAGAAAAAATATTTTTCCAATCTACAAGGAAATGTTAAATCATATATTGACATCATACATGACTTATATTTAGTATCAAGTTTTTTATAGAGTACGATGTTATTCAATCCAAAAGATTACAAGGAGTATGATGTGAACCTATCAATATGGTGAAACTATGAAAATTTTCAAGATTTATATTTATGTCTCTTACCGCGTGAAAATTAATAACATAATTCAATTCAATCTCTAAATTGATTCTACATCGAATATACTTTCATTTCGCTAGACATCAATAGTGATTTAGCATGATCCAACACAACGAGAATGTGAAATTGACAGAATTGAATAATCGATTAGTTGACCGATATATCCATGCATGGTTGTATTAGGCGACTAAAATAAGGGAGTTACGATTTGGCGTTTACATGTTATAACCAATGGAGAGTGTATACTTATGCAAATTGATGGATTTTTTATTTTTTTTTAAATACATTAATGTAAATTTTGTAAGAAAATTTTTTAAAAATAATTACTCTGAAAAGAACTGTTAGTAAACTAAATTAGCCTAAATTAAAATTTTAGAAATTAAATTGGTCTAAATTACTTAGTGTTGCAACTAACGAAGAAAGTAAAAGATTAGACATGTTAATGATATTATGACTTTGATCATAAAAATTTTGAATTGTATGTATCAATTTTAGTGCAATAAATTACTTAGTGTTGCAACTAATGAAGAAAGTAAAATATTAGACATGTTGATGATAGTATCACTTTTATCTTATTCTTTTTACATGTCATCCATCTCATTAGATTAATCTTGTTATTAATTCAAGTATCAACAATTTACAAGAAGTAAAGTATTACAAATAGATGCATGTATTCTCCGTCGAACTTCAACAACAATCCAATCTTCTTACTGAAATGAGTAGCAATTGTCCAAACAAATCATTGGACGCATTTCAAGAACATGATCTGTTTGATGATTAATAGACATCATTGCTTGTTTGTTCATATTGAAATGAAGTAGTTTATTTCTGGTCCGTTGCAGTTTTGATGGATTATCATTGTGACCACTGTTTCATTATTTGTCATCATGCATTATAATATTGATCATTTTACAATGAGACATGATTCAATCTCAACTATGAATTGAAATCAAAAAGTTGATCATAAATTGTGCATTCTGTTGGACATTGAAAAAAATATACTAATGTCATTACATGGCAATTGCGGATGATGAATATTACTACAGTGTGAATGTTAAATGATTATTAATAATGTAATTGCCCACAATCATGATAGGGATATTTGAGCCAAGAATTATTATTTACTATGCTTTCATCAAAAAATACACTAGGTGTGAACGAGATTGTTGATTACTAATTTTTGCTAGTTGAAGTCATTAGCAATGTTCAAGAAGAAAGATACATTCAACCGCAGGCTGAAATGTAAGTCGCGCTTCAAGTGATGACTTATAAATTAGTTAAGATGTGCACAAGTACATTCATGGCCAACGTTCGTGATCCATATCATGATTGTATTTAACATTGGAGCAAGTATGATGTTGATATAATTGAGAAATATCACAAACAACTTCTCCATGCTTTTGAGTTTGAGACTATGGTAAAAGCTTCAATTTGTAGTCATGATCATGCCACAAAATTCTACCATGCATGATACACATTATACGGTCAGTTTGATTATCTACATTGAATCTATGGAAGGTTGGTTGTCTTATTTGCCAACACTAGTTCTATGAAATCTGAACTTTTTTTGTAAAGATGACGATCATCGTACAATCTTAACGAATGGTATTTTGCAGAGTAACCAGAACAAGCAATTGAGCTCAATCCATATGCGTTTGTAGTCTTTCTTTCAATAAAGTCCAAAAAATCTAAAATTAAGACTAGGAATGCCCACTAATTAAGTTGTATTGTATAATTCTGGCAAATTTTAGACTTTATGAAACCTGATTTATAGTAAGTTTATATTTAAAATTGAATCTTGAAGTAAAAATAAATCATGAAATGCGTCATGAATTCGATTTGATTACCTATTGTAGTAAATTTTTCATTGAATTAAATATTGTATTTCTTTCAAATTTTAAAAAAATTTGATTTTTTTTTAAAATTTACTATAAGACATGAAATTAAAAGGATATAATTTTCAAGTATGAAATTTCTTATTAACGTACATAATTTTTACTTTGGTATGATTTCAGTACCAAAATTGATTGTTTGCATATCTTTGTGATACAAAGATGTATATTTGACAATGTTCTAAGATTGTTTGTGTATGTTATCATTATGATAAAAATGTATTTTTTTCAACGATGAGTGAAATTTGTTTGTTTGCCTTGAAATAGGAATTTTTTTATCACAAGAAATTACATGTTTGTAAATCTTGATATGATTCTATAAAAAATCTTTATGGTCTAAATTTATATTTGAAAAATGTAATGAAGAATTTTATTCACTTGTATTTGCTATCCATATTTTTTGTTCTTCTTTGAGTTTGAAATAATGTTAGAGTGATTATGGGTGTTGACTTGTAGTGCAAAAAAAATATTTTTTAATGATCATGTATGAGTATGAAGTAAATTCGGATCGAACATGACTACTTGAAATGCAAGACAAAATTATTCATGATGATATTAAAGATGTGATATGTTTGATATAACATGGATAACTAACTCAAATTCATAGTACTTGTATTTGATATTTGTGGTGATAAAGGGAAAATATATATATATATATATATATATATGATTTGAAATTACTGGTTACCATACACACTACGAGTGACACAATGTTAAAATCTATCATCTCAATAGAAGCCAAACGAAGTGACAACAATCGATCTTAAAAGAGTAGAAAGACCTTTTTTTTTCCTTATTCTAACATTGGAATTACAAAGAATTATGCAAATGTATTTCAACAGATTCGTGAGAAATCTCACAAGTGAAAGATTCACAAGAGATACCAAGAGTATCATCGATCTTCTGAGTGAACTGTATAGCCTTGTAGAGTAAAAGTTATGATATATACGAGAGGAAAAATCATATTGAATGTTATGAAGTGGAATGCTCTTGTCGCATAGATGTTGATATTATCCATTGTGATACAACTGGAAACTCGACTCTAATTATCTTTTATGTCATCCTTGAATGACTTGATGGTCGTACTGTCCAGATTGTTTTCGTTTTTGCTTTTCCTACTTGGCAATGGAGAAAAAAAATATAGAGGATTCTCGATCAATATTTTTCTCCGATCAATATAGGATAAACAAGTTAATTAAGTACAGAGGATTCGATCGGACTTCCAAGACAGGTCGTTAAACAACGCGGTGAGCTGAGGACCTTCCGCGCAAATCACTTTAAACCACACCGACCTACGAGCAGAAATTAAGTGACTTGTTTACTTGAAAATCGCAGTTCCAATTAATTGACACATGAAAAACGCACAACTAGAAAAAATAATATTTTATCTCAACTCGAACACAAACAATCAAGCCAAAAGTCGCAGAAGTGCGTATATTACATATTTTCTCATCTTCATGATATTCATTTGAAATGAATATTTAATGAATTTGTATATTCATGTTCATATTATAATGCTATGAAATCAAAATTATATTCATGCTATGATAATGAAAGGCAAAAAGTCCCGTGGACACTTAATGGAACATCATGAAAAGATCGCCCTAAGAAATAGACAGCCTAGACTCACCGAGCAAAGGCACCATCTAATCTATAATTAATTTATGCCACAGGCAGGTGCAGGTTCTGCATGTCTCATTAGTTTGTACATAAATTCATACACCAGTTTTTTTACACGTAAAATAAAAAATGTCAAAGTCAATTTTCTAGGAGAAGAATTTTTGAAGAGTTTGTTTATACAGTATTACCACGTCCTCAGAAGAAATTAAACCACTAAAAAAGTAACTGTCTGAGAACAGAAGCTGAACCTGGAGGGACTCGAAACTGCTCGTGATGCGGTCTCGTACCACACCTCGTACCAAGAAACGTCTTCTCGGAAAGAGGGAGGGAAAGCGTAGAATAAATTCCGGAGGGAAATGGAAAGGGAAATGCAGAAAATCAAAGGATTAATAAATAAACTTTGTTCCAACAGAAAGGAATGTGGCCGGCGAGGGAAAGGGAAAGGCAGAAAATGTAAGGATTGATAAACTTTGTTCCAATAGAATTAAAATGTGGAAGGCGAGGGAAAGAGAAACGCGGAAAATCAAAGGATTAATAAATAAACTTTGTTCCAACAGAAAGGAATGTGGCCGGCGAGGGAAAGGGAAAGGCAGAAATTGAAAGGATTGACAAACTTTGTTCCAAAAGAATTAAAATGTGGAAGGCGAGGGAAAGAGAAATGCAGAAAATCAAAGGATTAATAAAGGAACTTTGTTCCAAAAGACAAATATCTGGGAGTGCATCTCCAGTTGAATTAAGCGCTGTTCCCGCTTCCGGTGGATTTTCAATGGCGTGCCTCAGAGAGAGCAGGAAACAATAATTTTCGGAAGGTAGGCTTGCGAGCTTTATGGCAGAGAAGAATCCCCGAGAGCCGAGAAGAAGGCGTAGATTAGAGGATGGCGATGGTGATGCGATCGTGCGCTGGGGCTCGGCTATCTGGGCCGAACAATTAAATGATGGATTATGGCGAGATTTGGTTGGGAATCGGTGTTCGGACTTCGCGAGCGCCGTCGCCTTCCTGTCAGTGCACGGGCCGCACCACTGTAACATTTTTAATTTCGGCATGTTTTCTGCGTTTCTGCGAATCTGTGCGATTTCCAGCTTTCCGCTTCACGAGTTTCCATGGCGCTCGGAAGCGCGAGCTCTTGCGGCGGTTAGACAAGAAACGCGACGATGTTCGAGAATTGGAGCAGCAGCATCAGAAGCAGGAGCAGCAGCAGCAGGAGCGCCAATTTGTTCGCTTTTGTTTAGTTACTGGATAGAGTCCAACATCGGCAGCACATGGAAGTGGGTTGTCATCATGAGCAGTATGGAGACGAGTGCTTGACTTGGGCTGTTCTTCCGCTTTGTGGCGCTGCGTTCCATGACAATTTTGCTGAATGAACATTGGGTCAGACTTTTCGACGTGCGCGTCCTCGTTCGCTCTAAATTTTTTGAAATCGAATTCGCGCGAGCCTTTTGTTGGTGTGACGTCGCGGATGGCGAGAAGAGGCCGTGCGGACATACTAGGGTTGACATTTTTTCTAATGTCGACGCATGATTATTGCCGATGTCGGGATGGGCACGAGCAGAATCAGAGCGATTTTGCAGCCCGAGAAGCCCTTTCCGGGCTAGGTTTCCGGCTGACTTCACGGACATCGAAAGGATAACAGATTATGAAAGGCTGTCGAGGCGGGGCGGGGTGGGGCGAGGTGACAGACGACGCCAAACAGGCCAAAAAACTCTTTTTCCGTTGTGCGCTGTTGATGGAGGAGGCAGTGATTTCGAGAGAGGCCACAAAAGGATATGGAGCAAGGTCACGAAACCATTGACAGACTTTTCGGAAAGGGTTGCGCTTTCTCTCTTCTTCTCTCCGACCTTCGCAGGCAGGGCCGTTTGCCAGCGACCTAGGCAGCGAGTCAACACTTGTCTCGCCGTGGACAAGGTTCAAGGGGCGGAAGGCCCAGACGTGTGCTTGAAAACAGCATCTCGTGTAACTCGAGCTCCCAGAGAATCGCATGTTCGACAAAAAATTCGTTGGACCCCAAACTTCCAGCTGCGAAGCGGAACAGGGGGCGTCAACAGGAAGAAGGCGGGGGAGGAATGATTGAATATCTCCGAGCCATTGACAGCATGCACAACAGAATTTGTAATCTTGTGAAAGGGGGCGAGTGTGCGACGACGTGGCCTCTTGCATTCACTCCTGCGCTGTGCAGTCTTCGCTCGACATTCTTGTCAACAGCATCATGTGCGCAGATCTTACCTCCCAATTGTCCGCAAAGTAAGAAAAAATCCTCCACTTCTGGTCCCTGCCAGTGACTAAACTAAACTACTGGTTCAAGAGACATGCCACCAACAGAAACACGCAATCTCCATAAACGCAACCCGAACATTTCCGTCTGAGCGTCTGGGATTACTTCTTACTTTGACCGGTCTTGCAATCCAGCTCCGCCCAGCATTAATTCGGAGCTTTGAGGCATGGCACGACGATGAGACAAAGATCGGGAGCTCGAGTCCAAACTTGCGCTGATTGGTCGACCGCAAAAGGCGAGAGCGCTACGCTCCGCTACGAGCATGGGTCGATGTAATGGGCATCTGGGGCCGAGCGCCATCAACGTTACCTCGAGCAGACGGTGGATGTTACTGCGTACATTTCTACCCTCGGTCAATCTGCCCAAAGTCCGTCGTCACCTTGGGCAGTGTTTGGGCGTTCTTTCGGCCGTCAGAAATCTGTCCGATTGACTAAACTGCAACGTCGGTGGAAAGCTGATGCACCTGACGTCAGAGTACCGGTTTCGCCGTTGCCTTACACAAGTCCTCGACGGCTCTTCCAACGCAAGTTTCTCAGCGTCGGAGAGCGGAGGTCCATGCTTCTTGGATTGTCGATCACGCTTTATCGCACTCCAGGAGCATCATTAATTAAATCGTAAGTATCGATCTTGGATCAGGGCGAGTTGGAGCCTCTAAGTTGACAAGGTCTGATTTTATTGGCAAGTTGGAAAGAAAACTGACGACATGGTTGGAAAAAGAATGGAGAAAGCATTACTCGACGCCTCTAATCTAATATAGCACTTGCGTGAACTTGGAGGGAGAAACATAACCTCACAATACATCGATCTTTCGAACGTTGCCTGCCAAATCATACTGGTATCATTGTCTTTACTTTGTCGTATATTTTAGATGACACGTATCATTATTATGCATAGATTGTGCACTAACATGAATGCTCTCTTAGCGTTCATGTTAGGCAATGATTCTCTAAACGCTCACTTTATATCTAAGCCATTCAACCAATATTATTTGTATGCCTTTGTTTACAGAATACATATTTGCCACTGTAAAATTATTAGGACATAGTCATATGTTACTTGTTTTGTTCTATGGTTTTGGTTATTTTACTCTGTAGTTTGATTTAGAGAGAAACATAAAGTTGAACAAGCTGGGAAAGTTGGGATAGAGGGTTAGGTATGTCACGTATGATGATAAAATGTGCAACGAGTGTGTTAAGAAAAAGCGAAGACATTTTGGCAGTTATCATGGTACAGTTGTGTGCACCAAGGGGAAGAGGAAGTTTTGAAAGATAAGTGGAGCGAGGAGACAATGTAGAAATAAGCTGGGCTCACTACTAGATTACAGAAGTAAAGAGGAGCAGTAATTCGGTCTTCGACGCAGTGAGTGGACATATATTGCAGGCTCTAAAAGGCCTGACCAACTGCAGAAGTTCAAAAGTGAAGCTGCTGCAACCTACAAAGGCAGGAGTAGATAAAGCACCGACCATCAATTTGTACCGAAAAATATTGCTAAAATTTCATCCTTCTTACTACACAGCCACAAATTGGGGACCACCATTCAAGTATGGGGCAATGATTAAAATTAAACCCGTCTGGATGTTCCCCAGGAGTTTTGACTCCATGATGTGTGCTCTGATACTTTATGGACAGATTCTGGAGACACTTCGATCATAGGTACCTTACTGAGTCTTCGACATGTCGCCAGACAATGATCTCATTCCTTGAAGATGGAACCGTTCCTTCCTAAAGTCGCAGGTTCTATATAAGTGGCATTGATCGGAGATATATATTTTCCTGCACATTCTGCTGCAAGTGGAGAAAATCGTTCTTCGGTATATATTTTTATATATATTCTATGGCCGCCTCGTGAGTTTAATTGCATGCAACGAACAAATGCCTCACGTCGATCAGGAATGACGTGGAAAAACATGAAGCCTTCCAGTTTGTCACTGATGGTTGCATTCGATTGCTATGAATATTTACAAAGTGTGAGGAATGAGTTATGAATTCAATCATGGACTTTGAATCGTATGTCGGAAGGCATATGATTGGATAGAATCCCATGTCCTTGTGAAGAATCAATGTGAAGGTGAGATATGATTGTGCATTTCTACAAGATAACATTTTGCTCTTTTCTAACGTTGTGTGCTTATAAACCAGTGAATATTGTCAGTCTCGGTCATAGAGAGTTTTACTGCTTGTCAACCCGGTGAAATTCCAGAGAGTTTAGTATGTCAGTTAGGCAACTGAGCTGCTGAAGGATCTTACCACTAATGCGTCTGATGCATTCATTCGGAGTGCATCAGCTAAAGTGCTCCAGCCATCAACATGTCAACGGAGACTGAATTTTACGTTAGCTTTCTGGCAGGAACGTAAGATTCGGTTGCAAACTGCCTTAGCTCGTAGAAGTTAATGTTAGATTGTGAAAGTTGTCATTCTCGAGGATTGACTTGTACTGGTCCTTGCACTTCGGTTCAGGTCCCGTGTTTCAGAGAGCTTTGCTCTGAGACATACTCAGAATGATTCATATGACCTTTGTCGGATACAATGACACTGATCCACATTGTCTTTGCTGCCTAATCAACTTCCCAGTCAATTCTACTTTCTACTGTTCTTGTAGGATATGTTTCACTGTTCACCAGGAGAGGACTCTCCATGATTCGTTGTCTTACGCGTTTTCATAATACTGTTCCCCAATCCGGTTAAACTTTCGGTGAAGGTACTTTCACCGTCGTGTAGACCCCACGAAGGTTCTAACTGCTCTGTGATAGACTTGTGACGTTATGGAAACACAGTTGTACCAAATTATCTATGCTCAGCTGTAGTATGGACATAAATGCCATGACTAATGTACAAATGATATGTGTCCGAGACTAATCACCTACATTGCATCATTACAAGTGTTGACTCACTACCTCAGAAAATGCTCTTCAAAGTGTGCTAACACAAGATTTAAAGGGGTACTTTTCGACACACTCTTCCAGTTTGACTCGAGTCTTCAACTCTTCCGGATTGCTTTAACAACATCTGGTTGAAGACTGCTCAGAGTGTCATATTAATTAGTCGCATGGCTTGTTATAACATCTGTAAATGCTCCTGAAGGGTAGGGCCATCAATCTCATTATCTGGATTTATGTAGCCATAATATGTTTCAAGATGAGCATTTATTTATGACGCATTTAACTCTCGGAAAACAGGTATCTCCCGTACTCGCCAACTTAGAGAGTTTCCTGTCTATACGGACTGTATAGCCGACTTGATGCATAGATGGTCTTACCAAGTTTTATAATATATAACTTTTACATGAAATGGAGATGCCCGAGCAACAATCTTCCAGTTCCACGTCACACTCGTGTCACTTATTGGGTTTGCTTATAAAGCTCTGAGTGTCATTCAGATCGGTGACTACGAGGAAAGGGCATGTTATCATCCATGCCGGGTGACGACATTCCAACAACTGTGTGGCTTTAGCAAAGAGGTATTTCCTCATAGACAGCTACGTTATATTCATTGTGAGTCCTTAGAGCGAACAGTAACAACTCTTGCTTACACTGTAAGCCACTCATACAGGGACGGTGATTTTGCCGTCAAGGTTTATGACAAAGTACTTGAATACACATGCACTGAAAGATAGGGAAAGACAGGTGGGCATCCTTAGGAAAATAGATCAAGAGGGAGATCAAACTTATTTTATTACTCAATCAGATTTAAAACATTACTATGTGACAAAGTGAACCTTTAGTTCTTCTTCAATGTCGGCACAAAGATGTTGTGAGTCGATATCGAATAGGTTTGAAACTCAGCAATAGTATTTCTTCCTTACTCCTTACCGAATCATTGTGATGTTTGATCTGAAGCTTGGCTCTTTGCATGTGAGTGCGCTTAGGAGTTTTCTGCCTCAAAAGTAAGGTCATGGGAGAAGTATTATACTAGATCAAGCTCCTGATTTCAGTGAGTAGTCAAGAAAGTCAAGTAAGATTTCATCGCTGTTCAGAAGAGGGAACGTCCTTTGCTGGATCAAATGCATGGATCAAATCGTTTCCTTATCATTGTTTCAGATAGACTCGAATCCTATATGACAGAAGTCAGAGGCAGTCACTCTACAAAAGCGGTCCTTATCGAAGGATCAAAGTACTAAGTGAACGTGCATTCAAAGGAGGGGGAAGGAATTTATGAGTCCGTATGTCCCTTCGTATTTAAAGCTGCAAATGTGATCACAAAAGCTCGGCCAAGCCTGCGTCATTTTCGATCAACTGTTTGTCTCCGGTCTGGTACATTGGTACTGCGGTCGAGACTAGTGCAAGTGGAATCTGTCGGGCTGAGTTTGAACTCTTGGTGGATGTAGGGTCAGGGAGGGTAGCTGCGTCTTTTACCATTGATTAGGCTCAAATATGACGAAGTGGTGTCCTTGTTGATTCTTTTGATGGCTTGTTCGGATGGAGCGTTTTGTTTTCTCTCGTGCGAATGGCTCACAAGTCAGACAAACAAGTGCGAGAGCAAGATACTTTTGTAGGTCACCTGAGTACCGCAATGTGGTCACTTTGGATGGTACTTCTGCCTCACTCACAAGGAGCTGGATTTGCAGATTCGCCTCCGAGTTTTGGTGATAGGCACCCTCGACGTCACTGGATCTCTTCCATTGAACACTTTGTGTTCGCATATGACAGCCATCCTCGTCAACTTGTGCCAAATGTTTGTTGCCCGAGTGGACCCACAAGTGAGGTACAAGCTATGATATTGTGATTATTGGGGAGAGATCTTTGATGTCAGACACCACCTGTCTGTGCCCCGAGAAATTGAACATTGTTTTCGTCAATAATATTAATGTCAACATCACTGTCCACTCATCTATTTAGGACGGAGAGTACCGTATGTCTTCCAGAGTACCGTGCTCTGTACCTCCCTGCTATCTTCAAAGTGAATATGAGTCTGTTCGTTTCACCACTTTTCCACCATCTCTAATAAAATCCTTTATTTTAATCTCGAAGTAGGTGCATATCAAAGAGTGGGTGCAAATGTCGACTTTCATGCGCATGTTCCAATAGAGTTGCAAACGAGATTTGGAGAGGTGGTGGTGAATCACTCACGATCTACAACATATCTTTAAATGGCAAAACGACGGGCCACTTTACTCACATAAGAGGGAGGAGTTTGAGAAACAAGTGGGTGTTGATTATAGCTTGAAGATAAGGCACAATGTCGAGCTCCATCTCCTCATTCGGTGGAGGGTGAGAGTTTAATTGTGGAGGAGAGATAGCACTAAAATGTTCGATGGTAAATGCAGGGCATGACTATTAATATAATGCTAAAATGGTCACATGATGTAGTCAGCTCGAGTGAGTTGTGGAAAAGAGCACAGTTCTAGAAGAAGGGTTTGTAGTTCCTGTTGGCTTGTCAGTCGGATAACGAGGCTCCGAGCTTCTTGGCGTTGGGTTGAATTCACATTCCAAGAGCTGCGTCCAGTCATGTTATGGTACTGTGCGTCCATGTGACAAGGGGCACAGCTGTGTTGTCCTCCAAGCCAAGGTGCAAGCTCAAAGCCAACAATCTGTGGAACACAGATCCGCCTCCTCCGGTCGTCGCATGTGAATTGTGAAACGAGAAAGTAGGACCTGGAGATAAACCCCGCCCTCTGGTTGCTCTAAGGCATAACCTCGTCAAGTCTCGTCAATGATGGAACCCCTTGGAAATTATAGTAGTTCTCAGTGGCATTGAAAAAACAACTCCAGAACAGAGCTTCATCACGTTCTACTGGCAGCAGTAACATTTCGAACAGACTCGACTAAAATGTATTGCCTCGAGAGTCCCTTGACGAAGCACAATACAGTGAACTAGAGAAGAAACTCCTAAGAACGAGGGAGAAATGGACGTGAGACCCCATTCATGTGCTTCAGTTCCCTGAAGTGTCGTCGAATGTCTTTCTTGTGAGGAAGGAGAGGAATGAAGCATGAGGAATGAGAGGGTGAGGAAAAGATGACGAGCAGCAGTGGAACCGACTCTCGCTCGGTATGTGAGGTTGATACGTTAATACGGCACATGGTAATACATTGCATTTGTCGAGGTGCCATGTATGAGTGAGTGAGTGAGGGAGTCAGGCATCTCGCATCCAGTAGCTCCACGTTCTTCTGTTTGGAATATACCGCTTCTACTTACCGCATTCATCATCATCATCAAGCTCCTGAGATTGTCGGTCTACGAGCATGAGCATGAGCATGAGACTCTTAGATTCTTTCTGTAGGAAGGGACAGGAGTTTCGCAGTCGAGAAGGAAATAAGGAAAGAAAGATGCACCCCCTCCCCCTCGGCCTCCTCCTGCTGCCCCTCTTCTTCTTCACCCCAGGGGGACGGCCACTTTTGGAAGGCAAATGGAAGAAAGGACGGTGGGTCCTCAGCTAATGCCCACTCAACCGGCTCTGCTCTGCTTACACATGGCTACGTCTCATCTTCTTAATATGCTGTGCTCTGCTGCTGTTTAGAATAAGTGAACGAGTCCCTGACTGGCTTCTTAATGAATAACGATAGGGGCTGTAAGTCCTCAGCTCCGAGACCACGAAAGGATTCGATCGATGTTCGATTCGATCCTCTTCAGGAGACTTTGATACGACAAGAATACCTCCCTTCTCCTGAACTGTTGCGGATTGGAGTCTGAAAGTCCCTCAGCTGCATCCAAAAGAAAAGTGTTGAGAGCGAGGGGGATGGATTTTCTTCCCACTGTTTTCATGCAGATTTGCGGTCACCTGTTTCGGATTTTTGCCTGTGTCGTCCACTTTGCCACCGCTGTTGAGATTGCTTCGAGGAGTCACTGCACGTGTATCCACAAGTCTTCCGTTGTTTTTTGGGGTTGCGGTTGCTAGTGACTTATTATGCCATCCCCTTTGTTTTTCAGTGGGTCCCTTATCCCTCATAGCTCGATGCACGACACGATCCTTGCCAAGGTAGCTAAAAAAATGATCATTGTTTGTTTGTTTGTTTGAAAACATGAGCATGTTTTCACCTGTTGAGTAACTTCGACTTGTAGTTAATTCCATGCCATAGCACGCAAATCATACCGTTACTTGTTGAGAGAGATCGTTTACTTGAAGTGTAGTTGCAATTTATCCTTAACGAATGCATCAAATTAAAATGTTTATCTATAAAGGTTTTAGGATACTCAATGATATGATTAATTTGACGTGATCTAAAGCACGAAAACATCGTCTTTATTAATTTTGATATAAGGATCTCATTGCTCATGATGGCTTTCAAATCTGAACTGATTTCCTCGTGTAATTCTTGTATTCTCTCGAAATATATTTGGGCTATTTTTTGCTATTTGGCAAGTGTGGGCTTGGGACGTTTTCCTCTGAAGTGTTAACGTGCACATGAGACACACAGAACATTACAATTGCCAAGGAACCAAGATCTGAAATTGGTGACTTCCGAGGTTTGGAGAATGACAACAAACAAATGACGAACTCGTAATGTAGAAGCGTCGGCATCTTGGATCCGTGCTCATGCTCATCTCCGTGGTTGGGTGCAGCTTGCTGCTCACTTCCATTACATTCGTCCTTGCAAGAGCGCAAGAGTAAATCACATCAGAGCTTCGGACGATCATGGGCTCTTGAAGAAGATGAAAGCTTGAGCGAGCTCCATACTGCATGCGATGTATTTCTATAAAGGAAACGTACATAGTTCTCGAACAATGAAACAAGTAAGTCGGTTCCAGTACCGAGACGCTTAAATGATCAAAAAAATTGTGGCTTTGAGCTCATGGACAGATGTTACAATGATGACGATTCCAGAGCGGCTCTTAACTCCAAGTCGTCTTAGAAGTATGGTCAAATACCATTTAAACCTGTCTTTAGTCATTCGATTGTTACGTGCATCAGGCATCGCTTTCAATGCCTCGCATTATGAATGGAAATTCATCATGAGAATATGATATTATGATGCCTTGGATGTACTATTCTTGTATATATGGAATTGTCTCGGTCATATCATCGGACGTATCAAACGTATCTAGTTTCTCAAGCCATAGAAAGGCCGTGTACATCATCATTCTCTTTACAACAGAATCTCCATCCGGGGGAAAATACTCTTATTCGACAGAATCTCCTGCAAGCCAAGCCAAACCAAGCCAAGCCAACTACAGTACATACAGTACAGTACTCTGACAAAGTAGAAACAGAAGCAGAAGGAAGTAGGCGACGGAGGCTGAAACAAACCTGCGATCCATCACAAGGACGGGGAGTGCCATACTGGACAAACATGGCATGCCTCAGGTGGTACCTTCTTGACGGCAAGCTTCAACTACGTCGGAAGTACGCTGAAATTCGATTGTAGACAACGTCGTGGTGGCTGATTCACCTCTGAATATCTGGCTCTTGCCTTCGCTATTCTGAAAAATGACCTGGATTTGTATCGCAAACGAGCTTCCTTTTTCTAAAGGACAAAACCCAAGGGGCCAGGGGCCAGGGGCCAGGCTTGTAAGTGACTCTTGACACGATAAATGGAAGGGACTTCGTGGTGGCTACCACCACGGCGGATGACGGTGTTTCAACAATGGCAAGGTGAAGCTTTGATTGTCATACACAGCTGTACTTAGCTCACAAGCTGCGTGCTGTACAATACAGTACGCTGTATGGAAGAAGCGGCTCGTTCGAGGGCATGAGTGGAGCAACAATATAATATTCAAAAACCGACTGTGGCCCAGCAGAGATGGAGAGATAGAGAGAGCCAATAAGCCAGGAACTCTTTATTGAACTTTTCTTTGTCTGGAGACTGCAAGAATATTTCTTGACTTATATTCCCCTTACAATCAGAGTTGGTCCAGCCTTTAGGTCTGCTAAAGTGGGTCAACACCTTCCAGACCGCCTGAGAGACTGCCAAACTTTCAGACGTCCAAAATGCTGAGCAGTTTCTTTTTGTCCACTGCATGGTTTGGTTTGGTTGGACATGGGCACGAAGCAAGTACTACTAACCTGTCAAGGTCGATGTGCACCAATTGCGTAGATGGCGAGACGATGAGTTCCGGAGGTTATTGCCAAAAGTATGAATGCTCTGGCGTCCGATTGGTTCTCTTCTGGGAAGAGTGGGAAGGTATTTTAGCGCAAAAGTGAGACAGTCGGACGCAGAGCTGAAGGAGCTGGGCGCGATGACTCAGCCCTCTGGCAGGGCCTGCCACTGCAGGGACCTCGAAATACCAGTTCTACGGCACTGGACCACACCACCCCACCCCACACCACCACCGCCATACATACATACATTCATTTATTCATTCATACATCATACGAATGTCGTCCAGACTTAAGAGCTCCCCTAAATGCTCACCTCGCTTTTCCTCCATGACCTTCGGATGAATGCAAGAGATTCTGCTCACTGCGACGTCCTCTCCGTTTGACCCGCAGAGTAGCTCCAAAATGCCTGCTGCTTCTGCTGCATTTTCTCGGAACTCGGAATTTGGACTGGTCTTGCTCTTTTCCACTCTACGCAGTTTGAACTCGGAAGCAGCTCGAGGCGAGGCCGATCCCTCCTCTATTAATAACCTCTGGCACGACACGGATTTAGACGTATGTGATGTCTAGCAAATTGCATGATTTGAATCGTATCAGCGATTTCCCTCGTTCAATACATTCAAAATTCCAAAAAATAGACAAGAAGTCTGCATCGAATCCAAACGCATCAATAGCGGAGGGGGCAGCAGAGACATGACTCATGAGTGAGCTTGGCTTTATAGTCGAGCATAGAACCATCAACGATATATATGTCATCAATGCCTGAGTCAAAAGGTTGCAACAGTAAAGGCTTTTTGATCATTTAGCTCAGAATATTGCAACGAATGGTCTCAGCGATCAGGAGGAGCTGCGATACTCGGACGATTTCGCAGTTCTGCCCGTCAGCCCTGTTGGTTCGCTTGTGAGAACAAGGGTGGATTTCTCTTTGACACAACGGAGTCAGTCTGACTCCAAGCTGAGCAACAGATATTGTTCACAACGGAGCAGCATATTTCGTCATCAGCTCTTAATTCAACGCGAGCGGCTTAATGGTAGTTAGAATTTGCTATCAATGCTTAAGCATGCGTAGAAACGACCCGGTTGGAGCTGCCAAACCTGACCTTGACACACTCATGCTCGCCGCTTTCCATCGCCCTCGAATGTCCAGGGCCATGATCCTCCTTGACCCTCCCCCACTTCTGGCTGCAGGGTAGTAGCTCCCGGGAACCAGTGCCCCTTTCTGCTTGCTTCTTTCGGACGTCCCGCTGGGATGGCCCTAACCTCCTTCACCACATCCAGCTAGCCTCAGTAGGCACCAATAATTTCGCTTCCACATCGGTGGACAGGCTAGGCCTCGGAGAATCATTTTCATGATGAGATTTCCTACTTCTGTGGGCTTCTGTGGCTTCCGGTATTGTGGACTGCAGCTCCAGTACTTTCCAAGTCATAACTAATTACACGTAGTCGTTGGCTGCTGCTGCTGCTGCTGCGGCCTCCCTCCGCAAGCTCGGACGCAATGCTAACGATTCCGACTTGCTTTCATTGTTGCTTTTCGTGTTTCCCGTTGAGGAGCTGCATCCACCGTCGACAATTACGAGTTCCATTCATTAGAGGCCGAGCATCATTGTGTCTCTCCCAAATCTTCCACGACGATCATCTCGCCGTCCATCTCGAAAGCCTTCATTTCATTGCCTTCCAAAGCGACTCCTCCTCCATCAAAGTTTCTCGTTTTGGAAGGCTGTTGCGCTTTTTTGCGGAGGAAGGAAGAAGGTCGACTCCTCTGCCAAGGACAGTGGACCCACTCCCTCACTCGCTCTCTCTCTATGGAGTCTGCTGCAGGTGAAGGCTGCGACGAGAGAGGCGGGGGGCAACAGGAACACGTGACGGTGGACAAGAGCATCCCTGCCGTAGAGCGAAGCATAGGAAAAATGATCACAGTTGTCAATCCAGGTATCAAACAAGCAGCACTTGTCCAGATGTGTGTGATTGCCCCTGTTGGTGACCGAACTTCCTGGTCTCGTCTATTTTTATGAGGCTACTCCTGCGGGCGAGGCCGAGTGAATGAGGCTGAGGAGGTCCCGGGGGCACCGTACTGACCTTGGCAGTCGACAGTCTAGGGAACCATGGACGGAGCCTAGGTCGGTCAATCCGTATGAGAATTGATGGAACGCCTCTGAATTCATCACTCCCCGACTGCTTAACTGCAGCAGTAGCAGGGGGGTCGGGGCTCTGAGGCGAATTAAAGGGCATGAATTAAAGAGAATCGGGCAAGTGCAATCAGAGAGGAGGCATCCAGATGTTTTCCAGCTGACCGATCGATCACTCGCGAAGTACCATTAACGAGTTTTCGAACGCCCAGTGCTCGCTCGCCGTTCGACGAGAAGATGGTGACGGCGGACGAGAGCATGGTCCAATTTGTGTGAGCAAACAGAAGATCGCGCTTTTCAGGGAGACCATCACCTCGAAGAAGAATAAAGAGTCGAAGCAAGACAGAAATCGGTGTCATCAGGTATCGGAACCGCTTTCTGCATAAAATCCAGCTTTTAAAGCCAGACATGGTCGTGGAGTTTTCCGCCTCGTCAAAAAGGTGCCACCGCCTTAAAGGAGGGGCAGCCAGTCGGTCAATCGCCTCGCTGACATGCGTCGCAGTACGTCCTCCTCCGAGGGAGAGAGAGAGAGGCGAGCACACCAAATCTCAAGAAATCAAAAACGACTTTTGAGGAAAACTGGGCAGAAAGATCGAAAGAGAGAATTGTTGGGAAGCCTAATGCATGCCATGGGCGACGACGACTCGAAGATGCTGAATTGGACCGATGCATGGATCTCTTTGCATGCCCACTCGCTCGATCACCGGCACTTTTTACATACATACACGAAAAAGCGACCATCACGTAATCGAAGCTCGTAAAGAAGGAGGAGGAGGAAGAGAGGAAGGAGAAGATGAAGAGAAAAGGAAGAGGATGGAGAGGAAGAGGAAGAAGATGGACCAAATTGTTGACCGGACCATATCCAGTCAAAAGTCCAAAATCGAAAAGCTGTCGCTCGAGGAGAGGGAGAGGGAGAGGGAGAAGGTGAGATGAGATGAGATGAGATGAGATGAGATGGACATGACCGCCGCAGGTCAGCTGCGGGCTCTCTCGTCGCATCATCATCATCATCGGAATGGCATGCATGCCGCAACGAACTCGAACCGGCAACCAAGAGCATCCCCAACCACTCCGCTGGTGCTCTCCTCGACGACTCATCTCCGACGGCCGCTTCACTTCACTCGCCCAAAGATTGTGCGAGCGAGGCCAGGCCAGTCCAGGAACACGGAACATCGAACGCCGGCACTCTTTCGTTCGAGGGGGGGGGGGGGGTGGAAGAGGGGGTGTGAACATGGGTCAGCGTCGTAGTCGTAGTCGTCTGGATTAAGATGATTTTGATTAAGAAAACGGTTGTGCGTAATTAGGCTTCGGACTAATTCTGGGCCTAATTGCAATTAGGCGCACAGATCCCACATCCTCTTCCCGCGAGTCGAGAGGAGTGGACAAGACGACCAGGGGGAGCTGGGGTTGGGCGGGGGGAGGTGTCGGGCGGACGGGCAGGTGCCGGTTAGGAAGGCGGGGAGCAGCCGGTCCGTCCGTCCGTCGGTCGGTCGGTCCGTCGGCAGTTCTTCTCGGGAGGGCGACGAGGAGCGAGGGGGGGCGCCTTGCGGGGAGGGGGTAAGTAGAGACAGTGGGGGAGGGGGCAGGGGAGAGGAGGACGAGGCAGATCCGCCAAAAACCAACCCCTTGAATGTTCGGACCCGGCGTAACAACCCCTTCCGCCCTCGACCCCCGAGCGATACAGCCAAGCGTGCTATATAAGCTCGAACAATCGCCACGAGCTCGACGATGGCAGATCCGGGCGAAATCCGTGCCCGTCCAGCATCTACTTGAAGTAAAACGCTTGCCGCCGTAGTCCCCATCTCCATCTCCATCTCCTCATCCTCCACATCCTCCTCCTCCTGCTGCTGCTCCTCCTGCATCCCGATGATGATGATGATGACCGCCCGACCGACCGACCTCCCAATGCTGTACTCGCCCTTCGGCCTCTTCCCTGCCTCGCGTGCTGCTTCCTGAATCCCCGAGCGAACCCGGCTTCTCGATTGTCCGCTCTCTGCGCAGATCCTTCTCTCGCTCTTTCACAATTTGGCTCGTGGGCGTGCGTGAGTGCGTGCGTGCGTCCTTAGATGGGTACGACGATTCTCCATCATCCTCCCGATCAAGTAGCTCTTGCCAGCCAGCGAGCTGCGTGCTCGTCACCTGTCCGAACTCGACGACTCCCATAGCTCCGCTCCGTTCTCATCTATCCGAATGTGGTCTGTGTCTGTCTGTCTGTCTGCCAGCAGAGGAATGCCGTCGAAGTCGCAGCCCGCTCGTGGATGGTCCCGAACTGGAGGGCAGCGCATGTAAGTTCCTTCCCACCTCCCCTCCCGTGTTCCATCTCGGTATTAGAACATGATCGAGTTCCACGCACAGACAGAGAGAGAGAGAGAGAGAGAGAGAGAGAGAGAGAGAGAGAGAGAGAGAGACGGTGCGAATTAGAATTGGTCCTGCGATCATCATCGTCTGCAGAAGTCTCGTCGTGCGATGATGGGTGGGTGGGTTGAGCAGAGAGATGAGAGATGTATTCAGAGGGAGGGCGGTCAATGTGTGTCATGATTCCGCTCTGCAACTCTGTTTTCATCTCGTGTGGGGTAATCTGAGGAGGCACCCTCGCGCTCCAAGCACGGCCTTGTCGATTCGTCCTGCGTCCGAGGTATGAACGAGGGCCATGTGCTTCTTCGCGTTGGTGTGAATCACGAGCGACATTGGCAGCTTTCATGGGTTGGGTCTACGAGGAAGCGTCGAGACGTGGGCGGTCGTCTTCTGGATGCACGCTGCTGTCATTCTCGAGGGCCAGTGAGTGCAGAGTGGGTTTCTGGGCTTGTCGAAGTCTTAGAACTGAGCGCCCTTCATTATCTAATTGATCGATCAGCTGTCTCGTATCTGCAGCCATCGTTTCGTCCCGAGTCAAATCCAACCTCCTCTGGACTTTCTTACTGCAAATTTGATCTAATTCAGTCAGGAACGTAGGAACCTTTAGAAGCATCTGCACTGCACTGTCCAACGAAAGTGGAACCTCTCGAGACCGAATGCAGAAATTCTGCTGCACGGAGTCCTAGTCCTTGCACCGTCTGTTTCCCTTTGCTGTGATTAAGCGCAGCAGCTGCTAGAGCCGCTCGTCAAAGTCATGCACTGCTGCTGTACAGACCAGTTCGTCAGGGACAGGAATTCATTCCTTCCCAGGCTCAACAAATGTATCAGAAGTTGGTTGGTCGATTGATTGGACCCAAGACGGATGACCAGCGGACTCAGCAGCACACGAAGCGGGCCAGGCTCGACGAGGAGAGGGTGGTTCCTCTCCACTACGGGGAAGCTCAGCTCAGCTCAGAGAGCATTCATTCTTCCCCCTCTGACTGCTGCTGCTGCGTGCTTGCTCTCTGCTGCAACTACTGTACCTTACGGCCCCTCATGTGCCCAAAGAGAGCACACAGCCTGCAGGATCGATGCCACGTCAGCGGTCGGCAGTCAACTGGCAGGCTAGAGTCCCCGAGCTGGTCCGGGCGAGTGACAGCTTCTGATCGTGCTCTGATCGGAGAAAGATGCAAGTTTGTGCCTTACGCGAGATCGAACGATGACGAATCGCCCGCCGACTGGCAGCAGCGCTTCGCGTCGACTGCTTCCGAGAGATTGACGTGTGCTGAAGGAAGGGCTGGCCCTGTGAGGAGCAGTGGACTTGCTCGTCGGGGGCTTGCCTGTGAATGATCGGCACGGGCGCGACCGGTGTCCGGGGTATTTCGTCACTGCTGATCTATCGATCAGTGGGAGGGTTCAACTGATCGATATACTACTGACTGATGAGGCCTTGCGGTACGAATGAGCACTTCTGGAAGGGGATGGGATGGGTGGGGTGCGGCATTGGGGCAGGGTTTAATCAAATTGAGCGGGGGGTTGTTCTAAGAATTAGTGCCAGGACACATTTGATGGGGAGGTGGTGGCTATGGCGAGCGCCGATGAGTCTGAGCCGCCTTGAGCCTCTCAGCTCTCGGAGCGCATTTTCCTCTGGCGGTTCTCATGCGCAATCGATTCCCGAACGTTAGAGACACCACATCTCGATCTCAATTAGCATTTGGTTCAGAACCTCGAGGCTGTTTTCCTCTGAGACAACCGCATTCGCTTGCTTCCTCTGTTGGAAGTGAAATGGCTCCCATTTGATCGCAGTGCCGTTAACGCTTGAGTTCCATAAGCATCTGCAATCCGTTTTACTGTGATGAATCAGGCAGCTCGATCCTCTGACCGACTGACTCACCGTCCGGAAGCTGATGATTATTCCACAGCTCGGATTTCGTATACATTCCGATCCCAGGTAACTAACTGGCGGTCAGTGAGAACGCATCTTACGATGTTTAGCGTCACAGATTGGTCTCGGCCCTCTCCCAAGCTTTCCATCACAATGGGGTTTTTCTCCTGAACCCGGGCTAATTCTTGCGCCTAGTCCTGCTCTGGATCGGGTCCTTAAATGATACTTCTGTCGTACTTTCCATTGCGCGAGAAGCTCTGCGGCGGTGGCATCGCCCTGTAATGTATTATGGCGCAGAGTCGAGGGTGGAAGATTGATGATGCTATCGGTGGCATTTTCTGCCGTATGGGTTGCACGTGCAGTGAACCTGGCAATATAGTCTATTCCCGAAATCACTGAATTTGGTTTAGCGGTGATTTCTCGAGGTTTGTTAAATGAACATTTGACAACAAGAGCATTGCGCCAGAGATATCATTGTGTAGCTCGGCACATGCTTTAGTAACTACTTGTGATGATACGAAGTGAGTGTTCCTTCAGTCGTGGGAAGTTATGAGGGAGCACAGACTTACGAATGCTTCAGCGTTTCTGCAGATTTGGTCGCCAGTGACAAGTTCCGGTGACATGTACTTCACGGCGTGAACATTCGTCAGCGGATGCGTGAAGAGTGTGCGTTCTTGGGAGGTGCGGCTGCAGCTCACTTCGGGTTCGTGAACACATTCGATCAGGTGGAGAAGGCGAGGGAGATGGGCGGAGACAACGACGAGGAGCGAGAGGTGGATGCCGGAGTGAAGAATTCGGCAAAGGCAGCCCGGTCACCGCACGTCATGTAGCTAGAGATTGAGGTTGTTGATGATGATGATGACAGTGATCTAGAGTGGCGGGCGAGGTGAATTCGGCGAGCTGAGAAATCCGAGTGCCGAGTCCGTTTGCTGCTGGTGATGAGAACTACAACTGCGAGGAAGAAGAAGGGGGAGGAGGGGGAGGGAGAGGACAAGAAGAAGCACCGATCGAGACGAGGAGGAGGGTGGAGAGGACTTGCAATCTGACGACGACAACGACGACGACGAGAAGATTGGTCTTGAATTTGGGGCAGAATGGGAAATGGGACGAAATTCAAGCTGTCCAGCATGTTCCCGAGCGTGCTGAGCAAGATCAAGGGCATGACGGGCAAGCGGCTCAAGGGCAAGGGCGCGCTGACCAGCCCCAGCGACTGGAGCGGCGACCTGCAGGAGTTCTCGGGCGGGTCCAAGGACTCGCCCGGCAGCCCGCCGTCGCCCGTGCGCACCTTCCCGCAGAATAGGGACCGGGACATGCGCTACTGCTCGAGCCCGCGCTGCTCGAGCCCCGTCAACCACAAGAGCTACGACATCCGCTTCCCGATCGAGTCGCCGGTGCGCCGCGGCATGAAGTCGCGCCCGGTCTCGCCCCCGCGGCGCAGCGCCAACTCCATTAACTCCGACTCCGGCTGCTGCTCCTTCGACTCGTCGCTGGCGCTCATGCCCCACGACCGCGCGCGCCGCGCCGTGCCGCCGCTCTTCGGCCGCTGCATGCAGCGCTCCAAGTGCAACAGCTTCAACAGCGAGACGCACTCTGACTCGGAGCTCGACGTCACGGACTCGGAGCCTGCGTCGGCGCGTGGCCACCTTCGCGCGCGCACCATGTCCATGCAGCTCGACGGCGCGACGGAGTGGGAGCGTGAGCGCGACTGGAGCGAGCCCGAGAAGTCGGCCTCGAGCTCCCGCCGCCGGCGCCCCCGAGAGATCAATAAGAGCACTGCCGGCGAGCCGTCCCCGATTCACACCGTGCGATGTATGCCCCCCAACACGCCGTCCGACCTCGGCCACTTCTCGGACTCGCGCGACCATGAGTGTCACCGCTCGGCCTGCCCCGACTTCGGTCGCGACATGAGCGACCATGGTCACGGTCAAGGTCGCCAGCAGCAGCAGTATGACCGGAAGATGGGGTTCGCGACGGAGGACACGCGGCTGTTCGAGGACACGTACGCGTCGTTCTCGAGCGACGAGGACTTCTTCAAGGTCCGCTCGGGAGGCTACAATGCCATCGGCCAGTACCGGCTCAAGAAGCTGAACAAGTACGGCAACGGGGACGTGACGGACGCGGGGTACGCGTCGGGCGACATGGTCCTGACGGAGGACGAGGAGCGGACCCTGCGACGCGAATCGGTTCTGGCCAAGACGGTGCGCAATGCCAGCGACGGGTGGGCGCGCGTGCAGAGCCGATTCGCCGAGGAGGAGAAGCACGCGCAGGGCGGCCGCGGAGGGTCGCGACGGAGCTACGATCGCAGGACGGTCGTCGCGGAGGAGGCGGAGGTTCTGCTGACGGAGGACGAGCGCCACCACGCCGCGCTGTGCCGGCGCGAGGCGTCGCTGGTCAAGACGGTCCTGAGCGCTAAGGACTGGGCGCGGGAGAACTTGCGCGCCCTGAGCAAGGCCAGCGAGGGCGACAAGCAGCAGCAGGTCAAGGGCCGGGGGGCGGACTCGGGGGCAGAGTACGAGTCGTTCGGGCTGCCGGTCATCCACAAGGAGCATCTGCACTCGCGCGGCAGCACCCGGTCACACTCGCCGATCGGCGAGGTGGAGAAGCACACCAAGGGGCGCGTCGACTACAAGGCGTCGGCGAACGACCCGCATGATGCGGCGGCGGACCGCCTGGTCTTCGAGCAGTTCTCGCAGCCGCTGGCCGAGTACGCCAGCGACTTCTACAAGAACGCGCAGACGGAAGAGTCGGACTTCGAGACGGGGGTCGTCGGCGTGAGCGTCAGCGTCAGGCCCTGGGACGTGGAGTTCCCGTCGTTCCGGTCCGACAGCCTGCAGCTCGGTGGGTCGCGACGGTCGGCGCCCGTGGAGCTGTCGGAGTCGGAGGGCCCGACGCCGCGCACGCACCGGCTCTCCGTGCAGGAGCGGACGCCGAGCTCCAAGACGCCTCGCAAGCAAACGCCGTCGAGTCGCGAGCCGCCGGTCAAGAAGGCCGGCCGCTCTGCGTCGCCCAAGGTGCAGGACCCGGCGCCCGTGAACTCCCTGAAGCCGTCCAGCCGGTCGGGCTCACCGCGCCGGCAGGAGCTGCACAGCGGCAAGCGAGCCACCAGCCCCAGGACGCCGTCGTCGGCGCGCGCCGAACCGGTTGCGAGCAAGAAGACGAGCCGGTCGCCGTCGCCGCGCCAGGAAGTGGCCGGTAAGAAGCAGCAGCAGCAGCAGCCATCGAGCAATTCGACCAATTCGCCGTCTGCAAGGCAGCAGCAGCAGCAGCAGGTGGAAGTGAGCAGCAATGGCAGCAGCAAGAAGGCGAATCGCAGTGCGTCTCCTGCACATTCGCCCCCGGAAACCGAGAAGCGCGACAGCAATGCGAGGCCGAGCCAAAAACAGCACCAACCACAGCCGACGAGGCTGCCGGAGGAGAGAACGTCGGTGATGGGATCCGACAGCGTAGCAGTGGTGAAAGCGTCCTATGACCCGTACCAGGATTTCAGAGAATCCATGGTGGAGATGATTCTGGAGAATGACATTCAAACGGCGGAGGATTTGGAACAACTGTTGCAGTGTTATCTGTCGCTCAACTCTGCCGAGTACCACTCGATCATCGTTCAAGTGTTTTCTGATATATGGCGTGACATCTTCGATCATTGAGCATTGAGCAGCTCCTGGCCGTGTAATCGATATACCTTGTCCACTTCCCTTCAGCTCATTCTCTCCCCATCCCTTCCTGCCAGTGAGTAAGGCCATGCGTGCATGCTTCGAATCTCCAATTTTGGCCGAAATGCTGGAGTTGTGACCCACGTTTCTTACAGACTCGCACTCGGGAGGAAAGTCGCGGATTTATTAGTTTGATGCACACAGTCGTCGTCTGGTTGGGCGGATTGTGCATCGATGGGAGTGAGTCTCTCTTGGATGAGAGATCCTTGGTGGGGATTGGGAGTTCTGAGAAACGGAAGTTACAGTCTGTTCCTTCGACACGGATGGACAGCCTTCGGTCTATGTAGAAGAAAAAACTCAAGGGCGTTGCCGGTGCTCCAATTACGAGAGGCCTGGCGATCACAGCTCGCAATTTTGTCCCGAACACTCCCGAATCAGTCAATCCTTCAGTCACGCAGCAGCAGCAGCAACAGTCGTAGGTACTGAAAAGACGTGCATTCAACCTTTAGATTTCTTAAATGTTGCCTCCAGCTAAGTTAAATGAACTTGTAGATTTTAGCACATAGCAGTTGTCGGCAATCAGAGAAAAAACATGTAAATATCAGCTTCGAGTATGTCGAGCCGATCGACAAGCAAAGTTCTCGAAGCCTAAAGCAATCCAAGCGCGTAATATGCTTGCGGGTGACTTCAGTCGAACAATAATACATGTGATGAGCTCTCGTAACACGTTGAGCTGGGCAAGTTGGCAATTTCATCTGGAATTGTATGTATCTAGTACTGTCACTCCTTTCGAGAAGGATTCTAACTTCTTCGATTTAAACCAACGTGTATTTTCCATCGATCGAACCCCATCTATGGATCCATCCATTTACTGTCAATGGACGGGAATCGGCTGTACTTTCTCTGTAATAAAACGGGCATTGTACACCAATCGACGACTGACTGACATGGACTCTCTTTGTCGTGTACAGACTCTGTTCTGGAGTGTATATACCGTGGGAAGTAGTTTTCCTAAGATCTTGAATCCAGAGAAATTCACGTGAGGTGTTGCAACGAGTAATATACTTTTCTAAGGTAGTCTTGTGTTAGTGGTCTTCTCTTCAGAGGAAAATACCCAAAATTGTTGAAGGTTTGATTGTAACTTGGTGGTTGTATCGTGGCACAAACAGTGATTTCACTTTCTATTGTAATTCTGTCTGCACAATCATGGAATCCTTACATCATCAGGATGTGGAGTGGTATGATTAATTATAAAAACACTCTTTTGGATGTTCGAATTTCAGCTGGATTTGTTAACATTCTAATAAAGTTTCACAATTCTCACTCTTCACAAAAAATTTGTTGTTTCTTTTCATTATCATTATGTGCGAATCGTACTTTTACAATCCAATAGAAATGTCATTGTCGAATAATCCTTCACTTGGAAATTGACGAAATTGGAAATTGGAAATCACTTGGAAATTGACATTTATTTCCCTAAACTGATAACATCGTATGCATGTATTGGTGTAAGCTCTAGGTAGATTTATTGCTTTTTTTATGTCTTCTAGTTCAGAATATAAAGTATAATCATCTTGATATAAACTAAACATGGTTAGAGCAATTAATGTCTTGAAAGCGCGTAGTGTTTGAAAACTTTGTTTCTTTTTACGATGACAAAAACTTGCCATTTTCTACAGATATCTACAAGATGATTCGAGGTGACACTATTTTCTTCTGATGCGACTATTTTCTGTAGTATTCGTTGATCCACATACCTACTATCATAATGATGATTATCTTCTATCTTGGGTGGGCCGCAAGGGGAGCTACAGCATCAAAACGACTCCACATGTATGGGTATACGATGAGGTCAAAACTGCCTTCAGTCAACCATCGTACTTGTTTCTATGTGCCCCATCGAACACGACCACTTGCACCACTAACGCAAATGCCTCGTCCCATCCACCACTACGGGCCTGCTCCGCTGGGGCCGAGGGATCTACAACCGAATGTCGCATGTTCGAGAGACCTAAGGAGGAGCACGAGAACTCCAGCGAAGACCGAGGCATGGCATCGGTAATGTCAGCAGGATTAGCCGTCCCCGGGGTCCCCGGTAGAGGAATGGGACGTAACTGGCAGGCATGCTGGGCCATGCTACTGATTCATTGGGCCTACAGTGAGCGTAGCTCCAGCTGCAGGACAGGCGCAGAAGATGGCAGCGCCGACGAATAGAATGGAAGGAAGGCCATCGATCGAAGCCAACAAGTCAAGAGAGCCCATTGGGTCGGGGCCAGGGTGCGCGTGGTCGTGGTCGTGGTCTCGGCCAGGGGACGAGGAAAACTCCACCCACTGCGCAAACAGTCAGAGCAGCTCCAAACGCAACACTGGGCAACAGCAGGAGCCACATTCAGCAGAATGAGCGAGCGAGTGAGCGAGGGAGGTGGGGAAGGAATGGCCTGGGATCAGATCAGATGCGCAGAACGTCTTAACTTGTCGGCTCTTTGCTCACTTCTTTTTTGACACATTGATTACTCTGAACGCTAGAAACAGAATCCACAGATGGACTGGACACAATAAATTTCCGTGTCTCGCTAGAAACAAAATCCCTCGATCACTGCAGCTACAGCCGCCTTGTGTGCAAGCGAAAGACTTCACTTCCGCATCCGTCGACGGACTCTCTCGTACCATGGAGCCCTCTCCTCTCCTCTTCTCCTCTCACTCTCCCTCCCCCGCCCTCTGGAAAAAACAATCATTCTCAGAGCAGCAACCGAAAAGCAACATTAACGCCGACGAAAACCACCTCCTGACGGCCGTACCCAGCAGCCGTCTCCTCTCGCCTCGTCTAGCAAAAGCGGCCGCAAATACCTCCGCGGGTAATACACCACCCCATACGAGCATTACGCACCACGTGGATTCCACCTCAGCTCGGGAGACTCTTGCCTTCGCTGGCCACGTCGGACCGGATCCAGGCGCCCGCTTCTGGCCACGTCACAAATTCCGCCCGGTCACTGGCCGGTCCTCAGTAGGGATGGGCACGTAGCTGGCTAACTTTCGGCTAGCCAACTGGGCCTCAAATTTAGCCGGCAAGCGGCCGGCTTATCGGCTATCGGACGAAAATACAATCAATCGAAATATTCGGTTCAATGAATAATTTCGGCCGAATCTGTGAAAAGAATCGGCCGAAAACCTAACTTCGGTCTCAGTTTACGGTTCGTTTTCGGCCTCGGATAGAGGTGGCAATATTTATCGGCTAGCCGGCTAACAAAAAATATTAGCCGGCTAGCAATTAGCCGAGCCGTGCCCATCCCTGGTCCTCAGTGCCCGTGAAAGGCCCCGAAGCCGATCCAGAGGGTCGGGCAGAGGTTAGGGGGTTTGGTTTTGGGGACGAGCGACGGTGTTTTGGAAGTTGCGCTGTGGTGATGGTGGTGAGAGGGCCGAAGCTCGAGAGCTCGAGAGCTCGGGATCTGTTTGTGTTTGTTTGTTTGGGAGTGAGAGTATTGAAAGGCCGTACAGAGAGGGGGGGAGGATATTTCATTCTCGTGATGTAATGAATGTGATCCCATCTGTTGGGTTCTCGAAGTGCGCAACGGAGTTGGAGATGGATTGATTACGCAGCGCTTCGACCGGGTGCGTAAATGCGTCGGGCGGGCCAGCCAGCCAGCCAGTGACTGGGAAGCGAAGCTGCGGCTCTGCTGCCGTGAATCGTCTCTCTCCCTGCAGCGTGAACGCTGCGTCTCGCGCAGGTACTCTGCAGCCACTGCCACCCTCGTGCTCTGCATGCGGCGATCGATGTACTCTAATGCAATCTCATAAACTGCCCTAACCGGCACAAGCCACAGCGAGATCCGTCCTCGTCCTCATCCTCGACAGCGATCGGGCTCTTCGGAATCCTCTTCCTCCTCCTCCTCCTGCTGATGCTGCTGGTGGAGGAAACGGCCGTCCCTCCGTCGATCGACGATCGATGCTCGATGCAACTTTAGCGTTACATCTCGGGCCCGGGAGATCGATGGATGGGTGCATGTCTTCTTTCTGATATCGATAGAAACTGCTGGACTCGACCGACACAGTCTCCCAGCTTACCGGAATCTTGTTGTACACAACTGGCCGCAACTCACTTCATCACTTCGACCCTTTTGCACCGATGGAATATCGGGGAGCAGAGGGTAGTTGGACGCCAGCAAGAGCTTCTCTCTCTGGGCTCGATGGGCTGGGACTTCCTACAATGTCCCCTCACAAGGAAGATGGCGGAATGCCACCATTCCTGCACCGTACACGAAGGGAATGCTCCCTCTACACCATCTCCATCTCTACGATGTGTCCCCGAGCTACGGGCACTTGATGGGCAAATGAAGCCGGCAGCTTTTTCGTGTCCATCACTCTCGCGTCACGGCTCCGACGAGACCTGATTCCAGTTTGTGGCCAACCTCTGATCGGTTCGATCCACCGCAGAGGATCGAGTAAGTTGGGCCCAGACCATTTTAGGATGGGTGACGGGCTTTAACGAACCCGGATGTCGATCATTCCGCCACCCTCCTCGGGTGCAGTGAATGTCGAGCAGTACGCATCCCCCCACCCGGAGTACGTACAGGATGCGCCTCCCGCGGTAGGAAGACGTGTTCTGTGCTATGGGGGATTTCTATTCTGGTGATAGAGGCCAACCGTGCAGGCCGAGCGATGCCCGGCTCGTCGGGAATACAGTATGCCAAGTATGGAGATGGATCATGATTCCGAGGACGTGAGGTACCCAAAATGGTCGATGATGACTGCTCGACGACTGTGGCTCGACTCATTTCGCAGTACGTGCGTGAGCGAACCAACAACCTCGAGCAGTCACACATTGTTGTGCAGCTCCATCATCAGCAGCTCATTGACTTTGAGCGAGTTTTTTCAGTCCAAGAGACTGAGTCTCTGAAAGCTCTCGAACTGCCACATCTGCTGTCATCGCGAGCTACTCGAGCTGCAGATGTTTGACAGTCTTGCAGACGCGGTAATTACTGTGTCGCTACGGCGAGTGTAGCTCATTTTGTTACCAGCGCGCGGGAGATGGTGGCTCGATGTGGAGATGCTCATTTCATGGCCTGCTGCTCCTGCTGCTGCTTCTGCTGATGAGAGTCTTCTGAGCCGTCAGGTGTATGAACCTTCAAGACGAACGTCTAAGACTCGGACTCATGACGGAGTTCGTCTTACACTGACGAAAGTTTGCAATCAGAGGGCATAATTCACGGTTCTGTCAAGCAGTTGCAAGCGACAGGCAGTGGCAAGTACTAGCCTTCAGAGGATGAACCTAAGTCCCCAGCACAATTGTTTGAGGCGCAAATCATTGACTCGCCAGGAGATAATATAACCTAAGTACACAATACGAATAACCTGGACTTTTTACGGACGGATCAGCCATCAGCCATTCGCTCAGAGAACTGCATTGTTGCCAGACCTTGCCTGGATCATTAGACGTCAATCTTACGAGAGCTCTCGTATACATCATGGGTCGGCTCCGGGAAGACATGCGTTTAGCTCTGAGCTTAGTTCACGCTCGGCTGTGACTTGATAATCACTGCAGGGCAGTCTCGACTCTGGACACTGGACTCTGAACTCTCGGCTCGACAGGCCAGTGTAAGAAGGTACGGGTAGAGGAGCTTGCTTCATACTGCTGATGCCGACAGGAACTGGGCGCTGGTTCCATGTTCATTACAGCGCCATGTTCTATACCATCCCTGCAATGTATGTATGTGGATAAATCTCGGACGAGATCTCGTCGCAACCATCGCTGAGATTACCATCCCAAGATGGCAAATGGAAGCCATAATTGGGGATGAGTCATCACCAACCTCTGACACCTGGGGGACTCTTGAGTGCCTGTTTCCGAGTGAAAGTACGACTCGCTCGCTCTAACAGGACTGCTAGAATCTGGATTAGAAGGAATGATGGATTGCGGCTCTTCGCACTGCAGTTCGCCAATTGAGAAAGGACTTGTCCACCCTTTTAATGAGTAGGCAGGTGAGGTCGGATGGAGGACTTGGACTTGAGCCCCGAGAGACACCTCATTGCACTATGCATACGTAGGTGCGAATCTAGCTCTTGACTAGCCTGGATTCTTGGCCGTCCATGGCTTGGTGCTGTTTGCGCCAAGGAACTCGGTGGTCGCCGGAATTGCGTACTGGACGATCGGCAGTGCCTTGTTGGACGCTTGGTGAACGGTCACAAGGACTCGAGGAGGACATGGGATCGGTGTGTAGCTCCGCTTCGCTCCTGTAGGTCTGTGAATCAGAGAGAAGTGTACGAGAAGGACTACTGCCAAGAAGCGTGGACATTACAAACTGGACTCTACAGGACATGCGAGAGTCGTGCTACTTCAAACCGGTAGGTATGAGAATCAGAGCATGGTACGTATCATTATCATAAAATCTGGAGCTGGATGCCGCGGGCAGCTGCGTTCCTTTCATTCACATGACATCAATGTAAGTCATCGATGTAAGACATGCATGTGCACATATCTATCTGCTCGGTGACGTTTTGCTATGTGGCTTGAGATCCAGGCTTTGCATAAGCGAAGGACTCTGTGTGTGTCCAAGCCCACGGGACTCCGATTACTCGCCACAATCGTCTGCTTTCAATCTGCTAATCTCCCCAACGTACTGCTGTCACGTATCACCAGGCCGCTTGCACATATGATATCGTTATCTCATCAGTACTCCTCTCTCTGGCTCCTGTAGCATCTTCAGAGTTTCCGACTCAAAGCTAACATGCAAGATTGAGTAAGCAGAGGACTTCTGATGCAATCCTTTGACAAAATCCAATCAGCACTGCGACTTGAATGCTTAAAAATCATTGAGTCTTGCTCCACGCTTGTCGGAGACTTGCAATACATTACTTTATTAGCACTATACAAAATGAAAAGACGGATAGAAACCTGGAGATTCAATCTCCGGACAGAACTAGCCTAGATGGAAGTACAATGATTTGTTGAATGACGCCGAAGCTGGCGCGACTAGCTGCGTGTCATTTATCCCAAACTCTGGATCCGATCCAAATCGTCTGCATTTGTTTTGAGTCACTCCCTACAGCCCTGGGATTCCGACGAGGATGCAGATCCATGCAGTTAACAGGACTATATCATCAATCAGTGTGGACGGGGTAAATGGGTATTGGTCCTCATACGCAATCTCTGCATGTTAGTTAGTCGAATACTGTGTGTCCGGGGTACAGCTGTAGTGCACGAAAGATACCATACACATTAATTCGGGACTGGCACAATTTCCCACGCGTCTCTCAGATAAGGTCTACCTTTCCAAGCAAAAACTGTACGAAAGTAGTGTCATCAAAGGCTTTACTTACCATCGCGTGAGTTCTTCGTTCTTTAAGCTTTCTCTGGTCATGTTTCCACTGGTGCTGAAGTCCCCGCCTAATAATAATGTAAATCTCATATTCAGACACCACGTACTCTTGAAGAGCGAAGAGATTAGTTGCTTCTCTTGATTATTGTAATAATAATTGGTCGACACGGTTATCAGAGATCGTATGACCGTTCTCTTTCATCCAATCCATCACCTCGATCATATGGAAACATAGATTAGCCGTGCCTTGTACGCATACCTCTTGTGAAGCTCAAGCTCAAGGCAAGGCTGTAGACTTGGATCGGACGCACTTCCATGATCTCCCGTTCCCCAAGAGCTTTCCAGCTTCACTACTCTAAAAACTGCGTTTCTTTTGATTGTTGTGACCCAGCTCCACTGTCCCTACCACAGACTTGCACCGAATGGCGAAGGTTCAAAGTCACCGAAAACGATGGATCTTTGGTCCAAAATCATTCAAGGCTTGACAAAGCCTAGATCTACGTGTCATGCGGAACACAGCAAGTCCCAAACTTTTGAAAAGTAGAACTAGAGCCTGGGGGCTTTTGGAATGATCTGTGGATTGAAAAACAAGCCTTTTGCTGAAATATTTCGGAGGCCATTACGTTTCAGATAGCAAAGAATAATCATCAGAACTAGAGCTATATTGCAGATTCGTCGAGAAACCCACAATGGTCACCGAAGAATCCTTACACAATATGACGTGCAAGGAATTTATGTCTCAGATAGCGAACCCCTCGGATTCAAATAGATTCTGGTTCATATCGATGTGGGTGTTTCCTCGAGTACACGCATATCCAAATTCTTGCCGCTTTGGATGGAGAACGAATCAACAACAGAACCTGCATATAAAGAATGGACAAGCTGCTTTTAGTCCTTGATACCACTGGCTTTCTCATCACGACACAGCTTGTGGGAGGTGATATTCCTTGGAGTACATTCTCAGGGACTCACAGCATCATGAAACAGGGGGCACAAATGTTTTAATCGTGAAACCAAACTGACAGAATGTGTATATACACTCTTCACACAGTTCTCCGATCGACACACTCCAGATTCGAGATGGTTCGATAGGAGGAAACAACAACATTGTGATGAGGAAAGAGAGTGTGTGTACTACGCAGCCAACAAAAAACTCGCAACAAGAATTTGAGGGCAACGGTGAGGACACACGGAGCTTGCATGACGACTGCTTCTAACGAAACTTACAGCTGGTTTTGCTTTTTTTAACAGGGGTAGCGGATGCAGAGAGAGATGGCGACGACGCCAGGCTACCTCCGATCCAAGCCTCCACCATTTTCTGTGATCTAAGGCCTTGATCCGCAGGAACCAGATGACCAGCTCCGACGATCACTACATGACTGAGATTGGCGTAGGTTCGAACGTGACCGGCCAGCACTCCTTCTAGCTGCCACACGATCCTTTCGGTGTTCCAGAATTCAGATATGCCGGTCCACTTGATATCCTTCATCCACTGCTCGTTCGATGCGACTCCATCTTGAAGGTCGAACTGACCCTGATAGAGCAACACGGGCAGCTTCGTAAGCGCATACTCCACCATGAACTTGGTGCTTTGCATTGTCTGGTTGCGGAACGATGAGTCGACATAATCGGTACAATCCTCCCAAGTTATGGATTCCTCTGCCCCGAGTGCCTTCTTGATAGATTCTCGATTCACGACGGGAGAGAGCCAACTCGATCCGTTGGCATAAGTGTAGTAGTCCAGCTCCCTCCTGATGTCCAGCAGTGTTGCAAACCCGGTCTGCTCGTACAGAGCCCTCATGAGAACAGATCGTGCGTCGTGTGCTAAATCGAATCTGCCATTTTCAATGTGCTTCACGACGAGCTTCGCAAGCTCTTCGTCCTTGCTGCGTTGACGATCGTCTATCAATCCCATGTAGTAAGCTGCGGGAGCATAGGCGGGGATCTGAGCCACAGGATGGGTGAGACCATTGCCTATGGCCAGACCACCCAATTGAAAAACCGGGGTTTCCTTCTCCTGCTGCTGAAGATAGTAATACCCCAGTGCTGGCACATACTTACCTGCATAGCTCTCGCCCGTGGCGTACAATGTCCGAGTCTGGAAGCTCGGATTCTCGGTGTAGAAAGCTGTCAAGGCGGTGTATAGGTCTTCGCCGACATCCTCAATGTTCAGTGGGACATCTTGCTCTGTCGGTGCAATGCTGAACCCTGTGCCCACCGGATTATCCAGAAACAAGAGGCCGAAAATTCTGTTCCACGAGCCAGGGTTGGGGTGAAACTGCTGATCTGCACCAATCACCCAGGGTCCAAGCTCAAAGAAATTGCCGAGCAACCCAGAGCAACCAGGCCCACCTTGCAACCACAAAACTATGGGAGTCTCGGACAACTTCCCCGGAGGAGATAGGGCTTCGTAATAAACATAGAACATCTTCGTTCCTTTGGCCTCGTCGATGGTGAGATATCCAGAACTAGTGGGAAGAGCTTCATCGGGAATTCCCTCAAATTTTGACGCTCTTACGATCCCGATGCACACCGCTGAGATTATCGCAAGGAGCACTACCTTCAACTTCAGCAATCGAATCATCGTGGCCGACCCCCAATTGTGCCTCAAAAGCAGAAGCAAATCGGAATTCTAAGGCATCTGAACCCTAAGCAATGGCTGGTCATCAAATTCTCAACTCGAATTATATCCTCATCCGCCCCATTCCACAACACTCTGACCGACCCACCGTTCGATGTGAACCGAATTCTGTCCTACTCCCGCGATGAAGGACTCCTCATTCCTAGCCGCACAAAGATGCCTGATCAGATTGCGAGTGTCTCAAACCCCAGAGAGCATTTTCGTCAGCAGTACGAAGATTCTCCGCGCAACAATCTCCTCTTTATCTTCTCGAGGTGTTTACATCCTACTTCCCAATTGTTGCCAGTCTGCACGGTCAGCCTTGAAAAACGCTTCGGACCACTCTAGTCCGACCGCTTGCCAAACATTGCGGTTCATTGTCAAGGCCAAGCATCTCTCCTTCCATCCCTCCAATTTCACCCATCTCATCCAATTACCGACGACTCTGTAGTTCATGACATGGCATACTGCATGGTACCTGTAAAACTCGTGCGTTTATCCTCGCACAGTCTCCATTTTTCTGTTTTCGGCTAAGTCTGAGCAATATTTGCAGTTGTTGATATTAGAGCATGATACTTTTGCTGCTCCCTTCCACTTCGACTCGGTTGAATATGAGGAGGGCTGCATGAGCTTTCTCTTCTTTGTTTTACATGTGCATTTGTATATAACGAAGACCATGGAGGACTCTTCGAAGCGGTGGGGAAGAAACCAAACGGGTAGTATGGAACTTTGCAGCTATAGCATCACAATGTTAAATATAGCATGTTAGATTTTTTCTGTATCTTAGAGTAAATATGCATGATATGCATCTCATTCTCTAAGATGCGCGTAAAGTTTAGAGTCTTCATAAATTTCTTCATTTTCTAAAAGGTTACGACTAGTGCCACACCCGTTTTTGCTACGGCCACAACCGTTACATACAAACAACTGATTGCGCGTCAAAGCACGCTTCACCTCAAACTCAGCTGCTAAGCCGAGCTCGTACGCGAGGCAGAGGAGAGCGTAGTCGAGAGGCTTCGAGGGGCGCGGGGCCGTCGCTATCTACCGAGTTGCTGCCGCTTATACCGCTGCTGCCGTTCTATTGATCTATTTCGACTGCCATGCCGCTTCAACCCCCTTCGGCGGCTTTGATGGAGGCAACTTACACGGACTGGTGTGGCCGTAGCAAAAGCGGATGTGACCCTAGTAAAAACGGGTGTGGCCCTAGTCGTACACTTTCTAAAATAGCTTTACATTTGTACAAAACGAAGTCCATCTTATGTACAAAGTAAGGTCTCCCCTCACTGAGGGGCCCTAAGTACGTCTCGCAAACGGTTCTCGTTCATCCACTATTTCCCTTTCCTCTTCTCTTTGTTGCATTATCACTCTAACTCTCATGGTAAAACATCTTATGCTAATCTATAGCTAGCAAGACTTTCAGGCCGTTGAAGTGGTTGTGTCACATCATGCTCATGTAAGTTCTGCTTCTTTGATAGCGTTGGCCACGGCACAGTTCGGATTTGCAGTTAACCGTCGGTCCCATTTAACCATTTTCAATTTTCCTGATGTAATGTACTTTAAATACTTCATAATGAATAATGAATTCATCATTTTGCTCCGATTGCAGAGCATTATCCCCTAATCGAGCTTTGATTACCTTGAGTTGCTTCATAATTTATAATGAAGGCAATCCATTTGTTCATATTGCAGAGCTCATTGCCGCAATCAAACTCTGATTGTCTTGAGCTACCTGAATATGATTAGTAACCATATTGAGTCATCTCAACCTACTCGACGTTAATGTTACGATCAGCGCTTTGATGATTGTAACATTAACGTTGAGAAGAAGTTCGCGGAGATGAAGTTGCGTCATATATCTGAGAGAGAGATTGATAGTGGCAGTGTGAGTGATAGAGTAAGTTGGAGAACTATGTGCGTGAGAAGGCGATTCAGGATCCTATATCGAACGGGGAGGACACAATATGCAATCATCTTTGAAGAAAGTGCTCTTCAAATGCTCTTCAGCGGTGAGTGATGTGCTCTACGGTCTTCTTTCAAACGCTTCGATAGATCGATCAATTGATGGTCTGGTCTATCGGTTGTTTGTCTTCGCATTTATTGTCCGGCGTGGAAACATAGTTTCAAGGTACTTTCAAGTCTATTATCATGAATGATTTTTCTTAGTATTGACATAAGTATTATTTTTGTTGAAGCATTTTTTAATATCAAATTGGAGCCATAACGATGGAAACATCAATCGGTTGTGCTCAAATTTTGTTACTTTTTATCTCCACACAATCAATACACTACGTGTAACACTAGGATTTAGAATAAATCTCACTCAAAGATGAAAACAAAAACTCTGCAGATGGGAGATACTAACACTAGTTCTACTCTCCCTTTTATAACTCTTACCAACAAGTATGAGGAGATAAGATCTTATACCCATCATACAATCTAACCCTAATGGATTGGTGTCATGTCGAATATATCTAATGAATACACAGATTGTTGACGTGTCGCTCCCAACTAGCACATTTAATCTTTACCTAACAAGTACAAGGATTGATGACATGTCGTTCCCAACTAACACACTAACTAGCACAAGGATTGCTGACATGGCATTGTAGATATTCCACTAACATCTACTTTACCCAATCTTGAGTAATTTCTATTCTAGTTCTAACTAACTAAAGACGATTACACTACGTCGGACTTGGATTTATTTTGTAGTGAAGGATTTAAACCATATAGTCTAAGATCAATACCATTACATCCGACAGTGGCGGAGAGATGTTAAGGATCATAATCATTGTGCAATGTAATTTGAATAATCAATACTTCTTTCATTTGGAGTACGGTTTTCATATCTAATGCATTTGTCTCGTTATCAATTGTGTTATATGTGATGTTACACTATTCATCAAAAAAGAAGTGCAAATGCTACTTCAAATACTCAAGTTTGTTTGTGGATCCTTTGCTATACGCGTCAAGATTTCAAAATTGTTTATTGTGTTGGATGTTTCTGTGTTGAAATTTTAGATTTGGATGTAGATACGCATAGGAAATTTCATGTTCATCATGATCGACCAATCGTTTCAGTATCATGATGTATTTTCAACGCTATGTGATTTTGAAAAATTTTGTGATTGATTGGTCAATATGGTTCCATTCGACATGGATTTACGTGTTCTCAAATCATGCAAAGCTTTTTTGCAATATGCTTAACATTGCACTATTACCGCCAATGAACGTGACTACGTTTCAGTCTCTTTTTAACCCCTATGCTACAAGCATCTTCTTACCTTTAAATAATAATCTGTTCTAGATAATTAGAAATTGGATTCATCACGATCATTAAACACGCTGGTGCTATCTTGAAGCTCAAGTTGCTAAAATAAAGTGCCAATTTGAATTGTCAAGAATCCAAAATTGCTTATCTTCTTTATACTCGATCCAATTATGCGTACTGTGAAACAATGGAATTCAAAGATCCAATTTGATTCATTTTGACAATGCATTACGGCTTGTGTTTGGATGAGCTGCCACCTCCAACTTCCGGTGTATTTGATCTATTTGCTGGAGAGGGAGACACTACCATTGAAAATGCTGCACATACTGACAAGGTCAACGACTTCTTCATGCTCACGGAAAAACCGGATTGTCTCGTGTCCGACATATTATTATGGTGGAAACATCAATGGAATCACTTTCCAACCTTATCCATGATAGTCATGAACACATTGATAATTCGAGGTTCTTCTGTGGCATCTGAATTGACATTTAGGAGAGTGATGGATTTATTCATTCAGATCAATCTAAATTATCAAACAAACATATCAAGATGATGGTGAAATTGAAAAGTTGAAATCATTTATTCCGAAAGCAAGCTCCTCAAAATTAATAAAATTTAGACTATGTCACTCACTATTGATCCAAAAATTTTGAACCAATTAACCGTTAATTTGACTGTGGTCAAGCCTAGACTTTGACGGCCGAGATAAAATCTATATTGATCCAAATTCATCACGCAAGCACAAGAAACAATTGGATATCAATTATTGAGCGGCGCCATTCTTATGCCACAAGTACCGCAGTCATCATTTAACACAACATGACGAATCATGAACACACTATAATTCGTTATCTTGCAAATATAAGAAGTATTTCTTCAATAAAAAAAGTCAAGACACAAACACCTACCCGTTGATACATGAATTTGAACAGCGACACGTTGACGTTGACGATCAATCCCAGTATTGTTGAGACCTCTTCTTTTGTGAAAACGAGGATCTAGCAAATAACAATGTTGACAATGACAAAGATCCTATAAATGCTATTCGCAAGGCTGCTCCCAAGCAAGAGAAGGAGAAAAAAAACGACATGAAACTCTTTGTGAAGAAGCATGATAGTGCTCGCAATGCAGAGTCTTACATTGTGATCATCAAGTACTTGATGCAATTCAGTTTGACTATGGATCATGTAGCAATGGGCATGTCATTTTGTCAAGTAGTGCAAGTCATCCAGCATACCAAGGATCATATCAAAATCACCAAATTGACGAGCGTGAATGATATCATCGTCAAGCGATACGTTCGTGTGTTGTCGCCGCTTCTCTGCAACATATAGCTTACATGATCTATGACAAGTTTGTCTAGGCATTTGCTCTTGCTAGAGATGGCAGCACGCATCGAGATCAATCATTTTTTTACTTGCGTCTGCGCATTTATCACAACAACGCTTTGTTGAACTTCCATCTTGTCCTCGTTCCGATGTTAGATCGTCATTTCGTGCAAAACTTTTTCAACATGATCATCAAGTTTATGGATGTGTTGTATCCAATGTGACATTGTAATTTGATCAGCATGCTTTCTGATGGTGAGAATACCATGACAGGATGACATTTGATCAGGTAATCCGTATTGTCCAGTATGTTGAGAACAAGGTGTTTCGCATATGATGCGCTCGTCATCAGATCAACATCGTCGCAAAATCATGTGCTGCAATATTCACTAGGGACGGATGTATCCAGTTTGTCTACTCCTTGAATGTATTACTGCGTGCTCAAAACAACCTTACCATCAGTATTGGTATTAAGTGCCCAAAAAAACCAATTTGTGGGTTCCTCTAGATCGCGTTATCAATTTTCTCAAGACATACCGCTAATCCATCGTCGCGTACATTGAGAAGTAACATCATGATTTGCACATGCCATTTGACAAGTGGTGTATGACCACGTACACGGTATTGCCAACCATCGATGCAATCAACGTGATGTTTGCACTCCTGCAAACAAGGACTCTTCTGATAGCACAATAATAACAGCACATTCAAGCTTTGATCGCAGCTTTCACTAGCATATTTGTCAACCAGATCGCGGAGTTTGATGTGGACAACAACAATGCCTCGCTACTTGTATCTCTTGACAATATGTATATTCAAACAAATGAGATTGTCGATCATGGTACACATAGTTTGCATGGAATTGTATATTAAGTCCAACAATTTTTACAAGTCATGTGGCTTCTTCTTCAAAGATAATACAAAAGTTTGGATTGTCCATGAACATAGAATAGTTTTTTACTAAAATGTGGACTGAGATGGTATTAGAATGGCAGCAAATGTATTAGAATGGCAAGCTTGAAATCAGGTATCTCTTGTGAAAATGTACTCTAAATAGCCTAAAGATAAACACATTGATTTATTGATTACTCTATAATAACATATGCAGAATTCACCCACTTTAAAAGCAAGTCAGATCACTATTTGTTGCACACAAAACTCAAAATAGCATTTGAAACTTCAAAACTAGAAGTACTATCATATGAATCGAGACAAATAAAACTAGTATTACTTGAAGAAAAAAATTGGAAGTAGTAACAATCTTAAGCAAGAAAATTGAAAATGATGTCAAGTCTGAAAGCGTAAATACAACTAATGTTGATCAAGTTGAGGTACAATGTCATAAAAACTTTAGAGTAAAAAAGTTGACATCGTCTCCAAAAGTGAATAAAGTCAACACTATCTCCGAAGTTGCAAAGTTGACATCGACTCTAAAGTTGGCACTACCTCTGATGCCAACTTGTTGAAGTTTTTAGTGTTATTTCAAGTTTTGTGTGAGCTGTGTAGTACAATTCATACAAAACTCGAACTGACACTCAGTTTTGTCAAATATTGACGATGAAAATTGTAAAAAAATTGGAAATGTTAACAAGAATAGCAATAATTTTCTAAGTTTGCTCGTTTATTTCATAGCCTACCGATTTACATAATATTCTAAACTTCTTATATTGACGTAAAAGTCAATGATCTTAGAAAGTTAAATTATTGTTCTCCGTTAATCTTGCTTGATGACAGAAAATGATCTTAGAAAGTTAAATTATTGTTCTTTGTTAATCTTGCTTGATGACAGAGGTGTTAACATTTATCCCAAAATAGTCAATTCTCTATACAATTCAAGCAAGGAAACATGAAATACTAAATGAAATATGATAATAGATCTAACCTGGTTATGCTAACTCGTTGACATGTTTACTCATCAAAAAGATCCAAGACGATGATAATCAAGTTTGTCATTCAATCGGCAAGTTTGTAGGTTGAGACCAAAAAGCCACCCTTTATTTCTAACTATGATTTTGAATTTTGCTTTTGAGATTTGTCTGCATTTTCTTCTACAAGCCTTGACTTCAAGTATTTTACTGAGATTGAAAGAAGTAAAAAGAAGATTGCTCTAACAAGTGTAGCACAAAAAGTAATACAAGCAAATCGTTTGTCTTACTTTGTGTGCTACAATTAAACATTCTAAGCCACTTGCAAGTCTCTTTAAGACAAGTATCAATCTTAACCGCCGCTAAGACTTAGCCACCACCCGCTTGTTCTTCCAACCTGATCATTGACTTGGCTTAGTGAATGCAAGTGGATTGGTCCTTATCTCTTCACCTACTCATGTGACATGTGCATCGTGTGGCAAATCACCTCTCTCTTTTCTTACCTTTTAACTCCTTTGTTTTCATTCTACCTTATTGCAAACACTATTAACAATGCCCTAATTATAAGCCATCTAAACTATAATATATTTGTGAATTTTAAAAAGTTTATTGATAAGATCTTGCGCAATCAAATTCTTTGTAGAAATTAAGTTCAAAGAGTCAAAAAATCAACCGTCCTACTAAATTTTTTTTCAAACTAAGGAAGGTCTACCTAAAGTGAAAATATTTTTTGAATCGTTACAAAAATCAATATAACGCAATTACGATGAACAATGATTCAATGAATTCAACCTATGTTTCTTTTGTTGAATATCTATGTGATTGGAGACAAAAGACAAATCAAACTTGATTGACAAAATCTTGAAGTTTTGTACAATTTTTTTCAAACTTCTCTAGCAAGCTTGCTCGAGATTCTTTTGGCACTTGTGGAATTAGATAAGTTGCGGAAATTGAGACATGGATTGAAGCGGAAGCAATCTGAAGCAATTTCATGACATTTTGGCATTTTCTTGTTGTAGTTGTTGTAATATGGCAACCATATTGTTCATTTGGATGTTGGAAGCGTCACTCATCTTGAATTTGATATGCTTGGAGGTTCACAAGTAAATGAAGTAGCAAATTTTTGCGTTGTGTACTCTCAGAACAATCAAAAAAAATAAATATCGCAAATTTTTGGAGACAAGATTTGTATGGGAATCTCGTCAAACTTTTGCGGATGGAAATTCACATAAGACTAGAAATAGCACTCGAAGTGAGAAAATTAAAACTTATAACACTCAAAACTTAAAGTAGTATTGATAATAGAATAGTAGAAAACCCGATTCAACTATGAATGTTATTTATAATTTATAAAAAACACAGTTTGAGTATAGATTCACAAAATAAATTGTTGTAGAAAAATTCTACGATTAGAAGTAGATTCATTCAATTATCTTGATGGTAGTTGATCTACTTCGCACCTTAAGGCTTATGAGGCAGGACTCAATTTAACTTTCATGGTCCAAGGGACGCAAGACTATAAAAGAGAAGCTACACATTTTGATGTACAAAGGTTTCGAAGGTGCTCAAATACTTCTCAAATACTTGGTTTATTCGTTGAATTTGTCCATCCGTCTAAGTATGACACATCAATGATAGATTGATTTTCATTTTTAAGATATTGAAAGGAGTTTGTGAAAATTTGGACGTGAATTACTTACCACGATCAAAGATGATGTAGTTTGTAAGTCCATGATATTTGTACATATTTTCCAGAAAAATTAGTGTAGTTTTTTTTACCTATGATAGTCTTGTTGCAAAGCACAAAGTGTGTCATCTTTGTCAAATGATTTAATACAAAATCAATTAAAAAAATTGGACTTTGAAATGTCCACAATGAAGTTCATAGAAGAAAAAGAAAAAAAAAGATGCATTCATCAAAATTGTCATGGAGCTCTGTCATGTCTCACTGTCCTCAACTGAAGTTGCTCATGCTTGATATATTTTAAGATTGTCGTAATCTACATTTTCTTTGAGTGCAAGGTACATTTGTTGAAAAAGATTGTTGTATCAAATTTGCTATAAATTGTGGCGGTTGTGATGACTACAAAGTTAAAACGCAAAAGCGTGATACTCAAACGGACTTTCCGTTGATTCAGTATACTGTCAAACATGAATTATTCAAATTTCTTAGTCCAATATCAAATGTTGAGCTTCTTCTAGAAAATCACGTCATTATAGGAACAAATCAACAATGGCTAAAAGCTATTTGTCATGAATCTCATAATTGATCTCGACAGCGAAGTCCTCATTCTTGGAAACGACATATATATCTTGACATATATGTCGAGATAATAGACAACAACATTGTCTAAAAATTCTCAAAATATGTGATTTATCAAGTGTTGAAAAATGTAGGTTGCGTTGGTAACATCAAAAATCATGACATTGGATTCAAAGTATTCATATCTAATTCCAAACATAGTCTTTTATTTTTCATCTTACTTGATATGTATTATGTTGTACGCTCCACAAAAATAAATATTGGTGTGAAATTTTGCTTGATCAAGTTGGTCAAAATTTTTGAAATTAATGCCAATTGATACAAGTTTTTAATTGTGATCTTATCAAGTCCACAATAATCTAGGCAAATCCAAAAACAACTGTCTTTCTTCTTGAAATATAAAATTAGAGCTCCAGGCAAATACAAAGACAACCTTCTTTCTTCTTGAAAAATAAAATTAGAGCTCCAACATGTATGTGACTTGGAATGTTGAATGAAATTTGACTTGCAAGATTTATTATAAATGTAATCTTGATTATGCTAGCATCTTAAGCATAATCTACCATGTTAGATTGCGTGTGCTAGATTATGCTTTTATCTACTTCAAGCAAAATATTAAAAGAATAGAAAGTTTCAGAGTATAAGATAGCACTTGATGACATGGCAACACTTGTCAGCCACATGATACTTAATGTGTCTCGCTGTTGTAGTATTCCAATTCAAATTTCTTGTATCTTGGCTCTAAAGTGCTTGAGTTGTACTGGAATTTGTGCAATCTTGATACCTTAGGTTTCAAGTTGCAGTTGTTTAAGCCGTGATACTTTATTTCACAATAAAAACACAAAAGTTTCCTACGGCATGGTTCATTCTCTTGATGTGTTGTTGCCATGAAGAAGAGACTATGTTTATCATATTTTGTATTTTTTTCTGTCAAAAAGATTTAAAGTATTGGATTTATTATTTCAATCTTAATCAAAAATATATTTTTTATCTCCATAAGTTTATTTTGATTTAATTTAAAACTTGGAAATCTTAAAAGAGTTATAATATGAAAAGTGTATTAAATTATTTAAATTTTCTTAATCTTCTTTTGAAATAAAATGAACACGTAACTCTATTGAAATATATAAAATTTTACAATAAAAATATTTATTTCAATATTTGATCTCATAAATTTCCCAGTTATTTTCAACTCAGCTTCAAAACTACATATCAAGTTTTATCATCAAATTTTATATATATATTCAAATAAACTCAACTTTTATATATGATGCAATTTACGTTTTTTTCACAATATAAATTCAAAATATCTAATTTAAGTCTTGATCTCATAAGCTATTCCAAATAATAATTCATGCATTTATTGAAGAAATATTTTTAATTCGTAAATATTGTTTTAAATAATATGAAAGGCATTTATTCATATATGGGATTATCAAATCTAATACATTTAAAAAAAATCCATATACCAAGATAGGAAAATCTTAGTATCTAGTTACTAATGTGTGAAAATCAACATGATTGCAAATACATCAAAGAAGTTAAAGTGTATGATTACTTGAAATCAAATTATACGTAATAACACAAGTACTAAGTACTTATTTATGAGAAAGTCGAGTTATACGTCATTTTATGCTAATTATATCTCATCCTACTATACTCTACAGAGAGAGGTTTGTGATTGAGTGGGTGCTACATCTATAATAGAAACTTCTTTGTGAATTAGCAGAGAAGTACTAGGATTAGAAACAGCAGTAGCAGAACTAGCATAAGCATGAACTTGAACTCCATATAATTCTGTATTGCAGGATCTAAAATTATGTTCCAATTGCTCGCAACGATCACACCGGTGTTATTGTCGTTGTCAACTTCCGGTGTGCTTAAACTCGGAAGGTAGCCTGCATGTTAAATCGGTCGATTGGCCGCGCGTTGGTGCACCTGCAGTCTCTCATATCTCAAGCCCAGTTACTACTTTGACATGATCAAGCATCACGCGCTAGTAGTGTGGAGTTGTGTGCGCATGTTCATCAACTATCAACCGCATCGCAACATCCACAATTGACGTTGCCTCAATTCATGGAACACAAACAGACATCATCAATCACCCGTGTTGATCAAACTCGACCACCGACAAAGTCAATGTACGATCTTGGATAGCGTGCTTACGGATAATGCCCATTGTTGTTGAAAAAATGTGTTGATATTCATGTTGCTCAGTTGGTGATAGACTGATCATTTTGTATTATTTGTACGCTTTTTTCAATACTTCTACTAAAATTTGCCAAAAACCTCGCAAAACATAGTTCCAAGTTGCATCTTCGCTAAAACGCGCTCTTTTGTTTTTTTTTGGATAATTATAGCAAGTTGGTTGTTGCACGCAAGTTGTAACGTATTATCAAATGACAAAAGATGACTTGCGAAGTAACTCAAACAATTTTTTCAGCACAACATGCGCACTCTCCATGTGCAAGGTGGAGGAATGTCTGTATTGCTTCTCACCGCGCAGAAACACAGCGACAAACCTGTAAAAATGAGTCAAACAGAGTAATTAGTACAAAAATTGCGTCAAAACGGTGAATACTGCATCAACACCTACTTTTTCTTCCAAAGAAATCAAGTATCTTTAATGTAATCTATGATAACTACCAGAAGTTGTCGTGCATAGCAGCAAGTTGTGCGTCATAGGCTTTGATGATCGAATTGACTAGCACATTCAAAGCATCTAAAAATTGCTGTCAATCTTCTTCAATCCCAAAGTTACTTTTCTGTTTTGCAAGTTTGTTTTTGCTTATATGCCTACGGCATAACAGCATATTCGCATCTGGAAACATCGCGTCCAATGCTTTTTATTAACCCAAGTTTTTTATTCGTGACGAAAGTTGCTTAGAAAACATCAAAATTGTTGAAAACTGTTTTAATCTTGTTGAGCGCCCACATGTAGTCTTCCTCCTTCTCCCGCCGCAGAAAGTAGTAGTCAAAGGTAAGGGTGCTGGAGGTAGCGGTCATAGAAATAATGTGGTGCAATGGAACATCATGCTTGTTGGTTTTGTAGGTTGCATCAAGTAAAAAAGACGTGACCGACAGCATACTTATTGCAAATCACCTTTGCCAATGGCGATTTGATCAGCAAGTGCATTAGTTTCTTCTCATCATCCACTTGGATGAAATACTGCGTGCTTCCAATAGCGGCCAAATTGTCAAGCAATGCAAATAGCGGAGACCGGCCTGCAAGTAGTCTAAGACACTACTTTTGTCCTAAGTTCCAGATGTCTTTTGACGTTGCAAATATACTTTCATTTTGCCGTAGTAGCGTAACAATTTTGAAGGCTATAACACCAGCATGACTAAGAGTAAGCGTTGTCTCTCGTTGTTCTTGCGGATGGGCTGTAGGATGAGCGAGAGCATCGTGGTTATGTTGGGCGGATTGTACTTGTATCTCTCATACAAGTTGGGCTTGTACTTCTTCTTTGCCGATTACTATGTTGTTGATCTTTGCTTTAAATTCACAGCAAGTGCTACGGTTGGGTGTGTTGCGCCGGAGAGTATCTTCATGGACAACTGGTTTGTACCAATGGAAATACACAAGATTGAGTCCCTTGATAGCTCCATCTTTCTTGAACCAACACTAGATCTGCGCTTAATCACGACGGCGTAGCCTGACTCAACGCGTAACCTTGCATAGTCGATAGCGTAGCGTCCTTTGTTGTGTGGGAGACCTTTTACGATGAAGCCAGCTAGAACCATGAGTTTGCATCAATGGTTGTATCATGGGTGTGAGCTGAGTTGCGTATTGAACTTCATCGCGCATTATAACACCTCCCCGCCCTTCGTTTCATTTTAGCGCAGAAGTAGATTTCACATTCAAACTAAATTCGGTTTCAATTTTGGTCGGACATTCAATATGGTCGTGCTCTCTATGTGCAAACCAGTCACTCTAACCCTACCCCACACTGAACCAAATGGATTCCTCCTCGTCTCCATGCTCCAATGCTCCGCACTAATTCCGATTCTACTCTTTTCCCCTTGCCCTGCCAAAACTGTATCCCCGTGCAGTCTCGTTGCCATATGTTTCCACGCTGCGCACTATTTTTTATTCTCCCCCTTTCCCTCGCCCCGCAAAGATTATCTGTCTATCCCTGCATGGTATGGAAAGCATTTTGTTTCCGTTTGACCAATCACATAACTTTATTACATATAAATGTTAGGTCAAAGATAATTAAAATAAACTAAGGGATAACAAGCCGCTCCATTTTCATCCTTATTAAGAAAGTGAAAAAAAATTATTTGAATCAATATGAATGAGATACATTGAATTTGTTGCATGATTTGTAGAGATGACTATAATGATGATTAGAAACTACACTCTAACAGCCAATTGTACTATGAAAAAAATTTTCCCCTTTCTATTTTGTCCATGACATGAATAAAAATTGGGCGGTCTTTGTATGTCTCTCATAGGATAAATTACAAGAAGCAGCTCGTAATTTATCCTTTGCACCACGAGTGTAGAATGTAGCCTTCAAGACTTGCATCGAAAGCTTGCATACCCACACACCTTTCGCAACATACACTTTGAACATACATATCAGACTGCTAATTTACGCATAGCTACGATTTGTAAGTTTTTCGCCATATTGAGAACACTCAGCTGTAGTAGGATATATGTTAACCTTCAATAATACCGACCTGTTGTCTCCTTCTGATGGAGTTTGAATTTTAAAAAAGAAATTGTACACAATGCGAATTCTAGTGTATTTATCACTATAGTACGCAATATTTTCGTTCTCCTCGCCTTCCTGAGTTTCCAGTCGTCATCGTTTGGCACCATCCGAATGACCACTTCCCTAGACATACTACTGTTTTCCTTCCTTCATCTTTAGACTAGCTGTGTGCTAAGTTATGGACTTTCCACGCTCAGACGACAAGCAAATTTTCTTTGAATTGGTTTTAGTTCCCAAGCACAACTTCTATCCGAATCGCCCGGTGCCCGTGTCGATGCAAATTTCACTACTATCCATGAGATATGTCCTATCCAAAAGAAATTGCAAACATATTTTCATTTCTCAGATGTAGATGGCACAAAGGTGATCGCGAACAATGGGGCATTGCGGTCATAGCTGATATCTCGTTTCCGATGCTGAATGACTTAGTGCTTTGTTGGACAATGGGTAGCCGAGGCAGCTGTAGCTGTGATTCTTACCCACAATGGAGAAGAGGAACCCCCAGGGTATGACGCCTACATGACGTCTGACGCATCTATGAATGGTTGGAAGAAAATTCGAGAATTGAGGTGAAACACCTTATAAAACACCCTTCAAATTGGTTATCACCCTCCTACTTCGTCCTATTTGAAGAAGTTCGGCTACAGCAGTATACATGTCCCACCATTTGAATGGTCTTCATCGGAAAGCTCTACAGCAGGAATGTCGTAATACTTGGGGTCGCCGCAGACATGCCAAACTTTACAGGTTGGCCACATCAAAACAGTATACATGTCCCACCATTTCGAAAGCCCTTGATCGGAAAGCTCTACAGCAGGAACGTCATAGTAATTGAGGCCGCAAACAAGCCGAACTTTACAAGTTCCTCTTCACATAACTACATATACAGGCCCTCCGGAACACCTTCCTTCTTCTTATACATGACCTTCTCCTTGGCCTTCTTAAAATCGACTTGGGTAACCTGCAAAGAGCAGCAAACGGGGTCGCAATAATAGTCAGCCAAATGGATGCACCCATACTTCAAAACAAAGAGTCCTTGCACCTTCTTTAACAACACGGTAAAGACACACAGGTCCACAACTTGCAAATAAAAAAGTTCAAAATGTGCGGCACTACCTTCATCCTGCGCTCTCTCAATGCTAACAAACCGGCTTCAGTGCATATAGCTTTAATGTCTGCTCCTGAAAATTCGTCCTTCGTCATAACAAACTCTTCTAGATTGACGTCGTCCGACAACGTCATCCTAGAGGTATGAATCTGAGGTCACAGGGAAAATAATAAGTACGACTTACGTAAATACGAGGTGCGAGAAAATGAAGGTGATGCAAGTATGTACACAATCAATGGGTGAAGCTCATAGAATTTGCAAATTAATCAAAACTTAAGACAGCCCTTTCCAGATAGACTGCAGAAGTCCGCTATGTGCATACATCGTGAGACCCTATCCTTATATGATGCACTTGTTCTGCCATATAATTTTCAGAAATAAGGATCAAGCGCATACCTGGAAAATTCTTCTCCTTGTCTTGATGTCAGGCAGAGGAAATTCAATCTTACGATCGATTCTTCCAGGTCGGAGAAGTGCGGGGTCTAAACTCTCGATTCTGTTAGTAGCTAAAATTACTTTGACGTCACCCCGGGCATCGAATCCGTCAAGCTGATTAAGTAACTCCAACATAGTTCTTTGAATCTCACGCTCACCACCGGAATGTGCATCGTATCTGGAAAACACTAGATCAATTAGGCACTGGTTTGCTCTGAGAGAAATTACGAAATCTCGTTCATTAGTGTAAACAGAAGGCTCACAAACTAGTCATGGCTGACTAAGAGATCCAGCGGACATGCGGTAAGACTAACACGGACTAACTGTAGGATACTCAGAAATACAAGAGGGAAGTCCGTGACACTACATGACAGAGCTGAAAGCTAAGAACACCAAGTTACCAGAGAATATTAGGAGCACAAACCATCACTTCTTTAGTGCATCTGGAAATGTATCTATAGTTGCTCGCAGATCTTTCAAGTCAATAAGAAGCAACTCATGGCGTGAAACTCATGTTCCCCAACATGAAGTTCATGAGTGATGAGTGGTCGCCAAATAGGCTATTGCATGGTAAGCTTTCCAGATCTGGAAAGATCTGGAAAGATACACAACAAAAGTCAAAGGTTTCGCTCCTGATTTGAAACATAAGTCTCCTCAACAGAAGCATTTATACAGGACTAAGAAAGCAGCAGCTTGCAGCTTACCTTTTGGTACCCACTGCGTCAATTTCGTCAATAAACACAATAGATGGAGACAGTTCGTCAGCCACTCTGAATAGCTCTCTAACAAGTTTAGGTCCATCTCCCAAATATTTCTGGATAAGTTCACTTCCTACAACACGTAAAAATGTTGCAGATGTAGAGTTTGCGACTGCCTGCGAAGTAATCATTACAAATGTTAGAGCGCAGGCACTTGACGGGCAAATAGACTTCAAAGACCGCACAAGAGGTTAACTGGTGATTTATAGCAAGAATCACCTTGGCCAAAAGAGTTTTCCCGGTACCGGGTTCACCATATAAGATGACTCCCTTTGGCGGCTTAATACCAATATCCTCGTACAGCTCTGGGTGCGTCAAAGGAAGCTCCACGGCCTCTTTGATTTCCTGAATTTGAGGATCTAGACCTCCAATATCTGCGTACGACTCAAGAGGTGCCTTCTCCACTTTCATAACTGACACCATCGGATCGACTTCATCCTGCAAGATTCCAACGACTGAAAGTACCTGCAACGCCACGAAAAATATCATCATTTCAGAGACCCCGAGCAACACAACTTCGACTCCGTCTAGAGATGTTCTAAAGTTATCAGCAAATAAATTTTCAGGAGATCTTCAGAACTTCAGTGGGCTCTGAAGCCACAACCAAAGGCGTCCTGTTCTCTCAAGATAGAATCGTCGTGCAGTTCTCTTTCTTACCACTTCTCGTTACACCAACCGGCAAGTGTTATCTGTTCTGACAAGGAATAAGGAAGCAAAAAGTCCTAGAAAGTTACGGCAATTTCCAATAAGAGCACCTACACACGCGGGAGTCCTCACACGCTTTATCAGATAATATATCTGAAAGTCAGAACGTCCATGAGTTTTCAGCATTCCCTTTTATTTTCTGTCGACAAACTCAGCCGTACGAAGGTGAGGTTGTAGGCAGTACTCGCAAGATGCATTTGGGCGTTTGAAATGCACAAAGCAACAGAATGGCTAATGGGGATGTATGGGAATAGTTTTCGATGAGAATGGCTAATGGCTAATGGGACTCCTACTGGGAATATTCCAGAATCAGCATTCTGATTCCATAAAGTCAAAATCTCGGCGCTCTGAGTGCCCAATGAAAAATGGGGAAAAAGATTCGATTTGGCTTCATTTAACAGAGCTCAGTATATGTCAATTTTGAAACTTTTGAAGCTTTGAACTTTGACTCTCCAAGTTTTTATAGCTAGACAAAAGCTCACAACAACGATGGGTTCTACTTCTGCATTGTCGTTTCTGCTCTGATGCTCGGGACGTACTGAAAGGCTTCAATTTGGAGTAGGCCATGCAATTTGAGGTGTATACACGGCCTTGACTACACGGTCACAATGGAATGACCTTCGGCGAGACGTGTAACCTAAACTACGCGAAGAGCACCAGTTCGTAAAATTTGACCTTGCTCTTTGCACCACAAGAGTACATCAGTTCAGGTTCGCTCTTTAAAAAATTCCTGTACAAAAATTCCTAGAATTCCCAAAATCTTACAGCTCATGTTGTAAGTGATATGAAAGCGAGGTCAAAATCCATGAAAGGATAAGCGGTTCGAGGCTGTCGAAAAGCTTGATGCAAAAACAACACAAGGATTTTGAGTCTATCAAAAGATAGGAGAAGACTCAAAACACTATGTCGAGCTAAACTTATACATCTGAAATACGAAACGTTAGAGTGTCGACGAAAGTTTGGTCCTAAACATGAAAGTCCTCATTCTCATTATGTACGCATAATAAAGCCAGGAGAACCGAAGAGTGCACACGGAGGCTACGGAACAGGACCAGCAGTTCATCGCTCCGTAACGGCAACCACAATTTCAGCGACTGGAATTCACAAATAATTTACACAAGAATTCACATATAAAGGACTCGTTTCCAAAACCCTAACACTCGTCAGATTCAAAATGACAAACTCGGGTTTCATCGCAAATACACACCTTGTTGTGCATAAGAATGGCACAGCCAGGCTCCAGCTGATCTTTATCCACGAAGGAGAGGATGTTCACGTAGTACTCAGGGCCCACAGAGGAAGAAACGATGGCGTGATTCTCGTCAATTATCTCCTCCAACGTACCAACGCTCATGGGAGAACCTCGCAGATCATCGACCTTCGAACGATCTTCCTCATTCTTATCCTCCTGAGGCTTCAAACGTTCTTGGTTGGTCACAAATTCCTCTTCCATCAACAGATAATCCTTCACCCTCTCAAGTTTCAGCAATCGGAGCTTACACTTGGTCGCCGGAGTGACCACCGGCAATCGCGCTGCAGCTTCCGGGCCTTTCTGCTTCCTCTGCTTCCGTCCGACCCTCGTCGGGGGAGCAGCCGGCTCATACTTCTTCTCCTTTTTCTCTTCGGCCTTCTTGTCCCCTGGAGGCCCCGGCCTCGGCAACCCTCCTGACTGCCCCTGCCCCATATTACCTCCCTACTCCTTTCTATATCGCCAAATCTGCGTCTGCGTCTGCGTCTCCCTGCGCGCTAGAATCGAGTAATTCCTGCCAATCCCCGCACACGATCCCCGCTGTTTCTACGCGTCCGAGTTCCAAACCATCCAGCAAAGTGCGCACTCTCCGCCCGATCGGCAACGAGGGAATCCTCCGATCACACCGTGGCTCCCACTGCTCGGCCTCGACCTCGACCTCGATGGAATGAGGAACCTCAAGTCAGTGAGTCCCTCGGGCGCGACTGAGACATTGGCACATTCTTGACCTAGACGTCTTCTTCATCCGCGAGCACGAGGGTTCCTGTCAATTCGATTTTCCCTCTGGACTCCGATCGTCGACGAGCACCGGCGTCCTCCGGTGAGAACGCCACCCGACGGGCGGTCGCCCGTGGCCCCACCTGCGCCGAACCCACGTCGAACAGCGGGCTCATTCCGGATACCGGATACCGCATTTGCTTACTTCTGCACAATGGACATCCGACATTTCGTTGCTGTGACGTGCGGCCATTGCAGAAACGCTCGAGAAGAAAAATGCGCACGAAATTCGGCTCCCCGTTCGGATAATTGCTCCTCCTGCTCATTGAGAAGCTGATCTTTACTGATTGACGAGAGAATTAATCTTCTTCTGCGGTGCCATATATTTTCTTCCTCCTTAGCCCACTTTTACAACTTGAAATTGGTCTCTCCGTTAAATTATTTATTTAGTTAGTTATATATTTACTGAAAGAGGATCTCAAAGGAATCATATACTTACATATTTTCCTCCTTAGCCCACTTTTACAAACTGAAAGATGGTCTCTTTGTAGATTTATTTATTTATTGAAGAAGGATCTCAAAAGAATCATATAATTAGATATTTGAAAGCAAAAGGGTGATCATTGCAAGTCATGTTTCAACAAAGACGATTATATTTAAATACATGTTTCAAGTTGCGATTGTAAAATAGTTTCAAAAAAGTCATTGGAGCGTACGAACTCCATTGGGAGCAGGGGTTCGTCACCTAACCCCAACGGTGATTGTTTAAGAATTAATCCTTGATTTGGGAAGTTTTCCCAGAGTCCTCTTCAGTGAACGGCCAAATGTAATTAAGCTTTCTGTGAACCCTTCACAAGTCTGAAATTATTCATTTCACTCCTGTACAGAGTTGGTTTCAGAGTGGGAAATATTCCTCAAGCACTTATTCTTTTACTTTTGGAGTGGTTTATGGACTCGGTTAACCCCTGTATCTACTGCACGAAATATTGGTTTCTAACGTGGAAAGGGACGTAAATCTACCTGAACTTCTCACCCCAAGAAAAAGTATCATATACACTTGGTGGTATAAGATGTTTGGTGACTACCAAATAATTAAGGGACTCGTATTCATTAAACTTCATTGACAATACGTTCCAAGTACAAAATTGAGATTGTTGACTAATTAACTTGGACAGCAGCAAACTTACTTCACAAACTATATTGCGCGAAGATCCTTGAGTGATGAAAAGGCAGTGTCACAATAGTTGTCAAGATTTGTGTAATGTGAACTCTAGCAAATTATTGACAAATTGAAGAGGACTTATTAGTTTCTGTCTATTATGTCACAAGGCAATGTGAAGTTACTATAGTTTACAATTTTACAATTTAATAGGACCGGCTAAAATCTACGGAAAATCAAATACTGCAATTGTCAGATATCATCATGTTTTAAATCTTGTCATAAGAATATCATACAATCCGGATCATCCTTATTAGCTTACTAAACAGTCCATTTTAGCACCAGGTACTGATAGTGCATGGAAAGTGCAAAGTTAATGCAATCTATACGGGAGGAATCTGAGTATGTGATCAATTTTAGGCTGCTCATGTAACAGAAAGTTTACCTAGATAGTTAGGTGCGTTATGAATAACACTGAATGTATGCTATGAAATTTGGCAACGACTCAATCTTTTTTTAAGAATTTTGTGGAATGATTTGCTTATTATCAACTTAATACTTGACATTTACATTAAAATTAGATACTTGGACATTTTCACCACTGTCTAGTCTTTTCAGATTTTGATTGCAAATGGAACACACTTGAGATTTAGGTAGAGGCAGTTGGACATAATTTCTCTAGCAAGTAGTAGAGAGAGATATATAGATAAGTAGATATATAAGGAAGAGTAAAGTACGAATTTTTTTTTTAAAGTTCACTCTTTTACTATCTAAAAGCTTAAAGATATATGATGCATCTTCATTACCAAGGTGGGTATTCTGAAAATACCATGTATTTTTACCTAGTGTATCTAGTCGTTTCTTGTCTTGATATAGTTTGATTACATTTCTGTTTAGGAAATTGTCATGTGCAAAAGGATCTTGATTGAACCATAAATTGATGTTTTAGACTTGCACCTCATACCTTCTCAAACAATTCATAATTTTTTTTTTTGACTAGGTTGGAGGTTATATATAGCTATGAGCACAAACTTTTAGACTGTTGTGAGAGAGGAAAAACATATCTTTTTACAGATTTATACATGGAAGATGATTATTTGATGTTGGATCCCAGCATGTGTTTTCCTGGATTTTACCTACTGGGAGCCCTTACAGATATGAGCACAACGTCATCTATGTTTTAATACAAACTTAGGAGTAACTCATAACATTTCATAGATTTGACTTAACTCAAAAACTTAACCTTGGATCCCGAAGTGCATCAGCTTCTTGACCTACTCATAAATGACTCCAAAGAAGCAACTCCATCCATTAGTTATTATCAACACATATATCCAATTTTGGTACTCATATGATAACAAAATTGTCTTTGCATTAGCCGTCATCATTTATGTTTCTGTCCTTGCACCGCTTAATTATCAAAGTCCGAGTCATGTGACTAAGATGAAGAAGAAGAAAAATATTTTCTGCTCGAACCTTGTTGCAGTTGCATCAAAAATGAAATCTGTCATAATCCAGTCAAATGGATCCCCATAACGTAAAATGTGGTTGCTTTCGGATCCACATTGCGTCATGCAAAAGAAATGTGAATTTAGACATCCATCAAATAATCAATTTTAATTGTTCATACAGATAGCTATTACGCATGATAAGTAATAAGAAGAATGATGATGATAAGGAAGAGTCTAATCGTGAAAATCTAACAATACTTTTTTATGAACACGTTTGGATCGAGCATTGCGTGGAGGCATTTTTGAGTTAATTGTTTTTGAGTTCTTGTAACCGGGTTAGTAGAACTTGTGTTAAATTATGGATGACAATGCGCTGAGGAGGGGTTCACATAGGGTAAATTGAATCGTGGTTTTGAGTTTCGCAGAGATTCATCAAGTAATAATCTAAGTACATGATGTACCACTCTTCTTACTTTATAAATAGTCCATTTTATGATACATGTATTCAAACCTCGAGAGAAATCACAAAGGATTGCAATCCTCAAGGAGAGTAAGATTTGTCACGCTTGATATGCTAATGTATTAGACATTTTGACACACAGTGATCAACCACTATTGTGATACTGTTGGGCCTAGCCCATGCTACCCAGCTGGTTTCATCCATGTACAACTTGATGGAATCCTTTTTGCTATGTAACTTGGTTCAGTCTTAGAGGAGGCTAATGTGATTCAAAATCTACCATCCTTTAATTAAATGAAGGCATGATTATATAAGTGGCAGTTTAGGGTGACACACACTTTTGTGAAACTTCATGACAGTTCTCGATTCGTCAGATGCTAAAATTATTCGCCACAAATAGCAGTTCCTAGTTCTTCTCTTGTGTAGCCGAGGGATTTAAGGTCACATCGGAAACAGAACATCTTCTTTTTGCACAGCAAGGAATTATGTAGGTCAAGGTTTCATGTATAAACAAATGGCTGTTACAATTATCATGCTAAAGAGACGACCATCGAGTGAATTAGTGCACCCGTGACAGATCCATGTTCATCTGTCCAGCCACGACTGTGCTGACATGTGGATAGGTGTATTTTATACAAATATCTCTCTCGAACATCGATAATCATGTCTTAATCTGTGACCTGCAGACCAAAAGCAATTTGTTCATTTGCTATAACTTTGATAGGATCTCAAGTCATGGTGACTGTCACACAGACTGGATTCAGCTAGTACCATTCGTTATGTTCAGACTGCAGACCAGTCCAGTCTCAGACGGCTTTCAATGAGATGAGAATGAGAATTTCTAAGCTTGATCTGGGACTTACCACTGATTTCCCAATTTGTCCTATAGGTCGTTCATTAATTACGATGTCTCCATTCCAGTCGGTTGCCACAACTACAGCCTGGCGGCAAACGTCCAGGCATTGTCCGAGCAAAGAACAGATCAGAGGACCAGCATTGGAAACTCAAAGAGACCAGACTCATTTCCACACCGAAGCAGTTGATTGAACAGGTCACTGGAAGCCAGGGAAGTGAATCTCGCAGCTCTTCAAAGAGCTGTTCTCTCTGATCAGCTGTTATCTTAGAGGCATTTGTCCAGGCCGACAAACAACGTGAGAATTGGATTTGACAATTGCTTTTATAATTCAAAACCTTATGTATACCTATTTTGGCCGCTTCTCTCTGCTTGCTTGATCAACTTGTTCTCGTTTTCCAAGGTCCACGTTAAGACTGTATTTGTTCCCTGAAAGATCTACTTTCAGCGGAGGTCCCAATTTGTTCGGATTCTTCGCCTCTAATGAAGCCCACTTCAGCATAAACTCTAAGGGATCTGCCAAGACATCGTTCCAATATTTATCTCTTCGAAGCACAAAATTATTTATTACTAAGTGTTCACCGGTCTATTAAAGTAGATATATCCGCCCAGCAGATGATGAGATTATTTACAGCCATCACATACGTCTACCAAACATTTAACTGTCAAAATTCCTGCCTTTCTGGTAATTTCGGCGTTCACTCATTTGAAACCACAATTTTTAGAAAGAATTGGACATCGGTGACATCGGATAACAACAATTCTAATGCATCCTGTTTGAATTACCGTCCCAGTGAAATCACAGTGGCGCTGACTTCGAATGCAACCTTTGGGCTGTGCTGTTAGAAGATCGTTCAAGAAGCGGAAGAGCATGTCGTAGACGTCCGGTCGATGGCCATAATCTTCCATGGCCCGATGCCGCTCCTTTTTCTTCACATCATCGTACGTCGGAACCGAAGGATACAATCCGGTCGGTCCCGCCGGCTGCGACAAGGAGGCCATGACGATTTCCTGTCACTCTCTCGTTAAAATTACTCGATCCAGATTCCGTCTCGATTACTGCACTCGAAAGTAACGGTGATCCGATCGACTGGAATTGAAGGCCAGCGCTCGGTCGCGACTGAACGTCCAGAAGCCACGACAATCGAGAGGGCGAGAATCTCCGACGAGTGTTCACTCTCCTCTCTCCTCGCCCGCAAAGGGAAGAGAGACCGTCCGGCGCACGAGAAGTTGGTTGGAATGCTCGTGGGGGGGACGATCGTCCGTTCGCCGCGCTGCACTGAATGCGGAGGGAAAGAGCCACGTTACAAAGAGCAGATGAATTTTTTCGGACAGGTTGGGGGGCGGTAATTTGGGTTCATTATCATCTGAAAATACTGTACATGGTTAAAATAATCTGTCATTCTTCAAATAAAATGTAATATCGATGTTGAAATGATTATCAATTATTCCTTAAAAATACTGAATAGAAGTTAGCACAGTATTTTGGACTTTTAGACTTTTGGGATCTCTTTTACGGGTTCCTTTCATTCTCTAAAAAAGGAAACAGTCTATGGAGCCTAAAAATTTACCCCATGACATGACTGAGGAAAATGCTTAGTCCTGTCATGGAACTTGTGTTTTACTATCATCCATTTACTTCCTTATGGGCCTTTCCCGCCGCAAACATTCCCACGCCGGACGTCTTCGCAGAGCAGACGAAATAGCGAATGGCGATCCCTGACGGTTGTCGCTACTGCCGTCGACCCTCCTCTCACATTGGGAAAATAATTCCCCAAATAGAGTTAAGGTTCGGACAAAGTAAATCATCCGCCGTTGAAGGAGCCAAGAGCAACTCCTAGAATTGTGGAAACCCAAATCTCCCGCACGTGGAAAGGAGATGTGGACGCAATTCGACTAAAGATTCGCCTCGTCTTATTATCTACCAACTTTGTTCAACTTCCTTCCAACCACAAGTCATCATTTCGAGGACATTTAAACTTTTTTATTCTTATTCGCAATTGGGAAAAGCAAAGAGAGTGAAATGTAATTGGAGTAACTGTGGAATATGTCTAAGAGATTGCATTGAGATTATAAATATATTGTTGTAACATCTTGATGTATGATGAGCTAATAAAAATCATCAAAGGTAAACAATGAGGGTCATTAATATGACTCATCAAAGATACACTTTGCTATGTGTTAGATTAATATGTAAAGTTGGACAAGAGGAAAAAAAATTGGTGTAAAATATTACAAGCTATCCTGTGGGAAATCTAATGAGTTGAAAGACATCATTAGACTATTCACTTTGAACATCACTTTTCACTTTATGTAAGGTGAAAATACTGGCACCAATTTCTTTGATAATCTTTTTCAGAATTCAACACCAAGTTAAGACTGCATATGCAGCAAAAGCAATCAATTAAGACATCAAGAATTGATGAACTTAGATTGAATTTAAACTATGGCTATTGTATATGGAGATGGTTTGACAACTCCAGAGGATATATCATGAAGATTAAATTAAGCAGAAAAGGTTTCAAAAAAAGTCACCGGATTGTGCTCTATAGTTAACATAATAAGTGTAATTAACAATGATAAGTATTTTTTCTTCCTAGCTAGGAAGAAGATTTTCTAAATATCTTCTAAACTTTTACTTTTCACAAAAGTGTGAAACAATATCACTATGGAAATTTTATTTACAGTAAATTTTATTTTGTTCCTATTCATTATGACTTATCATAGTTATTCAATATTTTACTCAGATATCTTCACTCCAAGAAGTAAGTAAAAATCTAGTTATAAAAACCAACTTTAAAATTCATGATTAGATTCTTGGAAAATTATGTAACTATTATAAAATGTGAATACGTTTGATTTTTAATGATTTATGTGGATGATCTATACGGTAATATTTATCAATAAAAAATAATCTAATATATTGAAAAAAATTTTAATTAAAATTTTAATAAAAAATTAAAAATATGTCCGGTATATGGTAAATGTTAGTGAATATGATAGCTTAAATATAATTCAAATTTTAAAGAATATGAAGTTGAGCTTGTAAGATTTCAAAAATGGATGGATGTCATTTATCCTTTTCATAGTAATCTTGGATTGAAAATTTGAATTTGTTCAGTGCACAAATATTATAGATGATACATAGAAATATACGATTTTGTGGAAAAAATTATTACATTAGTTAGTTTTGGAAATATAAAACTTAATAGTAACATTTTTCATATGGTGTTGATTCTATGGAATCTACACTTTGATATCAAAATCAGTATATCTTGTGATTATTATGTCACAAAATAGATTGACTTTGTGTTGATTGTCTTCTGATTATTAAGTTCAATACATGTTACTAAAAATTGTTTTTTATTCTAAACATGGAAAAATTGTAGTGATAAAAAATTGGATATGGTTTTGGATATACACCAATCATGTGATCATGTATGTAAAGTACTTTACTTAAATTTGATCCAAAAGTATCCAGGATTTGATTTCAAAATTGAGTTGTGATATGATCAATCAGGTACAACTCATCATCCTAACACTCAATTCTTAATTTGAAATGATGTCAGTTTTTTTGGATACGGCAAATATAATGTTTTTATCACATGGTGAACATTGCTATTCATGTCTACCATAAACATTTGGATTTATATCATATACCGATGAAACAATATCCATATAGGAAATATCTCGATCTTCGACAGCCACACTCTACTCACGTATGTTGAGCTCAAAATCTCGAGGTAGAAACACCACATTGACTATACTGCTGTTGTAGTACAGAAAACATCAATGTGGTACGAAGTAGCGCTTGGAGAGTAGACCACGCTGTACAGCGTCAGCTGATTTTACTGAAAGTTGTGTTGGTTTTTACAGCAAGTCGGAAACGAGTTGGAAGGTCTACACCATGACTGGTTCCCCCTGTCATCCCTGACTTTTCGTTTCCCAAGAATCCCCCTCTCTAAAATTTCGTTTGGTTATCAAAACATCTCAAGGAAAACCACGTCAGACACTCTTTTAAATGGAAATGCTGAGTTCTTTGATTTCGTCTGCGCGAAAATTTACTCACAAATAGTGAAGAGAACGGTGACTTTTATGCGGTGGGGTATACTGTATTTTCTCACAAAGGTAGAAGTCAGGAAGCCCAGATGTTCATTTGTCTTTCCTGTAGAATGCAATAATTTCTTGACAGCTAAGATAAGCACGCATACCTTGTCTATCACTCTTCTGTCTTCGCAGAACGTGGCAGAGAACAAGAGAGACCCATCCAATGCTGTACACGAGTAAGTTGGGTGTGTCTTTGGGTTGACATAATTCATTCCATTTATTGGTCTACTGACCAGGGCAGAATACTGCATGTGTTGACAGCTGTGTTTGGAAAGTTCATGAGCTTTAGGCTATTGTGCGTCTTGAGACTCGTCCAGGATAAAACTTTTAGAATATTTGCTTGATACATTACATAGCCTCTGAATTGGTACAATTCATGCACCTTGACAAAGACAAGGTGACTGGTTCATCAAACAGACAAGCTGAAAGCGAGATCTCAAGCCACTCCCGGTCCTACGGGTCGAGTCTCAGAATCGAACAGTCACATATTCACCTTTATCAAGAGTTTGCTGACTAAAACATGACACTGTTTGGCACCGGGAGCCATGAAGCTTGTGAACACAAACTTCCAAGCTTCATCTTCCACATGATAGACAAGATAAATATGTTCAATTTCTACGCTTCAATCCTAAACTGCCTGTAATACGTGTGTTGTCCAAGTCCCAAATCTTCACCATTACAACGCACCACTTGGAAACCTTCATCGATGACCAAGCGTGACAAAAGGTTTGATATACCACACAGAAATAAATCATGTATATAGAGGTAATTCAATGCTTGACCTAATAGCATTGACCAGCCAAAACTGTACAAAGCGTAAACCTTATTCAACAAAAGAGGCCAGACAATCCTCGCAGTTGCAAGAAACAAAGTAAGCAGACTGCAAGGAACAAAGTAAGCGATGGTCCTAGTGACGGATGGCTGATTTCCTCTCCATTTGTCGCAGCTACCAAAGTAAGGCACTATGCCAGGCACAAGTACAGAAGCTGTAAACGGTCGACTTTGACGTCCAGCATGAAGGCTGCCGAGGCATCCTCCAGTGGCATAACATAGCGTTTTACTTGTCCGAGAACAGACTCTTCCAACATTTATACACCAGTGACAAGAAACATTCAATTGTAACAAATCAACCGTGAGCCATGACACGTCAGCTTCTACTCCGTCTGCAGGGCTTTCATCAACCACAGCAACCACCTTTGGGAGCCAATGACGCGTCCCCTCGGCCTGCCCCTGCCGTGCCAGCTCCTCCTCCGTAACCTACTTTGATACCGTAGGACTGCAACAGATCCAACTCACGTTTGAGACTGCTAGCCGACTCACAATAACGAGGTAACTAACTACTCATGACGTAAAGTGCAATCGTTCTTTCCCGATGCTGATAAATATCAAAGACGATCCGTTCCAAGTTTCGAAGAGCAAGATATAGAGGTCTAAAGAAGTCACTTCCGAGTATCTTATTTCGGAAAAGGGAATCTTTCATGCCCTTTTCCTCTTCCCAAGAAAGCTAAGATGAACGCCACCCTCGATGTGTTTCAGGATACAACACAGGCGTGACCCCTCGGTCGCGATCGAGATAATTATGTCGCAATTGTCAGAAGGCACAATCAAGAGCGGATAAGTGCAAACAAATTGGCAAGGGCATACATACTTGAGCTTATTAGATGAATGCAAACGGTCAAACTTGGTTCAAGACTCACCTCATTAGACACATCAAAAATTCCCTCCTCGATCTTCTGATAAATCTTTGCCGCCGTGTTTATAAATGCCTGCCATGATAATTCCAGATTGCAAGGCACCATACATAGATCAGTGTCACGCGTCCGACCAGACCAGTTACCAAGGCGCAAGTATTGTTAAGTCCACCACTGCCGTAGAGCTTTCAGATAATTATCCTTTTCAGCATATAATTTGATATACGTGAGGGTTAACAAAACTGACAAATTAGCATACAACCAAGTCAGAATATCGCAGTTCTTTACCTCTTCAACATTAAAAGCTGTTTTCGCAGATGTTTCCATAAACACCAGTCCATTCTCCTTCGCAAATTGTTCACCTTCTTCCGTGCTAACAGCTCTTCTATGAGCAAGATCGCACTTGTTCCCGATAAGCATAATAGTCATATTGGAATTTGCGTGTTGCCGTGCATCTTCCAGCCAACTTGCAAGGTGATTGAATGTTTCTCTCCTGTTCGTTCACAACGTCCAGTGTCAAGCAAGCTCTTCAGCAAGCTACGTCAAATTATTTTTTCGAAAAAAAAACGTGCCTTTTGTTTATAGATAACGCATTAGAAAGATAAACTTAGCATCGTGGACTTCACAGCACCCTATCTTTGGTTTGCCCAGAAATAGATACACACCTGGTGATATCGTAGACAAGTAGAGCCCCAGCTGCGCCTCTATAGTAAGACCTTGTGATCGACCGAAATGACTCTTGTCCAGCCTGTCCAGTTACAAGCATAAAATGAGCACTTATTTGCATCACCTACATAGCTCAGCAGTCGTTTCACTCTTCATTTCAAGGTCAGCATATGGGTAATTTGTGATTTTAATCAGCTCTTCCAGACAATCCAGGAGTCTACATGGCTTGCAGATTTAGCGGTGACTCTAAATTCAATCACAAATCCGCTTTGAAGAAAATTTTTTCTTTCCGTTTCATTACATCTGCCTTCCATTTAATGATGTACAAGTCCATGATTTGACCGATACGAAGAAGTCCAAAGACAGGACACATGCAGTTACAGGTAGAATACATCGTTCAAACAAGCTTTCAGTCAGCATGGAGCTCGCGGAATCTGTTTAGCTAGTAGTATTACAGGATACGAAGGTGTCTACCCCTCTGTCCAAGTGTATACAAGGGATTTTTCCCAAAACCTCAGTAACCGTGATTCAAGACCCCGGGCTTCATAAGTGCGAAATGATAGCAGACCTCACAGAAGAACGAAAATGCATTGACACACTTGAGGCGAACAGAAGTGGACAAGGTGAGAAAGACAAGAAGCCGTATACGTGAGACGGCGATAAATCATGGTAGATTGACCAGCAAGAAAAATCTCAACCAGAAAGTCAACGCAACTGAAAGACCTTGCTTTGGCGTGAAGCATGGAGACGCCTTGCATTCATTCAGATGTCAGCAACACCCGGCCTGTTCTTGAAGTGTAGATCTCGACAAGACCAGGACACTTCTACCGTTGCAACACACCAAATTGCCAGCTATGAGTAAACGGCTTCAAAGATGGCAGTTCTTGCGATGTGGAGAATCGTGCGATGAATGCTCACACGGCTCTAGACGCTTCAGGAGCCCACATAGTCGACGAATCATATCCTACCGTCCATACCAATGGTTTTCAATCCAATGTGACGATGGGGTACGAAACGCAAGTGATCGAAGTCGCCTACGTGATATCGAATTCGTCTCACAGTCACAAAGCGTACGAAAGATTACTACGCTCCGACTGACCTTCGGGACTCAAGCCGTCAGAAAGAAAGATGTCGAGCGCATACCGTATCCCAGATTTGGAGTTTGATAGGTTTGCTATCGATCGTGATCATGCGCGCACCAAACTCCACGCCGATAGTTAGATCATGTACGGGCTGGAACCGTTTGTCTGTGAATTGCAAAAGAAGGCATGATTTCCCGACACCTGCACATATCCGGACCACCAATTCTCAATCTCGGCGGCCCCGGCAAACCTAATCTCCTCCTCCTCTGCTCCGCCACACCAAGATTGCAAGCAATTTCTCTAAACCCACCCCCTACCCCACCGCGATACGCTCGAAATCACAGCAAATCACCATCAATCATACCAGTGTCGCCTATGATAATATACTTGAAGAGGTACGCGTAAGACATGGTTCAAAGCTCGAGGCGCAGCCGTCAGTCCTTGTAGATTCTTCCTCTCCTCGTCCTCGTCGTCCCCTTCGTCCTCGTGCTCGTCCTCCCTGCCTGCCTGCCTCCCTCCCAGCCTCCTCTTCAAGCTCGCTCCGCTCCAGACACTTACGTACAAACCATTCGGGATACTACTACAAGGACGGATGGCAGCAAGCAATCTCCTCGTCGATGCCTTGCCTGCCTGCCTGCCTGCCAAAGAAATCAGCAGAAAAGAGAGCTCGCAATCGAACACTTGTATATTAGCTGCTGCTGCGTGTCCGATCGTGTGACTCAGTCGCCAGTAACTTCCTCCTTCCAATCCAATCACACTGCTCGCAAATGGGGCCCCTCCCCTTTTCCCTTCCCTCTCGCCTCCGCCCTCCCCTCTCCCTTTCTCCCCTGCCCGCCCGCCCGCGCTTCCCTTCATTCCTTCGCCGACCAGCTGCACATCTTCTTATGCTTTCCTCGTCTTCTTGCTTCGTGCATCGCCCGGCCCGGGCCAATGCGCACCACCAGATTCAGGACCTCGGGAGCGAGCCCGCTTACGCTTACGTGGTACGCGAGCTGTACTGCACGACAACTCGACCAGCAATCATCCGCGCTGTCCAGGTTCGGTACGGGACAGAGCGGAGCCGGAGCATTACGTGGTCCGTGGCTTTCTCCCTCTGCGAACCACGCCACGTCGGCGGTTGTGTCGACGGCGGCCGGCCCCGTCCGTCGTCCGTCGTGGATGCGGAGCGGCCCCGCCGACGTGGCTGCCAGGAAGCCCCGCCGACTTCGGTTCGTATTCCTCGTTTTCTCTCTCTCTCTCTCAGCACGCGATTCTACCGATGCTGCTGACCTGGATGGACATCTGGAATCGGGGTTTGCTCCTGCAACATTCTCCTGACCTGGTCCGGACGAAAGGCTACTAATGACGTGGAGGTGGATCGGCGAAGCTGGCACCGCGAGCACCGACACCCGTCCACTCCGTAGAGTCCCATCTGCAGCTCGTTCGCGCAGTCGCAGTTACCCCGACCACCGAGGCCTCAGTCTGTTCTTATTCGCCTCCCCGTCGGGCGTGACGTGAGTGGCAGGGGATGTTCTTGTACGGTCCTGGATTGCAGGGTACAGTGGCAGCCGGGCTCCATCCCGATGCTTCCCGCCATTTCCCAACGTTTGCTTTGGGCGCGGGGAGGAGCGTCGAGCGCCGAGCGCCGAGCGTCGAGGGAGACCGTCGCCGCCCGTTCTCTTGAGAATCGCAGCATTTCTTAGAGCAGCAGATTTTGAGTGGTGCGATGGCGGAGGCCCCAATTCGCTCGCCCCCGGCTTCCCAAGGTTCAGGACGCTTGGGCATTCTCGTTCTTTGTTGACGAAGGTGCGAAGAGTTTCGCAACGCTGCCTGTGAATTTTGCCTGCTTTTTTTCTCTGTCAATTTCTGTCATTTTTGGTCAATTTCGGACTGAGGCCGTGGGCTTTGTGTCTGAAATTGTCGGCGTTTCGGTTCGTCTCATTTCTTTTCTCGTCTTGTGTTTCGGGCGGAGGTTTCGCAGGCTGTTCTTTCCTCTCATTGGGTCACAGGTGCGAAGAGGTCTGTGAGGAATGTAGGTCCGTCGTTGGTGGTTCGTGAAAAGGCGCAAGGTTGTAGATTTCGCTGGAGGCCCTGATCGTGGTAGGATTTGGCGGGATTCGGACAGAGGAGGGTATGCAGTCGAGTGGCTGAATGCTTCCAAAAACTGGCCGTGCACCTTGGGAATTCTGATCTCTGAATTGTGTTTTCACTTGCGAGCGAGATAAGTTTGGGCAGCACAGGATTGCTGTATTCTACCAAATTGGAGCTTGTGAAGTGGTTTCGATACCTATATTCAGGAGGCAATGGCATAAGCTGGAGTACTGACAGGGTTCGATGACTCCTAGGACCTTCACGAAGCTGCTGCGCCACTGAACGGAACTTGCTCGAGCTAGTCAGAATCTGGACCTACCTCGAAACTGATATCTGCTGTACTGTGTAAATAAAAAGTGGCAAGATGTTGTGGGTTGACAAGTACCGCCCCCACACGCTCGACAAGGTTATGGTGCACGTGCAGGAAGCACAGCATCTTAAGAATCTGGTACCTGCACAACTCATTTCTCCCCTGGACAGTTCCATCACTGATGGTTCAACATACGTGTTTACCTACACCAACTTAACGCAACATTAATCTACAAATAAGCTAGTTTGTGAACGATTTTACTATTCATTACTCTTTTGAGAGAAAGGATAAAGGACAGAGATAGTGCACTATCAGGGATAATTGATCTACGTTTACTTACAGTTCAGTGTTTAAACTCTTCGAAGCCGATTTTCGACGGAGTGAGATCCAAGCTCTTACTCGTGGATGGGATATGTTACCAGATTGCTCAAGGTGATTGTCCCCATCTCTTATTTTATGGTCCGTCAGGAGCTGGGAAGAAGACCTTGATTATGGCTCTCCTTCGAGAAATGTATGGAATAGGTGCCGAGAAGGTGAAGAATCTCTGCCGTATTATTTCAAAGTCTTTACAAGGTCCCCACTTTCTGAAGTCACTAGCATTAGTTACTTTCTACTGCGTAGGACTTATCTCCTGGTCTTAAAACTGGAGGTGTGTATGCCGGAATCGTTATCTTCAAAAGGTCTCGAGGTACTCATGCATAGCTGTAATTTTCGCATTTGTTGAGGTGACCTTCTACGTTAATTTTAGCTTTTAGCTGAAACTTCTTGGCCCAGAACGATCAGTCACGAGTCTCCCAGAGGGAGCTAGACCTCTCTGGATTGGCACTGGCCCCTAACGTACCGTCCGTTCTGTTACGATTTTTGCAGGTGAAGGTGGAAAACAAGCCGTGGAAAGTGGAGGTACAACATCTTTTCTTAGTGGATCACTACGTCACATTCTCTTAACGCTGGTATATTACAACTTTAGAGAGAAGCTTATTGTCTGTAAATGATCTGCAGGCTGGTAATAGAAAGCTGGAGATAGACTTGACGACAGTTTCCAGCAATTACCATGTAGAATTCAGTCCTAGTGATGCGGGTTTCCAAGATCGCTATGTTGTTCAAGAAATTATCAAGGAAATGGCTAAGAGCAGGCCTCTTGATGTTTCAGGAACGAAGGGCTTCAAAGGTATTTGACCTCGCACATTTTTTTCGACCACTTGCTTTTAGCTGGCATTGAGTAGACTTCAGGTCAAATCAGGTTTAGTAGAAACCATCACGGATGAATCTCCATGAAAGATGAACGTTCCTCGTGGATGTCTGCTTACTCATGTATTCTCCTCGTTTGCAATCTCTTGATGATTTTCTTCAGTTTGAGCTGATTCACTTTCCCATCTGGATTCCACAGTTCTCGTTTTGAACGAGGTTGACAAGCTTTCAAGAGAAGCTCAGCATTCGCTTAGGCGGACGATGGAGAAATATAGTTCGGCGTGTAGATTGATTTTGTGCTGCAACAGTGCATCTAAAGTTATCGAGGCTATTCGCTCCAGGTGCTTGAACATTCGCATCAGTGCACCGACGAAGGAAGAGGTACAATGCCTTGAATTAAGGCATTGAACCAGAGATATGCCTTCAGATTCTCAGTCTTTCAGATATCTTCTCCTTCTCTTTAGCCTGCAGAGGGATTAAGGATCTAGTTACTATTTGTGAAGAGGTAACAATATACTTGGAAGACTCCGGGCAGTATCATTACTCATCCATTTTAACCTGATTGGTTAGTTAAACTCTTACTTGTTGCAGATTGTGGCCGTGATGCAACATGTAGCTAAAAAGGAGAATCTGCAGTTGCCCATGGGTTTGGCTGGGCGGATAGCCTTGCTTTCCAACAGAAATTTGCGGGCAGCTCTTCTCTCATTCGAAGCATGTTATGTCCAACAGTAAGTCTGATGTGTAATTGTGGGGTATAATGCATCAAAGCCATGTCACATGATATGCAAAATAGATATCTGGATACGCAGATTGCTGAAGAGAAGCTGACTGAGAGAACTTGGTGAACAGATATCCTTTCTCTGAAAACCAGGCAGTGCAGGCAACAGACTGGGAACAGTACGTCACGGAGATTGCCAATGACATAGTTACTGAGCAAAGTCCTAAAAGGTACCACTATGGCTGTATATGAGGTTTCTATGTACTGTGGTCTTTTTGTAAGCGTATTTCATCTTCACGGAGGTTAACACATCGAAACGTATCAATACATCAGAAATTTGATCTGGCCATTTTTGTGGTTTCCCAGGTTGTTCCAAGTTAGAGGAAAGCTTTATGAATTGCTTTCCAACTGCATACCTCCAGAAATTATACTGAAGGTCGGTTCTCGTTTCCAGTCAAATGGATGCAATTGTTCTTAGTAACTAGCCTTGAGAGGTGGCCTTTTTAAGCGTAATTCGTCTGGTTTTCTGAGTGGCTTTGGTTTTCGTTCATTTTTATTGGAGATACAGTTTGAACTTTTAATACTTTATCGACAAATGGAATGTTCAACTTTTTTTAGATGGGATGAAACTTCCGTTACATGAGAACTTGGTTTTCTAAGTACAAATAGCACGTCCTTCTCATCTGTTCTTGAAATTGTCCGAAACAATTGCCCTCATGCACTTCACTTTTCCTCGTGAAATGAATTACTATTAGCATGTTCGTACCAAAAATTTTATTAAATATAGTTCATTTGTACGCTGATGCTTGGAATGAAACAGAACGTCTTAGACTCGCTGGACTTCGTACCTGAACTCTAGTTTCTGAATGAATATTCCGTTGGATTGGCTGTTCTCAGAGGTTGTTGGTAGAACTGATGAGGAAACTGGATTCAGAGCTCAAGCGGGAAGTTTGTCATTGGGCTGCTTATTATGTAAGTCTGACAAGCTAAAACCTTCTGCCGCTATTCAAACGGTTTGCACACTTGGAAGATTGTTAGTCGAGTTTGGGATATCTGCCTTCAATTTTCCTGAGCTATCTTAGGCTGGGTCATAAGGTATTGCTTATCGTGCCAAAGTTCTAGCTCTCGTATATAGTTAGACTAGCTTCAATTCATACGTACTCAAATCGTAGTTTAAGAGAAGCGAAGAGACAAGTGAACGAACAGTCAAGTACTCAATTCGGAATTTTGAGTTTTGCAGGAGCACAGAATGCAGCTTGGACAGAAAGCCATTTTTCATTTAGAAGGTACGTTTCTTTTACGATGAGCGCAAAAATCATTAAAAGGAGTGTATCGCCCGGGAAAGACTGAAGCCATGCTAGAGCAGATCAGAAACGTTTAAGACCCACATGCTTGGGACTGGTTAACGATCCGAAAGTGAAGATTGTTTACGGAGGATTCTGGTTCAGATCTTGACAATGGAACTTTTACATTGTTAATGTGAATCTTACCTACGTTTAGGATTTCTCGCAGATTATCTGCTTGCTGTACTTCCAGAGAATATTCAGATCGAGCTTTAGAGGGTATCTCCTGCCTAAATTGTTTCGTGGTTAAAGTTTATTTGAAGTATAATCTTGTACCGTGTTGTCAAATCTAATTGACGTCCACTTACTTTGCAGCTTTCGTCGCCAAGTTTATGAGTATCTACAAGAGGTTTCTGATTGCCACCTTTGGATAGAAGAACCTCTTCCTCTGAAGCTTCGGACACATATATCAAAAGGCTCTTAATTTGACTTGAGCGTGAAGTCGAATCCTGGATCGACCGACCTGTAGTCAGTTTCAACTTTTGGACCAACGATTTTTGATAGGATGTCTTGTAAAGAGTTCCGGACGGACATAGTGTTTTCCATAAAAACCTCCAGAGCCAGAGTTTGAATGCACTTCTGGTGGGAGTGAAGGTACTCGCACAACAGGTTGACGGCCGGATGTTTGATTTTAACATGTCTGCAAATCAGGTCATGTACTTGGGAGTGCACGTGTCAATAGCCAACAGGTTTATGGATCTTTCTATCCACGGTCTCGAAGCGCCGTCCTCCTGAATTATAGATCATTGTATCCGACTGCTCGGCATGACTTGTATGAGCAACATTCATGTGCTCTTTGTTCCTGAAAAGCGTATAATATGAACGGTTTATACGTTTGTAATATTTTCATCCGATTCTTTTCTCATATTCTCTTGAGAGAAAATGTAATTTCAAAATTATAATTATTCGTTGTTTAAGTGATTGATCTTCGTGAGATGTTCTAATTTAACGTGTGACTTTTGGTTGTCGATCTGAAGCTCTCAATGTGAATTCTGACTAGTGAAAAGGTTACAAATTTTTATGTACAACAGATGCAGTACAATACGAGTTTCAAGAAATGTCCACATTGATTGCCATTAGTGAAAATGAAAATCGCCCAAGCTGTTCAGAAACTGCGAAGTGTGAACTTTACAGCTCAGTATCCGTTGAAGATGACGATGAGAGGAATACCGGAGAGACTTTTACTCCGAAGCGCAGGTTTCACAATACAGTTATACGTAACTTACGTCCATGCAAAGTTGCAGTAAAATTTCCTAACATAATCCATACTCCGCTTCTGCATACACCAGGGAAGGCGACCAGTTTGGGAACGCTTGCGTGATTTGCCACTCACGTAAACTGGGAGTTATCCAAAAGGTGGAGGTGAAAATTTACTTGTACGTCACCCACATTCCAACCTCATCGCATCAAAAGTCACCCAATTTAGACGTGAATAGTCGAAATCTTTTTCTCATCCTCCCAACTAGAAACACTGTTTGATAGTGGCAATAATTACATGTCGACCGCGGGAGTGCCGCGAGAGTAATGGCACTCTACTCGCTGATATCAGGACCGAAAGTTTCACCTCCTCAAAGAGAGAACATTTGGTAGTTGAAGTTTCCAAGTCAAGCTGAGGAATTCTGAAGGCGTGCTGATTTAATGATGGTCGAAGCCTACCTTCGCTCATAAATGGACTCAAATTCTTCGAATGTCAAAGCTCGGGATTTTCATCTATAATTTAATAATTTACAACTCACCAACTAAGCTACAACTCTACCTGGGCGTAGTAGCTACAATTTGCTGCCTCAATAAGAGGCAGAACTGAAGGTACTGCTCAACAGAATCAAATTCGATCCTAAGCGTCAGCAATCATGATCAATATCACCTGTGCCAATTGTGTTTAGGTCTGAAGCCACCCGAACTATGACTACTTCACGAAGACAAATGTGCATGGCCCTTTCCTGTTGTGAGAGATAGTGTACAAAGTTGAACCCAACAATCCTGATGCAGGTCAAGACCACAACTCCATAACAAAACAACTAAATGAAAAGTCTGATCCTGGTTGCGATCTTCTTTCGACAAAAAGGACAGTCTTGCAAGGTCCTTCCACATTCTTGGCACGTCTGCAGATAACCGTCCAAGGTTCAAGTCAATCAACCTGTAAAACACCTAAGTCATCCAAAGTCCAGTGTGAACCAAAAGGGTTCCCCCGCATCCATTCAAATAGCATTCCACTGAGTTGAGACTTATGGCAAGAGGGTCCAAATAAAAACAAGGAGCAGTATGCACACTCGAGGGAGAGAAAGAAACACACCTGATGTCCACAACCGAAAGCCATGTCTCTTTTGTTCGAGTAGCAAACTTGACACCGTGTCTGCATGAAGAATACAACGTCAGACTAGTTAGCACTTTTCTCTTATGTACTGAGCCTTTCTCCCAATTGAAAACTCCCGCACGAGCTTAACATCCATGTCTAAGACCGTCTTCCCGAAACACTTCCTTCACTCCTGTCGTGCGTTACTGTTTGCTTCTAGGCTAATACCACACCAGTGTTTCCCTTTTACCTATTCACTAAACTGAAGTAAAGAAACACACACACGATACGAAGACTTTTTAATTCGTTCAGATTTTCACCTCTTAAAACTACACTCAGCAGTCTGTCCAGAGAATCTTCCCTATCCCGCCTCTTAAAATTACTTACTTATCGGTAGTCTGCTACTACTTGCAACGCTCAGCCAGGGCGGAGAGTACGAGGGGCTAATAACAAGGGTAACACCAGACAAGTACACAACTCGTGCGTACTTTCCTCGATGATCTCTTCTTCTATTGATATCAGATTAAGCAAGCGATTTCACAAGAAGAAACTTTTAAGTAGATAAACTAAAAAGCTCCAGCATTGAATAACAAACCTGCTCTTCGTTCTGTTCCTTTGGAACTTCAGGTACTCTACTTTGTTGAGGGGGGTAAGTATAAGCTGATGCGCGAGGTGGGTATTGATGTGGTGGTAAATTCATGTAATCGGGCGGCGACGTGTTCTTGGGAGGATAAGTATCAACAGACGCGTAAGGCGGAACGGCCCTCGAAACGCCTGGGTTGTAAGCGAAGCTTCCTGACTGAGTGTAGCCACCAGGCTGGGCATAACCAGAACGTAATTGGGAATCTGCGTGTAACACTGCTTGAGGTGGAGGAAGAGGCGGATTGTGTTGAGTTCGTCCCATACGTCGCCTGGAGTAGACAAATTCAGAAACCGTAAAACATTCACTCAGACATCAGTAAACAAACTTCATTGGAGGTTGCCACACTTTCAATTCATCAACTAAATCAAGATGGATATCAGCTTCACAGACTTGGCGATCCGTTTGAGAATATTACCCCAACAATTTGAGCTCTTGAGTTGCTTTAAACTGTTGTGGGATCTCCATCAATGCAGACAGGGCGAACTTTGCTTCCCTCTGTTCCATCGGCAAACCTCTCGACATGATATCCGTAAAGTTCACAAACTGCAAGAAGGACGATACAACTTCATCAAAGTTTTGCGCATAACTCACAGCAGGGATAACTGAACACTAGTCCTGTGACCATTCCTTGGACAAAAATGGGGACAAATCCTGTATCCACACTCAAACATATCTCATAAGCTGTAGTAATCAACAGACAAATGTCTCCCAGAGGTGGCACACCTGAAAATTGTCAAATGCGCGGGCTGGGATATTGTCATCAAATTCCCGCATCATATCCCAAGGTCCATCACCGACACCAACCAGTATGATTGACAGTGGGTGGTCACTGCACACGTCATTGGAATCAGATATATTTGAAGATCTTGGCAGCAGCTATTTTCAATCTGGATCCGATATTTCACATATTTGAAAAACCTAGAAACAACATCAACACACGATATAAAACAGAACGTACCTGGCTGCCACAATTGCATCAATAGTCGCTTTCTCCTGAGCACTGAGTTTTCCAGGTCCTGTCTCGACACTCCTTGTGACCTGCGATTCAGAAATAACGCCGAATTGCACAGTTAGCGCAACCAAAGCGTCATTTGGACATGTTGAAGGTTTTGAAAAGCCACTATATCCCATATGCATTCTTTCAAACTAGCGCGCTTCTCCCTTTAAAATGTTCACGCATTTATTTGAAGACGATGGTTCGTTTCCCGCTCAGGTCCAGGCAACTACGCGATAAACTCAGATTCAAAAAAACTGCCATCTGCTGTAGAAACCTTAGCTCGACTACAATTTCCATGTAAATGTGTTCACGTGGAGACTATGATTCTCACCCTACCCCCAGTGCTGACAATGAAACTGGAACGATCGAAGCGTTACAAGGCCAACTTAGAGTCTGCAAGCAAATGGAACTGACTTCACAAGCACGCATACCTGCCCATCCGCAACGATGACAAGCACATGATATTGACCACCACTTTCCTCCACGATGCCCACGGCTGCGTCGATGATTGGGGCGAAAGATGTAGGTCCTGTAAACGACGCATTTCTAGTTTAGACTGATTTTACTATCCGCCGAGCCAGAGGCATTCGTGCGGTTTGATCTGTTCAACTTCCCTCAAATCACAAACTTTTGCTGATCTGCTCGTGGGCTTGTATGCTTAAAGGCAGCAGGTAACAAATCCTTGCAGGTGCATTCCAAGCTTTACGAACAGATACGACTGCAGAACTGAGGAGCGACAGATTGGATAAATCTAGATGCATCTTTCAGTTACATCGAAGTCTTTTGTCACAACTTCATTTGAAAAGTAGATCCACAGAAAAAGGCATCACGCTTCTGAGCTACGTAACAAATCGCGATGTTTTAGACCTACCAGCAAGGCGAAGACAAGGCACCAACTGTCGGTATCTATGAAGCGCTTCCTCGAAACCGTGACATGGACGCTGATCTTCGTAGAAGCTAAACACAAAGTGATCATGGGTTGAAACTGAAAATTGCACCAGGCATTTGTGAGAAGGCTAGAAAGCAAGACGTGATTTACTTTAGGAATTTGCCACGTGTCCTCTGTCTGAAACGCCAAGTTGCTAGAAAGTATATCCGACAAAAAGAGGCCACACACTGAATATGAGGGTTTTTATTTTTATTTTCAAGAATAAACTTTCTAACTCAGTCATACGTTTGTACTAAATGAAGACCATTGCAAACCCAGACTATAAATCCTTAAGGCTCGACATAGAATTGCTTATAAGATGGACGTGTCCTCTACAGGTTGTTAAAGGAGATGAAGAAGGTGCCAAATCAACCCTACCACAGCGAAGTCTTATAAAGGTCATAAACTTCCGTACTCAACTGACCATATGATTAATAGAAATCCCCGTTCTGTCTTTAGATCAATCTCCTATGCATGACGTACTTTGGCGTTGATCGACGACAACAGAAGGCGGTGCTCAAAGATAGTGGAAGACGATCACGGACTAAACGATAAATCAAAGAATCGAAAACTCACCATCTCCGAAGCCAAAACATGGTATCAGGTTGTCTTCGTCGAATTGTGACAATGTTCGACCGATAATGGATATGGCAGATTCGTAAGGATTATAGTGCTCTCCAATTGCGTGAAGGCTACGCCCATTGTAGCACTGCTTTCCTGAAAAATATGAAGCACGTTCCACGTGTCAAACTGAGTTGAAGTCGACCCCGGGGGCGTTCAAGAGTGTAAATGGCTTTCTTTGCACGTAAATATCTATGAGGCAGTCTATCCGAGTGTAGTCGCTGGCAGAAGCTGATGCTGTCTACAAACTGGTGTACTCCAATAACCAGCTGCCTTCTATGCATGCAAACAACTACCATTCGACCGTCCTGATGCACGCCCTGCTTTAATATCGTACTGAATTACGAATTCGAGTTCAAGTCGAGTACGCGCAGAGTGCACGAAAGGACTAGTCCGGACGCTAAATTGCAACTTCAAGTTTGAACCCTTACCAGTCCACTCATTGCTCTTGGTGAAGTCAATCCCCAGGATCAGGTTTGACGATTCTAGACCGGCGTTCGATAGAGATTCTGTGACCTGTATCAAACACGAAACATAAATTTCTTCCTTATTGACACAATACCACAAAAGCACGTACGAAAGGGAACAAGTATCAGTTGGACGTACGTCTACACCCCCCAAATTACACTCGCCGACGGAGCAGAACAAGAGGGAGCTCACTGAAACAAAGTCGCGTAACTGTCGCGTTTGATGGCAAAAAAATCATGACAAGCTACTGGCAACAACACGTCCAGCTATGATCCCCAAACGCTCATCTTCGTCGTCTCCTTGGGCGAAATTGAGCTAATTATTCGCCAGTTTGAGGTGGCAATCATATGGACGTTGTCCTAAAAACACTACTTGCCTGTTCGAGGGATTGATATTGATCAGATATGTACGAAAATTTCCTCGAGAAACGTCGGTTCAGCCGTGAAGCTGATGGGACAGGCCTTGATGTATCGAACTCAGGCGCGGGAGGCTTCACGCGCGATTGGCCGCCGCCCATACTATCAGCCCTTTGATTCCAAGATGGGGTTCTGCTTGAGATATGCAATTATTCCGCGAGGAAAACCCAGGATTTTGGCGATACAGAGAATAAAAGGTTGATGCGCTCCGTGCTGCCTGAACCTGTTTGTGCTACACAACGTAACAATTCCCCTTCCTTTTGAAGTGATTCTAACTTCGATAATTCCTTCCGCGCGATGATCACCGCCGGTTACTTCCCTGCAACCCACCGCAGTCGACTTTCGACCTGCCTTGCAGAGTGGTTCGAGATCTGACAAAGCTCAGAGCACCAGTGCTTCAATCGTACACTTCTATCACAATCCGAATTCTTCCGCAAGCTCTTCAGTTTCCTGCTCCCCTTCTTCAAGATCCACCGCGGACCAAGTTTCCAATGTCAACGGACTGTCCAGGCGCAAATCTGAGCTGACGTGAAGAAAACGTCCAGACCGCGTGCACGGAGAAAGCGCACTGCCCGTTACGATTAGACAATTCTTTTCCTCCTTGATCCTCCTGAAACGGTTCAAAAATGGACAGGCTTCAGCGAAAGAAGAGCATCAGAATCACAAATCGACGCTGTTCGTCGTGCCCTCAGGTCCGCACCCCGCAGACCTAACCGCAGACACCCTCCAGCTCTCAGCACGTTTACGAAGTGATCCAATTCAGGGCGATCTCCACATAAGTCCAAAGCGAACGCGTCGTCGACACGGAGAGATCCGGACCCGGACCCGATATCGCACTATAGACCTAGACGAGCAAAAAGCCTGGATATGCCACCGACTTCGGCGCAACAACCTCGACCTCGGGCCAGCCGATTCACAGGCGAAACCGAACCGAAGGCGACAACAACAACAAAAAAACAAAAAACCACGAGGCGACCCACAAGCCGCTGGATCTCGTCGTCACCGCTCGTGACGTCGAGGCAGGAAAATGAGGCTCCGACAGAGCACGAATCGCACGAATAGCACGTACCGACTCGAGCGAGGAATCGATTCCCGAGCGTGCAAGAGAGTACGGATCAAGATTCTTATCAGTGGCAGCAGCTGTTGCTGCTCCTGCGCCTCGTGCCGCGAGCTTTAAGCTTAATTTCCCTCGACGATGGCTTCGCTCCCTCCCCTCCCTCGCTCCCTCCGTCAATGGCCCCGCGTTTCCCCGTCCTCGCCTTCGTCCTCGTCTGCGGCTCCTGCTGCCGCTGCTCCTCCTCTCGTCTCGTCTCCTCTACCCGTTGCCCGCCCACGCTCCTCCCCAACGCTCCTCCCCCAGCTCCGCCGTCGTCGTCCGCTCCTTCCGGGAACCTCCATCCACTGCGTTCCAGTACCACTTACTCGGTCGTCGCCTCTCCCTCACGACCTACGTGGTTCCCACCCTCCATCCTCGTGGTAGCCCCTCTCGATGCCATGGAAAATTCCATATTCAGGCAGGCCTCTCGAGAGGGACATGAGTTTCACCCCGCGAAGCTTCTACGACGAAGGAAACGACATCAGGGAGACTATAATGAGAAAGCACTAATACTAATATTTAATTATTTTCTCCTGGGCCGAAACCGAAACTTGCCTTGATCAAGTAGTATCGAAGCGGGTGGATAATTTTGATGACTAATTTTCGGGTATGTGTCGCTTCTAGAAGAGCGTTACGATATTTCCGCCGGGCATGCGTGGTGGGAGGTGATGTCTGTTGTGTGGTGCGGCGTCAAGGAGTCAACGTGGTAGGAGGAGACTGAGTCAACGACGTAGCTTCGGAGATGAGGTGAAGAGAAAGGGGAAAGGGGGCTGCCATTGAGGTGTGTCAGCGTCGGACCTTGCCAGGAAGGGATCTGAATCATGAGTTATCAAGATATGACGAGAAGCAACGAGTGACAGAGCTCCAAATCCGTCCTCGTCTGCATCCGAGTCAGTTTTTTCGATTTCAATTAATTAATCAATTATTATTTTATTTGTTCCATTTGTTCATTTGCATGTTTTCTCTCCGCCCGCGAGTCTGAGCAGAGCTCCCCTCCTGAAAATTTGCCCCGAATTCCTCGATCTGACCTTTTAGCGTCTCAATCGCCGATCGGCCCGATTCATAATTGGAACGGAATTTGCATCCACGAGAGCAATTTTTGCAAAGCGTATTTCCTATCGGTAGAAATTTCGCCCGGTCTTTGGAACTCTCGTCGGCACGACAACGCAAAATGTCACCCATTGACTCAGCTCGCCATGACGGTTCAGTGACAAGCTCCACGGAATGGTAATGATGTAAAATCATGGTTATTTTCAGAATAGGAATATGTTTCCATGCCATTATGCCATGCTCTTCGAAAGGTAAAGCGAAAGATCCCTTCCAGCCAGAAATTCATGGCCAACTGCCATGATGCATCTTGGCTCGCGTCCTCATAGAGAATGGATATCATCGACTCCTCCTACAGCAGGGAACATTCTCCTGGCAACGGGGTCAGCAACGATTCGGGATCCAGGAGATCACTCCAGCCATTGCTTGACTTGGGACGTAGATGAGGGGACTCTTCATGGCGGGCTACACCTTCTGGGAAACGCCACAAGTCATAAGCACTGGCGTGGATGATTACAGTGAGCCGAGTGAGACTCTTTCCGCTCGCCACAGGTCGCCAATGCGCAACTTGTGCTCCCAGAAGACCAGGACGGTCGAGGAGCTCGGTCTACCTTCGACCCTGGCTCCACATTACCGGAAACTTACTAAACTTACCACATTATCCATGAAGTCTTGAATCTTCTACCGAACGAGGGTTAGAGTGTTAGGCATTTTCGAGATATTCTATGGAGATTTGTTTGTGTGCTTTTGAATTTCGCACGACACTTCTAATACAACTCGAGTCATATGCGCAATGACCTGGTTGCTCCTTTGACGGTTTTCACGACAGCTCGGTTTTCCTTGTCCTCGTTCTCCTTGACGAACATGTGTGCGCAAGCGTCTGTCCAACGTGTGCGAGCATTGTGCACTTTTGTGAGGGCAAAACCTAATTCAGCCTAAATCAACGTCCTGTCCAACATTGACATCGCATGTGCCGATCAGCACAACTGCGAGACAGAGCACTTGGCGACCAGAAGAGCCCGTGTACTTTTGGATGGTTCGGTTTGATTCTGACGGATTACCTCCAAAGTCTATCAAACAAACATGTGGCGTCCTTTCCCTCCTGCCAACTGGAATCTTATCAGCGAAGACATTGCTGCTTCCGGGCTGTTGCACTTCCCTCAGTCAGCTGAGCTGTTCCAGAATTGTGTGCGTGCCTTTCGGTGGTGCGCTCGACAGAGGTCAGAGGAAGCAGCGAGGCACTGCGGCTTCAAACATGACTCGAACATCAGATTTCAATGTTTCATCAGATGAGCGGAAAGCAAACCGCGTTCCAAATGTGTATTAAAAGCAAAGATTCACTTACACCTTTGCCTTTTTAAACACCTGGTGAGCGCTTTACGGACAACGTCATGGATATGCTCCGTGAGATCAATGTCTGTTAGTGTCTCTTGTTGTCTAAGCTACTTGGCTCGAGAACAAAGAAGCAACTTGATCTCTGGATGTATTCCTTCCGACTTGCACATATCATTCCCACCAATCCGAAGGCATCAAATTTCCATGTTTCCTTCTTGGGTTTTCAAGTCTCTGTTTCTGGCCGTGCAAAGAGAGAGATCCAGGACGGATTCTACATGGGCTGTCAATCGGTCTGGAGCATAGGAACAGGCTCGACCTCTGACGCTGTCGAAAATTCTGCCGGTGCGGGATGGAAAAGGTGAGAAGTAAGATCCCGTTGGGTTGGAGAATCTCTACTCTACTGGACTCCTATGATCGACTGAAGTCCACGTTCCTGCACAAAGTCTTACGATGCCCTTGATGTAGACTTTTCTTGTAATTTGCACTCTTCGAGGTATCCAGCTGTGTTCAATTCTTTTGCTATATAAGGCGGGCTGCCACAATCTCGATGCAGGCCCTCTCAGCTGCACACACGGTGAAGCAGAAGTCAATCTTATCCCTCGAAGCTGGTGTCCTCGTCTATAGGGCACGAAAGTCAACAGAAAGTGATAACTTTTGTTCGCAGTGTAATCTGCAGCAGAGCGAGTTTCACGGATATTCGAAATCGGCGCTGGATAGGGCTTTGAATAGAATAGGCGACGAGCACACATCATCATCATCATCAATAGACATTTCCTCGAGACCTGTCATCGATCAAACAATTATTCCCTCTCATGGACATCTTCTTCTACCCCGACCAAGCTCAAGGGGTTGAATTTACATCCAGCGGAGAAAGTCTCAGACGATGAGATTTCTACAGTACTTGGACTTGCTCGTAGAGATGTCACGCTTCGTGTATACTACGGGACAAAAGTTGGAAAGTTTAGATACCATTTTGAAATTCAACAGTCAGAGAGATCCTTTCAGCAAATCAGGCGGTGCCAACAGAAAACAAAGAGTGTGTTAAGACCAGTTCAAGGATGAAATGAAATTAGTTACGAGAGCCACCCCCAACAATGAATTTGAAAAGTGTCATAAAACGATTATACTAGTAGAGAGCACTTGAAGAATCATACTCTAATCTTGTTGCTCTAACACGTATGGTATCATTTGCTGTTTTTGTAATATTATAGATTTCAACGTACAAAATTTTTCTTTTTTATTTTAATATCAGATCCAAGAAAATGGTAAACTTGGCTAACAATGGAGTTCACAATTTCTGGATTATAAAATATGTTAATTCAAAGGAAATGATATCTCAGTTAGTTAATACGAGATACTCTTGCGCACGATCCCACGTCATGCATACCGCACTAGCCTTGGCGTGCTGTTTCTGTCCTGAAATAATCTGCACTAAGCAAGGCCCACAACTCCCACCGGTCATCGATCGATGCACTCGAGCTAGGAAAAAAACAAGACGCCGTGAAATAGAACACGGCATTGCTCCTAGTCCATCGTCCAACGTTAGCAAAGTCCAGCTCCGCCCGAGTCGAATATTCTCATGGTGAACACATCACCTGCGTTCCGTTACGCACCGCCACCTAGGCTTGGCCACGGTCCGGACCGCCGGTTAACTGGTTAACCGTCGGGACCGGTTAACCGGTGGGGAAAAAATTTCCTCTGGCAGCAGAATCATACCAGCGAGGTACCCATTTCGTGATTCAGTGTGAAAAAATTCGCTAAATTTTTTTTTCACAAATTGGTAAAACTCAGCTCGAGTCTCTGAACGTCCAACTCATTTGAGTCGCGGCCCACCTCTTTCCCTCCGCCATCGAGAATTTTTGGCGTATTAAGGCCCTCCCCATGTGCCACGTAGGGGTCTGGACAGATGGTTAATCGATTAACCGTATCGGTTACGGTTAATCCAATCCTGGACCGGTTAATATACCGGTTAACCGGTCCAAAAATTTTCCTGACCGGTTAACTGGACAGTGGCCACCCTTCGGCGCATGAGTAGGGTGGGAGGCACAACAAAAATTTTCGAGGCATGCCCATGCCCCCTTTCAGAGTCAAAAGTCATGCCCCCGTATGCCCGTATAAATATACGTACATTGACGTATCAGACATTGAATGTACGTGTAAAGACATCAGTCTTATGGTTAAAACTGTTGAAAAACTCTGGAAGATACGTATGACTTTGTTCGTGTATACGAGCATGCGTTATATGGAAGAATGCGAATTAGGGCATGCCCTTTGAAATTGTGCCTCTAACCGTATTATGACGCTTACAGGTCGAGGAAACGGGACGAGGTCTGAAACTTCATCCATCCGTCCAGCCATCGATGGTCCGTTTGGTCAGACTTCGAACGGAGCTGCTTGCTTCACGAGACCTGAATGCCACTGGTCGTCGTCGCAGCCGGTTCAAGGATCGGACTGGTGGGCAAGGAGGGAGAGACTGGGGCAGGGAGAGAGGCCCAGAGGAAGATCAGATCGATGGACTGATGAGGTGAGCGTCCGTTCGAAATCCCTTTACCTCGTTTCCGTGTTGTTGTGGTTGATTCCTCGCGGTCCCTCACGAACATGATGTGAGGCTAAATGGGGACGATCGGGGCCACCGTCTGGGAGTAGACACAGCCCATGGCATAGAGAATCGGAGACACATTCAGTCTCTGGCTTTCTCGTGTCATGAAGCTCTGGGGATTACGTTACCCCAAGTAGTGGTTGCGTTTAGCGTTTTAAGTGATCTGGTATCACTGGTCAGTTTTTTGAATGTTGTTCGCATTTGTTGGCAAATCTTGAATACATTGAATAAATTCTTCATTGAACAAATATTACACAACTAAAGTATTGTAAGACTGGAATACGAGAAATATGATGAGAAGATAATACAAAAATTTTGAAGATGAAATACATATGGATAGAATGTTTAAAGACTTCTAGAAGTATTTCACCATCATCCATACAATTTCTTGTGTATGTATGATGTGAGTACTAAGAGTATAACTACATAGATTGTGGGCATACCACTTTCAACTGACACATCAAACATTACCATTTCACAAATATGGTGCGTGGCATGAATATAGCTCCAATCCAAAGACCAAAACATCTCGCTGTATACTGTTACTCAAAATTCTTGAATGAATTGTCTACTTCAATAATTCACTAAATGTCACCCTAATTCATTTGAGTATTTCACAAAACTTGCATTTCATCATGCAAAGTTCTCATTATCCTGCCATTTCTCTGTTCATTCTCACTTCAACTTCATATACAATTGAAACTTTATCTCTAAGTAATTTTTTTTAAATTCCATAATTTTGATATGTTTTTGACAAATCAAAATTAACTCTCAAACCATCATTCCATGGATGTAAAATTTGGATTTTGATGTTCGACTTTTTTTTCATATCACATGTTTAGAATATTGACTATTCCATTTCAAATTTCAAAATTATTTATGTGACATCATCAGTAATATATTTTTGTAATATTCACATTTATTTAACTGTAATAAAATAACGTATAACTTTAAAGAATTCGAAATTTTTGTTGATTTATTTTTATATTGAAAATTTTTCAAATTTTTTTTAAAATCTTCATTCATAATATTTCATTTTTTTAGTTAACGTTTCATTTTTTAGACATGTTTTTATAAAATAATTTTTTTTTAACATTCATTTGATCTCATGTCACATTAAATTTTGATTTTGATATACATATTTATCGTTAGAATACATTAAAAATTAATTTTAATGAAATAAAATAAAATAAAAATTCATCCCATTTTCTTTAATCAAAAGAATAATTCATCATCATCTATAGATTCAAATTTTAATTTAAAAAATTATGTGGTATTTTCATATATGATTTTGAGGTTTTCAATAGAAAAATTAGAAAAAAATTCAGTGAATATTGAATAAATTAACATCATGCAATTGATCAAAACATTAATTTCATATAAATTTCTTTAAATTTTATACATGAAGCTTTTTTTTCAGTAATTCTCATTTGGATGTTATTTTGATGCATTAAATTCAATACAAAAATGTCATAAGTATGATATTGCAATTCATATTACAAAGCTAATTCAACGATTGATTTTTTTGCTATCAATTTTTTTTTGGTCAAAAACATTGATACAAAGTATAAAATTTAGCAAGTAGATAAGCATTTTTCAATTGAAAGTCTTATCTGAAAAATTAATGTACACTCTTTTGATGTTGAATATTTGCAATCATTAAACATAATGAAATGAATGTATGTATAGAAACAAATTAAAAAACAAGATATATCAAAATAAATTAAAAAAAGGCTTGAATTATAAATTTGAATTTATTTGAGGACATCGCTGTGAGTACAAAATGTGAAATTCAGTTCATGAAAAATCTATTTTGCATAAGCAGCCAAAAACACAAGCTAACCAATATAATTGATAGTCTTTGTTGGAATAAATAAATAAATAAATTACTTTGATTAATTTTTAGGTTAATTTTTTTTCTAATGTTATTTTAATGGATGTCTCCCAAACGTAAAACCAAAGGTCACTCAAGCCAAGCACAAACACATGAGAAACTCATATAATGTGGTTCACCCTCGGGGCTACGTCCATGATTGAAGCGCACGAGAAGATTTATTGACAACTCAATACTCTCATCGAGAAGAAAACTTGGAGTTATATTTAAACCCAAAGCCAACAACACACCTAGCTATAAATAGCTATAACCTGTGGTTATTCCTTAACCGGAGTTAAACTCAACAATCTTCCACTTAACTCGTGTTAGAGATTCATTAATCTTTGTAACTTATATTATTACTCAGCGTGAAGTTCTAGACAGAAACCTAACACAAGTCATTTTTTACACGAGAGTTAACTAGAAGTAGACCGTAGCCATAACATGATAGAGTAATAACATAAGGAGGTAAATAGAAAACCTGCTTGCATAGAAATATCAAAGATTTTTTAATTTATATAATTACTCCGCGGGAAGTTCTAGACAAGAATTTAATACAAGCTTACTCTTTACACAAGAGTTAATTAGAGCTAAACCACAGCCATCACAAGATTGAGTAAATATATAAAGAGATAACTAAAGTTACTATGCTAGCAACTTCTGCATGTGCTCTCCGTGCACACCCTGCATGGTAGCACAGTGTCGTCTTAAACTCTCCAAAGAAATAACTTCGGTCAAAGCATTAGCTAGATTAAGTTTACCGTTGATATTGACTAGTTCAATCGTTTTATCAAACACTTCTTGTGTGATAAAATTATACCTGATGTTGATGTGCTTCACTATGTTATCAATGACTTGGTTCACAGCTAAATGTAAAGCACTCTGGCTATCATTATGAAGATTAACCACGTACTGCGAAGCTGGACGTGGTCCCATTTCCATGATAAGCCTATCCAACCAAATGGCTTCCTTTGCCGCTTTTGCTGCAATCACATATTCAACTTCCGTTGTTGACTGAGCTACGCATTTCTGCAAGGTAGACCTCCAACTAATGCTTCCACCGCCAAGTGTAAACATATACCCAATTATAGATCTCATTTTATCTAGATTCTGTCCGTAGTCAACATCAACGTAGCCAAACAAGGATTTGGCATTGTCTAATAGACCATCAAACAATAAGCCATAATCCAAAGTACTCTTCAAATATTTCATAATCCATTTCACTCCTTCCCAATGAACTTTCCCTGGATTTGACATGTACATGCTCACCTTGCCCATCACAAAAGCAATGTCCGGCCTAGTGCACACCATCAAATACATGATGCTGCATACGGCTTGTTCTTAAGGAACACATGACATTCTTTCTTTCTCCACAGCATCGATAGGACATTGAACTACAGAGAGTTTGAAATGTGATGCCAAAAAAGTCCATACTCCTTTGGAATCGACGATGTTAAACTTGTCAAGTATACGACGAACATACTTGCCTTAATTCAACCATAACCTCTTTTGTTCATGATACTTATGAATCTTCATGCATAATATTCTCTTCAACTCCCCCATATCCTTCATCTTAAATGCAGACTTCAACTTACTCTTGCATTTATCAACATCAAATTGATTTTTCGCCAGGATGGGCATGTTATCAATGTAGAGTACTAGAAAGATGAGATTAAACCTCTCATCATTTACCTTCTTCATGTCAAAATTGGCAAAAACAGCATACCGATGCTCATTTTAGAGAAGTGGTTTTTGAGGTCAAAGATCATATTTGGTTATCTACAACGAATTTGTTACTTGTAGAAACACCAAAGTTGAAACCTAGGTTCATTGGTTCATTTTTTGTTTTAAAGCGTGTTGGTGAAGTATCATAGAAGTTGAAACTTCTATCACATATGAAAATATATCCAGTATTTCATGTGTCAGAATTGTGAAAACATGTACCACGATCAAAACAATTCACCAACCAACAGCACCACCTACTCTTCCAATCTTGATAGCAGATTATGAGGAGTTTGAAGTAGAAAAGATACTCAAGAAATGTAATCGAGGTCATAAATATCCCAAAGTAGATTATTTGATTCAATGAAAAAGCTATCCATCATATGAATCAACTTGGAAACCAGCTAAAAATTTAACAAATGCACCTTTGATAATTTAGGAGTTTGAACGTATGTGCAACGATTACGTTGCATCTTAAAAGGAGGGAATTTTGTAACTATCTTTAGTTAGTAAAAACTAAAGTAGAGGTTATTCTAAATGTTGATATAGATACTTTAGAGTACACTTGTCCTAGCTGCCACGTCGGCGATCCGCGCGCTTGGTAGGTAGAGAGTTAATGTGCTAGTTGACATCGCCACGTCAGCGATCCGTGTGCTTGATAGGTAAGGATTAAGTGTGTTAGTTCAAAATGTCACGTCAACGATTCGTGTGCTTGTTAGGGTGATCCGCCACGTAATCCATCAACTAGGAGTGGGATGGTTGGTGGGGATAAGATCTTATCTCCTTGTACTTTGGTTGGTGATAGCTTTATAAGGGAGAGGAAAACCATTGTTGGTATCTCTCATCTTCAGAGTTTACGTTTCTATCTTCAAGTGAACTTCTCTCTGAACCCTAGTGTTACAGCTGCTCAAACTAAAGAAATCCGCCGCTCAGATTCCGCTGCGAAGGGGGGATGGAAGGTGGGAGAATTACAGGATCAGCACTCCTCCTTCCGCTTGGCCTCCTGTCTCACCTGCTCCTGCGACCACTTGCCTCCTCTGATACTTCTCCGCCACTCCTGACTACGTTGGTCTCTTGCCTCATCTCCTCATGCGACCACTCACCTTGCTTAACTTTGAGGTTTTGACGCTCGCATCCCTTTTTTCAAGGTTTTCTCGAGAAAAGAGACTTTCTAATAAACAGATGACCTTCTGAAACCCTCATTGCAAACCTTTTGAAAGTTAGTAACAAGGACTATACATTTTATTTTTTCCTCAAGATTCTAGGAGCTCATTTCATGTTAAGATTTTATCATCAAATTCAAATGAAAGATTTCACTGTCACAATCTATTGGAAAAAAAATTTCTGTCACAAAAGAAAACCTATCTTTTAGAACTCCAAGAGCTTCATGCTTCTGAAAATTGTCATAAACCTGTCATTCTCAATTTGGTTTCATAACATTTTACTTTAAAGAAAACTTGGAATTGCTTCTAACCTAGAAAATAAAATAAAATTTCAAATCTTTCACTTTGAATTTAAATTGTGAATTTTCTCAGAAAAAACTTTCAAGAAATTTACTCTCAGAACACCGTTTATTGAGTTCAGATCTGAAACGAACATACGCTCTTATACCAAATCTCAAACTTAAAACCAAGGGATACTCAAGCCAAGCACAATCACAAGAGACACTCATATAACTTGATTCATCCTTGGGGGCTATGTTTATGGCTGAAGCGCACCAGAAGATTTATCCACAACTGAATACTGAATGCTCTCATCGAGTAGAAGCCTTGGCGGTATATTTATACCCAAAGCCAACGACACACCTAGCTATAAATAGCTATAACTTGTGGTTACTCCTTAACCGGAGTTAAACTCAACAATGTTACTCTGAAATAATAATTATATTTTTTTCTAATTTTTGGTTACTATGGTTCATTTTTCTTCTATAAAAATAATTACACGATGTTTAGGTAGTTTACAGTAAGCTAGTCAATAATTAGTATAAGATATAGCTTTATAAAAAATAATAATAATTTAATGCACTTGATGATGAAGATGTCAGACTTGGATCAAGATATCTTTACATGTAAAAATTTCTAATATCAAAAACATAAATTTTTATCAAGAATAAAGCTGTAAAGAGAAATATTCAAATCAATTGCATTTATGTTATCCTTAGATTATATGAGCTTGTTTAACAACCCTAATATTTTGAAGCTTTCAAATATCTCTTTCATCCTCTACATACACTTTATTAGTGTAATGAGGAAATTTTTTTTCATGTATTGTGTGACATATGTGTCTTTTTGCAACTTATAAAGACCTAAATTCACTCTTTTTACGGAAGCATTGGTTGAGATTACTGCTGTAAACAAGTAATTGTATTTTTTTAAATATCCAAATATTTTTCAAGCAAGATTATTAGTGATACTTGAATGATATTAATATCATATTTTAATTTTTAATTATTTGATATATTTCCTTTCTCAATCTTCTCTTAAAGAAAGACTTGTAGTTTTCCTTTTGAATTCGTTTAGATACAAAACAAAAACATTTAGAAATAATTTCTGTGTCTAATCCTAAAAAAATATTAATATAATATATATTTAGATATTTTTTAAAATGATATATATGATGAAATTTTAAAAACACTAATTAGATGAATTTTTAAAATATCTTTGTAACAGATGATATGATATTATGTACTCTTCAAAATAACATAAATATAAAAGCACAGTACCCTAACAGTTAGAGTACTGTGTTTGATACACTTAGGGCCTAACTGCAATACTTATTCCAAGTTGATTTAGTGGAAACAACATACGTAGAGTGTCTCCGTCAGCTCTCCGTTTGAGAGCTGTATACTCCGTCAGCTCTAACACTCGCATTCATGCGCTCTCTGTGCATCAATATTTTAATTGTCATGCCGAGGTGGGCGTATTTAGTGCTTCAGCGAGGACCAGCGAAAGTTGCATTGTGTACATACTGCCTTCCATCCAAACTTGTGAACTACATTAACATACGTCAACATTGTGATCAAAGGATCGATGGATCCCGTACTTAGGTCACAAGGAATGTTGCTATCCTTCCTTCTTCCTTGGAGAGAGATGACGTAGCAAGCTTCAGTTTCTCCCGAGAATCATCTCCTCTCACATCGTAGAGTGAAGTGAGACAAAACATTCGGAGGTGGACCTGCATTCCGGAGGCATGGGAAATGTCTGCAGACAAGTGGACGCCGGTCTGCTCGTCTAGAACATGTAGATACCATCGCTGACTCGATCGACCTCTACACGGTCTCGAGAATTCTCATCCGAAGGCTGAGTCCACTGTCAAGAGCTTTCAGTCATCCGGAAGTCGAATGATCCGGACAAACATCGAGAATACTGTATCCTAAGATTGCAAGCAACAGCATTAACCAATGAGTTGACAGAGGCCTATGGTTTTTCGTTTGTCCGGACCTGAGAGGAGAGATTTTCCTCCTTTCGAAACCTCCAATCGGACAAAATCATACTGCTTGCGTACCGTAATCATTCGACATGATCTCATCAGGGTGCGTCGATTGACGTGAACTTTTGGTCTCTTTCGTCCACCGAGTCACACAAGCGGACAAGGCAGACTACAAAGCTGGAATATATAGGGCAACATCGTCGATCGAGGTAACTGTGATCACTGCTATGGCTCGTGTAAAAGTAAAGGCCACGGTGGAACCTCCCGACGACAGCACTGTTGAATGGTACATAATGCCGTGTCTGTGAAGAACTCTGTGAAGCCGTCCCTGGTAACGTGCTTGTCTCTTTGCAGATGCATACGCAATGAGCAGCCGTCCTTCGAGCCGGCGACTGTCCTGGATTTCTTCTCTACGTCTGTATTAGGCCTGGACATCAATCGCCATATGTGGTGGAGAGGACCGGCAGTACCCTCTCGTGGCGTGCTGGCATGTCTGTCTCCAGTCACGTCTACATGAGTGCAAGACAAGTTTTCATGGTGGATTTGCATCTACATTTGCACTGTACATGTAATTTTGCTGTCATGGGCTAATGATGATGGGTTATCCGGTGATCCAGAATCTGATATCTTGGATAATTGTAGATGAATATTTTTGGATGGATGCTTTGTCGTGTGATCCAGAATCTGATATCTTGGATACTTGTAGATGAATAGTTTTGGATGGATGCTTTGTCGTGGTCCTGTGGATATCAAGCCACATGATCACCCAGTCAACTAAAATTAAAGACACACCTTCTCTGAGACGTCGAGGAGACGCAACTCGTTTACTCGTTTCTAAGTTGTTGTGCTAGAAATCTCCGTCGGTGATGGAGGCGAATTCCGATTCACATTGCTCTTGGAGATTAGACTAGGAGGTCAGTTAATGAATCCCAGTCTGTAGTATGTATTTTGTCATCCAATTGATCCTTTTGCTTCAAGACTCTTGGTGTTCTCTAAAGGGAGTGAGAAGTCGCGAAGCAGATAGAGTTCATGCACAGTTTTGACACCGCGTTCTTACAATTTTGAAATCTGACAAGGCTTTCTGGAGAGCAGATGCTCACAAAGTTTTGTGCGATATAAGCAAAAGTATAAATAAATAAATATATTTATTATAGAGAGAGGGAGAGAAGAGAGATGATGGTGATTCTTGGCCATCCAAAATTCACAACGACTGCAGTTGTTACATTATCTGTGTCATGAATGTGCACCAAATTTCGCCAGAAGCGAAGCCACTCTACATGGCACTTTCATCGTTCAAGAAACAACTGGAGGGAAACATTATCTGCTCGAAGCCTGTACATGGATCTGGCGTCGAAATCATTCTCACTGATTCTGCTTGTGTTCGTGTCAAATGGCTCGTTAGCTCCGCAGCCGAGCCATTTGACACTGCTCACAAAGCGGAAAAGCGATAGCGCTGTAATCGCTCACTAGACTACATTTCCTACGTATCTTCGTCATTATTTGCTGTTTCCAAGCCGATGTCATAAGATTTGTACAGATGAAACCACCCATGAATCATGGGTGATTTCATGTGAATATGGGTCCATCATGCGCCATGATGGAACCCATATTCATACTGTCGCAGAAACGAATTTCTCACTGCACCTCCTTTCAGCACATTTCGGTGTTAAGGCATCCAACTTTTTTCGAGTCTGTCTTAAAGTGTGAACTTAATAATCCGTAAAGACTGCTGGAACGAAAAAGTGTGCACAGTTTCGTCTCGTATGAAATACAATGTAAGTTTGAACATATATACGGATGGGCTCCTCAGAGCATTACATCTCAGTTGTACAGTGAGTGTACGCATGGGCGATACGGTGTGCGACGTCCCAATTGATAAGCGCAAACTGGTTCAGCTTCGAGCCTACTTCTCGAGGGTCATGAGTCATGCAAGATTACAAGTCAACAATGAGTACATTTCCTTCGATGTAAAGGTTCCTTCGTCTATTACATGGTCTTCAGACGGGAGCGAGTTCTCTTTCTCGAGACAGAGCGAGCGATGTAGAGGTCGTCGCTCCACTGGACTCTCTTCACTCATGAGTACGACAATCGGTTCGAGGACTTTGGAGGCGAAACTGCACTGCGAATGATCCAGGAAGACATGATGAGGTGCACAACGCACGATCCACTTGCTCGATCCAGTTATTCTCTGTTGCATGAAACTTGCTGTACGAGGTCCCCAGTATTTTCCAACTGGATCCAACAACTTCTTCTAGTGTTCAGACGGTTCCAGCTTGTAATTGCCACTTTTCCGGAACGAGTTAGCTTCGTTGCAGGTTAATAATCTCTTGACAAAGTTTAGCGCTAAGCCCGAATTTAATATAAGGATCCTAAATACTTTTCTACTGAATTACTTTTTCAAGCCTGTTACTTCTCTTGCACCCTGCCTGCATATACAGATTGGCTCTCTCAAGATCCAGAACCTGCTTACATAGTTCAGTTCGAAGTTGGAAAATAGTCCACATGTACGTTAGAAAGATACATCGTTTTTCCACTGAGATTGGGAGGCTTTGGATATTAAAGAATATGTTATTTATCATTTGCCCTTTCCATACTTGAGGTCAAGTAGACTTTGCAGTTTTGTAAAAGTCCAGTTCCTGTGTTGTTCAATCTGCAACGCTTTCTCGATGGACTTGGTCAGCATGCACAAGAATGTAGCTATTCAATTTAGATAAGAGAGAAAAAAGCTTCTTAAATATCCATGAGTATTGTGTTTTTTCTTTGGACCCTTGACCAGGGTTTCTGGCGGTGTACAAGAGATATAGTCAATTGGACGATAATGTAGTTTTGTAAAGTAAATTTTATGGATAACTTATATGGAACATAAATCATGAGATTTGATTTTTCATTCTTTTATAAGTATTGACAAATTCAATCTCTTTAATCTCAATCATATGAATAAGAGTATGTAGGTAAAATAATCATTAACTAGAGTCACTCAGGAAAGCGCAGATTTCTAATTCAGTGTGTTCGTTAAGCCACGCAACTTGGCAACTCCGTCATTCCGGCAAACAATTCCAGACTTCCAGACATCGGTGAATTCGATTAGTTTGTTACGTGTTATAAGTCCTCTTTATATTATCTTGGTCCCCGCGAGGAGGAGGGTGGGCTGCGCCGGCCAAGGAAGCAGTGCAATACCGAGGCGACACTGGCGAGTACGAAGCAGCAAGCTATTCCATAGAACCCCGTGAAAGAAATAAGATGAATATCGTGAGGGTCCATGACACTCGTAACCATCTCTAGCAGGGGATTTGTTTTTTCGTCCCGGAGGTGTGACTCGGCCAAACTAGCTAGCGCATGTTGTGAAGTTCTAGCAGCTTGATTCATGGCTCTCAACCGATGCGAGTCACAGAAAGACCCGCGCCAGAAGCAGGTTGAACATCACGATCAAAGACTTCTGATTCCAAAAGATGTGAGAGATCATCCCGGGGTCTCTCGAATACTACTGATACCGTTGACTGGGAGTTTTGCAGTACAGTTCATTCCAATTTCTTGGTTCGAAGGGAGTGGCAGATGTTACACAAACCAAAGCCGTTCGGAGCAGCACAAATCTAGATGAGCCTCCACATATCTCAGTTTTCTGAGTTTGTGGAATCGGACTACATATCCGTCTATTCATCACGAAACTTCGACTCCTCGCATGTAACCAAATTGGTTGAGCCGTGTCGATGACCTATACTTGATCTTTTTTTAATCCACGAGTCGGCTGCGCCACTTAGTTTGACCATCATTTGGGGCCCTGAAATATTATGAAACCACTTACGTTTCTGAGCGTGAACGTGGATACAAGGTCCTGTTTGTTTAGATTGGGTCTCCCAGTGGAGGGAGGATGGGCTGCGCCGGCCAAGGAGGTAGTGCAATACCAAGGCGACACTGGCGAGCCCGAAGCAGCAAGCTACTCCATTGGACTCGCACCCGTGAAAGAAATAAGATTAATATCGTGAGGGTCGATGACCCTCGTATCAGATATTAAACTGATAAGAACAGATACTACACTTGATCTTAGCCAAAAGGCCGAGAAAGGTATGCCTCTGTTGTCGAGGCCGGAGACTTATGCCTGTCGAGAGAACCCAGTGCCTCTGCACTGTGTATGGTTTTGTAAGATAGTTCTAATGCTACTGTTCATAATGCAAGAGACTCTCCACAATCCTTTGATACGAATCTTTATCCATTCCATCAGCTGTTCAGAACTATGAACCTGTTGCGTCTATGCCGCATTCGAGGTCACTTGCAACCATGACAAAGTTCAGAAAGCTTCGTTGTGGAGTCTTTCAGAGACAGAGGCTACTTGCTTTCATAATTGCAGCAGCTGCCATCTCCTTCCCACAGCACTAGCATATGGAGACGAGAACTTCTCTTATGAGGAGGATCCTTTCAGCTGATGCCCACCACTGCGCGGGAACGTCACAAACCGCCAGAGTTCTTCTTGAGAGTTCGGATAGGATAGCTGAACCATAGTACCGATCGGGCCGGTCCATTTCCACCCCGGAGTAACTAGATTGTTGACTTACAAATAGCGTTAGGAAAGAATACCTCTTCATCATGAATTCATATCTAATTGTTGAGTAGTCTTCTAAGTACCCCTAGGCGAGGTAAAAGATTACCGGGTAAGGCATGGGCCTTTACATTACTAGCAACACTACTACTATCTACCTTTATCGTTACCTGGTACTGTGGTTTAGGGTTTAGGAAAATTCAATTTGCCATTAAAAGCTTATCAAACACTTCATTTTTTTCTTGTCCTCCATCCACGGAATTGGACGGAGGATTCCAATTCCGTGATGGAATGGAAATTCTCCATATCATTTGTGTCGGGGGCTGTCATGTGCAAGAGCTTAATTTTTAATTCCTTATCTACACTTTGTGCTTTTAGGAGATTATATAGAATATCGATTGCGGTTGGAATTACCCATTTGGCTTAAACCTGCATAGCTGTTTTCTGGATGAGTACACATCTTTGTACTGAAGAAGCAGAGAGGCATATACTTTTGACAAAATTGATATTATGGATGCACAGGCAATGATAGCCTTATGCGGGGTAGAAAGATGAATTTTTTTCAGCCATCTGTAGAAAGAATTTCACCGGTATGCAAAGCCTTCGTGCATCTCTTTCTCCCGAGTTAGAGTACACGCACATTCGAGTAAAAACTCGCCAGTTTCTTTTTTCGGTGTGTTTGGTTTAGGGAACGTGAAATTCCGTAGATAAAATTCCGGATTTCGTTTTACTAACATAAAACCAAGTTAATAGGTAAAACCTATTGACGGAAAGCCAAGCCAAAGGCAAAACATCATGACTCAAAATTTGAACCAACAAAAGAAGAAAACCTATACCAAGTCGACTGTTGTTTCCATATTCAAGGAGAATCTGCAGAATTACATTCTGATTAATTCTGAGAGGGTCCGCGTTTTTGGTTTTCGCAGGTAAGAGGGTTACTGGTAATTACTGGGTAATTTAATTAACTCTACCTTTACATTACCCCTTACCTATACCCAAATCTCTAACTTTTACCCCTACCTTCTACCTTTTTACCGGGTAACCTTTTAGGGCTACCTTACCTTGCCGAGGCTTACTCCTAAGTATGCAACTTGAACTTAGAAGGATTTTGCATACATAGCCGGTAGGTGAATCCTTTGGTAATATAATTTGTCAATCTTCTGGTTCAGTTGCAATGTCAAAAACCTAAAGAATAATTCTTCAATGAATCCTAACGATGAAGACAAATTCTTCCAGTAAAGTGACTCTAGCGCATGAATAGAATGCTAGTGAAGGAGCTATATGAAAGATGCGGAACAAGCGTGAAGCTAAAGAGAAGACTATTTTTTTTTCTCTGTTTATTATATCTTGCCATCGTCCAAACAAAAAAAATTGCATAAAGTTTATCAACTTGGAAAATGGAATTCAAGGCATCCTAGCAATGGGTAAGTTAATTCACAGTGCGTCAAGGATTGCAAAAGAGATAGCTGAAGTCAACAAATCTGATCCAAGATTGTTGGTAGCTTTAGACACATGTTGAAGTCGGTATGTTAGTGCATGCTAAAATCATGGTCCAATCGATCAACCCTTCATGGTAAGAAACACCAGGTCTGTCTTAAATACTCATGGTCACAATTCAATACTAACTTCATGTTCTAGTTTCATAATTCCTAGTATGCAAAAATCCTCCAGAGCATTCGGTTTTACAAAGGACATACAATATCAAAAGTGTTGCATATTACTTGATTGGTGAAAAAACTGTCATATTTTTGGAATTACAACTGGATTACAACTCTCTGCTTTAGCAGGTCAAAGTTCAAACACCTGGTGAGGCGCAAGACATGAAAAAGTCTAATATGTGCATGGATCTACTTTTGTACCCTTCTCAAATGTATAACGTGAACAATAGTCAATCTCAAATTACGATTTCTTTCAATAGAGCCATCTCATTCAAATGAAAAAGATAAAAGAAAAAGTATCGATCACATCATCTGTTGATGGAGGATGATAGCATTTCCAAGCTGTGGACGACGCAAATGTTTGTTCTGAATGGTGCTAAAAGCTGCGAATCCATCCAGATCTGAATCAAGAAACTTCCTTGAGATTGTTTTCCCCATTCAACTCAAAGCCTTGTTATGTCTCATCGTCCATAGTTGGCATAATACAAGTTTGTACATCCTAGCACATTGGTACGTTGAAATCACAATGTGATCATAAAAAAAAAAACTCAGATTGCATGGAGTTTCTAGCGTGAAGAATCTAAAAGAACAGAAATCCTACATGCTCTTGAAGTATCTAAAAGAAAAATCATACATTTAAAAAAATTCTGAATTGTGTGATAAAAATATTATTCCAATCTTTTCATGAACAAAAGCTAACTAGTTTAACTTATCATATTTGAATGAACTGAAAATAATCAAAACCTTGAGAAAACTACTAACATTTCAATCATTTTCACATCTCTTTCAAGTATAAAAAAATATATTTGATAAATGTCAACCATATTTGAACATTACCATAATTTGTATCAATGTATAAACTTCATATAATCTTGCATTTATACTTGTATTTAATTATCAGTCTATGTTCAGAACTCATGGTATTACACAAAATCTCACTATAATCCACAATCTCTACTAGTCTTGTCTTGTGTTGTCTAAACGAACGTAGTAAAATCCACCAAGTTCATCCACTTAATCATCGTTCTGCCAAAACTAACAAAACACACTTTGATTTCCTATGTTTTTTATCTTCGTTCTTTTAGTGTTCTCGTCTAGTCCATCCTCCACGCTAGCATCATATTTCAGCTTTTTCCATCACGGACTTGTTTACTGCCATAATTAATATCCAGTTCTCTCCTTTTCTTCAGACTGAACTCGCTCTTCAATGAATGCATCCTGCCTCAATTGACACTAGTCACCTCATGTCATCATGGATGATGATGCAAGCAAAAATGATCTGCAACGCAGCAAAACATGATTCATCAACACTCTTCTTATCATACTAGCCACGTCACAACAGCACATAATGTATTTACAGAAATTAGTGTTTTGATATTTTACAACGTGAGATGTAAATGTCATGAAGTTGTTGTCTGCAGGTGAGTGGACATAGTCAACGAGCGAAAAATCCAGACACCATACTCGGCTTGACGCACTAGAATAACATTGAGTCATAATATCAAGTATTTCTGTATTGATTTTATTGTGTCTAATTAGTAAAAGTGTGGTGTTTTAACATGGCTCATTTTTTCAAACAAGAATTACGGATAGACAAGTTTTGAGTACCGATATCACGAGACAGTTAAAATAATATTTTACTGCCATCCAGAGTGGAGTCTTTGCATGGTCAAGAATGACTACAATGGTGACTCATATGCTCTCATATTTGAAGACCTTAAAAAAGCTAATCGATTCACATTAAGATGTTTAAACTGTCATCTTAAGATTTCTGTTTTTCTCTCATACATCAGTTTGGTTTCGGTATGAGGCAATATTCAATCCAGAATCTATATTAACAAGTAGTAGCTAGCTAGCAACTAGCAACTAACTAGCAAGTTTAACGAATAAGTGATAAGAAATTACATAGAGTATTAAAATATGTGACCCTTCTATAACTCGCGATCGGAATGCAGTTCTTGAAATTAGGCGGAGCATAAATTATATGGGCTCTTGTTCAAGGTAAACACTGATCTCCCTACGACAGTGTCTCAAGGGCACACGCAAAGGTAATGTCAGCTGAGATACCTGGGAGAGGACATAGGGAACAGACGACCTAATCTAGAAAGTTGAGATACTGCATGAGCTCATGTAGGTACTATCGAGGCACCATAACCGAGGCTTGTGAATCGGCGGCAAATGATGACATTAAGGCAAGTTCGGCTGATTCTCCTTGAACGCCTTGTCTACTAGGATAGGCATCCACGTAGTGTTCGTCCTCTGATATGCTCCACAAGTATGGTGTCTGGGATTTTAGCTCGTTGACGATGTCCACAGCTACACTTGCATTTGAGTTCTTCATGAGGACGTTCAAAAGTTGAGACATCGTTGCGCGTTTCTTGGGATCTGCTTGCAGACAAGACAGAGCCATGTTCACCACGAGCAGTACTTCTTCTTCGTCATAATCGCCCTCCAATCTTTTATCGACCAAGTTCAAAACCTTGCCTTCCGTGTACAAAGTTATAGCCTGCGCATGTCATGAGAATTGAGAGGTTGAAGAGGAAAATAGCTGTAATCAGATTCGCGACGGTATTCTGATGAGTGAAATGGGCAGAAGTAGCAGAGAAAGGAGGCAGATGAGTATCTCCTCAAAGCCTGAAACTTTATGAGCTGGATTTGGAATGTTCGTGCTATAATGATGCAGTGCAATATAAGAATCACCCACCCAGGAGCGTAGAATACTTTGTTCCTGTGGCAACTTCAGATCGATGCACTGTCTTCCAGCAACGATTTCCAGCAAGACAACACCAAAGCTTTACACATCCAGTTTCTCGGATAAGACGCCTTCTAGTGCATACTCTGGTGAAAAGTAGCCCCTGTAGTTGCATGGAAAAGAATCCAAATTGTTAGTGCCTTGCTCTAAGGGCATACCACATTCAAGTCTCAACTGCGAGTATCACCAATTGAGTGCAACTGTCGTGCATTTGATACTCATGAATCCATTCGGCCTTTAGAAGTACCTCGTTCCTCCAATGTTCATGGTGAATTGAGTGTCATTTGAATCATTAACACCAGACAAGTACACAACTCGTGCGTACTTTCCTCGATGATCCCTTCTTCTATTGATATCAGATTAAGCAAGCGATTTCACAAGAAGAGCCTTTTAAGTAGATAAACTAAAAAGCTCCAGCATTGAATAACAAACCTGCTCTTCGTTCTATTCTTTTGGAACTTCAGGTACTCTACTTTGTTGAGGGGGGTACGTATAAGCTGATGCGGGAGGTGGGTATTGATGTGGTGGTAAATTCCTGTAATCAGGCGGCGACGTGTACTTGGGAGGATAAGTATCAACAGACGCGTAAGGCGGAACGGCCCTGGAAACGCCTGGGTTGTAAGCGAAGCTTCCTGACTGAGTGTAGCCACCAGGCTGGGCATAACCAGAACGTAATTGGGAATCTGCGTGTAACACTGCTTGAGGTGGAGGTAGAGGTTGAATGTGTTGAGTTCGTCCCATACGTCGCCTGGAGTAAACAAATTCAAAAACCGTAAAACATTCACTCACACATCAGAAAATAAACTTCATTGGAGGTTGTCACACTTTCAATTCATCAACTAATCAAGATGGAAATCAGCTTCACAGACTTGACGATCCGTTTGAGAATATTACCCCAACAATCGAAGCTCTTGAGTTGCTTTGAACTGTTGTGGGATCTCCATCAATGCAGACAGGGCGAACTTTGCTTCCCTCTGTTCCATCGGCAAACCTCTCGACATAATATCCGTAAAGTTCACAAACTGCAAGAAAGACGATACAACTTCATCAAAGTGTTGCGCTTAACTCACAGGAGGGATAACTGAACACTAGTCCTGTGACCATTCCTTGGACAAAAATGGGGACAACTTTTTTTTTCACACTCGAACATATCTCATAAGCTGTAGTAATCAACAGACAAATGTCTCCTAGAGGTGGCACACCTGAAAATTGTCAAATGCGCGGGCTGGGATATTGTCATCAAATTCCCGCATCATATCCCAAGGTCCATCACCCACACCAACCAGTATGATTGACAAGGGGTGGTCACTGCACACGTCGTTGGAATCAGATATATTTGAAGATCTTGGCAGCAGCTATTTTCAATCTGGATCCGATATTTCACATATTTGAAAAACCTAGAAACAACATCAACACACGATATAAAACAGAACGTACCTGGCTGCCACTATTGCATCAATAGTCGCTTTCTCCTGAGCACTGAGTTTTCCAGGTCCTGTCTCGCCACTACTTGTGACCTGCGATTCAGAAAATAACGCCGAATTGCACAGTTAGCGCAACCAATGCGTCATTTGGACATGTTGAAGGTTTTGAACAGCCACTATATCCCATATGCATACTTTCAACCTAGCGCGCCTCTCCCTTAAGAATGTTCGCGCATTTATTTGAAGACGATGCTTCGTTTCCCGCTCAGGTCCAGGCAACTACGCGATAAACTCGGATTCAAAAAAACCGCCATCTGCTGTGGAAACCTTAGCTCGACTACAATTTCCATGTAAATGTGTTCACGTGGAGACTATGATTCTCACCCTACCCCCAGTGCTGACAATGACACTGAAACGATCGAAGCGTTACAAGGCCAACTCAGAGTCTGCAAGCAAATGGAACTGACTTCACAAGCACGCATACCTGCCCATCCGCAACGATGACTAGCACATGATATTGACCACCACTTTCCTCCACGATGCCCACGGCTGCGTCGATGATTGGGGCGAAAGATGTAGGTCCTGTAAACGACGCATTTCTAGTTTAGACTGATTCTACAATTCGCCGAGCCAGAGGCATTCGTGCAGTTTGATCTGTTCAACTTCCCTCAAATCGCAAACTTCTGCTGATCTGCTCGTGGGCTTGTAAGCTTAAAGTCAGCCGGTAATAAATCCTAGCAGGTGCATTCCAAGCTTTACGAACAGATACGACTGCAGAACTGAGGAGCGACAAATTGGATAAATCTAGATGCATCTTTCAGTTACATCGAAGTCTTTTGTCACAACTTCATTTGAAAAGTAGATCCACAGAAAACGGCATCACGCTTCTGAGCTACATAACATATCGCGATGTTTTAGACCTACCACCAAGGCGAAGACAAGGCACCAACTGTCGGTATCTATGAAGCGCTTCCTCAAAACCGTGACATGGACGCTGATCTTCGTAGAAGCTAAACACGAAGTGATCATGGGTTGGAGCTGCGAATTGCACCAGGCATTTGTGAGAAGGCTAGAGAGCAAGACGTAAATTACTTTAGGAATTTGCCACGTGTCCTCTGCCTGAAACGCCAAGTTGCCAGAGAGAGTTCATCCGACAAAAAGAGGCCTCACACTGAAAATAAAGGGTTTTATTTTTTTTTAAATAAACTTTCTAACTCAGTCATATGTTTGTCCTAAATGAAGACCATTGCAAACCCAGACTATAAATCCATAAGGCTCGATATAGAATTGCTCATAAGATGGACGTGTCCTCTACAGGTTGTTAAAGGAGATGAAGAAGGTGCCAAATCTACCACAGCGAAGTCTTATAAAGGTCATAAACTTCCGTACTCAACTGACCATATGATTACTAGAAATCCCCGTTCTGTCTTTAGATCAATCTCCTATGCATGACGTACTTTGGCGTTGATCGACGACAACAGAAGGCGGTGCTCAAAGATAGTGGAAGACGATCACGGACTAAACGATAAATCAAAGAATCGAGAACTCACCATCTCCGAAGCCAAAACATGGTATCAGGTTGTCTTCGTCGAATTTTGACAATGTTCGACCGATAATGGATATGGCATATTCGTAAGGATTATAGTGCTCTCCAATTGCGTGAAGGCTACGCCCATTGTAGCACTGCTTTCCTGGAAAATATGAAGCACGTTCCACGTGTCAAACTGAGTTGAAGTCGACCCCGGAGGCGTTTCAGAGTGTAAATGGCTATCTTTGCACGTAAATATCTGTGAGGCTGTCTATCCGACTGTACTCGCTGGCAGAAGCTGATGCTGTCTACAAACTGGTGTACTCCAATAACCAGCTGCCTTTTATGCATGCAAACAACTACCATTCGACCTTGTGTCGTCCTGATGCACGCCCTGCTTTAATATCGTACTGAATTACGAGTTCGAGTCCCCTTGCGGAGAGCAGGGTGCACGAAAGGACTAGTCCGGACGCTTAATTTGAACTTCAGGTTTGAACCCTTACCAGTCCACTCATTGCTCTTGGTGAAGTCAATCCCCAGGATCAGGTTTGACGATTCTAGACCGGCGTTCACTAGGGATTCTGTGACCTGTATCAAGAACGAAAAATTAATTTCTTCCTTATTGACACAATACAACAAAAGCACGTACGAAAGGGAACAAGTATTAGTTGGACGTCTACACCCCCCAAATTACACTCGCCGACGGAGCAGAACAAGAGGGAGCTCACTGAAACAAAGTCGCGTAACTGTCGCGTTTGATGGCAAAAAAATCATGACAAGCTACTGGCAACAATACGTCCAGCTAAGATCCCCAAACGCTCATCTCCGTCGTCTCCTTGGGCGAAATTGAGCTAATTATTCGCCATTTTTGAGGTGGCAATCATATGGAGGTTGTCCTTAAAAAACTACTTGCCTGTTCGAGGGATTGGTATTGATCAGATATATACGAAAATTTCCTCGAAAAGCGTCGGTTCAGCCGTGAAGCTGATGGGACAGGCCTCGATGTATCGAACTCAGGCGCGGGAGGCTTCACGTGCGATTGGCCGCCGCCCATACTATTAGCCCTTTGATTCCAAGTTGGGGTTCTGCTTGAGATATGCAATTATTCCGCGAGGAGAACCCGGGATTTTGGCGATAAAGAGAATAAAAGGTTGATGCGCTCCGTGCTGCCTGAACCTGTTTGTGCTACACAACGTAACAATTTCCCTTCCTTTTGAAGTGTTTCTAACTTCGATAATTCCTTCCGCACGATGATCACCGCCGGTTTCTTCCCTGCAACCCACCGCAGTCGACTTTCGACCTGCCTTGCAGAGTGGTTCGAGATCTGACAAACCTCAGAGCACCAGTGCTTCAATCGTACACTTCTATCACAATCCGGATTCTTCCACAAGCTCTTCAGTTTCCTGCTCCCCTTCTTCGAGTTCAACCGCGGACCAAGTTTCCAATGTCAACGGACTGTCCAGGCGCAAATCTGAGCTGACGTGAAGAAAACGTCCAGAACGCGTGCACGGAGAAAGCGCACTGCCCGTTACGATTAGACAATTCTTTTTCTCTTTGATTCTCCTGAAACGGTTCAAACAATGACAGGCTTCAGCGGAAGAAGAGCATCAGAATCACAAATCGACGCTGTTCGTCGTCCCCTCAGGTCCGCACCCCGCAGACCTGACCGCAGACACCCTCCAGCTCTCAGCACGTTTACAAGTGATCCAATTCAGGATGATCTCCACATAAGTCCAAAGCGAACGCGTCGTCGACACGGAGAGATCCGGTCCCGGACCCGATATCACACTGTAGACCTAGACGAGCAGAAAGCCTGGATATGCCACCAACTTCGGCGCAACAACCTCGACCTCGGGCCAGCCGATTCACAGGCGAAAACGAACCGAAGGCGACAACAACAACAAAAAAAGAAAAAACCACGAGGCGACCCACAAGCCGCTCGATCTTGTCGTCACCGCTCGTGACGTCGAGGCAGGAAAATGAGGCTCCGACAGAGCACGAATCGCACGAATAGCACGTACCGACTCGAGCGAGGAATCGATTCCCGAGCGTGCAAGAAAGTGCGGATCAAGATTCTAATCAGCGGCAGCAGCTGCTACTGCGCCTCGTGCCGCGAGCTTTAAGCTCAATTTCCATTGACGATGGCTTCGCTCCCTCCGTCAATGACCCCGCATTTCCCCGTCCTCGCCTTTGTCCTGGTCTGCGGCTCCTGCTCCTCCTCTCGTCTCGTCTCCTCTACCCGTTGCCCGCCCACGCTCCTCCCCCAGCCTCGTCACTAAGGGCTCTCCACTTTCGGGGGAACGCGAGCTCTGCCCGCCCGGGCCCGATGCCAGGCGGTCCCTGGCCCGCAGCCCGACCTCCCGCTTCGACTATCGGGAGGGCCCTCCCGCTCGACCATCGGGCTCCTCCCTCGTTGCCTCCCTTCCCCGCAGGGAACTTGTACTCTGTAGTTTTTTTCTCACAAAACTGTGAGCATGTTTGGGGCCTCACCCGTAGTTTATTTTGTTCCAAGCTTGATTTGCAAAATTTCAACAATTTCGTAGTCTCGTCAACCAGCATAAATGTGACCTTCATATTAAATATTGGTAACCAAACCAAACCGTATGCGGAAACATTGGAAAGGAATCTTAATTAGAGTAATTAACCCATCATGCGCTTCGAATTGAAACCCATTAGGGGAATTATTTGATTTGAATGTTGATCAGAGTGTACATTATAAGTTTCTTCCTTAAACACTGTAAGATAATTATTTGAAGTGAAAGTTACTTCGCGTACCTCCAGCTTCTCCTGCCAATGCGAAGTGAAGATTTAGAAAAATGTCTCTCAGTCATTGTAATTTCACCATTATGTGCTTCTAACTGAAGCCTTATGAGAGAATTATTTGAAGCGGAAATTACTTCGATTACTTTGCCACGTAGGGACATACAGAATTTAACTGTAGCCCTCCGAGATAAAGACTTGAAGTAAAGATTATTATCTCAACTACTTCGACCTAGAGCTGGAAATGCAAAATCTCATTTCGCGAGCACGAGAGAGACAGTCAGATGAGTCGAATCCGGCTCGGGCCGCAGTAGTAGCCCGACGCATAGTGTTTGCATCCCACTCTAAAATACAGCGCACATATACTGGGGAGTAACCCAAAATTGTTCACAGTGTTGTGATGAGAATAAAAAATGTCTTTGGTTAGCAATTCGACACTCGCCACTAACGGCTTCCCTAAGCCCGGGAGAGGGGCGGCACTCCCTAGTCGAAGCGGGAGGTCGGGGTGCGTGCGTATCGGAAAGCCTTCCCGGGCAGAGCTCGCGTTCCCCCGAAAGTGGGGAGCCGTTAATGACCGTATGCCGTCGCCCACAGGCATACGGTCGGGGATGATCTAGCCTGCAGTTTAGTGACGAGCCTCCCAGAGCTCCGCCGTCGTCGCCCGCTACTTCCGGAAACCTCCATCCACTGCTTTCCGGTACCACTTACTCGGTCGTCGCCTCTCCCTCACGCCTTACGTGGTTCCCTCCCTCCCTCCTCGTGGTAGCCCCTCTCGATGCCATGGAAAATTCCATATTCAGGCAGGCCTCTCGAGAGGGACATGAGTTTCACCCCGAGAAGCTTCTACGACGAAGGAAACGACATCAGGGAGACTATAATGAGAAAGCACTAATAATAATGTTTAATTGTTTTCTCCTGGGCCGAAACCGTGATCAAGTAGTATCGAAGCGGGTGGATAATTTTGAGGATGAATTTTCGGGTATGTGCCGCTGCTAGAAGAGCGTTACGATATTTCCGCCGGGCATGAGTGGTGGGAGGTGATGTCTGTTGTGTGGTGCGGCGTCAAGGAGTCAACGTGGTAGGAGGAGACTGAGTCAACGACGTAGCTTCGGAGATGATGTGAAGAGAAAGGGGAAAGGGGGCTGCCATTGAGGTGTGTCAGCGTCGGACCTTGCCAGGCGGAGATCTGAATCATGAGTCATCAATACGAGAAGCAACGAGTGACAGAGCTCCAAATTCGTCCTCGTCTGCATCCGAGTCAGTTTTTTCGATTTCAATCAGTTATTTAATCATTATGTTATTTGTTCCATTTTATCAGCATGTTTTCTATCCGCCCGCGAGTCTGAGCAGTGCTTCCCTCCTGAAAATTTGCCCCGAATTCCTCGATCAGACAATTTGGCGTCTCAATCGCCGATCGGCCCGATTCATCATCGGAACGGAATTTGCATCCACGGAAGCAATGTCTGCAATTTCCTCAATTTCTGCGTATTTCCTTTCGGTAGAAATTTCGCCCGGTCTTCGGAACTCTCGTCGGCACGACAACGCGAAATGTCACCCATTGACTCAGCTCGCCATGACGGCTCAGTGACAAGCTCCACGGAACGGTAATGATGTAAAATCATGGTTATTTTCAGAACAGGAATATGTTTCCATGCCATTATGCCATGCTCTTCGAAAGGTAAAGCGAAAGATCCCTTCCAGCCAGAAATTCATGGCCAACTGCCATGATGCAATCTTGGCTCGCATCCTCATAGAGAATGGATATCATCGACTCCTCCTACAGCAGGGAACATTCTCCTGGCAACGGGGTCAGCAACGATTCGGGATCCAGGAGATCACTCCAGCCATTGCTTGACTTGGGACGTGGATGAGAGGACTCTTCATGGCGGGCTACACCTTCTGGGAAACGCCACAAGTCATAAGCACTGGCGTGGATGATCACAGTGAGCCGAGTGAGACTCTTTCCGCTCGCCACAGGTCGCCAATGCGCAACACTTGTGCTCCCAGAAGACCAGGACGGTCGAGGACCTCGGTCTACCTTAGACCTTGGCTCCACATTACCGGAAACTTACTAAACTTACTCCATTATCCATCAAGTCTTGAATCTTCTACCGAACGAGGGTTAGAGTGTCAGGCATTCTCGGGATGTTATATGGAGATTTGTTTTTGTGCCTTTGAATTTCGCACAACACTTTTTGTACAATTCGAGTCAGATGCGCAATGACCTAGTTGCTGCTTTGACGGTTTTCACGACAGCTCGCTCTTCCGTCCTCGTTCTCCTTGACGAACATGTGTGCGCAAGCGTCTGTCCCACGTGTGCGAGCATTGTGCACTTTTGTGAGGGCAAAACCTAATTCAGCCTAAATCAACGTCCTGTCCAACATTGACATCGCATGTGCGGATCAGCACAATTGCGAGACAGAGCACTTGGCGACCAGAAGAGCCCGTGTACTTTTGGATGGTTCGGTTCGGTTCTAACGGATTACCTCCAAAGTCTATCAAACAAACATGTGGCGTCCTTTCCCTCCTGCCAACTGGAATCTTATCAGCGAAGACATTGCTGCTGCCCGTAAGCAGACCAGAAGGAAGTGCAACAGCCCGGAAGCTGTTGCACTTCCTTCAGTCAGCTGAGCTGTTCCAGATTGTGTGCGTGCCTTTCAGTGGTGCGCTCGACAGAGGTCAGAGGAAGCAGGGAGGCACTGCGGCTTCAAACATGACTCGAACATCAGATTTCAATGTTTCATCAGATGAGCGAAAAGCAAACCGCATTCCAAATGTGTATTAAAAGCAAAGATTCACTTAAACTTTGTCTTTTTTTTTAATAACTGGTGAGCGCTTTACGGACAACGTCATGGATATGCTCCGTGAGATCAATGTCTGTTAGTGTCTCTTGTTGTCTAAGCTACTTGGCTCGAGAACAAAGAAGCAACGTGATCTCTGGATGTATTCCTTCCGACTTGCACATATCATTCCCACCAATCCGAAGGCATCAAATTTCCATGTTTCTTTCTTGGTTTTTCAAGTCTCTGTTTCTGGCCGTGCAAAGAGAGAGATCCAGGACGGATTCTACATGGGCTGTCAATCGGTCTGGAGCATAGGAACAGGCTCGACCTCTGACGCTGTCGAAAATTCTGCCGGTGCGGGATGGAAAAGGTGAGAAGTAAGATCCCGTTGGGTTGGAGAATCTCTACTCTACTGGACTCCTATGATCGACTGAAGTCCACGTTCCTGCACAAAGTCTTACGATGCCCTTGATGTAGACTTTTCTTGTAATTTGCAGTCTTCGAGGTATCCAGCTGTGTTCAATTCCTTTGCTATATAAGGCGGGCTGCCACAATCTCGATGCAGGCCCTCTCAGCTGCACACACGGTGAATCAGAAGTCAGTCTTATCCCTTGAAGCTGGTGTCCTCGTCTATAGGGCACGAAAGTCAACAGAAAGTGATAACTTTTGTTCGCAGTGTAATCTGCAGCAGAGCGAGTTTCACGGATATTCGAAATCGGCGCTGGATAGGGCTTTGAATAGAATAGGTGACGAGCACACATCATCATCATCATCAATGGACATTTCCTCGAGACCTGTCATCGTTCAAACAATTATTCCCTCTCATGGACATCTTTTTCTACCCCGACCAAGCTCAATGGGTTAAATTTACATCCAGCGGAGAAAGTCTCATACGATGAGATTTCTACAGTACTTGGACTTGCTCGTAGAGATGTCACGCTTCGTGTATACTACGGGACAAAAGTTGGAAATTTTAGATACCATTTTGAAATTCAACAGTCAGAGAGATCCTTTCAGCAAATCAGGCGGTGCCAATAGAAAACAAAGAGTGTGTTAAGACCCCGTCAAGGATGAAATGAATTTAGTTCCGAGAGTCACCCCCACCATAAAAATGAAAAGTGTCATAAAACTATTATACTAGTACAGAGTTAAACCTCCCAATAGTGTCACAACTCTCATGAGTGACATACTCTCGTTAGTAACATAAAATCCCATAACCATTAGGTTCTAACTTGTAAATTTACACAATAAAATTGGTACGTCATTATTCCCAATAATGACATAATATTATACAATATTGATAATTTCAAATGTAATTTCAAAGTAAAAACTCCTATCATTATCACAATACATAGTTATGAGATTTAAAAAAATGTATCATAAGTATATTAAAAGTTATATCTCAACAATTCACACTTTCTGGATTTAAGTAAGGATTTAGGGTTTAACCCTAAACACATAATTTGCTACATATATCATTATTGATTGTTTCGCTCAGATTTGTGTGTATTAATCTAAATTCAAATGTAATTATAATGTCCATGTTAACAATACAGATGTGCAAATGAAGGCCATTTTGAAACCAAACAACACACTTATAGAAAGTCTTAGGATTGATGCAATGCAGGATAAGAAATCTATGAATTTTTTTTATATATTTGACATCTCCCAATAGTGACATCTAACCCCAACACCAATGTATGTTACTATTAGGAGGTTATATTAAAATTATGCATCTCCCAACAATGACATCCAATTTTAACACCAATGTATATTACTATTAGAAGGTTATATTCACTTTACTCTTGTGAGTGACACCTCGCAATAGTGGCGTAAAACCTAAGTACCAATATATGTCACTATTGGAAGGTTTAACTTAGAGAGCACTTGAAGAATCATAATCTAATCTTGTTGCTCTAACATGTATGGTATCATTTGTTGTTTTTGTAATATTATAGATTTCAAAATACATTTTTTTATTTTTTTATTTTAACATCAGATCCAAGAAAATGGTATACCTTGTTAACAATGGAGCTTACAATTTCTGGATTATACAATATGTTTATTCAAAGGAAATGATGACTCAAGTAGTTAATATGAGATACTCTTGCGAGCGATCCCACGTCATGCATAACGCACTAGCCTTGGCGTGCTGTTTCTGTCCTGACATAATCTGCACTAAGCAAGGCCCACAACTCCCACCGATCATCGATCGATGCGCTCGAGCTAGGAAAAAAACAAGACGCCGTGAAACAGAACACGGCGTTGCTCCTAGTCCATCGTCCAACGTTAGCAAAGTCCAGCTCCGCCCGAGTCGAACATTCTTACGGTGAACACATCAAAAAACAAAGATTTCCGAGGTATGCCTATGCAACCGGCATGCCCGTATTAACATACGTACATTGACGTATCAGAAGATGATTGTACGTGTAAATACATCAGTATTACGAGGAAAACCTCTAAAATACTCTGTAAGATACGTATAAATTTGTTCGTGCATACGAGCATGACTTATATGGAAGAATGCGAATTAGGCATGCCCTGCCCTCGGCCCTTGGCATGCGCTTTGAAATTGTGCCTCCAACCTTACGCATGAGACGCTTACCGGTCGAGGAAACCGGACGAGGTCTGAAACTTCATCCATCCGTCCATCCAGCCATCGATGGTCCGTTTGGTCAGACGTCGAACGGAGCTGCTTGCTTCACGAGACCTGAATGCCACCGGTCGGCGTCGCAGCCGGTTCAAGGTCGGACTGGTGGGCAAGGAGAGATATACTGGGGCAGGGAGAGAGGCCCAGAGGAAGATCTGGTGGACAAAGAGGGAGAGACTGGGGCAGGGAGAGAGGCCCAGAGGAAGGTCAGATCGATGGACTGATGAGGTGAGCGTCCGTTCGAAATCCCTTTATCTCGTTTCCGTGTTGTTGTGGTTGATTCCTCGCGGTCCCTCACGAACATGATGTGAGGCTAAATGGGGACGATCGGGGCCACCGTCTGGGAGTAGACACAGCCCATGGCATAGAGAATCGGAGACACATTCAGTCTCTGGCTTTCTCGTGTCATGAAGCTCTAGGGATTAGATTTACCCCAAGTAGTGGTTGCGTTTAGCGTTTTAAGTGATCTGGTATCACTGGTCAGTTTTTTGAATCTTGTTCACGTTTGTTGGCAAATCTTGGGTACATTGAATAAATTCTTCATTGAACAAACATTACACAACTCAAGTATTGTAAGACTGGAATAAGAGAAATATGATGAGAAGATGAGACAAGAATAAAGAAGATGAAATATCTATGGATAGAATGTTTAAAGACTTCTGGAAGTATTTCACCATCATCCATACAATTTCTTGTGTATGTATGTGTGATGTGAGTACTAAGAATATAGCTACCTAGATTGTGGGCATGCCACTTTCAAATGACACAGTAAACATTACCAGTTCACAAACATGGTGCGTGGCATGAATATAGCTCCAATCCAAAGACCAAAACACCTCGCTATATACTGTTCCTCAAAATTCTTGAATGAATTCTCTACTTCATAATTTCATTAAATGTCACCCTAATTCATTTGAGTATTTCACAAAACTTGCATTTCATCATGCAAAGTTCTCATTATCCTGCCATTACTCCGTTCATTCTCACTTCAACTTCATATACAATTAAAACATTTTCTCTCTCAGGAAGTTTTTGTTTTAAATTTCATAATTTTGATGTGTTTTTGAAAAATCAAAATTAACTCTCAAATCATCATTCCATGGATTTAAAATTTGGAATTTGATATTCGATTTTTTTTTCATATCACATGTTTACAATATTGACTATTCCATTTCAAATTTCAATATTATTTATATAAAAACATCAGTAATATATTTTTGTACTATTCACATTGTTTTAATTCAATTAAAATCAAGTATAACTTTGAAGAATTTGAAATTCTTGTTGATTTATTTTTATACTAAAAAATTTTCATAAAAAATCATTTTCAAATATTTAAATAAATTATCATTTATAATATTTCATATTTTTAAGTTAAAGTTTCATTTTTTATACATGCTTTTTTAAAATAAAAATTTTGCACATTCATTTCATTTGATGTCACATTAGATTTTAATCTTGATATACGGTTTTCTTGTTAGAATAAATTTCAAAATAAATTTTGATAAATAAAATAAAGTTAATATTCATTCCATTCTTCTTAATTAAAAAACAAATTATCATCATGTGTAGATTCAAATTTTAATTTACAAAATTATGTGGTATTTTCATATATGATTTTGCGTTTTTCAATAATTTTTTTAAAAATAGACTGAATATTGAATAAATTAACATCATGCAATTGATCAAAGCATTAATTTTATAATAATTTCTCTAAATTTTATACATGAAAGCTTTTTTATATAAATTCTCATTTGGATGTTATTTTAATGCATTATATTCAATACAAAAATGTCGGAATTATGATATTGCAATTGATATTACAAAGCTAATTCAACGATTAATTTTTGTGCTATCAATTTTTTTTTCAAAAACATCGAAACTAATAATAAAATGTAGCAAGTAGATAAGTATTTTTCAATTTAAAGTCTTATCTTAAAACTTAAAGTCCACTCTCTTGATGTTGAATATTTTCAATCATTAAGCATAATAAATTGAATGTATGTATACAAAAAAACTTTAAAAATATACATCAAAATTTGTAAAGAAAATTGGCTTGAAATAAAATTTTGGATTTATCTGGGGACATCAATGTGAATACAAGATGTGAAATAGAATTCATGAAAAATCTATTTTTCACAAACATCCAAAAACACAAGCTATCCAATATAATTGACAGTCTTTGTTGAGAGAAATGTAAAATTTACTGTAATTAATTTTTTGTTTAAATTTTTTCTAATTTGATCTGAATGGATGTTACTCTGAAATAAAAATTATATATATTTTTTAATTTCTGGTTACTATGTTTCATTTTCATCTATACAAATAATTTCACGCTGTTTACAATAAGCTAGTCAATAATTAGGATAGAATATAGCTTTATTAAAAAAAAAGGAATTTCTTTAATGCACTTGATGATGAAGATGTAAAACTTGGATCCAGATATCTTTACATGTAAAAATCTCTAATATAAAAAAAATAATTTGTTTTCAAAAATGAAGCTGTAAAGAGGTTAATTCAAATCAATTTCATTTATGTTATCTTTAGATTCTATCAGCTTGTTTTACAATCCTTATATTTTGAAGCTTTCATATATTTCTTTCATCCTCTAAATACACTTTATGAGTATGATGAGGAAAATTTTTTTCATGTATTGTGTGACATATGTGTCTCTATGCAACTCATAAAGTACTTGTGTTTTCTTTTACATCCAAATATCTTTCAAGCAAGATTATAAGTGATACTTCAATGATATCAATTCTAAATATTTAAATCTTTTAATTTTTTTTTATGATATTTACTTTCTTAATCTTCCCATAAAGAAGGCTTATAGTCTTCCTTTTGAATTCGTTTAGAAAAAAAAATTTTAGAATTAATATTATGTCTAATTCTAAAAAGAATCTCGATATAATATAATATAGATATTTGTTTAGAAATTAGATTTGATGAAATTTTGAAATTATTAATTAGATGAATTCTTAAAATATCTTTGTAATAGATGATATGATATTATGCATTTATCTCTTCAAAATAACATAAATATAGAAGCACAGTATTTTATCATACAAGCATAAATATATATCAAGCACAGTACCCTAACAGGTAGGGTACTGTGCTTGATACAGTTAGGGCCTAACTGCAATACTTATTCCAAGTTGATTTAATGGATACAACACACATAGAGTGTCTCCGTCAGCTCTCACACGCATTCATGGGCTCTCTTTGCATCAATATTTTAATTGTCATGCTGAGTCGGGCGTATTTAGTGCTTCAGCGACGACCAGCAAAAGTTGCATTGTGTACATACTGCCTTCCATCCAAACTTGTGAACTACACTACGTCTTAGCAAATATGTTTGGTCGTCAACATTGCGATCAAAGGATCGATGGATCCTGTACTTAGGTCACAAGGAATGTTGCAATCCTTCCTTCTTCCTTGGAGAGAGATGACGTTGCAAGCCTCAGTTTCTCCCGAGAAACATCTCCGCTCACATCGTAGAGTGAAGTGAGACAAAACATTCGGAGGTGGACCTGCATTCCGGAGGCATGGGAAATGTCTGCAGACAAGTGGACGCCGGTCTGCTCGTCTAGAACATGTAGATACCATCGCTGACTCGATCGACCTCTACACGGTCTCGAGAATTCTCATCCGAAGGCTGAGTCCACTGTCAAGAGCTTTCAGTCATCCGGAAGTCGAATGATCCGGACAAACATCGAGAATACTGTATCCTAAGATTGCAAGCAACAGCATTAACCAATGAGTTGACAGAGGCCTATGGCTTTTCGTTTGTCCGGATCTGAGAGGTGAGATTTTCCTCCTTTCGAAACCTCCAATCGGACAAAATCATACTGCTTGCGAACCGTAATCATTCGACATGATCTCATCAGGGTGCGTCGATTGACGTGAACTTTTGGTGTCTCTTTCGTCCACCGAGTCACACAAGCGGACAAGGCAGACTACAAAGCTGGAATATATAGGGCAACATCGTCGATCGAGGTAACTGTGATCACTGCTATGGCTCGTGTAAAAGTAAAGGCCACGGTGAAACCTCCCGACGACAGCACTGTTGAATGGTACATGATGCCGTGTCTGTGAAGAACTCTCTGAAGCCGTCCCTGGTAACGTGAGATAACGTCTGGTAACTCTTTGCAGATGCATACGCAATGAGCAGCCGTCCTTCGAGCCGGCGACTGTCCTGGATTTCTTCTCTACGTCTGTATTAGGCCTGGGCATCAATCGCCATATGTGGTGGAGAGTACCGGCAGTACCCTCTCGTGGCGTGCTGACATGTCTGTCTCCAGTCATGTCTACATGAGTGCAAGACAAGTTTTCATGGTGGATTTGCATCTACATTTGCAGTTTACATGTAATTTTGCTGTCACGGGCTAATGATGATGGGTTATCCGGTGATCCAGAATCTTATATCTTGGATACTTGGAGATGAATAGTTTTGGATGGATGCTTTGTCGTGGTCCTGTGGATATCAGGCCACATGATCACCCAGTCATCTAAAATTAAAGACACACCTTCTCTGAGACGTCGAGGAGACGCAACTCGTTTACATGGAGATCAGTTAACTACAGTTGGTCGGCCTTTATCACGAGGGCGGGAGGAGGACTAGAGGCATCTTTGGATAAAGTTTTGTCACAAACTTCCCATTCTTGACAAATTTTCACCGATGGGTCTCATGGTCGATGCTCCCATAAGTTTTGATATCCTTGATAAGATGATACTAGTGGATTATCCATAGAAAATTGCAACTTCATTGTTGTATGATGTGTGATATCAGATAGTAAAAGAAGACAGGCCCATGGTCATGCCAAAAGAAAAATATTATCCTGGACTTTTAGTTAAAATCAACCAAAAACAAATACAGCTGAATGAATCTGGTTGTCATAAAACTTTGGTTGGAGGTAATTTGGCGTTAACGAGAAGAAGATCTGTTTGGTTGTTATATATGATGTTTTTTGGATCATGAACACAAGCAGTTGAAATTATTAACAGAAATATCTTTATAAGTATATATTTGCTTGTAGTAACGGGCGTAGCCAGCCTCCCAAGTCCTCGCCCTGAAAAGTCATTTTCTCTAGTGTACGTCTCGATATTTAAAAAAGTGAGCGGCTGGTTAGTTGAAGTTAATTAATGAATGAAGTTAATTATTAGCAATTTTGGGAAGAGCATTATTCTTGATTTGTTTGATTGTGATATCATTTTCACAATGTCACTTATGATACAAATTTTAGTTTCTATCGGATGTATCTCATATCACTTAGGAATGTGCTTAAGTTCCTTGAAAATCATAGTTTCAAGTAGGATAACAAAAATTAAAAATCATCCCTAGTGGACAAGTAGATTATTTTAGTTTATATAATTTTGCTGTACAAGTGTGACACGGTCTAATATAGAGATATTCTTGGGGCATACGTATCCGTATATCACAAAGAACCGGCTGTATTTTCACTAAGTACTTCGGAGATGCTCTTCATTAGCTCTTTGTCCTGGCCTTAAAACCTCATCAAGAATTATAGAATGGCTCCTATGCACACATCAATCACTCTTTTCCTCAAAGCATGGTGTATTTATCTGAGAGCGTCCGTCCTGGATCCCAAGTACGAAGAGATGGATTCTGGACGAACCGTGAGAACAGATCCACAGCGCACAGCCTCGACTCTTCTCTCGTCAGATCAGATACAGGCAGCGGCATCATGAGCTCTTCGACTGATACTCTCTGAGAGAGGGAGAGAGAGAGATGATGGTGATTCTTGGCCATCCAAAATTCACAACGACTGCACTTATTACATTATCTGTGTCATGAATGTGCACCCAATTTCGCCAGAAGCGAAGCAACTCTACATGGCACTTTCATCGTTCCAGAAACAACTTAAGGGACAAATTATCTGCTCGAAGCCTGTAAATGGATCTGGCGTCCAAATCATTCTCACTGATTCTGCTTGTGCTCGTGTCAAATGGCTCGTTAGCTCCTCAGCCGAGCCATTTGACACTGCTCACAAAGCGGGAAAGCGATAACGCTGTAATCAGTCACTAGACTACATTTCATGCGTATCTTCGTGATTATTTGCTATTTCCAAGCCGATGTCATAAGATTTGTACAGACGAAACCACCCATGAATCATGGGTGGTTTCGTCTGAATATGGGTCCATCATGCACCATGATGGAACCCATATTCATACTGTCACAGAAACGAATTTCTCGCTGCACCTCCTTTCAGCACATTTCGGTTTTAAGGCATCCAACTTTTTACGATTCTGTCTTAAAGTGTGAACTCAATAATCCGCAAAAACTGCTGGAACGAAAAAGTGTGCACAGTTTCGTCTCGTATGACATACCATGTAAGTTTGAACATATATACGGATGGGCTCCTCAGAGCATTACATCTCAGTTGTACAGTGAGTGTACGCATGGGCGATACGGTGTGCGACGTCCCAATTGATGAGCGCAAACTGGTTCAGCTTCGAGCCAACTTCTCGAGGGTCATAAGTCATGCAAGAGTACAAGTCAACCATGAGAACATTTCCTTCGGTGTAAAGGTTCCCTCGTCAATTACGATGTCTTCAGACGGGAGCGAGTTTTCTTTCTCGATACAGAGCGAGCGATGCAGAGGTCGTCGCTCCAGTGGATTCTCTACACTCATGAGTACGACAATCGGTTCGAGGACTTTGGAGGCGAAACTGCACTGCGAATGATCCAGGAAGACATGATGAGGTGCACAACGCATGACCCACTTGCTCGGATCCAGTTATTCTCTGTTGCATGAAACTTGCTGTACGAGGTCCCCAGTATTTTCCAACTCGATCCATGAACTTCTTCTTGTATTCAGACGGTTCCAGCTTGTAATTGCCACTTTTCCGGAACGAGCGAGCTTCGTTGAAAATTAATTATCTCTCGACAAAGTTTCAGCGCTAAGCCCGAATTAAATATAAGGATCATAAATACTTTTCTACTGAGTTACTTTTTCCAGGCTGTTACTTCTCTTGCACCATGCCTGCATATACAGATTTGCTCTCTCAAGATCCAGAACCTGCTAACATAGTTCAGTTCGAATTTCAAAAATAGTCCATATGTAGGATAGAAAGATACATCGTTTTTCCACCGAGATTAAGAGGCTTTGGATATTAGAGAATATATTATTTATCACTGCCCTTTCCATACTTGACGTCAAGTAGACTTTGCAGTTTTGTTAAAATCCAGTTCTTGTGTTGTTCAATCTGCAACGCTTTCTCGATGGAATTGGTCAGCATGCACAAGAATGTAGCTATTCAATTTAGATAAGAGAGAAAAAAGCTTTCTAAGTATCCAGGAGTATTGTGTTTTTTCTTCGGTTCCTTAACCAGGGTTTCTGGCGGTGTACAAGAGATATAGTCAATTGAGGATAAAGTGCCTTTGTAAAGTAAATTTTATGGATAACTTGAATGGAACATAAATCATGGGATTTCATTCATTCTTTCATACTTATTGAAAAATTCAATTTCTTGAATCTCAATCATATGAATAAAGTATGTAGGTAAAATAACCTTTAACTAGAGTCACTCAGGAAAGCGCAGATTTCTAATTCAGTGTGTTCGTTAGACCACGCAACTTGGCAACTCCGTCATCCCGGCAAACAATTCCAGACTTCTCCACATCGGTGGATTTGATGATTTTGTTACGTGTTATAAATCCTGTTTATATAATCTTGGTCCCCGCGAGGAGGAGGGTGGGCTGCGCCGACCAAGGAAGCAGTGCAATACCGAGGCGACACTGGCTACTCCATAGGAACCCCGTGAAAGAAATACGATTAATATCGTGAGGGTCCATGACACTCGTAACCATCTCTAACAGGGGATTTGTTTTTTCGTCCCGGAGGTGTGACTCGGCCAAACTAGCTAGCGCATGTTGTGAAGTTCTAGTGGAGTGTTTCAGAGACATGAGGCTACTTGCTTTCATGATTGCAGCAGCTGCCATCTTCTTTCCACAGCACTAGCATATGGACACGAGAACTTCTCTTATGAGGAGGATCCTTTCAGCTGGTGCCCACCACTTCGCGGGAACGTCACAAACCTCTGCGGGTTCTTCTTGAGAGTTCGGATAGCTGAACCATAGTACCGATCGGACCGGTCCATTTTCACCTCCGAGGAACTAGATTGTTGATTTACAAATACCGTTAGGTAAAAATACCTCTTCATCATGAATTCATATCTAATTGTAGAGTAGTCTCCTAAGTAAGCCTCGACAAGGTAAAAGATTACAGGGTAAGGCATGGGTTTTTACATTACTCGCAACATTACTATCTACCTTTACCTCGGGTAATTACCTGGTTACCTGGTACTGTGGTTTAGGGTTTAGGCAAAATTCAATTTGCCATTAAAAAGCTTATCAAACATTTCATTTTTTTTTGTACTCCATACACGGAATTATATGGAGGATTCCAATTCCGTGATGAATGGAAACTCTCCATATCATTTGTGTGGGAGGCCGTCATGTGCAAGAGCTTAACCTTTAACTCCTTATCTACACTTTGTGCATTCAGTAGATTTTTAGGAGATTATGCAGAACATCGATTGAGGTGGGAATTAACCATTTTGCTTAAACTTGCATTGTTGTTTTCTGGATGAGTACGTCTTTGTACTGAAGAAGCAAAGAGTCATATACTTTTGACAAAATTGGTATTATGGATGCACCGGCAATGATAGACTTCTGCGGGTAGAAAGATGAATTTTTTTCAGCCATCTGTAGAAAGAACGTCACCGGTATGCAAAGCCTTCGTGCATCTCTTTCTCCCGAGTTAGAGGACACGCACAAACGAGTAAAGACTTGCCAGTTTCTTATTCCGGTCTTTGTGGTTTAGGGAACGTGAAGTTCCGTAGATGAAATTACTTATTTCGTTTTACTAACATAAACCCAAGGTAATAGGTAAAACCTATTGGAGTAAAGCCACGGCAAAGGCAAAACATCCTGACTCAAAATTCGAACCAACAAAAGAAAAAAACCAATACCAAGTCGACTGTTGTTACCGTATTCAAGGAGAATCTGCAGAATTACATTCTCAGTAATTTTGAGAGGGTCCGCGTTTTTGGTTTTGGCGGGTACGAGCGTTACTGGTAATTACCGGATAATCTGATCAGCACTACCTTTACATTACCCCTTACCTGTATCCAAACCTCTAAATTTTACCCCTACTTTTAACCTTTTTACCGGGTATTCTTTTAGGGCTACCTTTCCTTGCCGAGGCTTACTCCTAAGTACGCATCTTGAACTTAGAAGGATTTTGCATACATAGCCGGTAGGTGAGTCCTTTAGAAATATAATTTGTCAATCTTCTGGTTCATTTGCAATGTCAAAAAACCTAAAGAATAATTCTTCAATGAATCCTAACGAGGAAGACAAATTCTTCAAGTAAGTGACTCTAGCGCATGAATAGAATGCTAGTGAAGGAGCTATAAGAAAGATGCGGAACAAGCGTGAAGCTAAAGATAAGACTATTTTTTTAATTCTCTGTTGGTTATTTCACTGAGCTTGAAGAAATCTTTTACATATAGATTTACAGTATGCATCATGCCAATCATGTTCCGCTATATCTTGCCATCGTCCAAACAAAAAAATTTGCATAAAGTTTATCAACTTGGAAAATGGACTTCAAGGCATCCTAGCAATGAGTAAGTTAATTCACACTGCGTCAAGGATTGCAAAAGTGATAGCTGAAGTCAACAAATCTGATCCAAGATTCTTGGTACAGTAGCTTTAGACACATGTTGAAGTCGGTATGTTAGTGCATGCTAAAATCATGGTCCAATCGATCAACCCTTCATGGTAAGAAACACCAGTTCTGTCTTAAATACTCATGGTCACAATTCAATACTAACTTCATGTTCTAGTTTCATAATTCCTAGTATGCAAAAATCCTCCATAGCATTCGGTTTTACAAAGGACATACAATATCAAAAGTGTTGCATTTTACTTGATTGGTGAAAATACTGTCAAATTTTTGGAATTAGTGGATTACAACTCCCTGCTTTAGCAGGTCAAAGATCAAACACCTGGTGAGGCGCAAGACATAAAAAAGTCTAATATGTGCATGGATCTACTTTTGTACCCTCCTCAAATGTATAACGTGAACAATAATCAATATGAAATTAAGATTTCTTTCAATAGAGCCATCTCATTCAAATGAAAAAGATAAAAGAAAAATTATCGATCACATCATCTGTTGATGGAGGATGATGTACGATAGCATTTCCAAGCTGTGGACGACGCAAATGTTTGTTCTGAATGGTGCTAAAAGCTGCGAATCCATCCAGATCTGAATCAAGAAACTTCCTTGAGATTTTTTTCCCCATTCAACTCAAAGCCTTGTTAAGTCTCATCGTCCATAGTTGGCATTATACAAGTTTGTACATCCTAGCAAATTGGTCCGTTGAAATCACAGTGTGATCATAAAAAAACAGCTCAGATTGCATGGAATTTCGAGCGTGAAGATTCTAAAAGAACAGAAATCCTACATGCTCTTGTTCTTTATGATTAACAGATTTTGACTATAGTGTTGCTCTTTGCCAATTTCAACATGTTGATTTTCTTTCGTTTTCAAATTTCATTGGCTGGTCCAAATCGATATTTGAAATGAGAAGCATTTCCAAGAAACGAAATATGTATATCATCCAACAAATATATTGTAACCATCTTTAGTTAGTTAGAACTAAAGTAGAGGTTACTCTGAATATGGTTGTAGATACTTTAGTGTGCACTAGTCATAGCTGCCACATCAGCGATCCGCGCACTTGGTAGGTACAGAGTGGATGTGTTAGTTGACAGTGCCACGTCAGCAATCCGTGTGCTTGTAGGTAAGGATTGAGTGTGTTAGTTAGTGTGTTAGTTGGGTGCGCCACGTCAGCAATCCGTGTGCTTGTTAGGGTTATCCGCCACGTCATCCATCCACTAGGAGTGGGATGGATGGTGGGGATTAGATCTTATCACCTTGTACTTGTTGGTGAGAGCTATATAAGGGAGAGGAGAACCATTGTTGGTATCTCTCATCTTCAGAGTTTACGTTTCTATCTTCGAGTGAACTTCTCTCTAAACCCTAGTGTTACAATGGTATCAGAGCGACCTTGCTCTTTCCTTGAGTGTGGATTACCCCTCATGGAATAGCAAGTGAGTGATGATGGAGTGTAGTCTTGAGAGTGTATAGAGGCTGGCAGAGGTCATTCATCTGCATGTAGAGAGAGGTGGAAATTGTGTTTTTGCAGATATGGACGGGATTGACAGGAATCCAGTACCGCACTGGCCAATTCCTAACCTATTCGATATTCACCTTCGTTGCATGGAGAAACATCATTTTCGGATGTACCTTGTGGCTTGTTGGGGTGCAGATTTTATGACTAGAGTGATGGAGTCAAGAGTGCCACTGATTCTTCCAATAGTTACTTATGGAGAGACTTGGGATTGTACTATATACATTCTATACTGATTGTTTCATGGATTTGAATCGCGAACCACCTGTCCCGGTTCGATTCAGCACTTATGTAGAGATTAGAACAGTATATAGACAGAAGAGGATATGGAGAGATTTTCTTGTGAGGAATTATGGAGAGGAGTACTATAGAGCTGTGATAGAGTCACCTGCACCTTTTGTGACTCCTTTGTTGAGAGGTCACATAGTGATTATACTCACTTTGTATTAGAGTGATTGTGAGAAAGCATGGGAACATCAATTGATATGGGTGAGGTTCTCAATGCAATCATGGCGGAGATGAAGGAGTTGAGAAAAGCAATAGTAGATGGGCATACCAAGCAGCAAGCCATGGAAGATAAAATCTTCGCATTAGAGAGTGAGAAAGTAGAGAGAGAGAGAGTTGGAGAGATGGAAGTTGAACCTCAAGTTCAAGCTTCCCAAGTTCAGCCAGAACCAACTCCTATTGATGCAGTAGAGGCAAATAGGAGACGTCTTCAAGAGATTGAAGATCAAGCAAATCTTTTGCTTCGAATGGGAAAATCCTGTAAGGTGGAAGCTTACAAAGGGAGTAGAGCAATGGGAGTGTTAGAGGGATGGATTATGAGGATGAATATTCATTTATCCCATTTTCATGTTTCTGATTATATTGCAGGAATGTTCATGAGATCTTATCTTACGGATAAGGCTCTCACATGGTACACAACATGGGAGATAATGCTTTCAGAACGAGGTGCTACCATTTCGTGGAGTGGAATGCAAGAAGGACTTCTGCAAAATTTTCAAGCGGTGGATTCTCTTCAAACTGCAAGAATGAAGTTGTGGGATCTGAAGCAGAAAGGAGGTATTCATGAGTACATTGAAGAATTTCGTGATCTTCAAGTATATATCATGGATATGAGTGGAGCTGAAGCCTTGGACGTGTTCAAACGAGGCTTGAAAGATCGAATTCGAAAGGAGGTGATGGTAAGCAATCCATCTACTGTGAATGAAGCAATCGCAATTGCTCAACGAATTTCAGGTGCTTTTGGTGTCACACACGGTGAACCAGTGAGCAATTTTAGAGATCCATCTTGTCCAACACCGATGGAGTTGGGAAACCTTCGACGTAGAGAAGGTTTTGCACCAACAAGAGGACCACCACCAAGATTTGGAGGTGAGATTAGGCGACCAGGAGTTCCAAATTTGCAAGAAGGTTATGCAAATAATGGAATGGTTCGAGGAGGAGCTGGAGTTCGTGACAATCGCCAATGCTATGCATGTGGACGAATGGGTCACATAGCCAAGTTTTGTCGAGTTCGGCCGACACAACAAGGAGGACGGCCCATGCAGCGACGACCGTTCAACAATATGGAGGGGATAGAGTATGCAGAGGTGGAGGAAGCAGTTTCGGGAAACGAAGATCACCAGTAATCTTGCCTCGCGGCCTTACTGGTTCTACAAAGCGAAGAAAAGGCGAGGTTGGAAGAAGGCAATGGTTGGGAGCTCATGGAAGGAGTCAGAAGCAAGCTCAACTCATTGTCACTGATGGTTTCATGGAAGGACACAAGGTGAGAGTTTTAATTGATCCTGGAGCAACTGAGAATTTTCTATCAAGGAGTGTTGCTATGAAGTTAGGTTTGATGTTGATGAAGGACGTGAGTGAAGAAGTTGAATTGCCAAACGGGCAAACGGAAGTGATAGAAACACTTCCACGGAGTGTAGAATTATCCATAGGTAGATACAAGGAGAGCATTGAATGGAGAGTAATTCGTTTAGCTCGATATGATGTCATCTTTGGAATGCCATGGATGGAACAATATAATCCGAAGGTAGATTGGAGAAGAAAAGTGATTACAAGTAGTGGATGGAAGATCTATGGAGATAGAATTAGATCTCAGAATAGGAATTTACCCCTCTTTGTGATGGGTACAGCATCCATTTCTAGAGATGATGTATGTTTCCTTGGACTTATAAGAGATATTGGGTCCACGGACAAACCTTACATCCCGGAGTCCTTGAACGACATTTTTATGGAGTATAAAGATGTTTTTCCAGATGATCTACCTGCAGGATTACCACCAAAAAGGCGAGTAGATCACAAGATTGAGGTGATACCTGGAAGTACACCAACTTGCAAAACTCCATATCGTTTGGCTCCAAACAAATTGGAAGAATGCAAAGCTCAAGTGGAGGAGATGTTGAGCAAGGGATTCATTCAACCAAATGTTTCACCTTATGGAGCTCCAGTACTCTTTGTGAAGAAGAAGGATGGATCCATGAGACTATGTATCGATTATCGCGGGTTGAATCAGCAAACGGTGAAAAACAAATATCCATTACCTCGTATGGATGATTTGTTTGATCAACTTCAAGGAGCGAAGTACTTCACCAAGCTAGATTTGAGAAGCGGCTGCAATCAAATTCGAATTGCAGATGAAGATGTTCACAAGACAGCTTTTCGTACTAGGTATGGACACTTTGAGTATCTGGTGATGCCTTTTGGTCTCACTAATGCACCAGCTACATTCGTGGGATTGATGAACGATATCTTTCGCCCTTATCTAGATAAATCTGTCATTGTTTTTCTAGATGATATATTGGTGTATAGCAAAACTTTGAGTGATCATAGAAGTCATTTACGAGAGGTACTTCAAGTTTTAAGAGACAATCAATTGTATGCCAAAGCTTCAAAATGTGAATTTGGCAAGTCAGAAGTAGATTACTTGGGTCATAGAGTTACAGCTACAGGAATCCAAGTGATGAGTGAGAAGATAGATGCCATTCAGAAATGGATAGCACCTGAGGATCAAACTCAATTGAAAAGTTTTCTAGGGCTCACTGGATTCTATCGTAGATTTGTGAAAGGTTTTGCTCGACTAGCTCAGGCCTTGACTTCCATGTTAGGGAAAGGTCAAAAGTGGAGATGGGGGAACAGCTCAAGAGTTAGCTTTTCAAGCATTGAAAGATGATTTGTTACACGCACCTATTCTCAAGTGGTATGATCCTAACCGTTCTATCAAGTTGGCCATTGACGCATCAGGTACAGCAGTAGGTGGCATACTTCAACAAGAATGGGAGGATGAATGGCATCCAGTTGCTTTCTATTCTCGAAAGTTGGTGGCGGCGGAACAAAATTATCACACGACAGAACGAGAGGAGTTAGCTATCGTGTTGGCAACCAAACATTGGAAGCATTATTTGGGTGACAAGGAGTTTGTGGTGGAGACTGATCATAAACCCTTGGTTTATTTGGAAACTCAGAAGGATTTGTCCAAACGACAAATTCGATGGGCAGAGTGGCGTCAACGCTTCAACATGAAGATTGTGTACGTGGAGAAAAGAAGCAACTTGCAGATGCTCTCACACGCATGCCTTGTTTGAATCATGTTGCAGAAGTGAAAATTCAGGCGGATTGGTGGAGCAAGATGTCACAAGCCACAAAGGAGGATGAAGAGATCACTCGGGCACTACAAACTGGAAAGGCAGAGAAATCTCAAGGTTTGGCGTTTTACAATCAGCGTATATGGATTTCACAAGATCACGATTTGCGCACAATGATTTTGGCAGAAAGTCATGATACAGCCATTGCAGGTCATGTGGGAGTGGAGAAAACCGTGGAGAGTATACAACGAGTGTACTATTGGCCCAAAATACGTGAGGATGTGGAGTCTTATGTTCGAAGTTGTGTTGCTTGTCAACAAAACAAGGCAAGTAATCAAAAACAAGCGGGTTTATTACAGCCTCTTCCTATTCCAGAACAGCGGTGGGAACATGTCATCATGGATCTTGTATGTGAGTTACCAAGGACTTCGTTAGGACATGATTCAGTGGTGGTTTTTGTGGACAAATTGAGCAAGATGATTCACATCAGGCCAACCACAAAAACAGTAACAGCTCCACAACTAGCTCAATTGTATCTAGATGCAGTTTTTGTAAATCATGGCTTAAGCAAAGTGTTAATCACGGATAGAGGTACTCACTTCACTAGTTTATTTTGGAAAACTTTGTTTAGTTTTTTCAAAACAAAACTAGCAATATCAACGGCCTATCATCCTCAAACTGATGGACAAACTGAGAGGGCAAATAGAACCATAGAGGATATGCTACGAGCCTTCACATTAGAAGAGCAAGAAGAGTGGGACAACCTTTTGCCACTTGTGGAATTTGCATATAACAATTCTATTAATGCATCCACAAAAGTGTCTCCATTTTTTCTTATGTATGGAGCTCATCCGATCACTCCTTCAAGTTTGATGAGATTTCCCAAAGGAGAGGAGTTTTCGACCAAAGTTGCAGCCGTCAACGAATTCGTGGAGCATATTCACCGAGGACTACATCAGGCCAAGGAGAAGTTGGTGATAGCTCAAAATCGGCAAAAGCAGCATGCCGATGCTCATCGTAGAGAAGTGATTTTTGAGGTTGGAGATCATGTTTGATTATCTAGAACAAATTTGTCACTTGTAGGAACACCAAAGTTAAACCCTAGGTTCATTGGTCCATTTTTGGTTTTGAAGCGTGTTGGTGAAGTGTCATACAAGTTGGAACTTCCGTCACATATGAAAATACATCCAGTATTTCATGTGTCACGATTGCGAAAACATGTACCACGACCAAAACAATTCACCAACCAACCAGCACCACCTCCTCTTCCAACCTTGATAGCAGATCATGAGGAGTTTGAGGTAGAAAAGATACTCAAGAAACGAATTCGAGGTCATAAATATCCCAAAGTAGAGTATTTGATTCAATGGAAAGGCTATCCATCGTATGAATCAACTTGGGAACTAGCTAAAACTTTAGCAAATGCACCTTTGATAGTTCAGGAGTTTGAACGTATGTGCAACGAGGACGTTGCATCTTAAAAGGAGGGAGGTTTGTAACCATCTTTAGTTAGTTTAACTAAAGTAGAGGTTACTCTGAATATGGTTGTAGATACTTTAGTGTGCACTAGTCATAGCTGCCACATCAGCGATCCGCGCACTTGGTAGGTACAGAGTGGATGTGTTAGTTGACAGTGCCACGTCAGCAATCCGTGTGCTTGTAGGTAAGGATTGAGTGTGTTAGTTAGTGTGTTAGTTGGGTGCGCCACGTCAGCAATCCGTGTGCTTGTTAGGGTTATCCGCCACGTCATCCATCCACTAGGAGTGGGATGGATGGTGGGGATTAGATCTTATCACCTTGTACTTGTTGGTGAGAGCTATATAAGGGAGAGGAGAACCATTGTTGGTATCTCTCATCTTCAGAGTTTACGTTTCTATCTTCGAGTGAACTTCTCTCTAAACCCTAGTGTTACATCTATATTCAAGAAATATCAAACATTTTAATAAATTCTGAATTGTGTGATAAAACATTAATCCAATCTTTTCATGAACAAAAGCTAACTAGTTTAACTTATCATATTTGAATGAACTGAAAATAATCAAAATCTTGAGAAAACTCCTAACATTTAAATCATTTTCGCATCTCTTTCAAGTATCAAAAAATATATATTTTTGGTTAAAATTTCAACCATATTTTAACATTACCATAAAGATTTGTATTTGAAGTTTATACATTGATATGTATAAACTTCATACAATTCACATAATCTTGCATTTATACTTGTATTTAATTATCAGTCTTTGTTCAGAACTCATGGTATTACAAATTCTCACTATAATCCCCAATCTCTAGTAGTCTTGTCTTGTGTTGTCTAAACGAACGTAGTAAAATCCACCAAGTTCATCCATTAAATCATCGTTCTGTTAAAACTAACAAAACACACTTTGATTTCCCAGGTTTTTTATCTTCGTTCTTTTAGTGTTTTCGTCTAGTCCATCCAACACGCGAGCATCATTTTTCCATCACGGACTTGTCTACTGCCGTAATTACTATCCAGTTCTCTCCTTTTCTTCAGACTGAACTCGCTCAATGAATGCATCCTGCCTCAATTATCACTAGTCACCTCATCTCATCCAACCATCACACTGTTTTTTGTCGTTCAGATCCCTTAAAGTTCACATATTTTCAATTTGCTACAAACTTTCTCGGATGTGTAATGTGAAGATGATCATCAGGTTGTCCACCAACTGGACGAACTGAAACATACCCTCTTTTTTGTTTTCAACCTCCGAGTTATAATCTGGCAGTGAATCATGGCTATAGTTAATGTCCATTTCTCTATCACAGGGATACGTTTTCATTGATGCAGTGTCCAACTCTCTGAATTCATATATCTCTACACTTAAAGCCTTGTCTTTAAGCAACATAACTAATTGCTACTTCTGTGAACTCCCCGTGAACTCACCTCAGAATCTGCAAAATGGCTCTGAAAAGGTCATTCGATTGTTTTATCGAAGTTCACTGTGAGCTTTAATCGCCTGCTTGCTCTCCAAACTCTGCAGCATTTCGAAAGTTGTTATTTTACCGGCGCAAAATTTGGCTTTGTGGATGATGATGCAAGCAAAAATGATCTGCAACGCAGCAAAACATGATTCATCAACACTCTTCTTATCATACTAGCCATGTCACAACGGCACATAATGTATTTACAAAAATTAGTGGTTTGATATTTTACAACGTGAGATGTAAATGTCATGCAGTTGTTGTCTGCAGGTGAGTGGACATCGTCAACGAGCGAAAATTCTAGATACCATACTCGGCTTGACAGACTAGAATAACATTGAGTCATAATATCAAGTATTTCTGTAGTGATTTTATTGTGTCTAATTAGTAAAAATGTGGTGTTTTAACATGGCTCATGTTTTCAAACAAGAAATCTGGATAGCCAAGTTTTGAGTACCGATATCACGAGTCAGTTAAAATAATATTTTACTGCCATCCAGAGTGGAGTCTTTGCATGGTCAAGAATGACTACAATAGTGACTCATATGCTTTCATATTTGAAGACCTTAAAAAAGCTAATCGATTCACATTAAGATGTTTAAACTCTCATCTTAAGATTTCTATTTTTCTCTCATACATCAGTTTGGTTTCTGTACGAGGCAATATTCAATCCAGAATCTATATTAACAAGTAGTAGCTAGCTAGCAACTAGCAACTAACTAGCAAGTTTAAGGAATAACTAATGCAGATGCTTGAAATTACATGGAGTATTAAAATATGTGACCCTTCTATAACTCACGATCGGAATGCAGTTGCTTGAAATTAGACGGAGCATGAAGTAAATGGACTCTTGTTCAATGTAAACACTGATCTCCCTACGACAGTGTCTCAAGGGCACACGCAAAGGTAATGTCAACTGAGATATCTGGGAGAGAACATAGGGAACAGACGACCTAATCTAGGAAGTTGAGATACTGCATGAGCTCATGTACCTGCTATCGAGGCACCATAACCGAGGCTTGTGAATCGGCGGCAAATGATGACATTAAAGCAAGTTCGGCTGATTCTCCTTGAACGCCTTGTCTACTAGGATATGCATCCACGTAGTGTTCGTCCTCTGATATGCTCCACAAGTATGGTGTCTGGGATTGTAGCTCGTTGACGATGTCCACAGCTACACTTGCATTTGAGTTCTTCATGAGGACGTTCACCAGTTGAGACATCGTTGCGCGTTTCTTGGGATCTGCTTGCAGACAAGACAGAGCCATGTTCACCACGAGCAGGACTTCTTCTTCGTCATAATCGCCGTCCAATCTTTTATCGACCAAGTTCAAAACCTTGCCTTCCGTGTACAAAGTTATAGCCTGCGCATGTCATGAAGGTGTGAGAGGCCGAAGAGGAAAATAGGCGTAATTAGATTCGCGACTGTATTCTGATGAGTGAAATTTGCAGAAGTAGCAGAGAAAGGAGGCAGATGAGTATTTTCTAAAAGCCTGAAGCTTTATGAGCTGGATTTGGAATGTTCGTGCTATAATGATGCAGTGCAATATAAGAATCACTCACCCAGGAGCGTAGAATACTTTGTCCCTGTGGCAACTTGAGATCGATGCACTGTCTTCCAGCAACGATTTCCAGCAAGACAACACCAAAGCTATACACATCCAGTTTCTCGGATACGACGCCTTCTAGTGCATACTCTGGTGAAAAGTAGCCCCTGTAGTTGCATGGAAAGGAATCCAAATTGTTAGTGCCTTGCTCTATGGGCATACCACATTCAAGTCTCAACTGCGAGTCTCACCAATTGAGTGCGACTGTCGTGCATTTGATACTCATGAATCGACTCGGCCTATAGATGTACCTCGTTCCTCCAATGTTCATGGTGACTTGAGTGTCATTTGAATCATTAGCGGGCCGGACGAGGCCAAAGTCGGCAATCTTTGCGTTGTAATTCTTGTCCAGAAGAATATTTTCCGGCTTTATGTCTCTGAGAGTTCAGAGGCACGTGTCAGTGTAAAAGCCGAGAAATCACACATCTCAAAATAAGCTGGTTACGAAGCACAAGCATGCAGAAAACTCCATGATATGTGCCTTCGCATGTCGTCACGGTGTAATGCACAAGAACAAGCTGCATGAGATATCCCACAGCATGAGCTCTCGGTGTTAAAACACGTGCCCTTCCCATCTCTTTAGATGTGTTCTACACAGTACAGAATCGAAACGTGGATGGTTTGCAGATGAGGTTAGGAACTAAGCATTCTCACCTATGAATCATACCCGGCTGCAATCCTTCATGTAAGTACGCAAATCCATGGGCTATTCCCAAGCATATGTTGTAACGTTGTTTCCAGTTCAAGAAGGTCGCACATTGAGGACCTGAACCTGTTGCTCAGCGGCATACATATAACTCTGAGATAATTAGCATGGTTTTCGTAATATTTAACCACATGCTCTCTATTCTATTACAATTGTGAGTGCGAAGACAAAAACTCTCCCCTTCTTAGTCCCACATACGAGTAGGTTACTTAATTAATATCCAATACATCCACTTGAACCGTTCGCAATAAAAGCTCAAAATCCTTCCAAGCAAACAATAAAGCCCATTATTCTTGCTCGCTAGCTTAATATACATGCAAAAACTTCTATCTATTGTGATTCTAGTAGATACATTATCTTTAAAGAACTCAATAATTTCTCACCAAACAGGGCTTCTGCGAGGCTCTTGTTCTCCGCGTATTCGTAAATCAGCATCCGTTGCTGATTCTCCCCTACGCAACATCCCTTGAGTTGAATCAGATGTCTATGTTTGATACCCGAGATGTTTACCATTTCTTTCAAGAAGTCCGACGTACTCTGCTTTGTCCGAGTGAGTCTCTTCACAGCAACAATACTCCCATCTGCCAGTTCAGCCTGTCAAAGACAGTTACTTGTTACACTTCGATGTCCTCCCTGCACTTTCTACACTTTCCTAGTGAAACAGATGACTGTAAAACCAGGATACTAGACCTACTCTGACAGAAAAAATTAATGAAATCTTATTCCCATCGTTTATAGAGGCTTTAGAGATGTGCATACCACAATGTCAGGAGTATTACCTTGAAAACAGTGCCAAATCCACCTTTTCCTAACTCGTTGGAACTAGAGAAACTGTGTGTCGCGGTTTTGAGTTCGTGGTAGCTGAAAATTGGTGGCTTCACGTTGTCTTTTGCTAAAACTGAGAATTGTCAAGGTTACTAGCGTTAATACGAATACGAAGGAGCAGCGTTTTTTTATTCACAAGGTTGAAACCAAGTGATCATTCTCAAGACGATGAGCCAAATGATTCCTCAAAATAGTGTCCTGAGAACTGACCTTCTTGTATCTGTTGAAGTTCACGACTGCTTCTTCGCATTTTCCACGTGAAGAATATGACTAAACAACTCATAAGTAACACGAATATTCCAGATACCATGCCCACGGCAATTATTACTCCTGTTTGGACACCATCGTTTGCTGCGTACGCTCACATACAACACCAGAATTATGATGAGAATTGTTGTTTGTGAAGCTAGACTTTCACATAACTAGATGATTTCAGCCAGCATTCTTGCATGACACAAGACTTTGAAATTGTTCCTATTGAATATCTGAAGATAATTTATGAACTGTTCGAACGAATTTTGATCTTGGTTACAGTAACGAAATAGTGTGCAAGTTCGGAACTCACATGGGGGCGCCCAGAAGTTCTCATGCTCGTCAGATCGGCACATGTATTTTTTGATGAACTTTAAGTTCACTCCCTCAGTATCATTGAGGCACCACGGATTATCTCCAAGCCTTTGAAATTACAACGAGTGCGCTATAAAGCAGTTTTCTCTAAACAGAAATTCATCTAAGCAGCAATGTAATAATCCTTAAATTTTCAGACTTTGACGTGCGGGTACATAAATCAGTTGGAAAACGAACATCTTTAAAAGCAATCCAAACTATTTGCGTTTTAGGAAGACAAGATCTAGACATCAAAACCAGGTCAGAGAGTAAGAAGGTTTATTACTTACAAAATGAAAGTTCGTGGAGATTGTATTGAGAGCAGCTGCTCAGATAGTGAAGGCGGCGCTGCTATGATACGCTCTAAAGTATGAAGGCTCGGGGAGATAATGCTGTGTATTTGATTTCCAACCAAACTCAGCCGAATTCCAGGAGCATCGAGACTCTTGCCTTCGGCAACATTCTTATACCAAGTTGTAAGATTCAATTCGACAAACCTGTTGTTTCTCAAATCCCTGAGTGAACAAATCAGAAATACTTCAATGAAGTGTCGAGGAACTACACGTATATACATAGGTTGGATTAAAAGATTTTGAAATGTTGATAAATTCTACATCGAACATAAAATCTATTCAGGAGTCATTTTAGTACTCAAAATCAAGATCCCGTTTTCAGTTAGAAAGAAAATACTATAATATCAAATATTGTCTCTACAAATGTGAAAATCATCCAGCAAAATGCATCGTCACTGTCACTGACGTCACTGAGGAAGCAGTAATGAATATCAAAACATACAGAACTGACCAGTTATCTTGCTTGTTCCAACATACTTTAGCAGTTTTCTCTTGACATAGTTGAATCAACATCTAGTGACCTCGCTGCATTAACTACTGATATGATACGAGGACCGAGAACTGCGTACTCACACAAAATCGAGACTGCGACTGTTCCAAATGCTGTCAGGCACTGTACCGCTCAGATTATTACGGCTCAAGCCCCTGGATTCACGATTCTTTTCCTCAGTCTCTTTAAAAATCGAGATACTTTAAACAATAAAAAGATAAAATCTTTCGACTGCAAGGGATCCTCACGTCAAACTTTCCTTTGTTCAATCAGAAGCTCCAAGTCTAATTGAACTCTGATTGAAACGTGTACTTACAGGTATTTCAAATTCCCGAGTTTAGAGAAGTTGACTGCTAACTCGCTCGACAATTGGTTGTTGGACATATCCAATTCCTCCAAGTTTTCTAGCACTTCTATATTCCCAGGTACGGGTCCGACGAATTTGTTATTGCTGAGGTATCTGCAGGCAACACAAGTTTCACATTTGTCACACACTTCTATATTCGATTATAAAACATTGGAAAAATGCTCTTGGACATGTTTAAATACAATGTCTTCGAACAGTACAGGATGAATAATCCTGATTGAGTGACAATTTTGACGCAATGTCACTGGATATGGGACCAAATATAGTGAGATTCGTGTAAAAATAGTATAAAACTCGAAGCATAAAGTGATCGTTGAACTCACAATTTTTGAATCTGTTCGCCCAATGCTCCTATTAATGAATCCAGTGTTCCACTGAACATATTGCTCGACAGTGATCTGCAGTAGTATTCAAGGGAAGGTCGTTAGAATGAACAAAATCATCTTTTCTCTGTGAAGAATAACTATCTAAACAGTTTACTTCATTCCAAGTTCTCTTTCAACTCTAGCTAGCTACGCCATTTAACTGAATAACGACGTATGACTTTAAGTTTACAAAACTGACGCCAACGATGCTGACGAGTGAGTTAGTTTCGTAATTTGAATTGACCTAGAAAATATGTATAAGTCAAACGATTTCAACCAATAGTTATTTACGAACTTTGTCAATATTTCTAAAGTTAGAAAAGATCTTACTTGCGTTGTGAGGAGTTGAACAACTTACAGCATTTCCAGATTGTCAAGTGATTTTGAACTGAAGAAGGGTAGTTCTCCGGACAGCTTGTTGTATCCCAAGTTCCTAAAGTTGGCAATTGGAAACTTTAGATCCATGCAAATGATGATCGACGTTGTCCTCAAACTTATAAGTTTACACCTTCAATCAAAGATTGATATGAAATTGCTACAATTACTGGAATGACCACACCCAGTATGGCACAACTGATGGAATCATTGTCATCATACAGACACCTGCTTTCATCTATGTCATACAAAGAGCGAGTGAGTTGGGTTCTTACAGTTCTCTGAGAGTGCGGATTCTTCTGAGAGAATACGGGAAAGACCCGTTGAAATTGTTTTCAGACAGATCCAAAATCGTCAACTGACTCAAATTCCCAAATACACTAGGCAATACACCGGCCACACCTTTGCCAGTAAGATTTCTGTCAGACAAACGGACCCGTCAAACATCTCATCTTAGAAACAGTCACTAGGGATATTGGCTTGCGTCCATTTTATTTGACAAGTCTGGAACGATCAGACGGCTTCACAAATCAAGGTCCAACTCTCCTCTCACGCCTTCGAAGTGAGGTTTCTGCAACGTCAAGAAATTCTTTTCCATGTCGTTGGTCCGTGGCAAGGTTTAATCTCAATATACGCACCTTGCAAGAATTCAGCTGTATATGGTCATCGTTAGAAGGAGATCAATTCTTGTGTTTCTATACATGTAGATTCTGATTGTGTGATCAGTACCATTGTGAGGAATTTCGTGGATTACAAACTTACATTTGGGTTATTGTAGGGGGCAACTCGATACTACAAACTAGCCAGTCCCAAGGAACTGGCAAGCACGGATCGCCAGCTGTGTCTAGAGAACTTAATGCGAAATCGGGAAAAACGTTCCTGAAATTATCCACTGAGAGAGTTTGAAGAAACAAAACCGTATCAAATTCTCAGTCATTCAATGACTATATTTTGCAAGCATAGCTGTCGGTGAACAAACGACATAAAATGCAAACTGTGGCCTTCACTTACCCTCAAGTTTTGAAGTTCTCACTGCCACCGCTGCAAACTCACCGAGAATCTCGACTGCATTTATCAGAACAGGTGCTTCTGTGGTTTCATTTGGTGCAATTTTGATTGTAAAAGTATCGCTATGGATGACCTGGTCATTGCTGTATGCGCCAAAATATCTGGGATAGGGGGGTATCTCAACCGTCGGCCATACCCAGAACACAGGTCGATCACCGTCGTATAGAAGGGGGATTATATCAGGATTCTCATCTCCAGAAACTACGTTTGAAAAGAACATCTGGTACCAAAATGTTGATAGTGGACGGAGGGCTCTAGCGCTCTTCGCATCAACCTCAAAGCTGATGGTGGATGATAAGTTTTTTCCTCTCCATATCGATCTCGTAACTGCAAAAGGGAAGCGAAGATTGCCCCCGCCAACCCCAGTTGCATCTTCGGTACGGTTGTAAGCCTCAAAATCCGCTCCTTCGGGAATTCGTGGGGATGACCATATACGATCGAAAGGGTCTTCGGGATATCTGCGTACAGAATGAAGCAAAACGTCAATGGTCACCATGCACTTCACATTCTGGACGGCATGATGAGGTAAAGCTAGCCTCGCTCCACTCTTCTTCAATTCTTATTCGCATGTGCACCTGAGAGGAGGCGACTCAGTGTCAAGTGTTCCTCCGAAGTCCAAACGATCAACCAGCATGAGATAGCTCGACTGTTGCTTGCTTGCCGACTGACCATAGCCATAGGTAAATGGATCGAGCGGACGCAACTCCAGAGTTGAGATAGCTAGCATTGAGGACTTCTTGTCTTCCAAGGGCACGAGACAAACGTAAAATTTGTCATCTAATGAAGAGACGACCAGCTCGATTGTCTGCGGCATAAGTAGCAGTAGCTCGATTGTGGTGATGAAGGTGGAGTCGACATAAAGAGAGAACCGAGTGGCATATCCCGATAATGCAGTTCCATTCAGAGTCAAACATTGCTCGAAGAAGATAATTTCGTGATCCTTCAGTTTCGTTAAATGCATTTGGCAAGTTGTAGCAAAACTTCGAGCGTGTCTTTTGGATGGGAAGAAACACCAGAGCAGTTTTCAACTGTTCGTCATTCGGCACGCTAGGTGAGCTCTCGTTGTAATAAACGTCGGCGGTGATGATCACCTTCTCTTGAGAAAGACTTTCGAATGACTGCAGATGAGTCTCATCAGTGATCCACTGGAGTGAGGTGATAGGGTCTACTCCACTCAAGCCGCCACAGTTGATGCTTATGAATCCTAAGGCGCAAGAAGTTCATCAGCATTTCCGGACTGGCCGGATTTTATGTTTTCACAGCTTCACACAATCTGGAATCTCGTTGGCAATTCTCATGCAGAAGAAATGATGAAACGAGCAAAAGAATCTTTGCCTATTCAGGCTTTCAATGGAGCTGCAAGGTATAATCCAAATTAACTTCTCCGCTAAATTCACAATTCAAAGCCACTTTGCAGACTCACCTGCTGGAGAAACCCCAGTAGACTGCGAGAGGACCGGGTAGAGTATAAGGTTCGAGAGTAAGACCCCAGCGAGAATTCCAACCCAACACATTGTGCTTCTGCTCCCCAATTTCAGTTGCAGAGATAATTGAGACAAGACATTCCCCGCCATTAGTCGCCAGATATCACGGCTCCAGCCTGGGCAGAAATCTGCAGCGTTATTACACAGATCAGTTATATGCTATGCTCCGGGTACTAAGCCCATGCCAATGGAAGTACTCTATTTGGACACCGTCATTCGCTAACTACGTTCACGCGTACAAAATATCTTTTGATGAGAGTTGATGTTCGCAACCCTGGAATGGAGTTCAGCCGGATGATCATGCATGAAAACAAAATTCTAAAATGGTCATATTGGGATCACCTGCAGATCCTGTCCAAGATAACCCAACAAATCGTGAACGTGGTCAGAGCATCAAAAGAGAGTTCAGCTTCAGACACCACATGGTGACGACCATGGAACGGGGTATACACGCCTGTCAGAAAGGGGTATTTTTCATTTGATGAAGACTAGAATCATCCCCTTACTATCATTGTGGAACCAGTGATCATCTCCAAGCCTTTGAGATCACAACGATTGATGTTTAGAGCAATTTTCTCCATCTCCTTGAATCCAACGTACTTCATGTTGATCTTTGGGATGCGGGTATATACGGAAAGAGTTCTGAAGTGAGCATCTGTTTAAGCAATCCAAGCTACTTGAGTTCGGAGCAGGCAAGATCTGATCCAGGTCAGAATGTAAGAAAGGATTTTCGCTTACAAGATGATTGTCTTCGGAGACTGAACCGAACGAAGATGGTGAGTTTGTGGAGGTGTTGCTCCCAATTTAGTCTCTTAAGTTTCGAGGCTCGTCGAGAAGATGCTGTGCATTTGAAAGCCCGCCAACAGCGGATGAAGTCCAAGATCGTCGAAACGTTTACCTTCGGCCACAGTCTTGTTTCATGTGTTTCATTGAAACCCACGGGCAATTTGTAATAGACTTTCGATCTAGCCTTGCAGTCAGGATTACCCAGGTTGAAAGCAAGAGCAGTATTCAGCCCTTTCGCAATGTTTCCGGGAACAACTGTTGGATTGAGGTTTACAGTAGCGTTGATCGTGACACCTTCTTAAGCCAGTTGTACCACTTCAATTCCAGGGTTGTGTCTGGGTCCGTGTCAACCTCACCACCACAGTTGATGTTGATGTGCCGATGAAACCTGAAACCAATCATCTCTTAGACAGCTGTGGATGCAGAAATCAGAACCTCACACGCAGAGTACAAAATGTGCTAAGACTATCCAAATACTTCCAGAAAATTCTAATTCCTAAACCTTACCTTCAATGCATTGCAGTATGATCAGGGGAATCTCCATAAGAAGGTGGTTCATTTGCTCACAAACAAAAGTTTCATATACACCCTTGCTGCATCTCAAAATTTCAGTACTCATAGGAGCCTTCAAAAGCCATCTTTCTTGCAATAGTATATTTGTTAGGAGCAACGAAAGATGATACGACATGAAATTTGAAGTTTCAACTCTTGAGGGAGACGAAACTGGTAGAAATGCGAGTCGAAGCTGAGAAGCGCAGAAGCAATCAGCGACGTGAAAATTGCTATCCCGCTTTCCAGTTTAATTGTTCTTCTTCGGGAAACGAGATGTCTATGCGCTACGAGCACCAGGATTTTACAGCGTTGACGAAAGTGAACACATGCTTATTTACTTGTCTTGGACAGTGGAACATCCGGTAGAATGACAAGGATTTCCAACACCTTTTCAACTTCGAAAATGTCATGTAACACGATGATGTGAAGTAATTTGACTCTCCATTTTTCTCGGGCCACAATCCCACTAGCATTTTACAGCGTTGACGAAAATTAACACATGCTTATTTACTTGTCTTGGACAGTGGAACATCCGGTAGAATGACAAGGATTTCCAACACACCTTTTAAACTTCTAATAATGTTATGTAATAGGATGATATGAAGTATTTTGACTATCCAATGTTCTCGGGCCACAATACCACGTCACGTATCTGAGGAACTTGTGAAAACCATTCTGGGTAAGTGATCAGGGGTGAAGTTACTCTCTGAGCTATTTTATGCAGCAAAATGGCCATGAAAATCGTGAGGGTTGCTTTTTGTCGCGGTCGGTAGTTGGTGTTGAGAATGCACCGTGGAGACTTTGCAGATATGCAGACTTCTGTCAGCGGCACCTTCTGCGACTACAGCATGGAATTTCGACACCTCGTAGTCATGCGTATGGCCCAGGTTTTCGACAAAGCTCGTTCTCATGTTGCCTCTTTGACGTGGTCACTAGTTGCAGTTAAGAGGGCACCATGGAGCATTTGCAGCTTGGCACAAGTATGTCAGGAGCACCTTCTGAGATAAGTTATCTCAGAAGGTGCCAGTTATCTCAGATAACTGGCGTACGTGGGAAAATGGACCCAGCGTTGACCTGGCGTCTATGTCGTAGAAGTCGTTCTTGTGGGGCCTCCATCTCGGCCACACACATATTGACTTCACAGTTTCCCATACTTGCTTTATGCTCTTTGTTCGTTTGGAACGTAGCCATAAGGAGATACTAGTTCTATCCAACCAGTGCGCCGAGAAGGATAAGGAGGACGAAGCAATATTGCATTCAAGATGGGAGGATCCCACGCAGATCGCCATTGGACCGCGTTATTCCTGGCGTGATGATTCTTCAGCCTTTTTGGACAGTCCCTCTCGGTGGATGCTAGATCTCGGTGGATGCTAGAACGTGAGTGTCAGACGGTACCCCGTCCTTTTTGAATATCTTGGGAAGGATACAAGAATCCATAAGTGTCTTCAAGATTTTGATTCCCTCGACAAGACTTCAGCCTTTAAAATCGACTTTACGTGCAACTAAATGTGCAACTAAACTAGAACTTGGTTGAACTCAATGAGTTCAACCATGCATAGCCTATGCATGGCTAGCATAACCATGAATGGCGCCCGCCCGTGGTATGACTTCGTACATCAATGCATCGTATAATACTACGTGAGAAGACGATGTATTGATTGATGTATAACCACGGGGAGTGAAAGGTGATGGAAGAAGGAGTAGTTTATTTGTTATTTCTTCACGATTTATGCCGACGTATATTGCCAAACATGGACTATGGTTACAAATAATCTGTTTGAGTCTGGACCCTATTGCAACTTGAAAATAAATCAACAACGAAGAAGTTTACACACTTTAGGCACAAATTATGAATTAGAAGAAAAGAAGAAGTAGGAAGAAAAACTCGGCGGATTTTTTCTTCCTACTCGTCGGATGCGAAGTATTCTGTGAGTGAATACGAGTCTCATGACGGAGAGCTCAGTGTGCTTCTCAGTCGTCTTTTGTGCTAGTGGACAGAAAGTCTCCCACATGCAAGCTGTGCACGTCTTGATTGGTAAGCATGTGTCTTTTTGGCAAACAAACTATCACTTTTTTGATGGTTCGAGATCTCCTCACTAGTAGATGCTATAGATTCGTAAATCAGTCCGAAGATGAAAAGTTGTGAAACCCAAATGCATCGCTGAGTGGAGCGTAGCTGACTTTAGCACACCCACGATGTGGAGGAAGAATTATAAGTTGCAACATGCTGAATACTGGATGTTTGATCGATATACAGCGCCCCCAAGTGAATACGGCAAATTTACATCATGCATTCTGCAAACATAGACATTCTTTTAAACTTGTAGTGTAATAATATATGATCCAGATGGCAAGTTTAAAGTTTCGAACAAATCAATCCGATCCGTAGACCGGTATCTGTAAAGAGGTACCACCTGCTCGCAGAGCGCCACCGTCGGCGTGCCTGCCACTGATTGTTTCTCCTCCTCACTCGATCCCGACCCCGATGCCGATTCCGTCGATCCTTCTTCGTCATCCTCCGAACTGAGGATTTCGGTCGCCACTGAATTCTCCGGCGACTGTCGTGAGTGTGGCTTCGAAATGTCTGCGTCGTCTGCCACCACTGTCGCCGATGCAGCCTCGCTGCTTCCTCCCAGAATGTCTAAGGCGGTGGGAGAGTTGGGTTGTGCCAAATTTGTATCGCCCGCCCGTCCGGCTTCTGCTAACTCCGCATCGCCGAAGGCGTTCGTGCGGAAGGTGTCTGCGCGGATTGCAATTGTGCATCGCGCACACGTGTTTCCTCCTTCCAACTGTCATCTCGCTCCTCCGTTAGGTCCTGCTCCTGCGATAGATCCTGCGCTGGAGGTGCCTCCGCCGAAGGCGCATTTGTCGGTGGCGCCTCCGCCAAAGGCGCAGCGCCGAAGGCGGTTGAGCCGAAGGCGGCTCGCCTGATGTCCCTTGGCCCGGAGGCCCTTCCGCCGAAGGCGCACCTTCCGGCGGACTTTCCACCGATGGCGTGTTCCCCGCCGGCTCCCTACTTGCAACTCTTTGGCCCGAAGGCCCTTGCGCCGAAGGCGCACTTTCCGGCGGACTCACCGCCGAAGGACCTTGCCCCGAAGGCCCTTGAGCCGAAGGCGGATCTTCCGCCGGCTCCTTCCCCTTCCTTCGCTGCACCGGAGTCGACTGCGCCGAAGGCGCACAAGCCAAAGGCCCCAGCCCCGAAGGCGAGTCTGCGTACGGTACTCTAACAGCTCTCCTATCCGCTGCCGGCACACTCATCCGTGCCGCGTGTTGTCTCTCTTGACCCGAAGGTCGTCTTGCTTCCGCCGAAGGCGTCTGTGCCTTCGGCGTAGGGAGGTCCGCTGGTCCCTCTGCCGTCCGCGCATTCCCATCCTCCTCCAAGGATGGCGTCTCCTTCTCTCCGGCGGCACGCACTGCCTCCGCGCTACTTGCAGGCAATACAAGGCTACGTGCTTTCTGCTTCGGTCGACTGCAAATCTCCTCCAATGGCCGTCGAGTCTCGATGTGGAGCCTTCTCTGGTTCTCCCTTCCATCTCCGCTTCCGCGGCACTCGTGCTGCGAATGTGTCCCTCCCCGCACCCTGTTGGGCTGGTGGCGTGGAGGCCGGAGTTTCTTCCTCGTCGGAGTCGACCTCGTTATCCCTCACATACCTCCCGGGATTGCTGAGTGATAGCAGCGGATACTGAACACGTTCGGTCGCGGTTAAGCAACCCATCGACTTATAAAAGTTTATCAAGAAGGGGGAGAGATGATTGATCGACCCCCCCCCTCTCCTCAAATGCATGCTGCCGCGTTATCTTATGCAAGATACGCGACCAGTGAATCGGAGCTCCGGCCAACGCGAGCTCCACAAAAGACACTTGCCAAGAAGTGATGTATGTTGTTCGGTGCGGCTGCAAGAGTTGCAGAAGTGCCACCGCTACAAATTTGCGTTAGCGATCCTTGTAGTCGAGGGTCCTGTACCCGTTCTTGCTGGACTTCTCACTCTTGAACAAGGCCGCGAAGGAGATCTCTTCGTCCTTTGTCACCTTGATGCTCTCACTATCAAATAGAAGGAACCCGTCCTCGCCTGCACATCTTCCCAGCACTTGTCCCCAATCTTGAACAGTCCAACGCTCTACGTGCGGTCAAAATCCGCGCGTAGGCTGGTGTCTCTCTCTCTGCCATTCGCGCACCATGTCCTGGCACACGTAATTCCATCCCCACATGAGAAAATCGAGCTTCACTGCAGACAGCTGGTCCTGGAAAGCGCGCAACCCAATCTGCAAGATCTTCAGCGGAATCATCCGTAGCTGAGTGGGCTTCGACATCGCGTTCTTGAAATTGGATTTCGTAAACTCTCATCTGCTATACTTAAGCTTCTTGCCCGCGACTGCGATTCTCCTGCAAACTCTAATCTCTCTCAATTCTGACTGTCGCGCACTCAATTCTCTCTCTATCACCTTGCGAGTTTCTACACGTCGGTGTCTCAAATTTTTCTCGGCCAGAAGGTGGACGCGCGCAGCTCGCACAAGAAATTGAAATCGCAAATTCAAGAATGAAGTGTCCGCCCTTGGCTCGCAGGATGTCATTGTCAACACTTGGTCGTGAGTGTCGACTCACTTGATGGTTGCGCCGGCTTGGGGACGTAACGGCCCTCCTCTCGCACGCGCGGCTTCACGCTCTGTGGTAACCCACTTTTGGTATTTATGCGGAATTTAAAACATTTTTTGGAAAACTGTACCGCAACAGCAGTGTAAATAGCGATTGGTACATTTAAATAGAGTGAAACAGGATGATCTCGGAGAATCATCGAAAATCATCGAGAATCATCGAGTTGGGCGCAATGTCCGGAACAGGCGCCCGCCTTGAACGATCGACTCTGAAGGAGTTCTACTTCGGCGCAAGGCGCATAATCCGCCTTCGGCGGTACGCCTTCGGCGTTAGAGGAATCCCTCAGAATCTATGCAATTTCCAAACGCCTTGACTTGGTTAGGGTCTCGTTGGAAAGAGGTAGACGTTCTGGTTCTAACGAGTCCAAGAACGCCCGGAACGGATCAGGACTCAGGGAGTTGTGACGGTCGAAAGATACAAAGACTTTCGCCTACGCATAGACGAAGGAAGTTCGCCTACGCATAGGCGAAATGAGTTTGACGTCGGCGGGAAGTCCGCCAAGAATTTCGCCTACGCGGAAGGAATGCCGCCTACGCATAGGCGGGAGAACTTGCACCTACGCATAGACGGACGGATTTTGCCTACGCATAGGCACTTTGCCCTCGGCGGGAAATCCGCCTTCGGCCCTAGGAATCCGCCTTCGGGGTAGGAACTTGTACGGCGCCTTCGGCGCCAGCGCATCACGGTTAGGTGAGGACCCAACGGAGTAGAGAATCCGTACGGACCGTACGGACGGAACGGACGAGTGCGCTCTCGGCTGGTCGGGACTTCGGAGACAGAAGCGCCGACGGAGAGGCGAGAGAGATGGACAGACTGGACAGAGTCCGTTGACCGCTGTCAACGCCTTCGGCACAGCCGCCTTTGGCGCTGCGCCTACGGCGAGGGACCTATACGGACGGACGTCTTCTGTGCGAAAGGTCAGCTCCTACGCACAGGCGGATGGAGTTCGACGCCGGCGGGGAGTCCGCCGGGAATTCTGCCTACGGAGTAGGGAGTTCGGCTTCGGACCTGCGCGCGGACGAACGCCTTCGGCGCAGCAGGACCAGCCGAGTCGAAGTACGGATGAGTGTAGCGCGTCGGCGAGAAATTCGCCTTCGGCGCTGCGCGATCATGGCCGCGGCGTAGTACGCTGGCGGAGTTCAAATTGCCATTTCGAGTGTGTGAGTGAAGGCGCATCGGCGGAGCGTGAAGCCGCGCGTGAGAGAGAGGGCCGTTATACCTCCGAGCCGGCGCAACCATCAAGTGATTCGACGTTCACGACCGAGAGCCGACCATGACACCCTACGAGCGGACAGAGGACACTCCATTCTTGAATTTGCGATTTCAATTCCTTGTGCGAGCTGCGCGCGTCCACCTTCTAGCCGAGAGACGTTCTAGACACCACCGCGTAGAGATTTACCCGGTGGCAGAGAGAAAATTGAGTGCGCCACATTTGGAATTGAGAGAGATTAGAGTTTGCAGAGGAAACAGAACCGCGGGCAAGAGGCTCGGGCATAGCAGAGAGAGGTTTGCGCAATCCGATTTCAAGAACGCGATGTCGACGTCGATTAAGCTACGGATGGTCCCACTCAAGCTTCCGCAGATTGGGTTGCGTGCTTTTCATGACCGGCTGATTGCGAGGAAACTCGATTTCTTGCTGTGGGAATGGAATTACGTGTGCGGAGACATGGTGCACGAATGGCTGAGCGAGAGAGAGCAACCTACGCGCGGATTCCGTCCGCACGTAGATCGTTGGACTGTCCACGATTGGGGACAAGCATTGGGAAGGTGTGCAGGCGAGGACGGGTTCCTCCTATTCGACAGTGAGAGCGTCAAGGTGTCGAAGGCGGAAGAAGCCTCCTTTGTGGAATTGTTCAAGCGGGAGAAGTCCACCAAGAACGGATACAGGACCCGGGACTACAGAGATCGTTTCCGCAGAACCGTGGCGATGGCACTGCTGCAACTCTTGCAGCCGCACCGCACTACTTACATCACTTCTTGGCAAGTGTCCTTCGTGGAGCTCACATTGGCCGGAGCTCCACTTCACTGGTCGCGTATCCTGCATAAGGTAATGCGACAGCATGCGTTGGAGGAGCGGGGAGGAACGCTCAATCACCTCTCCCCCTTCTTGATAAACTTTTATCGGTCGATGGGTTGCTTAACCGCGACCGAGCGTATTCAATTTCCGCCCTTGACAGTCGACAATCCCTGGAGGTATGTGCGGGATAACGAAGTCGATACCGACGCGGAGGACTCTCCGACTTCCACTCCACTGGGTCAACAGGATGCGGGGAGGATAGCAGCACGAGTGCCGCGGAAGCGGAGATGGAGAGAGGAACCGGAGAAGGAGCAACATCAAGAATCAGCTGCTCTCACCCGGAAGCGGCCACTGTACGAGATCTACAGTGGGCCGAAGCAGAAGGCGCGCAGGCTTTTGTTACTTGCCAGCAGCGCGAAAACGGCGACGATCGCCGGAGAGAAGGAAAGTCCATCCTCGGAGAAGGATGGGACTGCGCGGACGGCGGAGGGATCAACGGACCACCCTACGCCCTCGGCGGAGGTGAGACGACCTTCGGGTCAGGAGCAACAACGTGCGGCACGGATGAGTGTGCCGCCTACGCATAGGCGACTTCCTGTGGATAGGCGACTCCTTGCAGACGAAGACTTTCGCCTAAGCATAGGCGAAGGAAGTTTGCCTACGCATAGGCAAGACTCACCCCCGGTGCAACGCAGGAAAGTGAAGGAGCCGGCGGAAGATCCGCCTTCGGCTCAAGGGCCTTCGAGGCAAGGCCCTTCGGCGGTGAGATCGCTGGGATATGCGCCTTCGGGCCACCGAGTTACGAGTAGAGAGCCGGAAGGTGCGCCTTCGGCGGAAGGGCCTTCGGGCCAAGGGACATCGGGCGGGCCGCCTTCGGCTCAACCGCCTTCGGCGCTGCGCCCTCGGCGGAAGCGCCGCCGGGAATTGTGCCTACGCATAGGCCGGACGCATCCCTGGCGCAGGACCTAATGGTGGAGCGGGACCGATCCAAGGAGCGGGACCTAACAGAGGAGCGGATTGACTGTCCGCAGGGTGAAATTCGTGCGCGCGATGCACAATTGCACTCCGCGCAAGTACATTTCGCACGACCGCCTTCGGCAGTAGACGCAGGCGGCGAGGAGGTTACAGTCGCAGCCGGGCAGGCGGACGATGTGAATTCGGCACGACCGCATTCATCCACCGCCTTGGACATTTTAGCAGGGAGCAGCGAGGCTGCAAGAGCGCCAGCGGCGGCAGAGCACGTAGACATCTCGCAGCCCCGCACAGGTCAGTCGCCGACGAATTCAATGGCGACCGAAATCCTCAATTCGGAGGATGACGAAGAAGGAGGATCAACGGAATCAGTGTCGAGATCGGAATCCACCGAGGAGGAGGAGCAGGAAATGGTAGGCGCGCCGACGGCGGCGCTCTGTGAGCAGGTAGTTCCTCTGTTGAGGTACTTGGATCGCAAAGTGGAGAAGTACGCGGATCCTCGTCAGCCTGGGTCCTACGTCGAGCTAGTGAGAAGGCGAACCCGCACTAAAGTCCACACCAGCAAGTTGTTGAGCCGAGTGTATCAGGAACTTAAGGATCTGCGGGAGAAGCACGAGTGCCTGTGGGGTCAGTACAACCTCACTAGGAAGTTGTACAAAGCCTTCGACAAGACGAAGGACGAGAAGCTGGAAGAGTTCGCCAAGGAGAAGGCGAAGCTCGCCGAGGAGCTAGATTCTAAGCAGGCTCAGAATCGAATTTTGTCAGAGGAGGTCGTGCGACAGACACGGTTGTTAGAGCAGTGTCAGCTTGCACGGCAGGCGGATGAGGAATTAATCCGCAGACTGTAATCCGAGTGTAGGGAATTGAGAGCGCAGCGTGCGGAGGTCAAATTGAAGTTGGTTGTAGTTGAAGACGATCGCCGGCGGGAGGCAGATCGCACGAAGGAAGAGATGGCGAGGCGAGTCACCCACTTTCTCAGGGGCTACGCCAACTGGGAAGTGGCGGCGTAGGAGAAACTCACACTACGCGAGTTAGAGCTTCGTGCAACCGGGTTGTTGTCAGGTGACAGTCGGAGTCGGCGGCGAGTAGCGAAGAAGCTGGATTCTTTTCTGTCAAAATCGCGGGACACCGTGACTGTAATAGTAATAACCCACTAAAGGCTAAAACTGCAATATAGTGGTAGAAAGGTCGAACCCACAGGGACAGAGGAACACACAGGGTACAAAGTGTCACGTTTAACAGACTATTGAGGAGTTTGAATTCTCAGGCGACTGTCACTCCCAGAAATACTGCAAGTGTCCACTCGGAGCGCACTCGGAGGTCGCACAGTGCAGCGTAACACACACACACACACCTGAAACTACAGAAACACAACCCAGAGATCCGTTAGGACCTCTACTCAAGATTTAAGGGGGAAAGTCTCTCGCGAGCACACTCAGCGAAGCTGCGGGTAGTGACTTCCAACTCCGGCTTTTACAACACTTCCACTAGCTTGTAGTAGGAAACCCGGTTTGGACTGCCTACTTCGGATCGAAGTCACTCATACGCGGTGAACAACACTCTCAACTCACAAAACGCGCAGAGAACACAGGTCCGCACTGAAGGACTCACTGAGAGACATTTCAGTAACACAACAACAGTCTATTGAAGAGTTTGAATTCTCAGGCACTTGTCATTCCCAGAAATACTACAGGGGTTACGCTGAAGGCACCTGCTGCAGCGTAACCTGAATTTACAACCAAGGCTTACACGAAGTAGCAAAACTTCCCTTTGGCATTCAGGGGAAAAATCCCGAAGGAGTACAATCAGAAACAAACACTCGAAGGTGTAGGGGCGAAACTATTCAAGTATCTAACCAGTCACTGGCTCTGAGCATCGGCAGTCACCCGCAGGTGCAGATCCGAACTACTCAAGTCTTTAACCAATGTACTAGCTCTGAACATTCGGCCGAAGGCCTTCAGCTACAAAATGCGGAACGCCAAGCTGTAGCTCCTCGTGCGTGGTGACCGAACTAAGGGCACGAACACGCAGAGAAAATGAGTTCCTGATCTGTACTTCTGAAATTGGGAAAGAACCCAAGGCAAAACGCCTTGAACTATTTTATACCTCCTAAATCCTAACTAGCACTACACTGCACTACGCTACACGCCTGCACGGAACCACGCTACACTACACTCCGCGGAACCTATGCTACGTCTCCTGCGTGACGGACTGCCGCGCACTAACTCCCTACCCTGCCAGTCTTCCGCTCGACTGCGCAGTCCCAACCGCTGCAACGCCGCGGACACCTCCACCTCGAGGGTGGACATGGTATCCCGCGCCTTCGACAGAAAAGCGTCTAGCTTCTTCGCCACCTTCCGCCGACTCCTGCTGTCGCCTGCCAACAACCCTGCTGCGCGAAGTTCAAACTCACGCAGTGTGAGTTTCTCCTGCGCCGCCACTTCCCAGTGGGCGTAGCCCTTGAGACAGTGGGCGACACGCCTCGCCGTCTCCTCCTTCGTGCGATCTGCCTCTCGCCTGCGATCCTCTTCAATTACCACTAACTGCGATTCGGCCTCCGCACGCTGCGCTCTCAATTCACCACACTCTGACTGTAGCCTGCGGATTAAATCCTCATCCTCCTGCCGTGCGAGCTGACACTCCGCCAACAAACGCGTCTGTCGCACGAGCTCCTCTGACAAAATCTGATTCTGAGTTTTCTCAGACATCAAATCCGTCGTGGTCTTCACCACATCTCTGGTGAGATCTTCCAATCTCTCCTTCCTCATCCTATCGAGGGCGTGCGATTTCCTCTCAAGGTTGTACTGCCCCCACAAACAGGCATGCCTCTCCCTCAATTCCTTCAACTCCTGGTCCACCCTAGCTAGTAGCTTGCTAGTGTGGACTTTAGTGCGAGTCCGCCTGCGCACTAATTCGATGTAAGATCCCGGCTGGAGTGGATCGGCGTATTTATCGAATTTGCGATCCAAGTACTTCAGCAACGGTATCACTTGCTTAGAGAGCGCCGTGTCGTGCGAATACATATCGCCATACACTCTACATCGCTGACATGCTACTCACATACACATACGCACACACATACACACATATAAGGCGCGAGAGAGTACACACTCAAATGTCACAACTGAAATAAACGGGAGATTCCCCACTGGAATTCCCGTCGGTCAATTACCCTACTGGTAACAAACCGTCACCGTCACAAACATGAGTCGAGCCCAACCCACTCCACACTCGGAGAATCCAGGTCGACGCAAAGGGGAAAGTTACTGTACGCTCCCAACGCTTCCAGGCTCGACTCGAAGAACTAACGTTCTTCGAGCCGTCCCCGACTCTATACCTCTCGTGACCGAACCCTAACTTCACCTCTAAAGATAGTAAGTGACTAAACTGCGTGGGCCAACTTGTAACTACATGACAGCTGTCGTGCGAATACATATCGCCATACACTCTACATCGCTGACATGCTACTCACATACACATACGCACACACATACACACATATAAGGCGCGAGAGAGTACACACTCAAATGTCACAACTCGCCCCCCTAGCTGGCGGTCAGGTCCCTCTGACTCCCAAGTAGCCCTATCTACAACTACATGCTATACACCTTCGTGGGTGCGCGAACCAGTAGGCCGGGTGCTATGTCGCTCCATCGTTAGTCGCCTAGCTGCAATTCATAACATGTGAAGATCAAGTCATCTACCCCTATGAAGTACATCGAGGACACACCCATCGTCCAGCCGGAATAACATAGATAGGCGGAGTCAGGCACAACATGTGCCATCCCCTAGAACACATATCACACACCAACATACGGGCCGCCTGACCAGCTGACCCACACAGCATGCACCTCAAGCCAGCACGTACTATCGCTAAGCTTGGGTCCATAGTGCCATCTACGTTTGGGAGGTGGCATGGCGCACAATTGCGCACATGATCCTTCCAAACAACGCCGTCACGACCTTCCAACAGGAGAACTCCAGAAGGTAACACCTCCCGCACCCGCAAGATGGTGCGTCCCGCCGTCACATCCAATGTCGTCGGTGCAATCTGCTGTAGATAGACGTAGTCTCCCACATGGAACCTACAAATTGATGGTCCATAACCTTCTCCCCGAATGGTTGCATACCGCAACGTATCTCTATGTTGAGCAATCGCAAGATTCTCAAACGCTGCAGGCATAACTCTCCGAAAGAGCTCTGCACGTTGAGAACATACTCTCACCCACATATTCGGGTCATCAAGGTTCACCACCTCGCTAGACTCACGACGAATCGATGTTGGCAAGTCTGGATCTCGGCCGTACAATAGAAAATATGGTGAGAAGGAAGCCAAGGATGCGTGCCGACTGAACCGATATCCCATGGCCAACCACGGTAACTGGATATCCCAGTCCCCAAGATGACCTTTCTGCAGGCCATACTTGCACAACGCCCTCTTCACCGTATGTACAACACGTTCAGCTAAACCATCCGCCTCTGGATGATCTCGCGACGTGGTCCGATGATCAATCAGTGCCTTGTCGCACAAGACCTGAAAATCACCCTGAAACTCCGTTCCCTGATCGGTCAACACCTCAGCTGGTGCACCATAGTGACTAAGCACTCTGTCAAGAAAAGCATACGCTACTCCCTCACTTGCCTTGTCAGGTAATGCCACCAACTCAATCCACTTGGAGAAATGCTCCACCATCACCAACACATACCGATGATGTCGTACAGTCAAAGGTAGTGGTCCAGCAAAGTCCAAACTCCAACGGTAACCCAACCCCATGATGGGTAATGGATGTAACACTGGTGTCGGGGCATTGAATGATGCCCTCACTCGATCACAAACCATGCAACGTGATACCAACTGCTGTACCTGAGTATGCATACCACGCCACCAATACTGACCAAGGAGTAAGCTGTATGTACGCTTCACTCCAAAATGTCCCAACTCCTCATGAGCATGCCTCACAATGCGTGCTCTCTGGGCTGGATGTGGTACTACTCGTACCCTACCGTCCTCCCATACTCGGAGAACATGTGATCCCTCCAATCGGTACCTCTTGGCCCGTTGGAGAACACGATCTCGCTCCTTGGCACCCACTGTGCCTGGCACCATGCTGGTCCGTAGGAACTCCAACACCAATGCATCATCGTGTACATCACGCTGATCCACACCACCATCATCAACCTCAGGATCTGGAGATCGGCCATCTACTCTCTGACTAGAGTAAGATGTCAGATGATCCTCTCTGCTGGAGTTCCCACGTAACCAACACATGAAGGCAAATGCATGCCAACCAGGCACCATCTCTTCGTCAACCTCACCATGCCATCTAGCTCCAGTGTCATCCTCCTGGCTAGTGCATGGGTTTCGACTCAAACCGTCGGCATCTAGGTTCGCAACTCCAGGTCTATGCACCACCTGAAAGTCGTACTCCTGTAAGATGAGAGCCCACCGTGCAAGCTTCCCTATAAGCTTGTCGGACTCCATCAACCACTTGAGCGGTTGATGATCAGTAACAAAGGTGAACTGCGTACCAAACAAGTAACACCTGAAGTGCGCCACAGCCCACACCGCTGCCAAGCACTCTCCCTCGTACGAACTATACCGCGACTCCGCTGCATTGTTCGAACGACTAGCGTACGCAACCACAAACTCCTTGCCCTCATCATCACGCTGCGTCAACACCGCTCCAAGTCCCAACATACTCCAATCAGTGTGCAATTGGTATGGACGACCTCTGATAGGTCTCCTCAAGATGGGAGCGGCCACCAACCTGGCCTTGAGCTCAACAAAAGCTCTCTCCTGCTCATCTCCCCATTGCCACTTTTGATCTGACTTCAGCAACTGGTTCAAAGGCTTGGCTATAGCACTGAACCCCTTCACATACCTCCGGTAGTAGTTCGCTAAACCCATAAATGCACGAACTCTACTCACATCCGTGGGACGAGGGATGCGTGCAATAGCCTCCACCTTTGCTTGCTGAACTCCTAAGCCACCTGGGTATATCACATGACCCAAGTACTCAACCTTCTCCTGGAAGAACTTACACTTCCCAGGATGTAACCTCAAACCATGAGCCCTCAATCGCTCAAACACAATCTGCAAGTGTATCTGGTGTTGCTCCACAGTGTCACTAAACACCAAGATATCATCAATGTAACATCTGACAAAATCCAGCCCCGCCAGGATTCTGTCCATAACCCTCTGAAACTCGGCAGGGGCATTCTTCAACCCAAAGGGTAAGAATCGCCACTGATACAAACAATCCTTGCCGTGGGAGTTGACGCCCCAAAACGCTGTCTTGGTTTTGTCCTCCTCCCAAATTGGCAACTGATGGTATCCTGCCCGAAGATCCAAAGTACTAAAAATCCTCGCATGTCCCACCACATCAAAGATCTCCTCAGGTGTAGGCATGGCATACTTATCGGACTTCGTCTGCCGATTGATAGGACGGTAGTCTCCACACATGCGCCTATCCGTGTAGTTGCCATGTACATCCTTCTTCACCGGCATGACAGTGGCTGACGCATACTCACCATGCGATAACTCCACTAGTCCAGCCTCCAGTAGGTCCAACGTCCTACTCCGAATCAAATCTCTCTCCATCTCACTGTATCGATAAGGACGACGGAAGATTGGCGTATCACTAGCCAATTCTATCCGTATACCGGGTCCAATCAACGCACCCAACTCCTTCATACTGAAAGCAAAACAACTCCTATAGTCTCGTAGGAATTGTGTCAATCGTCGCCTCTCTCCTCCTGTGATCTGGGAACCAATCAATGGCTCCCATTCCTCCTCCATAGGCACACTAGAGGGAGGCGACACTGTCAATGGTTGCTACGCTACACCCTGCAAAGAAGAGTTCTCCGTACCCTCCTTCGTAGCCACCTCCACGTGAGAATCCTCTCCAACTGCATGGGCTGCAACTCTGGCAAGTCCTTTCGTCACGTCCCATAAACTCCAAGGATGACGAATATCTCGCCTGTCGCCCCCAGCCATTGCCACTACCGTCCCGGTGGACAATGAGCTAATAAGTGGTGTTACAACCACCAAATCTGCGCGCAAACGGCGTTGCTCGGCCAAACCCAAGCTCACAATCCACGTCAAGCAGTTCAGGTCCATAGCCTGACCCAAAACCTGACGACGCGACGCCTCTGAAACTGAAGAAGCCGCGGTCACACCAGTAAGAAACCCCATCGCACGCTCTCTCTCATCAGCGTTGGGCTCCACCAACTGATGTAGGGTACTGTCCCATAGTAGTCCAGGTCCCCCATCACGATACGCGTGTGATGCCGGATAACTGACAAATGTAGGTAAAGCCATCCGAGGCTGACCTACGCGGTTCACCAACGCCATAGGTGACCTGTCAGCAACTCTCACTACTTGAGAGTGCCGGGAAACATCCAAGATACTGTCAACGGTGAGTTTAGTATCACGCTTCACCGAATCATAGGCATAACGCAATATCTCACGTGGCAAAAGGTTGGTCCACCACAAACGTGCACGATGCGCCCGTGATCCAACCCTCGCAGCATCCAACAGTACTGCTGATCCAATCCATGCTCGGACTTGATGGACACTCGCCATCAACTGGGCCCGAGTGTCACCCAACAATGGTACGTTCTCCAGAATGTATGCTGGAGAACGTGTCTGCTGCACCTGGAGATGACGTAACACTCGCATCATCTCCCAAAACATCCGAGATCTGGGATCATGCAACCCTGTCCCATGTCCAGCGCGTGTGTGTCCCTGACATGGCCAGCCCGCAATCACCATATCAATATGGCCAACGCGGTCAAGGTCTGGCGCCCCCAGCAACGAAATGTCTGAAGGCAACGCCTTCTGGAATCCTCGGACAGCTGATCGCGGCAACAACGAAGGAAAACGCCGCATCAACTGTGCAACATGTCGTGAAGAGACTCGACGTGCAGTCTCGTCCTTCTCCACATATAAGTATCTCCGTACGGGAATACTTGACTGCAACACCGCAGCCAAACCGGTGCTGATCCCACCAAAAAGATCCAGCAAACAAACGCCCTCTGAGGAATACTCCCATGCAATAGGTGTAGTAACCAATGGAGACAATGCGCTAGAACCACCAACTAGCCGATCTGCTGAAGCCCTCTCTGGCTCTGCTGGTAAAGAGGCTTCACTCCAAGCCTTTTTTACCAACCTATCAGCTTCCAACTGTAGTGCCTGGCACGAACTCCACAGTGGAACATCTGAGGGTGGAGTCACCGCCGCTGTGAAACTCACAACCTCCTCCACATCTGTGGTACCCCACTTTTGGCAATTTTGAGGAAATTAAAACATTTTTGGAAAACTGTACTTAGCATTGTAAATAGCCTTCGGTACATCAAAACAGAGTGAATCCGGAAGATCGCGGGGATTCTCGAGGGATCTTGTAGAATCTGGGATTTGGGGTGCCGCAGCAAGGACAGGCACCACCCTCCCTGCGAGCTCTGCAGTTAGGATCTCTACGGCGCAAGGCGCAAAACCCGCCTTTGGAGGTTGCATCCGCGGCTGTAGGGAAACCCCCGTAATTAGGTCAACCCTCGGGCGCCTTGACCAAGTCAGGATCCCGTTGGAAAGAGCTCGACGCACTGATTTCAACGAGCCCAAGAACGCTTGGAACGGATGAGGACTTAGGGAGTTATCGCTATTGGAAGAAACGGAGGCGGTCGCCTACGGCGGAAGGAGTTCGCCACCGGCGCGAATTCCGCCTACGCGGAAGGGGGAATCAAGTTTTGTCCTATGCGCGGACGAAGGCGTTCGCCTGTGCACAGGCGAAGTAGGGTTAGGGAAGGCGCGAAGTCCGCCTACGCACAGGCGTCCGCCTGTGCACAGGCACTTCGGCGTTGGCGGAAAATCCGCCTTGGGCCCTAGAAATGCGCCTTGTGAGGTAGAAAGTGTACGGCGCCTTCCGCGCCAGCGCGGCGCCGTGTACGTCGGAAGAGCCGCCAGAGTAATCCAATCGGTACGGATCATGCGGACGGCACGGGTGGATGCGCTCTTGGACGGACGGAGTTGCGGCGGCGGAAGCGCCGACGGAGAGACAAGGAACGGACAGACTGGACGGAGATGGCTGACCACGGTCAACGCCTTCCGCGCCAGCGCAGCGCCGCGGACGGAATTCGCCTGCGCACAGGCGAACGCCTGTGCACAGGAGGATGTTCAAGTTCCGCGCCGGCGGAGAATCCGCCGAGGCTCCTGCCTGCGCACAGGCAGGAGTTGAACTTTTGTCCGACATGCGGACACACGCGTCAAGGCAGAGGGGGATTGGCCGAGGGGCGGTACGAACAAGTGTACCGCACAAGGCGGAAAACTCGCCTTCGGCGCTACGCCCCCATGTCCACAGGGTGACACGCTCGCGGAGTTCAAATCCGCCAATTCGAGCGTGAGTGTTTAATCGACGACGGCGGAGCGTGAAGCCGCGCGTGAGAGCGAAGACCGTTCCAACGTACAGCCGGCGCGGCCATCAAGTGAGACGTTCTTCACGACCAAGAGCCGACCATGACCTTCGACCGGGCGGCGGAGAACGTCCCATTCTTGAATTCGCGATTCCAATCTCTTGTGCGCGCTGCGCGCATCCATCTGCTGGCTGCGGAACATTCTCGACGTCGTCGCACAGGAGATTTCTTGTTGATTGAGGGAGAAGTGAGTGCGCGTGATTTGGAATTGAGAGCGATTAGAGTTTGCCGAGAGAGAAAGAAGCGCGGGCAGTGCGGAAGTAGGATGAGCGGGCGAGCGAACCCCAGGAACGCAATGACGAGACCGAGCAGATTGCGGATGGTGCCACTTCGCCTGCCGCAGAATGGGCTGCGCGCTTTCGAGGAGCGCTTAATAGCAAGAAAGCTCGATTTCTTGCTATGGGGATGGAATTACATCTGTGCGAATATGGTGCGCGAGTGGCTAGAGCCACAGGGACCACCCTCGCGCGGATTGCGTCCGCATGTTGATCGGTGGACAGTCCAAGATTGGGCGCAGGCGTTGGGAAGATGTGCTGGCATGCCAGGGCATCTCCTTTTCGACAGTGAGAGTATCAAGGTGACCAAGCAAGAAGAGGCGCAATTTGTGGAGCTGTTCAAGACCGGGAGGTCTACCAAGAATGGGTACAGGACCCGTGATTACAAGGATCGATTTCGCCGGACTTTGTCCGCGGCGCTGATGCAATTACTGCAGCCGCACCGCGCCTGCTACATCACATTGTGGCAGGTCTCTTTTGTGGAGTGCGTCATCGAGGGAACTCCAATTCACTGGGCGAGCATCCTGCACAGGGTGATGCGACAGCACGCGTTTGAGGAGAAAGGGGGAACTCTAAACCATCTTTCTCCTTTCCTCATCAATTTTTATCGACAGCGGAATTGTTTGACAGCGGCGGAGCTTGAACATTTTCCGCCATTGTCCATCGACCATCCCGGGAAGTATGTGCGGGAGAACGAGGTCGATACTGATGCAGAGGAGTCACCGACTTCTACCCCATCAAGACGGAGGGACGAAGGGAGACACACTCCTGCAGCGCAAGTGCCGCGGAAGCGGCGATGGAGGGAAGAGTCCGAAGAGGAGCAGCATCAAGAACCCTCTGCTCCCATTCGACCGCGGCCGCTGTGCGAGCCATATAGCCGGCCGAAGCAGAAGGCACGCAGACTGGTGTTACCAGCTGACAGTGCGGACACGGCGACAATTGCGACGGAGATAGGAAGTGCGTCGCCAGAGAGGCGAGAGGAAGCGCGGACGACCGCAGGAGCGACGGGCCACGCTGCAACCTCGTCGGGAGAGAGGCCGCCTACGGGCCAAGGGCCTCCGGAGTTACCACGTGCGATGCGGACAGATGTTCCGTTTGCGCACAGGAGAACCTCCGCGGACGGACGAGCCTCCGCGGACCGGCGAACACAAGTGGACGTGGATCTACGCTTACGCGTGGGAAGGAGCAGTCCGCCTGTGCACAGGTCACCTCCACACGTGCCGCCTGTGCACAGGCAAGAATCACCCCCGTTCCAACGTAGGGTGGGGAAGGAGCCGGCGGAAGAACCGCCTACGAGACACCGACCCTCGGGGCCAGACCCTCCGGCGCACCACGCGCCGCAATTTGCGCCTTCGGCGCCAGGGCCTTCGAGCCGAGGAGATACGAGCAGAGAGCGTGCGGAGGCCGCACCATCGGCGGGAAGTCCGCCGATAGATGCGCCTTCGGCGGTAGGGCCTATAGGCCAAGGAACATCGGGCGTGCGGCCCCCGGCCATGTCGCCTTCGGCGATAGATGTCCGCGGCGCTACGCCTGTGGCGGACAAGGCGCCGGCAAATGCGCCTGCGCACGGGCCGGGCACAGCCCCCACGGACCGATCAAGGGAGCAGCAGACGGAGGAGCGGAGTGACTGTCCGCGGGATGAAATCTCGATGCGCGATGCGCAATCAAACCCCGCGCAGCCACCCTCCGCTCGACCGCCTTTGGCGGCGGACGACGGAGACAGAGAGGATGCGGTAGACCATCAACAAGCGAGCGACGGGGATGCCGCTCGGGTACATTCGCCTTCCGCCTTAGACATTTTGGCGACGAGCAGCGAGGCTGCGGCTGTGCCTTCGCAAGCAGCACACGTCGACGACGTGCAGCCCCACTCGGGGCAGTCGCCGACGCAATCAATGGCGACTGAAATCCTCCACTCGGATGATGACGACGGAGGCTCCACGGAAGAAATGTCAGGAGCAGAAGACACCGAGGAGGAGGAGGAGGAAATTGTTGGAGCACCGGCGGCGGCGCTCTCTGAGCAGGTGATTCCGTTGCTGCGGTACTTGGATCGCAAGGTCGATAAATACGCCGACCCACTCCAGCCGAGATCTTACATCGAGTTAGTGCGGAGGCGGACTCGCACTAAAGTCCACACCAGCAAGCTATTAGCTAGAGTGGACCAGGAGTTGAGGGACTTGAAGGAGAAGCATGAGTGCTTGTGGGGTCAGTACAAGCTTAATCAGAAATTCTACAAGCACTCCGAGAAGATGAAGGATGAGAAACTGGGCGAGCTCACCAAGGAGCAGGTGAAGGTCAAGGAAGCACTCGATTCTGAGCAGGCCCAGAATCGGATTTTGTCAGAGGAGCTCGTGCGACAGACGCGGTTGTTGGAACAATGTCAGCTCGCACGGCAGGCGGATGAAGAATTAATCCGCAGGTTGCAGTCAGAGTGTGGCGAATTGAGAGCGCAACGTGCTGAAGCCGAATCGCAATTAGTGATAATTGAAGAGGATCGCAGGAAGGAGGCGGATCGCACGAAGGTGGAGACGGCGAGGCGAGTCGCCCACTGTCTCAAGGGCTACGCCCACTGGGAAGTGAAGGCGCAGGAGAAACTCACACTGCGTGAGTTTGAATTGCGCGCAGCCGGGTTGTTGTCAGGCGACAGTAGGAGTCGGCGGAAGGTAGCAAAGAAGCTTGAAGCCTTTCTGTCGAAGGCACAGGATACCATGTCCGCCCTCGAAGGGGAGGTGTCCGCGGCGTTGCAGCGGTTGGGACTGCGCAGTCGAGCGGAAGAGTGGCAGGGTAGGGAGTTAGTGCGCGGCAGTCGGCCGCGCAGGAGACGCAGTACAGGTTCCGCGGAGTGTAGTGTAGCGTGGTTCCGTGCAGGCGTTTAGCGTAGTGCAGTGTAGTGCTAGGTAGGACTTAGAAGGTATAAAATAGTTCCAGGCGTTTTGCCTGGGGTTCTTTCCCATCAGAAGTGCAGATCAGGAACCCATTTCCTTTGCGTGTTTGTGTCCTTGAGTTCTGTCACCACGCACGAGGAGTTACAACTTAGCGTTCCGCATTTTGTAGCTGAAGGCCTTCGGCCGAATGTTCAGAGCTAGTACATTGGTTAGAGACTTGAGTAGTTCGGATCTGCACCTGCGGGTGACTGCCGATGCTTAGAGCCAGTGACTAGTTAGATACTTGAACAGTTTCGCCCCTACACCTTCGAGTGTTTCTTTCCGATTGTACTCCTTGGGATTTTTCCCCTGAATGCCAAAGTGAAGTTTTGCTACTTCGTGTAAGCCTTGGTTGTAAATTCAGGTTACGCTGCAGCAGGTGCCTTGAGGGTAACCCCTGTAGTATTTCTGGGAATGACAAGTGCCTGAGAATTCAAACTCTTCAATAGACTGTTGTTGTGTTACTGGAATGTTTCACAGTGAGTCCTTCAGTGTGGACCTGTGTTCTCTGCGCGTTTTGTGAGTTGAGAGTGTTGTTCACCGCGTCTGAGTGACTTCGATCCGAAGTAGGTAGTCCAAACCGGGTTTCCTACACTAGCAGCAAGCTAGTGGAAGCGTTGTAAAAGCCGGAGTTGGAAGTCACTGCCCGCAGCTTTGCCGAGTGTGCTCGTGAGAGACTTTCCTCCTGAAATCTTGAAGTAGAGGTCCTAACGGATCTCTGGGTTGTGTTTCTATAGTTTCAGGTGTGTGTGTGTGTGTGTGTTACGCTGCACTGTGCGACCTCCGAGTGCGCTCCGAGTGGACACTTGCAGTATTTCTGGGAGTGACAGTCGCCTGAGAATTCAAACTCATCAATAGTCTGTTAAAACGTGACACTTTGTACCCTGTGTGTTCCTCTGTCCCTGTGGGTTCGACCTTTCTACCACTATATTGCAGTTTTAGCCTTTAGTGGGTTATTACAACATCCTCGTAGACTGAGGTATCGTCGGCAGACATGTTCCCCTCCAACAAGTCATCGGGCCAGGTAAGCACTCCGCTAAAACCTGCTACAGATGCCAAGACCGCTGACGAAGATCCAAGAGGTCGATCCCGAGAAATAAATCTCACTGGCAGCTCGCTCAAACGTCCATCTCCGGACTGCCAACCAGGACGATATGCGGCAGTCTCCGTCCAATAGTCCATCCGGAAGCCCATCGGGTATAACACCACTCCACCAACAAGCACATCATATGACTCTGCTGATGTAACCACAGCACGAACTCCAAACTGCGAGCTATCATGAGGGTGATCATGCCTCAACTGCACCGCTATGCTCTCCCTGGTCATAAAGTAAGACCTATTGCTGGCACCACCAAGGGATGTCTGGATCTGGAATGGGCAAGGTTCCAACTCGGACCTCCGAATGCCCAAACTAATGCATGCAGCCTTGCCCAACATCAAGGGCTGTGCACCAGAATCCAACAAAACTCTGGCTGGGACATACACCTGTCCAGTAGAACTCACTAACCGAAATAGACCACTTCGGTTGTCCACCATACATACACCAGGGACAATACTCTCGCGATCAATGGCTGGGCGAGCTGGTAAGGACTCCATCCTCGCCGCTGCGGCCTGCCAAGTCGTCTCCTCGAACAATGTAGACGTTGAGGATGGGTCCTCAACTGTATCCTCACTTATCTCGGCACTAGTAGCAGCGACTCTCCCACGCTCACACGACGTGGCAGCTACCCGAAATACTCGAGCCAAATCAATACCACAGTCTATCAACTCCGTGGCTGAGAACAATGGAGATCGCAAGACTGAAGTGGCCATCCGCATCACTGCACTAGATGGCACGTCTGCGCCCACAACAGATGATGTAAGAACCTCAGTTCTCACTCTAGTGTCAGTAGGCGGTGCAGGTCTCATAGATGAACTGCTACCCACCTCTGACAACAAAAAGGACTGGGGAAGTCTAGACTGACGTCCACCCTCACCCCTCTGAGGGTCCAACTCCACAGTCGCACCACGTGGCTCTGAAGTGCGAGCACCACCTCTGGTCACTGCAACTGATGCCTCAACCTGTGCTGCACTGGCCAAATAGGAGAAATCCTCTCCCTCGTAAGATGTGGAAGTGCTCGCCCCCAGACCGGCCATAGCAGCAAGCCTCTGCTCCAACTGCTCAATCCGAGCAGCCATAGCGCTCTCTGTGGCAGAAGTAGCACTCGCTGCGGTACGCTCAATGGTCCCGGTACCTCTACCACCTCTACCACCTCTGCCACCTCGACCACCTCGACCTCGCGGAGCATCACCTCCACGACCTCTACCTCCAGATCTCAACTCAGGATGAAGGTCAAAGCAACGCTCTCGAGGGTGACCCGGTCGATGACAATGATCACAGGTCACCTGTGCCGGCTGTGGCCTAGCCTGTGGAGTTTGTCCCTCTCGCTCCTGGGGACAATCCTTCCTCATATGGCTACCTCCGCATGTCCAACATGACGGTCCCTGTGGCTGACCCGAAAATGAAGGCAGTGGTGGCCGCGCACTAGGCTCTCTGTGACCTGAAGGATGTCGTGTATGACCTCCACGACTCCCACTGATGGGGCGAGACTGTGCTGAGCTATGTGGGATACGCGAGGTAGTGGTCGTGTCCCTCGCAAATGTAGACGTCACCACCCTCTCCTCCACCATGTTAAGCTCAATCTTCTCAGAAAGAGCAAACACATGGGCTAATGTGGGTGATGAGTCGCTCATGAGAGTAGCATCACGCACTCTCCTCCGCAACTCTCTGTCAAGGATCCGATACCAGTACTGGACAGCTTGTGCCTCAGTCACACCGTGAGTAACTGAGATGAGCCGTCGCATACGAGTGTATGCCTCACGAAGACTCTCACCAGTCTTCCGCTCAAACTCCTGGAGGCTCCTCAACTTCTCCGTTTTCACCCCTTGATAATTCTTCCTCAATCTCTGGAAGAACTCAGGAATGGGGCTAAACGAAGGTACGCCACCAGCATCTCCCCTTGTGCTGCCACCGGCAATGCTAACAGTACCGCTGCTGGTACTAGTACCAGTTGCGCCAACTGCTCCACTAGTACCCTCGCTGATGCTACTACTCGCACCTCCAGTGATGCCGATACTCGCACCTCCACTGGTACCCACACCACCCTGGGTAATGGATGAGTAGTTCGGAGACCAATGCCGTCTCCATGCATCAATCTCTACAGCATACTCTCTCCCAAACTCATGGTAATCGTCCATGGGAGGCCCCTCCAAATGCTGGAATAATCCCTTCCATGCAAAGAAGGGTGTAAACAACGTGGGGTTACGCAGAAACTGCATATCACACCACGTGTCGAACTCCTGAATAAAATCATCAAGCTCGATGGTGCCCACTGCACCAGAGTAACGTCGAGGGCCCTTCGCGGCCCCGTACATCCCGTCCATGTCCCAAATCAATGGGGTGGGGACACTATACGATATCACCACCAAAGACTCTGTGTCTGCAACACTCTGGTCGTACTCCGCAACAACTGGCAAAATAGGTGAAGGTAGCCGATACCTCAACCCGCTCCGCGTAAATCCACCGCGGTCCTCAACAGGACCACTAGACTGCTCCGTGATGACGAGACCTCAACTGGCACCACTGCCAGATCTCCACCCAATAACCCAATCCGCCCCTGACGTCGTGCCGCACTAAGTTACTCTAGCCCTACTAGCTAAGGGGTATGGGCAACCTAACCTGTCATCACAGCAAGAAGACTCTCACGGTCTACTGGTCATCACTCCAGTCTCACCGTGAGAGAAACATAGATAGGCCGGCCGGTGATCAAGTCCAGCCCCCTATCGCCAGCACACAGGAGTAAAACTACTCCGGAAATCAGCGTCACCCCTACACGGGCGCGCACCAGGAAGCAAGACTGGAGAGGATCCAAACACAAGCAAACAGCTAGCAACGACTCTCCAGTCTAAAGGAAACACAACACAAAACAAGACAACACACACGGGACATCGCATCGCTTCGCGATCCCGATTCGATCTCCATCGCCCCCTACCATCTTCCGTCTGCAAGTGCCCATTTAGCGCAGAAGGTCATCCTTTCGTCATGCTCCGTGTCTGCTTCTTTCACGTCCCCAACGCTATCTCCTTCATCGAACAGAAGATATCTCCACCAAGCTGTCTTAACAGCAAATCACACCTCCCCTTCCACTAGTGCAAGGAATCTAAAACTGTTACTTACTCTAATCGTTCAACATAAGAAAAGAGATACAGCTAAAACATATACTTCCACTAGCTCAACAAACATATACACTAAGAACTATAGAAGTACATGTCTTCACAACCAAAAAAAACTCATATAGGTAAGATTGAGTGCAAATTTTCAATCTTTTCAGAATATTTTTAAAATATTATTTATTTATTTTTTTTCCTCTCTCTTTTTTTTTTTTTTTCTTTCACATCTGACTGAACATCCACCAAGGAAAGATGTTTTCGCTTAAGAATACTACTCTTGGTAACTGCAGTAACACCTGAACTCACAGTAATTTACTTCTGGTAGGATTCTCTAACCCAAGTAACTAGTCTAGTGAAGTAATTTTTCTGTAAACTGAATCACTGAAAATATTTACGATTTACCATAAATATATGGTAGATCCAAAGGCTCTATTATTCATAGGATACACTATTTCTTTGCTCGGTGATACGCTCGGCACAGCAATTGAGGAAGGCTTGCAGTTGATGGAAACAAAAACCCTCGGATCACCAGACACAAACAAGTCATTGCAAAGAAGTCCGTCAATTTGGAGGAAGGTGGAAAATGTCAGAAACAGTAAACATATTCTGAAAGCAGATCCCTCTATACCTCAAAGTCAAACCGAAGCGCAACTCAAGGCCTCTCGCGATGTAGCTATGGCTATGGCCTCGAAGGCTAAGCTGTTGCTGCGAGAGCTTAAGGTAACGAAAGCAAATATGTCCTTCCTGAAAGATAGGTGTGAGCAGCTGGAGGAGGAGGAAAGCCGCACGCGATATATATTTGATCGTTGATAATTCTCTATCTATCGATTCGATTGCCTCGCTTCATGACTCCGTATTTCGGCAAAAGAGGGACGAGGGATGCTGTACAGTTTCAGGCAAAGGATAAAAAATTGCATGGATGAAGATGAAGAAGAAGTCGAGAATTTAGCAAGTTCTGTGGACTTGTAAAAAAATAGAGTCCGGGTCTGGGATCTGGTGTAAACATCTGAAACATCGGAGGGTTTCGGTCAACTCCCAACTGCATACACGAGCGGACGATCGTCTACTTGGGAGACAGACACACAAAAGGATCGAGGGGTCAAAAGAAAAACTCCAACCGGAGTGCTACGAGCGCAGAAAGCTTGGACGAAGACTATGAACATGGATCGGAGGCGAGGGAGGCGTATACGGGTAGGGAGAAGCGAGATGATGGACAAGGGCGGCAGGTCTGGATTTCAAGAGTAATGTCTCAAGTTCGATTCCCTGTAAACTTGATGGTGGCTCAAGTGGTGTTCGTCGTCGCTCGAGCTCGTGCTCGTCGCGTAACTGTCGTGATAGTTTCCTCTCGGCGAGTAGTCCTCTGCGGCTCCGGTCAAACTCTCGTCCAGAAGAGCCACGTCTTGGAGAGTGAGTTGATGGTACTCCACTACCTCGTGCAAAAACTGATTCTCTCGTGCGTAGTTGGCGTTTTCCTGTGCAAGCCGTTGCTTCTCTGCCAGCAGGGTCTCCAATTGTGCCCTCACCAAATCATCGCCTTGACTGGCACCTTCACGTAAGCTCCTGTTCAAGCTTGACATAGACAAGCGAACGAACGCCGGTGCGAGGCAGCGAATTTGTGTGTATGCAGCGCGCGGAGCAGCAGCAGCAGCCCTAACGACCACGAGACAATCGGAACCAGCGGCTCTCTCCTCCTCCTTCAACAATGGGCGGCAATTCGTCTATGCACTGTGAGAGGCAGAACGAGCTCTTCTGTGCGCGCAGCTGAAATCACCCTCGGTTCGTTCCGTCCTTACCGTATTCCTCGAGGAATTCGTCTCCGCTCCGTGCCCACACCTCGAGAGTGCCTCGTCGGATTGCTTCGGCGGTGTTCGCCTCTGATTTTGATTAGCAAAAACAGGCTACGCCTACGACGGCGAATTCTGCTTCTCCGGCCAGAACCTGCTCGTGCTGCGGATCTCCAAATTCTCCGAGTCCGACTCCTTCGTCAGCGATGTCCAGCTCTTCTGCCTGACTCTGGTGCGCGTCTCAGGTCTACACCGAGTATGCTCCTCGGATTTTTCTCGACTGGGCAGCTAGCCCTCCTTCGATGTTTGCTTGCTTGTTGCCTATCTTTATGTCTGTCAGTCCGTCCGGGTGGACTGATGAGACTGCGACAACCAAAAGAGAAGCTCCAGAATCAGAGCTTTCCGAGAATGTGAGACTCGAAATCTTTCCTTCCTGTACGATGTCTGCTGGTCAAAAATGCGCTCCCCGGACCTGTATTCGGGATCAGGTTCCTCACCGAAACAACAAGTTTGAGCTCCAACGCAATTGCGCAGTCGACATGTAAATCCTTCACGCAAGCAATCCCTAGCCGCCTTGTGCAACCCCTCGATTCTTGCACCTCTGAAATACAAATCTTCGATCAACACAAACCTCCTAAACTCTCGAACAACAGACTGACACAAACTCTCGACACACCAACAGATTCGATGTACAAACGGCAGTTCTTCGAGTGAAATAAACGGGAGATTCTCCACTGGAATTCCCGTCGGTCAATTACCCTACTGGTAACAAACCGTCACCGTCACAAACATGAGTCGAGCCCAACCCACTCCACACTCGGAGAATCCAGGTCGACGCAAAGGGGAAAGTTACTGTACGCTCCCAACGCTTCCAGGCTCGACTCGAAGAACTAACGTTCTTCGAGCCGTCCCCGACTCTATACCTCTCGTGACCGAACCCTAACTTCACCTCTAAAGATAGTAAGTGACTAAACTGCGTGGGCCGACTTGTAACTACATGACAGCCGCCGCCGGCGCTCCAACAATTTCCTCCTCCTCCTCCTCGGTATCCCCGGCTCCCGACATTGCTTCGGTGGAGCCTCCGTCGTCATCATCCGAGTTGAGGATTTCAGTCGCCATTGATTGCGTTGGCGACTGACCCGAGTGGGGCTGCACGTCGTCGACGGGGGCTGCCTGCGAAGGCACCGCCGCAGCCTCGCTGCTCTTCGCCAAAATGTCCAAGGCGGTGGGCGAATGTGGCCGTGCTACATCCCCGTCGCCCGCTTGTCGGTCTTCTACCGTATCCTCTCTGCCGCCGACGTCCGCCGCCGAAGGCGATCGAGCGGAGGGTGTCTGCGCGGGGTTTGATTGCGCATCGCGCACCAAAATTTCGTCCCGCGAACAGTCAATTCGCTCCTCCGTCAGGTGCTGCTCCCTCGATCGGTCCTGCGCGAGGGCTGTGCCTGGCCTGTGCGCAGGCGCAAATGCCGGCGCCTTGTCCGCCGCAGGCGCAGCGCCGAAGGCGTCTATCGCCAAAGGCGACATAGCCGGGGGTCGCTCGCCCGCTGTCCCTTTAATCATCCCCACTGGTACAGCCGAAGTCTGATTGGCCATATTGATAATGAAAGGTGAGGGGCCTGTCAGATTCAAACCTAACCTTCTCATGGTGTGTTCAGGTAGGATGTTCAAACCACTACCCCCATCAACTAATTGTGGTAACACACTTTTTGTTTTTTTTGCAGAATTTAAACAATTTTAGAAAACTAGTACCGAAGCAGTGTTTGTAGTTAGAAAAGGGTACGTTAAATAGAGTGGATTGATGAGATCGTCACGAGGTCACGAAGAATCGCGTAGTCGGATGTACCAACGCCAATGTCTTCGGCGCCTTCGGCAAAAGCTCCTTTTCTGAGGTGTCCCTACTCACGCGCTTCCAGCGTATAAGGAAGCTACGCTTCCGGCGCAGACACCTCAGGAGGAGGTTTTGCTGAAGACGTCAGAAGAAGGGCCCGGACCTCTGAAGGCGTCCGACCATGAGTGCGCCTTCGGCGATGCGCCGCTAGCGTGGAAAGGGAAAACCTTCATAACGATCGGAATACACGGTAGATCCAGTTGGTTGAAGTTGCATTAGAAAGAGCTCGGGACGCTCGTTCTAACGAGCCCAAGAGCGTTGGAGATGGATCAGGGACGGAGAAGTTATGAGCGTCGGAAAACTCGTAGCCGGACATGCGCCGTTCGCGCTAGGGTTCACAGCCGGAAAGGACTCCCGTACGCCCTCGGCGATGCGCCTTCGGCGGAATCGCGCGCTCATGGGAGGAAACCAACTCAGAGTCGGAAGCCCCTTTGGCGACTGCTCATGGAAGGAAAGCGCCGGTCGGATGTACGCCTCCGACGTGGCGCTGACGGCCGGATGCGCTTGCATGATTTGCGCTGGCGGATATGCGCCGTCAGCAATGGATGAGGCATAAAGGACAAAATAAGCGGTACGAATGCGCGCCGGCGTAATTCGCTCCGACTGGATGTGCGCCACGGTCTGCCAAGCAGCACATCATAACCTTTCTTCATTAGAGGTTGCAATATTATGTAGTACAGTTGAAAGTCCACTCCTCCAATGTTGGTTCTCACATTGCTCAACATTCCTAGCGGCATTCTGCGCGTTTGATCAGCCAGTCGCAACACTCGGGATGTAGGCTCGAAGGTCTGGAACCCCAAGGAGTTCGCTGTCTCCTCGGTCATGATATTCACGCCCGAGCCGGAGTCCACTGGTACCTTCTGTATGACGCAGCCTCCGATCTCTACTTCGATCTCTGGAGGTCCTAGGTCTCCTCCTTCCACTCTGTACACAGCCGGAAGTTTCTCTTTTCGGGGTTTGCGTGGTCGGCGCAACGAAAGCATCAGCATCCTTCTGTACGTCTTATTGTCCTCCAACAGCTGGTGGAAGGAAATATTTGCCCTCTGACTCCCTATGTCCTCCACTATGTCGTAGGAAGTGTTGGAAGTCACAGCCGGAAGTTTCCCTGTACTCGCGGTCGGAAGTGGTGTAGGGGGCCTAGCCGCGTTCCGGTCGTCGGATGTCGTTCCGGCGCCCAGTGCTTCCTTGATGAGGTGACTCACCTCATCTTTGATGTCCGGAAGGTAGTCTCGAGTCCGGAACTCTTCCGAAGACCTGTCCGCCTTCTCTGAGTTCTGCTCCGGCTGGATGTTCCTCATCGCCGGAGGTGTACCCGGCCTTCTCCTTTGGCCTTCTCTAACTTCTTTAGACTTCCTCCTCTCTTCCCTACGCTCGAGGCGGCGAGTGTCCTCGTGGTCCTCTCCCCTCCTCTTCGAACTTCGGGTCTCTACCCGTCCGCACATTACTTCTTCCTCCGGCCATACTTCGTCTCCTTCAGCTGGGTCCGGGCTCAGTTCTACCTGGTTGACCTGCACCTCTTCCTTGCCAGGTGTCGATACGAAACGCACGGCTGGCCTAGGGACTAGTGGCTGATCACATTCGGCTGCTGTATGTCCAGACTTCTTGCAATTGCTGCACAACGGTGCATACCCCATTTGCTTCCTTGGGTGGGAACAGCTTGGCGCGTAATGTCCCATGTCTCCGCAGTTGTAGCTGTAATAACCCACTAAAGGCTAAAACTGCAATATAGTGGTAGAAAGGTCGAACCCACAGGGACAGAGGAACACACAGGGTACAAAGTGTCACGTTTTAACAGACTATTGAGGAGTTTGAATTCTCAGGCAACTGTCACTCCCAGAAATACTGCAAGTGTCCACTTGGAGCGCACTCGGAGGTCGCACAGTGCAGCGTAAAACACACACACACACACACACCTGAAACTACAGAAACACAACCCAGAGATCCGTTAGGACCTCTACTCAAGATTTCAGGGGGGAAAGTCTCTCGCGAGCACACTCGGCAAAGCTGCGGGCAGTGACTTCCAACTCCGGCTTTTACAACACTTCCACTAGCTTGCTGCTAGTGTAGGAAACCCGGTTTGGACTGCCTACTTCGGATCGAAGTCACTCCTACGCGGTGAATAACACTCTCAACTCACAAAACGCGCAGAGAACACAGGTCCGCACTGAAGGACTCAATGTGAAACATTCCAGTAACACAACAACAGTCTATTGAAGAGTTTGAATTCTCAGGCACTTGTCATTCCCAGAAATACTACAGGGGTTACCCTCAAGGCACCTGCTGCAGCGTAACCTGAATTTACAACCAAGGCTTACACGAAGTAGCAAAACTTCACTTTGGCATTCAGGGGAAAAATCCCAAAGGAGTACAATCAGAAAGAAACACTCGAAGGTGTAGGGGCGAAACTGTTCAAGTATCTAACTAGTCACTGGCTCTGAGCATCGGCAGTCACCCGCAGGTGCAGATCCGAACTACTCAAGTCTCTAACCAATGGACTAGCTCTGAACATTCGGCCGAAGGCCTTCAGCTACAAAATGCGGAACGCTAAGTTGTAACTCCTCGTGCGTGGTGACAGAACTCAAGGACACAAACACGCAAAGGAAATGGGTTCCTGATCTGCACTTCTGATGGGAAAGAACCCCAGGCAAAACGCCTGGAACTATTTTATACCTTCTAAGTCCTACCTAGCACAACACTGCACTACGCTACACGCCTGCACGGAACCACGCTACACTACACTCCGCGGAACCTGTACTACGTCTCCTGCGCGGCCGACTGCCGCGCACTAACTCCCTACCCTGCCAATCTTCCGCTCGACTGCGCAGTCCCAAACGCTGCAACGCCGCGGACACCTCCACTTCGAGGGCGGACATGGTATCCTGTGCCTTTGACAGAAAGGCATCGAGCTTCTTTGCTACCTTCCGCCGACTCCTACTGTCGCCTGACAACAACCCGGCTGCGCGCAATTCAAACTCACGCAGTGTGAGTTTCTCCTGCGCCTTCACTTCCCAGTGGGCGTAACCCTTGAGACAGTGGGCGACACGCCTCGCCGTCTCCACCTTCGTGCGATCCGCCTCCTTCCTGCGATCCTCTTCAATTATCACTAATTGCGATTCGGCCTCAGCACGTTGCGCTCTCAATTCGCCACACTCTGACTGTAACCTGCGGATTAACTCCTCATCCGCCTGCCGTGCGAACTGACATTGTTCCAACAACCGCGTCTGTCGCACGAGCTCCTCTGACAAAATCCGATTCTGGGCCTGCTCAGAAATGAGTGCTTCCTTGACCTTCACCTGCTCCTTGGTGAGCTCGTCCAGTTTCTCATCCTTCATCTTCTCGGAGTGCTTGTAGAATTTCTGATTAAGCTTATACTGACCCCACAAGCATGCATGCTTCTCCTTCAATTCCCTCAACTCCTGGTCCACTCTAGCTAACAGCTTGCTGGTGTGGACTTTAGTGCGAGTCCGCCTGCGCACTAACTCGATGTAAGATCCCGGCTGGAGTGGGTCGGCGTATTTATCGACCTTGCGATCCAAGTACCTCAGCAACGGAATCACCTGCTCAGAGAGCGCCGCCGCCGGCGCTCCAACAATTTCCTCCTCCTCCTCCTCGGTGTCTTCTGCTCCTGACATTTCTTCCGTGGAGCCTCCGTCGTCATCATCCGAGTGGAGAATTTCAGTCGCCATTGATTGCGTCGGCGACTGCCCCGAGTGGGGCTGCACGTCATCGACGTGTGCTGCCTGCGAAGGCACGGCTGCAGCCTCGCTGCTCGTCGCCAAAATGTCTAAGGCGGAAGGCGAATGTACCCGTGCGGCATCCCCGTCGCTCGCTTGTTGGTTGTCTACCGCGTCCTCTCTGCCGCCGTCGCCCGCCGCCGAAGGCGATCGAGCGGAAGGTGGCTGCGCGGGGTTTGATTGCGCATCGCGCATCGAAATTTCATCCCGCGGACAGTCACTCCGCTCCTCCGTCTGTTGCTGCTCCCTTGATCGGTCCGTGGGGGCTGTGCCGGCCCGTGCGCAGGCGCAATTGCCGGCGCCTTGCCGCCGCAGGCGTAGCGCCGCGGACATCTATCGCCGAAGGCGACATGGCCGGGGGCCGCTCGCCCGATGTTCCTTGGCCTATAGGCCCTACCGCCGAAGGCGCATCTATCGGCGGACTTCCCGCCGATGGTGCGGCCTCCGCACGCTCCCTACTCGTATCTCCTCGGCTCGAAGGCCCTGGCGCCGAAGGCGCAAATTGCGGCGCGTGGTGCGCCGGAAGGTCTGGCCCCGAGGGCCGGTGTCTCGTAGGCGGTTCTTCCGCCGGCTCCTTCCCCTTCCTACGTTGGAACGGGGGTGATTCTTGCCTGTGCACAGGCGACACGTGTGGAGGTGTCCTGTGCACAGGCGACCTGTGCACAGGTGAGCGCCTGTGCACAGGCGGACTGCTCCTTCCCACGCGTAAGCGTAGATCCACGTCCACTTGTGATCGCCTGTCCGCGGAGGCTCGTCCGTCCGCGGAGGCTCGTCTGTGCGCAAACGGAACATCTGTCCGCATCGCACGTGGTAACTCCGGAGGCCCTTGGCCCGTAGGCGGCCTCTCTCCCGTCGAGGTTGCAGCGTGGCCCGTTGCTCCTGCGGTCGTCCGCGCTTCCTCATGCTTCTCTGGCGACGCACTTCCTTTCTCCGTCGCAATCGTCGCCGTGTCCGCACTGTCGGCTGGTAACACCAGTCTGCGTGCCTTCTGCTTCGGCCGGCTGTATGACTCGCACAGCGGCCGCGGTCGAATGGGAGCAGAGGGTTCTTGATGCTGCTCCTCTTCAGACTCTTCCCTCCATCGCCGCTTCCGCGGCACTCGTGCTGCAGGAGTGTGTCTCCCTTCGTCCCTCCGCCTTGATGGGGTAGAAGTCGGTGACTCCTCTGCATCAGTGTCGACCCCATTCTCCCGCACGTACTTCCCGGGATGGTCGATGGACAATGGCGGAAAATGTTCAAGCTCCGCCGCTGTCAAACAATTCCGCTGGCAATAAAAATTGATGAGGAAAGGAGAAAGATGGTTTAGAGTTCCCCCCTTCTCCTCAAACGCGTGCTGTCGCATCACCCTGTGCAGGATGCTCGCCCAGTGAATTGGAGTTCCCTCGATGACGCACTCCACAAAAGAGACCTGCCACAATGTGATGTAGCAGGCGCGGTGCGGCTGCAGTAATTGCATCAGCGCCGCGGACTAAGTCCGGCGAAATCGATCCTTGTAATCACGGGTCCTGTACCCATTCTTGGTAGACCTCCCGGTCTTGAACAGCTCCACAAATTGCGCCTCTTCCTGCTTGGTCACCTTGATGCTCTCACTGTCGAAAAGGAGATGCCCTGGCATGCCAGCACATCTTCCCAACGCCTGCGCCCAATCTTGGACTGTCCACCGGTCAACATGCGGACGCAATCCGCGCGAGGGTGGTCCTTGTGGCTCTAGCCACTCGCGCACCATATTCGCACAGATGTAGTTCCATCCCCATAGCAAGAAATCGAGCTTTCTTGCTATTAAGCGCTCCTCGAAAGCGCGCAGCCCGTTCTGTGGTAGGCGAAGTGGCACCATCCGCAATCTGCTCGGTCTCGTCATTGCGTTCCTGGGGTTCGCTCGCCCGCTCATTCTACTTCCACACCGCCCGAGCGCCTTTCTCTCTCGGCAAACTCTAATCGCCCTCAATTCCAAATCACGCGCATTCACTTCTCCCTCAATCAACAAGAAATCTCCTGTGCGGCGACGTCGAGAATGTTCAGCAGCCAGCAGATGGATGCGCGCAGCGCGCACAAGAGATTGGAATCGCGAATTCAAGAATGGGACGTTCTCCGCCGCCCGGTCGAAGGTCATGGTCGGCTCTTGCTCGTGAAGAACGTCTCACTTGATGGCCGCGCCGGCTGTACGCTGGAATGGTCTTCGCTCTCACGCGCGGCTTCACGCTCCGCCGTCGTCGATTAAACTCTCACGCTCGAATTGGCGGATTTGAACTCCGCGAGCGTATTACCCCGCGGACATGGGGGTGTAGCGCCGAAGGCGAGTTTTCCGCCTTGCGCGGTACACTTGTTCGTGGTACACTTGCAGTATTTCTGGGAGTGACAGTCGCCTGAGAATTCAAACTCATCAATAGTCTGTTAAACGTGACACTTTGTACCCTGTGTGTTCCTCTGTCCCTGTGGGTTCGACCTTTCTACCACTATATTGCAGTTTTAGCCTTTAGTGGGTTATTACATTCCCTTACCTCGATCCTTCTTCTTGATCGTACTGCGTTTCTTCTTCCGTCTTTCTTCTTCTGAAGATGATGAGTCCTCTTCCTCTTCCGAGGAAGAACTTGATTTGGAGGAGCTTGATTCTTCTGTCGAGGAAGGCGAGTTCCTTCTCTTCCGACGTCCGCCTTGCGATTTCTTCTTCGTCGACCGTCGGTCGCGTCTTCGAGTGTCGAGGGTTGACGTCTCAAAGGTCTCCGCGGAAGCTATCACATCTTGGATTGTGTCAGTCTTGCCTCTCCTACAGAAGGTCTCCATTTCTCTTGAGAGCCCTGTCACATACCAATCCACTGCTTGTTGTACCGAAAATGGTTCTCCTGGGCCTGTCTTCGGAATTTGATCTAGGAGGTCTTGGAATCTCTCGGTATAGTCTCGAAGATTCTCCTTCCGCTCGCGTCGAAGATTTCGAAGCCGGGTCAGTACTCGACTGTCATATCCGAGTTCGCGAAACCGCCTCAGAAACTTTTCCTTGAGCTGAGCCCAGGTCCGGATGCCAGTGGGGTCGGTGCTCTCATGGTTGTACCAGCTACGAGCTCGCCTGCGTAGCAGGCTAGGAAAGATTCGCAGTCTGTCTTCATCACTGGTCTCACGATTGGCGATGGAGACAGACTCGAAGAGCTTTATGTATGAATCTGCATCATCGTCGTCGCCCGTTCCCGTGTATCTTGGATACGAATGTTTGGTGATAGGTTGGGAAAACACCTGGCGGGGATTGGCTTGATGGTCTGCCATTGGTGATCTTGTCGACGGACTGATCCTAGGTTGGCCAAACTCAGGAAGAGTTTCTGTCGGAGGAATTTCCAATAGAACTGTTAGCTCAATGCTCTAAGTAGGTGAACTGGAACGCCTTTGTCTTCCAGTAGTCGGTGATGGCGATCTTTCTGCAGAGTCCTCACCGGGAGTCTTCATTTTAGTTCGCCGTTTTGTTTCTACGGCTTTTTCTGAATCTCGACGGAGTTTTCGTGTGGCTCTAGCACTCAGGTTTACCACACTATCGCTCGTCGACATTCACCGAGCATTGCTGCTCAAGTATTCTGGTGTTGACGCACTGTCCCCGGCAGCGGCGCCTAAAAGAAGTTGTCGGCTCCTTATGTAATAACCCACCAAAGGCTAAAACTGCAGTATGGTGGTAAAAAGATCGAACCCACAGGGACAGAGGCAACACACAGAGTAAAAAGTGTCACGTTTAACAGACTTTTGTAGAGTTTGAATTCTAGGCGACTATCACTCCCAGAAATACTGCAGTGCTCGACTCGGAGGCTCGACTCGGAGGAGGATCTCAACTCGGAGGATGCTCGGAGGATGCACGGTACAGCGTGGTCACTCAACACACACACACACACCTGAAACTGGCAAAAGCACAACTCGGAGGTCGGTCAGGACCTCCGCTTCGGATTTCAGGAGGAAAGTGTCTCAAAAGTTCACTCAGAGGCTCTGCAGGTAGTGCCTCCCACTCCGGCTTTTACTGCCCTTCCGCCAGGAACTAGCGTAGGGTACCCGGACTGGACTTCCCACTTCGGAACGAAGCCTCTTCATACGCCGTGGACGTCACCCTCGACTATCACACCAAACGCAGGGAGTGCAGGCCCGACTGAGAACTTAACTGAGACACGATCCAGTAACACACACAACCTGAATTGCAAACCAAGGCTTACACGAAGTAATAAAACTTCACATTGGCATTCAGGGGAAACTTCCCGTAGGAGTACAATCAGGATATGTCACTCGAAGGAGTAAGGGGGAACTGTTCAAGTATCTAACTCGCAGCCGGCTCTGAGCATCAGAAATCACCCGCAGGTGCAGATCCGCACTACTCAAGTCTCTAACCTGGTGCTAGCTCTGAACATTCAGCCGAAGGCCTTCAACTACAACATACGGTAACTTCGCTATGCTGCAGCTTCTCTACGTGGTGCCAGGACCAAAATGCACAAACACGCCAAGAAAGTGAGTTCCTGATCTGCACTTCCGAAACTGGAAGAGTCCCAAGGCAAAACGCCTTGATCTATTTTATACCCTCAAAGGTCCTAACTAGCACTACGCTATCCTATCTACTACTCGCAGCATCTGCGCGAAACCAAACTATACTACTGCACTCGGCGGATCCGGTGCTGCGCCTCCTGCGCGCCGGACTGCTCCGCTCGCTGTCTCTACCTTGCCAGTCTTCCGACCGGCTGCGCAACCCCAGGCGTCGGAGCGCTGCAGTGACTTCCGACTCTAAGTGCGCCAAAGTGTCGCGCGCACCCGACAAGAAGGTTTCTAATTTCCTCGCCACTCGCCGCCGACTCCGACTGTCACCCTCCGTCAATGCCGCCGCCCGAAGCTCGAACTCCCTGAGTGTGATCTTCTCTTGAGCTGCCACCTCCCAATAGGCGTATCCTTTTAGACAATGGGTCACCCGTGTCGCCAACTCTTCTCGCGCCCTGCAGCTGCCTTCCACCTCTGCTAGCTGCATTTCCGCTTCCGCACGTTGCGCCCTCAAATCCGAGCACTCGGATTGCAAGTTGCGCAACAACTCCTCATCATCCTTGCGGGCTCTTTGACTTTCTTCTAAGGCGCGCGTTTGGCGCGCAAGCTCGGCTGCTAGGACGTGGTTTTGTCTCCGCTCTTCCTGCAATTCCGACTCGATCTTTGCCCGCATTAGCTCGGCATCCGCCTGACTTTTCGTCGCCGCATCCTCCCTCTGCTGCTGCAAGGCTTGGTATAGCTTCTGTGTGACCGCCAGGTGTTGTCGGAGGGCGGTGTTCCTATCCACATATACTTGGCACCTAGAGGCCCACCTTGCCACCTTGCTCCTCGTCCTTCGCCTGATAGTCTCCACATAAGACTGCGGTTTTCCAGTACCCGCGTACTTGGATGTCTTGCGATTCAGATATCGCAGGAGTGGGACTATCTGTTCGCACAACACCCCGGTTGGCGTTTTCTGCACCGAATCCGCTTCCTGCTCTTCCGAGCTCGTCTCATCCTCAGTCTCGAGGATTTCAGTTGCCACCGAATCCCTTGGCGACTCCCTGGAACTGTGGCGCGCAGCAGCTTCCGCTGCGACTGCTGCTCCACTGCCTGCTAAAATATCCAGGGCAGTGGGAGATCCCACTGCTTGAGCCCCTGTTCCGGCTCGATCTTCGGTCTCCGAAGGGGTCGACGCCGCAGTGACTCTTGTCACTTTTGCACCGCCCGCTTCTGCTGCCTGCCCTTCCGGCGCAATCTGCGCGGAAGGTGTCTTCGCTGAAGGTGCGTCCGCCGACGGCGTCCGCACACTGGTCGCCGGCCCTGTCCGTCTCGCAGTCGGCGAATCCGGCCGACTCTCTGTTGACCGACTTGCAGTCGGCCGACCAGCAGTTGTCCGACTGGGAGTCGGATACACCCTGCGCGTCTTGACTCCACTTGGCCTGCTTGCTGGTGGCGTCTTCCCGGAAGTGCCTTCCGCCGAAGACGACCCTCCGAGGGTTGTTGGCTCGTCAGCCAAACTCTCTTCTGCTTCCGGCCTGCTGTCCGGTTCAACGCGCCGTTCAGTTGGCCTTCCTTCCGTTTGTCGGCCTTCAGTCGCCCGACTCGTAGTCGGCCGACTGTCGGTCCGTCCATCTCCTCCCGAAGGCATTGGTGCCTTCTGTGCAGAGGTATTTGTCGTCTTCTGTAATAACCCACTAAAGGCTAAAACTGCAATATAGTGGTAGAAAGGTCGAACCCACAGGGACAGAGGAACACACAGGGTACAAAGTGTCACGTTTTAACAGACTATTGAGGAGTTTGAATTCTCAGGCAACTGTCACTCCCAGAAATACTGCAAGTGTCCACTCGGAGCGCACTCGGAGGTCGCACAGTGCAGCGTAACACACACACACACACACACACGCACCTGAAACTACAGAAACACAACCCAGAGATCCGTTAGGACCTCTACTTCAAGATTTCAGGGGGAAAGTCTCTCACGAGCACACTCGGCAAAGCTGCGGGCAGTGACTTCCAACTCCGGCTTTTACAACGCTTCCACTAGATTGCTGCTAGTGTAGGAAACCCGGTTTGGACTACCTACTTCGGATCGAAGTCACTCAGACGCGGTGAACAACACTCTCAACTCACAAAACGCGTAGAGAACACAGGTCCACACTGAAGGACTCACTGTGAAACATTCCAGTAACACAACAACAGTCTATTGAAGAGTTTGAATTCTCAGGCACTTGTCATTCCCAGAAATACTACAGGGGTTACCCTCAAGGCACCTGCTGCAGCGTAACCTGAATTTACAACCAAGGCTTACACGAAGTAGCAAAACTTCACTTTGGCATTCAGGGGAAAAATCCCAAGGAGTACAATCAGAAAGAAACACTCGAAGGTGTAGGGGCGAAACTGTTCAAGTATCTAACTAGTCACTGGCTCTTAGCATCGGCAGTCACCCGCAGGTACAGATCCGAACTACTCACGTCTCTAACCAATGTACTAGCTCTGAACATTCGGCCGAAGGCCTTCAGCTACAAAATGCGGAACGCTAAGTTGTAACTCCTCGTGCGTGGTGACAGAACTCAAGGACACAAACACGCAAAGGAAATGGGTTCCTGATCTGCACTTCTGATGGGAAAGAACCCCAGGCAAAACGCCTGGAACTATTTTATACCTTCTAAGTCCTACCTAGCACTACACTGTACTACGCTACACGCCTGCACGGAACCACACTACACTACACTCCGCGGAACCTGTACTACGTCTCCTACGCGGCCGACTGCCGCGCACTAACTCCCTACCCTGCCACTCTTCCGCTCGACTGCGCAGTCCCAACCGCTGCAACGCCGCGGACACCTCCCCCTCGAGGGCGGACATGGTATCCTGTGCCTTCGACAGAAAGGCCTCGAGCTTCTTCGCTACCTTCCGCCGACTCCTACTGTCGCCTGACAACAACCCGGCTGCGCGCAATTCAAACTCACGCAGTGTGAGTTTCTCCTGCGCCTTCACTTCCCAGTGGGCGTAGCCCTTGAGACAGTGGGCGACTCGCCTCGCCGTCTCCACCTTCGTGCGATCCGCCTCCTTCCTGCGATCCTCTTCAATCATCACTAATTGCGATTCGGCTTCAGCACGTTGCGCTCTCAATTCGCCACACTCTGACTGCAACCTGCGGATTAACTCTTCATCCGCCTGCCGTGCGAGCTGACATTATTCCAACAACCGCGTCTGTCGCACGAGCTCCTCTGACAAAATCCGATTCTGGGCCTGCTCAGAATCGAGCGCTTCCTTGACCTTCACTTGCTCCTTGGTGAGCTCGCCCAGTTTCTCATCCTTCATCTTCTCGGAGTGCTTGTAGAATTTCTGATTAAGCTTGTACTGTCCCCACAAGCACTCATGCTTCTCCTTCAAGTCCCTCAACTCCTGGTCCACTCTAGCTAATAGCTTGCTGGTGTGGACTTTAGTGCGAGTCCGCCTGCGCACTAACTCGATGTAAGATCCCGGCTGGAGTGGGTCGGCGTATTTATCGACCTTGCGATCCAAGTACCGCAGCAACGGAATCACCTGCTCAGAGAGCGCCGCCGCCGGCGCTCCAACAATTTCCTCCTCCTCCTCCTCGGTGTCTTCTGCTCCTGACATTTCTTCCGTGGAGCCTCCGTCGTCATCATCCGAGTGGAGAATTTCAGTCGCCATTGATTGCGTCGGCGACTGCCCCGGGTGGGGCTGCACGTCCTCGACGTGTGCTGCCTGCGAAGGCACGGCTGCAGCCTCGCTGCTCGTCGCCAAAATGTCTAAGGCGGAAGGCGAATGTACCCGTGCGGCATCCCCGTCTCTCGCTGGTTGATTGCCTACCGCATTCTCTCTGTCGCCGTCGTCCGTCGCCGAAGGCGATTGAGCGGAGGGTGGCTGCGCGGGGTTGGATTGCGCATCGCGCATCGAGATTTCATCCCGCGGACAGTCACTCCGCTCCTCCGTCTGCTGCTCCCTTGATCGGTCCGTGGGGGTCGTGCCCGGCCCGTGCGCAGGCGCATTTGCCGGCGCCTTGTCCGCTGCAAGCGTAGCGCCGCGGACATCTATCGCCGAAGGCGACATGGCCGGGGGCCGCACGCCCGATGTTCCTTGGCCTATAGGCCCTACCGCTGAAGGCGCATCTATCGGCGGACTTCCCGCCGATGGTGCGGCCTCCGCACGCTCTCTGCTCGTATCTCCTCGGCTCGAAGGCCCTGGCGCCGAAGGCGCAAATTGCGGCGCGTGGTGCGCCGGAGGATCTGGCCCCGAGGGCCGATGTCTCGTAGGCGGTTCTTCCGCCGGCTCCTTCCCCTTCCTACGTTGGAACGGGGGTGATTCTTGCCTGTGCACAGGCGGCACGTGTGGAGGTGTCCTGTGCACAGGCGACCTGTGCACAGGCGGACTGCTCCTTCCCACGCGTAAGCGTAGATCCACGTCCACTTGTGTTCGCCGATCCGCGGAGGCTCGTCCGTCCGCGGAGGTTCGCCTGTGCGCAAACGGAACATCTGTCCGCATCGCACGTGGTAACTCCGGAGGCCCTTGGCCCGTAGGCGGCCTCTCTCCCGACGAGGTTGCAGCGTGGCCCGTCTCTCGTGCGGTCGTCCGCGCTTCCTCTCGCCTCTCTGGCGACGCACTTCCTATCTCCGTCGCAATCGTCGCCGTGTCCGCACTGTCAGCTGGTAACACCAGTCTGCGTGCCTTCTGCTTCGGCCGGCTGTATGGCTCGCACAGCGGCCGCGGTCGAATGGGAGCAGAGGGTTCTTGATGCTGCTCCTCTTCAGACTCTTCCCTCCATCGCCGCTTCCGCGGCACTCGCGCTGCAGGGGTGTGTCTCCCTTCGTCCCTCCGTCTTGATGGGGTAGAAGTCGGTGACTCCTCTGCATCAGTATCGACCTCGTTCTCCCGCACATACTTCCCGGGATGGTCGATGGACAATGGCGGAAAATGTTCAAGCTCCGCCGCTGTCAAACAATTCCGCTGTCGATAAAAATTGATGAGGAAAGGAGAAAGATGGTTTAGAGTTCCCCCCTTCTCCTCAAACGCGTGCTGTCGCATCACCCTATGCAGGATGCTCGCCCAGTGAATTGGAGTTCCCTCGATGACGCACTCCACAAAAGAGACCTGCCACAATGTGATGTAGCAGGCGCGGTGCGGCTGCAGTAATTGCATCAGCGCCGCGGACAGAGTCCGGCGAAATCGATCCTTGTAATCACGGGTCCTGTACCCATTCTTGGTAGACCTCCCAGTCTTGAACAGCTCCACAAATTGCGCCTCTTCTTGCTTGGTCACCTTGATGCTCTCGCTGTCGAAAAGGAGATGCCCTGGCATGCCAGCACATCTTCCCAACGCCTGCGCCCAATCTTGGACTGTCCACCGATCAACATGTGGACGCAATCCGCGCGAGGGTGGTCCCTGTGGCTCTAGCCACTCGCGCACCATATTCGCACAGATGTAATTCCATCCCCATAGCAAGAAATCGAGCTTTCTTGCTATTAAGCGCTCTTCGAAAGCGCGCAGCCCGTTCTGCGGCAGGCGAAGTGGCACCATCCGCAATCTGCTCGGTCTCGTCATTGCGTTCCTGGGGTTCGCTCGCCCGCTCATTCTACTTCCGCACTGTCCGCGTTTCTTTCTCTCTCGGCAAACTCTAATCGCTCTCAATTCCAAATCACGCGCACTCACTTCTCCCTCAATCAACAAGAAATCTCCTGTGTGACGACGTCGAGAATGGTCCGCAGCCAGCAGATGGATGCGCGCAGCGCGCACAAGAGATTGGAATCGCGAATTCAAGAATGGGTAGTTCTCCGCCGCCCGGTCGAAGGTCATGGTCGGCTCTTGGTCGTGAAGAACGTCTCACTTGATGGCCGCGCCGGCTGTACGCTGGAACGGTCTTCGCTCTCACGCGCGGCTTCACGCTCCGCCGTCGTCGATTAAACTCTCACGCTCGAATTGGCGGATTTGAACTCCGCGAGCGTGTCGCCCTGCGGACATGGGGGCGTAGCGCCGAAGGCGAGTTTTCCGCCTTGCGCGGTACACTTGTTCGTACCGCCCCTCGGCCAATCTCCCGCTGCCTTGACGCGTGTGTCCGAATGTCGGACAAAAATTCAACTCCTGCCTGTGCGCAGGCAGGGGCCTCGGCGGATTCTCCGCCGGCGCGGAACTTGAACATCCTCCTGTGCACAGGCGTTCGCCTGTGCGCAGGCGAATTCCGTCCGCGGCGCTGCGCTGGCGCGGAAGGCGTTGACCGTGGTCAGCCGTCTCCGTCCAGTCTGTCCGTTCCTTGTCTCTCCGTCGGCGCTTCCGCCGCCGCAACTCCGTCCGTCCAAGAGCGCATCCACCCGTGCCGTCCGCACGGTCCGTACCTATTGGATTACTCTGGCGGCTCTTCCGAGGTACGCGGCGCTGCGCTGGCGCGGAAGGCGCCGTACACTTTCTACCTCACAAGGCGCATTTCTAGGGCCCAAGGCGGATTTTCCGCCGACGCCGAAGTGCCTGTGCACAGGCGAACGCCTGTGCGTAGGCGGACTTCGCGCCTTCCCTAACCCTACTTCGCCTGTGCACAGGCGAACGCCTTCGTCCGTGCATAGGACAAAACTTGAATCCCCCTTCCTCGTAGGCGGAATTCGCGCCGGTGGCGAACTCCTTCCGCCGTAGGCGACCGCCTCCGTTTCTTCCAGTAGCGATAACTTCCTAAGTCCTCGTCCGTTCCAAGCGTTCTTGGGCTCGTTAGAATCAGCGCGTCAAGCTCTTTCCAACGGGACCCTAACTTGGTCAAGGCGCCCGAGGGTTTACCTAATTACGGGGGTTTCCCTACAGCCGCGGACGCAACCTCCGAAGGCGGGTTTTGCGCCTTGCGCCGTAGAGATCCTAACTGCGGAGCTCGCAGGGAGGGTGGTGCCTGTCCTTGCTGCGGCACCCCAAATCCCAGATTCTACAAGATCCCTCGAGAATCCCCGCGATCTTCCGGATTCACTCTGTTTTGATGTACCGAAGGCTATTTACAATGCTGCCAGGGTACAGTTTTCCAAAAATGTTTTAATTTCCTCAAAATTGCCAAAAGTGGGGTACCACATGCCCCCCTCCTCAATTGTGAGCGCCCACGCGAACACTCACATGTGGTATTTCTTCAACCGCCACCCGTTCACTCGGGTGCCTAACAAATCGCCGGCCAGGTCCGCAAGTTGGATGGATCCATTCGGGAAGACTTCGACAACCCTGTAAGGACCCATCCACCTTAGGTGCAGTTTGCCTGGGAATCTGGCATGCCTGCTGTCGTAGAGCAATGCCAAATCACCCGCCTGCAGGAGTACCGGTTTGATCTTTTTATCGTATCTCTCCTTTCGGCGGAGCTGGATTTTCCTGGTGCGATCTTCGGCGTCTCTTCTCCTCTCATCCAGCAGCGTGACCTCCTGTAACCTGTAGAGCTGACTCTCCTCTGCGCCCATCCTCTGCAAATCCATCGTTCGTTGGGTGGGTACTTCAAATTCGATCGGGAGGATCGGGTGTTGCCCATACACCAAAAAGTATGGTGTCTGTTTGGTCGTGATCTTCTCAGCTGTGCGGTACGCCCATAGAGCGGCTGCTAGCTTCGTATCCCAGTCGTGAGCGTGATTCACCGTGACCTTGAGTAGTATTTTACACAGCAGACCATTGGACTTCTCCGTTAGTCCATTTGCCTTGGGATTGTATGGAGTAGTCTTCCGGTGCTTGATGTGGAAATACCGTGTCAGATCTTCGATGATCTGATTCAGAAAATGCGTGCCCCGGTCGCTGACTAGCTCTAAGGGACATCTGTAGCGTGTGATGATTGACTCAAACAAGAATGCTGCCACTGTGGCAGCATCATCCTTTCTGGTGGCTCTGGCCTCTACCATTTTGGTGGCATAGTCCGTTGCTACCAGAATGTAGCGCCTTCGTGTACTTCTCGTCACTGGTTGTATCGGCCCTACAAAGTCAATACCCCACTTTTCGAATGGTGCTAGAGGCATAATGGGAGTCAGGGGCCAGCGTGTTGTAGGCGTCGGTCTCCCCGTCCTCTGGCAACTGTCGCACTTGCGGATGTAATCAAGAACATCCTTAAACATGGTCGGCCACCAATACCCCGCATTTAGGATCTTTGTGACCGTGTTCCTGGTGGCATAGTGTCCACCCGCCTCCTCTATATGCATCGCACTCACTATTCTTGGTACTTCTGATTCCTCCAGGCATCTGCATAAGCGCTCATCCGCCATCTTCTTGAACAAAACCCCCTGCTGGAGTTGGTACGGGCCTGCCTTATGAATAAAGACAGTTCGCTGTTCCAAATCCATGCCTTCGGGGCACTGGAGGGTTAGCAGATATCGATACAGGTCGGCATAGCGGGACTCATGTCCTGCAGACAACTGAAATAACTCTTCATCTGGAAAATCGTCCACCAATTCCTCCTCAGTCGGCTGGGTCCATAATCGGGACAAGTAATCCGCATTTTCGTGGTGCACCCCTTTCCTGGTCTGAACTGTGTAGGTGAACTCTTGTAGTAACAATACCCACCTGGCGATTCGACCGGATAGGTCGGCTTTCTTGACTAGGTGTTGCAATGCGTAGTGGTCCACATGGAACACAAACTCGTAGCAGATTAGGTAGTGACGGAACTTTTTACAGGAGTACACCATCCCCAACGCTTCTCTCTCCGTCGTGGTGTACTTCCGCTCTGCTAGAGACAGCTGTCGGCTCGCGAAGTAGATCGGGTAGTCCTTTTTGTTGTCATCCTTTTGACTCAGTACTACACCGATGGCGAATGCCGAGGTGTCAACGTAAACATGGAATGGTCGATTCCAGTCTGGACTCCTTAGTACGGGAGCAGTCGTGAGTTTCGCTTTCAGAGCCTTAAATGCTGACTGCTGGTTCGCACCCCAAGCATAAGGCTCGTCGTTCTTCAACAACTTGGTCAGGTCCGCCGCCAGTATTGCATACATGTGTATGAATCTTCGGTAGTAGCCCACATGACCCAGGAATGCTCGCAGCTCTCTTAGATTCGTGGGTGGCTCAAGCTCGAGTATAACCTTGACCTTCTCGACGTCCACCGCAATGCCGTCTGCCGAGACCCGATGACCCAACAAGATCCCACTAGTCATAAAGAAAAAGCACTTCTCGGGATGTAGTGATAAACTGCTCTCTCTACATTTATCGAAGGTCTGCTTCAAGTGACTTAGGTGTTCAGACCGCTTCCCAAAGACACAGAAGTCATCTATGAATATTTCCAGGAACTTCCTCAGTTGTTCCTGAAAGATATTGGTCATCATCCGTTGAAAGGTGGCAGGCGCGTTGCACAGACCGAAGGGCATCTTGTGGTATGCGTAAGTTCCCCAGTCGGTTGTGAACGTAGTTTTATCCTTGTCCTGTTCACGGATAGACACCTGATTGTAACCTGAGAACCCATCCAGGAAGCTATAACATTCATGTCCTGCGACATGGTCTAGAATGGCATCTGTGAATGGTAACGGGTGATGATCCTTGCGTGTTGCTGCATTCAACTTCCGGAAATCCTGACACACTCGTATCTTACCCGTCAACTTCTTGGGTACGATAACAATCGGCGACACCCACTCGCTGCTGAGCACAGGGTAAATAATACCAGCGCTCAAGTACTTATCTATCTCCTCTTTCACTAGCAAGGAGTACTTTGGGTTGAGGCGATACTGGCGCTGTCGTATGGGTACTGAGTCGTCCAGTAAATCGATACGGTGTTCCCCATACCGTGCAGGTATCCCCTTCATGTCCTCGATCTTCCAGGCGAAGACGTCGACATAATGGCCAAGGAATGCCTGTACTTTCCTTAGCTCGTCTCCTCTCACTGCGCTTGATACCTTCAAGCACTTGCCGGGACTGAGTTGTACTTCGTGACAGTCACTAGGGTCGACAATGCCCTCAGTGTGACTCGTCTCACTCCTTCCCAGTCCCACAGTTAATTGCTATTCGTCTTCCGGCTGAATAGCTTCCGGCTCTTCTTCTTCTTCCACCGAACAGCAGGCAACGAATCCCACGAAGTAATCGGATTCGGTACCACTGGAATCCGATCGCGCGGTCGACTCACTGTCCTCGCCCGATGTGTAACCTGCACTTGTCGATGGGGTCTCTCCTTCGTGCCTGACCCTATTCCAGGGCACCGTAATGGTTTTGGTCGGTTCCGAAGGATGAGGAAACTTAAGGCGATGTCTTCGCCAATCACATCTGACTTGTGCACCATATAGCCATGGTCGCCCGAGCAGAACGTCATAGCCCTGCTTCATCATCGGTTGAAGGATGATATACGTCAACCGAAAGTCCGCACCCCCGATGGTTGTCTTGACATTGCGCAGCATACCTGCAGGCATTCTCCGCGTCTGATCCGCTAATCTCAACACACGCTTCGAGGGTTCGTATTGACTGAACCCCAAGGCTCTCGCTGTATACTCCGTCATTATGTTGACTCCTGATCCAGAGTCGATTGGCACTCTGCGTACACAACACCCTGCTATTTCCACATCGATCTCGGGTGGCCCTTGGTCTTCGCTCTCCACTTGATATACTTGAGAGGATGTGGATGCGCGCGGCTTCCGCGGATGCCGTAGCGAAAGCATCAACATTCTCCGATACGTCTTATTGTCCTCCAAGAGCTGCTTGAACGTGATGTTCACTTTTCGACTCCCGAGATCTTCAACCAAGTCATAGTGGGCGCGTTGGGTCGCCGTGGTCGGCGACGCTCTGCGAGGTTCCACGGTGGCTGCCAACTTCGCCCCAAGGGAGGATGTCAAGTCTGGCCGCGGTGGGTCCTTTTGCGTGCGGATCGCTTCCTTCAACAGGTTGGTTACCTCGTTGCGGATATCCGGAGCATAGTCCCGTTTCAGTAGGCGCACTGGCTCGTCCTCGACTGCCGTCTGGGGGCGCACTGCTGGTGTTTCTCGCGTAGCCGAAGACTTCCGAGCAGGTCGCAAGTCGGACTTGCTGGATGTCTTCTCCTTTCCTTTTCCCGTCCGGTCGGCGGTTCTCCGTTCGTGCTTGCGAGTGTCACGCTCTTGCTCCTTGGATTTCTTGGAGCTACGGGTTTCGACCCGTGCGCACATAACCTCTTCAGCCGGCCATTCTTCGTCTTGGCCATCCCCGTCTGAACCTACTTCGACCTGGTTAACTTGCACGTCCTCCTTGGCAGGAGTGTTCACAAATCGTGTCGCTGGCCGAGGGACTGGTGGCTGATCACAGTCTGGCGCAGTGTGCCCGACCTTCTTGCAATTACTACATGTCGGAGCATAATCGTTTCGCCTTTTTGCATGGGGACACTGCGGTGAGAAGTGCCCAACTTCCCCGCAATTATAACAAGCTCGCGGTGGCGGTGGGTCAAACGTCCCTGGAGGTGCTCTCCGCCTCACAGGTACCGTAGTGGCCCGATCCACCGGAATATATCGTGGGACTTGCATTGCTGAAACTGCAGGAGGGGTAGGAACCGACTGGACGGCGTAGGCTGTCTCTTCGCTAGCCTCTCCATAGTACTGAGGGTGCTCTCCATAGTACGGTTGCGCCCACTCTACTGCGTTGACTGGATATGACGGCCGGGTGGTAAGGCACTCGGTGTTTGCATGTCCCACCGCCCCGCACGTAGTACACCATAAGTTCGCTCGCACTCTCCCGGGTGATTTTCTGCGATCATGCCCGCCTACCACTTGAACCTTGAGATCGGCGAAGTCCTTCACAAGGGTCTCCATCTTCGAAGCTATATCTCCCGGCGCTCTGTCCGTAGTCACTCGTCGGATGCTTTTTTTCTTCGCTGACCCATGCTTCTTCCTCTTCTTCTCCTCCTCCGACGATGAGGTTTCCTCTTCTTCGGATGAAGAACGGTTCTCGTCCGAAGACGATTCCTCCGATGACGGAGTTGTACCTCTACGTCGTCTTCGCCCTCCCTTCGGTTTTCGCTCCTTCGACTCCCGCCTCTCTCTCCCTCTTCGGTTGAGAGTGGAAGTTTCGAAGGCTTCTGCCGATGCAATCACATCCTCAATAGTGTCGCACTTGCTGCGTCGGCAAAAAGTCTCCATCTCCCGAGTTAAACCGGTCACGTACCAATCCACAGCTTGTTGTACCGAGAAAGGGAACCATGGTCCTGTTTTCGGTATTCTGTCAAGGAGGTCCAGAAATCTCTCAGTGTAGTCACGCAGACTCTCCTTCTTCTCTCGCTGCAAATTACGTAACTTTGTCAAAACCCGGCTGTCGTAGCCGAGCTCGCGAAAGCGGCGCAGGAACTTCTCCTTCAGCTGGGCCCATGTTGTCAACCCAGTCGGATCGATGCTCTCGTGATTGTACCAACTCCTCGCTTTCTTCCGCAGAAGGCTTGGAAAGATCCTTAGTCGGTCGTCGTCTGCGATCTCGCGATTGGCAATAGACACCGACTCGAACAACTTGATGTATGAATCTGCATCGTCGTCATCCCCACTCCCTTTGTACTTCGGGTAGGAATGTTTAGTAATCGGCTGAGGTAGCCGCACATTGGCTTGTCCGTCCGCCATCGGTGTGTCTGTCGACGGTTCTCGGGCGGTCGGTTCTACTTCACTAGGCGGGTCCGTGCAAGGAATATCTAGTAGAACTGTAAGCACCAAGTTTGGTTCCGAGTCGTCGGGGGTAGGTTCCCCAAGGATGTCGGCCGAACTAGGCTTAGGTACTCTTTTTGGTGTTTTCTTGTTTTGACGCCGGGTCTCTTCCACGGCCTTCTCTGAATCTCGTCGGAACTTGCGGACAGCTCTAGCACTTAGGTTGCTCCCGCCAGCCCCAGTCGACATTCACCGAGCATGGCTGCTCGTAAAAACCCCGGTGTTGACGCAACTGTCCCCGGCAGCGGCGCCAAAAAGAAGTTATCGGCTTCTTATGTAATAACCCACTAAAGGCTAAAACTGCAATATAGTGGTAGAAAGGTCGAACCCACAGGGACAGAGGAACACACAGGGTACAAAGTGTCACGTTTTAACAGACTATTGAGGAGTTTGAATTCTCAGGCAACTGTCACTCCCAGAAATACTGCAAGTGTCCACTCGGAGCGCACTCGGAGGTCGCACAGTGCAGCGTAACACACACACACACACACACACGCACCTGAAACTACAGAAACACAACCCAGAGATCCGTTAGGACCTCTACTTCAAGATTTCAGGGGGAAAGTCTCTCACGAGCACACTCGGCAAAGCTGCGGGCAGTGACTTCCAACTCCGGCTTTTACAACGCTTCCACTAGATTGCTGCTAGTGTAGGAAACCCGGTTTGGACTACCTACTTCGGATCGAAGTCACTCAGACGCGGTGAACAACACTCTCAACTCACAAAACGCGTAGAGAACACAGGTCCACACTGAAGGACTCACTGTGAAACATTCCAGTAACACAACAACAGTCTATTGAAGAGTTTGAATTCTCAGGCACTTGTCATTCCCAGAAATACTACAGGGGTTACCCTCAAGGCACCTGCTGCAGCGTAACCTGAATTTACAACCAAGGCTTACACGAAGTAGCAAAACTTCACTTTGGCATTCAGGGGAAAAATCCCAAGGAGTACAATCAGAAAGAAACACTCGAAGGTGTAGGGGCGAAACTGTTCAAGTATCTAACTAGTCACTGGCTCTTAGCATCGGCAGTCACCCGCAGGTACAGATCCGAACTACTCACGTCTCTAACCAATGTACTAGCTCTGAACATTCGGCCGAAGGCCTTCAGCTACAAAATGCGGAACGCTAAGTTGTAACTCCTCGTGCGTGGTGACAGAACTCAAGGACACAAACACGCAAAGGAAATGGGTTCCTGATCTGCACTTCTGATGGGAAAGAACCCCAGGCAAAACGCCTGGAACTATTTTATACCTTCTAAGTCCTACCTAGCACTACACTGTACTACGCTACACGCCTGCACGGAACCACACTACACTACACTCCGCGGAACCTGTACTACGTCTCCTACGCGGCCGACTGCCGCGCACTAACTCCCTACCCTGCCACTCTTCCGCTCGACTGCGCAGTCCCAACCGCTGCAACGCCGCGGACACCTCCCCCTCGAGGGCGGACATGGTATCCTGTGCCTTCGACAGAAAGGCCTCGAGCTTCTTCGCTACCTTCCGCCGACTCCTACTGTCGCCTGACAACAACCCGGCTGCGCGCAATTCAAACTCACGCAGTGTGAGTTTCTCCTGCGCCTTCACTTCCCAGTGGGCGTAGCCCTTGAGACAGTGGGCGACTCGCCTCGCCGTCTCCACCTTCGTGCGATCCGCCTCCTTCCTGCGATCCTCTTCAATCATCACTAATTGCGATTCGGCTTCAGCACGTTGCGCTCTCAATTCGCCACACTCTGACTGCAACCTGCGGATTAACTCTTCATCCGCCTGCCGTGCGAGCTGACATTATTCCAACAACCGCGTCTGTCGCACGAGCTCCTCTGACAAAATCCGATTCTGGGCCTGCTCAGAATCGAGCGCTTCCTTGACCTTCACCTGCTCCTTGGTGAGCTCGCCCAGTTTCTCATCCTTCATCTTCTCGGAGTGCTTGTAGAATTTCTGATTAAGCTTGTACTGTCCCCACAAGCACTCATGCTTCTCCTTCAAGTCCCTCAACTCCTGGTCCACTCTAGCTAATAGCTTGCTGGTGTGGACTTTAGTGCGAGTCCGCCTGCGCACTAACTCGATGTAAGATCCCGGCTGGAGTGGGTCGGCGTATTTATCAACCTTGCGATCCAAGTACCGCAGCAACGGAATCACCTGCTCAGAGAGCGCCGCCGGCGGCGCTCCAACAATTTCCTCCTCCTCCTCCTCGGTGTCTTCTGCTCCTGACATTTCTTCCGTGGAGCCTCCGTCGTCATCATCCGAGTGGAGAATTTCAGTCGCCATTGATTGCGTCGGCGACTGCCCCGGGTGGGGCTGCACGTCCTCGACGTGTGCTGCCTGCGAAGGCACGGCTGCAGCCTCGCTGCTCGTCGCCAAAATGTCTAAGGCGGAAGGCGAATGTACCCGTGCGGCATCCCCGTCTCTCGCTGGTTGATTGCCTACCGCATTCTCTCTGTCGCCGTCGTCCGTCGCCGAAGGCGATTGAGCGGAGGGTGGCTGCGCGGGGTTGGATTGCGCATCGCGCATCGAGATTTCATCCCGCGGACAGTCACTCCGCTCCTCCGTCTGCTGCTCCCTTGATGGGTCCGTGGGGGTCGTGCCCGGCCCGTGCGCAGGCGCATTTGCCGGCGCCTTGTCCGCTGCAAGCGTAGCGCCGCGGACATCTATCGCCGAAGGCGACATGGCCGGGGGCCGCACGCCCGATGTTCCTTGGCCTATAGGCCCTACCGCTGAAGGCGCATCTATCGGCGGACTTCCCGCCGATGGTGCGGCCGCTTCCGCACGCTCTCTGCTCGTATCTCCTCGGCTCGAAGGCCCTGGCGCCGAAGGCGCAAATTGCGGCGCGTGGTGCGCCGGAGGATCTGGCCCCGAGGGCCGATGTCTCGTAGGCGGTTCTTCCGCCGGCTCCTTCCCCTTCCTACGTTGGAACGGGGGTGATTCTTGCCTGTGCACAGGCGGCACGTGTGGAGGTGTCCTGTGCACAGGCGACCTGTGCACAGGCGGACTGCTCCTTCCCACGCGTAAGCGTAGATCCACGTCCACTTGTGTTCGCCGATCCGCGGAGGCTCGTCCGTCCGCGGAGGTTCGCCTGTGCGCAAACGGAACATCTGTCCGCATCGCACGTGGTAACTCCGGAGGCCCTTGGCCCGTAGGCGGCCTCTCTCCCGACGAGGTTGCAGCGTGGCCCGTCTCTCGTGCGGTCGTCCGCGCTTCCTCTCGCCTCTCTGGCGACGCACTTCCTATCTCCGTCGCAATCGTCGCCGTGTCCGCACTGTCAGCTGGTAACACCAGTCTGCGTGCCTTCTGCTTCGGCCGGCTGTATGGCTCGCACAGCGGCCGCGGTCGAATGGGAGCAGAGGGTTCTTGATGCTGCTCCTCTTCAGACTCTTCCCTCCATCGCCGCTTCCGCGGCACTCGCGCTGCAGGGGTGTGTCTCCCTTCGTCCCTCCGTCTTGATGGGGTAGAAGTCGGTGACTCCTCTGCATCAGTATCGACCTCGTTCTCCCGCACATACTTCCCGGGATGGTCGATGGACAATGGCGGAAAATGTTCAAGCTCCGCCGCTGTCAAACAATTCCGCTGTCGATAAAAATTGATGAGGAAAGGAGAAAGATGGTTTAGAGTTCCCCCCTTCTCCTCAAACGCGTGCTGTCGCATCACCCTATGCAGGATGCTCGCCCAGTGAATTGGAGTTCCCTCGATGACGCACTCCACAAAAGAGACCTGCCACAATGTGATGTAGCAGGCGCGGTGCGGCTGCAGTAATTGCATCAGCGCCGCGGACAGAGTCCGGCGAAATCGATCCTTGTAATCACGGGTCCTGTACCCATTCTTGGTAGACCTCCCGGTCTTGAACAGCTCCACAAATTGCGCCTCTTCTTGCTTGGTCACCTTGATGCTCTCGCTGTCGAAAAGGAGATGCCCTGGCATGCCAGCACATCTTCCCAACGCCTGCGCCCAATCTTGGACTGTCCACCGATCAACATGTGGACGCAATCCGCGCGAGGGTGGTCCCTGTGGCTCTAGCCACTCGCGCACCATATTCGCACAGATGTAATTCCATCCCCATAGCAAGAAATCGAGCTTTCTTGCTATTAAGCGCTCTTCGAAAGCGCGCAGCCCGTTCTGCGGCAGGCGAAGTGGCACCATCCGCAATCTGCTCGGTCTCGTCATTGCGTTCCTGGGGTTCGCTCGCCCGCTCATTCTACTTCACCACTGTCCGCGTTTCTTTCTCTCTCGGCAAACTCTAATCGCTCTCAATTCCAAATCACGCGCACTCACTTCTCCCTCAATCAACAAGAAATCTCCTGTGTGACGACGTCGAGAATGGTCCGCAGCCAGCAGATGGATGCGCGCAGCGCGCACAAGAGATTGGAATCGCGAATTCAAGAATGGGACGTTCTCCGCCGCCCGGTCGAAGGTCATGGTCGGCTCTTGGTCGTGAAGAACGTCTCACTTGATGGCCGCGCCGGCTGTACGCTGGAACGGTCTTCGCTCTCACGCGCGGCTTCACGCTCCGCCGTCGTCGATTAAACTCTCACGCTCGAATTGGCGGATTTGAACTCCGCGAGCGTGTCGCCCTGCGGACATGGGGGCGTAGCGCCGAAGGCGAGTTTTCCGCCTTGCGCGGTACACTTGTTCGTACCGCCCCTCGGCCAATCTCCCGCTGCCTTGACGCGTGTGTCCGCATGTCGGACAAAAATTCAACTCCTGCCTGTGCGCAGGCAGGGGCCTCGGCGGATTCTCCGCCGGCGCGGAACTTGAACATCCTCCTGTGCACAGGCGTTCGCCTGTGCGCAGGCGAATTCCGTCCGCGGCGCTGCGCTGGCGCGGAAGGCGTTGACCGTGGTCAGCCGTCTCCGTCCAGTCTGTCCGTTCCTTGTCTCTCCGTCGGCGCTTCCGCCGCCGCAACTCCGTCCGTCCAAGAGCGCATCCACCCGTGCCGTCCGCACGGTCCGTACCTATTGGATTACTCTGGCGGCTCTTCCGACGTACGCGGCGCTGCGCTGGCGCGGAAGGCGCCGTACACTTTCTACCTCACAAGGCGCATTTCTAGGGCCCAAGGCGGATTTTCCGCCGACGCCGAAGTGCCTGTGCACAGGCGAACGCCTGTGCGTAGGCGGACTTCGAGCCTTCCCTAACCCTACTTCGCCTGTGCACAGGCGAACGCCTTCGTCCGTGCATAGGACAAAACTTGAATCCCCTTTCCTCGTAGGCGGAATTCGCGCCGGTGGCGAACTCCTTCCGCCGTAGGCGACCGCCTCCGTTTCTTCCAGTAGCGATAACTCCCTAAGTCCTCGTCCGTTCCAAGCGTTCTTGGGCTCGTTAGAATCAGCGCGTCGAGCTCTTTCCAACGGGACCCTAACTTGGTCAAGGCGCCCGAGGGTTTACCTAATTACGGGGGTTTCCCTACAGCCGCGGACGCAACCTCCGAAGGCGGGTTTTGCGCCTTGCGCCGTAGAGATCCTAACTGCGGAGCTCGCAGGGAGGGTGGTGCCTGTCCTTGCTGCGGCACCCCAAATCCCAGATTCTACAAGATCCCTCGAGAATCCCCGCGATCTTCCGGATTCACTCTGTTTTGATGTACCGAAGGCTATTTACAATGCTGCCAGGGTACAGTTTTCCAAAAATGTTTTAATTTCCTCAAAATTGCCAAAAGTGGGGTACCACATCTTCCCTAGAATCTGCGCGATTATCTCCTCCTGTGTGAGATTCCGCCGGATCGGAGTACGCCCGGTCTCCTCAGTACCAGTTGGCATTTTGCGTGCCCTCTGTTTTGGTTGACTGTGAGGCTCGGGGGTGGGCCGACCACGAGTAGGCGCAGCTGGCACTTCCGACTGCCTGTCCTCAGGTCTCTCATCCCACTTCCGCTTTCGCGGAATGCGCTCACTTCGACGTTCTTCTGCTGCTCTTGCTGGAGCCGGAGCCGGAGACGGACTGGCAGGTTCCTCGTCCGGATCCGTGTCTACTTCGGCCTCCCTCGAGTACCTACCTGGATAGCTCCGGGTCAGCTGCGGAAACCGTGTTTTCTCAGAATTTGTCAAACATCCCATCGCCCGATAAAACACGATCAAGTAAGGCGAAAGATGATTGAGGGTTCCTCCTCTCTCTTCTTGCGCATGTTGGCGCGCCACCTTCCACAGGAGCCGTGCCCAATGCACTGGAGCTCCTGACAACACTAGCTCCACAAATTCTACCTGCCAACCATGCATGTAAGCGGTCTTGGTCGGCTGTAATATCTGCAGCAATGCAGTCGCGACATTTCTCCGCAATCGATCTTTGTAATCCCGTGGCCGGAAACCGTTCTTGGGATGCCTGGCAACTTTGAAGAGCTCATTGTAGGAGATTTCTTCCTCCTGGGACACCTTCACGCTATCGGCCTCGAAGAGGAGATCCTCTTCCTCGCCGGCACACCTGCCCAACACCTGCGCCCAGTTACAAATGTCCCATCTTTCTGGATGTGGACGGAATCCGCGAGAGGGCTTGTGTCTCTCCTGCAGATACTCGCGCACCATCTCCGGACATGTCCAGTTCCACCCCCACAGGAGAAAATCGAGCTTCAGCCCCAGCAGCACATCTTGAAATGCGCGTAGACCGATCTGCGGCACCCTGAGTGGAGACACTCGCAGCTGGGGAACCTTCGACATTGCGTTTCCTGCACACACAAACCTTCTCCCTTTCGCCCGCTCTCTCACAATCGCCACTGCGCGTCGGCCGCTCAAGCACTGACTGCTCACTCTCTCTTCGCTCACGCTCAAGTTCGCTACTCGCAATTCTCACCAAGGTCTGTCAAGATCCTTGCGCAACTCGTCTCCGCACTCTCGTCTTTCACTGCAGGTCGCTCCGCTCTTGCGCGTAATCTTGGAAACTGGAAATCGCAAAATCAAGAATGAGAGAATGAGACTGGAGCGCTGGAAGCGCGTGGAAGCGCCGGAAGCGCGTGAAGCGCGTGAGTAGAGACACCTCAGAAAAGGAGCTTTTGCCGAAGGCGCCGAAGACATTGGCGTTGGTACATCCGACTACGTGATTCTTCGTGACCTCGTGACGATCTCATCAATCCACTCTATTTAACATACCCTTTTCTAACTACAAACACTGCTTCGGTACTAGTTTTCTAAAATTGTTTAAATTCTGCAAAAAAACAAAAAGTGTGTTACCACATGGGCAGGTGTGCCGGCGAGGAAGGGGATCTCCTCTTCGAGGCCGATAGCGTGAAGGTGTCCCAGGAGGAAGAAATCTCCTACAATGAGCTCTTCAAAGTTGCCAGGCATCCCAAGAACGGTTTCCGGACACGGGATTACAAAGATCGATTGCGGAGAAATGTCGCGACTGCATTGCTGCAGATATTGCAGCCGACCAAGACCGCTTACATGCATGGTTGGCAGGTAGAATTTGTGGAGCTAGTGTTGTCAGGAGCTCCAGTGCATTGGGCACGGCTCCTGTGGAAGGTGACGCGCCAACATGCGCAAGAAGAGAGAGGAGGAACCCTCAATCATCTTTCGCCTTACTTGATTGTGTTTTATCGGGCGATGGGATGTTTGACAAGTTCAGAGCGGACACGGTTTCCGCTGCTGACCCAGAGCCATCCAGGTAGATACTCACGGGAGGCCGAAGTAGACACGGATCCGGACGAGGAACCTGCCAGTCCGTCTCCGGCTCCGGCCCCAGCAAGAGCAGCAGAAGAACGTCGAAGTGAGCGCATACCGCGAAAGCGGAAGTGGGATGAGAGACCTGAGGACAGGCAGCCGGAAGTGCCAGCTGCGCCGACTCGTGGTCGGCCCACCCACGAGCCTCACAGTCGACCAAAACAGAGGGCACGCAAAATGCCAACTAGTACTGAGGAGACCGGGCATACTCCGCTCCGGCGGAATCCCACGCAGGAGGAGATAATCGCGCAGATTCTAGGGAAGTCGACAAATACCTCTGCACAGAAGGCACCAATGCCTTCGGAAGGAGATGGACGGACTGACAGTCGGCCGACTACGAGTCGGGCGACTGAAGGCCGACAAGCGGAAGGAAGGCCAACTGAACGGCGCGTTGAACCAGACAGCAGGCCGGAAGCAGAAGAGAGTTTGGCTGACGAGCCAACAACCCTCAGAAGGTCGTCTTCGGCGGAAGGCACTTCTGGGAAGACGCCACCAGCAAGCAGGCCAAGTGGAGTGAAGACGCGCAGGGTGTATCCGACTCCCAGTCGGACAACTACTGGTCGGCCGACTGCGAGTCGGTCAACAGAGAGACGGCCGGATTCGCCGACTGCGAGACGGACAGGGCCGGCGACCAGTGTGCGGACGCCTTCGGCGGACGCACCCTCAGCGAAGACACCTTCTGCGCAGATTGCGCCGGAAGGGCAGGCAGCAGAAGCGGGCGGTGCAAAGGTGACAAGAGTCACTGCGGCGTCGACCCCTTCGGAGACAGAAGATCGAGCCGGAACAGGGGCTCAAGCAGTGGGATCCCCCACTGCCCTGGATATTTTAGCAGGCAGTGGAGCAGCAGTCGCAGCGAAAGCTGCTGCGCGCCACAGTTCCAGGGAGTCGCCAAGGGATTCGGTGGCGACTGAAATCCTCGAGACTGAGGATGAGACGAGCTCGGAAGAGCAGGAAGCGGATTCTGTGCAGAAAACGCCAACAGGGGTGTTGTGCGAGCAGATAGTCCCACTCCTGCGATATCTGGATCGCAAGACATCCAAGTACGCGGGTACTGGAAAACCGCAGTCTTATGTGGAGACTATCAAGCGAAGGACGAGGAGCAAGATGGCCATTTGGGCCTCTAGGTGCGAAGTATATGTGGATAGGAACACCGCCCTCCGACAACACCTGGCGGTCACACAGAAGCTATACCAAGCCTTGCAGCAGCAGAGGGAGGATGCGGCGACGAAAAGTCAGGCGGATGCCGAGCTAATACGGGCAAAGATCGAGTCGGAATTGCAGGAAGAGCGGAGACAAAACCGCGTCCTAGCAGCCGAGCTTGCGCGCCAGACGCGCGCCTTAGAAGAAAGTCAAAGAGCCCGCAAGGAGGATGAGGAGTTGTTGCGCAACTTGCAATCCGAGTGTTCGGATTTGAGGGCGCAGCGTGGGGAAGCGGAAATGCAGCTAGCAGAGGTGGAAGGCAGCTGCAGGGCGCGAGAAGAGTTGGCGACACGGGTGACTCACTGCCTAAAAGGATACGCCCATTGGGAGGTGGCAGCTCAAGAGAGGATCACACTCAGGGAGTTCGAGCTTCGGGCGGCGGCATTGACGGAGGGTGACAGTCGGAGTCGGCGGCGAGTGGCGAGGAAATTAGAAACCTTCTTGTCGGGTGCGCGCGACACTATGGCGCACTTAGAGTCGGAAGTCACTGCAGCCCTCCGACGTCTGGGGTTGCGCAGCCGGTCGGAAGACTGGCAAGGTAGAGACAGCGAGCGGAGCAGTCCGGCGCGCAGGAGGCGTAGCACCGGATCCGCCGAGTGCAGTAGTATAGTTTGGTTTCGCGCAGATGTTGCGAGTAGTAGATAGGATAGCGTAGTGCTAGTTAGGACCTTTGAGGGTATAAAATAGATCAAGGCGTTTTGCCTTGGGACTCTTCCAGTTTCGGAAGTGCAGATCAGGAACTCACTTTCTTGACGTGTTTGTGCATTTTGGTCCAGGCACCACGTAGAGAAGCTGCAGCATAGCGAAGTTACCGTATGTTGTAGTTGAAGGCCTTCGGCTGAATGTTCAGAGCTAGCACCCGGTTAGAGACTTGAGTAGTGCGGATCTGCACCTGCGGGTGATTTCTGATGCTCAGAGCCGGCTGCGAGTTAGAGACTTGAACAGTTCCCCCTTACTCCTTCGAGTGACATATCCTGATTGTACTCCTACGGGAAGTTTCCCCTGAATGCCAATGTGAAGTTTTGTTACTTCGTGTAAGCCTTGGTTTGCAATTCAGGTTGTGTGTGTGTTATTGGATTGGATCTCAGTCAAGTTCTCAGTCGGGCCTGCACTCCCTGCGTTTGGTGTGATAGTCGAGGGTGACGTCCACGGCGTATGAAGAGGCTTCGTTCCGAAGTGGGAAGTCCAGTCCGGGTGCCCTACGCTAGTTCCTGGCGGGAGGGCAGTAAAAGCCGGAGTGGGAGTCACTACCTGCAGAACCTCTGAGTGAACTTTTGAGACACTTTCCTCCTGAAATCCGAAGCGGAGGTCCTGACCGACCTCCGAGTTGTGCTTTTGCCAGTTTTCAGGTGTGTGTGTGTGTGTGTGTTGAGTGACCACGCTGTACCGTGCATCCTCCGAGTCGAGATCCTCCTCCGAGTCGAGCCTGCGAGTCGAGCACTGCAGTATTTCTGGGAGTGACAGTCGCCTAGAATTCAAACTCTACAAAAGTCTGTTAAACGTGACACTTTTACTCTGTGTGTTGCCTCTGTCCCTGTGGGTTCGATCTTTTTACCACCATACTGCAGTTTTAGCCTTTGGTGGGTTATTACACTAATACATTGGGAATCACCTTGTCTACCACTACCACCTCTATCTTCACAGGTTTGACATCTTGACTTCCTTTTTGCAATTGAACTCTAGCAGCGACTCGAGTCTTCGTCTTTCCACTCCTTCTATGCACCGGTATGCCCTCCTTCAAAGTCTTACGAGCAATGGGAGATATTTCCAACAGCTGCCCGAAAGTAATATCTGCCTTCAGCGAACTCAGATCTGACCACAAATTGTACTTCTTCGACTCTCTCCTTTTCTGACATCTCATGTCCTCCCACTCTTTCATGGGAATCCCCGGTTGTAATAACCCACTAAAGGCTAAAACTGCAATATAGTGGTAGAAAGGTCGAACCCACAGGGACAGAGGAACACACAGGGTACAAAGTGTCACGTTTTAATAGACTATTGAGGAGTTTGAATTCTCAGGCAACTGTCACTCCCAGAAATACTGCAAGTGTCCACTCGGAGCGCACTCGGAGGTCGCACAGTGCAGCGTAACACACACACACACACCTGAAACTACAGAAACACAACCCAGAGATCCGTTAGGACCTCTACTTCAAGATTTCAGGGGGAAAGTCTCTCAAGAGTACACTCTGCGAAGCTGCGGGTAGTGACTTCCAACTCCGGCTTTTACAACACTTCCACTAGCTTGCTGCTAGTGTAGGAAACCCGGTTTGGACTGCCTACTTCGGATCGAAGTCACTCAGACGCGGTGAACAACACTCTCAACTCACAAAACGCGCAGAGAACACAGGTCCGCACTGAAGGACTCACTGAGAAGCATTCCAGTAACACAACAACAGTCTATTGAAGAGTTTGAATTCTCAGGCACTTGTCATTCCCAGAAATACTACAGGAGTTACCCTCAAGGCACCTGCTGCAGCGTAACCTGAATTTACAACCAAGGCTTACACGAAGTAGCAAAACTTCACTTTGGCATTCAGGGGAAAAATCCCAAGGAGTACAATCAGAAAGAAACACTCGAAGGGGTAGGGGCGAAACTGTTCAAGTATCTAACTAGTCACTGGCTCTTAGCATCGGCAGTCACCCGCAGGTGCAGATCCGAACTACTCAAGTCTCTAACCAATGGACTAGCTCTGAACATTCGGCCAAAGGCCTTCAGCTACAAAATGCGGAACGCTAAGTTGTAACTCCTCGTGCGTGGTGACAGAACTCAAGGACACAAACACGCAAAGGAAATGCTTTCCTGATCTGCACTTCTGATGGGAAAGAAACCCAGGCAAAACGCCTGGAACTATTTTATACCTTCTAAGTCCTACCTAGCACTACACTGCACTACGCTACACGCCTGCACGGAACCACGCTACACTACACTCCGCGGAACCTGTACTACGTCTCCTGCGCGGCCGACTGCCGCGCACTAACTCCCTACCCTGCCAATCTTCCGCTCGACTGCGCAGTCCCAACCTCTGCAACGCCGCGGACAACTCCACTTCGAGGGCGGACATGGTATCCTGTGCCTTCGACAGAAAGGCATCGAGCTTCTTCGCTACCTTCCGCCGACTCCTACTGTCGCCTGACAACAACCCGGCTGCGCGCAATTCAAACTCACGCAGTGTGAGTTTCTCCTGCGCCTTCACTTCCCAGTGGGCGTAGCCCTTGAGACAGTGGGCGACTCGCCTCGCCGTCTCCACCTTCGTGCGATCCTCCTCCTTCCTGCGATCCTCTTCAATTATCACTAATTGCGATTCGGCTTCAGCACGTTGCGCTCTCAATTCGCCACACTCTGACTTTAACCTGCGGATTAACTCTTCATCCGCCTGCCGTGCGAGCTGACATTGTTCCAACAACCGCGTCTGTCGCACGAGCTCCTCTGACAAAATCCGATTCTGGGCCTGCTCAGAAATGAGTGCTTCCTTGACCTTCACCTGCTCCTTGGTGAGCTCGCCCAGTTTCTCATCCTTCATCTTCTCGGAGTGCTTGTAGAATTTCTGATTAAGCTTGTACTGACCCCACAAGCACGCATGCTTCTCCTTCAATTCCTTCAACTCCTGGTCCACTCTAGCTAATAGCTTGCTGGTGTGGACTTTAGTGCGAGTCCGCCTACGCACTAACTCGATGTAAGATCCCGGCTGGAGTGGGTCGGCGTATTTATCGACCTTGCGATCCAAGTACCGCAGCAACGGAATCACCTGCTCAGAGAGCGCCGCCGCCGGCGCTCCAACAATTTCCTCCTCCTCCTCCTCGGTGTCTTCTGCTCCTGACATTTCTTCCGTGGAGCCTCCGTCGTCATCATCCGAGTGGAGAATTTCAGTCGCCATTGATTGCGTCGGCGACTGCCCCGAGTGGGGCTGCACGTCGTCGACGTGTGCTGCCTGCGTCGGCGACTGCCCCGAGTGGGGCTGCACGTCGTCGACGTGTGCTGCCTGCGAAGGCACGGCTGCAGCCTCGCTGCTCGTCGCCAAAATGTCTAAGGCGGAAGGCGAATGTACCCGTGCGGCATCCCCGTCTCTCGCTTGTTGATTGTCTACCGCATCCTCTCTGCCGCCGTCGTCCGCCGCCGAAGGCGATCGAGCGGAAGGTGGCTGCGCGGGGTTTGATTGCGCATCGCGCATCGAGATTTCATCCCGCGGACAGTCACTCCGCTCCTCCGTCTGCTGCTCCCTTGATCGGTCCGTGGGGGCTGTGCCCGGCCCGTGCGCAGGCGCATTTGCCGGCGCCTTGTCCGCCGCAGGCGTAGCGCCGCGGACATCTATCGCCGAAGGCGACATGGCCGGGGGCCGCACGCCCGATGTTCCTTGGCCTATAGGCCCTACCGCCGAAGGCGCATCTATCGGCGGACTTCCCGCCGATGGTGCGGCCTCCGCACGCTCTCTGCTCGTATCTCCTCGGCTCGAAGGCCCTGGCGCCGAAGGCGCAAATTGCGGCGCGTGGTGCGCCGGAGGGTCTGGCCCCGAGGGCCGGTGTCTCGTAGGCGGTTCTTCCGCCGGCTCCTTCCCCTTCCTACGTTGGAACGGGGGTGATTCTTGCCTGTGCACAGGCGGCACGTGTGGAGGTGTCCTGTGCACAGGCGACATGTGCACAGGCGAGCGCCTGTGCACAGGCGGACTGCTCCTTCCCACGCGTAAGCGTAGATCCACGTCCACTTGTGTTCGCCGGTCCGCGGAGGCTCGTCCGTCCGCGGAGGCTCGTCTGTGCGCAAACGGAACATCTGTCCGCATCGCACGTGGTAACTCCGGAGGCTCTTGGCCCGTAGGCGGCCTTTCTCCCGTCGAGGTTGCAGCGTGGCCCGTCGCCCCTGCGGTCGTCCGCGCTTCCTCATGCCTCTCAGGCGACGCACTTCCTATCTCCGTCGCAATCGTCGCCGTGTCTGCACTGTCAGCTGGCAACACCAGTCTGCGTGCCTTCTGCTTCGGCCGGCTGTATGGCTCGCACAGCGGCCGCGGTCGAATGGGAGCAGAGGGTTCTTGATGCTGCTCCTCTTCGGACTCTTCCCTCCATTGCCGCTTCCGCGGCACTCGCGAAGGGAGACACACAGGAGTGTGTCTCCCTTCGTCCCTCCGTCTTGATGGGGTAGAAGTCGGTGACTCCTCCGCATCAGTGTCGACCTCGTTCTCCCGCACATACTTCCCGGGATGGTCGATGGACAATGGCGGAAAATGTTCAAGCTCCGCCGCTGTCAAACAATTCCGCTGTCGATAAAAATTGATGAGGAAAGGAGAAAGATGGTTTAGAGTTCCCCCCTTCTCCTCAAACGCGTGCTGTCGCATCACCCTGTGCAGGATGCTCGCCCAGTGAATGGGAGTTCCTTCGATGACGCACTCCACAAAAGAGACCTGCCACAATGTGATGTAGCAGGCGCGGTGCGGCTGCAGTAATTGCATCAGCGCCGCGGACAAAGTCCGGCGAAATCGATCTTTGTAATCACGGGTCCTGTACCCATTCTTGGTAGACCTCCCGGTCTTGAACAGCTCCACAAATTGCGCCTCTTCTTGCTTGGTCACCTTGATGCTCTCACTGTCGAAAAGGAGATGCCCTGGCATGCCAGCACATCTTCCCAACGCCTGCGCCCAATCTTGGACTGTCCACCGGTCGACATGCGGACGCAATCCGCGCGAGGGTGGTCCTTGTGGCTCTAGCCACTCGCGCACCATATTCGCGCAGATGTAATTCCATCCCCATAGCAAGAAATCGAGCTTTCTTGCTATTAAGCGCTCTTCGAAAGCGCGTAGCCCGTTCTGCGGCAGGCGAAGTGGCACCATCCGCAATCTGCTCGGTCTCGTCATTGCGTTCCTGGGGTTCGCTCGCCCGCTCATTCTACTTCCACACTGTCCGCGTTTCTTTCTCTCTCGGCAAACTCTAATCGCTCTCAATTCCAAATCACGCGCACTCACTTCTCCCTCAATCAACAAGAAATCTCCTGTGTGACGACGACGAGAATGGTCCGCAGCCAGCAGATGGATGCGCGCAACGCGCACAAGAGATTGGAATCGCGAATTCAAGAATGGGACGTTCTCCGCCGCCCGGTCGAAGGTCATGGTCGTCTCTTGGTCGTGAAGAACGTCTCACTTGATGGCCGCGCCGGCTGTACGCTGGAACGGCCTTCGCTCTCACGCGCGGCTTCACGCTCCGCCGTCGTCGATTAAACTCTCACGCTCGAATTGGCGGATTTGAACTCCGCGAGCGTGTCACCCTGCGGACATGGGGGCGTAACGCCGAAGGCGAGTTTTCCGCCTTGCGCGGTACACTTGTTCGTACTGCCCTTCGGCCAATCTCCTTCTGCCTTGACGCGTGCGTCCGCATGTCGGACAAAAATTCAACTCCTGCCTGTGCGCAGGCAGGGGCCTCGGCGGATTCTCCGCTGGCGCGGAACTTGAACATCCTCCTGTGCACAGGCGTTCGCCTGTGCGCAGGCGAATTTCGTCCGCGGCGCTGGGCCGGCGCGGAAGGCGTTGACCGTGGTCAGCCGTCTCCGTCCAGGAGCGCATCCACCCGTGCCGTCCGCACGGTCCGTACCTATTGGTTTACTCTGGCGGCTCTTCCGACGTACGCTGCGCTGCGCTGGCGCGGAAGGCGCCGTACACTTTCTACCTCACAAGGCGCATTTCTAGGGCCCAAGGCGGATTTCCCGCCGACGCCGAAGTGCCTGTGCGCAGGCGAACGCCTGTGCGTAGGCGGACTTCGCGCCTTCCCTAACCCTACTTCGCCTGTGCACAGGCGAACGCCTTCGTCCGCGCATAGGACAAAACTTGAATCCCCCTTCCGCGTAGGCGGAATTCGCGCCGGTGGCGAACTCCTTCCGCCGCAGGCGACCGCCTCCGTTTCTTCCAGTAGCGATAACTCCCTAAGTCCTCGTCCGTTCCAAGCGTTCTTGGGCTCGTTAGAATCAGCGCGTCGAGCTCTTTCCAACGGGACCCTAACTTGGTCAAGGCGCCCGAGGGTTGACCTAATTACGGGGGTTTCCCTACAGCCGCGGACGCAACCTCCGAAGGCGGGTTTTGCGCCTTGCGCCGTAGAGATCCTAACTGCGGAGCTCGCAGGGAGGGTGGTGCCTGTCCTTACTGCGGCACCCCAAATCCCAGATTCTACAAGATCCCTCGAGAATCCCCGCGATCTTCCGGATTCACTCTGTTTTGATGTACCGAAGGATATTTACAATGCTGCCAGGGTACAGTTTTCCAAAAATGTTTTAATTTCCTCAAAATTGCCAAAAGTGGGGTACCACACCTCGCCACTCTCTCAAGATCAGAGAGATGAGGAGGCTCCTCTGATGAAGTCTCCCCTTGCTCGTCCTCATTTTTCTCAGTTTGCATCTTTCGATGCATAGCTCTGGTGGTGACAGTAAGGGCCGGAGCTTCATGCATAATCACATCATCCGAATTTTTCAACTTATAACTAATCAGGTTAGCATGTGGAGGCCACTGATTCTGCCCTTGTTCGACTATTCCCTTACCAAGATCAGAACTACCACGCTGGACATCTCCATCATCGCCATTTGCAAATCTAGCATCTTGAGAGTTTGAAGAACATGGATCTGCAAATGAAACCTGTTTTCTGCTGTCACTACGAGGTTCATCTCGTGGTTCAATCTGGATAGGAATATATCTGTTCACTGTCTGCAGTCCAACAGGTGGATTGAATGTCTGCTTGCTGTTTTCATGATCATAATACAAGTTAGGGGGTCTAAGATTGTTAGAATGCTCATTCTGTGGTCTTGCACCTCTCATATTTTCTCTCGCCTGGTGAGGACTAACAGCGGGCTGAGGCATCCTAATAACTTTGTTTGGCTGCCGACATTGGTCAGAAGGATGACTACCTCCACAGTTACTACACCCATTAACCCCAACTTCAGACCAACACTGACCTGGATAGTGCCACCTACCACAAAAAGCATGCAATTCTTTTCTCTCCCCATTTTGACCAACCTGACCCCTAGGAGGCCCTCTGTACCCGCCTTGACCTTGGTAATTTGGTCCTTGGCCCCTTTGATGTTGCACAGGTGGGCCACCGTTCATTCTATTATCACGGTTCTGCACCACCCTACAAAACTGTTTGGAGTGCCCGGATTGACCACACTCGACACACCACAGGCTTGATGAATGTCTACCTGACTCGACTGGAGGAGGAAGCCCTGGCTGTTGACTCCTGATCATCAAGGCCATCTGATCTGTGATGCTTTGCATCTGTTTCATCATGGTCTCCTGAAAACCTGCCTGACTGGCATTCAATCTTTTCTCCACATCTGCCAGGTTAGGGTCCACCGTAGGGGCTGGCAATGCTAGAACAGGTGTTGGTTCTCTGGTCTGCAAAATTGACTCAATGAGAGAATGGGGAGCTTGACCCCTATGCCTACCTGAGTCTCCTTCAATTGCTCTTGGACGAATTGGGATGAACTGAGGAATGGATTCATCCTCCTTCCTCCACAATCTATCATAATCCTTGTCAATGCTCTCTATCTCTCTAGCAGCCATCTTGGCCTCAGCAAGGGTTTGAGGGCTTCTCTCTAACACACCTCTGATGGTCCCAGCTTTGAAAAACCCTTGGATAAAAAATTGTCTCAGAGTATCGTCATTGAGCATTGTACCCACAAAACGTGCACAGACAAGATCAAATCTTCTAATGTAAGCTGAGATTTCCTCTTCCCTTCCCTGTTTTAATGATGCCAAAGCTCTCAATGCAGTACCCTGCCCCACCTCAGGCCTAAACTCATTCAAAAACTCCCTTTGCATCTGGTCCCATCCCTCAAAATGACCTTCAGAATGATCCCTATACCACTCATACGCCTCACCTTCCAGGGTAGTAGGAAACCATTAGGGGTAATAACCTGGATCTGTAATCAGAGAGCTGGCTAGCCTCTCAACATATCTTTCCATGTGCCTTGAAGGGTCCTCATCCTTCGTCCCATAGAACTTAGGCAGATTGGGTGGCATGACCACAGCTGCCAAATTTTGTGGAACCTGAATAGGAAGGCCTCTTGGCCTCACGAGTGGGTCCATGGGAGGACTAGGAGGAGGGCCTGCTCTCCCTCCATCGTCAGCCATGCTGGCAGATTCCTCAACCGACTTCTCACAGTCAAGTTCTACAATCACTTTTCTCCTCGAGTAGATCTCTGCAGACGTTTGACAACCTACGCTTGCAGAGTGACCACTCTCCTCGAGGTAACTAGTTTTCTCTAAAGCTTCTAACAAAGACTCATCAACAGGGTCCACATTCAGAAATATCTCAAGTTTAATCTCTTCCTCGATTTCCTTATTCTCAGGTTTCTTCCTACTGCGAACGGGATTCTCCAGTCCTGGCTCCAAGTTTGGTTTGTGCGATCTAGTCCTATTCTGCATTTACAAGATCAGGCTCCCGGCAGACGCACCATTTTATGTGAGCCTAAACTCCCCACCCTTCAGCGTTTGTAGTCCAGGTGGGGGTTCGAGCTCCCATAATCTAACTTCTCTGATCTCAACCATGTGGTCAAAGTGTATTCAAGACAATGAGATCATAAACACTTGCTCTCTCACAGACAATTATCCAGAACTGAAAATAATAACTTGCTGTCTGCTATCTCCACAAGAGCAGCAGACAAGCTCTTTGTTACATAAAGATCTAACCCAACTCTAGGTGACTTCTCAATACCACAGCCGCTGTGATCTATCCTAGCTCCGAGTTCCACTCCCAATTCCTACTCGGATTTCAGTGTCGATTTCTCAGCTTCCACCTTCAGACCCCACCAGATTCCTCTCTCAGATTCAACTCTCCCTTTTCAGTTTCAATTTCAGATCCCGACTGTCAGATTTCAGTCTCAGATTTCGCTTCACTCTCAGCTCCCATTCTCAGGTCTTCCACTCGGATTTCAGCTCCCACTCACAGATTACACTTCAATCTCAAATCCCACTCTCGGATCTTACACTTCAATTTCAGATCCCACTCTCAGATTTCACTTCAATCTCTGATCCCAATCTAATTTCACTCCACGATACCACTCACCACCCACGAGAGGTTGCTTTCTCCTTCTTCGAACTCTCCACACTCCCCTCCTAATCCTCACCACTTCCCTGCGAAAATCACTCACATCCACACTCTATCCTCCTACCGATCCCACCAGCGCTCCACACAATGGCACACCACACGATCTCTATCCCCAGGCCAAAAATTCCTCTCCAACGTTCAAGGGCCGAGTCACCCACAGCCCGCGATGATGGGCAACGGCCTGGCTCCCATGTGCAACTTCATGCCCCATGCTGCCACACCTGTACAGTCTTTATTTATGATCACGTCAACATCCGCCGTCCAAAATTGTCTTCCGCGCACCGCCGAAGGCATCCCCCCGCCGAAGACACTCTTCTGCACCTTTGCTTATCTATAACAGTCACCCCGACGCCCATAACTCACGGATCCCTGCTTCGTTTGCAACCTTCTTGGATTCGTTGGAACAAGCGTGTTGTGTTCTTTCTAACGAGCCCCTAACTAAGTCAAACCGATAAGAATTGAGAAAGTTATGACGGTTTTTACTCTTCCGCCGAAGGCATTCGCCTATCCGCAGGCGTCCGCGTCCTACCCGCAGGCCGCCTATCCACAGCCGTCCGCCTGTGCACAGGCTGTCCGCCTGTGCACAGGCCGCTTACGCGCAACCCGCCTACGCGTAGGCCGCCGAAGGCCTTCCATATCAGAACTTCCGCCGCTCCTAACTCGGTGCTGCCTTATCCGTTTCAAGAGTTCTTGGTCTCGTTGGAACGAGCGTCGCGAGCTCTTTCCAACAAGACTCTAATTGAGTCAAGGCGTCACACATTGAAAACGTTATGAGAGTTTCACTCCTTCGCCGAAGGCCTTTCCCCGAAGGGACTTCACCGAAGGCACTTCGCCGAAGACCTTGCCCCGAAAGCCTCCTTCCGCACCTCTTGCCCCCTAACCATCACACCAACTCCTAATCTTGCAGAAACTTCCAGAAAACCCCAAGCATAATTTTGCAAGAGCTTAAATCCAAACTTCTAACCCTCATAAGGGTAAAAAGACATGTGAGCACAGTTTTGTGCTCACAGTTGTCTATAAAAATTGATGAGGAAAGGAGAGAGATGATTTAGAGTTCCTCCCTTCTCCTCAAAAGCGTGCTGTCGCATCACTCTGTGCAGGATGCTCGCCCAGTGAATTGGAGTTCCCTCGATGATGCACTCCACAAAAGAGACCTACCACAATGTGATGTAGCAGGCGCGGTGTGGCTGCAGTAATTGCAGCAGCGCCGTAGCCACAGTTCGGCGGAAGCGATCCTTGTACCCATTCTTGGTAGACTTCTCCCGCTTGAACAGCTCCACAAATTGTGCCTCGTCCTGCTTGGACACCTTGACGCTCTCACTATCAAAGAGGAGGTGCCCTGGGATGCCGGCACACCTCCCCAATGCCTGTGCCCAATCTTGGACCGTCCACCGATCGACATGCGGCTGCAATCCGCGCGTAAGTGGTCCCTGTGGCTCTAGCCACTCGCGCACCATATCCACACAGATGTAGTTCCATCCCCATAGCAAGAAATCGAGCTTTCTTGCTATCAGCCGCTTCTCAAAAGCGCGCAGCCCGTTCTGTGGTAGTCGGAGCGGCAGCATCCGCAATCGGCCCAGTCTCGTCATTGCGTTCTTGGAGTTCGCCTGCTCGCTAATTCTCCTTCCGCTCCGCTCGAGCTCCTTTCTTCTTCGGCAAACTCTAATCTCCCTCAGTTCCAAATCACGCGCACTCACTTCTCCCTCAATCACCAAGAAATCCTCTGCGCGGCGATGTCGAGAATGCTTAGCATCTAGCAGATGGACGCGCGCAGCTCGCACTAGAGAATGGAATCGCGAATTCAAGAATGGGACGCTCTCCGTCTCCCAGTCGAAGGTCATGGTCGGCTCTTGCTCGTGAAGTACGACTCAATTGATGGCCGCGCCGGCTCTACGCTAAAACGGTCTCCGCTCTCACGCGCGGCTTCACGCTCCGCCGACGCCGATTTAACTCTCACGCTCGAATTGGCAAATTTGAACTCCGCGAGCGTACTACGCCGCGGACATGGGTGCGCAGCGCCGAAGGCGGATTTTCCGCCTTGCGCGGTACACTCGTTCGTACCGCTCCTCAGCCAATCCTCCTCTGCCTCGGCGCCTGTCCGCACGTCGAACAAAAGTTCAACTCCCGCCTGTGCGCAGGCGGACTCCTCGGCGGATTCTCCGCCGGCGCAGAACTTCACCCGCTTGTGCACAGGCGAAAAGCTGAGTATCTTACAACCTTCATAACTCCCGAAGTCCTCATCCGTTGTTGGCGTTCTTGGGCTCGTTGGAATCACCGCGTCGAGCTCTTTCCAACGAGATCCTAACTAAGTCAAGGCGTTCGGGGGTTGACCTAAATATGAAGGATTTCCCTACCGCCGCGGACGCAGTGCCGAAGGCGGATTTTGCGCCTTGCGCTGAAGGGATCATACCTTCAGAGCTCGCAGGGAGGGTGGTGCCCTTCCTTGACGCTGCACCCAACTCCTAGATTCTACGAGGTCCCTCGAGAATCTCTGCGATCTTCCGAATTCACTCTGTTTTGACGCACCGAAGGCTATTTACATTGCTGCCTTGGTACAGTTTTCCAAAAATGTTTTAATTTCCTCAAAATTACCAAAAGTGGGGTACCACATGCTCCCCTCCTCAATTGTGAGCGCCCACGCGAACACTCACATGTGGTATTTCTTCAACCGCCACCCATTCACTCGGGTGCCTGGTAAATCGCCGGCCAGGTCCGCAAGTTGGATGGATCCATTCGAGAAGACTTCGACAACCCTGTAAGGTCCCATCCATCTTAGGTGCAGTTTGCCTGGAAATCTAGCATGCCTGCTGTCGTAGAGCAGTGCCAAATCACCCTTCTGCAGGAGTACAGGTTTGATCTTCTTATCGTATCTCTCCTTCCGGCGGAGCTGAATTCTCCTGGTGCGCTCCTCGGCTTCTCGTCTCCTTTCTTCCAGCAGCATGACTTCCTGTAATCTGTAGAGCTGACTCTCCTCTGCACTCACCCTCTGTAGATCCAACGTTCGTTGGGTGGGCACTTCGAACTCGATCGGGAGGACCGGGTGCTGACCATACACCAGAAAGTACGGTGTCTGTTTGGTCGTAATTTTCTCAGCTGTCCGGTACGCCCATAGAGCGGCTGCTAACTTCGTATCCCAGTCGTAAGCGTGGTTTACCGTGACTTTGAGTAGTATTTTACACAACAGGACTTCTCCGTCAATCCATTCGCCTTGGGATTGTATGGGGTAGTCTTTCGGTGCTTGATGTGGAAATACCGTGTCAGATCTTCGATGATCTGGTTCAGAAAATGCGTGCCCCGGTCGCTGACGAGCTCTAAAGGACAACCGTAGCGCGTGATAATCGACTCGAACAAGAAGGCTGCCACTGTGGCTGCATCATCTCTTCTTGTGGCCTTGGCCTCCACCATTTTGGTGGCGTAGTCCGTAGCTACCAGAATGTAGCGCCTTCGTGTGTTCCTAGTCACTGGTTGTATCGGCCCTACAAAATCAATGCCCCACTTTTCGAAAGGTGCTAGAGGCATGATGGGAGTCAGGGGCCATCGTGTTGTAGGCGTTGGTCTCCCCGTCCTCTGGCAACTATCGCATTTGCGGATGTAATCGAGAACATACTTAAACATGGTCGGCCACCAATACCCCGCATTTACAATCTTTGTGACTGTGTTCCGGGTGGCATAGTGTCCACCCGCCTCCTCGGTATGCATCGCACTTACTACTCTTGGGACCTCTGATTCCTCCAGACACCTGCACAAGCGTTCATCTGCCATCTTTTTGAACAAAACACCCTGCTGGAGTTGATACGGGCCTGCCTTATGAATAAAGACAGTCCTTTGTTCCAAGTCCATGCCTACGGGACAATGAAGTGTTAGCAGATATGGGTACAGGTCGGCATAGCGGGACTCGTGCCCCGCAGACAACTGAAACAATTCTTCATCTGGAAAATCGTCCACCAATTCCTCCTCGGTAAGCTGGGTCCATAATCTGGACAAGTAATCTGCATTTTCGTGATGCACCCCTTTCCTGGTCTGGACCGTGTAGGTGAACTCTTGTAGCAACAGCACCCATCTGGCTATCCGACCGGACAGGTCGGCTTTCTTGACTAGATGTTGCAATGCGTAGTGATCCACATGGAACACAAACTCGTAGCAGATTAGGAAGTGTCGAAACTTTTTACAGGAGTACACCATCCCCAACGCTTCTCTCTCCGTCGTGGTGTACTTCATCTCTGCTAGAGACAGCTGACGGCTCGCGAAATAGATCGGGTAGTCTTTTTTGTTGTCATCCTTTTGGCTCAGTACTACACCGATGGCGAATGCAGATGTGTCGACGTAAACATGGAATGGTCGATTCCAGTCTGGACTCCCTAGCACTGGAGCAGTCGTGAGTTTCGCTTTAAGAGCCTCGAATGCTGACTGCTGGTTTGCACCCGAGGCATAAGGCTCGTCCTTCTTCAACAACTTGGTCAGGTCGGCCGCCAATATTGCATACATGTGTATGAATCTTTGGTAGTAGCCCACATGACCCAGGAATGCTCAAAGCTCTCTCAGATTCGTTGGTGGCTCAAGCTCGAGTATAACCTTGACCTTCTCGATGTCCACTGCAATGCCGTCTGCCGAGACCCAATGGCCCAACAAGATTCTACTAGTCATAAAGAAAAAACACTTCTCGGGGTGCAGCGATAAACTTCTCTCCCTACATTTATCAAAGGTCTGCCTCAGGTGACTTAGGTGTTCTGACCGCTTCCCAAAGACACAGAAGTCATCTATGAATATTTCCAGGAACTTCCTCAGTTGCTCTTGAAAGATATTGGTCATTATGCGCTGAAAGGTGGCAGGTGCGTTGCACAGACCGAAGGGCATCTTGTGATATGCGTAAGTTCCCCAGTCGGTTGTGAACGTCGTTTTATCCTTGTCCTGTTCCCGGATAGACACCTGATTGTAACCTGAGAACCCGTCCAGGAAGCTATAGCACTCATGTCCCGCGACATGGTCTAAAATGGCATCCGTGAACGGCAACGGGTGATGATCCTTACGTGTTGCTGCATTCAATTTCCGGAAATCCTGACACACTCGTATCTTACCCGTCAACTTCTTTGGTACGATAACAATCGGCGACACCCACTCACTGCTGAGCATTGGGTAAATAATACCGGCGCTCAGGTACTTATCTATCTCCTCCTTAACTAGCAAGGAGTATTTTGGGTTGAGGCGATACTGGCGCTGACGTATGGGTACTGCTTCATCCAGTAAATCAATACGGTGTTCTCCATACCGTGCAGGTATCCCCTTCATGTCTTTGATCTTCCAGGCGAAGACGTCGACATAAAGGCTAAGGAATGTCTGTACCTCCCTTAGCTTGTCTCCTGTCACCATGCTTGATACCTTCAAGCACTTGTCGGGACTGAGTTGTACTTCGTGACAGTCACTAGGGTCGACAATGCCCTCGGTGTGACTCGTCTCACTCCTCCCCAGTCCTACCGTTAATTGCTATTCGTCCTCCGGCTGAATAGCGTCCGGCTCTTCTTCCACAGAACAACAGGCAACGAATCCCACGAAATAATCGGATTCAGTGTCACTGGAATCTGATCGTGCGGCCGAATCACTGTCTACCCCCGATGTGTAACCCGCACTTGTCGAGGGGGTCTCTCCTTCATGTCGGACCTTGTTCCAGGGCACCGTGATGGTCTTGGTCGGCTCCGTAGGATGGGGAAATGTGGTACCCCACTTTTGGCAATTTTGAGGAAATTAAAACATTTTTGGAAACTGTACCCTGGCAGCATTGTAAATAGCCTTCGGTACATCAAAACGGAGTGAATCCGGAAGATCGCGGGGATTCTCAAGGGATCTTGTAGAATCTAGGATTTGGGGTGCAGCAGTAAGGACAGGCACCACCCTCCCTGCGAGCTCTGCAGTTAGGATCCCTGTGACGCAAGGCGCAAAACCCGCCTTCGGAGGTTGCGTCCGCGGCGGTAGGGAAATCCTCCATAATTAGGTCAACCCTCGGGCGCCTTGACCAAGTTAGGGTCTCGTTGGAAAGAGCTCGACGCACTGATTCCAACGAGTCCAAGAACGCTTGGAACGGATGAGGACTTAGGGAGTTATCACTATTGGAAGATACGGAGACGGTCGCCTTCGGCGGAAGGAGTTCGCCACCGGCGGGAATTCCGCCTACGCGGAAGGGGGAATCAAGTTTTGTCCTATGCGCGGACGAAGGCGTTCGCCTGTGCGCAGGCGAAGTAGGGTTTGGGGAGGCGCGAAGTCCGCCTACGCACAGGCGCTTCGGCGTCGGCGGAAAATCCGCCTTGGGCCCTAGAAATGCGCCTTGTGAGGTAGAAAGTGTACGGCGCCTCTACGCCAGCGCGGCGCCGCGGACGAGCAAGGAGCCGCCAGAGTAATCAAATCCAACGGACCATGCGGACGGGACGGGTGGATGCGCTCTTGGACGGACGGAGTTGCGGCGGCGGAAGCGCCGACGAAGAGACAAGGAACGGACAGACTGGACGGAGACGGCTGACCACGGTCAACGCCTTCCGCGCCAGCGCGACGCCGCGCACGGAATTCGCCTGCGCACAGGCGAGCGCCTGTGCACAGGAGAATGAAGTTCCGCGCCGGCGGAGAATCCGCCGAGGAGTCCGCCTGCGCACAGGCAGGAGTTGAACTTTTGTCCGACATGCGGACACACGCGTCGAGGCAGAAGGGGATTGGCCGAGGGGCGGTACGAACAAGTGTACCGCGCAAGGCGGAAAATTCGCCTTCGGCACTACGCTCCCATGTCCGCGGGGTAATACGCTCGCGGAGTTCAAATCCGCCAATTCGAGCGTGAGAGTTTAATCGGCGACGGCGGAGCGTGAAGCCGCGCGTGAGAGCGGAGACCGTTCCAGCGTAGAGCCGGCGCGGCCATCAAGTGAGACGTCCTCCACGAGCAAGAGCCGACCATGACCTTCGACCGGGCGGCGGAGAGCGTCCCATTCTTGAATTCGCGATTCCAATCTCTTGTGCGCGCTGCGCGCATCCATCTGCTGGCTGCCAAACATTCTCGACGTCGCCGCATAGGGGATTTCTTGGTGATTGAGGGAGAAGTGAGTGCGCGGGATTTGGAATTGAGGGCGATTAGAGTTTGCCAAGAGAGAAAGGAGCTCGGGCGGTGCGGAAGTAGAATGAGCGGGCGAGCGAACTCCAGGAACGCAATGACGAGACCGGGCAGATTGCGGATGGTGCCACTTCGCCTACCACAGAACGGGCTGCGCGCTTTCGAGGAGCGCTTAATAGCAAGAAAGCTCGATTTCTTGCTATGGGGATGGAACTACATCTGTGCGAATATGGTGCGCGAGTGGCTAGAGCCACAGGGACCACCCTCGCGCGGATTGCGTCCGCATGTTGATCGGTGGACAGTCCAAGATTGGGCGCAGGCATTGGGAAGATGTGCCGGCATGCCAGGGCATCTCCTTTTCGACAGTGAGAGCATCAAGGTGACCAAGCAGGAAGAGGCGCAGTTTGTGGAGCTGTTCAAGACCGGGAGGTCTACCAAGAATGGGTACAGGACCCGTGATTACAAGGATCGATTTCGCCGGACTTTGTCCGCGGCGCTGATGCAATTACTGCAGCCACACCGCGCCTGCTACATCACATTGTGGCAGGTCTCTTTTGTGGAGTGCGTCATCGAGGGAACTCCAATTCACTGGGCGAGCATCCTGCACAGGGTGATGCGACAGCACGCTTTTGAGGAGAAGGGGGGAACTCTAAACCATCTCTCTCCTTTCCTCATCAATTTTTATCGACAGCGGAATTGTTTGACAGCGGCGGAGCTTGAGCATTTTCCGCCGTTGTCCGTCGACCATCCCGGGAAGTATGTACGGGAGAATGAGGTCGACACTGATGCAGAGGAGTCACCGACTTCTACCCCATCAAGGCGGAGGGACGAAGGGAGAAACACTCCCGCAGCGCGAGTGCCGCGGAAGCGGCGATGGAGAGAAGAGTCCGAAGAGGAGCAGCATCAAGAACCCTCTGCTCCCATTCGGCCGCGGCCGTTGTACGAGTCATACAGCCGGCCGAAGCAGAAGGCACGCAGACTGGTGTTACCAGCCAACAGTGCGGACACGGCGACGATTGCGACGGAGAAAGGAAGTGCGTCGCCAGAGAAGCATGAGGAAGCGCGGACGACCGCCGGAGCAACGGACCACGCTGCAGCCTCGACGGGAGAGAGGCCGCCTACGGGCCAAGGGCCTCCGGAGTTACCACGTGCGTTGCGGACAGATGTTCCGTTTGCGCACAGACGAGACTCCGCGGACGGACGAGCCTCCGCGGACAGGCGAACACAAGTGGACGTAGATCTACGCTTACGCGTGGGAAGGAGCAGTCCGCCTGTGCACAGGTCACCTCCGCACGTGCCGCCTGTGCACAGGCGAGAATTGTAATAACCCACTAAAGGCTAAAACTGCAATATAGTGGTAGAAAGGTCGAACCCACAGGGACAGAGGAACACACAGGGTACAAAGTGTCACGTTTTAACAGACTATTGAGGAGTTTGAATTCTCAGGCGACTGTCACTCCCAGAAATACTGCAAGTGTCCACTCGGAGCGCACTCGGAGGTCGCACAGTGCAGCGTAACACACACACACACACACCTGAAACTACAGAAACACAACCCAGAGATCCGTTAGGACCTCTACTTCAAGATTTCAGGGGGAAAGTCTCTCAAGAGTACACTCAGCGAAGCTGCGGGTAGTGACTTCCAACTCCGGCTTTTACAACGCTTCCACTAGCTTGCTGCTAGCGTAGGAAACCCGGTTTGGACTGCCTACTTCGGATCGAAGTCACTCATACGCGGTGAACAACACTCTCAACTCACAAAACGCGCAGAGAACACAGGTCCGCACTGAAGGACTCACTGAGAAACATTCCAGTAACACAACAACAGTCTATTGAAGAGTTTGAATTCTCAGGCACTTGTCATTCCCAGAAATACTACAGGGGTTACCCTCAAGGCACCTGCTGCAGCGTAACCTGAATTTACAACCAAGGCTTACACGAAGTAGCAAAACTTCACTTTGGCATTCAGGGGAAAAATCCCAAGGAGTACAATCAGAAAGAAACACTCGAAGGTGTAGGGGCGAAACTGTTCAAGTATCTAACTAGTCACTGGCTCTGAGCATCGGCAGTCACCCGCAGGTGCAGATCCGAACTACTCAAGTCTCTAACCAATGTACTAGCTCTGAACATTCGGCCGAAGGCCTTCAGCTACAAAATGCGGAACGCTAAGTTGTAACTCCTCGTGCGTGGTGACAGAACTCAAGGACACAAACACGCAAAGGAAATGGGTTCCTGATCTATACTTCTGAGTTTGGGAAAGAACCCCAGGCAAAACGCCTGGAACTATTTTATACCTTCTAAGTCCTACCTAGCACTACACTGCACTACGCTACATGTGAGCACAAAACTGTGCTCACATGTCTTTTTACCCTTATGAGAGTTAAAAGTTGGGATTTAAGCTCTTGCAAAATTATGCTTGGGGTTTTCTGAAAGTTTCTGCAAGATTAGGAGTTGGTGTGATGGGTAGGGGGCAAGAGGTGCGGAAGGAGGCCTTCGGGGCAAGGTCTTCGGCGAAGTGCCTTCGGTGAAATCCCTTCGGGGAAAGGCCTTCGGCGAAGGAGTGAAACTCTCATAACGTTTTCAATGTGTGACTCCTCGACTCAGTTAGGGTCTCGTTGGAAAGAGCTCGCGACGCTCGTTCCAACGAGCCCAAGAACTTGTGAAACGGATGAGAGGTCACTGAGTTATGAGTGGCGGAAGTTTCTGATATAGAGGGGCCTTCGGCCTGTGCACGGGCGAGCCTCGACGGACGGACACCTGCGCACGGACGCGGACGCTCATAACTTTCTCAATTCTTAGCGGTTTGACTTGATTCGGGTCTCGTTGAAAAGAACTCGACGAGCTGGTTCCAAAGAGACCAAGATCTCTTGAAACGGATGAGGCATCACCGAGTTAGGAGCGGCGGAAGTTTCTGATATGGAGGGCCTTCGGCGCTAACATTTAGAGGGGCCTTCGGCGTTAACAGTTAGAGGGGCGGCTGACGACGCGGACGCCTGTGCACAGGCGGGTTGCAAGTAGGCGGCCTGTGCACAGGCAGGCCTTCGGCGGAAGAGGCGGACGAACCTCGACGGACGGGCGAGCCTCGACGGACGGACACCTGTGCACAGGCGGACGGCCTGTGCACAGGCGGGTTGCAAGTAGGCGGCCTGTGCACAGGCAGGCCTTCGGCGGAAGGGTAAAATCGACATAGTGTTTTCAATTCTTAATGGTTTGCGGTTTTTAGGGTCTCGTTGGAAAGAACTCGCGACGCTCGTTCCAACGAGCCCAAGAACGCCTGGGACGGATGGGAATTTAGGGAGTTAGGACTATCGGAAGATACGTAGACGTTCTCCTTCGGCCCTAGATGTTCGCCTTCGGGGTTACGCTTCCGGGAATTCCGCCTTCGGAGGTAGGGAGATCAACTTTTGTCCGATGCACGGACGGACGCCTTCGGCGGTTGCAGGCCTTCGGCGGAAGAGTAAAACAGTGATAACTTTCTCAATTCTTATCCGTTTGACTTTGTTAGGGGCTCGTTGGAAAGAGCTCGCCACGCTTGTTCCAACGAGCCCAAGAACGTTGCAAACGAAGCAGGGATCCGTGAGTTATGGGCGTCGGGGTGACTGTTAGAGATTGACAAGGTGTGGAAGTGCGTCTTTGGCGGTTGGACGCATTCGGCGGTGCGCGGAAGGAGATTTCCTCCGGCGAGGATCGGGTGGTCATGAATGTAGAATGTTCAGGTGTGGCAGTGGCGGCGGCGTGAAGTCAAGTTGGTGTGGCAGAGACGGCGGGGCATAAAGTCGCGCATGGGAAGTAGGTGTGACCCATCATTGCGGGTGGGGCATTCAGGCGGGCTGTGGTGTGTTCGGCCTGGAAGCTGAGACCTGGTGGGGAGTTCGGCTTTGGGGCGGAGAGCTGGAGTGTACCAGTGTACCAGTGTGCGCGAGCTGGATCGTGTGGTGTGCCATTGTGTGGAGACGCGGGTGAGATCGGTAGGAGGATAGAGTGTGGAGAGTTCGAAGTAGGAGGAAGCAAACTCTCGTGGGTAGAGAGTTGTATCGGAGTGTGAAATTAGAGTGGGATCCGAGATTGAAGTGTAATCTGTGAGTGGGATCCGAGATTGAAGTGTAATCTGTGAGTGGGAGCTAAAATCCGAGTGGAAGATCTGTGAGTGGGATCTGAGATTGAGGTGCAAAAATCTGTGAGTGGGAGCTGAAATCCGAGTGGAAGATCTGTGAGTAGGAGCTGAGAGTGAAGTGAAATCTGAGAGTGAAATCTAACAGTCGGGATCTGAATTTGAAACTGAAAAGGGAGAGTGGAATTTGAGTAGGAATTGGGAGTGGAACTCAAAGCTAGGATAGACCGCAGCGGCTGTGGTATTGAGAAAGTTACCCAGATTTGGGTTAGATCTTTATGTAACAAAGAGCTTGTCTGCTGCTCTTGTGGAGATAGCAGACAGCAAGTTATTATTTTCAGTTCTGGATAATTTGTCTGTGAAAGAGCAAGTGTTATGATCTCATTGTCTTGAATACACTTTCACCACATGGTTGAGATCAGAGAAGTTAGATTATGGGAGCTCGAACCCCCACCTGGACTACAAACGCTGAAGGGTGGGGAGTTTAGGCTCACATAAAATGGTGCGTCTGCCGGGAGCCTGATCTTGTAAATGCAGCATAGGACTAGATCGCACAAACCAAACCTGGAGCCAGGACTAGAGAAACCCGTTCGCAGTAGGAAGAAACCTGAGAATAAGAAAGTCGAGGAAGAAATTAAACTTGAGATATTTCTTAACGTAGACCCTGTTGATGAGTCTTTGTTAGAAGGTGTAGAGATTGTAGAACCTAGTAGTGTGAAGTCGGTTGAGGAACCTGCCAGCATGGCTGACGATGAAGGGAGAGCAGGACCTCCTCCTTGTCCTCCCATAGACCCACTTGTGAGGCCAAGAGGCCTTCCTATTCAGGTTCCACAGAATTTGGCAGCTGTGGTCATGCCACCCAATCTGCCTAAGTTCTATGGGACGAAGGATGAGGATCCTTCAAGGCACATGGAAAGATATGTTGAGAGGCTAGCCAGCTCTCTGATTACAGATCCGGGGTATTGTTTGGTCTGGTTTCCTACTACCCTGGAAGGTGAGGCGTATGAGTGGTATAGGGATCATTCTGAAGGTCATTTTGGGGGATGGGACCAGATGCAAAGGGAGTTCTTGAATGAGTTTAGGCCTGAGGTGGGGCAGGGTACTGCATTGAGAGCTTTGGCATCATTAAAACAGGGAAGGGAAGAGGAAATCTCAGCTTACATTAGAAGATTTGATCTTGTCTGTGCACGTTTTGTGGGTACAATGCTCAATGACGATACGCTGAGACAATTTTTTATCCAAGGTTTTTTCAAATCTGGAACCATCCGTGGGGTGCTGGAGAGAAGCCCTCAAACTCTTGCTGAGGCCAAGATGGCTGCCAGAGAGATAGAGAACATTGACAAGGACTATGATAGATTGTGGAGGAAGGAGGATGAATCCATTCCTCAGTTCATCCCAATTCGTCCAAGAGCAATTGAAGGAGACTTAGGTAGGCATAGGGGTCAAGCTCCCCATTCTCTCATTGAGTCAATTTCGCAGACCAGAGAACCAACACCTGTTCTAGCATTGCCAGCCCCTACAGTGGATCCTAACCTGGCAAATGTAGAGAAAAGATTGAATGCCAGTTAGGCAGGTTTTCAGGAAACCATGATGAAACAGATGCAGAGCATCACAGATCAGATGGCCTTGATGATCAGGAGTCAACAGCCAGGGCCTCCTCCTCCAGTCGAGTCAGGTAGACATTCATCAAGCCTGTGGTGTGTCCAGTGTGGTCAATCCGGGCACTCCAAACAGTTTTGTAGGGTGGTGCAGAACCGTGATAATAGAATGAGCGGTGGCCCACCTGTGCAACATCAAAGGGGCCAAGGACCAAATTACCAAGGTCAAGGCGGGTACAGAGGGCCTCCTAGGGGTCAGGTTGGTCAGAATGGGGAGAGAAAAGAATTGCATGCTTTTTGTGGTAGGTGGCACTATCCAGGTCAGTGTTGGTCTGAAGTTGGGGTTAATGGGTGTAGTAACTGTGGAGGTAGTCATCCTTCTGACCAATGTCGGTAGCCAGACAAAGTTATTAGGATGCCTCAGCCTGCTGTTAGTCCTCACCAGGCGAGAGAAAATATGAGGGGTGCAAGACCACAGAATGAGCATTCTAACAATCTTAGACCCCCTAACTTGTATTATGATCATGAGAACAGCAAGCAGACATTCAATCCACCTGTTGGACTGCAGACTGTGAACAGATATATTCCTATCCAGAGTGAACCACGAGATGAACCTCGTAGTGACAGCAGAAAACAGGTTTCATTTGCAGATCCATGTTCTTCAAACTCTCAAGATGCTAGATTTGCAAATGGCGATGATGGAGATGTCCAGCGTAGTAGTTCTGATCTTGGTAAGGGGATAGTCGAACAGGAGCAGAATCAGTGGCCTCCACATGCTAACCTGATTACTTATAAGTTGAAAAATTCGGATGATGTGATTATCCATGAAGCTCCGGCCCTTACTGTCACCACCAGAGCTATGCATCGCAAGATGCAGACTGAGAAAAATGAGGATGAGCAAGGAGAGACTTCATCGGAGGAGCCTCCTCATCTCTCTGATCTTGAGAGAGTGGCGAGGAGAGCAAGGAGGATTACAAGGGCAGAGGAGAAAAGAGGTGAGGTTCTGCATGATGCAGAAGTGCCACCTGTCACGCAAGATTTAGAAAGCAATGAACCAAGAGAGTGGGAAGGACCGGGGATACCCATGAAAGAGTGGGAGGACATGAGATGTCAGAAAGGGAGAGAGTCGAAGAAGTACAATTTGTGGTCAGATCTGAGTTCGCTGAAGGCAGATATTACTTTCGGGCAGCTGTTGGAAATATCTCCCATTGCTCGTAAGACTTTGAAGGAGGGCATTCCAGTGCATAGAAGGAGTGGAAAGACGAAGACTCGAGTCGCTGCTAGAGTTCATTTGCAAAAAGGAAGTCAAGATGTCAAACCTGTGGAGATAGAGGTGGTAGTGGTAGACAAGGTGATTCCCAATGTATTAGTTGATGGGGGTAGTGGTTTGAACATCCTACCTGAACACACCATGAGAAGGTTAGGTTTGAATCTAACAGGCCCCTCACCTTTCATTATCAATATGGCCAATCAGACTTCGGCTGTACCAGTGGGGATGATTAAAGATTGCCGTTTGTCCACTGGTGGTGAGGAGTACATTGTCACATTTCATGTCATTAAGATGCATTCGAACAGGGACACTTTCCCTATTCTATTGGGCAGACCTTGGTTGAGAATGGCTAATGCCATTGTGGATTGGGGAGGACTGAAGCCATCAATCACATATGGTCCTCAAGATAACAGAGTCAAGGTGTCAATAGGGTCCTTAGGTGGAAGGGTGAGAGAGGATCCTGAGTTATCGTCAGGGAAGGAAGAAGAGAAAAACAAGGCCGAGGGTGAAGACACTTTAGTGGGAGTGGTTCAGTCGAATGGCAGAAAAAATAGATTAGATGTAGGGTCAGGCAGCTTAGGACCTAGTTTTTACAGCAGAAGCGATGATGGAGAGTTTGCTCAGTGGTTGAGAGATTATCCTGAGTCAGGTTGTGATGCCATGATGATTTCTCATCACGAAATTTCCAAGAAGGAGGTGATCAGTTCACAAAGAGAAGAATATCAGTTGCTAGAACCATGTGAGGTTCTTATGGAGGAAGAGTGGATACATGGAGGTCTCACTCCATGGTTGGACGAGTTGGATGTTACTGAGGTGGGGTTGGTGCAGGTTGATGGAACTCAAGAGGAGGAGAATACTGTTCAACCTACGAAGTTGGAGGAACCCTTGCATTTCAAGACTACATCAACTGGAATATTAGTGGGCCAAGACGTCAGGGACTATCCTCAGGTCCCTCCAGATTGGTATCGGAGCTCAGAGGAACAAACTCATGTGGCAGAGGAAGACTGGAAATACGTGGAGGTGTCCATCAGAGGAGGAGAGCTGAAGCAAATGAAGATGGGTTCTAAGCTAGGAGAGGATGAGATACGGAAGTACGGTGAGTTGGTGGACGAATTCAGTGATACCTTTGCTTGGTCGTATGATGAGTTGAAGGGAGTGCCTCGTGAAATGGTGGAGCATCGGATTTCGCTGGTCCGTGGAGCTAAGCCTATTAGACAGAAGGAGAGAAGGATGAACCCACAGTTAAAGTTGTTAGTTCGAGCAGAATTGGAGAGATTACTGAAAGCCGGATTCATTAAGCCTGTAGAGATCACGGATTGGGTTTCTCTTATGGTTTTGGTCAAGAAAAAGAATGGGAAACTTAGAGTGTGTGTGGATTATAGGAAGCTGAATGCCTGTACTCAGAAGGATCACTTTCCTTTACCTTTTATCACGCTGCTTTTGGAGGAAGTTGGAGGTCATGCGAGGTACACGTTCATGGATGGATATGCTGGCTACAATCAGATTTCCATAGCTGTGCAGGATGTTCATAAGACAGCCTTCACAACTCCGTGGGGAACTTTTGTATGGGTTGTTATGCCTTTCGGATTGTGCAATGCACCAGCCACATTCCAAAGGTTGGTGATGTATATTTTCACGGATCTGTTATACAAGTCTATGACAGTTTTTGTGGACGATTTTAGCACTCAGTCAAGTGCTGGTGAGCATCTGCAGTGTGTTAGAGAAGCTCTCATTAGATGTAGAAGAATGCAGCTAGCTCTGAATCCTGAGAAGACCTTCCTAGGTGTTCAAAGAGGAGTTCTTTTGGGTTATGTTGTGAGTGAGAAGGGAAGAGAACCGGATCCTGATAAGATTGCAGTCATTGAAGGATTGGCAACTCCCACGAATGCCAAGGGTGTAGCCAAGTTATTGGGACATGTAGGGTGGTATAGAGAGTTGAAACCTGACTTTGCCAAGATTGTGGTGCCTATTACTCAATTGTTGAGGAAGGAGAACAGGTTTGAGTGGACAGATGCGTGTCAAGAAGCTTTTGAAGAGTTGAAGTCCAGATTGAGTACTTATCCGGTGTTGAGGTCTCCTAACTGGAGCATGCCTTTTCACGTTTTCTGTGATGCGAGTAGTATAGCAGTGGGTAGTGCGTTGTGTCAGTCTACAGGGGAGAAAGGGAAGGACCTGCCAATTGCTTATGCCAGTAGGCAGTTGAATCCAGCGGAGAGGAACTATTCTACTACCGAGAGGGAGTGCTTGGCCATGGTTTTTTCAGTCAAGAAGTTTAGACATTATTTGATCTGTAATCCAGTAGTTTTTTTCGTTGATCACATGGCAATCAAATATCTGGTGAACAAGGCGGAGCTTAGTGGAAGATTGGCCAGGTGGGTTTTATTGCTGGAGGAATTTGACTACACTGTGGAGTATAAACCTGGTCGCATGCACTTGCAGGCCGATCATCTATCTAGGTTGTCGGAGGATGTAGGGACCAGTCCATTAGATGATAGACTGATAGATGATAGTCTTTTTGTAGTAACAGCTCAGCCAGAGTGGTACGCTGGAATAGTAGAGTTTTTGACAACTCAGCAGTTGTCAGGTGATTGGACTAAGGAGGAAAGGAGGAAGGTGAGAGTCAACAGTAGACATTTTGCAGTGATTGGTCACAGATTGTTTAGAAGGGGAGCTGATGGTGTTCTGAGAAGGTGTGTGTCAGAAGTGGAGGTTCCCGCAATTTTAGAGGCTTGCCACGACAGTGCTTGTGGAGGACATTTCTCTGGCCAACTCACAGGTCAGAAAATACTTAGAGCGGGATACTTCTGGCCTAGGTTGTTTAGGGACTCTCATGAATATGTGAAGCGCTGTGATGCCTGTCAGAGGTATGCTAGGAATGACCTCCGAATGGAGATGCCTCTACACGTTTCATTGCCACTTGTACCTTTTGAAAAATGGGGAATTGATTACATCGGTGAGATTCATCCTCATTCGTCAAGAGGCATGGCTTACATCATAGTTGCGACAGAATACTTGACAAAGTGGGCAGAAGCAAAAGCGGTGAAGACGAATACGGCTGCTCATGCTGCCACATTCATGTACGAAAACATCATTTCAAGGTTTGGATGTCCCAAGATTCTGGTTAGTGATAGGGGCAGGCACTTCTTGAATGAGATGTTTCAAGAATTAACAGATAGGTTTGAGATAGATCACAGAAAAACGACTCCTTATCATCCGCAGACAAATGGTCAGACAGAGCGAGTCAATGGGACTCTGGTGAGCATTCTTCGCAAAACGGTGGTTGACTCAAAAAGGGATTGGGACACCAAGCTGACAGCAGCATTGTGGGCTTATCGGACAACTTTCAAGGTGACGACCCAGGCAACGCCGTTTTCGTTAGTGTATGGATTGGAAGCCACTCTTCCCATCGAATTTGAGGTGGAATCACTCCGAGTTGCAGTGCAGTCACGGCTTACAAACAGTCAGTCATTAAGGAATAGGCTAACAACATTAGAAGAGCTTGATGAGAGGAGAAGAATGAGTGCTCAACATATTGAGGCCATTCAACGGAGGAGAAAAATCACCTTTGACAAGAAGCATAAGAAAAGGACGCTGAGGCCAAGTATGATGGTGATGCTCCAGGATGGTAGGAAGCTTGAGTTCCCAGGAAAGTTTGATGCAGTATGGTTAGGGCCTTATCTGATTCGTGAGGTATTTCCAAACAACTCAGTGCAGTTGGAAACGTTGAATGGAGAAGTTTTCCCCACACGCACAGCGGGAAGTAGATGCAAGCAGTACCGGATTTGAAGCTGTCTAGCCTGCAGAGCTAGAGATTCTGGGATCTTCCCCTGATGGTCGCCAATGATGTGAGCACAAAACTGTGCTCACATGTCTTTTTACCCTTATGAGAGTTAAAAGTTGGGATTTAAGCTCTTGCAAAATTATGCTTGGGGTTTTCTGAAAGTTTCTGCAAGATTAGGAGTTGGTGTGATGGGTAGGGGGCAAGAGGTGCGGAAGGAGGCCTTCGGGGCAAGGTCTTCGGCGAAGTGCCTTCGGTGAAATCCCTTCGGGGAAAGGCCTTCGGCGAAGGAGTGAAACTCTCATAACGTTTTCAATGTGTGACTCCTCGACTCAGTTAGGGTCTCGTTGGAAAGAGCTCGCGACGCTCGTTCCAACGAGCCCAAGAACTTGTGAAACGGATGAGAGGTCACTGAGTTATGAGTGGCGGAAGTTTCTGATATAGAGGGGCCTTCGGCCTGTGCACGGGCGAGCCTCGACGGACGGGCGAGCCTCGACGGACGGACACCTGCGCACGGACGCGGACGCTCATAACTTTCTCAATTCTTAGCGGTTTGACTTGATTCGGGTCTCATTGAAAAGAACTCGACGAGCTGGTTCCAAAGAGACCAAGATCTCTTGAAACGGATGAGGCATCACCGAGTTAGGAGCGGCGGAAGTTTCTGATATGGAGGGCCTTCGGCGCTAACATTTAGAGGGGCCTTCGGCGTTAACAGTTAGAGGGGCGGCTGACGACGCGGACGCCTGTGCACAGGCGGGTTGCAAGTAGGCGGCCTGTGCACAGGCAGGCCTTCGGCGGAAGGGTAAAATCGACATAGTGTTTTCAATTCTTAATGGTTTGCGGTTTTTAGGGTCTCGTTGGAAAGAGCTCGCGACGCTCGTTCCAACGAGCCCAAGAACGCCTGGGACGGATGGGAATTTAGGGAGTTAGGACTATCGGAAGATACATAGACGTTCTCCTTCGGCCCTAGATGTTCGCCTTCGGGGTTACGCTTCCGGGAATTCCGCCTTCGGAGGTAGGGAGATCAACTTTTGTCCGATGCGCGGACGGACGCCTTCGGCGGTTGCAGGCCTTCGGCGGAAGAGTAAAACAGTGATAACTTTCTCAATTCTTATCCGTTTGACTTTGTTAGGGGCTCATTGGAAAGAGCTCGCCACGCTCGTTCCAACGAGCCCAAGAACGTTGCAAACGAAGCAGGGATCCGTGAGTTATGGGCGTCGGGGTGACTGTTAGAGATTGACAAGGTGTGGAAGTGCGTCTTTGGCGGTTGGACGCATTCGGCGGTGCGCGGAAGGAGATTTCCTCCGGCGAGGATCGGGTGGTCATGAATGTAGAATGTTCAGGTGTGGCAGTGGCGGCGGCGTGAAGTCAAGTTGGTGTGGCAGAGACGGCGGGGCATAAAGTCGCGCATGGGAAGTAGGTGTGACCCATCATTGCGGGTGGGGCATTCAGGCGGGCTGTGGTGTGTTCGGCCTGGAAGCTGAGACCTGGTGGGGAGTTCGGCTTTGGGGCGGAGAGCTGGAGTGTACCAGTGTACCAGTGTGCGCGAGCTGGATCGTGTGGTGTGCCATTGTGTGGAGACGCGGGTGAGATCGGTAGGAGGATAGAGTGTGGAGAGTTCGAAGTAGGAGGAAGCAAACTCTCGTGGGTAGAGAGTTGTATCGGAGTGTGAAATTAGAGTGGGATCCGAGATTGAAGTGTAATCTGTGAGTGGGATCCGAGATTGAAGTGTAATCTGTGAGTGGGAGCTAAAATCCGAGTGGAAGATCTGTGAGTGGGATCTGAGATTGAGGTGCAAAAATCTGTGAGTGGGAGCTGAAATCCGAGTGGAAGATCTGTGAGTAGGAGCTGAGAGTGAAGTGAAATCTGAGAGTGAAATCTGACAGTCGGGATCTGAATTTGAAACTGAAAAGGGAGAGTGGAATTTGAGTAGGAATTGGGAGTGGAACTCAAAGCTAGGATAGACCACAGCGGCTGTGGTATTGAGAAAGTTACCCAGATTTGGGTTAGATCTTTATGTAACAAAGAGCTTGTCTGCTGCTCTTGTGGAGATAGCAGACAGCAAGTTATTATTTTCAGTTCTGGATAATTTGTCTGTGAAAGAGCAAGTGTTATGATCTCATTGTCTTGAATACACTTTCACCACATGGTTGAGATCAGAGAAGTTAGATTATGGGAGCTCGAACCCCCACCTGGACTACAAACGCTGAAGGGTGGGGAGTTTAGGCTCACACTACACGCCTGCACGGAACCACGCTACACTACACTCCGCGGAACCTGTACTACGTCTCCTGTGCGGCCGACTGCCGCGCACTAACTCCCTACCCTGCCAATCTTCCGCTCGACTGCGCAGTCCCAAACGCTGCAACGCCGCGGACACCTCCACTTCGAGGGCGGACATGGTATCCTGTGCCTTCGACAGAAAGGCATCGAGCTTCTTTGCTACCTTCCGCCGACTCCTACTGTCGCCTGACAACAACCCGGCTGCGCGCAATTCAAACTCACGCAGTGTGAGTTTCTCCTGCGCCTTCACTTCCCAGTGGGCGTAGCCCTTGAGACAGTGGGCGACACGCCTCGCCGTCTCCACCTTCGTGCGATCTGCCTCCTTCCTGCGATCCTCTTCAATTATCACTAATTGCGATTCGGCTTCAGCACGTTGCGCTCTCAATTCGCCACACTCTGACTGTAACCTGCGGATTAACTCTTCATCTGCCTGCCGTGCGAGCTGACATTGTTCCAACAACCGCGTCTGTCGCACGAGCTCCTCTGACAAAATCCGATTCTGGGCCTGCTCAGAAATGAGTGCTTCCTTGACCTTCACCTGCTCCTTGGTGAGCTCGTCCAGTTTCTCATCCTTCATCTTCTCGGAGTGCTTGTAGAATTTCTGATTAAGTTTGTACTGACCCCACAAGCATGCATGCTTCTCCTTCAATTCCCTCAACTCCTGGTCCACTCTAGCTAACAGCTTGCTGGTGTGGACTTTAGTGCGAGTCCGCCTGCGCACTAACTCGATGTAAGATCCCGGCTGGAGTGGGTCGGCGTATTTATTGACCTTGCGATCCAAGTACCTCAGCAACGGAATCACCTGCTCAGAGAGCGCCGCCGCCGGCGCTCCAACAATTTCCTCCTCCTCCTCCTCGGTGTCTTCTGCTCCTGACATTTCTTCCGTGGAGCCTCCGTCGTCATCATCCGAGTGGAGAATTTCAGTCGCCATTGATTGCGTCGGCGACTGCCCCGAGTGGGGCTGCACGTCATCGACGTGTGCTGCCTGCGAAGGCACGGCTGCAGCCTCGCTGCTCGTCGCCAAAATGTCTAAGGCGGAAGGCGAATGTACCCGTGCGGCATCCCCGTCGCTCGCTTGTTGGTTGTCTACCGCGTCCTCTCTGCCGCCGTCGCCCGCCGCCGAAGGCGATCGAGCGGAGGGTGGCTACGCGGGGTTTGATTGCGCATCGCGCATCGAAATTCCATCCCGCGGACAGTCACTCCGCTCCTCCGTCTGTTGCTGCTCCCTTGATCGGTCCGTGGGGGCTGTGCCCGGCCCGTGCGCAGGCGCAATTGCCGGCGCCTTGTCCGCCGCAGGCGTAGCGCCGCGGACATCCATCGCCGAAGGCGACATGGCCGGGAGCCGCTCGCCCGATGTCCCTTGGCCTATAGGCCCTACCGCCGAAGGCGCATCTATCGGCGGACTTCCCGCCGATGGTGCGGCCTCCGCACGCTCCCTGCTCGTATCTCCTCGGCTCGAAGGCCCTGGCGCCGAAGGCGCAAATTGCGGCGCGTGGTGCGCCGGAGGGTCTGGCCCCGAGGGCCGGTGTCTCGTAGGCGGTTCTTCCGCCGGCTCCTTCCCCTTCCTACGTTGGAACGGGGGTGATTCTTGCCTGTGCACAGGCGGCACGTGTGGAGGTGTCCTGTGCACAGGCGACCTGTGCACAGGTGAGCGCCTGTGCACAGGCGGACTGCTCCTTCCCACGCGTAAGCGTAGATCCACGTCCACTTGTGATCGCCTGTCCGCGGAGGCTCGTCCGTCCGCGGAGGCTCGTCTGTGCGCAAACGGAACATCTGTCCGCATCGCACGTGGTAACTCCGGAGGCCCTTGGCCCGTAGGCGGCCTCTCTCCCGTCGAGGTTGCAGCGTGGCCCGTTGCTCCTGCGGTCGTCCGCGCTTCCTCATGCTTCTCTGGCGACGCACTTCCTTTCTCCGTCGCAATCGTCGCCGTGTCCGCACTGTCGGCTGGTAACGCCAGTCTGCGTGCCTTCTGCTTCGGCCGGCTGTATGACTCGCACAGCGGCCGCGGTCGAATGGGAGCAGAGGGTTCTTGATGCTGCTCCTCTTCGGACTCTTCCCTCCATCGCCGCTTCCGCGGCACTCGTGCTGCAGGAGTGTGTCTCCCTTCGTCCCTCCGCCTTGATGGGGTAGAAGTCGGTGACTCCTCTGCATCAGTGTCGACCTCATTCTCCCGCACATACTTCCCGGGATGGTCGATGGACAATGGCGGAAAATGTTCAAGCTCCGCCGCTGTCAAACAATTCCGCTGTCGATAAAAATTGATGAGGAAAGGAGAAAGATGGTTTAGAGTTCCCCCCTTCTCCTCAAACGCGTGCTGTCGCATCACCCTGTGCAGGATGCTCGCCCAGTGAATTGGAGTTCCCTCGATGACGCACTCCACAAAAGAGACCTGCCACAATGTGATGTAGCAGGCGCGGTGCGGCTGCAGTAATTGCATCAGCGCCGCGGACAAAGTCCGGCGAAATCGATCCTTGTAATCACGGGTCCTGTACCCATTCTTGGTAGACCTCCCGGTCTTGAACAGCTCCACAAATTGCGCCTCTTCCTCCTTGGTCACCTTGATGCTCTCACTGTCGAAAAGGAGATGCCCTGGCATGCCAGCACATCTTCCCAACGCCTGCGCCCAATCTTGGACTGTCCATCGATCAACATGCGGACGCAATCCGCGCGAGGGTGGTCCCTGTGGCTCTAGCCACTCGCGCACCATATTCGCACAGATGTAGTTCCATCCCTATAGCAAGAAATCGAGCTTTCTTGCTATTAAGCGTTCCTCGAAAGCGCGCAACCCGTTCTGTGGTAGGCGAAGTGGCACTATCCGCAACCTGCTCGGTCTCGTCATTGCGTTCCTGGGGTTCGCCCGCCCGCTCATTCTACTTCCGCACCGCCCGAGCTTCTTTCTCTCTCGGCAAACTCTAATCGCCCTCAATTCCAAATCACGCGCATTCACTTCTCCCTCAATCAACAAGAAATCTCCTGTGCGACGACGTCGAGAATGTTTAGCAGCCAGCAGATGGATGCGCGCAGCGCGCACAAGAGATTGGAATCGCGAATTCAAGAATGGGACGTTCTCCGCCGCCCGGTCGAAGGTCATGGTCGGCTCTTGCTCGTGAAGAACGTCTCACTTGATGGCCGCGCCGGCTGTACGCTGGAACGGTCTTCGCTCTCACGCGCGGCTTCACGCTCCGCCGTCGTCGATTAAACTCTCACGCTCGAATTGGCGGATTTGAACTCCGCGAGCGTATTACCCCGCGGACACGGGGGCGTAGCGCCGAAGGCGAGTTTTCCGCCTTGCGCGGTACACTTGTTCGTACCGCCCCTCGGCCAATCCCCCTCTGCCTTGACGCGTGTGTCCGCATGTCGGACAAAAGTTCAACTCCTGCCTGTGCGCAGGCAGGAGCCTCGGCGGATGCTCCGCCGGCACGGAACTTCATCCTCCTGTGCACAGGCGGTAACCTGTGCGCAGGCGAATTCCGTGCGCGGCGTCGCGCTGGCGCGGAAGGCGTTGACCGTGGTTAGCCGTCCCCGTCCAGTCTGTCCGTTCCTTGTCTCTTCGTCGGCGCTTCCGCCGCCGCAACTCCGTCCGTCCAAGAGCGCATCCACCCGTCCCGTCCGCATGGTCCGTACCGATTTGATTACTCTGGCGGCTCTTCCGCCGTGCGCGGCGCTGCGCTGGCGCGGAAGGCGCCGTACACTTTCTACCTCACAAGGCGCATTTCTAGGGCCCAAGGCGGATTTTCCGCCGACGCCGAAGCGCCTGTGCACAGGCGAGCGCCTGTGCGTAGGCGGACTTCGCGCCTCCCCTAACCCTACTTCGCCTGTGCACCGGCGAACGCCTTCGTCCGCGCATAGGACAAAACTTGATTCCCCCTTCCGCGTAGGCGGAATTCGCGCCGGTGGCGAACTCTTTCCGCCGTAGGCGACCGCCTCCGTTTCTTCCAATAGTGATAACTCCCTAAGTCCTCATCCGTTTCAAGCGTTCTTGGACTCGTTGGAATCAGTGCGTCGAGCTCTTTCCAACAGGACCCTAACTTGGTCAAGGCGCCCGAGGGTTGACCTAATTATGGAGGGTTTCCCTACAGCCGCGGACGCAACCTCCGAAGGCGGGTTTTGCGCCTTGCGTCGTAGGGGTCCTAACTGCAGAGCTCGCAGGGAGGGTGGTGCCTGTCCTTACTGCTGCACCCCAAATCCCAGATTCTACAAGATCCCTCGAGAATCCCCGCGATCTTCCGGATTCACTCCGTTTTGATGTACCGAAGGCTATTTACAATGCTGCCAGGGTACAGTTTTCCAAAAATGTTTTAATTTCCTCAAAATTGCCAAAAGTGGGGTACCACATGCTCCCCTCCTCAATTGTGAGCGCCCACGCGAACACTCACATGTGGTATTTCTTCAACCGCCACCCATTTACTCGGGTGCCTAACAAATCGCCGGCCAGGTCCGCAAGTTGGATGGATCCATTCGGGAAGACTTCGACAACCCTGTAAGGTCCCATCCATCTTAGGTGCAGTTTGCCTGGGAATCTGGCATGCCTGCTGTCGTAGAGCAATGCCAAATCGCCCGCCTGTAGGAGTACCGGTTTGATCTTTTTATCGTATCTCTCCTTTCGGCGGAGCTGGATTTTCCTGGTGCGATCTTCGGCGTCTCGTCTCCTCTCATCCAGCAGCGTGAGCTCCTGTAACCTGTAGAGCTGACTCTCCTCTGCGCCCATCCTCTGCAAATCCAACGTTTGTTGGGTGGGTACTTCAAATTCGATCGGGAGGATCGGGTGTTGCCCATACACCAGAAAGTATGGTGTCTGTTTGGTCGTGATCTTCTCAGCTGTCCGGTACGCCCATAGAGCGGCTGCTAGCTTCGTATCCCACTCGTGAGCGTGATTCACCGTGACCTTGAGTAGTATTTTACACAGCAGACCATTGGACTTCTCCGTCAGTCCATTTGCCTTGGGATTGTATGGAGTAGTCTTCCGGTGCTTGATGTGGAAATACCGTGTCAGATCTTCGATGATCTGATTCAGAAAATGCGTGCCCCGGTCGCTGACTAGCTCTAAGGGACATCCGTAGCGTGTGATGATCGACTCAAACAAGAAGGCGGCCACTGTGGCAGCATCATCCCTTCTGGTGGCCCTGGCCTCTACCATTTTGGTGGCGTAGTCCGTTGCTACCAGAATGTAGCGCCTTCGTGTACTTCTAGTCACTGGTTGTATCGGCCCTACAAAGTCAATGCCCCACTTTTCGAAAGGTGCTAGAGGCATGATGGGAGTCAGGGGCCAGCGTGTTGTAGGCGTCGGTCTCCCCGTCCTCTGGCAACTGTCGCACTTGCGGATGTAATCGAGAACATCCTTAAACATGGTCGGCCACCAATACCCCGCATTTAGAATCTTTGTGACCGTGTTCCTGGTGGCATAGTGTCCACCCGCCTCCTCTGTATGCATCGCACTCACTATTCTTGGTACCTCTGATTGCTCCAGGCATCTGCATAAGCGCTCATCTGCCATCTTCTTGAACAAAACCCCCTGCTGGAGTTGGTACGGGCCTGCCTTATGAATAAAGACAGTTCGCTGTTCCAAATCCATGCCTACGGGACACTGGAGGGTTAGCAGATATCGATACAGGTCGGCATAGCGGGACTCATGTCCTGCAGACAACTGAAATAACTCTTCATCTGGAAAATCGTCCACCAATTCCTCCTCTGTCGGCTGGGTCCATAATCGGGACAAGTAATCCGCATTTTCGTGGTGCACCCCTTTCCTGGTCTGGACTGTGTAGGTGAACTCTTGTAGTAACAACACCCACCTGGCGATCCGACCGGATAGGTCGGCTTTCTTGACTAGGTGTTGCAATGCGTAGTGGTCCACATGGAACACAAACTCGTAGCAGATTAGGTAGTGACGGAACTTTTTACAGGAGTACACCATCCCCAACGCTTCTCTCTCAGTCGTGGTGTACTTCCGCTCTGCTAGAGACAGCTGTTGGCTCGCGAAGTAGATCGGGTAGTCCTTTTTGTTGTCATCCTTTTGACTCAGTACTACACCGATGGCGAATGCAGATGTATCAACGTAAACATGGAATGGTCGATTCCAATCTGGACTCCTTAGTACGGGAGCAGTCGTGAGTTTCGCTTTAAGAGCCTCAAATGCTGACTGCTGGTTCGCACCCCAAGCATAAGGCTCGTCCTTCTTCAACAACTTGGTCAGGTCCGCCGCCAGTATTGCATACAGGTGTATGAATCTTCGGTAGTAGCCCACATGACCCAGGAATGCTCGCAGCTCTCTTAGATTCGTGGGTGGCTCAAGCTCGAGTATAACCTTGACCTTCTCGATGTCCACCGCAATGCCGTCTGCCGAGACCCGATGACCCAACAAGATCCCACTAGTCATAAAGAAAAAGCACTTCTCGGGATGCAGTGATAAACTGCTCTCTCTACATTTATCGAAGGTCTGCTTCAAGTGACTTAGGTGTTCAGACCGCTTCCCAAAGACACAGAAGTCATCTATGAATATTTCCAGGAACTTCCTCAGTTGTTCCTGGAAGATATTGGTCATCATCCGTTGAAAGGTGGCAGGCGCGTTGCACAGACCGAAGGGCATCTTGTGGTATGCGTAAGTTCCCCAGTCGGTTGTGAACGTAGTTTTATCCTTGTCCTGTTCCCGGATAGACACCTGATTGTAACCTGAGAACCCATCCAGGAAGCTATAACATTCATGTCCTGCGACATGGTCTAGAATGGCATCCGTGAATGGTAACGGGTGATGATCCTTGCGTGTTGCTGCATTCAACTTCCGGAAATCCTAACACACTCGTATCTTACCCGTCAACTTCTTGGGTACGATAACAATCGGCGACACCCACTCACTGCTGAGTACAGGGTAAATAATACCAGCGCTCAAGTACTTATCTATCTCCTCTTTAACTAGCAAGGAGTATTTTGGGTTGAGGCGATACTGGCGCTGTCGTATGGGTACTGAGTCGTGCAGTAAATCGATACGGTGTTCCCCATACCGTGCAGGTATCCCCTTCATGTCTTCGATCTTCCAGGCGAAGACGTCGACATAATGGCTAAGGAATGCCTGTACTTTCCTTAGCTCATCTCCTCTCACTGCGCTTGATACCTTCAAGCGCTTGCCGGGACTGAGTTGTACTTCGTGACAGTCACTAGGGTCGACAATGCCCTCGGTGTGACTCGTCTCACTCCTTCCCAGTCCCACAGTTAATTGCTATTCGTCTTCCGGCTGAATAGCTTCCGTCTCTTCTTCTTCTCCCACCGAACAGCAGGCAACGAATCCCACGAAGTAATCGGATTCGGTACCACTGGAATCCGATCGCGCGGTCGACTCACTGTCCTCGCCCGATGTGTAACCTGCACTTGTCGATGGGGTCTCTCCTTCGTGTCTGACCCTATTCCAGGGCACCGTAATGGTTTTGGTCGGTTCCGAAGGATGGGGAAACTTAAGGCGATGCCTTCGCCAATCACATCTGACTTGTGCGCCATATAGCCATGGTCGCCCGAGCAGAACGTCATAGCCCTGCTTCATCATTGGTTGAAGGATGATATACGTCAACCGAAAGTCCGCACCCCCGATGATTGTCTTGACATTGCGCAGCATACCTGCAGGCATTCTCCGCGTCTGATCCGCTAATCTCAACACACGCTTCGAGGGTTCGTATTGACTGAACCCCAAGGCTCTCGCGGTATCCTCCGTCATTATGTTGACTCTTGATCCAGAGTCGATTGGCACCCGGCGTACACAACACCCTGCTATTTCCACATCGATCTCTGGTGGCCCTTGGTCTTCGCTCTCCACTTGATATACTTGAGAGGATGTGGATGCGCGCGGCTTCCGCGGACGCCGTAGCGAAAGCATCAACATTCTCCGATACGTCTTATTGTCCTCCAAGAGCTGCTTGAACGTGATGTTCACTTTTCGACTCCCGAGATCTTCGACCAAGTCATAGTGGGCGCGTTGGGTCGCCGGGGTCGGCGGCGACGCTCTGCGAGGTTCCACGGTGGCTGCCAACTTCGCCCCAAGGAAGGATGTCAAGTCTGGCCGCGGTGGGTCCTTTTGAGTGCGGATCGCTTCCTTCAACAGGTTGGTTACCTCGTTGCGGATATCCGGAGCATAGTCCCGTTTCAGCAAGCGTACTGGCTCGTCCTCGACTGCTGTCTGGGGGCGCACTGCTGGTGCCTCTCGCGTAGCCGAAGACTTCCGTGCAGGTCGCAAGTCGGACTTGCTGGATGTCTTCTCCTTCCCTTTTCCCGTCCGGTCGTCGGTTCTCCGTTCGTGCTTGCGAGTGTCACGCTCTTGCTCCTTCGATTTCTTGGAACTACGAGTTTCGACCCGTGCGCACATAACCTCTTCCGCCGGCCATTCTTCGTCTTCGTCATCCCCGTCTGAACCTACTTCGACCTGGTTAACTTGGACGTCCTCCTTGGCAGGAGGGTTCACAAATTGTACCGCTGGCCGAGGGACTGGTGGCTGATCACACTCTGGCGCAGTATGCCCGGTCTTCTTGCAATTACTACATGTCGGAACATAATCGTTTCGCCTTTTTGGATGGAGACACTGCGGTGAGAAGTGTCCAACTTCCCCGCAATTATAACAAGCTCGCGGTGGCGGTGGGTCAAACGTCCCTGGAGGTGCTCTCCGCCTCACGGGTACTGTAGTGGCCCGATCCACCGGATGATATCGTGGGACTTGCATTGCTGAAACTGCAGTAGGGGTAGGAACCGACTGGACGGCGTAGGCTGTCTCTTCGCTAGCCTCTCCATAGTACTGGGGGTGCTCTCCATAGTACGGTTGTGCCCACTCTACTGCGTTGACTGGATATGACGGACGGGTGGTAAGGCACTCGGTGTTTGCATGTCCCACCGCCCCGCACGTAGTACACCATAAGTTCGCTCGCACTCTCCCGGGTGATTTTCGGCGATCATGCCCGCCTACCACTTGAACCTTGAGATCGGCGAAGTCCTTCACAAGGGTCTCCATCTTCGAGGCTATGTCTCCCGGCGCTCTGTCCGTAGTCACTCGTCGGGTGCCCTTTTTCTTCGCTGCCCCATGCTTCTTCCTCTTCTTCTCCTCCTCCGACGATGAGGTTTCCTCTTCTTCGGATGAGGAACGGTTCTCGTCCGAAGACGATTCCTCCGATGACGGAGTTGTACCTCTACGTCGTCTTCGCCCTCCCTTCGGTTTTCGCTCCTTCGACTCCCGTCTCTCTCTCCCTCTTCGGTTGAGAGTGGAAGTTTCGAAGGCTTCTGCCGATGCAATCACATCCTCAATAGTGTCGCACTTGCTGCGTCGGCAAAAAGTCTCCATCTCCCGAGTTAAACCGGTCACGTACCAATCCACAGCTTGTTGTACCGAGAAAGGGGACCCTGGTCCCGTTTTCGGTATTCTGTCAAGGAGGTCCAGAAATCTCTCAGTGTAGTCACGCAGACTCTCCTTCTTCTCTCGCTGCAAATTACGTAACTTTGTCAAAACCCGGCTGTCGTAGCCGAGCTCGCGGAAGCGGCGAAGGAACTTCTCCTTCAGCTGGGCCCATGTTGTCAACCCAGTCGGATCGATGCTCTCGTGATTGTACCAACTCCTCGCTTTCTTCCGCAGAAGGCTTGGAAAGATCCTTAGTCGGTCGTCGTCTGCGATCTCGCGATTGGCAATAGACACCGATTCGAACAACTTGATGTATGAATCTGCATCGTCGTCATCCCCACTCCCTTTATACTTTGGGTAGGAATGTTTAGTAATCGGCTGAGGTAGCCGCACATTGGCTTGTCCGTCCGCCATCGGTGTGTCTGTCGACGGTTCTCGGGCGGTCGTTTCTAATTCACGAGGCGGGTCCGTGCAAGGAATATCTAGTAGAACTGTAAGCACCAAGTTTGGTTCCGAATCGCCGGGGGTAGGTTCCCCAAGGATGTCGGCCGAACTAGGCTTAGGTACTCTTTTTGGTGTTTTCTTGTTTTGACGCCGTGTCTCTTCCACGGCCTTCTCTGAATCTCGTCGGAACCTGCGGACAGCTCTAGCACTTAGGTTGCTCCCGCTAGCCCCAGTCGACATTCACCGAGCATGGCTGCTCGTAAAAACCCCGGTGTTGACGCAACTGTCCCCGGCAGCGGCGCCAAAAAGAAGTGGTCGGCTTCTTATGTAATAACCCACTAAAGGCTAAAACTGCAATATAGTGGTAGAAAGGTCGAACCCACAGGGACAGAGGAACACACAGGGTACAAAGTGTGTGGTACCCCACTTTTGGCAATTTTGAGGAAATTAAAACATTTTTGGAAAACTGTACCCTGGCAGCATTGTAAATAGCCTTCGGTACATCAAAACGGAGTGAATCCGGATGATCGCGGGGATTCTCGAGGGATCTTGTAGAATCTGGGATTTGGGGTGCAGCAGTAAGGATAGACACCACCCTCCCTGCGAGCTCTGCAGTGAGGACCCCTACGACACAAGGCGCAAAACCCGCCTTCGGAGGTTGCGTCCGCGGCTGTAGGGAAACCCTCCATAATTAGTTCGACCCTCGGGCGCCTTGACCAAGTTAGGGTCCCGTTGGAAAGAGCTCGACGCACTGATTCCAACGAGTCCAAGAACGCTTGGAACGGATGAGGACTTAGGGAGTTATCACTATTGGAAGAAACGGAGGCGGTTGCCTACGGCGGAAAGAGTTCGCCACCGGCGCGAATTCCGCCTACGCGGAAGGGGGAATCAAGTTCTGTCCTATGCGCGGACGAAGGCGTTCGCCTGTGCACAGGCAAAGTAGGGTTAGGGAAGGCGCGAAGTCCGCCTACGCACAGGCGCTCGCCTGTGCACAGGCGCTTCGGCGTCGGCGGAAAATCCGCCTTGGGCCCTAGAAATGCACCTTGTGAGGTAGGAAGTGTACGGCGCCTTCCGCGCCAGCGCAGCGCCGCGTACGGCGGAAGAGCCGCCAGAGTAATCAAATCGGTACGAACTATGCGGACGGGAAGGGTGGATGCGCTCTTGGACGGACGGAGTTGCGGCGCGGAAGCGCCGACGGAGAGACAAGGAACGGACCGACTGGACGGAGACGGCTGACCACGGTCAACGCCTTCCGCGCCAGCGCGACGCCGCGCACGGAATTCGCCTGTGCACAGGTGAACGCCTGTGCACAGGAGGATGTTCAAGTTCCACGACGGCGGAGCATCCGCCGAGGCTCCTGCCTGCGCACAGGCAGGAGTTGAACTTTTGTCCGACATGCGGACACACGCGTCAAGGCAGAGGGGGATTGGCCGAGGGGCGGTACGAACAAGTGTACCGCGCAAGGCGGAAAACTCGCCTTCGGCGCTACGCCCCCATGTCCGCGGGGTAATACGCTCGCGGAGTTCAAATCCGCCAATTCGAGCGTGAGAGTTTAATCGACGACGGCGGAGCGTGAAGCCGCGCGTGAGAGCGAAGACCGTTCCAGCGTACAGCCGGCGCGGCCATCAAGTGAGACGTTCTTCACGAGCAAGAGCCGACCATGACCTTCGACCGGGCGGCGGAGAACGTCCCATTCTTGAATTCGCGATTCCAATCTCTTGTGCGCGCTGCGCGCATCCATCTGCTGGCTGCTGAACATTCTCGACGTCGCCGCACAGGAGATTTCTTGTTGATTGAGGGAGAAGTGAATGCGCGTGATTTGGGATTGAGGGCAATTAGAGTTTGCCGAGAGAGAAAGAAGCTCGGGCGGTGCGGAAGTAGAATGAGCGGGCGAGCGAACCCCAGGAACGCAATGACGAGACCGAGCAGATTGCGGATGGTGCCACTTCGCCTACCACAGAACGGGCTGCGCGCTTTCGAGGAGCGCTTAATAGCAAGAAAGCTCGATTTCTTGCTATGGGGATGGAATTACATCTGCGCGAATATGGTGCGCGAGTGGCTAGAGCCACAGGGACCACCCTCGCGCGGATTGCGTCCGCATGTTGATCGATGGACAGTCCAAGATTGGGCGCAGGCGTTGGGAAGATGTGCTGGCATGCCAGGGCATCTCCTTTTCGACAGTGAGAGCATCAAGGTGACCAAGCAGGAAGAGGCGCAATTCGTGGAGCTGTTCAAGACCGGGAGGTCTACCAAGAATGGGTACAGGACCCGTGATTACAAGGATCGATTTCGCCGGACTTTGTCCGCGGCGCTGATGCAATTACTGCAGCCGCACCGCGCCTGCTACATCACATTGTGGCAGGTCTCTTTTGTGGAGTGCGTCATCGAGGGAACTCCAATTCACTGGGCGAGCATCCTGCACAGGGTGATGCGACAGCACGCGTTTGAGGAGAAGGGGGGAACTCTAAACCATCTCTCTCCTTTCCTCATCAATTTTTATCGACAGCGGAATTGTTTGACAGCGGCGGAGCTTGAACATTTTCCGCCATTGTCCATCGACCATCCCGGGAGAATGAGGTGCGGGAGAATGAGGTCGACACTGATGCAGAGGAGTCACCGACTTCTACCCCATCAAGGCGGAGGGACGAAGAGAGACACACTTCTGCAGCACGAGTGCCGCGGAAGCGGCGATGGAGGGAAGAGTCTGAAGAGGAGCAGCATCAAGAACCCTCTGCTCCCATTCGACCGCGGCCGCTGTGCGAGCCATACAGCCGGCCGAAGCAGAAGGCACGCAGACTGGTGTTACCAGCCGACAGTGCGGACACGGCGACGATTGCGACGGAGAAAGGAAGTGCGTCGCCAGAGAAGCATGAGGAAGCGCGGACGACCGCAGGAGCAACGGGCCACGCAGCAACCTCGACGGGAGAGAGGCCGCCTACGGGCCAAGAGCCTCCGGAGTTACCACGTGCGATGCGGACAGATGTTCCGTTTGCGCACAGACGAGCCTCCGCGGACGGACGAGCCTCCGCGGACAGGCGTTCACAAGTGGACGTGGATCTACGCTTACGCGTGGGAAGGAGCAGTCCGCCTGTGCACAGGCGCTCACCTGTGCACAGGTCGCCTGTGCACAGGTCGCCTGTGCCCTGGACACCTCCACACGTGCCGCCTGTGCACAGGCAAGAATCACCCCCGTTCCAACGTAGGAAGGGGAAGGAGCCGGCGGAAGAACCGCCTACGAGACACCGGCCCTCGGGGCCAGACCCTCCGGCGCACCACGCGCCGCAATTTGCGCCTTCGGCGCCAGGGCCTTCGAGCCGAGGAGATACGAGCAGGGAGCGTGCGGAGGCCGCACCATCGGCGGGAAGTCCGCCGATAGTTGCGCCTTCGGCGGTAGGGCCTATAGGCCAAGGTACATCGGGCGAGCGGCCCCCGGCCATGTCGCCTTCGGCGATGGATGTCCGCGGCGCTACGTCGGCGGCGGACAAGGCGCCGGCAAATGCGCCTGCGCACGGGCCGGGCACAGCCCCCACAGACCGATCAAGGGAGCAGCAACAGACGGTGGAGCGGAGTGACTGTCCGCGGGATGAAATTTCGATGCGCGATGCGCAATCAAACCCCGCGCAGCCACCCTCCGCTCGATCGCCTTCGGCGGCGGGCGACGGCGGCAGAGAGGACGCGGTATACAACCAACAAGCGAGCGACGGGGATGCCGCACGGGTACATTCGCCTTCCGCCTTGGACATTTTGGCGACGAGCAGCGAGGCTGCAGCCGTGCCTTCGCAGGCAGCACTCGTCGATGACGTGCAGCCCCACTCGGGGCAGTCGCCGACGCAATCAATGGCGACTGAAATTCTCCACTCGGATGATGACGACGGAGGCTCCACGGAAGAAATGTCAGGAGCAGAAGACACCGAGGAGGAGGAGGAGGAAATTGTTGGAGCGCCGGCGGCGGCGCTCTCTGAGCAGGTGATTCCGTTGCTGAGGTACTTGGATCGCAAGGTCGATAAATACGCCGACCCACTCCAGCCGGGATCTTACATCGAGTTAGTGCGCAGGCGGACTCGCACTAAAGTCCACACCAGCAAGCTATTAGCTAGAGTGGACCAGGAGTTGAGGGAATTGAAGGAGAAGCATGCATGCTTGTGGGGTCAGTACAAACTTAATCAGAAATTCTACAAGCACTCCGAGAAGATGAAGGATGAGAAACTGGACGAGCTCACCAAGGAGCAGGTGAAGGTCAAGGAAGCACTCATTTCTGAGCAGGCCCAGAATCGGATTTTGTCAGAGGAGCTCGTGCGACAGACGCGGTTGTTGGAACAATGTCACCTCGCACGGCAGGCGGATGAAGAGTTAATCCGCAGGTTACAGTCAGAGTGTGGCGAATTGAGAGCGCAACGTGCTGAAGCCGAATCGCAATTAGTGATAATTGAAGAGGATCGCAGGAAGGAGGCGGATCGCACGAAGGTGGAGACGGCGAGGCGAGTCGCCCACTGTCTCAAGGGCTACGCCCACTGGGAAGTGAAGGCGCAGGAGAAACTCACACTGCGTGAGTTTGAATTGCGCGCAGCCGGGTTGTTGTCAGGCGACAGTAGGAGTCGGCGTAAGGTAGCAAAGAAGCTCGATGCCTTTCTGTCGAAGGCACAGGATACCATGTCCGCCCTCGAAGTGGAGGTGTCCGCGGCGTTGCAGCGTTTGGGACTGCGCAGTCGAGCGGAAGATTGGCAGGGTAGGGAGTTAGTGCGCGGCAGTCGGCCGCGCAGGAGACGTAGTACAGGTTCCGCGGAGTGTAGTGTAGCGTGGTTCCGTGCAGGCGTGTAGCGTAGTGCAGTGTAGTGCTAGGTAGGACTTAGAAGGTATAAAATAGTTCCAGGCGTTTTGCCTGGGTTTCTTTCCCATCAGAAGTGCAGATCAGGAACCCATTTCCTTTGCGTGTTTGTGTCCTTGAGTTCTGTCACCACGCACGAGGAGTTACAACTTAGCGTTCCGCATTTTGTAGCTGAAGGCCTTCGGCCCAATGTTCAGAGCTAGTAGATTGGTTAGAGACTTGAGTAGTTCGGATCTGCACCTGCGGGTGACTGCCGATGCTCAGAGCCAGTGACTAGTTAGATACTTGAACAGTTTCGCCCCTACACCTTCGAGTGTTTCTTTCTGATTGTACTCCTTGGGATTTTTCCCCTGAATGCCAAAGTGAAGTTTTGCTACTTCGTGTAAGCCTTGGTTGTAAATTCAGGTTACGCTGCAGCAGGTGCCTTGAGGGTAACCCCTGTAGTATTTCTGGGAATGACAAGTGCCTGAGAATTCAAACTCTTCAATAGACTGTTGTTGTGTTACTGGAATGTTTCACAGTGAGTCCTTCAGTGTGGACCTGTGTTCTCTGCGCGTTTTGTGAGTTGAGAGTGTTGTTCACCGCGTCTGAGTGACTTCGATCCGAAGTAGGTAGTCCAAACCGGGTTTCCTACACTAGCAGCAAGCTAGTGGAAGCGTTGTAAAAGCCGGAGTGGGAAGTCACTGCCCGCAGCTTTGCCGAGTGTGCTCGTGAGAGACTTTCCCCCTGAAATCTTGAAGTAGAGGTCCTAACGGATCTCTCGGTTGTGTTTCTGTAGTTTCAGGTGTGTGTGTGTGTGTGTTACGCTGCACTGTGCGACCTCCGAGTGCGCTCCGAGTGGACACTTGCAGTAATTCTGGGAGTGATAGTCGCCTGAGAATTCAAACTCCTCAATAGTCTGTTAAAACGTGACACTTTGTACCCTGTGTGTTCCTCTGTCCCTGTGGGTTCGACCTTTCTACCACTATATTGCAGTTTTAGCCTTTAGTGGGTTATTACATAAGAAGCCGACAACTTCTTTTTGGCGCCGCTGCCGGGGACAGTTGCGTCAACACCGGGGTTTTTACGAGCAGCCATGCTCGGTGAATGTCGACTGGGGCTAGCGGGAGCAACCTAAGTGCTAGAGCTGTCCGCAGGTTCCGACGAGATTCAGAGAAGGCCGTGGAAGAGACACGGCGTCAAAACAAGAAAACACCAAAAAGAGTACCTAAGCCTAGTTCGGCCGACATCCTTGGGGAACCTACCCCCGGCGACTCGGAACCAAACTTGGTGCTTACAGTTCTACTAGATATTCCTTGCACGGACCCGCCTCGTGAATTAGAAACGATCGCCCGAGAACCGTCGACAGACACACCGATGGCGGACGGACAAGCCAATGTGCGGCTACCTCAGCCGATTACTAAACATTCCTACCCAAAGTATAAAGGGAGTGGGGATGACGACGATGCAGATTCATACATCAAGTTGTTCGAATCGGTGTCTATTGCCAATCGCGAGATCGCAGACGACGACCGACTAAGGATCTTTCCAAGCCTTCTGCGGAAGAAAGCGAGGAGTTGGTACAATCACGAGAGCATCGATCCGACTGGGTTGACAACATGGGCCCAGCTGAAGGAGAAGTTCCTTCGCCGCTTCCGCGAGCTCGGCTACGACAGCCGGGTTTTGACAAAGTTACGTAATTTGCAGCGAGAGAAGAAGGAGAGTCTGCGTGACTACACTGAGAGATTTCTGGACCTCCTTGACAGAATACCGAAAACAGGACCAGGGTCCCCTTTCTCGGTACAACAAGCTGTGGATTGGTACGTGACCGGTTTAACTCGGGAGATGGAGACTTTTTGCCGACGCAGCAAGTGCGACACTATTGAGGATGTGATTGCATCGGCAGAAGCCTTCGAAACTTCCACTCTCAACCGAAGAGGGAGAGAGAGACGGGAGTCGAAGGAGCGAAAACCGAAGGGAGGGCGAAGACGACATAGAGGTACACCTCCGTCATCGGAGGAATCGTCTTCGGACGAGAACCATTCCTCATCCGAAGAAGAGGAAACCTCATCGTCGGAGGAGGAGAAGAAGAGGAAGAAGCATGGGGCAGCGAAGAAAAAGGGCACCCGACGAGTGACTACGGACAGAGCGCCGGGAGACATAGCCTCGAAGATGGAGACCCTTGTGAAGGACTTCGCCGATCTCAAGGTTCAAGTGGTAGGCGGGCATGATCGCCGAAAATCACCCGGGAGAGTGCGAGCGAACTTATGGTGTACTACGTGCGGGGCGGTGGGACATGCAAACACCGAGTGCCTTACCACCCGCCCGTCATATCCAGTCAACGCAGTAGAGTGGGCACAACCGTACTATGGAGAGCACCCCCAGTACTATGGAGAGGCTAGCGAAGAGACAGCCTACGCCGTCCAGTCGGTTCCTACCCCTACTGCAGTTTCAGCAATGCAAGTCCCACGATATATTCCGGTGGATCGGGCCACTACAGTACCCGTGAGGCGGAGAGCACCTCCAGGGACGTTTGACCCACCGCCACCGCGAGCTTGTTATAATTGCGGGGAAGTTGGACACTTCTCACCGCAGTGTCCCCATCCAAAAAGGCGAAACGACTATGCTCCGACATGTAGTAATTGCAAGAAGACCGGGCATACTGCGCCAGAGTGTGATCAGCCACCAGTCCCTCGGCCAGCGGTACGATTTGTGAACACTCCTGCCAAGGAGGACGTCCAAGTTAACCAGGTCGAAGTAGGTTCAGACGGGGACGACGAAGACGAAGAATGGCCGGCGGAAGAGGTTATGTGCGCACGGGTCGAAACTCGTAGTTCCAAGAAATCGAAGGAGCAAGAACGTGACACTCGCAAGCACGAACGGAGAACCGACGACCGGACGGGAAAAGGGAAGGAGAAGACATCCAGCAAGTCCGACTTGCGACCTGCACGGAAGTCTTCGACTACGCGAGAGGCACCAGCAGTGCGCCCCCAGACAGCAGTCGAGGACGAGCCAGTACGCCTGCTGAAACGGGACTATGCTCCGGATATCCGCAACGAGGTAACCAACCTGTTGAAGGAAGCGATCCGCACTCAAAAAGACCCACAGCGGCCAGACTTGACATCCTCCCTTGGGGCGAAGTTGGCAGCCACCGTGGAACCTCGCAGAGCGTCGCCGCCGACCCCGGCGACCCAACGCGCCCACTATGACTTGGTCGAAGATCTCGGGAGTCGAAAAGTGAACATCACGTTCAAGCAGCTCTTGGAGGACAATAAGACGTATCGGAGAATGTTGATGCTTTCGCTACGACATCCGCGGAAGCCGCGCGCATCCACCTCCTCTCAAGTATATCAAGTGGAGAGCGAAGACCAAGGGCCACCAGAGATCGATGTGGAAATAGCAGGGTGTTGTGTACGCAGGGTGCCAATCGACTCTGGATTAGGAGTCAACATAATGACGGAGGATACCGCGAGAGCCTTGGGGTTCAGTCAATACGAACCCTCGAAGCGTGTGTTGAGATTAGCGGATCAGACGCGGAGAATGCCTGCAGGTATGCTGCGCAATGTCAAGACAATCATCGGGGGTGCGGACTTTCGGTTGACGTATATCATCCTTCAACCGATGATGAAGCAGGGCTATGACGTTCTGCTCGGGCGACCATGGCTATATGGTGCACAAGTCAGGTGTGATTGGCGAAGGCATCGCCTTAAGTTTCCCCATCCTTCGGAACCGACCAAAACCATTACGGTGCCCTGGAATAGGGTCAGACACGAAGGAGAGACCCCATCGACAAGTGCAGGTTACACATCGGGCGGGGACAGTGAGTCGACCGCGCGATCGGATTCCAGTGGTACCGAATCCGATTATTTCGTGGGATTCGTTGCCTGCTGTTCGGTGGGAGAAGAAGAAGAGCCGGAAGCTATTCAGCCGGAAGACGAATAGCAATTAACTGTGGGACTGGGAAGGAGTGAGACGAGTCACACCAAGGGCATTGTCGACCCTAGTGACTGTCACGAAGTACAACTCAGTCCCGACAAGTGCTTGAAGGTATCAAGCGCAGTGAGAGGAGACGAGCTAAGGAAAGTACAGGCATTCCTTAGCCATTATGTCGACGTCTTCGCCTGGAAGATCGAAGACATGAAGGGGATACCTGCACGGTATGGGGAACACCGTATCGATTTGCTGGACGACTCAGTACCCATACGACAGCGCCAGTATCGCCTCAACCCAAAATACTCCTTGCTAGTTAAGGAGGAGATAGATAAGTACTTGAGTGCTGGTATTATTTACCCTGTGCTCAGCAGTGAGTGGGTGTCGCCGATTGTTATCGTACCCAAGAAGTTGACGGGTAAGATACGAGTGTGTCAGGATTTCCGGAAGTTGAATGCAGCAACACGCAAGGATCATCACCCGTTACCATTCACGGATGCCATTCTAGACCATGTCGCAGGACATGAATGTTATAGCTTCCTGGATGGGTTCTCAGGTTACAATCAGGTGTCTATCCGGGAACAGGACAAGGATAAAACTACGTTCACAACCGACTGGGGAACTTACGCATACCACAAGATGCCCTTCGGTCTGTGCAACGCGCCTGCCACCTTTCAACGGATGATGACCAATATCTTCCAGGAACAACTGAGGAAGTTCCTGGAAATATTCATAGATGACTTCTGTGTCTTTGGGAAGCGGTCTGAACACCTAAGTCACTTGAAGCAGACCTTCGATAAATGTAGAGAGAGCAGTTTATCACTGCATCCCGAGAAGTGCTTTTTCTTTATGACTAGTGGGATCTTGTTGGGTCATCGGGTCTCGGCAGACGGCATTGCGGTGGACATCGAGAAGGTCAAGGTTATACTCGAGCTTGAGCCACCCACGAATCTAAGAGAGCTGCGAGCATTCCTGGGTCATGTCGGCTACTACCGAAGATTCATACACCTGTATGCAATACTGGCGGCGGACCTGACCAAGTTGTTGAAGAAGGACGAGCCTTATGCTTGGGGTGCGAACCAGCAGTCAGCATTTGAGGCTCTTAAAGCGAAACTCACGACTGCTCCCGTACTAAGGAGTCCAGACTGGAATCGACCATTCCATGTTTACGTTGACACATCTGCATTCGCCATCGGTGTAGTACTGAGTCAAAAGGATGACAACAAAAAGGACTACCCGATCTACTTCGCGAGCCGACAGAGGAGAAATTGGTGGACGATTTTCCAGATGAAGAGTTATTTCAGTTGTCTGCAGGACATGAGTCCCGCTATGCTGACCTGTATCGATATCTGCTAACCCTCCAGTGTCCCGAAGGCATGGATTTGGAACAGCGAACTGTCTTTATTCATAAGGCAGGCCCGTACCAACTCCAGCAGGGGGTTTTGTTCAAGAAGATGGCAGATGAGCGCTTATGCAGATGCCTGGAGGAATCAGAGGTACCAAGAATAGTGAGTGCGATGCATACAGAGGAGGCGGGTGGACACTATGCCACCAGGAACACGGTCACAAAGATTCTAAATGCGGGGTATTGGTGGCCGACCATGTTTAAGGATGTTCTCGATTACATCCGCAAGTGCGACAGTTGCCAGAGGACGGGGAGACCGACGCCTACAACACGCTGGCCCCTGACTCCCATCATGCCTCTAGCACCTTTCGAAAAGTGGGGCATTGACTTTGTAGGGCCGATACAACCAGTGACTAGAAGTACACGAAGGCGCTACATTTTGGTAGCAACGGACTACGCCACCAAAATGGTAGAGGCCAGGGCCACCAGAAGAGATGATGCTGCCACAGTGGCAGCCTTCTTGTTTGAGTCGATCATCACACGCTACGGATGTCCCTTAGAGCTAGTCAGCGACCGGGGCACGCATTTTCTGAATCAGATCATCGAAGATCTGACACGGTATTTCCACATCAAGCACCGGAAGACTACTCCATACAATCCCAAGGCAAATGGACTGACGGAGAAGTCCAATGGTCTGCTGTGTAAAATACTACTCAAGGTCACGGTGAATCACGCTCACGACTGGGATACGAAGCTAGCAGCCGCTCTATGGGCGTACCGGACAGCTGAGAAGATCACGACCAAACAGACACCATACTTTCTGGTGTATGGGCAACACCCGATCCTCCCGATCGAATTTGAAGTACCCACCCAACGAACGTTGGATGTGCAGAGGATGGGCGCAGAGGAGAGTCAGCTCTACAGGTTACAGGAGCTCACGCTGCTGGATGAGAGGAGACGAGACGCCGAAGATCGCACCAGGAAAATCCAGCTCCGCCGAAAGGAGAGATACGATAAAAAGATCAAACCGGTACTCCTGCAGGCGGGTGACTTGGCATTGCTCTACGACAGCAGGCATGCCAGATTCCCAGGCAAACTGCACCTAAGATGGATGGGACCTTACAGGGTTGTCGAAGTCTTCCCGAATGGATCCATCCAACTTGCGGACCTGGCCGGCGATTTGTTAGGCACCCGAGTGAACGGGTGGCGGTTGAAGAAATACCACATGTGAGTGTTCGCGTGGGCGCTCACAATTGAGGAGGGGGGCATGTGGTACCCCACTTTTGGCAATTTTGAGGAAATTAAAACATTTTTGGAAAACTGTACCCTGGCAGCATTGTAAATAGCCTTCGGTACATCAAAACGGAGTGAATCCGGAAGATCGCGGGGATTCTCGAGGGATCTTGTAGAATCTGGGATTTGGGGTGCAGCAGTAAGGACAGACACCACCCTCCCTGCGAGCTCTGCAGTGAGGACCCCTACGACACAAGGCGCAAAACCCGCCTTCGGAGGTTGCGTCCGCGGCTGTAGGGAAACCCTCCATAATTAGTTCGACCCTCGGGCGCCTTGACCAAGTTAGGGTCCCGTTGGAAAGAGCTCGACGCACTGATTCCAACGAGTCCAAGAACGCTTGGAACGGATGAGGACTTAGGGAGTTATCACTATTGGAAGAAACGGAGGCGGTTGCCTACGGCGGAAAGAGTTCGCCACCGGCGCGAATTCCGCCTACGCGGAAGGGGGAATCAAGTTCTGTCCTATGCGCGGACGAAGGCGTTCGCCTGTGCACAGGCGAAGTAGGGTTAGGGAAGGCGCGAAGTCCGCCTACGCACAGGCGCTCGCCTGTGCACAGGCGCTTCGGCGTCGGCGGAAAATCCGCCTTGGGCCCTAGAAATGCGCCTTGTGAGGTAGGAAGTGTACGGCGCCTTCCGCGCCAGCGCAGCGCCGCGTACGGCGGAAGAGCCGCCAGAGTAATCAAATCGGTACGAACTATGCGGACGGGAAGGGTGGATGCGCTCTTGGACGGACGGAGTTGCGGCGCGGAAGCGCCGACGGAGAGACAAGGAACGGACCGACTGGACGGAGACAGCTGACCACGGTCAACGCCTTCCGCGCCAGCGCGACGCCGCGCACGGAATTCGCCTGTGCACAGGTGAACGCTTGTGCACAGGAGGATGTTCAAGTTCCACGACGGCGGAGCATCCGCCGAGGCTCCTGCCTGCGCACAGGCAGGAGTTGAACTTTTGTCCGACATGCGGACACACGCGTCAAGGCAGAGGGGGATTGGCCGAGGGGCGGTACGAACAAGTGTACCGCGCAAGGCGGAAAACTCGCCTTCGGCGCTACGCCCCCATGTCCGCGGGGTAATACGCTCGCGGAGTTCAAATCCGCCAATTCGAGCGTGAGAGTTTAATCGACGACGGCGGAGCGTGAAGCCGCGCGTGAGAGCGAAGACCGTTCCAGCGTACAGCCGGCGCGGCCATCAAGTGAGACGTTCTTCACGAGCAAGAGCCGACCATGACCTTCGACCGGGCGGCGGAGAACGTCCCATTCTTGAATTCGCGATTCCAATCTCTTGTGCGCGCTGCGCGCATCCATCTGCTGGCTGCTGAACATTCTCGACGTCGCCGCACAGGAGATTTCTTGTTGATTGAGGGAGAAGTGAATGCGCGTGATTTGGGATTGAGGGCAATTAGAGTTTGCCGAGAGAGAAAGAAGCTCGGGCGGTGCGGAAGTAGAATGAGCGGGCGAGCGAACCCCAGGAACGCAATGACGAGACCGAGCAGATTGCGGATGGTGCCACTTCGCCTACCACAGAACGGGCTGCGCGCTTTCGAGGAGCGCTTAATAGCAAGAAAGCTCGATTTCTTGCTATGGGGATGGAATTACATCTGCGCGAATATGGTGCGCGAGTGGCTAGAGCCACAGGGACCACCCTCGCGCGGATTGCGTCCGCATGTTGATCGATGGACAGTCCAAGATTGGGCGCAGGCGTTGGGAAGATGTGCTGGCATGCCAGGGCATCTCCTTTTCGACAGTGAGAGCATCAAGGTGACCAAGCAGGAAGAGGCGCAATTCGTGGAGCTGTTCAAGACCGGGAGGTCTACCAAGAATGGGTACAGGACCCGTGATTACAAGGATCGATTTCGCCGGACTTTGTCCGCGGCGCTGATGCAATTACTGCAGCCGCACCGCGCCTGCTACATCACATTGTGGCAGGTCTCTTTTGTGGAGTGCGTCATCGAGGGAACTCCAATTCACTGGGCGAGCATCCTGCACAGGGTGATGCGACAGCACGCGTTTGAGGAGAAGGGGGGAACTCTAAACCATCTCTCTCCTTTCCTCATCAATTTTTATCGACAGCGGAATTGTTTGACAGCGGCGGAGCTTGAACATTTTCCGCCATTGTCCATCGACCATCCCGGGAAGTATGTGCGGGAGAATGAGGTCGACACTGATGCAGAGGAGTCACCGACTTCTACCCCATCAAGGCGGAGGGACGAAGAGAGACACACTTCTGCAGCACGAGTGCCGCGGAAGCGGCGATGGAGGGAAGAGTCTGAAGAGGAGCAGCATCAAGAACCCTCTGCTCCCATTCGACCGCGGCCGCTGTGCGAGCCATACAGCCGGCCGAAGCAGAAGGCACGCAGACTGGTGTTACCAGCCGACAGTGCGGACACGGCGACGATTGCGACGGAGAAAGGAAGTGCGTCGCCAGAGAAGCATGAGGAAGCGCGGACGACCGCAGGAGCAACGGGCCACGCTGCAACCTCGACGGGAGAGAGGCCGCCTACGGGCCAAGAGCCTCCGGAGTTACCACGTGCGATGCGGACAGATGTTCCGTTTGCGCACAGACGAGCCTCCGCGGACGGACGAGCCTCCGCGGACAGGCGTTCACAAGTGGACGTGGATCTACGCTTACGCGTGGGAAGGAGCAGTCCGCCTGTGCACAGGCGCTCACCTGTGCACAGGTCGCCTGTGCACAGGTCGCCTGTGCCCTGGACACCTCCACACGTGCCGCCTGTGCACAGGCAAGAATCACCCCCGTTCCAACGTAGGAAGGGGAAGGAGCCGGCGGAAGAACCGCCTACGAGACACCGGCCCTCGGGGCCAGACCCTCCGGCGCACCACGCGCCGCAATTTGCGCCTTCGGCGCCAGGGCCTTCGAGCCGAGGAGATACGAGCAGGGAGCGTGCGGAGGCCGCACCATCGGCGGGAAGTCCGCCGATAGTTGCGCCTTCGGCGGTAGGGCCTATAGGCCAAGGTACATCGGGCGAGCGGCCCCCGGCCATGTCGCCTTCGGCGATGGATGTCCGCGGCGCTACGTCGGCGGCGGACAAGGCGCCGGCAAATGCGCCTGCGCACGGGCCGGGCACAGCCCCCACAGACCGATCAAGGGAGCAGCAACAGACGGTGGAGCGGAGTGACTGTCCGCGGGATGAAATTTCGATGCGCGATGCGCAATCAAACCCCGCGCAGCCACCCTCCGCTCGATCGCCTTCGGCGGCGGGCGACGGCGGCAGAGAGGACGCGGTATACAACCAACAAGCGAGCGACGGGGATGCCGCACGGGTACATTCGCCTTCCGCCTTGGACATTTTGGCGACGAGCAGCGAGGCTGCAGCCGTGCCTTCGCAGGCAGCACTCGTCGATGACGTGCAGCCCCACTCGGGGCAGTCGCCGACGCAATCAATGGCGACTGAAATTCTCCACTCGGATGATGACGACGGAGGCTCCACGGAAGAAATGTCAGGAGCAGAAGACACCGAGGAGGAGGAGGAGGAAATTGTTGGAGCGCCGGCGGCGGCGCTCTCTGAGCAGGTGATTCCGTTGCTGAGGTACTTGGATCGCAAGGTCGATAAATACGCCGACCCACTCCAGCCGGGATCTTACATCGAGTTAGTGCGCAGGCGGACTCGCACTAAAGTCCACACCAGCAAGCTATTAGCTAGAGTGGACCAGGAGTTGAGGGAATTGAAGGAGAAGCATGCATGCTTGTGGGGTCAGTACAAACTTAATCAGAAATTCTACAAGCACTCCGAGAAGATGAAGGATGAGAAACTGGACGAGCTCACCAAGGAGCAGGTGAAGGTCAAGGAAGCACTCATTTCTGAGCAGGCCCAGAATCGGATTTTGTCAGAGGAGCTCGTGCGACAGACGCGGTTGTTGGAACAATGTCACCTCGCACGGCAGGCGGATGAAGAGTTAATCCGCAGGTTACAGTCAGAGTGTGGCGAATTGAGAGCGCAACGTGCTGAAGCCGAATCGCAATTAGTGATAATTGAAGAGGATCGCAGGAAGGAGGCGGATCGCACGAAGGTGGAGACGGCGAGGCGAGTCGCCCACTGTCTCAAGGGCTACGCCCACTGGGAAGTGAAGGCGCAGGAGAAACTCACACTGCGTGAGTTTGAATTGCGCGCAGCCGGGTTGTTGTCAGGCGATAGTAGGAGTCGGCGTAAGGTAGCAAAGAAGCTCGATGCCTTTCTGTCGAAGGCACAGGATACCATGTCCGCCCTCGAAGTGGAGGTGTCCGCGGCGTTGCAGCGTTTGGGACTGCGCAGTCGAGCGGAAGATTGGCAGGGTAGGGAGTTAGTGCGCGGCAGTCGGCCGCGCAGGAGACGTAGTACAGGTTCCGCGGAGTGTAGTGTAGCGTGGTTCCGTGCAGGCGTGTAGCGTAGTGCAGTGTAGTGCTAGGTAGGACTTAGAAGGTATAAAATAGTTCCAGGCGTTTTGCCTGGGGTTCTTTCCCATCAGAAGTGCAGATCAGGAACCCATTTCCTTTGCGTGTTTGTGTCCTTGAGTTCTGTCACCACGCACGAGGAGTTACAATTTAGCGTTCCGCATTTTGTAGCTGAAGGCCTTCGGCCGAATGTTCAGAGCTAGTACATTGGTTAGAGACTTGAGTAGTTCGGATCTGCACCTGCGGGTGACTGCCGATGCTCAGAGCTAGTGACTAGTTAGATACTTGAACAGTTTCGCCCCTACACCTTCGAGTGTTTCTTTCTGATTGTACTCCCTTGGGATTTTTCCCCTGAATGCCAAAGTGAAGTTTTGCTACTTCGTGTAAGCCTTGGTTGTAAATTCAGGTTACGCTGCAGCAGGTGCCTTGAGGGTAACCCCTGTAGTATTTCTGGGAATGACAAGTGCCTGAGAATTCAAACTCTTCAATAGACTGTTGTTGTGTTACTGGAATGTTTCACAGTGAGTCCTTCAGTGTGGACCTGTGTTCTCTGCGCGTTTTGTGAGTTGAGAGTGTTGTTCACCGCGTCTGAGTGACTTCGATCCGAAGTAGGTAGTCCAAACCGGGTTTCCTACACTAGCAGCAAGCTAGTGGAAGCGTTGTAAAAGCCGGAGTTGGAAGTCACTGCCCGCAGCTTTGCCGAGTGTGCTCGTGAGAGACTTTCCCCCTGAAATCTTGAAGTAGAGGTCATAACGGATCTCTGGGTTGTGTTTCTGTAGTTTCAGGTGTGTGTGTGTGTGTGTTACGCTGCACTGTGCGACCTCCGAGTGCGCTCCGAGTGGACACTTGCAGTATTTCTGGGAGTGACAAACGCCTGAGAATTCAAACTCCTCAATAGTCTGTTAAAACGTGACACTTTGTACCTTGTGTGTTCCTCTGTCCCTGTGGGTTCGACCTTTCTACCACTATATTGCAGTTTTAGCCTTTAGTGGGTTATTACAAAGTGTCACGTTTTAACAGACTATTGAGGAGTTTGAATTCTCAGGCGACTGTCACTCCCAGAAATACTGCAAGTGTCCACTCGGAGCGCACTCGGAGGTCGCACAGTGCAGCGTAACACACACACACACACACCTGAAACTACAGAAACACAACCCAGAGATCCGTTAGGACCTCTACTTCAAGATTTCAGGGGGAAAGTCTCTCAAGAGTACACTCAGCGAAGCTGCGGGTAGTGACTTCCAACTCCGGCTTTTACAACGCTTCCACTAGCTTGCTGCTAGCGTAGGAAACCCGGTTTGGACTGCCTACTTCGGATCGAAGTCACTCATACGCGGTGAACAACACTCTCAACTCACAAAACGCGCAGAGAACACAGGTCCGCACTGAAGGACTCACTGAGAAACATTCCAGTAACACAACAACAGTCTATTGAAGAGTTTGAATTCTGAGGCACTTGTCATTCCCAGAAATACTACAGGTGTTACCCTCAAGGCACCTGCTGCAGCGTAACCTGAATTTACAACCAAGGCTTACACGAAGTAGCAAAACTTCACTTTGGCATTCAGGGGAAAAATCCCAAAGGAGTACAATCAGAAAGAAACACTCGAAGGTGTAGGGGCGAAACTGTTCAAGTATCTAACTGTCACTGGCTCTGAGCATCGGCAGTCACCCGCAGGTGCAGATCCGAACTACTCAAGTCTCTAACCAATGTACTAGCTCTGAACATTCGGCCGAAGGCCTTCAGCTACAAAATGCGGAACGCTAAGTTGTAACTCCTCCTGCGTGGTGACAGAACTCAAGGACACAAACACGCAAAGGAAATGGGTTCCTGATCTATACTTCTGAGTTTGGGAAAGAACCCCAGGCAAAACGCCTGGAACTATTTTATACCTTCTAAGTCCTACCTAGCACTACACTGCACTACGCTACACGCTTGCACGGAACCACACTACACTACACTCCGCGGAACCTGTACTACGTCTCCTGCGCGGCCGACTGCCGCGCACTAACTCCCTACCCTGCCAATCTTCCGCTCGACTGCGCAGTCCCAAACGCTGCAACGCCGCGGACACCTCCACTTCGAGGGCGGACATGGTATCCTGTGCCTTCGACAGAAAGGCATCGAGCTTCTTTGCTACCTTCCGCCGACTCCTACTGTCGCCTGACAACAACCCGGCTGCGCGCAATTCAAACTCACGCAGTGTGAGTTTCTCCTGCGCCTTCACTTCCTAGTGGGCGTAGCCCTTGAGACAGTGGGCGACACGCCTCGCCGTCTCCACCTTCGTGCGATCCGCCTCCTTCCTGCGATCCTCTTCAATTATCACTAATTGCGATTCGGCTTCAGCACGTTGCGCTCTCAATTCGCCACACTCTGACTGTAACCTGCGGATTAACTCTTCATCCGCCTGCCGTGCGAGCTGACATTGTTCCAACAACCGCGTCTGTCGCACGAGCTCCTCTGACAAAATCCGATTCTGGGCCTGCTCAGAAATGAGTGCTTCCTTGACCTTCACCTGCTCCTTGGTGAGCTCGTCCAGTTTCTCATCCTTCATCTTCTCGGAGTGCTTGTAGAATTTCTGATTAAGTTTGTACTGACCCCACAAGCATGCATGCTTCTCCTTCAATTCCCTCAACTCCTGGTCCACTCTAGCTAACAGCTTGCTGGTGTGGGCTTTAGTGCGAGTCCGCCTGCGCACTAACTCGATGTAAGATCCCGGTTGGAGTGGGTCGGCGTATTTATCGACCTTGCGATCCAAGTACCTCAGCAACGGAATCACCTGCTCAGAGAGCGCCGCCGCCGGCGCTCCAACAATTTCCTCCTCCTCCTCCTCGGTGTCTTCTGCTCCTGACATTTCTTCCGTGGAGCCTCCGTCGTCATCATCCGAGTGGAGAATTTCAGTCGCCATTGATTGCGTCGGCGACTGCCCCGAGTGGGGCTGCACGTCATCGACGTGTGCTGCCTGCGAAGGCACGGCTGCAGCCTCGCTGCTCGTCGCCAAAATGTCTAAGGCGGAAGGCGAATGTACCCGTGCGGCATCCCCGTCGCTCGCTTGTTGGTTGTCTACAGCGTCCTCTCTGCCGCCGTCGCCCGCCGCCGAAGGCGATCGAGCGGAGGGTGGCTGCGCGGGGTTTGATTGCGCATCGCGCATCGAAATTCCATCCCGCGGACAGTCACTCCGCTCCTCCGTTTGTTGCTGCTCCCTTGATCGGTCCGTGGGGGCTGTGCCCGGCCCGTGCGCAGGCGCAATTGCCGGCGCCTTGTCCGCCGCAGGCGTAGCGCCGCGGACATCTATCGCCGAAGGCGACATGGCCGGGAGCCGCTCGCCCGATGTCCCTTGGCCTATAGGCCCTACCGCCGAAGGCGCATCTATCGGCGGACTTCCCGCCGATGGTGCGGCCTCCGCACGCTCCCTGCTCGTATCTCCTCGGCTCGAAGGCCCTGGCGCCGAAGGCGCAAATTGCGGCGCGTGGTGCGCCGGAGGGTCTGGCCCCGAGGGCCGGTGTCTCATAGGCGGTTCTTCCGCCAGCTCCTTCCCCTTCCTACGTTGGAACGGGGGTGATTCTTGCCTGTGCACAGGCGGCACGTGTGGAGGTGTCCTGTGCACAGGCGACCTGTGCACAGGTGAGCGCCTGTGCACAGGCGGACTGCTCCTTCCCACGCGTAAGCGTAGATCCACGTCCACTTGTGATCGCCTGTCCGCGGAGGCTCGTCCGTCCGCGGAGGCTCGTCTGTGCGCAAACGGAACATCTGTCCGCATTGCACGTGGTAACTCCGGAGGCCCTTGGCCCGTAGGCGGCCTCTCTCCCGTCGAGGTTGCAGCGTGGCCCGTTGCTCCTGCGGTCGTCCGCGCTTCCTCATGCTTCTCTGGCGACGCACTTCCTTTCTCCGTCGCAATCGTCGCCGTGTCCGCACTGTCGGCTGGTAACGCCAGTCTGCGTGCCTTCTGCTTCGGCCGGCTGTATGACTCGCACAGCGGCCGCGGTCGAATGGGAGCAGAGGGTTCTTGATGCTGCTCCTCTTCGGACTCTTCCCTCCATCGCCGCTTCCGCGGCACTCGTGCTGCATGAGTGTGTCTCCCTTCGTCCCTCCGCCTTGATGGGGTAGAAGTCGGTGACTCCTCTGCATCAGTGTCGACCTCATTCTCCCGCACATACTTCCCGGGATGGTCGATGGACAATGGCGGAAAATGTTCCTGCTTGGTCACCTTGATGCTCTCACTGTCGAAAAGGAGATGCCCTGGCATGCCAGCACATCTTCCCAACGCCTGCGCCCAATCTTGGACTGTCCACCGATCAACATGCGGACGCAATCCGCGCGAGGGTGGTCCCTGTGGCTCTAGCCACTCGCGCACCATATTCGCACAGATGTAGTTCCATCCCTATAGCAAGAAATCGAGCTTTCTTGCTATTAAGCGTTCCTCGAAAGCGCGCAACCCGTTCTGTGGTAGGCGAAGTGGCACCATCCGCAACCTGCTCGGTCTCGTCATTGCGTTCCTGGGGTTCGCCCGCCCGCTCATTCTACTTCCGCACCGCCCGAGCTTCTTTCTCTCTCGGCAAACTCTAATCGCCCTCAATTCCAAATCACGCGCATTCACTTCTCCCTCAATCAACAAGAAATCTCCTGTGCGACGACGTCGAGAATGTTTAGCAGCCAGCAGATGGATGCGCGCAGCGCGCACAAGAGATTGGAATCGCGAATTCAAGAATGGGACGTTCTCCGCCGCCCGGTCGAAGGTCATGGTCGGCTCTTGCTCGTGAAGAACGTCTCACTTGATGGCCGCGCCGGCTGTACGCTGGAACGGTCTTCGCTCTCACGCGCGGCTTCACGCTCCGCCGTCGTCGATTAAACTCTCACGCTCGAATTGGCGGATTTGAACTCCGCGAGCGTATTACCCCGCGGACACGGGGGCGTAGCGCCGAAGGCGAGTTTTCCGCCTTGCGCGGTACACTTGTTCGTACCGCCCCTCGGCCAATCCCCCTCTGCCTTGACGCGTGTGTCCGCATGTCGGACAAAAGTTCAACTCCTGCCTGTGCGCAGGCAGGAGCCTCGGCGGATGCTCCGCCGGCACGGAACTTCATCCTCCTGTGCACAGGCGGTCACCTGTGCGCAGGCGAATTCCGTGCGCGGCGTCGCGCTGGCGCGGAAGGCGTTGACCGTGGTCAGCCGTCCCCATCCAGTTTGTCCGTTCCTTGTCTCTTCGTCGGCGCTTCCGCCGCCGCAACTCCGTCCGTCCAAGAGCGCATCCACCCGTCCCGTCCGCATGGTCCGTACCGATTTGATTACTCTGGCGGCTCTTCCGCCGTGCGCGGCGCTGCGCTGGCGCGGAAGGCGCCGTACACTTTCTACCTCACAAGGCGCATTTCTAGGGCCCAAGGCGGATTTTCCGCCGACGCCGAAGCGCCTGTGCACAGGCGAGCGCCTGTGCGTAGGCGGACTTCGCGCCTCCCCTAACCCTACTTCGCCTGTGCACCGGCAAACGCCTTCGTCCGCGCATAGGACAAAACTTGATTCCCCCTTCCGCGTAGGCGGAATTCGCGCCGGTGGCGAACTCTTTCCGCCGTAGGCGACCGCCTCCGTTTCTTCCAATAGTGATAACTCCCTAAGTCCTCATCCGTTCCAAGCGTTCTTGGACTCGTTGGAATCAGTGCGTCGAGCTCTTTCCAACGCGACCCTAACTTGGTCAAGGCGCCCGAGGGTTGACCTAATTATGGATGGTTTCCCTACAGCCGCGGACGCAACCTCCGAAGGCGGGTTTTGCGCCTTGCGTCGTAGGGGTCCTAACTGCAGAGCTCGCTGGGAGGGTGGTGCCTGTCCTTACTGCTGCACCCCAAATCCCAGATTCTACAAGATCCCTCGAGAATCCCCGCGATCTTCCGGATTCACTCCGTTTTGATATACCGAAGGCTATTTACAATGCTGCCAGGGTACAGTTTTCCAAAAATGTTTTAATTTCCTCAAAATTGCCAAAAGTGGGGTACCACAAGAATCACCCCCGTTCCAACGTAGGAAGGGGAAGGAGCCGGCGGAAGAGCCGCCTACGAGACACCGGCCCTCGGGGCCAGACCCTCCGGCGCACCACGCGCCGCAATTTGCGCCTTCGGCGCCAGGGCCTTCGAGCCGAGGAGATACGAGCAGGGAGCGTGCGGAGGCCGCACCATCGGCGGGTAGTCCGCCGATAGATGCGCCTTCGGCGGTAGGGCCTATAGGCCAAGGGACATCAGGCGAGCGGCCTCCGGCCATGTCGCCTTTGGCGATGGATGTCTGCGGCGCTACGCCTGCGGCGGACAAGGCGCCGGCATTTGCGCCTGCGCACAGGCCAAGCACATCCCCCACGGACCGATCAAGGGAGCAGCAACAGACGGAGGAGCGGAGTGACTGTCCGCGGGATGAAATTTCGATGCGCGGTGCGCAATCAAACCCCGCGCAGCCACCCTCCGCTCGATCGCTTTCGGCGGCGGGCGTCGGCGGCAGAGAGGACACGGTAGACGACCAACAAGCGAGCGGCGGGGATGCCGCACGGGCACATTCGCCTACCGCCTTAGACATTTTGGCGAAGAGCAGCGAGGCTGCAACCGTGCCTTCGCAGGCAGCACACGTCGACGACGTGCAGCCCCACTCGGGTCAGTCGCCGACGCAATCAATGGCGACTGAAATTCTCCACTCGGATGATGACGACGGAGGCTCCACCGAAGAAATGTCAGGAGCAGAGGACACCGAGGAGGAGGAGGAGGAAATTGTTGGAGCGCCGGCGGCGGCGCTCTTTGAGCAGGTGATTCCGTTGCTGAGGTACTTGGATCGCAAGGTCGATAAATACGCCGACCCACTTCAGCCGGGATCTTACATCGAGTTAGTGCGCAGGCGGACTCGCACTAAAGTCCACACCAGCAAGCTATTAGCTAGAGTGGACCAGGAGTTGAGGGAATTGAAGGAGAAGCATGCATGCTTGTGGGGTCAGTATAAACTTAATCAGAAATTCTACAAGTACTCCGAGAAGGTGAAGGATGAGAAACTTGACGAGCTCACCAAGGAGCAGGTGAAGGTCAAGGAAGCACTAATTTCTGAGCAGGCCCAGAATCGGATTTTGTCAGAGGAGCTCGTGCGAGAGACGCGGTTGTTGGAACAATGTCAGCTCGCACGGCAGGCGGATGAGGAGTTATTCGCAGGTTACAGTCAGAGTGTGGCGAATTGAGAGCGCAACGTGCTGAGGCCGAATCGCAATTAGTGATAATTGAAGAGGATCGCAGGAAGGAGGCAGATCGCACGAAGGTGGAGACGGCGAGGCGTGTCGCCCACTGTCTCAAGAGTTACGCCCACTGGGAAGTGAAGGCGCAGGAGAAACTCACACTGCGTGAGTTTGAACTGCGCGCAGCAGGGTTGTTGTCAGGCGACAGTAGGAGCCGGCGGAAGGTAGCAAAGAAGCTCGATGCTTTTCTGTCCAAGGCGCAGGATACTATGTCCGCCCTCGAAGTGGAGGTGTCCGCGGCGTTGCAGCGTTTGGGACTGCGCAGTCGAGCGGAAGATTGGCAGGGTAGGGAGTTAGTGCGCGGCAGTCCGCCGCGCAGGAGACGTAGCACAGGTTCCGCGGAGTGTAGTGTAGCGTGGTTCCGTGCAGGCGTGTAGCGTAGTGGAGTGTAGTGCTAGGTAGGACTTAGAAGGTATAAAATAGTTCCAGGCGTTTTGCCTGGGGTTCTTTCCCATCAGAAGTGCAGATCAGGAACCCATTTCCTTTGCGTGTTTTGTGTCCTTGAGTTCTGTCACCACGCACGAGGAGTTACAACTTAGCGTTCCGCATTTTGTAGCTGAAGGCCTTCGGCCGAATGTTCAGAGCTAGTACATTGGTTAGAGACTTGAGTAGTTCGGATCTGCACCTGCGGGTGACTGCCGATGCTAAGAGCCAGTGACTAGTTAGATACTTGAACAGTTTCGCCCCTACACCTTCGAGTGTTTCTTTCTGATTGTACTCCCTTGGGATTTTTCCCCTGAATGCCAAAGTGAAGTTTTGCTACTTCGTGTAAGCCTTGGTTGTAAATTCAGGTTACGCTGCAGCAGGTGCCTTGAGGGTAACCCCTATAGTAGTTCTAGGAATGACAAGTGCTTGAGAATTCAAACTCTTCAATAGACTGTTGTTGTGTTACTGGAATGTTTCACAGTGAGTCCTTCAGTGCGGACCTGTGTTCTCTGCGCGTTTTGTGAGTTGAGAGTGTTGTTCACCGCGTCTGAGTGACTTCGATCCGAAGTAGGCAGTCCAAACCGGGTTTCCTACACTAGCAGCAAGCTAGTGGAAGTGTTGTAAAAGCCAGAGTTGGAAGTCACTACCCGCAGCTTCGCAGAGTGTACTCTTGAGAGACTTTCCCCCTGAAATCTTGAAGTAGAGGTCCTAACGGATCTCTAGGTTGTGTTTCTGTAGTTTCAGGTGTGTGTGTGTGTGTGTGTTACGCTGCACTGTGCGACCTCCGAGTGCGCTCCGAGTGGACACTTGCAGTATTTCTGGGAGTGACAGTCGCCTGAGAATTCAAACTCCTCAATAGTCTGTTAAACGTGACACTTTGTACCCTGTGTGTTCCTCTCTCCCTGTGGGTTCGACCTTTCTACCACTATATTGCAGTTTTAGCCTTTAGTGGGTTATTACAGGAAACTTAAGGCGATGCCTACGCCAGTCACATCGTACTTGTGCGCCATACAGCCACGGGCGCCCGAGCAGGACGTCATAGCCTTGCTTCAGCATCGGTTGAAGGATGATATAAGTCAACCGAAAGTCTGCACCACCGATGATTGTTTTGACATTGCGTAGCATTCCTACAGGCATTCTCCGCGTCTGATCCGCTAACCTCAACACACGCCTCGAGGGCTAACTAAGTCAAGGCGTTTGGGGGTTGACCTAAATATGAAGGATTTCCCTACCGCCGCGGACGCAGCGCCAAAGGCGGATTTTGCGCCTTGCACTGAAGGGATCATACCTTCAGAGCTCGCAGGAAGGGTGGTGCCCTTCCTTGACGCTGCACCCAACTCCTAGATTCTACGAGGTCCCTCGAGAATCTCTGCGATCTTCCGAATTCACTCTGTTTTGACGCACCGAAGGCTATTTACGTTGCTGCCTTGGTACAGTTTTCCAAAAATGTTTTAATTTCCTCAAAATTACCAAAAGTGGGGTACCACAATGACCACCCTCGAGTCGGAGGTTTCCGCGGTGTTGCGGCGATTGGGAGTGCGCAGTCGAGCGGAGGACTTGCAGGGTAGAGAGTTAGTGCGCGGCAGTCCGTCGCGCAGAAGGCGAAGCACAGCATAGTGTAGTGTAGTGTTAGTTAGGACTTAGAAGGTATAAAGTAGTTCAAGGCGTCTTGCCTTGGGATTTTTCCAGTTTCGGAAGTGCAGATTAGGAACTCATTTTCTCTGCGTGTTTGTGTCCTTAGTTCTGTCACCACGCAAGAGGAGCTACACCTTGGCGGTCCGCATTGTGTAGCTGAAGGCCTTCGGCCGAATGTTCAGAGCTAGTACGCTGGTTAGAGACTTGAGTAGTTCGGATCTACACTTGCGGGTGATTGCGAATGCTCAGAGCCAGTTACGAGTTAGATACTTGGACAGTTTCCCCCTTACACTTTCGAGTGACTGTTCCTGATTGTACTCCTTTGGGATTTTTCCCCTTAATGTCAAAGTGAAGTTTTGCTACTTCGTGTAAGCCTTGGTTGTAAATTCAGGTTACGCTGCAGCAGGTGCCTTCAGGGTAACCCCTGTAGTATTTCTGGGAATGACAAGTGCCTAAGAATTCAAACTCTTCAATAGACTGTTATGGTGTGTTACTGGATCGTTTCTAAGTTGAGTCCCTCCGTGCGGACCTGTGTTCTCTGCGCATTTTGTGAGTTGAGAGTGTTGTTCACCGCGTGTGAGTGACTTTGATCCGAAGTAGGAAGTCCAAACCGGGTTCCCTACGCTAGCAGAAAGCTAGTGAAAGGGTTGTAAAAGCCGGAGTTGGGAGTCACTACCCGCAGCTTCGCTGAGTACTCGTGAGAGACTTTCCCCGTGAAATCTTGAGTAGAGGTCCTAACCGATCTCTGGGTTGTGTTTCTGTAGTTTCAGGTGTGTGTGTGTGTGTGTTGTACGCTGCACTGTGGTACCCCACTTTTGGCAATTTTGAGAAAATTAAAACATTTTTTGGAAAACTGTACCCTGGCAGCATTGTAAATAGCCTTCGGTACATCAAAACAGAGTGAATCCGGAAGATCGCGGGGATTCTCGAGGGATCTTGTAGAATCTGGGATTTGGGGTGCCGCAGCAAGCACAGGCACCACCCTCCCTGCGAGCTCCGCAGTTAGGATCTCTACGGCGCAAGGCGCAAAACCCGCCTTCGGAGGTTGCGGCCGCGGCTGTAGGGAAACCCCCGTAATTAGGTAAACCCTCGGGCGTCTTGACCAAGTTAGGGTCCGGTTGGAAAGAGCTCAACGCGCTGATTCTAACGAGCCCAAGAACGCTTGGAACGGACGAGGACTTATGGAGTTATCGCTACTGGAAGAAACGGAGGCGGTCGCCTACGGCGGAAGGAGTTCGCCACCGGCGCGAATTCCGCCTACGCGGAAGGGGGATTCAAGTTTTGTCCTATGCGCGGACGAAGGAGTTCGCCTGTGCACAGGCGAAGTAGGGTTAGGGAAGGCGCGAAGTCCGCCTACGCACAGGCGTTCGCCTGTGCACAGGCACTTCGGCGTCGGCGGGAAATCCGCCTTGGGCCCTAGAAATGCGCCTTGTGAGGTAGAAAGTGTACGACGCCTTCCGCGCCAGCGCAGCGCAGCGTACGTCGGAAGAGCCGCCAGAGTAATCCAATAGGTACGGACCGTGCGGACGGCACGGGTGGATGCGCTCTTGCGCGGACGGAGTTGCGGCGGCGGAAGCGCCGACGGAGAGACAAGGAACGGACAGACTGGACGGAGACGGCTGACCACGGTCAACGCCTTCCGCGCCAGCGCAGCGCCGCGGACGGAGTTCGCCTGCGCACAAGCGAACGCCTGTGCACAGGAGGATGTTCAAGTTCCGCGCCGGCGGAGAATCCGCCGAGGCCCCTGCCTGCGCACAGGCAGGAGTTGAATTTTTGTCCGACATGCGGACGCACGCGTCAAGGCAGAAGGAGATTGGCCGAAGGGCGGTACGAACAAGTGTACCGCGCAAGGCGGAAAACTCGCCTTCGGCGCTACGCCCCCATGTCCGCAGGGTGACACGCTCGCGGAGTTCAAATCCGCCAATTCGAGCGTGAGAGTTTAATCGACGACGGCGGAGCGTGAAGCCGCGCGTGAGAGCGAAGACCGTTCCAGCGTACAGCCGGCGCGGCCATCAAGTGAGACGTTCTTCACGACCAAGAGACGACCATGACCTTCGACCGGGCGGCGGAGAGCGTCCCATTCTTGAATTCGCGATTCCAATCTCTTGTGCGCGCTGCGCGCATCCATCTGCTGGCTGCGGACCATTCTCGTCGTCGTCGCACAGGAGATTTCTTGTTGATTGAGGGAGAAGTGAGTGCGCGTGATTTGGAATTGAGAGCGATTAGAGTTTGCCGAGAGAGAAAGAAACGCGGACAGTGCGGAAGTAGAATGAGCGGGCGAGCGAACCCCAGGAACGCAATGACGAGACCGAGCAGATTGCGGATGGTGCCACTTCGCCTGCCGCAGAACGGGCTGCGCGCTTTCGAGGAGCGCTTAATAGCAAGAAAGCTCGATTTCTTGCTATGGGGATGGAATTACATCTGCGCGAATATGGTGCGCGAGTGGCTAGAGCCACAGGGACCACCCTCGCGCGGATTGCGTCCGCATGTTGACCGGTGGACAGTCCAAGATTGGGCGCAGGCGTTGGGAAGATGTGCTGGCATGCCAGGGCATCTCCTTTTCGACAGCGAGAGCATCAAGGTGACCAAGCAAGAAGAGGCGCAATTTGTGGAGCTGTTCAAGACCAGGAGGTCTACCAAGAATGGGTACAGGACCCGTGATTACAAAGATCGATTTCGCCGGACTTTGTCCGCGGCGCTGATGCAATTACTGCAGCCGCACCGCGCCTGCTACATCACATTGTGGCAGGTCTCTTTTGTGGAGTGCGTCATTGAGGGAACTCCCATTCACTGGGCAAGCATCCTGCACAGGGTGATGCGACAGCACGCGTTTGAGGAGAAGGGGGGAACTCTAAACCATCTTTCTCCTTTCCTCATCAATTTTTATCGACAGCGGAATTGTTTGACAGCGGCGGAGCTTGAACATTTTCCGCCATTGTCCATCGACCATCCCGGGAAGTATGTGCGGGAGAACGAGGTCGACACTGATGCGGAGGAGTCACCGACTTCTACCCCATCAAGACGGAGGGACGAAGGGAGACACACCCCTGCGGCGCGAGTGCCGCGGAAGCGGCGATGGAGGGAAGAGTCCGAAGAGGAGCAGCATCACGAACCCTCTGCTCCCATTCGACCGCGGCCGCTGTGCGAGCCATACAGCCGGCCGAAGCAGAAGGCACGCAGACTGGTGTTACCAGCTGACAGTGCAGACACGGCGACGATTGCGACGGAGATAGGAAGTGCGTCGCCAGAGAGGCGAGAGGAAGCGCGGACGACCGCAGGAGCGACGGGCCACGCTGCAACCTCGTCGGGAGAGAGGCCGCCTACGGGCCAAGGGCCTCCGGAGTTACCACGTGCGATGCGGACAGATGTTCCGTTTGCGCACAGGCGAACCTCCGCGGACGGACGAGCCTCCGCGGACCGGCGAACACAAGTGGACGTGGATCTACGCTTACGCGTGGGAAGGAGCAGTCCGCCTGTGCACAGGTCGCCTGTGAACAGAACACCTCCACACGTGCCGCCTGTGCACAGGCAAGAATCACCCCCGTTCCAACGTAGGAAGGGGAAGGAGCCGGCGGAAGAACCGCCTACGAGACACCGGCCCTCGGGGCCAGACCCTCCGGCGCACCACGCGCCGCAATTCGCGCCTTCGGCGCCAGGGCCTTCGAGCCGAGGGGATACGAGCAGAGAGCGTGCGGAGGCCGCACCGTCGGCGGAAAGTCCGCCGATAGATGCGCCTTCGGCGGTAGGGCCTATAGGCCAAGGAACATCGGGCGTGCGGCCCCCGGCCATGTCGCCTTCGGCGATAGATGTCCGCGGCGCTACGCCTGCGGCGGACAAGGCGCCGGCACATGCGCCTGCGCACGGGCCGGGCACAGTCCCCACGGACCGATCAAGGGAGCAGCAGACGGAGGAGCAGAGTGACTGTCAGCGGGATGAAATCTCGATGCGCGATGCGCAATCCAACCCCGCGCAGCCACCCTCCGCTCAATCACCTCCGGCGACGGACGACAGAGGCAGAGAGGATGCGGTAGACCATCAACAAGCGAAAGACGGGGATGCCGCACGGATACATTCGCCTTCCGCCTTAGACATTTTGGCGACAAGCAGCGAGGCTGCAGCCGTGCCTTCGCAGGCAGCACACGTCGAGGACGTGCAGCCCCACTCGGGGCAGTCGCCGACGCAATCAATGGCGACTGAAATTCTCCACTCGGATGATGACGACGGAGGCTCCACGGAAGAAATGTCAGGAGCAGAAGACACCGAGGAGGAGGAGGAGGAAATTGTTGGAGCACCGGCGGCGGCGCTCTCTGAGCAGGTGATCCCGTTGCTGCGGTACTTGGATCGCAAGGTCGATAAATACGCCGACCCACTCCAGCCGGGATCTTACATCGAGTTAGTGCGCAGGAGGACTCGCACTAAAGTCCACACCAGCAAGCTATTAGCTAGAGTGGACCAGGAGTTGAGGGACTTGAAGGAGAAGCATGAGTGCTTGTGGGGACAGTACAAGCTCAATCAGAAATTCTACAAGCACTCCGAGAAGCTGAAGGATGAGAAACTGGGCGAGCTCACCAAGGAGCAGGTGAAGGTCAGGGAAGCACTCAACTCTGAGCAGGCCCAGAATCGGATTTTGTCAGAGGAGCTCGTGCGACAGACGCGGTTGTTGGAACAATGTCAGCTCGCACGGCAGGCGGATGAAGAATTAATCCGCAGGTTACAGTCAGAGTGTGGCGAATTGAGGGCGCAACGTGCTGAAGCCGAATCGCAATTAGTGACCATTGAAGAGGATCGCAGGAAGGAGGCGGATCGCACGAAGGTGGAGACGGCGAGGCGAGTCGCCCACTGTCTCAAGGGCTACGCCCACTGGGAAGTGAAGGCGCAGGAGAAACTCACACTGCGTGAGTTTGAATTGCGCGCAGCCGGGTTGTTGTCAGGCGATAGTAGGAGTCGGCGGAAGGTAGCGAAGAAGCTCGAGGCCTTTCTGTCGAAGGCACAGGATACCATGTCCGCCCTCGAGTGGGAGGTGTCCGCGGCGTTGCAGCGGTTGGGACTGCGTAGTCGAGCGGAAGAGTGGCAGGGTAGGGAGTTAGTGCGCGGCAGTCGGCCGCGCAGGAGACGTAGTACAGGTTCCGCGGAGTGTAGTGTAGCGTGGTTCCGTGCAGGCGTGTAGCGTAGTGCAGTGTAGTGCTAGGTAGGACTTAGAAGGTATAAAATAGTTCCAGGCGTTTTGCCTGGGGTTCTTTCCCATCAGAAGTGCAGATCAGGAACCCATTTCCTTTGCGTGTTTGTGTCCTTGAGTTCTGTCACCACGCACGAGGAGTTACAACTTAGCGTTCCGCAGTTTGTAGCTGAAGGCCTTCGGCCGAATGTTCAGAGCTAGTACATTGGTTAGAGACTTGAGTAGTTCGGATCTGCACCTGCGGGTGACTGCCGATGCTCAGAGCCAGTGACTAGTTAGATACTTGAACAGTTTCGCCCCTACACCTTCGAGTGTTTCTTTCTGATTGTACTCCTTGGGATTTTTCCCCTGAATGCCAAAGTGAAGTTTTGCTACTTCGTGTAAGCCTTGGTTGTAAATTCAGGTTACGCTGCAGCAGGTGCCTTGAGGGTAACCCCTGTAGTATTTCTGGGAATGACAAGTGCCTGAGAATTCAAACTCTTCAATAGACTGTTGTTGTGTTACTGGAACGTTTCACAGTGAGTCCTTCAGTGTGGACCTGTGTTCTCTGCGCGTTTTGTGAGTTGAGAGTGTTGTTCACCGCGTCTGAGTGACTTCGATCCGAAGTAGGTAGTCCAAACCGGGTTTCCTACACTAGCAGCAAGCTAGTGGAAGCGTTGTAAAAGCCGGAGTTGGAAGTCACTGCCCGCAGCTTTGCCGAGTGTGCTCGTGAGAGACTTTCCCCCTGAAATCTTGAAGTAGAGGTCCTAACGGATCTCTGGGTTGTGTTTCTGTAGTTTCAGGTGTGTGTGTGTGTGTTACGCTGCACTGTGCGACCTCCGAGTGCGCTCCGAGTGGACACTTGCAGTATTTCTGGGAGTGACAGTCGCCTGAGAATTCAAACTCCTCAATAGTCTGTTAAAACGTGACACTTTGTACCCTGTGTGTTCCTCTGTCCCTGTGGGTTCGACCTTTCTACCACTATATTGCAGTTTTAGCCTTTAGTGGGTTATTACATGCACTGTGCAACCTCCGAGTGAGCTCCGAGTGAACACTTGCAGTATTTCTGGGAGTGACAGTCGCCTGAGAATTCAAACTCCTCAATAGTCTGTTAAATGTGACACTTTGTACCCTGTGTGTTCCTCTGTCCCTGTGGGTTCGACCTTTCTACCACTATATTGCAGTTTTAGCCTTTAGTGGGTTATTACACGCTCCACCGTCGCACGCACTCACACACTCGAAATTTCAATTTGAGTTCTGCCATCGCACTTCGCCGCGGCCATGGTCGCGCAGCGCCGAAGGCGTCTTGCCGAAGGCGTGGCGGCAAAGGCTTTTTCCTCTGGCCGACTCGCTACTCGCATCCATCCCGCACCGCCGAAGGCGTTCCGCCGCACGCGCTTCGCCGAAGGCGAACTCCTTCCGCCGAAGGCGTTGACTCCCAACGCCGAAGGCGTACTCCCTTAAGATGTCCGTCGGCGTAGGTGCATCGCCGAAGGCGCAGCACCGAAGGCGGCTGTGCCGAAGGTGTTGACCTTGGTCAACGGATTTCGTCTTGTCTGTCAATCCCTCTTGTTCCTCCGCAAGCGCTCTTGCCGCCGGAGTTCTGTCCCGCCGAAGGCGCACATGTACGTCCCGCCGGAGGCGTTTGAGCCAAAGGCGGACCGTACGGAGTCGCTACCCCCGAAGGTACTTACCTAGTCTTGATGCGCTGGCGCCGAAGGCGTCGTACAAAAAACTTCACCCCCGAAGGCGAACATCTAGGGCCGAAGGCGGATGTCTTCGTATCTTCCGATAGTCACAACTCCCTGATTCCTCATCCGTTCCAGGCGTTCTTAGGCTCGTTAGAACGAGCGTGTTGAGCTATTTTCAAAGAGACCCTAACCAAGTCAAGGCGTTGTGAATTGCATAAGCTCTGAGGGATTTTCCTAGCGCCGAAGGCGTATCGCCAAAGGCGGATTATGCGCCTTGTGCCGAAGGAGAACTCCTCCATAATTGATCATTCACGTCGGGGCGCCTGTTCCGGACATTGCGCCCAACTTCTGGATACTACGAGATCATACGAGACCCGCGATTATCTATCTTCACTCTATTTAAATGTACCGATCACCATTTACACGGCTGCTGCGTAACTGTTTTCCAAAATTGTTTTAAATTCCGCACAAAAACAAAAAGTGGATTACCACATTGATCTTCACATGTTATGAAATGTAGATAGACAATTAAGGATGAGACGACATAGCACCCGGCCTATTGGTTCGCATATCCATGAAGATGTATAATATGGAGTTGTAAATAGTGTTACTTGGGAGTTAGAAAGACATGATTGCCAACTAGGTAGCGAGTTGTGGTACATTTTAGTGTGTATACTCTCGTGTCCTATATGTGTATGTGAATAGCATGTTAGCGATGTAGAGTGTATTGCGATACATATTTACACGACAAAGTTCACTAGGTTTTCTGAAAATTGCCCATTTCAAAGTATTCAAGTGCCAAGTGACTTATTTGGCGTTTAGTTTTGTAACTATGTTGCAATTATCTCCCGATTTCATTTCTCAAGTTATGGACTCCATGCCACGAGGATTTGACACAATGAAGAAGTAATACAATCAAAACTGCATCATCAAGTGTTTGCATCAAGTCTAGATTTAAATTACATCTTTGTTCTTACATCAACAGAAAACCACATTTCATTGTAGCCAAGTGCCTAGATCACCGCTGTGAGAGTGCACGACATCCATTTGTATTTAAACCGTCGACGGTAGTAACATATCTGGCAAGGACCGTCACAAGAGAATCCGTATATAGCTCGGAAAGCTAATGTTTTCCTTCATGAACATCCATTCTCTACTGGATCCCAAGTACGAGGAGATGGATTCTGGACGAACCGTGAGGGCAGATCCACAACGCACAGCCTCGACTCTTCTCTCGTCAGATCAGATACAGGCAGCGGCACCATGGGGTCTTCGACTGATACTCTCTGAGGGCCACAAGGGGCTTGGTCACAGAAGTCACATGGTGTTTACGATTCCCGAGTGGCAATCGGGATGAATCTAAGTTGTTGTGCTAGAAATCTCCGTCGGTGATGGAGGTGAATTCGTATTCACATTGCTCTGGGAGGTTAGATTTGGAGGTCAGATAATGAGTCCCAGTCTGTAATATATATTTTGCCATGCAACTGATCCAAGACTTCAAGACTCTTGGTGTTGCGGCCGTCGGTGTTCCCGTTCTCTGAAGGGAGTGAGAAGTAGCGAAGCATGCACATCTTTGATTCCGCGTTCTTACACTTTTGAAATCTGACAAGGCTCATCAAGGGGAGCAAATGCTCACAAATTTTTGTACGATCTAAACAAATTAAATATGTACATATAGAGATAGATGATGATTCCTGGCCATCCAAAATTGACAACGACTGCACTTATTGCATTATCTGTGTCATGAAAGTGCACCCAATTTCGCTAGAACCGAAGCCACTCTACATGACACTCTCATCGATCCAGAAACAACTGGAGGGAAAATTTATCTGCTCGAAGCTTGTACATGGATCTGGAATCCGAATCATTCTCACTGATTCTGCTTGTGCTCGTTGGTTCCGCAGCCGAGCCATTTGATAGTGCTCACAAAGCGGGAAAGAAATAACGCTGTAATCAGTCACAGGACTACATTTCCTGCGTAACTTCTTGATTATTTGCTGTTTCCGGGCCGATGTTCATAAGATTTGTACAGACGAAACAACCCATGATGGATCCCATATTCCAATTATCATACTGTCGCAGAAACGAATTCCTCGCTGCACCTCCTATCAGCACATTTCGCTTTTAAGGCATCCAGCTCTTTCCGAGTCTGTCTCAGAGTGTGAACTTCATAATCCGTAAAGACTGCTGGAACGAAAAGCGTGCACAATTTCGTCTTGTAGGACATACCATACAAGTTTGAACGTATATACGGCTGGGCTCCTCAAGCCATTACATCTTTACACTACATTGCACTCGACAGTTATACAGTTGAGTGTACGCATGGGCGATACGGTGTGCGACGTCCCAATCGATAACCGCAAACTGGTTCAGCTTCGAGCCAACTTCTTGAGGGTCATAAGCAGGCATGCGCAAAATAGGCGATCGTATCCCGCAACGCCAAACATGACCTAAATGTCCCTCTGCTGTTGCGACTAATTTAACGCCACCCGTTTGGAAGAACATGGTAGCAAGAAATCCGTTGGGGCAAGTGTTGGACACAGAAGTGAATGGTGGCTCCTCTTATTATCATGAGATTATCATGATGATCTACTCCTGAGATGAAATTATTCGTTTGTGAATGAATATCTTGGGTATCCCAGGACTGACGATTCTGTTCGTCAGATTTTGTATTCATGCTACATGAAAGTAATCCCATCTCATGCTATGGTTGATCACAACTGGTTCGCCTGGTCTCAACCTTTGTCACATATTATGGATTCGAAAGACCCGACTTTGTTTTTGCTACACAAAGTTTTTGCTCTGCAATCACGTTACCAAAGGACTGACCTAGACAGTTCGTTGGTGGTGCGCAATTATTCTGGTATATGTATGAGAGGAGAAGTGAGAACGCTGGGAGCTATAACTTAAAGGAAGGGGTGAAATTCCCTACAATCCATCGGCTGATGATCTCGTTGTACCCTAGGATTCACAAATGTTTCAGGCAATGTTAGGATGATAGGCCATGTAAACCAGGCCAATTGGTCATTTGTGACATGAGCTCTGAACGTTCCAGGCATCTCGTCGGATCTCATCCAAATATCGATGCGAAAAAATACAAAGTTTTCTTTTATATAGTCGAGGAGAATTTGAACACTTAACAACAAACCATCTCCAGGTTCATGCCTTGCATGAATATGGATGGGTATATCTAGATCGAACCCACTACGCCCCGGGAAACATAAAACCTTCCCGTCTTTTCTCCCGTTCATGTGTACCCCGCCTAAACTAACCATTCATGATGCGATTAAATCAAGTTAAATAAAGTGACTGATTAATATAAGCATGCCTGGTCATAAGTCAGGCAAGAGTACAAGTAAAAAATGAGGACATTTCCTTCGATGTAAAGGTTCCTTCGTCTATTATTATGTCTTCAGACGGGAGCGATTTTTCTTTCCCGAGACAGAGCGAGCGATGCAGACGTCGTAGCTTCACTGGATTCTCTACACTCATGAGTACGACGACAATACTTTCGAGGACTTTGGAGGTGAAACTGCATTGCGAATGAGCCAGGAAGACATGATGAGGTGCACAGCACAACGCACGATCCACTTGCTAGATCCGATTATTCTCTGTTGCATGAAACTTGCTGTACGAGGTCCCCGATATTTTCCAACTCGATCCTTGAAATTCTTCTAGTGTTTTATACGGCTCCAGCTTGTAAATGCCACTTTTCCCGGAAAGAGTGAGCTTCGTTGCAAATTAAATATCTCTTGACAACGTTTTAGCGTTAAGCACGAAGTAAATATAAAGATTTAAATACTTTTCTACTGAATTGCTTTTTCCAGCCTGTTACTTCTCTTGCACCCTGCCTGCATATATAAATTTGCTCTCTCAAGATCCAGAACCTGCTAACATAGTTCAGTTCGAAGTTGAAAAATAGTCCATATGTAGGATAGAAAGATACATCGTTTTTCCACTGAGATTAAGAGGCTTTGGATTAAAAAAATTAATTCTTTTATCACTGCCCTTTCCATACAGATTTGTTTAAATTCCAGTTTATTTGTTTTTCCATCTGCAACGCTTTCTCGATGGAATTGGTCAGCATGTACAAGAATTTATTTATTCAATTTATATAAGAGAGAAAAAAGCTTCCTATATATCCATGAATATTGTGTTTTTACTTTGGTCCCTTGACCAGGGTTTCTGGCGGTGTACAAGAGATATAGTCAATTGAGGATAAAGTACTTTTGTAAAGTAAATTTTATGGATAAATTGAATGGAACATAAATCATGGGATTTGAATTTTCATTCTTTTATACTTATTGACAAATTCAATTTCTTCAATCTCAATCATATGAATAAGGGTATGTAGGTAAAATAACCATTAACTAGAGTCACTCAGGAAAGCGCAGATTTCCAATTCAGTGTGCTCGTTAGGCCACGCAACTGTCAATGGTTGCTACGCTACACCCTGCAAAGAAGAGTTCTCCGTACCCTCCTTCGTAGCCACCTCCACGTGAGAATCCTCTCCAACTACATGGGCTGCAACTCTGGCAAGTCCTTTCGTCACGTCCCATAAACTCCAAGGATGACGAATATCTCGCCTGTCGCCCCCAGCCATTGCCACTACCGTCCCGGTGGACAATGAGCTAATAAGTGGTGTTACAACCACCAAATCTGCGCGCAAACGGCGTTGCTCGGCCAAACCCAAGCTCACAATCCACGTCAAGCAGTTCAGGTCCATAGCCTGACCCAAAACCTGACGACGCGACGCCTCTGAAACTGAAGAAGCCGCGGTCACACCAGTAAGAAACCCCATCGCACGCTCTCTCTCATCAGCGTTGGGCTCCACCAACTGATGTAGGGTACTGTCCCATAGTAGTCCAGGTCCCCCATCACGATACGCGTGTGATGCCGGATAACTGACAAATGTAGGTAAAGCCATCCGAGGCTGACCTACGCGGTTCACCAACGCCATAGGTGACCTGTCAGCAACTCTCACTACTTGAGAGTGCCGGGAAACATCCAAGATACTGTCAACGGTGAGTTTAGTATCACGCTTCACCGAATCATAGGCATGACGCAATATCTCACGTGGCAAAAGGTTGGTCCACCACAAACGTGCACGATGCGCCCGTGATCCAACCCTCGCAGCATCCAACAGTACTGCTGATCCAATCCATGCTCGGACTTGATGGACACTCGCCATCAACTGGGCCCGAGTGTCACCCAACAATGGTACGTTCTCCAGAATGTATGCTGGAGAACGTGTCTGCTGCACCTGGAGATGACGTAACACTCGCATCATCTCCCAAAACATCCGAGATCTGGGATCATGCAACCCTGTCCCATGTCCAGCGCGTGTGTGTCCCTGACATGGCCAGCCCGCAATCACCATATCAATATGGCCAACGCGGTCAAGGTCTGGCGCCCCCAGCAACGAAATGTCTGAAGGCAACGCCTTCTGGAATCCTCGGACAGCTGATCGCGGCAACAACGAAGGAAAACGCCGCATCAACTGTGCAACATGTCGTGAAGAGACTCGACGTGCAGTCTCGTCCTTCTCCACATATAAGTATCTTCGTACGGGAATACTTGACTGCAACACCGCAGCCAAACCGGTGCTGATCCCACCAAAAAGATCCAGCAAACAAACGCCCTCTGAGGAATACTCCCATGCAATAGGTGTAGTAACCAATGGAGACAATGCGCTAGAACCACCAACTAGCCGATCTGCTGAAGCCCTCTCTGGCTCTGCTGGTAAAGAGGCTTCACTCCAAGCCTTTTTTACCAACCTATCAGCTTCCAACTGTAGTGCCTGGCACGAACTCCACAGTGGAACATCTGAGGGTGGAGTCACCGCCGCTGTGAAACTCACAACCTCCTCCACATCTGTGGTACCCCACTTTTGGCAATTTTGAGGAAATTAAAACATTTTTGGAAAACTGTACCCTGGCAGCATTGTAAATAGCCTTCGGTACATCAAAACAGAGTGAATCCGGAAGATCGCGGGGATTCTCAAGGGATCTTGTAGAATCTGGGATTTGGGGTGCCGCAGCAAGGACAGGCACCACCCTCCCTGCGAGCTCTGCAGTTAGGATCTCTACGGCGCAAGGCGCAAAACCCGCCTTTGGAGGTTGCATCCGCGGCTGTAGGGAAACCCCCGTAATTAGGTCAACCCTCGGGCGCCTTGACCAAGTCAGGATCCCGTTGGAAAGAGCTCGACGCACTGATTCCAACGAGCCCAAGAACGCTTGGAACGGATGAGGACTTAGGGAGTTATCGCTATTGGAAGAAACGGAGGCGGTCGCCTACGGCGGAAGGAGTTCGCCACCGGCGCGAATTCCGCCTACGCGGAAGGGGGAATCAAGTTTTGTCCTATGCGCGGACGAAGGCGTTCGCCTGTGCACAGGCGAAGTAGGGTTAGGGAAGGCGCGAAGTCCGCCTACGCACAGGCGTCCGCCTGTGCACAGGCACTTCGGCGTCGGCGGAAAATCCGCCTTGGGCCGTAGAAATGCGCCTTGTGAGGTAGAAAGTGTACGGCGCCTTCCGCGCCAGCGCGGCGCCGCGTACGTCGGAAGAGCCGCCAGAGTAATCCAATCGGTACGGATCATGCGGACGGCACGGGTGGATGCGCTCTTGGACGGACGGAGTTGCGGCGGCGGAAGCGCCGACGGAGAGACAAGGAACGGACAGACTGGACGGAGATGGCTGACCACGGTCAACGCCTTCCGCGCCAGCGCAGCGCCGCGGACGGAATTCGCCTGCGCACAGGCGAACGCCTGTGCACAGGAGGATGTTCAAGTTCCGCGCCGGCGGAGAATCCGCCGAGGCTCCTGCCTGCGCACAGGCAGGAGTTGAACTTTTGTCCGACATGCGGACACACGCGTCAAGGCAGAGGGGGATTGGCCGAGGGGCGGTACGAACAAGTGTACCGCACAAGGCGGAAAACTCGCCTTCGGCGCTACGCCCCCATGTCCACAGGGTGACACGCTCGCGGAGTTCAAATCCGCCAATTCGAGCGTGAGTGTTTAATCGACGACGGCGGAGCGTGAAGCCGCGCGTGAGAGCGAAGACCGTTCCAGCGTACAGCCGGCGCGGCCATCAAGTGAGACGTTCTTCACGACCAAGAGCCGACCATGACCTTCGACTGGGCGGCGGAGAACGTCCCATTCTTGAATTCGCGATTCCAATCTCTTGTGCGCGCTGCGCGCATCCATCTGCTGGCTGCGGAACATTCTCGACGTCGTCGCACAGGAGATTTCTTGTTGATTGAGGGAGAAGTGAGTGCGCGTGATTTGGAATTGAGAGCGATTAGAGTTTGCCGAGAGAGAAAGAAGCGCGGGCAGTGCGGAAGTAGGATGAGCGGGCGAGCGAACCCCAGGAACGCAATGACGAGACCGAGCAGATTGCGGATGGTGCCACTTCGCCTGCCGCAGAACGGGCTGCGCGCTTTCGAGGAGCGCTTAATAGCAAGAAAGCTCGATTTCTTGCTATGGGGATGGAATTACATCTGTGCGAATATGGTGCGCGAGTGGCTAGAGCCACAGGGACCACCCTCGCGCGGATTGCGTCCGCATGTTGATCGGTGGACAGTCCAAGATTGAGCGCAGGCGTTGGGAAGATGTGCTGGCATGCCAGGGCATCTCCTTTTCGACAGTGAGAGTATCAAGGTGACCAAGCAAGAAGAGGCGCAATTTGTGGAGCTGTTCAAGACCGGGAGGTCTACCAAGAATGGGTACAGGACCCGTGATTACAAGGATCGATTTCGCCGGACTTTGTCCGCGGCGCTGATGCAATTACTGCAGCCGCACCGCGCCTGCTACATCACATTGTGGCAGGTCTCTTTTGTGGAGTGCGTCATCGAGGGAACTCCAATTCACTGGGCGAGCATCCTGCACAGGGTGATGCGACAGCACGCGTTTGAGGAGAAGGGGGGAACTCTAAACCATCTTTCTCCTTTCCTCATCAATTTTTATCGACAGCGGAATTGTTTGACAGCGGCGGAGCTTGAACATTTTCCGCCATTGTCCATCGACCATCCCGGGAAGTATGTGCGGGAGAACGAGGTCGATACTGATGCAGAGGAGTCACCGACTTCTACCCCATCAAGACGGAGGGACGAAGGGAGACACACTCCTGCAGCGCAAGTGCCGCGGAAGCGGCGATGGAGGGAAGAGTCCGAAGAGGAGCAGCATCAAGAACCCTCTGCTCCCATTCGACCGCGGCCGCTGTGCGAGCCATACAGCCGGCCGAAGCAGAAGGCACGCAGACTGGTGTTACCAGCTGACAGTGCGGACACGGCGACAATTGCGACGGAGATAGGAAGTGCGTCGCCAGAGAGGCGAGAAGAAGCGCGGACGACCGCAGGAGCGACGGGCCACGCTGCAACCTCGTCGGGAGAGAGGCCGCCTACGGGCCAAGGGCCTCCGGAGTTACCACGTGCGATGCGGACAGATGTTCCGTTTGCGCACAGGAGAACCTCCGCGGACGGACGAGCCTCCGCGGACCGGCGAACACAAGTGGACGTGGATCTACGCTTACGCGTGGGAAGGAGCAGTCCGCCTGTGCACAGGCGCTCGCCTGTGCACAGGTCGCCTGTGCACAGGTCACCTCCACACGTGCCGCCTGTGCACAGGCAAGAATCACCCCCGTTCCAACGTAGGAAGGGGAAGGAGCCGGCGGAAGAACCGCCTACGAGACACCGACCCTCGGGGCCAGACCCTCCGGTGCACCACGCTCCGCAATTTGCGCCTTCGGCGCCAGGGCCTTCGAGCCGAGGAGATACGAGCAGAGAGCGTGCGGAGGCCGCACCATCGGCGGGAAGTCCGCCGATAGATGCGCCTTCGGCGGTAGGGCCTATAGGCCAAGGAACATCGGGCGTGCGGCCCCCGGCCATGTCGCCTTCGGCGATAGATGTCCGCGGCGCTACGCCTGTGGCGGACAAGGCGCCGGCAAATGCGCCTGCGCACGGGCCGGGCACAGCCCCCACGGACCGATCAAGGGAGCAGCAGACGGAGGAGCGGAGTGACTGTCCGCGGGATGAAATCTCGATGCGCGATGCGCAATCAAACCCCGCGCAGCCATCCTCCGCTCGACCGCCTTCGGCGGCGGACGACGGAGACAGAGAGGATGCGGTAGACCATCAACAAGCGAGCGACGGGGATGCCGCTCGGGTACATTCGCCTTCCGCCTTAGACATTTTGGCGACGAGCAGCGAGGCTGCGGCTGTGCCTTCGCAAGCAGCACACATCGACGACGTGCAGCCCCACTCGGGGCAGTCGCCGACGCAATCAATGGCGACTGAAATCCTCCACTCGGATGATGACGACGGAGGCTCCACGGAAGAAATGTCAGGAGCAGAAGACACCGAGGAGGAGGAGGAGGAAATTGTTGGAGCACCGGCGGCGGCGCTCTCTGAGCAGGTGATTCCGTTGCTGCGGTACTTGGATCGCAAGGTCGATAAATACGCCGACCCACTCCAGCCGAGATCTTACATCGAGTTAGTGCGGAGGCGGACTCGCACTAAAGTCCACACCAGCAAGCTATTAGCTAGAGTGGACCAGGAGTTGAGGGACTTGAAGGAGAAGCATGAGTGCTTGTGGGGTCAGTACAAGCTTAATCAGAAATTCTACAAGCACTCCGAGAAGATGAAGGATGAGAAACTGGGCGAGCTCACCAAGGAGCAGGTGAAGGTCAAGGAAGCACTCGATTCTGAGCAGGCCCAGAATCGGATTTTGTCAGAGGAGCTCGTGCGACAGACGCGGTTGTTGGAACAATGTCAGCTCGCACGGCAGGCGGATGAAGAATTAATCCGCAGGTTGCAGTCAGAGTGTGGCGAATTGAGAGCGCAACGTGCTGAAGCCGAATCGCAATTAGTGATAATTGAAGAGGATCGCAGGAAGGAGGCGGATCGCACGAAGGTGGAGACGGCGAGGCGAGTCGCCCACTGTCTCAAGGGCTACGCCCACTGGGAAGTGAAGGCGCAGGAGAAACTCACACTGCGTGAGTTTGAATTGCGCGCAGCCGGGTTGTTGTCAGGCGACAGTAGGAGTCGGCGGAAGGTAGCAAAGAAGCTTGAAGCCTTTCTGTCGAAGGCACAGGATACCATGTCCGCCCTCGAAGGGGAGGTGTCCGCGGCGTTGCAGCGGTTGGGACTGCGCAGTCGAGCGGAAGAGTGGCAGGGTAGGGAGTTAGTGCGCGGCAGTCGGCCGCGCAGGAGACGCAGTACAGGTTCCGCGGAGTGTAGTGTAGCGTGGTTCCGTGCAGGCGTTTAGCGTAGTGCAGTGTAGTGCTAGGTAGGACTTAGAAGGTATAAAATAGTTCCAGGCGTTTTGCCTGGGGTTCTTTCCCATCAGAAGTGCAGATCAGGAACCCATTTCCTTTGCGTGTTTGTGTCCTTGAGTTCTGTCACCACGCACGAGGAGTTACAACTTAGCGTTCCGCATTTTGTAGCTGAAGGCCTTCGGCCGAATGTTCAGAGCTAGTACATTGGTTAGAGACTTGAGTAGTTCGGATCTGCACCTGCGGGTGACTGCCGATGCTCAGAGCCAGTGACTAGTTAGATACTTGAACAGTTTCGCCCCTACACCTTCGAGTGTTTCTTTCCGATTGTACTCCTTGGGATTTTTCCCCTGAATGCCAAAGTGAAGTTTTGCTACTTCGTGTAAGCCTTGGTTGTAAATTCAGGTTACGCTGCAACAGGTGCCTTGAGGGTAACCCCTGTAGTATTTCTGGGAATGACAAGTGCCTGAGAATTCAAACTCTTCAATAGACTGTTGTTGTGTTACTGGAATGTTTCACAGTGAGTCCTTCAGTGTGGACCTGTGTTCTCTGCGCGTTTTGTGAGTTGAGAGTGTTGTTCACCGCGTCTGAGTGACTTCGATCCGAAGTAGGTAGTCCAAACCGGGTTTCCTACACTAGCAGCAAGCTAGTGGAAGCGTTGTAAAAGCCGGAGTTGGAAGTCACTGCCCGCAGCTTTGCCGAGTGTGCTCGTGAGAGACTTTCCTCCTGAAATCTTGAAGTAGAGGTCCTAACGGATCTCTGGGTTGTGTTTCTATAGTTTCAGGTGTGTGTGTGTGTGTGTGTGTTACGCTGCACTGTGTGACCTCCGAGTGCGCTCCGAGTGGACACTTGCAGTATTTCTGGGAGTGACAGTCGCCTGAGAATTCAAACTCATCAATAGTCTGTTAAAACGTGACACTTTGTACCCTGTGTGTTCCTCTGTCCCTGTGGGTTCGACCTTTCTACCACTATATTGCAGTTTTAGCCTTTAGTGGGTTATTACAACATCCTCGTAGACTGAGGTATCGTCGGCAGACATGTTCCCCTCCAACAAGTCATCGGGCCAGGTAAGCACTCCGCTAAAACCTGCTACAGATGCCAAGACCGCTGACGAAGATCCAAGAGGTCGATCCCGAGAAATAAATCTCACTGGCAGCTCGCTCAAACGTCCATCTCCGGACTGCCAACCAGGACGATATGCGGCAGTCTCCGTCCAATAGTCCATCCGGAAGCCCATCGGGTATAACACCACTCCACCAACAAGCACATCATATGACTCTGCTGATGTAACCACAGCACGAACTCCAAACTGCGAGCTATCATGAGGGTGATCATGCCTCAACTGCACCGCTATGCTCTCCCTGGTCATAAAGTAAGACCTATTGCTGGCACCACCAAGGGATGTCTGGATCTGGAATGGGCAAGGTTCCAACTCGGACCTCCGAATGCCCAAACTAATGCATGCAGCCTTGCCCAACATCAAGGGCTGTGCACCAGAATCCAACAAAACTCTGGCTGGGACATACACCTGTCCAGTAGAACTCACTAACCGAAATAGACCACTTCGGTTGTCCACCATACATACACCAGGGACAATACTCTCGCGATCAATGGCTGGGCGAGCTGGTAAGGACTCCATCCTCGCCGCTGCGGCCTGCCAAGTCGTCTCCTCGAACAATGTAGACGTTGAGGATGGGTCCTCAACTGTATCCTCACTTATCTCGGCACTAGTAGCAGCGACTCTCCCACGCTCACACGACGTGGCAGCTACCCGAAATACTCGAGCCAAATCAATACCACAGTCTATCAACTCCGTGGCTGAGAACAATGGAGATCGCAAGACTGAAGTGGCCATCCGCATCACTGCACTAGATGGCACGTCTGCGCCCACAACAGATGATGTAAGAACCTCAGTTCTCACTCTAGTGTCAGTAGGCGGTGCAGGTCTCATAGATGAACTGCTACCCACCTCTGACAACAAAAAGGACTGGGGAAGTCTAGACTGACGTCCACCCTCACCCCTCTGAGGGTCCAACTCCACAGTCGCACCACGTGGCTCTGAAGTGCGAGCACCACCTCTGGTCACTGCAACTGATGCCTCAACCTGTGCTGCACTGGCCAAATAGGAGAAATCCTCTCCCTCGTAAGATGTGGAAGTGCTCGCCCCCAGACCGGCCATAGCAGCAAGCCTCTGCTCCAACTGCTCAATCCGAGCAGCCATAGCGCTCTCTGTGGCAGAAGTAGCACTCGCTGCGGTACGCTCAATGGTCCCGGTACCTCTACCACCTCTACCACCTCTGCCACCTCGACCACCTCGGCCTCGCGGAGCATCACCTCCACGACCTCTACCTCCAGATCTCAACTCAGGATGAAGGTCAAAGCAACGCTCTCGAGGGTGACCCGGTCGATGACAATGATCACAGGTCACCTGTGCCGGCTGTGGCCTAGCCTGTGGAGTTTGTCCCTCTCGCTCCTGGGGACTGTGGTACCCCACTTTTGGCAATTTTGAGGAAATTAAAACATTTTTGGAAAACTGTACCCCGGCAGCATTGTAAATAGCCTTCGGTACATCAAAACAGAGTGAATCCGGAAGATCGCGGGGATTCTCGAGGGATCTTGTAGAATCTGGGATTTGGGGTGCAGTAGTAAGGTCAGGCACCACCCTCCCTGCGAGCTCCGCAGTTAGGATCTCTACGGCGCAAGGCGCAAAACCCGCCTTCGGAGGTTGCGTCCGCGGCTGTAGGGAAACCCTCGTAATTAGGTAACCCTCGGGCGCCTTGACCAAGTTTGGATCCCGTTGGAAAGAGCTCGACGCGCTGATTCCAACGAGCCCAAGAACGCTTGGAACGGACGAGGACTTAGGGAGTTATCGCTACTGGAAGAAACGGAGGCGGTCGCCCCCGGCGGAAGGATTTCGCCACCGGCGCGAATTCCGCCTGCGCGGAAGGGGGATTCAAGTTTTGTCCTATGCGCGGACGAAGGCGTTCGCCTGTGCACAGGCGAAGTAGGGTTAGGGAAGGCGCGAAGTCCGCCTACGCACAGGCGTTCGCCTGTGCACAGGCACTTCGGCGTCGGCGGGAGATCCGCCTTGGGCCCTAGAAATGCGCCTTGTGAGGTAGAAAGTGTACGGCGCCTTCCGCGCCAGCGCAGCGCAGCGTACGTCGGAAGACCGCCAGAGTAATCCAATCGGTACGGACCATGCGGACGGCACGGGTGGATGCGCTCTTGGACGGACGGAGTTGCGGTGGCGGAAGCGCCGACGGAGAGACAAGGAACGGACAGACTGGACGGAGACGGCTGACCACGGTCAACGCCTTCCGAGCCAGCGCAGCGCCGCGGACGGAATTCGCCTGCGCACAGGCGAACGCCTGTGCACAGGAGGATGTTCAAGTTCCGCGCCGGCGGAGAATCCGCCGAGGCCCCTGCCTGCGCACAGGCAGGAGTTGAATTTTTGTCCGACATGCGGACGCACGCGTCAAGGCAGAAGGAGATTGGCCGAGGGGCGGTACGAACAAGTGTACCGCGCAAGGCGGAAAACTCGCCTTCGGCGCTACGCCCCCATGTCCGGAGGGTGACACGCTCGCGGAGTTCAAATCCGCCAATTCGAGCGTGAGAGTTTAATCGACGACGGCGGAGCGTGAAGCCGCGCGTGAGAGCGAGGACCGTTCCAGCGTACAGCCGGCGCGGCCATCAAGTGAGACGTTCTTCACGACCAAGAGACGACCATGACCTTCGACCAGGCGGCGGAGAGCGTCCCATTCTTGAATTCGCGATTCCAATCTCTTGTGCGCGCTGCGCGCATCCATCTGCTGGCTGCGGAACATTCTCGTCGTCGTCGCTCAGGAGATTTCTTGTTGATTGAGGGAGAAGTGAGTGCGCGTGATTTGGAATTGAGAGCGATTAGAGTTTGCCGAGAGAGAAAGAAACGCGGACAGTGCGGAAGTAGAATGAGCGGGCGAGCGAACCCCAGGAACGCAATGACGAGACCGAGCAGATTGCGGATAGTGCCACTTCGCCTGCCGCAGAACGGGCTGCGCGCTTTCGAAGAGCGCTTAATAGCAAGAAAGCTCGATTTCTTGCTATGGGGATGGAATTACATCTGCGCGAATATGGTGCGCGAGTGGCTAGAGCCACAGGGACCACCCTCGCGCGGATTGCGTCCGCATGTTGACCGGTGGACAGTCCAAGATTGGGCGCAGGCGTTGGGAAGATGTGCTGGCATGCCAGGGCATCTCCTTTTCGACAGCGAGAGCATCAAGGTGACCAAGCAAGAAGAAGCGCAATTTGTGGAGCTGTTCAAGACCGGGAGGTCTACCAAGAATGGGTACAGGACCCGTGATTACAAAGATCGATTTCGCCGGACTTTGTCCGCGGCGCTGATGCAATTACTGCAGCCGCACCGCGCCTGCTACATCACATTGTGGCAGGTCTCTTTTGTGGAGTGCGTCATCGAGGGAACTCCAATTCACTGGGCGAGCATCCTGCACAGAGTGATGCGACAGCACGCGTTTGAGGAGAAGGGGGGAACGCTAAACCATCTTTCTCCTTTCCTCATCAATTTTTATCGACAGCGGAATTGTTTGACAGCGGCGGAGCTTGAACATTTTCCGCCATTGTCCATCGACCATCCCGGGAAGTATGTGCGGGAGAACGAGGTCGACACTGATGCGGAGGAGTCACCGACTTCTACCCCATCAAGACGGAGGGATGAAGGGAGACACACCCCTGCAGCGCGAGTGCCGCGGAAGCGGCGATGGAGGGAAGAGGCCGAAGAGGAGCAGCATCAAGAACTCTCTGTTCCCATTCGACCGCGGCCGCTGTGCGAGCCATACAGCCGGCCGAAGCAGAAGGCACGCAGACTGGTGTTGCCAGCTGACAGTGCAGACACGGCGACGATTGCGACGGAGATAGGAAGTGCGTCGCCAGAGAGGCGAGAAGAAGCGCGGACGACCGCAGGAGCGACGGGCCACGCTGCAACCTCGTCGGGAGAGAGGCCGCCTACGGGCCAAGGGCCTCCGGAGTTACCACGTGCGATGCGGACAGATGTTCCGTTTGCGCACAGGCGAACCTCCGCGGACGGACGAGCCTCCGCGGATCGGCGAACACAAGTGGACGTGGATCTACGCTTACGCGTGGGAAGGAGCAGTCCGCCTGTGCACAGGCGCTCGCCTGTGCACAGGTCGCCTGTGCACAGAACACCTCCACACGTGCCGCCTGTGCACAGGCAAGAATCACCCCCGTTCCAACGTAGGAAGGGGAAGGAGCCGGCGGAAGAACCGCCTACGAGACACCGGCCCTCGGGGCCAGACCCTCCGGCGCACCACGCGCCGCAATTCGCGCCTTCGGCGCCAGGGCCTTCGAGCCGAGGGGATACGAGCAGAGAGCGTGCGGAGGCCGCACCATCGGCGGGAAGTACGCCGATAGATGCGCCTTCGGCGGTAGGGCCTATAGGCCAAGGAGCATCGGGCGTGCGGCCCCCGGCCATGTCGCCTTCGGCGATAGATGTCCGCGGCGCTACGCCTGCGGCGGACAAGGCGCCGGCACATGCGCCTGCGCACGGGCCGGACACAGCCCCCACGGACCGATCAAGGGAGCAGCAGACGGAGGAGCGGAGTGACTGTCCGCGGGACGACATCTCGATGCGCGATGCGCAATCCAACCCCGCGCAGCCACCCTCCGCTCGATCGCCTTCGGCGACGGACGACGGCGACAGAGAGAATGCGGTGGGCAATCAACCAGCGAGCGACGGGGATGCCGCTCGGATACATTCGCCTTCCGCCTTAGACATTTTGGCGACGAGCAGCGAGGCTGCAGCCGTGCCTTCGCAGGCAGCACACGTCGAGGACGTGCAGCCCCACTCGGGGCAGTCGCCGACGCAATCAATGGCGACTGAAATTCTCCACTCGGATGATGAGGACGGAGGCTCCACGGAAGAAATGTCAGGAGCAGAAGACACCGAGGAGGAGGAGGAGGAAATTGTTGGAGCGCCGGCGGCGGCGCTCTCTGAGCAGGTGATTCCGTTGCTGCGGTACTTGGATCGCAAGGTCGATAAATACGCCGACCCACTCCAGCCGGGATCTTACATCGAGTTAGTGCGCAGGCGGACTCGCACTAAAGTCCACACCAGCAAGCTATTAGCTAGAGTGGACCAGGAGTTGAGGGACTTGAAGGAGAAGCATGAGTGCTTGTGGGGACAGTACAAGCTTAATCAGAAATTCTACAAGCACTCCGAGAAGATGAAGGATGAGAAACTGGGCGAGCTCACCAAGGAGCAGGTGAAGGTCAAGGAAGCACTCAACTCTGAGCAGGCCGAGAATCGGATTTTGTCAGAGAAGCTCGTGCGACAGACGCGGTTGTTGGAACAATGTCAGCTCGCACGGCAGGCGGATGAAGAATTAATCCGCAGTCTGCAGTCAGAGTGTGGCGAATTGAGGGCGCAACGTGCTGAAGCCGAATCGCAATTAGTGACCATTGAAGAGGATCGCAGGAAGGAGGCGGATCGCACGAAGGTGGAGACGGCGAGGCGAGTCGCCCACTGTCTCAAGGGCTACGCCCACTGGGAAGTGAAGGCGCAGGAGAAACTCACACTGCGGGAGTTTGAATTGCGCGCAGCCGGGTTGTTGTCAGGCGACAGTAGGAGTCGGCGGAAGGTAGCGAAGAAGCTCAAGGCCTTTCTGTCGAAGGCACAGGATACCATGTCCGCCCTCGAGGGGGAGGTGTCCGCGGCGTTGCAGCGGTTGGGACTGCGTAGTCGAGCGGAAGAGTGGCAGGGTAGGGAGCTAGTGCGCGGCAGTCGGCCGCGCAGGAGACGTAGTACAGGTTCCGCGGAGTGTAGTGTAGCGTGGTTCCGTGCAGGCGTGTAGCGTAGTGCAGTGTAGTGCTAGGTAGGACTTAGAAGGTATAAAATAGTTCCAGGCGTTTTGCCTGGGGTTCTTTCCCAAACTCAGAAGTATAGTTCAGGAACCCATTTCCTTTGCGTGTTTGTGTCCTTGAGTTCTGTCACCACGCACGAGGAGTTACAACTTAGCGTTCCGCATTTTGTAGCTGAAGGCCTTCGGCCGAATGTTCAGAGCTAGTACATTGGTTAGAGACTTGAGTAGTTCGGATTTGCACCTGCGGGTGACTGCCGATGCTCAGAGCCAGTGACTAGTTAGATACTTGAACAGTTTCGCCCCTACACCTTCGAGTGTTTCTTTCTGATTGTACTCCTTTGGGATTTTTCCCCTGAATGCCAAAGTGAAGTTTTGCTACTTCGTGTAAGCCTTGGTTGTAAATTCAGGTTACGCTGCAGCAGGTGCCTTGAGGGTAACCCCTGTAGTATTTCTGGGAATGACAAGTGCTTGAGAATTCAAACTCTTTAATAGACTGTTGTTGTGTTACTGGAACGTTTCACAGTGAGTCCTTCAGTGTGGACCTGTGTTCTCTGCGCGTTTTGTGAGTTGAGAGTGTTGTTCACCGCGTATGAGTGACTTCGATCCGAAGTAGGCAGTCCAAACCGGGTTTCCTACACTAGCAGCAAGCTAGTGGAAGCGTTGTAAAAGCCGGAGTTGGAAGTCACTGCCCGCAGCTTTGCCGAGTGTGCTCGTGAGAGACTTTCCCCCTGAAATCTTGAAGTAGAGGTCCTAACGGATCTCTGGGTTGTGTTTCTGTAGTTTCAGGTGTGTGTGTGTGTGTTACGCTGCACTGTGCGACCTCCGAGTGCGCTCCGAGTGGACACTTGCAGTATTTCTGGGAGTGACAATTGCCTGAGAATTCAAACTCCTCAATAGTCTGTTAAAACGTGACACTTTATACCCTGTGTGTTCCTCTGTCCCTGTGGGTTCGACCTTTCTACCACTATATTGCAGTTTTAGCCTTTAGTGGGTTATTACATAAGAAGCCGACAACTTCTTTTTTGGCGCCGCTGCCGGGGACAGTTGCGTCAACACCGGGGTTTTTACGAGCAGCCATGCTCGGTGAATGTCGACTGGGGCTGGCGGGAGCAACCTAAGTGCTAGAGCTGTCCGCAAGTTCCGACGAGATTCAGAGAAGGCCGTGGAAGAGACACGGCGTCAAACCAAGAAAACACCAAAAAGAGTACCTAAGCCTAGTTCGGCCGACATCCTTGGGGAACCTACCCCCGGCGACTCGGAACCAAACTTGGTGCTTACAGTTCTACTAGATATTCCTTGCACGGACCCGCCTAGTGAAGTACAACCGACCGCCCGAGGACCGTCGACAGACACACTGATGGCGGATGGACAAGCCAATGTGCGGCTACCTCAGCCGATTACTAAACATTCCTACCCGAAGTACAAAGGGAGTGGGGATGACGACGATGCAGATTCATACATCAAGTTATTCGAGTCGGTGTCTATTGCCAATCGCGAGATCGCAGACGACGACCGACTAAGGATCTTTCCAAGCCTTCTGCGGAAGAAAGCGAGGAGTTGGTATAATCACGAGAGCATCGATCCGACTGGGTTGACAACATGGGCCCAGCTGAAGGAGAAGTTCCTTCGTCGCTTTCGCGAGCTCGGCTACGACAGCCGGGTTTTGACGAAGTTACGTAATTTGCAGCGAGAGAAGAAGGAGAGTCTGCGTGACTACACTGAGAGATTTATGGACCTCCTCGACAGAATACCGAAAACAGGACCAGGGTCCCCTTTCTCGGTACAACAAGCTGTGGATTGGTACGTGACCGGTTTAACTCGGGAGATGGAGACTTTTTGCCGACGCAGCAAGTGCGACACTATTGAGGATGTGATTGCATCGGCAGAAGCCTTCGAAACTTCCACTCTCAACCGAAGAGGGAGAGAGAGACGGGAGTCGAAGGAGCGCAAACCGAAGGGAGGGCGAAGACGGCGTAGAGGTACAACTCCGTCATCGGAGGAATCGTCTTCGGACGAGAACCGTTCTTCATCCGAAGAAGAGGAAACCTCATCGTCGGAGGAGGAGAAGAAGAGGAAGAAGCATGGGTCAGCGAAGAAAAAGGGCATCCGACGAGTGACTACGGACAGAGCGCCGGGAGATATAGCTTCGAAGATGGAGACCCTTGTGAAGGACTTCGCCGATCTCAAGGTTCAAGTGGTAGGCGGGCATGATCGCCGAAAATCACCCGGGAGAGTGCGAGCGAACTTATGGTGTACTACGTGCGGGGCGGTGGGACATGCAAACACCGAGTGCCTTACCACCCGGCCGTCATATCCAGTCAACGCAGTAGAGTGGGCGCAACCGTACTATGGAGAGCACCCTCAGTACTATGGAGAGCACCCTCAGTACTATGGAGAGGCTAGCGAAGAGACAGCCTATGCCGTCCAGTCGGTGCCTACCCCTCCTGCGGTTTCAGCAATGCAAGTTCCACGATATATTCCGGTGGATCGGGCCACTACGGTACCTGTGAGGCGGAGAGCACCTCCAGGGACGTTTGACCCACCGCCACCGCGAGCTTGTTATAATTGCGGGGAAGTTGGGCACTTCTCACCGCAGTGTCCCCATCCAAAAAGGCGAAACGATTATGCTCCGACATGTAGCAATTGCAAGAAGGTCGGGCACACTGCGCCAGAGTGTGATCAGCCACCAGTCCCTCGGCCAGTGGTACGATTTGTGAACACTCCTGCCAAGGAGGACGTGCAAGTTAACCAGGTCGAAGTAGGTTCAGACGGGGATGGCGAAGACGAAGAATGGCCGGCTGAAGAGGTTATGTGCGCACGGGTCGAAACTCGTAGCTCCAAGAAATCCAAGGAGCAAGAGCGTGACACTCGCAAGCACGAACGGAGAACCGCCGACCGGACGGGAAAAGGAAAGGAGAAGACATCCAGCAAGTCCGACTCGCGACCTGCTCGGAAGTCTTTGACTACGCGGGAGGCACCAGCGGTGCGCCCCCAGGCAGCAGTCGAGGACGAGCCAGTGCGCCTACTGAAACGGGACTATGCTCCGGATATCCGCAACGAGGTAGCCAACCTGTTGCAGGAAGCGATCCGCACTCAAAAGGATCCACCGCGGCCAGACCTGACATCCTCCCTTGGGGCGAAGTTGGCAGCCACCGTGGAACCTCGCAGAGCGTCGCCGACCCCGGCGCCCCAACGCGCCCACTATGACTTGGTTGAGGATCTCGGGAGTCGAAAAGTGAACATTACGTTCAAGCAGCTCTTGGAGGACAATAAGACGTATCGGAGAATGTTGATGCTTTCGCTACGGCATCCGCGGAAGCCGCGCGCGTCCACATCCTCTCAAGTATATCAAGTGGAGAGCGAAGACCAAGGGCCACCCGAGATCGATGTGGAGATAGCAGGATGTTGTGTACGCAGAGTGCCAATCGACTCTGGATCAGGAGTCAACATAATGACGGAGGATACAGCGAGAGCCTTGGGGTTCAGTCAATACGAACCCTCGAAGCGTGTGTTGAGATTAGCGGATCAGACGCGGAGAATGCCTGCAGGTATGCTGCGCAATGTCAAGACAACCATCGGGGGTGCGGACTTTCGGTTGACGTATATCATCCTTCAACCGATGATGAAGCAGGGCTATGACGTTCTGCTCGGGCGACCATGGCTATATGGTGCACAAGTCAGATGTGACTGGCGAAGACATCGCCTTAAGTTTCCTCATCCTTCGGAACCGACCAAAACCATTACAGTGCCCTGGAATAGGGTCAGGCACGAAGGAGAGACCCCATCGACAAGTGCAGGTTACACATCGGGCGAGGACAGTGAGTCGACCGCGCGATCGGATTCCAGTGGTACCGAATCCGATTACTTCGTGGGATTCGTTGCCTGCTGTTCGGTGGAAGAAGAAGAAGAGACGGAAGCTATTCAGCCGGAAGACGAATAGCAATTAACTGTGGGACTGGGAAGGAGTGAGACGAGTCACACCGAGGGCATTGTCGACCCTAGTGACTGTCACGAAGTACAACTCAGTCCCGGCAAGTGCTTGAAGGTATCAAGCGCAGTGAGAGGAGACGAGCTAAGGAAAGTACAGGCGTTCCTTAGCCACTATGTCGACGTCTTCGCCTGGAAGATCGAGGACATGAAGGGGATACCTGCACGGTATGGGGAGCACCGTATCGATTTACTGGACGACTCAGTACCCATACGACAGCGCCAGTATCGCCTCAACCCAAAGTACTCCTTGCTAGTGAAAGAGGAGATAGATAAGTACTTGAGCGCTGGTATTATTTACCCTGTGCTCAGCAGTGAGTGGGTGTCGCCGATTGTTATCGTACCCAAGAAGTTGACGGGTAAGATACGAGTGTGTCAGGATTTCCAGAAGTTGAATGCGGCAACACGCAAGGATCATCACCCGTTACCATTCACGGATGCCATTCTAGACCATGTTGCCGGACATGAATGTTATAGCTTCCTGGATGGGTTCTCAGGTTACAATCAGGTGTCTATCCGTGAACAGGACAAGGATAAAACTACGTTCACAACCGACTGGGGAACTTACGCATACCACAAGATGCCCTTCGGTCTGTGCAACGCGCCTGCCACCTTTCAACGGATGATGACCAATATCTTTCAGGAACAACTGAGGAAGTTCCTGGAGATATTCATAGATGACTTCTGTGTCTTTGGGAAGCGGTCTGAACACCTAAGTCACTTGAAGCAGACCTTCGATAAATGTAGAGAGAGCAGTTTATCGCTGCATCCCGAGAAGTGCTTTTTCTTCATGACTAGTGGGATCTTGTTGGGTCATCGGGTCTCGGCAGAAGGCATTGCGGTGGACATCGAGAAGGTCAAGGTTATACTCGAGCTTGAGCCACCCACGAATCTAAGAGAGCTGCGAGCATTCCTGGGTGATGTGGGCTACTACCGAAGATTCATACACATGTATGCAATACTGGCGGCGGACCTGACCAAGTTGTTGAAGAAGGACGAGCCTTATGCTTGGGGTGCGAACCAGCGGACAGCATTTGAAGCTCTGAAAGCGAAACTCACGACTGCTCCCGTACTAAGGAGTCCAGACTGGAATCGACCATTCCATGTTTACGTTGACACTTCGGCATTCGCCATCGGTGTAGTACTGAGTCAAAAGGATGACAACAAAAAGGACTACCCGATCTACTTCGCGAGCCGACAGCTGTCTCTAGCAGAGCGGAAGTACACCACGACGGAGAGAGAAGCGTTGGGGATGGTGTACTCCTGTAAAAAGTTCCGTCACTACCTAATCTGTTACGAGTTTGTGTTCCATGTGGACCACTACGCATTGCAACACCTAGTTAAGAAAGCCGACCTATCCGGTCGAATCGCCAGGTGGGTGTTATTACTACAAGAGTTCACCTACACAGTCCAGACCAGGAAAGGGGTGCACCACGAAAATGCGGATTACTTGTCCCGATTATGGACACAGCCGACAGAGGAGGAATTGGTGGACGATTTTCCAGATGAAGAGTTATTTCAGTTGTCTGCAGGACATGAGTCCCGCTATGCCGACCTGTATCGATATCTGCTAACCCTCCAGTGCCCCGAGGGCATGGATTTGGAACAGCGAACTGTCTTTATTCATAAGGCAGGCCCGTATCAACTCCAGCAGGGGGTTTTGTTCAAGAAGATGGCGGATGAGCGCTTATGCAGATGCCTGGAGGAATCAGAAGTACCAAGAATAGTGAGTGCGATGCACACAGAGGAGGCGGGTGGACACTATGCCACCAGGAACACGGTCACAAAGATCCTAAATGCGGGGTATTGGTGGCCGACCATGTTTAAGGATGTTCTCGATTACATCCGCAAGTGCGACAGTTGCCAGAGGACGGGGAGACCGACGCCTACAACACGATGGCCCCTGACTCCCATCATGCCTCTAGCACCTTTCGAAAAGTGGGGTATTGACTTTGTAGGGCCGATACAACCAGTGACTAGAAGTACACGAAGGCGCTACATTCTGGTAGCAACGGACTACGCCACCAAAATGGTAGAGGCCAGGGCCACCAGAAGGGATGATGCTGCCACAGTGGCCGCATTCTTGTTTGAGTCGATCATCACACGCTACGGATGTCCCTTAGAGCTAGTGAGCGACCGGGGCACGCATTTTTTGAATCAGATCATCGAAGATCTGACACGGTACTTCCACATCAAGCACCGGAAGACTACTCCATACAATCCTAAGGCAAATGGACTGACGGAGAAGTCCAATGGACTGCTGTGTAAAATACTACTCAAGGTCACGGTGAATCACGCTCACGACTGGGATACGAAGCTAGCAGCCGCTCTATGGGCGTACCGCACAGCTGAGAAGATCACGACCAAACAGACACCATACTTTCTGGTGTATGGGCAACACCCGATCCTCCCAATCGAATTTGAAGTACCCACACATCGAACGATGGATTTGCAGAGGATGGGCGCAGAGGAGAGTCAGCTCTACAGGTTACAGGAGGTCACGCTGCTGGATGAAAGGAGAAGAGACGCCGAAGATCGCACCAGGAAAATCCAGCTCCGCCGAAAGGAGAGGTACGATAAAAAGATCAAACCGGTACTACTGCAGGCGGGTGATTTGGCATTGCTCTACGACAGCAGGCATGCCAGATTCCCAGGCAAACTGCACCTAAGGTGGATGGGACCTTACAGGGTTGTCGAAGTCTTCCCGAATGGGTCCATCCAACTTGCGGACCTGGCCGGCGATTTGTTAGGCACCCGAGTGAACGGGTGGCGGTTGAAGAAATACCACATGTGAGTGTTCGCGTGGGCGCTCACAATTGAGGAGGGGGGCATGTGGTACCCCACTTTTGGCAATTTTGAGGAAATTAAAACATTTTTGGAAAACTGTACCCCGGCAGCATTGTAAATAGCCTTCGGTACATCAAAACAGAGTGAATCCGGAAGATCGCGGGGATTCTCGAGGGATCTTGTAGAATCTGGGATTTGGGGTGCAGTAGTAAGGTCAGGCACCACCCTCCCTGCGAGCTCCGCAGTTAGGATCTCTACGGCGCAAGGCGCAAAACCCGCCTTCGGAGGTTGCGTCCGCGGCTGTAGGGAAACCCTCGTAATTAGGTAACCCTCGGGCGCCTTGACCAAGTTTGGATCCCGTTGGAAAGAGCTCGACGCGCTGATTCCAACGAGCCCAAGAACGCTTGGAACGGACGAGGACTTAGGGAGTTATCGCTACTGGAAGAAACGGAGGCGGTCGCCCCCGGCGGAAGGATTTCGCCACCGGCGCGAATTCCGCCTGCGCGGAAGGGGGATTCAAGTTTTGTCCTATGCGCGGACGAAGGCGTTCGCCTGTGCACAGGCGAAGTAGGGTTAGGGAAGGCGCGAAGTCCGCCTACGCACAGGCGTTCGCCTGTGCACAGGCACTTCGGCGTCGGCGGGAGATCCGCCTTGGGCCCTAGAAATGCGCCTTGTGAGGTAGAAAGTGTACGGCGCCTTCCGCGCCAGCGCAGCGCAGCGTACGTCGGAAGACCGCCAGAGTAATCCAATCGGTACGGACCATGCGGACGGCACGGGTGGATGCGCTCTTGGACGGACGGAGTTGCGGCGGCGGAAGCGCCGACGGAGAGACAAGGAACGGACAGACTGGACGGAGACGGCTGACCACGGTCAACGCCTTCCGAGCCAGCGCAGCGCCGCGGACGGAATTCGCCTGCGCACAGGCGAACGCCTGTGCACAGGAGGATGTTCAAGTTCCGCGCCGGCGGAGAATCCGCCGAGGCCCCTGCCTGCGCACAGGCAGGAGTTGAATTTTTGTCCGACATGCGGACGCACGCGTCAAGGCAGAAGGAGATTGGCCGAGGGGCGGTACGAACAAGTGTACCGCGCAAGGCGGAAAACTCGCCTTCGGCGCTACGCCCCCATGTCCGGAGGGTGACACGCTCGCGGAGTTCAAATCCGCCAATTCGAGCGTGAGAGTTTAATCGACGACGGCGGAGCGTGAAGCCGCGCGTGAGAGCGAGGACCGTTCCAGCGTACAGCCGGCGCGGCCATCAAGTGAGACGTTCTTCACGACCAAGAGACGACCATGACCTTCGACCGGGCGGCGGAGAGCGTCCCATTCTTGAATTCGCGATTCCAATCTCTTGTGCGCGCTGCGCGCATCCATCTGCTGGCTGCGGAACATTCTCGTCGTCGTCGCTCAGGAGATTTCTTGTTGATTGAGGGAGAAGTGAGTGCGCGTGATTTGGAATTGAGAGCGATTAGAGTTTGCCGAGAGAGAAAGAAACGCGGACAGTGCGGAAGTAGAATGAGCGGGCGAGCGAACCCCAGGAACGCAATGACGAGACCGAGCAGATTGCGGATGGTGCCACTTCGCCTGCCGCAGAACGGGCTGCGCGCTTTCGAAGAGCGCTTAATAGCAAGAAAGCTCGATTTCTTGCTATGGGGATGGAATTACATCTGCGCGAATATGGTGCGCGAGTGGCTAGAGCCACAGGGACCACCCTCGCGCGGATTGCGTCCGCATGTTGACCGGTGGACAGTCCAAGATTGGGCGCAGGCGTTGGGAAGATGTGCTGGCATGCCAGGGCATCTCCTTTTCGACAGCGAGAGCATCAAGGTGACCAAGCAAGAAGAAGCGCAATTTGTGGAGCTGTTCAAGACCGGGAGGTCTACCAAGAATGGGTACAGGACCCGTGATTACAAAGATCGATTTCGCCGGACTTTGTCCGCGGCGCTGATGCAATTACTGCAGCCGCACCGCGCCTGCTACATCACATTGTGGCAGGTCTCTTTTGTGGAGTGCGTCATCGAGGGAACTCCAATTCACTGGGCGAGCATCCTGCACAGAGTGATGCGACAGCACGCGTTTGAGGAGAAGGGGGGAACGCTAAACCATCTTTCTCCTTTCCTCATCAATTTTTATCGACAGCGGAATTGTTTGACAGCGGCGGAGCTTGAACATTTTCCGCCATTGTCCATCGACCATCCCGGGAAGTATGTGCGGGAGAACGAGGTCGACACTGATGCGGAGGAGTCACCGACTTCTACCCCATCAAGACGGAGGGATGAAGGGAGACACACCCCTGCAGCGCGAGTGCCGCGGAAGCGGCGATGGAGGGAAGAGGCCGAAGAGGAGCAGCATCAAGAACTCTCTGTTCCCATTCGACCGCGGCCGCTGTGCGAGCCATACAGCCGGCCGAAGCAGAAGGCACGCAGACTGGTGTTGCCAGCTGACAGTGCAGACACGGCGACGATTGCGACGGAGATAGGAAGTGCGTCGCCAGAGAGGCGAGAAGAAGCGCGGACGACCGCAGGAGCGACGGGCCACGCTGCAACCTCGTCGGGAGAGAGGCCGCCTACGGGCCAAGGGCCTCCGGAGTTACCACGTGCGATGCGGACAGATGTTCCGTTTGCGCACAGGCGAACCTCCGCGGACGGACGAGCCTCCGCGGATCGGCGAACACAAGTGGACGTGGATCTACGCTTACGCGTGGGAAGGAGCAGTCCGCCTGTGCACAGGCGCTCGCCTGTGCACAGGTCGCCTGTGCACAGGTCGCCTGTGCACAGAACACCTCCACACGTGCCGCCTGTGCACAGGCAAGAATCACCCCCGTTCCAACGTAGGAAGGGGAAGGAGCCGGCGGAAGAACCGCCTACGAGACACCGGCCCTCGGGGCCAGACCCTCCGGCGCACCACGCGCCGCAATTCGCGCCTTCGGCGCCAGGGCCTTCGAGCCGAGGGGATACGAGCAGAGAGCGTGCGGAGGCCGCACCATCGGCGGGAAGTACGCCGATAGATGCGCCTTCGGCGGTAGGGCCTATAGGCCAAGGAGCATCGGGCGTGCGGCCCCCGGCCATGTCGCCTTCGGCGATAGATGTCCGCGGCGCTACGCCTGCGGCGGACAAGGCGCCGGCACATGCGCCTGCGCACGGGCCGGACACAGCCCCCACGGACCGATCAAGGGAGCAGCAGACGGAGGAGCGGAGTGACTGTCCGCGGGACGACATCTCGATGCGCGATGCGCAATCCAACCCCGCGCAGCCACCCTCCGCTCGATCGCCTTCGGCGACGGACGACGGCGACAGAGAGAATGCGGTGGGCAATCAACCAGCGAGCGACGGGGATGCCGCTCGGATACATTCGCCTTCCGCCTTAGACATTTTGGCGACGAGCAGCGAGGCTGCAGCCGTGCCTTCGCAGGCAGCACACGTCGAGGACGTGCAGCCCCACTCGGGGCAGTCGCCGACGCAATCAATGGCGACTGAAATTCTCCACTCGGATGATGAGGACGGAGGCTCCACGGAAGAAATGTCAGGAGCAGAAGACACCGAGGAGGAGGAGGAGGAAATTGTTGGAGCGCCGGCGGCGGCGCTCTCTGAGCAGGTGATTCCGTTGCTGCGGTACTTGGATCGCAAGGTCGATAAATACGCCGACCCACTCCAGCCGGGATCTTACATCGAGTTAGTGCGCAGGCGGACTCGCACTAAAGTCCACACCAGCAAGCTATTAGCTAGAGTGGACCAGGAGTTGAGGGACTTGAAGGAGAAGCATGAGTGCTTGTGGGGACAGTACAAGCTTAATCAGAAATTCTACAAGCACTCCGAGAAGATGAAGGATGAGAAACTGGGCGAGCTCACCAAGGAGCAGGTGAAGGTCAAGGAAGCACTCAACTCTGAGCAGGCCGAGAATCGGATTTTGTCAGAGAAGCTCGTGCGACAGACGCGGTTGTTGGAACAATGTCAGCTCGCACGGCAGGCGGATGAAGAATTAATCCGCAGTCTGCAGTCAGAGTGTGGCGAATTGAGGGCGCAACGTGCTGAAGCCGAATCGCAATTAGTGACCATTGAAGAGGATCGCAGGAAGGAGGCGGATCGCACGAAGGTGGAGACGGCGAGGCGAGTCGCCCACTGTCTCAAGGGCTACGCCCACTGGGAAGTGAAGGCGCAGGAGAAACTCACACTGCGGGAGTTTGAATTGCGCGCAGCCGGGTTGTTGTCAGGCGACAGTAGGAGTCGGCGGAAGGTAGCGAAGAAGCTCAAGGCCTTTCTGTCGAAGGCACAGGATACCATGTCCGCCCTCGAGGGGGAGGTGTCCGCGGCGTTGCAGCGGTTGGGACTGCGTAGTCGAGCGGAAGAGTGGCAGGGTAGGGAGCTAGTGCGCGGCAGTCGGCCGCGCAGGAGACGTAGTACAGGTTCCGCGGAGTGTAGTGTAGCGTGGTTCCGTGCAGGCGTGTAGCGTAGTGCAGTGTAGTGCTAGGTAGGACTTAGAAGGTATAAAATAGTTCCAGGCGTTTTGCCTGGGGTTCTTTCCCAAACTCAGAAGTATAGTTCAGGAACCCATTTCCTTTGCGTGTTTGTGTCCTTGAGTTCTGTCACCACGCACGAGGAGTTACAACTTAGCGTTCCGCATTTTGTAGCTGAAGGCCTTCGGCCGAATGTTCAGAGCTAGTACATTGGTTAGAGACTTGAGTAGTTCGGATTTGCACCTGCGGGTGACTGCCGATGCTCAGAGCCAGTGACTAGTTAGATACTTGAACAGTTTCGCCCCTACACCTTCGAGTGTTTCTTTCTGATTGTACTCCTTTGGGATTTTTCCCCTGAATGCCAAAGTGAAGTTTTGCTACTTCGTGTAAGCCTTGGTTGTAAATTCAGGTTACGCTGCAGCAGGTGCCTTGAGGGTAACCCCTGTAGTATTTCTGGGAATGACAAGTGCCTGAGAATTCAAACTCTTCAATAGACTGTTGTTGTGTTACTGGAATGTTTCACAGTGAGTCCTTCAGTGTGGACCTGTGTTCTCTGCGCGTTTTGTGAGTTGAGAGTGTTGTTCACCGCGTCTGAGTGACTTCGATCCGAAGTAGGTAGTCCAAACCGGGTTTCCTACACTAGCAGCAAGCTAGTGGAAGCGTTGTAAAAGCCGGAGTTGGAAGTCACTGCCCGCAGCTTTGGCGACGCCTCCGACATTTTGGCGACGAGCAGCGAGGCTGCGGCTGTGCCTTCGCAAGCAGCACACGTCGACGACGTGCAGCCCCACTCGGGGCAGTCGCCGACGCAATCAATGGCGACTGAAATCCCCCACTCGGATGATGACGACGGAGGCTCCACGGAAGAAATGTCAGGAGCAGAAGACACCGAGGAGGAGGAGGAGGAAATTGTTGGAGCACCGGCGGCGGCGCTCTCTGAGCAGGTGATTCCGTTGCTGCGGTACTTGGATCGCAAGGTCGATAAATACGCCGACCCACTCCAGCCGAGATCTTACATCGAGTTAGTGCGGAGGCGGACTCGCACTAAAGTCCACACCAGCAAGCTATTAGCTAGAGTGGACCAGGAGTTGAGGGACTTGAAGGAGAAGCATGAGTGCTTGTGGGGTCAGTACAAGCTTAATCAGAAATTCTACAAGCACTCCGAGAAGATGAAGGATGAGAAACTGGGCGAGCTCACCAAGGAGCAGGTGAAGGTCAAGGAAGCACTCGATTCTGAGCAGGCCCAGAATCGGATTTTGTCAGAGGAGCTCGTGCGACAGACGCGGTTGTTGGAACAATGTCAGCTCGCACGGCAGGCGGATGAAGAATTAATCCGCAGGTTGCAGTTAGAGTGTGGCGAATTGAGAGCGCAACGTGCTGAAGCCGAATCGCAATTAGTGATAATTGAAGAGGATCGCAGGAAGGAGGCGGATCGCACGAAGGTGGAGACGGCGAGGCGAGTCGCCCACTGTCTCAAGGGCTACGCCCACTGGGAAGTGAAGGCGCAGGAGAAACTCACACTGCGTGAGTTTGAATTGCGCGCAGCCGGGTTGTTGTCAGGCGACAGTAGGAGTCGGCGGAAGGTAGCAAAGAAGCTTGAAGCCTTTCTGTCGAAGGCACAGGATACCATGTCCGCCCTCGAAGGGGAGGTGTCCGCGGCGTTGCAGCGGTTGGGACTGCGCAGTCGAGCGGAAGAGTGGCAGGGTAGGGAGTTAGTGCGCGGCAGTCGGCCGCGCAGGAGACGGAGTACAGGTTCCGCGGAGTGTAGTGTAGCGTGGTTCCGTGCAGGCGTTTAGCGTAGTGCAGTGTAGTGCTAGGTAGGACTTAGAAGGTATAAAATAGTTCCAGGCGTTTTGCCTGGGGTTCTTTCCCATCAGAAGTGCAGATCAGGAACCCATTTCCTTTGCGTGTTTGTGTCCTTGAGTTCTGTCACCACGCACGAGGAGTTACAACTTAGCGTTCCGCATTTTGTAGCTGAAGGCCTTCGGCCGAATGTTCAGAGCTAGTACATTGGTTAGAGACTTGAGTAGTTCGGATCTGCACCTGCGGGTGACTGCCGATGCTAAGAGCCAGTGACTAGTTAGATACTTGAACAGTTTTGCCCCTACACCTTCGAGTGTTTCTTTCCGATTGTACTCCTTGGGATTTTTCCCCTGAATGCCAAAGTGAAGTTTTGCTACTTCGTGTAAGCCTTGGTTGTAAATTCAGGTTACGCTGCAGCAGGTGCCTTGAGGGTAACCCCTGTAGTATTTCTGGGAATGACAAGTGCCTGAGAATTCAAACTCTTCAATAGACTGTTGTTGTGTTACTGGAATGTTTCACAGTGAGTCCTTCAGTGTGGACCTGTGTTCTCTGCGCGTTTTGTGAGTTGAGAGTGTTGTTCACCGCGTCTGAGTGACTTCGATCCGAAGTAGGTAGTCCAAACCGGGTTTCCTACACTAGCAGCAAGCTAGTGGAAGCGTTGTAAAAGCCGGAGTTGGAAGTCACTGCCCGCAGCTTTGCCGAGTGTGCTCGTGAGAGACTTTCCTCCTGAAATCTTGAAGTAGAGGTCCTAACGGATCTCTGGGTTGTGTTTCTATAGTTTCAGGTGTGTGTGTGTGTGTGTGTGTTACGCTGCACTGTGCGACCTCCGAGTGCGCTCCGAGTGGACACTTGCAGTATTTCTGGGAGTGACAGTCGCCTGAGAATTCAAACTCATCAATAGTCTGTTAAAACGTGACACTTTGTACCCTGTGTGTTCCTCTGTCCCTGTGGGTTCGACCTTTCTACCACTATATTGCAGTTTTAGCCTTTAGTGGGTTATTACAACATCCTCGTAGACTGAGGTATCGTCGGCAGACATGTTCCCCTCCAACAAGTCATCGGGCCAGGTAAGCACTCCGCTAAAACCTGCTACAGATGCCAAGACCGCTGACGAAGATCCAAGAGGTCGATCCCGAGAAATAAATCTCACTGGCAGCTCGCTCAAACGTCCATCTCCGGACTGCCAACCAGGACGATATGCGGCAGTCTCCGTCCAATAGTCCATCCGGAAGCCCATCGGGTATAACATCACTCCACCAACAAGCACATCATATGACTCTGCTAATGTAACCACAGCACGAACTCCAAACTGCGAGCTATCATGAGGGTGATCATGCCTCAACTGCACCGCTATGCTCTCCCTGGTCATAAAGTAAGACCTATTGCTGGCACCACCAAGGGATGTCTGGATCTGGAATGGGCAAGGTTCCAACTCGGACCTCCGAATGCCCAAACTAATGCATGCAGCCTTGCCCAACATCAAGGGCTGTGCACCAGAATCCAACAAAACTCTGGCTGGGACATACACCTGTCCAGTAGAACTCACTAACCGAAATAGACCACTTCGGTTGTCCACCATACATACACCAGGGACAATACTCTCGCGATCAATGGCTGGGCGAGCTGGTAAGGACTCCATCCTCGCCGCTGCGGCCTGCCAAGTCGTCTCCTCGAACAATGTAGACGTTGAGGATGGGTCCTCAACTGTATCCTCACTTATCTCGGCACTAGTAGCAGCGACTCTCCCACGCTCACACGACGTGGCAGCTACCCGAAATACTCGAGCCAAATCAATACCACAGTCTATCAACTCCGTGGCTGAGAACAATGGAGATCGCAAGACTGAAGTGGCCATCCGCATCACTGCACTAGATGGCACGTCTGCGCCCACAACAGATGATGTAAGAACCTCAGTTCTCACTCTAGTGTCAGTAGGCGGTGCAGGTCTCATAGATGAACTGCTACCCACCTCTGACAACAAAAAGGACTGGGGAAGTCTAGACTGACGTCCACCCTCACCCCTCTGAGGGTCCAACTCCACAGTCGCACCACGTGGCTCTGAAGTGCGAGCACCACCTCTGGTCACTGCAACTGATGCCTCAACCTGTGCTGCACTGGCCAAATAGGAGAAATCCTCTCCCTCGTAAGATGTGGAAGTGCTCGCCCCCAGACCGGCCATAGCAGCAAGCCTCTGCTCCAACTGCTCAATCCGAGCAGCCATAGCGCTCTCTGTGGCAGAAGTAGCACTCGCTGCGGTACGCTCAATGGTCCCGGTACCTCTACCACCTCTACCACCTCTGCCACCTCGACCACCTCGGCCTCGCGGAGCATCACCTCCACGACCTCTACCTCCAGATCTCAACTCAGGATGAAGGTCAAAGCAACGCTCTCGAGGGTGACCCGGTCGATGACAATGATCACAGGTCACCTGTGCCGGCTGTGGCCTAGCCTGTGGAGTTTGTCCCTCTCGCTCCTGGGGACAATCCTTCCTCATATGGCTACCTCCGCATGTCCAACATGACGGTCCCTGTGGCTGACCCGAAAATGAAGGCAGTGGTGGCCGCGCACTAGGCTCTCTGTGACCTGAAGGATGTCGTGTATGACCTCCACGACTCCCACTGATGGGGCGAGACTGTGCTGAGCTATGTGGGATACGCGAGGTAGTGGTCGTGTCCCTCGCAAATGTAGACGTCACCACCCTCTCCTCCACCATGTTAAGCTCAATCTTCTCAGAAAGAGCAAACACATGGGCTAATGTGGGTGATGAGTCGCTCATGAGAGTAGCATCACGCACTCTCCTCCGCAACTCTCTGTCAAGGATCCGATACCAGTACTGGACAGCTTGTGCCTCAGTCACACCGTGAGTAACTGAGATGAGCCGTCGCATACGAGTGTATGCCTCACGAAGACTCTCACCAGTCTTCCGCTCAAACTCCTGGAGGCTCCTCAACTTCTCCGTTTTCACCCCTTGATAATTCTTCCTCAATCTCTGGAAGAACTCAGGAATGGGGCTAAACGAAGGTACGCCACCAGCATCTCCCCTTGTGCTGCCACCGGCAATGCTAACAGTACCGCTGCTGGTACTAGTACCAGTTGCGCCAACTGCTCCACTAGTACCCTCGCTGATGCTACTACTCGCACCTCCAGTGATGCCGATACTCGCACCTCCACTGGTACCCACACCACCCTGGGTAATGGATGAGTAGTTCGGAGACCAATGCCGTCTCCATGCATCAATCTCTACAGCATACTCTCTCCCAAACTCATGGTAATCGTCCATGGGAGGCCCCTCCAAATGCTGGAATAATCCCTTCCATGCAAAGAAGGGTGTAAACAACGTGGGGTTACGCAGAAACTGCATATCACACCACGTGTCGAACTCCTGAATAAAATCATCAAGCTCGATGGTGCCCACTGCACCAGAGTAACGTCGAGGGCCCTTCGCGGCCCCGTACATCCCGTCCATGTCCCAAATCAATGGGGTGGGGACACTATACGATATCACCACCAAAGACTCTGTGTCTGCAACACTCTGGTCGTACTCCGCAACAACTGGCAAAATAGGTGAAGGTAGCCGATACCTCAACCCGCTCCGCGTAAATCCACCGCGGTCCTCAACAGGACCACTAGACTGCTCCGTGATGACGAGACCTCAACTGGCACCACTGCCAGATCTCCACCCAATAACCCAATCCGCCCCTGACGTCGTGCCGCACTAAGTTACTCTAGCCCTACTAGCTAAGGGGTATGGGCAACCTAACCTGTCATCACAGCAAGAAGACTCTCACGGTCTACTGGTCATCACTCCAGTCTCACCGTGAGAGAAACATAGATAGGCCGGCCGGTGATCAAGTCCAGCCCCCTATCGCCAGCACACAGGAGTAAAACTACTCCGGAAATCAGCGTCACCCCTACACGGGCGCGCACCAGGAAGCAAGACTGGAGAGGATCCAAACACAAGCAAACAGCTAGCAACGACTCTCCAGTCTAAAGGAAACACAACACAAAACAAGACAACACACACGGGACATCGCATCGCTTCGCGATCCCGATTCGATCTCCATCGCCCCCTACCATCTTCCGTCTGCAAGTGCCCATTTAGCGCAGAAGGTCATCCTTTCGTCATGCTCCGTGTCTGCTTCTTTCACGTCCCCAACGCTATCTCCTTCATCGAACAGAAGATATCTCCACCAAGCTGTCTTAACAGCAAATCACACCTCCCCTTCCACTAGTGCAAGGAATCTAAAACTGTTACTTACTCTAATCGTTCAACATAAGAAAAGAGATACAGCTAAAACATATACTTCCACTAGCTCAACAAACATATACACTAAGAACTATAGAAGTACATGTCTTCACAACCAAAAAAAACTCATATAGGTAAGATTGAGTGCAAATTTTCAATCTTTTCAGAATATTTTTAAAATATTATTTATTTATTTTTTTTCCTCTCTCTTTTTTTTTTTTTTTCTTTCACATCTGACTGAACATCCACCAAGGAAAGATGTTTTCGCTTAAGAATACTACTCTTGGTAACTGCAGTAACACCTGAACTCACAGTAATTTACTTCTGGTAGGATTCTCTAACCCAAGTAACTAGTCTAGTGAAGTAATTTTTCTGTAAACTGAATCACTGAAAATATTTACGATTTACCATAAATATATGGTAGATCCAAAGGCTCTATTATTCATAGGATACACTATTTCTTTGCTCGGTGATACGCTCGGCACAGCAATTGAGGAAGGCTTGCAGTTGATGGAAACAAAAACCCTCGGATCACCAGACACAAACAAGTCATTGCAAAGAAGTCCGTCAATTTGGAGGAAGGTGGAAAATGTCAGAAACAGTAAACATATTCTGAAAGCAGATCCCTCTATACCTCAAAGTCAAACCGAAGCGCAACTCAAGGCCTCTCGCGATGTAGCTATGGCTATGGCCTCGAAGGCTAAGCTGTTGCTGCGAGAGCTTAAGGTAACGAAAGCAGATATGTCCTTCCTGAAAGATAGGTGTGAGCAGCTGGAGGAGGAGGAAAGCCGCACGCGATATATATTTGATCGTTGATAATTCTCTATCTATCGATTCGATTGCCTCGCTTCATGACTCCGTATTTCGGCAAAAGAGGGACGAGGGATGCTGTACAGTTTCAGGCAAAGGATAAAAAATTGCATGGATGAAGATGAAGAAGAAGTCGAGAATTTAGCAAGTTCTGTGGACTTGTAAAAAAATAGAGTCCGGGTCTGGGATCTGGTGTAAACATCTGAAACATCGGAGGGTTTCGGTCAACTCCCAACTGCATACACGAGCGGACGATCGTCTACTTGGGAGACAGACACACAAAAGGATCGAGGGGTCGAAAGAAAAACTCCAACCGGAGTGCTACGAGCGCAGAAAGCTTGGACGAAGACTATGAACATGGATCGGAGGCGAGGGAGGCGTATACGGGTAGGGAGAAGCGAGATGATGGACAAGGGCGGCAGGTCTGGATTTCAAGAGTAATGTCTCAAGTTCGATTCCCTGTAAACTTGATGGTGGCTCACGTGGTGTTCGTCGTCGCTCGAGCTCGTGCTCGTCGCGTAACTGTCGTGATAGTTTCCTCTCGGCGAGTAGTCCTCTGCGGCTCCGGTCAAACTCTCGTCCAGAAGAGCCACGTCTTGGAGAGTGAGTTGATGGTACTCCACTACCTCGTGCAAAAACTGATTCTCTCGTGCGTAGTTGGCGTTTTCCTGTGCAAGCCGTTGCTTCTCTGCCAGCAGGGTCTCCAATTGTGCCCTCACCAAATCATCGCCTTGACTGGCACCTTCACGTAAGCTCCTGTTCAAGCTTGACATAGACAAGCGAACGAACGCCGGTGCGAGGCAGCGAATTTGTGTGTATGCAGCGCGCGGAGCAGCAGCAGCAGCCCTAACGACCACGAGACAATCGGAACCAGCGGCTCTCTCCTCCTCCTTCAACAATGGGCGGCAATTCGTCTATGCACTGTGAGAGGCAGAACGAGCTCTTCTGTGCGCGCAGCTGAAATCACCCTCGGTTCGTTCCGTCCTTACCGTATTCCTCGAGGAATTCGTCTCCGCTCCGTGCCCACACCTCGAGAGTGCCTCGTCGGATTGCTTCGGCGGTGTTCGCCTCTGATTTTGATTAGCAAAAACAGGCTACGCCTACGACGGCGAATTCTGCTTCTCCGGCCAGAACCTGCTCGTGCTGCGGATCTCCAAATTCTCCGAGTCCGACTCCTTCGTCAGCGATGTCCAGCTCTTCTGCCTGACTCTGGTTGTAATAACCCACCAAAGGCTAAAACTGCAGTATGGTGGTAAAAAGATCGAACCCACAGGGACAGAGGCAACACACAGAGTAAAAGTGTCACGTTTAACAGACTTTTGGTAGAGTTTGAATTCTAGGCGACTGTCACTCCCAGAAATACTGTAGTGCTCGACTCGGAGGCTCGACTCGGAGGAGGAACTCAACTCGGAGGATGCTCGGAGGATGCACGGTACAGCTTGGTCACTCAACACACACACACACACACCTGAAACTGGCAAAAAGCACAACTCGGAGGTCGGTCAGGACCTCCGCTTCGGATTTCAGGAGGAAAGTGTCTCGCAAGTTCACTCAGAGGTTCTGCAGGAAGTGCCTCCCACTCCGGCTTTTACTGCCCTTCCGCCAGGAACTAGCGGGGGTACCCGGACTGGACTTCTCACTTCGGAACGAAGCCTCTACGTACGCCGTGGACGTCACCCTCGACTATCACACAAAACGCAGGGAGTGCAGACCCGACTGAGAACTTACTGAAAACACGATCCAGTAACACACACACAACCTGAATTACAAACCAAGGTTTACACGAAGTAATGAAACTTCACATTGGCATTCAGGGGAAACTTCCCGTAGGAGTACAATCAGGATATGTCACTCGAAGGAGTAAGGGGGAACTGTTCAAGTCTCTAACTCGCAGCCGGCTCTGAGTATCAGAAATCACCCGCAGGTGCAGATCCGCACTACTCAAGTCTCTAACCGGGTGCGAGCTCTGAACATTCAGCCGAAGGCCTTCAACTACAACATACGGTAACTTCGCTATGCTGCAGCTTCTCTACGTGGTGCCAGGACCAAAATGCACAAACACGCCAAGAAAGTGAGTTCCTGATCTGCACTTCCGAAACTGGAAGAGTCCCAAGGCAAAACGCCTTGATCTACTTTATACCCTCAAAAGATCCTAACTAGCACTACGCTATCCTATCTACCACTCGCAGCATCTGCGCGAAACCAAACTACTCTACTGCACTCAGCAGATCCGGTGCTGCGCCTCCTGCGCGCCGGACTGCTCCGCGTACTATCTCTACCCTGCCAGTCTTCCGACCGGCTGCGTAACCCCAGGCGTCGGAGCGCTGCAGTGACTTCCGACTGCAAGTGCGCCATAGTGTCGCGCGCACCCGACAGAAAAGTTTCTAATTTCCTTGCCACTCGCCGCCGACTCCGACTGTCACCTTCCGTCAATGCCGCCGCCCGAAGCTCGAACTCCCGGAGTGTAACCCTCTCTTGAGCTGCCACCTCCCAATGGGTGTATCCGTTTAGACAACGAGTCACCCGTGCCGCCAACTCTTCTCGCGCCCTGCAGCTGCTCTCCACCTCTGCCAGCTGCATTTCTAAATCCGCACGTTGTGCCCTCAAATCCGAGCACTCGGTTTGCAAGCTGCACAACAACTCCTCATCCTCCTTGCGGGCTCGTTGACTTTCCTCTAAGGCGCGCGTCTGGCGCGCAAGCTCGGCTGCTAGGACTTCGTTCTGTCTCCGCTCCTCCTGCAGTTCCGACTCGATCCTTGCCCGTATTAGTTCGGCCTCCGCCTGACTCTTCGTCGCCGCATCCTCCTTCTGCTGCTGCAAGGCTTGGTACAGCTTCTGGGTGACCGCCAGGTGTTGTCGGAGGGCGGTGTTCCTATCCACATATACTCCGCATCTAGAGGCCCACCTTGCCACCTTGCTCCTCGTCCTTCGCCTGATTGTCTCCACATAAGACTGCGGTTTTAAGGCACTTCCGTATTTGGATGTCTTGCGATCCAGATATCGCAGGAGTGGAACTATCTGTTCGCACAGCACCCCTGTTGGCGTTTTCTGCACTGACTCCTCTTCTTGCTCTTCCGAGCTCGTATCATCCTCAGTCGCGAGGATTTCAGTCGCCACCGAATCCCTTGGCGACTCCCTGGAACTGTGGCGCGCAGCAGCTTCTGCTGCGACTGCTGCTCCACTGCCTGCTAAAATATCCAGGGCAGTGGGAGATCCCACTGCTTGAGCCCCTGTTCCGGCTCGATCTTCGGTTTGTGAAGGGGTCGACGCCGTAGTGACTTTTGTCACTCTTGCACCGCCCGCTTCTGCTGCCTGTCCTTCCGGCGCAATCTGCGCGGAAGGTGTCCTTGCTGAAGGTGCGTCCGCCGAAGGCGTCCGCACACTGGTCGTTGGCTCCATCCGTCTCGCAGTCGGCGAATCCGGCTGACTCTCTGTTGTCCGACTCGCAGTCGGCCGACCATTAGTTGTCCGACTGGGAGTCGGATACACCCTGCGCGTCTTGACTCCACTTGGCCTACTTGTTGGTGGCGTTCTTCCAGAAGTGCCTTCCGCCGAAGACGACCCTCTGAGGATTGTTGGCTCGTCAGCCAAACTCTCTCCCGCTTCCGGCCTGCTGTCCGGTTCAACGCGCCGTTCAGTTGGCCTTCCTTCCGTCTGTCGACTTTCAGTCATCCGACTCGCAGTCGGCCGGTCGTCAGTCCGTCCATCTCCTCCCGAAGGCCGTGGTGCCTTCTGTGCAGAGGTTTCTGCCGTCTTCCCTAGAACCTGAGTGATTATCTCTTCCTGTGTGAGATTCCGCCGGGTCGGAGTTCGCCTGGTCTCCTCAGTAACAGTTGGCATTCTGCGTGCCCTCTGTTTTGGTCGACTATGAGGCTCGGGGGTGGGCCGACCACGAGTCGGCGCAGCTGGTACTTCCGGCTGCCTGTCCTCAGGTCTCTCATCCCACTTCCGCTTGCGCGGAATGCGCTCACTTCGACGTTCTTCTGCTGCTCTGGCTGGAGCCGGAGCCGGAGGCGTACTGGCAGGTTCCTCGTCCGGATCCGTGTCTACTTCGGCCTCCCTCGAATATCTACCTGGATAAGACCGGCTCAGCTGCGGAAACCGAGTTTTCTCAGCATTCGTCAAACATCCCATCGCCCGGTAAAACACGATTAAGTAAGGCGATAGATGATTGAGCGTTCCTCCCCTCTCTTCTTGCGCATGTTGGCGCGTCACCTTCCACAGAAGTCGTGCCCAATGCACCGGAGCTCCTGACAACACTAGCTCCACGAACTCTACCTGCCAACCATGCATGTAAGCGGTCTTGGTCGGCTGCAATATCTGCAGCAATGCTGTCGCGACATTTCTCCGCAATCGATCCTTGTAATCCCGAGTCCGGAAACCGTTCTTGGGATGTCTAGCCACCTTGAAGAGCTCATTGTAAGAGACTTCTTCCTCTTGGGACACTTTCACGCTGTCGGCCTCGAAGAGGAGATCCCCTTCCTCGCCGGCACACCTGCCCAACACCTGCGCCCAATTGCCAATTTCCCATCTCTCTGGGTGTGGGCGAAATCCGCGAGAAGGCTTGTGTCTCTCTTGCAGATACTCGCGCACCATCTCCGGACACGTCCAATTCCACCCCCATAGGAGAAAATCGAGCTTCAACCTCAACAGCACATCTTGAAATGCGCGTAGACCGATCTGCGGCACCCTGAGTGGAGACACTCGCAGCTGGGGAACCTTCGACATTGCGTTGCCTGCACACACACAAACGTTCTCCCTTTCGCTCGCTCTCTCACAATCGCCACTGCGCGTCGGCCACTCAAGCACTGACTGCTCACTCTCTCTACGCTCGTTCGAGATCGCTACTCCAATTCTTTCAAGGTCTGCCAAGATCCTTGCGCAACTCGTCTCCGCACTCTCTACTCTCACTGCAGGTCGCTCCGCCCTTGCGCGTAATCTTGGAACTGGAAATCGCAAAGTCAAGAATGAGAGAATGAGACTGGAGCGCAGTCTTTTCTTCTCCGATTTCAAGAACGTCCAACGTTCTTACTGGTTGCAACGTACGCAGCCGGCTATACGGCTTAACGGTTCGCCCTTTGCATGCGCGAATTCACGTCTCCGCATTGCGCGCATTCGCATGCTTAAACGTTGAATTCTCCCGCCGCCGCCACCTTCCGGACTCGAGTCCGCTGCAGGGTATACGTCGGCCCTGTTGTCTTTTCCTAACCCGCCCTTCTCCGGAGGCGTGTCGCCGCTGGTGCGTTCGTTATCCGTCGGCGCCTTGCTGGAGGCGCACATCCAGCCGGAGCGAATTACGCCGGCGCGCAGTCGTACCGCCTATTTTGTTCTTTATGCCTCGTCCGTTGCTGCCAGCGCATATCCGTCAGCGCAACTCATGCCAGCGCATCCGGCCGTCAGCGCCACGTCGGAGGCGTACATCCGACCGGCGCTTTCCTTCCATGAACAGCCGCCAAGGGCGCTTCCGACTCTGAGTTGGTTTCCTTCTGTGAGCGCGTGATTCCGCCGAAGGCGCATCGCCGAGGGCGTACGGGAATCCTTTCCGGCTGTGAACCCTAGCGCGAACGGCGCATGTCCGGCTACGAGTTTTCCGACGCTCATAACTTCTCCATTCCTGATCCATCTCCGGCGCTCTTGGACTCGTTAGAACGAGCGTCCCGAGCTCTGTCTAATGCAACTTCCACCAACTGGATCTACCGTGTATCCCGATTGTTATGAAGGTTTTCCCTTTCCGCGCTAGCGGCGCTTCGCCGAAGGCGCACTCATGGTCGGATGCCTTTAGAGGTCCGGGCCCTTCCCCTGACGTCTTTAGCACAACCTCCTCCTGAGGTGTCTGCGCCGGAAGCGTAGCTTCCTTATACGCTAGAGGCGCGTGAGTAGAGACACCTCAAAAAGGAGCTTTTGCCGAAGGCGCCGAAGACGTTGGCGTTGGTACATCCGACTACGTGATTCTTTGTGCCCTCGTGACGATCTCATCAATCCACTCTATTTAGCGTACCCTTCTCTAGCTACAAACACTGCTTTGGTACTAGTTTTCTAAAATTGTTTAAATTCTGCAAAAAAAACAAAAAGCGTGTTACCACATGCCCCCCTCCTCAATTGTGAGCGCCCACGCGAACATTTACACGTGGTATTTCTTCAGACGCCATCCGTTCACGCGGGTGCCTAACCATTCTCCCGTCAGTTCTGCGAGTTGGATGGATCCATTTGGAAAAACTTCTATCACCTTGTAAGGTCCCATCCACCTCAAGTGGAGCTTGCCTGGAAATCTAGCATGTCTGCTATCGTATAGCAGAGCCAAATCGCCCTTCTCCAGCAGTACTGGTTTGAGCCTTCGATCGTACTTCTCCTTCCGCCTGAGTTGTAATTGCTTTGTCCGATCTTCGGCCTCTTGACGTCTTTCCTCCAGTGCCATTACCTCTTGCAGTCTATATGCCTGACTTTCTTCCGCGTCCAGCCTTCTCTGATCTAAGGTCCTCTTGGTAGGTATCTCGAATTCGATGGGTAAGATCGGATGCTGCCCATAAACTAGGAAGTAAGGTGTTTGCCTGGTGGTGACTTTTTCTGCCGTTCTATATGCCCATAAGGCGGCCGGTAGCTTGGTGTCCCAGTCATGAGCATGGTTTACAGTCACCTTGAGGAGTATCTTACAGAGTAATCCATTGGACTTCTCTGTCAGACCATTTGCCTTGGGGTTGTATGGAGTAGTCTTCCGATGCTTAATCTGGAAGTGCCGCGTCAAACTTTCTATCACCTGATTCAGAAAGTGCGTCCCTCTATCACTGACTATTTCTAGGGGGCACCCGTAGCGTGTGATGATGGATTCGAATAGGAACCGTGCTACTGCGGCTGCGTCATCGTGCCTTGTGGCTTCTGCCTCCACCATCTTGGTCGCATAGTCTGTTGCTACCAATATGTAGCGCCTGCGCGTGCCTTTAGTGACAGGTTGTATTGGTCCCACGAAGTCGATCCCCCATTTTTCAAATGGTGCTAATGGCATGATTGGTGTAAGAGGCCATCTCGTGGTCGGAGTCGGCCTTCCCGTCCTCTGGCAGCTGTCGCATTTGCGAACGTAGTCGTGTACATCTTTGAACATCGTCGGCCACCAGTATCCTGCATTCACAATTTTGGTCACTGTGTTTCTGGTGGCGTAGTGACCACCAGCGTCTTCTGTGTGCATGGCTTTGACAACTCGCGGTACTTCAGACTCCTCTAGACATCTGCACAACCTCTCGTCTGCCATTTTCTTGAACAAGACCCCCTGTTGAAGCTGGTAAGGTCCCGCTTTATGAACGAAGACTGTGCGCTGCTCCGCATCCAATCCTTCCGGACATTGGAGTGTGAGCAGAAACCTGTATAAGTCCGCGTACCTGGACTCATGGCTGGCGGACAACTGAAAAAGTTGTTCGTCGGGAAAATCATCCACTACTTCCTCCTCTATGGGTTCGGTCCATAGTCGGGAGAGGTAGTCCGCGTTCTCATGGTGAACGCCTTTCCGTGTCTGTACAGTGTAGGTGAATTCCTGCAGCAGTAGCACCCACCTGGCAATTCGTCCGGACAGATCCGCCTTCTTCACCAGGTGCTGTAAGGCGTAATGATCTACATGAAACACGAACTCATAGCAGATCAAATAATGTCGGAACTTCTTACAGGAGTACACCATTCCCAACGCCTCCCTCTCAGTTGTCGTGTACTTCTTCTCTGCTGCTGACAACTGACGACTCGCGAAGTAAATCGGGTAGTCTTTCTTGTTGTCGTCCTTCTGACTGAGAACCACCCCGATTGCAAACGCCGACGTGTCTACATAGACATGGAAAGGTCTGTTCCAATCCGGACTTCTCAGAACCGGAGCAGTCGTCAGTTTGGCCTTGAGCGTTTCAAAGGCCAGCTGTTGCTCCTTGCCCCACACATAGGGTTCATCCTTCTTAAGCAGCTTTGTCAGATCGGCTGCCAAGATGGCATACATATTTATGAACCTTCTGTAATAACCTACATGGCCAAGGAAGGCCCTCAACTCACGCAGATTCGTTGGCGGCTGCAGTTCGAGAATAATCTTCACCTTCTCTACATCCACTGCAATGCCATCGGACGAAACTCGGTGCCCCAGCAGGATTCCGCTGGTCATGAAGAAGAAACATTTCTCAGGGTGTAAGGACAAGCTGCTCTCCCTACATCTGTCGAACGTTTGCCGAAGATGGTTAAGGTGCTCCGACCTCTTACCGAAGACACAAAAGTCGTCGATGAAAATTTCTAGGAACTTCCTCAGGTGCTCTTGGAAGATGTTTGTCATCATCCGCTGGAACGTCGCTGGCGCGTTGCACAGACCGAACGGCATCTTGTGATAAGCATAGGTTCCCCAGTCGGTTGTGAAGGTTGTTTTGTCCTTGTCCTGTTCCCTGATGGACACCTGGTTGTAGCCGGAAAATCCGTCTAGAAAACTGTAGCATTCATGCCCTGCTACATGGTCCAGAATAGAGTCCGTGAAAGGGAGAGGGTGATGGTCCTTCCTCGTTGCTGCATTCAGCTTCCTGAAGTCCTGGCACACCCGGATCTTACCCGTCAGTTTCTTGGGTACGATCACGATAGGCGACACCCACTCGCTACTAAGTACCGGGTAGATGATTCCTGCGCTCAGGTACTTATCGATTTCGTCCTTCACCAATAATGAATATTTTGGGTTGAGCCTGTATTGGCGTTGGCGAACCGGAACTGCCTCGTCCAACAAGTCGATCCTGTGCTCTCCATACCTTGCAGGTATGCCTTTCATGTCTTCAATCCTCCATGCGAAGACATCCTCATACTGGCGAAGAAACGCCTGTACCCTGTTCAACTCTTCTCCTTGTACCTGGCTTGACACCTTCAAGCCTTTACCTGGACTGAGCTGCAGTTCGCAGCAATCACTCGGGTCAACAATCCCCTCTGTGTGACTGATCTCGCTTCTGCCCAGTCCGGCTGCTAGTTGCTATTCGTCATCCGGATACACCTCGTCTCCTTCCTCCTCAATGGAGCAGCAAGTGACGTAGCCCACAAAGTCTTCCGACGTTTCGGTCTCTGAAGTGCATGATGAGCTGGTCTCCCCTCCGGTTGTGTAACCGGAGGTGGTGGAAGGTGTTTCGCCTTCATGAGGTACCTTGGTCCACGGTACGGTAATGACAGTCGGAGGGTCAGCAGGGCTACGGAACTGTAATCTCTTCCTACTCCAGTCACACCTTGCTTTGGCATCGTATAGCCAAGGTCTGCCAAGCAGCACATCATAACCTTTCTTCATCAGAGGTTGCAGTATTATGTAGGACAGTTGAAAGTCCACTCCTCCAATGTTGGTTCTCACATTGCTCAACATTCCTAGTGGCATTCTGCGTGTTTGATCGGCCAGTCGCAATACTCGGGATGTAGGCTCGAAGGTCTGGAATCCCAAGGAGTTCGCTGTCTCCTCGGTCATGATATTCACGCCCGAGCCGGAGTCCACTGGTACCTTCTGAATGACACAACCTCCGATCTCTACTTCGATCTCTGGAGGTCCCAGGTCTCCCCCTTCCACTCTGTACACATCCGGAAGTTTCTCTTTTCGGGGTTTGCGTGGTCTGCGCAACGAAAGCATCAGCATCCTCCTGTACGTCTTATTGTCTTCCAACAACTGGTGGAAGGAAATATTTGCCCTCTGGCTCCCCATGTCTTTCACTATGTCGTAGGGAGTGTTGGAAGTCACGGCCGGAAGTTTCCCTGTACTCGCGGTCGGAAGGGGTGTAGGGGGCCTAACCGCCTTCCGGTCGTCGGATGTCATTCCGGCGTTCAGTGCTTCCTTGATGAGGTGACTCACCTCATCTTTGATGTCCGGAAGGTAATCTCGAGTCCGGAACTCTTCTGAATACCTATCCGCCTTTTCTGAGTTCTGCTCCGGCTGGGTGTTTCTCATAGCCGGAGGTGTACCCGGCCTTCTCCTCGGGCCTTCTCTAACTTCTTTAGACTTCCTCCTCTCTTCCCTACGCTCGAGGCGGCGAGTGTCCTCGTGGCCTTCTCCTTTCCTCTTCGAACTTCGGGTTTCTACCCGACCGCACATTACTTCTTCCTCTGGCCATACTTCGTTTTCTTCAGCTGGGTCCAGACTCAGTTCTACCTGGTTGACCTGCACTTCTTCCTTGCCAGGTGTTGCTACGAAACGCACGGTTGGCCTAGGGATTGGTGGCTGGTCACATTCAGCTGCTGTATGTCCGGACTTCTTGCAATTGCTGCACAATGGTGCATACCCCATTGGCCTCCTCGGGTGGGGACAACTTGGCGCGTAATGCCCCATGTCTCCGCAGTTGTAGCAACCATCGAATTGTGCTCGAGGTCGGTTATTTCCTGTGTGATTTCCTGGAGGTGCCATGCGTCTTGGTGGGAGTGTACCCGCCATTTCCCTTGGAACAAAGCGCGGTATATGCACCGGTGGGTTCGGAGTTGTAGCTGGAGCTGTCTGTACCGAGTAGGCGGTGTCCTCAACCTGCTCAGCATAATACATAGGCGGCTCAGCATAATACATGGGGGTCTCCCACTGTGGTGCCCATTCGACCGCATTCACTGGGTAAGATGGCCTCGCGGACATGCACTCCGTGTTGGCATGTCCCACCTGTCCGCACGTAGTACACCAGAGATTTGCTCGTTGTCTCGCAGGTGATTTACGTCGGTCTTGGCCTCCCACTACATGAACTTTCAGGTCCGCAAAATTCTTCACCAGGTTGTCTACCTTGGCTGCGATGTCCCCTTGAGTCTTCACTGGGATTCCCTTACCTCGATCCTTCTTCTTGATCGCACTGCGTTTCTTCTTCCGTCTTTCTTCTTCTGAAGATGACGAGTCCTCTTCCTCCTCCGAGGAAGAACTTGATTCGGAGGAGCTTGATTCTTCTGTCGAGGAAGGCGAGTTCCTTCTCTTCCGACGTCCGCCTTGCGACTTCTTCTTCGTCGACCGTCGGTCGCGTCTTCGAGTGTCAAGGGTTGACGTCTCAAAGGTCTCCGCGGAAGCTATCACATCTTGGATTGTGTCAGTCTTGCCTCTCCTACAGAAGGTCTCCATTTCTCTTGAGAGCCCCGTCACATACCAATCCACTGCCTGTTGTACCGAATACGGTTCTCCCGGGCCTGTCTTCGGAATTCGATCTAGGAGGTCTTGGAATCTCTCCGTGTAGTCTCGAAGATTCTCCTTCCGCTCGCGTCGAAGATTTCGAAGCCGGGTCAGAACTCGACTGTCGTATCCGAGTTCGCGGAACCGCTTCAGAAACTTTTCCTTGAGCTGAGCCCAGGTCCGGATGCCAGTGGGGTCGGTGCTCTCATGGTTGTACCAGCTACGCGCTCGTCTGCGTAGCAGGCTAGGAAAGATTCGTAATCTGTCTTCATCACTGGTCTCACGATTGGCGATGGAGACAGACTCGAAGAGCTTTATGTATGAATCTGCATCATCGTCGTCGCCCGTTCCCGTGTATCTTGGATACGAATGTTTGGTGGTAGGTTGGGAAAACACCTGGCGGAGATTGGCTTGATGTTCTGCCATCGGTGATCCTGTCGACGGACTGATCCTAGGTTGGCCAAACTCAGGAAGAGTTCCCGTCGGAGGGATGTCCAATAGAACTGTTAGCTCAATGCTCTCGGTAGGTGAACTGGAACGCCTTTGTCTTCCAGTAGTCGGTGATGGCGATCTTTCTGCAGAGTCCTCACTGGGAGTCTTCTTTTTAGTTCGCCGTTTTGTTTCCACGGCTTTTTCTGAATCTCGACGGAGTTTCCGTGTGGCTCTCGCACTCAGGTTTCCCACACTATCGCTCGTCGACATTCACCGAGCATTGCTGCTCAAGGTTTCTGGTGTTGACGCACTGTCCCCGGCAGCGGCGCCAAAAAGAAGTTGTCGGCTCCTTATGTAATAACCCACCAAAGGCTAAAACTGCAGTATGGTGGTAAAAAGATCGAACCCACAGGGACAGAGGCAACACACAGAGTAAAAGTGTCACGTTTAACAGACTTTTGGTAGAGTTTGAATTCTAGGCGACTGTCACTCCCAGAAATACTGTAGTGCTCGACTCGGAGGCTCGACTCGGAGGAGGAACTCAACTCGGAGGATGCTCGGAGGATGCACGGTACAGCTTGGTCACTCAACACACACACACACACACCTGAAACTGGCAAAAAGCACAACTCGGAGGTCGGTCAGGACCTCCGCTTCGGATTTCAGGAGGAAAGTGTCTCGCAAGTTCACTCAGAGGTTCTGCAGGAAGTGCCTCCCACTCCGGCTTTTACTGCCCTTCCGCCAGGAACTAGCGGGGGTACCCGGACTGGACTTCTCACTTCGGAACGAAGCCTCTACGTACGCCGTGGACGTCACCCTCGACTATCACACAAAACGCAGGGAGTGCAGACCCGACTGAGAACTTACTGAAAACACGATCCAGTAACACACACACAACCTGAATTACAAACCAAGGTTTACACGAAGTAATGAAACTTCACATTGGCATTCAGGGGAAACTTCCCGTAGGAGTACAATCAGGATATGTCACTCGAAGGAGTAAGGGGGAACTGTTCAAGTCTCTAACTCGCAGCCGGCTCTGAGTATCAGAAATCACCCGCAGGTGCAGATCCGCACTACTCAAGTCTCTAACCGGGTGCGAGCTCTGAACATTCAGCCGAAGGCCTTCAACTACAACATACGGTAACTTCGCTATGCTGCAGCTTCTCTACGTGGTGCCAGGACCAAAATGCACAAACACGCCAAGAAAGTGAGTTCCTGATCTGCACTTCCGAAACTGGAAGAGTCCCAAGGCAAAACGCCTTGATCTACTTTATACCCTCAAAAGATCCTAACTAGCACTACGCTATCCTATCTACCACTCGCAGCATCTGCGCGAAACCAAACTACTCTACTGCACTCAGCAGATCCGGTGCTGCGCCTCCTGCGCGCCGGACTGCTCCGCGTACTATCTCTACCCTGCCAGTCTTCCGACCGGCTGCGTAACCCCAGGCGTCGGAGCGCTGCAATGACTTCCGACTGCAAGTGCGCCATAGTGTCGCGCGCACCCGACAGAAAAGTTTCTAATTTCCTTGCCACTCGCCGCCGACTCCGACTGTCACCTTCCGTCAATGCCGCCGCCCGAAGCTCGAACTCCCGGAGTGTAACCCTCTCTTGAGCTGCCACCTCCCAATGGGTGTATCCGTTTAGACAACGAGTCACCCGTGCCGCCAACTCTTCTCGCGCCCTGCAGCTGCTCTCCACCTCTGCCAGCTGCATTTCTAAATCCGCACGTTGTGCCCTCAAATCCGAGCACTCGGTTTGCAAGCTGCACAACAACTCCTCATCCTCCTTGCGGGCTCGTTGACTTTCCTCTAAGGCGCGCGTCTGGCGCGCAAGCTCGGCTGCTAGGACTTCGTTCTGTCTCCGCTCCTCCTGCAGTTCCGACTCGATCCTTGCCCGTATTAGTTCGGCCTCCGCCTGACTCTTCGTCGCCGCATCCTCCTTCTGCTGCTGCAAGGCTTGGTACAGCTTCTGGGTGACCGCCAGGTGTTGTCGGAGGGCGGTGTTCCTATCCACATATACTCCGCATCTAGAGGCCCACCTTGCCACCTTGCTCCTCGTCCTTCGCCTGATTGTCTCCACATAAGACTGCGGTTTTAAGGCACTTCCGTATTTGGATGTCTTGCGATCCAGATATCGCAGGAGTGGAACTATCTGTTCGCACAGCACCCCTGTTGGCGTTTTCTGCACTGACTCCTCTTCTTGCTCTTCCGAGCTCGTATCATCCTCAGTCGCGAGGATTTCAGTCGCCACCGAATCCCTTGGCGACTCCCTGGAACTGTGGCGCGCAGCAGCTTCTGCTGCGACTGCTGCTCCACTGCCTGCTAAAATATCCAGGGCAGTGGGAGATCCCACTGCTTGAGCCCCTGTTCCGGCTCGATCTTCGGTTTGTGAAGGGGTCGACGCCGTAGTGACTTTTGTCACTCTTGCACCGCCCGCTTCTGCTGCCTGTCCTTCCGGCGCAATCTGCGCGGAAGGTGTCCTTGCTGAAGGTGCGTCCGCCGAAGGCGTCCGCACACTGGTCGTTGGCTCCATCCGTCTCGCAGTCGGCGAATCCGGCTGACTCTCTGTTGTCCGACTCGCAGTCGGCCGACCATTAGTTGTCCGACTGGGAGTCGGATACACCCTGCGCGTCTTGACTCCACTTGGCCTACTTGTTGGTGGCGTTCTTCCAGAAGTGCCTTCCGCCGAAGACGACCCTCTGAGGATTGTTGGCTCGTCAGCCAAACTCTCTCCCGCTTCCGGCCTGCTGTCCGGTTCAACGCGCCGTTCAGTTGGCCTTCCTTCCGTCTGTCGACTTTCAGTCATCCGACTCGCAGTCGGCCGGTCGTCAGTCCGTCCATCTCCTCCCGAAGGCCGTGGTGCCTTCTGTGCAGAGGTTTCTGCCGTCTTCCCTAGAACCTGAGTGATTATCTCTTCCTGTGTGAGATTCCGCCGGGTCGGAGTTCGCCTGGTCTCCTCAGTAACAGTTGGCATTCTGCGTGCCCTCTGTTTTGGTCGACTATGAGGCTCGGGGGTGGGCCGACCACGAGTCGGCGCAGCTGGTACTTCCGGCTGCCTGTCCTCAGGTCTCTCATCCCACTTCCGCTTGCGCGGAATGCGCTCACTTCGACGTTCTTCTGCTGCTCTGGCTGGAGCCGGAGCCGGAGGCGTACTGGCAGGTTCCTCGTCCGGATCCGTGTCTACTTCGGCCTCCCTCGAATATCTACCTGGATAAGACCGGCTCAGCTGCGGAAACCGAGTTTTCTCAGCATTCGTCAAACATCCCATCGCCCGGTAAAACACGATTAAGTAAGGCGATAGATGATTGAGCGTTCCTCCCCTCTCTTCTTGCGCATGTTGGCGCGTCACCTTCCACAGAAGTCGTGCCCAATGCACCGGAGCTCCTGACAACACTAGCTCCACGAACTCTACCTGCCAACCATGCATGTAAGCGGTCTTGGTCGGCTGCAATATCTGCAGCAATGCTGTCGCGACATTTCTCCGCAATCGATCCTTGTAATCCCGAGTCCGGAAACCGTTCTTGGGATGTCTAGCCACCTTGAAGAGCTCATTGTAAGAGACTTCTTCCTCTTGGGACACTTTCACGCTGTCGGCCTCGAAGAGGAGATCCCCTTCCTCGCCGGCACACCTGCCCAACACCTGCGCCCAATTGCCAATTTCCCATCTCTCTGGGTGTGGGCGAAATCCGCGAGAAGGCTTGTGTCTCTCTTGCAGATACTCGCGCACCATCTCCGGACACGTCCAATTCCACCCCCATAGGAGAAAATCGAGCTTCAACCTCAACAGCACATCTTGAAATGCGCGTAGACCGATCTGCGGCACCCTGAGTGGAGACACTCGCAGCTGGGGAACCTTCGACATTGCGTTGCCTGCACACACACAAACGTTCTCCCTTTCGCTCGCTCTCTCACAATCGCCACTGCGCGTCGGCCACTCAAGCACTGACTGCTCACTCTCTCTACGCTCGTTCGAGATCGCTACTCCAATTCTTTCAAGGTCCGCCAAGATCCTTGCGCAACTCGTCTCCGCACTCTCTACTCTCACTGCAGGTCGCTCCGCCCTTGCGCGTAATCTTGGAACTGGAAATCGCAAAGTCAAGAATGAGAGAATGAGACTGGAGCGCAGTCTTTTCTTCTCCGATTTCAAGAACGTCCAACGTTCTTACTGGTTGCAACGTACGCAGCCGGCTATACGGCTTAACGGTTCGCCCTTTGCATGCGCGAATTCACGTCTCCGCATTGCGCGCATTCGCATGCTTAAACGTTGAATTCTCCCGCCGCCGCCACCTTCCGGACTCGAGTCCGCTGCAGGGTATACGTCGGCCCTGTTGTCTTTTCCTAACCCGCCCTTCTCCGGAGGCGTGTCGCCGCTGGTGCGTTCGTTATCCGTCGGCGCCTTGCTGGAGGCGCACATCCAGCCGGAGCGAATTACGCCGGCGCGCAGTCGTACCGCCTATTTTGTTCTTTATGCCTCGTCCGTTGCTGCCAGCGCATATCCGTCAGCGCAACTCATGCCAGCGCATCCGGCCGTCAGCGCCACGTCGGAGGCGTACATCCGACCGGCGCTTTCCTTCCATGAACAGCCGCCAAGGGCGCTTCCGACTCTGAGTTGGTTTCCTTCTGTGAGCGCGTGATTCCGCCGAAGGCGCATCGCCGAGGGCGTACGGGAATCCTTTCCGGCTGTGAACCCTAGCGCGAACGGCGCATGTCCGGCTACGAGTTTTCCGACGCTCATAACTTCTCCATTCCTGATCCATCTCCGGCGCTCTTGGACTCGTTAGAACGAGCGTCCCGAGCTCTGTCTAATGCAACTTCCACCAACTGGATCTACCGTGTATCCCGATTGTTATGAAGGTTTTCCCTTTCCGCGCTAGCGGCGCTTCGCCGAAGGCGCACTCATGGTCGGATGCCTTTAGAGGTCCGGGCCCTTCCCCTGACGTCTTTAGCACAACCTCCTCCTGAGGTGTCTGCGCCGGAAGCGTAGCTTCCTTATACGCTAGAGGCGCGTGAGTAGAGACACCTCAAAAAGGAGCTTTTGCCGAAGGCGCCGAAGACGTTGGCGTTGGTACATCCGACTACGTGATTCTTTGTGCCCTCGTGACGATCTCATCAATCCACTCTATTTAGCGTACCCTTCTCTAGCTACAAACACTGCTTTGGTACTAGTTTTCTAAAATTGTTTAAATTCTGCAAAAAAAACAAAAAGCGTGTTACCACACTGGTGCGCGTCTCAGGTCTACACCGAGTATGCTCCTCGGATTTTTCTCGACTGGGCAGCTAGCCCTCCTTCGATGTTTGCTTGCTTGTTGCCTATCTGTATGTCTGTCAGTCCATCCGGGTGGACTGATGAGACTGCGACAACCAAAAGAGAAGCTCCAGAATCAGAGCTTTCCGAGAATGTGAGACTCGAAATCTTTCCTTCCTGTACGATGTCTGCTGGTCAAAAATGCGCTCCCCGGACCTGTATTTGGGATCAGGTTCCTCACCGAAACAACAAGTTTGAGCTCCAACGCAATTGCGCAGTCGACATGTAAATCCTTCACGCAAGCAATCCCTAGCCGCCTTGTGCAACCCCTCGATTCTTGCACCTCTGAAATACAAATCTTCGATCAACACAAACCTCCTAAACTCTCGAACAACAGACTGACACAAACTCTCGACACACCAACAGATTCGATGTACAAACGGCAGTTCTTCGAGTGAAATAAACGGGAGATTCTCCACTGGAATTCCCGTCGGTCAATTACCCTACTGGTAACAAACCGTCACCGTCACAAACATGAGTCGAGCCCAACCCACTCCACACTCGGAGAATCCAGGTCGACGCAAAGGGGAAAGTTACTGTACGCTCCCAACGCTTCCAGGCTCGACTCGAAGAACTAACGTTCTTCGAGCCGTCCCCGACTCTATACCTCTCGTGACCGAACCCTAACTTCACCTCTAAAGATAGTAAGTGACTAAACTGCGTGGGCCGACTTGTAACTACATGACAGCCGCCGCCGGCGCTCCAACAATTTCCTCCTCCTCCTCCTCGGTATCCCCGGCTCCCGACATTGCTTCGGTGGAGCCTCCGTCGTCATCATCCGAGTTGAGGATTTCAGTCGCCATTGATTGCGTTGGCGACTGACCCGAGTGGGGCTGCACGTCGTCGACGGGGGCTGCCTGCGAAGGCACCGCCGCAGCCTCGCTGCTCTTCGCCAAAATGTCCAAGGCGGTGGGCGAATGTGGCCGTGCTACATCCCCGTCGCCCGCTTGTCGGTCTTCTACCGTATCCTCTCTGCCGCCGACGTCCGCCGCCGAAGGCGATCGAGCGGAGGGTGTCTGCGCGGGGTTTGATTGCGCATCGCGCACCAAAATTTCGTCCCGCGAACAGTCAATTCGCTCCTCCGTCAGGTGCTGCTCCCTCGATCGGTCCTGCGCGAGGGCTGTGCCTGGCCTGTGCGCAGGCGCAAATGCCGGCGCCTTGTCCGCCGCAGGCGCAGCGCCGAAGGCGTCTATCGCCAAAGGCGACATAGCCGGGGGTCGCTCGCCCGCTGTCCCTTTAATCATCCCCACTGGTACAGCCGAAGTCTGATTGGCCATATTGATAATGAAAGGTGAGGGGCCTGTCAGATTCAAACCTAACCTTCTCATGGTGTGTTCAGGTAGGATGTTCAAACCACTACCCCCATCAACTAATTGTGGTAACACACTTTTTGTTTTTTTTGCAGAATTTAAACAATTTTAGAAAACTAGTACCGAAGCAGTGTTTGTAGTTAGAAAAGGGTACGTTAAATAGAGTGGATTGATGAGATCGTCACGAGGTCACGAAGAATCGCGTAGTCGGATGTACCAACGCCAATGTCTTCGGCGCCTTCGGCAAAAGCTCCTTTTCTGAGGTGTCCCTACTCACGCGCTTCCAGCGTATAAGGAAGCTACGCTTCCGGCGCAGACACCTCAGGAGGAGGTTTTGCTGAAGACGTCAGAAGAAGGGCCCGGACCTCTGAAGGCGTCCGACCATGAGTGCGCCTTCGGCGATGCGCCGCTAGCGCGGAAAGGGAAAACCTTCATAACGATCGGAATACACAGTAGATCCAGTTGGTTGAAGTTGCATTAGAAAGAGCTCGGGACGCTCGTTCTAACGAGCCCAAGAGCGTCGGAGATGGATCAGGGACGGAGAAGTTATGAGCGTCGGAAAACTCGTAGCCGGACATGCGCCGTTCGCGCTAGGGTTCACAGCCGGAAAGGACTCCCGTACGCCCTCGGCGATGCGCCTTCGGCGGAATCGCGCGCTCATGGGAGGAAACCAACTCAGAGTCGGAAGCCCCTTTGGCGACTGCTCATGGAAGGAAAGCGCCGGTCGGATGTACGCCTCCGACGTGGCGCTGACGGCCGGATGCGCTTGCATGATTTGCGCTGGCGGATATGCGCCGTCAGCAATGGATGAGGCATAAAGGACAAAATAAGCGGTACGAATGCGCGCCGGCGTAATTCGCTCCGACTGGATGTGCGCCACGGTCTGCCAAGCAGCACATCATAACCTTTCTTCATTAGAGGTTGCAATATTATGTAGGACAGTTGAAAGTCCACTCCTCCAATGTTGGTTCTCACATTGCTCAACATTCCTAGCGGCATTCTGCGCGTTTGATCAGCCAGTCGCAACACTCGGGATGTAGGCTCGAAGGTCTGGAACCCCAAGGAGTTCGCTGTCTCCTCGGTCATGATATTCACGCCCGAGCCGGAGTCCACTGGTACCTTCTGTATGACGCAGCCTCCGATCTCTACTTCGATCTCTGGAGGTCCTAGGTCTCCTCCTTCCACTCTGTACACAGCCGGAAGTTTCTCTTTTCGGGGTTTGCGTGGTCGGCGCAACGAAAGCATCAGCATCCTTCTGTACGTCTTATTGTCCTCCAACAGCTGGTGGAAGGAAATATTTGCCCTCTGACTCCCTATGTCCTCCACTATGTCGTAGGAAGTGTTGGAAGTCACAGCCGGAAGTTTCCCTGTACTCGCGGTCGGAAGTGGTGTAGGGGGCCTAGCCGCGTTCCGGTCGTCGGATGTCGTTCCGGCGCCCAGTGCTTCCTTGATGAGGTGACTCACCTCATCTTTGATGTCCGGAAGGTAGTCTCGAGTCCGGAACTCTTCCGAAGACCTGTCCGCCTTCTCTGAGTTCTGCTCCGGCTGGATGTTCCTCATCGCCGGAGGTGTACCCGGCCTTCTCCTTTGGCCTTCTCTAACTTCTTTAGACTTCCTCCTCTCTTCCCTACGCTCGAGGCGGCGAGTGTCCTCGTGGTCCTCTCCCCTCCTCTTCGAACTTCGGGTCTCTACCCGTCCGCACATTACTTCTTCCTCCGGCCATACTTCGTCTCCTTCAGCTGGGTCCGGGCTCAGTTCTACCTGGTTGACCTGCACCTCTTCCTTGCCAGGTGTCGATACGAAACGCACGGCTGGCCTAGGGACTAGTGGCTGATCACATTCGGCTGCTGTATGTCCAGACTTCTTGCAATTGCTGCACAACGGTGCATACCCCATTTGCTTCCTTGGGTGGGGACAGCTTGGCGCGTAATGTCCCATGTCTCCGCAGTTGTAGCTGTAATAACCCACTAAAGGCTAAAACTGCAATATAGTGGTAGAAAGGTCGAACCCACAGGGACAGAGGAACACACAGGGTACAAAGTGTCACGTTTTAACAGACTATTGAGGAGTTTGAATTCTCAGGCAACTGTCACTCCCAGAAATACTGCAAGTGTCCACTTGGAGCGCACTCGGAGGTCGCACAGTGCAGCGTAAAACACACACACACACTTACACCTGAAACTACAGAAACACAACCCAGAGATCCGTTAGGACCTCTACTCAAGATTTCAGGGGGGAAAGTCTCTCGCGAGCACACTCGGCAAAGCTGCGGGCAGTGACTTCCAACTCCGGCTTTTACAACACTTCCACTAGCTTGCTGCTAGTGTAGGAAACCCGGTTTGGACTGCCTACTTCGGATCGAAGTCACTCCTACGCGGTGAATAACACTCTCAACTCACAAAACGCGCAGAGAACACAGGTCCGCACTGAAGGACTCACTGTGAAACATTCCAGTAACACAACAACAGTCTATTGAAGAGTTTGAATTCTCAGGCACTTGTCATTCCCAGAAATACTACAAGGGTTACCCTCAAGGCACCTGCTGCAGCGTAACCTGAATTTACAACCAAGGCTTACACGAAGTAGCAAAACTTCACTTTGGCATTCAGGGGAAAAATCCCAAAGGAGTACAATCAGAAAGAAACACTCGAAGGTGTAGGGGCGAAACTGTTCAAGTATCTAACTAGTCACTGGCTCTGAGCATCGGCAGTCACCCGCAGGTGCAGATCCGAACTACTCAAGTCTCTAACCAATGGACTAGCTCTGAACATTCGGCCGAAGGCCTTCAGCTACAAAATGCGGAACGCTAAGTTGTAACTCCTCGTGCGTGGTGACAGAACTCAAGGACACAAACACGCAAAGGAAATGGGTTCCTGATCTGCACTTCTGATGGGAAAGAACCCCAGGCAAAACGCCTGGAACTATTTTATACCTTCTAAGTCCTACCTAGCACTACACTGCACTACGCTACACGCCTGCACGGAACCACGCTACACTACACTCCGCGGAACCTGTACTACGTCTCCTGCGCGGCCGACTGCCGCGCACTAACTCCCTACCCTGCCAATCTTCCGCTCGACTGCGCAGTCCCAAACGCTGCAACGCCGCGGACACCTCCACTTCGAGGGCGGACATGGTATCCTGTGCCTTTGACAGAAAGGCATCGAGCTTCTTTGCTACCTTCCGCCGACTCCTACTGTCGCCTGACAACAACCCGGCTGCGCGCAATTCAAACTCACGCAGTGTGAGTTTCTCCTGCGCCTTCACTTCCCAGTGGGCGTAACCCTTGAGACAGTGGGCGACACGCCTCGCCGTCTCCACCTTCTTGCGATCCGCCTCCTTCCTGCGATCCTCTTCAATTATCACTAATTGCGATTCGGCCTCAGCACGTTGCGCTCTCAATTCGCCACACTCTGACTGTAACCTGCGGATTAACTCCTCATCCGCCTGCCGTGCGAACTGACATTGTTCCAACAACCGCGTCTGTCGCACGAGCTCCTCTGACAAAATCCGATTCTGGGCCTGCTCAGAAATGAGTGCTTCCTTGACCTTCACCTGCTCCTTGGTGAGCTCGTCCAGTTTCTCATCCTTCATCTTCTCGGAGTGCTTGTAGAATTTCTGATTAAGCTTATACTGACCCCACAAGCATGCATGCTTCTCCTTCAATTCCCTCAACTCCTGGTCCACTCTAGCTAACAGCTTGCTGGTGTGGACTTTAGTGCGAGTCCGCCTGCGCACTAACTCGATGTAAGATCCCGGCTGGAGTGGGTCGGCGTATTTATCGACCTTGCGATCCAAGTACCTCAGCAACGGAATCACCTGCTCAGAGAGCGCCGCCGCCGGCGCTCCAACAATTTCCTCCTCCTCCTCCTCGGTGTCTTCTGCTCCTGACATTTCTTCCGTGGAGCCTCCGTCGTCATCATCCGAGTGGAGAATTTCAGTCGCCATTGATTGCGTCGGCGACTGCCCCGAGTGGGGCTGCACGTCATCGACGTGTGCTGCCTGCGAAGGCACGGCTGCAGCCTCGCTGCTCGTCGCCAAAATGTCTAAGGCGGAAGGCGAATGTACCCGTGCGGCATCCCCGTCGCTCGCTTGTTGGTTGTCTACCGCGTCCTCTCTGCCGCCGTCGCCCGCCGCCGAAGGCGATCGAGCGGAAGGTGGCTGCGCGGGGTTGGATTGCGCATCGCGCATCGAAATTTCATCCCGCGGACAGTCACTCCGCTCCTCCGTCTGTTGCTGCTCCCTTGATCGGTCCGTGGGGGCTGTGCCCGGCCCGTGCGCAGGCGCAATTGCCGGCGCCTTGCCGCCGCAGGCGTAGCGCCGCGGACATCTATCGCCGAAGGCGACATGGCCGGGGGCCGCTCGCCCGATGTTCCTTGGCCTATAGGCCCTACCGCCGAAGGCGCATCTATCGGCGGACTTCCCGCCGATGGTGCGGCCTCCGCACGCTCCCTGCTCGTATCTCCTCGGCTCGAAGGCCCTGGCGCCGAAGGCGCAAATTGCGGCGCGTGGTGCGCCGGAAGGTCTGGCTCCGAGGGCCGGTGTCTCGTAGGCGGTTCTTCCGCCGGCTCCTTCCCCTTCCTACGTTGGAACGGGGGTGATTCTTGCCTGTGCACAGGCGACACGTGTGGAGGTGTCCTGTGCACAGGCGACCTGTGCACAGGTGAGCGCCTGTGCACAGGCGGACTGCTCCTTCCCACGCGTAAGCGTAGATCCACGTCCACTTGTGATCGCCTGTCCGCGGAGGCTCGTCCGTCCGCGGAGGCTCGTCTGTGCGCAAACGGAACATCTGTCCGCATCGCACGTGGTAACTCCGGAGGCCCTTGGCCCGTAGGCGGCCTCTCTCCCGTCGAGGTTGCAGCGTGGCCCGTTGCTCCTGCGGTCGTCCGCGCTTCCTCATGCTTCTCTGGCGACGCACTTCCTTTCTCCGTCGCAATCGTCGCCGTGTCCGCACTGTCGGCTGGTAACACCAGTCTGCGTGCCTTCTGCTTCGGCCGGCTGTATGACTCGCACAGCGGCCGCGGTCGAATGGGAGCAGAGGGTTCTTGATGCTGCTCCTCTTCAGACTCTTCCCTCCATCGCCGCTTCCGCGGCACTCGTGCTGCAGGAGTGTGTCTCCCTTCGTCCCTCCGCCTTGATGGGGTAGAAGTCGGTGACTCCTCTGCATCAGTGTCGACCTCATTCTCCCGCACGTACTTCCCGGGATGGTCGATGGACAATGGCGGAAAATGTTCAAGCTCCGCCGCTGTCAAACAATTCCGCTGGCGATAAAAATTGATGAGGAAAGGAGAAAGATGGTTTAGAGTTCCCCCCTTCTCCTCAAACGCGTGCTGTCGCATCACCCTGTGCAGGATGCTCGCCCTGTGAATTGGAGTTCCCTCGATGACGCACTCCACAAAAGAGACCTGCCACAATGTGATGTAGCAGGCGCGGTGCGGCTGCAGTAATTGCATCAGCGCCGCGGACTAAGTCCGGCGAAATCGATCCTTGTAATCACGGGTCCTGTACCCATTCTTGGTAGACCTCCCGGTCTTGCCACTACCGTCCCGGTGGACAATGAGCTAATAAGTGGTGTTACAACCACCAAATCTGCGCGCAAACGGCGTTGCTCGGCCAAACCCAAGCTCACAATCCACGTCAAGCAGTTCAGGTCCATAGCCTGACCCAAAACCTGACGACGCGACGCCTCTGAAACTGAAGAAGCCGCGGTCACACCAGTAAGAAACCCCATCGCACGCTCTCTCTCATCAGCGTTGGGCTCCACCAACTGATGTAGGGTACTGTCCCATAGTAGTCCAGGTCCCCCATCACGATACGCGTGTGATGCCGGATAACTGACAAATGTAGGTAAAGCCATCCGAGGCTGACCTACGCGGTTCACCAACGCCATAGGTGACCTGTCAGCAACTCTCACTACTTGAGAGTGCCGGGAAACATCCAAGATACTGTCAACGGTGAGTTTAGTATCACGCTTCACCGAATCATAGGCATGACGCAATATCTCACGTGGCAAAAGGTTGGTCCACCACAAACGTGCACGATGCGCCCGTGATCCAACCCTCGCAGCATCCAACAGTACTGCTGATCCAATCCATGCTCGGACTTGATGGACACTCGCCATCAACTGGGCCCGAGTGTCACCCAACAATGGTACGTTCTCCAGAATGTATGCTGGAGAACGTGTCTGCTGCACCTGGAGATGACGTAACACTCGCATCATCTCCCAAAACATCCGAGATCTGGGATCATGCAACCCTGTCCCATGTCCAGCGCGTGTGTGTCCCTGACATGGCCAGCCCGCAATCACCATATCAATATGGCCAACGCGGTCAAGGTCTGGCGCCCCCAGCAACGAAATGTCTGAAGGCAACGCCTTCTGGAATCCTCGGACAGCTGATCGCGGCAACAACGAAGGAAAACGCCGCATCAACTGTGCAACATGTCGTGAAGAGACTCGACGTGCAGTCTCGTCCTTCTCCACATATAAGTATCTCCGTACGGGAATACTTGACTGCAACACCGCAGCCAAACCGGTGCTGATCCCACCAAAAAGATCCAGCAAACAAACGCCCTCTGAGGAATACTCCCATGCAATAGGTGTAGTAACCAATGGAGACAATGCGCTAGAACCACCAACTAGCCGATCTGCTGAAGCCCTCTCTGGCTCTGCTGGTAAAGAGGCTTCACTCCAAGCCTTTTTTACCAACCTATCAGCTTCCAACTGTAGTGCCTGGCACGAACTCCACAGTGGAACATCTGAGGGTGGAGTCACCGCCGCTGTGAAACTCACAACCTCCTCCACATCTGTGGTACCCCACTTTTGGCAATTTTGAGGAAATTAAAACATTTTTGGAAAACTGTACCCTGGCAGCATTGTAAATAGCCTTCGGTACATCAAAACAGAGTGAATCCGGAAGATCGCGGGGATTCTCAAGGGATCTTGTAGAATCTGGGATTTGGGGTGCCGCAGAAAGGACAGGCCCCACCCTCCCTGCGAGCTCTGCAGTTAGGATCTCTACGGCGCAAGGCGCAAAACCCGCCTTTGGAGGTTGCATCCGCGGCTGTAGGGAAACCCCCGTAATTAGGTCAACCCTCGGGCGCCTTGACCAAGTCAGGATCCCGTTGGAAAGAGCTCGACGCACTGATTCCAACGAGCCCAAGAACGCTTGGAACGGATGAGGACTTAGGGAGTTATCGCTATTGGAAGAAACGGAGGCGGTCGCCTACGGCGGAAGGAGTTCGCCACCGGCGCGAATTCCGCCTACGCGGAAGGGGGAATCAAGTTTTGTCCTATGCGCGGACGAAGGCGTTCGCCTGTGCACAGGCGAAGTAGGGTTAGGGAAGGCGCGAAGTCCGCCTACGCACAGGCGTGCACAAGCGTGCACAGGCGTCCGCCTACGTGCACAGGCGTCCGCCTGTGCACAGGCACTTCGGCGTCGGCGGAAAATCCGCCTTGGGCCCTAGAAATGCGCCTTGTGAGGTAGAAAGTGTACGGCGCCTTCCGCGCCAGCGCGGCGCCGCGTACGTCGGAAGAGCCGCCAGAGTAATCCAATCGGTACGGATCATGCGGACGGCACGGGTGGATGCGCTCTTGGACGGACGGAGTTGCGGCGGCGGAAGCGCCGACGGAGAGACAAGGAACGGACAGACTGGACGGAGATGGCTGACCACGGTCAACGCCTTCCGCGCCAGCGCAGCGCCGCGGACGGAATTCGCTTGCGCACAGGCGAACGCCTGTGCACAGGAGGATGTTCAAGTTCCGCGCCGGCGGAGAATCCGCCGAGGCTCCTGCCTGCGCACAGGCAGGAGTTGAACTTTTGTCCGACATGCGGACACACGCGTCAAGGCAGAGGGGGATTGGCCGAGGGGCGGTACGAACAAGTGTACCGCACAAGGCGGAAAACTCGCCTTCGGCGCTACGCCCCCATGTCCACAGGGTGACACGCTCGCGGAGTTCAAATCCGCCAATTCGAGCGTGAGTGTTTAATCGACGACGGCGGAGCGTGAAGCCGCGCGTGAGAGCGAAGACCGTTCCAGCGTACAGCCGGCGCGGCCATCAAGTGAGACGTTCTTCACGACCAAGAGCCGACCATGACCTTCGACCGGGCGGCGGAGAACGTCCCATTCTTGAATTCGCGATTCCAATCTCTTGTGCGCGCTGCGCGCATCCATCTGCTGGCTGCGGAACATTCTCGACGTCGTCGCACAGGAGATTTCTTGTTGATTGAGGGAGAAGTGAGTGCGCGTGATTTGGAATTGAGAGCGATTAGAGTTTGCCGAGAGAGAAAGAAGCGCGGGCAGTGCGGAAGTAGGATGAGCGGGCGAGCAAACCCCAGGAACGCAATGACGAGACCGAGCAGATTGCGGATGGTGCCACTTCGCCTGCCGCAGAACGGGCTGCGCGCTTTCGAGGAGCGCTTAATAGCAAGAAAGCTCGATTTCTTGCTATGGGGATGGAATTACATCTGTGCGAATATGGTGCGCGAGTGGCTAGAGCCACAGGGACCACCCTCGCGCGGATTGCGTTCGCATGTTGATCGGTGGACAGTCCAAGATTGGGCGCAGGCGTTGGGAAGATGTGCTGGCATGCCAGGGCATCTCCTTTTCGACAGTGAGAGTATCAAGGTGACCAAGCAAGAAGAGGCGCAATTTGTGGAGCTGTTCAAGACCGGGAGGTCTACCAAGAATGGGTACAGGACCCGTGATTACAAGGATCGATTTCGCCGGACTTTGTCCGCGGCGCTGATGCAATTACTGCAGCCGCACCGCGCCTGCTACATCACATTGTGGCAGGTCTCTTTTGTGGAGTGCGTCATCGAGGGAACTCCAATTCACTGGGCGAGCATCCTGCACAGGGTGATGCGACAGCACGCGTTTGAGGAGAAGGGGGGAACTCTAAACCATCTTTCTCCTTTCCTCATCAATTTTTATCGACAGCGGAATTGTTTGACAGCGGCGGAGCTTGAACATTTTCCGCCATTGTCCATCGACCATCCCGGGAAGTACGTGCGGGAGAATGAGGTCGACACTGATGCAGAGGAGTCACCGACTTCTACCCCATCAAGACGGAGGGACGAAGGGAGACACACTCCTGCAGCGCAAGTGCCGCGGAAGCGGCGATGGAGGGAAGAGTCCGAAGAGGAGCAGCATCAAGAACCCTCTGCTCCCATTCGACCGCGGCCGCTGTGCGAGCCATACAGCCGGCCGAAGCAGAAGGCACGCAGACTGGTGTTACCAGCTGACAGTGCGGACACGGCGACAATTGCGACGGAGATAGGAAGTGCGTCGCCAGAGAGGCGAGAGGAAGCGCGGACGACCGCAGGAGCGACGGGCCACGCTGCAACCTCGTCGGGAGAGAGGCCGCCTACGGGCCAAGGGCCTCCGGAGTTACCACGTGCGATGCGGACAGATGTTCCGTTTGCGCACAGGAGAACCTCCGCGGACGGACGAGCCTCCGCGGACCGGCGAACACAAGTGGACGTGGATCTACGCTTACGCGTGGGAAGGAGCAGTCCGCCTGTGCACAGGCGCTCGCCTGTGCACAGGTCGCCTGTGCACAGGTCACCTCCACACGTGCCGCCTGTGCACAGGCAAGAATCACCCCCGTTCCAACGTAGGAAGGGGAAGGAGCCGGCGGAAGAACCGCCTACGAGACACCGACCCTCGGGGCCAGACCCTCCGGCGCACCACGCGCCGCAATTTGCGCCTTCGGCGCCAGGGCCTTCGAGCCGAGGAGATACGAGCAGAGAGCGTGCGGAGGCCGCACCATCGGCGGGAAGTCCGCCGATAGATGCGCCTTCGGCGGTAGGGCCTATAGGCCAAGGAACATCGGGCGTGCGGCCCCCGGCCATGTTGCCTTCGGCGATAGATGTCCGCGGCGCTACGCCTGTGGCGGACAAGGCGCCGGCAAATGCGCCTGCGCACGGGCCGGGCACAGCCCCCACGGACCGATCAAGGGAGCAGCAGACGGAGGAGCGGAGTGACTATCCGCGGGATGAAATCTCGATGCGCGATGCGCAATCAAACCCCGCGCAGCCATCCTCCGCTCGACCGCCTTCGGCGGCGGACGACGGAGACAGAGAGGATGCGGTAGACCATCAACAAGCGAGCGACGGGGATGCCGCTCGGCTACATTCGCCTTCCGCCTTAGACATTTTGGCGACGAGCAGCGAGGCTGCGGCTGTGCCTTCGCAAGCAGCACACGTCGACGACGTGCAGCCCCACTCGGGGCAGTCGCCGACGCAATCAATGGCGACTGAAATCCCCCACTCGGATGATGACGACGGAGGCTCCACGGAAGAAATGTCAGGAGCAGAAGACACCGAGGAGGAGGAGGAGGAAATTGTTGGAGCACCGGCGGCGGCGCTCTCTGAGCAGGTGATTCCGTTGCTGCGGTACTTGGATCGCAAGGTCGATAAATACGCCGACCCACTCCAGCCGAGATCTTACATCGAGTTAGTGCGGAGGCGGACTCGCACTAAAGTCCACACCAGCAAGCTATTAGCTAGAGTGGACCAGGAGTTGAGGGACTTGAAGGAGAAGCATGAGTGCTTGTGGGGTCAGTACAAGCTTAATCAGAAATTCTACAAGCACTCCGAGAAGATGAAGGATGAGAAACTGGGCGAGCTCACCAAGGAGCAGGTGAAGGTCAAGGAAGCACTCGATTCTGAGCAGGCCCAGAATCGGATTTTGTCAGAGGAGCTCGTGCGACAGACGCGGTTGTTGGAACAATGTCAGCTCGCACGGCAGGCGGATGAAGAATTAATCCGCAGGTTGCAGTTAGAGTGTGGCGAATTGAGAGCGCAACGTGCTGAAGCCGAATCGCAATTAGTGATAATTGAAGAGGATCGCAGGAAGGAGGCGGATCGCACGAAGGTGGAGACGGCGAGGCGAGTCGCCCACTGTCTCAAGGGCTACGCCCACTGGGAAGTGAAGGCGCAGGAGAAACTCACACTGCGTGAGTTTGAATTGCGCGCAGCCGGGTTGTTGTCAGGCGACAGTAGGAGTCGGCGGAAGGTAGCAAAGAAGCTTGAAGCCTTTCTGTCGAAGGCACAGGATACCATGTCCGCCCTCGAAGGGGAGGTGTCCGCGGCGTTGCAGCGGTTGGGACTGCGCAGTCGAGCGGAAGAGTGGCAGGGTAGGGAGTTAGTGCGCGGCAGTCGGCCGCGCAGGAGACGGAGTACAGGTTCCGCGGAGTGTAGTGTAGCGTGGTTCCGTGCAGGCGTTTAGCGTAGTGCAGTGTAGTGCTAGGTAGGACTTAGAAGGTATAAAATAGTTCCAGGCGTTTTGCCTGGGGTTCTTTCCCATCAGAAGTGCAGATCAGGAACCCATTTCCTTTGCGTGTTTGTGTCCTTGAGTTCTGTCACCACGCACGAGGAGTTACAACTTAGCGTTCCGCATTTTGTAGCTGAAGGCCTTCGGCCGAATGTTCAGAGCTAGTACATTGGTTAGAGACTTGAGTAGTTCGGATCTGCACCTGCGGGTGACTGCCGATGCTAAGAGCCAGTGACTAGTTAGATACTTGAACAGTTTTGCCCCTACACCTTCGAGTGTTTCTTTCCGATTGTACTCCTTGGGATTTTTCCCCTGAATGCCAAAGTGAAGTTTTGCTACTTCGTGTAAGCCTTGGTTGTAAATTCAGGTTACGCTGCAGCAGGTGCCTTGAGGGTAACCCCTGTAGTATTTCTGGGAATGACAAGTGCCTGAGAATTCAAACTCTTCAATAGACTGTTGTTGTGTTACTGGAATGTTTCACAGTGAGTCCTTCAGTGTGGACCTGTGTTCTCTGCGCGTTTTGTGAGTTGAGAGTGTTGTTCACCGCGTCTGAGTGACTTCGATCCGAAGTAGGTAGTCCAAACCGGGTTTCCTACACTAGCAGCAAGCTAGTGGAAGCGTTGTAAAAGCCGGAGTTGGAAGTCACTGCCCGCAGCTTTGCCGAGTGTGCTCGTGAGAGACTTTCCTCCTGAAATCTTGAAGTAGAGGTCCTAACGGATCTCTGGGTTGTGTTTCTATAGTTTCAGGTGTGTGTGTGTGTGTGTGTGTTACGCTGCACTGTGCGACCTCCGAGTGCGCTCCGAGTGGACACTTGCAGTATTTCTGGGAGTGACAGTCGCCTGAGAATTCAAACTCATCAATAGTCTGTTAAAACGTGACACTTTGTACCCTGTGTGTTCCTCTGTCCCTGTGGGTTCGACCTTTCTACCACTATATTGCAGTTTTAGCCTTTAGTGGGTTATTACAACATCCTCGTAGACTGAGGTATCGTCGGCAGACATGTTCCCCTCCAACAAGTCATCGGGCCAGGTAAGCACTCCGCTAAAACCTGCTACAGATGCCAAGACCGCTGACGAAGATCCAAGAGGTCGATCCCGAGAAATAAATCTCACTGGCAGCTCGCTCAAACGTCCATCTCCGGACTGCCAACCAGGACGATATGCGGCAGTCTCCGTCCAATAGTCCATCCGGAAGCCCATCGGGTATAACATCACTCCACCAACAAGCACATCATATGACTCTGCTAATGTAACCACAGCACGAACTCCAAACTGCGAGCTATCATGAGGGTGATCATGCCTCAACTGCACCGCTATGCTCTCCCTGGTCATAAAGTAAGACCTATTGCTGGCACCACCAAGGGATGTCTGGATCTGGAATGGGCAAGGTTCCAACTCGGACCTCCGAATGCCCAAACTAATGCATGCAGCCTTGCCCAACATCAAGGGCTGTGCACCAGAATCCAACAAAACTCTGGCTGGGACATACACCTGTCCAGTAGAACTCACTAACCGAAATAGACCACTTCGGTTGTCCACCATACATACACCAGGGACAATACTCTCGCGATCAATGGCTGGGCGAGCTGGTAAGGACTCCATCCTCGCCGCTGCGGCCTGCCAAGTCGTCTCCTCGAACAATGTAGACGTTGAGGATGGGTCCTCAACTGTATCCTCACTTATCTCGGCACTAGTAGCAGCGACTCTCCCACGCTCACACGACGTGGCAGCTACCCGAAATACTCGAGCCAAATCAATACCACAGTCTATCAACTCCGTGGCTGAGAACAATGGAGATCGCAAGACTGAAGTGGCCATCCGCATCACTGCACTAGATGGCACGTCTGCGCCCACAACAGATGATGTAAGAACCTCAGTTCTCACTCTAGTGTCAGTAGGCGGTGCAGGTCTCATAGATGAACTGCTACCCACCTCTGACAACAAAAAGGACTGGGGAAGTCTAGACTGACGTCCACCCTCACCCCTCTGAGGGTCCAACTCCACAGTCGCACCACGTGGCTCTGAAGTGCGAGCACCACCTCTGGTCACTGCAACTGATGCCTCAACCTGTGCTGCACTGGCCAAATAGGAGAAATCCTCTCCCTCGTAAGATGTGGAAGTGCTCGCCCCCAGACCGGCCATAGCAGCAAGCCTCTGCTCCAACTGCTCAATCCGAGCAGCCATAGCGCTCTCTGTGGCAGAAGTAGCACTCGCTGCGGTACGCTCAATGGTCCCGGTACCTCTACCACCTCTACCACCTCTGCCACCTCGACCACCTCGGCCTCGCGGAGCATCACCTCCACGACCTCTACCTCCAGATCTCAACTCAGGATGAAGGTCAAAGCAACGCTCTCGAGGGTGACCCGGTCGATGACAATGATCACAGGTCACCTGTGCCGGCTGTGGCCTAGCCTGTGGAGTTTGTCCCTCTCGCTCCTGGGGACAATCCTTCCTCATATGGCTACCTCCGCATGTCCAACATGACGGTCCCTGTGGCTGACCCGAAAATGAAGGCAGTGGTGGCCGCGCACTAGGCTCTCTGTGACCTGAAGGATGTCGTGTATGACCTCCACGACTCCCACTGATGGGGCGAGACTGTGCTGAGCTATGTGGGATACGCGAGGTAGTGGTCGTGTCCCTCGCAAATGTAGACGTCACCACCCTCTCCTCCACCATGTTAAGCTCAATCTTCTCAGAAAGAGCAAACACATGGGCTAATGTGGGTGATGAGTCGCTCATGAGAGTAGCATCACGCACTCTCCTCCGCAACTCTCTGTCAAGGATCCGATACCAGTACTGGACAGCTTGTGCCTCAGTCACACCGTGAGTAACTGAGATGAGCCGTCGCATACGAGTGTATGCCTCACGAAGACTCTCACCAGTCTTCCGCTCAAACTCCTGGAGGCTCCTCAACTTCTCCGTTTTCACCCCTTGATAATTCTTCCTCAATCTCTGGAAGAACTCAGGAATGGGGCTAAACGAAGGTACGCCACCAGCATCTCCCCTTGTGCTGCCACCGGCAATGCTAACAGTACCGCTGCTGGTACTAGTACCAGTTGCGCCAACTGCTCCACTAGTACCCTCGCTGATGCTACTACTCGCACCTCCAGTGATGCCGATACTCGCACCTCCACTGGTACCCACACCACCCTGGGTAATGGATGAGTAGTTCGGAGACCAATGCCGTCTCCATGCATCAATCTCTACAGCATACTCTCTCCCAAACTCATGGTAATCGTCCATGGGAGGCCCCTCCAAATGCTGGAATAATCCCTTCCATGCAAAGAAGGGTGTAAACAACGTGGGGTTACGCAGAAACTGCATATCACACCACGTGTCGAACTCCTGAATAAAATCATCAAGCTCGATGGTGCCCACTGCACCAGAGTAACGTCGAGGGCCCTTCGCGGCCCCGTACATCCCGTCCATGTCCCAAATCAATGGGGTGGGGACACTATACGATATCACCACCAAAGACTCTGTGTCTGCAACACTCTGGTCGTACTCCGCAACAACTGGCAAAATAGGTGAAGGTAGCCGATACCTCAACCCGCTCCGCGTAAATCCACCGCGGTCCTCAACAGGACCACTAGACTGCTCCGTGATGACGAGACCTCAACTGGCACCACTGCCAGATCTCCACCCAATAACCCAATCCGCCCCTGACGTCGTGCCGCACTAAGTTACTCTAGCCCTACTAGCTAAGGGGTATGGGCAACCTAACCTGTCATCACAGCAAGAAGACTCTCACGGTCTACTGGTCATCACTCCAGTCTCACCGTGAGAGAAACATAGATAGGCCGGCCGGTGATCAAGTCCAGCCCCCTATCGCCAGCACACAGGAGTAAAACTACTCCGGAAATCAGCGTCACCCCTACACGGGCGCGCACCAGGAAGCAAGACTGGAGAGGATCCAAACACAAGCAAACAGCTAGCAACGACTCTCCAGTCTAAAGGAAACACAACACAAAACAAGACAACACACACGGGACATCGCATCGCTTCGCGATCCCGATTCGATCTCCATCGCCCCCTACCATCTTCCGTCTGCAAGTGCCCATTTAGCGCAGAAGGTCATCCTTTCGTCATGCTCCGTGTCTGCTTCTTTCACGTCCCCAACGCTATCTCCTTCATCGAACAGAAGATATCTCCACCAAGCTGTCTTAACAGCAAATCACACCTCCCCTTCCACTAGTGCAAGGAATCTAAAACTGTTACTTACTCTAATCGTTCAACATAAGAAAAGAGATACAGCTAAAACATATACTTCCACTAGCTCAACAAACATATACACTAAGAACTATAGAAGTACATGTCTTCACAACCAAAAAAAACTCATATAGGTAAGATTGAGTGCAAATTTTCAATCTTTTCAGAATATTTTTAAAATATTATTTATTTATTTTTTTTCCTCTCTCTTTTTTTTTTTTTTTCTTTCACATCTGACTGAACATCCACCAAGGAAAGATGTTTTCGCTTAAGAATACTACTCTTGGTAACTGCAGTAACACCTGAACTCACAGTAATTTACTTCTGGTAGGATTCTCTAACCCAAGTAACTAGTCTAGTGAAGTAATTTTTCTGTAAACTGAATCACTGAAAATATTTACGATTTACCATAAATATATGGTAGATCCAAAGGCTCTATTATTCATAGGATACACTATTTCTTTGCTCGGTGATACGCTCGGCACAGCAATTGAGGAAGGCTTGCAGTTGATGGAAACAAAAACCCTCGGATCACCAGACACAAACAAGTCATTGCAAAGAAGTCCGTCAATTTGGAGGAAGGTGGAAAATGTCAGAAACAGTAAACATATTCTGAAAGCAGATCCCTCTATACCTCAAAGTCAAACCGAAGCGCAACTCAAGGCCTCTCGCGATGTAGCTATGGCTATGGCCTCGAAGGCTAAGCTGTTGCTGCGAGAGCTTAAGGTAACGAAAGCAGATATGTCCTTCCTGAAAGATAGGTGTGAGCAGCTGGAGGAGGAGGAAAGCCGCACGCGATATATATTTGATCGTTGATAATTCTCTATCTATCGATTCGATTGCCTCGCTTCATGACTCCGTATTTCGGCAAAAGAGGGACGAGGGATGCTGTACAGTTTCAGGCAAAGGATAAAAAATTGCATGGATGAAGATGAAGAAGAAGTCGAGAATTTAGCAAGTTCTGTGGACTTGTAAAAAAATAGAGTCCGGGTCTGGGATCTGGTGTAAACATCTGAAACATCGGAGGGTTTCGGTCAACTCCCAACTGCATACACGAGCGGACGATCGTCTACTTGGGAGACAGACACACAAAAGGATCGAGGGGTCGAAAGAAAAACTCCAACCGGAGTGCTACGAGCGCAGAAAGCTTGGACGAAGACTATGAACATGGATCGGAGGCGAGGGAGGCGTATACGGGTAGGGAGAAGCGAGATGATGGACAAGGGCGGCAGGTCTGGATTTCAAGAGTAATGTCTCAAGTTCGATTCCCTGTAAACTTGATGGTGGCTCACGTGGTGTTCGTCGTCGCTCGAGCTCGTGCTCGTCGCGTAACTGTCGTGATAGTTTCCTCTCGGCGAGTAGTCCTCTGCGGCTCCGGTCAAACTCTCGTCCAGAAGAGCCACGTCTTGGAGAGTGAGTTGATGGTACTCCACTACCTCGTGCAAAAACTGATTCTCTCGTGCGTAGTTGGCGTTTTCCTGTGCAAGCCGTTGCTTCTCTGCCAGCAGGGTCTCCAATTGTGCCCTCACCAAATCATCGCCTTGACTGGCACCTTCACGTAAGCTCCTGTTCAAGCTTGACATAGACAAGCGAACGAACGCCGGTGCGAGGCAGCGAATTTGTGTGTATGCAGCGCGCGGAGCAGCAGCAGCAGCCCTAACGACCACGAGACAATCGGAACCAGCGGCTCTCTCCTCCTCCTTCAACAATGGGCGGCAATTCGTCTATGCACTGTGAGAGGCAGAACGAGCTCTTCTGTGCGCGCAGCTGAAATCACCCTCGGTTCGTTCCGTCCTTACCGTATTCCTCGAGGAATTCGTCTCCGCTCCGTGCCCACACCTCGAGAGTGCCTCGTCGGATTGCTTCGGCGGTGTTCGCCTCTGATTTTGATTAGCAAAAACAGGCTACGCCTACGACGGCGAATTCTGCTTCTCCGGCCAGAACCTGCTCGTGCTGCGGATCTCCAAATTCTCCGAGTCCGACTCCTTCGTCAGCGATGTCCAGCTCTTCTGCCTGACTCTGGTGCGCGTCTCAGGTCTACACCGAGTATGCTCCTCGGATTTTTCTCGACTGGGCAGCTAGCCCTCCTTCGATGTTTGCTTGCTTGTTGCCTATCTGTATGTCTGTCAGTCCATCCGGGTGGACTGATGAGACTGCGACAACCAAAAGAGAAGCTCCAGAATCAGAGCTTTCCGAGAATGTGAGACTCGAAATCTTTCCTTCCTGTACGATGTCTGCTGGTCAAAAATGCGCTCCCCGGACCTGTATTTGGGATCAGGTTCCTCACCGAAACAACAAGTTTGAGCTCCAACGCAATTGCGCAGTCGACATGTAAATCCTTCACGCAAGCAATCCCTAGCCGCCTTGTGCAACCCCTCGATTCTTGCACCTCTGAAATACAAATCTTCGATCAACACAAACCTCCTAAACTCTCGAACAACAGACTGACACAAACTCTCGACACACCAACAGATTCGATGTACAAACGGCAGTTCTTCGAGTGAAATAAACGGGAGATTCTCCACTGGAATTCCCGTCGGTCAATTACCCTACTGGTAACAAACCGTCACCGTCACAAACATGAGTCGAGCCCAACCCACTCCACACTCGGAGAATCCAGGTCGACGCAAAGGGGAAAGTTACTGTACGCTCCCAACGCTTCCAGGCTCGACTCGAAGAACTAACGTTCTTCGAGCCGTCCCCGACTCTATACCTCTCGTGACCGAACCCTAACTTCACCTCTAAAGATAGTAAGTGACTAAACTGCGTGGGCCGACTTGTAACTACATGACAGCCGCCGCCGGCGCTCCAACAATTTCCTCCTCCTCCTCCTCGGTATCCCCGGCTCCCGACATTGCTTCGGTGGAGCCTCCGTCGTCATCATCCGAGTTGAGGATTTCAGTCGCCATTGATTGCGTTGGCGACTGACCCGAGTGGGGCTGCACGTCGTCGACGGGGGCTGCCTGCGAAGGCACCGCCGCAGCCTCGCTGCTCTTCGCCAAAATGTCCAAGGCGGTGGGCGAATGTGGCCGTGCTACATCCCCGTCGCCCGCTTGTCGGTCTTCTACCGTATCCTCTCTGCCGCCGACGTCCGCCGCCGAAGGCGATCGAGCGGAGGGTGTCTGCGCGGGGTTTGATTGCGCATCGCGCACCAAAATTTCGTCCCGCGAACAGTCAATTCGCTCCTCCGTCAGGTGCTGCTCCCTCGATCGGTCCTGCGCGAGGGCTGTGCCTGGCCTGTGCGCAGGCGCAAATGCCGGCGCCTTGTCCGCCGCAGGCGCAGCGCCGAAGGCGTCTATCGCCAAAGGCGACATAGCCGGGGGTCGCTCGCCCGCTGTCCCTTTAATCATCCCCACTGGTACAGCCGAAGTCTGATTGGCCATATTGATAATGAAAGGTGAGGGGCCTGTCAGATTCAAACCTAACCTTCTCATGGTGTGTTCAGGTAGGATGTTCAAACCACTACCCCCATCAACTAATTGTGGTAACACACTTTTTGTTTTTTTTGCAGAATTTAAACAATTTTAGAAAACTAGTACCGAAGCAGTGTTTGTAGTTAGAAAAGGGTACGTTAAATAGAGTGGATTGATGAGATCGTCACGAGGTCACGAAGAATCGCGTAGTCGGATGTACCAACGCCAATGTCTTCGGCGCCTTCGGCAAAAGCTCCTTTTCTGAGGTGTCCCTACTCACGCGCTTCCAGCGTATAAGGAAGCTACGCTTCCGGCGCAGACACCTCAGGAGGAGGTTTTGCTGAAGACGTCAGAAGAAGGGCCCGGACCTCTGAAGGCGTCCGACCATGAGTGCGCCTTCGGCGATGCGCCGCTAGCGCGGAAAGGGAAAACCTTCATAACGATCGGAATACACGGTAGATCCAGTTGGTTGAAGTTGCATTAGAAAGAGCTCGGGACGCTCGTTCTAACGAGCTCAAGAGCGTCGGAGATGGATTAGGGACGGAGAAGTTATGAGCGTCGGAAAACTCGTAGCCGGACATGCGCCGTTCGCGCTAGGGTTCACAGCCGGAAAGGACTCCCGTACGCCCTCGGCGATGCGCCTTCGGCGGAATCGCGCGCTCATGGGAGGAAACCAACTCAGAGTCGGAAGCCCCTTTGGCGACTGCTCATGGAAGGAAAGCGCCGGTCGGATGTACGCCTCCGACGTGGCGCTGACGGCCGGATGCGCTTGCATGATTTGCGCTGGCGGATATGCGCCGTCAGCAATGGATGAGGCATAAAGGACAAAATAAGCGGTACGAATGCGCGCCGGCGTAATTCGCTCCGACTGGATGTGCGCCACGGTCTGCCAAGCAGCACATCATAACCTTTCTTCATTAGAGGTTGCAATATTATGTAGGACAGTTGAAAGTCCACTCCTCCAATGTTGGTTCTCACATTGCTCAACATTCCTAGCGGCATTCTGCGCGTTTGATCAGCCAGTCGCAACACTCGGGATGTAGGCTCGAAGGTCTGGAACCCCAAGGAGTTCGCTGTCTCCTCGGTCATGATATTCACGCCCGAGCCGGAGTCCACTGGTACCTTCTGTATGACGCAGCCTCCGATCTCTACTTCGATCTCTGGAGGTCCTAGGTCTCCTCCTTCCACTCTGTACACAGCCGGAAGTTTCTCTTTTCGGGGTTTGCGTGGTCGGCGCAACGAAAGCATCAGCATCCTTCTGTACGTCTTATTGTCCTCCAACAGCTGGTGGAAGGAAATATTTGCCCTCTGACTCCCTATGTCCTCCACTATGTCGTAGGAAGTGTTGGAAGTCACAGCCGGAAGTTTCCCTGTACTCGCGGTCGGAAGTGGTGTAGGGGGCCTAGCCGCGTTCCGGTCGTCGGATGTCGTTCCGGCGCCCAGTGCTTCCTTGATGAGGTGACTCACCTCATCTTTGATGTCCGGAAGGTAGTCTCGAGTCCGGAACTCTTCCGAAGACCTGTCCGCCTTCTCTGAGTTTTGCTCCGGCTGAATGTTCCTCATCGCCGGAGGTGTACCCGGCCTTCTCCTTTGGCCTTCTCTAACTTCTTTAGACTTCCTCTTCTCTTCCCTACGCTCGAGGCGGCGAGTGTCCTCGTGGTCCTCTCCCCTCCTCTTCGAACTTCGGGTCTCTACCCGTCCGCACATTACTTCTTCCTCCGGCCATACTTCGTCTCCTTCAGCAGGGTCCGGGCTCAGTTCTACCTGGTTGACCTGCACCTCTTCCTTGCCAGGTGTCGATACGAAACGCACGGCTGGCCTAGGGACTAGTGGCTGATCACATTCGGCTGCTGTATGTCCAGACTTCTTGCAATTGCTGCACAACGGTGCATACCCCATTTGCTTCCTTGGGTGGGGACAGCTTGGCGCGTAATGTCCCATGTCTCCGCAGTTGTAGCTGTAATAACCCACTAAAGGCTAAAACTGCAATATAGTGGTAGAAAGGTCGAACCCACAGGGACAGAGGAACACACAGGGTACAAAGTGTCACGTTTTAACAGACTATTGAGGAGTTTGAATTCTCAGGCAACTGTCACTCCCAGAAATACTGCAAGTGTCCACTCGGAGCGCACTCGGAGGTCGCACAGTGCAGCGTAAAACACACACACACACTTACACCTGAAACTACAGAAACACAACCCAGAGATCCGTTAGGACCTCTACTCAAGATTTCAGGGGGGAAAGTCTCTCGCGAGCACACTCGGCAAAGCTGCGGGCAGTGACTTCCAACTCCGGCTTTTACAACACTTCCACTAGCTTGCTGCTAGTGTAGGAAACCCGGTTTGGACTGCCTACTTCGGATCGAAGTCACTCCTACGCGGTGAATAACACTCTCAACTCACAAAACGCGCAGAGAACACAGGTCCGCACTGAAGGACTCACTGTGAAACATTCCAGTAACACAACAACAGTCTATTGAAGAGTTTGAATTCTCAGGCACTTGTCATTCCCAGAAATACTACAGGGGTTACCCTCAAGGCACCTGCTGCAGCGTAACCTGAATTTACAACCAAGGCTTACACGAAGTAGCAAAACTTCACTTTGGCATTCAGGGGAAAAATCCCAAAGGAGTACAATCAGAAAGAAACACTCGAAGGTGTAGGGGCGAAACTGTTCAAGTATCTAACTAGTCACTGGCTCTGAGCATCGGCAGTCACCCGCAGGTGCAGATCCGAACTACTCAAGTCTCTAACCAATGGACTAGCTCTGAACATTCGGCCGAAGGCCTTCAGCTACAAAATGCGGAACGCTAAGTTGTAACTCCTCGTGCGTGGTGACAGAACTCAAGGACACAAACACGCAAAGGAAATGGGTTCCTGATCTGCACTTCTGATGGGAAAGAACCCCAGGCAAAACGCCTGGAACTATTTTATACCTTCTAAGTCCTACCTAGCACTACACTGCACTACGCTACACGCCTGCACGGAACCACGCTACACTACACTCCGCGGAACCTGTACTACGTCTCCTGCGCGGCCGACTGCCGCGCACTAACTCCCTACCCTGCCAATCTTCCGCTCGACTGCGCAGTCCCAAACGCTGCAACGCCGCGGACACCTCCACTTCGAGGGCGGACATGGTATCCTGTGCCTTTGACAGAAAGGCATCGAGCTTCTTTGCTACCTTCCGCCGACTCCTACTGTCGCCTGACAACAACCCGGCTGCGCGCAATTCAAACTCACGCAGTGTGAGTTTCTCCTGCGCCTTCACTTCCCAGTGGGCGTAACCCTTGAGACAGTGGGCGACACGCCTCGCCGTCTCCACCTTCTTGCGATCCGCCTCCTTCCTGCGATCCTCTTCAATTATCACTAATTGCGATTCGGCCTCAGCACGTTGCGCTCTCAATTCGCCACACTCTGACTGTAACCTGCGGATTAACTCCTCATCCGCCTGCCGTGCGAACTGACATTGTTCCAACAACCGCGTCTGTCGCACGAGCTCCTCTGACAAAATCCGATTCTGGGCCTGCTCAGAAATGAGTGCTTCCTTGACCTTCACCTGCTCCTTGGTGAGCTCGTCCAGTTTCTCATCCTTCATCTTCTCGGAGTGCTTGTAGAATTTCTGATTAAGCTTATACTGACCCCACAAGCATGCATGCTTCTCCTTCAATTCCCTCAACTCCTGGTCCACTCTAGCTAACAGCTTGCTGGTGTGGACTTTAGTGCGAGTCCGCCTGCGCACTAACTCGATGTAAGATCCCGGCTGGAGTGGGTCGGCGTATTTATCGACCTTGCGATCCAAGTACCTCAGCAACGGAATCACCTGCTCAGAGAGCGCCGCCGCCGGCGCTCCAACAATTTCCTCCTCCTCCTCCTCGGTGTCTTCTGCTCCTGACATTTCTTCCGTGGAGCCTCCGTCGTCATCATCCGAGTGGAGAATTTCAGTCGCCATTGATTGCGTCGGCGACTGCCCCGAGTGGGGCTGCACGTCATCGACGTGTGCTGCCTGCGAAGGCACGGCTGCAGCCTCGCTGCTCGTCGCCAAAATGTCTAAGGCGGAAGGCGAATGTACCCGTGCGGCATCCCCGTCGCTCGCTTGTTGGTTGTCTACCGCGTCCTCTCTGCCGCCGTCGCCCGCCGCCGAAGGCGATCGAGCGGAAGGTGGCTGCGCGGGGTTGGATTGCGCATCGCGCATCGAAATTTCATCCCGCGGACAGTCACTCCGCTCCTCCGTCTGTTGCTGCTCCCTTGATCGGTCCGTGGGGGCTGTGCCCGGCCCGTGCGCAGGCGCAATTGCCGGCGCCTTGCCGCCGCAGGCGTAGCGCCGCGGACATCTATCGCCGAAGGCGACATGGCCGGGGGCCGCTCGCCCGATGTTCCTTGGCCTATAGGCCCTACCGCCGAAGGCGCATCTATCGGCGGACTTCCCGCCGATGGTGCGGCCTCCGCACGCTCCCTGCTCGTATCTCCTCGGCTCGAAGGCCCTGGCGCCGAAGGCGCAAATTGCGGCGCGTGGTGCGCCGGAAGGTCTGGCCCCGAGGGCCGGTGTCTCGTAGGCGGTTCTTCCGCCGGCTCCTTCCCCTTCCTACGTTGGAACGGGGGTGATTCTTGCCTGTGCACAGGCGACACGTGTGGAGGTGTCCTGTGCACAGGCGACCTGTGCACAGGTGAGCGCCTGTGCACAGGCGGACTGCTCCTTCCCACGCGTAAGCGTAGATCCACGTCCACTTGTGATCGCCTGTCCGCGGAGGCTCGTCCGTCCGCGGAGGCTCGTCTGTGCGCAAACGGAACATCTGTCCGCATCGCACGTGGTAACTCCGGAGGCCCTTGGCCCGTAGGCGGCCTCTCTCCCGTCGAGGTTGCAGCGTGGCCCGTTGCTCCTGCGGTCGTCCGCGCTTCCTCATGCTTCTCTGGCGACGCACTTCCTTTCTCCGTCGCAATCGTCGCCGTGTCCGCACTGTCGGCTGGTAACACCAGTCTGCGTGCCTTCTGCTTCGGCCGGCTGTATGACTCGCACAGCGGCCGCGGTCGAATGGGAGCAGAGGGTTCTTGATGCTGCTCCTCTTCAGACTCTTCCCTCCATCGCCGCTTCCGCGGCACTCGTGCTGCAGGAGTGTGTCTCCCTTCGTCCCTCCGCCTTGATGGGGTAGAAGTCGGTGACTCCTCTGCATCAGTGTCGACCTCATTCTCCCGCACGTACTTCCCGGGATGGTCGATGGACAATGGCGGAAAATGTTCAAGCTCCGCCGCTGTCAAACAATTCCGCTGGCGATAAAAATTGATGAGGAAAGGAGAAAGATGGTTTAGAGTTCCCCCCTTCTCCTCAAACGCGTGCTGTCGCATCACCCTGTGCAGGATGCTCGCCCTGTGAATTGGAGTTCCCTCGATGACGCACTCCACAAAAGAGACCTGCCACAATGTGATGTAGCAGGCGCGGTGCGGCTGCAGTAATTGCATCAGCGCCGCGGACTAAGTCCGGCGAAATCGATCCTTGTAATCACGGGTCCTGTACCCATTCTTGGTAGACCTCCCGGTCTTGAACAGCTCCACAAATTGCGCCTCTTCCTGCTTGGTCACCTTGATGCTCTCACTGTCGAAAAGGAGATGCCCTGGCATGCCAGCACATCTTCCCAACGCCTGCGCCCAATCTTGGACTGTCCACCGGTCAACATGCGGACGCAATCCGCGCGAGGGTGGTCCCTGTGGCTCTAGCCACTCGCGCACCATATTCGCACAGATGTAGTTCCATCCCCATAGCAAGAAATCGAGCTTTCTTGCTATTAAGCGCTCCTCGAAAGCGCGCAGCCCGTTCTGTGGTAGGCGAAGTGGCACCATCCGCAATCTGCTCGGTCTCGTCATTGCGTTCCTGGGGTTCGCTCGCCCGCTCATTCTACTTCCGCACCGCCCGAGCGCCTTTCTCTCTCGGCAAACTCTAATCGCCCTCAATTCCAAATCACGCGCATTCACTTCTCCCTCAATCAACAAGAAATCTCCTGTGCGGCGACGTCGAGAATGTTCAGCAGCCGGCAGATGGATGCGCGCAGCGCGCACAAGAGATTGGAATCGCGAATTCAAGAATGGGACGTTCTCCGCCGCCCGGTCGAAGGTCATGGTCGGCTCTTGGTCGTGAAGAACGTCTCACTTGATGGCCGCGCCGGCTGTACGCTGGAATGGTCTTCGCTCTCACGCGCGGCTTCACGCTCCGCCGTCGTCGATTAAACTCTCACGCTCGAATTGGCGGATTTGAACTCCGCGAGCGTATTACCCCGCGGACATGGGGGTGTAGCGCCGAAGGCGAGTTTTCCGCCTTGCGCGGTACACTTGTTCGTACCGCCCCTCGGCCAATCCCCCTCTGCCTTGACGCGTGTGTCCGCATGTCGGACAAAAGTTCAACTCCTGCCTGTGCGCAGGCAGGAGCCTCGGCGGATGCTCCGCCGGCACGGGACTTCATCCTCCTGTGCACAGGCGGTCGCCTGTGCGCAGGCGAATTCCGTGCGCGGCGTCGCGCTGGCGCGGAAGGCGTTGACCGTGGTCAGCCGTCTCCGTCCAGTCTGTCCGTTCCTTGTCTCTTCGTCGGCGCTTCCGCCGCCGCAACTCCGTCCGTCCAAGAGCGCATCCACCCGTCCCGTCCGCATGGTTCGTACCGATTTGATTACTCTGGCGGCTCTTCCGCCGTACGCGGCGCTGCGCTGGCGCGGAAGGCGCCGTACACTTTCTACCTCACAAGGCGCATTTCTAGGGCCCAAGGCGGATTTTCCGCTGACGTCGAAGCGCCTGTGCACAGGCGAGCGCCTGTGAGTAGGCGGACTTCGCGCCTCCCCTAACCCTACTTCGCCTGTGCACAGGCGAACGCCTTCGTCCGCGCATAGGACAAAACTTGATTCCCCCTTCCGCGTAGGCGGAATTCGCGCCGGTGGCGAACTCTTTCCGCCGTAGGCGACCGCCTCCGTTTCTTCCAATAGTGATAACTCCCTAAGCCCTCATCCGTTCCAAGCGTTCTTGGACTCGTTGGAATCAGTGCGTCGAGCTCTTTCCAACGGGACCCTAACTTGTTCAAGGCGCCCGAGGGTTGACCTAATTATGGAGGGTTTCCCTACCGCCGCGGACGCAACCTCCGAAGGCGGGTTTTGCGCCTTGCGTCGTAGGGGTCCTAACTGCAGAACTCGCAGGGAGGGTGGTGCCTGTCCTTACTGCTGCACCCCAAATCCCAGATTCTACAAGTTCCCTCGAGAATCCCCGCGATCTTCCGGATTCACTCCGTTTTGATGTACCGAAGGCTATTTACAATGCTGCCAGGGTACAGTTTTCCAAAAATGTTTTAATTTCCTCAAAATTGCCAAAAGTGGGGTACCACAGTAGCAACCATTGAATTGTGGTGGAGGTCGGTTGTAATTGCCTGGAGGTGCCATGCGTCTTGGTGGGAGCGTACCCGCCATTTCCCTCGGAACAAAGCGCGGTATATGCACCGGTGGGTTCGGAGTTGTAGCTGGAGCTGTCTGTACCGCGTAGGCGGTGTCCTCAACCGGCTCAGCATAATACATGGGCGGCTCAGCATAATACATGGGATTTTCCCACTGTGGTGCCCATTCGACCGCATTCACTGGGTAAGATGGGCGCGCGGACATGCACTCCGTGTTGGCATGTCCCACCTGTCCGCACGTAGTACACTAGAGATTCGCTCGCTGTCTCCAGGTGATTTACGTCGGTCTTGGCCTCCCACTACATGAACTTTCAGGTCCGCAAAATTCTTCACCAGGTTGTCTACCTTGGCTGCGATGTCCCCTTGACTCTTCACTGGGATTCCCTGTGGTACCCCACTTTTGGCAATTTTGAGGAAATTAAAACATTTTTGGAAAACTGTACCCTGGCAGCATTGTAAATAGCCTTCGGTACATCAAAACGGAGTGAATCCGGAAGATCGCGGGGATTCTCGAGGGATCTTGTAGAATCTGGGATTTGGGGTGCAGCAGTAAGGACAGGCACCACTCTCCCTGCGAGCTCTGCAGTTAGGACCCCTACGTCGCAAGGCGCAAAACCCGCCTTCGGAGGTTGCGTCCGCGGCGGTAGGGAAATCCTCCATAATCAGGTCAACCCTCGGGCGCCTTGACCAAGTTAGGGTCCCGTTGGAAAGAGCTCGACGCACTGATTCCAACGAGTCCAAGAACGCTTGGAACGGATGAGGACTTAGGGAGTTATCCCTATTGGAAGAAACGGAGGCGGTCGCCTACGGCGGAAAGAGTTCGCCACCGGCGCGAATTCCGCCTACGCGGAAGGGGGAATCAAGTTCTGTCCTATGCGCGGACGAAGTCGTTCGCCTGTGCACAGGCGCTTCGACGTCGGCGGAAAATCCGCCTTGGGCCCTAGAAATGCGCCTTGTGAGGTAGAAAGTGTACGGTGCCTTCCGCGCCAGCGCAGCGCCGCGTACGGCGGAAGAGCCGCCAGAGTAATCAAATCGGTACGGACTATGCGGACGGGAAGGGTGGATGCGCTCTTGGACGGACGGAGTTGCGGCGGCGGAAGCGCCGACGGAGAGACAAGGAACGGACCGACTGGACGGAGACGGCTGACCACGGTCAACGCCTTCCGCGCCAGCGCAACGCCGCGCACGGAATTCGCCTGCGCACAGGCGACCGCCTGTGCACAGGAGGATGTTCAAGTTCCGCGCCGGCGGAGCATCCGCCGAGGCTCCTGCCTGCGCACAGGCAGGAGTTGAACTTTTGTCCGACATGCGGACACACGCGTCAAGGCAGAGGGGGATTGGCCGAGGGGCGGTACGAACAAGTGTACCGCGCAAGGCGGAAAACTCGCCTTCGGCGCTGCGCCCCCATGTCCGCGGGGTAATACGCTCGCGGAGTTCAAATCCGCCAATTCAAGCGTGAGAGTTTAAGCGACGACGGCGGAGTGTGAAGCCGCGCGTGAGAGCGAAGACCGTTCCAGCGTACAGCCGGCGCGGCCATCAAGTGAGACGTTCTTCACGAGCAGGAGCCGACCATGACCTTCGACCGGGCGGCGGAGAACGTCCCATTCTTGAATTCGCGATTCCAATCTCTTGTGCGCGCTGCGCGCATCCATCTGCTGGCTGCTGAACATTCTCGACGTCGCCGCACAGGAGATTTCTTGTTGATTGAGGGAGAAGTGAATGCGCGTGATTTGGAATTGAAGGCGATTAGAGTTTGCCGAGAGAGAAAGAAGCGCGGGCAGTGCGGAAGTAGAATGAGCGGGCGAGCGAACTCCAGGAACGCAATGACGAGACCGAGCAGATTGCGGATGGTGCCACTTCGCCTACCACAGAACAGGCTGCGCGCTTTCGAGGAGCGCTTAATAGCAAGAAAGCTCGATTTCTTGCTATGGGGATGGAACTACATCTGTGCGAATATGGTGCGCGAGTGGCTAGAGCCACAGGGACCACCCTCGCGCGGATTGCGTCCGCATGTTGATCGATGGACAGTCCAAGATTGGGCGCAGGCGTTGGGAAGATGTGCTGGCATGCCAGGGCATCTCCTTTTCGACAGTGAGAGCATCAAGGTGACCAAGCAGGAAGAGGCGCAATTTGTGGAGCTGTTCAAGACCGGGAGGTCTACCAAGAATGGGTACAGGACCCGTGATTACAAGGATCGATTTCGCCGGACTTTGTCCGCGGCGCTGATGCAATTACTGCAGCCGCACCGCGCCTGCTACATCACATTGTGGCAGGTCTCTTTTGTGGAGTGCGTCATCGAGGGAACTCCAATTCACTGGGCGAGCATCCTGCACAGGGTGATGCAACAGCACGCGTTTGAGGAGAAGGGGGGAACTCTAAACCATCTCTCTCCTTTCCTCATCAATTTTTATCGACAGCGGAATTGTTTGACAGCGGCGGAGCTTGAACATTTTCCGCCATTATCCATCGACCATCCCGGGAAGTATGTGCGGGAGAATGAGGTCGACACGGATGCGGAGGAGTCACCGACTTCTACCCCATCAAGGCGGAGGGACGAAGGGAGACACACTCCTGCAGCACGAGTGCCGCGGAAGCGGCGATGGAGGGAAGAGTCTGAAGAGGAGCAGCATCAAGAACCCTCGGCTCCCTTTCGGCCGCGGCCGCTGTGCGAGCCATACAGCCGGCCGAAGCAGAAGGCACGCAGACTGGTGTTACCAGCCGACAGTGCGGACACGGCGACGATTGCGACGGAGAAAGGAAGTGCGTCGCCAGAGAAGCATGAGGAAGCGCGGACGACCGCAGGAGCAACGGGCCCCGCTGCAACCTCGACGGGAGAGAGGCCGCCTACGGGCCAAGGGCCTCCGGAGTTACCACGTGCGATGCGGACAGATGTTCCGTTTGCGCACAGACGAGCCTCCGCGGACGGACGAGCCTCCGCGGACAGGCGTTCACAAGTGGACGTGGATCTACGCTTACGCGTGGGAAGGAGCAGTCCGCCTGTGCACAGGCAAGAATCACCCCCGTTCCAACGTAGGAAGGGGAAGGAGCCGGCGGAAGAACCGCCTACGAGACACCGGCCCTCGGGGCCAGACTCTCCGGCGCACCACGCGCCGCAATTTGCGCCTTCGGCGCCAGGGCCTTCGAGCCGAGGAGATACGAGCAGGGAGCGTGCGGAGGCCGCACCATCGGCGGGAAGTCCGCCGATAGTTGCGCCTTCGGCGGTAGGGCCTATAGGCCAAGGGACATCGGGCGAGCGGCCCCCGGCCATGTCGCCTTCGGCGATGGATGTCCGTGGCGCTACGTCTGCGGCGGACAAGGCGCCGGCAATTGCGCCTGCGCACGGGCCGGGCACAGCCCCCACGGACCGATCAAGGGATCAGCAACAGACGGAGGATCGGAGTGACTGTCCGCGGGATGAAATTTCGATGCGCGATGCGCAATCAAACCCCGCGCAGCCACCCTCCGCTCGATCGCCTTCGGCGGCGGGCAACGGCGGCAGAGAGGACGCGGTAGACAACCAACAAGCGAGCGACGGGGATGCCGCACGGGTACATTCGCCTTCCGCCTTAGACATTTTGGCGACGAGCAGCGAGGCTGCAGCCGTGCCTTCGCAGGCAGCACACGTCGACAACGTGCAGCCCCACTCGGGGCAGTCGCCGACGCAATCAATGGCGACTGAAATTCTCCACTCGGATGATGACGACGGGGGCTCCACGGAAGAAATGTCAGGAGCAGAAGACACCGAGGAAGAGGAGGAGGAAATTGTTGGAGCGCCGGCGGCGGGGCTCTCTGAGCAGGTGATTCCGTTGCTGAGGTACTTGGATCGCAAGGTCGATAAATACGCCGACCCACTCCAGCCGGGATCTTACATCGAGTTAGTGCGCAGGCGGACTCGCACTAAAGTCCACACCAGCAAGCTGTTAGCTAGAGTGGACCAGGAGTTGAGGGAATTGAAGGAGAAGCATGCATGCTTGTGGGGTCAGTACAAACTTAATCAGAAATTCTACAAGCACTCCGAGAAGATGAAGGATGAGAAACTGGACGAGCTCACCAAGGAGCAGGTGAAGGTCAAGGAAGCACTCATTTCTGAGCAGGCCCAGAATCGGATTTTGTCAGAGGAGCTCGTGCGACAGACGCGGTTGTTGGAACAATGTCAGCTCGCACGGCAGGCGGATGAAGAGTTAATCCGCAGGTTACAGTCAGAGTGTGGCGAATTGAGAGCGCAACGTGCTGAAGCCGAATCGCAATTAGTGATAATTGAAGAGGATCGCAGGAAGGAGGCGGATCACACGAAGGTGGAGACGGCGAGGCGAGTCGCCCACTGTCTCAAGGGCTACGCCCACTGGGAAGTGAAGGCGCAGGAGAAACTCACATTGCGTGAGTTTGAATTGCGCGCAGCCGGGTTGTTGTCAGGCGACAGTAGGAGTCGGCGGAAGGTAGCAAAGAAGCTCGATGCCTTTCTGTCGAAGGCACAGGATACCATGTCCGCCCTCGAAGTGGAGGTGTCCGCGGCGTTGCAGCGTTTGGGACTGCGCAATCGAGCGGAAGATTGGCAGGGTAGGGAGTTAGTGCGCGGCAGTCGGCCGCGCAGGAGACGTAGTACAGGTTCCGCGGAGTGTAGTGTAGCGTGGTTCCGTGCAGGCGTGTAGCGTAGTGCAGTGTAGTGTTAGGTAGGACTTAGAAGGTATAAAATAGTTCCAGGCGTTTTGCCTGGGGTTCTTTCCCAGTTTCGGAAGTGCAGATCAGGAACCCATTTTCTTTGCGTGTTTGTGTCCTTAAGTTCTGTCACCACGCAAGAGGAGTTACAACTTAGCGTTCCGCATTTTGTAGCTGAAGGCCTTCGGCCGAATGTTTAGAGCTAGTACATTGGTTAGAGACTTGAGTAGTTCGGAACTGCACCTGCGGGTGACTGCCGATGCTCAGAGCCAGTGACTAGTTAGATACTTGAACAGTTTCGCCCCTACACCTTCGAGTGTTCCTTTCTGATTGTACTCCCTTGGGATTTTTCCCCTGAATACCAAAGTGAAGTTTTGTTACTTCGTGTAAGCCTTTGTTGTAAATTCAGGTTACGATGCAGCAGGTGCCTTGAGGGTAACCCCTGTAGTATTTCTGGGAATGACAAGTGCCTGAGAATTCAAACTCTTCAATAGACTGTTGTTGTGTTACTGGAATGTTTCCCAGTGAGTCCTTCAGTGCGGACCTGTGTTCTCTGCGCGTTTTGTGAGTTGAGAGTGTTGTTCACCGCGTATGAGTGACTTCGATCCGAAGTAGGCAGTCCAAACCGGGTTTCCTACGCTAGCAGCAAGCTAGTGGAAGCGTTATAAAAGCCGGAGTTGGAAGTCACTACCCGCAGCTTCGCTGAGTGTACTCTTGAGAGACTTCCCCCCTGAAATCTTGAGTAGAGGTCCTAACGGATCTCTGGGTTGTGTTTCTGTAGTTTCAGGTGTGTGTGTGTGTGTGTGTGTGTACGCTGCACTGTGCGACCTCCGAGTGCGCTCCGAGTGGACACTTGCAGTATTTCTGGGAGTGACAGTCGCCTGAGAATTCAAACTCATCAATAGTCTGTTAAACGTGACACTTTGTACCCTGTGTGTTCCTCTGTCCCTGTGGGTTCGACCTTTCTACCACTATATTGCAGTTTTAGCCTTTAGTGGGTTATTACATTCCCTTACCTCGATCCTTCTTCTTGATCGTACTGCGTTTCTTCTTCCGTCTTTCTTCTTCTGAAGATGATGAGTCCTCTTCCTCTTCCGAGGAAGAACTTGATTTGGAGGAGCTTGATTCTTCTGTCGAGGAAGGCGAGTTCCTTCTCTTCCGACGTCCGCCTTGCGATTTCTTCTTCGTCGACCGTCGGTCGCGTCTTCGAGTGTCGAGGGTTGACGTCTCAAAGGTCTCCGCGGAAGCTATCACATCTTGGATTGTGTCAGTCTTGCCTCTCCTACAGAAGGTCTCCATTTCTCTTGAGAGCCCTGTCACATACCAATCCACTGCTTGTTGTACCGAAAATGGTTCTCCTAGGCCTGTCTTCGGAATTTGATCTAGGAGGTCTTGGAATCTCTCGGTATAGTCTCGAAGATTCTCCTTCCGCTCGCGTCGAAGATTTCGAAGCCGGGTCAGTACTCGACTGTCATATCCGAGTTCGCGAAACCGCCTCAGAAACTTTTCCTTGAGCTGAGCCCAGGTCCGGATGCCAGTGGGGTCGGTGCTCTCATGGTTGTACCAGCTACGAGCTCGCCTGCGTAGCAGGCTAGGAAAGATTCGCAGTCTGTCTTCATCACTGGTCTCACGATTGGCGATGGAGACAGACTCGAAGAGCTTTATGTATGAATCTGCATCATCGTCGTCGCCCGTTCCCGTGTATCTTGGATACGAATGTTTGGTGATAGGTTGGGAAAACACCTGGCGGGGATTGGCTTGATGGTCTGCCATTGGTGATCTTGTCGACGGACTGATCCTAGGTTGGCCAAACTCAGGAAGAGTTTCTGTCGGAGGAATTTCCAATAGAACTGTTAGCTCAATGCTCTAAGTAGGTGAACTGGAACGCCTTTGTCTTCCAGTAGTCGGTGATGGCGATCTTTCTGCAGAGTCCTCACCGGGAGTCTTCATTTTAGTTCGCCGTTTTGTTTCTACGGCTTTTTCTGAATCTCGACGGAGTTTTCGTGTGGCTCTAGCACTCAGGTTTACCACACTATCGCTCGTCGACATTCACCGAGCATTGCTGCTCAAGTATTCTGGTGTTGACGCACTGTCCCCGGCAGCGGCGCCTAAAAGAAGTTGTCGGCTCCTTATGTAATAACCCACCAAAGGCTAAAACTGCAGTATGGTGGTAAAAAGATCGAACCCACAGGGACAGAGGCAACACACAGAGTAAAAAGTGTCACGTTTAACAGACTTTTGTAGAGTTTGAATTCTAGGCGACTATCACTCCCAGAAATACTGCAGTGCTCGACTCGGAGGCTCGACTCGGAGGAGGATCTCAACTCGGAGGATGCTCGGAGGATGCACGGTACAGCGTGGTCACTCAACACACACACACACACACCTGAAACTGGCAAAAGCACAACTCGGAGGTCGGTCAGGACCTCCGCTTCGGATTTCAGGAGGAAAGTGTCTCAAAAGTTCACTCAGAGGCTCTGCAGGTAGTGCCTCCCACTCCGGCTTTTACTGCCCTTCCGCCAGGAACTAGCGTAGGGTACCCGGACTGGACTTCCCACTTCGGAACGAAGCCTCTTCATACGCCGTGGACGTCACCCTCGACTATCACACCAAACGCAGGGAGTGCAGGCCCGACTGAGAACTTAACTGAGACACGATCCAGTAACACACACAACCTGAATTGCAAACCAAGGCTTACACGAAGTAATAAAACTTCACATTGGCATTCAGGGGAAACTTCCCGTAGGAGTACAATCAGGATATGTCACTCGAAGGAGTAAGGGGGAACTGTTCAAGTATCTAACTCGCAGCCGGCTCTGAGCATCAGAAATCACCCGCAGGTGCAGATCCGCACTACTCAAGTCTCTAACCTGGTGCTAGCTCTGAACATTCAGCCGAAGGCCTTCAACTACAACATACGGTAACTTCGCTATGCTGCAGCTTCTCTACGTGGTGCCAGGACCAAAATGCACAAACACGCCAAGAAAGTGAGTTCCTGATCTGCACTTCCGAAACTGGAAGAGTCCCAAGGCAAAACGCCTTGATCTATTTTATACCCTCAAAGGTCCTAACTAGCACTACGCTATCCTATCTACTACTCGCAGCATCTGCGCGAAACCAAACTATACTACTGCACTCGGCGGATCTGGTGCTGCGCCTCCTGCGCGCCGGACTGCTCCGCTCGCTGTCTCTACCTTGCCAGTCTTCCGACCGGCTGCGCAACCCCAGGCGTCGGAGCGCTGCAGTGACTTCCGACTCTAAGTGCGCCAAAGTGTCGCGCGCACCCGACAAGAAGGTTTCTAATTTCCTCGCCACTCGCCGCCGACTCCGACTGTCACCCTCCGTCAATGCCGCCGCGCGAAGCTCGAACTCCCTGAGTGTGATCTTCTCTTGAGCTGCCACCTCCCAATGGGCGTATCCTTTTAGACAATGGGTCACCCGTGTCGCCAACTCTTCTCGCGCCCTGCAGCTGCCTTCCACCTCTGCTAGCTGCATTTCCGCTTCCGCACGTTGCGCCCTCAAATCCGAGCACTCGGATTGCAAGTTGCGCAACAACTCCTCATCATCCTTGCGGGCTCTTTGACTTTCTTCTAAGGCGCGCGTCTGGCGCGCAAGCTCGGCTGCTAGGACGTGGTTTTGTCTCCGCTCTTCCTGCAATTCCGACTCGATCTTTGCCAGCATTAGCTCGGCATCCGCCTGACTTTTCGTCGCCGCATCCTCCCTCTGCTGCTGCAAGGCTTGGTATAGCTTCTGTGTGACCGCCAGGTGTTGTCGGAGGGCGGTGTTCCTATCCACATATACTTGGCACCTAGAGGCCCACCTTGCCACCTTGCTCCTTGTCCTTCGCCTGATAGTCTCCACATAAGACTGCGGTTTTCCAGTACCCGCGTACTTGGATGTCTTGCGATTCAGATATCGCAGGAGTGGGACTATCTGTTCGCACAACACCCCGGTTGGCGTTTTCTGCACCGAATCCGCTTCCTGCTCTTCCGAGCTCGTCTCATCCTCAGTCTCGAGGATTTCAGTTGCCACCGAATCCCTTGGCGACTCCCTGGAACTGTGGCGCGCAGCAGCTTCCGCTGCGACTGCTGCTCCACTGCCTGCTAAAATATCCAGGGCAGTGGGAGATCCCACTGCTTGAGCCCCTGTTCCGGCTCGATCTTCGGTCTCCGAAGGGGTCGACGCCGCAGTGACTCTTGTCACTTTTGCACCGCCCGCTTCTGCTGCCTGCCCTTCCGGCGCAATCTGCGCGGAAGGTGTCTTCGCTGAAGGTGCGTCCGCCGACGGCGTCCGCACACTGGTCGCCGGCCCTGTCCGTCTCGCAGTCGGCGAATCCGGCCGACTCTCTGTTGACCGACTTGCAGTCGGCCGACCAGCAGTTGTCCGACTGGGAGTCGGATACACCCTGCGCGTCTTGACTCCACTTGGCCTGCTTGCTGGTGGCGTCTTCCCGGAAGTGCCTTCCGCCGAAGACGACCCTCCGAGGGTTGTTGGCTCGTCAGCCAAACTCTCTTCTGCTTCCGGCCTGCTGTCCGGTTCAACGCGCCGTTCAGTTGGCCTTCCTTCCGTTTGTCGGCCTTCAGTCGCCCGACTCGTAGTCGGCCGACTGTCGGTCCGTCCATCTCCTCCCGAAGGCATTGGTGCCTTCTGTGCAGAGGTATTTGTCGTCTTCTGTAATAACCCACTAAAGGCTAAAACTGCAATATAGTGGTAGAAAGGTCGAACCCACAGGGACAGAGGAACACACAGGGTACAAAGTGTCACGTTTTAACAGACTATTGAGGAGTTTGAATTCTCAGGCAACTGTCACTCCCAGAAATACTGCAAGTGTCCACTCGGAGCGCACTCGGAGGTCGCACAGTGCAGCGTAACACACACACACACACACACACGCACCTGAAACTACAGAAACACAACCCAGAGATCCGTTAGGACCTCTACTTCAAGATTTCAGGGGGAAAGTCTCTCACGAGCACACTCGGCAAAGCTGCGGGCAGTGACTTCCAACTCCGGCTTTTACAACGCTTCCACTAGATTGCTGCTAGTGTAGGAAACCCGGTTTGGACTACCTACTTCGGATCGAAGTCACTCAGACGCGGTGAACAACACTCTCAACTCACAAAACGCGTAGAGAACACAGGTCCACACTTAAGGACTCACTGTGAAACATTCCAGTAACACAACAACAGTCTATTGAAGAGTTTGAATTCTCAGGCACTTGTCATTCCCAGAAATACTACAGGGGTTACCCTCAAGGCACCTGCTGCAGCGTAACCTGAATTTACAACCAAGGCTTACACGAAGTAGCAAAACTTCACTTTGGCATTCAGGGGAAAAATCCCAAGGAGTACAATCAGAAAGAAACACTCGAAGGTGTAGGGGCGAAACTGTTCAAGTATCTAACTAGTCACTGGCTCTGAGCATCGGCAGTCACCCGCAGGTACAGATCCGAACTACTCACGTCTCTAACCAATGTACTAGCTCTGAACATTCGGCCGAAGGCCTTCAGCTACAAAATGCGGAACGCTAAGTTGTAACTCCTCGTGCGTGGTGACAGAACTCAAGGACACAAACACGCAAAGGAAATGGGTTCCTGATCTGCACTTCTGATGGGAAAGAACCCCAGGCAAAACGCCTGGAACTATTTTATACCTTCTAAGTCCTACCTAGCACTACACTGTACTACGCTACACGCCTGCACGGAACCACGCTACACTACACTCCGCGGAACCTGTACTACGTCTCCTACGCGGCCGACTGCCGCGCACTAACTCCCTACCCTGCCACTCTTCCGCTCGACTGCGCAGTCCCAACCGCTGCAACGCCGCGGACACCTCCCCCTCGAGGGCGGACATGGTATCCTGTGCCTTCGACAGAAAGGCCTCGAGCTTCTTCGCTACCTTCCGCCGACTCCTACTGTCGCCTGACAACAACCCGGCTGCGCGCAATTCAAACTCACGCAGTGTGAGTTTCTCCTGCGCCTTCACTTCCCAGTGGGCGTAGCCCTTGAGACAGTGGGCGACTCGCCTCGCCGTCTCCACCTTCGTGCGATCCGCCTCCTTCCTGCGATCCTCTTCAATCATCACTAATTGCGATTCGGCTTCAGCACGTTGCGCTCTCAATTCGCCACACTCTGACTGCAACCTGCGGATTAACTCTTCATCCGCCTGCCGTGCGAGCTGACATTGTTCCAACAACCGCGTCTGTCGCACGAGCTCCTCTGACAAAATCCGATTCTGGGCCTGCTCAGAATCGAGCGCTTCCTTGACCTTCACCTGCTCCTTGGTGAGCTCGCCCAGTTTCTCATCCTTCATCTTCTCGGAGTGCTTGTAGAATTTCTGATTAAGCTTGTACTGTCCCCACAAGCACTCATGCTTCTCCTTCAAGTCCCTCAACTCCTGGTCCACTCTAGCTAATAGCTTGCTGGTGTGGACTTTAGTGCGAGTCCGCCTGCGCACTAACTCGATGTAAGATCCCGGCTGGAGTGGGTCGGCGTATTTATCGACCTTGCGATCCAAGTACCGCAGCAACGGAATCACCTGCTTAGAGAGCGCCGCCGCCGGCGCTCCAACAATTTCCTCCTCCTCCTCCTCGGTGTCTTCTGCTCCTGACATTTCTTCCGTGGAGCCTCCGTCGTCATCATCCGAGTGGAGAATTTCAGTCGCCATTGATTGCGTCGGCGACTGCCCCGGGTGGGGCTGCACGTCCTCGACGTGTGCTGCCTGCGAAGGCACGGCTGCAGCCTCGCTGCTCGTCGCCAAAATGTCTAAGGCGGAAGGCGAATGTACCCGTGCGGCATCCCCGTCTCTCGCTGGTTGATTGCCTACCGCATTCTCTCTGTCGCCGTCGTCCGTCGCCGAAGGCGATTGAGCGGAGGGTGGCTGCGCGGGGTTGGATTGCGCATCGCGCATCGAGATTTCATCCCGCGGACAGTCACTCCGCTCCTCCGTCTGCTGCTCCCTTGATCGGTCCGTGGGGGTCGTGCCCGGCCCGTGCGCAGGCGCATTTGCCGGCGCCTTGTCCGCTGCAAGCGTAGCGCCGCGGACATCTATCGCCGAAGGCGACATGGCCGGGGGCCGCACGCCCGATGTTCCTTGGCCTATAGGCCCTACCGCTGAAGGCGCATCTATCGGCGGACTTCCCGCCGATGGTGCGGCCTCCGCACGCTCTCTGCTCGTATCTCCTCGGCTCGAAGGCCCTGGCGCCGAAGGCGCAAATTGCGGCGCGTGGTGCGCCGGAGGATCTGGCCCCGAGGGCCGATGTCTCGTAGGCGGTTCTTCCGCCGGCTCCTTCCCCTTCCTACGTTGGAACGGGGGTGATTCTTGCCTGTGCACAGGCGGCACGTGTGGAGGTGTCCTGTGCACAGGCGACCTGTGCACAGGTGAACGCTTGTGCACAGGCGGACTGCTCCTTCCCACGCGTAAGCGTAGATCCACGTCCACTTGTGTTCGCCGGTCCGCGGAGGCTCGTCCGTCCGCGGAGGTTCGCCTGTGCGCAAACGGAACATCTGTCCGCATCGCACGTGGTAACTCCGGAGGCCCTTGGCCCGTAGGCGGCCTCTCTCCCGACGAGGTTGCAGCGTGGCCCGTCTCTCGTGCGGTCGTCCGCGCTTCCTCTCGCCTCTCTGGCGACGCACTTCCTATCTCCGTCGCAATCGTCGCCGTGTCCGCACTGTCAGCTGGTAACACCAGTCTGCGTGCCTTCTGCTTCGGCCGGCTGTATGGCTCGCACAGCGGCCGCGGTCGAATGGGAGCAGAGGGTTCTTGATGCTGCTCCTCTTCAGACTCTTCCCTCCATCGCCGCTTCCGCGGCACTCGCGCTGCAGGGGTGTGTCTCCCTTCGTCCCTCCGTCTTGATGGGGTAGAAGTCGGTGACTCCTCTGCATCAGTATCGACCTCGTTCTCCCGCACATACTTCCCGGGATGGTCGATGGACAATGGCGGAAAATGTTCAAGCTCCGCCGCTGTCAAACAATTCCGCTGTCGATAAAAATTGATGAGGAAAGGAGAAAGATGGTTTAGAGTTCCCCCCTTCTCCTCAAACGCGTGCTGTCGCATCACCCTATGCAGGATGCTCGCCCAGTGAATTGGAGTTCCCTCGATGACGCACTCCACAAAAGAGACCTGCCACAATGTGATGTAGCAGGCGCGGTGCGGCTGCAGTAATTGCATCAGCGCCGCGGATAGAGTCCGGCGAAATCGATCCTTGTAATCACGGGTCCTGTACCCATTCTTGGTAGACCTCCCGGTCTTGAACAGCTCCACAAATTGCGCCTCTTCTTGCTTGGTCACCTTGATGCTCTCGCTGTCGAAAAGGAGATGCCCTGGCATGCCAGCACATCTTCCCAACGCCTGCGCCCAATCTTGGACTGTCCACCGATCAACATGTGGACGCAATCCGCGCGAGGGTGGTCCCTGTGGCTCTAGCCACTCGCGCACCATATTCGCACAGATGTAATTCCATCCCCATAGCAAGAAATCGAGCTTTCTTGCTATTAAGCGCTCTTCGAAAGCGCGCAGCCCGTTCTGCGGCAGGCGAAGTGGCACCATCCGCAATCTGCTCGGTCTCGTCATTGCGTTCCTGGGGTTCGCTCGCCCGCTCATTCTACTTCCGCACTGTCCGCGTTTCTTTCTCTCTCGGCAAACTCTAATCGCTCTCAATTCCAAATCACGCGCACTCACTTCTCCCTCAATCAACAAGAAATCTCCTGTGTGACGACGTCGAGAATGGTCCGCAGCCAGCAGATGGATGCGCGCAGCGCGCACAAGAGATTGGAATCGCGAATTCAAGAATGGGACGTTCTCCGCCGCCCGGTCGAAGGTCATGGTCGGCTCTTGGTCGTGAAGAACGTCTCACTTGATGGCCGCGCCGGCTGTACGCTGGAACGGTCTTCGCTCTCACGCGCGGCTTCACGCTCCGCCGTCGTCGATTAAACTCTCACGCTCGAATTGGCGGATTTGAACTCCGCGAGCGTGTCGCCCTGCGGACATGGGGGCGTAGCGCCGAAGGCGAGTTTTCCGCCTTGCGCGGTACACTTGTTCGTACCGCCCCTCGGCCAATCTCCCGCTGCCTTGACGCGTGTGTCCGCATGTCGGACAAAAATTCAACTCCTGCCTGTGCGCAGGCAGGGGCCTCGGCGGATTCTCCGCCGGCGCGGAACTTGAACATCCTCCTGTGCACATGCGTTCGCCTGTGCGCAGGCGAATTCCGTCCGCGGCGCTGCGCTGGCGCGGAAGGCGTTGACCGTGGTCAGCCGTCTCCGTCCAGTCTGTCCGTTCCTTGTCTCTCCGTCGGCGCTTCCGCCGCCGCAACTCCGTCCGTCCAAGAGCGCATCCACTCGTGCCGTCCGCACGGTCCGTACCTATTGGATTACTCTGGCGGCTCTTCCGACGTACGCGGCGCTGCGCTGGCGCGGAAGGCGCCGTACACTTTCTACCTCACAAGGCGCATTTCTAGGGCCCAAGGCGGATTTTCCGCCGACGCCGAAGTGCCTGTGCACAGGCGAACGCCTGTGCGTAGGCGGACTTCGAGCCTTCCCTAACCCTACTTCGCCTGTGCACAGGCGAACGCCTTCGTCCGTGCATAGGACAAAACTTGAATCCCCCTTCCTCGTAGGCGGAATTCGCGCCGGTGGCGAACTCCTTCCACCGTAGGCGACCGCCTCCGTTTCTTCCAGTAGCGATAACTCCCTAAGTCCTCGTCCGTTCCAAGCGTTCTTGGGCTCGTTAGAATCAGCGCGTCGAGCTCTTTCCAACGGGACCCTAACTTGGTCAAGGCGCCCGAGGGTTTACCTAATTACGGGGGTTTCCCTACAGCCGCGGACGCAACCTCCGAAGGCGGGTTTTGCGCCTTGCGCCGTAGAGATCCTAACTGCGGAGCTCGCAGGGAGGGTGGTGCCTGTCCTTGCTGCGGCACCCCAAATCCCAGATTCTACAAGATCCCTCGAGAATCCCCGCGATCTTCCGGATTCACTCTGTTTTGATGTACCGAAGGCTATTTACAATGCTGCCAGGGTACAGTTTTCCAAAAATGTTTTAATTTCCTCAAAATTGCCAAAAGTGGGGTACCACATCTTCCCTAGAATCTGCGCGATTATCTCCTCCTGTGTGAGATTCCGCCGGATCGGAGTACGCCCGGTCTCCTCAGTACCAGTTGGCATTTTGCGTGCCCTCTGTTTTGGTTGACTGTGAGGCTCGGGGGTGGGCCGACCACGAGTAGGCGCAGCTGGCACTTCCGGCTGCCTGTCCTCAGGTCTCTCATCCCACTTCCGCTTTCGCGGAATGCGCTCACTTCGACGTTCTTCTGCTGCTCTTGCTGGAGCCGGAGCCGGAGACGGACTGGCAGGTTCCTCGTCCGGATCCGTGTCTACTTCGGCCTCCCTCGAGTACCTACCTGGATAGCTCCGGGTCAGCTGCGGAAACCGTGTTTTCTCAGAATTTGTCAAACATCCCATCGCCCGATAAAACACGATCAAGTAAGGCGAAAGATGATTGAGGGTTCCTCCTCTCTCTTCTTGCGCATGTTGGCGCGCCACCTTCCACAGGAGCCGTGCCCAATGCACTGGAGCTCCTGACAACACTAGCTCCACAAATTCTACCTGCCAACCATGCATGTAAGCGGTCTTGGTCGGCTGTAATATCTGCAGCAATGCAGTCGCGACATTTCTCCGCAATCGATCTTTGTAATCCCGTGGCCGGAAACCGTTCTTGGGATGCCTGGCAACTTTGAAGAGCTCATTGTAGGAGATTTCTTCCTCCTGGGACACCTTCACGCTATCGGCCTCGAAGAGGAGATCCTCTTCCTCGCCGGCACACCTGCCCAACACCTGCGCCCAGTTACAAATGTCCCATCTTTCTGGATGTGGACGGAATCCGCGAGAGGGCTTGTGTCTCTCCTGCAGATACTCGCGCACCATCTCCGGACATGTCCAGTTCCACCCCCACAGGAGAAAATCGAGCTTCAGCCCCAGCAGCACATCTTGAAATGCGCGTAGACCGATCTGCGGCACCCTGAGTGGAGACACTCGCAGCTGGGGAACCTTCGACATTGCGTTTCCTGCACACACAAACGTTCTCCCTTTCGCCCGCTCTCTCACAATCGCCACTGCGCGTCGGCCGCTCAAGCACTGACTGCTCACTCTCTCTTCGCTCACGCTCAAGTTCGCTACTCGCAATTCTCACCAAGGTCTGTCAAGATCCTTGCGCAACTCGTCTCCGCACTCTCGTCTTTCACTGCAGGTCGCTCCGCTCTTGCGCGTAATCTTGGAAACTGGAAATCGCAAAATCAAGAATGAGAGAATGAGACTGGAGCGCTGGAAGCGCGTGGAAGCGCCGGAAGCGCGTGAAGCGCGTGAGTAGAGACACCTCAGAAAAGGAGCTTTTGCCGAAGGCGCCGAAGACATTGGCGTTGGTACATCCGACTACGTGATTCTTCGTGACCTCGTGACGATCTCATCAATCCACTCTATTTAACATACCCTTTTCTAACTACAAACACTGCTTCGGTACTAGTTTTCTAAAATTGTTTAAATTCTGCAAAAAAACAAAAAGTGTGTTACCACATGGGCAGGTGTGCCGGCGAGGAAGGGGATCTCCTCTTCGAGGCCGATAGCGTGAAGGTGTCCCAGGAGGAAGAAATCTCCTACAATGAGCTCTTCAAAGTTGCCAGGCATCCCAAGAACGGTTTCCGGACACGGGATTACAAAGATCGATTGCGGAGAAATGTCGCGACTGCATTGCTGCAGATATTGCAGCCGACCAAGACCGCTTACATGCATGGTTGGCAGGTAGAATTTGTGGAGCTAGTGTTGTCAGGAGCTCCAGTGCATTGGGCACGGCTCCTGTGGAAGGTGACGCGCCAACATGCGCAAGAAGAGAGAGGAGGAACCCTCAATCATCTTTCGCCTTACTTGATTGTGTTTTATCGGGCGATGGGATGTTTGACAAGTTCAGAGCGGACACGGTTTCCGCTGCTGACCCAGAGCCATCCAGGTAGATACTCACGGGAGGCCGAAGTAGACACGGATCCGGACGAGGAACCTGCCAGTCCGTCTCCGGCTCCGGCCCCAGCAAGAGCAGCAGAAGAACGTCGAAGTGAGCGCATACCGCGAAAGCGGAAGTGGGATGAGAGACCTGAGGACAGGCAGCCGGAAGTGCCAGCTGCGCCGACTCGTGGTCGGCCCACCCACGAGCCTCACAGTCGACCAAAACAGAGGGCACGCAAAATGCCAACTAGTACTGAGGAGACCGGGCATACTCCGCTCCGGCGGAATCCCACGCAGGAGGAGATAATCGCGCAGATTCTAGGGAAGTCGACAAATACCTCTGCACAGAAGGCACCAATGCCTTCGGAAGGAGATGGACGGACTGACAGTCGGCCGACTACGAGTCGGGCGACTGAAGGCCGACAAGCGGAAGGAAGGCCAACTGAACGGCGCGTTGAACCAGACAGCAGGCCGGAAGCAGAAGAGAGTTTGGCTGACGAGCCAACAACCCTCAGAAGGTCGTCTTCGGCGGAAGGCACTTCTGGGAAGACGCCACCAGCAAGCAGGCCAAGTGGAGTGAAGACGCGCAGGGTGTATCCGACTCCCAGTCGGACAACTACTGGTCGGCCGACTGCGAGTCGGTCAACAGAGAGACGGCCGGATTTGCCGACTGCGAGACGGACAGGGCCGGCGACCAGTGTGCGGACGCCTTCGGCGGACGCACCCTCAGCGAAGACACCTTCCGCGCAGATTGCGCCGGAAGGGCAGGCAGCAGAAGCGGGCGGTGCAAAGGTGACAAGAGTCACTGCGGCGTCGACCCCTTCGGAGACCGAAGATCGAGCCGGAACAGGGGCTCAAGCAGTGGGATCCCCCACTGCCCTGGATATTTTAGCAGGCAGTGGAGCAGCAGTCGCAGCGAAAGCTGCTGCGCGCCACAGTTCCAGGGAGTCGCCAAGGGATTCGGTGGCGACTGAAATCCTCGAGACTGAGGATGAGACGAGCTCGGAAGAGCAGGAAGCGGATTCTGTGCAGAAAACGCCAACAGGGGTGTTGTGCGAGCAGATAGTCCCACTCCTGCGATATCTGGATCGCAAGACATCCAAGTACGCGGGTACTGGAAAACCGCAGTCTTATGTGGAGACTATCAAGCGAAGGACGAGGAGCAAGATGGCCATTTGGGCCTCTAGGTGCCAAGTATATGTGGATAGGAACACCGCCCTCCGACAACACCTGGCGGTCACACAGAAGCTATACCAAGCCTTGCAGCAGCAGAGGGAGGATGCGGCGACGAAAAGTCAGGCGGATGCCGAGCTAATACGGGCAAAGATCGAGTCGGAATTGCAGGAAGAGCGGAGACAAAACCGCGTCCTAGCAGCCGAGCTTGCGCGCCAGACGCGCGCCTTAGAAGAAAGTCAAAGAGCCCGCAAGGAGGATGAGGAGTTGTTGCGCAACTTGCAATCCGAGTGTTCGGATTTGAGGGCGCAGCGTGGGGAAGCGGAAATGCAGCTAGCAGAGGTGGAAGGCAGCTGCAGGGCGCGAGAAGAGTTGGCGACACGGGTGACTCACTGCCTAAAAGGATACGCCCATTGGGAGGTGGCAGCTCAAGAGAGGATCACACTCAGGGAGTTCGAGCTTCGGGCGGCGGCATTGACGGAGGGTGACAGTCGGAGTCGGCGGCGAGTGGCGAGGAAATTAGAAACCTTCTTGTCGGGTGCGCGCGACACTATGGCGCACTTAGAGTCGGAAGTCACTGCAGCCCTCCGACGTCTGGGGTTGCGCAGCCGGTCGGAAGACTGGCAAGGTAGAGACAGCGAGCGGAGCAGTCCGGCGCGCAGGAGGCGTAGCACCGGATCCGCCGAGTGCAGTAGTATAGTTTGGTTTCGCGCAGATGTTGCGAGTAGTAGATAGGATAGCGTAGTGCTAGTTAGGACCTTTGAGGGTATAAAATAGATCAAGGCGTTTTGCCTTGGGACTCTTCCAGTTTCGGAAGTGCAGATCAGGAACTCACTTTCTTGACGTGTTTGTGCATTTTGGTCCAGGCACCACGTAGAGAAGCTGCAGCATAGCGAAGTTACCGTATGTTGTAGTTGAAGGCCTTCGGCTGAATGTTCAGAGCTAGCACCCGGTTAGAGACTTGAGTAGTGCGGATCTGCACCTGCGGGTGATTTCTGATGCTCAGAGCCGGCTGCGAGTTAGAGACTTGAACAGTTCCCCCTTACTCCTTCGAGTGACATATTCTGATTGTACTCCTACGGGAAGTTTCCCCTGAATGCCAATGTGAAGTTTTGTTACTTCGTGTAAGCCTTGGTTTGCAATTCAGGTTGTGTGTGTGTTATTGGATTGGGTCTCAGTCAAGTTCTCAGTCGGGCCTGCACTCCCTGCGTTTGGTGTGATAGTCGAGGGTGACGTCCACGGCGTATGAAGAGGCTTCGTTCCGAAGTGGGAAGTCCAGTCCGGGTGCCCTACGCTAGTTCCTGGCGGGAGGGCAGTAAAAGCCGGAGTGGGAGTCACTACCTGCAGAACCTCTGAGTGAACTTTTGAGACACTTTCCTCCTGAAATCCGAAGCGGAGGTCCTGACCGACCTCCGAGTTGTGCTTTTGCCAGTTTTCAGGTGTGTGTGTGTGTGTGTGTTGAGTGACCACGCTGTACCGTGCATCCTCCGAGTCGAGATCCTCCTCCGAGTCGAGCCTGCGAGTCGAGCACTGCAGTATTTCTGGGAGTGACAGTCGCCTAGAATTCAAACTCTACAAAAGTCTGTTAAACGTGACACTTTTACTCTGTGTGTTGCCTCTGTCCCTGTGGGTTCGATCTTTTTACCACCATACTGCAGTTTTAGCCTTTGGTGGGTTATTACACTAATACATTGGGAATCACCTTGTCTACCACTACCACCTCTATCTTCACAGGTTTGACATCTTGACTTCCTTTTTGCAATTGAACTCTAGCAGCGACTCGAGTCTTCGTCTTTCCACTCCTTCTATGCACCGGTATGCCCTCCTTCAAAGTCTTACGAGCAATGGGAGATATTTCCAACAGCTGCCCGAAAGTAATATCTGCCTTCAGCGAACTCAGATCTGACCACAAATTGTACTTCTTCGACTCTCTCCTTTTCTGACATCTCATGTCCTCCCACTCTTTCATGGGAATCCCCGGTTGTAATAACCCACTAAAGGCTAAAACTGCAATATAGTGGTAGAAAGGTCAAACCCACAGGGACAGAGGAACACACAGGGTACAAAGTGTCACGTTTTAATAGACTATTGAGGAGTTTGAATTCTCAGGCAACTGTCACTCCCAGAAATACTGCAAGTGTCCACTCGGAGCGCACTCGGAGGTCGCACAGTGCAGCGTAACACACACACACACACACCTGAAACTACAGAAACACAACCCAGAGATCCGTTAGGACCTCTACTTCAAGATTTCAGGGGGAAAGTCTCTCAAGAGTACACTCTGCGAAGCTGCGGGTAGTGACTTCCAACTCCGGCTTTTACAACACTTCCACTAGCTTGCTGCTAGTGTAGGAAACCCGGTTTGGACTGCCTACTTCGGATCGAAGTCACTCAGACGCGGTGAACAACACTCTCAACTCACAAAACGCGCAGAGAACACAGGTCCGCACTGAAGGACTCACTGAGAAACATTCCAGTAACACAACAACAGTCTATTGAAGAGTTTGAATTCTCAGGCACTTGTCATTCCCAGAAATACTACAGGAGTTACCCTCAAGGCACCTGCTGCAGCGTAACCTGAATTTACAACCAAGGCTTACACGAAGTAGCAAAACTTCACTTTGGCATTCAGGGGAAAAATCCCAAGGAGTACAATCAGAAAGAAACACTCGAAGGGGTAGGGGCGAAACTGTTCAAGTATCTAACTAGTCACTGGCTCTTAGCATCGGCAGTCACCCGCAGGTGCAGATCCGAACTACTCAAGTCTCTAACCAATGGACTAGCTCTGAACATTCGGCCGAAGGCCTTCAGCTACAAAATGCGGAACGCTAAGTTGTAACTCCTCGTGCGTGGTGACAGAACTCAAGGACACAAACACGCAAAGGAAATGCTTTCCTGATCTGCACTTCTGATGGGAAAGAACCCCAGGCAAAACGCCTGGGGTATTTTATACCTTCTAAGTCCTACCTAGCACAACACTGCACTACGCTACACGCCTGCACGGAACCACGCTACACTACACTCCGCGGAACCTGTACTACGTCTCCTGCGCGGCCGACTGCCGCGCACTAACTCCCTACCCTGCCAATCTTCCGCTCGACTGCGCAGTCCCAACCTCTGCAACGCCGCGGACAACTCCACTTCGAGGGCGGACATGGTATCCTGTGCCTTCGACAGAAAGGCATCGAGGTTCTTCGCTACCTTCCGCCGACTCCTACTGTCGCCTGACAACAACCCGGCTGCGCGCAATTCAAACTCACGCAGTGTGAGTTTCTCCTGCGCCTTCACTTCCCAGTGGGCGTAGCCCTTGAGACAGTGGGCGACTCGCCTCGCCGTCTCCACCTTCGTGCGATCCTCCTCCTTCCTGCGATCCTCTTCAATTATCACTAATTGCGATTCGGCTTCAGCACGTTGCGCTCTCAATTCGCCACACTCTGACTGTAACCTGCGGATTAACTCTTCATCCGCCTGCCGTGCGAGCTGACATTGTTCCAACAACCGCGTCTGTCGCACGAGCTCCTCTGACAAAATCCGATTCTGGGCCTGCTCAAAAATGAGTGCTTCCTTGACCTTCACCTGCTCCTTGGTGAGCTCGCCCAGTTTCTCATCCTTCATCTTCTCGGAGTGCTTGTAGAATTTCTGATTAAGCTTGTACTGACCCCACAAGCACGCATGCTTCTCCTTCAATTCCTTCAACTCCTGGTCCACTCTAGCTAATAGCTTGCTGGTGTGGACTTTAGTGCGAGTCCGCCTGCGCACTAACTCGATGTAAGATCCCGGCTGGAGTGGGTCGGCGTATTTATCGACCTTGCGATCCAAGTACCGCAGCAACGGAATCACCTGCTCAGAGAGCGCCGCCGCCGGCGCTCCAACAATTTCCTCCTCCTCCTCCTCGGTGTCTTCTGCTCCTGACATTTCTTCCGTGGAGCCTCCGTCGTCATCATCCGAGTGGAGAATTTCAGTCGCCATTGATTGCGTCGGCGACTGCCCCGAGTGGGGCTGCACGTCGTCGACGTGTGCTGCATGCGAAGGCACGGCTGCAGCCTCGCTGCTCGTCGCCAAAATGTCTAAGGCGGAAGGCGAATGTACCCGTGCGGCATCCCCGTCTCTCGCTTGTTGATTGTCTACCGCATCCTCTCTGCCGCCGTCGTCCGCCGCCGAAGGCGATCGAGCGGAAGGTGGCTGCGCGGGGTTTGATTGCGCATCGCGCATCGAGATTTCATCCCGCGGACAGTCACTCCGCTCCTCCGTCTGCTGCTCCCTTGATCGGTCCGTGGGGGCTGTGCCCGGCCCGTGCGCAGGCGCATTTGCCGGCGCCTTGTCCGCCGCAGGCGTAGCGCCGCGGACATCTATCGCCGAAGGCGACATGGCCGGGGGCCGCACGCCCGATGTTCCTTGGCCTATAGGCCCTACCGCCGAAGGCGCATCTATCGGCGGACTTCCCGCCGATGGTGCGGCCTCCGCACGCTCTCTGCTCGTATCTCCTCGGCTCGAAGGCCCTGGCGCCGAAGGCGCAAATTGAGGCGCGTGGTGCGCCGGAGGGTCTGGCCCCGAGGGCCGGTGTCTCGTAGGCAGTTCTTCCGCCGGCTCCTTCCCCTTCCTACGTTGGAACGGGGGTGATTCTTGCCTGTGCACAGGCGGCACGTGTGGAGGTGTCCTGTGCACAGGCGACATGTGCACAGGCGAGCGCCTGTGCACAGGCGGACTGCTCCTTCCCACGCGTAAGCGTAGATCCACGTCCACTTGTGTTCGCCGGTCCGCGGAGGCTCGTCCGTCCGCGGAGGCTCGTCTGTGCGCAAACGGAACATCTGTCCGCATCGCACGTGGTAACTCCGGAGGCTCTTGGCCCGTAGGCGGCCTTTCTCCCGTTGAGGTTGCAGCGTGGCCCGTCGCCCCTGCGGTCGTCCGCGCTTCCTCATGCCTCTCAGGCGACGCACTTCCTATCTCCGTCGCAATTGTCGCCGTGTCCGCACTGCCAGCTGGTAACACCAGTCTGCGTGCCTTCTGCTTCGGCCGGCTGTATGGCTCGCACAGCGGCCGCGGTCGAATGGGAGCAGGGGGTTCTTGATGCTGCTCCTCTTCAGACTCTTCCCTCCATCGCCGCTTCCGCGGCACTCGTGCTGCAGGAGTGTGTCTCCCTTCGTCCCTCCGTCTTGATGGGGTAGAAGTCGGTGACTCCTCTGCATCAGTGTCGACCTCGTTCTCCCGCACATACTTCCCGGGATGGTCGATGGACAATGGCGGAAAATGTTCAAGCTCCGCCGCTGTCAAACAATTCCGCTGTCGATAAAAATTGATGAGGAAAGGAGAAAGATGGTTTAGAGTTCCCCCCTTCTCCTCAAACGCGTGCTGTCGCATCACCCTGTGCAGGATGCTCGCCCAGTGAATTGGAGTTCCCTCGATGACGCACTCCACAAAAGAGACCTGCCACAATGTGATGTAGCAGGCGCGGTGCGGCTGCAGTAATTGCATCAGCGCCGCGGACAAAGTCCGGCGAAATCGATCCTTGTAATCACGGGTCCTGTACCCATTCTTGGTAGACCTCCCGGTCTTGAACAGCTCCACAAATTGCGCCTCTTCTTGCTTGGTCACCTTGATGCTCTCACTGTCGAAAAGGAGATGCCCTGGCATGCCAGCACATCTTCCCAACGCCTGTGCCCAATCTTGGACTGTCCACCGGTCAACATGCGGACGCAATCCGCGCGAGGGTGGTCCCTGTGGCTCTAGCCACTCGCGCACCATATTCGCACAGATGTAATTCCATCCCCATAGCAAGAAATCGAGCTTTCTTGCTATTAAGCGCTCCTCAAAAGCGCGCAGCCCGTTCTGCGGTAGGCGAAGTGGCACCATCCGCAATCTGCTCGGTCTCGTCATTGCGTTCCTGGGGTTCGCTCGCCCGCTCATTCTACTTCCGCACTGCCCGCGCTTCTTTCTCTCTCGGCAAACTCTAATCGCCCTCAATTCCAAATCACGCGCACTCACTTCTCCCTCAATCAACAAGAAATCTCCTGTGCGACGACGTCGAGAATGTTCCGCAGCCAGCAGATGGATGCGCGCAGCGCGCACAAGAGATTGGAATCGCGAATTCAAGAATGGGACGTTCTCCGCCGCCCGGTCGAAGGTCATGGTCGGCTCTTGGTCGTGAAGAACGTCTCACTTGATGGCCGCGCCGGCTGTACGCTGGAACGGTCTTCGCTCTCACGCGCGGCTTCACGCTCCGCCGTCGTCGATTAAACTCTCACGCTCGAATTGGCGGATTTGAACTTCGCGAGCGTGTCACCCTGCGGACATGGGGGCGTAACGCCGAAGGCAAGTTTTCCACCTTGCGCGGTACACTTGTTCGTACCGCCCCTCGGCCAATCCCCCTCTGCCTTGACGCGTGTGTCCGCATGTCGGACAAAAGTTCAACTCCCGCCTGTGCGCAGGCAGGAGCCTCGGCGGATTCTCCGCCGGCACGGAACTTCATCCTCCTGTGCACAGGCGTTCGCCTGTGCGCAGGCCAATTCCGTGCGCTACATCGCGCTGGCGCGGAAGGCGTTGACCGTGGTCAGCCGTCTCCGTCCAGTCTGTCCGTTCCTTGTCTCTTCGTCGGCGCTTCCGCCGCCGCAACTCCGTCCGTCCAAGAGCGCATCCACCCTTCCTGTCCGCATAGTCCGTACCGATTTGATTACTCTGGCGGCTCTTCCGACGTACGCGGCGCCGCGCTGGCGCGGAAGGCGCCGTACACTTCTACCTCACAAGGCGCATTTCTAGGGCCCAAGGCGGATTTCCCGCCGACGCCGAAGCGCCTGTGCACAGGCGAGCGCCTGTGCGTAGGCGGACTTCGCGCCTCCCCTAACCCTACTTCGCCTGTGCACAGGCGAACGCCTTCGTCCGCGCATAGGACAAAACTTGATTCCCCCTTCCGCGTAGGCGGAATTCGCGCCGGTGGCGAACTCTTTCCGCCGTAGGCGACCGCCTCCGTTTCTTCCAATAGCGATAACTCCCTAAGTACTCATCCGTTCCAAGCGTTCTTGGGCTCGTTGGAATCAGTGCGTCGAGCTCTTTCCAACGGGACCCTAACTTGGTCAAGGCGCCCGAGGGTTGACTTAATTATGGGGGGTTTCCCTACAGCCGCGGACGCAACCTCCGAAGGCGGGTTCCGCGCCTTGCGCCGTAGAGATCCTAACTGCAGAGCTCGCAGGGAGGGTGGTGCCTGTCCTTACTGCTGCACCCCAAATCCCAGATTCTACAAGATCTCTCGAGAATCCCCGCGATCTTCCGGATTCACTTTGTTTTGATGTACCGAAGGCTATTTACAATGCTGCCAGGGTATAGTTTTCCAAAAATGTTTTAATTTCCTCAAAATTGCCAAAAGTGGGGTACCACATGCCCCCCTACTCAATTGTGAGCGCCCACGCGAACATTCAGATGTGGTATTTCTTCAGCCGCCACCCGTTCACTCGGGTGCCTAACAAATCGCCGGCCAGGTCTGCAAGTTGGATGGATCCATTCGGGAAGACTTCGACAACCCTGTAAGGTCCCATCCATCTTAGGTGCAGTTTGCCTGGGAATCTGGCATGCCTGCTGTCGTAGAGCAATGCCAAATCACCCGCCTGCAGTAGTACCGGTTTGATCTTTTTATCGTATCTCTCCTTTCGGCGGAGCTGGATTTTCCTGGTGCGATCTTCGGCGTCTCGTCTCCTCTCATCCAGCAGCGTGACCTCCTGTAACCTGTAGAGCTGACTCTCCTCTGCGCCCATCCTCTGCAAATCCAACGTTTGTTGGGTGGGTACTTCAAATTCGATCGGGAGGATCGGGTGTTGCCCATACACCAGAAAGTATGGTGTCTGTTTGGTCGTGATCTTCTAAGCTGTGCGGTACGCCCATAGAGCGGCTGCTAGCTTCGTATCCCAATCGTGAGCGTGATTCACCGTGACCTTGAGTAGTATTTTACACAGCAGACCATTGGACTTCTCCGTCAGTCCATTTGCCTTGGGATTGTATGGAGTAGTCTTCCGGTGCTTGATGTGGAAATACCGTGTCAGATCTTCGATGATCTGATTCAGAAAATGCGTGCCCCGGTCGCTGACTAGCTCTAAGGGACATCCGTAGCGTGTGATGATCGACTCAAACAAGAATGCTGCCACTGTGGCAGCATCATCCCTTCTGGTGGCCCTGGCCTCTACCATTTTGGTGGCGTAGTCCGTTGCTACCAGAATGTAGCGCCTTCGTGTACTTCTAGTCACTGGTTGTATCGGCCCTACAAAGTCAATACCCCACTTTTCGAAAGGTGCTAGAGGCATGATGGGAGTCAGGGGCCAGCGTGTTGTAGGCGTCGGTCTCCCCGTCCTCTGGCAACTGTCGCACTTGCTGCGTCGGCAAAAAGTCTCCATCTCCTGAGTTAAACCGGTCACGTACCAATCCACAGCTTGTTGTACCGAGAAAGGGGACCCTGGTCCTGTTTTCGGTATTCTGTCAAGGAGGTCCAGAAATCTCTCAGTGTAGTCACGCAGACTCTCCTTCTTCTCTCGCTGCAAATTACGTAACTTTGTCAAAACCCGGCTGTCGTAGCCGAGCTCGCGGAAGCGGCGGAGGAACTTCTCCTTCAGCTGGGCCCATGTTGTCAACCCAGTCGGATCGATGCTCTCGTGATTGTACCAACTCCTCGCTTTCTTCCGCAGAAGGCTTGGAAAGATCCTTAGTCGGTCGTCGTCTGCGATCTCGCGATTGGCAATAGACACCGACTCGAACAACTTGATGTATGAATCTGCATCGTCGTCATCCCCACTCCCTTTGTACTTCGGGTAGGAATGTTTAGTAATCGGCTGAGGTAGCCGCACATTGGCTTGTCCGTCCGCCATCGGTGTGTCTGTCGACGGTTCTCGGGCGGTCGGTTCTACTTCACGAGGCGGGTCCGTGCAAGGAATATCTAGTAGAACTGTAAGCACCAAGTTTGGTTCCGAGTCGCCGGGGGTAGGTTCCCCAAGGATGTCGGCCAAACTAGGCTTAGGTACTCTTTTTGGTGTTTTCTTGTTTTGACGCCGTGTCTCTTCCACGACCTTCTCTGAATCTCGTCGGAACTTGCGGACAGCTCTAGCACTTAGGTTGCTCCCGCTAGCCCCAGTCGACATTCACCGAGCATGGCTGCTCGTAAAAACCCAGGTGTTGACGCAACTGTCCCCGGCAGCGGCGCCAAAAAGAAGTTGTCGGCTTCTTATGTAATAACCCACTAAAGGCTAAAACTGCAATATAGTGGTAGAAAGGTCGAACCCACAGGGACAGAGGAACACACAGGGTACAAAGTGTCACGTTTTAACAGACTATTGAGGAGTTTGAATTCTCAGGCAACTGTCACTCCCAGAAATACTGCAAGTGTCCACTCGGAGCGCACTCGGAGGTCGCACAGTGCAGCGTAACACACACACACACACACCTGAAACTACAGAAACACAACCCAGAGATCCGTTAGGACCTCTACTTCAAGATTTCAGGGGGAAAGTCTCTCAAGAGTACACTCTGCGAAGCTGCGGGTAGTGACTTCCAACTCCGGCTTTTACAACACTTCCACTAGCTTGCTGCTAGTGTAGGAAACCCGGTTTGGACTGCCTACTTCGGATCGAAGTCACTCAGACGCGGTGAACAACACTCTCAACTCACAAAACGCGCAGAGAACACAGGTCCGCACTGAAGGACTCACTGAGAAACATTCCAGTAACACAACAACAGTCTATTGAAGAGTTTGAATTCTCAGGCACTTGTCATTCCCAGAAATACTACAGGAGTTACCCTCAAGGCACCTGCTGCAGCGTAACCTGAATTTACAACCAAGGCTTACACGAAGTAGCAAAACTTCACTTTGGCATTCAGGGGAAAAATCCCAAGGAGTACAATCAGAAAGAAACACTCGAAGGGGTAGGGGCGAAACTGTTCAAGTATCTAACTAGTCACTGGCTCTGAGCATCGGCAGTCACCCGCAGGTGCAGATCTGAACTACTCAAGTCTCTAACCAATGGACTAGCTCTGAACATTCGGCCGAAGGCCTTCAGCTACAAAATGCGGAACGCTAAGTTGTAACTCCTCGTGCGTGGTGACAGAACTCAAGGACACAAACACGCAAAGGAAATGCTTTCCTGATCTGCACTTCTGATGGGAAAGAACCCCAGGCAAAACGCCTGGAACTATTTTATACCTTCTAAGTCCTACCTAGCACAACACTGCACTACGCTACACGCCTGCACGGAACCACGCTACACTACACTCCGCGGAACCTGTACTACGTCTCCTGCGCGGCCGACTGCCGCGCACTAACTCCCTACCCTGCCAATCTTCCGCTCGACTGCGCAGTCCCAACCTCTGCAACGCCGCGGACACCTCCACTTCGAGGGCGGACATGGTATCCTGTGCCTTCGACAGAAAGGCATCGAGGTTCTTCGCTACCTTCCGCCGACTCCTACTGTCGCCTGACAACAACCCGGCTGCGCGCAATTCAAACTCACGCAGTGTGAGTTTCTCCTGCGCCTTCACTTCCCAGTGGGCGTAGCCCTTGAGACAGTGGGCGACTCGCCTCGCCGTCTCCACCTTCGTGCGATCCTCCTCCTTCCTGCGATCCTCTTCAATTATCACTAATTGCGATTCGGCTTCAGCACGTTGCGCTCTCAATTCGCCACACTCTGACTGTAACCTGCGGATTAACTCTTCATCCGCCTGCCGTGCGAGCTGACATTGTTCCAACAACCGCGTCTGTCGCACGAGCTCCTCTGACAAAATCCGATTCTGGGCCTGCTCAGAAATGAGTGCTTCCTTGACCTTCACCTGCTCCTTGGTGAGCTCGTCCAGTTTCTCATCCTTCATCTTCTCGGAGTGCTTGTAGAATTTCTGATTAAGCTTATACTGACCCCACAAGCATGCATGCTTCTCCTTCAATTCCTTCAACTCCTGGTCCACTCTAGCTAATAGCTTGCTGGTGTGGACTTTAGTGCGAGTCCGCCTGCGCACTAACTCGATGTAAGATCCCGGCTGGAGTGGGTCGGCGTATTTATCGACCTTGCGATCCAAGTACCGCAGCAACGGAATCACCTGCTCAGAGAGCGCCGCCGCCGGCGCTCCAACAATTTCCTCCTCCTCCTCCTCGGTGTCTTCTGCTCCTGACATTTCTTCCGTGGAGCCTCCGTCGTCATCATCCGAGTGGAGAATTTCAGTCGCCATTGATTGCGTCGGCGACTGCCCCGAGTGGGGCTGCACGTCGTCGACGTGTGCTGCCTGCGAAGGCACGGCTGCAGCCTCGCTGCTCGTCGCCAAAATGTCTAAGGCGGAAGGCGAATGTACCCGTGCGGCATCCCCGTCTCTCGCTTGTTGATTGTCTACCGCATCCTCTCTGCCGCCGTCGTCCGCCGCCGAAGGCGATCGAGCGGAAGGTGGCTGCGCGGGGTTTGATTGCGCATCGCGCATCGAGATTTCATCCCGCGGACAGTCACTCCGCTCCTCCGTCTGCTGCTCCCTTGATCGGTCCGTGGGGGCTGTGCCCGGCCCGTGCGCAGGCGCATTTGCCGGCGCCTTGTCCGCCGCAGGCGTAGCGCCGCGGACATCTATCGCCGAAGGCGACATGGCCGGGGGCCGCACGCCCGATGTTCCTTGGCCTATAGGCCCTACCGCCGAAGGCGCATCTATCGGCGGACTTCCCGCCGATGGTGCGGCCTCCGCACGCTGTCTGCTCGTATCTCCTCGGCTCGAAGGCCCTGGCGCCGAAGGCGCAAATTGCGGCGCGTGGTGCGCCGGAGGGTCTGGCCCCGAGGGCCGGTGTCAGTAGGCGAAGTGGCACCATCCGCAATCTGCTCGGTCTCGTCATTGCGTTCCTGGGGTTCGCTCGCCCGCTCATTCTACTTCCGCACTGCCCGCGCTTCTTTCTCTCTCGGCAAACTCTAATCGCCCTCAATTCCAAATCACGCGCACTCACTTCTCCCTCAATCAACAAGAAATCTCCTGTGCGACGACGTCGAGAATGTTCCGCAGCCAGCAGATGGATGCGCGCAGCGCGCACAAGAGATTGGAATCGCGAATTCAAGAATGGGACGTTCTCCGCCGCCCGGTCGAAGGTCATGGTCGGCTCTTGGTCGTGAAGAACGTCTCACTTGATGGCCGCGCCGGCTGTACGCTGGAACGGTCTTCGCTCTCACGCGCGGCTTCACGCTCCGCCGTCGTCGATTAAACTCTCACGCTCGAATTGGCGGATTTGAACTCCGCGAGCGTGTCACCCTGCGGACATGGGGGCGTAACGCCGAAGGCAAGTTTTCCGCCTTGCGCGGTACACTTGTTCGTACCGCCCCTCGGCCAATCCCCCTCTGCCTTGACGCGTGTGTCCGCATGTCGGACAAAAGTTCAACTCCCGCCTGTGCGCAGGCAGGAGCCTCGGCGGATTCTCCGCCGGCACGGAACTTCATCCTCCTGTGCACAGGCGTTCGCCTGTGCGCAGGCGAATTCCGTGCGCTACGTCGCGCTGGCGCGGAAGGCGTTGACCGTGGTCAGCCGTCTCCGTCCAGTCTGTCCGTTCCTTGTCTCTTCGTCGGCGCTTCCGCCGCCGCAACTCCGTCCGTCCAAGAGCGCATCCACCCTTCCCGTCCGCATGGTCCGTACCGATTTGATTACTCTGGCGGCTCTTCCGACGTACGCGGCGCCGCGCTGGCGCGGAAGGCGCCGTACACTTCTACCTCACAAGGCGCATTTCTAGGGCCCAAGGCGGATTTCCCGCCGACGCCGAAGCGCCTGTGCACAGGCGAGCGCCTGTGCGTAGGCGGACTTCGCGCCTCCCCTAACCCTACTTCGCCTGTGCACAGGCGAACGCCTTCGTCCGCGCATAGGACAAAACTTGATTCCCCCTTCCGCGTAGGCGGAATTCGCGCCGGTGGCGAACTCTTTCCGCCGTAGGCGACCGCCTCCGTTTCTTCCAATAGCGATAACTCCCTAAGTCCTCATCCGTTCCAAGCGTTCTTGGGCTCGTTGGAATCAGTGCGTCGAGCTCTTTCCAACGGGACCCTAACTTGGTCAAGGCGCCCGAGGGTTGACTTAATTATGGGGGGTTTCCCTACAGCCGCGGACGCAACCTCCGAAGGCGGGTTCCGCGCCTTGCGCCGTAGAGATCCTAACTGCAGAGCTCGCAGGGAGGGTGGTGCCTGTCCTTACTGCTGCATTCCAAATCCCAGATTCTACAAGATCTCTCGAGAATCCCGGCGATCTTCCGGATTCACTCTGTTTTGATGTACCGAAGGCTATTTACAATGCTGCCAGGGTACAGTTTTCCAAAAATGTTTTAATTTCCTCAAAATTGTCAAAAGTGGGGTACCACACCGGTCCTTCCCACTCTCTTGGTTCATTGCTTTCTGAATCTTGCGTGACAGGTGGCACTTCAGCATCATGCAGAACCTCATCTCTTTTCTCCTCTGCCCTTGTAATCCTCCTTGCTCTCCTCGTGTAATAACCCACTAAAGGCTAAAACTGCAATATAGTGGTAGAAAGGTCGAACCCACAGGGACAGAGGAACACACAGGGTACAAAGTGTCACGTTTTAACAGACTATTGAGGAGTTTGAATTCTCAGGCAACTGTCACTCCCAGAAATACTGCAAGTGTCCACTCGGAGCGCACTCGGAGGTCGCACAGTGCAGCGTAACACACACACACACACACCTGAAACTACGGAAACACAACCCAGAGATCCGTTAGGACCTCTACTTCAAGATTTCAGGGGGAAAGTCTCTCACGAGCACACTCGGCAAAGCTGCGGGCAGTGACTTCCAACTCCGGCTTTTACAACACTTCCACTAGCTTGCTGCTAGTGTAGGAAACCCGGTTTGGACTGCCTACTTCGGATCGAAGTCACTCCTACGCGGTGAACAACACTCTCAACTCACAAAACGCGCAGAGAACACAGGTCCGCACTGAAGGACTTACTGAGAAACGTTCCAGTAACACAACAACAGTCTATTGAAGAGTTTGAATTCTCAGGCACTTGTCATTCCCAGAAATACTACAGGGGTTACCCTCAAGGCACCTGCTGCAGCGTAACCTGAATTTACAACCAAGGCTTACACGAAGTAGCAAAACTTCACTTTGGCATTCAGGGGAAAAATCCCAAAGGAGTACAATCAGAAAGAAACACTCGAAGGTGTAGGGGCGAAACTGTTCAAGTATCTAACTAGTCACTGGCTCTGAGCATCGGCTGTCACCCGCAGGTGCAGATCCGAACTACTCAAGTCTCTAACCAATGTACTAGCTCTGAACATTCGGCCGAAGGCCTTCAGCTACAAAATGCGGAACGCTAAGTTGTAACTCCTCGTGCGTGGTGACAGAACTCAAGGACACAAACACGCAAAGGAAATGGGTTCCTGATCTGCACTTCTGATGGGAAAGAACCCCAGGCAAAACGCCTGGAACTATTTTATACCTTCTAAGTCCTACCTAGCACTACACTGCACTACGCTACACGCCTGCACGGAACCACGCTACACTACACTCCGCGGAACCTGTACTACGTCTCCTGCGCGGCCGACTGCCGCGCACTAACTCTCTACCCTGCCACTCTTCCGCTCGACTGCGCAGTCCCAACCGCTGCAACGCCGCGGACACCTCCCCCTCGAGGGCGGACATGGTATCCTGTGCCTTCGACAGAAAGGCCTCGAGCTTCTTCGCTACCTTCCGCCGACTCCTACTGTCGCCTGACAACAACCCGGCTGCGCGCAATTCAAACTCACGCAGTGTGAGTTTCTCCTGCGCCTTCACTTCCCAGTGGGCGTAGCCCTTGAGACAGTGGGCGACTCGCCTCGCCGTCTCCACCTTCGTGCGATCCGCCTCCTTCCTGCGATCCTCTTCAATCGTCACTAATTGCGATTCGGCTTCGGCACGTTGCGCTCTCAATTCGCCACACTCTGACTGTAAACTGCGGATTAATTCTTCATCCGCCTGCCGTGCGAGCTGACATTGTTCCAACAACCGCGTCTGTCGCACGAGCTCCTCTGACAAAATCCGATTCTGGGCCTGCTCAGAGTTGAGTGCTTCCTTGACCTTCACCTGCTCCTTGGTGAGCTCGCCCAGTTTCTCATCCTTCATCTTCTCGGAGTGCTTGTAGAATTTCTGATTAAGCTTGTACTGTCCCCACAAGCACTCATGCTTCTCCTTCAAGTCCCTCAACTCCTGGTCCACTCTAGCTAATAGCTTGCTGGTGTGGACTTTAGTGCGAGTCCGCCTGCGCACTAACTCGATGTAAGATCCCGGCTGGAGTGGGTCGGCGTATTTATCGACCTTGCGATCCAAGTACCGCAGCAACGGAATCACCTGCTCAGAGAGCGCCGCCGCTGGTGCTCCAACAATTTCCTCCTCCTCCTCCTCGGTGTCTTCTGCTCCTGACATTTCTTCCGTGGAGCCTCCGTCGTCATCATCCGAGTGGAGAATTTCAGTCGCCATTGATTGCGTCGGCGACTGCCCCGAGTGGGGCTGCACGTCCTCGACGTGTGCTGCCTGCGAAGGCACGGCTGCAGCCTCGCTGCTCGTCGCCAAAATGTCTAAGGCGGAAGGCGAATGTACCCGTGCGGCATCCCCGTCTCTCGCTTGTTGATGGTCTACCGCATCCTCTCTGCCTCTGTCGTCCGTCGCCGGAGGCGATTGAGCGGAAGGTGGCTGCGCGGGGTTAGATTGCGCATCGCGCATCGAGATTTCGTCCCGCGGACAGTCACTCCGCTCCTCCGTCTGCTGCTCCCTTGATCGGTCCGTGGGGGCTGTGCCCGGCCCGTGCGCAGGCGCATTTGCCGGCGCCTTGTCCGCCGCAGGCGTAGCGCCGCGGACATCTATCGCCGAAGGCGACATGGCCGGGGGCCGCACGCCTGATGTTCCTTGGCCTATAGGCCCTACCGCCGAAGGCGCATCTATCGGCGGACTTTCCGCCGACGGTGCGGCCTCCGCACGCTCTCTGCTCGTATCCCCTCGGCTCGAAGGCCCTGGCGCCGAAGGCGCGAATTGCGGCGCGTGGTGCGCCGGAGGGTCTGGCCCCGAGGGCCGGTGTCTCGTAGGCGGTTCTTCCGCCGGCTCCTTCCCCTTCCTACGTTGGAACGGGGGTGATTCTTGCCTGTGCACAGGCGGCACGTGTGGAGGTGTCCTGTGCACAGGCGACCTGTGCACAGGTGAGCGCCTGTGCACAGGCGGACTGCTCCTTCCCACGCGTAAGCGTAGATCCACGTCCACTTGTGTTCGCCGGTCCGCAGAGGCTCGTCCGTCCGCGGAGGTACGCCTGTGCGCAAACGGAACCTCTGTCCGCATCGCACGTGGTAACTCCGGAGGCCCTTGGCCCGTAGGCGGCCTCTCTCCCGACGAGGTTGCAGCGTGGCCCGTCGCTCCTGCGGTCGTCCGCGCTTCCTCTCGCCTCTCTGGCGACGCACTTCCTATCTCCGTCGCAATCGTCGCCGTGTCTGCACTGTCAGCTGGCAACACCAGTCTGCGTGCCTTCTGCTTCGGCCGGCTGTATGGCTCGCACAGCGGCCGCGGTCGAATGGGAGCAGAGGGTTCTTGATGCTGCTCCTCTTCGGACTCTTCCCTCCATCGCCGCTTCCGCGGCACTCGCGCTGCAGGAGTGTGTCTCCCTTCGTCCCTCCGTCTTGATGGGGTAGAAGTCGGTGACTCCTCCGCATCAGTGTCGACCTCGTTCTCCCGCACATACTTCCCGGGATGGTCGATGGACAATGGCGGAAAATGTTCAAGCTCCGCCGCTGTCAAACAATTCCGCTGTCGATAAAAATTGATGAGGAAAGGAGAAAGATGGTTTAGAGTTCCCCCCTTCTCCTCAAACGCGTGCTGTCGCATCACCCTGTGCAGGATGCTCGCCCAGTGAATGGGAGTTCCCTCGATGACGCACTCCACAAAAGAGACCTGCCACAATGTGATGTAGCAGGCGCGGTGCGGCTGCAGTAATTGCATCAGCGCCGCGGACAAAGTCCGGCGAAATCGATCTTTGTAATCACGGGTCCTGTACCCATTCTTGGTAGACCTCCCGGTCTTGAACAGCTCCACAAATTGCGCCTCTTCTTGCTTGGTCACCTTGATGCTCTCACTGTCGAAAAGGAGATGCCCTGGCATGCCAGCACATCTTCCCAACGCCTGCGCCCAATCTTGGACTGTCCACCGGTCGACATGCGGACGCAATCCGCGCGAGGGTGGTCCCTGTGGCTCTAGCCACTCGCGCACCATATTCGCGCAGATGTAATTCCATCCCCATAGCAAGAAATCGAGCTTTCTTGCTATTAAGCGCTCTTCGAAAGCGCGTAGCCCGTTCTGCGGCAGGCGAAGTGGCACCATCCGCAATCTGCTCGGTCTCGTCATTGCGTTCCTGGGGTTCGCTCGCCCGCTCATTCTACTTCCACACTGTCCGCGTTTCTTTCTCTCTCGGCAAACTCTAATCGCTCTCAATTCCAAATCACGCGCACTCACTTCTCCCTCAATCAACAAGAAATCTCCTGTGTGACGACGACGAGAATGGTCCGCAGCCAGCAGATGGATGCGCGCAGCGCGCACAAGAGATTGGAATCGCGAATTCAAGAATGGGACGTTCTCCGCCGCCCGGTCGAAGGTCATGGTCGTCTCTTGGTCGTGAAGAACGTCTCACTTGATGGCCGCGCCGGCTGTACGCTGGAACGGCCTTCGCTCTCACGCGCGGCTTCACGCTCCGCCGTCGTCGATTAAACTCTCACGCTCGAATTGGCGGATTTGAACTCCGCGAGCGTGTCACCCTGCGGACATGGGGGCGTAACGCCGAAGGCGAGTTTTCCGCCTTGCGCGGTACACTTGTTCGTACCGCCCTTCGGCCAATCTCCTTCTGCCTTGACGCGTGCGTCCGCATGTCGGACAAAAATTCAACTCCTGCCTGTGCGCAGGCAGGGGCCTCGGCGGATTCTCCGCCGGCGCGGAACTTGAACATCCTCCTGTGCACAGGCGTTCGCCTGTGCGCAGGCGAATTTCGTCCGCGGCGCTGCGCCGGCGCGGAAGGCGTTGACCGTGGTCAGCCGTCTCCGTCCAGGAGCGCATCCACCCGTGCCGTCCGCACGGTCCGTACCTATTGGTTTACTCTGGCGGCTCTTCCGACGTACGCTGCGCTGCGCTGGCGCGGAAGGCGCCGTACACTTTCTACCTCACAAGGCGCATTTCTAGGGCCCAAGGCGGATTTCCCGCCGACGCCGAAGTGCCTGTGCGCAGGCGAACGCCTGTGCGTAGGCGGACTTCGCGCCTTCCCTAACCCTACTTCGCCTGTGCAGAGGCGAACGCCTTCGTCCGCGCATAGGTAAAACTTGAATCCCCCTTCCGCGTAGGCGGAATTCGCGCCGGTGGCGAACTCCTTCCGCCGCAGGCGACCGCCTCCGTTTCTTCCAGTAGCGATAACTCCCTAAGTCCTCGTCCGTTCCAAGCGTTCTTGGGCTCGTTAGAATCAGCGCGTCGAGCTCTTTCCAACGAGACCCTAACTCGGTCAAGGCGCCCGAGGGTCGACCTAATTATGAAGGATTTCCCTACAGCCGCGGACGCAACCTCCGAAGGCGGGTTTTGCGCCTTGCGCCGTAGAGATCCTAACTGCGGAGCTCGCAGGGAGGGTGGTGCCTGTCCTTACTGCGGCACCCCAAATCCCAGATTCTACAAGATCCCTCGAGAATCCCCGCGATCTTCCGGATTCACTCTGTTTTGATGTACCGAAGGATATTTACAATGCTGCCAGGGTACAGTTTCCAAAAATGTTTTAATTTCCTCAAAATTGCCAAAAGTGGGGTACCACACCTCGCCACTCTCTCAAGATCAGAGAGATGAGGAGGCTCCTCTGATGAAGTCTCCCCTTGCTCGTCCTCATTTTTCTCAGTTTGCATCTTTCGATGCATAGCTCTGGTGGTGACAGTAAGGGCCGGAGCTTCATGCATAATCACATCATCCGAATTTTTCAACTTATAACTAATCAGGTTAGCATGTGGAGGCCACTGATTCTGCCCTTGTTCGACTATTCCCTTACCAAGATCAGAACTACCACGCTGGACATCTCCATCATCGCCATTTGCAAATCTAGCATCTTGAGAGTTTGAAGAACATGGATCTGCAAATGAAACCTGTTTTCTGCTGTCACTACGAGGTTCATCTCGTGGTTCAATCTGGATAGGAATATATCTGTTCACTGTCTGCAGTCCAACAGGTGGATTGAATGTCTGCTTGCTGTTTTCATGATCATAATACAAGTTAGGGGGTCTAAGATTGTTAGAATGCTCATTCTGTGGTCTTGCACCTCTCATATTTTCTCTCGCCTGGTGAGGACTAACAGCGGGCTGAGGCATCCTAATAACTTTGTTTGGCTGCCGACATTGGTCAGAAGGATGACTACCTCCACAGTTACTACACCCATTAACCCCAACTTCAGACCAACACTGACCTGGATAGTGCCACCTACCACAAAAAGCATGCAATTCTTTTCTCTCCCCATTTTGACCAACCTGACCCCTAGGAGGCCCTCTGTACCCGCCTTGACCTTGGTAATTTAGTCCTTGGCCCCTTTGATGTTGCACAGGTGGGCCACCGTTCATTCTATTATCACGGTTCTGCACCACCCTACAAAACTGTTTGGAGTGCCCGGATTGACCACACTCGACACACCACAGGCTTGATGAATGTCTACCTGACTCGACTGGAGGAGGAAGCCCTGGCTGTTGACTCCTGATCATCAAGGCCATCTGATCTGTGATGCTTTGCATCTGTTTCATCATGGTCTCCTGAAAACCTGCCTGACTGGCATTCAATCTTTTCTCCACATCTGCCAGGTTAGGGTCCACCGTAGGGGCTGGCAATGCTAGAACAGGTGTTGGTTCTCTGGTCTGCAAAATTGACTCAATGAGAGAATGGGGAGCTTGACCCCTATGCCTACCTGAGTCTCCTTCAATTGCTCTTGGACGAATTGGGATGAACTGAGGAATGGATTCATCCTCCTTCCTCCACAATCTATCATAATCCTTGTCAATGCTCTCTATCTCTCTAGCAGCCATCTTGGCCTCAGCAAGGGTTTGAGGGCTTCTCTCTAACACACCTCTGATGGTCCCAGCTTTGAAAAACCCTTGGATAAAAAATTGTCTCAGAGTATCGTCATTGAGCATTGTACCCACAAAACGTGCACAGACAAGATCAAATCTTCTAATGTAAGCTGAGATTTCCTCTTCCCTTCCCTGTTTTAATGATGCCAAAGCTCTCAATGCAGTACCCTGCCCCACCTCAGGCCTAAACTCATTCAAAAACTCCCTTTGCATCTGGTCTCATCCCTCAAAATGACCTTCAGAATGATCCCTATACCACTCATACGCCTCACCTTCCAGGGTAGTAGGAAACCATTAGGGGTAATAACCTGGATCTGTAATCAGAGAGCTGGCTAGCCTCTCAACATATCTTTCCATGTGCCTTGAAGGGTCCTCATCCTTCGTCCCATAGAACTTAGGCAGATTGGGTGGCATGACCACAGCTGCCAAATTTTGTGGAACCTGAATAGGAAGGCCTCTTGGCCTCACGAGTGGGTCTATGGGAGGACTAGGAGGAGGGCCTGCTCTCCCTCCATCGTCAGCCATGCTGGCAGATTCCTCAACCGACTTCTCACAGTCAAGTTCTACAATCACTTTTCTCCTCGAGTAGATCTCTGCAGACGTTTGACAACCTACGCTTGCAGAGTGACCACTCTCCTCGAGGTAACTAGTTTTCTCTAAAGCTTCTAACAAAGACTCATCAACAGGGTCCACATTCAGAAATATCTCAAGTTTAATCTCTTCCTCGATTTCCTTATTCTCAGGTTTCTTCCTACTGCGAACGGGATTCTCCAGTCCTGGCTCCAAGTTTGGTTTGTGCGATCTAGTCCTATTCTGCATTTACAAGATCAGGCTCCCGGCAGACGCACCATTTTATGTGAGCCTAAACTCCCCACCCTTCAGCGTTTGTAGTCCAGGTGGGGGTTCGAGCTCCCATAATCTAACTTCTCTGATCTCAACCATGTGGTCAAAGTGTATTCAAGACAATGAGATCATAAACACTTGCTCTCTCACAGACAATTATCCAGAACTGAAAATAATAACTTGCTGTCTGCTATCTCCACAAGAGCAGCAGACAAGCTCTTTGTTACATAAAGATCTAACCCAACTCTAGGTGACTTCTCAATACCACAGCCGCTGTGATCTATCCTAGCTCCGAGTTCCACTCCCAATTCCTACTCGGATTTCAGTGTCGATTTTTCAGCTTCCACCTTCAGACCCCACCAGATTCCTCTCTCAGATTCAACTCTCCCTTTTCAGTTTCAATTTCAGATCCCGACTGTCAGATTTCAGTCTCAGATTTCGCTTCACTCTCAGCTCCCATTCTCAGGTCTTCCACTCGGATTTCAGCTCCCACTCACAGATTACACTTCAATCTCAAATCCCACTCTCGGATCTTACACTTCAATTTCAGATCCCACTCTCAGATTTCACTTCAATCTCTGATCCCAATCTAATTTCACTCCACGATACCACTCACCACCCACGAGAGGTTGCTTTCTCCTTCTTCGAACTCTCCACACTCCCCTCCTAATCCTCACCACTTCCCTGCGAAAATCACTCACATCCACACTCTATCCTCCTACCGATCCCACCAGCGCTCCACACAATGGCACACCACACGATCTCTATCCCCAGGCCAAAAATTCCTCTCCAACGTTCAAGGGCCGAGTCACCCACAGCCCGCGATGATGGGCAACGGCCTGGCTCCCATGTGCAACTTCATGCCCCATGCTGCCACACCTGTACAGTCTTTATTTATGATCACGTCAACATCCGCCGTCCAAAATTGTCTTCCGCGCACCGCCGAAGGCATCCCCCCGCCGAAGACACTCTTCTGCACCTTTGCTTATCTATAACAGTCACCCCGACGCCCATAACTCACGGATCCCTGCTTCGTTTGCAACCTTCTTGGATTCGTTGGAACAAGCGTGTTGTGTTCTTTCTAACGAGCCCCTAACTAAGTCAAACCGATAAGAATTGAGAAAGTTATGACGGTTTTTACTCTTCCGCCGAAGGCATTCGCCTATCCGCAGGCGTCCGCGTCCTACCCGCAGGCCGCCTATCCACAGCCGTCCGCCTGTGCACAGGCTGTCCGCCTGTGCACAGGCCGCTTACGCGCAACCCGCCTACGCGTAGGCCGCCGAAGGCCTTCCATATCAGAACTTCCGCCGCTCCTAACTCGGTGCTGCCTTATCCGTTTCAAGAGTTCTTGGTCTCGTTGGAACGAGCGTCGCGAGCTCTTTCCAACAAGACTCTAATTGAGTCAAGGCGTCACACATTGAAAACGTTATGAGAGTTTCACTCCTTCGCCGAAGGCCTTTCCCCGAAGGGACTTCACCGAAGGCACTTCGCCGAAGACCTTGCCCCGAAAGCCTCCTTCCGCACCTCTTGCCCCCTAACCATCACACCAACTCCTAATCTTGCAGAAACTTCCAGAAAACCCCAAGCATAATTTTGCAAGAGCTTAAATCCAAACTTCTAACCCTCATAAGGGTAAAAAGACATGTGAGCACAGTTTTGTGCTCACAGTTGTCTATAAAAATTGATGAGGAAAGGAGAGAGATGATTTAGAGTTCCTCCCTTCTCCTCAAAAGCGTGCTGTCGCATCACTCTGTGCAGGATGCTCGCCCAGTGAATTGGAGTTCCCTCGATGATGCACTCCACAAAAGAGACCTGCCACAATGTGATGTAGCAGGCGCGGTGTGGCTGCAGTAATTGCAGCAGCGCCGTAGCCACAGTTCGGCGGAAGCGATCCTTGTACCCATTCTTGGTAGACTTCTCCCGCTTGAACAGCTCCACAAATTGTGCCTCGTCCTGCTTGGACACCTTGACGCTCTCACTATCAAAGAGGAGGTGCCCTGGGATGCCGGCACACCTCCCCAATGCCTGTGCCCAATCTTGGACCGTCCTCCGATCGACATGCGGCTGCAATCCGCGCGTAAGTGGTCCCTGTGGCTCTAGCCACTCGCGCACCATATCCACACAGATGTAGTTCCATCCCCATAGCAAGAAATCGTGCTTTCTTGCTATCAGCCGCTTCTCAAAAGCGCGCAGCCCGTTCTGTGGTAGTCGGAGCGGCAGCATCCGCAATCGGCCCAGTCTCGTCATTGCGTTCTTGGAGTTCGCCTGCTCGCTAATTCTCCTTCCGCTCCGCTCGAGCTCCTTTCTTCTTCGGCAAACTCTAATCTCCCTCAGTTCCAAATCACGCGCACTCACTTCTCCCTCAATCACCAAGAAATCCTCTGCGCGGCGATGTCGAGAATGCTTAGCATCTAGCAGATGGACGCGCGCAGCTCGCACTAGAGAATGGAATCGCGAATTCAAGAATGGGACGCTCTCCGTCTCCCAGTCGAAGGTCATGGTCGGCTCTTGCTCGTGAAGTACGACTCAATTGATGGCCGCGCCGGCTCTACGCTAAAACGGTCTCCGCTCTCACGCGCGGCTTCACGCTCCACCGACGCCGATTTAACTCTCACGCTCGAATTGGCAAATTTGAACTCCGCGAGCGTACTACGCCGCGGACATGGGTGCGCAGCGCCGAAGGCGGATTTTCCGCCTTGCGCGGTACACTCGTTCGTACCGCTCCTCAGCCAATCCTCCTCTGCCTCGGCGCCTGTCCGCACGTCGGACAAAAGTTCAACTCCCGCCTGTGCGCAGGCGGACTCCTCGGCGGATTCTCCGCCGGCGCAGAACTTCACCCGCTTGTGCACAGGCGAAAAGCTGAGTATCTTACAACCTTCATAACTCCCGAAGTCCTCATCCGTTGTTGGCGTTCTTGGGCTCGTTGGAATCACCGCGTCGAGCTCTTTCCAACGAGATCCTAACTAAGTCAAGGCGTTCGGGGGTTGACCTAAATATGAAGGATTTCCCTACCGCCGCGGACGCAGTGCCGAAGGCGGATTTTGCGCCTTGCGCTGAAGGGATCATACCTTCAGAGCTCGCAGGGAGGGTGGTGCCCTTCCTTGACGCTGCACCCAACTCCTAGATTCTACGAGGTCCCTCGAGAATCTCTGCGATCTTCCGAATTCACTCTGTTTTGACGCACCGAAGGCTATTTACATTGCTGCCTTGGTACAGTTTTCCAAAAATGTTTTAATTTCCTCAAAATTACCAAAAGTGGGGTACCACATGCTCCCCTCCTCAATTGTGAGCGCCCACGCGAACACTCACATGTGGTATTTCTTCAACCGCCACCCATTCACTCGGGTGCCTGGTAAATCGCCGGCCAGGTCCGCAAGTTGGATGGATCCATTCGAGAAGACTTCGACAACCCTGTAAGGTCCCATCCATCTTAGGTGCAGTTTGCCTGGAAATCTAGCATGCCTGCTGTTGTAGAGCAGTGCCAAATCACCCTTCTGCAGGAGTACAGGTTTGATCTTCTTATCGTATCTCTCCTTCCGGCGGAGCTGAATTCTCCTGGTGCGCTCCTCGGCTTCTCGTCTCCTTTCTTCCAGCAGCATGACTTCCTGTAATCTGTAGAGCTGACTCTCCTCTGCACTCACCCTCTGTAGATCCAACGTTCGTTGGGTGGGCACTTCGAACTCGATCGGGAGGACCGGGTGCTGACCATACACCAGAAAGTACGGTGTCTGTTTGGTCGTAATTTTCTCAGCTGTCCGGTACGCCCATAGAGCGGCTGCTAACTTCGTATCCCAGTCGTAAGCGTGGTTTACCGTGACTTTGAGTAGTATTTTACACAACAGGACTTCTCCGTCAATCCATTCGCCTTGGGATTGTATGGGGTAGTCTTTCGGTGCTTGATGTGGAAATACCGTGTCAGATCTTCGATGATCTGGTTCAGAAAATGCGTGCCCCGGTCGCTGACGAGCTCTAAAGGACAACCGTAGCGCGTGATAATCGACTCGAACAAGAAGGCTGCCACTGTGGCTGCATCATCTCTTCTTGTGGCCTTGGCCTCCACCATTTTGGTGGCGTAGTCCGTAGCTACCAGAATGTAGCGCCTTCGTGTGTTCCTAGTCACTGGTTGTATCGGCCCTACAAAATCAATGCCCCACTTTTCGAAAGGTGCTAGAGGCATGATGGGAGTCAGGGGCCATCGTGTTGTAGGCGTTGGTCTCCCCGTCCTCTGGCAACTATCGCATTTGCGGATGTAATCGAGAACATACTTAAACATGGTCGGCCACCAATACCCCGCATTTACAATCTTTGTGACTGTGTTCCGGGTGGCATAGTGTCCACCCGCCTCCTCGGTATGCATCGCACTTACTACTCTTGGGACCTCTGATTCCTCCAGACACCTGCACAAGCGTTCATCTGCCATCTTTTTGAACAAAACACCCTGCTGGAGTTGATACGGGCCTGCCTTATGAATAAAGACAGTCCTTTGTTCCAAGTCCATGCCTACGGGACAATGAAGTGTTAGCAGATATGGGTACAGGTCGGCATAGCGGGACTCGTGCCCCGCAGACAACTGAAACAATTCTTCATCTGGAAAATCGTCCACCAATTCCTCCTCGGTAAGCTGGGTCCATAATCTGGACAAGTAATCTGCATTTTCGTGATGCACCCCTTTCCTGGTCTGGACCGTGTAGGTGAACTCTTGTAGCAACAGCACCCATCTGGCTATCCGACCGGACAGGTCGGCTTTCTTGACTAGGTGTTGCAATGCGTAGTGATCCACATGGAACACAAACTCGTAGCAGATTAGGAAGTGTCGAAACTTTTTACAGGAGTACACCATCCCCAACGCTTCTCTCTCCGTCGTGGTGTACTTCATCTCTGCTAGAGACAGCTGACGGCTCGCGAAATAGATCGGGTAGTCTTTTTTGTTGTCATCCTTTTGGCTCAGTACTACACCGATGGCGAATGCAGATGTGTCGACGTAAACATGGAATGGTCGATTCCAGTCTGGACTCCCTAGCACTGGAGCAGTCGTGAGTTTCGCTTTAAGAGCCTCGAATGCTGACTGCTGGTTTGCACCCGAGGCATAAGGCTCGTCCTTCTTCAACAACTTGGTCAGGTCGGCCGCCAATATTGCATACATGTGTATGAATCTTTGGTAGTAGCCCACATGACCCAGGAATGCTCAAAGCTCTCTCAGATTCGTTGGTGGCTCAAGCTCGAGTATAACCTTGACCTTCTCGATGTCCACTGCAATGCCGTCTGCCGAGACCCAATGGCCCAACAAGATTCTACTAGTCATAAAGAAAAAACACTTCTCGGGGTGCAGCGATAAACTTCTCTCCCTACATTTATCAAAGGTCTGCCTCAGGTGACTTAGGTGTTCTGACCGCTTCCCAAAGACACAGAAGTCATCTATGAATATTTCCAGGAACTTCCTCAGTTGCTCTTGAAAGATATTGGTCATCATGCGCTGAAAGGTGGCAGGTGCGTTGCACAGACCGAAGGGCATCTTGTGATATGCGTAAGTTCCCCAGTCGGTTGTGAACGTCGTTTTATCCTTGTCCTGTTCCCGGATAGACACCTGATTGTAACCTGAGAACCTGTCCAGGAAGCTATAGCACTCATGTCCCGCGACATGGTCTAAAATGGCATCCGTGAACGGCAACGGGTGATGATCCTTACGTGTTGCTGCATTCAATTTCCGGAAATCCTGACACACTCGTATCTTACCCGTCAACTTCTTTGGTACGATAACAATCGGCGACACCCACTCACTGCTGAGCATTGGGTAAATAATACCGGCGCTCAGGTACTTATCTATCTCCTCCTTAACTAGCAAGGAGTATTTTGGGTTGAGGCGATACTGGCGCTGACGTATGGGTACTGCTTCATCCAGTAAATCAATACGGTGTTCTCCATACCGTGCAGGTATCCCCTTCATGTCTTTGATCTTCCAGGCGAAGACGTCGACATAAAGGCTAAGGAATGTCTGTACCTCCCTTAGCTTGTCTCCTGTCACCGTGCTTGATACCTTCAAGCACTTGTCGGGACTGAGTTGTACTTCGTGACAGTCACTAGGGTCGACAATGCCCTCGGTGTGACTCGTCTCACTCCTCCCCAGTCCTACCGTTAATTGCTATTCGTCCTCCGGCTGAATAGCGTCCGGCTCTTCTTCCACAGAACAACAGGCAACGAATCCCACGAAATAATCGGATTCAGTGTCACTGGAATCTGATCGTGCGGCCGAATCACTGTCTACCCCCGATGTGTAACCCGCACTTGTCGAGGGGGTCTCTCCTTCATGTCGGACCTTGTTCCAGGGCACCGTGATGGTCTTGGTCGGCTCCGTAGGATGGGGAAATGTGGTACCCCACTTTTGGCAATTTTGAGGAAATTAAAACATTTTTGGAAACTGTACCCTGGCAGCATTGTAAATAGCCTTCGGTACATCAAAACGGAGTGAATCCGGAAGATCGCGGGGATTCTCAAGGGATCTTGTAGAATCTAGGATTTGGGGTGCAGCAGTAAGGACAGGCACCACCCTCCCTGCGAGCTCTGCAGTTAGGATCCCTGTGATGCAAGGCGCAAAACCCGCCTTCGGAGGTTGCGTCCGCGGCGGTAGGGAAATCCTCCATAATTAGGTCAACCCTCGGGCGCCTTGACCAAGTTAGGGTCTCGTTGGAAAGAGCTCGACGCACTGATTCCAACGAGTCCAAGAACGCTTGGAACGGATGAGGACTTAGGGAGTTATCACTATTGGAAGATACGGAGACGGTCGCCTTCGGCGGAAGGAGTTCGCCACCGGCGGGAATTCCGCCTACGCGGAAGGGGGAATCAAGTTTTGTCCTATGCGCGGACGAAGGCGTTCGCCTGTGCACAGGCGAAGTAGGGTTTGGGGAGGCGCGAAGTCCGCCTACGCACAGGCGCTTCGGCGTCGGCGGAAAATCCGCCTTGGGCCCTAGAAATGCGCCTTGTGAGGTAGAAAGTGTACGGCGCCTCTACGCCAGCGCGGCGCCGCGGACGAGCAAGGAGCCGCCAGAGTAATCAAATCCAACGGACCATGCGGACGGGACGGGTGGATGCGCTCTTGGACGGACGGAGTTGCGGCGGCGGAAGCGCCGACGAAGAGACAAGGAACGGACAGACTGGACGGAGACGGCTGACCACGGTCAACGCCTTCCGCGCCAGCGCGACGCCGCGCACGGAATTCGCCTGCGCACAGGCGAGCGCCTGTGCACAGGAGAATGAAGTTCCGCGCCGGCGGAGAATCCGCCGAGGAGTCCGCCTGCGCACAGGCAGGAGTTGAACTTTTGTCCGACATGCGGACACACGCGTCGAGGCAGAAGGGGATTGGCCGAGGGGCGGTACGAACAAGTGTACCGCGCAAGGCGGAAAATTCGCCTTCGGCACTACGCTCCCATGTGCGCGGGGTAATACGCTCGCGGAGTTCAAATCCGCCAATTCGAGCGTGAGAGTTTAATCGGCGACGGCGGAGCGTGAAGCCGCGCGTGAGAGCGGAGACCGTTCCAGCGTAGAGCCGGCGCGGCCATCAAGTGAGACGTCCTCCACGAGCAAGAGCCGACCATGACCTTCGACCGGGCGGCGGAGAGCGTCCCATTCTTGAATTCGCGATTCCAATCTCTTGTGCGCGCTGCGCGCATCCATCTGCTGGCTGCCAAACATTCTCGACGTCGCCGCACAGGGGATTTCTTGGTGATTGAGGGAGAAGTGAGTGCGCGGGATTTGGAATTGAGGGCGATTAGAGTTTGCCAAGAGAGAAAGGAGCTCGGGCGGTGCGGAAGTAGAATGAGCGGGCGAGCGAACTCCAGGAACGCAATGACGAGACCGGGCAGATTGCGGATGGTGCCACTTCGCCTACCACAGAACGGGCTGCGCGCTTTCGAGGAGCGCTTAATAGCAAGAAAGCTCGATTTCTTGCTATGGGGATGGAACTACATCTGTGCGAATATGGTGCGCGAGTGGCTAGAGCCACAGGGACCACCCTCGCGCGGATTGCGTCCGCATGTTGATCGGTGGACAGTCCAAGATTGGGCGCAGGCATTGGGAAGATGTGCCGGCATGCCAGGGCATCTCCTTTTCGACAGTGAGAGCATCAAGGTGACCAAGCAGGAAGAGGCGCAGTTTGTGGAGCTGTTCAAGACCGGGAGGTCTACCAAGAATGGGTACAGGACCCGTGATTACAAGGATCGATTTCGCCGGACTTTGTCCGCGGCGCTGATGCAATTACTGCAGCCACACCGCGCCTGCTACATCACATTGTGGCAGGTCTCTTTTGTGGAGTGCGTCATCGAGAGAACTCCAATTCACTGGGCGAGCATCCTGCACAGGGTGATGCGACAGCACGCTTTTGAGGAGAAGGGGGGAACTCTAAACCATCTCTCTCCTTTCCTCATCAATTTTTATCGACAGCGGAATTGTTTGACAACGGCGGAGCTTGAGCATTTTCCGCCGTTGTCCGTCGACCATCCCGGGAAGTATGTACGGGAGAATGAGGTCGACACTGATGCAGAGGAGTCACCGACTTCTACCCCATCAAGGCGGAGGGACGAAGGGAGTAACACTCCCGCAGCGCGAGTGCCGCGGAAGCGGCGATGGAGAGAAGAGTCCGAAGAGGAGCAGCATCAAGAACCCTCTGCTCCCATTCGGCCGCGGCCGTTGTACGAGTCATACAGCCGGCCGAAGCAGAAGGCACGCATACTGGTGTTACCAGCCAACAATGCGGACACGGCGACGATTGCGACGGAGAAAGGAAGTGCGTCGCCAGAGAAGCATGAGGAAGCGCGGACGACCGCCGGAGCAACGGACCACGCTGCAGCCTCGACGGGAGAGAGGCCGCCTACGGGCCAAGGGCCTCCGGAGTTACCACGTGCGTTGCGGACAGATGTTCCGTTTGCGCACAGACGAGACTCCGCGGACGGACGAGCCTCCGCGGACAGGCGAACACAAGTGGACGTAGATCTACGCTTACGCGTGGGAAGGAGCAGTCCGCCTGTGCATAGGCGCTCGCCTGTGCACAGGTCGCCTGTGCACAGGTCACCTCCGCACGTGCCGCCTGTGCACAGGCGAGAATTGTAATAACCCACTAAAGGCTAAAACTGCAATATAGTGGTAGAAAGGTCGAACCCACAGGGACAGAGGAACACACAGGGTACAAAGTGTCACGTTTTAACAGACTATTGAGGAGTTTGAATTCTCAGGCGACTGTCACTCCCAGAAATACTGCAAGTGTCCACTCGGAGCGCACTCGGAGGTCGCACAGTGCAGCGTAACACACACACACACACCTGAAACTACAGAAACACAACCTAGAGATCCGTTAGGACCTCTACTTCAAGATTTCAGGGGGAAAGTCTCTCAAGAGTACACTCAGCGAAGCTGCGGGTAGTGACTTCCAACTCCGGCTTTTACAACGCTTCCACTAGCTTGCTGCTAGCGTAGGAAACCCGGTTTGGACTGCCTACTTCGGATCGAAGTCACTCATACGCGGTGAACAACACTCTCAACTCACAAAACGCGCAGAGAACACAGGTCCGCACTGAAGGACTCACTGAGAAACATTCCAGTAACACAACAACAGTCTATTGAAGAGTTTGAATTCTCAGGCACTTGTCATTCCCAGAAATACTACAGGGGTTACCCTCAAGGCACCTGCTGCAGCGTAACCTGAATTTACAACCAAGGCTTACACGAAGTAGCAAAACTTCACTTTGGCATTCAGGGGAAAAATCCCAAAGGAGTACAATCAGAAAGAAACACTCGAAGGTGTAGGGGCGAAACTGTTCAAGTATCTAACTAGTCACTGGCTCTTAGCATCGGCAGTCACCCGCAGGTGCAGATCCGAACTACTCAAGTCTCTAACCAATGTACTAGCTCTGAACATTCGGCCGAAGGCCTTCAGCTACAAAATGCGGAACGCTAAGTTGTAACTCCTCCTGCGTGGTGACAGAACTCAAGGACACAAACACGCAAAGGAAATGGGTTCCTGATCTATACTTCTGAGTTTGGGAAAGAACCCCAGGCAAAACGCCTGCAACTATTTTATACCTTCTAAGTCCTACCTAGCACTACACTGCACTACGCTACATGTGAGCACAAAACTGTGCTCACATGTCTTTTTACCCTTATGAGAGTTAAAAGTTGGGATTTAAGCTCTTGCAAAATTATGCTTGGGGTTTTCTGAAAGTTTCTGCAAGATTAGGAGTTGGTGTGATGGGTAGGGGGCAAGAGGTGCGGAAGGAGGCCTTCGGGGCAAGGTCTTCGGCGAAGTGCCTTCGGTGAAATCCCTTCGGGGAAAGGCCTTCGGCGAAGGAGTGAAACTCTCATAACGTTTTCAATGTGTGACTCCTCGACTCAGTAAGGGTCTCGTTGGAAAGAGCTCGCGACGCTCGTTCCAACGAGCCCAAGAACTTGTGAAACGGATGAGAGGTCACTGAGTTATGAGTGGCGGAAGTTTCTGATATAGAGGGGCCTTCGGCCTGTGCACGGGCGAGCCTCGACGGACGGGCGAGCCTCGCAGGGCGGACGAGCCTCGACGGACGGGCGAGCCTCGACGGACGGACACCTGCGCACGGACGCGGACGCTCATAACTTTCTCAATTCTTAGCGGTTTGACTTGATTCGGGTCTCGTTGGAAAGAACTCGACGAGCTGGTTCCAAAAAGACCAAGATCTCTTGAAACGGATGAGGCATCACCGAGTTAGGAGCGGCGGAAGTTTCTGATATGGAGGGCCTTCGGCACTAACATTTAGAGGGGCCTTCGGCGTTAACAGTTAGAGGGGCGGCTGACGACGCGGACGCCTGTGCACAGGCGGGTTGCAAGTAGGCGGCCTGTGCACAGGCAGGCCTTCGGCGGAAGAGGCGGACGAACCTCGACGGACGGGCGAGCCTCGACGGACGGACACCTGTGCACAGGCGGACGGCCTGTGCACATGCGGGTTGCAAGTAGGCGGCCTGTGCACAGGCAGGCCTTCGGCGGAAGGGTAAAATCGACATAGTGTTTTCAATTCTTAATGGTTTGCGGTTTTTAGGGTCTCGTTGGAAAGAGCTCGCGACGCTCGTTCCAACGAGCCCAAGAACGCCTGGGACGAATGGGAATTTAGGGAGTTAGGACTATCGGAAGATACGTAGACGTTCTCCTTCGGCCCTAGATGTTCGCCTTCGGGGTTACGCTTCCGGGAATTCCGCCTTCGGAGGTAGGGAGATCAACTTTTGTCCGATGCGCGGACGGACGCCTTCGGCGGTTGCAGGCCTTCGGCGGAAGAGTAAAACAGTGATAACTTTCTCAATTCTTATCCGTTTGACTTTGTTAGGGGCTCGTTGGAAAGAGCTCGCCACGCTCGTTCCAACGAGCCCAAGAACGTTGCAAACGAAGCAGGGATCCGTGAGTTATGGGCGTCGGGGTGACTGTTAGAGATTGACAAGGTGTGGAAGTGCGTCTTTGGCGGTTGGACGCATTCGGCGGTGCGCGGAAGGAGATTTCCTCCGGCGAGGATCGGGTGGTCATGAATGTAGAATGTTCAGGTGTGGCAGTGGCGGCGGCGTGAAGTCAAGTTGGTGTGGCAGAGACGGCGGGGCATAAAGTCGCGCATGGGAAGTAGGTGTGACCCATCATTGTGGGTGGGGCATTCAGGCGGGCTGTGGTGTGTTCGGCCTGGAAGCTGAGACCTGGTGGGGAGTTCGGCTTTGGGGCGGAGAGCTGGAGTGTACCAGTGTACCAGTGTGCGCGAGCTGGATCGTGTGGTGTGCCATTGTGTGGAGACGCGGGTGAGATCGGTAGGAGGATAGAGTGTGGAGAGTTCGAAGTAGGAGGAAGCAAACTCTCGTGGGTAGAGAGTTGTATCGGAGTGTGAAATTAGAGTGGGATCCGAGATTGAAGTGTAATCTGTGAGTGGGATCCGAGATTGAAGTGTAATCTGTGAGTGGGAGCTAAAATCCAAGTGGAAGATCTGTGAGTGGGATCTGAGATTGAGGTGCAAAAATCTGTGAGTGGGAGCTGAAATCCGAGTGGAAGATCTGTGAGTAGGAGCTGAGAGTGAAGTGAAATCTGAGAGTGAAATCTGACAGTCGGGATCTGAATTTGAAACTGAAAAGGGAGAGTGGAATTTGAGTAGGAATTGGGAGTGGAACTCAAAGCTAGGATAGACCACAGCGGCTGTGGTATTGAGAAAGTTACCCAGATTTGGGTTAGATCTTTATGTAACAAAGAGCTTGTCTGCTGCTCTTGTGGAGATAGCAGACAGCAAGTTATTATTTTCAGTTCTGGATAATTTGTCTGTGAAAGAGCAAGTGTTATGATCTCATTGTCTTGAATACACTTTGACCACATGGTTGAGATCAGAGAAGTTAGATTATGGGAGCTCGAACCCCCACCTGGACTACAAACGCTGAAGGGTGGGGAGTTTAGGCTCACATAAAATGGTGCGTCTGCCGGGAGCCTGATCTTGTAAATGCAGCATAGGACTAGATCGCACAAACCAAACCTGGAGCCAGGACTAGAGAAACCCGTTCGCAGTAGGAAGAAACCTGAGAATAAGAAAGTCGAGGAAGAAATTAAACTTGAGATATTTCTTAACGTAGACCCTGTTGATGAGTCTTTGTTAGAAGGTGTAGAGATTGTAGAACCTAGTAGTGTGAAGTTGGTTGAGGAACCTGCCAGCATGGCTGACGATGAAGGGAGAGCAGGACCTCCTCCTTGTCCTCCCATAGACCCACTTGTGAGGCCAAGAGGCCTTCCTATTCAGGTTCCACAGAATTTGGCAGCTGTGGTCATGCCACCCAATCTGCCTAAGTTCTATGGGACGAAGGATGAGGATCCTTCAAGGCACATGGAAAGATATGTTGAGAGGCTAGCCAGCTCTCTGATTACAGATCCGGGGTATTGTTTGGTCTGGTTTCCTACTACCCTGGAAGGTGAGGCGTATGAGTGGTATAGGGATCATTCTGAAGGTCATTTTGGGGGATGGGACCAGATGCAAAGGGAGTTCTTGAATGAGTTTAGGCCTGAGGTGGGGCAGGGTACTGCATTGAGAGCTTTGGCATCATTAAAACAGGGAAGGGAAGAGGAAATCTCAGCTTACATTAGAAGATTTGATCTTGTCTGTGCACGTTTTGTGGGTACAATGCTCAATGACGATACGCTGAGACAATTTTTTACCCAAGGTTTTTTCAAATCTGGAACCATCCGTGGGGTGCTGGAGAGAAGCCCTCAAACTCTTGCTGAGGCCAAGATGGCTGCCAGAGAGATAGAGAACATTGACAAGGACTATGATAGATTGTGGAGGAAGGAGGATGAATCCATTCCTCAGTTCATCCCAATTCGTCCAAGAGCAATTGAAGGAGACTCAGGTAGGCATAGGGGTCAAGCTCCCCATTCTCTCATTGAGTCAATTTCGCAGACCAGAGAACCAACACCTGTTCTAGCATTGCCAGCCCCTACAGTGGATCCTAACCTGGCAAATGTAGAGAAAAGATTGAATGCCAGTTAGGCAGGTTTTCAGGAAACCATGATGAAACAGATGCAGAGCATCACAGATCAGATGGCCTTGATGATCAGGAGTCAACAGCCAGGGCCTCCTCCTCCAGTCGAGTCAGGTAGACATTCATCAAGCCTGTGGTGTGTCCAGTGTGGTCAATCCGGGCACTCCAAACAGTTTTGTAGGGTGGTGCAGAACCGTGATAATAGAATGAGCGGTGGCCCACCTGTGCAACATCAAAGGGGCCAAGGACCAAATTACCAAGGTCAAGGCGGGTACAGAGGGCCTCCTAGGGGTCAGGTTGGTCAGAATGGGGAGAGAAAAGAATTGCATGCTTTTTGTGGTAGGTGGCACTATCCAGGTCAGTGTTGGTCTGAAGTTGGGGTTAATGGGTGTAGTAACTGTGGAGGTAGTCATCCTTCTGACCAATGTCGGCAGCCAGACAAAGTTATTAGGATGCCTCAGCCTGCTGTTAGTCCTCACCAGGCGAGAGAAAATATGAGGGGTGCAAGACCACAGAATGAGCATTCTAACAATCTTAGACCCCCTAACTTGTATTATGATCATGAGAACAGCAAGCAGACATTCAATCCACCTGTTGGACTGCAGACTGTGAACAGATATATTCCTATCCAGAGTGAACCACGAGATGAACCTCGTAGTGACAGCAGAAAACAGGTTTCATTTGCAGATCCATGTTCTTCAAACTCTCAAGATGCTAGATTTGCAAATGGCGATGATGGAGATGTCCAGCGTAGTAGTTCTGATCTTGGTAAGGGGATAGTCGAACAGGAGCAGAATCAGTGGCCTCCACATGCTAACCTGATTACTTATAAGTTGAAAAATTCGGATGATGTGATTATGCATGAAGCTCCGGCCCTTACTGTCACCACCAGAGCTATGCATCGCAAGATGCAGACTGAGAAAAATGAGGATGAGCAAGGAGAGACTTCATCGGAGGAGCCTCCTCATCTCTCTGATCTTGAGAGAGTGGCGAGGAGAGCAAGGAGGATTACAAGGGCAGAGGAGAAAAGAGGTGAGGTTCTGCATGATGCAGAAGTGCCACCTGTCACGCAAGATTCAGAAAGCAATGAACCAAGAGAGTGGGAAGGACCGGGGATACCCATGAAAGAGTGGGAGGACATGAGATGTCAGAAAGGGAGAGAGTCGAAGAAGTACAATTTGTGGTCAGATCTGAGTTCGCTGAAGGCAGATATTACTTTCGGGCAGCTGTTGGAAATATCTCCCATTGCTCGTAAGACTTTGAAGGAGGGCATTCCAGTGCATAGAAGGAGTGGAAAGACGAAGACTCGAGTCGCTGCTAGAGTTCATTTGCAAAAAGGAAGTCAAGATGTCAAACCTGTGGAGATAGAGGTGGTAGTGGTAGACAAGGTGATTCCCAATGTATTAGTTGATGGGGGTAGTGGTTTGAACATCCTACCTGAACACACCATGAGAAGGTTAGGTTTGAATCTAACAGGCCCCTCACCTTTCATTATCAATATGGCCAATCAGACTTCGGCTGTACCAGTGGGGATGATTAAAGATTGCCGTTTGTCCACTGGTGGTGAGGAGTACATTGTCACATTTCATGTCATTAAGATGCATTCGAACAGGGACACTTTCCCTATTCTATTGGGCAGACCTTGGTTGAGAATGGCTAATGCCATTGTGGATTGGGGAGGACTGAAGCCATCAATCACATATGGTCCTCAAGATAACAGAGTCAAGGTGTCAATAGGGTCCTTAGGTGGAAGGGTGAGAGAGGATCCTGAGTTATCGTCAGGGAAGGAAGAAGAGAAAAACAAGGCCGAGGGTGAAGACACTTTAGTGGGAGTGGTTCAGTCGAATGGCAGAAAAAATAGATTAGATGTAGGGTCAGGCAGCTTAGGACCTAGTTTTTACAGCAGAAGCGATGATGGAGAGTTTGCTCAGTGGTTGAGAGATTATCCTGAGTCAGGTTGTGATGCCATGATGATTTCTCATCACGAAATTTCCAAGAAGGAGGTGATCAGTTCACAAAGAGAAGAATATCAGTTGCTAGAACCATGTGAGGTTCTTATGGAGGAAGAGTGGATACATGGAGGTCTCACTCCATGGTTGGACGAGTTGGATGTTACTGAGGTGGGGTTGGTGCAGGTTGATGGAACTCAAGAGGAGGAGAATACTGTTCAACCTACGAAGTTGGAGGAACCCTTGCATTTCAAGACTACATCAACTGGAATATTAGTGGGCCAAGACGTCAGGGACTATCCTCAGGTCCCTCCAGATTGGTATCGGAGCTCAGAGGAACAAACTCATGTGGCAGAGGAAGACTGGAAATACGTGGAGGTGTCCATCAGAGGAGGAGAGCTGAAGCAAATGAAGATGGGTTCTAAGCTAGGAGAGGATGAGATACGGAAGTACGGTGAGTTGGTGGACGAATTCAGTGATACCTTTGCTTGGTCGTATGATGAGTTGAAGGGAGTGCCTCGTGAAATGGTGGAGCATCGGATTTCGCTGGTCCGTGGAGCTAAGCCTATTAGACAGAAGGAGAGAAGGATGAACTCACAGTTACAGTTGTTAGTTCGAGCAGAATTGGAGAGATTACTGAAAGCCGGATTCATTAAGCCTGTAGAGATCACGGATTGGGTTTCTCCTATGGTTTTGGTCAAGAAAAAGAATGGGAAACTTAGAGTGTGTGTGGATTATAGGAAGCTGAATGCCTGTACTCAGAAGGATCACTTTCCTTTACCTTTTATCACGCTGCTTTTGGAGGAAGTTGGAGGTCATGCGAGGTACACGTTCATGGATGGATATGCTGGCTACAATCAGATTTCCATAGCTGTGCAGGATGTTCATAAGACAGCCTTCACAACTCCGTGGGGAACTTTTGTATGGGTTGTTATGCCTTTCGGATTGTGCAATGCACCAGCCACATTCCAAAGGTTGGTGATGTATATTTTCACGGATCTGTTATACAAGTCTATGACAGTTTTTGTGGACGATTTTAGCACTCAGTCAAGTGCTGGTGAGCATCTGCAGTGTGTTAGAGAAGCTCTCATTAGATGTAGAAGAATGCAGCTAGCTCTGAATCCTGAGAAGACCTTCCTAGGTGTTCAAAGAGGAGTTCTTTTGGGTTATGTTGTGAGTGAGAAGGGAAGAGAACCGGATCCTGATAAGATTGCAGTCATTGAAGGATTGGCAACTCCCACGAATGCCAAGGGTGTAGCCAAGTTATTGGGACATGTAGGGTGGTATAGAGAGTTGATTCCTGACTTTGCCAAGATTGTGGTGCCTATTACTCAATTGTTGAGGAAGGAGAACAGGTTTGAGTGGACAGATGCGTGTCAAGAAGCTTTTGAAGAGTTGAAGTCCAGATTGAGTACTTATCCGGTGTTGAGGTCTCCTAACTGGAGCATGCCTTTTCACGTTTTCTGTGATGCGAGTAGTATAGCAGTGGGTAGTGCGTTGTGTCAGTCTACAGGGGAGAAAGGGAAGGACCTGCCAATTGCTTATGCCAGTAGGCAGTTGAATCCACCGGAGAGGAACTATTCTACTACCGAGAGGGAGTGCTTGGCCATGGTTTTTTCAGTCAAGAAGTTTAGACATTATTTGATCTGTAATCCAGTAGTTTTTTTCGTTGATCACATGGCAATCAAATATCTGGTGAACAAGGCGGAGCTTAGTGGAAGATTGGCCAGGTGGGTTTTATTGCTGGAGGAATTTGACTACACTGTGGAGTATAAACCTGGTCGCATGCACTTGCAGGCCGATCATCTATCTAGGTTGTCGGAGGATGTAGGGACCAGTCCATTAGATGATTGTGGTACCCCACTTTTGGCAATTTTGAGGAAATTAAAACATTTTTGGAAAACTGTACCCTGGCAGCATTGTAAATAGCCTTCGGTACATCAAAACAGAGTGAATCCGGAAGATCGCGGGGATTCTCGAGGGATCTTGTAGAATCTGGGATTTGGGGTGCAGTAGTAAGGTCAGGCACCACCCTCCCTGCGAGCTCCGCAGTTAGGATCTCTACGGCGCAAGGCGCAAAACCCGCCTTCGGAGGTTGCGTCCGCGGCTGTAGGGAAACCCTCGTAATTAGGTAACCCTCGGGCGCCTTGACCAAGTTAGGATCCCGTTGGAAAGAGCTCGACGCGCTGATTCCAACGAGCCCAAGAACGCTTGGAACGGACAAGGACTTAGGGAGTTATCGCTACTGGAAGAAACGGAGGCGGTCGCCTGCGGCGGAAGGAGTTCGCCACCGGCGCGAATTCCGCCTGCGCGGAAGGGGGATTCAAGTTTTGTCCTATGCGCGGACGAAGGCGTTCGCCTGTGCACAGGCGAAGTAGGGTTAGGGAAGGCGCGAAGTCCGCCTACGCACAGGCGTTCGCCTGTGCACAGGCACTTCGGCGTCGGCGGGAGATCCGCCTTGGGCCCTAGAAATGCGCCTTGTGAGGTAGAAAGTGTACGGCGCCTTCCGCGCCAGCGCAGCGCAGCGTACGTCGGAAGACCGCCAGAGTAATCCAATCGGTACGGACCATGCGGACGGCACGGGTGGATGCGCTCTTGGACGGACGGAGTTGCGGCGGCGGAGGCGCCGACGGAGAGACAAGGAACGGACAGGCTGGACGGAGACGGCTGACCACGGTCAACGCCTTCCGCGCCAGCGCAGCGCCGCGGACGGAATTCGCCTGCGCACAGGAGAACGCCTGTGCACAGGAGAATGTTCAAGTTCCGCGCCGGCGGAGAATCCGCCGAAGCCCCTGCCTGCGCACAGGCAGGAGTTGAATTTTTGTCCGACATGCGGACGCACGCGTCAAGGCAGAAGGAGATTGGCCGAGGGGCGGTACGAACAAGTGTACCGCGCAAGGCGGAAAACTCGCCTTCGGCGCTACGCCCCCATGTCCGGAGGGTGACACGCTCGCGGAGTTCAAATCCGCCGATTCGAGCGTGAGAGTTTAATCGACGACGGCGGAGCGTGAAGCCGCGCGTGAGAGCGAAGACCGTTCCAGCGTACAGCCGGCGCGGCCATCAAGTGAGACGTTCTTCACGACCAAGAGACGACCATGACCTTCGACCGGGCGGCGGAGAGCGTCCCATTCTTGAATTCGCGATTCCAATCTCTTGTGCGCGCTGCGCGCATCCATCTGCTGGCTGCGGACCATTCTCGTCGTCGTCGCACAGGAGATTTCTTGTTGATTGAGGGAGAAGTGAGTGCGCGTGATTTGGAATTGAGAGCGATTAGAGTTTGCCGAGAGAGAAAGAAACGCGGACAGTGCGGAAGTAGAATGAGCGGGCGAGCGAACCCCAGGAACGCAATGACGAGACCGAGCAGATTGCGGATGGTGCCACTTCGCCTGCCGCAGAACGGGCTGCGCGCTTTCGAAGAGCGCTTAATAGCAAGAAAGCTCGATTTCTTGCTATGGGGATGGAATTACATCTGCGCGAATATGGTGCGCGAGTGGCTAGAGCCACAGGGACCACCCTCGCGCGGATTGCGTCCGCATGTTGACCGGTGGACAGTCCAAGATTGGGCGCAGGCGTTGGGAAGATGTGCTGGCATGCCAGGGCATCTCCTTTTCGACAGCGAGAGCATCAAGGTGACCAAGCAAGAAGAAGCGCAATTTGTGGAGCTGTTCAAGACCGGGAGGTCTACCAAGAATGGGTACAGGACCCGTGATTACAAAGATCGATTTCGCCGGACTTTGTCCGCGGCGCTGATGCAATTACTGCAGCCGCACCGCGCCTGCTACATCACATTGTGGCAGGTCTCTTTTGTGGAGTGCGTCATCGAGGGAACTCCAATTCACTGGGCGAGCATCCTGCACAGAGTGATGCGACAGCACGCGTTTGAGGAGAAGGGGGGAACGCTAAACCATCTTTCTCCTTTCCTCATCAATTTTTATCGACAGCGGAATTGTTTGACAGCGGCGGAGCTTGAACATTTTCCGCCATTGTCCATCGACCATCCCGGGAAGTATGTGCGGGAGAACGAGGTCGACACTGATGCGGAGGAGTCACCGACTTCTACCCCATCAAGACGAAGGGATGAAGGGAGACACACCCCTGCGGCGCGAGTGCCGCGGAAGCGGCGATGGAGGGAAGAGGCCGAAGAGGAGCAGCATCAAGAACTCTCTGTTCCCATTCGACCGCGGCCGCTGTGCGAGCCATACAGCCGGCCGAAGCAGAAGGCACGCAGACTGGTGTTGCCAGCTGACAGTGCAGACACGGCGACGATTGCGACGGAGATAGGAAGTGCGTCGCCAGAGAGACGAGAGGAAGCGCGGACGACCGCAGGAGCGACGGGCCACGCTGCACCCTCGTCGGGAGAGAGGCCGCCTACGGGCCAAGGGCCTCCGGAGTTACCACGTGCGATGCGGACAGATGTTCCGTTTGCGCACAGGCGAACCTCCGCGGACGGACGAGCCTCCGCGGATCGGCGAACACAAGTGGACGTGGATCTACGCTTACGCGTGGGAAGGAGCAGTCCGCCTGTGCACAGGCGCTCGCCTGTGCACAGGTCGCCTGTGCACAGAACACCTCCACACGTGCCGCCTGTGCACAGGCAAGAATCACCCCCGTTCCAACGTAGGAAGGGGAAGGAGCCGGCGGAAGAACCGCCTACGAGACACCGGCCCTCGGGGCCAGACCCTCCGGCGCACCACGCGCCGCAATTCGCGCCTTCGGCGCCAGGGCCTTCGAGCCGAGGGGATACGAGCAGAGAGCGTGCGGAGGCCGCACCATCGGCGGGAAGTACGCCGATAGATGCGCCTTCGGCGGTAGGGCCTATAGGCCAAGGAACATCGGGCGTGCGGCCCCCGGCCATGTCGCCTTCGGCGATAGATGTCCGCGGCGCTACGCCTGCGGCGGACAAGGCGCCGGCACATGCGCCTGCGCACGGGCCGGACACAGCCCCCACGGACCGATCAAGGGAGCAGCAGACGGAGGAGCGGAGTGACTGTCCGCGGGACGACATCTCGATGCGCGATGCGCAATCCAACCCCGCGCAGCCACCCTCCGCTCGATCGCCTTCGGCGACGGACGACGGCGACAGAGAGAATGCGGTGGGCAATCAACCAGCGAGCGACGGGGATGCCGCTCGGATACATTCGCCTTCCGCCTTAGACATTTTGGCGACGAGCAGCGAGGCTGCAGCCGTGCCTTCGCAGGCAGCACACGTCGAGGACGTGCAGCCCCACTCGGGGCAGTCGCCGACGCAATCAATGGCGACTGAAATTCTCCACTCGGATGATGAGGACGGAGGCTCCACGGAAGAAATGTCAGGAGCAGAAGACACCGAGGAGGAGGAGGAGGAAATTGTTGGAGCGCCGGCGGCGGCGCTCTCTGAGCAGGTGATTCCGTTGCTGCGGTACTTGGATCGCAAGGTCGATAAATACGCCGACCCACTCCAGCCGGGATCTTACATCGAGTTAGTGCGCAGGCGGACTCGCACTAAAGTCCACACCAGCAAGCTATTAGCTAGAGTGGACCAGGAGTTGAGGGACTTGAAGGAGAAGCATGAGTGCTTGTGGGGACAGTACAAGCTTAATCAGAAATTCTACAAGCACTCCGAGAAGATGAAGGATGAGAAACTGGGCGAGCTCACCAAGGAGCAGGTGAAGGTCAAGGAAGCACTCAACTCTGAGCAGGCCGAGAATCGGATTTTGTCAGAGGAGCTCGTGCGACAGACGCGGTTGTTGGAACAATGTCAGCTCGCACGGCAGGCGGATGAAGAATTCATCCGCAGTTTACAGTCAGAGTGTGGCGAATTGAGGGCGCAACGTGCTGAAGCCGAATCGCAATTAGTGACCATTGAAGAGGATCGCAGGAAGGAGGCGGATCGCACGAAGGTGGAGACGGCGAAGCGAGTCGCCCACTGTCTCAAGGGCTACGCCCACTGGGAAGTGAAGGCGCAGGAGAAACTCACACTGCGTGAGTTTGAATTGCGCGCAGCCGGGTTGTTGTCAGGCGACAGTAGGAGTCGGCGGAAGGTAGCGAAGAAGCTCGAGGCCTTTCTGTCGAAGGCACAGGATACCATGTCCGCCCTCGAGGGGGAGGTGTCCGCGGCGTTGCAGCGGTTGGGACTGCGTAGTCGAGCGGAAGAGTGGCAGGGTAGGGAGCTAGTGCGCGGCAGTCGGCCGCGCAGGAGACGTAGTACAGGTTCCGCGGAGTGTAGTGTAGCGTGGTTCCGTGCAGGCGTGTAGCGTAGTGCAGTGTAGTGTTAGTTAGGACTTAGAAGGTATAAAATAGTTCCAGGCGTTTTGCCTGGGGTTCTTTCCCATCAGAAGTGCAGATCAGGAACCCATTTCCTTTGCGTGTTTGTGTCCTTGAGTTCTGTCACCACGCACGAGGAGTTACAACTTAGCGTTCCGCATTTTGTAGCTGAAGGCCTTCGGCCGAATGTTCAGAGCTAGTCCATTGGTTAGAGACTTGAGTAGTTCGGATCTGCACCTGCGGGTGACTGCCGATGCTCAGAGCCAGTGACTAGTTAGATACTTGAACAGTTTCGCCCCTACACCTTCGAGTGTTCCTTTCTGATTGTACTCCTTGGGATTTTTCCCCTGAATGCCAAAGTGAAGTTTTGCTACTTCGTGTAAGCCTTGGTTGTAAATTCAGGTTACGCTGCAGCAGGTGCCTTGAGGGTAACCCCTGTAGTATTTCTGGGAATGACAAGTGCCTGAGAATTCAAACTCTTCAATAGACTGTTGTTGTGTTACTGGAATGTTTCACAGTGAGTCCTTCAGTGCGGACCTGTGTTCTCTGCGCGTTTTGTGAGTTGAGAGTGTTGTTCACCGCGTAGGAGTGACTTCGATCCGAAGTAGGCAGTCCAAACCGGGTTTCCTACACTAGCAGCAAGCTAGTGGAAGTGTTGTAAAAGCCGGAGTTGGAAGTCACTGCCCGCAGCTTTGCCGAGTGTGCTCGTGAGAGACTTTCCCCCTGAAATCTTGAAGTAGAGGTCCTAACGGATCTCTGGGTTGTGTTTCTGTAGTTTCAGGTGTGTGTGTGTGTGTGTGTGTGTTACGCTGCACTGTGCGACCTCCGAGTGCGCTCCGAGTGGACACTTGCAGTATTTCTGGGAGTGACAGTTGCCTGAGAATTCAAACTCCTCAATAGTCTGTTAAAACGTGACACTTTATACCCTGTGTGTTCCTCTGTCCCTGTGGGTTCGACCTTTCTACCACTATATTGCAGTTTTAGCCTTTAGTGGGTTATTACATAAGAAGCCGACAACTTCTTTTTTGGCGCCGCTGCCGGGGACAGTTGCGTCAACACCGGGGTTTTTACGAGCAGCCATGCTCGGTGAATGTCGACTGGGGCTGGCGGGAGCAACCTAAGTGCTAGAGCTGTCCGCAAGTTCCGACGAGATTCAGAGAAGGCCGTGGAAGAGACACGGCGTCAAACCAAGAAAACACCAAAAAGAGTACCTAAGCCTAGTTCGGCCGACATCCTTGGGGAACCTACCCCCGGCGACTCGGAACCAAACTTGGTGCTTACAGTTCTACTAGATATTCCTTGCACGGACCCGCCTAGTGAAGTACAACCGACCGTCCGAGGACCGTCGACAGACACACTGATGGCGGACGGACAAGCCAATGTGCGGCTACCTCAGCCGATTACTAAACATTCCTACCCGAAGTACAAAGGGAGTGGGGATGACGACGATGCAGATTCATACATCAAGTTATTCGAGTCGGTGTCTATTGCCAATCGCGAGATCGCAGACGACGACCGACTAAGGATCTTTCCAAGCCTTCTGCGGAAGAAAGCGAGGAGTTGGTATAATCACGAAAGCATCGATCCGACTGGGTTGACAACATGGGCCCAGCTGAAGGAGAAGTTCCTTCGTCGCTTTCGCGAGCTCGGCTACGACAGCCGGGTTTTGACGAAGTTACGTAATTTGCAGCGAGAGAAGAAGGAGAGTCTGCGTGACTACACTGAGAGATTTATGGACCTCCTCGACAGAATACCGAAAACAGGACCAGGGTCCCCTTTCTCGGTACAACAAGCTGTGGATTGGTACGTGACCGGTTTAACTCGGGAGATGGAGACTTTTTGCCGACGCAGCAAGTGCGACACTATTGAGGATGTGATTGCATCGGCAGAAGCCTTCGAAACTTCCACTCTCAACCGAAGAGGGAGAGAGAGACGGGAGTCGAAGGAGCGCAAACCGAAAGGAGGGCGAAGACGGCGTAGAGGTACAACTCCGTCATCGGAGGAATCGTCTTCGGACGAGAACCGTTCTTCATCCGAAGAAGAGGAAACCTCATCGTCGGAGGAGGAGAAGAAGAGGAAGAAGCATGGGTCAGCGAAGAAAAAGGGCATCCGACGAGTGACTACGGACAGAGCGCCGGGAGATATAGCTTCGAAGATGGAGACCCTTGTGAAGGACTTCGCCGATCTCAAGGTTCAAGTGGTAGGCGGGCATGATCGCCGAAAATCACCCGGGAGAGTGCGAGCGAACTTATGGTGTACTACGTGCGGGGCGGTGGGACATGCAAACACCGAGTGCCTTACCACCCGGCCGTCATATCCAGTCAACGCAGTAGAGTGGGCGCAACCGTACTATGGAGAGCACCCTCAGTACTATGGAGAGCACCCTCAGTACTATGGAGAGGCTAGCGAAGAGACAGCCTACGCCGTCCAGTCGGTGCCTACCCCTCCTGCGGTTTCAGCAATGCAAGTTCCACGATATATTCCGGTGGATCGGGCCACTACGGTACCTGTGAGGCGGAGAGCACCTCCAGGGACGTTTGACCCACCGCCACCGCGAGCTTGTTATAATTGCGGGGAAGTTGGGCACTTCTCACCGCAGTGTCCCCATCCAAAAAGGCGAAACGATTATGCTCCGACATGTAGTAATTGCAAGAAGGTCGGGCACACTGCGCCAGAGTGTGATCAGCCACCAGTCCCTCGGCCAGTGGTACGATTTGTGAACACTCCTGCCAAGGAGGACGTGCAAGTTAACCAGGTCGAAGTAGGTTCAGACGGGGATGGCGAAGACGAAGAATGGCCGGCTGAAGAGGTTATGTGCGCACGGGTCGAAACTCGTAGCTCCAAGAAATCCAAGGAGCAAGAGCGTGACACTCGCAAGCACGAACGGAGAACCGCCGACCGGACGGGAAAAGGAAAGGAGAAGACATCCAGCAAGTCCGACTCGCGACCTGCTCGGAAGTCTTTGACTACGCGGGATACACCAGCAGTGCGCCCCCAGGCAGCAGTCGAGGACGAGCCAGTGCGCCTACTGAAACGGGACTATGCTCCGGATATCCGCAACGAGGTAGCCAACCTGTTGCAGGAAGCGATCCGCACTCAAAAGGATCCACCGCGGCCAGACCTGACATCCTCCCTTGGGGCGAAGTTGGCAGCCACCGTGGAACCTCGCAGAGCGTCGCCGACCCCGGCGCCCCAACGCGCCCACTATGACTTGGTTGAAGATCTCGGGAGTCGAAAAGTGAACATTACGTTCAAGCAGCTCTTGGAGGACAATAAGACGTATCGGAGAATGTTGATGCTTTCGCTACGGCATCCGCGGAAGCCGCGCGCGTCCACATCCTCTCAAGTATATCAAGTGGAGAGCGAAGACCAAGGGCCACCCGAGATCGATGTGGAGATAGCAGGATGTTGTGTACGCAGAGTGCCAATCGACTCTGGATCAGGAGTCAACATAATGACGGAGGATACAGCGAGAGCCTTGGGGTTCAGTCAATACGAACCCTCGAAGCGTGTGTTGAGATTAGCGGATCAGACGCGGAGAATGCCTGCAGGTATGCTGCGCAATGTCAAGACAACCATCGGGGGTGCGGACTTTCGGTTGACGTATATCATCCTTCAACTGATGATGAAGCAGGGCTATGACGTTCTGCTCGGGCGACCATGGCTATATGGTGCACAAGTCAGATGTGACTGGCGAAGACATCGCCTTAAGTTTCCTCATCCTTCGGAACCGACCAAAACCATTACAGTGCCCTGGAATAGGGTCAGGCACGAAGGAGAGACCCCATCGACAAGTGCAGGTTACACATCGGGCGAGGACAGTGAGTCGACCGCGCGATCGGATTCCAGTGGTACCGAATCCGATTACTTCGTGGGATTCGTTGCCTGCTGTTCGGTGGAAGAAGAAGAAGAGACGGAAGCTATTCAGCCGGAAGACGAATAGCAATTAACTGTGGGACTGGGAAGGAGTGAGACGAGTCACACCGAGGGCATTGTCGACCCTAGTGACTGTCACGAAGTACAACTCAGTCCCGGCAAGTGCTTGAAGGTATCAAGCGCAGTGAGAGGAGACGAGCTAAGGAAAGTACAGGCGTTCCTTAGCCACTATGTCGACGTCTTCGCCTGGAAGATCGAGGACATGAAGGGGATACCTGCACGGTATGGGGAGCACCGTATCGATTTACTGGACGACTCAGTACCCATACGACAGCGCCAGTATCGCCTCAACCCAAAGTACTCCTTGCTAGTGAAAGAGGAGATAGATAAGTACTTGAGCGCTGGTATTATTTACCCTGTGCTCAGCAGTGAGTGGGTGTCGCCGATTGTTATCATACCCAAGAAGTTGACGGGTAAGATACGAGTGTGTCAGGATTTCCGGAAGTTGAATGCGGCAACACGCAAGGATCATCACCCGTTACCATTCACGGATGCCATTCTAGACCATGTCGCAGGACATGAATGTTATAGCTTCCTGGATGGGTTCTCAGGTTACAATCAGGTGTCTATCCGTGAACAGGACAAGGATAAAACTACGTTCACAACCGACTGGGGAACTTACGCATACCACAAGATGCCCTTCGGTCTGTGCAACGCGCCTGCCACCTTTCAACGGATGATGACCAATATCTTTCAGGAACAACTGAGGAAGTTCCTGGAGATATTCATAGATGACTTCTGTGTCTTTGGGAAGCGGTCTGAACACCTAAGTCACTTGAAGCAGACCTTCGATAAATGTAGAGAGAGCAGTTTATCGCTGCATCCCGAGAAGTGCTTTTTCTTCATGACTAGTGGGATCTTGTTGGGTCATCGGGTCTCGGCAGAAGGCATTGCGGTGGACATCGAGAAGGTCAAGGTTATACTCGAGCTTGAGCCACCCGCAAATCTAAGAGAGCTGCGAGCATTCCTGGGTCATGTGGGATACTACCGAAGATTCATACACATGTATGCAATACTGGCGGCGGACCTGACCAAGTTGTTGAAGAAGGACGAGCCTTATGCTTGGGGTGCGAACCAGCAGACAGCATTTGAAGCTCTGAAAGCGAAACTCACGACTGCTCCCGTACTAAGGAGTCCAGACTGGAATCGACCATTCCATGTTTACGTTGACACTTCGGCATTCGCCATCGGTGTAGTACTGAGTCAAAAGGATGACAACAAAAAGGACTACCCGATCTACTTCGCGAGCCGACAGCTGTCTCTAGCAGAGCGGAAGTACACCACGACGGAGAGAGAAGCGTTGGGGATGGTGTACTCCTGTAAAAAGTTCCGTCACTACCTAATCTGTTACGAGTTTGTGTTCCATGTGGACCACTACGCATTGCAACACCTAGTTAAGAAAGCCGACCTATCCGGTCGAATCGCCAGGTGGGTGTTATTACTACAAGAGTTCACCTACACAGTCCAGACCAGGAAAGGGGTGCACCACGAAAATGCGGATTACTTGTCCCGATTATGGACACAGCCGACAGAGGAGGAATTGGTGGACGATTTTCCAGATGAAGAGTTATTTCAGTTGTCTGCAGGACATGAGTCCCGCTATGCCGACCTGTATCGATATCTGCTAACCCTCCAGTGCCCCGAGGGCATGGATTTGGAACAGCGAACTGTCTTTATTCATAAGGCAGGCCCGTATCAACTCCAGCAGGGAGTTTTGTTCAAGAAGATGGCGGATGAGCGCTTATGCAGATGCCTGGAGGAATCAGAAGTACCAAGAATAGTGAGTGCGATGCACACAGAGGAGGCGGGTGGACACTATGCCACCAGGAACACGGTCACAAAGATCCTAAATGCGGGGTATTGGTGGCCGACCATGTTTAAGGATGTTCTCGATTACATCCGCAAGTGCGACAGTTGCCAGAGGACGGGGAGACCGACGCCTACAACACGATGGCCCCTGACTCCCATCATGCCTCTAGCACCTTTCGAAAAGTGGGGTATTGACTTTGTAGGGCCGATACAACCAGTGACTAGAAGTACACGAAGGCGCTACATTCTGGTAGCAACGGACTACGCCACCAAAATGGTAGAGGCCAGGGCCACCAGAAGGGATGATGCTGCCACAGTGGCCGCATTCTTGTTTGAGTCGATCATCACACGCTACGGATGTCCCTTAGAGCTAGTGAGCGACCGGGGCACGCATTTTCTGAATCAGATCATCGAAGATCTGACACGGTACTTCCACATCAAGCACCGGAAGACTACTCCATACAATCCTAAGGCAAATGGACTGACGGAGAAGTCCAATGGACTGCTGTGTAAAATACTACTCAAGGTCACGGTGAATCACGCTCACGACTGGGATACGAAGCTAGCAGCCGCTCTATGGGCGTACCGCACAGCTGAGAAGATCACGACCAAACAGACACCATACTTTCTGGTGTATGGGCAACACCCGATCCTTCCAATCGAATTTGAAGTACCCACCCATCGAACGATGGATTTGCAGAGGATGGGCGCAGAGGAGAGTCAGCTCTACAGGTTACAGGAGGTCATGCTGCTGGATGAAAGGAGAAGAGACGCCGAAGATCGCACCAGGAAAATCCAGCTCCGCCGAAAGGAGAGGTACGATAAAAAGATCAAACCGGTACTACTGCAGGCGGGTGATTTGGCATTGCTCTACGACAGCAGGCATGCCAGATTCCCAGGCAAACTGCACCTAAGGTGGATGGGACCTTACAGGGTTGTCGAAGTCTTCCCGAATGGGTCCATCCAACTTGCGGACCTGGCCGGCGATTTGTTAGGCACCCGAGTGAACGGGTGGCGGTTGAAGAAATACCACATGTGAGTGTTCGCGTGGACGCTCACAATTGAGGAGGGGGGCATGTGGTACCCCACTTTTGGCAATTTTGAGGAAATTAAAACATTTTTGGAAAACTGTACCCTGGCAGCATTGTAAATAGCCTTCGGTACATCAAAACAGAGTGAATCCGGAAGATCGCGGGGATTCTCGAGGGATCTTGTAGAATCTGGGATTTGGGGTGCAGTAGTAAGGTCAGGCACCACCCTCCCTGCGAGCTCCGCAGTTAGGATCTCTACGGCGCAAGGCGCAAAACCCGCCTTCGGAGGTTGCGTCCGCGGCTGTAGGGAAACCCTCGTAATTAGGTAACCCTCGGGCGCCTTGACCAAGTTAGGATCCCGTTGGAAAGAGCTCGACGCGCTGATTCCAACGAGCCCAAGAACGCTTGGAACGGACGAGGACTTAGGGAGTTATCGCTACTGGAAGAAACGGAGGCGGTCGCCTGCGGCGGAAGGAGTTCGCCACCGGCGCGAATTCCGCCTGCGCGGAAGGGGGATTCAAGTTTTGTCCTATGCGCGGACGAAGGCGTTCGCCTGTGCACAGGCGAAGTAGGGTTAGGGAAGGCGCGAAGTCCGCCTACGCACAGGCGTTCGCCTGTGCACAGGCACTTCGGCGTCGGCGGGAGATCCGCCTTGGGCCCTAGAAATGCGCCTTGTGAGGTAGAAAGTGTACGGCGCCTTCCGCGCCAGCGCAGCGCAGCGTACGTCGGAAGACCGCCAGAGTAATCCAATCGGTACGGACCATGCGGACGGCACGGGTGGATGCGCTCTTGGACGGACGGAGTTGCGGCGGCGGAGGCGCCGACGGAGAGACAAGGAACGGACAGGCTGGACGGAGACGGCTGACCACGGTCAACGCCTTCCGCGCCAGCGCAGCGCCGCGGACGGAATTCGCCTGCGCACAGGAGAACGCCTGTGCACAGGAGAATGTTCAAGTTCCGCGCCGGCGGAGAATCCGCCGAAGCCCCTGCCTGCGCACAGGCAGGAGTTGAATTTTTGTCCGACATGCGGACGCACGCGTCAAGGCAGAAGGAGATTGGCCGAGGGGCGGTACGAACAAGTGTACCGCGCAAGGCGGAAAACTCGCCTTCGGCGCTACGCCCCCATGTCCGGAGGGTGACACGCTCGCGGAGTTCAAATCCGCCGATTCGAGCGTGAGAGTTTAATCGACGACGGCGGAGCGTGAAGCCGCGCGTGAGAGCGAAGACCGTTCCAGCGTACAGCCGGCGCGGCCATCAAGTGAGACGTTCTTCACGACCAAGAGACGACCATGACCTTCGACCGGGCGGCGGAGAGCGTCCCATTCTTGAATTCGCGATTCCAATCTCTTGTGCGCGCTGCGCGCATCCATCTGCTGGCTGCGGACCATTCTCGTCGTCGTCGCACAGGAGATTTCTTGTTGATTGAGGGAGAAGTGAGTGCGCGTGATTTGGAATTGAGAGCGATTAGAGTTTGCCGAGAGAGAAAGAAACGCGGACAGTGCGGAAGTAGAATGAGCGGGCGAGCGAACCCCAGGAACGCAATGACGAGACCGAGCAGATTGCGGATGGTGCCACTTCGCCTGCCGCAGAACGGGCTGCGCGCTTTCGAAGAGCGCTTAATAGCAAGAAAGCTCGATTTCTTGCTATGGGGATGGAATTACATCTGCGCGAATATGGTGCGCGAGTGGCTAGAGCCACAGGGACCACCCTCGCGCGGATTGCGTCCGCATGTTGACCGGTGGACAGTCCAAGATTGGGCGCAGGCGTTGGGAAGATGTGCTGGCATGCCAGGGCATCTCCTTTTCGACAGCGAGAGCATCAAGGTGACCAAGCAAGAAGAAGCGCAATTTGTGGAGCTGTTCAAGACCGGGAGGTCTACCAAGAATGGGTACAGGACCCGTGATTACAAAGATCGATTTCGCCGGACTTTGTCCGCGGCGCTGATGCAATTACTGCAGCCGCACCGCGCCTGCTACATCACATTGTGGCAGGTCTCTTTTGTGGAGTGCGTCATCGAGGGAACTCCAATTCACTGGGCGAGCATCCTGCACAGAGTGATGCGACAGCACGCGTTTGAGGAGAAGGGGGGAACGCTAAACCATCTTTCTCCTTTCCTCATCAATTTTTATCGACAGCGGAATTGTTTGACAGCGGCGGAGCTTGAACATTTTCCGCCATTGTCCATCGACCATCCCGGGAAGTATGTGCGGGAGAACGAGGTCGACACTGATGCGGAGGAGTCACCGACTTCTACCCCATCAAGACGAAGGGATGAAGGGAGACACACCCCTGCGGCGCGAGTGCCGCGGAAGCGGCGATGGAGGGAAGAGGCCGAAGAGGAGCAGCATCAAGAACTCTCTGTTCCCATTCGACCGCGGCCGCTGTGCGAGCCATACAGCCGGCCGAAGCAGAAGGCACGCAGACTGGTGTTGCCAGCTGACAGTGCAGACACGGCGACGATTGCGACGGAGATAGGAAGTGCGTCGCCAGAGAGACGAGAGGAAGCGCGGACGACCGCAGGAGCGACGGGCCACGCTGCACCCTCGTCGGGAGAGAGGCCGCCTACGGGCCAAGGGCCTCCGGAGTTACCACGTGCGATGCGGACAGATGTTCCGTTTGCGCACAGGCGAACCTCCGCGGACGGACGAGCCTCCGCGGATCGGCGAACACAAGTGGACGTGGATCTACGCTTACGCGTGGGAAGGAGCAGTCCGCCTGTGCACAGGCGCTCGCCTGTGCACAGGTCGCCTGTGCACAGAACACCTCCACACGTGCCGCCTGTGCACAGGCAAGAATCACCCCCGTTCCAACGTAGGAAGGGGAAGGAGCCGGCGGAAGAACCGCCTACGAGACACCGGCCCTCGGGGCCAGACCCTCCGGCGCACCACGCGCCGCAATTCGCGCCTTCGGCGCCAGGGCCTTCGAGCCGAGGGGATACGAGCAGAGAGCGTGCGGAGGCCGCACCATCGGCGGGAAGTACGCCGATAGATGCGCCTTCGGCGGTAGGGCCTATAGGCCAAGGAACATCGGGCGTGCGGCCCCCGGCCATGTCGCCTTCGGCGATAGATGTCCGCGGCGCTACGCCTGCGGCGGACAAGGCGCCGGCACATGCGCCTGCGCACGGGCCGGACACAGCCCCCACGGACCGATCAAGGGAGCAGCAGACGGAGGAGCGGAGTGACTGTCCGCGGGACGACATCTCGATGCGCGATGCGCAATCCAACCCCGCGCAGCCACCCTCCGCTCGATCGCCTTCGGCGACGGACGACGGCGACAGAGAGAATGCGGTGGGCAATCAACCAGCGAGCGACGGGAATGCCGCTCGGATACATTCGCCTTCCGCCTTAGACATTTTGGCGACGAGCAGCGAGGCTGCAGCCGTGCCTTCGCAGGCAGCACACGTCGAGGACGTGCAGCCCCACTCGGGGCAGTCGCCGACGCAATCAATGGCGACTGAAATTCTCCACTCGGATGATGAGGACGGAGGCTCCACGGAAGAAATGTCAGGAGCAGAAGACACCGAGGAGGAGGAGGAGGAAATTGTTGGAGCGCCGGCGGCGGCGCTCTCTGAGCAGGTGATTCCGTTGCTGCGGTACTTGGATCGCAAGGTCGATAAATACGCCGACCCACTCCAGCCGGGATCTTACATCGAGTTAGTGCGCAGGCGGACTCGCACTAAAGTCCACACCAGCAAGCTATTAGCTAGAGTGGACCAGGAGTTGAGGGACTTGAAGGAGAAGCATGAGTGCTTGTGGGGACAGTACAAGCTTAATCAGAAATTCTACAAGCACTCCGAGAAGATGAAGGATGAGAAACTGGGCGAGCTCACCAAGGAGCAGGTGAAGGTCAAGGAAGCACTCAACTCTGAGCAGGCCGAGAATCGGATTTTGTCAGAGGAGCTCGTGCGACAGACGCGGTTGTTGGAACAATGTCAGCTCGCACGGCAGGCGGATGAAGAATTCATCCGCAGTTTACAGTCAGAGTGTGGCGAATTGAGGGCGCAACGTGCTGAAGCCGAATCGCAATTAGTGACCATTGAAGAGGATCGCAGGAAGGAGGCGGATCGCACGAAGGTGGAGACGGCGAAGCGAGTCGCCCACTGTCTCAAGGGCTACGCCCACTGGGAAGTGAAGGCGCAGGAGAAACTCACACTGCGTGAGTTTGAATTGCGCGCAGCCGGGTTGTTGTCAGGCGACAGTAGGAGTCGGCGGAAGGTAGCGAAGAAGCTCGAGGCCTTTCTGTCGAAGGCACAGGATACCATGTCCGCCCTCGAGGGGGAGGTGTCCGCGGCGTTGCAGCGGTTGGGACTGCGTAGTCGAGCGGAAGAGTGGCAGGGTAGGGAGCTAGTGCGCGGCAGTCGGCCGCGCAGGAGACGTAGTACAGGTTCCGCGGAGTGTAGTGTAGCGTGGTTCCGTGCAGGCGTGTAGCGTAGTGCAGTGTAGTGTTAGTTAGGACTTAGAAGGTATAAAATAGTTCCAGGCGTTTTGCCTGGGGTTCTTTCCCATCAGAAGTGCAGATCAGGAACCCATTTCCTTTGCGTGTTTGTGTCCTTGAGTTCTGTCACCACGCACGAGGAGTTACAACTTAGCGTTCCGCATTTTGTAGCTAAAGGCCTTCGGCCGAATGTTCAGAGCTAGTCCATTGGTTAGAGACTTGAGTAGTTCGGATCTGCACCTGCGGGTGACTGCCGATGCTCAGAGCCAGTGACTAGTTAGATACTTGAACAGTTTCGCCCCTACACCTTCGAGTGTTCCTTTCTGATTGTACTCCTTGGGATTTTTCCCCTGAATGCCAAAGTGAAGTTTTGCTACTTCGTGTAAGCCTTGGTTGTAAATTCAGGTTACGCTGCAGCAGGTGCCTTGAGGGTAACCCCTGTAGTATTTCTGGGAATGACAAGTGCCTGAGAATTCAAACTCTTCAATAGACTGTTGTTGTGTTACTGGAATGTTTCACAGTGAGTCCTTCAGTGCGGACCTGTGTTCTCTGCGCGTTTTGTGAGTTGAGAGTGTTGTTCACCGCGTAGGAGTGACTTCGATCCGAAGTAGGCAGTCCAAACCGGGTTTCCTACACTAGCAGCAAGCTAGTGGAAGTGTTGTAAAAGCCGGAGTTGGAAGTCACTGCCCGCAGCTTTGCCGAGTGTGCTCGTGAGAGACTTTCCCCCTGAAATCTTGAAGTAGAGGTCCTAACGGATCTCTGGGTTGTGTTTCTGTAGTTTCAGGTGTGTGTGTGTGTGTGTGTGTTACGCTGCACTGTGCGACCTCCGAGTGCGCTCCGAGTGGACACTTGCAGTATTTCTGGGAGTGACAGTTGCCTGAGAATTCAAACTCCTCAATAGTCTGTTAAAACGTGACACTTTATACCCTGTGTGTTCCTCTGTCCCTGTGGGTTCGACCTTTCTACCACTATATTGCAGTTTTAGCCTTTAGTGGGTTATTACAATGATAGACTGATAGATGATAGTCTTTTTGTAGTAACAGCTCAGCCAGAGTGGTACGCTGGAATAGTAGAGTTTTTGACAACTCAGCAGTTGTCAGGTGATTGGACTAAGGAGGAAAGGAGGAAGGTGAGAGTCAACAGTAGACATTTTGCAGTGATTGGTCACAGATTGTTTAGAAGGGGAGCTGATGGTGTTCTGAGAAGGTGTGTGTCAGAAGTGGAGGTTCCCGCAATTTTAGAGGCTTGCCACGACAGTGCTTGTGGAGGACATTTCTCTGGCCAACTCACAGGTCAGAAAATACTTAGAGCGGGATACTTCTGGCCTAGGTTGTTTAGGGACTCTCATGAATATGTGAAGCGCTGTGATGCCTGTCAGAGGTATGCTAGGAATGACCTCCGAATGGAGATGCCTCTACACGTTTCATTGCCACTTGTACCTTTTGAAAAATGGGGAATTGATTACATCGGTGAGATTCATCCTCATTCGTCAAGAGGCATGGCTTACATCATAGTTGCGACAGAATACTTGACAAAGTGGGCAGAAGCAAAAGCGGTGAAGACGAATACGGCTGCTCATGCTGCCACATTCATGTACGAAAACATCATTTCAAGGTTTGGATGTCCCAAGATTCTGATTAGTGATAGGGGCAGGCACTTCTTGAATGAGATGTTTCAAGAATTAACAGATAGGTTTGAGATAGATCACAGAAAAACGACTCCTTATCATCCGCAGACAAATGGTCAGACAGAGCGAGTCAATGGGACTCTGGTGAGCATTCTTCGCAAAACGGTGGTTGACTCAAAAAGGGATTGGGACACCAAGCTGACAGCAGCATTGTGGGCTTATCGGACAACTTTCAAGGTGACGACCCAGGCAACGCCGTTTTCGTTAGTGTATGGATTGGAAGCCACTCTTCCCATCGAATTTGAGGTGGAATCACTCCGAGTTGCAGTGCAGTCACGGCTTACAAACAGTCAGTCATTAAGGAATAGGCTAACAACATTAGAAGAGCTTGATGAGAGGAGAAGAATGAATGCTCAACATATTGAGGCCATTCAACGGAGGAGAAAAATCACCTTTGACAAGAAGCATAAGAAAAGGACGCTGAGGCCAAGTATGATGGTGATGCTCCAGGATGGTAGGAAGCTTGAGTTCCCAGGAAAGTTTGATGCAGTATGGTTAGGGCCTTATCTGATTCGTGAGGTATTTCCAAACAACTCAGTGCAGTTGGAAACGTTGAATGGAGAAGTTTTCCCCACACGCACAGCGGGAAGTAGATGCAAGCAGTACCGGATTTGAAGCTGTCTAGCCTGCAGAGCTAGAGATTCTGGGATCTTCCCCTGATGGTCGCCAATGATGTGAGCACAAAACTGTGCTCACATGTCTTTTTACCCTTATGAGAGTTAAAAGTTGGGATTTAAGCTCTTGCAAAATTATGCTTGGGGTTTTCTGAAAGTTTCTGCAAGATTAGGAGTTGGTGTGATGGGTAGGGGGCAAGAGGTGCGGAAGGAGGCCTTCGGGGCAAGGTCTTCGGCGAAGTGCCTTCGGTGAAATCCCTTCGGGGAAAGGCCTTCGGCGAAGGAGTGAAACTCTCATAACGTTTTCAATGTGTGACTCCTCGACTCAATTAGGGTCTCGTTGGAAAGAGCTCGCGACGCTCGTTCCAACGAGCCCAAGAACTTGTGAAACGGATGAGAGGTCACTGAGTTATGAGTGGCGGAAGTTTCTGATATAGAGGGGCCTTCGGCCTGTGCACGGGCGAGCCTCGACGGACGGGCGAGCCTCGACGGACGGACACCTGCGCACGGACGCGGACGCTCATAACTTTCTCAATTCTTAGCGGTTTGACTTGATTCGGGTCTCGTTGAAAAGAACTTGACGAGCTGGTTCCAAAGAGACCAAGATCTCTTGAAACGGATGAGGCATCACCGAGTTAGGAGCGGCGGAAGTTTCTGATATGGAGGGCCTTCGGCGCTAACATTTAGAGGGGCCTTCGGCGTTAACAGTTAGAGGGGCGGCTGACGACGCGGACGCCTGTGCACAGGCGGGTTGCAAGTAGGCGGCCTGTGCACAGGCAGGCCTTCGGCGGAAGAGGCGGACGAACCTCGACGGACGGGCGAGCCTCGACGGACGGACACCTGTGCACAGGCGGACGGCCTGTGCACAGGCGGGTTGCAAGTAGGCGGCCTGTGCACAGGCAGGCCTTCGGCGGAAGGGTAAAATCGACATAGTGTTTTCAATTCTTAATGGTTTGCGGTTTTTAGGGTCTCGTTGGAAAGAGCTCGCGACGCTCGTTCCAACGAGCCCAAGAACGCCTGGGACGGATGGGAATTTAGGGAGTTAGGACTATCGGAAGATACATAGACGTTCTCCTTCGGCCCTAGATGTTCGCCTTCGGGGTTACGCTTCCGGGAATTCCGCCTTCGGAGGTAGGGAGATCAACTTTTGTCCGATGCGCGGACGGACGCCTTCGGCGGTTGTAGGCCTTCGGCGGAAGAGTAAAACAGTGATAACTTTCTCAATTCTTATCCGTTTGACTTTGTTACGGGCTCGTTGGAAAGAGCTCGCCACGCTCGTTCCAACGAGCCCAAGAACGTTGCAAACGAAGCAGGGATCCGTGAGTTATGGGCGTCGGGGTGACTGTTAGAGATTGACAAGGTGTGGAAGTGCGTCTTTGGCGGTTGGACGCATTCGGCGGTGCGCGGAAGGAGATTTCCTCCGGCGAGGATCGGGTGGTCATGAATGTAGAATGTTCAGGTGTGGCAGTGGCGGCGGCGTGAAGTCAAGTTGGTGTGGCAGAGACGGCGGGGCATAAAGTCGCGCATGGGAAGTAGGTGTGACCCATCATTGCGGGTGGGGCATTCAGGCGGGCTGTGGTGTGTTCGGCCTGGAAGCTGAGACCTGGTGGGGAGTTCGGCTTTGGGGCGGAGAGCTGGAGTGTACCAGTGTACCAGTGTGCGCGAGCTGGATCGTGTGGTGTGCCATTGTGTGGAGACGCGGGTGAGATCGGTAGGAGGATAGAGTGTGGAGAGTTCGAAGTAGGAGGAAGCAAACTCTCGTGGGTAGAGAGTTGTATCGGAGTGTGAAATTAGAGTGGGATCCGAGATTGAAGTGTAATCTGTGAGTGGGATCCGAGATTGAAGTGTAATCTGTGAGTGGGAGCTAAAATCCAAGTGGAAGATCTGTGAGTGGGATCTGAGATTGAGGTGCAAAAATCTGTGAGTGGGAGCTGAAATCCGAGTGGAAGATCTGTGAGTAGGAGCTGAGAGTGAAGTGAAATCTGAGAGTGAAATCTGACAGTCGGGATCTGAATTTGAAACTGAAAAGGGAGAGTGGAATTTGAGTAGGAATTGGGTTTGGAACTCAAAGCTAGGATAGACCACAGCGGCTGTGGTATTGAGAAAGTTACCCAGATTTGGGTTAGATCTTTATGTAACAAAGAGCTTGTCTGCTGCTCTTGTGGAGATAGCAGACAGCAAGTTATTATTTTCAGTTCTGGATAATTTGTCTGTGAAAGAGCAAGTGTTATGATCTCATTGTCTTGAATACACTTTGACCACATGGTTGAGATCAGAGAAGTTAGATTATGGGAGCTCGAACCCCCACCTGGACTACAAACGCTGAAGGGTGGGGAGTTTAGGCTCACACTACACGCCTGCACGGAACCACGCTACACTACACTCCGCGGAACCTGTACTACGTCTCCTGCGCGGCCGACTGCCGCGCACTAACTCCCTACCCTGCCAATCTTCCGCTCGACTGCGCAGTCCCAAACGCTGCAACGCCGCGGACACCTCCACTTCGAGGGCGGACATGGTATCCTGTGCCTTCGACAGAAAGGCATCGAGCTTCTTTGCTACCTTCCGCCGACTCCTACTGTCGCCTGACAACAACCCGGCTGCGCGCAATTCAAACTCACGCAGTGTGAGTTTCTCCTGCGCCTTCACTTCCCAGTGGGCGTAGCCCTTGAGACAGTGGGCGACACGCCTCGCCGTCTCCACCTTCGTGCGATCTGCCTCCTTCCTGCGATCCTCTTCAATTATCACTAATTGCGATTCGGCTTCAGCACGTTGCGCTCTCAATTCGCCACACTCTGACTGTAACCTGCGGATTAACTCTTCATCCGCCTGCCGTGCGAGCTGACATTGTTCCAACAACCGCGTCTGTCGCACGAGCTCCTCTGACAAAATCCGATTCTGGGCCTGCTCAGAAATGAGTGCTTCCTTGACCTTCACCTGCTCCTTGGTGAGCTCGTCCAGTTTCTCATCCTTCATCTTCTCGGAGTGCTTGTAGAATTTCTGATTAAGTTTGTACTGACCCCACAAGCATGCATGCTTCTCCTTCAATTCCCTCAACTCCTGGTCCACTCTAGCTAACAGCTTGCTGGTGTGGACTTTAGTGCGAGTCCGCCTGCGCACTAACTCGATGTAAGATCCCGGCTGGAGTGGGTCGGCGTATTTATTGACCTTGCGATCCAAGTACCTCAGCAACGGAATCACCTGCTCAGAGAGCGCCGCCGCCGGCGCTCCAACAATTTCCTCCTCCTCCTCCTCGGTGTCTTCTGCTCCTGACATTTCTTCCGTGGAGCCTCCGTCGTCATCATCCGAGTGGAGAATTTCAGTCGCCATTGATTGCGTCGGCGACTGCCCCGAGTGGGGCTGCACGTCATCGACGTGTGCTGCCTGCGAAGGCACGGCTGCAGCCTCGCTGCTCGTCGCCAAAATGTCTAAGGCGGAAGGCGAATGTACCCGTGCGGCATCCCCGTCGCTCGCTTGTTGGTTGTCTACCGCGTCCTCTCTGCCGCCGTCGCCCGCCGCCGAAGGCGATCGAGCGGAGGGTGGCTGCGCGGGGTTTGATTGCGCATCGCGCATCGAAATTCCATCCCGCGGACAGTCACTCCGCTCCTCCGTCTGTTGCTGCTCCCTTGATCGGTCCGTGGGGGGTGTGCCCGGCCCGTGCGCAGGCGCAATTGCCGGCGCCTTGTCCGCCGCAGGCGTAGCGCCGCGGACATCCATCGCCGAAGGCGACATGGCCGGGAGCCGCTCGCCCGATGTCCCTTGGCCTATAGGCCCTACCGCCGAAGGCGCATCTATCGGCGGACTTCCCGCCGATGGTGCGGCCTCCGCACGCTCCCTGCTCGTATCTCCTCGGCTCGAAGGCCCTGGCGCCGAAGGCGCAAATTGCGGCGCGTGGTGCGCCGGAGGGTCTGGCCCCGAGGGCCGGTGTCTTGTAGGCGGTTCTTCTGCCGGCTCCTTCCCCTTCCTACGTTGGAACGGGGGTGATTCTTGCCTGTGCACAGGCGGCACGTGTGGAGGTGTCCTGTGCACAGGCGACCTGTGCACAGGTGAGCGCCTGTGCACAGGCGGACTGCTCCTTCCCACGCGTAAGCGTAGATCCACGTCCACTTGTGATCGCCTGTCCGCGGAGGCTCGTCCGTCCGCGGAGGCTCGTCTGTGCGCAAACGGAACATCTGTCCGCATCGCACGTGGTAACTCCGGAGGCCCTTGGCCCGTAGGCGGCCTCTCTCCCGTCGAGGTTGCAGCGTGGCCCGTTGCTCCTGCGGTCGTCCGCGCTTCCTCATGCTTCTCTGGCGACGCACTTCCTTTCTCCGTCGCAATCGTCGCCGTGTCCGCACTGTCGGCTGGTAACGCCAGTCTGCGTGCCTTCTGCTTCGGCCGGCTGTATGACTCGCACAGCGGCCGCGGTCGAATGGGAGCAGAGGGTTCTTGATGCTGCTCCTCTTCGGACTCTTCCCTCCATCGCCGCTTCCGCGGCACTCGTGCTGCAGGAGTGTGTCTCCCTTCGTCCCTCCGCCTTGATGGGGTAGAAGTCGGTGACTCCTCTGCATCAGTGTCGACCTCATTCTCCCGCACATACTTCCCGGGATGGTCGATGGACAATGGCGGAAAATGTTCAAGCTCCGCCGCTGTCAAACAATTCCGCTGTCGATAAAAATTGATGAGGAAAGGAGAAAGATGGTTTAGAGTTCCCCCCTTCTCCTCAAACGCGTGCTGTCGCATCACCCTGTGCAGGATGCTCGCCCAGTGAATTGGAGTTCCCTCGATGACGCACTCCACAAAAGAGACCTGCCACAATGTGATGTAGCAGGCGCGGTGTGGCTGCAGTAATTGCATCAGCGCCGCGGACAAAGTCCGGCGAAATCGATCCTTGTAATCACGGGTCCTGTACCCATTCTTGGTAGACCTCCCGGTCTTGAACAGCTCCACAAATTGCGCCTCTTCCTGCTTGGTCACCTTGATGCTCTCACTGTCGAAAAGGAGATGCCCTGGCATGCCAGCACATCTTCCCAACGCCTGCGCCCAATCTTGGACTGTCCATCGATCAACATGCGGACGCAATCCGCGCGAGGGTGGTCCCTGTGGCTCTAGCCACTCGCGCACCATATTCGCACAGATGTAGTTCCATCCCTATAGCAAGAAATCGAGCTTTCTTGCTATTAAGCGTTCCTCGAAAGCGCGCAACCCGTTCTGTGGTAGGCGAAGTGGCACCATCCGCAACCTGCTCGGTCTCGTCATTGCGTTGCTGGGGTTCGCCCGCCCGCTCATTCTACTTCCGCACCGCCCGAGCTTCTTTCTCTCTCGGCAAACTCTAATCGCCCTCAATTCCAAATCTCGCGCATTCACTTCTCCCTCAATCAACAAGAAATCTCCTGTGCGACGACGTCGAGAATGTTTAGCAGCCAGCAGATGGATGCGCGCAGCGCGCACAAGAGATTGGAATCGCGAATTCAAGAATGGGACGTTCTCCGCCGCCCGGTCGAAGGTCATGGTCGGCTCTTGCTCGTGAAGAACGTCTCACTTGATGGCCGCGCCGGCTGTACGCTGGAACGGTCTTCGCTCTCACGCGCGGCTTCACGCTCCGCCGTCGTCGATTAAACTCTCACGCTCGAATTGGCGGATTTGAACTCCGCGAGCGTATTACCCCGCGGACACGGGGGCGTAGCGCCGAAGGCGAGTTTTCCGCCTTGCGCGGTACACTTGTTCGTACCGCCCCTCGGCCAATCCCCCTCTGCCTTGACGCGTGTGTCCGCATGTCGGACAAAAGTTCAACTCCTGCCTGTGCGCAGGCAGGAGCCTCGGCGGATGCTCCGCCGGCACGGAACTTCATCCTCCTGTGCACAGGCGGTAACCTGTGCGCAGGCGAATTCCGTGCGCGGCGTCGCGCTGGCGCGGAAGGCGTTGACCGTGGTTAGCCGTCCCCGTCCAGTCTGTCCGTTCCTTGTCTCTTCGTCGGCGCTTCCGCCGCCGCAACTCCGTCCGTCCAAGAGCGCATCCACCCGTCCCGTCCGCATGGTCCGTACCGATTTGATTACTCTGGCGGCTCTTCCGCCGTGCGCGGCGCTGCGCTGGCGCGGAAGGCGCCGTACACTTTCTACCTCACAAGGCGCATTTCTAGGGCCCAAGGCGGATTTTCCGCCGACGCCGAAGCGCCTGTGCACAGGCGAGCGCCTGTGCGTAGGCGGACTTCGCGCCTCCCCTAACCCTACTTCGCCTGTGCACCGGCGAACGCCTTCGTCCGCGCATAGGACAAAACTTGATTCCCCCTTCCGCGTAGGCGGAATTCGCGCCGGTGGCGAACTCTTTCCGCCGTAGGCGACCGCCTCTGTTTCTTCCAATAGTGATAACTCCCTAAGTCCTCATCCGTTTCAAGCGTTCTTGGACTCGTTGGAATCAGTGCGTCGAGCTCTTTCCAACAGGACCCTAACTTGGTCAAGGCGCCCGAGGGTTGACCTAATTATGGAGGGTTTCCCTACAGCCGCGGACGCAACCTCCGAAGGCGGGTTTTGCGCCTTGCGTCGTAGGGGTCCTAACTGCAGAGCTCGCAGGGAGGGTGGTGCCTGTCCTTACTGCTGCACCCCAAATCCCAGATTCTACAAGATCCCTCGAGAATCCCCGCGATCTTCTGGATTCACTCCGTTTTGATGTACCGAAGGCTATTTACAATGCTGCCAGGGTACAGTTTTCCAAAAATGTTTTAATTTCCTCAAAATTGCCAAAAGTGGGGTACCACATGCTCCCCTCCTCAATTGTGAGCGCCCACGCGAACACTCACATGTGGTATTTCTTCAACCGCCACCCATTTACTCGGGTGCCTAACAAATCGCCGGCCAGGTCCGCAAGTTGGATGGATCCATTCGGGAAGACTTCGACAACCCTGTAAGGTCCCATCCATCTTAGGTGCAGTTTGCCTGGGAATCTGGCATGCCTGCTGTCGTAGAGCAATGCCAAATCGCCCGCCTGTAGGAGTACCGGTTTGATCTTTTTATCGTATCTCTCCTTTCGGCGGAGCTGGATTTTCCTGGTGCGATCTTCGGCGTCTCGTCTCCTCTCATCCAGCAGCGTGAGCTCCTGTAACCTGTAGAGCTGACTCTCCTCTGCGCCCATCCTCTGCAAATCCAACGTTTGTTGGGTGGGTACTTCAAATTCGATCGGGAGGATCGGGTGTTGCCCATACACCAGAAAGTATGGTGTCTGTTTGGTCGTGATCTTCTCAGCTGTCCGGTACGCCCATAGAGCGGCTGCTAGCTTCGTATCCCACTCGTGAGCGTGATTCACCGTGACCTTGAGTAGTATTTTACACAGCAGACCATTGGACTTCTCCGTCAGTCCATTTGCCTTGGGATTGTATGGAGTAGTCTTCCGGTGCTTGATGTGGAAATACCGTGTCAGATCTTCGATGATCTGATTCAGAAAATGCGTGCCCCGGTCGCTGACTAGCTCTAAGGGACATCCGTAGCGTGTGATGATCGACTCAAACAAGAAGGCGGCCACTGTGGCAGCATCATCCCTTCTGGTGGCCCTGGCCTCTACCATTTTGGTGGCGTAGTCCGTTGCTACCAGAATGTAGCGCCTTCGTGTACTTCTAGTCACTGGTTGTATCGGCCCTACAAAGTCAATGCCCCACTTTTCGAAAGGTGCTAGAGGCATGATGGGAGTCAGGGGCCAGCGTGTTGTAGGCGTCGGTCTCCCCGTCCTCTGGCAACTGTCGCACTTGCGGATGTAATCGAGAACATCCTTAAACATGGTCGGCCACCAATACCCCGCATTTAGAATCTTTGTGACCGTGTTCCTGGTGGCATAGTGTCCACCCGCCTCCTCTGTATGCATCGCACTCACTATTCTTGGTACCTCTGATTGCTCCAGGCATCTGCATAAGCGCTCATCTGCCATCTTCTTGAACAAAACCCCCTGCTGGAGTTGGTACGGGCCTGCCTTATGAATAAAGACAGTTCGCTGTTCCAAATCCATGCCTACGGGACACTGGAGGGTTAGCAGATATCGATACAGGTCGGCATAGCGGGACTCATGTCCTGCAGACAACTGAAATAACTCTTCATCTGGAAAATCGTCCACCAATTCCTCCTCTGTCGGCTGGGTCCATAATCGGGACAAGTAATCCGCATTTTCGTGGTGCACCCCTTTCCTGGTCTGGACTGTGTAGGTGAACTCTTGTAGTAACAACACCCACCTGGCGATCCGACCGGATAGGTCGGCTTTCTTGACTAGGTGTTGCAATGCGTAGTGGTCCACATGGAACACAAACTCGTAGCAGATTAGGTAGTGACGGAACTTTTTACAGGAGTACACCATCCCCAACGCTTCTCTCTCAGTCGTGGTGTACTTCCGCTCTGCTAGAGACAGCTGTTGGCTCGCGAAGTAGATCGGGTAGTCCTTTTTGTTGTCATCCTTTTGACTCAGTACTACACCGATGGCGAATGCAGATGTATCAACGTAAACATGGAATGGTCGATTCCAATCTGGACTCCTTAGTACGGGAGCAGTCGTGAGTTTCGCTTTAAGAGCCTCAAATGCTGACTGCTGGTTCGCACCCCAAGCATAAGGCTCGTCCTTCTTCAACAACTTGGTCAGGTCCGCCGCCAGTATTGCATACAGGTGTATGAATCTTCGGTAGTAGCCCACATGACCCAGGAATGCTCGCAGCTCTCTTAGATTCGTGGGTGGCTCAAGCTCGAGTATAACCTTGACCTTCTCGATGTCCACCGCAATGCCGTCTGCCGAGACCCGATGACCCAACAAGATCCCACTAGTCATAAAGAAAAAGCACTTCTCGGGATGCAGTGATAAACTGCTCTCTCTACATTTATCGAAGGTCTGCTTCAAGTGACTTAGGTGTTCAGACCGCTTCCCAAAGACACAGAAGTCATCTATGAATATTTCCAGGAACTTCCTCAGTTGTTCCTGGAAGATATTGGTCATCATCCGTTGAAAGGTGGCAGGCGCGTTGCACAGACCGAAGGGCATCTTGTGGTATGCGTAAGTTCCCCAGTCGGTTGTGAACGTAGTTTTATCCTTGTCCTGTTCCCGGATAGACACCTGATTGTAACCTGAGAACCCATCCAGGAAGCTATAACATTCATGTCCTGCGACATGGTCTAGAATGGCATCCGTGAATGATAACGGGTGATGATCCTTGCGTGTTGCTGCATTCAACTTCCGGAAATCCTGACACACTCGTATCTTACCCGTCAACTTCTTGGGTACGATAACAATCGGCGACACCCACTCACTGCTGAGCACAGGGTAAATAATACCAGCACTCAAGTACTTATCTATCTCCTCCTTAACTAGCAAGGAGTATTTTGGGTTGAGGCGATACTGGCGCTGTCGTATGGGTACTGAGTCGTCCAGTAAATCGATACGGTGTTCCCCATACCGTGCAGGTATCCCCTTCATGTCTTCGATCTTCCAGGCGAAGACGTCGACATAATGGCTAAGGAATGCCTGTACTTTCCTTAGCTCGTCTCCTCTCACTGCGCTTGATACCTTCAAGCACTTGTCGGGACTGAGTTGTACTTCGTGACAGTCACTAGGGTCGACAATGCCCTCGGTGTGACTCGTCTCACTCCTTCCCAGTCCCACAGGTAATTGCTATTCGTCTTCCGGCTCTTCTTCTTCTCCCACCGAACAGCAGGCAACGAATCCCACGAAATAATCGGATTCGGTACCACTGGAATCCGATCGCGCGGTCGACTCACTGTCCCCGCCCGATGTGTAACCTGCACTTGTCGATGGGGTCTCTCCTTCGTGTCTGACCCTATTCCAGGGCACCGTAATGGTTTTGGTCGGTTCCGAAGGATGGGGAAACTTAAGGCGATGCCTTCGCCAATCACATCTGACTTGTGCGCCATATAGCCATGGTCGCCCGAGCAGAACGTCATAGCCCTGCTTCATCATTGGTTGAAGGATGATATACGTCAACCGAAAGTCCGCACCCCCGATGATTGTCTTGACATTGCGCAGCATACCTGCAGGCATTCTCCGCGTCTGATCCGCTAATCTCAACACACGCTTCGAGGGTTCGTATTGACTGAACCCCAAGGCTCTCGCGGTATCCTCCGTCATTATGTTGACTCCTGATCCAGAGTCGATTGGCACCCGGCGTACACAACACCCTGCTATTTCCACATCGATCTCTGGTGGCCCTTGGTCTTCGCTCTCCACTTGATATACTTGAGAGGATGTGGATGCGCGCGGCTTCCGCGGACGCCGTAGCGAAAGCATCAACATTCTCCGATACGTCTTATTGTCCTCCAAGAGCTGCTTGAACGTGATGTTCACTTTTCGACTCCCGAGATCTTCGACCAAGTCATAGTGGGCGCGTTGGGTCGCCGGGGTCGGCGGCGACGCTCTGCGAGGTTCCACGGTGGCTGCCAACTTCGCCCCAAGGAAGGATGTCAAGTCTGGCCGCGGTGGGTCCTTTTGAGTGCGGATCGCTTCCTTCAACAGGTTGGTTACCTCGTTGCGGATATCCGGAGCATAGTCTCGTTTCAGCAAGCGTACTGGCTCGTCCTCGACTGCTGTCTGGGGGCGCACTGCTGGTGCCTCTCGCGTAGCCGAAGACTTCCGTGCAGGTCGCAAGTCGGACTTGCTGGATGTCTTCTCCTTCCCTTTTCCCGTCCGGTCGTCGGTTCTCCGTTCGTGCTTGCGAGTGTCACGCTCTTGCTCCTTCGATTTCTTGGAACTACGAGTTTCGACCCGTGCGCACATAACCTCTTCCGCCGGCCATTCTTCGTCTTCGTCATCCCCGTCTGAACCTACTTCGACCTGGTTAACTTGGACGTCCTCCTTGGCAGGAGGGTTCACAAATTGTACCGCTGGCCGAGGGACTGGTGGCTGATCACACTCTGGCGCAGTATGCCCGGTCTTCTTGCAATTACTACATGTCGGAACATAATCGTTTCGCCTTTTTGGATGGGGACACTGCTGTGAGAAGTGTCCAACTTCCCCGCAATTATAACAAGCTCGCGGTGGCGGTGGGTCAAACGTCCCTGGAGGTGCTCTCCGCCTCACGGGTACTGTAGTGGCCCGATCCACCGGATGATATCGTGGGACTTGCATTGCTGAAACTGCAGTAGGGGTAGGAACCGACCGGACGGCGTAGGCTGTCTCTTCGCTAGCCTCTCCATAGTACTGGGGGTGCTCTCCATAGTACGGTTGTGCCCACTCTACTGCGTTGACTGGATATGACGGACGGGTGGTAAGGCACTCGGTGTTTGCATGTCCCACCGCCCCGCACGTAGTACACCATAAGTTCGCTCGCACTCTCCCGGGTGATTTTCGGCGATCATGCCCGCCTACCACTTGAACCTTGAGATCGGCGAAGTCCTTCACAAGGGTCTCCATCTTCGAGGCTATGTCTCCCGGCGCTCTGTCCGTAGTCACTCGTCGGGTGCCCTTTTTCTTCGCTGCCCCATGCTTCTTCCTCTTCTTCTCCTCCTCCGACGATGAGGTTTCCTCTTCTTCGGATGAGGAACGGTTCTCGTCCGAAGACGATTCCTCCGATGACGGAGTTGTACCTCTACGTCGTCTTCGCCCTCCCTTCGGTTTTCGCTCCTTCGACTCCCGTCTCTCTCTCCCTCTTCGGTTGAGAGTGGAAGTTTCGAAGGCTTCTGCCGATGCAATCACATCCTCAATAGTGTCGCACTTGCTGCGTCGGCAAAAAGTCTCCATCTCCCGAGTTAAACCGGTCACGTACCAATCCACAGCTTGTTGTACCGAGAAAGGGGACCCTGGTCCTGTTTTCGGTATTCTGTCAAGGAGGTCCAGAAATCTCTCAGTGTAGTCACGCAGACTCTCCTTCTTCTCTCGCTGCAAATTACGTAACTTTGTCAAAACCCGGCTGTCGTAGCCGAGCTCGCGGAAGCGGCGAAGGAACTTCTCCTTCAGCTGGGCCCATGTTGTCAACCCAGTCGGATCGATGCTCTCGTGATTGTACCAACTCCTCGCTTTCTTCCGCAGAAGGCTTGGAAAGATCCTTAGTCGGTCGTCGTCTGCGATCTCGCGATTGGCAATAGACACCGATTCGAACAACTTGATGTATGAATCTGCATCGTCGTCATCCCCACTCCCTTTATACTTTGGGTAGGAATGTTTAGTAATCGGCTGAGGTAGCCGCACATTGGCTTGTCCGTCCGCCATCGGTGTGTCTGTCGACGGTTCTCGGGCGGTCGTTTCTAATTCACGAGGCGGGTCCGTGCAAGGAATATCGAGTAGAACTGTAAGCACCAAGTTTGGTTCCGAATCGCCGGGGGTAGGTTCCCCAAGGATGTCGGCCGAACTAGGCTTAGGTACTCTTTTTGGTGTTTTCTTGTTTTGACGCCGTGTCTCTTCCACGGCCTTCTCTGAATCTCGTCGGAACCTGCGGACAGCTCTAGCACTTAGGTTGCTCCCGCTAGCCCCAGTCGACATTCACCGAGCATGGCTGCTCGTAAAAACCCCGGTGTTGACGCAACTGTCCCTGGCAGCGGCGCCAAAAAGAAGTGGTCGGCTTCTTATGTAATAACCCACTAAAGGCTAAAACTGCAATATAGTGGTAGAAAGGTCGAACCCACAGGGACAGAGGAACACACAGGGTACAAAGTGTGTGGTACCCCACTTTTGGCAATTTTGAGGAAATTAAAACATTTTTGGAAAACTGTACCCTGGCAGCATTGTAAATAGCCTTCGGTACATCAAAACGGAGTGAATCCGGAAGATCGCGGGGATTCTCGAGGGATCTTGTAGAATCTGGGATTTGGGGTGCAGCAGTAAGGACAGACACCACCCTCCCTGCGAGCTCTGCAGTGAGGACCCCTACGACACAAGGCGCAAAACCCGCCTTCGGAGGTTGCGTCCGCGGCTGTAGGGAAACCCTCCATAATTAGTTCGACCCTCGGGCGCCTTGACCAAGTTAGGGTCCCGTTGGAAAGAGCTCGACGCACTGATTCCAACGAGTCCAAGAACGCTTGGAACGGATGAGGACTTAGGGAGTTATCACTATTGGAAGAAACGGAGGCGGTTGCCTACGGCGGAAAGAGTTCGCCACCGGCGCGAATTCCGCCTACGCGGAAGGGGGAATCAAGTTCTGTCCTATGCGCGGACGAAGGCGTTCGCCTGTGCACAGGCGAAGTAGGGTTAGGGAAGGCGCGAAGTCCGCCTACGCACAGGCGCTCGCCTGTGCACAGGCGCTTCGGCGTTGGCGGAAAATCCGCCTTGGGCCCTAGAAATGCGCCTTGTGAGGTAGGAAGTGTACGGCGCCTTCCGCGCCAGCGCAGCGCCGCGTACGGCGGAAGAGCCGCCAGAGTAATCAAATCGGTACGAACTATGCGGACGGGAAGGGTGGATGCGCTCTTGGACGGACGGAGTTGCGGCGCGGAAGCGCCGACGGAGAGACAAGGAACGGACCGACTGGACGGAGACGGCTGACCATGGTCAACGCCTTCCGCGCCAGCGCGACGCCGCGCACGGAATTCGCCTGTGCACAGGTGAACGCCTGTGCACAGGAGGATGTTCAAGTTCCACGACGGCGGAGCATCCGCCGAGGCTCCTGCCTGCGCACAGGCAGGAGTTGAACTTTTGTCCGACATGCGGACACACGCGTCAAGGCAGAGGGGGATTGGCCGAGGGGCGGTACGAACAAGTGTACCGCGCAAGGCGGAAAACTCGCCTTCGGCGCTACGCCCCCATGTCCGCGGGGTAATACGCTCGCGGAGTTCAAATCCGCCAATTCGAGCGTGAGAGTTTAATCGACGACGGCGGAGCGTGAAGCCGCGCGTGAGAGCGAAGACCGTTCCAGCGTACAGCCGGCGCGGCCATCAAGTGAGACGTTCTTCACGAGCAAGAGCCGACCATGACCTTCGACCGGGCGGCGGAGAACGTCCCATTCTTGAATTCGCGATTCCAATCTCTTGTGCGCGCTGCGCGCATCCATCTGCTGGCTGCTGAACATTCTCGACGTCGCCGCACAGGAGATTTCTTGTTGATTGAGGGAGAAGTGAATGCGCGTGATTTGGGATTGAGGGCAATTAGAGTTTGCCGAGAGAGAAAGAAGCTCGGGCGGTGCGGAAGTAGAATGAGCGGGCGAGCGAACCCCAGGAACGCAATGACGAGACCGAGCAGATTGCGGATGGTGCCACTTCGCCTACCACAGAACGGGCTGCGCGCTTTCGAGGAGCGCTTAATAGCAAGAAAGCTCGATTTCTTGCTATGGGGATGGAATTACATCTGCGCGAATATGGTGCGCGAGTGGCTAGAGCCACAGGGACCACCCTCGCGCGGATTGCGTCCGCATGTTGATCGATGGACAGTCCAAGATTGGGCGCAGGCGTTGGGAAGATGTGCTGGCATGCCAGGGCATCTCCTTTTCGACAGTGAGAGCATCAAGGTGACCAAGCAGGAAGAGGCGCAATTCGTGGAGCTGTTCAAGACCGGGAGGTCTACCAAGAATGGGTACATGACCCGTGATTACAAGGATCGATTTCGCCGGACTTTGTCCGCGGCGCTGATGCAATTACTGCAGCCGCACCGCGCCTGCTACATCACATTGTGGCAGGTCTCTTTTGTGGAGTGCGTCATCGAGGGAACTCCAATTCACAAGGCGAGCATCCTGCACAGGGTGATGCGACAGCACGCGTTTGAGGAGAAGGGGGGAACTCTAAACCATCTCTCTCCTTTCCTCATCAATTTTTATCGACAGCGGAATTGTTTGACAGCGGCGGAGCTTGAACATTTTCCGCCATTGTCCATCGACCATCCCGGGAAGTATGTGCGGGAGAATGAGGTCGACACTGATGCAGAGGAGTCACCGACTTCTACCCCATCAAGGCGGAGGGACGAAGAGAGACACACTTCTGCAGCACGAGTGCCGCGGAAGCGGCGATGGAGGGAAGAGTCGGAAGAGGAGCAGCATCAAGAACCCTCTGCTCCCATTCGACCGCGGCCGCTGTGCGAGCCATTGAAGAGGATCGCAGGAAGGAGGCGGATCGCACGAAGGTGGAGACGGCGAGGCGAGTCGCCCACTGTCTCAAGGGCTACGCCCACTGGGAAGTGAAGGCGCAGGAGAAACTCACACTGCGTGAGTTTGAATTGCGCGCAGCCGGGTTGTTGTCAGGCGACAGTAGGAGTCGGCGGAAGGTAGCGAAGAAGCTCGAGGCCTTTCTGTCGAAGGCACAGGATACCATGTCCGCCCTCGAAGTGGAGGTGTCCGCGGCGTTGCAGCGTTTGGGACTGCGCAGTCGAGCGGAAGATTGGCAGGGTAGGGAGTTAGTGCGCGGCAGTCGGCCGCGCAGGAGACGTAGTACAGGTTCCGCGGAGTGTAGTGTAGCGTGGTTCCGTGCAGGCGTGTAGCGTAGTGCAGTGTAGTGCTAGGTAGGACTTAGAAGGTATAAAATAGTTCCAGGCGTTTTGCCTGGGGTTCTTTCCCATCAGAAGTGCAGATCAGGAACCCATTTCCTTTGCGTGTTTGTGTCCTTGAGTTCTGTCACCACGCACGAGGAGTTACAATTTAGCGTTCCGCATTTTGTAGCTGAAGGCCTTCGGCCGAATGTTCAGAGCTAGTACATTGGTTAGAGACTTGAGTAGTTCGGATCTGCACCTGCGGGTGACTGCCGATGCTCAGAGCTAGTGACTAGTTAGATACTTGAACAGTTTCGCCCCTACACCTTCGAGTGTTTCTTTCTGATTGTACTCCCTTGGGATTTTTCCCCTGAATGCCAAAGTGAAGTTTTGCTACTTCGTGTAAGCCTTGGTTGTAAATTCAGGTTACGCTGCAGCAGGTGCCTTGAGGGTAACCCCTGTAGTATTTCTGGGAATGACAAGTGCCTGAGAATTCAAACTCTTCAATAGACTGTTGTTGTGTTACTGGAATGTTTCACAGTGAGTCCTTCAGTGTGGACCTGTGTTCTCTGCGCGTTTTGTGAGTTGAGAGTGTTGTTCACCGCGTCTGAGTGACTTCGATCCGAAGTAGGTAGTCCAAACCGGGTTTCCTACACTAGCAGCAAGCTAGTGGAAGCGTTGTAAAAGCCGGAGTTGGAAGTCACTGCCCGCAGCTTTGCCGAGTGTGCTCGTGAGAGACTTTCCCCCTGAAATCTTGAAGTAGAGGTCCTAACGGATCTCTGGGTTGTGTTTCTGTAGTTTCAGGTGTGTGTGTGTGTGTTACGCTGCACTGTGCGACCTCCGAGTGCGCTCCGAGTGGACACTTGCAGTATTTCTGGGAGTGACAGTCGCCTGAGAATTCAAACTCCTCAATAGTCTGTTAAAACGTGACACTTTGTACCTTGTGTGTTCCTCTGTCCCTGTGGGTTCGACCTTTCTACCACTATATTGCAGTTTTAGCCTTTAGTGGGTTATTACAAAGTGTCACGTTTTAACAGACTATTGAGGAGTTTGAATTCTCAGGCGACTGTCACTCCCAGAAATACTGCAAGTGTCCACTCGGAGCGCACTCGGAGGTCGCACAGTGCAGCGTAACACACACACACACACACCTGAAACTACAGAAACACAACCCAGAGATCCGTTAGGACCTCTACTTCAAGATTTCAGGGGGAAAGTCTCTCAAGAGTACACTCAGCGAAGCTGCGGGTAGTGACTTCCAACTCCGGCTTTTACAACGCTTCCACTAGCTTGCTGCTAGCGTAGGAAACCCGGTTTGGACTGCCTACTTCGGATCGAAGTCACTCATACGCGGTGAACAACACTCTCAACTCACAAAACGCGCAGAGAACACAGGTCCGCACTGAAGGACTCACTGAGAAACATTCCAGTAACACAACAACAGTCTATTGAAGAGTTTGAATTCTCAGGCACTTGTCATTCCCAGAAATACTACAGGTGTTACCCTCAAGGCACCTGCTGCAGCGTAACCTGAATTTACAACCAAGGCTTACACGAAGTAGCAAAACTTCACTTTGGCATTCAGGGGAAAAATCCCAAAGGAGTACAATCAGAAAGAAACACTCGAAGGTGTAGGGGCGAAACTGTTCAAGTATCTAACTAGTCACTGGCTCTGAGCATCGGCAGTCACCCGCAGGTGCAGATTCGAACTACTCAAGTCTCTAACCAATGTACTAGCTCTGAACATTCGGCCGAAGGCCTTCAGCTACAAAATGCGGAACGCTAAGTTGTAACTCCTCCTGCGTGGTGACAGAACTCAAGGACACAAACACGCAAAGGAAATGGGTTCCTGATCTATACTTCTGAGTTTGGGAAAGAACCCCAGGCAAAACGCCTGGAACTATTTTATACCTTCTAAGTCCTACCTAGCACTACACTGCACTACGCTACACGCTTGCACGGAACCACACTACACTACACTCCGCGGAACCTGTACTACGTCTCCTGCGCGGCCGACTGCCGCGCACTAACTCCCTACCCTGCCAATCTTCCGCTCGACTGCGCAGTCCCAAACGCTGCAACGCCGCGGACACCTCCACTTCGAGGGCGGACATGGTATCCTGTGCCTTCGACAGAAAGGCATCGAGCTTCTTTGCTACCTTCCGCCGACTCCTACTGTCGCCTGACAACAACCCGGCTGCGCGCAATTCAAACTCACGCAGTGTGAGTTTCTCCTGCGCCTTCACTTCCCAGTGGGCGTAGCCCTTGAGACAGTGGGCGACACGCCTCGCCGTCTCCACCTTCGTGCGATCCGCCTCCTTCCTGCGATCCTCTTCAATTATCACTAATTGCGATTCGGCTTCAGCACGTTGCGCTCTCAATTCGCCACACTCTGACTGTAACCTGCGGATTAACTCTTCATCCGCCTGCCGTGCGAGCTGACATTGTTCCAACAACCGCGTCTGTCGCACGAGCTCCTCTGACAAAATCCGATTCTGGGCCTGCTCAGAAATGAGTGCTTCCTTGACCTTCACCTGCTCCTTGGTGAGCTCGTCCAGTTTCTCATCCTTCATCTTCTCGGAGTGCTTGTAGAATTTCTGATTAAGTTTGTACTGACCCCACAAGCATGCATGCTTCTCCTTCAATTCCCTCAACTCCTGGTCCACTCTAGCTAACAGCTTGCTGGTGTGGGCTTTAGTGCGAGTCCGCCTGCGCACTAACTCGATGTAAGATCCCGGCTGGAGTGGGTCGGCGTATTTATCGACCTTGCGATCCAAGTACCTCAGCAACGGAATCACCTGCTCAGAGAGCGCCGCCGCCGGCGCTCCAACAATTTCCTCCTCCTCCTCCTCGGTGTCTTCTGCTCCTGACATTTCTTCCGTGGAGCCTCCGTCGTCATCATCCGAGTGGAGAATTTCAGTCGCCATTGATTGCGTCGGCGACTGCCCCGAGTGGGGCTGCACGTCATCGACGTGTGCTGCCTGCGAAGGCACGGCTGCAGCCTCGCTGCTCGTCGCCAAAATGTCTAAGGCGGAAGGCGAATGTACCCGTGCGGCATCCCCGTCGCTCGCTTGTTGGTTGTCTACAGCGTCCTCTCTGCCGCCGTCGCCCGCCGCCGAAGGCGATCGAGCGGAGGGTGGCTGCGCGGGGTTTGATTGCGCATCGCGCATCGAAATTCCATCCCGCGGACAGTCACTCCGCTCCTCCGTTTGTTGCTGCTCCCTTGATCGGTCCGTGGGGGCTGTGCCCGGCCCGTGCGCAGGCGCAATTGCCGGCGCCTTGTCCGCCGCAGGCGTATCGCCGCGGACATCTATCGCCGAAGGCGACATGGCCGGGAGCCGCTCGCCCGATGTCCCTTGGCCTATAGGCCCTACCGCCGAAGGCGCATCTATCGGCGGACTTCCCGCCGATGGTGCGGCCTCCGCACGCTCCCTGCTCGTATCTCCTCGGCTCGAAGGCCCTGGCGCCGAAGGCGCAAATTGCGGCGCGTGGTGCGCCGGAGGGTCTGGCCCCGAGGGCCGGTGTCTCGTAGGCGGTTCTTCCGCCGGCTCCTTCCCCTTCCTACGTTGGAACGGGGATGATTCTTGCATGTGCACAGGCGGCACGTGTGGAGGTGTCCTGTGCACAGGCGACCTGTGCACAGGTGAGCGCCTGTGCACAGGCGGACTGCTCCTTCCCACGCGTAAGCGTAGATCCACGTCCACTTGTGATCGCCTGTCCGCGGAGGCTCGTCCGTCCGCGGAGGCTCGTCTGTGCGCAAACGGAACATCTGTCCGCATTGCACGTGGTAACTCCGGAGGCCCTTGGCCCGTAGGCGGCCTCTCTCCCGTCGAGGTTGCAGCGTGGCCCGTTGCTCCTGCGGTCGTCCGCGCTTCCTCATGCTTCTCTGGCGACGCACTTCCTTTCTCCGTCGCAATCGTCGCCGTGTCCGCACTGTCGGCTGGTAACGCCAGTCTGCGTGCCTTCTGCTTCGGCCGGCTGTATGACTCGCACAGCGGCCGCGGTCGAATGGGAGCAGAGGGTTCTTGATGCTGCTCCTCTTCGGACTCTTCCCTCCATCGCCGCTTCCGCGGCACTCGTGCTGCATGAGTGTGTCTCCCTTCGTCCCTCCGCCTTGATGGGGTAGAAGTCGGTGACTCCTCTGCATCAGTGTCGACCTCATTCTCCCGCACATACTTCCCGGGATGGTCGATGGACAATGGCGGAAAATGTTCAAGCTCCGCCGCTGTCAAACAATTCCGCTGTCGATAAAAATTGATGAGGAAAGGAGAAAGATGGTTTAGAGTTCCCCCCTTCTCCTCAAACGCGTGCTGTCGCATCACCCTGTGCAGGATGCTCGCCCAGTGAATTGGAGTTCCCTCGATGACGCACTCCACAAAAGAGACCTGCCACAATGTGATGTAGCAGGCGCGGTGCGGCTGCAGTAATTGCATCAGCGCCGCGGACAAAGTCAGGCGAAATCGATCCTTGTAATCACGGGTCCTGTACCCATTCTTGGTAGACCTCCCGGTCTTGAACAGCTCCACAAATTGCGCCTCTTCCTGCTTGGTCACCTTGATGCTCTCACTGTCGAAAAGGAGATGCCCTGGCATGCTAGCACATCTTCCCAACGCCTGCGCCCAATCTTGGACTGTCCACCGATCAACATGCGGACGCAATCCGCGCGAGGGTGGTCCCTGTGGCTCTAGCCACTCGCGCACCATATTCGCACAGATGTAGTTCCATCCCTATAGCAAGAAATCGAGCTTTCTTGCTATTAAGCGTTCCTCGAAAGCGCGCAACCCGTTCTGTGGTAGGCGAAGTGGCACCATCCGCAACCTGCTCGGTCTCGTCATTGCGTTGCTGGGGTTCGCCCGCCCGCTCATTCTACTTCCGCACCGCCCGAGCTTCTTTCTCTCTCGGCAAACTCTAATCGCCCTCAATTCCAAATCACGCGCATTCACTTCTCCCTCAATCAACAAGAAATCTCCTGTGCGACGACGTCGAGAATGTTTAGCAGCCAGCAGATGGATGCGCGCAGCGCGCACAAGAGATTGGAATCGCGAATTCAAGAATGGGACGTTCTCCGCCGCCCGGTCGAAGGTCATGGTCGGCTCTTGCTCGTGAAGAACGTCTCACTTGATGGCCGCGCCGGCTGTACGCTGGAACGGTCTTCGCTCTCACGCGCGGCTTCACGCTCCGCCGTCGTCGATTAAACTCTCACGCTCGAATTGGCGGATTTGAACTCCGCGAGCGTATTACCCCGCGGACACGGGGGCGTAGCGCCGAAGGCGAGTTTTCCGCCTTGCGCGGTACACTTGTTCGTACCGCCCCTCGGCCAATCCCCCTCTGCCTTGACGCGTGTGTCCGCATGTCGGACAAAAGTTCAACTCCTGCCTGTGCGCAGGCAGGAGCCTCGGCGGATGCTCCGCCGGCACGGAACTTCATCCTCCTGTGCACAGGCGGTCACCTGTGCGCAGGCGAATTCCGTGCGCGGCGTCGCGCTGGCGCGGAAGGCGTTGACCGTGGTCAGCCGTCCCCGTCCAGTCTGTCCGTTCCTTGTCTCTTCGTCGGCGCTTCCGCCGCCGCAACTCCGTCCGTCCAAGAGCGCATCCACCCGTCCCGTCCGCATGGTCCGTACCGATTTGATTACTCTGGCGGCTCTTCCGCCGTGCGCGGCGCTGCGCTGGCGCGGAAGGCGCCGTACACTTTCTACCTCACAAGGCGCATTTCTAGGGCCCAAGGCGGATTTTCCGCCGACGCCGAAGCGCCTGTGCACAGGCGAGCGCCTGTGCGTAGGCGGACTTCGCGCCTCCCCTAACCCTACTTCGCCTGTGCACCGGCGAACGCCTTCGTCCGCGCATAGGACAAAACTTGATTCCCCCTTCCGCGTAGGCAGAATTCGCGCCGGTGGCGAACTCTTTCCGCCGTAGGCGACCGCCTCCGTTTCTTCCAATAGTGATAACTCCCTAAGTCCTCATCCGTTCCAAGCGTTCTTGGACTCGTTGGAATCAGTGCGTCGAGCTCTTTCCAACGCGACCCTAACTTGGTCAAGGCGCCCGAGGGTTGACCTAATTATGGATGGTTTCCCTACAGCCGCGGACGCAACCTCCGAAGGCGGGATTTGCGCCTTGCGTCGTAGGGGTCCTAACTGCAGAGCTCGCAGGGAGGGTGGTGCCTGTCCTTACTGCTGCACCCCAAATCCCAGATTCTACAAGATCCCTCGAGAATCCCCGCGATCTTCCGGATTCACTCCGTTTTGATATACCGAAGGCTATTTACAATGCTGCCAGGGTACAGTTTTCCAAAAATGTTTTAATTTCCTCAAAATTGCCAAAAGTGGGGTACCACAAGAATCACCCCCGTTCCAACGTAGGAAGGGGAAGGAGCCGGCGGAAGAGCCGCCTACGAGACACCGGCCCTCGGGGCCAGACCCTCCGGCGCACCACGCGCCGCAATTTGCGCCTTCGGCGCCAGGGCCTTCGAGCCGAGGAGATACGAGCAGGGAGCGTGCGGAGGCCGCACCATCGGCGGGTAGTCCGCCGATAGATGCGCCTTCGGCGGTAGGGCCTATAGGCCAAGGGACATCAGGCGAGCGGCCTCCGGCCATGTTGCCTTTGGCGATGGATGTCTGCGGCGCTACGCCTGCGGCGGACAAGGCGCCGGCATTTGCGCCTGCGCACAGGCCAAGCACATCCCCCACGGACCGATCAAGGGAGCAGCAACAGACGGAGGAGCGGAGTGACTGTCCGCGGGATGAAATTTCGATGCGCGGTGCGCAATCAAACCCCGCGCAGCCACCCTCCGCTCGATCGCTTTCGGCGGCGGGCGTCGGCGGCAGAGAGGACACGGTAGACGACCAACAAGCGAGCGGCGGGGATGCCGCACGGGCACATTCGCCTACCGCCTTAGACATTTTGGCGAAGAGCAGCGAGGCTGCAGCCGTGCCTTCGCAGGCAGCACACGTCGACGACGTGCAGCCCCACTCGGGTCAGTCGCCGACGCAATCAATGGCGACTGAAATTCTCCACTCGGATGATGACGACGGAGGCTCCACCGAAGAAATGTCAGGAGCAGAGGACACCGAGGAGGAGGAGGAGGAAATTGTTGGAGCGCCGGCGGCGGCGCTCTCTGAGCAGGTGATTCCGTTGCTGAGGTACTTGGATCGCAAGGTCGATAAATACGCCGACCCACTTCAGCCGGGATCTTACATCGAGTTAGTGCGCAGGCGGACTCGCACTAAAGTCCACACCAGCAAGCTATTAGCTAGAGTGGACCAGGAGTTGAGGGAATTGAAGGAGAAGCATGCATGCTTGTGGAGTCAGTATAAACTTAATCAGAAATTCTACAAGTACTCCGAGAAGGTGAAGGATGAGAAACTTGACGAGCTCACCAAGGAGCAGGTGAAGGTCAAGGAAGCACTAATTTCTGAGCAGGCCCAGAATCGGATTTTGTCAGAGGAGCTCGTGCGAGAGACGCGGTTGTTGGAACAATGTCAGCTCGCACGGCAGGCGGATGAGGAGTTAATCCGCAGGTTACAGTCAGAGTGTGGCGAATTGAGAGCGCAACGTGCTGAGGCCGAATCGCAATTAGTGATAATTGAAGAGGATCGCAGGAAGGAGGCAGATCGCACGAAGGTGGAGACGGCGAGGCGTGTCGCCCACTGTCTCAAGAGTTACGCCCACTGGGAAGTGAAGGCGCAGGAGAAACTCACACTGCGTGAGTTTGAACTGCGCGCAGCAGGGTTGTTGTCAGGCGACAGTAGGAGCCGGCGGAAGGTAGCAAAGAAGCTCGATGCTTTTCTGTCCAAGGCGCAGGATACTATGTCCGCCCTCGAAGTGGAGGTGTCCGCGGCGTTGCAGCGTTTGGGACTGCGCAGTCGAGCGGAAGATTGGCAGGGTAGGGAGTTAGTGCGCGGCAGTCCGCCGCGCAGGAGACGTAGCACAGGTTCCGCGGAGTGTAGTGTAGCGTGGTTCCGTGCAGGCGTGTAGCGTAGTGCAGTGTAGTGCTAGGTAGGACTTAGAAGGTATAAAATAGTTCCAGGCGTTTTGCCTGGGGTTCTTTCCCATCAGAAGTGCAGATCAGGAACCCATTTCCTTTGCGTGTTTTGTGTCCTTGAGTTCTGTCACCACGCACGAGGAGTTACAACTTAGCGTTCCGCATTTTGTAGCTGAAGGCCTTCGGCCGAATGTTCAGAGCTAGTACATTGGTTAGAGACTTGAGTAGTTCGGATCTGTACCTGCGGGTGACTGCCGATGCTAAGAGCCAGTGACTAGTTAGATACTTGAACAGTTTCGCCCCTACACCTTCGAGTGTTTCTTTCTGATTGTACTCCCTTGGGATTTTTCCCCTGAATGCCAAAGTGAAATTTTGCTACTTCGTGTAAGCCTTGGTTGTAAATTCAGGTTACGCTGCAGCAGGTGCCTTGAGGGTAACCCCTATAGTAGTTCTAGGAATGACAAGTGCTTGAGAATTCAAACTCTTCAATAGACTGTTGTTGTGTTACTGGAATGTTTCACAGTGAGTCCTTCAGTGCGGACCTGTGTTCTCTGCGCGTTTTGTGAGTTGAGAGTGTTGTTCACCGCGTCTGAGTGACTTCGATCCGAAGTAGGCAGTCCAAACCGGGTTTCCTACACTAGCAGCAAGCTAGTGGAAGTGTTGTAAAAGCCAGAGTTGGAAGTCACTACCCGCAGCTTCGCAGAGTGTACTCTTGAGAGACTTTCCCCCTGAAATCTTGAAGTAGAGGTCCTAACGGATCTCTAGGTTGTGTTTCTGTAGTTTCAGGTGTGTGTGTGTGTGTGTGTTACGCTGCACTGTGCGACCTCCGAGTGCGCTCCGAGTGGACACTTGCAGTATTTCTGGGAGTGACAGTCGCCTGAGAATTCAAACTCCTCAATAGTCTGTTAAACGTGACACTTTGTACCCTGTGTGTTCCTCTCTCCCTGTGGGTTCGACCTTTCTACCACTATATTGCAGTTTTAGCCTTTAGTGGGTTATTACAGGAAACTTAAGGCGATGCCTACGCCAGTCACATCGTACTTGTGCGCCATACAGCCACGGGCGCTCGAGCAGGACGTCATAGCCTTGCTTCAGCATCGGTTGAAGGATGATATAAGTCAACCGAAAGTCTGCACCACCGATGATTGTTTTGACATTGCGTAGCATTCCTACAGGCATTCTCCGCGTCTGATCCGCTAACCTCAACACACGCCTCGAGGGCTAACTAAGTCAAGGCGTTTGGGGGTTGACCTAAATATGAAGGATTTCCCTACCGCCGCGGACGCAGCGCCAAAGGCGGATTTTGCGCCTTGCACTGAAGGGATCATACCTTCAGAGCTCGCAGGAAGGGTGGTGCCCTTCCTTGACGCTGCACCCAACTCCTAGATTCTACGAGGTCCCTCGAGAATCTCTGCGATCTTCCGAATTCACTCTGTTTTGACGCACCGAAGGCTATTTACGTTGCTGCCTTGGTACAGTTTTCCAAAAATGTTTTAATTTCCTCAAAATTACCAAAAGTGGGGTACCACAATGACCACCCTCGAGTCGGAGGTTTCCGCGGTGTTGCGGCGATTGGGAGTGCGCAGTCGAGCGGAGGACTTGCAGGGTAGAGAGTTAGTGCGCGGCAGTTCGTCGCGCAGAAGGCGAAGCAGAGCATAGTGTAGTGTAGTGTTAGTTAGGACTTAGAAGGTATAAAGTAGTTCAAGGCGTCTTGCCTTGGGATTTTTCCAGTTTCGGAAGTGCAGATTAGGAACTCATTTTCTCTGCGTGTTTGTGTCCTTAGTTCTGTCACCACGCAAGAGGAGCTACACCTTGGCGGTCCGCATTGTGTAGCTGAAGGCCTTCGGCCGAATGTTCAGAGCTAGTACGCTGGTTAGAGACTTGAGTAGTTCGGATCTACACTTGCGGGTGATTGCGAATGCTCAGAGCCAGTTACGAGTTAGATACTTGGACAGTTTCCCCCTTACACTTTCGAGTGACTGTTCCTGATTGTACTCCTTCGGGATTTTTCCCCTTAATGTCAAAGTGAAGTTTTGCTACTTCGTGTAAGCCTTGGTTGTAAATTCAGGTTACGCTGCAGCAGGTGCCTTCAGGGTAACCCCTGTAGTATTTCTGGGAATGACAAGTGCCTAAGAATTCAAACTCTTCAATAGACTGTTATGGTGTGTTACTGGATCGTTTCTAAGTTGAGTCCCTCCGTGCGGACCTGTGTTCTCTGCGCATTTTGTGAGTTGAGAGTGTTGTTCACCGCGTGTGAGTGACTTTGATCCGAAGTAGGAAGTCCAAACCGGGTTCCCTACGCTAGCAGAAAGCTAGTGAAAGGGTTGTAAAAGCCGGAGTTGGGAGTCACTACCCGCAGCTTCGCTGAGTACTCGTGAGAGACTTTCCCCGTGAAATCTTGAGTAGAGGTCCTAACCGATCTCTGGGTTGTGTTTCTGTAGTTTCAGGTGTGTGTGTGTGTGTGTTGTACGCTGCACTGTGGTACCCCACTTTTGGCAATTTTGAGAAAATTAAAACATTTTTTGGAAAACTGTACCCTGGCAGCATTGTAAATAGCCTTCGGTACATCAAAACAGAGTGAATCCGGAAGATCGCGGGGATTCTCGAGGGATCTTGTAGAATCTGGGATTTGGGGTGCCGCAGCAAGCACAGGCACCACCCTCCCTGCGAGCTCCGCAGTTAGGATCTCTACGGCGCAAGGCGCAAAACCCGCCTTCGGAGGTTGCGGCCGCGGCTGTAGGGAAACCCCCGTAATTAGGTAAACCCTCGGGCGTCTTGACCAAGTTAGGGTCCGGTTGGAAAGAGCTCGACGCGCTGATTCTAACGAGCCCAAGAACGCTTGGAACGGACGAGGACTTATGGAGTTATCGCTACTGGAAGAAACGGAGGCGGTCGCCTACGGCGGAAGGAGTTCGCCACCGGCGCGAATTCCGCCTACGCGGAAGGGGGATTCAAGTTTTGTCCTATGCGCGGACGAAGGAGTTCGCCTGTGCACAGGCGAAGTAGGGTTAGGGAAGGCGCGAAGTCCGCCTACGCACAGGCGTTCGCCTGTGCACAAGCACTTCGGCGTCGGCGGGAAATCCGCCTTGGGCCCTAGAAATGCGCCTTGTGAGGTAGAAAGTGTACGACGCCTTCCGCGCCAGCGCAGCGCAGCGTACGTCGGAAGAGCCGCCAGAGTAATCCAATAGGTACGGACCGTGCGGACGGCACGGGTGGATGCGCTCTTGCGCGGACGGAGTTGCGGCGGCGGAAGCGCCGACGGAGAGACAAGGAACGGACAGACTGGACGGAGACGGCTGACCACGGTCAACGCCTTCCGCGCCAGCGCAGCGCCGCGGACGGAGTTCGCCTGCGCACAAGCGAACGCCTGTGCACAGGAGGATGTTCAAGTTCCGCGCCGGCGGAGAATCCGCCGAGGCCCCTGCCTGCGCACAGGCAGGAGTTGAATTTTTGTCCGACATGCGGACGCACGCGTCAAGGCAGAAGGAGATTGGCCGAAGGGCGGTACGAACAAGTGTACCGCGCAAGGCGGAAAACTCGCCTTCGGCACTACGCCCCCATGTCCGCAGGGTGACACGCTCGCGGAGTTCAAATCCGCCAATTCGAGCGTGAGAGTTTAATCGACGACGGCGGAGCGTGAAGCCGCGCGTGAGAGCGAAGACCGTTCCAGCGTACAGCCGGCGCGGCCATCAAGTGAGACGTTCTTCACGACCAAGAGACGACCATGACCTTCGACCGGGCGGCGGAGAGCGTCCCATTCTTGAATTCGCGATTCCAATCTCTTGTGCGCGCTGCGCGCATCCATCTGCTGGCTGCGGACCATTCTCGTCGTCGTAGCACAGGAGATTTCTTGTTGATTGAGGGAGAAGTGAGTGCGCGTGATTTGGAATTGAGAGCGATTAGAGTTTGCCGAGAGAGAAAGAAACGCGGACAGTGCGGAAGTAGAATGAGCGGGCGAGCGAACCCCAGGAACGCAATGACGAGACCGAGCAGATTGCGGATGGTGCCACTTCGCCTGCCGCAGAACGGGCTGCGCGCTTTCGAGGAGCGCTTAATAGCAAGAAAGCTCGATTTCTTGCTATGGGGATGGAATTACATCTGCGCGAATATGGTGCGCGAGTGGCTAGAGCCACAGGGACCACCCTCGCGCGGATTGCGTCCGCATGTTGACCGGTGGACAGTCCAAGATTGGGCGCAGGCGTTGGGAAGATGTGCTGGCATGCCAGGGCATCTCCTTTTCGACAGCGAGAGCATCAAGGTGACCAAGCAAGAAGAGGCGCAATTTGTGGAGCTGTTCAAGACCGGGAGGTCTACCAAGAATGGGTACAGGACCCGTGATTACAAAGATCGATTTCGCCGGACTTTGTCCGCGGCGCTGATGCAATTACTGCAGCCGCACCGCGCCTGCTACATCACATTGTGGCAGGTCTCTTTTGTGGAGTGCGTCATCGAGGGAACTCCCATTCACTGGGCAAGCATCCTGCACAGGGTGATGCGACAGCACGCGTTTGAGGAGAAGGGGGGAACTCTAAACCATCTTTCTCCTTTCCTCATCAATTTTTATCGACAGCGGAATTGTTTAACAGCGGCGGAGCTTGAACATTTTCCGCCATTGTCCATCGACCATCCCGGGAAGTATGTGCGGGAGAACGAGGTCGACACTGATGCGGAGGAGTCACCGACTTCTACCCCATCAAGACGGAGGGACGAAGGGAGACACACCCCTGCGGCGCGAGTGCCGCGGAAGCGGCGATGGAGGGAAGAGTCCGAAGAGGAGCAGCATCACGAACCCTCTGCTCCCATTCGACCGCGGCCGCTGTGCGAGCCATACAGCCGGCCGAAGCAGAAGGCACGCAGACTGGTGTTACCAGCTGACAGTGCAGACACGGCGACGATTGCGACGGAGATAGGAAGTGCGTCGCCAGAGAGGCGAGAGGAAGCGCGGACGACCGCAGGAGCGACGGGCCACGCTGCAACCTCGTCGGGAGAGAGGCCGCCTACGGGCCAAGGGCCTCCGGAGTTACCACGTGCGATGCGGACAGATGTTCCGTTTGCGCACAGGCGAACCTCCGCGGACGGACGAGCCTCCGCGGACCGGCGAACACAAGTGGACGTGGATCTACGCTTACGCGTGGGAAGGAGCAGTCCGCCTGTGCACAGGCGCTCGCCTGTGCACAGGTCGCCTGTGCACAGGTCGCCTGTGAACAGAACACCTCCACACGTGCCGCCTGTGCACAGGCAAGAATCACCCCCGTTCCAACGTAGGAAGGGGAAGGAGCCGGCGGAAGAACCGCCTACGAGACACCGGCCCTCGGGGCCAGACCCTCCGGCGCACCACGCGCCGCAATTCGCGCCTTCGGCGCCAGGGCCTTCGAGCCGAGGGGATACGAGCAGAGAGCGTGCGGAGGCCGCACCGTCGGCGGAAAGTCCGCCGATAGATGCGCCTTCGGCGGTAGGGCCTATAGGCCAAGGAACATCGGGCGTGCGGCCCCCGGCCATGTCGCCTTCGGCGATAGATGTCCGCGGCGCTACGCCTGCGGCGGACAAGGCGCCGGCACATGCGCCTGCGCACGGGCCGGGCACAGTCCCCACGGACCGATCAAGGGAGCAGCAGACGGAGGAGCAGAGTGACTGTCAGCGGGATGAAATCTCGATGCGCGATGCGCAATCCAACCCCGCGCAGCCACCCTCCGCTCAATCACCTCCGGCGACGGACGACACAGGCAGAGAGGATGCGGTAGACCATCAACAAGCGAAAGACGGGGATGCCGCACGGATACATTCGCCTTCCGCCTTAGACATTTTGGCGACAAGCAGCGAGGCTGCAGCCGTGCCTTCGCAGGCAGCACACGTCGAGGACGTGCAGCCCCACTCGGGGCAGTCGCCGACGCAATCAATGGCGACTGAAATTCTCCACTCGGATGATGACGACGGAGGCTCCACGGAAGAAATGTCAGGAGCAGAAGACACCGAGGAGGAGGAGGAGGAAATTGTTGGAGCACCGGCGGCGGCGCTCTCTGAGCAGGTGATCCCGTTGCTGCGGTACTTGGATCGCAAGGTCGATAAATACGCCGACCCACTCCAGCCGGGATCTTACATCGAGTTAGTGCGCAGGAGGACTCGCACTAAAGTCCACACCAGCAAGCTATTAGCTAGAGTGGACCAGGAGTTGAGGGACTTGAAGGAGAAGCATGAGTGCTTGTGGGGACAGTACAAGCTCAATCAGAAATTCTACAAGCACTCCGAGAAGCTGAAGGATGAGAAACTGGGCGAGCTCACCAAGGAGCAGGTGAAGGTCAGGGAAGCACTCAACTCTGAGCAGGCCCAGAATCGGATTTTGTCAGAGGAGCTCGTGCGACAGACGCGGTTGTTGGAACAATGTCAGCTCGCACGGCAGGCGGATGAAGAATTAATCCGCAGGTTACAGTCAGAGTGTGGCGAATTGAGGGCGCAACGTGCTGAAGCCGAATCGCAATTAGTGACCATTGAAGAGGATCGCAGGAAGGAGGCGGATCGCACGAAGGTGGAGACGGCGAGGCGAGTCGCCCACTGTCTCAAGGGCTACGCCCACTGGGAAGTGAAGGCGCAGGAGAAACTCACACTGCGTGAGTTTGAATTGCGCGCAGCCGGGTTGTTGTCAGGCGACAGTAGGAGTCGGCGGAAGGTAGCGAAGAAGCTCGAGGCCTTTCTGTCGAAGGCACAGGATACCATGTCCGCCCTCGAAGTGGAGGTGTCCGCGGCGTTGCAGCGGTTGGGACAGCGTAGTCGAGCGGAAGAGTGGCAGGGTAGGGAGTTAGTGCGCGGCAGTCGGCCGCGCAAGAGACGTAGTACAGGTTCCGCGGAGTGTAGTGTAGCGTGGTTCCGTGCAGGCGTGTAGCGTAGTGCAGTGTAGTGTTAGGTAGGACTTAGAAGGTATAAAATAGTTCCAGGCGTTTTGCCTGGGGTTCTTTCCCATCAGAAGTGCAGATCAGGAACCCATTTCCTTTGCGTGTTTGTGTCCTTGAGTTCTGTCACCACGCACGAGGAGTTACAACTTAGCGTTCCGCAGTTTGTAGCTGAAGGCCTTCGGCCGAATGTTCAGAGCTAGTACATTGGTTAGAGACTTGAGTAGTTCGGATCTGCACCTGCGGGTGACTGCCGATGCTCAGAGCCAGTGACTAGTTAGATACTTGAACAGTTTCGCCCCTACACCTTCGAGTGTTTCTTTCTGATTGTACTCCTTGGGATTTTTCCCCTGAATGCCAAAGTGAAGTTTTGCTACTTCGTGTAAGCCTTGGTTGTAAATTCAGGTTACGCTGCAGCAGGTGCCTTGAGGGTAACCCCTGTAGTATTTCTGGGAATGACAAGTGCTTGAGAATTCAAACTCTTCAATAGACTGTTGTTGTGTTACTGGAACGTTTCACAGTGAGTCCTTCAGTGTGGACCTGTGTTCTCTGCGCGTTTTGTGAGTTGAGAGTGTTGTTCACCGCGTCTGAGTGACTTCGATCCGAAGTAGGTAGTCCAAACCGGGTTTCCTACACTAGCAGCAAGCTAGTGGAAGCGTTGTAAAAGCCGGAGTTGGAAGTCACTGCCCGCAGCTTTGCCGAGTGTGCTCGTGAGAGACTTTCCCCCTGAAATCTTGAAGTAGAGGTCCTAACGGATCTCTGGGTTGTGTTTCTGTAGTTTCAGGTGTGTGTGTGTGTGTGTTACGCTGCACTGTGCGACCTCCGAGTGCGCTCCGAGTGGACACTTGCAGTATTTCTGGGAGTGACAGTCGCCTGAGAATTCAAACTCCTCAATAGTCTGTTAAAACGTGACACTTTGTACCCTGTGTGTTCCTCTGTCCCTGTGGGTTCGACCTTTCTACCACTATATTGCAGTTTTAGCCTTTAGTGGGTTATTACATAAGAAGCCGACAACTTCTTTTTGGCGTCGCTGCCGGGGACAGTTGCGTCAACACCGGGGTTTTTACGAGCAGCCATGCTCGGTGAATGTCGACTAGGGCTGGCGGGAGCAATCTAAGTGCTAGGGCTGTCCGCAAGTTCCGACGAGATTCAGAGAAGGCCGTGGAAGAGACACGGCGTCAAAACAAGAAAACACCAAGAAGAGTACCTAAGCCTAGTTCGGCCGACATCCTTGGGGAACCTACCCCCGGCGACTCGGAACCAAACTTGGTGCTTACAGTTCTACTAGATATTCCTTGCACGGACCCGCCTAGTGAAGTAGAACCGACCGCCCGAGGACCGTCGACAGACACACTGATGGCGGACGGACAAGCCAATGTGCGGCTACCTCAGCCGATTACTAAACATTCCTACCCGAAGTACAAAGGAAGTGGGGATGACGACGATGCAGATTCATACATCAAGTTATTCGAGTCGGTGTCTATTGCCAATCGCGAGATCGCAGACGACGACCGACTAAGGATCTTTCCAAGCCTTCTGCGGAAGAAAGCGAGGAGTTGGTATAATCACGAGAGCATCGATCCGACTGGGTTGACAACATGGGCCCAGCTGAAGGAGAAGTTCCTTCGTCGCTTTCGCGAGCTCGGCTACGACAGCCGGGTTTTGACGAAGTTACGTAATTTGCAGCGAGAGAAGAAGGAGAGTCTGCGTGACTACACTGAGAGATTTCTGGACCTCCTCGACAGAATACCGAAAACAGGACCAGGGTCCCCTTTCTCGGTACAACAAGCTGTGGATTGGTACGTGACCGGTTTAACTCGGGAGATGGAGACTTTTTGCCGACGCAGCAAGTGCGACACTATTGAGGATGTGATTGCATCGGCAGAAGCCTTCGAAACTTCCACTCTCAACCGAAGAGGGAGAGAGAGACGGGAGTCGAAGGAGCGCAAACCGAAAGGAGGGCGAAGACGGCGTAGAGGTACAACTCCGTCATCGGAGGAATCGTCTTCGGACGAGAACCGTTCTTCATCCGAAGAAGAGGAAACCTCATCGTCGGAGGAGGAGAAGAAGAGGAAGAAGCATGGGTCAGCAAAGAAAAAGGGCATCCGACGAGTGACTACGGACAGAACGCCGGGAGATATAGCTTCGAAGATGGAGACCCTGGTGAAGGACTTCGCCGATCTCAAGGTTCAAGTGGTAGGCGGGCATGATCGCAGAAAATCACCCGGGAGAGTGCGAGCGAACTTATGGTGTACTACGTGCGGGGCGGTGGGACATGCAAACACCGAGTGCCTTACCACCCGGCCGTCATATCCAGTCAACGCAGTAGAGTGGGCGCAACCGTACTATGGAGAGCACCCTCAGTACTATGGAGAGGCTAGCGAAGAGACAGCCTACGCCGTCCAGTCGGTGCCTACCCCTCCTGCAGTTTCAGCAATGCAAGTCCCACGATATATTCCGGTGGATCGGGCCACTACGGTACCTGTGAGGCGGAGAGCACCTCCAGGGACGTTTGACCCACCGCCACCGCGAGCTTGTTATAATTGCGGGGAAGTTGGGCACTTCTCACCGCAGTGTCCCCATCCAAAAAGGCGAAACGATTATGCTCCGACATGTAGTAATTGCAAGAAGGTCGGGCACACTGCGCCAGAGTGTGATCAGCCACCAGTCCCTCGGCCAGTGGTACGATTTGTGAACACTCCTGCCAAGGAGGACGTGCAAGTTAACCAGGTCGAAGTAGGTTCAGACGGGGATGGCGAAGACGAAGAATGGCCGGCTGAAGAGGTTATGTGCGCACGGGTCGAAACTCGTAGCTCCAAGAAATCCAAGGAGCAAGAGCGTGACACTCGCAAGCACGAACGGAGAACCGCCGACCGGACGGGAAAAGGAAAGGAGAAGACATCCAGCAAGTCCGACTCGCGACCTGCTCGGAAGTCTTCGGCTACGCGGGAGGCACCAGCAGTGCGCCCCCAGACGGCAGTCGAGGACGAGCCAGTGCGCCTACTGAAACGGGACTATGCTCCGGATATCCGCAACGAGGTAACCAACCTGTTGAAGGAAGCGATCCGCACGCAAAAGGACCCACCGCGGCCAGACTTGACATCCTCCCTTGGGGCGAAGTTGGCAGCCACCGTGGAACCTCGCAGAGCGTCGCCGACCCCGGCGCCCCAACGCGCCCACTATGACTTGGTTGAAGATCTCGGGAGTCGAAAAGTGAACATTACGTTCAAGCAGCTCTTGGAGGACAATAAGACGTATCGGAGAATGTTGATGCTTTCGCTACGGCATCCGCGGAAGCCGCGCGCATCCACATCCTCTCAAGTATATCAAGTGGAGAGCGAAGACCAAGGGCCACCCGAGATCGATGTGGAGATAGCAGGATGTTGTGTACGCAGAGTGCCAATCGACTCTGGATCAGGAGTCAACATAATGACGGAGGATACAGCGAGAGCCTTGGGGTTCAGTCAATACGAACCCTCGAAGCGTGTGTTGAGATTAGCGGATCAGACGCGGAGAATGCCTGCAGGTATGCTGCGCAACGTCAAGACAACCATCGGGGGTGCGGACTTTCGGTTGACGTATATCATCCTTCAGCCGATGATGAAGCAGGGCTATGACGTTCTGCTCGGGCGACCATGGCTATATGGTGCACAAGTCAGATGTGATTGGCGAAGACATCGCCTTAAGTTTCCTCACCCTTCGGAACCGACCAATACCATTACGGTGCCCTGGAATAGGGTCAGGCACAAAGGAGAGACCCCATCGACAAGTGCAGGTTACACATCGGGCGAGGACAGTGAGTCGACCGCGCGATCGGATTCCAGTGGTACCGAATCCGATTACTTCGTGGGATTCGTTGCTTGCTGTTCGGTGGAGGAAGAAGAAGAGACGGAAGCTATTCAGCCGGAAGACGAATAGCAATTAACTGTGGGACTGGGAAGGAGTGAGACGAGTCACACTGAGGGCATTGTCGACCCTAGTGACTGTCATGAAGTACAACTCAGTCCCGGCAAGTGCTTGAAGGTATCAAGCGCAGTGAGAGGAGACGAGCTAAGGAAAGTACAGGCGTTCCTTAGCCACTATGTCGACGTCTTCGCCTGGAAGATCGAAGACATGAAGGGGATACCCGCACGATATGGGGAACACCGTATCGATTTACTGGACGACTCAATACCCATACGACAGCGCCAGTATCGCCTCAACCCAAAGTACTCCTTGCTAGTGAAAGAGGAGATAGATAAGTACTTGAGCGCTGGTATTATTTATCCTGTGCTCAGCAGCGAGTGGGTGTCGCCGATTGTTATCGTACCCAAGAAGTTGACGGGTAAGATACGAGTGTGTCAGGATTTCCGGAAGTTGAATGCAGCAACACGCAAGGATCATCACCCGTTACCATTCACGGATGCCATTCTAGACCATGTCGCAGGACATGAATGTTATAGCTTCCTGGATGGGTTCTCAGGTTACAATCAGGTGTCTATCCGTGAACAGGACAAGGATAAAACTACGTTCACAACCGACTGGGGAACTTACGCATACCACAAGATGCCCTTCGGTCTGTGCAACGCGCCTGCCACCTTTCAACGGATGATGACCAATATCTTTCAGGAACAACTGAGGAAGTTCCTGGAGATATTCATAGATGACTTCTGTGTCTTTGGGAAGCGGTCTGAACACCTAAGTCACTTGAAGCAGACCTTCGATAAATGTAGAGAGAGCAGTTTATCACTGCATCCCGAGAAGTGCTTTTTCTTCATGACTAGTGGGATCTTGTTGGGTCATCGGGTCTCGGCAGAAGGCATTGCGGTGGACATCGAGAAGGTCAAGGTTATACTCGAGCTTGAGCCACCCACGAATCTAAGAGAGCTGCGAGCATTCCTGGGTCATGTGGGCTACTACCGAAGATTCATACACATGTATGCAATACTGGCGGCGGACCTGACCAAGTTGTTGAAGAAGGACGAGCCTTATGCTTGGGGTGCGAACCAGCAGACAGCATTTGAAGCTCTGAAAGCGAAACTCACGACTGCTCCTGTACTAAGGAGTCCAGACTGGAATCGACCATTCCATGTTTACGTTGACACTTCGGCATTCGCCATCGGTGTAGTACTGAGTCAAAAGGATGACAACAAAAAGGACTACCCGATCTACTTCGCGAGCCGACAGCTGTCTCTAGCGGAGCGGAAGTACACCACGACGGAGAGAGAAGCGCTGGGGATGGTGTACTCCTGTAAAAAGTTTCGTCACTACTTAATCTGCTACGAGTTTGTGTTCCATGTGGACCACTACGCATTGCAACACCTAGTCAAGAAAGCCGACCTATCCGGTCGGATTGCCAGGTGGGTGTTGTTACTACAAGAGTTCACCTACACAGTCCAGACCAGGATAGGGGTGCACCACGAAAATGCGGATTACTTGTCCCGATTATGGACCCAGCCGACAGAGGAGGAATTGGTGGACGATTTTCCAGATGAAGAGTTATTTCAGTTGTCTGCAGGACATGAGTCCCGCTATGCCCACCTGTATCGATATCTGCTAACCCTCCAGTGCCCCGAGGGCATGGATTTGGAACAGCGAACTGTCTTTATTCATAAGGCAGGCCCGTATCAACTCCAGCAGGGGGTTTTGTTCAAGAAGATGGCGGATGAGCGCTTATGCAGATGCCTGGAGGAATCAGAGGTACCAAGAATAGTGAGTGCGATGCATACAGAGGAGGCGGGTGGACACTATGCCACCAGGAACACGGTCACAAAGATCCTAAACGCGGGGTATTGGTGGCCGACCATGTTTAAGGATGTTCTCGATTACATCCGCAAGTGCGACAGTTGCCAGAGGACGGGGAGACCGACGCCTACAACACGCTGGCCTCTGACTCCCATCATGCCTCTAGCACCTTTCGAAAAGTGGGGTATTGACTTTGTAGGGCCGATACAACCAGTGACTAGAAGTACACGAAGGCGCTACATTCTGGTAGCAACGGACTACGCCACCAAAATGGTAGAGGCCAGAGCCACCAGAAGGGATGATGCTGCCACAGTGGCAGCATTCTTGTTTGAGTCAATCATCACACGCTACGGATGTCCCTTAGAACTAGTCAGCGACCGGGGCACGCATTTTCTGAATCAGATCATCGAAGATCTGACACGGTATTTCCACATCAAGCACCGGAAGACTACTCCATACAATCCCAAGGCAAATGGACTGACGGAGAAGTCCAATGGTCTGCTGTGTAAAATACTACTCAAGGTCACGGTGAATCACGCTCACGACTGGGATACGAAGCTAGCAGCCGCTCTATGGGCGTACCGCACAGCTGAGAAGATCACGACCAAACAGACACCATACTTTCTGGTGTATGTGTGGTACCCCACTTTTGGCAATTTTGAGGAAATTAAAACATTTTTGGAAAACTGTACCCCGGCAGCATTGTAAATAGCCTTCGGTACATCAAAACAGAGTGAATCCGGAAGATCGCGGGGATTCTCAAGGGATCTTGTAGAATCTGGGATTTGGGGTGCAGTAGTAAGGTCAGGCACCACCCTCCCTGCGAGCTCCGCAGTTCGGATCTCTACGGCGCAAGGCGCAAAACCCGCCTTCGGAGGTTGCGTCCGCGGCTGTAGGGAAACCCTCGTAATTAGGTAACCCTCGGGCGCCTTGACCAAGTTAGGATCCCGTTGGAAAGAGCTCGACGCGCTGATTCCAACGAGCCCAAGAACGCTTGGAACGGACGAGGACTTAGGGAGTTATCGCTACTGGAAGAAACGGAGGCGGTCGCCTGCGGCGGAAGGAGTTCGCCACCGGCGCGAATTCCGCCTGCGCGGAAGGGGGATTCAAGTTTTGTCCTATGCGGCGGACGAAGGCGTTCGCCTGTGCACAGGCGAAGTAGGGTTAGGGAAGGCGCGAAGTCCGCCTACGCACAGGCGTTCGCCTGTGCACAGGCACTTCGGCGTCGGCGGGAGATCCGCCTTGGGCCCTAAAAATGCGCCTTGTGAGGTAGAAAGTGTACGGCGCCTTCCGCGCCAGCGCAGCGCAGCGTATGTCGGAAGACCGCCAGAGTAATCCAATCGGTACGGACCATGCGGACGGCACGGGTGGATGCGCTCTTGGACGGACGGAGTTGCGGCGGCGGAAGCGCCGACGGAGAGACAAGGAACGGACAGACTGGACGGAGACGGCTGACCACGGTCAACGCCTTCCGCGCCAGCGCGGCGCCGCGGACGGAATTCGCCTGCGCACAGGCGAACGCCTGTGCACAGGAGGATGTTCAAGTTCCGCGCCGGCGGAGAATCCGCCGAGGCCCCTGCCTGCGCACAGGCAGGAGTTGAATTTTTGTCCGACATGCGGACGCACGCGTCAAGGCAGAAGGAGATTGGCCGAGGGGCGGTACGAACAAGTGTACCGCGCAAGGCGGAAAACTCGCCTTCGGCGCTACGCCCCCATGTCCGGAGGGTGACACGCTCGCGGAGTTCAAATCCGCCAATTCGAGCGTGAGAGTTTAATCGACGACGGCGGAGCGTGAAGCCGCGCGTGAGAGCGAAGACCGTTCCAGCGTACCGCCGGCGCGGCCATCAAGTGAGACGTTCTTCACGACCAAGAGACGACCATGACCTTCGACCGGGCGGCGGAGAGCGTCCCATTCTTGAATTTGCGATTCCAATCTCTTGTGCGCGCTGCGCGCATCCATCTGCTGGCTGCGGACCATTCTCGTCGTCGTCGCACAGGAGATTTCTTGTTGATTGAGGGAGAAGTGAGTGCGCGTGATTTGGAATTGAGAGCGATTAGAGTTTGCCGAGAGAGAAAGAAACGCGGACAGTGCGGAAGTAGAATGAGCGGGCGAGCGAACCCCAGGAACGCAATGACGAGACCGAGCAGATTGCGGATGGTGCCACTTCGCCTGCCGCAGAACGGGCTGCGCGCTTTCGAGGAGCGCTTAATAGCAAGAAAGCTCGATTTCTTGCTATGGGGATGGAATTACATCTGTGCGAATATGGTGCGCGAGTGGCTAGAGCCACAGGGACCACCCTCGCGCGGATTGCGTCCGCATGTTGACCGGTGGACAGTCCAAGATTGGGCGCAGGCGTTGGGAAGATGTGCTGGCATGCCAGGGCATCTCCTTTTCGACAGCGAGAGCATCAAGGTGACCAAGCAAGAAGAAGCGCAATTTGTGGAGCTGTTCAAGACCGGGAGGTCTACCAAGAATGGGTACAGGACCCGTGATTACAAAGATCGATTTCGCCGGACTTTGTCCGCGGCGCTGATGCAATTACTGCAGCCGCACCGCGCCTGCTACATCACATTGTGGCAGGTCTCTTTTGTGGAGTGCGTCATCGAGGGAACTCCAATTCACTGGGCGAGCATCCTGCACAGAGTGATGCGACAGCACGCGTTTGAGGAGAAGGGGGGAACTCTAAACCATCTTTCTCCTTTCCTCATCAATTTTTATCGACAGCGGAATTGTTTGACAGCGGCGGAGCTTGAACATTTTCCGCCATTGTCCATCGACCATCCCGGGAAGTATGTGCGGGAGAACGAGGTCGACACTGATGCGGAGGAGTCACCGACTTCTACCCCATCAAGACGGAGAGACGAAGGGAGACACACCCCTGCGGCGCGAGTGCCGCGGAAGCGGCGATGGAGGGAAGAGGCCGAAGAGGAGCAGCATCAAGAACTCTCTGCTCCCATTCGACCGCGGCCGCTGTGCGAGCCATACAGCCGGCCGAAGCAGAAGGCACGCAGACTGGTGTTGCCAGCTGACAGTGCAGACACGGCGACGATTGCGACGGAGATAGGAAGTGCGTCGCCAGAGAGACGAGAGGAAGCGCGGACGACCGCAGGAGCGACGGGCCACGCTGCAACCTCGTCGGGAGAGAGGCCGCCTACGGGCCAAGGGCCTCCGGAGTTACCACGTGCGATGCGGACAGATGTTCCGTTTGCGCACAGGCGAACCTCCGCGGACGGACGAGCCTCCGCGGACCGGCGAACACAAGTGGACGTGGATCTACGCTTACGCGTGGGAAGGAGCAGTCCGCCTGTGCACAGGCGCTCGCCTGTGCGCAGGTCGCCTGTGCACAGGTCACCTATGCACAAAACACCTCCGCACGTGCCGCCTGTGCACAGGCAAGAATCACCCCCGTTCCAACGTAGGAAGGGGAAGGAGCCGGCGGAAGAACCGCCTACGAGACACCGGCCCTCGGGGCCAGACCCTCCGGCGCACCACGCGCCGCAATTCGCGCCTTCGGCGCCAGGGCCTTCGAGCCGAGGGGATACGAGTAGAGAGCGTGCGGAGGCCGCACCATCGGCGGGAAGTACGCCGATAGATGCGCCTTCGGCGGTAGGGCCTATAAGCCAAGGAGCATCGGGCGTGCGGCCCCCGGCCATGTCGCCTTCGGCGATAGATGTCCGCGGCGCTACGCCTGCGACGGACAAGGCGCCGGCACATGCGCATGCGCACGGGCCGGGCACAGCCCCCACGGACCGATCAAGGGAGCAGCAGACGGAGGAGCGGAGTGACTGTCCGCGGGACGACATCTCGATGCGCGATGCGCAATCCAACCCCGCGCAGCCACCCTCCGCTCGATCGCCTTCGGCGACGGACGACGGCGACAGAGAGAATGCGGTGGGCAATCAACCAGCGAGCGACGGGGATGCCGCTCGGATACATTCGCCTTCCGCCTTAGACATTTTGGCGACGAGCAGCGAGGCTGCAGCCGTGCCTTCGCAGGCAGCACACGTCGAGGACGTGCAGCCCCACTCGGGGCAGTCGCCGACGCAATCAATGGCGACTGAAATTCTCCACTCGGATGATGAGGACGGAGGCTCCACGGAAGAAATGTCAGGAGCAGAAGACACCGAGGAGGAGGAGGAGGAAATTGTTGGAGCGCCGGCGGCGGCGCTCTCTGAGCAGGTGATTCCGTTGCTGCGGTACTTGGATCGCAAGGTCAATAAATACGCCGACCCACTCCAGCCGGGATCTTACATCGAGTTAGTGCGCAGGCGGACTCGCACTAAAGTCCACACCAGCAAGCTATTAGCTAGAGTGGACCAGGAGTTGAGGGACTTGAAGGAGAAGCATGAGTGCTTGTGGGGACAGTACAAGCTTAATCAGAAATTCTACAAGCACTCCGAGAAGATGAAGGATGAGAAACTGGGCGAGCTCACCAAGGAGCAGGTGAAGGTCAAGGAAGCACTCAACTCTGAGCAGGCCGAGAATCGGATTTTGTCAGAGGAGCTCGTGCGACAGACGCGGTTGTTGGAACAATGTCAGCTCGCACGGCAGGCGGATGAAGAATTAATCCGCAGTTTACAGTCAGAGTGTGGCGAATTGAGGGCGCAACGTGCTGAAGCCGAATCGCAATTAGTGACCATTGAAGAGGATCGCAGGAAGGAGGCGGATCGCACGAAGGTGGAGACGGCGAGGCGAGTCGCCCACTGTCTCAAGGGCTACGCCCACTGGGAAGTGAAGGCGCAGGAGAAACTCACACTGCGGGAGTTTGAATTGCGCGCAGCCGGGTTGTTGTCAGGCGACAGTAGGAGTCGGCGGAAGGTAGCGAAGAAGCTCGAGGCCTTTCTGTCGAAGGCACAGGATACCATGTCCGCCCTCGAGGGGGAGGTGTCTGCGGCGTTGCAGCGGTTGGGACTGCGTAGTCGAGCGGAAGAGTGGCAGGGTAGGGAGCTAGTGCGCGGCAGTCGGCCGCGCAGGAGACGTAGTACAGGTTCCGCGGAGTGTAGTGTAGCGTGGTTCCGTGCAGGCGTGTAGCGTAGTGCAGTGTAGTGCTAGGTAGGACTTAGAAGGTATAAAATAGTTCCAGGCGTTTTGCCTGGGGTTCTTTCCCAAACTCAGAAGTATAGTTCAGGAACCCATTTCCTTTGCGTGTTTGTGTCCTTGAGTTCTGTCACCACGCACGAGGAGTTACAACTTAGCGTTCCGCATTTTGTAGCTGAAGGCCTTCGGCCGAATGTTCAGAGCTAGTACATTGGTTAGAGACTTGAGTAGTTCGGAACTGCACCTGCGGGTGACTGCCGATGCTCAGAGCCAGTGACTAGTTAGATACTTGAACAGTTTCGCCCCTACACCTTCGAGTGTTTCTTTCTGATTGTACTCCTTGGGATTTTTCCCCTGAATGCCAAAGTGAAGTTTTGCTACTTCGTGTAAGCCTTGGTTGTAAATTCAGGTTACGCTGCAGCAGGTGCCTTGAGGGTAACCCCTGTAGTATTTCTGGGAATGACAAGTGCCTGAGAATTCAAACTCTTCAATAGACTGTTGTTGTGTTACTGGAACGTTTCACAGTGAGTCCTTCAGTGCGGACCTGTGTTCTCTGCGCGTTTTGTGAGTTGAGAGTGTTGTTCACCGCGTAGGAGTGACTTCGATCCGAAGTAGGCAGTCCAAACCGGGTTTCCTACACTAGCAGCGAGCTAGTGGAAGTGTTGTAAAAGCCGGAGTTGGAAGTCACTGCCCGCAGCTTTGCCGAGTGTACTCTTGAGAGACTTTCCCCCTGAAATCTTGAAGTAGAGGTCCTAACGGATCTCTAAGTTGTGTTTCTGTAGTTTCAGGTGCGTGTGTGTGTGTGTGTGTGTGTTACGCTGCACTGTGCGACCTCCGAGTGCGCTCCGAGTGGACACTTGCAGTATTTCTGGGAGTGACAGTTGCCTGAGAATTCAAACTCCTCAATAGTCTGTTAAAACGTGACACTTTGTACCCTGTGTGTTCCTCTGTCCCTGTGGGTTCGACCTTTCTACCACTATATTGCAGTTTTAGCCTTTAGTGGGTTATTACAGTATGGGCAACACCCGATCCTCCCAATCGAATTTGAAGTACCCACCCATCGAACGATGGATTTGCAGAGGATGGGCGCAGAGGAGAGTCAGCTCTACAGGTTATAGGAGGTCATGCTGCTGGATGAGCGGAGAAGAGACGCCGAAGATCGCACCAGGAAAATCCAGCTCCGCCGAAAGGAGAGATACGATAAAAAGATCAAACCGGTACTCCTGCGGGCAGGTGATTTGGCATTGCTCTACGACAGCAGGCATGCCAGATTCCCAGGCAAACTGCACCTGAGGTGGATGGGACCTTACAGGGTTGTCGAAGTCTTCCCGAATGGGTCCATCCAACTTGCGGACCTGGCCGGCGATTTGTTAGGCACCCGAGTGAACGGGTGGCGGTTGAAGAAATACCACATGTGAGTGTTCGCGTGGGCGCTCACAATTGAGGAGGGGGGCATGTGGTACCCCACTTTTGGCAATTTTGAGAAAATTAAAACATTTTTTGGAAAACTGTACCCTGGCAGCATTGTAAATAGCCTTCGGTACATCAAAACAGAGTGAATCCGGAAGATCGCGGGGATTCTCGAGGGATCTTGTAGAATCTGGGATTTGGGGTGCCGCAGCAAGCACAGGCACCACCCTCCCTGCGAGCTCCGCAGTTAGGATCTCTACGGCGCAAGGCGCAAAACCCGCCTTCGGAGGTTGCGGCCGCGGCTGTAGGGAAACCCTCGTAATTAGGTAAACCCTCAGGCGTCTTGACCAAGTTAGGGTCCGGTTGGAAAGAGCTCGACGCGCTGATTCTAACGAGCCCAAGAACGCTTGGAACGGACGAGGACTTATGGAGTTATCGCTACTGGAAGAAACGGAGGCGGTCGCCTACGGCGGAAGGAGTTCGCCACCGGCGCGAATTCCGCCTACGCGGAAGGGGGATTCAAGTTTTGTCCTATGCGCGGACGAAGGAGTTCGCCTGTGCACAGGCGAAGTAGGGTTAGGGAAGGCGCGAAGTCCGCCTACGCACAGGCGTTCGCCTGTGCACAGGCACTTCGGCGTCGGCGGGAAATCCGCCTTGGGCCCTAGAAATGCGCCTTGTGAGGTAGAAAGTGTACGACGCCTTCCGCGCCAGCGCAGCGCAGCGTACGTCGGAAGAGCCGCCAGAGTAATCCAATAGGTACGGACCGTGCGGACGGCACGGGTGGATGCGCTCTTGCGCGGACGGAGTTGCGGCGGCGGAAGCGCCGACGGAGAGACAAGGAACGGACAGACTGGACGGAGACGGCTGACCACGGTCAACGCCTTCCGCGCCAGCGCAGCGCCGCGGACGGAGTTCGCCTGCGCACAGGCGAACGCCTGTGCACAGGAGGATGTTCAAGTTCCGCGCCGGCGGAGAATCCGCCGAGGCCCCTGCCTGCGCACAGGCAGGAGTTGAATTTTTGTCCGACATGCGGACGCACGCGTCAAGGCAGAAGGAGATTGGCCGAAGGGCGGTACGAACAAGTGTACCGCGCAAGGCGGAAAACTCGCCTTCGGCGCTACGCCCCCATGTCCGCAGGGTGACACGCTCGCGGAGTTCAAATCCGCCAATTCGAGCGTGAGAGTTTAATCGACGACGGCGGAGCGTGAAGCCGCGCGTGAGAGCGAAGACCGTTCCAGCGTACAGCCGGCGCGGCCATCAAGTGAGACGTTCTTCACGACCAAGAGACGACCATGACCTTCGACCGGGCGGCGGAGAGCGTCCCATTCTTGAATTCGCGATTCCAATCTCTTGTGCGCGCTGCGCGCATCCATCTGCTGGCTGCGGACCATTCTCGTCGTCGTCGCACAGGAGATTTCTTGTTGATTGAGGGAGAAGTGAGTGCGCGTGATTTGGAATTGAGAGCGATTAGAGTTTGCCGAGAGAGAAAGAAACGCGGACAGTGCGGAAGTAGAATGAGCGGGCGAGCGAACCCCAGGAACGCAATGACGAGACCGAGCAGATTGCGGATGGTGCCACTTCGCCTGCCGCAGAACGGGCTGCGCGCTTTCGAGGAGCGCTTAATAGCAAGAAAGCTCGATTTCTTGCTATGGGGATGGAATTACATCTGCGCGAATATGGTGCGCGAGTGGCTAGAGCCACAGGGACCACCCTCGCGCGGATTGCGTCCGCATGTTGACCGGTGGACAGTCCAAGATTGGGCGCAGGCGTTGGGAAGATGTGCTGGCATGCCAGGGCATCTCCTTTTCGACAGCGAGAGCATCAAGGTGACCAAGCAAGAAGAGGCGCAATTTGTGGAGCTGTTCAAGACCAGGAGGTCTACCAAGAATGGGTACAGGACCCGTGATTACAAAGATCGATTTCGCCGGACTTTGTCCGCGGCGCTGATGCAATTACTGCAGCCGCACCGCGCCTGCTACATCACATTGTGGCAGGTCTCTTTTGTGGAGTGCGTCATCGAGGGAACTCCCATTCACTGGGCAAGCATCCTGCACAGGGTGATGCGACAGCACGCGTTTGAGGAGAAGGGGGGAACTCTAAACCATCTTTCTCCTTTCCTCATCAATTTTTATCGACAGCGGAATTGTTTGACAGCGGCGGAGCTTGAACATTTTCCGCCATTGTCCATCGACCATCCCGGGAAGTATGTGCGGGAGAACGAGGTCGACACTGATGCGGAGGAGTCACCGACTTCTACCCCATCAAGACGGAGGGACGAAGGGAGACACACCCCTGCGGCGCGAGTGCCGCGGAAGCGGCGATGGAGGGAAGAGTCCGAAGAGGAGCAGCATCACGAACCCTCTGCTCCCATTCGACCGCGGCCGCTGTGCGAGCCATACAGCCGGCCGAAGCAGAAGGCACGCAGACTGGTGTTACCAGCTGACAGTGCAGACACGGCGACGATTGCGACGGAGATAGGAAGTGCGTCGCCAGAGAGGCGAGAGGAAGCGCGGACGACCGCAGGAGCGACGGGCCACGCTGCAACCTCGTCGGGAGAGAGGCCGCCTACGGGCCAAGGGCCTCCGGAGTTACCACGTGCGATGCGGACAGATGTTCCGTTTGCGCACAGGCGAACCTCCGCGGACGGACGAGCCTCCGCGGACCGGCGAACACAAGTGGACGTGGATCTACGCTTACGCGTGGGAAGGAGCAGTCCGCCTGTGCACAGGCGCTCGCCTGTGCACAGGTCGCCTGTGAACAGAACACCTCCACACGTGCCGCCTGTGCACAGGCAAGAATCACCCCCGTTCCAACGTAGGAAGGGGAAGGAGCCGGCGGAAGAACCGCCTACGAGACACCGGCCCTCGGGGCCTGACCCTCCGGCGCACCACGCGCCGCAATTCGCGCCTTCGGCGCCAGGGCCTTCGAGCCGAGGGGATACGAGCAGAGAGCGTGCGGAGGCCGCACCGTCGGCGGAAAGTCCGCCGATAGATGCGCCTTCGGCGGTAGGGCCTATAGGCCAAGGAACATCGGGCGTGCGGCCCCCGGCCATGTCGCCTTCGGCGATAGATGTCCGCGGCGCTACGCCTGCGGCGGACAAGGCGCCGGCACATGCGCCTGCGCACGGGCCGGGCACAGTCCCCACGGACCGATCAAGGGAGCAGCAGACGGAGGAGCAGAGTGACTGTCAGCGGGATGAAATCTCGATGCGCGATGCGCAATCCAACCCCGCGCAGCCACCCTCCGCTCAATCACCTCCGGCGACGGACGACAGAGGCAGAGAGGATGCGGTAGACCATCAACAAGCGAAAGACGGGGATGCCGCACGGATACATTTGCCTTCCGCCTTAGACATTTTGGCGACAAGCAGCGAGGCTGCAGCCGTGCCTTCGCAGGCAGCACACGTCGAGGACGTGCAGCCCCACTCGGGGCAGTCGCCGACGCAATCAATGGCGACTGAAATTCTCCACTCGGATGATGACGACGGAGGCTCCACGGAAGAAATGTCAGGAGCAGAAGACACCGAGGAGGAGGAGGAGGAAATTGTTGGAGCACCGGCGGCGGCGCTCTCTGAGCAGGTGATCCCGTTGCTGCGGTACTTGGATCGCAAGGTCGATAAATACGCCGACCCACTCCAGCCGGGATCTTACATCGAGTTAGTGCGCAGGAGGACTCGCACTAAAGTCCACACCAGCAAGCTATTAGCTAGAGTGGACCAGGAGTTGAGGGACTTGAAGGAGAAGCATGAGTGCTTGTGGGGACAGTACAAGCTCAATCAGAAATTCTACAAGCACTCCGAGAAGCTGAAGGATGAGAAACTGGGCGAGCTCACCAAGGAGCAGGTGAAGGTCAGGGAAGCACTCAACTCTGAGCAGGCCCAGAATCGGATTTTGTCAGAGGAGCTCGTGCGACAGACGCGGTTGTTGGAACAATGTCAGCTCGCACGGCAGGCGGATGAAGAATTAATCCGCAGGTTACAGTCAGAGTGTGGCGAATTGAGGGCGCAACGTGCTGAAGCCGAATCGCAATTAGTGACCATTGAAGAGGATCGCAGGAAGGAGGCGGATCGCACGAAGGTGGAGACGGCGAGGCGAGTCGCCCACTGTCTCAAGGGCTACGCCCACTGGGAAGTGAAGGCGCAGGAGAAACTCATACTGCGTGAGTTTGAATTGCGCGCAGCCGGGTTGTTGTCAGGCGACAGTAGGAGTCGGCGGAAGGTAGCGAAGAAGCTCGAGGCCTTTCTGTCGAAGGCACAGGATACCATGTCCGCCCTCGAAGTGGAGGTGTCCGCGGCGTTGCAGCGGTTGGGACTGCGTAGTCGAGCGGAAGAGTGGCAGGGTAGGGAGTTAGTGCGCGGCAGTCGGCCGCGCAGGAGACGTAGTACAGGTTCCGCGGAGTGTAGTGTAGCGTGGTTCCGTGCAGGCGTGTAGCGTAGTGCAGTGTAGTGTTAGGTAGGACTTAGAAGGTATAAAATAGTTCCAGGCGTTTTGCCTGGGGTTCTTTCCCATCAGAAGTGCAGATCAGGAACCCATTTCCTTTGCGTGTTTGTGTCCTTGAGTTCTGTCACCACGCACGAGGAGTTACAACTTAGCGTTCCGCAGTTTGTAGCTGAAGGCCTTCGGCCGAATGTTCAGAGCTAGTACATTGGTTAGAGACTTGAGTAGTTCGGATCTGCACCTGCGGGTGACTGCCGATGCTCAGAGCTAGTGACTAGTTAGATACTTGAACAGTTTCGCCCCTACACCTTCGAGTGTTTCTTTCTGATTGTACTCCTTGGGATTTTTCCCCTGAATGCCAAAGTGAAGTTTTGCTACTTCGTGTAAGCCTTGGTTGTAAATTCAGGTTACGCTGCAGCAGGTGCCTTGAGGGTAACCCTTGTAGTATTTCTGGGAATGACAAGTGCCTGAGAATTCAAACTCTTCAATAGACTGTTGTTGTGTTACTGGAACGTTTCACAGTGAGTCCTTCAGTGTGGACCTGTGTTCTCTGCGCGTTTTGTGAGTTGAGAGTGTTGTTCACCGCGTCTGAGTGACTTCGATCCGAAGTAGGTAGTCCAAACCGGGTTTCCTACACTAGCAGCAAGCTAGTGGAAGCGTTGTAAAAGCCGGAGTTGGAAGTCACTGCCCGCAGCTTTGCCGAGTGTGCTCGTGAGAGACTTTCCCCCTGAAATCTTGAAGTAGAGGTCCTAACGGATCTCTGGGTTGTGTTTCTGTAGTTTCAGGTGTGTGTGTGTGTGTGTTACGCTGCACTGTGCGACCTCCGAGTGCGCTCCGAGTGGACACTTGCAGTATTTCTGGGAGTGACAGTCGCCTGAGAATTCAAACTCCTCAATAGTTTGTTAAAACGTGACACTTTGTACCCTGTGTGTTCCTTTGTCCCTGTGGGTTCGACCTTTCTACCACTATATTGCAGTTTTAGCCTTTAGTGGGTTATTACATGCACTGTGCAACCTCCGAGTGAGCTCCGAGTGAACACTTGCAGTATTTCTGGGAGTGACAGTCGCCTGAGAATTCAAACTCCTCAATAGTCTGTTAAATGTGACACTTTGTACCCTGTGTGTTCCTCTGTCCCTGTGGGTTCGACCTTTCTACCACTATATTGCAGTTTTAGCCTTTAGTGGGTTATTACACGCTCCACCGTCGCACGCACTCACACACTCGAAATTTCAATTTGAGTTCTGCCATCGCACTTCGCCGCGGCCATGGTCGCGCAACGCCGAAGGCGTCTTGCCGAAGGCGCGGCGGCAAAGGCTTTTTCCTCTGGCCGACTCGCTACTCGCATCCATCCCGCACCGCCGAAGGCGTTCCGCCGCACGCGCTTCGCCGAAGGCGAACTCCTTCCGCCGAAGGCGTTGACTCCCAACGCCGAAGGCGTACTCCCTTAAGATGTCCGTCGGCGTAGGTGCATCGCCGAAGGCGCAGCACCGAAGGCGGCTGTGCCGAAGGTGTTGACCTTGGTCAACGGATTTCGTCTTGTCTGTCAATCCCTCTTGTTCCTCCGCAAGCGCTCTTGCTGCCGGAGTTCTGTCCCGCCGAAGGCGCACATGTACGTCCCGCCGGAGGCGTTTGAGCCAAAGGCGGACCGTACGGAGTCGCTACCCCCGAAGGTACTTACCTAGTCTTGATGCGCTGGCGCCGAAGGCGTCGTACAAAAAACTTCACCCCCGAAGGCGAACATCTAGGGCCGAAGGCGGATGTCTTCGTATCTTCCGATAGTCACAACTCCCTGATTCCTCATCCGTTCCAGGCGTTCTTAGGCTCGTTAGAACGAGCGTGTTGAGCTATTTTCAAAGAGACCCTAACCAAGTCAAGGCGTTGTGAATTGCATAAGCTCTGAGGAATTTTCCTAGCGCCGAAGGCGTATCGCCAAAGGCGGATTATGCGCCTTGTGCCGAAGGAGAACTCCTCCATAATTGATCATTCACGTCGGGGCGCCTGTTCCGGACATTGCGCCCAACTTCTGGATACTACGAGATCATACGAGACCCGCGATTATCTATCTTCACTCTATTTAAATGTACCGATCACCATTTACACGGCTGCTGCGTAACTGTTTTCCAAAATTGTTTTAAATTCCGCACAAAAACAAAAAGTGGATTACCACATTGATCTTCACATGTTATGAAATGTAGATAGACAATTAAGGATGAGACGACATAGCACCCGGCCTATTGGTTCGCATATCCATGAAGATGTATAATATGGAGTTGTAAATAGTGTTACTTGGGAGTTAGAAAGACATGATTGCCAACTAGGTAGCGAGTTGTGGTACATTTTAGTGTGTATACTCTCGTGTCCTATATGTGTATGTGAATAGCATGTTAGCGATGTAGAGTGTATTGCGATACATATTTACACGACAAAGTTCACTAGGTTTTCTGAAAATTGCCCATTTCAAAGTATTCAAGTGCCAAGTGACTTATTTGGCGTTTAGTTTTGTAACTATGTTGCAATTATCTCCCGATTTCATTTCTCAAGTTATGGACTCCATGCCACGAGGATTTGACACAATGAAGAAGTAATACAATCAAAACTGCATCATCAAGTGTTTGCATCAAGTCTAGATTTAAATTACATCTTTGTTCTTACATCAACAGAAAACCACATTTCATTGTAGCCAAGTGCCTAGATCACCGCTGTGTGAGAGTGCACGACATCCATTTGTATTTAAACCGTCGACGGTAGTAACATATCTGGCAAGGACCGTCACAAGAGAATCCGTATATAGCTCGGAAAGCTAATGTTTTCCTTCATGAACATCCATTCTCTACTGGATCCCAAGTACGAGGAGATGGATTCTGGACGAACCGTGAGGGCAGATCCACAACGCACAGCCTCGACTCTTCTCTCGTCAGATCAGATACAGGCAGCGGCACCATGGGGTCTTCGACTGATACTCTCTGAGGGCCACAAGGGGCTTGGTCACAGAAGTCACATGGTGTTTACGATTCCCGAGTGGCAATCGGGATGAATCTAAGTTGTTGTGCTAGAAATCTCCGTCGGTGATGGAGGTGAATTAGTATTCACATTGCTCTGGGAGGTTAGATTTGGAGGTCAGATAATGAGTCCCAGTCTGTAATATATATTTTGCCATGCAACTGATCCAAGACTTCAAGACTCTTGGTGTTGCGGCCGTCGGTGTTCCCGTTCTCTGAAGGGAGTGAGAAGTAGCGAAGCATGCACATCTTTGATTCCGCGTTCTTACACTTTTGAAATCTGACAAGGCTCATCAAGGGGAGCAAATGCTCACAAATTTTTGTACGATCTAAACAAATTAAATATGTACATATAGAGATAGATGATGATTCCTGGCCATCCAAAATTGACAACGACTGCACTTATTGCATTATCTGTGTCATGAAAGTGCACCCAATTTCGCTAGAACCGAAGCCACTCTACATGACACTCTCATCGATCCAGAAACAACTGGAGGGAAAATTTATCTGCTCGAAGCTTGTACATGGATCTGGAATCCGAATCATTCTCACTGATTCTGCTTGTGCTCGTTGGTTCCGCAGCCGAGCCATTTGATAGTGCTCACAAAGCGGGAAAGAAATAACGCTGTAATCAGTCACAGGACTACATTTCCTGCGTAACTTCTTGATTATTTGCTGTTTCCGGGCCGATGTTCATAAGATTTGTACAGACGAAACAACCCATGATGGATCCCATATTCCAATTATCATACTGTCGCAGAAACGAATTCCTCGCTGCACCTCCTATCAGCACATTTCGCTTTTAAGGCATCCAGCTCTTTCCGAGTCTGTCTCAGAGTGTGAACTTCATAATCCGTAAAGACTGCTGGAACGAAAAGCGTGCACAATTTCGTCTTGTAGGACATACCATACAAGTTTGAACGTATATACGGCTGGGCTCCTCAAGCCATTACATCTTTACACTACATTGCACTCGACAGTTATACAGTTGAGTGTACGCATGGGCGATACGGTGTGCGACGTCCCAATCGATAACCGCAAACTGGTTCAGCTTCGAGCCAACTTCTTGAGGGTCATAAGCAGGCATGCGCAAAATAGGCGATCGTATCCCGCAACGCCAAACATGACCTAAATGTCCCTCTGCTGTTGCGACTAATTTAACGCCACCCGTTTGGAAGAACATGGTAGCAAGAAATCCGTTGGGGCAAGTGTTGGACACAGAAGTGAATGGTGGCTCCTCTTATTATCATGAGATTATCATGATGATCTACTCCTGAGATGAAATTATTCGTTTGTGAATGAATATCTTGGGTATCCCAGGACTGACGATTCTGTTCGTCAGATTTTGTATTCATGCTACATGAAAGTAATCCCATCTCATGCTATGGTTGATCACAACTGGTTCGCCTGGTCTCAACCTTTGTCACATATTATGGATTCGAAAGACCCGACTTTGTTTTTGCTACACAAAGTTTTTGCTCTGCAATCACGTTACCAAAGGACTGACCTAGACAGTTCGTTGGTGGTGCGCAATTATTCTGGTATATGTATGAGAGGAGAAGTGAGAACGCTGGGAGCTATAACTTAAAGGAAGGGGTGAAATTCCCTACAATCCATCGGCTGATGATCTCGTTGTACCCTAGGATTCACAAATGTTTCAGGCAATGTTAGGATGATAGGCCATGTAAACCAGGCCAATTGGTCATTTGTGACATGAGCTCTGAACGTTCCAGGCATCTCGTCGGATCTCATCCAAATATCGATGCGAAAAAATACAAAGTTTTCTTTTATATAGTCGAGGAGAATTTGAACACTTAACAACAAACCATCTCCAGGTTCATGCCTTGCATGAATATGGATGGGTATATCTAGATCGAACCCACTACGCCCCGGGAAACATAAAACCTTCCCGTCTTTTCTCCCGTTCATGTGTACCCCGCCTAAACTAACCATTCATGATGCGATTAAATCAAGTTAAATAAAGTGACTGATTAATATAAGCATGCCTGGTCATAAGTCAGGCAAGAGTACAAGTAAAAAATGAGGACATTTCCTTCGATGTAAAGGTTCCTTCGTCTATTATTATGTCTTCAGACGGGAGCGATTTTTCTTTCCCGAGACAGAGCGAGCGATGCAGACGTCGTAGCTTCACTGGATTCTCTACACTCATGAGTACGACGACAATACTTTCGAGGACTTTGGAGGTGAAACTGCATTGCGAATGAGCCAGGAAGACATGATGAGGTGCACAGCACAACGCACGATCCACTTGCTAGATCCGATTATTCTCTGTTGCATGAAACTTGCTGTACGAGGTCCCCGATATTTTCCAACTCGATCCTTGAAATTCTTCTAGTGTTTTATACGGCTCCAGCTTGTAAATGCCACTTTTCCCGGAAAGAGTGAGCTTCGTTGCAAATTAAATATCTCTTGACAACGTTTTAGCGTTAAGCACGAAGTAAATATAAAGATTTAAATACTTTTCTACTGAATTGCTTTTTCCAGCCTGTTACTTCTCTTGCACCCTGCCTGCATATATAAATTTGCTCTCTCAAGATCCAGAACCTGCTAACATAGTTCAGTTCGAAGTTGAAAAATAGTCCATATGTAGGATAGAAAGATACATCGTTTTTCCACTGAGATTAAGAGGCTTTGGATTAAAAAAATTAATTCTTTTATCACTGCCCTTTCCATACAGATTTGTTTAAATTCCAGTTTATTTGTTTTTCCATCTGCAACGCTTTCTCGATGGAATTGGTCAGCATGTACAAGAATTTATTTATTCAATTTATATAAGAGAGAAAAAAGCTTCCTATATATCCATGAATATTGTGTTTTTACTTTGGTCCCTTGACCAGGGTTTCTGGCGGTGTACAAGAGATATAGTCAATTGAGGATAAAGTACTTTTGTAAAGTAAATTTTATGGATAAATTGAATGGAACATAAATCATGGGATTTGAATTTTCATTCTTTTATACTTATTGACAAATTCAATTTCTTCAATCTCAATCATATGAATAAGGGTATGTAGGTAAAATAACCATTAACTAGAGTCACTCAGGAAAGCGCAGATTTCCAATTCAGTGTGCTCGTTAGGCCACGCAACTTGGCAACTCCGTCATTCCGGCAAACAATTCCAGACTTCTCAACATCGGTGAATTTGATGATTTTGTTGCGTGTTATAAATCCTCTTTATATTGTCTGGGTCCCCGCGAGGAGGAGGGTGGGCTGCGCCGACCAAGGAAGCAGTGCAATACTGAGGCGACACTGGCGAGTACGAAGCAGCAAGCTACTCCATAGGAACCCCGTGAAAGAAATAAGATTAATTTCGTGAGGGTCCATGACACTCGTAATCATCTCTACCAGGGGATTTGTGTTTTCGTCCCGGAGGTGTGACTCGGCCAAACTAGCTAGCGCATGTTGTGAAGTTCTAGCAGCTTGAATCATGGCTCTCAGCCGATGCGACTCACAGAAAGACCCGCGCCAGAAGCAGGTTGATTCCCAAAGATCTGAGAGATCTGCCCGGAGTCTCTCGAATACTACTGATACCGTTGACTGGGAGTTTTGCAGTACAGTTCATTCCAATTTCTTGGTTCGAAGGGAGTGGCAGATGTTACACAAACCAAAGCCGTTCGGAGCAGCACAAATCTAGATGAGCCTCCACATATCTCAGTTTTCTGAGTTTGTGGAATCGGACTACATATCCGTCTATTCATCACGAAACTTCGACTCCTCGCATGTAACCAAATTGGTTGAGCCGCGTCGATGACCTATACTTGATCTTTTTTGAATCCACGAGTCGGCTGCGCCACTTAGTTTGACCATCATTTGGGGCCCTGAAATATTATGAAACCACTTACGCTTCTGAGCGTGAACGTGGGTACAAGGTCCTGTTTGTTTAGATTGGGTCTCCCAGTGGAGGGAGGATGGGCTGCGCCGGCCAAGGAGGTAGTGCAATACCAAGGCGACACTGGCGAGCCCAATGAAGCAGCTAGCTACTCCATTGGACTCGCACCCGTGAAAGAAATAAGATTAATATCGTGAGGGTCGATGACCCTCGTATCAGATATTAAACTGATAAGAACAGATACTACACTTGATCTTAGCCAAAAGGCCGAGAAAGGTATGCCTCTGTTGTCGAGGCCGGAGACTTATGGGTGTCGAGAGAACCCAGTGCCTCTGCACTGTGTATGGTTTTGTGAGATAGTTCTAACGCTACTGTTCATAATGCAAGAGACTCTCCACAATCCTTTGATACGAATCTTTATCCATTCCATAAGCTGTTCAGAACTATGAACCTGTTGCGTCTATGCCGCAGTCGAGGTCACTTGCAACCATGACAAAGTTCAGAAAGCTTCGTTGTGGAGTCTTTCAGAGACAGAGGCTACTTGCTTTCATAATTGCAGCAGCTGCCATCTCCTTCCCACAGCACTAGCATATGGAGACGAGAACTTCTCTTATGAGGAGGATCCTTTCAGCTGATGCCCACCACTGCGCGGGAACGTCACAAACCGCCAGAGTTCTTCTTGAGAGTTCGGATAGCTGAACCATAGTACCGATCGGGCCGGTCCATTTCCACCCCGGAGTAACTAGATTGTTGACTTACAAATAGCGTTAGGAAAGAATACCTCTTCATCATGAATTCATATCTAATTGTTGAGTAGTCCTCTAAGTACCCCTAGGCGAGGTAAAAGATTACCGGGTAAGGCATGGGCCTTTACATTACTAGCAACACTACTACTATCTACCTTTATCGTTACCTGGTACTGTGGTTTAGGGTTTAGGAAAATTCAATTTGCCAATAAAAGCTTATCAAACACTTCATTTTTTTCTTGTCCTCCATCCACGGAATTGGATGGAGGATTCCAATTCCGTGATGGAATGGAAATTCTCCATATCATTTGTGTCGGGGGCTGTCATGTGCAAGAGCTTAATTTTTAATTCCTTATCTACACTTTGTGCTTTTAGGAGATTATATAGAATATCGATTGCGGTTGGAATTACCCATTTGGCTTAAACCTGCATAGCTGTTTTCTGGATGAGTACACATCTTTGTACTGAAGAAGCAGAGAGGCATATACTTTTGACAAAATTGATATTATGGATGCACAGGCAATGATAGCCTTATGCGGGGTAGTTAGATGAATTTTTTTCAGCCATCTGTAGAAAGAATTTCACCGGTATGCAAAGCCTTCGTGCATCTCTTTCTCCCGAGTTAGAGTACACGCACATTCGAGTAAAAACTCGCCAGTCTCTTTTTTCGGTGTGTTTGGTTTAGGGAACGTGAAATTCCGTAGATAAAATTCCGGATTTCGTTTTACTAACATAAAACCAAGTTAATAGGTAAAACCTATTGACGGAAAGCCAAGCCAAAGGCAAAACATCATGACTCAAAATTTGAACCAACAAAAGAAGAAAACCTATACCAAGTCGACTGTTGTTTCCATATTCAAGGAGAATCTGCAGAATTACAATCTGATTAATTCTGAGAGGGTCCGCGTTTTTGGTTTTCGCAGGTAAGAGGGTTACTGGTAATTACTGGGTAATTTAATTAACTCTACCTTTACATTACCCCTTACCTATACCCAAATCTCTAACTTTTACCCCTACCTTCTACCTTTTTACCGGGTAACCTTTTAGGGCTACCTTACCTTGCCGAGGCTTACTCCTAAGTACGCAACTTGAACTTAGAAGGATTTTGCATACATAGCTGGTAGGTGAATCCTTTGGTAATATAATTTGTCAATCTTATGGTTCAGTTGCAATGTCAAAAACCTAAAGAATAATTCTTCAATGAATCCTAACGATGAAGACAAATTCTTCCAGTAAAGTGACTCTAGCGCATGAATAGAATGCTAGTGAAGGAGCTATATGAAAGATGCGGAACAAGCGTGAAGCTAAAGAGAAGACTATTTTTTTTCTCTGTTTATTATATCTTGCCATCGTCCAAACAAAAAAAATTGCATAAAGTTTATCAACTTGGAAAATGGAATTCAAGGCATCCTAGCAATGGGTAAGTTAATTCACAGTGCGTCAAGGATTGCAAAAGAGATAGCTGAAGTCAACAAATCTGATCCAAGATTCTTGGTACAGTAGCTTTAGACACATGTTGAAGTCGGTATGTTAGTGCATGCTAAAATCATGGTCCAATCGATCAACCCTTCATGGTAAGAAACACCAGGTCTGTCTTAAATACTCATGGTCACAATTCAATACTAACTTCATGTTCTAGTTTCATAATTCCTAGTATGCAAAAATCCTCCAGAGCATTCGGTTTTACAAAGGACATACAATATCAAAAGTGTTGCATATTACTTGATTGGTGAAAAAACTGTCATATTTTTGGAATTACTGGATTACAACTCTCTGCTTTAGCAGGTCAAAGTTCAAACACCTGGTGAGGCGCAAGACATGAAAAAGTCTAATATGTGCATGGATCTACTTTTGTACCCTCCTCAAATGTATAACGTGAACAATAGTCAATCTCAAATTACGATTTCTTTCAATAGAGCCATCTCATTCTAATGAAAAAGATAAAAGAAAAAGTATCGATCACATCATCTGTTGATGGAGGATGATAGCATTTCCAAGCTGTGGACGACGCAAATGTTTGTTCTGAATGGTGCTAAAAGCTGCGAATCCATCCAGATCTGAATCAAGAAACTTCCTTGAGATTGTTTTCCCCATTCAACTCAAAGCCTTGTTATGTCTCATCGTCCATAGTTGGCATAATACAAGTTTGTACATCCTAGCACATTGGTACGTTGAAATCACAATGTGATCATAAAAAAAAAACTCAGATTGCATGGAGTTTCTAGCGTGAAGAATCTAAAAGAACAGAAATCCTACATGCTCTTGAAGTATCTAAAAGAAAAATCATACATTTAAAAAAATTCTGAATTGTGTGATAAAAATATTATTCCAATCTTTTCATGAACAAAAGCTAACTAGTTTAACTTATCATATTTGAATGAACTGAAAATAATCAAAACCTTGAGAAAACTACTAACATTTCAATCATTTTCACATCTCTTTCAAGTATAAAAAAATATATTTGATAAATGTCAACCATATTTGAACATTACCATAATTTGTATCAATGTATAAACTTCATACAATTCATATAATCTTGCATTTATACTTGTATTTAATTATCAGTCTATGTTCAGAACTCATGGTATTACACAAAATCTCACTATAATCCACAATCTCTACTAGTCTTGTCTTGTGTTGTCTAAACGAACGTAGTAAAATCCACCAAGTTCATCCACTTAATCATCGTTCTGCCAAAACTAACAAAACACACTTTGATTTCCTATGTTTTTTATCTTCGTTCTTTTAGTGTTCTCGTCTAGTCCATCCTCCACGCTAGCATCATATTTCAGCTTTTTCCATCACGGACTTGTTTACTGCCATAATTAATATCCAGTTCTCTCCTTTTCTTCAGACTGAACTCGCTCTTCAATGAATGCATCCTGCCTCAATTGACACTTGTCACCTCATGTCATCATGGATGATGATGCAAGCAAAAATGATCTGCAACGCAGCAAAACATGATTCATCAACACTCTTCTTATCATACTAGCCACGTCACAACAGCACATAATGTATTTACAGAAATTAGTGTTTTGATATTTTACAACGTGAGATGTAAATGTCATGAAGTTGTTGTCTGCAGGTGAGTGGACATAGTCAACGAGCGAAAAATCCAGACACCATACTCGGCTTGACGCACTAGAATAACATTGAGTCATAATATCAAGTATTTCTGTATTGATTTTATTGTGTCTAATTAGTAAAAGTGTGGTGTTTTAACATGGCTCATTTTTTCAAACAAGAATTACGGATAGACAAGTTTTGAGTACCGATATCACGAGACAGTTAAAATAATATTTTACTGCCATCCAGAGTGGAGTCTTTGCATGGTCAAGAATGACTACAATGGTGACTCATATGCTCTCATATTTGAAGACCTTAAAAAAGCTAATCGATTCACATTAAGATGTTTAAACTGTCATCTTAAGATTTCTGTTTTTCTCTCATACATCAGTTTGGTTTCGGTATGAGGCAATATTCAATCCAGAATCTATATTAACAAGTAGTAGCTAGCTAGCAACTAGCAACTAACTAGCAAGTTTAACGAATAAGTGATAAGAAATTACATAGAGTATTAAAATATGTGACCCTTCTATAACTCGCGATCGGAATGCAGTTCTTGAAATTAGGCGGAGCATAAATTATATGGGCTCTTGTTCAAGGTAAACACTGATCTCCCTACGACAGTGTCTCAAGGGCACACGCAAAGGTAATGTCAGCTGAGATACCTGGGAGAGGACATAGGGAACAGACGACCTAATCTAGAAAGTTGAGATACTGCATGAGCTCATGTAGGTACTATCGAGGCACCATAACCGAGGCTTGTGAATCGGCGGCAAATGATGACATTAAGGCAAGTTCGGCTGATTCTCCTTGAACGCCTTGTCTACTAGGATAGGCATCCACGTAGTGTTCGTCCTCTGATATGCTCCACAAGTATGGTGTCTGGGATTTTAGCTCGTTGACGATGTCCACAGCTACACTTGCATTTGAGTTCTTCATGAGGACGTTCAAAAGTTGAGACATCGTTGCGCGTTTCTTGGGATCTGCTTGCAGACAAGACAGAGCCATGTTCACCACGAGCAGTACTTCTTCTTCGTCATAATCGCCCTCCAATCTTTTATCGACCAAGTTCAAAACCTTGCCTTCCGTGTACAAAGTTATAGCCTGCGCATGTCATGAGAATTGAGAGGTTGAAGAGGAAAATAGCTGTAATCAGATTCGCGACGGTATTCTGATGAGTGAAATGGGCAGAAGTAGCAGAGAAAGGAGGCAGATGAGTATCTCCTCAAAGCCTGAAACTTTATGAGCTGGATTTGGAATGTTCGTGCTATAATGATGCAGTGCAATATAAGAATCACCCACCCAGGAGCGTAGAATACTTTGTTCCTGTGGCAACTTCAGATCGATGCACTGTCTTCCAGCAACGATTTCCAGCAAGACAACACCAAAGCTTTACACATCCAGTTTCTCGGATAAGACGCCTTCTAGTGCATACTCTGGTGAAAAGTAGCCCCTGTAGTTGCATGGAAAAGAATCCAAATTGTTAGTGCCTTGCTCTAAGGGCATACCACATTCAAGTCTCAACTGCGAGTATCACCAATTGAGTGCAACTGTCGTGCATTTGATACTCATGAATCCATTCGGCCTTTAGAAGTACCTCGTTCCTCCAATGTTCATGGTGAATTGAGTGTCATTTGAATCATTAACACCAGACAAGTACACAACTCGTGCGTACTTTCCTCGATGATCCCTTCTTCTATTGATATCAGATTAAGCAAGCGATTTCACAAGAAGAACCTTTTAAGTAGATAAACTAAAAAGCTCCAGCATTGAATAACAAACCTGCTCTTCGTTCTATTCTTTTGGAACTTCAGGTACTCTACTTTGTTGAGGGGGGTACGTATAAGCTGATGCGGGAGGTGGGTATTGATGTGGTGGTAAATTCCTGTAATCAGGCGGCGACGTGTACTTGGGAGGATAAGTATCAACAGACGCGTAAGGCGGAACGGCCCTGGAAACGCCTGGGTTGTAAGCGAAGCTTCCTGACTGAGTGTAGCCACCAGGCTGGGCATAACCAGAACGTAATTGGGAATCTGCGTGTAACACTGCTTGAGGTGGAGGAAGAGGTTGAATGTGTTGAGTTCGTCCCATACGTCGCCTGGAGTAAACAAATTCAAAAACCGTAAAACATTCACTCACACATCAGAAAATAAACTTCATTGGAGGTTGTCACACTTTCAATTCATCAACTAATCAAGATGGAAATCAGCTTCACAGACTTGACGATCCGTTTGAGAATATTACCCCAACAATCGAAGCTCTTGAGTTGCTTTGAACTGTTGTGGGATCTCCATCAATGCAGACAGGGCGAACTTTGCTTCCCTCTGTTCCATCGGCAAACCTCTCGACATAATATCCGTAAAGTTCACAAACTGCAAGAAAGACGATACAACTTCATCAAAGTGTTGCGCTTAACTCACAGGAGGGATAACTGAACACTAGTCCTGTGACCATTCCTTGGACAAAAATGGGGACAACTTTTTTTTTCACACTCGAACATATCTCATAAGCTGTAGTAATCAACAGACAAATGTCTCCTAGAGGTGGCACACCTGAAAATTGTCAAATGCGCGGGCTGGGATATTGTCATCAAATTCCCGCATCATATCCCAAGGTCCATCACCCACACCAACCAGTATGATTGACAAGGGGTGGTCACTGCACACGTCATTGGAATCAGATATATTTGAAGATCTTGGCAGCAGCTATTTTCAATCTGGATCCGATATTTCACATATTTGAAAAACCTAGAAACAACATCAACACACGATATAAAACAGAACGTACCTGGCTGCCACTATTGCATCAATAGTCGCTTTCTCCTGAGCACTGAGTTTTCCAGGTCCTGTCTCGCCACTACTTGTGACCTGCGATTCAGAAAATAACGCCGAATTGCACAGTTAGCGCAACCAATGCGTCATTTGGACATGTTGAAGGTTTTGAACAGCCACTATATCCCATATGCATACTTTCAACCTAGCGCGCCTCTCCCTTAAGAATGTTCGCGCATTTATTTGAAGACGATGCTTCGTTTCCCGCTCAGGTCCAGGCAACTACGCGATAAACTCGGATTCAAAAAAACCGCCATCTGCTGTGGAAACCTTAGCTCGACTACAATTTCCATGTAAATGTGTTCACGTGGAGACTATGATTCTCACCCTACCCCCAGTGCTGACAATGACACTGAAACGATCGAAGCGTTACAAGGCCAACTCAGAGTCTGCAAGCAAATGGAACTGACTTCACAAGCACGCATACCTGCCCATCCGCAACGATGACTAGCACATGATATTGACCACCACTTTCCTCCACGATGCCCACGGCTGCGTCGATGATTGGGGCGAAAGATGTAGGTCCTGTAAACGACGCATTTCTAGTTTAGACTGATTCTACAATTCGCCGAGCCAGAGGCATTCGTGCAGTTTGATCTGTTCAACTTCCCTCAAATCGCAAACTTCTGCTGATCTGCTCGTGGGCTTGTAAGCTTAAAGTCAGCCGGTAATAAATCCTAGCAGGTGCATTCCAAGCTTTACGAACAGATACGACTGCAGAACTGAGGAGCGACAAATTGGATAAATCTAGATGCATCTTTCAGTTACATCGAAGTCTTTTGTCACAACTTCATTTGAAAAGTAGATCCACAGAAAACGGCATCACGCTTCTGAGCTACATAACATATCGCGATGTTTTAGACCTACCACCAAGGCGAAGACAAGGCACCAACTGTCGGTATCTATGAAGCGCTTCCTCAAAACCGTGACATGGACGCTGATCTTCGTAGAAGCTAAACACGAAGTGATCATGGGTTGGAGCTGCGAATTGCACCAGGCATTTGTGAGAAGGCTAGAGAGCAAGACGTAAATTACTTTAGGAATTTGCCACGTGTCCTCTGCCTGAAACGCCAAGTTGCCAGAGAGAGTTCATCCGACAAAAAGAGGCCTCACACTGAAAATAAAGGGTTTTATTTTTTTTTAAATAAACTTTCTAACTCAGTCATATGTTTGTCCTAAATGAAGACCATTGCAAACCCAGACTATAAATCCATAAGGCTCGATATAGAATTGCTCATAAGATGGACGTGTCCTCTACAGGTTGTTAAAGGAGATGAAGAAGGTGCCAAATCTACCACAGCGAAGTCTTATAAAGGTCATAAACTTCCGTACTCAACTGACCATATGATTACTAGAAATCCCCGTTCTGTCTTTAGATCAATCTCCTATGCATGACGTACTTTGGCGTTGATCGACGACAACAGAAGGCGGTGCTCAAAGATAGTGGAAGACGATCACGGACTAAACGATAAATCAAAGAATCGAGAACTCACCATCTCCGAAGCCAAAACATGGTATCAGGTTGTCTTCGTCGAATTTTGACAATGTTCGACCGATAATGGATATGGCATATTCGTAAGGATTATAGTGCTCTCCAATTGCGTGAAGGCTACGCCCATTGTAGCACTGCTTTCCTGGAAAATATGAAGCACGTTCCACGTGTCAAACTGAGTTGAAGTCGACCCCGGAGGCGTTTCAGAGTGTAAATGGCTATCTTTGCACGTAAATATCTGTGAGGCTGTCTATCCGACTGTACTCGCTGGCAGAAGCTGATGCTGTCTACAAACTGGTGTACTCCAATAACCAGCTGCCTTTTATGCATGCAAACAACTACCATTCGACCTTGTGTCGTCCTGATGCACGCCCTGCTTTAATATCGTACTGAATTACGAGTTCGAGTCCCCTTGCGGAGAGCAGGGTGCACGAAAGGACTAGTCCGGACGCTTAATTTGAACTTCAGGTTTGAACCCTTACCAGTCCACTCATTGCTCTTGGTGAAGTCAATCCCCAGGATCAGGTTTGACGATTCTAGACCGGCGTTCACTAGGGATTCTGTGACCTGTATCAAGAACGAAAAATTAATTTCTTCCTTATTGACACAATACAACAAAAGCACGTACGAAAGGGAACAAGTATTAGTTGGACGTCTACACCCCCCAAATTACACTCGCCGACGGAGCAGAACAAGAGGGAGCTCACTGAAACAAAGTCGTGTAACTGTCGCGTTTGATGGCAAAAAAATCATGACAAGCTACTGGCAACAATACGTCCAGCTAAGATCCCCAAACGCTCATCTCCGTCGTCTCCTTGGGCGAAATTGAGCTAATTATTCGCCATTTTTGAGGTGGCAATCATATGGAGGTTGTCCTTAAAAAACTACTTGCCTGTTCGAGGGATTGGTATTGATCAGATATATACGAAAATTTCCTCGAAAAGCGTCGGTTCAGCCGTGAAGCTGATGGGACAGGCCTCGATGTATCGAACTCAGGCGCGGGAGGCTTCACGTGCGATTGGCCGCCGCCCATACTATTAGCCCTTTGATTCCAAGTTGGGGTTCTGCTTGAGATATGCAATTATTCCGCGAGGAGAACCCGGGATTTTGGCGATAAAGAGAATAAAAGGTTGATGCGCTCCGTGCTGCCTGAACCTGTTTGTGCTACACAACGTAACAATTTCCCTTCCTTTTGAAGTGTTTCTAACTTCGATAATTCCTTCCGCACGATGATCACCGCCGGTTTCTTCCCTGCAACCCACCGCAGTCGACTTTCGACCTGCCTTGCAGAGTGGTTCGAGATCTGACAAACCTCAGAGCACCAGTGCTTCAATCGTACACTTCTATCACAATCCGGATTCTTCCACAAGCTCTTCAGTTTCCTGCTCCCCTTCTTCGAGTTCAACCGCGGACCAAGTTTCCAATGTCAACGGACTGTCCAGGCGCAAATCTGAGCTGACGTGAAGAAAACGTCCAGAACGCGTGCACGGAGAAAGCGCACTGCCCGTTACGATTAGACAATTCTTTTTCTCTTTGATTCTCCTGAAACGGTTCAAACAATGACAGGCTTCAGCGGAAGAAGAGCATCAGAATCACAAATCGACGCTGTTCGTCGTCCCCTCAGGTCCGCACCCCGCAGACCTGACCGCAGACACCCTCCAGCTCTCAGCACGTTTACAAGTGATCCAATTCAGGATGATCTCCACATAAGTCCAAAGCGAACGCGTCGTCGACACGGAGAGATCCGGTCCCGGACCCGATATCACACTGTAGACCTAGACGAGCAGAAAGCCTGGATATGCCACCAACTTCGGCGCAACAACCTCGACCTCGGGCCAGCCGATTCACAGGCGAAAACGAACCGAAGGCGACAACAACAACAAAAAAAGAAAAAACCACGAGGCGACCCACAAGCCGCTCGATCTTGTCGTCACCGCTCGTGACGTCGAGGCAGGAAAATGAGGCTCCGACAGAGCACGAATCGCACGAATAGCACGTACCGACTCGAGCGATGAATCGATTCCCGAGCGTGCAAGAAAGTGCGGATCAAGATTCTAATCAGCGGCAGCAGCTGCTACTGCGCCTCGTGCCGCGAGCTTTAAGCTCAATTTCCATTGACGATGGCTTCGCTCCCTCCGTCAATGACCCCGCGTTTCCCCGTCCTCGCCTTTGTCCTGGTCTGCGACTCCTGCTCCTCCTCTCGTCTCGTCTCCTCTACCCGTTGCCCGCCCACGCTCCTCCCCCAGCCTCGTCACTAAGGGCTCTCCACTTTCGGGGGAACGCGAGCTCTGCCCGCCCGGGCCCGATGCCAGGCGGTCCCTGGCCCGCAGCCCGACCTCCCGCTTCGACTATCGGGAGGGCCCTCCCGCTCGACCATCGGGCTCCTCCCTCGTTGCCTCCCTTCCCCGCAGGGAACTTGTACTCTGTAGTTTTTTTCTCACAAAACTGTGAGCATGTTTGGGGCCTCACCCGTAGTTTATTTTGTTCCAAGCTTGATTTGCAAAATTTCAACAATTTCGTAGTCTCGTCAACCAGCATAAATGTGACCTTCATATTAAATATTGGTAACCAAACCAAACCGTATGCGGAAACATTGGAAAGGAATCTTAATTAGAGTAATTAACCCATCATGCGCTTCGAATTGAAACCCATTAGGGGAATTATTTGATTTGAATGTTGATCAGAGTGTACATTATAAGTTTCTTCCTTAAACACTGTAAGATAATTATTTGAAGTGAAAGTTACTTCGCGTACCTCCAGCTTCTCCTGCCAATGCGAAGTGAAGATTTAGAAAAATGTCTCTCAGTCATTGTAATTTCATCATTATGTGCTTCTAACTGAAGCCTTATGAGAGAATTATTTGAAGCGGAAATTACTTCGATTACTTTGCCACGTAGGGACATACAGAATTTAACTGTAGCCCTCCGAGATAAAGACTTGAAGTAAAGATTATTATCTCAACTACTTCGACCTATAGCTGGAAATGCAAAATCTCATTTCGCGAGCACGAGAGAGACAGTCAGATGAGTCGAATCCGGCTCGGGCCGCAGTAGTAGCCCGACGCATAGTGTTTGCATCCCACTCTAAAATACAGCGCACATATACTGGGGAGTAACCCAAAATTGTTCACAGTGTTGTGATGAGAATAAAAAATGTCTTTGGTTAGCAATTCGACACTCGCCACTAACGGCTTCCCTAAGCCCGGGAGAGGGGCGGCACTCCCTAGTCGAAGCGGGAGGTCGGGGTGCGTGCGTATCGGAAAGCCTTCCCGGGCAGAGCTCGCGTTCCCCCGAAAGTGGGGAGCCGTTAATGACCGTATGCCGTCAGCCCACAGGCATACGGTCGGGGTTGATCTAGCCTGCAGTTTAGTGACGAGCCTCCTAGAGCTCCGCCGTCGTCGCCCGCTACTTCCGGAAACCTCCATCCACTGCTTTCCGGTACCACTTACTAGGTCGTCGCCTCTCCCTCACGCCTTACGTGGTTCCCTCCCTCCCTCCTCGTGGTAGCCCCTCTCGATGCCATGGAAAATTCCATATTCAGGCAGGCCTCTCGAGAGGGACATGAGTTTCACCCCGAGAAGCTTCTACGACGAAGGAAACGACATCAGGGAGACTATAATGAGAAAGCACTAATAATAATGTTTAATTGTTTTCTCCTGGGCCGAAACCGTGATCAAGTAGTATCGAAGCGGGTGGATAATTTTGAGGATGAATTTTCGGGTATGTGCCGCTGCTAGAAGAGCGTTACGATATTTCCGCCGGGCATGAGTGGTGGGAGGTGATGTCTGTTGTGTGGTGCGGCGTCAAGGAGTCAACGTGGTAGGAGGAGACTGAGTCAACGACGTAGCTTCGGAGATGATGTGAAGAGAAAGGGGAAAGGGGGCTGCCATTGAGGTGTGTCAGCGTCGGACCTTGCCAGGCGGAGATCTGAATCATGAGTCATCAATACGAGAAGCAACGAGTGACAGAGCTCCAAATTCGTCCTCGTCTGCATCCGAGTCAGTTTTTTCGATTTCAATCAGTTATTTAATCATTATGTTATTTGTTCCATTTTATCAGCATGTTTTCTCTCCGCCCGCGAGTCTGAGCAGTGCTTCCCTCCTGAAAATTTGCCCCGAATTCCTCGATCAGACAATTTGGCGTCTCAATCGCCGATCGGCCCGATTCATCATCGGAACGGAATTTGCATCCACGGAAGCAATGTCTGCAATTTCCTCAATTTCTGCGTATTTCCTTTCGGTAGAAATTTCGCCCGGTCTTCGGAACTCTCGTCGGCACGACAACGCGAAATGTCACCCATTGACTCAGCTCGCCATGACGGCTCAGTGACAAGCTCCACGGAACGGTGATGATGTAAAATCATGGTTATTTTCAGAACAGGAATATGTTTCCATGCCATTATGCCATGCTCTTCGAAAGGTAAAGCGAAAGATCCCTTCCAGCCAGAAATTCATGGCCAACTGCCATGATGCAATCTTGGCTCGCATCCTCATAGAGAATGGATATCATCGACTCCTCCTACAGCAGGGAACATTCTCCTGGCAACGGGGTCAGCAACGATTCGGGATCCAGGAGATCACTCCAGCCATGCTTGACTTGGGACGTGGATGAGAGGACTCTTCATGGCGGGCTACACCTTCTGGGAAACGCCACAAGTCATAAGCACTGGCGTGGATGATTACAGTGAGCCGAGTGAGACTCTTTCCGCTCGCCACAGGTCGCCAATGCGCAACACTTGTGCTCCCAGAAGACCAGGACGGTCGAGGACCTCGGTCTACCTTAGACCTTGGCTCCACAGTACCGGAAACTTACTAAACTTACTCCATTATCCATCAAGTCTTGAATCTTCTACCGAACGAGGGTTAGAGTGTCAGGCATTCTCGGGATGTTATATGGAGATTTGTTTTTGTGCCTTTGAATTTCGCACAACACTTTTTGTACAATTCGAGTCAGATGCGCAATGACCTAGTTGCTGCATTGACGGTTTTCACGACAGCTCGCTCTTCCGTCCTCGTTCTCTTTTACGAACATGTGTGCGCAAGCGTCTGTCCCACGTGTGCGAGCATTGTGCACTTTTGTGAGGGCAAAACCTAATTCAAGCTAAATCAACGTCCTGTCCAACATTGACATCGCATGTACCGATCAGCACAACTGCGAGACAGAGCACTTGGCGACCAGAAGAGCCCGTGTACTTTTGGATGGTTCGGTTCGGTTCTAACGGATTACCTCCAAAGTCTATCAAACAAACATGTGGCGTCCTTTCCCTCCTGCCAACTGGAATCTTATCAGCGAAGACATTGCTGCTGCCCGTAAGCAGACCAGAAGGAAGTGCAACAGCCCGGAAGCTGTTGCACTTCCTTCAGTCAGCTGAGCTGTTCCAGATTGTGTGCGTGCCTTTCAGTGGTGCGCTCGACAGAGGTCAGAGGAAGCAGGGAGGCACTGCGGCTTCAAACATGACTCGAACATCAGATTTCAATGTTTCATCAGATGAGCGAAAAGCAAACCGCATTCCAAATGTGTATTAAAAGCAAAGATTCACTTAAACTTTGTCTTTTTTTTAAATAACTGGTGAGCGCTTTACGGACAACGTCATGGATATGCTCCGTGAGATCAATGTCTGTTAGTGTCTCTTGTTGTCTAAGCTACTTGGCTCGAGAACAAAGAAGCAACTTGATCTCTGGATGTATTCCTTCCGACTTGCACATATCATTCCCACCAATCCGAAGGCATCAAATTTCCATGTTTCCTTCTTGGTTTTTCAAGTCTCTGTTTCTGGCCGTGCAAAGAGAGAGATCCAGGACGGATTCTACATGGGCTGTCAATCGGTCTGGAGCATAGGAACAGGCTCGACCTCTGACGCTGTCGAAAATTCTGCCGGTGCGGGATGGAAAAGGTGAGAAGTAAGATCCCGTTGGGTTGGAGAATCTCTACTCTACTGGACTCCTATGATCGACTGAAGTCCACGTTCCTGCACAAAGTCTTACGATGCCCTTGATGTAGACTTTTCTTGTAATTTGCACTCTTCGAGGTATCCAGCTGTGTTCAATTCTTTTGCTATATAAGGCGGGCTGCCACAATCTCGATGCAGGCCCTCTCAGCTGCACACACGGTGAATCAGAAGTCAGTCTTATCCCTCGAAGCTGGTGTCCTCGTCTATAGGGCACGAAAGTCAACAGAAAGTGATAACTTTTGTTCGCAGTGTAATCTGCAGCAGAGCGAGTTTCACGGATATTCGAAATCGGCGCTAGATAGGGCTTTGAATAGAATAGGTGACGAGCACACATCATCATCATCAATGGACATTTCCTCGAGACCTGTCATCGTTCAAACAATTATTCCCTCTCATGGACATCTTTTTCTACCCCGACCAAGCTCAATGGGTTAAATTTACATCCAGCGGAGAAAGTCTCATACGATGAGATTTCTACAGTACTTGGACTTGCTCGTAGAGATGTCACGCTTCGTGTATACTACGGGACAAAAGTTGGAAATTTTAGATACCATTTTGAAATTCAACAGTCAGAGAGATCCTTTCAGCAAATCAGGCGGTGCCAATAGAAAACAAAGAGTGTGTTAAGACCCCGTCAAGGATGAAATGAATTTAGTTCCGAGAGTCACCCCCACCATAAATATGAAAAGTGTCATAAAACGATTATACTAGTACAGAGTTAAACTTCCCAATAGTGTCACAACTCTTATTAGTGACATACTCTCGTTAGTAACATAAAATCCCATAACCATTAGGTTCTAACTTGTAAATTTACACAATAAAATTGGTACGTCATTATTCCCAATAATGACATAATATTATACAATATTGATAATTTCAAATGTAATTTCAGAGTAAAAATTCTTATCATTATCACAATACTTAGTTATGAGATTTAAAAAATGTATCATAAGTATATTAAAAGTTATATCTCAACAATTCACACTTTCTGGATTTAAGTAAGGATTTAGGGTTTAACCCTAAACACATAATTTGCTACATATATCATTATTGATTGTTTCGCTCAGATTTGTGTGTATTAATCTAAATTCAAATGTAATTATAATGTCCATGTTAACAATACAAATGTGCAAATGAAGGCCATTTTGAAACCAAACAACACACTTATAGAAAGTCTTAGGATTGATGCAATGCAGGATAAGAAATCTATGAATTTTTTTTATATATTTGACATCTCCCAATAGTGACATCTAACCCCAACACCAATGTATGTTACTATTAGGAGGTTATATTAAAATTATGCATCTCCCAACAATGACATCCAATTTTAACACCAATGTATGCTACTATTAGAAGGTTATATTCACTTTACTCTTGTGAGTGACACCTCGCAATAGTGGCGTAAAACCTAAGTACCAATATATGTCACTATTGGAAGGTTTAACTTAGAGAGCACTTGAAGAATCATAATCTAATCTTGTTGCTCTAACATGTATGGTATCATTTGTTATTTTTGTAATATTATAGATTTCAAAATACATTTTTTTATTTTTTTATTTTAACATCAGATCCAAGAAAATGGTATACCTTGTTAACAATGGAGCTTACAATTTCTGGATTATACAATATGTTTATTCAAAGGAAATGATGACTCAAGTAATTAATATGAGATACTCTTGCGAACGATCCCACGTCATGCATAACGCACTAGCCTTGGCGTGCTGTTTCTGTCCTGACATAATCTGCACTAAGCAAGGCCCACAACTCCAACCGATCATCGATCGATGCGCTCGAGCTAGGAAAAAAACAAGACGCCGTGAAACAGAACACGGCGTTGCTCCTAGTCCATCGTCCAACGTTAGCAAAGTCCAGCTCCGCCGGAGTCGAACATTCTTACGGTGAACACATCAAAAAACAAAGATTTCCGAGGTATGCCTATGCCCCCGGCATGCCCGTATTAACATACGTACATTGACGTATCAGAAGATGATTGTAAGTGTAAATACATCAGTATTACGAGGAAAACCTCTAAAATATTCTGTAAGATACGTATAAATTTGTTCGTGCATACGAGCATGACTTATATATGGAAGAAAGCGAATTAGGCATGCCCTGCCCTCGGCCCTTGGCATGCGCTTTGAAATTGTGCCTCCAACCTTACGCATGAGACGCTTACCGGTCGAGGAAACCGGACGAGGTCTGAAACTTCATCCATCCGTCCATCCAGCCATCCAGCCATCGATGGTCCGTTTGGTCAGACGTCGAACGGAGCTGCTTGCTTCACGAGACCTGAATGCCACCGGTCGGCGTCGCAGCCGGTTCAAGGTCGGACTGGTGGGCAAGGAGGGATATACTGGGGCAGGGAGAGAGGCCCAGAGGAAGATCTGGTGGACAAAGAGGGAGAGACTGGGGCAGGGAGAGAGGCCCAGAGGAAGGTCAGATCGATGGACTGATGAGGTGAGCGTCCGTTCGAAATCCCTTTATCTCGTTTCCGTGTTGTTGTGGTTGATTCCTCGCGGTCCCTCACGAACATGATGTGAGGCTAAATGGGGACGATCGGGGCCACCGTCTGGGAGTAGACACAGCCCATGGCATAGAGAATTGGAGACACATTCAGTCTCTGGCTTTCTCGTGTCATGAAGCTCTAGGGATTAGCGTTACCCCAAGTAGTGGTTGCGTTTAGCGTTTTAAGTGATCTGGTATCACTGGTCAGTTTTTTGAATCTTGTTCACGTTTGTTGGCAAATCTTGGGTACATTGAATAAATTCTTCATTGAACAAACATTACACAACTCAAGTATTGTAAGACTGGAATAAGAGAAATATGATGAGAAGATGAGACAAGAATAAAGAAGATGAAATATCTATGGATAGAATGTTTAAAGACTTCTGGAAGTATTTCACCATCATCCATACAATTTCTTGTGTATGTATGTGTGATGTGAGTACTAAGAATATAGCTACATAGATTGTGGGCATGCCACTTTCAAATGACACAGTAAACAACACCAGTTCACAAACATGGTGCGTGGCATGAATATAGCTCCAATCCAAAGACCAAAACACCTCGCTATATACTGTTCCTCAAAATTCTTGAATGAATTCTCTACTCTATAATTTCATTAAATGTCACCCTAATTCATTTGAGTATTTCACAAAACTTGCATTTCATCATGCAAAGTTCTCATTATCCTGCCATTACTCCGTTCATTCTCACTTCAACTTTATATACAATCAAAACATTTTCTCTCTCAGGAAGTTTTTGTTTTAAATTTCATAATTTTGATGGGTTTTTGAAAAATCAAAATTAACTCTCAAATCATCATTCCATGGATTTAAAATTTGGAATTTGATATTCGATTTTTTTTTCATATCACATGTTTACAATATTGACTATTCCATTTCAAATTTCAATATTATTTATATAAAAACATCAGTAATATATTTTTGTACTATTCACATTGTTTTAATTCAATTAAAATCAAGTATAACTTTGAAGAATTTGAAATTCTTGTTGATTTATTTTTATACTAAAAAATTTTCATAAAAAATCATTTTCAAATATTTAAATAAATTATCATTTATAATATTTCATATTTTTAAGTTAAAGTTTCATTTTTTATACATGCTTTTTTAAAATAAAAATTTCGCACATTCATTTCATTTGATGTCACATTAGATTTTAATCTTGATATACGGTTTTCTTGTTAGAATAAATTTCAAAATAAATTTTGATAAATAAAATAAAGTTAATATTCATTCCATTCTTCTTAATTAAAAAACAAATTATCATCATGTGTAGATTCAAATTTTAATTTACAAAATTATGTGGTATTTTCATATATGATTTTGCGTTTTTCAATAATTTTTTTTTAAAATAGACTGAATATTGAATAAATTAACATCATGCAATTGATCAAAGCATTAATTTTATAATAATTTCTCTAAATTTTATACATGAAAGCTTTTTTATATAAATTCTCATTTGGATGTTATTTTAATGCATTATATTCAATACAAAAATGTCGGAATTATGATATTGCAATTGATATTACAAAGCTAATTCAACGATTAATTTTTGTGCTATCAATTTTTTTTCCAAAAACATCGAAACTAATAATAAAATGTAGCAAGTAGATAAGTATTTTTCATTTTAAAGTCTTATCTTAAAACTTAAAGTCCACTCTCTTGATGTTGAATATTTTCAATCATTAAGCATAATAAATTGAATGTATGTATACAAAAAAAACTTTAAAAATATACATCAAAATTTGTAAAGAAAATTGGCTTGAAATACAATTTTGGATTTATCTGGGGACATCAATGTGAATACAAGATTTGAAATACAATTCATGAAAAATCTATTTTTCACAAACATCCAAAAACACAAGCTATCCGATATAATTGACAGTCTTTGTTGAGAGAAATGTAAAATTTACTGTGATTAATTTTTTGTTTAAATTTTTTCTAATTTGATCTGAATGGATGTTACTCTGAAATAAAAATTATATATATATTTTAATTTCTGGTTACTATGTTTCATTTTCATCTATACAAATAATTTCACGCTGTTAACAATAAGCTAGTCAATAATTAGGATAGAATATAGCTTTATTAAAAAAAAAGGAATTTCTTTAATGCACTTGATGATGAAGATGTAAAACTTGGATCCAGATATCTTTACATGTAAAAATCTCTAATATAAAAAACATAATTTGTTTTAAAAAATGAAGCTGTAAAGAGGTTAATTCAAATCAATTTCATTTATGTTATCTTTAGATTCTATCAGCTTGTTTTACAATCCTTATATTTTGAAGCTTTCATATATTTCTTTCATCCTCTAAATACACTTTATGAGTATGATGAGGAAATTTTTTTTCATGTATTGTGTGACATATGTGTCTCTATGCAACTCATAAAGTACTTGTGTTTTCTTTTACATCCAAATATCTTTCAAGCAAGATTATAAGTGATACTTCAATGATATCAAATCTAAATATTTAAATCTTTTAATTTTTTTTTTATGATATTTACTTTCTTAATCTTCCCATAAAGAAGGCTTATAGTCTTCCTTTTGAATTCGTTTAGAAAAAAAATATTTTAGAATTAATATTATGTCTAATTCTAAAAAGAATCTCGATATAATATAATATAATATAGATATTTGTTTAGAAATTAGATTTGATGAAATTTTGAAATTATTAATTAGATGAATTCTTAAAATATCTTTGTAATAGATGATATGATATTATGCATTTATCTCTTCAAAATAACATAAATATAAAAGCACAGTATTTTATCATACAAGCATAAATATATATCAAGCACAGTACCCTAACAGGTAGGGTACTGTGCTTGATACAGTTAGGGCCTAACTGCAATACTTATTCCAAGTTGATTTAGTGGATACAACACACATAGAGTGGCTCCGTCAGCTCTCACACGCATTCATGGGCTCTCTTTGCATCAATATTTTAATTGTCATGCTGAGTCGGGCGTATTTAGTGCTTCAGCGACGACCAGCAAAAGTTGCATTGTGTACATACTGCCTTCCATCCAAACTTGTGAACTACACTACGTCTTAGCAAATATGTTTGGTCGTCAACATTGCGATCAAAGGATCGATGGATCCTGTACTTAGGTCACAAGGAATGTTGCAATCCTTCCTTCTTCCTTGGAGAGAGATGACGTTGCAAGCCTCAGTTTCTCCCGAGAAACATCTCCGCTCACATCGTAGAGTGAAGTGAGACAAAACATTCGGAGGTGGACCTGCATTCCGGAGGCATGGGAAATGTCTGCAGACAAGTGGACGCCGGTCTGCTCGTCTAGAACATGTAGATACCATCGCTGACTCGATCGACCTCTACACGGTCTCGAGAATTCTCATCCGAAGGCTGAGTCCACTGTCAAGAGCTTTCAGTCATCCGGAAGTCGAATGATCCGGACAAACATCGAGAATACTGTATCCTAAGATTGCAAGCAACAGCATTAACCAATGAGTTGACAGAGGCCTATGGCTTTTCGTTTGTCCGGACCTGAGAGGTGAGATTTTCCTCCTTTCGAAACCTCCAATCGGACAAAATCATACTGCTTGCGTACCGTAATCATTCGACATGATCTCATCAGGGTGCGTCGATTGACGTGAACTTTTGGTGTCTCTTTCGTCCACCGAGTCACACAAGCAGACAAGGAAGACTACAAAGTTGGAATATATAGGGCAACATCGTCGATCGAGGTAACTGTGATCACTGCTATGGCTCGTGTAAAAGTAAAGGCCACGGTGGAACCTCCCGACGACAGCACTGTTGAATGGTACATGATGCCGTGTCTGTGAAGAACTCTCTGAAGCCGTCCCTGGTAACGTGAGATAACGTCTGGTAACTCTTTGCAGATGCATACGCAATGAGCAGCCGTCCTTCGAGCCGGCGACTGTCCTGGATTTCTTCTCTACGTCTGTATTAGGCCTGGGCATCAATCGCCATATGTGGTGGAGAGTACCGGCAGTACCCTCTCGTGGCGTGCTGACATGTCTGTCTCCAGTCATGTCTACATGAGTGCAAGACAAGTTTTCATGGTGGATTTGCATCTACATTTGCAGTTTACATGTAATTTTGCTGTCACGGGCTAATGATGATGGGTTGTCCGGTGATCCAGAATCTTATATCTTGGATACTTGTAGATGAATAGTTTTGGATGGATGCTTTGTCGTGGTCATGTGGATATCAAGCCACATGATCACCCAGTCATCTAAAATTAAAGACACACCTTCTCTGAGACGTCGAGGAGACGCAACTCGTTTACATGGAGATCAGTTAACTACAGTTGGTCAGCCTTTATCACGAGGGCGGGAGGAGGACTAGAGGCATCTTTGGATAAAGCTTTGTCACAAACTTCCCATTCTTGACAAATTTTCACCGATGGGTCTCATGGTCGATGCTCCCATAAGTTTTGATATCCTTGATAAGATGATACTAGTGGATTATCCATAGAAAATTGCAACTTCATTGTTGTATGATGTGTGATATCAGATAGTAAAAGAAGACAGGCCCATGGTCATGCCAAAAGAAAATGTGGTACCCCACTTTTGGTAATTTTGAGGAAATTAAAACATTTTTGGAAAAAACTGTACCCTGGCAGCATTGTAAATAGCCTTTGGTACATCAAAACAGAGTGAATCCGGAAGATCGCGGGGATTCTCGAGGGATCTTGTAGAATCTAGGATTTGGGGTGCAGCAGTAAGGATGGGCACCACCCTCCCTGCGAGCTCTGCAGTTAGGATCCCTGCGACGCAAGGCGCAAAACCCGCCTTCGGAGGTTGCGTCCGCGACGGTAGGGAAATCCTTCATAATTAGGTCAACCCTCGGGCGCCTTGACCAAGTTAGGGTCTCGTTGGAAAGAACTCGACGCACTGATTCCAACGAGTCCAAGAACGCTTGGAACGGATGAGGACTTAGGGAGTTATCACTATTGGAAGATGCGTAGACGTTCGCCTTCGGCGGAAGGAGTTCGCCACCGGCGGGAATTCCGCCTACGCGGAAGGGGGAATCAAGTTTTGTCCTATGCGCGGACGAAGGAAGTTCGCCTGTGCACATGCGAAGTAGGGTTTGGGGAGGCGCGAAGTCCGCCTACGCACAGGCGTTCGCCTGTGCCCAGGCGCTTCGGCGTCGGCGGAAAATCCGCCTTGGGCCCTAGAAATGCGCCTTGTGAGGTAGATAGTGTACGGCGCCTTCTGCGCCAGCGCGGCGCCGCGGACGAGCAAGGAGCCGCCAGAATAATCAAATCCGTACGGACCATGCGGACGGGACGGGTGGATGCGCTCTTGGACGGACGGAGTGCGGCGGCGGAAGCGCCGACGAAGAGACAAGGAACGGACAGACTGGACGGAGACGGCTGACCACGGTCAACGCCTTCCGCGCCAGCGCGACGCCGCGCACGGAATTCGCCTGCGCACAGGCGAGCGCCTGTGCACAGGAGAATGAAGTTCCGCGCCGGCGGAGAATCCGCCGAGGAGTCTGCCTGCGCACAGGCAGGAGTTGAACTTTTGTCCGACATGCGGACACACGCGTCGAGGCAGAAGGGGATTGGCCGAGGGGCGGTACGAACAAGTGTACCGCGCAAGGCGGAAAACTCGCCTTCGGCGCTGCGCTCCCATGTCCGCGGGGTAATACGCTCGCGGAGTTCAAATCCGCCAATTCGAGCGTGAGAGTTTAATCGGCGACGGCTGAGCGTGAAGCTGCTCGTGAGAGCGGAGATCGTTCCAGCGTAGAGCCGGCGCGGCCATCAAGTGAGACGTCCTCCACGAGCAAGAGCCGACCATGACCTTCGACCGGGCGGCGGAGAGCGTCCCATTCTTGAATTTGCGATTCCAATCTCTTGTGCGCGCTGCGCGCGTCCATCTGCTGGTTGCTAAACATTCTCGACGTCGCCGCACAGGGGATTTCTTGGTGATTGAGGGAGAAGTGAGTGCGCGGGATTTGAAATTGAGGGCGATTAGAGTTTGCCGAGAGAGAAAAGAGCTCGGGCGGTGCGGAAGTAGAATGAACGGGCGAGCGAACTCCAGGAACGCAATGACGAGACCGGGCAGATTGCGGATGGTGCCACTTCGCCTACCACAGAACGGGCTGCGCGCTTTCGAGGAGCGCTTAATAGCAAGAAAGCTCGATTTCTTGCTATGGGGATGGAACTACATCTGTGCGAATATGGTGCGCGAATGGCTAGAGCCACAGGGACCACCCTCGCGTGGATTGCGTCCGCATGTTGATCGGTGGACAGTCCAAGATTGGGCGCAGGCATTGGGAAGATGTGCCGGCATGCCAGGGCATCTCCTTTTCGACAGTGAGAGCATCAAGGTGACCAAGCAGGAAGAGGCGCAATTTGTGGAGCTGTTCAAGACCGGGAGGTCTACCAAGAATGGGTACAGGACCCGTGATTACAAGGATCGATTTCGCCGGACTTTGTCCGCGGCGCTGATGCAATTACTGCAGCCACACCGCGCCTGCTACATCACATTGTGGCAGGTCTCTTTTGTGGAGTGCGTCATCGAGGGAACTCCAATTCACTGGGCGAGCATCCTGCACAGGGTGATGCGACAGCACGCTTTTGAGGAAAAGGGGGGAACTCTAAACCATCTCTCTCCTTTCCTCATCAATTTTTATCGACAGCAGAATTGTTTGACAGCGGCGGAGCTTGAGTATTTTCCGCCGTTGTCCGTCGACCATCCCGGGAAGTATGTGCGGGAGAATGAGGTCGACACTGATGCAGAGGAGTCACCGACTTCTACCCCATCAAGGCGGAGGGACGAAGGGAGAAACACTCCTGCAGCGCGAGTGCCGCGGAAGCGGCGATGGAGAGAAGAGTCCGAAGAGGAGCAGCATCAAGAACCCTCTGCTCCCATTCGACCGCGGCCGTTGTACGAGTCATACAGCCGGCCGAAGCAGAAGGCACGTAGAATGGTGTTACCAGCCAACAGTGCGGACACGGCGACGATTGCGACGGAGAAAGGAAGTGCGTCGCCAGAGAAGCATGAGGAAGCGCGGACGACCGCAAGAGCAACGGACCACGCTGCAGCCTCGACGGGCGAGAGGCCGCCTACGGGCCAAGGGCCTCCGGAGTTACCACGTGCGTTGCGGACAGGTGTTCCGTTTGCGCACAGACGAGACTCCGCGGACGGACGAGCCTCCGCGGACAGACGATCACAAGTGGACGTAGATCTACGCTTACGCGTGGGAAGGAGCAGTCCGCCTGTGCACAGGTCACCTCCCCACGTGCCGCCTGTGCACAGGCAGGAATCACCCCCGTTCCAACGTAGGAAGGGGAAGGAGCCGGCGGAAGAGCCGCCTACGAGACACCGGCCCTCGGGGCCAGACCCTCCGGCGCACCACGCGCCGCAATTTGCGCCTTCGGCGCCAGGGCCTTCGAGCCGAGGAGATACGAGCAGGGAGTGTGCGGAGGCCACACTATCGGCGGGTAATCCGCCGGTAGATGCGCCTTCGGCGGTAGGGCCTCAGGGCCAAGGGACATCGGGCGAGCGGCCCCCGGCCATGTCGCCTTTGGCGATGGACGTCCGCGGCGCTACGCCTGCGGCGGACAGGGCGCCGGCATTTGCGCCTGCGCACAGGCCAAGCACAGCCCCCGCGGACCGATCAAGGGAGCAGCAACAGACGGAGGAGCGGAGTGACTGTCCGCGGGATGAAATTTCGATGCGCGATGCGCAATCAAACCCCGCGCAGCCACCCTCCGCTCGATCGCCTTCGGCGGCGGGCGTCGGCGGCAGAGAGGACACGGTAGACGACCAACAAGCGAGCGGCGGGGATGCCGCACGGGCACATTCGCCTACCGCCTTAGACATTTTGGCGAAGAGCAGCGCGGCTGCAGCCGTGCCTTCGCAGGCAGCACACGTCGACGACGTGCAGCCCCACTCGGGTCAGTCGCCGACGCAATCAATGGCGACTGAAATTCTCCACTCGGATGATGACGACGGAGGCTCCACCGAAGAAATGTCAGGAGCAGAGGACACCGAGGAGGAGGAGGAGGAAATTGTTGGAGCGCCGGCGGCGGCGCTCTCTGAGCAGGTGATTCCGTTGCTGAGGTACTTGGATCGCAAAGTCGATAAATACGCCGACCCACTTCAGCCGGGATCTTACATCGAGTTAGTGCGCAGGCGGACTCGCACTAAAGTCCACACCAGCAAGCTATTAGCTAGAGTGGACCAGGAGTTGAGGGAATTGAAGGAGAAGCATGAATGCTTGTGGGGTCAGTATAAACTTAATCAGAAATTCTACAAGTACTCCGAGAAGGTGAGGGATGGGAAACTGGAAGAGCTCACCAAGGAGCAAATGAAGGTCACGGAAGCACTAATTTCTGAGCAGGCCCAGAATCGGATTTTGTCAGAGGAGCTCGTGCGACAGACGCGGTTGTTGGAACAGTGTCAGCTCGCACGGCAGGCGGATGAGGAGGTAATCCGCAGGCTACAGTCAGAGTGTGGCGAATTGAGAGCGCAACGTGCCGAGGCCGAATCGCAATTAGTGATAGTTGAAGAGGATCGCAGGAAGGAGGCAGATCGCACAAAGGTGGAGACGGCGAGGCGTGTCGCCCACTGTCTCAAGGGCTACGCCCACTGGGAAGTGAAGGCGCAGGAGAAACTCACACTGCGTGAGTTTGAACTTCGCGCAGCCGGGTTGTTGTCAGGCGACAGTAGGAGTCGGCGGAAGGTAGCAAAGAAGCTCGATGCTTTTCTGTCGAAGGCGCAGGATACCATGTCCGCCCTCGAAGTGGAGGTGTCCGCGGCGTTGCAGCGATTGGGACTGCGCAGTCGAGCGGAAGATTGGCAGGGTAGAGAGTTAGTGCGCGGCAGTCCGCCGCGTAGGAGACGTAGCACAGGTTCCGCGGAGTGTAGTGTAGCGTGGTTCCGCGCAGGCGTGTAGCGTAGTGCAGTGTAGTGCTAGTTAGGACTTAGAAGGTATAAAATAGTTCCAGGCGTTTTGCCTAGGGTTCTTTCCCATCAGAAGTGCAGATCAGGAACCCATTTCCTTTGCGTGTTTGTGTCCTTGAGTTCTGTCACCACGCACGAGGAGTTACAAATTAGCGTTCCGCATTTTGTAGCTGAAGGCCTTCGGCCGAATGTTCAGAGCTAGTACATTGGTTAGAGACTTGAGTAGTTCGGAACTGCACCTGCGGGTGACTGCCGATGCTCAGAGCCAGTGACTAGTTAGATACTTGAACAGTTTCGCCCATACACCTTCGAGTGTTTCTTTCTGATTGTACTCCCTTGGGATTTTTCCCCTGAATGCCAAAGTGAAGTTTTGTTACTTCGTGTAAGCCTTGGTTGTAAATTCAGGCTACGCTGCAGCAGGTGCCTTGAGGGTAACCCCTGTAGTATTTCTGGGAATGACAAGTGCCTGAGAATTCAAACTCTTCAATAGACTGTTGTTGTGTTACTGGAATGTTTCACAGTGAGTCCTTCAGTGCGGACCTGTGTTCTTTGCGCGTTTTGTGAGTTGAGAGTGTTGTTCACCGCGTATGAGTGACTTCGATCCGAAGTAGGCAGTCCAAACCGGGTTTCCTACGCTAGCAGCAAGCTAGTGGAAGCGTTGTAAAAGCCGGAGTTGGAAGTCACTACCCGCAGCTTCGCAGAGTGTACTCTTGAGAGACTTTCCCCCTGAAATCTTGAGTAGAGGTCCTAACGGATCTCTGGGTTGTGTTTCTGTAGTTTCAGGTGTGTGTGTGTGTGTGTATGTACGCTGCACTGTGCGACCTCCGAGTGGACACTTGCAGTATTTCTGGGAGTGACAGTCGCCTGAGAATTCAAACTCATCAATAGTCTGTTAAACGTGACACTTTGTACCCTGTGTGTTCCTCTGTCCCTGTGGGTTCGACCTTTCTACCACTATATTGCAGTTTTAGCCTTTAGTGGGTTATTACAGAAAAATATTATCCTGGACTTTTAGTTAAAATCAACCAAAAACAAATACAGCTGAATGAATCTGGTTGTCATAAAACTTTGGTTGGAGGTAATTTGGCGTTAACGAGAAGAAGATCTGTTTGGTTGTTATATATGATGTTTTTTGGATCATGAACACAAGCAGTTGAAATTATTAACAGAAATATCTTTATAAGTATATATTTGCTTGTAATAACGGGCGTAGCCAGCCTCCCAAGTCCTCGCCCTGAAAAGTCATTTTCTCTAGTGTACGTCTCGATATTTAAAAAAGTGAGCGGCTGGTTAGTTGAAGTTAATTAATGAATGAAGTTAATTATTAGCAATTTTGGGAAGAGCATTATTCTTGATTTGTTTGATTGTGATATCATTTTCACAATGTCACTTATGATACAAATTTTAGTTTCTATCGGATGTATCTCATATTACTTAGGAATGTGCTTAAGTTCCTTGAAGATCATAGTTTCAAGTAGGATAACAAAAATTAAAAATCATCCCTAGTGGACAAGTAGATTATTTTAGTTTATATAATTTTGCTGTACAAGTGTGACACGGTCTAATAGAGAGATATTCTTGGGGCATACGTATCCGTATATCACAAAGAACCGGCTGTATTTTCACTAAGTACTTCGGAGATGCTCTTCATTAGCTCTTTGTCCTGGCCTTAAAACCTCATGAAGAATTTTAGAATGGCTCCTATGCACACATCAATCACTCTTTCCCTCGAAGCATGGTGTATTGATCTGCGTCCGTCCTGGATCCCAAGTACGAGGAGATGGATTCTGGACGAACCGTGAGAACAGATCCACAGCGCACAGCCTCGCCTCTTCTCTCGTCAGATCAGATACAGGCAGCGGCATCATGAGCTCTTCGACTGATACTCTCTGAGAGAGGGAGAGAGAGAGAGATGATGGTGATTCTTGGCCATCCAAAATTCACAACGACTGCACTTATTACATTATCTGTGTCATGAATGTGCACCCAATTTCGCCAGAAGCGAAGCAACTCTACATGGCACTTTCATCGTTCCAGAAACAACTTAAGGGACAAATTATCTGCTCGAAGCCTGTAAATGGATCTGGCGTCCAAATCATTCTCACTGATTCTGCTTGTGCTCGTGTCAAATGGCTCGTTAGCTCCGCAGCCGAGCCATTTGACACTGCTCACAAAGCGGGAAAGCGATAACGCTGTAATCAGTCACTAGACTACATTTCATGCGTATCTTCGTGATTATTTGCTATTTCCAAGCCGATGTCATAAGATTTGTACAGACGAAACCACCCATGAATCATGGGTGGTTTCGTCTGAATATGGGTCCATCATGCACCATGATGGAACCCATATTCATACTGTCACAGAAACGAATTTCTCGCTGCACCTCCTTTCAGCACATTTCGGTTTTAAGGCATCCAACTTTTTACGATTCTGTCTTAAAGTGTGAACTCAATAATCCGCAAAAACTGCTGGAACGAAAAAGTGTGCACAGTTTCGTCTCGTATGACATACCATGTAAGTTTGAACATATATACGGATGGGCTCCTCAGAGCATTACATCTCAGTTGTACAGTGAGTGTACGCATGGGCGATACGGTGTGCGACGTCCCAATTGATGAGCGCAAACTGGTTCAGCTTCGAGCCAACTTCTCGAGGGTCATAAGTCATGCAAGAGTACAAGTCAACCATGAGAACATTTCCTTCGGTGTAAAGGTTCCCTCGTCAATTACGATGTCTTCAGACGGGAGCGAGTTTTCTTTCTCGATACAGAGCGAGCGATGCAGAGGTCGTCGCTCCAGTGGATTCTCTACACTCATGAGTACGACAATCGGTTCGAGGACTTTGGAGGCGAAACTGCACTGCGAATGATCCAGGAAGACATGATGAGGTGCACAACGCATGACCCACTTGCTCGGATCCAGTTATTCTCTGTTGCATGAAACTTGCTGTACGAGGTCCCCAGTATTTTCCAACTCGATCCATGAACTTCTTCTTGTATTCAGACGGTTCCAGCTTGTAATTGCCACTTTTCCGGAACGAGCGAGCTTCGTTGAAAATTAATTATCTCTCGACAAAGTTTCAGCGCTAAGCCCGAATTAAATATAAGGATCATAAATACTTTTCTACTGAGTTACTTTTTCCAGGCTGTTACTTCTCTTGCACCATGCCTGCATATACAGATTTGCTCTCTCAAGATCCAGAACCTGCTAACATAGTTCAGTTCGAATTTCAAAAATAGTCCATATGTAGGATAGAAAGATACATCGTTTTTCCACCGAGATTAAGAGGCTTTGGATATTAAAGAATATATTATTTATCACTGCCCTTTCCATACTTGACGTCAAGTAGACTTTGCAGTTTTGTTAAAATCCAGTTCTTGTGTTGTTCAATCTGCAACGCTTTCTCGATGGAATTGGTCAGCATGCACAAGAATGTAGCTATTCAATTTAGATAAGAGAGAAAAAAGCTTTCTAAGTATCCAGGAGTATTGTGTTTTTTCTTCGGTCCCTTAACCAGGGTTTCTGGCGGTGTACAAGAGATATAGTCAATTGAGGATAAAGTAGCTTTGTAAAGTAAATTTTATGGATAACTTGAATGGAACATAAATCATGGGATTTCATTCTTTCTTTCATACTTATTGAAAAATTCAATTTCTTGAATCTCAATCATATGAATAAAGTATGTAGGTAAAATAACCTTTAACTAGAGTCACTCAGGAAAGCGCAGATTTCTAATTCAGTGTGTTCGTTAGACCACGCAACTTGGCAACTCCGTCATCCCGGCAAACAATTCCAGACTTCTCCACATCGGTGGATTTGATGATTTTGTTACGTGTTATAAATCCTGTTTATATAATCTTGGTCCCCGCGAGGAGGAGGGTGGGCTGCGCCGACCAAGGAAGCAGTGCAATACCGAGGCGACACTGGCTACTCCATAGGAACCCCGTGAAAGAAATACGATTAATATCGTGAGGGTCCATGACACTCGTAACCATCTCTAACAGGGGATTTGTTTTTTCGTCCCGGAGGTGTGACTCGGCCAAACTAGCTAGCGCATGTTGTGAAGTTCTAGTGGAGTGTTTCAGAGACATGAGGCTACTTGCTTTCATGATTGCAGCAGCTGCCATCTTCTTTCCACAGCACTAGCATATGGACACGAGAACTTCTCTTATGAGGAGGATCCTTTCAGCTGGTGCCCACCACTTCGCGGGAACGTCACAAACCTCTGCGGGTTCTTCTTGAGAGTTCGGATAGCTGAACCATAGTACCGATCGGACCGGTCCATTTTCACCTCCGAGGAACTAGATTGTTGACTTACAAATACCGTTAGGTAAAAATACCTCTTCATCATGAATTCATATCTAATTGTAGAGTAGTCTCCTAAGTAAGCCTCGACAAGGTAAAAGATTACAGGGTAAGGCATGGGTTTTTACATTACTGTGGTAACCCACTTTTTGTTTTTCGTCGGAATTAGAACATTTTTGATTAGTAAGTACCGTGGTAGCAGCTGTAAATAGTAATCGGTACGCAAAGCCAGAGTAAAAAGAGGATCGAGGACAGTCGAGGGGTTTTGGGCTTAGGCCACAGTGGAACGCTTGGAATGGAACGGGCGGTTCACGCTGCAGGACTCGCTTCGAGCACCTTCGGCGGTAGATCACTCATAACTTCCTAAATTCTTAACGCCTTGAGTTACTTAGGGTCTCGTTGGAAAGAGCTCAACGCGCTCGTTCTAACGAGACCAAGAACGCCTGGAACGGATGAGGACTCAGGGAGTTGTGACTGTCGGAAGATGCGAAGGAGAACGCCTACGGATAGGCGGAAGGAGTTCGTCGTTAGCAGAATATCCACCTTCGGCCCTAGATGTTCGCCTTCGGCGACGGACGTCTTCGTGTCAACTTCAAGTCGGCAAACTCGGAGTCGGCAAACTTGAGGTCGGCGAACTCGAGGTCGGAGAACTCGAGGTCGGAAAACTCGAGGTCGGAAAACTTGAGGTCGGCGAACTCGAGGTCAAAGAACTTCAAGTCAGCAAACTCGGAGTCGGCAAACTTGAGGTCGGCGAACTCGAGGTCGAAGAACTCGAGGTCGGAAAACTCGAGGTCGGAGAACTTGAGGTCGGCAAACTCGAGGTCGGCGAACTTCAAGTCAGCAAACTCGGAGTCGGCAAACTTGAGGTTGGCAAACTCGAGGTCAAAGAACTTCAAGTCAGCAAACTCGGAGTCGGCAAACTTGAGGTCGGCGAACTCGAGGTCGGCGAACTTCAAGTCAGCGAACTCGAGGTCGGCAAACTTGAGGTCAGAGAACTCGGAGTCGGCGAAACATCGTGCGGGCGCCTTCGGCGATAACAGATAACAAGCCTTTGACAGTGTGCCTTCGGCCAAGGATAAAACCGGCATAACTCTTTCAACTCGTAACGGTTTGACTCAATTAGGGTCTCGTTAGAAAGAGCTCGACGCGCTCGTTCCAACGAGCCCAAGAACTCTTGAAACGGATCAAGGATCTGTGAGTTATGGGTGTCGGGAGTGACTGTTACAAATAGGCAAAGATGCGGAAGTGCGTCTTCGGCGGTCAACGCCTTCGGAGAACTCGGAGTCGGCGAACTCGAGGTCGGCGAACTTCAAGTCGGCAAACTCGGAGTCGGCGAACTCAAGGTCGGCAAACCGGATGCGGTTCAGAGATCTTGCGGAGTCCATATCTTTGCGATGGACGGTCGGATGGATCTGAAATTTGGTGGGACCGTTGATCTCGGTCGGCCACGCATGCCTGCACATATTCAGCCTCAGATCTCGGATGTAAAGACGCTGGCGGCTCTGTACAGTAGGCTTAGGATTTAGATTTAGGGTTAGGGTTAGATTTAGGTTGTAAGTTAGAGGGGAAGGTAGCCGCCGACTTCTCAGGTGTAGGATCTGTTGCGGCTCGCACCCTAGCGGGTAGTGTAGTGTTAGTTAGGACCTTAGAAGGTATAAAGTAGTTCAAGGCGTTTTGCCTTTTGACTCTTCCAGTTTCGGAAGTGCAGATCAGGAACTCACTTTCTTGGCGTGTTTGTGCGTTTTGGTCCTGGCACCACGTAGAGAAGCTGCAGCATAGCGAAGTTACCGTATGTTGTAGTTGAAGGCCTTCGGCTGAATGTTCAGAGCTAGTACCCGGTTAGAGACTTGAGTAGTGCGGATCTGCACCTGCGGGTGATTTCTGATACTCAGAGCCGGCTGCGAGTTAGATACTTGAACAGTTCCCCCTTACTCCTTCGAGTGACATATCCTGATTGTACTCCTACGGGAAGTTTCCCCTGAATGCCAATGTGAAGTTTCATTACTTCGTGTAAACCTTGGTTTGTAATTCAGGTTGTGTGTGTGTTACTGGATCGTGTTTTCAGTAAGTTCTCAGTCGGGTCTGCACTCCCTGCGTTTTGTGTGATAGTCGAGGGTGACGTCCACGGCGTACGTAGAGGCTTCGTTCCGAAGTGAGAAGTCCAGTCCGGGTACCCCCGCTAGTTCCTGGCGGAAGGGCAGTAAAAGCCGGAGTGGGAGGCACTTCCTGCAGAACCTCTGAGTGAACTTGCGAGACACTTTCCTCCTGAAATCCGAAGCGGAGGTCCTGACCGACCTCCGAGTTGTGCTTTTTGCCAGTTTCAGGTGTGTGTGTGTGTGTTGAGTGACCAAGCTGTACCGTGCATCCTCCGAGCATCCTCCGAGTTGAGATCCTCCTCCGAGTCGAGCCTCCGAGTCGAGCACTGCAGTATTTCTGGGAGTGACAGTCGCCTAGAATTCAAACTCTACCAAAAGTCTGTTAAATGTGACACTTTTACTCTGTGTGTTGCCTCTGTCCCTGTGGGTTCGATCTTTTTACCACCATACTGCAGTTTTAGCCTTTGGTGGGTTATTACATAAGGAGCCGACAACTTCTTTTTGGCGCCGCTGCCGGGGACAGTGCGTCAACACCAGAGTACTTGAGCAGCAATCTCAGTTAAGTCCTCAGTCGGGCCTGTACTCCCTACGTTTGGTGTGAGTCGAGGGTGACGTCCACGGCGTATGAAGAGGCTTCGTTCCGAAGTGGGAAGTCCAGTCCGGGTTCCCTACGCTAGTTCCTGGCGGAAGGGCTGTAAAAGCCGGAGTGGGAGTCACTACCTGCAGAGCCTCTGAGTGAACTTTTGAGATGAATGCTCGGTGAATGTCGACGAGCGATGGTGTGGGGGACCTGAGTGCGAGAGCCACACGTAAGCTCCGTCGAGATTCGGAAAAAAAAAAAAAAAAAAAAAAAGAAGCTGTAGAAGAAAAACAGCGAACTACAAAGAAGACTCAAAGTGAGAACTCTGCAGAAAGATCGCCATCGCCGATTGCTGGGAGCCAAGGGCGTTCTAGTTCACCTACTGCGAGCATTGAGCTAACGGTTCTATTGGAAATCCCTCCGACAGGAACTCTTCCTGGGTCAGGCCAACCTAGGAGCAGTCCGTTGACAGGATCACCAATGGCAGACCCTCAAGCCAAATGTTCGCGTGGGCGCTCACAATTGAGGAGGGGGGCATGTGGTAACCCACTTTTTGTTTTTCGTCGGAATTAGAACATTTTTGATTAGTAAGTACCGTGGTAGCAGCTGTAAATAGTAATCGGTACGCAAAGCCAGAGTAAAAAGAGGATCGAGGACAGTCGAGGGGTTTTGGGCTTAGGCCACAGTGGAACGCTTGGAATGGAACGGGCGGTTCACGCTGCAGGACTCGCTTCGAGCACCTTCGGCGGTAGATCACTCATAACTTCCTAAATTCTTAACGCCTTGAGTTACTTAGGGTCTCGTTGGAAAGAGCTCAACGCGCTCGTTCTAACGAGACCAAGAACGCCTGGAACGGATGAGGACTCAGGGAGTTGTGACTGTCGGAAGATGCGAAGGAGAACGCCTACGGATAGGCGGAAGGAGTTCGTCGTTAGCAGAATATCCACCTTCGGCCCTAGATGTTCGCCTTCGGCGACGGACGTCTTCGTGTCAACTTCAAGTCGGCAAACTCGGAGTCGGCAAACTTGAGGTCGGCGAACTCGAGGTCGGAGAACTCGAGGTCGGAAAACTCGAGGTCGGAAAACTTGAGGTCGGCGAACTCGAGGTCAAAGAACTTCAAGTCAGCAAACTCGGAGTCGGCAAACTTGAGGTCGGCGAACTCGAGGTCGAAGAACTCGAGGTCGGAAAACTCGAGGTCGGAGAACTTGAGGTCGGCAAACTCGAGGTCGGCGAACTTCAAGTCAGCAAACTCGGAGTCGGCAAACTTGAGGTTGGCAAACTCGAGGTCAAAGAACTTCAAGTCAGCAAACTCGGAGTCGGCAAACTTGAGGTCGGCGAACTCGAGGTCGGCGAACTTCAAGTCAGCGAACTCGAGGTCGGCAAACTTGAGGTCAGAGAACTCGGAGTCGGCGAAACATCGTGCGGGCGCCTTCGGCGATAACAGATAACAAGCCTTTGACAGTGTGCCTTCGGCCAAGGATAAAACCGGCATAACTCTTTCAACTCGTAACGGTTTGACTCAATTAGGGTCTCGTTAGAAAGAGCTCGACGCGCTCGTTCCAACGAGCCCAAGAACTCTTGAAACGGATCAAGGATCTGTGAGTTATGGGTGTCGGGAGTGACTGTTACAAATAGGCAAAGATGCGGAAGTGCGTCTTCGGCGGTCAACGCCTTCGGAGAACTCGGAGTCGGCGAACTCGAGGTCGGCGAACTTCAAGTCGGCAAACTCGGAGTCGGCGAACTCAAGGTCGGCAAACCGGATGCGGTTCAGAGATCTTGCGGAGTCCATATCTTTGCGATGGACGGTCGGATGGATCTGAAATTTGGTGGGACCGTTGATCTCGGTCGGCCACGCATGCCTGCACATATTCAGCCTCAGATCTCGGATGTAAAGACGCTGGCGGCTCTGTACAGTAGGCTTAGGATTTAGATTTAGGGTTAGGGTTAGATTTAGGTTGTAAGTTAGAGGGGAAGGTAGCCGCCGACTTCTCAGGTGTAGGATCTGTTGCGGCTCGCACCCTAGCGGGTAGTGTAGTGTTAGTTAGGACCTTAGAAGGTATAAAGTAGTTCAAGGCGTTTTGCCTTTTGACTCTTCCAGTTTCGGAAGTGCAGATCAGGAACTCACTTTCTTGGCGTGTTTGTGCGTTTTGGTCCTGGCACCACGTAGAGAAGCTGCAGCATAGCGAAGTTACCGTATGTTGTAGTTGAAGGCCTTCGGCTGAATGTTCAGAGCTAGTACCCGGTTAGAGACTTGAGTAGTGCGGATCTGCACCTGCGGGTGATTTCTGATACTCAGAGCCGGCTGCGAGTTAGATACTTGAACAGTTCCCCCTTACTCCTTCGAGTGACATATCCTGATTGTACTCCTACGGGAAGTTTCCCCTGAATGCCAATGTGAAGTTTCATTACTTCGTGTAAACCTTGGTTTGTAATTCAGGTTGTGTGTGTGTTACTGGATCGTGTTTTCAGTAAGTTCTCAGTCGGGTCTGCACTCCCTGCGTTTTGTGTGATAGTCGAGGGTGACGTCCACGGCGTACGTAGAGGCTTCGTTCCGAAGTGAGAAGTCCAGTCCGGGTACCCCCGCTAGTTCCTGGCGGAAGGGCAGTAAAAGCCGGAGTGGGAGGCACTTCCTGCAGAACCTCTGAGTGAACTTGCGAGACACTTTCCTCCTGAAATCCGAAGCGGAGGTCCTGACCGACCTCCGAGTTGTGCTTTTTGCCAGTTTCAGGTGTGTGTGTGTGTGTTGAGTGACCAAGCTGTACCGTGCATCCTCCGAGCATCCTCCGAGTTGAGATCCTCCTCCGAGTCGAGCCTCCGAGTCGAGCACTGCAGTATTTCTGGGAGTGACAGTCGCCTAGAATTCAAACTCTACCAAAAGTCTGTTAAATGTGACACTTTTACTCTGTGTGTTGCCTCTGTCCCTGTGGGTTCGATCTTTTTACCACCATACTGCAGTTTTAGCCTTTGGTGGGTTATTACAATTACTCGCAACACTACTATCTACCTTTACCTCGGGTAATTACCTGGTTACCTGGTACTGTGGTTTAGGGTTTAGGTAAAATTCAATTTGCCATTAAAAAGCTTATCAAACATTTCATATTTTTTGGTACTCCGTCCACGGAATTGTATGGAGGATTCCAATTCCGTGATGGAATGGAAACTCTCCATATCATTTGTGTCGGAGGCCGTCATGTGCAAGAGCTTAACCTTTAACTCCTTATCTACACTTTGTGCATTCAGTAGATTTTTAGTAGATTATGCAGAACATCGATTGAGGTGGGAATTAACCATTTTGCTTAAACTTGCATTGTTGTTTTCTGGATGAGTACGTCTTTGTACTGAAGAAGCAAAGAGTCATATACTTTTGACAAAATTGGTATTATGGATGCACCGGCAATGATAGACTTCTGCGGGTAGAAAGATGAATTTTTTTCAGCCATCTGTAGAAAGAACGTCACCGGTATGCAAAGCCTTCGTGCATCTCTTTCTCCCGAGTTAGAGGACACGCACAAACGAGTAAAGACTTGCCAGTTTCTTATTCCGGTCTTTGTGGTTTAGGGAACGTGATGTTCCGTAGATGAAATTACTTATTTCGTTTTACTAACATAAACCCAAGGTAATAGGTAAAACCTATTGGAGTAAAGCCACGGCAAAGGCAAAACATCCTGACTCAAAATTCGAACCAACAAAAGAAAAAAACCAATACCAAGTCGATTGTTGTTACCGTATTCAAGGAGAATCTGCAGAATTACATTCTCAGTAATTTTGAGAGGGTCCGCGTTTTTGGTTTTGGCGGGTACGAGCGTTACTGGTAATTACCGGATAATCCGATTAGCACTACCTTTACATTACCCCTTACCTGTATCCAAACCTCTAAATTTTACCCCTACTTTTTACCTTTTTACCGGGTATTCTTTTAGGGCTACCTTTCCTTGCCGAGGCTTACTCCTAAGTACGCATCTTGAACTTAGAAGGATTTTGCATACATAGCCGGTAGGTGAGTCCTTTAGAAATATAATTTGTCAATCTTCTGGTTCATTTGCAATGTCAAAAAACCTAAAGAATAATTCTTCAATGAATCCTAACGAGGAAGACAAATTCTTCAAGTAAGTGACTCTAGCGCATGAATAGAATGCTAGTGAAGGAGCTATAAGAAAGATGCGGAACAAGCGTGAAGCTAAAGATAAGACTATTTTTTTTATTCTCTGTTGGTTATTTCACTGAGCTTGAAGAAATCTTTTACATATAGATTTACAGTATGCATCATGCCAATCATGTTCCGCTATATCTTGCCATCGTCCAAACAAAAAAATTTGCATAAAGTTTATCAACTTGGAAAATGGACTTCAAGGCATCCTAGCAATGGGTAAGTTAATTCACACTGCGTCAAGGATTGCAAAAGTGATAGCTGAAGTCAACAAATCTGATCCAAGATTGTTGGTAGCTTTAGACACATGTTGAAGTCGGTATGTTAGTGCATGCTAAAATCATGGTCCAATCGATCAACCCTTCATGGTAAGAAACACCAGGTCTGTCTTAAATACTCATGGTCACAATTCAATACTAACTTCATGTTCTAGTTTCATAATTCCTAGTATGCAAAAATCCTCCATAGCATTCGGTTTTACAAAGGACATACAATATCAAAAGTGTTGCATTTTACTTGATTGGTGAAAATACTGTCAAATTGTTGGAATTAGTGGATTACAACTCTCTGCTTTAGCAGGTCAAAGATCAAACACCTGGTGAGGCGCAAGACATAAAAAAGTCTAATATGTGCATGGATCTACTTTTGTACCCTCCTCAAATGTATAACGTGAACAATAATCAATATGAAATTAAGATTTCTTTCAATAGAGCCATCTCATTCAAATGAAAAAGATAAAAGAAAAATTATCGATCACATCATCTGTTGATGGAGGATGATGTACGATAGCATTTCCAAGCTGTGGACGACGCAAATGTTTGTTCTGAATGGTGCTAAAAGCTGCGAATCCATCCAGATCTGAATCAAGACACTTCCTTGAGATTTTTTTCCCCATTCAACTCAAAGCCTTGTTAAGTCTCATCGTCCATAGTTGGCATTATACAAGTTTGTACATCCTAGCAAATTGGTCCGTTGAAATCACAGTGTGATCATAAAAAAACAGCTCAGATTGCATGGAATTTCGAGCGTGAAGATTCTAAAAGAACAGAAATCCTACATGCTCTTGTTCTTTATGATTAACAGATTTTGACTATAGTGTTGCTCTTTGCCAATTTCAACATGTTGATTTTCTTTCGTTTTCAAATTTCATTGGCTGGTCCAAATCGATATTTGAAATGAGAAGCATTTCCAAGAAACGAAATATGTATATCATCCAACAAATCTATATTCAAGAAATATCAAACATTTTAAGAAATTCTGAATTGTGTGATAAAACATTAATCCAATCTTTTCATGAACAAAAGCTAACTAGTTTAACTTATCATATTTGAATGAACTTGTGGTAACCCACTTTTTGTTTTTCGTCGGAATTAGAACATTTTTGATTAGTAAGTACCGTGGTAGCAGCTGTAAATAGTAATCGGTACGCAAAGCCAGAGTAAAAAGAGGATCGAGGACAGTCAAGGGGTTTTGGGCTTAGGCCACAGTGGAACACTTGGAATGGAACGGGCGGTTCACGCTGCAGGACTCGCTTCGAGCACCTTCGGCGGTAGATCACTCATAACTTCCTCAATTCTTAACGCCTTGAGTTACTTAGGGTTTTGTTGGAAAGAACTCGACGCGCTCGTTCTAACGAGCCCAAGAAAGCCTGGAACGGATGAGGACTCAGGGAGTTGTGACTGTCGGAAGATGCAAAGGACAACGCCTACGGATAGGCGGAAGGAGTTCGTCGTCAGCAGAATATCCACCTTCGGCCCTAGATGTTCGCCTTCGGCGACGGACGTCTTCGGGTCAACTTCAAGTCGGCAAACTCGAGGTCGGAGAACTCGAGGTCGGAAAACTTGAGGTCGGCGAACTCGAGGTCGGAGAACTTGAGATCGGCGAACTCGAGGTCAGAAAACTTCAAGTCAGCAAACTCGAGGTCGGAAAACTTGAGGTCGGCGAACTCGAGGTCGGAGAACTTGAGATCGGCGAACTCGAGGTCAAAGAACTTCAAGTCAGCAAACTCGAGGTCGGAAAACTTGAGGTCGGCGAACTCGAGGTCGGAAAACTTGAGGTCGGCGAACTCGAGGTCGGAGAACTTGAGATCGGCGAACTCGAGGTCAAAGAACTTCAAGTCAGCAAACTCGAGGTCGGAAAACTTGAGGTCGGCGAACTCGAGGTCGGAGAACTTCAAGTCAGCAAACTCGGAGTCGGCAAACTTGAGGTCGGCGAACTCGAGGTCAAAGAACTTCAAGTCAGCAAACTCGAGGTCGGAAAACTTGAGGTCGGCGAACTCGAGGTCAAAGAACTTCAAGTCAGCAAACTCGAGGTCGGCAAACTTGAGGTCGGCGAACTCGAGGTCAAAGAACTTCAAGTCGGAGAACTCGAGGTCGGCGAACTTCAAGTCGGAGAACTCGAGGTCGGAGAACTTGAGGTCGGCGAACTCGAGGTCGGCGAACTTCAAGTCGGAAAACTTGAGGTCAGAGAACTCGGAGTCGGCGAAACATCGTGCGGGCGCCTTCGGCGATAACAGATAACAAGCCTTCGACAGTGTGCCTTCGGCGAAGGATAAAACTGGCATAACTCTTTCAACTCGTAACGGTTTGACTCAGTTAGGGTCTCGTTAGAAAGAGCTTGACGCGCTCGTTCCAACGAGCCCAAGAACTCTTGAAACAGATCAAGGATCTGTGAGTTATGGGTGTCGGAAGCGACTGTTACAAATAGGCAAAGGTGCGGAAGTGCGTCTTCGGCGGTCAACGCCTTCGGAGAACTCGGAGTCGGCGAACTTGAGGTCGGCGAACTTCAAGTCGGCAAACTCGGAGTCGGAAAACCGGATGCGGTTCAGAGATCTTGCGGAGTCCATATCTCTGCGATGGACGGTCGGATGGATCTGAAATTTGGTGGGGCCGTTGATCTCAGTCGGCCACGCATGCCTGCAAATATTCAGCCTCAGATCTCGGATGTAAAGACGCTGGCGGCTCAGTACAGTAGGCTTAGGATTTAGATTTAGGGTTAGGGTTAGATTTAGGTTGTAAGTTAGAGGGGAAGGTAGCCGCCGACTTCTCAGGTGTAGGATCTGTTGCGGCTCGCACCCTAGCGGGTAGTGTAGTGTTAGTTAGGACCTTAGAAGGTATAAAGTAGTTCAAGGCGTTTTGCCTTTTGACTCTTCCAGTTTCGGAAGTGCAGATCAGGAACTCACTTTCTTGGCGTGTTTGTGCATTTTGGTCCTGGCACCACGTAGAGAAGCTGCAGCATAGCGAAGTTACCGTATGTTGTAGTTGAAGGCCTTCGGCTGAATGTTCAGAGCTAGTACCCGGTTAGAGACTTGAGTAGTGCGGATCTGCACCTGCGGGTGATTTCTGATACTCAGAGCCGGCTGCGAGTTAGATACTTGAACAGTTCCCCCTTACTCCTTCGAGTGACATATCCTGATTGTACTCCTACGGGAAGTTTCCCCTGAATGCCAATGTGAAGTTTCATTACTTCGTGTAAACCTTGGTTTGTAATTCAGGTTGTGTGTGTGTTACTGGATCGTGTTTTCAGTAAGTTCTCAGTCGGGTCTGCACTCCCTGCGTTTTGTGTGATAGTCGAGGGTGACGTCCACGGCGTACGTAGAGGCTTCGTTCCGAAGTGAGAAGTCCAGTCCGGGTACCCCCGCTAGTTCCTGGCGGAAGGGCAGTAAAAGCCGGAGTGGGAGGCACTTCCTGCAGAACCTCTGAGTGAACTTGCGAGACACTTTCCTCCTGAAATCCGAAGCGGAGGTCCTGACCGACCTCCGAGTTGTGCTTTTTGCCAGTTTCAGGTGTGTGTGTGTGTGTTGAGTGACCAAGCTGTACCGTGCATCCTCCGAGCATCCTCCGAGTTGAGATCCTCCTCCGAGTCGAGCCTCCGAGTCGAGCACTGCAGTATTTCTGGGAGTGACAGTCGCCTAGAATTCAAACTCTACCAAAAGTCTGTTAAATGTGACACTTTTACTCTGTGTGTTGCCTCTGTCCATGTGGGTTCGATCTTTTTACCACCATACTGCAGTTTTAGCCTTTGGTGGGTTATTACAGAACTGAAAATAATCAAAATCTTGAGGAAACTACTAACATTTAAATCATTTTCGCATCTCTTTCAAGTATCAAAAAATATATATTTTTGGTTAAAATTTCAACCATATTTTAACATTACCATAAAGATTTGTATTTGAAGTTTATACATTGATATGTATAAACTTCATACAATTCACATAATCTTGCATTTATACTTGTATTTAATTATCAGTCTTTGTTCAGAACTCATGGTATTACAAATTCTCACTATAATCCCCAATCTCTATTAGTCTTGTCTTGTGTTGTCTAAACGAACGTAGTAAAAATCCACCAAGTTCATCCATTAAATCATCGTTCTGTTAAAACTAACAAAACACACTTTGATTTCCCAGGTTTTTTATCTTCGTTCTTTTAGTGTTTTCGTCTAGTCCATCCAACACGCGAGCATCATTTTTCCATCACGGACTTGTCTACTGCCGTAATTACTATCCAGTTCTCTCCTTTTCTTCAGACTGAACTCGCTCAATGAATGCATCCTGCCTCAATTATCACTAGTCACCTCATCTCATCCAACCATCACACTGTTTTTTGTCGTTCAGATCCCTTAAAGTTCACATATTTTCAATTTGCTACAAACTTTCTCGGATGTGTAATGTGAAGATGATCATCAGGTTGTCCACCAACTGGACGAACTGAAATATACCCTCTTTTTTGTTTTCAACCTCCGAGTTATAATCTGGCAGTGAATCATGGCTATAGTTAATGTCCATTTCTCTATCACAGGGATACGTTTTCATTGATGCAGTGTCCAACTCTCTGAATTCATATATCTCTACACTTAAAGCCTTGTCTTTAAGCGACATAACTAATTGCTACTTCTGTGAACTCCCCGTGAACTCACCTCAGAATCTGCAAAATGGCTCTGAAAAGGTCATTCGATTGTTTTATCGAAGTTCACTGTGAGCTTTAATCGCCTGCTTGCTCTCCAAACTCTGCAGCATTTCGAAAGTTGTTATTTTACCGGCGCAAAATTTGGCTTTGTGGATGATGATGCAAGCAAAAATGATCTGCAACGCAGCAAAACATGATTCATCAACACTCTTCTTATCATACTAGCCATGTCACAACGGCACATAATGTATTTACAAAAATTAGTGTTTTGATATTTTACAACGTGAGATGTAAATGTCATGCAGTTGTTGTCTGCAGGTGAGTGGACATCGTCAACGAGCGAAAATTCTAGATACCATACTCGGCTTGACAGACTAGAATAACATTGAGTCATAATATCAAGTATTTCTGTAGTGATTTTATTGTGTCTAATTAGTAAAAATGTGGTGTTTTAACATGGCTCATGTTTTCAAACAAGAAATCTGGATAGCCAAGTTTTGAGTACCGATATCACGAGTCAGTTAAAATAATATTTTACTGCCATCCAGAGTGGAGTCTTTGCATGGTCAAGAATGACTACAATAGTGACTCATATGCTTTCATATTTGAAGACCTTAAAAAAGCTAATCGATTCACATTAAGATGTTTAAACTCTCATCTTAAGATTTCTATTTTTCTCTCATAAATCAGTTTGGTTTCTGTACGAGGCAATATTCAATCCAGAATCTATATTAACAAGTAGTAGCTAGCTAGCAACTAGCAACTAACTAGCAAGTTTAAGGAATAACTAATGCAGATGCTTGAAATTACATGGAGTATTAAAATATGTGACCCTTCTATAACTCACGATCGGAATGCAGTTGCTTGAAATTAGACGGAGCATGAAGTAAATGGACTCTTGTTCAATGTAAACACTGATCTCCCTACGACAGTGTCTCAAGGGCACACGCAAAGGTAATGTCAACTGAGATATCTGGGAGAGAACATAGGGAACAGACGACCTAATCTAGGAAGTTGAGATACTGCATGAGCTCATGTACGTACTATCGAGGCACCATAACCGAGGCTTGTGAATCGGCGGCAAATGATGACATTAAAGCAAGTTCGGCTGATTCTCCTTGAACGCCTTGTCTACTAGGATATGCATCCACGTAGTGTTCGTCCTCTGATATGCTCCACAAGTATGGTGTCTGGGATTGTAGCTCGTTGACGATGTCCACAGCTACACTTGCATTTGAGTTCTTCATGAGGACGTTCACCAGTTGAGACATCGTTGCGCGTTTCTTGGGATCTGCTTGCAGACAAGACAGAGCCATGTTCACCACGAGCAGGACTTCTTCTTCGTCATAATCGCCCTCCAATCTTTTGTCGACCAGGTTCAAAACCTTGCCTTCCTTGTACAAAGTTATAGCCTGCGCATGTCATGAGGGTGTGAGAGGCCGAAGAGGAAAATAGCCGTAATCAGATTCGCGACGGTATTCTGATGAATGAAATTGGCAGAAGTAGCAGATAAAGGAGGCAGATGAGTATCTCCTGAAAGCCTGAAGCTTTGTGAGCTGGATTTGGAATGTTCGTGCTATAATGATGCAGTGCAATATAAGAATCACCCACCCAGGAGCGTAGAACACTTTGTTCTTGTGGCAACTTCAGATCGATGCACCTTCTTCCAGCAACGATTTCCAGCAAGACTACACCAAAGCTATACACATCCAGTTTCTCGGATACGACGCCTTCTAGTGCATACTCTGGTGAAAAGTAGCCCCTGTAGTTGCATGGAATGGAATCCAAACTGTTAGTGCCTTGCTCTAAGGGCATACCACATTCAAGTCTCAACTGCGAGTCTCACCAATTGAGTGCGACTGTCGTGCATTTGATACTCATGAATCGATTCGGACTATAGAAGTACCTCGTTCCTCCAATGTTCATGGTGACTTGAGTGTCATTTGAATCATTAGCGTGCCGGACGAGTCCAAAGTCGGCAATCTTTGCGTTGTAATTCTTGTCCAGAAGAATATTTTCCGGCTTTATGTCTCTGAGAGTTCAGAGGCAGGTGTCAGTGTATAAAGCCGAGAAATCACACATCTCAAAATAAGCTGGTTACGAAGCACAAGCCTGCAGAAAACTCCATGATATGTGCCTTCGCATGTCGTCACGGTGTAATGCACAAGAACAAGCTGCATGAGATATCCCAGAGCATGGGCATTCGGTGTTAAAACTCCGTGCCCTTCCCATCTCTTTAGATGTGTTCTACACAGAACAGAATCGAAACGTGGATGGTTTGCAGATGAGGTTGGAGTCTAAGCATTCTCACCTGTGAATCATACCCGGCTGCAATTCTTCATGTAAGTACGCAAGTCCACGGGCTATTCCCAAGCATATGTTGTAACGTTGTTTCCAGTTCAAGAAGGTCGCACATTGAGGACCTGAACCTGTTGGTCAGCGGCATACATAAAACTCTGAGATAATTAGCATATTTTTCGTAGTGTTTAACCGCATGCTCTCTATGCTATTACACATGTGAGTCCGAAGACAAAAACTCTCCCCTTCTTAGTCCCAAATACGAGTAGGTTATTTACTTAATATCCAATACATCCACTTGAACCGTTCGCAATAAAAACTCAAAATTCTTCCAAGCAAACAATGGAGCCCATAACTCTTGCTCGCTAGCTTAATATACATGCAAAAACTTCTATCTATTGTGATACTAGTAGATACATTATCCTTGAAGAACTCAATATTTTCTCACCAAACAGTGCTTCTGTGCTTCTGACTCACCAAACAGGGCTTCTGCGAGGCTCTTGTTCTCCGCGTATTCGTAAATCAGCATCCGTTGCTGATTCTCCCCTACGCAACATCCCTTGAGTTGAATCAGATGTCTATGTTTGATACCCGAGATGTTTACCATTTCTTTCAAGAAGTCCGATGTACTCTGCTTTGTCTGAGTGAGTCTCTTCACAGCAACAATACTCCCATCTGCTAGTTCAGCCTGTCAAAGACAGTTACTTGTTACACTTCGATGTGCTCCCTACACTTTCCTAGTGAAAGAGATGACTGTAAATCCAGGATACTAGACTTACTCTGACAGAAAAAAGGAATGAAATCTTAACCCATCGTTTATAGACGCTTTAGAGATGTGCATATCACAATGTCAGGCGTATTACCTTGAAAACAGTGCCAAATCCACCTTTTCCTAACTCGTTGGAACTAGAGAAACTGTGAGTCGCGGTTTTGAGTACTTGGTAGCTGAAAATCGGTGGCTTCACGTTGTCTTTTGCTAAAACTGAGAAATGTCAAGGTTACTAGCGTTAATACGAATACGAAGGAGCAGCTTTTTTTAACTCACAAGGTTGAAACCAAGAGATCATTCTCAAGACGATGAGCCAAAAGATTCCTCAAAATCGTATGCTGAGAACTGACCTTCTTGTATCTGTTGAAGTTCACGACTGCTTCTTTTCATTTTCCACGTGAAGAATATGACTAAACAACTCATAAGTAACACGAATATTCCAGATACCACGCCCACGGCAATTACTATTCCTGTTTGGACACCATCGTTTGCTGCGTACGCTCACATACCACACCAGGATTATGATGAGAATTGATATTTGTGAAGCTAGAGTTTCACATAAGATGATTTCAGCCGGCATACTTGCATGACACAAGACTTTGAAAATGTGCCTATTCAATATCTGAAGATAGTTCATAAACTGTTCGAACGAATTTTGATCTTGGTTACAGTAACGAAATAGTGTGCAAGTTCGGAACTCACATGGGGACGCCCAGAAGTTCTCATGCTCCTCAGATCGGCACATGTATTTTTTGATGAACTTTAAATTCACTCCCTCAGTATCATTGAGGCACCATGGATTCTCTCCAAGCCTTTGAAATTACAATGAGTGCGTTTTAAAACAATTTTCTCTAAACAGGAATCCATCTCAGCAGCAATTTAATTATCCTTAAATTTTCAGACTTTGACATGCGGGTACATAAATCAGTTGGAAAACGAACATCTTTGAAAGCAATCCAAAGTATTTGCGTTTCGGGTAGACAAGATCTGGACATCTGAACCAGGTCAGAGAGTAAGAAGGCTAATTACTTACAAGATAAAAGTTTGTGAAGACTGTATTGAGAGCAGCTGCTCAGATAGTGAAGGTGGCGCTACTATTATTCTCTCTAAAGCTTGAAGGCTGGGTGAGATAATGCTGTGTATTTGATTTCCAGCCAAACGCAGCTGAATTGGACGAGCATCGAGACTCTTGCCTTCGGCAACTTTGTTATACCATGTTGTAAGATTCAATTCCACAAAGCTGTTGTTTCTCAAATTCCTGAGTGAACAGATTAGAAATACTTCAATGAAGTGTCGAGAAACTACACGTATATACAGAAGTTGGATTATATGGTTTTGAATTGTTGATAAATTGCACATCGAACATAAAATCTATTCATGAGTAATTTCAGTGCTCAAAATCAAGATTTCGTTCTCAGTTATAAGAAAAGGACTATAACATCAAATATTGTCTCTACAAATGTGAAAATTATCCAGCCAAATGCATCGTCGCTGTCCGTAAAACAGAAGCAATAATGAAATTCAAATCATACAGAACTGACCAGTTATCTTGCTTGTTCCAACATACTATAGCAGTTTTCTCTTGATACAGTTGAATCAAAATCTAGTGACTTCGCTACATTAACTACTGATATGATACGAGGACTGGGAACTGCGTACTCACACAAATTGAAGATTGCGACTGTTCCAGATGCTGTCAGGCACTGTACCGATCAGATTATTATGGCTCAAGTTCCTGAAATCACGATTCTTTTCCTCAGTCTCATTTAGAAACGAGATACTTTTAAACAATAAAAATAAAAAAATTTCTCGACTGCAAGGGATCCTCACGTCAACTTTACCTTTGTTTAATCAGAAGCTCCAAGTCTAATTTACCTCTGATTGAAACGTGTACTTACAGATTTTTCAAATTCCTGAGTTTAGTGAAGTTGACTGCTAACTCGCTCGACAACTGGTTGTTGGACATATCCAAATTCTCCAAGTTTTCTAGCACTTCTATATTCCCAGGTATGGGTCCGACGAATTTGTTATTGCTGAGGTCTCTGCAGGCAACACAAGTTTCATATTTGTCTTCTACAATCGATTATAAAACATTGGAAAAATGCTCTGGAGATGTTTAAATACAATATCTTCGAACAGTACAGGATGAATAATCCTGATTGAGTGACAATTTTGACGCAATGTCACTGGATATGGGACCAGAAATAATGAGAACCGTGTGAAAATAGTATAAAGCTCGAAGCCTAAACTGTTCGTTGAACTCACAAGTTTTGAATCGATTCGTCCAATGCTCCCATTAATGAAGTCAGATTTCCATCGAACATATTGCTAGCCAGTGATCTGCAGTAGTATGAATGGGAGGGTCGTTAGAGTGAACAAAATCATCTTTCCTCCGTGAAAAATAAATATTTAAACAGTTTACTTCATTCCAAGTTGTCTTTCAACTCTAGCTAGCTACGCCATCTAACTGAATAACGACGTATGACTTTAAGTTGACAAAACTGACCCCAACGATGCTGACAGTGAATTAGTTTCGTAATTTGAATTGACCTAGAAAATATGTATAAGTCAAACGATTTCAACCGATAGTTATCTACGAACTTTGTCAATATTTCTGCAGTTACAAAAGATCTTACTTGCGTTATGAGGCGTTCAACAACTTACAGCATTTCCAGATTGTCAAGTGATTTTGGACTGAAGAATGGTAGTTCTCCAGACAGCTTGTTGTATCCCAAGTTCCTAAAGTTGGCAAATTGGAAACTTTAGATCCATGCAAATGATGATCGACGTTGTCGTCAAACTTGTAAGTTTACACCTTCAATCAAAGATTGATATGAAATTGCGACAATTACTGCAATGACCACACCCAGTATGGCACAACTGATGGAATCATTGTAATCATAGAGACACCTGCTTTCATCTATGTCATCCAAAGAGCGAGTGAGTTGGGTTCTTACAGTTCTCTGAGAGTGCGGATTCCTCCGATAGAATCAGGGAAATCCCCTTCGAAATTGTTTTCAGACAGATCCAAAATCGTCAACTGACTCAAATTCCCAAATACTCTAGGCAATACACCGGCCACACCTTTGCCAGTAAGATTTCTGTCAGAGAAACGGACCCGTCAAACATCTCATCTTAGAAACAGTCACTAGGATATTGGCTTGCGTCCATTGAATTTTTTATTTGAGAAGTCTAGAACGGTCAGACGGCTTCACAAATCAACGTCCAACTCTCCTCTCACGGCTTCGAACTGAGGTTTCTGCAACGTCAAGAAATTCTTATTCATGTCGTTGGTCCGTGGCAAGGTTTAATCTCAATATACGCACCTTGCAAGAATTCAGCTGTATATGATCATCGTTAGAAGGAGATCAATTCTTGTGTTTCTATACATGTAGATTCTGATTGTGTGATCAGTACCATTGTAAGGAATTCGTAGATTACAAACTTACATTTGGGTTATTGTAGGGGGCAACTCGATACTACAAACTAGCCAGTCCCAAGGAACTGGCAAGCACGGATCGCCAGCTGTGTCTAGAGAACTTGATGCGAAATCGGGATAAAACTTCCTGAAATTATTCACTGAGAGAGTTTGAAGAAACAAAGCCGTATTAAATTCCCAGTCATTCAATGACTATATTTTGCAAGCATAGCTGTCGGTGAACAAACGACATAAAATGCAAACTGTGGCCTTCACTTACCATCAAGTTTTGAAGTTCTCACTGCCACCGCTGCAAATTCGCCATGAATCTCGGCTGCGTTTATGAGAACAGGTGCTTCTGTGGGGGTTTCATTTGACATAATTCTGATTTTAAAGGAATCGCTACGGATGACCTGGTCTCTGCTTCTTGTGTTATAAAAACCGGGAGAACCGGGAACCTCAAACGGCGTCCAATAATAGAACAAAGCTCGATCACCGTCGTTTAGATAGACGGCCTGATCAGGATTCGCGTCTCCAGAAACTACGTTTGAAAATAACATCTGTATCCACAATGTTGATAGTGGACGGACGGCTCTAGCGCTCTTCACATCAACGTCAAAGCTGATGGTGGAGTGTATATTTTTTCCCCTCCATATCGATCTCATAACTGCAATAGGGATGCGAACATTGTCCCCGCCAACCCCAAGCATTGCATTTTCGGTACGGTTGTAAGCCTCAAACTCTGCTCCTTCGGGAATTCGTGGGGATGACCATATACGATCGAAAGGGTCTTCGGGATATCTGCGTACAGATTGAAGCAAAACGTCAATGATCACCATGCACTTCACACGCTGGACAGCATGATGAGGTAAAGCTAGTCTCGCTCCACTCTTCTTCAATTCTCATTCGCATGTGCACCTGAGAGGAGGCGACTCAGTGTCAAGTGTTCCTCCGAAGTCCAAACGATCAATGAGCATGAGATAGCTCGACTGTTGCTTGTCTGTCGACTGACCACTTCTGCCATAGGTATCTGGATCGAGCGGACGCAACTCCAGAGTTGAGATAGCTGGCATTGAGGACTTGTCTTCCAAGGACACGAGACAAACGTAAAATTTGTCATCTAATGAAGAGACGACCAGCTCGATTGTCTGCGGCATAGATGGCAGTAGCTCGATTGTGGTGATGTAGGTGGAGTCGACAGTAAGGTAGAACCGAGTGGCATATCCCGATAATGTGTTTCCATTCAGAGTCAAATTTTGGCTGGGAAACATTGCTCGAAGAAGATAATTTCGTGATCCTTCAGTTGCGTTGAATGCATTTGGCAAGTCGTAGCAAAACTTCGAGCGTGTCTTTTGGATGGGAAGAAACACCAGAGCAGTTTTCAACTGTTCGTCATTCGGCACGCTAGGTGAGCTCTCGTTGTAATAAACGTCGGCGGTCATGATCACCTTCTCTTGAGAAAGACTTTTGAATGACTGCAGATGAGTGTGATCAGTGATCCACTGGAGTGAGGTGATAGGGTCTACTCCACTCGAGCCGCCACAGTCGATGCTTATGAATCCTAAGGCGCATCCTGAAGTTCATCAGCATTTCCGAACTAGCCGGATTTTTTGTTTTCACAGCTTCATACAATCTGGAATCTCGTTGGCAATTCTCATGCATAAGAAATGATGGAACGAGCACAAGAATCTTTGCCTATTCAGGCTTTCAATGGAGCTGCAAGGTATAATCCAAATTAAATTCTCCGCTAAATTCACAGTTGAAAGCCACTTTGCAGACTCACCTTCTGGAGAAGCCCCAGTAGACTGCGAGAGGACCGGGTAGAGAAGAAGGTTCGAGAGTAAGACCCCAGAAAGAATTCCAGCCCAACACATTGTGCTTCTGCCCCCCAATTTCAGTCGCAGAGATAATTGAGACAAGACATTCCCCGCCATTAGTCGCCAGATATCACGGCTCCAGCCTGGGCAGAAATCTGCAGCGTTATTACACTGATCAGTTATATGCTATGCTCCGGGTACTAAGCCCATGCCAATGGAAGTACTCTATTTGGACACCGTCATTCGCTAACTACGTTCACGCGTACAACATATCTTTTGATGAGAGTTGATGTTCGCAACCCTGGAATGGAGTTCAGCCGGATGATCATGCATGAAAACAAAATTCGAAAATGGTCATATTGGGATCACCTGCAGATCCTGTCCAAGATAACCCAACAAATCGTGAACGTGGTTAGAGCATCAAAAGAGAGTTCAGCTTCAGACACCACATGGTGACGACCATGGAACGGGGTATACACGCCTGTCAGAAAGGGGTATTTTTCATTTGATGAAGACTAGAATCATCCCCTTACTATCATTGTGGAACCAGTGATCATCTCCAAGCCTTTGAGATCACAACGATTGATGTTTAGAGCAATTTTCTCCATCTCCTTGAATCCAACGTACTTCATGTTGATCTTTGAGATGCGGGTATATACGGAAAGAGTTCTGAAGTGAGCATCTGTTTAAGCAATCCAAGCTACTTGAGTTCGGAGCAGGCAAGATCTGATCCAGGTCAGAATGTAAGAAAGGATTTTCGCTTACAAGATGATTGTCTTCGGAGACTGAACCGAACGAAGATGGTGAGTTTGTGGAGGTGTTGCTCCCAATTTAGTCTCTTAAGTTTCGAGGCTCGTCGAGAAGATGCTGTGCATTTGAAAGCCCGCCAACAGCGGATGAAGTCCAAGATCGTCGAAACGTTTACCTTCGGCCACAGTCTTGTTTCATGTGTTTCATTGAAACCCACGGGCAATTTGTAATAGACTTTCGATCTAGCCTTGCAGTCAGGATTACCCAGGTTGAAAGCAAGAGCAGTATTCAGCCCTTTCGCAATGTTTCCGGGAACAACTGTTGGATTGAGGTTTACAGTAGCGTTGATCGTGACATCTTCTTAAGCCAGTTGTACTACTTCAATTCCAGGGTTGTGTCTGGGTCCGTGTCAACCTCACCACCACAGTTGATGTTGATGTGCCGATGAAACCTGAAACCAATCATCTCTTAGACAGCTGTGGATGCAGAAATCAGAACCTCACACGCAGAGTACAAAATGTGCTAAGACTATCCAAATACTTCCAGAAAATTCTAATTCCTAAACCTTACCTTCAATGCATTGCAGGATGATCAGGGGATTCTCCATACGAAGGTGGTTCATTTGCTCACAAACAAAAGTTTTCTATACACCCTTGCTGCATCTCAAAATTTCAGTACTCATAGGAGCCTTCAAAAGCCATCTTTCTTGCAATAGTATATTTGTTAGGAGCAACGAAAGATGATACGACATGAAATTTGAAGTTTCAACTCTTGAGGGAGACGAAACTGGTAGAAATGCGAGTCGAAGCTGAGAAGCGCAGAAGCAATCAGCGACGTGAAAATTGCTATCCCGCCTTCCAGTTTAATTGTTCTTCTTCGGGAAACGAGATGTCTATGCGCTACGAGCACCAGGATTTTACAGCGTTGACGAAAGTGAACACATGCTTATTTACTTGTCTTGGACAGTGGAACATCCGGTAGAATGACAAGGATTTCCAACACCTTTTCAACTTCGAAAATGTCATGTAACACGATGATGTGAAGTAATTTGACTCTCCATTTTTCTCGGGCCACAATCCCACTAGCATTTTACAGCGTTGACGAAAATTAGCACATGCTTATTTACTTGTCTTGGACAGTGGAACATCCGGTAGAATGACAAGGATTTCCAACACACCTTTTAAACTTCTAACAATGTTATGTAATAGGATGATATGAAGTATTTTGACTATCCAATGTTTTCGGGCCACAATACCACGTCACGTATCTGAGGAACTTGTGAAAACCATTCTGGGTAAGTGATCAGGGGTGAAGTTACTCTCTGAGCTATTTTATGCAGCAAAATGGCCATGAAAATCGTGAGGGTTGCTTTTTGTCGCGGTCGGTAGTTGGTGTTGAGAATGCACCGTGGAGACTTTGCAGATATGCAGACTTCTGTCAGCGGCACCTTCTGCGACTACAGCATGGAATTTCGACACGTCGTAGTCATGCGTATGGCCCAGGTTTTCGACAAAGCTCGTTCTCATGTTGCCTCTTTGACGTGGTCACTAGTTGCAGTTAAGAGGGCACCATGGAGCATTTGCAGCTTGGCACAAGTATGTCAGGAGCACCTTCTGAGATAAGTTATCTCAGAAGGTGCCAGTTATCTCAGATAACTGGCGTACGTGGGAAAATGGACCCAGCGTTGACCTGGCGTCTATGTCGTAGAAGTCGTTCTTGTGGGGCCTCCATCTCGGCCACACACATATTGACTTCACAGTTTCCCATACTTGCTTTATGCTCTTTGTTCGTTTGGAACGTAGCCATAAGGAGATACTAGTTCTATCCAACCAGTGCGCCGAGAAGGATAAGGAGGACGAAGCAATATTGCATTCAAGATGGGAGGATCCCACGCAGATCGCCATTGGACCGCGTTATTCCTGGCGTGATGATTCTTCAGCCTTTTTGGACAGTCCCTCTCGGTGGATGCTAGATCTCGGTGGATGCTAGAACGTGAGTGTCAGACGGTACCCCGTCCTTTTTGAATATCTTGGGAAGGATACAAGAATCCATAAGTGTCTTCAAGATTTTGATTCCCTCGACAAGATTTCAGCCTTTCGAATCGACTTTACGTGCAACTAAATGTGCAACTAAACTAGAACTTTGTTGAACTCAATGAGTTCAACCATGCATAGCCTATGCATGGCTAGCATAACCATGAATGGCGCCCGCCCGTGGTATGACTTCGTACATTGTAATAACCCACTAAAGGCTAAAACTGCAATATAGTGGTAGAAAGGTCGAACCCACAGGGACAGAGGAACACACAGGGTACAAAGTGTCACGTTTTAACAGACTATTGAGGAGTTTGAATTCTCAGGCAACTGTCACTCCCAGAAATACTGCAAGTGTCCACTCGGAGCGCACTCGGAGGTCGCACAGTGCAGCGTAACACACACACACACACACCTGAAACTACAGAAACACAACCCAGAGATCCGTTAGGACCTCTACTCAAGATTTCAGGGGGGAAAAGTCTCTCGCGAGCACACTCGGCAAAGCTGCGGGCAGTGACTCCCAACTCCGGCTTTTACAACACTTCCACTAGCTTGCTGCTAGTGTAGGAAACCCGGTTTGGACTGCCTACTTCGGATCGAAGTCACTCCTACGCGGTGAACAACACTCTCAACTCACAAAACGCGCAGAGAACACAGGTCCGCACTGAAGGACTCACTGAGAAACATTCCAGTAACACAACAACAGTCTATTGAAGAGTTTGAATTCTCAGGCAATTGTCATTCCCAAAAATACTACAGGGGTTACCCTCAAGGCACCTGCTGCAGCGTAACCTGAATTTACAACCAAGGCTTACACGAAGTAGCAAAGACTTCACTTTGGCATTCAGGGGAAAAATCCCAAGGAGTACAATCAGAAAGAAACACTCGAAGGTGTAGGGGCGAAACTGTTCAAGTATCTAACTAGTCACTGGCTCTGAGCATCGGCAGTCACCCGCAGGTTCAGATCCGAACTACTCAAGTCTCTAACCAATGTACTAGCTCTGAACATTCGGCCGAAGGCCTTCAGCTACAAAATGCGGAACGCTAAGTTGTAACTCCTCGTGCGTGGTGACAGAACTCAAGTACACAAACACGCAAAGGAAATGGGTTCCTGATCTGCACTTCTGATGGGAAAGAACCCCAGGCAAAACGCCTGGAACAATTTTATACCTTCTAAGTCCTAACTAGCACTACACTGCACTACGCTACACGCCTGCGCGGAACCACGCTACACTACACTCCGCGGAACCTGTGCTACGTCTCCTGCGCGGCGGACTGCCGCGCACTAACTCCCTACCCTGCCAATCTTCCGCTCGACTGCGCAGTCCCAATCGTTGCAACGCCGCGGACACCTCCACTTCGAGGGCGGACATGGTATCCTGTGCCTTCGACAGAAAAGCATCGAGCTTCTTTGCTACCTTCCGCCGACTCCTACTGTCGCCTGACAACAACCCGGCTGCGCAAAGTTCAAACTCACGCAGTGTGAGTTTCTCCTGCGCCTTCACTTCCCAGTGGGCGTAGCCCTTGAGACAGTGGGCGACACGCCTCGCCGTCTCCACCTTCGTGCGATCTGCCTCCTTCCTGCGATCCTCTTCAATTATCACTAATTGCGATTCGGCCTCAGCACGTTGCGCTCTCAATTCGCCACACTCTGACTGTAACATGCGGATTAACTCCTCATCCGCCTGCCGTGCGAGCTGACATTGTTCCAACAACCGCGTCTGTCGCACGAGCTCCTCTGACAAAATCCGATTCTGGGCCTGCTCAGAAATTAGTGCTTCCTTGACCTTCACCTGCTCCTTGGTGAGCTCGTCCAGTTTCTCATCCCTCACCTTCTCGGAGTACTTGTAGAATTTCTGATTAAGTTTATACTGACCCCACAAGCATGCATGCTTCTCCTTCAATTCCCTCAACTCCTGATCCACTCTAGCTAATAGCTTGCTGGTGTGGACTTTAGTGCGAGTCCGCCTGCGCACTAACTCAATGTAAGATCCCGGCTGAAGTGGGTCGGCGTATTTATCGACCTTGCGATCCAAGTACCTCAGCAACGGAATCACCTGCTCAGAGAGCGCCGCCGCCGGCACTCCAATTTCCTCCTCCTCCTCCTCGGTGTCCTCTGCTCCTGACATTTCTTCGGTGGAGCCTCCGTCGTCATCATCCGAGTGGAGAATTTCAGTCGCCATTGATTGCGTCGGCGACTGACCCGAGTGGGGCTGCACGTCGTCGACGTGTGCTGCATGCGAAGGAACGGCTGCAGCCTCGCTGCTCTTCGCCAAAATGTCTAAGGCGGTAGGCGAATGTGCCCGTGCGGCATCCCCGCCGCTCGCTTGTTGGTCGTCTACCGTGTCCTCTCTGCCGCCGACGCCCGCCGCCGAAGGCGATCGAGCGGAGGGTGGCTGCGCGGGGTTTGATTGCGCATCGCGCATCGAAATTTCATCCCGCGGACAGTCACTCCGCTCCTCCGTCTGTTGCTGCTCCCTTGATCGGTCCGTGGGGACTGTGCTTGGCCTGTGCGCAGGCGCAAATGCCGGCGCCTTGTCCGCCGCAGGCGTAGCGCCGCGGACGTCCACCGCCAAAGGCGACATGGCCGGGGGCCGCTCGCCCGATGTCCTTTGGCCCTAAGGCCCTACCGCCGAAGGCGCATCTACCGGCGGATTACCCGCCGATAGTGTGGTCTCCGTACACTCCCTGCTCGTATCTCCGCGGCTCGAAGGCCCTGGCGCCGAAGGCGCAAATTGCGGCGCGTGGTGCGCCGGAGGGTCTGGCCCCGAGGGCCGGTGTCTCGTAGGCGGCTCTTCCGCCGGCTCCTTCCCCTTCCTACGTTGGAACGGGGGTGATTCCTGCCTGTGCACAGGCGGCACGTGTGGAGGTGACCTGTGCACAGGCGACCTGTGCACAGGCGAGCGCCTGTGCACAGGCGGACTGCTCCTTCCCACGCGTAAGCGTAGATCTACGTCCACCTGTGATCGCCTGTCCGCGGAGGCTCGTCCGTCCGCGGAGTCTCGTCTGTGCGCAAACGGAACACCTGTCCGCAACGCACGTGGTAACTCCGGAGGCCCTTGGCCCGTAGTCGGCCTCTCGCCCGTCGAGGTTGCAGCGTGGTCCGTTGCTCCTGCGGTCGTCCGCGCTTCCTCATGCTCCTCTGGCGACGCACTTCCTTTCTCCGTCGCAATCGTCGCCGTGTCCGCACTGTTGGCTGGTAACACCAGTCTGCGTGCCTTCTGCTTCGGCCGGCTGTATGACTCGTACAACGGCCGCGGTCGAATGGGATGTGGTACCCCACTTTTGGCAATTTTGAGGAAATTAAAACATTTTTGGAAAACTGTACCCTGGCAGCATTGTAAATAGCCTTCGGTACATCAAAACGGAGTGAATCCGGAAGATCGCGGGGATTCTCGAGGGATCTTGTAGAATCTGGGATTGGGGTGCAGCAGTAAAAACAGACACCACCCTCCCTGCGAGCTCTGCAGTTAGGACCCCTACGACGCAAGGCGCAAAACCCGCCTTCGGAGGTTGCGTCCGCGGCTGTAGGGAAACCCTCCATAATTAGGTCAACCCTCGGGCGCCTTGACCAAGTTAGGGTCCCATTGGAAAGAGCTCGACGCACTGATTCCAACGAGTCCAAGAACGCTTGGAACGGATGAGGACTTAGGGAGTTATCATTATTGGAAGAAACGGAGGCGGTCGCCTACGGCGGAAAGAGTTCGCCACCGGCGCGAATTCCGCCTACGCGGAAGGGGGAATCAAGTTCTGTCCTATGCGCGGACGAAGGCGTTCGCCTGTGCACAGGCGAAGTAGGGTTAGGGAAGGCGCGAAGTCCGCCTACGCACAGGCGTTCGCCTGTGCACAGGCGCTTCGGCGTCGGCGGAAAATCCGCCTTGGGCCCTAGAAATGCGCCTTGTGAGGTAGAAAGTGTACGGCGCCTTCCGCGCCAGCGCAGCGCCGCGTACGTCGGAAGAGCCGCCAGAGTAATCAAATCGGTACGGACCATGCGGACGGCACGGGTGGATGCGCTCTTGGACGGACGGAGTTGCGGCGGCGGAAGCGCCGACGAAGAGACAAGGAACGGACAGACTGGACGGAGACGGCTGACCACGGTCAACGCCTTCCGCGCCAGCGCGACGCCGCGCACGGAATTCGCCTGCGCACAGGCGAACGCTTGTGCACAGGAGGATGTTCAAGTTCCGCGCCGGCGGAGAATCCGCCGAGGCTCCTGCCTGCGCACAGGCAGGAGTTGAACTTTTGTCCGACATGCGGACACACGCGTCAAGGCAGAGGGGGATTGGCCGAGGGGCGGTACGAACAAGTGTACCGCGCAAGGCGGAAAACTCGCCTTCGGCGCTACGCCCCCATGTCCGCGGGGTAATACGCTCGCGGAGTTCAAATCCGCCAATTCGAGCGTGAGAGTTTAATCGACGACGGCGGAGCGTGAAGCCGCGCGTGAGAGCGAAGACCGTTCCAGCGTACAGCCGGCGCGGCCATCAAGTGAGACGTTCTTCACGAGCAGGAGCCGACCATGACCTTCGACCGGGCGGCGGAGAACGTCCCATTCTTGAATTCGCGATTCCAATCTCTTGTGCGCGCTACGCGCATCCATCTGCTGGCTGCTGAACATTCTCGACGTCGCCGCACAGGAAATTTCTTGTTGATTGAGGGAGAAGTGAATGCGCGTGAGTTGGAATTGAGGGCGATTAGAGTTTGCCGAGAGAGAAAGAAGCTCGGGCGGTGCGGAAGTAGAATGAGCGGGCGAGCGAACCCCAGGAACGCAATGACGAGACCGAGCAGATTGCGGATGGTGCCACTTCGCCTACCACAGAACGGGCTGCGCGCTTTCGAGGAGCGCTTAATAGCAAGAAAGCTCGATTTCTTGCTATGGGGATGGAACTACATCTGTGCGAATATGGTGCGCGAGTGGCTAGAGCCACAGGGACCACCCTCGCGCGGATTGCGTCCGCATGTTGACCGGTGGACAGTCCAAGATTGGGCGCAGGCGTTGGGAAGGTGTGCTGGCATGCCAGGGCATCTTCTTTTCGACAGTGAGAGCATCAAGGTGACCAAGCAGGAAGAGGCGCAATTTGTGGAGCTGTTCAAGACCGGGAGGTCTACCAAGAATGGGTACAGGACCCGTGATTACAAGGATCGATTTCGCCGGACTTTGTCCGCGGCGCTGATGCAATTACTGCAGCCGCACCGCGCCTGCTACATCACATTGTGGCAGGTCTCTTTCGTGGAGTGCGTCATCGAGGGAACTCCAATTCACTGGGCGAGCATCCTGCACAGGGTGATGCGACAGCACGCGTTTGAGGAGAAGGGGGGAACTCTAAACCATCTTTCTCCTTTCCTCATCAATTTTTATCGACAGCGGAATTGTTTGACAGCGGCGGAGCTTGAACATTTTCCGCCATTGTCCATCGACCATCCCGGGAAGTATGTGCGGGAGAATGAGGTCGACACTGATGCAGAGGAGTCACCGACTTCTACCCCATCAAGACGGAGGGACGAAGGGAGACACACTCCTGCAGCACGAGTGCCGCGGAAGCGGCGATGGAGGGAAGAGTCTGAAGAGGAGCAGCACCAAGAACCCTCTGCTCCCATTCGACCGCGGCCGCTGTGCGAGCCATACAGCCGGCCGAAGCAGAAGGCACGCAGACTGGTGTTACCAGCCGACAGTGCGGACACGGCGACGATTGCGACGGAGAAAGGAAGTGCGTCGCCAGAGAAGCATGAGGAAGCGCGGACGACCGCAGGAGCAACGGGCCCCGCTGCAACCTCGTCGGGAGAGAGGCCGCCTACGGGCCAAGGGCCTTCGGAGTTACCACGTGCGATGCGGACAGATGTTCCGTTTGCACACAGACGAGCCTCCGCGGACGGACGAGCCTCCGCGGACCGGCGAACACAAGTGGACGTGGATCTACGCTTACGCGTGGGAAGGAGCAGTCCGCCTGTGCACAGGCGCTCACCTGTGCACAGGTCGCCTGTACACAGGACACCTCCACACGTGCCGCCGGTGCACAGGCAAGAATCACCCCCGTTCCAACGTAGGAAGGGGAAGGAGCCGGCGGAAGAACCGCCTACGAGACACCGGCCCTCGGGGCCAGACCCTCCGGCGCACCACGCGCCGCAATTTGCGCCTTCGGCGCCAGGGCCTTCGAGCCGAGGAGATACGAGCAGGGAGCGTGCGGAGGCCGCACCATCGGCGGGAAGTCCGCCGATAGTTGCGCCTTCGGCGGTAGGGCCTATAGGCCAAGGGACATCGGGCGAGCGGCCCCCGGCCATGTCGCCTTCGGCGATGGATGTCCGCGGCGCTACGCCTGCGGCGGACAAGGCGCCGGCAATTGCGCCTGCGCACGGGCCGGGCACAGCCCCCACGGACCGATCAAGGGAGCAGCAACAGACGATGGAGCGGAGTGACTGTCCGCGGGATGAAATTTCGATGCGCGATGCGCAATCAAACCCCGCGCAGCCACCCTCCGCTCGATCGCCTTCGGCGGCGGGCGACGGCGGCAGAGAGGACGCGGTAGACAACCAACAAGCGAGAGACGGGGATGCCGCACGGGTACATTCGCCTTCCGCCTTGGACATTTTGGCGACGAGCAGCGAGGCCGCAGCCGTGCCTTCGCAGGCAGCACACGTCGATGACGTGCAGCCCCACTCGGGGCAGTCGCCGACGCAATCAATGGCGACTGAAATTCTCCACTCGGATGATGACGACGGAGGCTCCACGGAAGAAATGTCAGGAGCAGAAGACACCGAGGAGGAGGAGGAGGAAATTGTTGGAGCGCCGGCGGCGGCGCTCTCTGAGCAGGTGATTCCGTTGCTGAGGTACTTGGATCGCAAGGTCGATAAATACGCCGACCCACTCCAGCCGGGATCTTACATCGAATTAGTGCGCAGGCGGACTCGCACTAAAGTCCACACCAGCAAGCTATTAGCTAGAGTGGACCAGGAGTTGAGGGAATTGAAGGAGAAGCATGCATGCTTGTGGGGTCAGTACAAACTTAATCAGAAATTCTACAAGCACTCCGAGAAGATGAAGGATGAGAAACTGGACGAGCTCACCAAGGAGCAGGTGAAGGTCAAGGAAGCACTCATTTCTAAGCAGGCCCAGAATCGGATTTTGTCAGAGGAGCTCGTGCGACAGACGCGGTTGTTGGAACAATGTCAGCTCGCACGGCAGGCGGATGAAGAGTTAATCCGCAGGTTACAGTCAGAGTGTGGCGAATTGAGAGCGCAACGTGCTGAAGCCGAATCGCAATTAGTGATAATTGAAGAGGATCGCAGGAAGGAGGCGGATCGCACGAAGGTGGAGACGGCGAGGCGAGTCGCCCACTGTCTCAAGGGCTACGCCCACTGGGAAGTGAAGGCGCAGGAGAAACTCACACTGCGTGAGTTTGAATTACGCGCAGCCGGGTTGTTGTCAGGCGACAGTAGGAGTCGGCGGAAGGTAGCAAAGAAGCTCGATGCCTTTCTGTCGAAGGCACAGGATACCATGTCCGCCCTCGAAGTGGAGGTGTCCGCGGCGTTGCAGCGTTTGGGACTGCGCAGTCGAGCGGAAGATTGGCAGGGTAGGGAGTTAGTGCGCGGCAGTCGGCCGCGCAGGAGACGTAGTACAGGTTCCGCGGAGTGTAGTGTAGCGTGGTTCCGTGCAGGCGTGTAGCGTAGTGCAGTGTAGTGTTAGGTAGGACTTAGAAGGTATAAAATAGTTCCAGGCGTTTTGCCTGGGGTTCTTTCCCATCAGAAGTGCAGATCAGGAACCCATTTCCTTTGCGTGTTTGTGTCCTTGAGTTCTGTCACCACGCACGAGGAGTTACAACTTAGCGTTCCGCATTTTGTAGCTGAAGGCCTTCGGCCGAATGTTCAGAGCTAGTCCATTGGTTAGAGACTTGAGTAGTTCGGATCTGCACCTGCGGGTGACTGCCGATGCTCAGAGCCAGTGACTAGTTAGATACTTGAACAGTTTCGCCCCTACACCTTCGAGTGTTCCTTTCTGATTGTACTCCCTTGGGATTTTTCCCCTGAATGCCAAAGTGAAGTTTTGTTACTTCGTGTAAGCCTTGGTTGTGAATTCAGGTTACGCTGCAGCAGGTGCCTTCAGGGTAACCCCTGTAGTATTTCTGGGAATGACAAGTGCCTGAGAATTCAAACTCTTCAATAGACTGTTGTTGTGTTACTGGAATGTTTCACAGTGAGTCCTTCAGTGCGGACCTGTGTTCTCTGCGCGTTTTGTGAGTTGAGAGTGTTGTTCACCGCGTATGAGTGACTTCGATCCGAAGTAGGCAGTCCAAACCGGGTTTCCTACGCTAGCAGCAAGCTAGCGGAAGTGTTGTAAAAGCCGGAGTTGGGAGTCACTACCCGCAGCTTCGCTGAGTGTACTCTCGAGAGACTTTTCCCCCCTGAAATCTTGAGTAGAGGTCCTAACGGATCTCTGGGTTGTGTTTCTGTAGTTTCAGGTGTGTGTGTGTGTGTGTTACGCTGCACTGTGCGACCTCCGAGTGCGCTCCGAGTGGACACTTGCAGTATTTCTGGGAGTGACAGTCGCCTGAGAATTCAAACTCCTCAATAGTCTGTTAAACATGACACTTTGTACCCTGTGTGTTCCTCTGTCCCTGTGGGTTCGACCTTTCTACCACTATATTGCAGTTTTAGCCTTTAGTGGGTTATTACATGGGAGCAGAGGGTTCTTGATGCTCCTCCTCTTCGGACTCTTCTCTCCATCGCCGCTTCCGCGGCACTCGTGCTGCAGGAGTGTTTCTCCCTTCGTCCCTCCGCCTTGATGGGGTGGAAGTCGGTGACTCCTCTGCATCAGTGTCGACCTCATTCTCCCGCACATACTTCCCGGGATGGTCGACGGACAACGGCGGAAAATGCTCAAGCTCCGCCGCTGTCAAACAATTCCGCTGTCGATAAAAATTGATGAGGAACGGAGAGAGATGGTTTAGAGTTCCCCCTTTCTCCTCAAAAGCGTGCTGTCGCATCACCCTGTGCAGGATGCTCGCCCAGTGAATTGGAGTTCCCTCGATGACGCACTCCACAAAAGAGACCTGCCACAATGTGATGTAGCAGGCGCGGTGTGGCTGCTGTAATTGCATCAGCGCCGCGGACAAAGTCCGGCGAAATCGATCCTTGTAATCACGGGTCCTGTACCCATTCTTGGTAGACCTCCCGGTCTTGAACAGCTCCACAAATTGCGCCTCTTCTTGCTTGGTCACCTTGATGCTCTCACTGTCGAAAAGGAGATGCCCTGGCATGCCGGCACATCTTCCCAATGCCTGCGCCCAATCTTGGACTGTCCACCGATCAACATGCGGACGCAATCCGCGCGAGGGTGGTCCCTGTGGCTCTAGCCACTCGCGCACCATATTCGCACAGATGTAGTTCCATCCCCATAGCAAGAAATCGAGCTTTCTTGCTATTAAGCGCTCCTCGAAAGCGCGCAGCCCGTTCTGTGGTAGGCGAAGTGGCACCATCCGCAATCTGCCCGGTCTCGTCATTGCGTTCCTGGGGTTCGCTCGCCCGCTCATTCTACTTCCGCACCGCCCGAGCTCCTTTCTCTCTCGGCAAACTCTAATCGCCCTCAATTCCAAATCCCGCGCACTCACTTCTCCCTCAATCACCAAGAAATCCCCTGTGCAGCGACGCCGAGAATGTTTAGCAGCCAGCAGATGGATACGCGCAGCGCGCACAAGAGATTGGAATCGCGAATTCAAGAATGGGACGCTCTCCGCCTCCCGGTCGAAGGTCATGGTCGGCTCTTGCTCGTGGAGGACGTCTCACTTGATGGCCGCGCCGGCTCTACGCTGGAACGGTCTCCGCTCTCACGCGCGGCTTCACGCTCCGCCGTCGCCGATTAAACTCTCACGCTCGAATTGGCGGATTTGAACTCCGCGAGCGTATTACCCCGCGGACATGGGAGCGTAGCGCCGAAGGCGAGTTTTCCGCCTTGCGCGGTACACTTGTTCGTACCGCCCCTCGGCCAATCCCCTTCTGCCTTGACGCGTGTGTCCGCATGTCGGACAAAAGTTCAACTCCTGCCTGTGCGCAGGCAGACTCCTCGGCGGATTCTCCGCCGGCGCGGAACTTCATTCTCCTGTGCACAGGCGCTCGCCTGTGCGCAGGCGAATTCCGTGCGCGGCGTCGCGCTGGCGCCGAAGGCGTTGACCGTGGTCAGCCGTCTCCGTCCAGTCTGTCCGTTCCTTGTCTCTTCGTCGGCGCTTCCGCCGCCGCAACTCCGTCCGTCCAAGAGCGCATCCACCCGTCCCGTCCGCATGGTCCGTACGGATTTGATTCCTCTGGCGGCTCCTTGCTCGTCCGCGGCGCCGCGCTGGCGCGGAAGGCGCCGTACACTTTCTACCTCACAAGGCGCATTTCTAGGGCCCAAGGCGGATTTCCCGCCGACGCCGAAGCGCCTGTGCACAGGCGAACGCCTGTGCGTAGGCGGACTTCGCGCCTCCCCAAACCCTACTTTGCCTGTGCACAGGCGAACTTCCTTCGTCCGCGCATAGGACAAAACTTGATTCCCCCTTCCGCGTAGGCGGAATTCCCGCCGGTGGCGAACTACTTCCGCCGAAGGCGAACGTCTACGTATCTTCTAATAGTGATAACTCCCTAAGTCCTCATCCGTTCCAAGCGTTCTTGGACTCGTTGGGATCAGTGCGTCGAGCTCTTTCCAACGAGACCCTAACTCGGTCAAGGCGCCCGAGGGTCGACCTAATTATGAAGGATTTCCCTACCGCCGCGGACGCAACCTCCGAAGGCGGGTTTTGCGCCTTGCGTCGCAGGGATCCTAACTGCAGAGCTCGCAGGGAGGGTGGTGCCTGTCCCTACTGCTGCACCCCAAATTCTACTTTCTACAAGATCCCTCGAGAATCCCCGCGATCTTCCGGATTCACTCCGTTTTGATGTACCGAAGGCTATTTACAATGCTGCCAGGGTACAGTTTTCCAAAAATGTTTTAATTTCCTCAAAATTGCCAAAAGTGGGGTACCACATACATCAATGCATCGTATAATACTACGTGAGAAGACGATGTATTGATTGATGTATAACCACGGGGAGTGAAAGGTGATGGAAGAAGGAGTAGTTTATTTGTTATTTCTTCACGATTTATGCCGACGTATATTGCCAAACATGGATTATGGTTACAAATAATCTGTTTGAGTCTGGACCCTATTGCAACTTGAAAATAAATCAACAACAAAGAAGTTTACACACTTTAGGCACAAATTATGAATTAGAAGAAAAGAAGAAGTAGGAAGAAAAACTCGGCGGATTTTTTCTTCCTACTCGTCGGATGCGAAGTATTCTGTGAGTGAATACGAGTCTCATGACGGAGAGCTCAGTGTGCTTCTCAGTCGTCTTTTGTGCTAGTGGACAGAAAGTCTCCCACATGCAAGCTGTGCACGTCTTGATTGGTAAGCATGTGTCTTTTTGGCAAACAAACTATCACTTTTTTGATGGTTCGAGATCTCCTCACTAGTAGATGCTATAGATTCGTAAATCAGTCCAAAGATGAAAAGTTGTGAAACCCAAATGCATCGCTGAGTGGAGCGTAGCTGACTTTAGCACACCCACGATGTGGAGGAAGAATTATAAGTTGCAACATGCTGAATACTGGATGTTTGATCGATATACAGCGGCCCCAAGTGAATACGGCAAATTTACATCATGCATTCTGCAAACATAGACATTCTTTTAAACTTGTAGTGTAATAATATATGATCCAGATGGCAAGTTTAAAGTTTAGAACAAATCAATCCGATCCGTAGACCGGTATCTGTAAAGAGGTACCACCTGCTCGCGAACCGCCGCCGTCGGCGTGCCTGCCACTGATTGTTTCTCCTCCTCACTCGATCCCGACCCCGATGCCGATTCCGTCGATCCTTCTTCGTCATCCTCCGAACTGAAAATTTCGGTCGCCACTGAATTCTCCGGCGATTGTCGTGAGTGTGGCTTCGAAATGTCTGCGTCGTCTGCCACCACTGTCGCCAATGCAGCCTCGCTGCTTCCTTCCAGAATGTCTAAGGCGGTGGGAGAGTTGGGTTGTGCCAAATTTGTATCGCCCTGTAATAACCCACCAAAGGCTAAAACTGCAGTATGGTGGTAAAAAGATCGAACCCACAGGGACAGAGGCAACACACAGAGTTAAAAGTGTCACGTTTAACAGACTTTTGTAGAGTTTGAATTCTCAGGCGACTGTCACTCCCAGAAATACTGCAGTGCTCGACTCGGAGGCTCGACTCGGAGGATGCTCGGAGGATGCACAGTACAGCGTAGTCACTCAACACACACACACACACACACACCTGAAACTGGCAAAAGCACAACTCGGAGGTCGGTCAGGACCTCCGCTTCGGATTTCAGGGGGAAAGTGTCTCAAAAGTTCACTCAGAGGTTCTGCAGGTAGTGACTCCCACTCCGGCTTTTACTGCCCTTCCGCCAGGAACTAGCGTAGGGAACCCGGACTGGACTTCCCACTTCGGAACGAAGCCCCTTCATACGCCGTGGACGTCACCCTCGACTCACACCAACCGTAGGGGGTACAGGCCCGACTGAAAACTTAACTGAGACACAATCCAGTAACACACACACAACCTGAATTGCAAACCAAGGCTTACACGAAGTAATAAAACTTCACTTTGGCATTCAGGGGAAACTTTCCGTAGGAGTACAATCAGGATATGTCACTCGAAGGAGTAAGGAGGAACTGTTCAAGTCTCTAACTCGCAGCCGGCTCTGAGCATCAGAAATCACCCGCAGGTGCAGATCCGCACTACTCAAGTCTCTAACCGGGTGCTAGCTCTGAACATTCAGCCGAAGGCCTTCAACTACAACATACGGTAACTTCGCTATGCTGCAGCTTCTCTACGTGGTGCCAGGACCAAAATGCACAAACACGCCAAGAAAGTGAGTTCCTGATCTGCACTTCCGAAAGGTCCTAACTAACACTACGCTATCATATCTACTACTCGCAACACTTGCACGAAACCAAACTACGCTACTGCACTCTGCAGATCCGGTGCTGCGCCTCCTGCGCGCCGGACTGCCTCGCTCTCTATCTCTACCTTGCCAATCTTCCGACCGGCTGCGCAACCCCAGACGCCGGAGGGCTGCAGTCACTTCCGACTCCAAGTGCGCCATAGTGTCGCGCGCACCCGACAAGAAGGATTCTAATTTCCTTGCTACTCGCCGCCGACTCCGACTGTCACCCTCCGTCAATGCCGCCGCCCGAAGCTCGAACTCCCTGAGTGTGATCTTCTCATGAGCTGCCACCTCCCAATGGGCGTATCCTTTTAGACAGTGAGTCACCCGCGTCGCCAACTCTTCTCGCGCCCGGCAGCTGCCTTCCACCTCTGCTAGCTGCATTTCCGCATCTGCGCGCTGCGCCCTCAAATCCGCGCACTCGGATTGCAAGTTGCGCAACAATTCCTCATCCTCCGTGCGTGTACTTTGACTTTCTTCTAAGGCGCGCTTCTGGCGCGCAAGCTTTTCTGCTAAGATGCGGTTTTGTCTCCGCTCTTCCTGCAATTCCGACTCGATCTTTGCCCGCATTAGCTCGGCATCCGCCTGGTTTTTCGTCGCCGCATCCTCCCTCTGCTGTTGCAAGGTTTGGTATAGCTTCTGCGTGACCGCCAGGTGCTGTCGGAGGGTAGCGTTCCTATCCTGCAATGTTTGGCACCTAGAGGCCCAAGTGGCCACCTTGCTCCTCGTTCTGCGCTTGACAGTCTCCACGTAAGACTGCGGTTTTCCGGTACCCGAGTACTTGGATGTCTTGCGATCCAGATATTGCAGGAGTGGAACTATCTGCTCGCACAACACCCCTGTTGGCGTTTTCTGCACAGAGTCCGCTTCACGCTCTTCCGAGCTCGTCTCATCCTCCGTTTCGAGGATTTCCGTCGCCACCGAATCCCTTGGCGACTCCCTGGAAGTGTGGCGCGCAGCAGCTTTCGCCGCGACTGCCGCTCCACTCCCTGCTAAAATATCCAAGGTAGTGGGGGATCCCACTGCTTGAGCCCCTGTTCCGGCTCGATCTTCGGTTTCCGAAGGGGTCGACGCCGCAGTGACTTTTGTCACCTTTGCACCGCCCGCTTCTGCTGCCTGCCCTTCCGGCGCGATCTGCGCGGAAGGTGTCTTCGCTGGAGGTGCGTCCGCCGAAGGCGTCCGCACACTGGTCGCCGGCCCTGTCCGTCTCGCAGTCGGCGAATCTGGCCGACTCTCTGTTGACCGACTCGCAGTCGGCCGACTAGCAGATGTCCGACTGGCAGTCGGATACACCCTACGCGTCTTCACTCCACTTGGCCTGCTTGCTGGCGGCGTTTTCCCAGAAGTGCCTTCCGCCGAAGACGACCCTCTGAGGGTTGTTGGCTCGTCAGCCAAACTCTCTTCTGCTTCCGGCCTGCTGTCCGGTTCAACGCGCCGCTCCGTCGGCCTTCCTTCCGTTTGTCGACCTTCAGTCGCCCGACTCGTAGTCGGCCGACTGTCAGTCCGTCTGTCTTCTTCCGAAGGCATTGGTGCCTTCTGCGCAGAGGTATTTGCCGACTTCCCCAGAATCTGCGCGATTATCTCCTCCTGCGTGGGCAGGATACTCCGCCGGACCGGAGTATGCCCGGTCTCCTCAGTGCTAGTTGGCACTTTGCGTGCCCTCTGTTTCGGTCGGCTGTGAGGCTCGTTGGTTGGCCGACTACAAGTCGGCGCAGCTGGCACTTCCGGCTGCCTGTCCTCAGGTCTCTCATCCCACTTCCGCTTTCGCGGAGCGCGCTCACTTCGACGTTCTTCTGCTGCTCTTGCTGGGGGCGGAGCCGGAGGCGGACTGGCAGGTGCCTCGTCTGGATCGGTGTCTACTTCGGCCTCCCGCGAGTATCTACCTGGATAGCTCCGGGTCAGCAGCGGAAACCGTGTCCGCTCTGAATTTGTCAAACATCCCATCGCCCGATAAAACACAATCAGGTAAGGCGAAAGATGATTGAGGGTTCCTCCTCTCTCTTCTTGCGCATGTTGGCGCGTCACCTTCCACAGGAGCCGTGCCCAATGCACTGGAGCTCCTGACAACACTAGCTCCACGAATCCTACTTGCCAACCATGCATGTAAGCGGTCTTGGTCGGCTGCAATATCTACAACAATGCAGTCGCGACATTTCTCCGCAATCGATCTTTGTAATCCCGCGTCCGGAAACCGTTCTTGGGATGCCTGGCAACTTTGAAAAGCTCATTGTAGGAGATTTCTTCGTCCTTGGACACCTTCACGCTATCGGGCTCGAAGAGGAGATACCCTTCCTCGCCGGCACACCTGCCCAACACCTGCGCCCAGTCACAAATGTCCCACATCTCTAGATGTGGACGGAATCCTCGTGAGGGCTTGTGTCTCTCCTGCAGATACTCGCGCACCATCTCCGGACATGTCCAGTTCCATCCCCACAGGAGGAAATCGAGCTTCAGCCCTGTCAGCACATCTTGGAATGCGCGTAGACCGATCTGCGGCACCCTGAGTGGAGACACTCGTAGCTGGGGGACCTTTGACATTGCGTTTCCTGCACACACAGAAGTTCTCCCTTCCGCTCGCTCTCTCACAATCGCCGCTGCGCGTCGGCCGCTCCAGCACTGACTGCAATCACTCTCTCTTCTTGCGCTCAAGTTCGCTACTCGCAAATTCTCTCCAAGGTCTGTCAAGATCCTTGCGCAACTCGTCTCCGCACTCTCTCCTCTCACTGTAGGTCTCTCCGCCCTTGCGCGTAATCTTGGAAGCTGGAAATCGCAAAATCAAGAATGAGAGAATGAGACTGGAGAGCAGTCTTTTCTTCTCCGAATTCAAAATCGTCCAACGTTCTTACTGGTTACAATTTACGCAGCCGGCTATACGGCCTAACGGTTCGCCCTTGCATGCTCGAATTCACGTCTCCGCACTACGCGCATTCGCATGCGTGAATGTTGAATTCTCCCGCCGCCACCGTCTTCCGGACTCGAGTTCGCCGCAGTGTATACGTCGGCTATGTTGTCTTTTCCTAACCCGACCATCACCGGAGGCGTGTCGCCGCTGGCGTGTACCTTATCCGTCGGCGCCTTGCTGGAGGCGCACATCCAGTCGGCGCGAATTACGCCGGCGCGTATTCGTACCACTTGTTTTGTCCGTTCTGCCTCGTCTATTGCTGACGGCGCATATCCCGCCGGCGCAAATCATGCCAGCGCATCCGCCTATCAGCGCCACGTCGGAGGCGTACATCCGGCCGGAGCTTTTCTTCCGTTGCGCAGCCGCCAAAGGCGCTTCCGACTCTGAGTTGATTTCCTCCCATGAGCGCGTGATTCCGCCGAAGGCGCATCGCCGAAGGCGTACGGGAGTCCTTTCCGACTGTGAACCCTAGCGCGAACGGCGCATGTCCGGCTACGAGTTTTCCGATGCTCATAACTTCTTCGTCCCTGATCCATCTCCAACGCTCTTGAGCTCGTTAGGACGAGCGTCCCGAGCTTTTTCCAATGCAACTTCAACCAATTGGAACTAATGTGTATTACGATCGTTATGAAGGTTTCCCTTTCCGCGCTAGCGGCGCATCGCCGAAGGCGCACTCATGGTCGGAAGCCTTCAGAGGTCCGTGCCGTTCTTCTGACGTCTTTAGCAAAATCTCCTCCGGAGGTGTCTGCGCCGGAAGCGTAGCTTCCTTAAGCGCTGGAAGCGCGTGAGTAGAGACACCTCAGAAAAGGAGCTTTTGCCGAAGGCGCCGAAGACATTTGGCGCTGGTACATCCGACTTCGCGATTCTTCGTGACCTCGTGACGATCTCCTCAATCCACTCTATTTAACGTACCCTTTTCTAACTACAGACACTGCTTCGGTACTTGTTTTCTAAAATTGTTTAAATTCTGCACAAAAACAAAAAGTGTCTTACCACACGCCCGCCCGTCCGGCTTCTGCTAACTCTGCATCGCCGAAGGCGTCCACCGCTAAAGGCGTTCGTGCGAAAGGTGTCTGCGCGGATTGCAATTGTGCATCGCACACACGTGTTTCCTCCTTCCAACTGTCATCTCGCTCCTCCGTTAGGTCCTGCTCCTGCGATAGGTCCTGCGCTGGAGGTGCCTCCGCCGAATGCGCATTTGTCGGTGGCGCTTCCGCCAAAAGCGCAGCGCCGAAGGCGGTTGAGCCGAAGGCGGCTCGCCTAATGTCCCTTGGCCCGGAGGCCCTTCCCTGAGCGTACCACTCTATTTAACGTACCCTTTTCTAACTACAGACACTGCATCGGTACTAGTTTTCTAAAATTGTTTAAATTCTGCAAAAAAAACAAAAAGTGTGTTACCACATGCCCCCCTCCTCAATTGTGAGCGCCCACGCGAACATTTACACGTGGTATTTCTTTAGACGCCACCCGTTCACGCGGGTGCCTAGCCATTCTCCTGTCAATTCTGGGAGCTGGATTGAGCCATTGGGGAAAACTTTGATCACCTTGTATGGTCCCATCCATCTCAAGTGTAGCTTGCCTGGAAATCTAGCATGTCTGCTATCGTAGAGCAGAGCCAAGTCGCCCTTCTCGAGTAGTACTGGTTTGAGTCTCCGATCGTACTTCTCCTTCCGCCTGAGCTGTAGTTGCTTTGTTTGATCTTCGGCCTCTTGACGTCTTTCCTCCAGTGCCATGACTTCTTGCAGTCGATAGGCCTGACTTTCTTCCGCATCCAGCGGGTATCTCGAATTCGATAGGAAAGATCGGATGCTGCCCATAAACCAGAAAGTAAGGTGTTTGCCTGGTGGTGACTTTCTCTGCAGTTCTGTATGCCCATAAGGCGGCCGGTAGCTTGGTGTCCCAGTCGTGAGCATGGTTCACAGTCACCTTGAGGAGTATCTTGCAGAGCAATCCATTGGATTTCTCTGTCAGACCATTCGCCTTGGGGTTGTATGGAGTAGTCTTCCGATGCTTAATCTGGAAGTGCCGTGTCAAACTTTCTATCACCTGATTCAAAAAGTGCGTTCCCCTGTCACTGACTATTTCTAGTGGACACCCGTAGCGTGTGATGATTGATTCGAATAGGAACCTTGCTACTGTTGCTGCGTCGTCGTGCCTTGTGGCCTCTACCTCCACCATCTTGGTCGCATAGTCCGTTGCTACCAATATGTAGCGCCTGCGCGTGCCTTTAGTGGCAGGTTGTATTGGTCCCACGAAGTCTATCCCCCATTTTTCAAATGGTGCCAAGGGCATGATCGGTGTCAGAGGCCATCTCGTGGTCGGAGTCGGCCTTCCCGTCCTCTGGCAGCTATCGCATTTGCGAACGTAGTCGTGTACATCTTTGAACATCGTCGGCCACCAGTATCCTGCATTCACAATTTTGGTCACCGTATTCCTGGTGGAGTAATGACCACCAGCGTCTTCTGTGTGCATGGCTTTAACGACTCGCGGAACTTCGGACTCCTCTAAGCATCTGCACAGCCTCTCATCTGCCATTTTCTTGAATAAGACCCCCTGTTGGAGCTGGTAAGGTCCCGCTTTATGAACGAAGACTGTGCGCTGCTCCGCATCCAATCCTTCCGGACATTGGAGTGTGAGCAGAAACCTGTACAAGTCCGCATACCTAGACTCATGGCTGGCGGACAACTGAAAAAGTTGTTCGTCGGGAAAATCATCCACTACTCTCTCTTCTATGGGTTCGGTCCATAGTCTGGAGAGGTAGTCCGCGTTCTCATGGTGAACGCCCTTCCTAGTCTGCACAGTGTAGGTGAATTCCTGCAGCAGTAGTACCCACCTGGCAATTCGTCCGGACAGATCCGCCTTCTTCACCAGGTGCTGTAATGCGTAATGATCCACATGAAACACGAACTCATAGCAGATCAAATAATGTCTGAACTTCTTACAGGAGTACACCATTCCCAACGCCTCCCTCTCAGTTGTTGTGTACTTCTTCTCTGCTACTGACAACTGACGGCTCGCGAAGTAAATCGGGTAGTCCTTCTTGTTGTCGTCCTTCTGACTGAGAACCACTCCGATTGCAAATGCCGACGTGTCTACATAGACATGGAAGGGTCTGTTCCAATCCGAACTTCTCGAAACCGTAGCGCGTCGGCGAGAAATCCGCCTTCGGCGCTGCGCGATCATGGCCGCGGCGTAGTACACTGGCGGAGTTCAAATTGCCATTTCGAGCGTGTGAGTGAAGGGGCATCGGCGGAGCGTGAAGCCGCGCGTGAGAGAGAGGGCCGTTGTACCTCCGAGCCGGTGCAACCATCAAGTGATTCGACGTTCACGACCGAGAGCCGACCATGACACCCTACGAGCGGACAGAGGACACTCCATTCTTGAATTTGCGATTTCAATTCCTTGTGCAAGCTGCGCGCGTCCACCTTCTAGCCGAGAGACGTTCTAGACACCACCGCGCAGAGATTTACCCGGTGGCAGAGAGAAAATTGAGTGCGCGACATTTGGAATTGAGAGAGATTAGAGTTTTGTAATAACCCACTAAAGGCTAAAACTGCAATATAGTGGTAGAGAGGTCGAACCCACAAGGACAGAGGAACACACAGGGTACAAAGTGTCACGTTTAACAGACTATTGAGGAGTTTGAATTCTCAGGCGACTGTCACTCCCAGAAATACTGCAAGTGTCCACTCGGAGCGCACTCGGAGGTCGCACAATGCAGCGTAACACACACACATTCACACACACACCTGAAACTACAGAAACACAACCCAGAGATCCGTTAGGACCTCTACTCAAGATTTCAGGGGGGAAGGTCTCTCAAGAGTACACTCAGCGAAGCTGTGGGTAGTGACTCCCAACTCCGGCTTTTACAACACTTCCACTAGCTTGCTGCTAGTGTAGGAAACCCGGTTTGGACTGCCTACTTCGGATCGAAGTCACTCATACGCGATGAACAACACTCTCAACTCACAAAACGCGCAGAGAACACAGGTCCGCACAGAAGGTCTCACTGAGAAACATTCCAGTAACACAACAACAGTCTATTGAAGAGTTTGAATTCTCAGGCACTTGTCATTCCCAGAAATACTACATGGGCTACCCTCAAGGCACCTGCTTCAACGTAACCTGAATTTACAACCAAGGCTTACACGAAGTAGCAAAACTTCACTTTGGCATTCAGGGGAAAAATCCCGAAGGAGTACAATCAGAAACAGACACTCGAAGGTGTAGGGGCAAAACTATTCAAGTATCCAACTAGTCACTGGCTCTGAGCATCGGCAGTCACCCGCAGGTGTAGATCCGAACTACTGAAGTCTCTAACCAATGTACTAGCTCTGAACATTCGGCCGAAGGCCTTCAGCTACACAATGCGGAACGCTAAGGTGTAGCCCCTCGTGCGTGGTGACAGAACTAAGGGCACGAACACGCAGAGAAAATGAGTTCCTGATCTGTACTTCTGAAATTAGGAAAGAACCCAAGGCAAAACGCCTTGAACTATTTTATACCTTCTAAATCCTAACTAGCACTACACTGCACTACGCTACACGCCCGCACGGAACCACGCTACACTACACTCCGCGGAACCTGTGCTACGTCTCTTGCGCGGCGGACTGCCGCGCACTAACTCCCTACCCTGCCAGTCTTCCGCTCGACTGCGCAGTCCCAACCGCTGCAACGCCGCGGACACCTCCACCTCGAGGGTGGACATGGTATCCCGCGCCTTTGACAGAAAAACGTCTAGCTTCTTCGCTACCTTCCGCCGACTCCTGCTGTCGCCTGCCAACAACCCTGCTGCGCGAAGTTCAAACTCACGCAGTGTGAGTTTCTCCTGCGCCACCACTTCCTAGTGGGCGTAGCCCTTGAGACAGTGGGCGACACGCCTCGCCATCTCCTCCTTCGTGCGATCTGCCTCTCGCCTGCGATCCTCTTTAATTACCACTAACTACGATTCGGCCTCCGCACGCTGCGCTCTCAATTCACCACACTCTGACTGTTGCCTGCGGATTAAATCCTCATCCGTGTAATAACCCACTAAAGGCTAAAACTGCAATATAGTGGTAGAAAGGTCGAACCCACAGGGACAGAGGAACACACAGGGTACAAAGTGTCACGTTTTAACAAACTATTGAGGAGTTTGAATTCTCAGGCAACTGTCACTCCCAGAAATACTGCAAGTGTCCACTCGGAGCGCACTCGGAGGTCGCACAGTGCAGCGTAACACACACACACACACACACCTGAAGCTACAGAAATACAACCCAGAGATCCGTTAGGACCTCTACTTCAAGATTTCAGGGGGAAAGTCTCTCGCGAGCACACTCGGCAAAGCTGGGGGCAGTGACTTCCAACTCCGGCTTTTACAACACTTCCACTAGCTTGCTGCTAGTGTAGGAAACCCGGTTTGGACTGCCTACTTCGGATCGAAGTCACTCCTACGCGGTGAACAACACTCTCAACTCACAAAACGCGCAGAGAACACAGGTCCGCACTGAAGGACTCACTGTGAAACATTCCAGTAACACAACAACAGTCTATTGAAGAGTTTGAATTCTCAGGCACTTGTCATTCCCAGAAATACTACAGGGGTTACCCTCAAGGCACCTGCTGCAGCGTAACCTGAATTTACAACCAAGGCTTACACGAAGTAGCAAAACTTCACTTTGGCATTCAGGGGAAAAATCCCAAGGAGTACAATCAGAAAGAAACACTCGAAGGTGTAGGGGCGAAACTGTTCAAGTATCTAACTAGTCACTGGCTCTGAGCATCGGTAGTCACCCGCAGGTGCAGATCCGAACTACTCAAGTCTCTAACCAATGTACTAGCTCTGAACATTCGGCCGAAGGCCTTCAGCTACAAAATGCGGAACGCTAAGTTGTAACTCCTCGTGCGTGGTGACAGAACTCAAGGACACAAACACGCAAAGGAAATGGGTTCCTGATCTATACTTCTGATGGGAAAGAACCCCAGGCAAAACGCCTGGAACTATTTTATACCTTCTAAGTCCTACCTAGCACTACACTGCACTACGCTACACGCCTGCACGGAACCACGCTACACTACACTCCGCGGAACCTGTACTACGTCTCCTGCGCGGCCGACTGCTGCGCACTAACTCCCTACCCTGCCAATCTTCCGCTCGATTGCGCAGTCCCAAACGCTGCAACGCCGCGGACACCTCCACTTCGAGGGCGGACATGGTATCCTGTGCCTTTGACAGAAAGGCATCGAGCTTCTTTGCTACCTTCCGCCGACTCCTACTGTCGCCTGACAACAACCCGGCTGCGCGCAATTCAAACTCACGCAGTGTGAGTTTCTCCTGCGCCTTCACTTCCCAGTGGGCGTAGCCCTTGAGACAGTGGGCGACTCGCCTCGCCGTCTCCACCTTCGTGCGATCCGCCTCCTTCCTGCGATCCTCTTCAATTATCACTAATTGCGATTCGGCTTCAGCACGTTGCGCTCTCAATTCGCCACACTCTGACTGTAACCTGCGGATTAACTCTTCATCCGCCTGCCGTGCGAGCTGACATTGTTCCAACAACCGCGTCTGTCGCACGAGCTCCTCTGACAAAATCCGATTCTGGGCCTGCTCAGAAATGAGTGCTTCCTTGACCTTCACCTGCTCCTTGGTGAGCTCGTCCAGTTTCTCATCCTTCATCTTCTCGGAGTGCTTGTAGAATTTCTGATTAAGTTTGTACTGACCCCACAAGCATGCATGCTTCTCCTTCAATTCCCTCAACTCCTGGTCCACTCTAGCTAACAGCTTGCTGGTGTGGACTTTAGTGCGAGTCCGCCTGCGCACTAACTCGATGTAAGATCCCGGCTGGAGTGGGTCGGCGTATTTATCGACCTTGCGATCCAAGTACCTCAGCAACGGAATCACCTGCTCAGAGAGCGCTGCCGCCGGCGCTCCAACAATTTCCTCCTCCTCCTCCTCGGTGTCTTCTGCTCCTGACATTTCTTCCGTGGAGCCTCCGTCGTCATCATCCGAGTGGAGAATTTCAGTCGCCATTGATTGCGTCGGCGACTGCCCCGAGTGGGGCTGCACGTCATCGACGTGTGCTGCCTGCGAAGGCACGGCTGCAGCCTCGCTGCTCGTCGCCAAAATGTCTAAGGCGGAAGGCGAATGTACCCGTGCGGCATCCCCGTCGCTCGCTTGTTGGTTGTCTACCGCGTCCTCTCTGCCGCCGTCGCTCGCCGCCGAAGGCGATCGAGCGGAGGGTGGCTGCGCGGGGTTTGATTGCGCATCGCGCATCGAAATTTCATCCCGCGGACAGTCACTCCGCTCCTTCGTCTGTTGCTGCTCCCTTGATCGGTCCGTGGGGGTTGTGCCCGGCCCGTGCGCAGGCGCAATTGCCGGCGCCTTGTCCGCCGCAGGCTGTGGTACCCCACTTTTGGCAATTTTGAGGAAATTAAAACATTTTTGGAAAACTGTACCCTGGCAGCATTGTAAATAGCCTTCGGTACATCAAAACGGAGTGAATCCGGAAGATCGCGGGGATTCTCGAGGGATCTTGTAGAATCTGGGATTGGGGGTGCAGCAGTGAGGACAGGCACCACCCTCCCTGCGAGCTCTGCAGTTAGGACCCCTACGACGCAAGGCGCAAAACCCGCCTTCGGAGATCGCGTCCGCGGCTGTAGGGAAACCCTCCATAATTAGGTCAACCCTCGGGCGCCTTGACCAAGTTGGGTCCCGTTGGAAAGAGCTCGACGCACTGATTCCAACGAGTCCAAGAACGCTTGGAACGGATGAGGACTTAGGAAGTTATCACGATTGGAAGAAACAGAGACGGTCGCCTACGGAGGAAAGAGTTCGCCACCGGCGCGAATTCCGCCTACGCGGAAGGGGGAATCAAGTTTTGTCCTATACGCGGACGAAGGCGTTCGCCTGTGCACAGGCGAAGTAGGGTTAGGGGAGGCGCGAAGTCCGCCTACGCACAGGCGCACGCCTGTGCACAGGCGCTTCGGCGTCGGCGGAAAATCCGCCTTGGGCCCTAGAATTGCGCCTTGTGAGGTAGAACGTGTACGGCGCCTTCCGCGCCAGCGCAGCGCCGCGTACGGCGGAAGAGCCGCCAGAGTAATCAAATCGGTACGGACCATGCGGACGGGACGGGCGGATGCGCTCTTGGACGGAAGGAGTTGCGGCGGCGGAAGCGCCGACGGAGAGACAAGGAACGGACAGACTGGACGGAGACGGCTGACCACGGTCAACGCCTTCCGCGCCAGCGCGACGCCGCGCACGGAATTCGCCTGCGCACAGGCGAACGCCTGTGCACAGGAGGATGTTCAAGTTCCGCTACGCCTGCGGCGGACAAGGCGCCGGCAATTGCGCTTGCGCACGGGCCGGGCACAGCCCCCACGGACCGATCAAGGGAGCAGCAACAGACGGAGGAGCGGAGTGACTGTCCGCGGGATGAAATTTCGATGCGCGATGCGCAATCAAACCCCGCGCAGCCACCTTCCGCTCGATCGCCTTCGGCGGCGAGCGACGGCGGCAGAGAGGACGCGGTAGGCAACCAACAAGCAAGCGACGGGGATGCCGCACGGGTACATTCGCCTTCCGCCTTGGACATTTTGGCGACGAGCAGCGAGGCTGCAGCCGTGCCTTCGCAGGCAGCAAACGTCGACGACGTGCAGCCCCACTCGGGGCAGTCGCCGACACAATCAATGGCGACTGAAATTCTCCACTCGGATGATGACGACGGGGGCTCCACGGAAGAAATGTCAGGAGCAGAAGACACCGAGGAGGAGGAGGAGGAAATTGTTGGAGCGCCGGCGGCGGCGCTCTCTGAGCAGGTGATTCCGTTGCTGAGGTACTTGGATCGCAAGGTCGATAAATACGCCGACCCACTCCAGCCGGGATCTTACATCGAGTTAGTGCGCAGGCGGACTCGCACTAAAGTCCACACCAGCAAGCTATTAGCTAGAGTGGACCAGGAGTTGAGGGAATTGAAGGAGAAGCATGCATGCTTGTGGGGTCAGTACAAACTTAATCAGAAATTCTACAAGCACTCCGAGAAGATGAAGGATGAGAAACTGGACGAGCTCACCAAGGAGCAGGTGAAGGTCAAGGAAGCACTCATTTCTGAGCAGGCCCAGAATCAGATTTTGTCAGAGGAGCTCGTGCGACAGACGCGGTTGTTGGAACAATGTCAGCTCGCACGGCAGGCGGATGAAGAGTTAATCCGCAGGTTACAGTCAGAGTGTGGCGAATTGAGAGCGCAACGTGCTGAAGCCGAATCACAATTAGTGATAATTGAAGAGGATCGCAGGAAGGAGGGTTTCGCACGAAGGTGGAAACGGCGAGGCGTGTCGCCCACTGTCTCAAGGGCTACGCCCACTGGGAAGTGAAGGCGCAGGAGAAACTCACACTGTGTGAATTTGAATTACGCGCAGCCGGGTTGTTGTCAGGCGACAGTAGGAGTCGGCGGAAGGTAGCAAAGAAGCTCGATGCCTTTCTGTCGAAGGCACAGGATACCATGTCCGCCCTCGAAGTGGAGGTGTCCGCGGCGTTGCAGCGTTTGGGACTGCGCAGTCGAGCGGAAGATTGGCAAGGTAGGGAGTTAGTGCGCGGCAGTCGGCCGCGCAGGAGACGCAGTACAGGTTCCGCGGAGTGTAGTGTAGCGTGGTTCCGTGCAGGCGTGTAGCGTAGTGCAGTGTAGTGCTAGGTAGGACTTAGAAGGTATAAAATAGTTCCAGGCGTTTTGCCTGGGGTTCTTTCCCATCAGAAGTATAGATCAGGAACCCATTTCCTTTGCGTGTTTGTGTCCTTGAGTTCTGTCACCACGCACGAGGAGTTACAACTTAGCGTTCCGCATTTTGTAGCTGAAGGCCTTCGGCCGAATGTTCAGAGCTAGTCCATTGGTTAGAGACTTGAGTAGTTCGGATCTGCACCTGCGGGTGACTGCCGATGCTCAGAGCCAGTGACTAGTTAGATACTTGAACAGTTTCGCCCCTACACCTTCGAGTGTTCCTTTCTGATTGTACTCCCTTGGGATTTTTCCCCTGAATGCCAAAGTGAAGTTTTGCTACTTCGTGTAAGCCTTGGTTGTAAATTCAGGTTACGCTGCAGCAGGTGCCTTGAGGGTAACCCCTGTAGTATTTCTGGGAATGACAAGTGCCTGAGAATTCAAACTCTTCAATAGACTGTTGTTGTGTTACTGGAATGTTTCTCAGTGAGTCCTTCAGTGCGGACCTGTGTTCTCTGCGCGTTTTGTGAGTTGAGAGTGTTGTTCACCGCGTCTAAGTGACTTCGATCCGAAGTAGGCAGTCCAAACCGAGTTTCCTACACTAGCAGCAAGCTGGTGGAAGTGTTGTAAAAGCCGGAGTTGGAAGTCACTACCCGCAGCTTCGCAGAGTGTACTCTTGAGAGACTTTCCCCCTGAAATCTTGAAGTAGAGGTCCTAACGGATCTCTGGGTTGTGTTTCTGTAGTTTCAGGTGTGTGTGTGTGTGTTACGCTGCACTGTGCGACCTCCGAGTGCGCTCCGAGTGGACACTTGCAGTATTTCTGGGAGTGACAGTCGCCTGAGAATTCAAACTCCTCAATAGTCTGTTAAAACGTGACACTTTGTACCCTGTGTGTTCCTCTGTCCCTGTGGGTTCGACCTTTCTACCACTATATTGCAGTTTTAGCCTTTAGTGGGTTATTACATAAGAAGCCGACAACTTCTTTTTGGCGCCGCTGCCGGGGACAGTTGCGTCAACACCGGGGTTTTTACGAGCAGCCATGCTCGGTGAATGTCGACTGGGGCTAGCGGGAGCAACCTAAGTGCTAGAGCTGTCCGCAAGTTCCGACGAGATTCAGAGAAGGCCGTGGAAGAGACACGGCGTCAAAACAAGAAAACACCAAAAAGAGTACCTAAGCCTAGTTCGGCCGACATCCTTGGGGAACCTACCCCTGGCGACTCGGAACCAAACTTGGTGCTTACAGTTCTACTAGATATTCCTTGCACGGACCCGCCTCGTGAAGTAGAACCGACCGCCCGAGAACCGTCGACAGACACACCGATGGCGGACGGACAAGCCAATGTGCGGCTACCTCAGCCGATTACTAAACATTCCTACCCAAAGTATAAAGGGAGTGGGGATGACGACGATGCAGATTCATACATCAAGTTGTTCGAATCGGTGTCTATTGCCAATCGCGAGATCGCACACGACGACCGACTAAGGATCTTTCCAAGCCTTCTGCGGAAGAAAGCGAGGAGTTGGTACAATCACGAGAGCATCGATCCGACTGGGTTGACAACATGGGCCCAGCTAAAGGAGAAGTTCCTTCGCCGCTTCCGCGAGCTCGGCTACGACAGCCGGGTTTTGACAAAGTTACGTAATTTGCAGCGAGAGAAGAAGGAGAGTCTGCGTGACTACACTGAGAGATTTCTGGACCTCCTTGACAGAATACCGAAAACAGGACCAGGGTCCCCTTTCTCGGTACAACAAGCTGTGGATTGGTACGTGACCGGTTTAACTCGGGAGATGGAGACTTTTTGCCGACGCAACAAGTGCGACACTATTGAGGATGTGATTGCATCGGCAGAAGCCTTCGAAACTTCCACTCTCAACCGAAGAGGGAGAGAGAGACGGGAGTCGAAGGAGCGAAAACCGAAGGGAGGGCGAAGACGACGTAGAGGTACAACTCCGTCATCAGAGGAATCGTCTTCGGACGAGAACCGTTCCTCATCCGAAGAAGAGGAAACCTCATCGTCGGAGGAGGAGAAGAAGAGGAAGAAGCATGGGGCAGCGAAGAAAAAGGGCACCCGACGAGTGACTACGGACAGAGCGCCGGGAGACATAGCCTCGAAGATGGAGACCCTTGTGAAGGACTTCGCCGATCTCAAGGTTCAAGTGGTAGGCGGGCATGATCGCCGAAAATCACCCGGGAGAGTGCGAGCGAACTTATGGTGTACTACGTGCGGGGCGGTGGGACATGCAAACACCGAGTGCCTTACCACCCGTCCGTCATATCCAGTCAACGCATTAGAGTGGGCACAACCGTACTATGAAGAGCACCCCCAGTACTATGGAGAGGCTAGCGAAGAGACAGCCTACGCCGTCCAGTCGGTTCCTGCCCCTACTGCAGTTTCAGCAATGCAAGTCCCACGATATATTCCGGTGGATCGGGCCACTACAGTACCCGTGAGGCGGAGAGCACCTCCAGGGACGTTTGACCCACCGCCACCGCGAGCTTGTTATAATTGCGGGGATGTAATAACCCACTAAAGGCTAAAACTGCAATATAGTGGTAGAAAGGTCGAACCCACAGGGACAGAGGAACACACAGGGTACAAAGTGTCACGTTTTAACAGACTATTGAGGAGTTTGAATTCTCAGGCAACTGTCACTCCCAGAAATACTGCAAGTGTCCACTCGGAGCGCACTCGGAGGTCGCACAGTGCAGCGTAACACACACACACACACACCTGAAACTACAGAAACACAACTCAGAGATCCGTTAGGACCTCTACTTCAAGATTTCAGGGGGAAAGTCTCTCAAGAGTACACTCAGATAGTGACTTCCAACTCCGGCTTTTACAACGCTTCCACTAGCTTGCTGCTAGTGTAGGAAACCCGGTTTGGACTACCTACTTCGGATCGAAGTCACTCAGACGCGGTGAACAGCACTCTCAACTCACAAAACGCGCAGAGAACACAGGTCCACACTGAAGGACTCACTGTGAAACATTCCAGTAACACAACAACAGTCTATTGAAGAGTTTGAATTCTCAGGCACTTGTCATTCCCAGAAATACTACAGGGGTTACCCTCAAGGCACCTGCTGCAGCGTAACCTGAATTTACAACCAAGGCTTACACGAAGTAGCAAAACTTCACTTTGGCATTCAGGGGAAAAATCCCAAGGAGTACAATCAGAAAGAAACACTCGAAGGTGTAGGGGCGAAACTGTTCAAGTATCTAACTAGTCACTGGCTCTGAGCATCGGCAGTCACCCGCAGGTGCAGATCCGAACTACTCAAGTCTCTAACCAATGTACTAGCTCTGAACATTCGGCCGAAGGCCTTCAGCTACAAAATGCGGAACGCTAAGTTGTAACTCCTCGTGCGTGGTGACAGAACTCAAGGACACAAACAGGCAAAGGAAATGGGTTCCTGATCTACACTTCTGATGGGAAAGAACCCCAGGCAAAACGCCTGGAACCATTTTATACCTTCTAAGTCCTACCTAGCACTACTCTGCACTACGCTACACGCCTGCACGGAACCACGCTACACTACACTCCGCGGAACCTGTACTACGTCTCCTGCGCGGCCGACTGCCGCGCACTAACTCCCTACCCTGCCAATCTTCCGCTCGACTGCGCAGTCCCAACCGCTGCAACGCCGCGGACACCTCCCCTTCGAGGGCGGACATGGTATCCTGTGCTTTCGACAGAAAGGCATCGAGCTTCTTTGCTACCTTCCGCCGACTCCTACTGTCGCCTGACAACAACCCGGCTGCGCGCAATTCAAACTCACGCAGTGTGAGTTTCTCCTGCGCCTTCACTTCCCAGTGGGCGTAGCCCTTGAGACAGTGGGCGACTCGCCTCGCCGTCTCCACCTTCGTGCGATCCGCCTCCTTCCTGCGATCCTCTTCAATTATTACTAATTGCGATTCGGCTTTAGCACGTTGCGCTCTCAATTCGCCACACTCTGACTGTAACCTGCGGATTAACTCTTCATCCGCCTGCCGTGCGAGCTGACATTGTTCCAACAACCGCGTCTGTCGCACGAGCTCCTCTGACAAAATCCGATTCTGGGCCTGCTCAGAAATGAGTGCTTCCTTGACCTTCACCTGCTCCATGGTGAGCTCGTCCAGTTTCTCATCCTTCATCTTCTCGGAGTGCTTGTAGAATTTCTGATTAAGCTTGTACTGACCCCACAAGCACGCATGCTTCTCCTTCAATTCCTTCAACTCCTGGTCCACTCTAGCTAATAGCTTGCTGGTGTGGACTTTAGTGCGAGTCCGCCTGCGCACTAACTCGATGTAAGATCCCGGCTGGAGTGGGTCGGCGTATTTATCGACCTTGCGATCCAAGTACCGCAGCAACGGAATCACCTGCTCAGAGAGCGCCGCCGCCGGCGCTCCAACAATTTCCTCCTCCTCCTCCTCGGTGTCTTCTGCTCCTGACATTTCTTCCGTGGAGCCTCCGTCGTCATCATCCGAGTGGAGAATTTCAGTCGCCATTGATTGCGTCGGCGACTGCCCCGAGTGGGGCTGCACGTCATCGACGTGTGCTGCCTGCGAAGGCACGGCTGCAGCCTCGCTGCTCGTCGCCAAAATGTCTAAAGCGGAAGGCGAATGTACCCGTGCGGCATCCCCGTCGCTCGCTTGATGGTTGTCTACCGCGTCCTCTCTGCCGCCGTCGCCCGCCGCCGAAGGCGATTGAGCGGAGGGTGGCTGCGCGGGGTTGGATTGCGCATCGCGCATCGAGATTTCATCCCGCGGACAATCACTCCGCTCCATCGTCTGCTGCTCCCTTGATCGGTCCGTGGGGGCTGTGCCCGGCCCGTGCGCAGGCGCATTTGCCGGCGCCTTGTCCGCCGCAGGCGTAGCGCCGCGGACATCTATCGCCGAAGGCGATATGGCCGGGGGCCGCACGCCCGATGTTCCTTGGCCTATAGGCCCTACCGCCGAAGGCGCATCTATCGGCGGACTTCCCGCCGATGGTGCGGCCTCCGCACGCTCTCTGCTCGTATCTCCTCGGCTCGAAGGCCCTGGCGCCGAAGGCGCAAATTGCGGCGCGTGGTGCGCCGGAGGGTCTGGCCCCGAGGGCCGGTGTCTCGTAGGCGGTTCTTCCGCCGGCTCCTTCCCCTTCCTACGTTGGAACGGGGGTGATTCTTGCCTGTGCACAGGCGGCACGTGTGGAGGTGTCCTGTGCACAGGCGACCTGTGCACAGGTGAGCGCCTGTGCACAGGCGGACTGCTCCTTCCCACGCGTAAGCGTAGATCCACGTCCACTTGTGTTCGCCGGTCCGCGGAGGCTCGTCCGTCCGCGGAGGCTCGTCTGTGCGCAAACGGAACATCTGTCCACATCGCACGTGGTAACTCCGGAGGCCCTTGGCCCGTAGGCGGCCTTTCTCCCGTCGAGGTTGCAGCGTGGCCCGTTGCTCCTGCGGTCGTCCGCGCTTCCTCCTACCTCTCTGGCGACGCACTTCCTATCTCCGTCGCAATTGTCGCCGTGTCCGCACTGTCGGCTGGTAACACTAGTCTGCGTGCCTTCTGCTTCGGCCGGCTGTATGGCTCGCATAGCGGCCGCGGTCGAATGGGAGCAGAGGGTTCTTGATGCTGCTCCTCTTTAGACTCTTCCCTCCATCGCCGCTTCCGCGGCACTCGTGCTGCAGGAGTGTGTCTCCCTTCGTCCCTCCGTCTTGATGGGGTAGAAGTCGGTGACTCCTCTGCATCAGTGTCGACCTCGTTCTCCCGCACATACTTCCCGGGATGGTCGATGGACAATGGCGGAAAATGTTCAAGCTCCGCCGGTGTCAAACAATTCCGCTGTCGATAAAAATTGATGAGGAAAGGAGAAAGATGGTTTAGAGTTCCCCCCTTCTCCTCAAACGCGTGCTGTCGCATCACCCTGTGCAGGATGCTCGCCCAGTGAATTGGAGTTCCCTCGATGACGCACTCCACAAAAGAGACCTGCCACAATGTGATGTAGCAGGCGCGGTGCGGCTGCAGTAGTTGCATCAGCGCCGCGGACAAAGTCCGGCGAAATCGATCCTTGTAATCCCGGGTCCTGTACCCATTCTTGGTAGACCTCCCGGTCTTGAACAGCTCCACAAATTGCGCCTCTTCTTGCTTGGTCACCTTGATGCTCTCACTGTCGAAAAGGAGATGCCCTGGCATGCCAGCACATCTTCCCAACGCCTGCGCCCAATCTTGGACTGTCCACCGATCAACATGCGGACGCAATCCGCGCGAGGGTGGTCCCTGTGGCTCTAGCCACTCGCGCACCATATTCGCACAGATGTAGTTCCATCCCCATAGCAAGAAATCGAGCTTTCTTGCTATTAAGCGCTCCTCGAAAGCGCGCAGCCCGTTCTGCGGTAGGCGAAGTGGCACCATCCGCAATCTGCTCGGTCTCGTCATTGCGTTCCTGGGGTTCGCTCGCCCGCTCATTCTACTTCCGCACCGCCCGGGTTTCTTTCTCTCTCGGCAAACTCTAATCGCCCTCAATTCCAAATCACGCGCACTCACTTCTCCCTCAATCAACAAGAAATCTCCTGTGCGACGACGTCGAGAATGTTCCGCAGCCAGCAGATGGATGCGCGCAGCGCGCACAAGAGATTGGAATCGCGAATTCAAGAATGGGACGTTCTCCGCCGCCCGGTCGAAGGTCATGGTCGGCTCTTGCTCGTGAAGAACGTCTCACTTGATGGCCGCGCCGGCTGTACGCTGGAACGGTCTTCGCTCTCACGCGCGGCTTCACGCTCCGCCGTCGTCGATTAAACTCTCACGCTCGAATTGGCGGATTTGAACTCCGCGAGCGTATTACCCTGCGGACATGGGGGCGTAGCGCCGAAGGCGAGTTTTCCGCCTTGCGCGGTACACTTGTTCGTACCGCCCCTCGGCCAATCCCCCTTGTGGTACCCCACTTTTGGCAATTTTGAGGAAATTAAAACATTTTTGGAAAACTGTACCCTGGCAGCATTGTAAATAGCCTTCGGTACATCAAAACAGAGTGAATCCGGAAGATCGCCGGGATTCTCGAGGGATCTTGTAGAATCTGGGATTTGGGGTGCAGCAGTAAGGACAGGCACCACCCTCCCTGCGAGCTCTGCAGTTAGGATCTCTACGGCGCAAGGCGCAAAACCCGCCTTCGGAGGTTGCGTCCGCGGCTGTAGGGAAACCCTCCATAATTAGGTCAACCCTCGGGCGCCTTGACCAAGTTAGGATCCCGTTGGAAAGAGCTCGACGCACCGATTCCAACGAGCCCAAGAACGCTTGGAACGGACGAGGACTTAGGGAGTTATCGCGACTGGAAGAAACGGAGGCGGTCGCCTACGGCGGAAGGAGTTCGCCACCGGCGCGAATTCCGCCTACGCGGAAGGGGGAATCAAGTTTTGTCCTATGCGCGGACGAAGGAATTCGCCTGTGCACAGGCGAAGTAGGGTTAGGGAAGGCGCGAAGACCGCCTACGCACAGGCGCTCGCCTGTGCACAGGCGCTTCGGCGTCGGCGGAAAATCCGCCTTGGGCCCTAGAAATGCGCCTTGTGAGGTAGAAAGTGTACGGCGCCTTCCGCGCCAGCGCAGCGCCGCGTACGTCGGAAGAGCCGCCAGAGTAATCCAATCGGTACGGACCATGCGGACGGCACGGGTGGATGCGCTCTTGGACGGACGGAGTTGCGGCGGCGGAAGCGCCGACGGAGAGACAAGGAACGGACAGACTGGACGGAGACGGCTGACCACGGTCAACGCCTTCCGCGCCAGCGCAGCGCCGCGGACGGAAATCGCCTGCGCACAGGCGAACGCCTGTGCACAGGAGGATGTTCAAGTTCCGCGCCGGCGGAGAATCCGCCGAGGCTCCTGCCTGCGCACAGGCAGGAGTTGAATTTTTGTCCGACATGCGGACACACGCGTCAAGAGAGAGGGAGATTGGCCGAGGGGCGGTACGAACAAGTGTACCGCGCAAGGCGGAAAACTCGCCTTCGGCGCTACGCCCCCATGTCCGCAGGGTAATACGCTCGCGGAGTTCAAATCCGCCAATTCGAGCGTGAGAGTTTAATCGACGACGGCGGAGCGTGAAGCCGCGCGTGAGAGCGAAGACCGTTCCAGCGTACAGCCGGCGCGGCCATCAAGTGAGACGTTCTTCACGACCAAGAGCCGACCATGACCTTCGACCGGGCGGCGGAGAACGTCCCATTCTTGAATTCGCGATTCCAATCTCTTGTGCGCGCTGCGCGCATCCATCTGCTGGCTGCGGAACATTCTCGACGTCGTCGCATAGGAGATTTCTTGTTGATTGAGGGAGAAGTGAGTGCGCGTGATTTGGAATTGAGAGCGATTAGAGTTTGCCGAGAGAGAAAGAAACCCGGGCGGTGCGGAAGTAGAATGAGCGGGCGAGCGAACCCCAGAAACGCAATGACGAGACCGAGCAGATTGCGGATGGTGCCACTTCGCCTGCCGCAGAACGGGCTGCGCGCTTTCGAGGAGCGCTTAATAGCAAGAAAGCTCGATTTCTTGCTATGGGGATGGAATTACATCTGTGCGAACATGGTGCGCGAGTGGCTAGAGCCACAGGGACCACCCTCGCGCGGATTGCGTCCGCATGTTGACCGGTGGACAGTCCAAGATTGGGCGCAGGCGTTGGGAAGATGTGCTGGCATGCCAGGGCATCTCCTTTTCGACAGTGAGAGCATCAAGGTGACCAAGCAAGAAGAGGCGCAATTTGTGGAGCTGTTCAAGACCGGGAGGTCTACCAAGAATGGGTACAGGACCCGTGATTACAAGGATCGATTTCGCCGGACTTTGTCCGCGGCGCTGATGCAATTACTGCAGCCGCACCGCGCCTGCTACATCACATTGTGGCAGGTCTCTTTTGTGGAGTGCGTCATCGAGGGAACTCCAATTCACTGGGCGAGCATCTTGCACAGGGTGATGCGACAGCACGCGTTTGAGGAGAAGGGGGGAACTCTAAACCATCTTTCTCCTTTCCTCATCAATTTTTATCGACAGCGGAATTGTTTGACAGCGGCGGAGCTTGAACATTTTCCGCCATTGTCCATCGACCATCCCGGGAAGTATGTGCGGGAGAACGAGGTCGACACTGATGCAGAGGAGTCACCGACTTCTACCCCATCAAGACGGAGGGACGAAGGGAGACACACCCCTGCAGCGCGAGTGCCGCGGAAGCGGCGATGGAGGGAAGAGTCTGAAGAGGAGCAGCATCAAGAACCCTCTGCTCCCATTCGACCGCGGCCGCTGTGCGAGCCATACAGCCGGCCGAAGCAGAAGGCACGCAGACTGGTGTTACCAGCTGACAGTGCGGACACGGCGACGATTGCGACGGAGATAGGAAGTGCGTCGCCAGAGAGGCGAGAGGAAGCGCGGACGACCGCAGGAGCAACGGGCCACGCTGCAACCTCGACGGGAGAAAGGCCGCCTACGGGCCAAGGGCCTCCGGAGTTACCACGTGCGATGCGGACAGATGTTCCGTTTGCGCACAGGCGAACCTCCGCGGACGGACGAGCCTCCGCGGACCGGCGAACACAAGTGGACGTGGATCTACGCTTACGCGTGGGAAGGAGCAGTCCGCCTGTGCACAGGCGCTCACCTGTGCACAGGTCGCCTGTGCACAGGTCGCCTGTGCACAGGACACCTCCACACGTGCCGCCTGTGCACAGGCAAGAATCACCCCCGTTCCAACGTAGGAAGGGGAAGGAGCCGGCGGAAGAACCGCCTACGAGACACCGGCCCTCGGGACCAGACCCTCCGGCGCACCACGCGCCGCAATTTGCGCCTTCGGCGCCAGGGCCTTGGAGCCGAGGAGATACGAGCAGAGAGCGTGCGGAGGCCGCACCATCGGCGGGAAGTCCGCCGATAGATGCGCCTTCGGCGGTAGGGCCTATAGGCCAAGGGACATCGGGCGTGCGGCCCCCGGTCATGTCGCCTTCGGCGATAGATGTCCGCGGCGCTACGCCTGCGGCGGACAAGGCGCCGGCAAATGCGCCTGCGCACGGGCCGGGCACAGCCCCCACGGACCGATCAAGGGAGCAGCAGACGGAGGAGCGGAGTGACTGTCCGCGGGATGAAATCTCGATGCGCGATGCGCAATCAAACCCCGCGCAGCCACCCTCCGCTCGACCGCCTTCGGCGGCGGACGACGGAGACAGAAAGGATGCGGTAGGCAATCAACCAGCGAGCGACGGGGATGCCGCTCGGGTACATTCGCCTTCCGCCTTAGACATTTGGCGACGAGCAGCGAGGCTGCAGCCGTGCCTTCGCAGGCAGTACACGTCGACGACGTGCAGCCCCACTCGGGGCAGTCGCCGACGCAATCAATGGCGACTGAAATTCTCCACTCGGATGATGACGACGGAGGCTCCACGGAAGAAATGTCAGGAGCAGAAGACACCGAGGAGGAGGAGGAGGAAATTGTTGGAGCGCCGGCGGCGGCGCTCTCTGAGCAGGTGATTCCGTTGCTGCGGTACTTGGATCGCAAGGTCGATAAATACGCCGACCCACTCCAGCCGGGATCTTACATCGAGTTAGTGCGCAGGCGGACTCGCACTAAAGTCCACACCAGCAAGCTATTAGCTAGAGTGGACCAGGAGTTGAGGGACTTGAAGGAGAAGCATGCGTGCTTGTGGCGTCAGTACAAGCTTAATCAGAAATTCTACAAGCACTCCGAGAAGATGAAGGATGAGAAACTGGGCGAGCTCACCAAGGAGCAGGTGAAGGTCAAGGAAGCACTCAACTCTGAGCAGGCCCAGAATCGGATTTTGTCAGAGGAGCTCGTGCGACAGACGCGGTTGTTGGAACAATGTCAGCTCGCACGGCAGGCGGATGAAGAGTTAATCCGCAGGTTGCAGTCAGAGTGTGGCGAATTGAGAGCGCAACGTGCTGAAGCCGAATCGCAATTAGTGATACTTGAAGAGGATCGCAGGAAGGAGGCGGATCGCACGAAGGTGGAGACGGCGAGGCGAGTCGCCCACTGTCTCAAGGGCTACGCCCACTGGGAAGTGAAGGCGCAGGAGAAGCTCACACTGCGAGAGTTTGAATTGCGCGCAGCCGGGTTGTTGTCAGGCGACAGTAGGAGTCGACGGAAGGTAGCAAAGAAGCTCGAAGCCTTTCTGTCGAAGGCACAGGATACCATGTCCGCCCTCGAAGGGGAGGTGTCCGCGGCGTTGCAGCGGTTGGGACTGCGTAGTCGAGCGGAAGATTGGCAGGGTAGGGAGTTAGTGCGCGGCAGTCGGCCGCGCAGGAGACGTAGTACAGGTTCCGCGGAGTGTAGTGTAGCGTGGTTCCGTGCAGGCGTGTAGCGTAGTGCAGTGTAGTGTTAGGTAGGACTTAGAAGGTATAAAATAGTTCCAGGCGTTTTGCCTGGGGTTCTTTCCCATCAGAAGTGCAGATCAGGAACCCATTTCCTTTGCGTGTTTGTGTCCTTGAGTTCTGTCACCACGCACGAGGAGTTACAACAGCTGAAGGCCTTCGGCCGAATGTTCAGAGCTAGTACATTGGTTAGAGACTTGAGTAGTTCGGATCTGCACCTGCGGGTGACTGCCGATGCTCAGAGCCAGTGACTAGTTAGATACTTGAACAGTTTCGCCCCTACACCTTCGAGTGTTTCTTTCTGATTGTACTCCTTGGGATTTTTCCCCTGAATGCCAAAGTGAAGTTTTGCTACTTCGTGTAAGCCTTGGTTGTAAATTCAGGTTACGCTGCAGCAGGTGCCTTGAGGGTAACCCCTGTAGTATTTCTGGGAATGACAAGTGCCTGAGAATTCAAACTCTTCAATAGACTGTTGTTGTGTTACTGGAATGTTTCTCAGTGAGTCCTTCAGTGCGGACCTGTGTTCTCTGCGCGTTTTGTGAGTTGAGAGTGTTGTTCACCGCGTCTGAGTGACTTCGATCCGAAGTAGGTAGTCCAAACCGGGTTTCCTACACTAGCAGCAAGCTAGTGGAAGTGTTGTAAAAGCCGGAGTTGGAAGTCACTGCCCGCAGCTTTGCCGAGTGTGCTTGAGAGAGACTTTCCCCCTGAAATCTTGAAGTAGAGGTCCTAACGGATCTCTGGGTTGTGTTTCTGTAGTTTCAGGTGTGTGTGTGTGTGTGTGTTACGCTGCACTGTGCGACCTCCGAGTGCGCTCCGAGTGGACACTTGCAGTATTTCTGGGAGTGACAGTTGCCTGAGAATTCAAACTCCTCAATAGTCTGTTAAAACGTGACACTTTATACCCTGTGTGTTCCTCTGTCCCTGTGGGTTCGACCTTTCTACCACTATATTGCAGTTTTAGCCTTTAGTGGGTTATTACATAAGAAGCCGACAACTTCTTTTTGGCGCCGCTGCCGGGGACAGTTGCGTCAACACCGGGGTTTTTACGAGCAGCCATGCTCGGTGAATGTCGACTGGGGCTAGCGGGAGCAACCTAAGTGCTAGAGCTGTCCGCAAGTTCCGACGAGATTCAGAGAAGGCCGTGGAAGAGACACGGCGTCAAAACAAGAAAACACCAAAAAGAGTGCCTAAGCCTAGTTCGGCCGACATCCTTGGGGAACCTACCCCCGGCGACTCGGAACCAAACTTGATGCTTACAGTTCTACTAGATATTCCTTGCACGGACCCGCCTAGTGAAGTAGAACCGACCGCCCGAGAACCGTCGACAGACACACCGATGGCGGACGGACAAGCCAATGTGCGGCTACCTCAGCCGATTACTAAACATTCCTACCCGAAGTACAAAGGGAGTGGGGATGACGACGATGCAGATTCATACATCAAGTTGTTCGAATCGGTGTCTATTGCCAATCGCGAGATCGCAGACGACGACCGACTAAGGATCTTTCCAAGCCTTCTGTGGAAGAAAGCAAGGAGTTGGTACAATCACGAGAGCATCGATCCGACTGGGTTGACAACATGGGCCCAGCTGAAGGAGAAGTTCCTTCGCCGCTTTCGCGAGCTCGGCTACGACAGCCGGGTTTTGACAAAGTTACGTAATTTGCAGCGAGAGAAGAAGGAGAGTCTGCGTGACTACACTGAGAGATTTCTGGACCTCCTCGACAGAATACCGAAAACAGGACCAGGGTCCCCTTTCTCGGTACAACAAGCTGTGGATTGGTACGTGACCGGTTTAACTCGGGAGATGGAGACTTTTTGCCGACGCAGCAAGTGCGACACTATTGAGGATGTGATTGCATCGGCAGAAGCCTTCGAAACTTCCACTCTCAACCGAAGAGGGAGAGAGAGACGGGAGTCGAAAGAGCGAAAACCGAAGGGAGGGCGAAGACGACGTAGAGGTACAACTCCGTCATCGGAGGAATCGTCTTCGGACGAGAACCGTTCCTCATCCGAAGAAGAGGAAACCTCATCGTCGGAGGAGGAGAAGAAGAGGAAGAAGCATGGGTCAGCAAAGAAAAAGGGCATCCGACGAGTGACTACGGACAGAGCGCCGGGAGATATAGCTTCGAAGATGGAGACCCTTGTGAAGGACTTCGCCGATCTCAAGGTTCAAGTGGTAGGCGGGCATGATCGCCGAAAATCACCCGGGAGAGTGCGAGCGAACTTATGGTGTACTACGTGCGGGGCGGTGGGACATGCAAACACCGAGTGCCTTACCACCCGTCCGTCATATCCAGTCAACGCAGTAGAGTGGGCACAACCGTACTATGGAGAGCACCCTCAGTACTATGGAGAGGCTAGCGAAGAAACAGCCTACGCCGTCCAGTCGGTTCCTACCCCTCCTGCAGTTTCAGCAATGCAAGTCCCACGATATATCCCGGTGGATCGGGCCACTACAGTACCCGTGAGGCGGAGAGCACCTCCAGGGACGTTTGACCCCCCGCCACCGCGAGCTTGTTATAATTGCGGGGAAGTTGGGCACTTCTCACCGCAGTGTCCCCATCCAAAAAGGCGAAACGATTATGCTCCGACATGTAGTAATTGCAAGAAGATCGGGCATACTGCGCCAGAGTGTGATCAGCCACCAGTCCCTCGGCCAGCGGTACGATTTGTGAACACTCCTGCCAAGGAGGACGTCCAAGTTAACCAGGTCGAAGTAGGTTCAGACGGGGATGGCGAAGACGAAGAGTGGCCGGCTGAAGAGGTTATGTGCGCACGGGTCGAAACTCGTAGTTCCAAGAAATCGAAGGAGCAAGAGCGTGACACTCGCAAGCACGAACGGAGACCCGACGACCGGACGGGAAAAGGGAAGGAGAAGACATCCAGCAAGTCCGACTTGCGATCTGCTCGGAAATCTTCGGCTACGCGAGAGGCACCAGCAGTGCGCCCCCAGACAGCAGTCGAGGACGAGCCAGTGCGCCTACTGAAACGGGACTATGCTCCGGATATCCGCAACGAGGTAACCAACCTGTTGAAGGAAGCGATCCGCACGCAAAAGGACCCACCGCGGCCAGACTTGACATCCTCCCTTGGGGCGAAGTTGGCAGCCACCGTGGAACCTCGCAGAGCGTCGTCGCCGACCCCGGCGACCCAACGCGCCCACTATGACTTGGTCGAAGATCTCGGGAGTCGAAAAGTGAACATCACGTTCAAGCAGCTCTTGGAGGACAATAAGACGTATCGGAGAATGTTGATGCTTTCGCTACGGCATCCGCGGAAGCCGCGCGCATCCACATCCTCTCAAGTATATCAAGTGGAGAGCGAAGACCAAGGGCCACCAGAGATCGATGTGGAAATAGCAGGATGTTGTGTACGCAGGGTGCCAATCGACTCTGGATCAGGAGTCAACATAATGACGGAGGATACAGCGAGAGCCTTGGGGTTCAGTCAATACGAACCCTCGAAGCGTGTGTTGAGATTAGCGGATCAGACGCGGAGAATGCCTGCAGGTATGCTGCGCAATGTCAAGACAATCATCGGGGGTGCGGACTTTCGGTTGACGTATATCATCCTTCAACCGATGATGAAGCAGGGCTATGACGTTCTGCGCGGGCGACCATGGCTATATGGCGCACAAGTCAGATGTGATTGGCGAAGGCATCGCCTTAAGTTTCCCCATCCTTCGGAACCGACCAAAACCATTACGGTGCCCTGGAATAGGGTCAGACACGAAGGAGAGACCCCATCGACAAGTGCAGGTTACACATCGGGCGAGGACAGTGAGTCGACCGCGCGATCGGATTCCAGTGGTACCGAATCCGATTACTTCGTGGGATTCGTTGCCTGCTATTCGGTGGGAGAAGAAGAAGAGCCGGAAGCTATTCAGCCGGAAGACGAATAGCAATTAACTGTGGGACTGGGAAGGAGTGAGACGAGTCACACCGAGGGCATTGTCGACCCTAGTGACTGTCACGAAGTACAACTCAGTCCCGGCAAGCGCTTGAAGGTATCAAGCGCAGTGAGAGGAGACGAGCTAAGGAAAGTACAGGCATTCCTTAGCCATTATGTCGACGTCTTCGCCTGGAGGATCGAAGACATGAAGGGGATACCTGCACGGTATGGGGAACACCGTATCGATTTACTGGACGGCTCAGTACCCATACGACAGCGCCAGTATCGCCTCAACCCAAAATACTCCTTGCTAGTTAAAGAGGAGATAGATAAGTACTTGAGCGCTGGTATTATTTACCCTGTGCTCAGCAGTGAGTGGGTGTCGCCGATTGTTATCGTACCCAAGAAGTTGACGGGTAAGATACGAGTGTGTCAGGATTTCCGGAAGTTGAATGCAGCAACACGCAAGGATCATCACCCGTTACCATTCACGGATGCCATTCTAGACCATGTTGCCGGACATGAATGTTATAGCTTCCTGGATGGGTTCTCAGGTTACAATCAGGTGTCTATCCGTGAACAGGACAAGGATAAAACTACGTTCACAACCGACTGGGGAACTTACGCATACCACAAGATGCCCTTCGGTCTGTGCAACGCGCCTGCCACCTTTCAACGGATGATGACCAATATCTTTCAGGAACAACTGAGGAAGTTCCTGGAAATATTCATAGATGACTTCTGTGTCTTTGGGAAGCGGTCTGAACACCTAAGTCACTTGAAGCAGACCTTCGATAAATGTAGAGAGAGCAGTTTATCACTGCATCCCGAGAAGTGCTTTTTCTTCATGACTAGTGGGATCTTGTTGGGTCATCGGGTCTCGGCAGACGGCATTGCGGTGGACGTCGAGAAGGTCAAGGTTATACTCGAGCTTGAGCCACCCACGAATCTAAGAGAGCTGCGAGCATTCCTGGGTCATGTGGGCTACTACCGAAGATTCATACACCTGTATGCAATACTGGCGGCGGACCTGACCAAGTTGTTGAAGAAGGACGAGCCTTATGCTTGGGGTGCGAACCAGCAGTCAGCATTTGAGACTCTTAAAGCGAAACTCACGACTGCTCCCGTACTAAGGAGTCCAGACTGGAATCGACCATTCCATGTTTACGTTGACACCTCGGCATTCGCCATCGGTGTAGTACTGAGTCAAAAGGATGACAACAAAAAAGGACTACCCGATCTACTTCGCGAGCCGACAGCTGTCTCTAGCAGAGCGGAAGTACACCACGACAGAGAGAGAAGCGTTGGGGATGGTGTACTCCTGTAAAAAGTTCCGTCACTACCTAATCTGCTACGAGTTTGTGTTCCATGTGGACCACTACGCATTGCAACACCTAGTCAAGAAAGCAGACCTATCCGGTCGGATCGCCAGGTGGGTGTTGTTACTACAAGAGTTCACCTACACCGTCCAGACCAGGAAAGGGGTGCACCACGAAAATGCGGATTACTTGTCCCGATTATGGACCCAGCCGACAGAGGAGGAATTGGTGGACGATTTTCCAGATGAAGAGTTATTTCAGTTGTCTGCAGGACATGAGTCCCGCTATGCCGACCTGTATCGATATCTGCTAACCCTCCAGTGTCCCGAAGGCATGGATTTGGAACAGCGAACTGTCTTTATTCATAAGGCAGGCCCGTACCAACTCCAGCAGGGGGTTTTGTTCAAGAAGATGGCAGATGAGCGCTTATGCAGATGCCTGGAGGAATCGGAGGTACCAAGAATAGTGAGTGCGATGCATACAGAGGAGGCGGGTGGACACTATGCCACCAGGAACACGGTCACAAAGATCCTAAATGCGGGGTATTGGTGGCCGACCATGTTTAAGGATGTTCTCGATTACATCCGCAAGTGCGACAGTTGCCAGAGGACGGGGAGACCGACGCCTACAACACGCTGGCCCCTGACTCCCATCATGCCTCTAGCACCTTTCGAAAAGTGGGGTATTGACTTTGTAGGGCCGATACAACCAGTGACTAGAAGTACACGAAGGCGCTACATACTGGTAGCAACGGACTATGCCACCAAAATGGTAGAGGCCAGGGCCACCAGAAGGGATGATGCTGCCACAGTGGCAGCATTCTTGTTTGAGTCGATCATCACACGCTACGGATGTCCCTTAGAGCTAGTCAGCGACCGGGGCACGCATTTTCTGAAACAGATCATCGAAGATCTGACACGGTATTTCCACATCAAACATCGGAAGACTACTCCATACAATCCCAAGGCAAATGGACTGACGGAGAAGTCCAATGGTCTGCTGTGTAAAATACTACTCAAGGTCACGGTGAATCACGCTCACGACTGGGATACGAAGCTAGCAGCCGCTCTATGGGCGTACCAGACAGCTGAGAAGATCACGACCAAACAGACACCATACTTTCTGGTGTATGGGCAACACCCGATCCTCCCGATCGAATATGAAGTACCCACCCAACGAACGTTGGATTTGCAGAGGATGGGCGCAGAGGAGAGTCAGCTCTACAGGTTACAGGAGGTCACGCTGCTGGATGACGCGCAAGGCGGAAAACTCGCCTTCGGCGCTACGCCCCCATGTCCGCAGGGTAATACGCTCGCGGAGTTCAAATCCGCCAATTCGAGCGTGAGAGTTTAATCGACGACGGCGGAGCGTGAAGCCGCGCGTGAGAGCGAAGACCGTTCCAGCGTACAGCCGGCGCGGCCATCAAGTGAGACGTTCTTCACGAGCAGGAGCCGACCATGACCTTCGACCGGGCGGCGGAGAACGTCCCATTCTTGAATTCGCGATTCCAATCTCTTGTGCGCGCTGCGCGCATCCATCTGCTGGCTGCGGAACATTCTCGACGTCGTCGCACAGGAGATTTCTTGTTGATTGAGGGAGAAGTGAGTGCGCGTGATTTGGAATTGAGAGCGATTAGAGTTTGCCGAGAGAGAAAGAAACCCGGGCGGTGCGGAAGTAGAATGAGCGGGCGAGCGAACCCCAGAAACGCAATGACGAGACCGAGCAGATTGCGGATGGTGCCACTTCGCCTGCCACAGAACGGGCTGCGCGCTTTCGAGGAGCGCTTAATAGCAAGAAAGCTCGATTTCTTGCTATGGGGATGGAACTACATCTGTGCGAATATGGTGCGCGAGTGGCTAGAGCCACAGGGACCACCCTCGCGCGGATTGCGTCCGCATGTTGACCGGTGGACAGTCCAAGATTGGGCGCAGGCGTTGGGAAGATGTGCTGGCATGCCAGGGCATCTCCTTTTCGACAGTGAGAGCATCAAGGTGACCAAGCAAGAAGAGGCGCAATTTGTGGAGCTGTTCAAGACCGGGAGGTCTACCAAGAATGGGTACAGGACCCGTGATTACAAGGATCGATTTCGCCGGACTTTGTCCGCGGCGCTGATGCAATTACTGCAGCCGCACCGCGCCTGCTACATCACATTGTGGCAGGTCTCTTTTGTGGAGTGCGTCATCAAGGGAACTCCAATTCACTGGGCGAGCATCCTGCACAGGGTGATGCGACAGCACGCGTTTGAGGAGAAGGGGGGAACTCTAAACCATCTCTCTCCTTTCCTCATCAATTTTTATCGACAGCGGAATTGTTTGACAGCGGCGGAGCTTGAGCATTTTCCGCCATTGTCCATCGACCATCCCGGGAAGTATGTGCGGGAGAATGAGGTCGACACTGATGCAGAGGAGTCACCGACTTCTACCCCATCAAGGCGAAGGGACGAAGGGAGACACACTCCTGCAGCACGAGTGCCGCGGAAGCGGCGATGGAGGGAAGAGTCGGAAGAGGAGCAGCATCAAGAACCCTCTGCTCCCATTCGACCGCGGCCGCTGTGCGAGCCATACAGCCGGCCGAAGCAGAAGGCACGCAGACTGGTGTTACCAGCCGACAGTGCGGACACGGCGACGATTGCGACGGAGAAAGGAAGTGCGTCGCCAGAGAAGCATGAGGAAGCGCGGACGACCGCAGGAGCAACGGGCCCCGCTGCAACCTCGTCGGGAGAGAGACCGCCTACGGGCCAAGGGCCTCCGGAGTTACCGCGTGCGATGCGGACAGAGGTTCCGTTTGCGCACAGACGAGCCTCCGCGGACAGGCGATCACAAGTGGACGTGGATCTACGCTTACGCGTGGGACGGAGCAGTCCGCCTGTGCACAGGCGCTCACCTGTGCACAGGTCGCCTGTGCACAGGACACCTCCACACGTGCCGCCTGTGCACGCGGACGGCCAGGTCAGACGAGCCTCCGCGGACGGACGAGCCTCCGCGGACAGGCGATCACAAGTGGACGTGGATCTACGCTTACGCGTGGGAAGGAGCAGTCCGCCTGTGCACAGGACACCTCCACACGTGCCGCCTGTGCACAGGCAAGAATCACCCCCGTTCCAACGTAGGAAGGGGAAGGAGCCGGCGGAAGAACCGCCTACGAGACACCGGCCCTCGGGGCCAGACCCTCCGGCGCACCACGCGCCGCAATTTGCGCCTTCGGCGCCAGGGCCTTCGAGCCGAGGAGATACGAGCAGGGAGCGTGCGGAGCCCGCACCATCGGCGGGAAGTCCGCCGATAGATGCGCCTTCGGCGGTAGGGCCTATAGGCCAAGGGACATCGGGCGAGCGGCCCCCGGCCATGTCGCCTTCGGCGATGGATGTCCGCGGCGCTACGCCTGCGGCGGACAAGGCGCCGGCAATTGCGCCTGCGCACGGGCCGGGCACAGCCCCCACGGACCGATCAAGGGAGCAGCAACAGACGGAGGAGCGGAGTGACTGTCCGCGGGATGAAATTTCGATGCGCGATGCGCAATCAAACCCCGCGCAGCCACCTTCCGCTCGATCGCCTTCGGCGGCGAGCGACGGCGGCAGAGAGGACGCGGTAGGCAACCAACAAGCAAGCGACGGGGATGCCGCACGGGTACATTCGCCTTCCGCCTTAGACATTTTGGCGACGAGCAGCGAGGCTGCAGCCGTGCCTTCGCAGGCAGCACACGTCGACGACGTGCAGCCCCACTCGGGGCAGTCGCCGACACAATCAATGGCGACTGAAATTCTCCACTCGGATGATGACGACAGGGGCTCCACGGAAGAAATGTCAGGAGCAGAAGACACCGAGGAGGAGGAGGAGGAAATTGTTGGAGCGCCGGCGGCGGCGCTCTCTGAGCAGGTGATTCCGTTGCTGAGGTACTTGGATCGCAAGGTCGATAAATACGCCGACCCACTCCAGCCGGGATCTTACATCGAGTTAGTGCGCAGGCGGACTCGCACTAAAGTCCACACCAGCAAGCTATTAGCTAGAGTGGACCAGGAGTTGAGGGAATTGAAGGAGAAGCATGCATGCTTGTGGGGTCAGTACAAACTTAATCAGAAATTCTACAAGCACTCCGAGAAGATGAAGGATGAGAAACTGGACGAGCTCACCAAGGAGCAGGTGAAGGTCAAGGAAGCACTCATTTCTGAGCAGGCCCAGAATCAGATTTTGTCAGAGGAGCTCGTGCGACAGACGCGGTTGTTGGAACAATGTCAGCTCGCACGGCAGGCGGATGAAGAGTTAATCCGCAGGTTACAGTCAGAGTGTGGCGAATTGAGAGCGCAACGTGCTGAAGCCGAATCACAATTAGTGATAATTGAAGAGGATCGCAGGAAGGAGGCGAATCGCACGAAGGTGGAAACGGCGAGGCGTGTCGCCCACTGTCTCAAGGGCTACGCCCACTGGGAAGTGAAGGCGCAGGAGAAACTCACACTGCGTGAGTTTGAATTACGCGCAGCCGGGTTGTTGTCAGGCGACAGTAGGAGTCGGCGGAAGGTAGCAAAGAAGCTCGATGCCTTTCTGTCGAAGGCACAGGATACCATGTCCGCCCTCGAAGTGGAGGTGTCCGCGGCGTTGCAGCGTTTGGGACTGCGCAGTCGAGCGGAAGATTGGCAGGGTAGGGAGTTAGTGCGCGGCAGTCGGCCGCGCAGGAGACGTAGTACAGGTTCCGCGGAGTGTAGTGTAGCGTGGTTCCGTGCAGGCGTGTAGCGTAGTGCAGTGTAGTGCTAAGTAGGACTTAGAAGGTATAAAATAGTTCCAGGCGTTTTGCCTGGGGTTCTTTCCCATCAGAAGTATAGATCAGGAACCCATTTCCTTTGCGTGTTTGTGTCCTTGAGTTCTGTCACCACGCACGAGGAGTTACAACTTAGCGTTCCGCATTTTGTAGCTGAAGGCCTTCGGCCGAATGTTCAGAGCTAGTCCATTGGTTAGAGACTTGAGTAGTTCGGATCTGCACCTGCGGGTGACTGCCGATGCTCAGAGCCAGTGACTAGTTAGATACTTGAACAGTTTCGCCCCTACACCTTCGAGTGTTCCTTTCTGATTGTACTCCCTTGGGATTTTTCCCCTGAATGCCAAAGTGAAGTTTTGCTACTTCGTGTAAGCCTTGGTTGTAAATTCAGGTTACGCTGCAGCAGGTGCCTTGAGGGTAACCCCTGTAGTATTTCTGGGAATGACAAGTGCCTGAGAATTCAAACTCTTCAATAGACTGTTGTTGTGTTACTGGAATGTTTCTCAGTGAGTCCTTCAGTGCGGACCTGTGTTCTCTGCGCGTTTTGTGAGTTGAGAGTGTTGTTCACCGCGTCTGAGTGACTTCGATCCGAAGTAGGCAGTCCAAACCGGGTTTCCTACACTAGCAGCAAGCTGGTGGAAGTGTTGTAAAAGCCGGAGTTGGAAGTCACTACCCGCAGCTTCGCAGAGTGTACTCTTGAGAGACTTTCCCCCTGAAATCTTGAAGTAGAGGTCCTAACGGATCTCTGGGTTGTGTTTCTGTAGTTTCAGGTGTGTGTGTGTGTGTTACGCTGCACTGTGCGACCTCCGAGTGCGCTCCGAGTGGACACTTGCAGTATTTCTGGGAGTGACAGTCGCCTGAGAATTCAAACTCCTCAATAGTCTGTTAAAACGTGACACTTTGTACCCTGTGTGTTCCTCTGTCCCTGTGGGTTCGACCTTTCTACCACTATATTGCAGTTTTAGCCTTTAGTGGGTTATTACACAGGCGTAGCGCCGCGGACATCTATCGCCGAAGGCGACATGGCCGGGGGCCGCTCGCCTGCTGTCCCTTGGCCTATAGGCCCTACCGCCGAAGGCGCATCTATCGGCGGACTTCCCGCCGATGGTGCGGCCTCCGCACGCTCCCTGCTCGTATCTCCTCGGCTCGAAGGCCCTGGCGCCGAAGGCGCAAATTGCGGCGCGTGGTGCGCCGGAGGGTCTGGCCCCGAGGGCCGGTGTCTCGTAGGCGGTTCTTCCGCCGGCTCCTTCCCCTTCCTACGTTGGAACGGGGGTGATTCTTGCCTGTGCACAGGCGGCACGTGTGGAGGTGTTCTGTGCACAAGCGGACTGCTCCTTCCCACGCGTAAGCGTAGATCCACGTCCACTTGTGATCGCCTGTCCGCGGAGGCTCGTCCGTCCGCGGAGGCTCGTCTGTGCGCAAACGGAACATCTGTCCGCATCGCACGTGGTAACTCCGGAGGCCCTTGGCCCGTAGGTGGCCTCTCTCCCGTCGAGGTTGTAGCGTGGCCCGTTGCTCCTGCGGTCGTCCGCGCTTCCTCATGCTTCTCTGGCGACGCACTTCCTTTCTCCGTCGCAATCGTCGCCGTGTCCGCACTGTCGGCTGGTAACACCAGTCTGCGTGCCTTCTGCTTCGGCCGGCTGTATGGCTCGCACAGCGGCCGCGGTCGAATGGGAGCAGAGGGTTCTTGATGCTGCTCCTCTTCAGACTCTTCCCTCCATCGCCGCTTCCGCGGCACTCGTGCTGCAGGAGTGTGTCTCCCTTCGTCCCTCCGCCTTGATGGGGTAGAAGACGGTGACTCCTCTGCATCAGTGTCGACCTCATTCTCCCGCACATACTTCCCGGGATGGTCGATGGACAATGGCGGAAAATGTTCAAGCTCCGCCGCTGTCAAACAATTCCGCTGTCGATAAAAATTGATGAGGAAAGGAGAAAGATGGTTTAGAGTTCCCCCCTTCTCCTCAAACGCGTGCTGTCGCATCACCCTGTGCAGGATGCTCGCCCAGTGAATTGGAGTTCCCTCGATGACGCACTCCACAAAAGAGACTTGCCACAATGTGATGTAGCAGGCGCGGTGCGGCTGCAGTAATTGCATCAGCGCCGCGGACAAAGTCCGGCGAAATCGATCCTTGTAATCACGGGTCCTGTACCCATTCTTGGTAGACCTCCCGGTCTTGAACAGCTCCACAAATTGCGCCTCTTCCTGCTTGGTCACCTTGATGCTCTCACTGTCGAAAAGGAGATGCCCTGGCATGCCAACACATCTTCCCAACGCCTGCGCCCAATCTTGGACTGTCCACCGATCAACATGCGGACGCAATCCGCGCGAGGGTGGTCCCTGTGGCTCTAGCCACTCGCGCACCATATTCGCACAGATGTAGTTTCATCCCCATAGCAAGAAATCGAGCTTTCTTGCTATTAAGCGCTCCTCGAAAGCGCGCAGCCCGTTCTGTGGTAGGCGAAGTGGCACCATCCGCAATCGGCTCGGTCTCGTCATTGCGTTCCTGGGGTTCGCTCGCCCGCTCATTCTACTTCCGCACCGCCCGAGCTTCTTTCTCTCTCGGCAAACTCTAATCGCCCTCAATTCCAAATCACGCGCATTCACTTCTCCCTCGATCAACAAGAAATCTCCTGTGCGGCGACGTCGAGAATGTTCAGCAGCCAGCAGATGGATGCGCGCAGCGCGCACAAGAGATTGGAATCGCGAATTCAAGAATGGGACGTTCTCCGCCGCCCGGTCGAAGGTCATGGTCGGCTCCTGCTCATGAAGAACGTCTCACTTGATGGCCGCGCCGGCTGTACGCTGGAACGGTCTTCGCTCTCACGCGCGGCTTCACGCTCCGCCGTCGTCGATTAAACTCTCACGCTCGAATTGGCGGATTTGAACTCCGCGAGCGTGTTACCCCGCGGACATGGGGGCGTAGCGCCGAAGGCGAGTTTTCCGCCTTGCGCGGTACACTTGTTCGTACCGCCCCTCGGCCAATCCCCCTCTGCCGTGACGCGTGTGTCCGCATGTCGGACAAAAGTTCAACTCCTGCCTGTGCGCAGGCAGGAGCCTCGGCGGATGCTCCGCCGGCGCGGAACTTGAACATCCTCCTGTGCACAGGCGTTCGCCTGTGCGCAGGCGAATTCCGTGCGCGGCGCTGCGCTGGCGCGGAAGGCGTTGACCGTGGTCAGCCGTCTCCGTCCAGTCTGTCCGTTCCTTGTCTCTTCGTCGGCGCTTCCGCCGCCGCAACTCCGTCCGTCCAAGAGCGCATCCACCCGTCCCGTCCGCATGGCCCGTACCGATTTGATTACTCTGGCGGCTCTTCCGCCGTACGCGGCGCTGCGCTGGCGCGGAAGGCGCCGTACACGTTCTACCTCACAAGGCGCATTTCTAGGGCCCAAGGCGGATTTTCCGCCGACGCCGAAGCGCCTGTGTACAGGCGAGCGCCGGTGCGTAGGCGGACTTCGCGCCTCCCCTAACCCTACTTCGCCTGTGCACAGGCGAACGCCTTCGTCCGCGCATAGGACAAAACTTGATTCCCCCTTCCGCGTAGGCGGAATTCGCGCCGGTGGCGAACTCTTTCCGCCGTAGGCGACCGCCTCCGTTTCTTCCAATAGTGATAACTCCCTAAGTCCTCATCCGTTCCAAGCGTTCTTGGGCTCGTTGGAATCAGTGCGTCGAGCTCTTTCCAACGGGACCCTAACTTGGTCAAGGCGCCCGAGGGTTGAACTAATTATGGAGGGTTTCCCTACAGCCGCGGACGCAACCTCCGAAGGCGGGTTTTGCGCCTTGCGTCGTAGGGGTCCTAACTGCAGAGCTCGCAGGGAGGGTGGTGTCTGTTTTTACTGCTGCACCCCAAATCCCAGATTCTACAAGATCCCTCGAGAATCCCCGCGATCTTCCGGATTCACTCCGTTTTGATGTACCGAAGGCTATTCACAATGCTGCCAGGGTACAGTTTTTCAAAAATGTTTTAATTTCCTCAAAATTGCCAAAAGTGGGGTACCACAATCCGCCTACCGTGCGAGCTGACACTCCGCCAACAAACGCGTCTATCGCACGAGCTCCTCTGACAGAATCTGATTCTGAGTTTTCTCAGACATCAAATCCGTCGTGGTCTTCACCACATCCCTGGTGAGCTCTTCCAATCTCTCCTTCCTCATCCTGTCGAGGGCGTGCGATTTCCTCTCAAGGTTGTACTGCCCCCACAAACAGGCATGCCTCTCCCTCAATTCCTTCAACTCCTGGTCCAGCCTAGCTAGTAGCTTGCTAGTGTGGACTTTAGTGCGAGTCCGCCTGCGCACTAATTCAATGTAAGATCCCGGCTGAAGTGGATCGGCGTATTTATCAAATTTGCGATCCAAGTACTTCAGCAACGGTATCACCTGCTCAGATAGTGCCGCCGCCGGTGCTCCAACAATTTCCTCCTCCTCCTCCTCGGTATCCCCGGCTCTCGACATTGCTTCGGTGGAGCCTCCGTCGTCATCATCCGAGTTGAGGATTTCAGTCGCCATTGATTGCGTTGGCGACTGACCCGAGTGGGGCTGCACGTCGTCGACGTGTGCTGCCTGCGAAGGTACCGCTGCAGCCTCGCTGCTCTTCGCCAAAATGTCTAAGGCGGTGGGCGAATGTGGCCGTGCTACATCCCCGTTGCCCGCGTGTCGGTCTGCGACCGTATCCTCTCTGCCGCCGAAGGCGATCGCGCGGAGGGTGTCTGCGCGGGGTTTGATTGCGCATCGCGCACCGAAATTTCGTCCCGCGAACAGTCAATCCGCTCCTCCGTCAGGTGCTGCTCCCTCGATCGGTCCTGCGCGAGGGCTGTGCCTGGCCTGTGCGCAGGCGCGAATGCCGGCGCCTTGTCCGCCGCAGGCGCAGCGCCGAAGGCGTCTATCGCCAAAGGCGACATAGCCGGGGGCCGCTCGCCCGTTGTCCCTTGGCCCGTAGGCCCTACCGCCGAAAGCGCATCTACCGGCGGACTACCCGTTGATGGTGCGGCCTCCGCACGCTCCCTGCTCGCATCTCCTCGGCCCGAAGGCCTTGGCGCCGAAGGCCCAAATCGCGGCGCGTTGTGCGCCGGAGGGTCTGGCCCGGAAGGCCTGTGTCCCGTAGGCGGATCTTCCGCCGGCTCCTTCCCCTTCCTACGTTGGAATGGGGGTGAATCCTGCCTGTGCGCAGGCGGCATGCGTTGAGGCGACCTGTGCACAGGCGAACGCCTATGCACAGGCGGACTGCTTCTTCCCACGCGTAGGCGTAGGTCCACGTCCGCTTGTGGTCGCCGATCCGTCGAGGCTCGCCTGTGCGCAGGCGGAACACCTGTCCGCAACGCACGTGGTAACTCCGGAGGCCCTTGGCCCGTAGGCGGCCTCTCGTCCGTCGAAGGTGCAGCGGGGTCCGTTGCTCCTGCCGACGTCCGCGCTCCCTCGTTCTTCTTTGGCGACGCACTTCCTTTCTCCGTGGCAATCGTCGCCGTGTCCGCGCTGCTGGCTGGTAACACAAGCCTGCGCGCCTTCTGCTTCGGCCAGCTGTACGATTCGTACAACGGCCGCGGTCGAATGGGAGCAGTGGGTTCTTGATGCTGCTCCTCTTCGGACTCCTCTCTCCATCGCCGCTTCCGCGGCACTCTTGCTGCAGGAGTATTTCTCCCTTCGTCCCTCCGCCTCGGCGGAGTAGAAGTCGGCGACTCCTCTGCATCAGTGTCGACCTCGTTCTCCCGCACATACCTCCCGGGATGGTCGACGGACAACGGCGGAAAACGAGCAAGCTCCGCCGCGGTCAAACGATTTCGCTGTCTATAAAAATTGATGAGGAAAGGAGAGAGATGATTTAGAGTTCCTCCCTTCTCCTCAAAAGCGTGCTGTCGCATCACTCTGTGCAGGATGCTCGCCCAGTGAATTGGAGCTCCCTCGATGATGCACTCCACAAAAGAGACCTGCCACAATGTGATGTAGCAGGCGCGGTGTGGCTGCAGTAATTGCAGCAGCGCCGTAGCCACAGTTCGGCGGAATCGATCCTTGTAATCGCGGGTCTTGTACCCATTCTTGGTAGACTTCTCCCGCTTGAACAGCTCCACAAATTGCGCCTCGTCTTGCTTGGACACCTTGACGCTCTCACTATCAAAGAGGAGGTGCCCTGGGATGCTGGCACATCTCCCTAATGCCTGCTCCCAATCTTGGACCGTCCATCGATCGACATGCGGCCGCAATCCGCGCGTAGGTGATCCCTGTGGCTCTAGCCACTCGCGCACCATATCCACACAGATGTAGTTCCATCCCCATAGCAAGAAATTGAGCTTTCTTGCTATCAGGCGCTCCTCGAAAGCGCGCAGCCCGTTCTGTGGCAGTCGGAGCGGCAGCATCCGCAATCGGCCCAGTCTCGTCATTGCGTTCTTGGAATTCGCCTGTTCGCTAATTCTCCTTCTGCTCCGCTTGAGCTTCTTGCTTCCTCGGCAAACTCTAATCTCACTCAATTCCGAATCACGCGCACTCACTTCTCTCTCAATCACCAAGTAATCCTCTGCGCGGCGATGTCGGGAATGCTTAGCAGCTAGCAGATGGACGCGCGCAGCTCGCACTAGAGAATGGAATCGCGAATTCAAGAATGGGACGCTCTTCGTCTCCCGGTCGAAGGTCATGGTCGGCTCTTGCTCGTGAAGGACGACTCAATTGATAGCCGCGCCGGCTCTACGCTAAAACGGTCTCCGCTCTCACGCGCGGCTTCACGCTCCGCCGACGCTGATTTAACTCTCACGCTCGAATTGGCGAATTTGAACTCCGCGAGCGTACTACGCCGCGGACATGGGTACGCAGCGCCGAAGGCGGATTTTCCGCCTTGCGCGGTACACTCGTTCGTACCGCTCCTCAGCCAATCCTTCTCTGCCTCGGCGCTTGTCCGCACGTCGGACAAAAGTTCAACTCCCGCCTGTGCGCAGGCGGACTCCTCGGCGGATTCTCCGCCGGCGCGGAACTTCACCCGCCTGTGCACAGGCGCTCGCCTGTGCGCAGGCGAAGTCCGCCCTCGTTGATGTGCTGGCGCGGAAGGCGTTGACCGCGGTCAACCGACTCCGTCCAGACTGTCCGTTCCTTGTCTCTCCGTCGGCGCTCTCGCTGCCGCAACTCCGTCCGACCACAAGAGCATCCATCCGTCCCGTCCGTACAGTCCGTACGGTCCGTACGGATTTTACTATTCTGGCGGCTCCTTGCTCGTCCGCGCCGTTGCGCTGGCGCAGAAGGCGCCGTACAATTTCTACCTCCCAAGGCGCATTTCTAGGGCCCAAGGCGGATTTCCCGCCGACGCCGAAGCGCCTGTGCACAGGCGAACGCCTGTGTGTAGGCGAACTTCGCGCCTACGTCGAAACCCTATTTCGCCTGTGCGCAGGCGAACTTCCTTCGTCCGCGCATAGGACAAAACTTTCTTCGCCTGTGCGCAGGCGGAAAGCTGAGTATCTTGCAACCTTCATAACTCCCGGAGCCCTCCTCCGTTGTTGACGTTCTTGGGCTCGTTGAAATCAGCGTGTCGAGCTCTTTCCAACAAGACCCTAACTAAGTCAAGGCGTTTGGGGGTTGACCTAAATATGAAGAATTTCCCTACCGCCGCGGACGCAGCGCCGAAGGCGGATTTTGCGCCTTGCGCCGTAGGGATCCTAACTGCAGAGCTTGCAGGGAGGGTGGTGCCCTTCCTTGACGCTGCACCCAACTCCTAGATTCTACGAGGTCCCTCGAGAATCTCTGCGATCTTCCGAATTCACTCTGTTCTGATGCACCGAAGGCTATTTACATTGCTGCCTTGGTACAGTTTTCCAAAAATGTTTTAATTTCCTCAAAATTACCAAAAGTGGGGTACCACAAGTTTGCAGAGGAAACAGAACCGCGGGCAAGAGGCTCGGGCATAGCAGAGAGAGGTTTGCGCAATCCGATTTCAAGAACGCGATGTCGACGTCGATTAAGCTACGGATGGTCCCACTCAAGCTTCCGCAGATTGGGTTGCGTGCTTTTCAGGACCGGCTGATTGCGAGGAAACTCGATTTCTTGCTGTGGGATTACGTGTGCGGAGACATGGTGCACGAATGGCTGAGCAAGAGAGAGCAACCTACGCGCGGATTCCGTCCGCACGTAGATCGTTGGACTGTCCACGATTGAGGACAAGCATTGGGAAGGTGTGCAGGCGAGGACGGGTTCCTCCTATTCGACAGTGAGAGCGTCAAGGTGTCGAAGGCGGAAGAAACCTCCTTTGTGGAATTGTTCAAGCGGGATAAGTCCACCAAGAACGGATACAGGACCCGGGACTACAGAGATCGTTTCCGCAGAACCGTAGCAATGGCACTGCTGCAACTCTTGCAGCCGCACCGCACTACTTACATCACTTCTTGGCAAGTGTACTTCGTGGAGCTCACATTGGCCGGAGCTCCACTTCACTGGTCGCGTATCCTGCATAAGGTGATGCGACAGCATGCGTTGGAGGAGCGGGGAGGAACGCTCAATCACCTCTCCCCCTTCTTGATAAACTTTTATCGGTCGATGGGTTGCTTAACCGCGACCGAGCGTATTCAATTTCCGCCCTTGACAGTCGACAATCCCTGGGGGTATGTGCGGGATAACGAAGTCGATACCAACGCGGAGGACTCTCCGACTTCCACTCCACCGGGTCAACAGGATGCGGGGAGGATAGCAGCACGAGTGCCGCGGAAGCGGAGATGGAGAGAGGAACCGGAGAAGGAGCAACATCAAGAATCAGCTGCTCTCACCCGGAAGCGACCACTGCACGAGATCTACAGTGGGCTGAAGCAGAAGGCGCGCTGGCTTTTGTTACCGGCCAGCAGCGCAGAAACGGCGACGATCGCCGGAGAGAAGGAAAGTCCATCCTCGGAGAAGGATGGGACTGCGCGGACGGCGGAGCGATCAACGGACCACCCTACGCCCTCGGCGGAAGTGAGACGACCTTCGGTTCAGGAGCAACAACGTGCGGCACGGATGAGTGTGCCGCCTACGCATAGGCGACTTCCTGTGGATAGGCGACTCCTTGCAGACGAAGACTTTCGCCTAAGCATAGGCGAAGGAAGTTTGCCTACGCATAGGCAAGACTCACCCCCGGTGCAACGCAGGAAAGGGAAGGAGCCGGCGGAAGATCCGCCTTCGGCTCAAGGGCCTTCGAGGCAAGGCCCTTCGGCGGTGAGATCGCTGGGATATGCGCCTTCGGCGCCAGGGCCTTCGGGCCACCGAGTTACGAGTAGAGAGCCGGAAGGTGCGCCTTCGGCGGAAGGGCCTTCGGGCCAAGGGACATCGGGCCGGCCGCCTTCGGCTCAACCGCCTTCGGCGCTGCGCCCTCGGCGGAAGCGCCGCCGGGAATTGTGCCTACGCATAGGCCGGATGCATCCCTGGCGCAGGACCTAACGGTGGAGCGGGACCGATCGAAGGAGCGGGACCTAACAGAGGAGCGGATTGACTGTCCGCAGGGTGAAATTCGTGCGCGCGATGCACAATTGCACTCCGCGCAAGTACATTTCGCACGACCGCCTTCGGTAGTAGACGCAGGCGGCGAGGAGGTTACAGTCGCAGCCGGGCAGGCGGACGATATGAATTCGGCACGACCGCATTCATCCACCGCCTTGGACATTTTAGCAGGGAGCAGCGAGGTTGCAGGAGTGCCAGCGGCGGCAGAGCACATAGACATCTCGCAGCCCCGCACAGGTCAGTCGCCGACGAATTCAATGGCGACCGAAATCCTCAATTCGGAGGATGACGAAGAAGGAGGATCAACAGAATCAGTGTCGAGATCGGAATCCACCGAGGAGGAGGAGCAGGAAATGGTAGGCGTGCCGACGGCGGCGCTCTGTGAGCAGGTAGTATCTCTGTTGAGGTACCTGGATCGCAAAGTGGAGAAGTACGCGGATCCTCGTCAGCCTGGGTCCTACGTCGAGCTAGTGAGAAGGCGAACCCGCACTAAAGTCCACACCAGCAAGTTGTTGAGCCGAGTGTATCAGGAACTTAAGGATCTGCGGGAGAAGCACGAGTGCTTGTGGGGTCAGTACAACCTCACTAGGAAGTTGTACAAAGCCTTCGACAAGATGAAGGACGAGAAGCTGGAAGAGTTCGCCAAGGAGAAGGCGAAGCTCGCCGAGGAGCTGGATTCTAAGCAGGCTCAGAATTGAATTTTGTCAGAGGAGGTCGTGCGACAGACACGGTTGTTAGAGCAGTGTCAGCTTGCACGGCAGGCGGATGAGGAATTAATCCGTAGACTGTAATCCGAGTGCGGGGAATTGAGAGCGCAGCGTGCGGAGGCCAAATTGAAGTTGGTTGTAGTTGAAGACGATCGCCGGCGGGAGGCAGATCGCACGAAGGAAGAGATGGCGAGGCGAGTCACCCACTGCTTCAGGGGCTACGCCCACTGGGAAGTGGCGGCGCAGGAGAAACTCACACTCCGCGAGTTAGAGCTTCGTGCAACCGGGTTGTTGTTAGGTGACAGTCGGAGTCGGCGGCGAGTAGCGAAGAAGCTGGATTCTTTTCTGTCAAAATCGCGGGACACCATGACCACCCTCGAGTCGGAGGTTTCCGCGGTGTTGCAGCGATTGGGACTGCGCAGTCGAGCGAAGGACTTGCAGGGTAGAGAGTTAGTGCGCGGCAGTCCGTCGCGCAGAAGGCGAAGCACAGCATAGTGTAGTGTAGTGTTAGTTAGGACTTAGAAGGTATAAAGTTGTTCAAGGCGTCTTGCCTTGGGATTTTTCCAGTTTCGGAATTGCAGATTAGGAACCATTTTCTCTACGTGTTTGTGTCCTTAGTTCTGTCACCACGCAAGAGGAGCTACACCTTGGCGGTCCGCATTGTGTAGCTGAAGGCCTTCGGCCGAATGTTCAGAGCTAGTACGCTGGTTAGAGACTTGAGTAGTTCGGATCTACACCTGCGGGTGATTGCGAATGCTCAGAGCCAATTACGAGTTAGATACTTGGACAGTTTCCCCCTTACACTTTTGAGTGACTGTTCCTGATTGTACTCCTTCGGGATTTTTCCCCTTAATGTCAAAGTGAAGTTTTGCTACTTCGTGTAAGCCTTGGTTGTAAATTCAGGTTACGCTGCAGCAGGTGCCTTCAGGGTAACCCCTGTAGTATTTCTGGGAATGACAAGTCCCTAAGAATTCAAACTCTTCAATAGACTGTTATGGTGTGTTACTGGATCGTTTCTAAGTTGAGTACCTCCGTGCGGACCTGTGTTCTCTGCGCATTTTGTGAGTTGAGAGTGTTGTTCACCGCGTGTGAGTGACTTTGATCCGAAGTAGGAAGTCCAAACCGGGTTCCCTACGCTAGCAGAAAGCTAGTGAAAGGGTTGTAAAAGCCGGAGTTGGGAGTCACTACCCGTAGCTTCGCTGAGTACTCGTGAGAGACTTTCCCCCTGAAATCTTGAGTAGAGGTCCTAACCGATCTCTGGGATGTGTTTCTGTAGTTTTAGGTGTGTGTGTGTGTGTTGTACGCTGCACTGTGCAACCTGTAATAACCCACCAAAGGCTAAAACTGCAGTATGGTGGTAAAAAGATCGAACCCACAGGGACAGAGGCAACACACAGAGTAAAAGTGTCACGTTTAACAGACTTTTGTAGAGTTTGAATTCTAGGCGACTGTCACTCCCAGAAATACTGCAGTGCTCGACTCGGAGGCTCGACTCGGAGGAGGATCTCGACTCGGAGGATGCTCGGAGGATGCACGGTACAGCGTGGTCACTCAACACACACACACACCTGAAATTGGCAAAAAGCACAACTCGGAGGTCGGTCAGGACCTCCGCTTCGGATTTCAGGAGGAAAGTGTCTCACAAGTTCACTCAGAGGTTCTGCAGGTAGTGCCTCCCACTCCGGCTTTTACTGCCCTTCCGCCAGGAACTAGCGGGGGTACCCGGACTGGACTTTCCACTTCGGAACGAAGCCTCTACATACGCCGTGGACGTCACCCTCGACTATCACACCGAACGCAGGGAGTGCAGACCCAACTGAGAACTTACTGAAAACACGATCCAGTAACACACACACAACCTGAATTACAAACCAAGGTTTACACGAAGTAATGAAACTTCACATTGGCATTCAGGGGAAACTTCCCGTAGGAGTACAATCAGGATATGTCACTCGAAGGAGTAAGGGGGAACTGTTCAAGTCTCTAACTCGCAGCCGGCTCTGAGCATCAGAAATCACCCGCAGGTGCAGATCCGCACTACTCAAGTCTCTAACCGGGTGCTAGCTCTGAACATTCAGCCGAAGGCCTTCAACTACAACATACGGTAACTTCGCTATGCTGCAGCTTCTCTACGTGGTGCCAGGACCAAAATGCACAAACACGCCAAGAAAGTGAGTTCCTGATCTGCACTTCCGAAACTGGAAGAGTCCCAAGGCAAAACGCCTTGATCTACTTTATACTCTCAAAAGATCCTAACTAGCACTACGCTATCCTATCTACCACTCGCAGCATCTGCGCGAAACCAAACTACTCTACTGCACTCAGCAGATCCGGTGCTGCGCCTCCTGCGCGCCGGACTGCTCCGCTTACTATCTCTACCTTGCCAGTCTTCCGACCGGCTGCGTAACCCCAGGCGTCGGAGCGCTGTGGTGACTTCCGACTGCAAGTGCGCCATAGTGTCGCGCGCACCCGACAAGAAGGTTTCTAATTTTCTCGCCACTCGCCGCCGACTCCGACTGTCACCCTCCGTCAATGCCGCCGCCCGAAGCTCGAACTCCCGGAGTGTAATCCTCTCTTGAGCTGCCACCTCCCAATGGGCGTATCCTTTTAGACAACGAGTCACCTGTGCCGCCAACTCTCCTCGCGCCCTGCAGCTGCTCTCCACCTCAGCCAGCTGCATTTCTAATCCCGCACGTTGTGCCCTCAAATCCGAGCACTCGGATTGCAAGTTGCACAACAACTCCTCATCCTCCTTGCGGGCTCTTTGACTTTCTTCTAAGGCGCGCGTCTGGCGCGCAAGCTCGGCTGCTAGGTCTTGGTTCTGTCTCCGCTCCTCCTGCAATTCCGACTCGATCTTTGCCCGTATTAGTTCGGCATCCGCCTGACTTTTCGTCGCCGCATCCTCCTTCTGCTGCTGCAAGGCTTGGTATAGCTTCTGGGTGACCGCCAGGTGTTGTCGGAGGGCGGTGTTCCTATCCACATATACTTGGCAACTAGAGGCCCACTTTGCCACCTTGATCCTCGTCCTTCGCCTGATAGTCTCCACATAAGACTGCGGTTTTAAGGCACTTGCGTATTTGGATGTCTTGCGATCCAGATATCGCAGGAGTGGAACTATCTGTTCGCACAACACCCCTGTTGGCGTTTTCTGCACCGAATCCGCTTCCTGCTCTTCCGAGCTCGTATCATCCTCAGTCTCGAGGATTTCAGTCGCCACCGAATCCCTTGGCGACTCCCTGGAACTGTGGCGCGCAGCAGCTTCCGCTGCGACTGCTGCTCCACTGCCTGCTAAAATATCCAGGGCAGTGGGAGATCCCACTGCTTGAGCCCCTGTTCCGGCTCGATCTTCGGTTTGTGAAGGGGTCGACGCCGCAGTGACTTTTGTCACTCTTGCACCGCCCGCTTCTGCTGCCTGTCCTTCCGGCGCAATCTGCGCGGAAGGTGTCCTTGCTGAAGGTGCGTCCGCCGAAGGCGTCCGCACACTGGTCGTTGGCCCCATCCGTCTCGCAGTCGGCGGATCCGGCTGACTCTCTGTTGTCCGACTCGCAGTCGGCCGACCAGTAGTTGTCCGACTGGGAGTCGGATACACCCTGCGCGTTTTGACTCCACTTGGCCTGCTTGCTGGTGGCGTTCTTCCAGAAGTGCCTTCCGCCGAAGACGACCCTCTGAGGATTGTTGGCTCGTCAGCCAAACTCTCTTCTGCTTCCGGCCTGCTGTCCGGTTCAACGCGCCGTTCAGTTGGCCTTCCTTCCGCTTGTCGACCTTCAGTCATCCGACTCGCAGTCGGCCGGCTGTCAGTCCGTCCATCTCCTCCCGAAGGCCGTGGTGCCTTCTGTGCAGAGGTATCTGCCGTCTTCCCTAGAATCTGAGCGATTATCTCTTCCTGTGTGAGATTCCGCCGGGTCGGAGTTCGCCCGGTCTCCTCAGTACCAGTTGGCATTTTGCGTGTCCTCTGTTTTGGTCGACTGTGAGGCTCGGGGGTGGGCCGACCACGAGTCGGCGCAGCTGGCACTTCCGGCTGCCTGTCCTCAGGTCTCTCATCCCACTTCCGCTTTCGCGGAATGCGCTCACTTCGACGTTCTTCTGCTGCTCTTGCTGGAGCCGGAGCCGGAGGCGTACTGGCAGGTTCCTCGTCCGGATCCGTGTCTACTTCGGCCTCCCTCGAATATCTACCTGGATAAGTCCGGGTCAGCTGCGGAAACCGTGTTTTCTCAGCATTTGTCAAACATCCCATCGCCCGGTAAAACACGATTAAGTAAGGCGATAGATGATTGAGGGTTCCTCCCTTCTCTTCTTGCGCATGTTGGCGCGTCACCTTCCACAGGAGCCGTGCCCAATGCACCGGAGCTCCTGACAACACTAGCTCCACAAACTCTACCTGCCAACCATGCATGTAAGCGGTCTTGGTCGGCTGCAATATCTGCAGCAATGCCGTCGCGACATTTCTCCGCAATCGATCCTTGTAATCCCGTGTCCGGAAACCGTTCTTGGGATGTCTGGCAACTTTGAAGAGCTCATTGTAAGAGACTTCTTCCTCCTGGGACACCTTCACGCTATCGGCCTCGAAGAGGAGATCCCCTTCCTCGCCGGCACACCTGCCCAACACCTGCGCCCAATTGCAAATGTCCCATCTCTCTGGGTGTGGGCGGAATCCGCGAGAAGGCTTGTGTCTCTCCTGCAGATACTCGCGCACCATCTCCGGACATGTCCAGTTCCACCCCCATAGGAGAAAATCGAGCTTCAGCCTCAACAGCACATCTTGAAATGCGCGTAGACCGATCTGCGGCACCCTGAGTGGAGACACTCGCAGCTGGGGAACCTTCGACATTGCGTTGCCTGCACACACAAACGTTCTTCCTTTCGCTCGCTCTCTCACAATCGCCACTGCGCGTCGGCCACTCAAGCACTGACTGCTCACTCTCTCTGCGCTCGTTCAAGATCGCTACTCGCAATTCTTTCAAGGTCCGCCAAGATCCTTGCGCAACTCGTCTCCGCACTCTCTACTCTCACTGCAGGTCGCTCCGCCCTTGCGCGTAATCTTGGAAACTGGAAATTGCAAAGTCAAGAATGAGAAAATGAGACTGGAGCGCAGTCTTTTCTTCTCCGATTTCAAGAACGTCCAACGTTCTTACTGGTTGCAACGTACGCAGCCGGCTATACGGCTTAACGGTTCGCCCTTTGCATGCGCGAATTCACGTCTCCGCACTGCGCGCATTCGCATGCTTAAACGTTGAATTCTCCCGCCGCCGCCACCTTCCGGACTCGAGTCCGCTGCAGGGTATACGTCGGCCCTGTTGTCTTTTCCTAACCCGTCCCTCACCGGAGGCGTGTCGCCGCTGGTGCGTTCATTATCCGTCGGCGCCTTGCTGGAGGCGCACATCCAGTCGGGGCGAATTACGCCGGCGCGCAGTCGTACCGCCTATTTTGTCCTTTATGCCTCGTCCGTTGCTGCCGGCGCATATCCGTCAGCGCAACTCATGCCAGCGCATCCGGCCGTCAGCGCCACGTCGGAGGCGTACATCCGACCGGCGCTTTCCTTCCATGAACAGCCGCCAAAGGCGCTTCCGACTCTGAGTTGGTTTCCTCCTATGAGCGCGTGATTCCGCCGAAGGCGCATCGCCGAGGGCGTACGGGAATCCTTTCCGGCTGTGAACCCTAGCGCGAACGGCGCATGTCCGGCTACGAGTTTTCCGACGCTCATAACTTCTCCATTCCTGATCCATCTCCGACGCTCTTGGACTCGTTAGAACGAGCGTCCCGAGCTCTTTCTAATGCAACTTCAACCAACTGGATCTACCGTGTATCCCGATCGTTATGAAGGTTTCCCCTTTCCGCGCTAGCGGCGCTTCGCCGAAGGCGCACTCATGGTCGGACGCCTTTAGAGGTCTGGGCCCTTCTCCTGACGTCTTTAGCAAAACCTCCTCCTTAGGTGTCTGCGCCGGAAGCGTAGCTTCCTTATACGCTGGAGGCGCGTGAGTAGAGACACCTCAGAAAAGGAGCTTTTGCCGAAGGCGTCGAAGACGTTGGCGTTGGTACATCCGACTACGTGATTCTTTGTGCCCTCGTGACGATATCACCAATCCACTCTATTTAGCGTACCCTTCTCTAGCTACAAACACTGCTTTGGTACTAGTTTTCTAAAATTGTTTAAATTCTGCAAAAAAAACAAAAAGTGTGTTACCACACAACCTCCGAGTGAGCTCCGAGTGAACACTTGCAGTATTTCTGGGAGTGACAGTCGCCTGAGAATTCAAACTTCTCAATAGTCTGTTAAATGTGACACTTTGTACCCTGTGTGTTCCTCTGTCCCTGTGGGTTCGACCTTTCTACCACTATATTGCAGTTTTAGCCTTTAGTGGGTTATTACACGCTCCACCGTCGCACGCACTCACACACTCAAAATTTCAATTTGAGTTCTGCCATCGCACTTCGCCGCGGCCATGGTCGCGCAGCGCCGAAGGTGCGGCGGCAAAGGCTTTTTCCTCTGGCCGACTCGCTACTCGCATCCATCCCGCACCGCCGAAGGCGTTCCGCCGCACGCGCTTCGCCGAAGGCGAACTCCTTCCGCCGAAGGCGTTGACTCCCAGTGCCGAAGACGTACTCCCTTAAGATGTCCGTCGGCGTAGGTGCATCGCCAAAGGCGCAGCGCCGAAGGCGGCTGTGCCGAAGGTGTTGACCTTGGTCAACGGATTTCGTCTTGTCTGTCAATCCCTCTTGTTCCTCCGCAGGCGCTCTCGCCGCCGGAGTTCTGTCCCGCCGAAGGCGCACATGTACGTCCCGCCGGAGGCGTTTGAGCCGAAGGCGGACCGTACGGAGTCGCTACCCCCGAAGGTACTTACCTAGTCTTGATGCGCTGGCGCCGAAGGCGTCGTACAAAAAACTTCACCCCTGAAGGCGAACATCTAGGGCCGAAGGCGGATGTCTTCGTATCTTCCGATAGTCACAACTCCCTGATTCCTCATCCGTTCCAGGCGTTCTTAGGCTCGTTAGAACGAGCGTGTTGAGCTATTTTCAAAGAGACCCTAACCAAGTCAAGGCGTTGTGAATTGCATAAGCTCTGAGGGATTTTCCTAGCGCCGAAGACGTATCGCTAAAGGCGGATTATGCGCCTTGTGGCGAAGGAGAACTCCTCCAGAATTGATCATTCAGGTCGGGGCGCCTGTTCCGGACATTGCGCCCAACTTCTGGATACTACGAGATCATACGAGACCCGCGATGCTCTATCTTCACTCTATTTAAATGTACCGATCACCATTTACACGGCTGCTGCGCAACTGTTTTCCAAAATTGTTTTAAATTCCGCACAAAAACAAAAAGTGGATTACCACATTGATCTTCACATGTTATGAAATGTAGATAGACAATTAAAGATGAGACGACATAGCAACCGGCCTATTGGTTCGCATATCCATGAAGATGTATAATATGGAGTTGTAAATAGTGTTACTTGGGAGTTAGAAAGACATGATTGCCAACTAGGTAGCGAGTTGTGGTACATTTTAGTGTGTATACTCTCGTGTCCTATATGTGTATGTGAGTAGCATGTTAGTGATGTAGAGTGTATTGCGATACATATTTACACGACAAAGTTCACTAGGTTTTCTGAAAATTGCCCATTTCAAAGTATTCAAGTGCCAAGTGACTTATTTGGCGTTTAGTTTTGTAACTATGTTGCAATTATCTCCCGATTTCATTTCCCAAGTTATGGACTCCATGCCACGAGGATTTGACACAATGAAGAAGTAATACAATCAAAACTGCATCATCAAGTGTTTGCATCAAGTCTAGATTTAAATTACATCTTTGTTCTTACATCAACAGAAAACCACATTTCATTGTAGCCAAGTGCCTAGATCACCGCTGTGTGAGAGTGCACGACATCCATTTGTATTTAAACCGTCCACGGTAGTAACATATCTGGCAAGGACCGTCACAAGAGAATCCGTATATAGCTCGGAAAGCTAATGTTTTCCTTCATGAACATCCATTCTCTACTGGATCCCAAGTACGAGGAGATGGATTCTGGACGAACCGTGAGGGCAGATCCACAACGCACAGCCTCGACTCGTCTCTCGTCAGATCAGATACAGGCAGCGGCACCATGGGGTCTTCGACTGATACTCTCTGAGGGCCACAAGGGGCTTGGTCACAGAAGTCACATGGTGTTTACGATTCCCGAGTGGCACTCGGGATGAATCTAAGTTGTTGTGCTAGAAATCTCCGTCGGTGATGGAGGTGAATTCGTATTCACATTGCTCTGGGAGGTTAGATTTGGAGGTCAGATAATGAGTCCCAGTCTGTAATATATATTTTGCCCTGCAACTGATCCAAGACTTCAAGACTCTTGGTGTTGCGGCCGTCGGTGTTCCCTTTCTCTGAAGGGAGTGAGAAGTAGCGAAGCATGCACATCTTTGATTCCGCGTTCTTACACTTTTGAAATCTGACAAGGCTCATCAAGGGGAGCAAATGCTCACAAATTTTTGTACGATCTAAACAAATTAAATATGTACATATAGAGATAGATGATGATTCCTGGCCATCCAAAATTGACAACGACTGCACTTATTGCATTATCTGTGTCATGAAAGTGCACCCAATTTCGCTAGAACCGAAGCCACTCTACATGACACTCTCATCGATCCAGAAACAACTGGAGGGAAAATTTATCTGCTCGAAGCTTGTACATGGATCTGGAATCCGAATCATTCTCACTGATTCTGCTTGTGCTCGTTGGTTCCGCAGCCGAGCCATTTGATAGTGCTCACAAAGCGGGAAAGAAATAACGCTGTAATCAGTCACAGGACTACATTTCCTGCGTAACTTCTTGATTATTTGCTGTTTCCGGGCCGATGTTCATAAGATTTGTATAGACGAAACAACCCATGATGGATCCCATATTCCAATTATCATACTGTCGCAGAAACGAATTCCTCGCTGCACCTCCTATCAGCACATTTCGCTTTTAAGGCATCCAGCTCTTTCCGAGTCTGTCTCAGAGTGTGAACTTCATAATCCGTAAAGACTGCTGGAACGAAAAGCGTGCACAATTTCGTCTCGTAGGACATACCATACAAGTTTGAACGTATATACGGCTGGGCTCCTCAAGCCATTACATCTTTACACTACATTGCACTCGACAGTTATACAGTTGAGTGTACGCATGGGCGATACGGTGTGCGACGTCCCAATCGATAACCGCAAACTGGTTCAGCTTCGAGCCAACTTCTTGAGGGTCATAAGCAGGCATGCGCAAAATAGGCGATCGTATCCCGCAACGCCAAACATGACCTAAATGTCCCTCTGCTGTTGCGACTAATTTAACGCCACCCGTTTGGAAGAACATGGTAGCAAGAAATCCGTTGGGGCAAGTGTTGGACACAGAAGTGAATGGTGGCTCCTCTTATTATCATGAGATTATCATGATGATCTACTCCTGAGATGAAATTATTCGTTTGTGAATGAATATCTTGGGTATCCCAGGACTGACGATTCTGTTCGTCAGATTTTGCATTCATGCAACCTGAAAGTAATCCCATCTCATGCTATGGTTGATCACAACTGGTTCGCCTGGTCTCAACCTTTGTCACATATTATGGATTCGAAAGACCCGACTTTGTTTTTGCTACACAAAGTTTTTGCTCTGCAATCACGTTACCAAAGGACTGACCTAGACAGTTCGTTGGTGGTGCGCAATTATTCTGGTATATGTATGAGAGGAGAAGTGAGAACGCTGGGAGCTATAACTTAAAGGAAGGGGTGAAATTCCCTACAATCCATCGGCTGATGATCTCGTTGTACCCTAGGATTCACAAATGTTTCAGGCAATGTTAGGATGATAGGCCATGTAAACCAGGCCAATTGGTCATTTGTGACATGAGCTCTGAACGTTCCAGGCATCTCGTCGGATCTCATCCAAATATCGATGCGAAAAAATACAAAGTTTTCTTTTATATAGTCGAGGAGAATTTGAACACTTAACAACAAACCATCTCCAGGTTCATGCCTTGCATGAATATGGATGGGTATATCTAGATCGAACCCACTACGCCCCGGGAAACATAAAACCTTCCCGTCTTTTCTCCCGTTCATGTGTACCCCGCCTAAACTAACCATTCATGATGCGATTAAATCAAGTTAAATAAAGTGACTGATTAATATAAGCATGCCTGGTCATAAGTCAGGCAAGAGTACAAGTAAAGAATGAGGACATTTCCTTCGATGTAAAGGTTCCTTCGTCTATTATTATGTCTTCAGACGGGAGCGATTTTTCTTTCCCGAGACAGAGCGAGCGATGCAGACGTCGTAGCTTCACTGGATTCTCTGCACTCATGAGTACGACGACAATACTTTCGAGGACTTTGGAGGTGAAACTGCATTGCGAATGAGCCAGGAAGACATGATGAGGTGCACAGCACAACGCACGATCCACTTGCTAGATCCGATTATTCTCTGTTGCATGAAACTTGCTGTACGAGGTCCCCGATATTTTCCAACTCGATCCTTGAAATTCTTCTAGTGTTTTATACGGCTCCAGCTTGTAAATGCCACTTTTCCCGGAAAGAGTGAGCTTCGTTGCAAATTAAATATCTCTTGACAACGTTTTAGCGTTAAGCACGAAGTAAATATAAAGATTTAAATACTTTTCTACTGAATTGCTTTTTCCAGCCTGTTACTTCTCTTGCACCCTGCCTGCATATATAAATTTGCTCTCTCAAGATCCAGAACCTGCTAACATAGTTCAGTTCGAAGTTGAAAAATAGTCCATATGTAGGATAGAAAGATACATCGTTTTTCCACTGAGATTAAGAGGCTTTGGATTAAAAAAATTAATTCTTTTATCACTGCCCTTTCCATACAGATTTGTTTAAATTCCAGTTTATTTGTTTTTCCATCTGCAACGCTTTCTCGATGGAATTGGTCAGCATGTACAAGAATTTATTTATTCAATTTATATAAGAGAGAAAAAAGCTTCCTATATATCCATGAATATTGTGTTTTTACTTCGGTCCCTTGACCAGGGTTTCTGGCGGTGTACAAGAGATATAGTCAATTGAGGATAAAGTACTTTTGTAAAGTAAATTTTATGGATAAATTGAATAAGATAAATGGAACATAAATCATGGGATTTGAATTTTCATTCTTTTATACTTATTGACAAATTTAATTTCTTCAATCTCAATCATATGAATAAGGGTATGTAGGTAAAATAACCATTAACTAGAGTCACTCAGGAAAGCGCAGATTTCCAATTCAGTGTGCTCGTTAGACCACGCAACTTGGCAACTCCGTCTTTCCGGCAAACAATTCCAGACTTCTCAACATCGGTGAATTTGATGATTTTGTTGCGTGTTATAAATCCTCTTTATATTGTCTGGGTCCCCGCGAGGAGGAGGGTGGGCTGCGCCGACCAAGGAAGCAGTGCAATACTGAGGCGACACTGGCGAGTACGAAGCAGCAAGCTACTCCATAGGAACCCCGTGAAAGAAATAAGATTAATTTCGTGAGGGTCCATGACACTCGTAATCATCTCTACCAGGGGATTTGTGTTTTCGTCCCGGAGGTGTGACTCGGCCAAACTAGCTAGCGCATGTTGTGAAGTTCTAGCAGCTTGAATCATGGCTCTCAACCGATGCGACTCACAGAAAGACCCGCGCCAGAAGCAGGTTGATTCCAAAAGATCTGAGAGATCTGCCCGGAGTCTCTCGAATACTAATGTTACCGTTGACTAGGAGTTTTGCAGTACAGTTCATTCCAATTTCTTGGTTCGAAGGGAGTGGCAGATGTTACACAAACCAAAGCCGTTCGGGGCAGCACAAATCCAGATGAGCCTCCACACATCGCGGTTTTCTGAGTTTGTTGAATCGAACTACATATCCGTCTATTCACCACGAAACGTCGACTCCCCGCATGAAACCAAATGGGTGGAGCCGACTCGGTGAACAATTTGATATTTTGAATCGACGAGTTGTCTGTGACAAAAGTTTATTGAATCATCTGTTGCTCTGTTATGGACACATTTAAGTTTCTCAGCATGTAAGTGGATATAAGGTCCTGTTTGTTTAGATTTGGTCTCCCCATGGAGGGAGGATGGGCTGCGCCGGCCAAGGAGGTAGTGCAATACCAAGACGGCACTGGCGAGCCCGAGGCACCTAGCTACTCCATTGGACTCGCACCCGTGAAAGAAATAAGATTAATATCGTGAGGGTCGATGACCCTCATATCAGATATTAAACTAATAAGAACAATATCAGATATTAAACTAATAAGAACAGATACTACACTTGATCTTAGCCAAAAGGCCGAGAAAGGTATGCCTCTCCAGCTGAGGCCGGAGATTTATGATTGTCGAGAGAACCCAGTGCCTCTGCACTATGTATGGTTTTGTGAGAAAGTTCTAATGCTACTGTTCATAATGCAAGAGACTCTCCACAATCCTTTGATACGAATCTTTATCCATTCCATTAGCTGTTCAGAACTATGAACCTGTTGCTTCTATGCCGCAGTCGAGGTCACTTGCAACCATGACAAAGTTCAGAAACCTTCGTTGTGGAGTCTTTAAGAGACAGAGGCTACTTGCTTTCATGATTCCCACAGCACTAGCATATGGAGACGAGAACTTCTCTTATGAGGAGGATCCTTTCAGCAGGTGCCCACCACTTCGTGGTAACGTCACAAACCGCTGAGGGTACTTCTTGAGAGTTCGGATAGCTGAACCATAGTACCGATCGGGCGGTCCATTTTCACCACCGAATAACTAGATTGTTGACTTACAAAAAGCGTTAGGAAAGAATACCTCTTCATCATAAATTCATATCAAATTGTAGAGTAGTCTCCTAAATAAGACTCGGCAAGGTAACTAAAGTTTACCGGGTAAGGCATGGGCTTTTACCCTACCTTAATCGCACCACTACTATCTACCTTTACCTCTACCTCAGGGTATTAATCCGGTTACCTGCTAAAGGGATTTAGGGTTTAGGAAAATTCAACTTGCCATTAAAAATCTTATCAAGCACTTCATTTTCTCTGTTTTATCAATTTCCGTGATCAAATGAAAACTCTCCAGATCATTTGTGTCGGAGTCAATCATGTGCATGAGCTTAACCTTTAACTCCTTATCTACACTTTGTGCCTTTAGGAGATTATGGAGAACATCAATTGCGGTCGGAATTACCAATTCGGTTTAAACCTGCAGTCAGAATTACCAATTCGGCTTAAACTTGCATTGTTGTATTCTGGATGAGTACGTCTTTGTACTGAAGAAGCAGAGAGGCATATACTTTTGACAAAATTGATATTATAGATGCACCGACAATAACAGCCTTCTGCGGATAGGAAGATGAAATGTTGTCAATCATCTCTACATAGAACTTCACCTGTTTGCAAAGACTTCGTGCATCTCTTTCTCCTGAGTTAGAGGACACGCACAAATGAGTAAAGACTCGCCAGTCTCTTCCAATCTGTGTGTGGTTTAGGGAACGTGAAATTCCGTAGATGAAATTTTACTTACATAAAACGAAGGTAATAGATATAAACTATTGACGGACAGCCAAGTAAAAGGCAAAACATCCTGATTCAAAATTCAAACCAACAAAAGAAAAATACCAAGTCGAATGTTGTTCCCGTATTCAAGGAGAATGTGCAGAGTTACATTTTGAGTAATTCTGAGAGTGTCCGTGTAATAACCCAATAAAGGCTAAAACTGCAATATAGTGGTAGAAAGGTCGAACCCACAGGGACAGAGGAACACACAGGGTACAAAGTGTCACGTTTAACAGACTATTGAGGAGTTTGAATTCTCAGGCGACTGTCACTCCCATAAATACTGCAAGTGTCCACTCGGGGCGCACTCGGAGGTCGCACAGTGCAGCGTAACACACACACACACACACACACACACTTGAAACTACAAAAACACAACCCAGAGATCCGTTAGGACCTCTACTCAAGATTTCAGAGGGGAAAAGTCTCTCGCAAGTACTCAGCGAAGCTGCGGGTAGTGACTTCCAACTCCGGCTTTTACAACACTTCCACTAGCTTGCTGCTAGCGTAGAAAACCCGGTTTGGACTGCCTACTTCGGATCGAAGTCACTCATACGCGGTGAACAACACTCTCAACTCACAAAACGCGTAGAGAACACAGGTCCGCACTGAAGGACTCACTGAGAAACATTCCAGTAACACAACAACAGTCTATTGAAGAGTTTGAATTCTCAGGCACTTGTCATTCCCAGAAATACTACATGGGCTACCCTCAAGGCACCTGCTTCAACGTAACCTGAATTTACAACCAAGGCTTACACAAAGTAGCAAAACTTCACTTTGGCATTCAGGGGAAAAATCCCGAAGGAGTACAATCAGAAACAGACACTCGAAGGTGTAGGGGCAAAACTATTCAAGTATCTAACTAGTCACTGGCTCTAAGCATCGGCAGTCACCCGCAGGTGTAGATCCGAACTACTGAAGTCTCTAACCAATGTACTAGCTCTGAACATTCGGCCGAAGGCCTTCAGCTACACAATGCGGAACGCTAAGGTGTAGCCCCTCGTGCGTGGTGACAGAACTAAGGGCACGAACACGCAGAGAAAATGAGTTCCTGATCTATACTTCTGAAATTGGGAAAGAACCCAAGGCAAAACGCCTTGAACTATTTTATACCTTCTAAATCCTAACTAGCACTACACTGCACTACGCTACACGCCCGCACGGAACCACGCTACACTACACTCCGCGGAACCTGTGCTACGTCTCTTGCGCGGCGGACTGCCGCGCACTAACTCCCTACCCTGCCAGTCTTCCGCTCGACTGCGCAGTCCCAACCGCTGCAACGCCGCGGACACCTCCACCTCGAGGGTGGACATGGTATCCCGCGCCTTTGACAGAAAAACGTCTAGCTTCTTCGCTACCTTCCGCCGACTCTTGCTGTCGCCTGCCAACAACCCTGCTGCGCGAAGTTCAAACTCACGCAGTGTGAGTTTCTCCTGCGCCGCCACTTCCCAGTGGGCATAGCCCTTGAGACAGTGGGCGACACGCCTCGCCATCTCCTCCTTCGTGCGATATGCCTCTCGCCTGCGATCCTCTTCAATTACCACTAACTGCGATTCGGCCTCCGCACGTTGCGCTCTCAATTCGCCACACTCTGACTGTAGCCTGCGGATTAAATCCTCATCCGCCTACCGTGCGAGCTGACACTCCGCCAACAAACGCGTCTATCGCACGAGCTCCTCTGACAGAATCTGATTCTGAGTTTTCTCAGACATCAAATCCGTCATGGTCTTCACCACATCCCTGGTGAGCTCTTCCAGTCTCGCCTTCTTCAATGTGTCGTAGTGGGTGTGCGTCTTCCGCACGAGATTATACTGTCCCCACAAGCATTCATGCTTCTCCCGCAAATCCTTCAGCTCCCGGTCCACCCTAGCTAGTAGCTTGCTGGTGTGGACTTTAGTGCGAGTCCGCCTGCGCACTAACTCGATGTAGGACCCCGGCTGGAGTGGATCGGCGTATTTATCAAATTTGCGATCCAAGTACCTCAGCAGAGGTATTACCTGCTCAGAGAGCGCCGCCGCCAGCGCTCTAACAATTACCTCCTCCTCCTCCTCGGTGTCTCCCGATCCCAACATTGCTTCTGTGGAGCCTCCTTCGTCATCATCCGAGGGAAGGATTTCGATCGCCATTGATTGCGTTGCCGACTGACCCGAGTGGGGCTTCGAGTTGTCTACGGGTGCTGCCTCCGAAGGCACTCCTGCAGCTTCACTGCTCCCCGCTAAAATGTCCAAGGCGGTGGGTGAATGTGGTCGTGCTACATCCCCATCACCCGCCTGTCGATCGTCGACTGTGTCCTCTTCGCCGCCGACGTCCGCCGCCGAAGGTGGTCGAGCGGAATGTGTCTGCGCGAGGTGTAATTGCGCATCGCGCACCCGAATTTCGTCCCACGGACAGACAATCCGCTCCTCTGTTAGGTCATGCTCCCTCGATCGGTCCTGCGCGAGGGCTGCGTCTGGCCTGTGCGTAGGCGCAAATACCGGCGCCTTGTCCGCCGCAGGCGCAGCGCCGAAGGCGATAGAGCCGGAGGCCGCTCGCCCGATGTCCCTAGCCCTGAAGGCCCTACCGCCGAAGTCGCATCTGCCGGCGGGTTATACGCCGGAGGTGCGGTCTCCGCACGCTCCCTGCTCAAAACTCGTTGACCCGAAGGCCCTGGCGCCGAAGGCGCAAATCGCGGCGCGTTGTACGGCGGAGGGTCTGGTCCCGAAGGCCCTTGACCCGAAGGCGGATCTTCCGCCGGCTCCTTCCCCTTCCTACGTTGTATCGGGGGTGAATCCTGCCTGTGCGTAGGCGGCCGCCTGTGCGTAGGCGAACTTTCTCTGCCTACGCGTAGGCAGAGGTCCACGTCCGCTTGAGGTCGCCTTTCTGCTGAAACTCGCCTATGCATAGGCGGAACACTCGTCCGCATCGCACGTGGTAACTCCGGAGGCCCTTGGACCGAAGGCCGCCTCTCGTCCGTCGGAGGTGTAGCGTGGTCCGTCGCTCCTGCGGACGTGCGCGCTCTCTCGATCCTCTCCGGCGACGCACTTCCCTTCTCCGTGGCGATCGTCGCCGTGTCCGCGCTGCTGGCTGGTAACACAAGCCTGCGCGCCTTCTGCTTCGGCCGGCTGCACACTTCGTGTAGTGGCCGCTGTTGTATGAGAGCAGTGGGTCCTCGATGCTGCTCCTCCTCGGACTCCTCTCTCCATCGACGCTTCCGCGGCACTCTTGCTGCGGGTGTGCTTCTTCCCTCGACCCTCCGTGTCGGCGGAGTAGAAGCTGGTGAGTCCTCTGCATCGGTGTCGACCTCGTTATCCCACACATACTTCACGGGATGGTCGACGGACAATGGCGGAAAGCGAGCAAGCTCCGCCGCGGTCAGACAGTTCCTCTGTCGATAGAAATTGATCAAGAAAGAGGAGAGATGATTGAGAGTTCCCCCCTTCTCCTCGAATGCGTGCTGTCGCATCACTCTGTGCATGATGCTCGCCTAGTGAACTTGAGCTCCCTCCAAGATGAGCTCCACAAAAGAAACCTGCCACAAGGTGATGTAGGAGGTGCGGTGTGGCTGCAGCAACTGCAGCAGCGCCGCCGCTAAAGTTCGGCGGAAGCGATCTTTGTAGTCGCGGGTCTTGTACCCATTCTTGGTAGACCTCTCCCGCTTGAACAATTCCACAAATTGCGCCTCGTCTTGCTTCGACACCTTGACGCTCTCACTATCAAAGAGAAGGTACCCGTCGATGCCGGCACACCTCCCCAATGCCTGCGCCCAATCTTGGACGGTCCACTGATCGACATGCGGATGCAATCCACACGTAGGTGGTCGCTGTGGTTCCAGCCATTCGCGCACCATGTCCACACAAATGTAATTCCATCCCCACAGCAAGAAATCGAGCTTTCTTGCAATCAGCCGTTCCTCGTAGGCACGCAGCCCGTTTTGTGGAAGCCGGAGCGGCAGCATCCGCAATCTGTTCAGCTTCGACATTGCGTTCTTGAAATTAGCTTGCCCGCTAATTCCCCCTTGTAATAACCCACTAAAGGCTAAAACAGCAATATAGTGGTAGAAAGGTCGAACCCACAGGGACAGAGGAACACATAGGGTACAAAGTGTCACGTTTTAACAGACTATTGAGGAGTTTGAATTCTCAGGCAACTGTCACTCCCAGAAATACTGCAAGTGTCCACTCGGAGCGCACTCGGAGGTCGCACAGTGCAGCGTAACACACACACACACACCTGAAACTATAGAAACACAACCCAGAGATCCGTTAGGACCTCTACTCAAGATTTCAGGGGGGGAAAGTCTCTCGCGAGCACACTCGGCGAAGCTGCGGGTAGTGACTTCCAACTCCGGCTTTTACAACACTTCCACTAGCTTGCTGCTAGCGTAGAAAACCCGGTTTGGACTGCCTACTTCGGATCAAAGTCACTCATACGCGGTGAACAACACTCTCAACTCACAAAACGCGCAGAGAACACAGGTCCGCACTGAAGGACTCACTGTGAAACATTCCAGTAACACAACAACAGTCTATTGAAGAGTTTGATTTCTCAGGCACTTGTCATTCCCAGAAATACTACAGGGGTTACCCTCAAGGCACCTGCTGCAGCGTAACCTGAATTTACAACCAAGGCTTACACGAAGTAGCAAAACTTCACTTTGGCATTCAGGGGAAAAATCCCAAAGGAGTACAATCAGAAAGAAACACTCGAAGGTGTAGGGGCGAAACTGTTCAAGTATCTAACTAGTCACTGGCTCTGAGCATCGGCAGTCACCCGCAGGTGCAGTTCCGAACTACTCAAGTCTCTAACCAATGTACTAGCTCTGAACATTCGGCCGAAGGCCTTCAGCTACAAAATGCGGAACGCTAAGTTGTAACTCCTCGTGCGTGGTGACAGAACTCAAGGACACAAACACGCAAAGGAAATGGGTTCCTGATCTGCACTTCTGATGGGAAAGAACCCCAAGCAAAACGCCTGGAACTATTTTATACCTTCTAAGTCCTAACTAACACTACACTGCACTACGCTACACGCCTGCACGGAACCACGCTACACTACACTCCGCGGAACCTGTACTACGTCTCCTGCGCGGCGGACTGCCGCGCACTAACTCCCTACGCTGCCAATCTTCCGCTCGACTGCGCAGTTCCAAGCGCTGCAACGCCGCGGACACCTCCACTTCGAGGGCGGACATGGTATCCTGCGTCTTCGACAGAAAAGCATCGAGCTTCTTTGCTACCTTCCGCCGACTCCTACTGTCGCCTGACAACAACCCGGCTGCGCGCAATTCAAACTCACGCAGTGTGAGTTTCTCCTGCGCCTTCACTTCCCAGTGGGCGTAGCCCTTGAGACAGTGGGCGACACGCCTCGCCGTCTCCACCTTCGTGCGATCCGCCTCCTTCGTGCGATCCTCTTCAATTATCACTAATTGCGATTCGGCCTCAGCACGTTGCGCTCTCAATTCGCCACACTCTGACTGTAACCTGCGGATTAACTCCTCATCCGCCTGCCGTGCGAGCTGACATTGTTCCAACAACCGCGTCTGTCGCACGAGCTCCTCTGACAAAATCCGATTCTGGGCCTGCTCAGAAATAAGTGCTTCCTTGACCTTCACCTGCTCCTTGGTGAGCTCGTCCAGTTTCTCATCCTTCACCTTCTCGGAGTACTTGTAGAATTTCTGATTAAGTTTATACTGACCCCACAAGCATGCATGCTTCTCCTTCAATTCCCTCAACTCCTGGTCCACTCTAGCTAACAGCTTGCTGGTGTGGACTTTAGTGCGAGTCCGCCTGCGCACTAACTCGATGTAAGATCCCGGCTGAAGTGGGTCGGCGTATTTATCGACCTTGCGATCCAAGTACCTCAGCAACGGAATCACCTGCTCAGAGAGCGCCGCCGCCGGCGCTCCAACAATTTCCTCCTCCTCCTCCTCGGTGTCCTCTGCTCCTGACATTTCTTCGGTGGAGCCTCCGTCGTCATCATCTGAGTGGAGAATTTCAGTCGCCATTGATTGCGTCGGCGACTGCCCCGAGTGGGGCTGCACGTCGTCGACGTGTGCTGCCTGCGAAGGCACGGCTGCAGCCTCGCTGCTCTTCGCCAAAATGTCTAAGGCGGTAGGCGAATGTGCCCGTGCGGCATCCCCGCCGCTCGCTTGTTGGTCGTCTACCGTGTCCTCTCTGCCGCCGACGCCCGCCGCCGAAGGCGATTGAGCGGAGAGTGGCTGCGCGGGGTTTGATTGCGCATCGCGCATCGAAATTTCATCCCGCGGACAGTCACTCCGCTCCTCCGTCTGTTGCTGCTCCCTTGATCGGTCCGTGGGGGCTGTGCTCGGCCTGTGCGCAGGCGCAAATGCCGGCGCCTTGTCCGCCGCAGGCGTAGCGCCGCGGACATCCATCGCCAAAGGCGACATGGCCGGGGGCCGCTCGCCCGATGTCCCTTGGCCTATAGGCCCTACCGCCGAAGGCGCATCTATCGGCGGACTACCCGCCGATGGTGCGGCCTCCGCACGCTCCCTGCTCGTATCTCCTCGGCTCGAAGGCCCTGGCGCCGAAGGCGCAAATTGCGGCGCGTGGTGCGCCGGAGGGTCTGGCCCCGAGGGCCGGTGTCTCGTAGGCGGTTCTTCCGCCGGCTCCTTCCCCTTCCTACGTTGGAACGGGGGTGATTCTTGCCTGTGCACAGGCGGCACGTGTGGAGGTGTCCTGTGCACAGGCGGACTGCTCCTTCCCACGCGTAAGCGTAGATCCACGTCCACTTGTGATCGCCTGTCCGCGGAGGCTCGTCCGTCCGCGGAGTCTCGTCTGTGCTCAAACGGAACATCCGTCCGCAACGCACGTGGTAACTCCGGAGGCCCTTGGCCCGTAGGCGGCCTCTCTCCCGTCGAGGTTGCAGCGTGACCCGTTGCTCCTGCGGTCGTCCGCGCTTCCTCATGCTTCTCTGGCGACGCACTTCCTTCCTCCGTCGCAATCGTCGCCGTGTCCGCACTGTCGGCTGGTAACACCAGTCTGCGTGCCTTCTGCTTCGGCCGGCTGTATGACTCGTACAGCGGCCGCGGTCGAATGGGAGCAGAGGGTTCTTGATGCTGCTCCTCTTCGGACTCTTCTCTCCATCGCCGCTTCCGCGGCACTCGTGCTGCAGGAGTGTTTCTCCCTTCGTCCCTCCGCCTTGATGGGGTAGAAGTCGGTGACTCCTCTGCATCAGTGTCGACCTCATTCTCCCGCACATACTTCCCGGGATGGTCGACGGACAATGGCGGAAAATGCTCAAGCTCCGCCGCTGTCAAACAATTCCGCTGTCGATAAAAATTGATGAGGAAAGGAGAAAGATGGTTTAGAGTTCCCCCCTTCTCCTCAAAAGCGTGCTGTCGCATCACCCTGTGCAGGATGCTCGCCCAGTGAATTGGAGTTCCCTCGATGACGCACTCCACAAAAGAGACCTGCCACAATGTGATGTAGCAGGCGCGGTGTGGCTGCAGTAATTGCATCAGCGCCGCGGACAAAGTCCGGCGAAATCGATCCTTGTAATCACGGGTCCTGTACCCATTCTTGGTAGACCTCCCGGTCTTGAACAGCTCCACAAATTGCGCCTCTTCCTGCTTGGTCACCTTGATGCTCTCAGTGTCGAAAAGGAGATGCCCTGGCATGCCAGCACATCTTCCCAACGCCTGCGCCCAATCTTGGACTGTCCACCGATCAACATGCGGACGCAATCCGCGCGAGGGTGGTCCCTGTGACTCTAGCCACTCGCGCACCATATTCGCACAGATGTAGTTCCATCCCCATAGCAAGAAATCGAGCTTTCTTGCTATTAAGCGCTCCTCGAAAGCGCGCAGTCCGTTCTGTGGTAGGCGAAGTGGCACCATCCGCAATCTGCCCGGTCTCGTCATTGCGTTCCTGGGGTTCGCTCGCCCGCTCATTCTACTTCCGCACCGCCCGAGCTCCTTTCTCTCTCGGCAAACTCTAATCGCCCTCAATTCCAAATCACGTGTGGTACCCCACTTTTGGCAATTTTGAGGAAATGAAAACATTTTTGGAAAACTGTACCTTGGCAGCATTGTAAATAGCCTTCGGTACATCAAAACAGAGTGAATCCGGAAGATCGCGGGGATTCTCGAGGGATCTTGTAGAATCTGGGATTTGGGGTGCCGCAGTAAGGACGGGCACCACCCTCCCTGCGAGCTCTGCAGTTAGGATCTCTACGGCGCAAGGCGCAAAACCCGCCTTCGGAGGTTGCGTCCGCGGCTGTAGGGAAACCCCCGTAATTAGGTCAACCCTCGGGCGCCTTGACCAAGTTAGGATCCTGTTGGAAAGATCTCGACGCAGTGATTCCAACGAGCCCAAGAACGCTTGGAACGGACGAGCACTTAGGGAGTTATCACTACTGGAAGAAACGGAGGCGGTCGCCTACGGCGGAAGGAGTTCGCCACCGGCGCGAATTCCGCCTACGCGGAAGGGGGAATCAAGTTTTGTCCTATGCGCGGACGAAGGCGTTCGCCTGTGCACAGGCGAAGTAGGGTTAGGGAAGGCGCGAAGTTCGCCTGTGCACAGGCACTTCGGCGTCGGCGGAAAATCCGCCTTGGGCCCTAGAGATGCGCCTTGTGAGGTAGAAAGTGTACGGCGCCTTCCGCGCCAGCGCGGCGCCGCGTACGTCGGAAGACCGCCAGAATAATCCAATCGGTACGGACCATGCGGACGGCACGGGTGGATGCGCTCTTGGACGGACGGAGTTGCGGCGGCGGAAGCGCCGACGGAGAGACAAGGAACGGACAGACTGGACGGAGACGGCTGACCACGGTCAACGCCTTCCGCGCCAGCGCAGCGCCGCGGAAGGAATTCGCCTGCGCACAGGCGAACGCCTGTGCACAGGAGGATGAGGTTCCGCACCGGCGGAGAATCCGCCGAGGCTCCTGCCTGCGCACAGGCAGGAGTTGAATTTTTGTCCGACATGCGGACACACGCGTCAAGGCAGAGGGAGATTGGCCGACGGGCGGTACGAACAAGTGTACCGCGCAAGGCGGAAAACTCGCCTTCGACGCTACGCCCCCATGTCCGCAGGGTGACACGCTCGCGGAGTTCAAATCCGCCAATTCGAGCGTGAGAGTTTAATCGACGACGGCGGAGCGTGAAGCCGCGCGTGAGAGCGAAGACCGTTCCAGCGTACAGCCGGCGCGGCCTTCAAGTGAGACGTTCTTCACGACCAAGAGCCGACCATGACCTTCGACCGGGCGGCGGAGAACGTCCCATTCTTGAATTCGCGATTCCAATCTCTTGTGCGCGCTGCGCGCATCCATCTGCTGGCTGCGGAACATTCTCGACGTCGTCGCACGGGAGATTTCTTGTTGATTGAGGGAGAAGTGAGTGCGCGTGATTTGGAAGTGAGAGCGATTAGAGTTTGCCGAGAGAGAAAGAAACGCGGGCAGTGTGGAAGTAGAATGAGCGGGCGAGCGAACCCCAGGAACGCAATGACGAGACCGAGCAGATTGCGGATGGTGCCACTTCGCCTGCCGCAGAACGGGCTGCGCGCTTTCGAGGAGCGCTTAATAGCAAGAAAGCTCGATTTCTTGCTATGGGGATGGAATTACATCTGTGCGAATATGGTGCGCGAGTGGCTAGAGCCACAGGGACCACCCTCGCGCGGATTGCGTCCGCATGTTGATCGGTGGACAGTCCAAGATTGGGCGCAGGCGTTGGGAAGATGTGCTGGCATGCCAGGGCATCTCCTTTTCGACAGTGAGAGCATCAAGGTGACCAAGCAAGAAGAGGCGCAATTTGTGGAGCTGTTCAAGACCGGGAGGTCTACCAAGAATGGGTACAGGACCCGTGATTACAAGGATCGATTTCGCCGGACTTTGTCCGCGGCGCTGATGCAATTACTGCAGCCGCACCGCGCCTGCTACATCACATTGTGGCAGGTCTCTTTTGTGGAGTGCGTCATCGAGGGAACTCCAATTCACTGGGCGAGCATCCTGCACAGGGTGATGCGACAGCACGCGTTTGAGGAGAAGGGGGGAACTCTAAACCATCTTTCTCCTTTCCTCATCAATTTTTATCGACAGCGGAATTGTTTGACAGCGGCGGAGCTTGAACATTTTCCGCCATTGTCCATCGACCATCCCGGGAAGTATGTGCGGGAGAACGAGGTCGACACGGATGCAGAGGAGTCACCGACTTCTACCCCATCAAGACGGAGGGACGAAGGGAGACACACCCCTGCAGCGCGAGTGCCGCGGAAGCGGCGATGGAGGGAAGAGTCCGAAGAGGAGCAGCATCAAGAACCCTCTGCTCCCATTCGACCGCGGCCGCTGTGCGAGCCATACAGCCGGCCGAAGCAGAAGGCACGCAGACTGGTGTTGCCAGCTGACAGTGCAGACACGGCGACGATTGCGACGGAGATAGAAAGTGCGTCGCTAGAGAGGCGAGAGGAAGCGCGGACGACCGCAGGAGCAGCGGGCCACGCTGCAACCTCGTCGGGAGAGAGGCCGCCTACGGGCCAAGGGCCTCCGGAGTTACCACGTGCGATGCGGACAGATGTTCCGTTTGCGCACAGGCGAACCTCCGCGGACGGACGAGCCTCCGCGGACCGGCGAACACAAGTGGACGTGGATCTACGCTTACGCGTGGGAAGGAGCAGTCCGCCTGTGCACAGGCGCTCGCCTGTGCACAGAACACCTCCACACGTGCCGCCTGTGCACAGGCAAGAATCACCCCCGTTCCAACGTAGGAAGGAGAAGGAGCCGGCGGAAGAACCGCCTACGAGACACCGGCCCTCGGGGCCAGACCCTCCGGCGCACCACGCGCCGCAATTTGCGCCTTCGGCGCCAAGGCCTTCGAGCCGAATAGATACGAGCAGAGAGCGTGCGGAGGCCGCACCATCGGCGGGAAGTCCGCCGATAGATGCGCCTTCGGCGGTAGGGCCTATAGGCCAAGGAACGTCGGGCGTGCGGCCCCCGGCCATGTCGCCTTCGGCGATAGATGTCCGCGGCGCTACGCCTGCGACGGACAAGGCGCCGGCAAATGCGCCTGCGCACGGGCCGGGCACAGCCCCCACGGACCGATCAAGGGAGCAGTAGACGGAGGAGCGGAGTGACTGTCCGCGGGATGAAATCTCGATGCGCGATGCGCAATCAAACCCCGCGCAGCCACCCTCCGCTCGACCGCCTTCGGCGGCGGACGACGGCGATAGAGAGGATGCGGTAGACCATCAACAAGCGAGAGACGGGGATGCCGCACGGGTACATTCGCCTTCCGCCTTAGACATTTTGGCGACGAGCAGCGAGGCTGTAGCCGTGCCTTCGCAGGCAGCACACGTCGACGACGTGCAGCCCCACTCGGGGCAGTCGCCGACGCAATCAATGGCGACTGAAATTCTCCACTCGGATGATGACGACGGAGGCTCCACGGAAGAAATGTCAGGAGCAGAAGACACCGAGGAGGAGGAGGAGGAAATTGTTGGAGCGCCGGCGGCGGCGCTCTCTGAGCAGGTGATTCCGTTGCTGCGGTACTTGGATCGCAAGGTCGATAAATACGCCGACCCACTCCAGCCGGGATCTTACATCGAGTTAGTGCGCAGGCGGACTCGCACTAAAGTCCACACCAGCAAGCTATTAGCTAGAGTGGACCAGGAGTTGAGGGACTTGAAGGAGAAGCATGCGTGCTTGTGGGGTCAGTACAAGCTTAATCAGAAATTCTACAAGCACTCCGAGAAGATGAAGGATGAGAAACTGGGCGAGCTCACCAAGGAGCAGGTGAAGGTCAAGGAAGCACTCAACTCTGAGCAGGCCCAGAATCGGATTTTGTCAGAGGAGCTCGTGCGACAGACGCGGTTGTTGGAACAATGTCAGCTCGCACGGCAGGCGGATGAAGAGTTAATCCGCAGGTTACAGTCAGAGTGTGGCGAATTGAGAGCGCAACGTGCTGAAGCCGAATCGCAATTAGTGATACTCGAAGAAGATCGCAGGAAGGAGGCGGATCGCACGAAGGTGGAGACGGCGAGGCGAGTCGCCCACTGTCTCAAGGGCTACGCCCACTGGGAAGTGAAGGCGCAGGAGAAACTCACACTGCGTGAGTTTGAATTGCGCGCAGCCGGGTTGTTGTCAGGCGACAGTAGGAGTCGGCGGAAGGTAGCGAAGAAGCTCGAGGCCTTTCTGTCGAAGGCACAGGATACCATGTCCGCCCTCGAGGGGGAGGTGTCCGCGGCGTTGCAGCGGTTGGGACTGCGCAGTCGAGCGGAAGACTGGCAGGGTAGGGAGTTAGTGCGCGGCAGTCGGCCGCGCAGGAGACGAAGTACAGGTTCCGCGGAGTGTAGTGTAGCGTGGTTCCGTGCAGGCGTGTAGCGTAGTGCAGTGTAGTGTTAGTTAGGACTTAGAAGGTATAAAATAGTTCCAGGCGTTTTGCCTGGGGTTCTTTCCCATCAGAAGTGCAGATCAGGAACCCATTTCCTTTGCGTGTTTGTGTCCTTGAGTTCTGTCACCACGCACGAGGAGTTACAACTTAGCGTTCCGCATTTTGTAGCTGAAGGCCTTCGGCCGAATGTTCAGAGCTAGTACATTGGTTAGAGACTTGAGTAGTTCGGAACTGCACCTGCGGGTGACTGCCGATGCTCAGAGCCAGTGACTAGTTAGATACTTGAATAGTTTCGCCCCTACACCTTCGAGTGTTTGTTCCTGATTGTACTCCTTTGGGATTTTTCCCCTGAATGCCAAAGTGAAGTTTTGCTACTTCGTGTAAGCCTTGGTTGTAAATTCAGGTTACGCTGCAGCAGGTGCCTTGAGGGTAACCCCTGTAGTATTTCTGGGAATGACAAGTGCCTGAGAAATCAAACTCTTCAATAGACTGTTGTTGTGTTACTGGAATGTTTCACAGTGAGTCCTTCAGTGTGGACCTGTGTTCTCTGCGCGTTTTGTGAGTTGAGAGTGTTGTTCACCGCGTCTGAGTGACTTCGATCCGAGGTAGGTAGTCCAAACCGGGTTTCCTACACTAGCAGCAAGCTAGTGGAAGCGTTGTAAAAGCCGGAGTTGGAAGTCACTGCCCGCAGCTTTGCCGAGTGTGCTCGTGAGAGACTTTCCCCCTGAAATCTTGAAGTAGAGGTCCTAACGGATCTCTGGGTTGTGTTTCTATAGTTTCAGGTGTGTGTGTGTGTGTGTTACGCTGCACTGTGCGATCTCCGAGTGCGCTCCGAGTGGACACTTGCAGTATTTCTGGGAGTGACAGTTGCCTGAGAATTCAAACTCCTCAATAGTCTGTTAAAACGTGACACTTTGTACCCTGTGTGTTCCTCTGTCCCTGTGGGTTCGACCTTTCTACCACTATATTGCAGTTTTAGCCTTTAGTGGGTTATTACATCACGCGCATTCACTTCTCCCTCAATCAACAAGAAATCTCCTGTGCGGCGACATCGAGAATGTTTAGCAGCCAGCAGATGGATGCGCGCAGCGCGCACAAGAGATTGGAATCGCGAATTCAAGAATGGGACGTTCTCCGCCGCCTGGTCGAAGGTCATGGTCGACTCTTGCTCGTGGAGAACGTCTCACTTGATGGCCGCGCCGGCTCTACGCTGGAACGGTCTCCGCTCTCACGCGCGGCTTCACGCTCCGCCGTCGCCGATTAAACTCTCACGCTCGAATTGGCGGATTTGAACTCCGCGAGCGTATTACCCCGCGGACATGGGGGCGTAGCGCCGAAGGCGAGTTTTCCGCCTTGCGCGGTAAACTTGTTCGTACCGCCCCTCGGCCAATCCCCCTCTGCCTTGACGCGTGTGTCCGCATGTCGGACAAAAGTTCAACTCCTGCCTGTGCGCAGGCAGACTCCTCGGCGGATTCTCCGCCGGCGCGGAACTTCATCCTCCTGTGCACAGGCGCTCGCCTGTGCGCAGGCGAATTCCGTGCGCGGCGTCGCGCTGGCGCGGAAGGCGTTGACCGTGGTCAGCCGTCTCCGTCCAGCCTGTCCGTTTCTTGTCTCTTCGTCGGCGCTTCCGCCGCCGCAACTCCGTCCGTCCAAGAGCGCATCCACCCGTCCCGTCCGCATGGCCCGTACAGATTTGATTACTCTGGCAGCTCTTCCGCCGTACGCGGCGCTGCGCTGGCGCAGAAGGCGCCGTACACTTTCTACCTCACAAGGCGCATTTCTAGGGCCCAAGGCGGATTTCCCGCCGACGCCGAAGCGCCTGTGCACAGGCGAACGCCTGTGCGTAGGCGGACTTCGCGCCTCCCCAAACCCTACTTCGCCTGTGCACAGGCGAACGCCTTCGTCCGCGCATAGGACAAAACTTGATTCCCCTTCCGCGTAGGCGGAATTCCCGCCGGTGGCGAACTCCTTCCGCCGAAGGCGACCGTCTCCGTATCTTCCAATAGTGATAACTCCCTAAGTCCTCATCCGTTCCAAGCGTTCTTGGGCTCGTTGGAACGAGCGTCGCGAGCTCTTTCCAACGAGACCCTAACTCGGTCAAGGCGCCCGAGGGTTGACCTAAATATGGAGGATTTCCCTACCGCCGCGGACGCAACCTCCGAAGGCGGGTTTTGCGCCTTGCGTCGTAGGGGTCCTAACTGCAGAGCTCGCAGGGAGGGTGGTGCCTGTCCTTACTGCTGCACCCCAAATCCTAGATTCTACAAGATCCCTCGAGAATCCCCGCGATCTTCCGGATTCACTCCGTTTTGATGTACCGAAGGCTATTTACAATGCTGCCAGGGTACAGTTTTCCAAAAATGTTTTAATTTCCTCAAAATTGCCAAAAGTGGGGTACCACACCCCTCTGCTCCGCTCGAGCTCCTTGCTCCCTCTGCAAACTCTAATCTCACTCAATTCCAAATCGCGCGCACTCAATTCTCTCTCAATCAACAAGTAATCCTCCGTGCGGCGATGTCTGGAATGTTTAACAGCTAGCAGGTGGACGCGCGCAGCTCGCACTAGAAAATGAAATCGCGAATTCAAGAATGGGGCGCCCTCCGTCTCCTGGTCGAAGGTCATGGTCGGCTCTTGGTCATGAGGGTCGAATCACTTGATGGCCGCGCCGGCTTTGTGCTAAAACGGTCTCCACTCTCACGCGCGGCTTCACGCTCTGCCGACGCCGATTTAACTCACACGCTCGGATTGGCAAAGTTGAACTCCGCTAGCGTACTACGCCGCGGACATGGGTGCGTAGGGCCGAAGGCGGATTTCTCGCCTTCCGCGCTACACTCGTTCGTACCACTCCTCGGCCAATCCCCCTCCGCCGAAGGCGATCGTCCGCGCATCGGACAAAAGTTGAACTCCCTTCTGCGTAGGCGGAATCCCCGGCGGAGTCTCCGCCAGCGTGGAACTTTCTCCGCCTGTGCGTAGGCGCTCGCCTACGCGTAGGCAAATTCCGTCCGCGCTGCTGTGCTGGCGCCGAAGGCGTTGACCGCGGTCAACAGGCTCCGTCCAGTCTGTCCATTTCTTGTCTCTCCGTCGGCGCTCTCGCCGCCGTAACTCCGTCCGACCGAAGGCGCATCCATCCATTCCGTCCGTACAGTCCGTACGGATTTTACTACTCCGGTGGTTCCTCGCCCGTCCGCGCTGCTGCGCTGGCGCGGAAAACGCCGTACACTTTCTACCCCCGAAGGCGCATTTCTAGGGTCGAAGGCGGATTTCTCGCCGACGCCGAAGCGCCTTTGCGTAGGCGAACTTCGCTCGTCCGCCTGGGCAGAGGTTTCCTCGCCTACGCGTAGGCAACATTCGCGGCAGACATCGCGCCCACGTCAAACCCTATTTCGCCTATGCGTAGGCGAACTGCCTTCGTCCGCGCATAGGACAAACTTTCCTCGCCTACTCGTAGGCGGAAAGCTCAGTATCTTGCGACCTTCATAACTCCCGGAGTACTCATCCGTTTGTGGCCTTCTTGGGCTCGTTAGAATCAGCGCATCGAGCTCTTTCCAACAAAACCCTAACCAAGTCAAGGCGTTCGGGAATTGACCAAGTTCTGAAGGATTCCTCTAGCGCCGAAGGCGGATTTTGCGCCTTGCGTCGAAGGGGTTATACCTTCAGAGCCCGCATGGAGGGTGGTGTCCGTCCCCGAAGTTGCACTCCACTCCTGGATTCTACGAGTTCTCTCGAGAATCTCTGCGATCTTCCGATTTCACTCTGTTTTGATGCACCGAAGGCTATTTACACAACTGCCGCGGTACAGTTTTCCAAAAATGTTTTAATTCCCTCAAAAATACCAAAAGTGGGGTACCACAGTCCGCGTTTTTTGTTCTCGCGAATTCGAGGATTATTCGACATTTACCGGGTAATCCAATTAGCTCTACCTTTACATTAACCCTTACCTTACTAAAACCCAAACCTCCAACTTTTATACTTTTACTGGGTAGCCCCAAAAGGTTACCTTACCTTGCCGAGTTTTACTCCTAATTACGCAATTGAACTTGGAAGGATTTTGCATACATAGCCGGTAGATGAGTCCTTTAGAAATATAAGTGGGTAATCTTCTGGTTCAATTGCAATGTCAAAAAACCTTGAAGAATAATTCATCAATGAATCCCAACGAGGAAGACAAATTCTTCCAGTAAAGTGACTCTAGCGCATGAATAGAATGCTAGTGAAGGAGCTGTAAGAAAGATGCGGAACAAGGGTGAAGCTAAAGAGAAGACTCCATTGGCATTATTCTCTGTTGGTTATTATATCAATGAGATTGAAGAAATGCTTTCCGTATGGATTGACAGTATGCATCATGTTCCGCTATCTCTTGCCATCGTACAAACAAAAAAATTGCATAAAGTTTATCAAATTTGAAAATGGAAGTCAAGGCATACTAGCAATGGGTAAGTTAATTCAGAGTGCGTCAAGGATTGCAAAAGATATAACTGAAGTCAACAAATCTGATCCAAGATTGTTGGTAGCTTTAGACAAACTCTAGGCTATTATTGTCTAATATGATATGAAAAATTCTACAATATAGACTAGCTGGCTTATTTTTTAGCTTACTCCAGAGATAAGGATTTTTAATTCCAGAATACGACTTTTAGCCAATGCACTTAAGAAAATATCTAAAGATTGTTATCTCTTATCAATGCGGTGAGAACTGCAAAAATTCCTTGCATATTGTGGTAACACACTTTTTGTTTTTTTGCAGAATTTAAACAATTTTAGAAAACTAGTACCAAAGCAGTGTTTGTAGCTAGAGAAGGGTACGCTAAATAGAGTGGATTGATGAGATCGTCACGAGGGCACAAAGAATCACGTAGTCGGATGTACCAACGCCAACGTCTTCGGCGCCTTCGGCAAAGACTTCTTTTTGAGGTGTCTCTACTCACGCGCCTCTAGCGTACAAGGAAGCTACGCTTCCGGCGCAGACACCTCAGGAGGAGGTTTTGCTAAAGACGTCAGGAGAAGGGCCCGGACCTCTAAAGGCATCCGACCATGAGTGCGCCTTCGGCGAAGCGCCGCTAGCGCGGAAAGGGAAAACCTTCATAACAATCGGGATACACGGTAGATCCAGTTGGTTGAAGTTGCATTAGAAAGAGCTCGGGACGCTCGTTCTAACGAGCCCAAGAGCGCCGGAGATGGATCAGGAATGGAGAAGTTATGAGCGTCGGAAAACTCGTAGCCGGACATGCGCCGTTCGCGCTAGGGTTCACAGCCGGAAAGGATTCCCGTACGCCCTCGGCGATGCGCCTTCGGCGGAATCACGCGCTCACAGGAGGAAACCAACTCAGAGTCGGAAGCGCCTTTGGCGGCTGTTCATGGAAGGAAAGCGCCGGTCGGATGTACGCCTCCGACGTGGCGCTGACGGCCGGATGCGCTGGCACGAGTTGCGCTGACGGATATGCGCTGGCAGCAACGGACGAGGCATAAAGGACAAAATAGGCGGTACGACTGCGCGCCGGCGTAATTCGCTCCGGCTGGATGTGCGCCTCCAGCAAGGCGCCGACGGATAATGAACGCACCAGCGGCGACACGCCTCCGGAGAAGGGCGGGTTAGGAAAAGACAACAGGGCCGACGTATACCCTGCAGCGGACTCGAGTCCGGAAGGTGGCGGCGGCGGGAGAATTCAACGTTTAAGCATGCGAATGCGCGCAAGGCGGAGACGTGAATTCGCGCATGCAAAGGGCGAACCGTTAAGCCGTATAGCCGGCTGCGTACGTTGCAACCAGTAAGAACGTTGGACGTTCTTGAAATCGGAGAAGAAAAGACTGCGCTCCAGTCTCATTCTCTCATTCTTGACTTTGCAATTTCCAGTTCCAAGATTACGCGCAAGGGCGGAGCGACCTGCAGTGAGAGTAGAGAGTGCGGAGACGAGTTGCACAAGGATCTTGGCGGACCTCGAAAGAATTGGGAGTAGCGATCTTGAACGAGCGCAGAGAGAGTGAGCAGTCAGTGCTTGAGTGGCCGACGCGCAGTGGCGATTGTGAGAGAGTGAGCGAAAGAACGTTTGTGTGTGCAGGCAACGCAATGTCGAAGGTTCCCCAACTGCGAGTGTCTCCACTCAGGGTGCCGCAGATCGGTCTACGCGCATTTCAAGATGTGCTGACGAGGCTGAAGCTCGATTTTCTCCTCTGGGGGTGGAATTGGACGTGTCCGGAGATGGTGCGCGAGTATCTGCAAGAGAGACACAAGCCTTCTCGCGGATTTCGCCCACACCCAGAGAGATGGGAAATTTGCAATTGGGCGCAGGTGTTGGGCAGGTGTGCCGGCGAGGAAGGGGATCTCCTCTTCGAGGCCGATAGCGTGAAGGTGTCCCAGGAGGAAGAAGTCTCTTACAATGAGCTCTTCAAAGTGGCCAGACATCCCAAGAACGGTTTCCGGACTCGGGATTACAAGGATCGATTGCGGAGAAATGTCGCGACAGCATTGCTGCAGATATTGCAGCCGACCAAGACCGCTTACATGCATGGTTGGCAGGTAGAGTTCGTGGAGCTAGTGTTGTCAGGAGCTCCGGTGCATTGGGCACGGCTCCTGTGGAAGGTGACGCGCCAACATGCGCAAGAAGAGAGGGGAGGAACGCTCAATCATCTATCGCCTTACTTAATCGTGTTTTACCGGGCGATGGGATGTTTGACGAATGCTGAGAAAACTCGGTTTCCGCAGCTGAGCCGGTCTTATCCAGGTAGATATTCGAGGGAGGCCGAAGTAGACACGGATCCGGACGAGGAACCTGCCAGTACGCCTCCGGCTCCGGCTCCAGCCAGAGCAGCAGAAGAACGTCGAAGTGAGCGCATTCCGCGCAAGCGGAAGTGGGATGAGAGACCTGAGGACAGGCAGCCGGAAGTACCAGCTGCGCCGACTCGTGGTCGGCCCACCCCCGAGCCTCATAGTCAACCAAAACAGAGGGCACGCAGGATGCCAACTGTTACTGAGGAGACCAGGCGAACTCCGACCCGGCGGAATCTCACACAGGAAGAGATAATCGCTCAGGTTCTAGGGAAGACGGCAGAAACCTCTGCACAGAAGGCACCACGGCCTTCGGGAGGAGATGGACGGACTGACAGCCGGCCGACTGCGAGTCGGATGACTGAAGGTCGACAGACGGAAGGAAGGCCAACTGAACGGCGCGTTGAACCGGACAGCAGGCCGGAAACGGAAGAGAGTTTGGCTGACGAGCCAACAATCCTCAGAGGGTCGTCTTCGGCGGAAGGCACTTCTGGAAGAACGCCCCCAACAAGCAGGCCAAGTGGAGTCAAGACGCGCAGGGTGTATCCGACTCCCAGTCGGACAACTGCTGGTCGGCCGACTGCGAGTCGGACAACAGAGAGTCAGCCGGATTCGCCGACTGCGAGACGGATGGGGCCAACGACCAGTGTGCGGACGCCTTCGGCGGACGCACCTTCAGCAAGGACACCTTCCGCGCAGATTGCGCCGGAAGGACAGGCAGCAGAAGCGGGCGGTGCAAGAGTGACAAAAGTCACTGCGGCGTCGACCCCTTCACAAACCGAAGATCGAGCCGGAACAGGGGCTCAAGCAGTGGGATCTCCCACTGCCCTGGATATTTTAGCAGGCAGTGGAGCAGCAGTCGCAGCAGAAGCTGCTGCGCGCCACAGTTCCAGGGAGTCGCCAAGGGATTCAGTGGCGACTGAGATCCTCGAGACTGAGGATGAGACGAGCTCGGAAGAGCAAGAAGAGGATTCGGTGCAGAAAACGCCAACAGGGGTGCTGTGCGAACAGATAGTTCCACTCCTGCGATATCTGGATCGCAAGACATCCAAATACGCAAGTGCCTTAAAACCGCAGTCTTATGTGGAGACAATCAGGCGAAGGACGAGGAGCAAGGTGGCAAGGTGGGCCTCTAGATGCGGAGTATATGTGGATAGGAACACCGCCCTCCGACAACACCTGGCGGTCACCCAGAAGCTGTACCAAGCCTTGCAGCAGCAGAAGGAGGATGCGGCGACGAAGAGTCAGGCGGAGGCCGAACTAATACGGGCAAAGATCGAGTCGGAACTGCAGGAGGAGCGGAGACAGAACGAAGTCCTAGCAGCCGAGCTTGCGCGCCAGACGCGCGCCTTAGAGGAAAGTCAAAGAGCCCGGAAGGAGGATGAGGAGTTGTTGTGCAACTTGCAAACCGAGTGCTCGGATTTGAGGACACAACGTGCGGATTTAGAAATGCAGCTGGCAGAGGTGGAGAGCAGCTGCAGGGCACGAGGAGAGTTGGCGGCACGGGTGACTCGTTGTCTAAACGGATACACCCATTGGGAGGTGGCAGCTCAAGAGAGGGTTACACTCCGGGAGTTCGAGCTTCGGGCGGCGGCATTGACGGAAGGTGACAGTCGGAGTCGGCGGCGAGTGGCAAGAAAATTAGAAACTTTCTTGTCGGGTGCGCGCGACACTATGGCGCACTTGCAGTCGGAAGTCACTGCAGCACTCCGACGCCTGGGGTTACGCAGCCGGTCGGAAGACTGGCAAGGTAGAGATAGTACGCGGAGCAGTCCGGCGCGCAGGAGGCGCAGCACCGGATCTGCTGAGTGCAGTAGAGTAGTTTGGTTTCGCGCAGATGCTGCGAGTGGTAGATAGGATAGCGTAGTGCTAGTTAGGATCTTTTGAGAGTATAAAGTAGATCAAGGCGTTTTGCCTTGGGACTCTTCCAGTTTCGGAAGTGCAGATCAGGAACTCACTTTCTTGGCGTGTTTGTGCATTTTGGTCCTGGCACCACGTAGAGAAGCTGCAGCATAGCGAAGTTACCGTATGTTGTAGTTGAAGGCCTTTGGCTGAATGTTCAGAGCTCGCACCCGGTTAGAGACTTGAGTAGTGCGGATTGTGGTAACCCACTTTTTGTTTTTCGTCGGAATTAGAACATTTTTGATTAGTAAGTACCGTGGTAGCAGCTGTAAATAGTAATCGGTACGCAAAGCCAGAGTAAAAAGAGGATCGAGGACAGTCGAGGGGTTTTGGGCTTAGGCCACAGTGGAACGCTTGGAATGGAACGGGCGGTTCACGCTGCAGGACTCGCTTCGAGCACCTTCGGCGGTAGATCACTCATAACTTCCTAAATTCTTAACGCCTTGAGTTACTTAGGGTCTCGTTGGAAAGAGCTGAACGCGCTCGTTCTAACGAGACCAAGAACGCCTGGAACGGATGAGGACTCAGGGAGTTGTGACTGTCGGAAGATGCGAAGGAGAACGCCTACGGATAGGCGGAAGGAGTTCGTCGTTAGCAGAATATCCACCTTCGGCCCTAGATGTTCGCCTTTGGCGACGGACGTCTTCGTGTCAACTTCAAGTCGGCAAACTCGGAGTCGGCAAACTTGAGGTCGGCGAACTCGAGGTCGGAGAACTCGAGGTCGGAGAACTCGAGGTCGGAAAACTCGAGGTCGGCGAACTCGAGGTCAAAGAACTTCAAGTCAGCAAACTCGGAGTCGGCAAACTTGAGGTCGGCGAACTCGAGGTCGAAGAACTCGAGGTCGGAAAACTCGAGGTCGGAGAACTTGAGGTCGGCAAACTCGAGGTCGGCGAACTTCAAGTCAGCAAACTCGGAGTCGGCAAACTTGAGGTTGGCAAACTCGAGGTCAAAGAACTTCAAGTCAGCAAACTCGGAGTCGGCAAACTTGAGGTCGGCGAACTCGAGGTCGGCGAACTTCAAGTCAGCGAACTCGAGGTCGGCAAACTTGAGGTCAGAGAACTCGGAGTCGGCGAAACATCGTGCGGGCGCCTTCGGCGATAACAGATAACAAGCCTTTGACAGTGTGCCTTCGGCCAAGGATAAAACCGGCATAACTCTTTCAACTCGTAACGGTTTGACTCAATTAGGGTCTCGTTAGAAAGAGCTCGACGCGCTTGTTCCAACGAGCCCAAGAACTCTTGAAACGGATCAAGGATCTGTGAGTTATGGGTGTCGGGAGTGACTGTTACAAATAGGCAAAGATGCGGAAGTGCGTCTTCGGCGGTCAACGCCTTCGGAGAACTCGGAGTCGGCGAACTCGAGGTCGGCGAACTTCAAGTCGGCAAACTCGGAGTCGGCGAACTCAAGGTCGGCAAACCGGATGCGGTTCAGAGATCTTGCGGAGTCCATATCTCTGCGATGGACGGTCGGATGGATCTGAAATTTGGTGGGGCCGTTGATCTCAGTCGGCCACGCATGCCTGCAAATATTCAGCCTCAGATCTCGGATGTAAAGACGCTGGCGGCTCTGTACAGTAGGCTTAGGATTTAGATTTAGGGTTAGGGTTAGATTTAGGTTGTAAGTTAGAGGGGAAGGTAGCCGCCGACTTCTCAGGTGTAGGATCTGTTGCGGCTCGCACCCTAGCGGGTAGTGTAGTGTTAGTTAGGACCTTAGAAGGTATAAAGTAGTTCAAGGCGTTTTGCCTTTTGACTCTTCCAGTTTCGGAAGTGCAGATCAGGAACTCACTTTCTTGGCGTGTTTGTGCATTTTGGTCCTGGCACCACGTAGAGAAGCTGCAGCATAGCGAAGTTACCGTATGTTGTAGTTGAAGGCCTTCGGCTGAATGTTCAGAGCTCGCACCCGGTTAGAGACTTGAGTAGTGCGGATCTGCACCTGCGGGTGATTTCTGATGCTCAGAGCCGGCTGCGAGTTAGAGACTTGAACAGTTCCCCCTTACTCCTTCGAGTGACATATCCTGATTGTACTCCTACGGGAAGTTTCCCCTGAATGCCAATGTGAAGTTTCATTACTTCGTGTAAACCTTGGTTTGTAATTCAGGTTGTGTGTGTGTTACTGGATCGTGTTTTCAGTAAGTTCTCAGTCGGGTCTGCACTCCCTGCGTTTTGTGTGATAGTCGAGGGTGACGTCCACGGCGTACGTAGAGGCTTCGTTCCGAAGTGAGAAGTCCAGTCCGGGTACCCCCGCTAGTTCCTGGCGGAAGGGCAGTAAAAGCCGGAGTGGGAGGCACTTCCTGCAGAACCTCTGAGTGAACTTGCGAGACACTTTCCTCCTGAAATCCGAAGCGGAGGTCCTGACCGACCTCCGAGTTGTGCTTTTTGCCAGTTTCAGGTGTGTGTGTGTGTGTGTGTTGAGTGACCAAGCTGTACCGTGCATCCTCCGAGCATCCTCCGAGTTGAGTTCCTCCTCCGAGTCGAGCCTCCGAGTCGAGCACTACAGTATTTCTGGGAGTGACAGTCGCCTAGAATTCAAACTCTACCAAAAGTCTGTTAAATGTGACACTTTTACTCTGTGTGTTGCCTCTGTCCCTGTGGGTTCGATCTTTTTACCACCATACTGCAGTTTTAGCCTTTGGTGGGTTATTACACGGATCTGCACCTGCGGGTGATTTCTGATGCTCAGAGCCGGCTGCGAGTTAGAGACTTGAACAGTTCCCCCTTACTCCTTCGAGTGACATATCCTGATTGTACTCCTACGGGAAGTTTCCCCTGAATGCCAATGTGAAGTTTCATTACTTCGTGTAAACCTTGGTTTGTAATTCAGGTTGTGTGTGTGTTACTGGATCGTGTTTTCAGTAAGTTCTCAGTCGGGTCTGCACTCCCTGCGTTTTGTGTGATAGTCGAGGGTGACGTCCACGGCGTACGTAGAGGCTTCGTTCCGAAGTGAGAAGTCCAGTCCGGGTACCCCCGCTAGTTCCTGGCGGAAGGGCAGTAAAAGCCGGAGTGGGAGGCACTTCCTGCAGAACCTCTGAGTGAACTTGCGAGACACTTTCCTCCTGAAATCCGAAGCGGAGGTCCTGACCGACCTCCGAGTTGTGCTTTTTGCCAGTTTCAGGTGTGTGTGTGTGTGTGTGTTGAGTGACCAAGCTGTACCGTGCATCCTCCGAGCATCCTCCGAGTTGAGTTCCTCCTCCGAGTCGAGCCTCCGAGTCGAGCACTACAGTATTTCTGGGAGTGACAGTCGCCTAGAATTCAAACTCTACCAAAAGTCTGTTAAATGTGACACTTTTACTCTGTGTGTTGCCTCTGTCCCTGTGGGTTCGATCTTTTTACCACCATACTGCAGTTTTAGCCTTTGGTGGGTTATTACATAAGGAGCCGACAACTTCTTTTTGGCGCCGCTGCCGGGGACAGTGCGTCAACACCAGAAACCTTGAGCAGCAATGCTCGGTGAATGTCGACGAGCGATAGTGTGGGAAACCTGAGTGCGAGAGCCACACGGAAACTCCGTCGAGATTCAGAAAAAGCCGTGGAAACAAAACGGCGAACTAAAAAGAAGACTCCCGGTGAGGACTCTGCAGAAAGATCGCCATCACCGACTACTGGAAGACAAAGGTGTTCCAGTTCACCTACCGAGAGCATTGAGCTAACGATTCTATTGGACATCCCTCCGACAGGAACTCTTCCTGAGTTTGGCCAACCTAGGATCAGTCCGTCGACAGGATCACCGATGGCAGAACATCAAGCCAATCTCCGCCAGGTGTTTTCCCAACCTACCACCAAACATTCGTATCCAAGATACACGGGAACGGGCGACGACGATGATGCAGATTCATACATAAAGCTCTTCGAGTCTGTCTCCATCGCCAATCGTGAGACCAGTGATGAAGACAGATTACGAATCTTTCCTAGCCTGCTACGCAAACGAGCGCGTAGCTGGTACAACCATGAGAGCACCGACCCCACTGGCATCCGGACCTGGGCTCAGCTCAAGGAAAAGTTTCTGAAGCGGTTCCGCGAACTCGGATATGACAGTCGAGTTCTGACCCGGCTTCGAAATCTTCGACGCGAGCGGAAGGAGAATCTTCGAGACTACACTGAGAGATTCCAAGACCTCCTAGATCGAATTCCGAAGACAGGCCCGGGAGAACCGTATTCGGTACAACAGGCAGTGGATTGGTATGTGACAGGGCTCCCAAGAGAAATGGAGACCTTCTGTAGGAGAGGCAAGACTGACACAATCCAAGATGTGATAGCTTCCGCGGAGACCTTTGAGACGTCAACCCTTGACACTCGAAGACGCGACCGACGGTCGACGAAGAAGAAGTCGCAAGGCGGACGTCGGAAGAGAAGGAACTCGCCTTCCTCGACAGAAGAATCAAGCTCCTCCGAATCAAGTTCTTCCTCGGAAGAGGAAGAGGACTCGTCATCTTCAGAAGAAGAAAGACGGAAGAAGAAACGCAGTGCGATCAAGAAGAAGGATCGAGGTAAGGGAATCCCAGTGAAGACTCAAGGGGACATCGCAGCCAAGGTAGACAACCTGGTGAAGAATTTTGCGGACCTGAAAGTTCATGTAGTGGGAGGCCAAGACCGACGTAAATCACCTGCAAGACAACGAGCGAATCTCTGGTGTACTACGTGCGGACAGGTGGGACATGCCAACACGGAGTGCATGTCCGCGAGGCCATCTTACCCAGTGAATGCGGTCGAATGGGCACCACAGTGGGAGAACCCCATGTATTATGCTGAGCCGCCTATGTATTATGCTGAGCAGGTGGAGGACACCGCCTACTCGGTACAGACAGCTCCAGCTACAACTCCGAACCCACCGGTGCATATACCGCGCTTTGTTCCGAGGGAAATGGCGGGTACACTCCCACCAAGACGCATGGCACCTCCAGGAAATCACACAGGAAATCCCCGACCTCGACCACAATTCGATGGTTGCTACAACTGCGGAGACATGGGGCATTACGCGCCAAGTTGTCCCCACCCGAGGAAGCCAATGGGGTATGCACCATTGTGCAGCAATTGCAAGAAGTCCGGACATACAGCAGCTGAATGTGACCAGCCCCAAATCCCTAGGCCAGCCGTGCGTTTCGTATCAACACCTGGCAAGGAAGAGGTGCAGGTCAACCAGGTAGAACTGAGTCTGGACCCAGCTGAAGGAGACGAAGTATGGCCAGAGGAAGAAGTAATGTGCGGCCGGGTAGAAACCCGAAGTTCGAAGAGGAGAGGAGAAGGCCATGAGGACACTCGCCGCCTCGAGCGTAGGGAAGAGAGGAGGAAGTCTAAAGAAGTTAGAGAAGGCCAAAGGAGAACGCCAAGTACACCTCCGGCTATGAGAAACACCCAGCCGGAGCAGAACTCAGAAAAGGCGGACAGGTATTCAGAAGAGTTCCGGACTCGAGATTACCTTCCGGACATCAAAGATGAGGTGAGTCACCTCATCAAGGAAGCATTGGGCGCCGGAATGACATCCGACGACCGGAAGGCAGTTAGGCCCCCTACACCCCTTCCGACCGCGAGTACAGGGAAACTTCCGGCCGTGACTTCCAGCACTCCCTACGACATAGTGAAAGACATGGGGAGCCAGAGGGCAAATATTTCCTTCCACCAGTTGTTGGAAGACAATAAGACGTACAGGAGGATGCTGATGCTTTCGTTGCGCCGACCACGCAAACCCCGAAAAGAGAAACTTCCGGCTGTGTACAGAGTGGAAGGAGGAGACCTGGGACCTCCAGAGATCGAAGTAGAGATCGGAGGCTGCGTCATTCAGAAGGTACCAGTGGACTCCGGCTCGGGCGTGAATATCATGACCAAGGAGACAGCGAACTCCTTGGGGTTCCAGACCTTCGAGCCTACATCCCGAGTATTGCGACTGGCCGATCAAACACGCAGAATGCCACTAGGAATGTTGAGCAATGTGAGAACCAACATTGGAGGAGTGGACTTTCAACTGTCCTACATAATACTGCAACCTCTGATGAAGAAAGGTTATGATGTGCTGCTTGGCAGACCGTGGCTATACGAAGCCAAAGCAAGGTGTGACTGGAGTAGGAAGAGATTACAGTTCCGTAGCCCTGCGGACCCTCCGACTGTCATTACCGTACCGTGGACCAAGGTACCCCATGAGGGCGAAACACCTTCCACCACCTCCGGTTACACAACCGGAGGGGAGACCAGCTCAACATGCACTTCAGAGACCGAAACGTCGGAAGACTTTGTGGGCTACGTCACTTGCTGCTCCATTGAGGAGGAAAGAGACGAGGTGTATCCGGATGAGGAATAGCAACTAGCAGCCGGACTGGGCAGAAGCGAAATCAGTCACACAGAGGGGATTGTTGACCCGAGTGATTGCTGCGAACTGCAGCTCAGTCCAGGTAAAGGCTTGAAGGTGTCAAGCCAGGTACAAGGCGAAGAGTTGAACAGGGTACAGGCGTTTCTTCGCCAGTATGAGGATGTCTTCGCATGGAAGATTGAAGACATGAAAGGCATACCTGCAAGGTATGGAGAGCACAGGATCGACTTGTTGGACGAGGCAGTTCCGGTTCGCCAACGCCAATACAGGCTCAACCCAAAATATTCATTATTGGTGAAGGACGAAATCGATAAGTACCTGAGCGCAGGAATCATCTACCCGGTACTTAGTAGCGAGTGGGTGTCGCCTATCGTGATCGTGCCCAAGAAACTGACGGGTAAGATCCGGGTGTGCCAGGACTTTCGAAAGCTGAACGCAGCAACGAGGAAGGACCATCACCCTCTTCCTTTCACGGACTCTATTTTAGACCATGTAGCAGGGCATGAATGCTACAGTTTCCTAGACGGATTTTCCGGCTACAACCAGGTGTCCATCAGGGAACAGGACAAGGACAAAACAACCTTCACAACCGACTGGGGAACCTATGCTTATCACAAGATGCCGTTCGGTCTGTGCAACGCGCCAGCGACGTTCCAGCGGATGATGACAAACATCTTCCAAGAGCACCTGAGCAAGTTCCTAGAAATTTTCATCGACGACTTTTGTGTCTTCGGTAAGAGGTCGGAGCACCTTAACCATCTTCGGCAAACGTTCGACAGGTGTAGGGAAAGCAGCTTGTCCTTACACCCTGAGAAATGTTTTTTCTTCATGACCAGCGGAATCCTGCTGGGGCACCGAGTTTCGTCCGATGGCATTGCAGTGGATGTAGAGAAGGTGAAGATTATTCTCGAACTGCAGCCGCCAACGAATCTGCGTGAGTTGAGGGCCTTCCTTGGCCATGTAGGTTATTACAGAAGGTTCATAAATATGTACGCCATCTTGGCAGCCGATCTGACGAAGCTGCTTAAGAAGGATGAACCCTATGTGTGGGGCAAGGAGCAACAGCTGGCCTTTGAAACGCTCAAAGCCAAACTGACGACTGCTCCGGTTCTGAGAAGTCCGGATTGGAACAGACCTTTCCATGTCTATGTAGACACGTCGGCGTTTGCAATCGGAGTGGTTCTCAGTCAGAAGGACGACAACAAGAAAGACTACCCGATTTACTTCGCGAGTCGTCAGTTGTCAGCAGCAGAGAAGAAGTACACGACAACTGAGAGGGAGGCGTTGGGAATGGTGTACTCCTGTAAGAAGTTCCGACATTATTTGATCTGCTATGAGTTCGTGTTTCATGTAGATCATTACGCCTTACAGCACCTAGTGAAGAAGGCGGATCTGTCCGGACGAATTGCCAGGTGGGTACTACTGCTGCAGGAATTCACCTACACTGTACAGACACGGAAAGGCGTTCACCATGAGAACGCGGACTACCTCTCCCGACTATGGACCGAACCAATAGAGGAGGAAGTAGTGGATGATTTTCCCGACGAACAACTTTTTCAGTTGTCCGCCAGCCACGAGTCCAGGTACGCGGACTTATACAGGTTTCTGCTCACACTCCAATGTCCGGAAGGATTGGATGCGGAGCAGCGCACAGTCTTCGTTCATAAAGCGGGACCTTACCAGCTCCAACAAGGGGTCTTGTTCAAGAAAATGGCAGACGAGAGGTTGTGCAGATGTCTAGAGGAGTCTGAAGTACCGCGAGTTGTCAAAGCCATGCACACAGAAGACGCTGGTGGTCACTACGCCACCAGAAACACAGTGACCAAAATTGTGAATGCAGGATACTGGTGGCCGACGATGTTCAAAGATGTACACGACTACGTTCGCAAATGCGACAGCTGCCAGAGGACGGGAAGGCCGACTCCGACCACGAGATGGCCTCTTACACCAATAATGCCATTGGCACCATTTGAAAAGTGGGGGATCGACTTCGTGGGACCAATACAACCTGTCACTAAAGGCACGCGCAGGCGCTACATATTGGTAGCAACAGACTATGCGACCAAGATGGTGGAGGCAGAAGCCACAAGGCACGACGACGCAGCCGCAGTAGCACGGTTCCTATTCGAATCCATCATCACCCGCTACGGGTGCCCACTAGAAATAGTCAGTGACAGAGGAACGCACTTTCTGAATCAGGTGATAGAAAGTTTGACGCGGCACTTCCAGATTAAGCATCGGAAGACTACTCCATACAACCCCAAGGCAAATGGTCTGACAGAGAAGTCCAATGGATTACTCTGTAAGATACTCCTCAAAGTGACTGTAAACCATGCTCATGACTGGGATACCAAGCTACCGGCCGCCTTATGGGCATATAGAACGGCAGAAAAAGTCACCACCAGGCAAACACCTTACTTCCTAGTTTATGGGCAGCATCCGATCTTACCCATCGAATTCGAGATACCTACCAAGAGGACCTTAGATCAGAGAAGGCTGGACGCGGAAGAAAGTCAGGCATATCGACTGCAAGAGGTAATGGCACTGGAGGAAAGACGTCAAGAGGCCGAAGATCGGACAAAGCAATTACAACTCAGGCGGAAGGAGAAGTACGATCGAAGGCTCAAACCAGTACTGCTGGAGAAGGGCGATTTGGCTCTGCTATACGATAGCAGACATGCTAGATTTCCAGGCAAGCTCCACTTGAGGTGGATGGGACCTTACAAGGTGATAGAAGTTTTTCCAAATGGATCCATCCAACTCGCAGAACTGACGGGAGAATGGTTAGGCACCCGCGTGAACGGATGGCGTCTGAAGAAATACCACGTGTAAATGTTCGCGTGGGCGCTCACAATTGAGGAGGGGGGCATGTGGTAACACACTTTTTGTTTTTTTGCAGAATTTAAACAATTTTAGAAAACTAGTACCAAAGCAGTGTTTGTAGCTAGAGAAGGGTACGCTAAATAGAGTGGATTGATGAGATCGTCACGAGGGCACAAAGAATCACGTAGTCGGATGTACCAACGCCAACGTCTTCGGCGCCTTCGGCAAAGACTTCTTTTTGAGGTGTCTCTACTCACGCGCCTCTAGCGTACAAGGAAGCTACGCTTCCGGCGCAGACACCTCAGGAGGAGGTTTTGCTAAAGACGTCAGGAGAAGGGCCCGGACCTCTAAAGGCATCCGACCATGAGTGCGCCTTCGGCGAAGCGCCGCTAGCGCGGAAAGGGAAAACCTTCATAACAATCGGGATACACGGTAGATCCAGTTGGTTGAAGTTGCATTAGAAAGAGCTCGGGACGCTCGTTCTAACGAGCCCAAGAGCGCCGGAGATGGATCAGGAATGGAGAAGTTATGAGCGTCGGAAAACTCGTAGCCGGACATGCGCCGTTCGCGCTAGGGTTCACAGCCGGAAAGGATTCCCGTACGCCCTCGGCGATGCGCCTTCGGCGGAATCACGCGCTCACAGGAGGAAACCAACTCAGAGTCGGAAGCGCCTTTGGCGGCTGTTCATGGAAGGAAAGCGCCGGTCGGATGTACGCCTCCGACGTGGCGCTGACGGCCGGATGCGCTGGCACGAGTTGCGCTGACGGATATGCGCTGGCAGCAACGGACGAGGCATAAAGGACAAAATAGGCGGTACGACTGCGCGCCGGCGTAATTCGCTCCGGCTGGATGTGCGCCTCCAGCAAGGCGCCGACGGATAATGAACGCACCAGCGGCGACACGCCTCCGGAGAAGGGCGGGTTAGGAAAAGACAACAGGGCCGACGTATACCCTGCAGCGGACTCGAGTCCGGAAGGTGGCGGCGGCGGGAGAATTCAACGTTTAAGCATGCGAATGCGCGCAAGGCGGAGACGTGAATTCGCGCATGCAAAGGGCGAACCGTTAAGCCGTATAGCCGGCTGCGTACGTTGCAACCAGTAAGAACGTTGGACGTTCTTGAAATCGGAGAAGAAAAGACTGCGCTCCAGTCTCATTCTCTCATTCTTGACTTTGCAATTTCCAGTTCCAAGATTACGCGCAAGGGCGGAGCGACCTGCAGTGAGAGTAGAGAGTGCGGAGACGAGTTGCACAAGGATCTTGGCGGACCTCGAAAGAATTGGGAGTAGCGATCTTGAACGAGCGCAGAGAGAGTGAGCAGTCAGTGCTTGAGTGGCCGACGCGCAGTGGCGATTGTGAGAGAGTGAGCGAAAGAACGTTTGTGTGTGCAGGCAACGCAATGTCGAAGGTTCCCCAACTGCGAGTGTCTCCACTCAGGGTGCCGCAGATCGGTCTACGCGCATTTCAAGATGTGCTGACGAGGCTGAAGCTCGATTTTCTCCTCTGGGGGTGGAATTGGACGTGTCCGGAGATGGTGCGCGAGTATCTGCAAGAGAGACACAAGCCTTCTCGCGGATTTCGCCCACACCCAGAGAGATGGGAAATTTGCAATTGGGCGCAGGTGTTGGGCAGGTGTGCCGGCGAGGAAGGGGATCTCCTCTTCGAGGCCGATAGCGTGAAGGTGTCCCAGGAGGAAGAAGTCTCTTACAATGAGCTCTTCAAAGTGGCCAGACATCCCAAGAACGGTTTCCGGACTCGGGATTACAAGGATCGATTGCGGAGAAATGTCGCGACAGCATTGCTGCAGATATTGCAGCCGACCAAGACCGCTTACATGCATGGTTGGCAGGTAGAGTTCGTGGAGCTAGTGTTGTCAGGAGCTCCGGTGCATTGGGCACGGCTTCTGTGGAAGGTGACGCGCCAACATGCGCAAGAAGAGAGGGGAGGAACGCTCAATCATCTATCGCCTTACTTAATCGTGTTTTACCGGGCGATGGGATGTTTGACGAATGCTGAGAAAACTCGGTTTCCGCAGCTGAGCCGGTCTTATCCAGGTAGATATTCGAGGGAGGCCGAAGTAGACACGGATCCGGACGAGGAACCTGCCAGTACGCCTCCGGCTCCGGCTCCAGCCAGAGCAGCAGAAGAACGTCGAAGTGAGCGCATTCCGCGCAAGCGGAAGTGGGATGAGAGACCTGAGGACAGGCAGCCGGAAGTACCAGCTGCGCCGACTCGTGGTCGGCCCACCCCCGAGCCTCATAGTCGACCAAAACAGAGGGCACGCAGGATGCCAACTGTTACTGAGGAGACCAGGCGAACTCCGACCCGGCGGAATCTCACACAGGAAGAGATAATCGCTCAGGTTCTAGGGAAGACGGCAGAAACCTCTGCACAGAAGGCACCACGGCCTTCGGGAGGAGATGGACGGACTGACAGCCGGCCGACTGCGAGTCGGATGACTGAAGGTCGACAGACGGAAGGAAGGCCAACTGAACGGCGCGTTGAACCGGACAGCAGGCCGGAAACGGAAGAGAGTTTGGCTGACGAGCCAACAATCCTCAGAGGGTCGTCTTCGGCGGAAGGCACTTCTGGAAGAACGCCCCCAACAAGCAGGCCAAGTGGAGTCAAGACGCGCAGGGTGTATCCGACTCCCAGTCGGACAACTGCTGGTCGGCCGACTGCGAGTCGGACAACAGAGAGTCAGCCGGATTCGCCGACTGCGAGACGGATGGGGCCAACGACCAGTGTGCGGACGCCTTCGGCGGACGCACCTTCAGCAAGGACACCTTCCGCGCAGATTGCGCCGGAAGGACAGGCAGCAGAAGCGGGCGGTGCAAGAGTGACAAAAGTCACTGCGGCGTCGACCCCTTCACAAACCGAAGATCGAGCCGGAACAGGGGCTCAAGCAGTGGGATCTCCCACTGCCCTGGATATTTTAGCAGGCAGTGGAGCAGCAGTCGCAGCAGAAGCTGCTGCGCGCCACAGTTCCAGGGAGTCGCCAAGGGATTCAGTGGCGACTGAGATCCTCGAGACTGAGGATGAGACGAGCTCGGAAGAGCAAGAAGAGGATTCGGTGCAGAAAACGCCAACAGGGGTGCTGTGCGAACAGATAGTTCCACTCCTGCGATATCTGGATCGCAAGACATCCAAATACGCAAGTGCCTTAAAACCGCAGTCTTATGTGGAGACAATCAGGCGAAGGACGAGGAGCAAGGTGGCAAGGTGGGCCTCTAGATGCGGAGTATATGTGGATAGGAACACCGCCCTCCGACAACACCTGGCGGTCACCCAGAAGCTGTACCAAGCCTTGCAGCAGCAGAAGGAGGATGCGGCGACGAAGAGTCAGGCGGAGGCCGAACTAATACGGGCAAAGATCGAGTCGGAACTGCAGGAGGAGCGGAGACAGAACGAAGTCCTAGCAGCCGAGCTTGCGCGCCAGACGCGCGCCTTAGAGGAAAGTCAAAGAGCCCGGAAGGAGGATGAGGAGTTGTTGTGCAACTTGCAAACCGAGTGCTCGGATTTGAGGACACAACGTGCGGATTTAGAAATGCAGCTGGCAGAGGTGGAGAGCAGCTGCAGGGCACGAGGAGAGTTGGCGGCACGGGTGACTCGTTGTCTAAACGGATACACCCATTGGGAGGTGGCAGCTCAAGAGAGGGTTACACTCCGGGAGTTCGAGCTTCGGGCGGCGGCATTGACGGAAGGTGACAGTCGGAGTCGGCGGCGAGTGGCAAGAAAATTAGAAACTTTCTTGTCGGGTGCGCGCGACACTATGGCGCACTTGCAGTCGGAAGTCACTGCAGCACTCCGACGCCTGGGGTTACGCAGCCGGTCGGAAGACTGGCAAGGTAGAGATAGTACGCGGAGCAGTCCGGCGCGCAGGAGGCGCAGCACCGGATCTGCTGAGTGCAGTAGAGTAGTTTGGTTTCGCGCAGATGCTGCGAGTGGTAGATAGGATAGCGTAGTGCTAGTTAGGATCTTTTGAGAGTATAAAGTAGATCAAGGCGTTTTGCCTTGGGACTCTTCCAGTTTCGGAAGTGCAGATCAGGAACTCACTTTCTTGGCGTGTTTGTGCATTTTGGTCCTGGCACCACGTAGAGAAGCTGCAGCATAGCGAAGTTACCGTATGTTGTAGTTGAAGGCCTTCGGCTGAATGTTCAGAGCTCGCACCCGGTTAGAGACTTGAGTAGTGCGGATCTGCACCTGCGGGTGATTTCTGATGCTCAGAGCCGGCTGCGAGTTAGAGACTTGAACAGTTCCCCCTTACTCCTTCGAGTGACATATCCTGATTGTACTCCTACGGGAAGTTTCCCCTGAATGCCAATGTGAAGTTTCATTACTTCGTGTAAACCTTGGTTTGTAATTCAGGTTGTGTGTGTGTTACTGGATCGTGTTTTCAGTAAGTTCTCAGTCGGGTCTGCACTCCCTGCGTTTTGTGTGATAGTCGAGGGTGACGTCCACGGCGTACGTAGAGGCTTCGTTCCGAAGTGAGAAGTCCAGTCCGGGTACCCCCGCTAGTTCCTGGCGGAAGGGCAGTAAAAGCCGGAGTGGGAGGCACTTCCTGCAGAACCTCTGAGTGAACTTGCGAGACACTTTCCTCCTGAAATCCGAAGCGGAGGTCCTGACCGACCTCCGAGTTGTGCTTTTTGCCAGTTTCAGGTGTGTGTGTGTGTGTGTGTTGAGTGACCAAGCTGTACCGTGCATCCTCCGAGCATCCTCCGAGTTGAGTTCCTCCTCCGAGTCGAGCCTCCGAGTCGAGCACTACAGTATTTCTGGGAGTGACAGTCGCCTAGAATTCAAACTCTACCAAAAGTCTGTTAAATGTGACACTTTTACTCTGTGTGTTGCCTCTGTCCCTGTGGGTTCGATCTTTTTACCACCATACTGCAGTTTTAGCCTTTGGTGGGTTATTACACATATTTATCGGCAAATTGAATAAATCGGTTCAATCCATTTATTCAATCTATTTTATTGTAATAACCCACCAAAGGCTAAAACTGGAGTATGGTGGTAAAAAGATCGAACCCACAGGGACAGAGGCAACACACATAGTAAAAAGTGTCACGTTTAACAGACTTTTGTAGAGTTTGAATTCTCAGGCGACTGTCACTCCCAGAAATACTGCGGTGCTCGACTCGGAGGCTCGACTTGGAGGAGGATCTCGACTCGGAGGATGCTCGGATGATGCACAGTACAGCGTAGTCACTCAACACACACACACACGCACACCTGAAACTGGCAAAAGCACAACTCGGAGGTCGGTCAGGACCTCCACTTCGGATTTCAGGGGGAAAGTGTCTCAAAAGTTCACTCAGAGGTTCTGCAGGTAGTGACTCCCACTCCGACTTTTACTGCCCTTCCGCCAAGAACTAGCGTAGGGTACCCGGACTGGACTTCCCACTTCGGAACGAAGCCTCTTCATACGCCATGAACGTCACCCTCGACTCACACCAAACGCAGGGAGTGCAGGCCCGACTGAGAACTTAACTGAGACACAATCCAGTAACACACACACACAACCTGAATTGCGAACCAAGGCTTACACGAAGTAATAAAAATTCACTTTGGCATTCAGGGGAAACTTCCCGTAGGAGTACAATCAGGATATGTCACTCGAAGGAGTAAGGGGGAACTATTCAAGTCTCTAACTCGCAGCCGGCTCTGAGCATCAGAAATCACCCGCAGGTGCAGATCCGCACTACTCAAGTCTCTAACCGGGTGCTAGCTCTGAACATTCAGCCGAAGGCCTTCAACTACAACATACGGTAACTTCGCTATGCTGTGGCTTCTCTACGTGGTGCCAGGACCAAAATGCACAAACACGCCAAGAAAGTGAGTTCCTGATCTGCACTTCCGAAACTGGAAGAGTCCCAAGGCAAAACGCCTTGATCTACTTTATACCCTCAAAGGTCCTAACTAACACTACGCTATCCTATCTACTACTCGCAACACTTGCACGAAACCAAACTACACTACTGCACTCTGCAGATCCGGTGCTGCGCCTCCTGTGCGCCGGACTGCCTCGCTCTCTATCTCTACCTTGCCAATCTTCCGACCGGCTGCGCAACCCCAGACGTCGGAGGGCTGTAGTCACTTCCGACTCCAAGTGCGCCATAGTGTCGCGCGCACCCGACAAGAAGGATTCTAATTTCCTCGCTACTCGCCGCCGACTCCGACTGTCACCCTCCGTCAATGCCGCCGCCCGAAGCTCGAACTCCCTGAGTGTGATCTTCTCTTGAGCTGCCACCTTCCAATGGGCGTATCCTTTTAGACAGCGAGTCACCCGCGTCGTCAACTCTTCTCGCGTCCGGCAGCTGCCTTCCACCTCTGCTAGCTGCATTTCCGCATCCGCACGCTGCGCCCTCAAATCCGAGCACTCGGATTGCAAGTTGCGCAACAACTCCTCATCCTCCTTGCGTGTTCTTTGACTTTCTTCTAAGGCGCGCGTCTGGCGCGCAAGCTTTGCTGCTAAGATGCGGTTTTGTCTCCGCTCTTCCTGCAATTCCGACTCGATCTTTGCCCGCATTAGCTCGGCATCCGCCTGGCTTTTCGTCGCCGCATCCTCTCTCTGATGTTGCAAGGTTTGGTATAGCTTCTGTGTGACTGCCAGGTGTTGTCGGAGGGTAGTGTTCCTATCCTGCAATACTTGGCACCTAGAGGCCCAAGTGGCCACCTTGCTCCTCGTCCTGCGCTTGACAATCTCCACGTAAGACTGCGGTTTTTCGGTACCCGAGTACTTGGATGACTTGCGATCCAGATAGCGCAGGAGTGGAACTATCTGCTCGCACAACACCCCTGTATGCGTTTTCTGCACAGAATCCGCTTCCTTCTCTTCCGAGCTCGTCTCATCCTCAGTTTCGAGGATTTCAATCGCCACTGAATCCCTTGGCAACTCCCTGGAACTGTGGCGCGCAGCAGCTTCCGCCGCGATTGCCGCTTTACTCCCTGCTAAAATATCCAAGGCAGTGGGGGATCCCACTGCTTGAGCCCCTGTTCCGGCTCGATCTTCGGTTTCCGAATGGGTCGACGCCGTAGTGACTTTTGTCACCTTTGCACCGCCCGCTTCTGCTGCCTGCCCTTCCGGCGCGATCTGCGCGGAAGGTGTCTTCGCTGGAGGTGCGTCCGCCGAAGGCGTCCGCACACTGGTCGCCGGCCCTGTCCGTCTCGCAGTCGGCGAATCTGGCCGACTCTCTTTTGACCGACTCGCAGTCGGCCGACTAGCAGTTGTCCGACTGGCAGTCGGATACACCCTGCGCGTCTTCACTCCACTTGGCCTGCTTGCTGGCGGCGTTTTCCCAGAAGTGCCTTCCGCCGAAGGCGACCCTCTGAGGGTTGTTGGCTCGTCAGCCAAACTCCCTTCTGCTTCCGGCCTGCTGTCCGGTTCAACGCGCCGCTCAGTCGGCCTTTCTTCCGTTTGTCGACCTGCCGTCGCCCGACTCGTAGTCGGCCGACTGTCAGTCCGTCCGTCTTCTTCCGAAGGCATTGGTGCCTTCTGCGCAGAGGTATTTGCCGACTTCCCCAGAATCTGCGCGATTATATCCTCCTGCGTGGGCAGGTTACTCCGCCGGACCGGAGTACGCCCGGTCTCCTCAGTACTAGTTGGCATTTTGCGTGCCCTCTGTTTTGGTCGACTGTGAGGCTCGTTGGTCGGCCGACTACGAGTCGGCGCAGCTGGCGCTTCCGGCTGCCTGTCCTCAGGTCTCTCATCCCACTTCCGCTTTCGCGGAATGCGCTCGCTTCGACGTTCTTCTGCTGCTCTTGCTGGGGGCGGAGCCGGAGGCGGACTGGCAGGTGCCTCGTCCGGATCCGTGTCTACTTCGGCCTCCCGCGAGTATCTACCTAGATAGCTCCGGGTCAACAGCGGAAACCGTGTCTTCTCTGAATTTGTCAAACATCCCATCGCCCGATAAAACACAATCAGGTAAGGCGAAAGATGATTGAGGGTTCCTCCTCTCTCTTCTTGCGCATGTTGGCGCGTCACCTTCCATAGGAGCCGTGCCCAATGCACTGGAGCTCCTGACAGCACTAGCTCCACAAATCCTACCTGCCAACCATGCATGTAAGCGGTCTTGGTCGGCTGCAATATCTGCAACAATGCAGTCGCGACATTTCTCCGCAATCGATCTTTGTAATCCCGTGTCCGGAAACCGTTCTTGGGATGCCTGGCAACTTTGAAAAGCTCATTGTAGGAGATTTCTTCCTCCTGGGACACCTTCACGCTATCGGCCTGGAAGAGGAGATACCCTTCCTCGCCGGCACACCTGCCCAACACCTGCGCCCAATCACAAATGTCCCACCTCTCTGGATGTGGACGGAATCCGCGTGAGGGCTTGTGCCTCTCCTGCAGATACTCGCGCACCATCTCCGGACATGTCCAGTTCCATCCCCACAGGAGGAAATCGAGCTTCAGCCCTATCAGCACATCTTGAAATGCGCGTAGACCGATCTGCGGCACCCTGAGTGGAGACACTCGCAGCTGGGGGACCTTCGACATTGCGTTTCCTGCACACACAGACGTTCTCCCCTCCACTCGCTCTCTCACAATCGCCACTGCGCGTCGGCCGCTCAAGTACTGATTGCTGTCTCTCTCCTCTTCTCTCGCGCTCAAGTTTGCTACTCGCAATTCTCTCCAAGGTCTGTCAAGATCCTTGCGCAACTCGCCTCCGCACTCTCTCCTCTCACTGCAGGTCTCTCCGCCCTTGCGCGTAATCTTGGAAGCTGGAAATCGCAAAATCAAGAATGAGAGAATGAGACTGGAGGGCAGTCTTTTCTTCTCCGAATTCAAGATCGTCCAACGTTCTTACTGGTTACAATTTACGCAGCCAGCTATACGGCCTAACGGTTCGCCCTTGCATGCTCGAATTCACGTCTCCGCACTGCGCGCATTCGCATGTGTGAATGTTGAATTCTCCCGCCGCCACCGTCTTCCGGACTCGAGTTTGCCGCAGTGTATACGTCGGCTATGTTGTCTTTTCCTAACCTGACCATCACCGGAGGCGTGTCGCCGCTGGCGTGTTCCTTATCCGTCGGCGCCTTGCTGGAGGCGTACATCCAGTCGGCGCGAATTACGCCGGCGCGTATTAGTACCGCTTGTTTTGTCCGTTCTGCCTCGTCCATTACTGACGGCGCATATCCCGCCGGCGCAAATCATGCCAGCGCATCCGCCTATCAGCGCCACGTCGGAGGCGTACGTCCGGCCGGCGCTTTCCTTCCGTTGCGCAGCCGCCAAAGGCGCTTCCGACTCTGAGTTGATTTCCTCCCATGAGCGCGCAATTCAGGCGCATCGCCGAAGGCGTACGAGAGTCCTTTCCGACTGTGAACCCTAGCGCGAACGGCGCATGTCCTGTTACGAGCTTTCCGACGCTCATAACTTCTTCGTTCCTGATCCATCTCCAACGCTCTTGGGCTCGTTAGGACGAGCGTCCCGAGCTCTTTCTAATGCGACTTCAACCAACTGGGACTACCGTGTATTCCGACCGTTATGAAGGTTTCCCTTTCCGCGCTAGCGGCGCATCGCCGAAGGCGCACTCACGGTCGGAAGTCTTCAGAGGTCCGTGCCGTTCTTCTGACGTCTTTAGCAAGACCTCCTCCGAAGGTGTCTGCGCCGGAAGCGTAGCTTCCTTAAACGCTAGAAGCGCGTGAGTAGAGACACCTCAGAAAAGGAGCTTTTGCCGAAGGCGCCGAAGACATTGGCGCTGGTACATCCGACTGCGCGATTCTTCGTGACCTCGTGACGATCTCCTCAATCCACTCTATTTAACGTACCCTTTTCTAACTACAAACACTGCTTCGGTACTAGTTTTCTAAAATTGTTAAAATTCTGCAAAAAAAACAAAAAGTGTGTTACCACATTTATCCATTTGCGTCAAATGATAATGCATGAGATGTTGATCTACATAAATTTGATCCCTATTTTTTTGACAAAATAATGCTTAATTAAGTGGAAAGCTATTGTAGGTTAAAATAACCAATTATGCAACTTTTTTTCAATCTTGTTGTATATTTTTGAAATCTGAATCAAGAAACTTACTTGAGATTTTTTTTCCCATTCAACTCAAAGCCTCGTGATGTCTCATCGTATATACTTGGCATAATACAAGTTCGTTCATCCTAGCACATTGGTACGTTAAAATCACTATGTGATCACTAAAAGAAACCTCAGATTGCATAGAGTTTCTAGCATGAAGAATCTAAAAGAACAGAAATCCTACATGCTCTTGATCTTTATGATTAACAGATTTTGACTATAGTGTTGCTCTTTGCCAATTTTTAACATGTTGAATTTCGTTCGTTTTCAAATTTCTTTGGCTGGTCCAAATCGATATTTGAAATGACAAGAATTTCAAAAAAAGAAATATGTATATCATCCAACAAATATATATTCAAGAAAAATCATACATTTAACAAAATTCTGAATTGTGTGATAAAAATATTATTCCAATCCTCTTATAAACAAAAGCTAACTAGTTTAGCTTATCATATTTGAATGAACTGAAAATAATCAAAACCTTAAGAAAACTATTAACGTTTAGCTCATTTTCACATCTCTTTCAAGTGTCAAAAATATATTTTTTTGTTAAAGTTTCAACCGTATTTTAATATTATCATAAAGATTTGTATCAACGTATACAATTCATACAATTCATGTAATCTTCCATTTATACTTGTATTTAATTATCAGTCTATGCTCAGAACTCTATGGTATTACACAGAATCTCAACATAATCCACAATCTCTATTAATCTTGTCTTTAGTTGTCTAAATGAACGTTTTGAAATCCATTAAGTTTATCCAATTAATCATCGTTCTGTTATAACTAACAAAACACACTTTGATTTACTAGGTTTCTTATCTTCGTTCTTTTAGTGTTCTCGTCTAGTCCATCCTCCCCACTAGCATCATTCTTCAGCTTCTTCTATCACGGACTTGTATTCTGCCATAATTAATATCCAGTTTTCTCATTTACTTCTGACTGAACTCGCTCTTTATTGAATGCATACTGCCTCGATTGACAGAAGTCACCTCATCTCATCCAGCCATCACACTATTTTTGTCGTTCAGACCCCTTAAAGTTCACATATTTTCAATTTGCTGAAAACTTTCTCGGATGTGTAATGTGAAGATGATCATCAGGTTGTCCACCAACAGGACGTACTGAAATATACCCTATTTTTTGTTTTCAAACTCCGAGTTATAATCTGGCAGTATATCATGGCTATAGTTAATGTCCATTTCTCTATCAAAGGGATACGTTTTCATTGATGCAGTGTCCAACTCTGTGAATTCATATATCTCTACGCTAAAAGCCTTGTCTTTAAGCGACATAACTAATTGCTACTTCTGTGAACTCCCCCGTGAACTCACCTCAGAATCTGCAAAATGGCTCTGAAAAGGTCACTCGATTGTTTAATCGAAGTGCACTGTGAGCTTTTATAGCCTGCTTGATTTCCAAACTCTGCAGCATTTCGAAAGTTGTTATTTTACCGGCGTAAAAGTTGGCTCTGTGGATGATGATGCAAGCAAAAATGATCTGCAACGCAGCAAAACATGATTCATCAACACTCTTCTTATCACAACAGCACATAATGTATTTACACAAATTAGTGTTTTGATGTTTTACAGCGTGAGATGTAAATGTCATGAAGTTGTTGTTGTCTGCAGGAGAGTGGACATCGTCAACGAGCGAAAAATCGAGACACCATACTCGGCTTGACGCACTATAATAACATTGAGTCATAATATCAAGTATTGATGTAGTCATTTTATTGTGTCTAAGTAGTGACAATGTGGTGTTTTAACATTGCTCATGTTTTCAAACAAGAAATCTGGATAGACAAGTTTTGAGTTCCGATATCACGAGACAGTGAAAATAATATTTTACTGCCATCCAGAGTGGAGTCTTTGCATGGTCAAGAATGACTACAATGGTGACTGGTATGTTTTCATATTTGAAGACTTTAAAAAAGCTAATCGATTCACATTAAGATGTTTAAACTATCATCTCAAGATTTCTATCTTTCTCTCAAACATCAGTTTGGTTTCTGTATGAGGCAATATTCAATCCAGAATCTATATTAACAAGTAGTAGCTAGCTAGCAACTAGCAACTAACTAGCAAGTTTAACGAATAAATAATGCAGATGCTTGAAATTTCATGGAGTATTAAAATATGTGACCCTTCTATAACTCACGATCGGAATGCAGTTGCTTGAAATTAGACAGAGCATAAAGTAAATGCACTCTTGTTCAAGGTAAACACTGATCTCCCTACGACAGTGTCTCAAGGGCACACGCAAAGGTAATGTAAACTGAGATATCTTGGAGAGAACATAGGGAACAGACGACCTAATCTAGGAAGTTGAGATACTGCATGAGCTCATGTACGTGCTATCGAGGCACCATAACCGAGGCTTGTGAATCGGCGGCAAATGATGACATTAAAGCAAGTTCGGCTGATTCTCCTTGAACGCCTTGTCTACTGGGATAGGCATCCACGTAGTGTTCGTCCTCTGATATGCTCCACAAGTATGGTGTCTGGGATTTTAGCTCGTTGACGATGTCCACAGCTACACTTGCATTTGAGTTCTTCATGAGGACGTTCACCAGTTGAGACATCGTTGCGCGTTTCTTGGGATCTGCTTGCAGACAAGACAGAGCCATGTTCACCACGAGCAGGACTTCTTCTTCGTCATAATCGCCCTCCAATCTTTTGTCGACCAAGTTCAAAACCTTGCCTTCCGTGTACAAAGTTATAGCCTGCGCATGTCATGAGGGTGTGAGAGGCCGAAGAGGAAAATAGCCGTAATCAGATTCGCGACGGTATTCTGATGAGTGAAATTGGCAGAAGTAGCAGAGAAAGGAGGCAGATGAGTATCTCCTGAAAGCCTGAAGCTTTGTGAGCTGGATTTGGAATGTTCGTGCTATAATGATGCAGTGCAATATAGAATCACCCACCCAGGAGCGTAGAATACTTTGTTCCTGTGGCAACTTCAGATCGATGCACTGTCTTCCAGCAACGATTTCCAGCAAGACTACACCAAAGCTATACACATCCAGTTTCTCGGATACGACGCCTTCTAGTGCATACTCTGGTGAAAAGTAGCCCCTGTAGTTGCATGGAAAGAAATCCAACTGGTTAGTGCCTTGCTCTAAGTGCATACCACATTCAAGTCTGAACTGCGAGTCTCACCAATTGAGTGCCACTGTCGTGCATTTGATACTCATGAATCGATTCGGCCTATAGAAGTACCTCGTTCCTCCAATGTTCATGGTGACTTGAGTGTCATTTGAATCATTAGTGGGCCGGACGAGTCCAAAGTCGGCAATCTTTGCGTTGTAATTCTTGTCCAGAAGAATATTTTCCGGCTTTATGTCTCTGAGAGTTCAGAGGCAGGTGTCAGTGTATAAAGCCGAGAAATCACACATCTCAAAATAAGCCGTATACGAAGCACAAGCATGCAGAAAACTCCATGATATGTGCCTTCGCATGTCGTCACGGTGTAATGCACAAGAACAAGCTGCATGAGATATCCCAGAGCATGGGCTTTTGGTGTTAAACACGTGCCCTTCTCTTTAGATGTGTTCTACACAGAACAGAATCGAAACGTGGATGGTTCGCAGATGAGGTTAGAGTCTAAGCATTCTCACCTATGAATCATACCCGGCTGCAATCCTTCATGTAGGTACGCAAGTCCATGGGCTATTCCCAAGCATATGTTGTAACGTTGTTTCCAGTTCAAGAAGGTCGCACATTGAGGACCTGAACCTGTTGCTCAGCGGCATACATTTAACTCTGAGATAAAAAGCATAGTTTTCGTAGTATTTAACCGCATGCTCTCTATTCGATTACAAATGTGAGTCGAAGACAAAAACTCTCCCCTTCTTAGTCCACATACGAGTAGGTTACTTACTTAATATCCAATACATCCACTTGAACCGTTCGCAATAAAAGCTCAAATTTCTCTATTCTTGCTCGCTATCAAAATTACATGCAAAAACTTCTATCTATTGTTATTCTAGTAGATACATTTTCATTAAAGATCTCAATATTTTCTCACCAAACAGGGCTTCTGCGAGGCTCTTGTTCTCCGCGTATTCGTAAATCAGCATCCGTTGCTGATTCTCCCCTACGCAACATCCCTTGAGTTGAATCAGATGTCTATGTTTGATACCCGAGATGTTTACCATTTCTTTCAAGAAGTCGGACGTACTCTGCTTTGTCCGAGTGAGTCTCTTCACAGCAACAATACTCCCATCTGCTAGTTCAGCCTGTCAAAGACAATTACTTGTTACACTTCGATGTGCTCCCGGCACTTTCTACACTTTCCTAGTGAAACAGATGACTGTAAAACCAGGATACTAGACTTACTCTGACAGAAAAAGTGAATGAAATCTTATTCCCATCGTTTAAAGAGGATTTAGAGATGTGCATACCACAATGTCAGGAGTATTACCTTGAAAACAGTGCCAAATCCACCTTTTCCTAACTCATTGGAACTAGAGAAACTGTGTGTCGCGGTTTTGAGTTCTTGGTAGCTGAAAATTGGTGGCTTCACGTTGTCTTTTGCTAAAACTGAGAAATGTCAAGGTTAATACGTTAATACGAACACGAAGGAGCAGCGCTTTTTAATCACAGGTTGAAACCAAGTGATCGTTCTCAAGACGATGAGCCAAATGATTCCTCAAAATCGTATGCTGAGAACTGACCTTCTTGTATCTGTTGAAGTTCACGACTGCTTCTTCGCATTTTCCATGTGAAGAATATGACTAAACAACTCATAAGTAACACGATTATTCCAGATACCACGCCCACGGCAATTACTACTCCTGTTTGGACACCATCGTTTGCTGCGTAGGTCACATACAACACCAGAATTATGATGAGAATTATGATGAGAATTGTTGCTTGTGAAGCTAGGACTTTCACGTAACCAGATGAAAATGTGCCTATTCAATACCTGAAGATAGTTCATAAACTGTTCTAACGAATTTTGATCTTGGTTACAGTAACGAAATAGTGTGCAAGTTCGGAACTCACATGGGGGCGCCCAGAAGTTCTCATGCTCGCTAGATCGGCACATGTATTTTTTGATGAACTTTAAATTCACTCCCTCAGTATCATTGAGGCACCACGGATTATCTCCAAGCCTTTGAAATTACAACGAGTGCGTCATAAGCAGTTTTCTCTAAACAGAAATCCATCTCAGCAGCAATGTTATAAACCTTAAATTTTCAAACTTTGACATGCGGGTACATAAATCAGTTGTACAACGAACATCTTTGAAAGCAATCCAAAGTATTTGCGTTTCGGGTAGACAAGATCTGGACATCTGAACCAGGTCAGAGAGTAAGAAGGCTTATTACTTACAAGATAAAAGTTTGTGAAGAGTATTGCTGTATCGAGAATAGCTGGTCAGATAGTGAAGGTGGCACTAGTATTAAACTCTCTAAATCTTGAAGGCTCGGTGAGATAATGCTGCGTATCTGATTTCCAGCCAAACGCAGCTGAACCCTATGAATTTCAAAACTCTTGCCATCGGTAATTTTCTTATACCATGCTGTAAGGTTCAATTCCACAAAGCTGTTGTTTCTCAAATCCCTGAGTGAAAAAATTAAAAATACTTCAATAAAGTGTCGAGGAACTACACGTATATACAGAGGTTGGGTTGAAAGGTTTTATAATGTTGATAAATTCTACATCGACCATAAAATCTATTCAGGAGTCATTTTAGTACTCAAAACCAAGATCCCATTCTCAGTTATAAAGAAAGGACTGTAGTATCAAATATTGTCTTTACAAATGTGAAAATCATCCAGCCAAATGCATCGTTGCTGTCCGTAGAAAGGAAGCAGTAATGAAATTCAAATCATACAGAACTGAGCAGTTATCTTGCTTGTACCAACGTACTTTAGCAGTTTTCTCTTGACATAGTTGATTCAACATCTAGAGACTTCGCTACATGAACTACTGATATGATACGAGGACCGAGAACTGCGTACTCACACAGATCGGAGGCTGCGAGTGTCCCAGATGCTGTCAGGCACTGTACCGTTCAGATTATTAAGGCTCAAGTTCCTGAAATCACGATTCTTTTCCTCAGTCTCATTTAGAATCGAGATACTTTTAAACAATAAAAAGAAAAAAATTCTCGACTGCAAGGGATCCTCACGTCAAATTTTCCTTTGTTCTATCAGAAGCTCCAAGTCTAATTTAACTCTGATTGAAACGTGTACTTACAGATTTTTCAAATTCCCGAGTTTAGTGAAGTTGACTGCTAACTCGCTCGTCAATTGGTTGTTGGACATATCCAAATTCTCCAAGTTTCCTAGCACTTCTATATTCCCAGGTACGGGTCCGACGAATTTGTTATTGCTGAGGTCTCTGCAGGCAACCCAAGTTTCACATTTGTCTTCTATATTCGATTATAAAACATTGGAAAAATGCTCTTGGAGATGTTTAAACACAATATCCTCGGACAGAACAGGATGAATAATCCTGATTGAGTGACAATTTTGACGCAATGTCACTGGATGTGGGACGAAAATAATGAGAATCGTGTAAATATAGTATAAAACTCGAAGCATAAACTGATCGTTGAACTCACAAGTTTTGAATCGATTCGTCCAATGCTCCTATTAATGAATCCAGTGTTCCATTGAACATATTGCTCGACAGTGATCTGCAGTAGTATGAATGGGAAGGTCGTTAGAGAGAATAAAATCATCTTTCCTCCGTGAAGAATAACTATTTAAACAGTTTACTTCATTCCAAGTTGTCTTTCAACTCTAGCTAGCTACGCCATCTAACTGAATAACGACTTATGACTTTAAGTTGACAAAACTGACGCCAACGATGCTGACGAGTAAATTAGTTTCGTAATTTGAATTGACCTAGAAAATATGAATAGTTCAAACGATTTCAACCGATAGTTATCTACGAACTTTGTCAATTTCTGAAGTTACAAAAGATCTTACTTGCGTTGTGAGGCGTTGAACAACTTACAGCATTTCCAGATTGTCAAGTGATTTTGAACGGAAGAAGGGTAGTTCTCCAGACAGCTTGTTGTATCCCAAGTTCCTAAAGTTGGCAAATTGGAAACTTTAAAGCCATGCAAATGATGATCGACATTGTCCTCAAACTTATAAGTTGTCACCTTCAATCAAAGATTGATATGAAATTGCTACAATTACTGCAATGACCACACCCAGTATGGCACAACTGATGGAATCATTGTCATCATACAGACACCTGCTTTCATCTATGTCATCCAAAGAGCGAGTGAGTTGGGTTCTTACAGTTCTCTGAGAGTGCGGATTTCTCCTATAGAATCAGGGAAATCCCCGTCGAAACTGTTTTCAGACAGATCCAAAATCGTCAACTGACTCCAATTCCCAAATACACTAGGCAATACACCGGCCACACCTTTGCCAGTAAGGTTTCTGTCAGACAAACGGACCCGTCAAACATCTCATCTCAGAAATAGTCACTAGGGATATTGGCTTGCCGTCCATTTTATTTGACAAGTCTAGAACGATCAGACGGCTTCACAAATCAAGGTCCAACTCTCCTCTCACGCCTTCGAAGTGAGGTTTCTGCAACGTCAAGAAATTCTTTTCCATGTCGTTGGTCCGTGGCAAGGTTTAATCTCAATATACGCACCTTGCAAGAATTCAGCTGTATATGGTCATCGTTAGAAGGAGATCAATTCTTGTGTTTCTATACATGTAGATTCTGATTGTGTGATCAGTATCATTGTAAGGAATTCGTGGATTACAAACTTACATTTGGGTTATTGTAGGGGGCAACTCGATACTACAAACTAGCCAGTCCCAAGGAACTGGCAAGCACGGATCGCCAGCTGTGTCTAGAGAACTTGATGCGAAATCGGGAAAAACATTCCTGAAATTATCCACTGAGAGAGTTTGAAGAAACAAAACCGTATCAAATTCCCAGTCATTCAATGACTATATTTTGCAAGCATAACTGTCGGTGAACAAACGACATAAAATGCAAACTGTGGCCTTCACTTACCCTCAAGTTTTGAAGTTCTCACTGCCACCGCTGGAAACTCACCGTGAATCTCGGCTGCATTTATCAGAACAGGTGCTTCTGTGGATTCGTTTGGTGCAATTTTGATTCTATACGCATCGCTATGGATGACCTGGTCGTTGCTGTATGCGCCAAAATAATCCGGATAGGGGTGTATCTCAACCGGTCGCCATGCAAAGAACACAGATCGATTACCGTCGTATAGAAGGGGGATTATATCAGGATTCTCATCTCCAGAAACTACGTTTGAAAAAAGCATCTGTAACCAGAATGTTGGTAGTGGACGGAGGGCTCTAGCGCTCTTCGCATCAACCTCAAAGCTAATGGAGGATGATAAATTTTTTCCTCTCCATATCGATCTCGTAACTGCAAAAGGGAAGCGAAGATTGCCCCCGCCATCCCCAGGCCAATCTTTGGTACTGTTGTAAGCCTCAAACTCCGCTCCATCGGGAATTCGTGGGGATGACCATATACGATCGAAAGGGTCTTCGGGATATCTGCATACAGAATGAAGCAAAACGTCAATGGTCACCATGCACTTCACATTCTGGACGGCATGATGAGGTAAAGCTAGTCTCGCTCCACTCTTCAATTGTCATTCGCATGTGCACCTGATAGGAGGCGACTCAGTGTCAAGTGTTCCTCCGAAGTCCAAACGATGAACCAGCATGAGATAGCTCGACTGTTGCTTGTCTGTCGACTGACCAGTTCTGCCATAGGTTTCTGGATCGAACGGACGCAACTCCAGAGTTGAGATTGCTGGCATTGAGGACTTGTCTTCCAAGGGCACGAGACAAACGTAAAATTTTTCATCTAATGAAGAGACGACCAGCTCGATTGTCTGAGGCATCGATGGCAGTAGCTCGATTGTGGTGATGTAGGTGGAGTCGACAGTAAGGTAGAACCGAGTGGCATATCCCGATAATGGAGTTCCATTCAGAGTCAAATTTTGGCTGGGAAACATTGCTCGAAGAAGATAATTTCGTGATCCTTCAGTTGCGTTAAATGCATTTGGCAAGTCGTAGCAAAACTTCGAGCGTGTCTTTCGGATGGGAAGAAACACCAGAGCAGTTTTCAACTGTTCGTCATTCGGTACGCTAGGTGAGCTCTCGTTGTAATAAACGTCGGCGGTGATGATCACCTTCTCTTGAGAAAGTCTTTTGAATGACTGCAGATGAGTGTCATCAGTGATCCACTGGAGTGAGGTGATAGGGTCTACTCCACTCGAGCCGCCACAGTTGATGCTTATGAATCCTAAGGCACAAGAAGTTCATCAGCGTTTCCGGAGTGGCCGGATTTTGTGTTTTCACAGCTTCACACAATCTGGAATCTCGTTGGCAATTCTCATGCAGAAGAAATGATGGAACGAGCAAAAGAATCTTTGCCTATTCAGGCTTTCAACGGAGCTGCAAGGTATAATCCAAATTAACTTCTCCGCTAAATTCACAATTGAAAGCCACTTTGCAGACTCACCTTCTGGAGAAGCCCCAGTAGACTGCGAGAGGACCGGGTAGAGAATAAGGTTCGAGAGTAAGACCCCAGAGAGAATTCCAACCCAACACATTGTGCTTCTGCTCCCGAATTTCAGTCGCAGAGATAATTGAGACAAGACGTTCCCCGCCATTAGTCCCCAGATATCACGGCTCAAGCCTGGGCAGAAATCTGCATCGTTATTACACAGATCAGTTATCTGCTATGCTCCGCGTACTACGCCCACGCCAATGGAAGTACTCTATTTTCACACCGTCATTCGCTAACTAGGTCCACACGTACAACATATCTTTTGATGAGAGTTGATGTTCGCAACCCTGGAATGGAGTTCAGCCGCATAATCATGCATGAAAACAACATTCGAAGATGGTCATATTCGGTTCACCTGCAGATCCTGTCTAAGATAACCCAAAAAATCGTGAACGTGGTTAGGTCATCAAAAGAGAGTTCAGCTTCGGACACCACGTGGTGACGACCATGGAACGGGGTATACACGCCTGTCAGAAAGGGATATTTCTCTTTTGATGAAGACTAGAATCATCCCCTTTCTATCATTGTGGCACCAATGATCATCTCCAAGCTTTTGAGATCACAACCATTGATGTTTAGAGCACTTTTCTCCATCTCCATGAGTCCAACGTACTTCATGTTGATCTTTGGGATGCGGTATCGACGCAAACAATTCGGAAGTGATCATCTGTTTAAGCAATCCAAGCTACTTGAGTTTGGAGCAGGCAAGATCTGAGCCAGGTCAGAATGTAAGAAGGGATTTTCGCTTACAAGATGATTGTCGTCGGAGACTGCACCGAGCGAAGATGTGAGTTTGTGGAGGTGTTGCTCCCAATTTAGTCTCTTAAGTTTCTAGGCTCGTCGAGAAGATGCTGTGCATTCGAAAGCCCGCCAACAGCGGATGAACTCCAAGAGCGTCGAAACGTTTACCTTCGGCCTTAGTCTTGTTTCATGTGTTTCATTGAAACCCACGGGCAATTTGTAATAGAGTTTCGATCAAGCCTTGCGGTCAGGATTGCCCAGGTTGAAAGCAAGAGCAGTATTTCAGCCCTTCCGCATTGTTTGCGGGAACAACTGTTGGATTGAGATTTACAGAAGCGTTGATTGTGACACCTTGTTCAGCCAGTTGTACCACTTCAACTCCAGGGTTGTGTCTGGGTCCGTGTCAACCTCACCACCACAGTTGATGTTGATGCGGATGAAGCCTGAAACCAATCGTCGTCTGAGACAGCAGTGGATGCAGAAATCAGAACCTCGTATGCAGATTACAAAATGTGCTAAGACTTTCCAAATACTTCCAGTAAAATTCTAATCTCTAAACCTTACCTTCAATGCATTGCAGTATGATCAGGGGAATCTCCATAAGAAGCTACGAAGTTGGTTCATTTGCTCACAAACAAAAGCTTCCTATACACTCTTGCTACATCTCAAAATCTCAGTACTCATAGCAGCCTTCAAGAGCCATCTTTCTTGCAATAGTTTATTTGTTAGGAGCAACGAAAGATGATACGACATTAAATTTGAAGTTTCAACTCTTGAGAGTGAGACGAAACTGGTAGAAATGCGAGTCGAAGCTGAGAAGCGCAGAGGCAATCAGCGACGTGAAAATTGCTATCCCGCCTTCCAGTTTAATTGTTCTTCTTCGGGAGACGAGATGTCTATGCGCTACTAGCACCAGGATTTTACAGCGTTGACGAAAGTAAACACATGCTTATTTACTTGTCTTGGATAGTGGAACATCCGGTAGAATGACAAGGATTTCCAACACCTTTTCAACTTCGAAAATGTAATGTAACATGATGATGTGAAGTAATTTGACTCTCCAATTTTCTCGGGCCACAATATCACGTCACGTATCTGAGGAACTTGTGAAAACCATTTTGGGTAAGTGATCAGGGGTGAAGTTACTGTCTGAGCTATTTTATGCAGCAAAATGGCCATGAAAATCGTGTGGCTTGCTTTTTGTCGCGGTCGGTAGTTGGTGTTTGAGAAAGCACCGTGGAGACTTTGCAAATATGCAGACTTCTGTCAGCGGCACCTTCTGCGACTACAGCATGGAATTTCGACTCATTGTAGTCATGCGTATGGCCAGGATTTCGACAAAGCTCGTTCTCATGTTGCCTCTTTGACGTGGTCACTAGTTGCAGTTAAGAGGGCACCATGGAGCATTTGCAGCTCGGCACAAGGATGTCAGCAGCAGCTTTTGAGATTACTGGCGTACGCGGAAAAATGGACCGAGCGTTGAGCTGGCGTCTATGTAGTAAAAGTCGTTCTTGTGGGGCCTCCATCTCGGCCACACACATATTGATTTCACAGTTCCCCACACTTGCTTTATGCTGTTTGTTTGTTTGGAACGTAGCCATAAGGATTTAGTTCTATCCAACCAGAGCGCCGAGAAGGATATGGAGGACGAAGCAATATTGCATTCAAGATGGGAGGACCCGTGGCAGATCGCCATCGGACCGCGTTATTCCTGGCGTGATGATTCTTCAGCCTTTTTGGACAGTCCCTCTCGGTGGATGCTAGATCTCGGTGGATGCTACAACGTGAGTGTCAGACGGTACCCCGTCCTTTTTGAATATCTTGGGAAGGATACAAGAATCCATAATTGTCTTCAAGATTTTGATTCCCCCGACAAGACTTCAGCCTTACGAATCGCCTTTTCGTGCAAGCTATGCATGGCTAGCATAACCATGAAGGGCCCGCCCGTGGTATGACTTCGTATATCAATGCATCGTATAATACTAAGTGAGAAGACGATGTATTGATAAATGTATTACCACGGGGAGTGAAAGATGATGGAAGAAGAGTAGTTTATTTGTTATTTCTTCACCATTTATGCCGACGTATATTTCCAAACATGGATTATGGTTACAAAAAATCTGGACCCTAATGCAACTTAAAAATTAATCAACAATGAAGAAGTGTACACACTTTAGGCACACATTATGAAATAGAAGAAAGAAAGAAGTAGGAAGAAAAACTCGTCGGAGTTTTTCTTCCTACTCGTCGGATGCGAAGTATTTTGTGAGTGAATACGAGTCTCATCACGGAGAGCTCAGTGTGCTTCTCAGTCGTCTTTTGTGCTAGTGGACAGAAAGTCTCCCACATGCAAACTGTGTACGTTGTGATTGGTAAGCATGTGTCTTTTTGGCAAACAAACTATCACTTTTTTGATGGTTCGAGATCTCCTCACTAGTAGATGCTATAGATTCGTAAATCAGTCCAAGCATGAGAAGTTGTGAAACCTAAATGCATCGCTGAGAAAAGTGTAGCTGACTTTAGCGCACCCACGATGTGAAGGAAGAATTATAAGTTGCAACATCTTGAATACTGGAACTATGATCGATATAGAGCGGCCCCAAGTAAATAGGTCAAATTTACTTCATACATTCTGCAAACATAGACATTCTTTTAAACTTGTTGTGTAATAGTATATGATCCCGATAGCAAGTTTGAAGTTTGAACAAATCAATCCGATCCGTAGACTGGTACCTGTAAATTCGTTCAGCATGCATATGCTTGAATTACATTGAATATAATTGATTTTGAACTCTTCTAGAAGAATGAAATGTTAGATGATAGTAGCTGCACACTGAAGGACAGTGTTTTTACTGCCTCCATGGCTTAACGTCACGATCGAAGGAAAACGGTAATTATACTCAACAGAGTTATTTGTGAGAGAACAAATGGTACACATCACCGATTCTAAGTACTTGAGATGTTGCACCAGGTAATGGATCCACTACGTAGGACTCATCTCCGATAGTTGTTAGGCTTTTGGCTATATCAACCCCGACCGTATGCTCTCCGGGCTGACGGCGTACGTACACCGTTGGTGTTTCACCGTCACCGGCACCCAGTGGGTTTCGCTGTCACCCTCACTCACGGGTTTCGCGTTTCGTCCCAAGACGAGGTAGTGTAGCCTCTTCGTCTAGCATTTCTTGTTACGCACTCCCTCGGATTGGCGATGGGGGATCAGGCTACCTCGGAGGTGGCGATTTGTCGAATGATTTCTCCATTCAACCTGATGAGTTACAATTGTCAGGGCAATGTAATTTTGTCGTAAAACGTTATAGCCTGCGCATGTCATGAAGTTGATAGGCAAACAGGAAGGCTAGCTGCAATCAGATTAACAACTGCATTTTGAGGAGTAAAATTGGCAGGAATTGAAGCCTTCAGGTTTAGTATTTTAAGAATCACCCACCCACAAGGGTAGAATGCTCTCTTCATCTCGCAACTTCAAATCTATGCACAATCTTCCAGCAATGATTTCTAGCAAAACAACACCGAAGCTGTACACATCAAGTTTCTCGGATACAATGCTCTTATATCGCATACTCCGGTGAAAAGTAGCCCCTGTACATCCATGGAGAGTGATCCAACTTTTACTGCCTTGCTTTGAGGGCCTATAACATCCGAGTCGCAGTTGGGTGCCTCATACATTGAACGGAAGTGTCCTATATTCGATACACATGAATCACGGTGCAAATTTCATCGGACTAAAAATTTAAACTTGTTTCTCCAACTTCGTAAAGAGAGTGTGGTTTGAATCATTGGCAAAGCAGACGTGTTAGAAGAAACACTCCCTGAGAGCATGAAGTGGGACTCCTACCTCTATGGTGTGTAGCAGTAGATAGTAAACAAATTAAGAAGGAGTAGGTAGGTAGTAAGCCGCTTAGTTTAACTAACCAAGTCACAGTGGTGTTAAATGCGAACCCTAAAACTGTATATAAAGAAGTATTGCGACAATAAACGAGATAGGAAACAAATTAAGTAGTACGTTGGTAGTAGGCCGCTTAGTTTAAGTAACCAAGTCTCAGTGTTGTTAAGGTCAAACCCTAAAACTGTATATGAAGAAGTATTGCGACAATAAAGGAGATAGGAAACAAATTAAGTAGTAGTAGTAGGTAGTAGGCCGCTTAGTTGACCTAACCAAGTCTTAGTGGTGTTATTGACAAGCCCTAAAACTGTATATTTAGAAGTACTGCGACAATAAACTAGAGTTCGTCGACAATGAGCATTGTTATTTTTACATGGTTTAATAGCAAGTAACAAGTATACTAGTATATAGAAAATAGTGAGCTATCTCCTATTCTATGAGATGAGTTTATTTTTTTCATTGTGAGTATTTGTCCATCATGTATGGACGGAGATAGCAATAAGTTGATGGAACAATCCAATTATCACTTTTGATGAGTGAAGATATAATCTATGTTTAAAAGGTTTGAACTCCGGAAAATGACAATAAACAAGATTGAGATGCTGGAGAGAACACTCTTTATAATCACTGGCATAATTGTGAATAAGATGATGAAATTGAATATTACACACATGTGGCGATTACAATGTTTGTCAATGATGATGTTGTGGACTTAAAGTTTAGCAATGATGATCTGTGTGGTAACCCACTTTTTGTTTTTCGCCGGAACTAAAACATTTTTGATTAGTAAGTACCGTGGTAGCAGCTGTAAATAGTAATCGGTACGCAAAGCCAGAGTAAAAAGAGGATCGAGGATAGTCAAGGGGTTTTGGGCTTAGGCCACAGTGGAACGCTTGGAATGGAATGGGCGGTTCACGCTGCAGGACTCGCTTCGAGCACCTTCGGCGGTAGATCACTCATAACTTCCTCAATTCTTAACGCCTTGAGTTACTTAGGGTCTCGTTAGAAAGATCTCGACGCGCTCGTTCTAACGAGCCCAAGAACGCCTGGAACGGATGAGGACTCAGGGAGTTCTGACTGTCGGAAGATGCGAAGGAGAACGCCTACGGATAGGCGGAAGGAGTTCATCGTCGGCAGAATATCCACCTTCGGCCCTGGATGTTCGCCTTCCGCGACGGACGTCTTCGGGTCAACTTCAAGTCGGCAAACTCGGGGTCGGCGAACTTGAGGTCGGAGAACTCGGAGTTGGCAAACTTGAGGTCGGCGAACTCGAGGTCAAAGAACTTCAAGTCGGCAAACTCGGAGTCGGCAAACTTGAGGTCGGCGAACTCGAGGTCAAAGAACTTCAAGTCGGCAAACTTGGAGTCGGCCAACTTGAGATCGGCGAACTCGAGGTCGGCGAACTTCAAGTCAGCAAACTCTGAGTCTGCAAACTTGAGGTCAGAGAACTCGGAGTCGGCGAAACATCGTGCGGGCGCCTTCGGCGATAACAGATAACAAGCCTTCGACAGTGTGCCTTTGGCGAAGGATAAAACCGGCATAACTCTTTCAACTCGTAACGGTTTGACTCAGTTAGGGTCTCGTTAGAAAGAGCTCAACGCGCTCGTTCCAACGAGCCCAAGAACTCTTGAAACAGATCAAGGATCTGTGAGTTATGGGTGTCGGGAGTGACTGTTACAAATAAGCAAAGGTGCGGAAGTGCGTCTTCGGCGGTCAACGCCTTCGGAGAACTCGGAGTCGGCGAACTTGAGGTCGGCAAACTCGAGGTCGGCGAACTTCAAGTCGGCAAACTCGGAGTCGGCGAACTCGAGGTCGGCAAACCGGATGCGGTTCAGAGATCTTGCGGAGTCCATATCTTTGCGATGGACGGTCGGATGGATCTGAAATTTGGTGGGGCCGTTGATCTCAGTCGGCCACGCATGCCTGCAAATATTCAGCCTCAGATCTCGGATGTAAAGACGCTGGCGGCTCTGTACAATAGGCTTAGGATTCAGATTTAGGGTTAGGGTTAGATTTAGGTTGTAAGTTAGAGGGGAAGGTAGCCGCCGACTCCTCAGGTGTAGGATCTGTTGCGGCTCGCACCCTAGCGGGTAGCGTAGTGTTAGTTAGGACCTTAGAGAGTATAAAGTAGTTCAAGGCGTTTTGCCTTGGGACTCTTCCAGTTGCGGAAGTGCAGATCAGGAACTCACTTTCTTGGCGTGTTTGTGCATTTTGGTCTTGGCACCACGTAGAGAAGCTGCAGCATAGCGAAGTTACCGTATGTTGTAGTTGAAAGCCTTCGGCTGAATGTTGAGAGCTAGCACCCGGTTAGAGACTTGAGTAGTGCGGATCTGCACCTGCGAGTGATTTCTGATGCTCAGAGCCGGCTGCGAGTTAGAGACTTGAACAGTTCCCCCTTACTCCTTCGAGTGACATATCCTGATTGTACTCCTACGGGAAGTTTCCCCTGAATGCCAAAGTGAAGTTTTATTACTTCGTGTAAGCCTTGGTTTGCAATTCAGGTTGTGTGTGTGTTACTGGATTGTGTCTCAGTCAAGTTCTCAGTCGGGCCTGTACCCCCTGCGTTTGGTGTGAGTCGAGGGTGACGTCCACGGCGTATGAAGGGGCTTCGTTCCGAAGTGGGAAGTCCAGTCCGGGTTCCCTACGCTAGTTCCTGGCGGAAGGGCAGTAAAAGCCGGAGTGGGAGTCACTACCTGCAAAACCTCTGAGTGAACTTTTGAGACACTTTCCCCCTGAAATCCGAAGCGGAGGTCCTGACCGACCTCCGAGTTGTGCTTTTGCCAGTTTCAGGTGTGTGTGTGTGTGTGTTGAGTGACTACGCTGTACTGTGCATCCTCCGAGCATCCTCCGAGTCGAGCCTCCGAGTCGAGCACTGCAGTATTTCTGGGAGTGACAGTCGCCTGAGAATTCAAACTCTACAAAAGTCTGTTAAACGTGACACTTTTTACTCTGTGTGTTGCCTCTGTCCCTGTGGGTTCGATCTTTTTACCACCATACTGCAGTTTTAGCCTTTGGTGGGTTATTACAATCTGGCTAATGTTTGACAAGTGCTTGAGAGTAATTTCCGCTTGGGTGATCAAGTTTAAATACATCTTTTGTCCTAAGCTACACTCATTCAAGATTATAGAGGAAGCAAAAATTGCACAATACATCCAGAGAGCAACAAATTTGAAGAACAAGTTATACTCAATAGGAAAAGAAAGCACCTAACAAGAAAATGATTTCAATCGATATGCCACGATCTTACGAAGAATTTATTCAAATTATTTGATTCTTAAAGAAGCTTACATTTTGGAAAATACCTTCTCCAAAATGCTCATTGAAGGAAACAAAAAGTAGATGAAAAATCAATGATTTGTGTTACCATCTTTCGTTATTTAGAACCAAAATAAAAGTTAGTCTAAATTGAATAGAGAAAATGATAGTGGAATATATATATATATATATATTGTCATGTCAGCTATCCATTTGTTGTTTGTTAGTTAAAAACAAACTTACATCAAGATGTGTGATTGTTAGATAAGGATTGAGCATGCTAATAAGCGTGTTAGTTGCAAACGACACGTGTACAATTCATGAGCGCATTGGACATATTCATCATGTCACTCATCTAAACTTTGTAAGGGAAAATGCAAAGTCCATATAATTACAAGTCAATTATATACCCACTTATAAACAAGATTATTGTGTAACAAAGTAATCAGATGTGGGAAGATTTACAATGAACAAGAAGCTTTGGCAATAACAGAGATTTTCACACTTTGAGTTCAAGTAGCGAGGAAGACTATTAGAAGAAACAATCCCGGAGAGCATGATGGGGAATCACACCGCTAGTACCATGGTGTGTAGCAGTAGATAGGAAACAAATTACTTAGTAGTAGGGCGCTGAGGTTACCTAACCAAGTCAAGGCGGTGTTAATCCCAAACCCTAAAACTGATTATAAAGAAGTAATGCGATAATAAACGGGAGTTAGTTCACCGTGAACAGTGTTATTATGACAGGACGAGTCCAAGATCAGCAATCTTTGAGTTGTAATTCTTGTCCACAAGAATGTTCTGAGTCTTAATGGCTCTAACAGATCAGCCGTAGGAGTCAGTTTATAAATCCAAGAAATGACAGACTCCAAAGTGAGCTCTACGCGAAGTACTAGCATGCAGATGGTCCCATAATAGATGTGCCTGTGTAAATATAAAATGTGAAAAAAATTCTCTATAATATATCGTACGTCAAAGGTTTGATACTAAAAACTGCGCACTCCAACTTTCCTTAACAGATATTACAGAATGAGTTAATAATCTAATGTTTATGCTGCCTAAATGGTTCAAAGAAGTTGGTTGGAGGAGAACTGCCTTCATGGAGTAGAATCAAGTTACCCGTAGATGTATAATGCGGTGATATGAACTAAGTTATCTGATCTTGACATGGAGATGTATATAAAACAGTTGATCAAACATAGAACCCACGCAAAGAATAAATAAAAAAGCTAATCGATTCACATTAAGATTTTTAAACTATCATCTTAAGATTTATATTTCTCTCTCATACATCGTTTTGGTTTCTGTATGAGGCAATATTCAATCCAGAATCTATATTAACAAGTAGTAGATAGCTAGCAACTAGCAACTAACTAGCAAGTTTAACGAATAACTAATGCAGATGCTTGAAACTACATAGAGTATAAAAATATGTGACCCTTGTATAACCCACGATTGGAATGTAGTTGCTTGAGATTAGACGAAGCATAAAATAAATGGACTCTTATTCAAGGTAACACTGATCTCCCTAACAGTGGCTCAAGGGCACATGCAAAGGTAATGTCAACTGAGATATCTGCGGGAGAACATAGGGTACAGACGCCGTAATCTAGGAACTTGAGATACTTTATGAGCTCATGGTCGCACTATCTAGGCACCATATCCGAGACTTGTGAATCGATGGCAAATGATGACAGCAAAGCAAGTTCGACTGATTCTCCTTGAACGCCTTGGCTACCAGCATAGGTATCCACGTAGTGTTCATCCTCTGGTATGCTACACAAGTATACTGTCTGGGATTTTAGCTCGTTGACGATGTCCACAGCTACACTTGCATTTGCGTTCTTCAAGAGCTCGTTCACCAGTTGAGACATCGTTGCGCGTTTCTTGGGATCTGCTTGCAGACAAGACAGAGCCATGTTCACCACGAGCAGGACTTCTTCTTCGTCATAATCGCCCTCCAATCTTTTATCGACCAAGTTCAAAACCTTGCCTTCCGTGTACAAAGTTATAGCCTGCGCATGTCATGAGGGTGTGAGAGGCCGAAGAGGAAAATAGCCGTAATCAGATTCGCGACGGTATTCTGATGAGTGAAATTGGCAGAAGTAGCAGAGAAAGGAGGCAGATGAGTCTCTCCTAAAAGCCTGAAGCTTTATGAGCTGGATTAGGAATGTTCGTACTATAATGATGCAGTGCAATATAAGAATCACCCACCCAGGACCGTAGAATACTTTGTTCTTGTGGCAACGTCAGATCGATGCACCTTCTTCCAGCAACAATTTCCAGCAAGACAACACCAAAGCTATACACATCCAGTTTCTCGGATACGACGCCTTCTAGTGCATACTCTGGTGAAAAGTAGCCCCTGCAGTTGCATGGAAAGGAATCCAAATTGTTAGTGCCTTGCTATAAGGGCATACAACATTCAAATCTCAACTGCGAGTCTCACCAATTGAGTGGAACTGTCGTGCATTTAATACTCATGAATCCATTCGGCCTTTAGAAGTACCTCGTTCCTCCAATGTTCATGGTGAATTGAGTGTCATTTGAATCATTAGCGGGCCGGACGAGTCCAAAGTCGGCAATCTTTGCGTTGTAATTCTTGTCCAGAAGAATATTTTCCGGCTTTATGTCTCTGAGAGTTCAGAGGCAGGTGTCAGTGTATAAAGCGGAGAAATCACACATCTCAAAATAAGCCGTATACGAAGCACAAGCATGCAGAAAACTCCATGATATGTGACTTCGGATGTCGTCGCACGGTGTAATGCACAAGAACAAGCTGCATGAGATATCCCAGAGCATGGGCTTTCGGTGTTAAAACACGTGCCTTTCCCATCTCTTTAGATGTGTTCTACACAGAACAGAATCGAAACGTGGATGGTTTGCAGATGAGGTTTGAGTCTAAGCATTCTCACCTGTGAATCATACCCGGCTGCAGTCCTTCATGTAAGTACGCAAGTCCACGGGCTATTCCCAAGCATATGTTGTAACGTTGTTTCCAGTTCAAGAAAGTCACACATTGAGGACCTGAATCTGTTGGTCAGCGGCATACATAAAACTCTGAGATAATCAGCATTTTCTTCGTAGTGTTTAACCGCATGCTCTCTATTCTATTACACATGTGAGTCGAAGACAAAAACTCTCCCCTTCTTAGTCCCACATACAAGAAGGTTACTTACTTAGTATCCAATACATCCACTTGAACCGTTCGTAATAGAAGCTCAGAATCCTTCCAAACAAACAATCGAGCCCATTATTCTTGCTCGCTAGCTCAATATACATGCAAAAACTTCTTTCTATTGTGATTCTAGTAGATACATTATCATTGAAGAAACTAAATTTTTCTCACCAAACAGTGCTTCTGCGAGGCTCTTGTTCTCCGCGTATTCGTAAATCAGCATTCGTTCCTGATTCTCCTTTACACAACATCCCTTGAGTTGAATCAGATGTTTATGTTTGATACCCATGATATTTACCATTTCTTTCAAGAAGTCCGACGGACTCTGCTTTGTCGGAGTGAGTCTCTTCACAGCAACAACACTCCCATCTGCTAGGACAGCCTGTCAAAGACAGTTACTTGTTATACTTAGATGGGCTCCCTCCACTTTCTACACTTTCCTAGTGAAACAGATGACTGTCAATCCAGGATACTACACTTACTCCGAAAGAAAAAATGAATGAAAACTTATTCCCATTGTTTATAGACGCTTTAGAGATGTGCATATCACAATGTCAGGCGTATTACCTTGAAAACAGTGCCAAATCCACCTTTTCCTAACTCGTTGGAACTAGAGAAATTGTTTGTCGCCGTTTTGAGTTCTTGGTAGCTGAAAAACGGTGACTTCACGTTGTCTTTTGCTAAATCTGAGAAAAGTTAAGGTTACTAGCGTTCATACGAATACGAAGGAGCAGCGTTTTTCCACTCACAAGGTTGAAACCAAGAGATCATTCTCAAGACGATGGTCAAGTGATTGCCCAAAATCGTATGCTGACAACTGACCTTCTTTTAACTGTTGAAGTTCGCGACTGCTTCTTCGCATTTTCCACGTGAAGAATATGACTAAGCAACTCATAAGTAACACGAATATTCCGGATACCACGCCCACGGCAATTACTACTCCTGTTTGAACACCATCTTTTGCTGCTTACGCTCACATACAACACCAGATTTATGATGAGAATTGATGTTTGTGAAGCTAGACTTTCACATAACCAGATGATTTCAACAGACGCATGACTGAATTGATGTTTGTGACATAAGACTTTGAAAATGTGCCTATTCAATATCTGAAGATAGTTCATAAGATGTTCGAACTAATTTTGACCTTGGTTACAGAAACGAAATAGTGTTTAATTTCGGAACTTACATGGGGACGGCCAGAAGTTCTCATGCTCGTCAGATCGGCACATGTATTTTTTGATGAACTTTAAATTCACTCCCTCAGTATCATTGAGGCACCACGGATTATCTCCAAGCCTTTGAAATTACAACGAGTGCGTTTTTAGGCCGTTTTCTCTAAACAGAAATCCATCTCAGCAGCAATGTAATGATCCTTAAATGTTCAGACTTTGACATGCGGGTACATAAATCAGTTGGAATACGAACATGTTTGAAAGCAATTTAAACTATTTGCGTTCCTGGTAGACAAGATCTGGACATCTGAACCAGGTCAGAGAGTAAGAAGGCTTATTACTTACAAGATAAAAGTTTGGGAAGACTGTATCGAGAGCAGCTGCTTAGATAGTGAAGGTGGCGCTACTATTAAACTCTCTAAAGTTTGAAGGCTCGGCGAGATAATGCTGTGTATTTGATTTCCAGCCAAACGCAGTTGAATTGGACGAGCATCGAGACTCTTGTTTTCGGCAACTTTGTTATACCATGTTGTAAGATTCAATTCCACAAAGCTGTTGTTTCTCAAATTCCTGAGTGAACAAATTAGAAATACTTCAATGAAGTGTCGAGGAACTACACGTATATACAGAAGTTGGATTGAAGGGTTTCGAAATGTTGATAAATTGTACATCGAACATAAAATATTTTCAGGAATCATTTTAGTACTCAAATTCAACATACTGTTCTTATACCTGAGGAAAGGATTATAAATCATCCAGCCAAATGCATCGTCGCTGTCCGTAGAACGCAAGCAGTAATGAAATTCAAATCATACAGTACTGACCAGTTATCTTGCTTGTTCCAACATACTTTAGCAGTTTTCTCTTGACATAGTTGAATCAACATCTAGTGACCTCGATACATTAACTACTGATATGATACGAGGACTGAGAACTGCGTACTCACACAAATTGAAGATTGCTACTGTTCCAGATGCTGTCAGGCACTGTACCGTTCAGATTATTAAGGCTCAAGTTCCTGAAATCACGATTCTTTTCCTCAGTCTCATTTAGAATCGTGATACTTTTAAACAATAAAAAGAAAAAACTTTCTCGACTGCAAGGCTTCCTCACGTCAAATTTCACTATTTTCAATCAGAAGCTCCAAGCCTAATTTAACTCTTATTGAAACATGTACTTACAGATTTTTCAAGTTCCTGAGCTTAGTGAAGTTGACTGCTAACTCGCTCGACAATTGGTTGTTGGACATATCCAAATTCTCCAAGTTTTTTAGCATTTCTATATTCCCAGGTACGGGTCCGACGAATTTGTTATTGCTGAGGTCTCTGCAGACAACACAAGTTTCATATTTGTCTTCTATATTCGATTATATCGGAGATGTTTAAATATAATATATTCGGACAGTACAGGATGAATAATTGAGAGACAATTCTGACGGAGTGTCACTAAATATGGGACCAACAATAATAAGAAGCACTTCTAAAAATAGTATAAAACTCGAAACAGAAACTGATCGTTGACTCACAAATTTTGAATCGATTCGTCCAATGCTCCCATTAATGAAATCAGTGTTCCATTGAACATATTGCTCGACAGTGATCTGCAGTAGTATGAATGGGAAGGTCGTTAGAATGAACAAAATCATCTTTCCTCCGTGAAGAATAACTATTTAAACAGTTTACTTCATTCCAAGTTGTCTTCCAACTCTGGCTAGCTACGCCATCTAACTGAATAACGACGTATGACTGTAAGTTGACAAAACTGACGCCAACGATGCTGATGATTGAATTAGTTTCGTAATTTGAATTCACCTAGAAAATATGTATGAGTCAAACGAGTTCAACTGATAGTAATCTACGAACTTTGTCAATATTTCTGAAGTTACAAAAGGTCTTACTTGCGTTGTGAGATGTTGAATAACTTACAGCATTTCCAGATTGTCAAGTGATTTTGGACTGAATAATGGAAGTTCTCCAGACAGCTTGTTGTGTCTTAAGTTCCTAAAGTTGGCAATTTGGAAACTTTAGATCCATGCAGATGATGATCGACGTTGTCCTCAAACTTATAAGTTTACACCTTTATTCAAAGATTGATATGAAATTTCTACAATTACTGCAATGACCCCACCCAGTATGGCACCACTGATGGAACCTTTGTCATCATAGAGACACCTGCTTTCATCTATGTGATCCGAAGCGCGAGTGAGTAGGTTTCTTACAGTTCTCTGAGAGTGCGGATTCTTCCGAGAGAATCAGGGAAAGAGTCGCTGTAATTGTTTTCAGACAGATCCAAAATCGTCAATTGACTCAAATTCCCAAGTTCATTAGGCAATACACCGCTCACTCCTTCGCCAGTAAGATTTCTGTCAGAGAAACGGACCCGTCAAAGGAAGCTATATGTAAATCAACAAGAAGACAAAAACTGTAGGGATCTGATGTGACACATCATTGAGCATCTCATCTTAGAAACATTCACTAGGGATATTGGCTTGCGTCCATTGAATTTTTTATTTGACAAGTCCAAGACAGTCAGACAACTTCACAAATCAAGGTCCAACTCTCCTCTCACGGCTTCGAAGTGAGGTTTCTGCAACGTCAAGAAATTCTCATTCATGTCGTCGGTGCGTGGCAAGGTTTAATTTCAATATACAGAGATGTACGCACCTTGCAAGATCTGAGCTATATATAGTCATTGTCAGAAGGAGATCGATTCTTGTGTTTCTATATATCTAGACTCTGATTGTGTGATCAGTACCATTGTAAGGAATTCGTGGATTACAAACTTACATTTGGGTTATTGTAGGGGGCAATTCGATACTACAAACTAGCCAGTCCCAAGGAACTGGCAAGCACGGATCGCCAGCTGTGTCTACAGAACTTAATGCGGTCTCGGTATAAACCTTCCTGACTGCATCCACTGAGAAAGTTTGAAGAAAAAAAACCGTATTAATTTCTCAGTCATTTAATGACTATATTTTGCAAGCATAGCTGTCGGTGAACAAACGACATAAAATGCTAACTATGGCTTCACTTACCATCAAGTTTTGAAGTTCTCACTGACACCGCTGCAAACTCACCATGAATCTCGGCTGCATTTAACAGAACAGGTGCTTCTGTGGTTCCATTTGGTCCAATTCTCAATGTAAACCAATCGCTACGGATGACCTGGTCGTTGCTCAATAACTGAAAAAATCCGGGAGAACCGGGTACCTTAAACAACTTCCAGAACCAACTTTGATCACCGTCGATTAGAACGGCGGTCTGATCAGGATTCGCATCTCCATGAACTACGTTTGAAAATAACATCTGTATCCACAATGTTGGTAGTGGACGGACGGCTCTAGCGCTCTTCACATCAACATCAAAGTTAATGATGGATGAAAGTTTTTTTCCCCTCCATATCGATCTCATAACTGCAATAGGGAAGCGAACATTGTCCCCGCCATAGTCAAGGTTTGCATCTTCGGTACTGTTGTAAGAATCAAACTCCGCTCCTTCGGGAATTCGTGGGGATGACCATATACGATCGAAAGGGTCTGCGGGATACCTGCGTGCAGAACGAAGCAAAACGTCATTGGTCACCATGCACTTCACATGCTGGACAGCATGATGAGGTAAAGCTAGTCTCGCTCCACTCTTCTTCAATTTTCATTAGCATGTGCACCTGAGAGGAGGCGACTCATTGTCAAGTATCCCTCCGAAGTCCAAACGATCAACCAGCATGAGATAGCTCAGTCGAGCTATCTCATGTTGCTTGTCTGTCGACTGACCAGTTCTGCCATAGGTATCTGGATTGAACGGACGCAACTCCAGAGTTGAGATAGCTGGCATGGAGGACTTCTTGTCTTCCAAGGGCACGAGACAAACGTAAAATTTGTCATCTAATGAAGAGACGACCAGCTCGATTGTCTGAGGCATCGATGGCAGTAGCTCGATTGTGGTGATGTAGGTGGAGTCGACAGTAAAGTAGAACCGAGTGGCAATTCCCGATAATGCATTTCCATTCAGAGTCAAATTTTGGCTGGGAAACATTGCTCGAAGAAGATAATTTCGTGATCCTTCAGTTGCGTTAAATGCATTTGGCAAGTTGTAGCAAAACTTCGAGCGTGTCAAATTTTGGATGGGAAGAAACACCAGAGCAGTTTTCAGCTGTGCGTCATTCGGCACGCTAGGTGAGCTCTCGTTGTAATAAACGTCGGCGGTGATGATCACCTTCTCTTGAGAAAGACTTTCGAATGACTGCAGATGAGTCTCATCAGTGATCCACTGGAGTGAGGTGATAGGGTCTACTCCACTCAAGCCGCCACAGCTGATGCTTATGAATCCTAAGTTGCAAAATATTCATCAGTAAAATCGCACTGGCCTGATTTTGTATTTTCATAGCTTCACACAATCGCCAATAATTCGCATTGCAATATCTCGTTGGAGCTGCAAGCTAAAATTGAATTAAGTTTCTTGATTGAATTCACCGCAGAAAACCAATTTTGCAGACTCACCTTGTGTAGAGCCCTCGGTAGACTGGGAGACGACCGGAGAAAGAATCAGGTTATATAATAAGACCCCAGAAAGAATTCGAGCTAAGAATCTTCTGCTTCTGCTCGCCAATTTCATTGGAAAATTTTCATTTTCATTCATTTTCAAAATTTTCAGAGAAAATTGACACAAAACACTGCCCGCCATTAGTTGCCAGATATCACGGCTCCAGCTTGGGCAGATGTCTGCAGCGTAATCAGACAGCTCAGTGATATGAGGGCTCCACATACTGTGCCCACAGCAATAAGCATACTTAATATGACGAGGTCCATATACAATATCTCAATTGATTTGAATATTGATGTTCGTGAAGCTGGTATGTAGCTAAGAAGAAGAATAAGGCGGATGTTCATGCATGACTACAGATGCGTGCAGGCCGTGTCTAAGATATCCCAACAGATTGTGAACTTGGTAAGTGCATCAAACTTGGTGAAACGGCCAGAAACTTTCACGCCTGTCAGAACGGCGCAAGAAGTTCATCAGCATTTCCGGACTGGCCGGATTTTATGTTTTCACAGCTTCTGACAATCTGGAATCTCCTTGGCAATTCTCATGTAGAAGAAATAATGGAACGAGCAAAAGAATCTTTGCCTATTCAGGCTTTCAATAGAGCTGCAAGGTATAATCCAAATAAACTTCTCCGCTAAATTCACAATCGAAAGCCAATTTACAGACTCACCTTCTGGAGAAGTCCCAGTAGACTGCGAGAGGACCGGAGAGAGGATAAGGTTCGAGAGTAAGACCCCAGAAAGAATTCCAGCCCAACACATTGTGCTTCTGCTCCCCGATCTCAGTCGCAGAGATAATTGAGACAAGACTTTCCCAACTATTAGTCGCCAGATATCAAGGCTCCAGCATGTGCAGAAATATGCAGCGTTATTACACAGATCAGTTATCTGCTATGCTCCGCGTACTACGCCCACGCCAATGGAAGTACTCTATTTTGACACCGTCATTCTCTAACTAGGTCCACACGTACAACATATCTTTTGATGACAGTTGATGTTCGCAACCCTGGAATGGAGTTCAGCCGCATAATCATGCATGAAAACAAAATTCGAAAATGGTCATATTGGGATCACCTGCAGATACTGTCTAAGAGAACCCAACAGATCGTGAACGTGGTTAGAGCATCAAAAGAGAGTTCAGCTTCGGACACCACGTGGTGACGACCATGGAACGGGGTATACACGCCTGTCGGAAAGGGATATTTCTCTTTTGATGAAGACTAGAATCATCCCCTTTCTATCATTGTGGCACCAATGATCATCTCCAAGCCTTTGAGATCACAACCATTGATGTTTAGAGCACTTTTCTCCATCTCCATGAGTCCAACGTACTTCATGTTGATCTTTGGAATGCGGGTATCGACGCAAACAGTTCGGAAGTGATCATCTGTTGAAGCAATCCAAGCTACTTGAGTTTGGAGCAGGCAAGATCTGAGCCAGGTCAGAATGTAAGAAAGGATTTTCGCTTACAAGATGATTGTCGTCGGAGACTGCAGCGAGCGAAGATGGTGAGTTTGTGGAGGTGTTGCTCCCAATTTAGTCTCTTAAGTTTCTAGGCTCGTCGAGAAGATGTTGTGCATTTGAAATCCCGCCAACAGCAGCTGAAATCCAGGAGCATCGAAACGTTTGCCTTCGGCCATAGTCTTGTTTCATGTGTTACATTGAAACCCACGGGCAATTTGTAACAGAATTTCGATTCGAGCCTTGCGGTCAGGATTACCCAGGTTGAAAGCAAGAGCAGTATTCAGCTCTTCCGCATTATTCCCGGGAACAACTGTTGGATTGAGGTTTCAAAGTAGCGTTGATCGTGACACCTTGTTCAGCCAGTTGAACCACTTCAACTGCACATTTGTGTCTGGGTTCGTGTCAACCTCACCACCACAGTTGATGTTGATGCCGATGAAGCCTGGAACCATTCATCTCTTAGACAGCAGTGGATGAACAAATCAGAACTACACACGCAGATCACAAAATGTGCTAAGACTATCCAATACTTCCAGAAAATCCCAATTCCTAAACCTGACCTGAAGTTGAGAAGCACATAAGCAATCAGCGACGTGAAACTTGCTATTACGCCTTCCAGTTTCTTTGTTCAGCACCAGGATTTTACAGCCTTGACGAAAATGAACACATGCTTATTTACTCGTCTTGGACAGTGGAACATCCGTTAGAATGACAAGGATTTCCAACAAATCTTTTCAACTTCGAATAATGTAATGTAATAGGATGATGTGAAGTACTTTGGCTCTCCAATGTTCTCGGGCCACAATTCCACATCACATATCTGAGGAACTTGTGAAAACCATTTTGGGTAAGTGATAAGGGGTGAAATTACTGTCTTAGCTATCTTATGCAGCAAAATGGCCATGAAAATCGTGAAGGTTGCTTTTGGACGCAGTCGGTGGTTGGTGTCGAGAAGGCACCGTGAAGACTTTGCAGATATGCAGACTTCTATGGAGACTTTGCAGATATGCAGACTTCTGTCAGCGGCACCTTCTGCGACTACAGAGCATGCGAAGGAATTTCGACACAGTGTAGGCATACGTATGGCCCGGATTTTCGAAAAAGCTAGTTCTCATGTTGGCTTTTGACGTGGTCACTAGTTGCAGTTGAGAGGGAAACGTGTAGCGTTTGCAGCTCGGCACGAGTATGTCAGGAGCACCTTTTGAGAGCTCGCCTATGTGGAAAATTGGCCCAGCGTTGACCTGGCGTCTAGGCCGTAAAACTCGTTCTTGTGGTGGCTCCATCTCGCACATATTGATTTCACAGCTCCCCACACTTGCTTTATGCTGTTTGTCTAAACATAGCAATTAGAATTAGTTCAATCCAACCAGGACGCCGAGAAGGATGAGGAGAACGAACAAGACACACCACGCAGGACCCCACGCAGAACGCCATAGGACCGCGTTTTTCCTGGCGTGATGATTCTTCAGCCTTTTTCAAAGTTCCTCTCGGAGGGTGCTAGAAGATGAGTGTTAGAAGATATCCCGTCCTGTCTGAATTTCTTGGCAAGTATACAGGGCTCCACAATTGTCTTCAAGATTTCGATTCCTTCGACGACAAGACTCTAGCCGTACGAATCGCCTTTACGTGGCTCGCATAACCATGGATGGCCCGCCCGTGGTATGACGTCGTATCAGTGCATCGTCGTACTCTAAGCGAGAAGACGATGTGTTGATTGATGTACGACGACGGGGAATGAAAGGTGGTGGAAGAAGAGTAGTTTATTTGTTATTTCTTCACCATTTCTGCCTATGTATATTGCCAAACATGGATTGTGGTTAATAAAAATCTATTTGAGTCTGGTCTATATTGCAACTTAAAAATCAATCAACATTGGAGAAGTAAACACACTTTAGACACAAATTATGAAATAGAGAAGTTCCAATAACTCGGAGGAATTTTTCTTCCCACTCGTATGCTCGGAAGTGTTATGCTAGTGAATACGAGTCTCATCATGGAGAGCTCAATGTGCTTCTCAATCGTCTTTTGTGCTAGGGGACAGAAAATCTACTACATGCAAGCTATGTACGTCGTGATTGGTAAGCATGTGTCTTTTTGGCAAACAAACTCTTTCACTTTATTGATAATTGGAGATCTATTGATTAATAGATGTTAAAGATTCGTAAATTAGTCCAAGCATAACAATTACACGTCATCAATACATGACATGTCTACAATCTCATATATCTACTGAACGTGTGCTCATTAGATATATCCGCTATATCATCAATTCACTATTAGGGGATTGGATGATGAGAATACTTTATCTTTGTGTATGTGTTTGAAAGAATTACATTTTGCTTCTATCAATTCACAGAGGAAGCTAACGGTACCTTTGAGAGAGAAAGCTAAGGTACCTTCGAAAGAGTGACAACGGTACCTTTGAGAGAGAAAGCTAAGGTACCTTCGAAAGAGTGACAAAAGTTGATGAATTCCATCATGCATGACGCAGAAAAAATAAATTATAATGATGATGTAGACAACTTTGAATTGGCATTAGCAAATGTGATCTATCACCGTAACCACAAGTGGTGTATGGATTGCAATGTTTCTAACCATGTGATAGGAAATAAAGATGTATTAGTTTTGATGAAGTTTGATAAGAGAGATGACATGATAGCAATTGGAGAGTTGGTGGGGAACTATATAGACCTGAGGGACGTGAAAATGCTTATTTTTTAGCATAGAGTTCTGGAATAAAGCTTGACAATATTCTCTACTTAATTTTTGTGCAGCAAAATTTGATTTTAGTAGGTAAATTTGCATATGAGTATCATGCTATCTTATTTGCACAAAAATATTGTTGGATCATGATTTATTTTGTTAACAAGCAGATTATAGTTATATGAAGTCAACATCAATTTAGTGGATACTACATGTTTTATTTATTCGCAAGTGAAATAAATATCATGACAAAAACAAAAGACACAAAATTGTGACATAAAATTTGATCATCTCAACTTCTATGGACTAAGTCATTTGTCTAGAGATTATCATGTAGTAGGAATGCCTTGAGTATATGATATTCATGAAGTTTGCACAACATTTTAGGCTTGTAAGTAATCAAGAGAAAGATTTCCTAGACCATATACCAACAGAGCTATTTAACAGTTATAACTGGTTTGCACAAATTTAATAATACCTGTGTCGTGTACTTCACTAAGCAAGTCTGAATACTTTGTAGCATATTTTAAAAATTATTCAAGAATAACGTTTATCTATTTTATAAAGTCAACGAATAAAACCTATATTTAACATTAGTATTTAGATAGAAACTCACTCGAAGATGAAAATATAAACTCTCAATATAAAAAATATCAACAAAGGTTCTTTTTTTTGTTATATAGTTTTTATCAACAAGTATAAGGAGCTAAGGTTTCATCCTCATCATCCATTACATTCTTAGTGGATAGATGACGTGGCAGATAATCATAATAAGCACATGAAATACTAATGTGACGCTCTCAACTAACACACTCAATCTTTACCTAACAAGCACACTAATTGCTAACGTGACGTTGCGAACTAACACATTCACTCTCAAACTATCATTGACGTGAAAGCTATGACTAATGTATGCTATAATTTCATCTTAGATAATCTCTAATTTTATTCTAACAAACTGAAAATCATTATAAAACTTTTTCCTTTTAAGGTGCAACATCCTTGTTGCACATTTTTTAAAATTTTTGAATTATCAATAGTGTATTAGCAAGATTTATAGTTGGTTTCAAATTGATTTGTAGGATATATATACTGTCTATTGAACCAAATACTCAACTTTGGAATACTTATGGCCTCAAATTTGTTTTTTGAATATCATTTCTAACTCAAATTTCTCATTATCAGTTATAAAGTATTGATAAATGAATCTACACTAGTTGGTTTTTGAATTGTCTTGATAGTGATACATATTTTTGCAATTATGACACATGAAATATATGATATATTTTCATATGTGACAGAATTTTAAACAGTTCATCAACATGTTTCAATATGACAAAAGTATCAATAAATCTAGGATTTTATTTTGATGTTCCTACAAGAAACAAATTTGTTATAAATTACAAAACATAATCTCCAACTTGAAAAAATAACTTTTGACGATGAATATTGGTATGTTTTTTTTTAAATAATAATTCAATCAATAATTTCTCCTTTGCTTGATGTAGCATGTGGATATGTTTAACAAACTTATTGACCGTGGTTATTTTAGTTGAGAATTCATTTCCTTTCAAATTCTTTATCAAATTTGATGGAATAATGGGATGAGCACCGAACATGATGTAAAATGGAGACACATTTGTGAATGCCCTAAGTCTGAAGACTGCTGCATGTAGATAAACTCTTGTAACTTCCCGTTTAAAAAGAAATGATAATGTACATATGATGTAAAGTCTAACGAAGAGCCACAGATATTGCTATCATTGCTCAAAGAGTAGACCATCAGACATTAGTAGACCAGCAAAGGTTTTGTTGTAATTCATTCCATACGTTTGCTCCAAGCCATGCTTTGAGACAAATCCGTGTGAGATTAAACTCATGTTTTGCTTTGTAGATCCAGCGTGAAGTTAGTGGCTTTTGATTGGAGAAGATTAACGAGATTACAAGTGAAATTGACAATAACAACGTCAAATTCTTTTTACATTGCTTTGCACCAGTCCGGATGAAGCTTCACTTGGTATAATGAAATTTGATCATTAATTTTTGAGTTCTCTCAAAAATATTGAGTTGATGAGGTGCAAAGTTGTAATAATCATCAATAGTTGTTGCATCCTTGGAGTAATTTGTTGTGGAAGAGACATGTATGAGACAGTGGAAGCCGCAGTAGTGTTAGACGTCATAGGCAATGCTTGAGCATGAACTACATCTAGTTTGTGAATATCCGAAGGAGTTGTGGAATGAGCTAGATGACAATTGTCTTCCTCTCATGATGACGGATTAAGAAGTGTGGAGTCATCATCAAGAAAGGAGTTAAAAACATTCACAAATGATTGACCTGACCAAAAATCATCTTGCTACAAGTGGACCGCAGATGTCGCTATGGATAAGCTTGAGAGTACGATTAGTTTGCTTGGCAGGCTTCTTACTCTTATGAACGCGATGTGGACAAAACACAAATGACGCATGTGTGATCACAGCTAGATGGCAAGTATGTAGTCGAAACGCCTTGTGGATGACATATGATGAGACATAAGGAAATTCAAGTGATATAGCCGATGATGCAAAGGGTTATTGTGTCATGGGACGCTATAGTTGCAAGAGTCGGGATGTCTTCAGCAATCTCAACAAAATCAGGATAGTAAGTAGGTCTGAAGTTTCGTAGAGCTGCATGAATATAGACAACATATGATGAGACTTATGGAAATTCAAGTGACATAGAGTACAATTGCAAGAGCTCGGGTGTCTTCAACAACCCCGACATTATCAAGATAGTAGTCACTTGTATACTTAAGATAAATGAGAATGAAAAGATTTAATTTTATACAATCTACTCTTGAAATACCTATCTGCGCAAAGAAATACACTTGTGGAATCTTTCTCATCTAGAAGAAAACATGAATCAGGTGTAACTAGTGCCCAATGTCCTGAATCAGTAACGCGGATTACCGAAAAGAGAATTTTTTTTAACCCAAGAACATAGAGAACGTGTTTGACGGATTCATTGGAGTCAATAATAAGTATATTGCACTAGATAACTGAATACTAATAACATGGAACTCAATGCACGGACCAATGTTAACAAGATGTTGATGTTACTGTATCAAGTTTTATGTAAATATGGAAGTCCTCCTCCAATGATTGTAGGAGAATAGGAATGTCGAGCTCAAATTCTAGTGATCCTAGAGTATGATCATTTGGATATATACTATGACTTCTCTCTGAATCAGTAGCTGAATGCTCATGAAACCTTGAAGTCGTTTCCGTGCAGAGAACATCAGTAGGTTGAAGTATCGAATGACCTTTTAACGATCAAATCGAATGAAGGTTGTAAGACGGGAAAGGATATAAGTCGACCCTCAAAATTAGATTTTGAATCGTCAGACGTTCAAGAATGTGTACAAACCAGAACTTCGAATTACACCGAAGGAATCCAGTTGTGCAGTTGTCAGCTGGCAGCATTGCTCATCGTATGCAGGTGGCAACCGACGGCTGACTGAGGCCTTAGTATGATACTCTCAGTGTTGGGAGCTATGTTTTTCTTCATCGAGTATGTTTGAACGGACCGAGCTTTGCAGATCAAATTCCCTTTTTGACAGGACTTCAACCCAAGCACAAGAATTTGAATACTTCTAGCATTTCATACTTGTACCGTACCAGTATATGTCTTAGCATAAGCAGACATTCGCATGCGCTGTTTGCCAGAGCATGATCTTATAGATGCATACGATCGATAGAATTTTAAAAACACAAAATCAATATACTTAATACGAGATAGCTCAACAACTGAAGTGCACAAAGTGTCCTGTCTCAATATCTCCGTTATAGCCTTGTGATCTGATCGACTAACTCAACAAAACACAACATCCAACTCAAGTGGCCATCACATGTTCTACTGTTAACTGAGAGTTGACGAGTACTTGGTAAAGCAGTGTCGGTGCTGAGACGGAGATGAGAGTCTCAAATGTATGTCTCGAAAACTATCAGCCGTTTTCAGCAAGCACACTTGCTGACAGACTGCATCGTTCCATCCTGAAGTCTCGGCATCCACCTCTTTGTCTTTGTCTGGCTCATAAGCTCAGCTCTCTTCACTGGACCATCGACTTCTCTCAATCTGGATCAATACGCCAGTCATGTCTGCAATTCCAACGACTATCTCAACCCGCTTCTGTCGCATTCACATCCCTCTTGATGTAGTGGACCCAAAAACAGAGTGAATCTTGTTTGCGAACTACGTTTCTTGACAGTTCACTCTGCAGCTCCCTCCCGAGATTCTTGATTCTGATAATGACGTACCTCCAAACCAAGGAAGGTTCTCCAAGTTGCTCACACCACCAACTATTCTGTCAAGCGCTGTGATGATGACCGTGGTTTCAGTCTGCCAGACTCATAGTTGACGTCGACTTGGTTGACAGGTCATCCATCTTGCTCATCCCAGCTCATGCTCAGTTTGGGCATGCTACGTGCCGAATCAAGTACTTGCGCAATAGGCTTACTTGATTCACTCTAGAACTTGTCTTCATCGATTGTTGTAATATATAATTTAACTCCCGTCGAACTGGAGACTGAGAAAGTCACCGTCCAACTAATCATCTCATCCAGAGGATCATAATCGGAGATTGCTACTCTCGGTAAGGGATTTTCATCTCGTCCTTCGAAGCTGCCGAAACATTCATCACCTTCATCTATTGTAAGTGCTCTTCGATCGCTCTTGATTTCGGTCATGTAGACCGTCTCTGATCTCCAAATTCAATCGAGAAAAATTGACCTAGAACAGAGTCAGAGCGATTTGTTCTTACTTAAATGTTTCATTCAATTTCCGATCGATTTCGAAATGGTGTAACAGGCATCAGTTTTTAATGCAGGCGACGGCAAGGTTAATCGAAGTGCTCTTCTGTTGGATGCATGAGGATCCAAGATATGAATACAATCAGATTTACGAGGCATCTTATCATGCTATTTGATCGAGCATATAATGGACAAGTTAGATATTCTCACCCTTTTTGATGTATAGGGCATCGTAATCTCCCGTTCGTATACTCAGCGGGCTGTGCACTATGATTTGACGTGGTGAGTTTGATGGCCAAGTATACCTGATCTCTCATGCACCTGATCTCTCATCGCGGATATTTGTCACAGGCTTGACATGTTCGGTCCGTATATTGAGTCGTAAACCTGTCATTCAATACTGAATGAAGGCCTTTCTTTGTGTTCTTCCACTTTACAATGCCAAACAGGCTGAACACTCAACAAAGTAAGTTGAGTTGAGATGATGTTCCAATCTCACGATTAGCTTTGCACACTTGAACAACAGTCTGATGAACTGGGAAAACTGAACTTTCCACGGTGGGAAACATGGTCCCAGATGACCGTCTCTCTCAGATTTACATCATCGTTTTCTGCTTTATAATGTTGGAAATCCATGAAGGTGACAGTATCTCTCAGATGCCTTGCCATCTCTGATTCGCTTATCCTGCTCTGAGAATGTGTCAGGGTCAGGATAATAACTTATAACTGGCATAGATTCAGCAGGTTTGTAATTCATGAACTAGAGGTGATGCCTTCCTTGCCAACATTGATGTGCCACTCTTCTCTGTGGTGAGAGTGGCTGAGCTAAGCGTGTTGTGCGGACTCCATTGGGACAGTACTCACCTACTTATATTCGAAGCAGGAAGTGGCACTTCCAACGCTAACCGGCGACTAACTCATTATTTCATGACTCATAAATGAGTGAAAAAGCTTTTCCAGCGAAAGTGATACTTTCGCTGCTCAGCATTTGACTATTCAGCTCTAACTGAAATTCCCATTTCGAAAGATAGGTACCAATAACCATGTAAAAGAATGGGCATGACACTGCCGTGGCTACTTGAATCTTATTTACATGCTTTTACAGGAAAATTGGCACTTAAAATCTATGATGAAAACTGGAAATTCATATGTCGTCAAAATACTAACCGAGCACTCTCCTGCTCACATCCTTGCGAGAAGGACTGGTCTGGGTATTGGGCCGAATCCACCATCTTCTAGTTCTTTGACGGCTACTTTAAACATCTCCCGTTTCATGGTTCCGTAAACAAGTCGATCGAATTTTCTCGATGCGAGTGCTTTGGCTCTGTCCAAAGCTTCCTTGAAAGTAGACGCTGGGTCTGGGAGTGCAGCATCGATAAACCCCGATTCTACGCCAGCCTTGGCAGAAAACTTGTGGCCAGTGAGAACAGCTTTGTGAAGTGCGTTCCCAAGTATCTTGCTCTGGATCAATCCGTTCATTCCCGGCGTCAACGGGATTTTTATATCAATCTCGCTTAGGAAGATGTAACCTCGCTCCGCAGACATCACTCGGAAGTCACAAGCCAAGGCCAACATGCATCCACCAGCAGCGGCATGACCGCAAATGGCCGCTACCGTAGGAATTGGAAACAGCAAAACTCGCTTTAGAAGTACGTGGAAATCCGCAACAATCGCCTCGAACATGCTCGCATCCTTCCCGATCCTACCAAGATCCAAGCCGTTGGAAAAAAATTTGCCCTCGTTGGTGAAAACCAACGCCGTGGCCTTGGAATCTTTCTCCACCTCATCTAACGCGCGATGGATCGCGTCGATGGATTCTTTGTTAAATCTGTGCTCCGCCTTTCCTGCTAACGTAATTACATACACTTTCTCATCCTCAGGGAGAACCGCGATCTTCACCTCCATCTCGCTTCACAAAATCTCACCAACGTACCAGAATTCGCCTCTCGAGCAAATCCGAACCCTACGAAGCAGAATTCCCACAATCCGGGTACCAAATTAATTCCATAGCCCGAAAACAGCAGCCAAATACGATTTCCCGAAGCCAACGACGACTGAACCCTAAGAAAGGCAATTGCACACCGAACTACGGATTCAATCCGTCTCTGAAGTAAATGGTAATCAAACAATCATCAAGCAGAGGTAAAAGGAGGTAATGAGACAAGCCACTCACTATACTTCCAACCCTCCTCTTCGAAACTCTCCTAGCAATTCAAAACTGAAACCTTGTGTCCGAGGAATACCGAGGACGAGCAGGCAGCGCCCGGTTTGACCTCAACGAGAGAAGTAACTAAAATTCACCGAGCGCGCAATGGAAAGGTGGCAATGGAAGCACGAAAGTTAGGGAATGAGGGGAAAAGCGAGCGAGCTCACTCGGTCGGTGGTTGAATCGTGGATAAACTTGTTGATGAAGAGAGATTGCGATGAGCACCGGCGAATTCGCCCGTGGAACTAAAGATGGCTTGAGGCCCGATTCCCACTCCCGATCAATCTCCCGAGGACTGTCCATAAGGTTCCCCTCACTGACAGTCCCCGACCAGTTCGTCTGCTTACGACGAGCATCCACGTGTCGTATCGCTGGTGGCTGACCTGTGAATCGATCCAGGAATCTACTGAATCCTGACGCCATGAAGTCAATGCACGCAACTTCTCCATGGTCTCGTGATCACTCGGCTCTTCTTGCAAGTCTCGACTCGAAACATTCGGGCTCTTCATGAACTCTGAAATTGTCGGTGCAAATTCGGATGCATGCAGCTTTCTGCAATTTCAGAGGAATTTTGATTATACCACTCGTATATTTTTCAAGTATTCATTTACTCTCCATATTGTAATTATGCGATGAAGGATTTGCAATGACATGTAAGTTACAGCAATATAAATCCTGACACTTACGGTATATGATTTCAGGAGTCCTGTAGTGCCGCATTTGTTCCAAGAGAGCAAGTTCGTGTGTGTGTGTTATGAATAATGAAAACTACAGGAGAGAATTATGTTCCTGCTCATGCAAGTTTTGTGATAGATGAGAATGGATCTTGGCTTTTGTTTTCTACATACGGTAGCTATCTAACTAGAATCTACGATGTTCTCGTCAGTTGCTTGTTCATTTGCGCCAATGACTCTTTAGACATCACATGTTCATAAAATCTTTACCATTATGAAGTTAAAATTTGTAGTTTCTATTTTGCATGTTCATGTGCCGGAGGGAGGCTTTGGACATGATATCTTCGTCAATTACGATATTAAAATTTGGCAACATGAATAATGTTAAAGATAATGATACATAACTCAAATGGAAAAGTTATACTACAATATGGTCAAGATATTCAAGGAAGAATTATGTCATTCGTAAAATGTCCTTGTTTGATTACAAGATAGATGTTGGAGATATTATCAATAAAGTATAGAATACTATAAGAAATGTGATAAAGCCATAAACTTGGATGAGTAGAGAGTGAAAGTAGAGACCCTAACATCTCATATTATGTAAATATCAAGAAAAAGTTGAACTATATATTATTCTAACATTAGATTTTTATACAACTTGGATTTAGATATGGCTTTAAACATTACATTCAGCTTATATAATATGTATTTTTTGCATGTGTGATAAAACTACACATTCTCTATTATAGTATGCATTTTCTTTATGGTGCTATAAATATTCTTCCATTCAACGAGTTTTCAAATTAATTTCAATTATTCAAATATAGAAATATTTAATCAAAAAAGTTATTATATTTTTTAATTACCATGTTTTTTATATTTTTAATATTTGTACAATTTGATTGATTGAAATATAAATTCATTGTTTCACTTCATTTATTGTAAAAATCTCAATTAAAAAGATAAATTAAAAAGTTTTTATCTATTTTTAGTCATGAAATGATTTAAATATATGATATAAGAAAATTATTATCCAAAAAATAATTTTTGATATAATTGAATAATCAAACGGATAAAAAGTATAAAATTCATGGCATATGTATTCAAATAAAATCATAATTTTCAATTGCAAATTTCAACCATGAATTAATTTATCAAAAGATTTATTTCAATGATTATTTAGAAATCTATTAATATGATCAGTTTTGATAAATGGAAATACATCATTTTCATTATCAATTAAAGACATAGGAAGTTTAAGAGGGCATATATGTAACAAAACGAGTTCATTGCGAACTCATTTCATTCATATTATGTCTCATCATATGTATAAAATTATTTTACTCCATTTAAATGACAGGATTGATTTTTAACTGTTGGACCTACAAACCCTCTCCACATGTTTTTTGTTTTTGGTTTTTGTAAGGAAAAACTTCGTCGTTGTATCGTAGAATGACAGATTTTGGACTCAAGTCATGATAGAAGACTATACGTGGAGACTGCAGGATTCAGTACAAAGCATCATTGAATGCACCAAAGAGTTTCACAATTCATTTGCAGTCGTCGGCAGAGGCGATGAATGAGCGTTCCTACACAATTGCAGGAGGGTGAACCGTGTTCCGTCAATTGCCAGAGTATTGACCAACCATTGAATCGACAATGACTTCGACGTCGTTGGACTTCTGCACGCAGTGCAGAAGTCCAACCCATGGGCGAGTTCGGAGGTTGGCTCAGGAATCTGCATGCGGGGATCAGGCGAAGGCCCTCAGCAATGGTGTGAAGAGTTTCCATATGAGAACGGTTGAATACACAACGAGGTTGCTTCATTTGCAAGAGGGAACAAGTGAAAGTAGAATGACAGGGGAAAGTATATAAGGGTAGGAATTAGTTGTGGGTGGAACTTTTGGGGCAGTAAAATGCAGCAGGTCCAGCAACTTTTTCCTCTTTAGGCACTGACAAAGGAGACTGACAATTGCATCGATCCAAAATTCGCTAAATATGGGACAACTTGATGGCGCTAAATATCTGTCTGAACTTAGTTCTAACACGAACCTCACATTTGATCCGAGGATCCATTTACACACTTGGTCAAATCTCCCACGTCCCCTCTCTCGTATTTGTCGCAAATGCCTTCCGTTGGATCCGAAGGCACTCCTGACAAAATCCACACTTCTACCTTGCTGTCACTTCCAGGAGCTCTTGTAAATTATTTAGCGTCTCCTGCATGACCTTACCCCAGGCAACCTTTGGTGGAACAAGTTCACGAGCCCTGCTTCTGAAGGAACGTGTCGAATTATTAAAGAAATCGAAGGCTCCATATCCCGATCGTCGATTTCTTACGCTAATGCGTTCGTTTTGAGTCGTAGTCGCTGAGGAGGTGAGCCTTACACACTCCCGTCACTCCGTTGATTTTCTGGCTTCTGAGAACGGGGAAATCTTCGGGTGTCAGCGATACGAGTTAAAGCGTGGAAGAAAACTCGTCCCTGCGTTCGAGAGACTCACATACGCAGCTCAACGAGATTGTCGTGCCTGGACATTCACGCTGGCCCGAGAATGTCATCGGGACCATACACCGTACTTCCGTACTGCATAGCATACGCCCATCGCTCGCTCAGAGCCTCGTCTTTATACCAGTACCGCCGGTGCATGGGCTCAGATCGAAACTGTTGGAACCATATTGCGATTTTGTTCTTATACATTGCGCCAATATGACTTAACTGGTTGACAATCGGTGGACAATCTCATGATTCACTGCTTGGAAATTAATTCTTGCTGTACATGTGGGTGCATTTTCTCTTTCCTTTTCCTTCTCGTGGGATCGAATAATTATCGATCAGGAGGAGACGAGGAATTTTCTAACCCACATGCACCGAGGGGCTTCTGGAAAAATAACGGGCCGGGTCGGGCCGGGCCGGGTCGATGAGGGCGATCCCGAGCTCACTCGATGGACATGATTTCAACACTTCACTCCAAAGGCCGACGAGGCTCGGACCCGCCGGTCCAAACGCCATGCTGACGTGGTCCCATGGGCCTGTCAAGAATATCCACTGAATTATAAAAGTCGTACGAATCTCCGTTACGGTCTGTACCGGCTATCTGCCGCTGCGCCACGTGTGAGAAGCGGCCTTCTTTCCAACGTTTGGGTAGTTGGCACTGGCATGATCCGCCCGGTGGAGGGCCTGTGAGAACCGCGGCGGGCCGGGGCCGGCCGTGCGAGCACCCGCTGCCTCCTCTGACCCGCGATTCTCCCCTAGAGGATCCCCCTGGAGGTCAATTAAAGCGCCGCCTAACACAACCTTTATCTTAACCGGCGGAGAGAGGCCAAAAGTGCTCTTCGCCTCCCCAAGAGCCAGGCGAGCTACAGATTCCTGCCACGTGTACTTCGACTTCGGAATCGCGCTCCCCATTCCTCTCGCGTACGAATGGAACATCCGTGGAGCGGGTTAAACTGACCCCGGCCAGGTTCGCGCCGCGATAGACTGTCGGCCACTCTAATTAGTTACATCCACTAAGATTAGCCCCACTCTTGTTCAGTTTCTGGTACTGTCGTAACGTGGTACAGACACGGTTCAGCTCACCGCCGTTACTAACGAGGCTCTGTGGTAGGCGGGAACCATCCGTCAATTTAGTATACAATAATGTATTAATAGAAAATTTTACATATTGTTTCCAAATCTTTCTATTATTAAGCACGGCTAGTACTATGGTTATGTGTTTGGATTATTGAAAACAGGAGAGTTTGATGATTTTGAATCTATTGTATTAATTTTACTTTTCACTTGCAATATGCTTTTTATTTGATGCTTATGATTTAATTGCCATGTATTTAGGTATTGAACTTCAAAGTTCATGTCTTTATGTGATCGCAGATTCAAAAAGAGACTCTGAATTTTCCACAGAAGCCGGCTTGAAATGTTTTATTTTAGGTGCTTTCTCCTCTGGAATGTTATTGTTTGGTTGTTCTATGATTCAGGGGTTTACTGAACCCCTAGGCTTTCTGTGGTTCGCACGAGACGCAGCTGCTCATCGACCGCAGTCAACAATTTGGAGCAGGTCGTCGGCTGGGTGGTGAGGAGTTTACGGAGTAGAATGGAGTAAACGAGCCTGGGCTGGGCTGGGCTGGCCGCAGTTGCGAGGGAGCGGGAAGACGGTCCGTGGGCACGTACGCCGTGGGTACGGTGCCGTATACGACCGGGGAGCGTCGGGTGAGGATCCTAGGGCTGGGGTTAGCGAGGCGGGCCATGCAGTCGAGAGCTGAGCCCCGCTCGGGAAAGAAGGGGAGCACAAGCGACGAGGCGAGGAGAGCTCTGCGTCGAGAGAGAGGGAGGGGCGGAGTTTCGAGGCCGACACCGAAAGGATCTTCGTCGCTGCTCGCAGAAGATCGAGAGATTGGAGGAACAGCGATCTGACTGGAGCTCGGGGGATCATCGGGGGCAGGCCGTCGCGGCTCGCGAGTGAGTTCGGGCAACTTGGCCTCGCGCGAGGGCGATAAAAGCGAGGCCGGACGAGAGATTGAGAGTGCGCGGTCGGTCGGTCTTTCGGAGAGTTTGAAGGCAGGAAGAAGAAACGCAAGAGTCGAAGAGTGTAGCGTGCGGGTTTCGCTCTTCGCTTCGTTCTTTTTCCTTCTTGATTTGATTGATTGTGTGCGCGGATAGTCCGTCGGTCGGCCTCTCGTCGGACGATCGTCTCGGTCGGTTGCCTCTTGCAGAGCGAAGCTCCGAGCTCAATCCAGCGCCGAGATGGCTGACGCTGCGGTATCCAGGATAGGTCTGGCCGGTTTGGCGGTCATGGGCCAGAATCTTGCTCTGAACATTGCCGAGAAGGGGTTTCCCATTTCCGTCTACAATCGTTCGACGAATAAGGTGGATGACACCGTCGAGAGAGCCAAGGATGAAGGAGAGTTGCCTCTTACCGGGTATTACGATCCTAAGGAATTCGTCATGTCGATTCAAAAGCCTCGATCCGTCATTATCCTGGTCAAGGCTGGTGCTCCCGTGGATCAGACAATTGCTACCCTGTCGAGCTACATGGAACCCGGTGACTGCATCATCGATGGAGGAAACGAGTGGTATGAAAACACCGAGAGGAGAGCAGAGCAGGCCGCGGCCAAGGGTCTTCTCTACTTGGGAATGGGTGTTTCCGGAGGTGAGGAAGGAGCTCGGCGAGGCCCATCGTTGATGCCCGGAGGCACGCCAGAGGCATACAGTTACATCGAAGATGTCGTCGCTAAAGTCGCTGCTCAGGTAGATGATGGCCCTTGCGTAACCTACGTCGGACCCGGAGGATCTGGCAACTTCGTGAAGATGATTCACAACGGAATTGAGTACGGTGACATGCAGCTCATCTCCGAGGCTTATGATGTTCTCAAGACCGTCGGTGGGTTGACCAATCAAGAGCTGCAGGAGACTTTTGAGGAGTGGAACAAGGGTGAACTCGACAGTTTCCTCATCGAAATTACGGCTGACATTTTTTCGGTCAAGGATGACAAGGGTGAGGGTGAATTAGTAGACAAGATTCTTGACAAGACCGGAATGAAGGGTACAGGAAAGTGGACCGTGCAACAAGCAGCTGAACTTTCCGTCGCTGCGCCCACCATTGCCGCTTCTTTGGACTCCCGATTTTTGAGTGGACTGAAGGAAGAGCGCGTTGCTGCCGCCGAAATTTTTGCCCAGTATGGTTTGAGCGATGTTATTGCTGCCCAAAATATCGACAAGAAGCAGTTGGTCGATGATGTCCGCAAGGCGTTGTATGCCTCCAAGATCTGCAGTTATGCGCAGGGAATGAATTTAATCAAGGCCAAGAGTTTGGAAAAAGGATGGAACTTGAATCTTGGTGAGCTTGCACGAATCTGGAAGGGAGGATGTATCATCCGCGCCAGCTTTTTGGACCGCATCAAGCAGGCCTACGACAGGAACGACAAGCTGGCCAGTTTGTTGGTGGATCCCGAATTCGCCAAAGAAATGGTGTCGAGGCAAGCTGCTTGGAGACGCGTCGTCGGTCTGGCCATCGAGGCAGGAATCAGTACTCCCGGTATGAGCACCAGTTTGGCATATTTTGACACCTACAGGCGCGGACGCTTGCCCGCGAACCTTGTCCAAGCTCAACGAGACTACTTCGGAGCTCACACCTACGAGCGCGTCGACATGGACGGCGCGTACCACACCGACTGGTTCAAAATCGCCAAGTCAACCAAGGCCGGTTTGAGAGTTCATGTCTAATGAACTTCGGAACAACCGTGTCGGTGGTTCAGTTGTCGCATTTTTGTGATTCAGGGCTGCCTTTTAACTCAGTAGAGATGACTTTGAAGACTGGACTGGAACAGTCGCAGTTTTCACGGCTTACGCAGCCAGCAGAGCTTTCCCGGATCACCATTTACTTTATCAAAATAATTCCCTAGTACCCTGCGATGTTTGTATCTAGGATTGTGAGTGTCATTAGATGCACATTTTAACTGAGGTAGGGTCCTTGGCATGACAGTGCATGCCAAATCGAATCCCAGGCCATTCTTACTCTTCTGGTGGTCAAATGAGGTGTCCATATATTGTTTACTGTATCGTTCTCATGGTGTAGAGAGGCTTGCTCTCCATCACATTCATCAAATATCAGGGTTGAAGAGCCTGCTGGCCTTTACCAAACGCGCCTTTGTCATCGATACGGGGGAAATCTCTGAGTTGTTTGAACTGATGCATTGTTTAATTTTAATGTCTATCCTATGGTTTATGATCACTTTCGTCGTTATGCTTTCACTTCTGAATCTCGGGAAAGTAGATCCATGTGCAGGATCGGACCGTCTGATGATCTATAGCAATTCAGTCAGTAGTACCATCTCGCGATAATCCAAATCAAGATTTGTTTCTCCAAGTCTAGCCTGCATCTTTTTGTCACTGTAGCCGCTCCTCTAACATTTCTCGTCGCACCTATGTAAGATGTTTAGTAAGAGCGAAAAGAAATTGTCGGGAATCAATCCGGATATTAAACGCCAGACATGAGTGCGGATTAAGCTCGAAGTCGAACACAAATAGGCAGTTTCTCCTTAACCCGCCGATCGGGCGTCACAACTCGACAAGGAATCATGAAGCGGCAGATGTCAACGTCACACTTGAGACGGTCGCGAGGATTGTATTTTATATCGTCTGTGCCGGGGAACAGGTAGTGTAGGTGTATACAGGTGGATTCGAGGAGGACAATACTGACAATTTAGATGCATCGTCAAGAAAGTACTGACAAGATCGAAGATACAGTACAGAAAGTGATCGCAGGTGGGAATCGGCATAACTTCTGAGATTCTCTAAGACTCTCGACTTTGAAAGGTAGGTGGACTAATATTGGACTTTGAGGACTGTCTTGCAGCATCAACAGAGGGAAAGACGACAACTTGAAGCTATTAATCATGTATCACCGGGCTCCACCGCAAGGCGAGAAGTTCCAACAACATATGTTGTCAATGCGTGCGTAAACTTAGAGCCCATGCACGCCAGTTAGGAACTCCATTTTCAGATGTACACTAGTTAAAAGATGAGAGGACCGAGAAGAGCACTCTTGCCTTCGAATTTGAGTATATATGAGCCCTCGCAGGTCTCAAAGAAGTACGCAATAATCGTTTTCGGAGGCGAAGAGTTGCGCCAAGTTCGCTACTTCTCTCACAATCGAGTCTTCCAATTCTGTCTTAGCCAAGTTGTGACAAAGTGGTACGAATGGAAACCATGATGATTTTCTACGCCCTTATCCTGCTGCTGTGGAGTGTGCCACTACACGCTGCCGGTGGGTTCACGAAACATGACAAAGATCTGGTCGCCTTCGCTCTGAACTTGGAGTACTTGGAAGCGGAGTTTTTCCTGCATGGAGCCTTGGGATATGGATTGGACAAGAAAGCTCCATACCTCGCTGCAGGTGGGCCGCCTCCTCTAGGTGCCGAGAAAGCAAAGTTGGACCCGCTTGTCTACGACCTTGTTGGTCAGATGGGTCTCCAAGAAGTCGGACACATCAGGTTTGCTTTTTTCTTTAGCAGCCGGAGTGCGTGATCGATTTGTTGCACATTAGCGAACACTATTACATGTCTGATGTTGCTATTGCTGTTGCTGCTGTTGAATATGGATATGGATCTAAAACCCGTGACTGCAGGGCAATCAAGGAAAGCATCGGGCATGTGGCATTTCCACGCCCCAGACTTGACATCAGCAAGAAAACATGGGCGAAAACTATGGATCATGCTTTCAACAAAACTCTGAGCCCGCCATTCGACGCTTATGCCAACAGCATCAACTACATGCTCGCTTCGTACGCTATCCCTTACGTTGGTCTTACAGGATACACAGGTGCTGCTCCACTCTTGATCGGAAGTGGGGCCAAGTCGGTAAGGACCATACCTTCTTAAAAAACATCTTCACGGTGTGATCGTCTTCTGTTATTTTACATCATTTTGGCAGATGTTGTCTCTCTTAGTCTGGAAGGAGATTTAAATTTTGTACAGAAAAGACGATGTGAAGTGTTGGCGATAATTCAAAGACTGCGATGTAAATGTTTGATTCGAAAGTCCTGGACAAGACTTTGCACCCCTACTTCACATGTAAGGGGTTGGAAAGTAATACTCTGCTGTTCTAGCCACTCTCCTCTGTCTGAAAGTACGTCGTCGATGGTTTAGAGGTTTTCGTTAACTTGCAGTCCGTTAGCTCCATGACATTCAGCTCACAGTTTCATTTTTTTTTGCTGTATATGACAGCTGTGGATGGATCGGATGAATGCGTTGCGTATACAATTTGAACCTAAGCTCTTTCGAGATCACACTTTGAGCTCTTCTGTTTAGGCTCGCAGCATCTGTTGATTTCTATGATTACACTCTTTACATTAACGAGTAACGTAGTCTTGGTCTGTCTTTTTAGCTTTTTCGCATTATTCAGATATTCGACTTGCACGAGGTCATAGATTACATCCTCCTAACGTATGCATGACTACGTGCATCTACTTATTTTGCTTTCTTTAATTGACCTTTCATGTAAGGGAGCCCTTTGGTAACGACAATCCCTCAAGAGAGTTCGTTACGGTTCCCCAGAGTGGAGTCAGTGTCGTAGCCAGTGAGACAATAACTAATGGTGTTGTCTTATCCCTGATTGTGGCTTGTATTTGGGTGTGCGTGCAGCTCGTAGCTCGTCTGTTGGGAGTGGAATCTGGTCAGGATGCCATAATCCGGACTTGGCTGTACGAGAGGAAGTCCGAGAAAGTGAAGCCCTATGATTTCACCGTGGCGGAAGCCACTGTGGAGATTTCCAAGCTTCGCAACCATCTGGACCATCATGGTCTAATGGTGGTGAAAGGCAAAAAATTGCCCTTCGAAGTCGATGACGAGGGTCTTGTTGTGCCCAAAGAGCTTGGAGCTGAGAAGGAGACATCGGGGAATGTTTTGTCCGCTGATAAGAACTCAATTTCATACCAACGCACACCAGAGCAGATATTGTCTGTAGTCTACAGCTCTGGCAACCCGAAGGTGTCTGGAGGATTTTACCCTGATGGAGCGCGAGGAGAGATAGCTGAGAGGTATCATAAATACCGAGCTAAGCACTGACTTGCCGCTTTGAGTTGTATCGGAACCTTGAGTTCGGATACAAGAGAGTGCGTGCCAATCTCTAGGTCTTTAAAGTACATGAGCTTGTACTTTCATGTGCAGAGGAATATTGCATTGCAGTCAAATCACTTTGTGAATCATCAACCCAGCATTCCTTACCGGAGCTCCCATTTAAAATTGTCTGAATCAAATTGATCGTGTTTTTGAAATGAGATATTTCGTTCAAATAGTAATGATCTGCGCAAATGATGTCAGAAACTTCGATGGATGTCGGCGGTTTGATACTTTCCCACGAAGTCAGTAGTGCATAAACATCGATATAATGGCATAATTGAGCTCATGACGTCCCTTGTTTCTAAAGCTCGAGAAACTCTCTGCCTGCTCTGTAAGGCATGAACCATTAAATACTCTCTGCTCTCTTATCACCATGTCTCAAGAATGATGCGTCTTGAACTGAGTGTTGTTAATTTAGAAAAAATGGCATAATTGCAACACCAATGCAACTGCGGAGCGATCCCTCCATGAACACCGAAGTCACGACCGGACGAGCAAGATCGGTCATTTCCGCAGAGAAATTGCTCATGAGGGAGCTATGATACAAATCTGCCACAAGACTTGCAGTGCATTACGACGCACAAAGCATTCAGATCAGTTCTGACGCGAGGATCAGAAGCTCAAAGCGCCTCAGATTCGGGACTAAAGTCCGAAGCTCTGACGGAACTAGACGAGAAAGAGTGTTTTCCTTCATGAAAAATCTCATGAAAAAAGCTCTTCGGACTCGACCCGGTCGCCGACAGTAACCGGGCCTGGCCTCGACCCAAAAGACAACAGAACAGTAAGATCTCCACCGCGGCGGCAGAGGAGGACGCACGGAGGGCTCGTGCGTGCCATGGACGGGGCCGGACCGCCTCCGCCCACTTCCGTCGACGGTGGCTAGCCTCCGTCGTGCTGCGCTGTCCGGCAGCGGAAGCGCCCATAAAGACGGCGCGCGTGCCATGTCACGCTTGCCACTCGAGGCTGGAAACGGACGATCGTCACCCCCTATTGTTGGGTCTGCTCGGGCGAGCTGCTGTGGGGCTGGAGCGTTTGGACGTTGTGTGCTGCGGGTGTCGGCGGGGAGGAGGAGACGAGACGAGACGAGAAGCGATATCGAGCTAGCTCGATCGATCGATCAATTGATTGATTGATCGAGGAGGAGGAGGAGGAGGTGGGGATGGCTTCGGGAAGGGTAGGAGCTCAGCAGAGGGCTGACCCCGATGGTCAGGCTCTGCGGGTGGTTCCGTTCGTCGTCGTGGCCTTGATCGTGGCTCATTTGCTGGCTTTCGTATCCATCGCAGCTTTTTTTTGTTGATGGGAATTTTGAAATCCGTGTCGTTGATTCTAGCACATTTGGTCGTGTGCCACGCGGATGCTGTGATTTAGATTTCTGTTAGATCTCGTCCCGATTGCTCTCAATTTTGCTCGATCTCTTTGCGCGAGCCGCTCTAGGAAACTCGATTTCTGTTCGCGGTGGTTTGAGGGAAGTCAAAGATCGATGAAGAGATGCGTGGCGTTTTTGTACTCCTTAATCTCCGAGTTTTAGGCATATTGGATATACAGAGTTGCAGTCGAGAAGCAGCCTCAGCGACGCAAGATTCACTAGGGTTGCGGGCATTCGTGGTGCCATCTCGACACGGGTTGCAGGTCTTTGCAGAATGTCATTGAAAATCCTAACGACACGTCCTCGTCCCCCGAGGCCAGATCGAGAACACATACTCACTCCTGCACAGGATTTGAGTGATGTACAGAGTTGTCTACACCATGGGTTTCATTTCTGTGAAGCAGCCATCAGCAGATTCGACTAGATGAGTATTTTGCCCCGTAGGAATTGTGATTGTCCTTGCGAAGCAGAGGATCGATTTTGCACGACTACATTCGATATTTTGTGACATAACTTGAGAATTGCCGTCTATACAAATCAAAGTAGTTCGCGATTTCCAGTGTTCCACGCCCGGATGTCTTCCTCCCTGGCACTTGACGCTGTCGGGCGAAATTGTGAGTACAATCGATGTTGCCCAGATGATCTCTCATCGGCTCGGTCGGACGAGTGCGCCGTTACTTCCAGTTACACACCGAGGTGAATGAAAGAGGTGCCCGATCTTTGAAGAAAATTCTCACCAGGAAGCATCGAGTTGTCTAGGAGTGCTTGAGTTCGCAACGTCCGTGATACTGCTATCAAGGGTAGTCTCTGCTGCGGCTATGATCTTCCCGTTTGTCTCTGCTTGATCATTCTACGGGTTTCGTTGGGATTAGGGTACCTGGAGCTGTGCGGCCAAGTACGCCAAGTGCACCAGAGAGCTGGTCTCCAGTTTTCGAAAAATTGGGAATATTTGAGAGCATTGAATATCAGTTTACAAATGTTTTGAAATTTCCCGATCGTAAGATGTCAAACATCGGTGAGTAAACTGTATCTCATAACTCAAAGATTTTGGGATGTTTAAGGCGCCGTAATCATGTGATCATGAAGACTCATCGACGAAGTTTATGTACATCATATTGCAGTTCTTGAAGTCGGCACATTTCCCTCATCTCTGGTGTCTTTTACATCACTCTCGTTCCCTTCAGCAGGATCTCGCTCCTTTACTTAATTTCCATTGCAGAGAGCAAGAGTCGAGTTTGTGTTACACTATGAGTTCATGTTGCCCCTTGTCGAGAATACAAATTTATTGCATCTCAGGAGCATGTCGTCCTCGATATCTTCTTCTCCTCAACACTTTCTTTCCATTGCATATTCCTGGCCGGTCATCGAGGAAGAAAGAATAGAAATCTTCGAAACATCACCTTTCTAAATACCTTCCATTAATTTTGCTCCTGGTTTAGTGTTCTACCACCGGAAACTGGTTCGAGAAAACCTAAACTTCTGGTTTATTGCATCACGAACGAAAAGGCAGCCGAAGGAATGAAACCACGAGCCAAAATAGTAGGGATTGAAAGCAAATCCCCAATAGGATTCTGTGCTCGGTGCACAGGAGGAGGGCTCGATCGTCGTCGATATACTGCCTACTTGTCCACATGACATCGTCTTGTGTAGGAGTCCTAGCTCGATGCCTGCATAGAAATTGAGTACGATCTGCACTTATCTGAAGTTCATGAAAGAGGTGTCGAAATCCATCAGGCTTGGGTCAACGGGACGCACATCAACCTCTCGGGGATCCTTCACCGAATTTATGAACCTACCCACTGGAGAGCGGTTAATGCTTTCGGGTCTACTTCCAAATAAACATCTTGATCCTTCGAATTGGTCGTGACATTGCAAGTTCTCGTCTGCCGCCATCGACCAGGCGTCTCCGTTTCCTCTCGTAACTCTCATGCAGCTTACGGGAAACAGATGTTTGTTACTGAACGATTGACGCTAGACGATCGGAATCTGAAATGGTCTCGGCCGCGGGTCCTCTAGGTTTCACCTTATCCAGTTTCAAGCTGATAGAGTGCTCGAAAGAACGCACCCATCCGTCTTCATGGACCATATCCGAAGTGTAGAAGCCCAGAACCTTGGCTCTGGCACTGCCGCCTCACGCCGAAAGCTCGTAGGAATCAAATGCATTGCGAGCGGTGCTGGAGGAGATCGAATGAGATCTACCACGCGCAGTTGGCTACCGGGCCCATCGAACGCTGGTGACAAGAATCTCGTCGGAAGTCTGTGAATCGGAGGCTCGGGTTGATCCATCTGTGCCCCTGTGGACAGCGATTGCAAGGGCAAATCAAGGCGCAAAGGGCGAAGCGCAGATACGTCTCGAAACCGCACTAAAAGAGCACCGGAGGACGAGATGGATGCCCAGTTCCAGAGGTATGATCGCTTCGACCAAGGGCTGGAGAGTTGCTGAGGTCGCTGAAGGGTGGGTGAGGGGCGCCACGAGGTCCAGCATTCGTCACAGCTCTCTTAAAAGCTCTGCAGCATCCGCCGTGTCCACCTTCTGCTTCACCCACCGCGCTCAATCGCGCTCTCCAGGCTAAGAAAGGTTCGCGCTCGGGGCACACTCGCTCTTCCATCCGAAGAACTTCAGCCTGCTGCAGGAACAGAGTCGTGGACGGGCATTGAGACTTCCTTCGAAGGCAGAAAGGCAGAAAAATCCTCCAGGCGAGACCATCTCGGCCATTGTCGGAGCCATCGATGGAGCCATCACCGAGCCAGACGCAATCGCCGACCCCGAAATCGGGCGTTCTCGTCGCACTGGATGAGCTCGACAAGTGGGTATCCGTGAAGGTGCACGAAATTGGCCGGAGGATTCCTCGATCGACTCTTCGCGCGTTGGAGCATTCAGGGGACGGCCGATTCTGCATCCCGATTACTGCCGCAATCTGGGTAACCCCCGTTCTCTTCAAATTCCCGGAGCTGCGCAGCTTCTTGCTCAATTTGTTCGTGGCTTTTATGTTCGATCTGGTTTTCATCGGCACGCTCAAGTCGATCATTCGCCGCCCTCGACCCGTCTACAACAAGGGCATGTACGTGTTCGTCTCGGTGGATCATTGGTCTTTCCCCAGTGGCCATGCTTCCAGAGCTCTCATGGTGGCCGCATTCTTCTGGTTCTACGAGCCAATGTGGGGCGTTCTCTGCACCGAGCATCTCGTCCCCACTGCCAAGCCATACCTGGACCAGCTGTACCCAGGCAGCGGCATGGTTCTCTCCAGCCTGAAGGCACTGGTCGCTCCCGCAGCGTTGTATCTTCTGAGCATGTGGGCCGTGGCCACTGCCAGTTCCCGGGTGCTGTTAGGCCGGCATTACGTCATGGATGTCATGGCAGGTTCCGCCATTGGCCTCTTAGAAGCTTCATTCTTGCATTCTTTTCTTCACATTTCCCCGAGTGTATCTCAATCCTTGCATTCTTGGCTGCTGGCCAAGCTTGGAATCCCCAATCTGCAGTAGCTCGTCTGCTCCCGCAGTGTACAATACATCGACGAAACCTGTAATTCAGTTCATTCGAAAATGCTGCGATCTCAATTCTTGATCGATAGAGGATTGTTGTATCTTTTCATCGAAACTATTGTTATCGATTCTTTGGCATAGCTCTGTCTCTGTGTGAGAGACTGAAATGTAGGAGCATAACAAAAGCTCCAGACTTTGTTACTGTCCACAGATGGTCTCACTTGGCACACACATTCTTTAGTCGATTCAGTCGTGCTTATGAATGCATAAATTATTGATATATGACAGTTCAAGGGGGCATAAAAATGACGGTCAGAATCCTGAAGTATCTGCTATGCTGGAGTATGTCTTCAAGCAGACTATGTTTCTAACTTAGTTACATCCTCATAATCAATTGCAACATCATAATTTCTATGAAAACATCAGCCCCGCCTCAGCCTGTCATATCTACCGTCAGTTTGTCAAAATCATGGTGACTTGGCACAAAACATGGCCGACGACCAATCATACCACTGGCGTGCAAGAATAGACACATAAATCGTGAGCGGAGGTACTTGAGCAGATTTCAAAGCTTCAGATTTCCGTTTTAAAGTCAGTTTACTAATTCCGAGAATCACTGATCGAGAAGCTGAAGTTGTCGAGCTTGTCTTGTGTGGGACTCGTAGGAATCTAAGACGTGCCTCTGCAGGTTCAGCTGTGTAATAGACAGCCGTTCCATTGAAGCAGGTCTGGCATTGAAACCAGTGGCCAAGGATCAGCATCTTCTCGATCTAGACGTACAACCTCTTCGAGCGCTGCTCGCAGATGGAGATCGAAATTCTCACATACTTGTCAAGTTTTCATTTCATTTATTGTGCGGATGGTTGGACACACTGTGCCATCAATTGTGCTGCACATGTACACTACAGTAATGACACAGTCTCATTGCTGCTCAGGATGGGGTCAAAATGCATTTTGCATCTCCCCTTATTTGTAATGTTGGATGATTCATTTCCACTTCTCGTGTATTCTTGCACTAACCACAATATGGTATCAGAGCCTCTAGTGTAAATAAATAATGAGACAGAAAACAAAAGGCATTTGAAGCCAGCTTCCCTTTCTTTGAAAGAAAGGATACTCCTCACTTAGTTTGATGTCCGTCACACCACGAGGAACTAAAATTTTGCTTGCCAGCATACAACTATTCAACACACACTACACAAGATAATAAATACGTACCCTCTGCATGGACTAAATTGGTGGCAATTCTTGTGCCTCATTGCTAGTTGAAGTTTACGAAGTACAACCACGCTGTCACAATCCTACGTGACATGACAGCTCAAACATCAGTCAAACATGGATGACAAGTGGAATTGTTATATTACAAAAGTTTAACTGTCATCCATGTTTGACCGTTGTAATATAACGTTGCTTTCGTTCTTTGTGTTTGTTAGAAAAAAATCTTATTTTGAATGAATTGATCCCTTTTATACCAACTTATAAAAAAGCTAGATGTAATTATCCAAGCTTAAAATTTGTATTTTACGTGACATTGTTTCGAACACTAGGAGGGCATAATCGGAAGCCTAGTTAGACTCTAAACTCAAGCATTTAATGGAATGTATGTAATTGGTTTTCACCAAAGGCCAACATTTTACTTCAAATTTGTATCTCTACCATAACCATCCACAAGTAGCTATGTCCACCTATAGCATTACCCTCGCTATTCAAATTGCTCCCAATCTACGTCATTAGGTAATGTTTTTTTCAGTTCATTCTCGAGCACTTGTGCATTTAATGAACTAGAGCTAGATTTCCCCGTCTCAATAAACCCTATCTGGAAGACTCATAATCGAATTAAACAGAGAATTTCAGTATATATATTGTTCAGTTTTCAAGTTTAATTAGAAAAATTTGCTTGATGGGACCCATCAGAACTTTGACTGCTTGATGGGACCCAATAAGTTCCATTTTGCCCTATGGGACACTTCTCATTCCAACTAATTTCTCTAATTAAATATGAAAACTGAACAATATATCATGAATTATGAAATACTCTATTTCAAAATTTACTGTACTAAAACAGTCTTCACAATAAAATAATCTGACCTTATCAATGAGAAAGGAATGTAATACTAACGAAAAATGGAGATTCGAAATTGAAATTGAAAATCTATATAATATTATATATTCCAGATTTTTCCATTCAAACTAAAGAAGACTTTTATCTTTTATCCAAAAAGAATTTTATAATAGGAATATTAATCTTTCCATATTTTGAATATTTCAAAATTTCCATTTAAAAAAATTTATATTTTGGAATTTATTTGTAAAAAAATGATCCACATTTAGTTCTAATTTTTAATATTTCAAAATTAAAACTTTGAGTAAATTTTTTTTCCAGTGCATGAAAAATACAACTGAAACAAATTGCAAATACATGTACTGTTAAATTAGAAATTTTGTGTTTGATATGATACTTGATTTTTGATAATATATATATATATATATATATATATATATGTATAACAAAATTTAACATTGTCAACAAACTTGTAAGAATGACAAAAAATTCCAAAGAATGTACATTTTAAAATGGTCCAGATTTATTCAATGAAAGCATTTCACGCTCTAAAATTTTTGAAGAATGAATTGAGCAATATTAACCATTTTCGATCTGAATTACGCAAAGAACTGATCTTTGCTCTTACAATTGAAATATTGCATATTTTTATTAAAAGAAGTCGATGAACTTACATGGAATCTAACCTTATGTAGTCAAGCGTGTTAGTTTAATATATAAGTTATTCGTATATGGATCGATGGATAAAGATTTATACTACGTACACGAATCTACAAAACATTCCATATATACATCAGTATATCCTTCATTTTAAGTAGTATACTAAAATATATAACATGTAAATATTATTACACGTGATCGATAAATAAAACTACAACGGAACTTTAAACTTTTGTCCTTAATATATGTTACTTGTCAGAAATATCGAAATACGGTCGTGTAAATTTTACTTGACCTTCTACTAAGTGTACAGTAGTTGTTAATACGTGGATGCCTGCAACTTGTGGTATGGTACCAAGACCTGAGATAGTAACGTCGTACGACTGAAAAGATCAATATTCAAGTAGCCTTCAAAGTGAACGATGGTGTCATGTCACCAATTTTAAGATTAGGAACGAATTAGCATAGTTCAGTATATATTTGTTTTCTTACAACTTTTTGGTAAATAGCGAGGAAGTTCTAGTTAGTATTTTTGGTATATATTTACATTTGAATTAAAAAATCACCATCCCAAACCATGGCTAGATGCTTGCAACAGTGCTGTATTGCACACTACAATAGAGTTACAAGTTCAATGTCTCAGCGAAAAATGTTTCCGTCCAGGTTCGAACTGGAGACCTTCAGTGTGTTAGACTGACGTGATAACCAACTACACCACGGAAACTTCATGCCTTCATCATAAACTTTATATTATTTATTCAAATAAACCATTGTAAACTGCATTACCGCGTAACCCATTAAAAACTACTGTAAATGACTGCGATGGAATCACAGTGATGTAAATGGAAAGTGAGCGTGCAGACGCATACATCAGTCGCAAACCCAGTCGCCGTCACTGCCCTGCAGTCAGTTTTATCACCGACCGCGAGGTACTCCAAATACCACCGACTGCGTCTCTCTTACCAACTCCGCAGTACACTTTTGAGTCACCGAGGCACGCGAGCAACTGTGCCTCCGTCCTACCGGACGGACGGCTCCGTAGGCTGGTCTGTCGAGCACATGCAAATGTCATCCTTCGGCCCAGTGTCTCCATCTTGAGGTCTCGTGCAAACAATTATTAATAATTATTTATTTACTACTTTCATTTTAGAAAAAAATAACTTCTTCACATTTGTGGCAGTGAATTATTGAACTGAAGAGCCAAGGAGCTTTTACTTGCTCTTACCCCAAAAACTGCAAAAATATTAATGTCTCGGACCCCAAACCTTAAAATTCACTAGCTCGTGATGCGGTGCATTGCACAACTGGACGGCAGATTTCTTCGTTCAGTTCGGTACAGCTTGTGGCGAGTCATTTCTATTTTGATTTTACGAATGAAAAGGTTCAGAAGGAAGAGCATGTTCATTGTTGGATCGCCTGCTCTGCGAAATCAGCTCGATTCGTTGTAGGATTCGAGTTGCAAGCTCTACTCGAGAGTCACCGTCAGTCTTAGAATCTGATACCGCCCTTTGCATGCGCACATGCTCATGAGCCGAAGGATTTAATTCTTTCCTGATGGTCAACCTTCCTCGAGGCGGAGGTTGTTCTCTCGAATCAGCACAATCGATTCCGATGTGATGATTTGAATTCTACAATTGTTTGGAACCTCGTATCTGCTTTGAATGGTGGTCAGTCTGCAAGTCGTGGCTATGATGACTGATCCCGAATCTTGCTCACAACATCTTTGGTCACATTGACATTGTCACGCAGAGTGCTGAAGTAAGTCAGGAGCTCCAAATTTATTATAGAGAGAGGATGTTCGAATCTTGCTCTATTGGTAGATTTTGACAAATGAACAAATCTAATTTCATATACTCCACCTTTTCGAGACCCCCTGAGCTCCACCCCAGGCAATTTGAACAGAAGTCAAACTCCCCAACATATTGCCGGCTTACGAGCTGCTTTCTCTTCTACAGAGATGAAAAAATGTCGTTCCAAACAAGATTGACCAGCGGCAAGCGCCAAAAGGTGGAGTCTCCTTCTCGCAATTACAATTGTTACAATTGTACCTCCTCATACTCCAAAAGAACTGTAGGATTTGCTTTACTGCAGTTCATTTTCTTATGTGTCTGCTGTTTTATAGAGGACTTGTTTCCCACAGAAGAATTCCCTGTTCTTTGACCTTTTGTCAGATCAGAGTAAAAGGAAGTAAATTTTACAGTTCAAAATATTATTCGAGCATTCTGGAAGGGGATGTGACGAAGCAAAGTTGGTGGAATGCAGCAGATAAAAGAAAGTAGGTATTGATTAGGTTCAAACGTAACAGAGAGGAACTATTTTCATCAGATTACTGTCCTCACATGTTGGAAACTTTCAGACTTCTTCTGCAAATCTGCTTGTGAATGATGTAGACTTTGCTCTGACTCCAAGTGAACGAGAGACGCGTAGCGTCGAGTTCTGGTACGAGTTGTTGATCTGCACTGTCAATGAAGACTCTTGGTAGGCACGTTTTCTCCAGATTGAGAAAGCGAAACCTCTCGTCAGATTGCTGTTGTCCATTCGGAAATTGCGAGTAAAGTCTATCGAATTTGATGAGCCTGACGGGTTTAGGGATTGATTATTATCTACGTTCTTCAGCAGACACTCAGAGTATTTAAAGGTAAATTTTTATGGATAATTCATATTAGATATACAGATAATTTCGAAGTTTCATAGTAATGTCATAAGAGAATAATTATATACTTAATAAGAGAAACTTTTCTACATTTTTCGATCAAATAGTTGTTTCATGTTCAGTGAGAAAAATATTCTTCATGGGTGACAATGTGTGATGTGCAATGATGAAAGTTGTACCAGGTTAAAAATTGTTAAATTTTTTAACTATCTGCCCTGTTTCGTTATTTCTGTGTACTGAATGGCTCAAGAGGTTTATTGTGGACATGCTACGAGACGACAATGCTATGTATGATATGGTCGAAAAAAATTCCTCTACAATGTTCACTTTTCTGACCGATTAATCTGAAGCAGCGGGAAAAGTGCAATATATACAGTTTCTGGTACGATAGATTATCGACTATTCCAACAAATAGGAATTACAGTTCAAAGTTGCCATGCACAGAAGACATACATACGCAAGGGTGAGACAGAATCATAGCGAAGTGTCAGGTTCGAAATCAAAACCTCCATTCATGTCGAAGGACCTGGTGAAAATATTTACAGGTCGATGGCCAGTCTAAAACCATCAGAACTACAATCCCTCTCTGGAAAGTCTGCCCTATGGATGTCATCCGCGTATCTCTCCACTGCATTCATGCTGCACTCCTAAAGCTCGAGAGCGCTTGAGCAGGACCTACCAGATCTAAGGTCACGTCTTGTTTCCAGCAATCACGAGAAATAGTAATCTAGGAAACTAATTTCGCTCATCTCCCACTCGAACTAAAACTGGCGGGATGTTACGTGAATTGTTGTGAAGACCGTCCAGCAATACATAGTAAAACATAGGCAGGCATATTGTTGATGGCAAAGCACAGATATAGTAGCTGTAGATCTCGCTCGTGCCCGAAGACTTGAGGATGATCGAGTCGATTTTGGAAGCTGCGCAACTTGAAGAGATTTGAAGCATCTCCAGAAGGCTACGCACTCGTGACTGTCTGTGTTCCGGGTGTGGAATCGAAGCTTACAGCAGAGGGCAACGATATAGTGTAGAGTAGGCTTGAAGAGGCCAGCAGGGACTCAGCATTTGGCACCTGTACAACCATAATTCTACGAGAGCTGGGAATTTAAGGCTGCGTTGTCTCCATGTAGGCCGATTAAGTCTCGCCATCATCCATCCCTGCGTTGTTGGGCGGTTTGATAGGTACTGGAAAAGGAAGGAAACAGGAAGATTGTGGGTGGAGTAACCATCGCTGTATGGCTGTAGCTAGCAGTAGATGTCGGAATATACAATTTCTGGATCCATCATCGTCTCGAGGTTCATCGATATTCTCCACGACGATGATGCCTCAGTAGGACGTCAAGTGTCTCGAGCTCAAGGCTGGAGCGGGTGCGTAGACTGATGAAGCGTAGCCGGCACGATGAGGAGCAACGCCGTCGGTGTAATGCCAGTCGGACCAGTAGTCAGCAGCCTTGATGACTTTCCGCGTCTTCTTCAGGATTTTCTTCGGCTTCAAGTCGTAGCCCGTCACTGTCACCATGGCGTGAGTCGTGCCTTCGACTCGTACATCATACACGCCTGCATCATCATCGTGTCCCAAAACCATGTCAGAATCATGAACATCTGCAGTATGACACGTTCAATTGTGAAGCAGGATGCAAACTACATATGAGAACTCCGTGCCTCCTTCCACTGTCACATTTAATCATCGAAAGCATGAAGAACTGGAACTCCGTGCGTGAAATGGCAAATTCTTAAATTCTAACTTACCACTAAGTTTTCTCAAAGAGTCCAGCATCTTTCGCCTGCATTCGAGACAGCAGATCTCGACCTTCAGCTTCACCTCGTCCTGGAAAAGAGAACAGTATGTGAGAAATTAAATCAAGGCTGAGGAGTCGACAATTATGCTTTTAAGAGGCTCCAATCATCCTTTAAAAGGCCTCGTTCGCAGAAACTCTGAAGCAAAGAGACGTGTGTGACAGACATGCGGCATGACAATGCTGCTGAACCATCGATGCATCGTCTATGCAGCACGAGAATGCTTCTTGGATGAGCGGAATTGAAGTCTCTGCGTACCGGGTAAGATGAGTTCTTCGATGAGGAGTACGAGTGCCTCCTGCCGGGGAACAACTGGCCAAGAAGAGAAGGTTGAGGTTGGTAGGTGTGCGGATACAAGATGAGGTTCCTGTTGCTGCCATAGCTGCTGGAGCCGTAGCTGGTGCGCGGAGGGTATCTGCTGCCATAGGAGCTGCCATAGTCGCTGTACCCGCTACCGTACGTGCGCCGTGACGAGTAAGGACGCTCGTGAACATATGGAGTCGCTGCAGTCTGCACTCCCAGCACCCATGTATCATCGTACCCATTGTACTCCAATTTCTCCGAGCCGTATCTCTGCATTCCAACAGAAATTCAGAAAATTCATTCAGAAAATCGAACATCTATCGACCCGAGAATCAGACTTCACTGAACACTCAAGTTCCCACTCCGAATTTCCATTCTATGAAGAAGTCTACACAGAGAGAGTTGTCGACCGTGAAAGTTCAGCTCAGTGCATCACACACGAAATTACAACTCCACAATCTGAATTCTGAACCATGAGTGGAGGACTACTGACCTCGTCGTATCGACTGCCGTAGCTGTGGTAGTAACTCATGGTGTATTTCTGAAGTTTTAGTGGTTTGAAGTTGCAGTTGCAGATGCAGTGGGAGTGCTCCTGTCAGTACGTCTGAGAATTTGATCGAGAAGGTCTTTGTGTCTGGAGATCTACCGGAGATTGGGTAGTGAGCTCGTAGAGACCGTTACTACAATCGAGCGAGCCCTGTTCTTTATATACCTTGTTCCCGAGAGCTCGGAGGGCGGGGGAGTTGAGGAATTGTTGGCTGCATGCGCTACACGCGTTTCAAGGGTCTGGGTTTACTAACACAGATTAGTGAGGCTGAGCAGGCTGACCTGGCTGCGGGTTGAAAAACTGGGCACCTCTAGAGCTGCGCTTCCACGAAGGTAGTAGCAGCTCGAAATACTATAAACCTCTTGTACACCATCCAATTAATTAAAGAAACAATTGTGCCCTGCATCCAGTTGTATCAGGCGGACCCACTGCCGCAAACTTGAGATTGAATAGTCTTCTGTCCGGAAGCTTGAAGTGAAGATTTCGTTCGAGCTCTGCCTCAGATCCAGAAGAACATTGACCGAAGTTGACTGCTTTATTTCTTGTAGAGTAAGACTCAAATGGTCATGACCAAGGGCGAGAGGAATGGTTCTCTAGCTCCGATTTATGTTCAATCGACTCTAGCCGACCAGGGCTACTAGCTCTAGAGAAGTCCAAGTGATACTTGTGTGAAACTGGGAAGAGAGAGATTTTCAAGCTCAGGTGAGGCTGAATCACTTGACAGTGAATTGGCCACAGGTGAATATTTCACTCTATTGGTGTAGCACTGACGGCCATGAACCTTTAGGTGGATCCTACAACTGGATCAAGGTGTGCATCTAAGCGGGTGACTAAGCGGGATAAGTGACTAAGCGAGATTTGTCCCTTTTCCCAAGCTGCCTTATCCAGGCAGTCGAACAGTCTACCGAATGAGGAGCATGGAGATTAACTAGCCTGATTGCCCCTTAACATCACATTTGGCTCGAGCAAAACTGGACGGAGGAAGTTGTCAGCCGGAAAAAAGTTGTTGTTGTTGTTGTTGGTGGTGGTGGCGCATTGATCATAAGGCGATGAAAAGCGAGAGTAAAAGCTACAAGTTTCACCCATGAAGAGAGTAGCGTGAGATTTGTGCGAGGATCTCAAGGCCCACGATGGCCAGCTCATCCTTGGCACGAGAAAGAACGATTTCCCAATCGACCTCCAAAGGATTGTCGTCCATATGTTTAGGCACGTCCTGCTGCTATAAATAACGAGCCACACAGACGAGGACACCTTGAGCACATGACACAGATATTTCGTACTCGCACCTTTTATGTTCGAGCATACGGCAAAACTAATCTTTTTGCGAGACGATCGAACAATGCACACAGCGAAAGATTTTCATCCCGCCCCCCGCCTCTATAGTCTCCACCAATAAGCGAGTTACAAGAGTAGCGAAAAGGAGAGCCGTCCCTATATCCACAATCCTTATAATGGATAAGGTGCTGCAATGATGTGTCCAAAGTCCGTCCTGCAGAGTACAGTATGTCCAGAGAGTTTGTCGTGTGTTCCTCTGGCCAGTATCGTCCGTGTTGAAATCAGAGTATCGATACTGTTAGTTGTGTTGGTTCACTCATTCATGGCCCTACTCCTACTACTGAGACTCAGGAGATCTTACATCTCAAAAGCGCAAGGTGATTTTACAGAAAACTATGAAATTGGACCACAGATACTCAGACACTACTGCCTGGGCCTGCATAGAGCCCAATCAATCCTCTTTCGAATAGCAATAGGCTATCGTTGAAATTGAAGGCTTGCGAGGTCTGGTGTATGCTTTTGATTGATGTGATCGATCGGTAAAATTACAACCAATTCCGCATGGTTCATGGATAGCAGAACCAACCCATACCTCGGATCGCTTTTCAATCAGAGGTCAGGCAGGGGAAGAAATTTCAACCAGAAGCTCCGGGGTCCCATCTTTTGACATAACAAAAAGCACGATGGCTGCCCGTTTACGCGGTCCTTTTGCCACGGCATGGACCCATGCCTGGAAAAAAGCTGACTAGAGCACCGGATCTTCTCGAGAGACCATTGTTCTCCAGCTGGAGCAAGCTCAAGCTCTGAGTGAACGTAACGCTGTGTGTTTGTGGTCTCCCACGTGCCAACTGTTGGCCTGCGACATCACTGTCCGGAGTCGTTTGTCGAACGCCGTCTTTGAGGGCATCTCCTCCAGATCTTGGGCAAAACTCAGCCCCCAAATTCTGAGTCGTAAATCTACTCGAGACAGTCCGACTTCTCTGCTGCTCTGGTCCAGCGAGCAAGGGCCCCAGGACTGCAATCTTTCCCTTGCACAGTGTGCACTAGTTTTGTATGGGCTCTGCCCACTGCCCACTGTCGGACGAACATGGACAGCCCACAAAGTAAATTGCACGGCGCTTAGACTTCACCAGTTACCAGTGCACATCTACGAGGGAACAATCTGGAAATGGATCTGAGCTTCAACACCCGACCTTGAGTGGATGGTTCACCTCTCGCGCACATCACTGAGATGATGACAGCGAGGAGAAAGAGCTCGTTGTGGCTTTCAGTGACGATGGGGATTCGGAGAGCAGGAAATTCTTGGCTCCTAATCTTACTCCAATTGGAAATTGAAATGATAAAAAATCTCATCGAATATTTATCTCTGAGTAGTCAACTTGCAGTTCACTTTCCGGTTCGATTGTCGGTTTGGACTTAGCTGCATAAGGGAATTTGGGAATGGCGAGTTGAGAATCATGGTCAGGCAACCATGAAATTGAAAACTGCCAGTATTGACTTCTCCACCCGGAAGGCAAGTCGGTTCATATTCGACATTTTGCAACTGATTCTGAATGCTGAAGCCAGTACAACTCGACGACATACAAGACGGAGCAGACATCGAAATGGGATAGATTAAAGAGGCCAACATTTTACTTCAAATCTGTACCCAGACCATAACCATCAACAGCGCCCCATGCCCACCCAATGTTGGGCTCTGTTAGATTATCATGTATCTGCCGTAAAATCAGCATTGAATACTCTTGTTCTCTCCTCGTTCCGGTTTTGTGTCTGCTGAAACAAAGAAAACATTTGAGGCATGGGATGTCGTCTCTGCATTCATTATACGAGTATATTTAATTCGGGAGCCCACATGTCCACGCTTATGATCTATGGCCACCTTTAGTGGCCGACTTGTAAAGGGCCTTAAAGGTGCTATTGGTCGGTTGAGGTCGGCGTAAGAGTCAGGGCTACCAACGAACCTTTGACATTTGGATGCAGATCTGCTGATGCATTCATCCACGCGATCCAAGCGACTTACACGTCCCTCACCTCGTCTCGTCTCCGTCACGAGAGTTCACGCCAATGAGGAATCATAACGAGGGAACCTACCATCGACATGAAGGTGGGAGAGAGCTCACTGAGGAGACTCATGTATCTATGGGCCTCTGAGAATTAATGAATCCCCAGCCAAGATGTAATAGAGTTAGATAATCTGAGCCTCAACTGAAATGTACTGCAAATGCGTTGAAATGATCGCAAATTCAAGCGAAATTCAGTGGCTGTACTTGGCTAAAGTTACCGACAGTCATCGAACCTCATCGAATGCCATCTGCAACCAAGTCCACATCTCAGGACTTCTCAGATAAGTGAAGATTCATGTCTCTGAAGTGATTCCAGCCGTCCTGAATTTCGTTTAACAGTCGGAGATTCTGAAGCCAAAAGACCGGCAGTCGGATCGGACGTAGATCGTTAGACGCAATGGCAATGGACGTCTCGGTTCTGTTCCGAGCCCGTTTGCCTTTAGCGTGACATACAGTGCTGGTATTTGTCAAGGCGTTAAAGGCCTCATTGGTTCGAGCTAAGTATCTTGCGTCACAAATCAAGTGTTAACGAATTGGGAATAATTGTAATCTGCTGGCGTGCCCCATGACATTCGGAGGCCGGGGCCAATTATGAAGTGTTGAATTTCATGGTTTGCGTATCGAGTGAGCCTCCTCCTCCTCCTCGGTACACGTGGGTGGATGACCGATCGTCTCGTTTGCAGCTGAAAACCTGAGGATGGAGCTCAGCAGAATCTAGTCCTCCGTGGTGCTTGGATCGACTATAAATTTAACCTCGTCCGAGAACTCCGTCCGCAACAGGAGAGATCGCAAGTGCCCTGGAGCCGATTGGATCTTTCCCAGTCAGTTGGTTGGCTAATGGGAACACGTGCCCTGATGTCCAGAAAGTCTTCGACCTGCCTCGCGGGTCTTCGGGAAGTGGTGGCCCGGCCTTTGACAACAGCACAGTGCAGCATCAGAACTGGCTTTCGCGATGCCATGTTCCTCATCCAATCCCAATTCCCAGCGAATTCCCAGCTCTGCGAAGGTTCATAATTCTCTGATGCCCGCTGCGTTTACAAGACTCATGTGAACTTGTAGTGTCTGTGCGCTGTGTCTTGGGATCAAAGCTTGTATCTATGGATTGATCCTCACTTCCCCTCCCATGCGCCATCATTACTTCTCGAGCCTTGCAAGAGTACTTCTTCTTCCATACGCACTCCATTATAGTTGCCCATTGCTGCACATCAAAGAAAAGAATTGGTCCTAGTCTGACCTTTGTGGACCCACAAGGAGAAGAGATGAGTTTCACATCTAACTATCACAACTGTAGCTCATCAGAGGCCAACATTTTACTTCAAATCCGCACCCAGACCAGACCATAACCATCAGCAGCGACCTAAGCCCACACCCTGTCCACCCATAGTTACCTGTGCCCGCCCACCCATGCTATTCAACTTACCATTCCACCAATTCTTGGTTGGATCTTGACAAACACTGCCCTTAGCATTACTTGTGCCCATCCATGAAAAATAATGTCACCCAAAACCCACTCAAAACCCATGGGCATGGGTATATGCACCCAATGTTGGGATCTGATACTCATGTTGTGTAGCTTGTTATTGTATACATTCATACATATGGAGGTATGAACATCAGAGATCCAGTGAACCTGAGTTTTATCATATCAACTAACACCTCTGAAGCTCTGGTGAACATCGTAGTCAAATGCACAAATTTAGTATATACTCAGAGATTCGACCCAGTTCTAGTAGCTCGGTGTCATGATAATGTCTGCTCTCAGAACAGGTACCATCTCTCGTGGTCAACCTTCGGCTTTTCACCATGGAACTTTAGTTTATTCTCAAATTATTTCGAGAATTTCTGGGAACAAGAGCCCCATTTTAGCTGTCAAAACTGATATTCTTTGTACATGACGATTCACTGTATGGGTGCATAATAGATGGACGGCAAGTTTCGGATTCTGCACATGGACAGCGCATGCATGTCGATGTTCCGAATGCGAAAATGAGTCGGGGCAACCACTAATGATTTAGAAGTCGAATAGAACAAACAATGAAGGACAGCGTGTTCTGATTCAGATTGGGACTGAGTGACTGACTGTTCATAAATCAAACACTGCAGCCCTGTAGATGTCAAAGATGGCCGGTGATTTGGATCAATATAGACAACATCGGAAGACTGCGTGCACTCCGATACCATTGACGACGACGTCGATATCGATGCATTTCAGTGATGGTCAACCTTGATTGCGTCACGCAGTAGCTACGTCGACGCGGAGGCTGGCAAGAGTAGGATTTGGCAGAACGAGCTACTTACTGATCCACATCAGTCCTGAGCTTAATGGTTCTTAGCGAGGTCAAGCAGATTAGATCGTGATCGATATCAAGATTGGTACTGCGAGACCATATCTGAACGTGGCACTGACGAATCCTCGGTTCAAGAAGGCAAGCCGTTCGGAATCTTGAGACTCTTTGGCTGCAATTTCGTCTTACGGCATGCTCTGATCATTCCTGATATGAATGAATCCAAAACACTTGACTGCCTGAAACGACGGCACGCAGACCGGAAGAGCCCGTCCTGATTTTATCTGCCACTGCCAGGAAGGTGTCGAGAAGCTCAATCCTAAGCTAAGGATTGAGCTTCTCGCCATGATTACTGCATGAATACTGCTTTGCAACCCTCGGTTTGGCCTTTCTGCGACGTGCAGACAAATATAGTCCAGGTTCAGTATCCAGTCAATCCTAGGACTCTGATGATGATGCCCATCAGAGTCCTAGACTGGGATCTGGGAAAAGCACATTCTACAAACTATGGTTTAGTTATTCTAATCTGCTGCAAAGCTCGGCATTGATTCACCTGCTTTGGAACAGTCACCATCATTCCATACCTGCGTCGACGAGCTTATACCTCTTAGGAATATGCTCTGCCTCCTTCTAGAGTCCGCACGCTATGGGGATTTTTCGGGCGAACCGTAGCAAGCTGCCACGGCCACTTTTCTCTCATTGAGGACGAAGAGGTTGAGTTAAAATTGGCGAAACGCAAATTGAGAACGATCGATCAATCAATCAATACATGAGACGTAGGACAAAGTCTGTTAAGCCTGCTGGATGGTCGGAACCAGAGTTCTAATGATTAGTACGACTAAAGTGGGGAGTTGTTGTATGGGAATTCGGAGCCGCCACGCTTTTAAACGCATCAGTCTAAGCGCAGAAGTGAGCTTGTCGAGTTCTGAAGTCGTGGTGTATTGTAGGATGTTGTTTGAGTTTAGCGATCGCAGAAGTGATGGAGATGCTGAGAGCAGTTGAGCTCCTCTTCACCCAACCCCTCGAGCTGACGGCTGCATGAACAACGCGCTCTCACTGTCGGTGTACATGGACTCCGAATGTGCCATGGGGCGTTTCCCGTTTCGAAAGATCGTTCCTAACATTCACAACTTTCCAAAAGCCAAAGTGCACCCAACATGACACGACACGACACATCACAGCACAACATCCCGCGGGCGGCGAAGGAAAGCAACTCCAACTCCAATGTCTCGGCTGGTCCTCCTACTTCCAGCCAGAGAGACGATCGAGTACAGCGAAATCTACATCGGAGTTCGAAACCCAATGAGCCCACATCTCACAGGAGAGCTCACTCGGAATGATTGCACGCCTGTACCCAAGCTGGCACTGCTACTGGACTCGAGTCGCCACGAGCTGGCGCCCCCATTCGGCACTTCGTAGACAGATACAAGTTGAGCTGGATTTGCAAAGCCATGTAAGCGAAGAGAAGCTGCCATTCTCCATAGAACTATGGGTCCCATGTTCAATCCCCTCGACTCGCCAGCACGAAATCTCGAGTTGCTTATAATAAGTCGTGAAAAGGAGCACTCAGGAAAGCAACATGTCCACACGTACCCTGTAAAATTCACGTCTTTTACTAATCATCTGAATGCTGCTTCTGGAACCATCTCAATTCCCGTATGAACCTACTAGACTCGTAGACGGTCCCACTCATAATCCATAATGGTTTAGCTGTCTTCGGTTCGGACGCTTTGAATGGCATAATTTAATCCGAGGCTCGAGTGCACGTACAAATCATACGTTTAATGTTTAATGGCCAGGGTGTACGTAGACTACGGAAGTAGATCCAACCCTCGCTGGGTACAGATCTCTTCCGACCATGTTCTATCAAGAAGGGACGAAAAAAAAAAAAAAAAAAAGAGGAAGAATTTTCTGATTTGACAATACTGTTCTCGACGAGACATACTCTGGGCATCCGCGCACCTCGGGTCTGGCCACGTTAAGATTCCTCGATCTGCACGCAAGATCATGGACGGTTAATGACCGAGAGCAGGTTAAAAGAGCATTGGCACCTGGGAATCTAAATCTAGATCGAGCGAGTGTTGGAATATGGTTTGTCATCTTTTCTGATATGCGTGAACGCGGTTTATGCTTCAGAGTCATGGTTCTTAGCGAAATGTTCGATTGAGGCTTAATACGATTAATGTATGAAGTTTCGGTTCACTTGCATCTGCTCTCTGTTACTCACTCATACAACGCACATCGAGTATTATATTACAGAAGTGCCATCACCTCTCAAAGCTGAAAGACTTTAATTTATTGTTGTTTCCTTATTGGCCGTTCTGCAGAGGAGATGGATGGCAAACGAGTCGTGGATCCAGCGTTCGGCTCGAAACTTGATCAGGTTCTGAACTGATTTTGGTTTAGGGTCTGAAGGCAATCGCTCTTGCTCGTTGTTGTCATGTACTTCTGGAAAGAATATGGCAGCGCATGAATTTTCCCCGTTACGCTCGCTCGAGGTTCTTGAGAATTTGGACAGGACGAGGTGGACTCCACAGCAAAGGTGGAGTCCATGTCGTGCTAAGATCGTTGAGAAGGGTGCACTTGCTGAATCCTTCTCGAGACCGATTCATAGCAAAAAAACGACCAGAACGACTTTTTCTGCAGCGTTTCTCGCTTCGAAATGTGCTCGCCGAGCTTCCCATTTTCAATGCCCAGTGGCACTTCCATGGACCATCTTTTCATAAGAGTGTCGTCACTGTGCAGAAGTTGACGACACGAACTCTTCTTCGGTCTTCAAAGAATGAATCACAGTTTTGATTGCCTTGAACGCATCACTCATCTAAATGCTCTACGTTTTGAAGGACCAACAGAATCGAACTCAAAATCGCTATATTGCGGACTTCAATGGACCGATCTATTAATCCGTCTTCTGCGGACTGAAGAACTCCAATGATTAAGCGTACTGTTGAAGATCAGATGGCACGGAGACCTTGTCGTCGAGTTCCTTCCACTGAGCTTCGATTCACTATCACGGAGTTGCAACAATCAATGGGCATGCAGAACAGAGAGGCTTCATAGAATTCACCAAAATCGCCACTCCAATCGTCAACTGGCGTGATTTCTGGTTCATGCATTGTGATAACAATGAGTAGAATATAGATGACTAGCTTGTGTCATTCACGTTTAGTCAAATGCGTACAATATAGACTACTAACTTGTAGCGTTAACGTTTATTCACGTGTATGTGAGTATATCTAACATAATCAACAAATATTTATTTAAATAGTTACACATGAAATTACTATTTAATTGGATTTAAATTCAAAAGTTTTTATATTAATTTGAATTAAAAAGTTTGAATTTTATAGATTATGCAATAAATTTTCGACGTAAACTTTAAACAAAAGTCAATTTTGAAAAGAAAAGTAATTAAATTGGAATCATAATATGATAGAGTAATAATATATATAGAAAGAATTTAACAATTTTCTTTTAATATATTAAAATTTTTTTAATAAAATCTTTAATCCATATTATTATTCCCATATCAAAATAAAATATATTCAAAAATAATTTAACAATTTCATCTTAACTCATGTTAAAAATTTTAGTAAACTCTATAATCTATATTATAATGGAAAAAATTATAAATTTAAATCTAACACAAAACAATTAATTTTTTAAAATAACTAGTTTTTGTTTAAATATTTAAACAAAAACTCCAACAACAATATAGAGTATTAATATACAAAGATAATTGAAAACTATATATCTTGTGCTTCCTATGTACAATTTGCGTAATATCGCATAAAATTTTTCAAAAGAATAACTTTGGTCAATGTATTGAATTTATTTTTGATCTTGATTAGTTCAATTGTTTTTTTAGATACTACTTGTCTAATAAAGTGATAGCTGATGTTGATATATTTTACTCTACTATTCATGATTTGGTTTGTAGTCAAATGTAAAGCATTTTGGCTATCACAACGAAAATTGACCACGTTTTGTATCAATCTCATTTGTATGATAAACCTATCCAAGCAAATAGTTTACTTTACCGTTTCTTCTACTACCACAAACTCAACTTCCGTTGTTGACTAAGCTACGCATTTCTGCAAAATATATCTCCAACTAATACTTCTACCGCCAAATGTAAACACATATCTAGTTGTAGATCTCATTTTGTCTAAATCTTGTCTATAGTCAATATCAACATATCCAAACAAGGATATGTTGATAAAATACAACCTCATGTATTTAATGAGGTTGCCTACAGCTTGTTCATAGTTAGTACATGACATTTTTACTTTCTCCACAACATCTATAGAGGATTGAGCTGCAAAGAGTCTAAAAAGTGTTGGATTAGAAGTTTGCACTACTTTCAAATTGGTGATGTTGAAACCGTCAAGTATACGGTGAACTTACTTGCCGTTACTCAACCATAGCTTTTTTTGTTTAAAATCTCCTTAAATATTCATGTCTAATATACTCTTCGATTTTCTCATATACTTCATCTTAAATGAAGACTTCAATTGACTTTTGCATTCAACAACATCGGATTGGCTCTTTGCTAAGATGAGCATGTTGTAAACATAGAGTACTAAAATGATGAGATTGAACGTCTCATCATTCATCTTCTTCATGTAGACACAATGATCATACACGCTTTTTATAAAATCTTCTGTCTTTATAAACTCATCAAATTGTGTATTCCACTATCTACTTGCTTCAATCCATATAGTGATTTCAGCAATCTACAAACCAAACTCTTCTGATCTTTGAACTCAAAGCTAACTCGTTGTCCTATGTAGATCTATTCCTCTAAATATCCATTCAAAAAAAGATGTAACTATATCCATCTAATCCATAATAAGACTGAATATTGTGGCCAGTGCACATACTAGACGAATTGTAGCATACTCTACTACATGCAAAAAAAACTTTGATCTAATGCACACCTTTTTCCTATGTGAAATCTCTAGCCACCAACATGGCTTTGAAGATTTTCACCTCATCTACTGCTGGATTGTCTTTCAGCTTGGAGACTCACTTGGAATCAATAAGTGTCTGATTTTTAGGAAGTTGAACTAACTCTCAAGTCTTGTTGTCAATAAGCGACTGCATCTCTTGCTCCATAACAACATTTCACTCAAGCTTGTTGACCAAAGCTTGAGCTTCCCTTTATGAAGAAGATTCATCTTCTTTCAAGATCATCGTCATACCATCCTAATCCTCAAAATCAAGGTCACAATCTTTGAAAATGGATGAGTTGATCCATACATCAAAATTTTCTGGAACTCTATTAGTACGTTATGATCTCCTAGTAGACGTTTTTGTCTGATTTCTATCATTTGGTACTATTGCAATAGGTTCACGAACGATAAACTGCTCATGTAGTTCCTTTTGCTCAAGAACTCGCTCCACATGCATTGATGCTACTTTTTGTAATAGATCATTAGTGATAGAATGATCAAACCCCCTCACAACAACATCCGTGAATGAAGATTTCCCGTTGTCAATACGGGGAGATTCAAAACTTCCCCCTTTTTCAATAAGTCATGCTCTTAAACCAATTGTATGTTTGAAATATGTAGCGATAGTAAAATATGCAAATTCTAGATAAACAGAAAATACGCAACAGTAACGCAATACATACTCAAGGGTTACTTTCATGGAAGAACACACACGAGAGACTATGTTGTTCAGATGAAAACTTGACAATGCCCGCGACACAAAAATATAAGGGCATATATATACTCAACATAGTCAATCAATCTTTGCTATAATAATTACACATGAGATTACTTCTTAACCAGAATTAACCTAAACAATTAGATTATTGAAAGTAAACAAAATTTTTAATAGTTTTTTTACAAGACAAAATCTCCATTCATGTATGTAATTACTCATCGTGAGATAATGAATATTTAAGGTGAAAATGTACTAAATTTCTAAACAGCAAAATTTGGAGAAGCAATCAATCAATAATCGTCAATAAGTCCCAAATGTATGCACAAGTCAATAAAGATTAATCAAAATTTTCTACAAGTGAATCATCGAATTGAATTAATTGAGCTTCTATATGATTTGAATTATAGTTCATTATTAATTTTTTAAGATCATGATATTTACATTGATGATATTGATGGCATCAAATTGATCTCGGAAAAAGTATAAACTTATTTCTTATAAGAAGTTCAAGACCTTGTTCATAAACTTGGATGTACTATTTTTCATTGAACAATAAGATTGCATTGTCAATCTACGTTGATGATCACTAGAAATAGAATCTTGACAATAATAAATTGAAAACTATATATAAATTCGCAATTGATATTTCATGCATAAGTAGAAATCTACTTTGTAGAAGTGTATAGGTCATTCCATAATGGAAGTTAAATATGTAACAACAGAAACAACAACGTAAAATATTCACTTGAATAGGCTTATCATTAAATTGGAATAAAATATGAGGTTATCAATCTTCACTGACATAGTCATAATGTGTTCTATCTTGTTGCAAATCTAGTGATAGACACAAGAGTAAAACTAGTCGACATAATGTATCACTTCATCATGAATTCTTATTCAGATAAAAACATTGAACAAATTAAGACTAACAGAAAATTTAAATGAATGAGTGAAAATTAAGGATGAAATTAATCCAATTGATGCATTTATCAAAGATATTTCTTTGAAGAATTTTAGTAAAATTTATCTACTATTATACTAAATTACTACTAGATTTTGCATGAGTATCATAATTAAATTTTATTAGAATCTTTTGTTTCCTCCATATATATTTATATATATATATATATATAGATTACGATTTAGTACAAATTAAGTGTAGTTTAGAGAATATCTTATGTTAGAATTCCTTTTATTAATTATTTGAATTATGAAGGCTATTGTACTCATGTAATGAGTAAGAGTAATTGTAGTTAGTTGATTCAGATTGAAGTTAGATTTAAGATAAAGACTAGGGTTTTCACTACTCACGATATAAATAGTATGGAACAATATTTTAGGTCTCAATTAAAACTTACTAACACGTATATGTCAAGTGTGTCTATTTGTAAGTCAGATGGAACAATATTTTAGTTTTCAATTAAAACTTACTAATACTTATATGTGAAGTTGGAATCGTGTGTATATCTGTAAGTATTGTCCCTGTGCTATGCTGGTTGATTTATGATTTTTTCAATTTTGATTTCACGCGAATTGAGAGAATGGAGAACCGCTCTCGTGATACATGTATCAAGTGTGTCGGCTCGCCATCATGGACAGATTTGCTTGATGGTACCTCTCAGGTTTAGTTTTACCCGATTGGACCCTAACGACTGTGTGTCGTTGGCCATAGTTCTTGTAACTATGATTGATAGTTACAATGAGGAATGCAATCACAGATCAATTCCTAATTATAATTCTAGTGGATTATCACGAGTACAAAGATCGATTTTGGCCGAAGTGCAATTTGTTCTGCTTCAATTCTCCCAATCGCATCTATTCGCAGATTTCTCTGCTGCATCCGCTTGCACACTCCTTCCGTAACCCTGGTATGCGACGAGGAGCTCGTACCGGAAAGTGGTACCAGCTCAAGTCTCGCGGTCACCCATTTGTGGCAAACAAATGAACTCTGGATGAGCATTTATTTGCTCGTCATCTGGGGGAGTGGCCGGATACAGAATGACAAAATAAAAACAAATGAGTGTGATGGAGGGAGAAATCCACTCTGCCCGCAGGTGTGGTTGACTCGTTGCACTTTCTCTAAAACTCAAGTCGTTATTAGGACATGGGTGACGGTGCATCGTTTATGGGATACCATCGGTTAAAACGAAACCTGAAAGGTCCCATCAAGCAAGGATCCCATCAATCAAGCAAATCATGTGAGTCTACGTGTGTCTCTCTATTCTTATTTTATTCTATTCAGAACTCACACAAATTTCAACCCGCGACAGTCTTTTAAAGTTCCAAGTGGTTACAGCGAATTTTAAGAAAACCACCGTAGTATCACAATTGCATCGTGACTTAACTTGAATTGCCCTTGGCAACTCTCGGGAAAATTAATATTCGGTGTTGAAACCTTCAGGTAATTGAAATATAGAAAGAGCTGGGACACAGACAGGTTCTCTTGTATGGGATCTTCCGTCCCATCATATGACCAGGATTCCATGGTTCAATGACTTGAGAAAGTTACTGGATGCAGTGGAATGGCCACAAGTTGGGTTTAGATTGCCCGTAAAGAGGTATCACATTCTCGTGATCATGGTCACCCCAATTGATAAAAGCTAAATGGGCGAATTGTCCGTTTTGAATTATAAATTTATTATTTTAATCGACTAACAAGACTCGCTTTGGGTTAAGAAAGCTTAAGCATTCACAAGATGTGGATAGAAAACTGTGGACAGAATAATAAAGTCGACAGGGGGACACATTCAGCACATTATATCCTGCGTTTAGAAGATGCAAAACTTCCTAAACTTATCGCGTGGACATCCATTCACGTGGTCAACGACTGAATCAAAGTACCCGCGCCCTTTCTCACTGCAAAATTTCTGATGATCCTCGCTAAGAGATCTTAATCTATCTACATCGCGGAAAAACACTACAACGTACATGTTTGCCTCATGGACAAGACATCATAACCACCCACTGCCTCAACAGAGCATATCTTAGGCTATAATCTAGAGCTATCAACTCACACAGCCAGTCAATGAAAGCATATTGTGCTCCAAAGAATACCACTGCTCCTTTGAGAAGAACAGAAGGTGACGTATTTTTCTATTTAGTACACTACTCATCTGTGGGGAACCAACTTCTAGATCATCCACCTTAGAACTTTTCCGCTTCCACTTTTGTGTGCTTGATCTACCACCCAGCACTAAAGAAGAGCTGAATCCTTCTAAGGAATATGGATGAATTAGACCGCTTCATGAGGCAGTCTTTATTCATTCAGTAACAAATAATTTCAGGCTTCTGGGCTAATTGTTATCCTGGGTGAGCTGCAGCAACCACGGGTAGAAGGGTCTTAAAAATCTGACCTTACCATGTGGCTGTGCGAGTATGTAGCTATGTGTTTACTATGTCTAAGACGGACATGCTGAAAGGGCTAGTTCGCATTAAGAAAAATTTGAGCAGATCAATATTCATGTTACAAGGGACGGAATTGACATGACAAGGGGGTACCAAAATCTACAAGGAACGGAGTTCTCATGTCAGGTATCCAGCGAGTCCACCGCCCTCCCATCCAAGGCGCAACATTTGATCTACCACCTTCACGCTAAGCTGTATCATTGAAAGACAGTCAAAGGTTAGATTCATTGATGACGACTGAACCGCAATCAAAGCAGAGCTAACAAGAGGTATGTATTTTGATTTTCTATCATTGAATCAGTTCCCTCATAACCACTGCAATAAATATGGTAGAAGTCAGCAAGAGGTGAATTCAGGGAATGAATGAATTCTGCATGTTCACCCTAATTGAGAATCTTGCCGCTTGAGATGAGTCAATCCTCTTCTCAAGTACATCAAGCACACCTGGCATCCAAACAGAGGATCACAGAGACGAACATGTAGATACATGAACCGTATCAATCCCCAACTTTTGACCACGAGCATGTGCAACTACAGAAAGGGGGTTTGACTCAGGACATTTGCGCTAGACCTGATCTCTCGAACCAGTCGACGCAGTAACGTCAAGATGTGCTACTAGAAAGACCTGTGGTTTGTGGGCCACAAGTTACCACCATCCACTTTTGGATAGGTGGGACTAAATCTGGTTTCTGGTCTTACTTCTAGCGTTGCAAAACCGAATGTAGTCTTTACGTACTTTCAAGTGGATTCTACACGTAACCAACCCAATTTCGTGTTTCAAAACTCCATGCTATTCGCTACCCTTGGGTTTGACGCATGCACGATTTCATGTCAAGCATGTCAAAGTGGGTGAAGGTTCATGTCCATAGAACTGTCCAGAAGTCGTCTACTCACCACGGGGTCAGTGAAGACAAGGAGTTGCCCATTGGCTGTGCTAACTAATAAATTCGTATTATCATCATTCATCGCCATCGCTGTCACATCCTGTCCATTTTGAAGACAAAATCTGTGAACAACCTGCATTGTGTAACACCCAAGGTAAACTCAGTCAGAATTGAAGGATAGTTGCAGTTTCTTTCACACCATGTGGTACAGAAAATTTGGAAGCCAATTTATACGGCAATGTCCGCACATCAATCTTTCAAAACCAGACAGTCGAGAAAATATGTGCGGAGATGCTACTCAGACGATATGCATAGACATAACTCGCCAGAAAACATCAAAAAGTGACACCCGTCCGCTCCGCGTAGACGCAAGACGTAATAAAACGGGGATGTTAGACGGTGTATGGAGTTAGGGGCTTACGACGTCCCTAAATGGGAAATGTTGAAAATCAAGCATAAGTAACTTAGTGGTGTGAGTATTTGAGCACTAACCTCAAGTGTATAAGTCTTGAAAATGATGATTGTAGGTGCTGGATCAGCATCAGTGACCTCTACACCTTGATGCTGACCATTTTCCATCCCAGAGTTGGTTTCTTGACCCGTTTCATATCTACAAGATGGGTCAACGGCACCCTTTTGGTCTGAATCTGATTCATGGACTCTTTTACCACGCCACAAACTATCAGGATCGACAGACCTCGATTGACTCGTAGCCATAACAATGTGAAGGCCATCCGTGGAAAATATCATGGAAGTAATGCTACCCTCTGTGGGTTGAAATACTTTCGCAGCGATAGAAGTCCCATTGATGGTAAATGCGTGAACAATACGCTGAAGCTTGTCCCACAAAACTATGTTCCCTTCCGAAGACACTGCAATGATATCCGCTCTACCTATTGGCAACTTTTGTAGAAGCCTTCCTCTCGTTATTGAATGAAGAAGAACACCCCTACCAAGTGACGACGTCACAACAAGGTCAAGATCGGCATTCACAGTACAACACAGAAGTTCATCCACGTGACCTCTCAACACATGCACCGGTCCTTCAATACGTCTCCTCCTTCCATCAACACCACCGCCTGTATCACCTCCCTCTGCGTTCGTTGGCCCGACTGACGCAGCTGCAGCCACTAGGGTGGGATCCGACACTGTATTTGACCCACTGATGACCGATCCAGAGTTCCCATGAATTCGCCAAATTATTGCGGTGGCATCCCTTGAACCAGTGACAAGTACACTACCATCGGGAGAAGATGCTACGCAAGTTATGGCTGCATAATGTCCAGATGCACTCTCAATCACCCGTGCATTCTCAGTCGACACAACCTTCAGGGTGTTATCAGCATGTCCACCTGCCCACATGACGGTAACTCAGAAACGAAACACCAAAAGAAAACAAAATTTTTTGAAGTGAACATAAAAAGAACTAGTTACATGAACACTTATCACATGCTAACCCCTGCCTGTCCCGAAGACAGCATACCCGTGAAAAGATGTCGGCCATCCGGTGAAATGTCGACAACGGCACCCGGGTCAATACCGGGGGCAGCTAAGGCAACTGCGCGTGGATAGCCTACTTCATCAGCAGTTGCTGCCGTCTGCCCTCTGAACATACGAATAAAGGCCCCACTGCTAGCACTAGCATGAGATTTTCCATGCTGGAAAAGGAAGGGAGTTCCACGTCCATCGGGGGTGTTTGGCTGCCATCTATGCGAGGCCACAGTACAAGCTGGTGCATCCATTCCTATGGTAACGATCGAGTCTCGCGAGACGCAGAGTTTGGCAGCTGGAACGTTCAACCTTTCCGGACTCGGAATAACGTAGATCTTCGTAGCCTTTGGATTCCGAAATATCGTCTGCACAGGGGAGGAGAAATTCGCTTAACTCCAAAGACAGGGCAAGACTGGTGTCATTTAAACAAAAAACTTCAAATCATCAAACTATGCGTCGCATATGCAAATCAACTTCTCTTACCTGTAGGTGGAGCACTTCTTCAAGAGCCATACGTTTGATATGAGGAGTAGTTAGAAGCTGGGATGGAGTTTGCCCAAAATACGTAATCTGATCTTGAGTCGCCTTGCGGAGGATCTGTGTAGAATCCCCAAAATAATTAGAAAGTTGTACACAGATCAATACAGCTGATCATGTTTTTCACGGCTAGCATCAACATCAAGCACATCGATCACATTCTAGTAAGTGTGGTCAACGTGGATAATGTGCCCTACAGGATCAGTAATTTTGTCGATGTCGACCGCTCCTTCATATGTCATATAGAAGAAAACATTTGTAGAAGCAACAGCATCTTTCCCTCTTTGCTTGTAGCTGCATAACATCAACACATTTACTCAACCGTTAACAAACTCAGATCGCTACTTAGGATTGCAAAAAGTTAATCAGTAGCAGACGCAAATACTACATAAAAAATAAGTTGATTCATTGTGTTCTAAATTTATAAGGACTCCTGTATCAAATATTCCTCCATCCCAACGATGCAAGTCATCGCAAAACCTTAATTCAAAAAATTACCCAAAGATAAGATCGATCCATTTGTGAAGATTTGCTGATACATATTCACTTTCTAGAGCTGCCCTGTGCTTTTGGACAAAGTCCACATCATTTGCTGCCCACGGAGGAAGCTTGACATTTCCTGCAAGTGAACCGTACAGCAGCAAGCTATCAAATGAGAAAGAAGCTCAGTCATTACACTCAGTGATCCTTATATTGTTTTCCGGACAAGGAAACGTTAAAACAACACTTAAACGTAGCCATCTTGCAAGTTATCCAACTTAAGCTATATGTCTTGCCATTACCACATCGTTAACCGAATTGATCAGACCTTCGACGTCAGCAAAGTCACAGTAACTATATCTCGGACAAAAGGACAAATACTTTGTGTGGACTGTGAAGTAATGAGTTGGAAAGGAGCATGTTTAGAACAGAAAATCACAACCGCAAAAAGGTCTAAGTTCATGTATCCGCGACATAACTTTCAACGTCTACCAGACTATGAAACTTTTCAACCAGGCACTCAGATTCTCTATAATATGGATATCGAACAACATGTGAAATATTCGACGGTGAAACTGGTCTTAGCGAAACTATGCGCATGATGAACTGGATAAGTGGAACTGACACGGATCGTACACCTCATGAAGCAAGATAAGCGAAACGCCTTTGAAAACCCTCGAAGTGATATTTATCATGTGAATCAGGAGCTTCGCATCTCGCTCTTAAAACCAGGATTCCTTACCAAGTACTTCTCCTTTCTGGGTCTTTCCCAGGTAGACTTCGTTTTTATTGACCAATATCTCGGGCATGTAGAATAGCTCTGGAACCTGGCACCACAATGTACAAATATATAACTGATGAGAAAAATATGGCTTCCAAAGAAAAAAATCGTTTTTCCTCGGAGTGATCAAGCCTGGGTCTTCCATATGAAACTAGGAACGAAAGAAGGAAAAGGATACATACCAGCTCTTTGACATCACTCATGTCCTCAAGAACTCCATTCCAGGTGGATGACATATCAAAGAACATACGATCAGCGTGATCAAACTTTCCACCTTGTATATCAATAGATAGAGTGGAGAAGGGTTCCATCCGCACAAGATAATAGAGAACCTGGCCAGATCAAAATTCAAAGTTGAACAAGCGGTTCAGCATACTCATCATTCTTGTCTCATTATTGGTATGGCGAAAATGATGTCAAAGCCTCAATTAAGTGCCTCCCCCACAATCAACTCTCAATAGCATATAAACAAAAACCCTTGGAAAAAGGAGTTTCAACCAACCGTTCCAGCACTAGAGTAGTGGGATCCATAGTGGAATTTCGGAATAACTGGATCGTCAAAGTTATCATATCTCTCGAGGAATTTCTCAAGGCGACTGGGATTTAGGGCTCCAACCGGCTACATTAAGATATGACAGCACGAAACAAGTGTTAGCCACCTCGTTGTACAAACCCGAAAGACTTTTCACGTTTTTTACGTTGAAGGTCATGGCTTTCAAGATACATAAAATGGACAGGAAAAAAGAAGATACAGTTGGATATCTATCAAAGTCTCGACAGTAAGATTACGTTGCAAACTGAGTGAAGCACAGCACCCTAATGTGAAAATAATCTAATATTCAATAATGAAATCTGTGATGATAGAGATACTGTACCTTCGAAAGGTCTCTATACACGTTTGGATCATCCAGATTCAAAACCTTAGATGTGTAGTCAGACAATATCCATGGGAAGACCGGGTACTGCACGGCAAAAAGATATGCGTGAGCAGGGCAACATTGTGATGGAAAAGTCACTATTTTGTGAGTTTCAGGTTAGTACCAATCAGTTTAAAAGGAAATTCAGCTTGCAAACGAAAGTAATATTAGTATTCAAGCACATGTTTCATTGGTGGGTTGAGCTTAACCTGCGTCAAGTCATTGTAACTTCTGCCAGCCAAAGTGTTCAGCTGCATCAAATACTCAAAGTTGCTTATCTGCAAAACATCAACGAAATGTCACGATAAAGCAGGTCAAGAGGACCTAAGAAGAGTAGATCTTCTTGCCAAGACGAATATTGCAACAAGCAGTCTGAAATAAAATTACGGAAACGGAACTCTCTGACATGAAGATTTATTAAAAATGGATGAAATATTCTATTTAAACAGCAAACGGTATCCCATATAAAGTACGGAGAACCCTTTAATGATAACGGGATTTGGCTCACAAACAATGCTAATTCTCGTCCTGGTCAAATTCCAGGTAGGCCACTGTGTGGCTCACGCAAATCCTAATCTGATTAACGCATGCATACCTCATGGCGAGCCCACCTCTCCATCAATTGAGTCCTCTTCAACAAACTTTCTGGCCTCTGCGAAAACATTTACGAAACAAAAGAAACATTGAACATTAATCCATACTCAGAATAACTCTTCTTGCGGTTTCCCCTTGCGGCTGATTTTGTTACCACAAACCAATTGGTATTGTAACCAATCAGATGCACAGAGATGATATAAAACAGAGAAACGTTTCACCCTTCTGCAGGTAAAATATGGATGTCGTAGACCCTCCAAACATGTAGACTGTACTCATCGGTAATTAGTGCCTGTCAAGGCCTGAAGACGACGGAGCCCACGCCTGGGCAAGCAGGTAATGGAGGTAGAGAACAATCTGAAGGAGGAGATAGCACGATAATACATAGATTTCTATTGGTGAATAGTTTTCAAACGTGGACCAAACATAACTCTAATAGTTTGTTCTGATTCCCCGGAAGGTAGTGCTGTCCATAGCCTTTTGCTCTTAGTGGTTACACTTAGACCAAAAAGATACGAGCGAGGAGACCTGATAAGAGCCCAGTTCCCATGCACAAGAAGATAGACAGGGTAATGGAGAGGTACACGAAATGAATCTCTCTGCATAGACGCAAAAGTCCTGTACACTTCAAGCCTTTTGACTTGGATTGAAATTCTTGAATTTCTTGGCACCCAAGACGGATGAATACTGTTACCAGATGAGACCGGTAAAGGAACCAAATAAAACATTGAACACCAGTTGCACAAGATGTCCGTATAACTTCCTATAACTTGATGGATAATGTTCCAGAGTAGCACCTGCGTTGAGGCGTATATGTGATTCAAATGTGGTGGCCTTGCTTGTACCAAAGCCTTGTAAACCTTCTTCCTATTGTCCTCTGTCTGCGTATCAATATGAGCACTGTCAGAAATCCACAGACAAAATCACAGTCCAACTTCGACGAAAGCCGAGGTTGGACTGTGATTCAGGTTCTAGATCCACTGCGTTACCTGCAAAGTTTCTTTCAGCTGAACGAAATATATCACCCTTAACTAAGTAACCTTTATGTACAACAGGATGTTTTACGCATCAAAGGTATGCCTCAATTGAAAGCTCGAATTCACCCTTGACCCTCATTTATGAGCCATCATCTCAACATAACTTGGACTCTGACAAGTTGAAGATACTCACTCCAAAGTTAAAAAAGAAGTTTGATCTATCCACCATAAAAAGCTCCAGCGCACTTCTCCGCAATAAGTATCTGCTTATACATTAACAGAAAAAATTACTCTACTTCATGAGATATCGATCCTAAATTATCCTGGGTAACCGCTGCCTGCCCACTTAACTAAACATCAACTTTGAAAATTTGGGGTTTCATTGTCCCAATTCGCGCAGAGAGTAATTAAAAACTACGTCATGTCTATCTTAGAGAGAAGACAAAGACAAAGGAAATGGGAACTCTGCAATCATGCAATCACTCAGAAAGGATGAATCTGCTAGCATACACGCCTTCTTAATGAACCAAACGGAGCTAACAAACAATTTCAACCTCATTACCTGCGGCTGTGAATCTCCCACAAGACCGAAAGTGGCCAAAGTCTATCTTTAGCGCCTTCGTTTCGTTGCACTGTGCCCGTTGCACCTTCTTTTTCAAAATGATCTGTAGAACTGCGGGGGCCTTCATCGTCATCCAAACTGGCAATTCCTGATTCATCAACGTGGACTCGATCGTCTATCATGAAGCAGATACGCTTGGTGGTCACCTACAATCAAAACAGGCTCCGCTGATCAGTTGCTTGATAACAGACATCTTTTAAGAGAATACGTGTAGAGAAACATTTAAAACGACAGAAAAATGCAAGAGACAGTCATGAATCCCAAAGTCCGCACCTCCAAATCTTTCAGTCTCTATTACAAATGTAGCTAAAGTCGAAGATACTTAAAGCTTGATTAAACCAGTCATAGGATCAAAAGATATGCACAATTGAAGGCGACATCTTGCGAGGTCTGAAGAAGCAACCTTTTGCAATTGACAGCATATAAGTTTTCATCTATTAGGTAGGAGTTATCCTACCTGGAACCTTCCTCTTAAGACTTTCAGAGGTTGAACCATCGCACCGGGGATCTCCAGCAGCAGCTTCTCCTTCGGCTCCGTAACAATCGCAGCTGCGGCTGCAGCCATGGAGAGGCTTGAATGAACTGCAGTTGAAGAAGTTACTCCGCCCCCCTCGCTTGTATTTGCACTTGGGTCTTGAGGTCCATTATCTATGGCTTGAGACTCTTCCTTTCTTTCCTCACTATCTCCGACAGAGTTTCTTGACGATTGGATCCCCGTGTCTTCAAGCATGTTGGATTCCGGCATCAGTTTAGGGGCACCAGCAGGAAGGGGCGTCCCTGCAAATGCGGCATCGGCGTCAACAATCTTGGCTTTCGGAGTAGTAACTTCCTCAACTTCTTCAAAATCAGCGGCTGCTCCGTGATGATCTGTTCCCTTGTAATTCCTCTTCAACCTCCTCCTCATGCGCATTGAATTTTCCATAGAGTCCAGCTTCCAAAAAACCTGTTTCAGGCAAGCAGTTTAAAATCTGTGAGACGAGGTAAAAGTGAAAGACCTGGGTAAATGCAGAGTATGGTATAAGTTATTCATTTCCGAAGAATGGAATGATCAACCCGATATCGCTATACTGGTCTCACAACGAGGAGAAGTAGCAGAGCAGACAATGAATTCTCTTAGATTACTCTGTGCGAGCTTAAAAATTGTCTGTAAGCCTTTACAGACAATCAAGCCACAGTATAGGTACAAATCCAAACGACGTACAAGGTTAGGAGTAGTCGCAGCGCAACTTATATCGAGGAATTAAGCCATGATAGATATCTGACGCGCAGTTAGTGAACACAACTCCAGTAGAGAGTATCGGCATGCACCGATTATCTCCCATATAAAAGGCATATCGAGCGTGCAAACACAACAAGCAAGGAGGAGCACAATCTCACGGAAGCAGAAGAAAAAATTAATTAATCTGTATCAATTAGTCAATTAGTCCGACTTCAACCGTCCACACGGAACTCGTGTATATTTCATGCAGGAATGAAATATGACATGTGACAGAGAAGTAGCAGGGTTGAAGAGATAGTATACATCCTCGCGAGTTTCATTATTGAAGAGCAGGCAAGCTGCTTCTATGTAATCGTTCTCTTGATACTTTCAAACACTGCTCATTTCAGTGCAGGGATGAACATGCTAAAGTACTAACTGACACGTAAGCAAGCAGAATGCCAGTGTGGCGGAACGGGAAGATGGTCAATCTAAACGTATTGAATTCCTGAGCGGAAGTCCAGCGTCCGCTCTTCTTTCGTTCCATTAGTTTGGGAACGCGGAATGGGGTACAAGAATCACGAGTTAAGACGATTAGTAGATTACTTATTATAAGTAGAGCCAGTAGCCCCGAAAATAAAAGTGATAAAAATCCATAGACAGGATAAAAATGAGTGACCCACTGACAACTTGAGAATGTCTTCCACTATTCAGGAATTCGGTAATAATGATGCCGGTTACCACTAAGCCGGCGAAGGATAAGCCAACAAATCAGCTCTCTTATGCATCTTAAACAATAGTCCCTATTTTTACGTCGAATCCACGAAGACTTGAGGTAGAGGCTCGCTACCAAGTACTACAAATACTTGGGAGCGCACCATATGTATGGCTCAAGAGAAGTAAGAGCTGGAAAAGTTATCTCAATCTCTCAGGTTTTGACTCACGGTATATCACACTGGTATAGGGAAGTTGAACAAAAGTTTGTCAATGTATATTGTACTCAACGACTTTCCTGTATTGAAGGCAAGAAAATGGCGGGTATCGAGACTCTGAAAAAGCGGGAAGCTTTCGGTAAGAAACATATTTCTACCTCAGAGATTATTTGACGAAGTTACAACAAATGAAAGTCAACATCTGACGGCTAACAGCAAGTCTAGCTTTGCTCATTCATCTCGAGACTATCGTCATTTGACTGCAAGTCTTAACTAAGATAAATTGTTATGAAAGCTTGCATAATTAAACTTGAAAGCACTAGCACTAATTGAAATGATTCATTCACCAATTAAGTAGGAACATTTCGCATTGAAAAATACTGTTAACACGAAATGTCAGAATCTACAAGCAACTCTGACGAGGGAATGAGATGAAGAGAGGAATGGTAAAACACGACAAGTGCAATCAGACAATTTAAAGATAACTTTTTAAGCCGGCCCTCTTACTTGCTGAGGATGGCCAATTTGTTGTTCAAGTAAACCGAAGAGGGCTTCAATCTCCAATAAGCGATGAGTGAGAGATTTCCATGAATGAGCACCCACAGCTGCGCCGAACTCATCAGCAGCGGCTGAAAGTGCACGTCTCTTCATCTGCAGGCAACGACCAACAAATAAGGTCAAACCAACGAAAGCCAGATAGTATGGCAGGTGCTTCCTATAATGGCATGTGTGCGGAAACGTAGTAAGCAGCTTTCGGGGAATAAAACATGTTCGTTCATTAGCCCGAAACAAGAACTGGAACTGCAAGGTCAACGTGATCTCTGCTCCCAAAAAAAGGTGGACGAGAGCCATCACTGCAGGCTAATTTCTATGAACAGGCAGAAGTTATAAGATGGACATTCTGGACACTGGTCACTTCTATATTCTCTTTACTCGCTTCTTACAGACAGAGAATTTTCACCAAGCAGGCTTTCTCCAAACATGAATTTTTCACAGCTTGAAGGACGAAGAATAATATAATCGAGAGAGGAGTCGAATGTTGGAGCAAACCTCAGCAGTACGTAAGGTGCTTGCAGTCTCCACCAACGCATGTAAAATCCCCTGGAGTTTGGAGAAATATTTTCCTGGCGGATCTACTGTTGACGTAGCTGTCAAAAAAGAACAATCGTCCCAAGCAGTATTCATAGATTCCAACAAGTTCCAGCGTTTGGCTCGCTCCTTATCACCGAGATTTCTCCTATGGGTAGATGTGGCCATAGCCACAGCCCCTAAGCCTCGGCCGGACCCTATCTTGGCATTTCGTTCCTGCTCACGAGCTGCGGCTGCGGCTGCAGCCTTTCCAGATGCTTTATCTTTTGGTGGAGCTGAGGGCTTGGGTGAATCAGGCAACTTTTGGAAACTACGAAGGCGAAAGGTCTTTCTTTCGGTAGGATCTAGTTCTCGCTTTCCAAACATGGTTTTGGGAGTGATAGCTTCACCACCCCCTACTCCAGCAGCAGCCATAGCAAGGGCCATCGCGGCTGGCGGTGAGGCAAAGGTCGCTGCCCATGCAGGAGATATCATAGAAAGAGAAGCCTGCAGAAGAGACGAATGATCACAAAGTAAAATTAAAATGTTGATGTCTTTCCTTGGTGACAGAAACGAAGGAAAACGAAAGTTAGTAACAGCTAATCGCATGTAGTTTGAGGCTTCTACGTTGACAGATGACGAGCAGTAATTATCCACCAAAGCGAAGATTGCTGAACACACCGACCTTTGGGTGACTTTATGCAGATGTAGAATAGACTTAAACTTGACACAAACTGATCAATAGAATAAAGTACATGACAAACCTCTAATGGAAGAGTGTTAGAATCAATAGATCGATCCTCTACTGAAAGAGGACTCTGGCCATCGGCATCAGTCAGCTCGTGAGTCCCTGATAGAAGTGGTCTCCAACGCCTCAATAAAGCCGTGAAAGGAGGAAATATTGTCTCCACATAGTGCTTCCTCAAAACAACTCGATCTCTGCTGACGGCATGCCAAATCTGAATCAAACAAGTGAAGATTATTCAAATGGCTGCAAGGGAAGAATGATTCAAAATGAAACAACAGATACCAAAATCTAGTTAAATTTTAGGCATATTAGATTTGATAGAATGTACTAAGCCTTGATTTATTTTCTCCGCAGCTTTCCGGTTAGTCTTCGTCATTGTCCTCCATTCTAAAAGACCATCGTGAATACTTAGAAGTTTAAGCGCTGGCATGGGCTTACCCTGCCTACCCTTCGTAACACCCGGAATGTTGACTGCTTGTAATGCTACACAAGTTTATGAATATTTTTCAAAAAGTTATTAAGTATACGACTTACCTCTGAATATAGGATGCAGACTGCAACGAGAACACGTTGCCGTCTCGCCTCTGACAACGGCATTGTTATGAGAGGAGCAAGTATGCTGCAGCACAATACAATATAAAAGTCAGAGTATAGTCATTTACAAATACGACTTTGTTCCAGAAGAAAATGGAAACAAGCAATATCTTCATTGTATTCAGATTTCTACTACTGGATCTCCACAAACTTTCACCGAGGTTCATCAAGACGTTTACACGGCCATTTATAATGTCTTTTTACAATAAACTGGAAAAAATCCCCTAATGAACCCAGAAAGTTCTAGAAGCAGTGTATTGACATGAAGCATCATAGTAAGTATCTGAAAAACAGTCTTAAGCAACGGAAGTGTCTTCTCACCACCAGAGCAGTGATGTCTTTGCCTTCTTCATCGTAAGAGCATGTAGACTTTCCGACGGTAGAGTTGGATCAAGAGAAAATTTCGAAATTTGGCGAACGATTTCAGTCGGCGCATCTCTCTTTGCAGACAAGTCTCCTTTATCCTCCTCTCTGAGTGAAAGCAGAACCATGCGGAGCATAGTGAAGAAAATCTGGTCGCTATCCAACAATTGCTGAAGGGCATGTGCTCCACCAGAACCAGTACCCGCTCCTCCACCAAAGCCGACACCACCCCCGCCAGGACCAGAATCATCCAAGAGGAGGGATTGCAACATAGCGACGCATTTCCTCACCAACGGAAGGTCAACCCATTCTCCGTGTTCATCTCGTTCCACGGACGTCTTCCAAACCTTCCACCCGCCACCGCCGCCCTCCAAAGCTGTATTTGGAGCCGGGAGTCCGACACCATACCACATACGACTTCGTCGCTTCCAACCATCCCCTAATTCTGGTCCACAAGTACCAAAAGAGACAAAGGCACCTCGGACGGCCTCATAAGGCTCAGCAGCTGTAGAAGCTGTCAGACGTTCCATGGCTGCTGCCGATATATGACCGTTGGCATCTGCCATAGAAGCAAGAACCTGATACAGACATTTGATGATCACAAGCACTTGTAATCATCAGTAATTCAACCAAGTGAGTTTGTCAAAGGAAACAAGTATTGGTAAAGAGGATGTCTAATTAGGCCAAAACTTGAAGTAGTATCAGATTGAAATCTTGCATGAATGAGTTCACTCGTAATGTGCGAAATTGTTACCTCTAGCGAAACCCCACTGGGTTCGTTACCATTTGCGTATCTCCTGGGAGAAGGTAAGTCCAACAAACTATTGATACTTTTATCATAACTAGATGAAACTCTTCTTAAGACTGGATTCTCTGCAAAGTCGTAGCTTCCTTCCGAGCTGGGTGGACGTGTTCCGGGAGATGTTGACTGCCCAGTGGTTGATCCCAAGGAATTAGAACCATAGACTTGACACTGCAGACGTAAATGGTCCTCGACAAGCATCAAGACTACAAGCGCATTCTCCGCAAGAGACATGGAAAGCTGGGCAACAGCCTCAGCTTCTGCTCTTGCCGCCCGTGGGGACAAGCCTTCAGCTGCAACTCCTGCCGCTGCGGTGGCGACAACTTGTGTCTGCAAAAGATCATATGACGGTATCAAAAATAACCTTCAAAACATATTCTGTTCAAACTAATGAAAACGGAGTGTGAGTGATTTCTGGAAATACGTGCACCAGGAAAATATCTGAATTACCTGCAGACGTAATTCTCTGGCTGCAAAGTCTAGTAATCCTCCAAGAAGCTTTCTCTTTATAATCGGCAAGGATTCCTCGCGGCTGACGAGATAAACGTAAGATGGTCAATGTAATGATCGAGGCATATGCTGACATAGATAGATATTTTCTCAATGACCAGATCATACATTGCACTTCGAGGCAGGTTCACAAACCGCGACTCTGGGACGTTATATGTCTTTAACTTTCAACCTGGCTTTAATCTGGCAAAAGATATTCATGAATGCACGGCAGCCTTCTCACTTCTAGCATCCCATATAAATTTCGGATCAAGACAGAAGAAACGACCAGTCAAATCTATATCCAGTTATTTCGGTCTTGAGTGAGTCGGATAACTACTCTTAGCGAAAAGCCAGATCCAGACGTGGATAGAGGAGGTGGCAAGGGAGTCTTCAAATAGTAATTAGATAGCTCAGATCAGCTTCAATCGCCAGATTCAAAGAACAGCATGTCATGAACTACGACGTGATGCTTGTTGCAGTTTCAACCTCACGGAAGTCTAGCTAGACTCGGAGATTATCAAACCAGCAGACTATTGCTACCAGCAATAATAGCCGAAAACTTGCCCTCTGGAAGACATATATTTCTACTATATTAACAAAACATACCCACTACAAATTAACTTGAATAAAAATACTCAAATCCACATTTCCCACGAAATGAGACACATTTTGTTGCAAAATTGAACATAAAATAAAGGCGATATCCACAAACCCATTTCATTTTGCAGCAAACAATATTAATAAGAAACTGTACCGCAGACGCTGCTCTCCAATACTTGATCCACCAATCATAGCCAACCACTCAGCACAGTGCACCATGGCTTCTACATCCTGCAGGAGAAGTGTGCGAATGCATATTTTCAGGACAAGCCAGAGAATAAATCAAGCAAACTTAATAAGCTTCATATTAAATGAAAACTGAAAAACCGTACAAAAATAAAATGACAGTAGGTTCACTCATATACCTTCCAGCCATCTTTTAGCCTCATCGAATATTCCAGCATAATTGTGATGAAGCTGTACACGAGCTCTTCGACATCCTCAAAACTTACTAATCCATCAGGCCGCGTTCCTGGTACGACCTACATGGACAAGTACCTCAAAGGTAAGAGTATACACATAGTCCGCTGGGCTACAAGACCTCCGAATTTAGTTCTTTGATTTAGCAAAGGGCGAATTGATTAAATCATTATACCGTGAAGAAAGAAGTGGAGAAAAACCCCGAAGTTTGACAACAAGGAAAGGAAATAACTGAGACAACTGTAAACGTGATATCCGAGAAGAACCGCCAAAATAGTGAGTACTTCGAACCTAGTCTTACCTCATAATTGCTTATAAGAACCTCTAGAAGCCACTCTGGCCACTCTGGCATCGCAGTTAATATCGATCTATTCTCTGGATGGATACACCCCAGGAAGAGTATGTCCTGCAAATACGAATAAAATTCTATTGTTATCAAAGTAACATCCATTTTGAGGGCAAACCAGTATCTTTACCTGAGTATTGTATGCATTTAAGCACAACCCCTTTATACAACAGCAACCACCAGACAATAGTTACGAGGAGAAAAGGGTGCAGCAGACATAAACTTTTGTTCATCTTCACCTGTAGAGCGCGGTGCTGAAGCGTCGGTGAAGCAAATGGAAGGGATTGCAGGAGCACCAACAGTAAGTCAACATGCTCAAATCTGTGCCCGGAATCATACAGCATCAGACGATCTTGTGATGCCAGGCTTCCCATCTGAGAGCAATCCGAGTGCATGGAAAGCACATGTTGCCACAAGTAAACCTCCAGAATCAATGTCATCTCCAAGCAACCTCCACGGAGAGAGGTACTGACATGAAAAGCGTACCTTCTAAAGACTCAGCAGTTAAGAAGAGAAATACAAGCTTACGTCTTTAACCTCTGCAACACATCACTAGTTTCTGTTAGACATGAAGGAAATGAGGAGTGAGATTTAGTGGGTAAACTGACCTCGAGTCGCACAACAGCGTGAAGAATAACAGAATAAACATTATCTGTCAGGAGCCTCTTTGGAGCAGCTTCAAACGCTTGCCTTAGTGCATACATCATCCATGTGCCAATGCCAACAGCGATTCCGATCCCGCCTTCTCCGAGAGAAGCATTCTCACTGGAATTTTTCCCAGAGGCGATAGTAGCAGCAGAAGAAAAGCTGATCAGCTTCAAAAAACCCCCGGAGATCAAAGCCCCTACGAGGCTTACCACCCCGACCATAATACCGTCCCCACTATCGACATTACGAAAATTATTCCTCGCGGTATCGGCACTAATGGATAAGCTAATTCCCCCTAGATTCCTCCCAGCATACTTCTTTTGTCCCGGTACATCAATTCGTAAGGAGGGCAATCTAGGCCTAGACTTGTCTGCCAAGGATTTGGTGGAGCCTGAACCACGGACTTTGATTGGAGGCAACCCAGAAGGAACATCTGATATTTGCTCAGGCCGGGGAGCAGAATCTTCCCCTAACGAAGAAATTTCTGAACCTCCTTCGTTTTGAGTTAAAGATGCTGCGCTGTTGCTTCTGCTACTCTCGGAGATGGTAACTGATGCTTCACTTGTATTATCCTCCACGGTCAATATTCCAGAAATAGGTTCTAGGAGATCAGCTTCTCGCTGTAATAATATTAAGAGCATCTCCACAGCTCCACTTGCAAGAAGTGTCTCTGCAAACAAAGCTGCTCGCCCGGAATTGGGCTGAACGACCAACCTGTAGATGAGATGCAACACCCGTGCGACCTGCAAAACGTTAAACGTCAATACAATACGGAACAAAGAGCACACAAAGAAAGGAAATCTTCACGTTCTTGCACATTTATGCTCACGATGGAGACCAACACAGAGTCAACTGATTAGATTTAATTAATCTCATACCTTATACAACGCTAATTTAACCGTATACTAATAACTTCACCAGCAAGGTAGCTTCAGTCTGCTTAGATTGTTTCAAGATGGGAGGAGCAATTATATACGAAGGGCTTGAAGGTATTATACAACGTTTCGAAGAAAAATGATCGCAGTTAACCTTCTACCTTAAAGCTAGACGTGCTGCAGAGGCTACAGCAAGATCCTGAACTAAGATTCCAAGTTCAACACAGGAGTCGAGTTCACAGTGCAGCAAGAACTAATTAGAGTGAGGCCGAGTATAATGCCGAGTTCAAAAATCTTGGCGAACCAACTCTACTGTCCAAAGGCCAACTGCCTAGACTTTTGCTGACTCCAATACAACAGGATTTCATGATACTTGAGTTCAATATGGAGTCCTCCACAAAATGAGAATTACTTCAAGCCTTCCTATATGGATTAAATGAGCCGGTCGACTTGCCTGATTTGGTTGTGGACAGTCAAGAACAAATTGTACTAGAGAAGAGACATCAGCTCCTGACAATGGAAGAGGTGCAGATCCCACCAGTAACTCCACGACTACAAGAAGCTCGTCAACAAGAGCATTCAACTCTCCAACGGGCCTCGATGATCTCCCACCCGCATAGAGATGCAAAGAGTCAGCTTCAGGGATAACCCAGTAGCAACGTCGGCATCCATCTAAGAGGAGTTGTACAGCATTGGCACCCCGCATGGTCAAAGCTTCGGTGAAAGCCAAGTCTGCAAGAGTTGACAGAAGCTTTTTTTGGAGTCCATATGCACAACGATACCACAATTTCAAGTCGAGGAGTAAAGTGCCGTACAACTGCACTTTGAGACCGAAATTATTCTTAGGTGCTTGAGCAAGAGAAACCACAGCAGAAACCAGCTCCTCATCCCTCTCCTCGGTCCTTACTTGATCTACAAACCTGCCTTTGGCTTCTCCAAGAGCTGGTACAGATACGAGGTGACCCAACAAGTAAGCAAGCAACCTGGGTGCATAGCTCCTAGCCATTTCTTCAGCATTTCCAGGGTGCTGAAAGGCCACTGAGAGAATTCGAAATATCGGTGCCGAGAGCATAGCCACCGCGGCTGATAAGTCCACGTCTCCGATAACAGGTAGGAAGGAATCTTTATCCACAGCACCGACCGTCAATGGAAGTAAAGCCATAGGTCCTCCTTCACCCATGGCCCAAAGCGCTTCTGTAGGCCGAGTACGAACAGCCAGATGTACATGGCCCAATACTTCTGCTGGTTTTCTGTGAAGTCCTGTATGCAACATACGACAATCAATCTGTAAACTCTCCGTAGTAGTAGTTGAGTTCTTCACCTGCTGAAACGGCCCCAAGTCCACAACATAAAACTCCCAAAAAGCTTCTTAAGTTCACAAGGCGTTACCTGATGCCCCTGAGGGTGAAGCATCCGGACACAGACGGCCCATCAAGAGTTTGGGATGGTATAAGAGGTGCAATCGTGGCCCTAATTCAATATCCAAGGTGGCACTATCAGTCGCTGCAGCAAATGCTTGTTCTGAATTTGCGAACCATGGGACCCCTGCCCCAGCATTAAAAGAAGGTAGCGCGTCTCCTCCTCTTGCTGCCAAGCGGGCCATTCTATCTGGTCCAATTGTTTCCTTAAATATGTACACGGGTCCCATTTCAGCGAAGAGAGGGCACTGACGTCTTCGCCGTTGTAAACCAGCCATAGCGGGCGGTGGATTTGTACCGATGCAACAGAATCCGAGGGCCCTTGAAACCCGGGGATACTCAAGTGGACGAGTTTCGTATAGTTGTCCGTCTACATACAATCTTACTTCACTTTCTGTCTTTCCAAGAAGAGTTTGTTTGTAAGTATGTTCGAGGCCGATAAAATACCACTGACGAGGCTTGAAAGCGTGGGTAAAGTGCATGGAAGCTTTCTTGCCCCTACCGTTTGCAGTTTCTACAACCAAAAATTGCCCATGAAAATAGGCCTCCACACCATGATTGTCAGCTGAAAGAAAGCTGAAAAGCCTCGGCATGTGGGCCATTCCTTCTCCGGCAAGAGCACTAGCAGCTGCTGCTGCAGACATAGCTGATGACTTCCCAGTCTTGGCCGCTGCAGCTGCTGCAATTGCTGCAGCAGCCGCAGCTGTGTTGACGGTATCAGCGAAAGACTCTATAAACAGCCAAGTTGCAATCGCATAACCATTCATGAAAGGCCATCTGCTCTCTGCAGGTCCCAGCAACCCTGAGCTTTCTCCATCAAATTCGAAAGTGTAGGAGGGGCCCCGAGTCTCTTCTCCCACCATTGCCCTTTCCAAGGACAGTACGAGATCCGTAGATTTCCCCGTTGGAATGGAGACCACAGCTGTGCTCAACCATTCTCTGAGGTCCATGACAGTCATGCAGTGTGAACCAAGTGCTTCGAGGGCATCTAATAGCGGAGTGGAGTCCCAGCTTTCATCCGGCGTTTCTTCGGCTACTTCAACGGTGAAAATGTCACGAACAGTTTCAAGCAGTACTTGCAACAGACCAGCTGCTGAACACATTGCTCTGTTTCGAGTACACGATTGCAATACCAGTGCTAATCCCTTAGCCATTCTAGTTCGAGGTGAGGCAATCTCCTCCGATTGTTCTTCACAAGGTAGCCAGGGAAGTAACTTGGCGGCTACAATGGCAGCCCCAGCGCTGAGCATAATCTTCGGAGGTGAGCCTTCGCTTGCTTTCTGCGATCCGTCAATTCCCATCTTTGCCAGGAGGACATCCACCACGATTGCTGCGACACTGTCCGTATCCTTCTTCACTTCTCCTGATATTGCGAGATGATCCTCTCCAGCAACGACTCTTTTCAGTCGAAGCAAAGAATATAGATCTGTATTTTGTATAGCAGAATCAATCAAATGCATGAGCTCCGGAGAGGTCTTGGGGAGTACCTTCGCAAGATTGGGAAGATTTCCCTGAGGGTAAAGGAAATTTTCGAAGGTCCCCGCATGAAGTTGAGTTTCAAAGAAGGATCCATTTTGATTGAAGAGGTCAGCCTTCTGAGTGAAACTCTGATTGTACCTGAATCTACTGGAGCCAGTCGTATCCCTGATGTACGGTTCGGACTGCGGACTTCCTTGAGGAGTTTCTAATGATGTCAAAGAAACGTCAGAAATCCGCCCCTTTGTCGGTGTTGATATTTCCCTACCGACAAACCGGTCGACATTTTGCTCCTGTTCATCAACCATTACAATCTCTATTTCCTTGCTGCCCACATCTCTATGACGATCCTCGGAATTCGTCCGTCCTGGCCCTCTATAATCCACGACGACCGGCGAAGACCTCCTCTCGATTGAATTGAGACGGCTGTCCGAGGTTTCAGTTCCTCCGGGGTCCTGTAAAGAAACCTGCTCAAATCCATGATCGCCGTCTCGATCCAAACTTCCATACGACGCAGGCATTCTCCTTTCGCTTGCCTGCATTTGATCCTCTCTGCCCGCCGCTGTGAGCGGCGAATTTTCCAGACCTGTGCTGCATTGAGAGGTCCCTTCGTCCTCGTCTTCCGTATACTCGCTGATAGAGGCAGTGGAGGAAATCGATCTTGCACTCTCGACGAGGGCATGCCTTGAGTAGCCTCTAGACTCGGCTTGAGAGGAAGGAGTAGAGAACGCCATTGGGGACTCAGGCAACGAATGATCTTCCCCAGTTGACACTGTCATCACCTCTTTGCCGGTCACAGAGGACTTGTCCAAGGACTGGGATTCTGCAGCATCTCTCGCGGGAGGAGCTCCGACCTCTTCCCCTGCCCCATCGTCGGCCTTAATTCCACCTCCAAGCTTCTCTTCACCACATTGCTCGCCCTCGGGGTCCTGTCCAGAGGCATTACTCCTAGATCCCGCTCCAGCATCAATCTGCCCTTCCTTAGATTCATTTCCTGCATCTGCTGCCGCTGCTTCCTCCTCCTCCTCCTTAGCCTTCACTTCCACTCCTCTCCCCTCCAGTACATCACTGTCGGCTCCTTCCATCACAGAAGGAAACAGAAATCAAAGCTCCAAGTGCACTCATTCCATTCTGCACAACAACAGCACAGCAGGCGCTCCAAACGATGACGCAACCACACAAGCAATCCTCGACTCAAAAAAAGTACATATATTGATTTTTAAATGTCGCTCCTTTTTTCTCAAGAACTTCTTCTTCTTCTTCTCTTCCTTTCCTTGCTGAAGTGATCTCGAAGACGCGGATGCTGATGGGGCTTAAGAGAGAGCTATTCCCAAAGAATTTCACACCCGAAATCGACAAAAGGCTGAAGAAAAGGGAAGCTGCCTCTGAGCGAAGATCTGCAGCAACGCCTTCCTTACGATGGATCTAATCTACGAAGATGTAAAACTCCTCTTTTCCGAGAATGGACTGGACGGAGGGACGATTGGAAGATCGACACAAGGCCTATGAATCCTCCCGCCGGCCGGCCTGAGCTCTGCCAGCCGCATCGAGCTCTCCCGCCGGTGCCGGAAAGCGCGAGCACCACCGCGGGTGGGACCCGCCGGGGACGCGGAACGCCGTCCGATTTACCATCGTGCGGCGAAAAAGCACCCACTCCCCGCTGCCGCAATACCCTCCGCGACGCGCCTCCGCCTGACGCCGCCTGCTCGGTCGGGCGCTGCTCGACTGCTCGACTGGTTCGGAGGCGGGCGGGCTCACGCCGGCCCCGCGCTGGCGCTGACAAAGTGGCGAGCCGGAGATTCAGAGTCGCGGACCCGACGAGCGCCCGCCCCGAAATCGGCGCCTGCTCTTGCCGGTGCCAAGAAATGTGGGTCCGCTTTCGCTCTTCGGATCCGCACCTACGAGACGGCCGAACTCGATCCCCGAGCTGCGGATGGATCGAAGTCTCCCCTTGCACTCGAGAGTTCTGCCCTTTTCGTTCCGTTCTTTCTTTGGCCAGCTGCGCACCGCAAAGGACCACGGCGGACCACGGTTCCAAGACATGTTCTGTAGGCCGTGTGACTACAGGGCTGCTTTTCGGAATTGATGACCACGCGCAAGAGAGTTCCGCTGATTTGGACGATTTATCCTTGAGGACGAATTTTCAGCTAGAGGCGTCGTTAGATTCGCCTTGCTAGTGATCGAGTCAATGCTCTCACATGCTGCCATTTGGCACTTGTCTCTTTCGTCTCCCTTGGTCGTTTAGGGATTTCCTGGACTCGAATTCGGTTTGTTCATTGTTGTTTGCTCTCTGGACATGGGGCTGCAACTGAGTCACTGGGAATTTCACGATGCTCATTGGTTCCAGTGCTAGTCCAACAAAGACCAGGCGAATGCAAAGGATGCATTATACTGGTCTGGATCTTCAGAGCTCTGGCGGAAGAGAAGCGTGCACATTATGTTCAACATCACTCGATTCTTCTCATCTCCTATGCACACTTTGATTTTGATTCTCCTACCTTCCTCCTTACCAACGAAGGGTGGACCAAATACTTTACAAAAAAGGACTCTTTCCAAGCTTTTCACGCTGTCTTCTGTTCAGAATTGTCGACCGCGCAACTTCTCGTCCGCTTTTCATGCGTATCCTTTCAACTACGAAATCCGCGCTCCTCACAAATCCGTCCAAATCGACACTCGACGTAGAATGCCCTTTCGGCCTCTAACCTCCGCGTGTTCTTTTCCTTTAAGAAAATAGGTTAAACATTTCGCAGTTTCAATAAGATTGGGAACATGTGCGGGAATATGTTTCCCTGACAGACTTCGGGGAAAAGAGAAGGCGCCTTTTTGCCACCGGGTTCTCCGGTCGGACTGTCACCGCTGTCACAAGAGAATGAAGGCCCGGTGACCGGAACGTGAGACCGACGGACATCGTTGACAAGTGCAGTAGCCGCGGTCGATGTCAGAGGCAGTCCGCTATTTCACGCAGATGGTGAACTCCGGAGTCAAGGCCTCGAGAGCATGTGGCAGTGCTAGACGCCCAACTGCTCGACAACGACAAGCCGTAAGTGGAAGGTCGCTGTCAGGATTTAAGTTGGAAGGAGGTGTACTTAGCAGGACGGCTGCAATGATGGCATCGCTTCCACCCGCTAACGGGCGGGGACGGGTCGCGTAAATGTGATGGAGATAACAGCGAGAGTCGGTGATCGCGGTACCAATCCCCGTTCCACCGGTCACGTCGGAGATTGACTTGCTGAATGAGCTCGTATAGGGTCCCTCTTGACAAGTCTGCCCATGCTTTTGTAATCTCACTTTGCTTCCTCCTTCATTAATTAACTCGTTTTACTTCCTCCCGCCCTTCAATAATACTCCCTCGCACCCGGCCAGGCGCCACGTAAGCGTTGAGCAAATTCTGGTCTATCGACAACGAGAACACGGTTGGAAGAAGAAGAGAGAAGCAGATCGCTACGCAGATTTTGGACGACTGAGTAAGTCCCTTAACCCAGTTCACCCTTGACGAATTTTCCAAATGGATCAGAAGTGAGTACAGTGAGTGTGTACCACGAACAGTGAGTTCGAACCGCATGTCAATGATGCAGCCGAACTCGAGGAAGGTTGAACCCAGTAAACTGACGAAAAGGATGGGTCGAGACCAACCGAGTAACCATGGGCTAGGCCCGAGTAGCATCACTCTGGGAGCCATGTAAGGTTAAACCTAACCAGTTGGTTTTAAAGAAGAGAACATAAAAGATCTAGAACTGAGCCATGAGCTCAAAATCAACCACGGGTTAGATCGGCCTCGAGGAGTGGGTGGGGCGACTTCAAAGCACTCGGAATCAGATTCGATGAAATAAGATTACCGCATGCGAAAGTTGGTTTCCTTATCCTTCCCGATCCGAGACCAAAATCAGAATTGCGACGTTCGAACCTAAATCGAGGCCTAACTGTGGTTGTCGAACCTTGGTCGAGGCTTACCTCTCTCACCATCATCGGCTCCGGGAGGCATTAGATGATTAGTCTGTCATTAGGCATTAGTCCGGGCTGGCCGGAGGTAAACGAGTTAAAACAGTGTAAGGAAGTACACAGAGTCCATTCTTCGTGCGTCTTTTCGTGGGGGATTTCGATCCATGACGTTCATGTCAGTCTAGAGGAGAGACCGGGCCTTGGAGCCGGTAGATGCCATATCCGACGGCGATGGCAAACCAGAGCTCCCAGATTCTTCAGTTCTGTCTGAAATACAGTAACATGATTATTTATGACACGAAATGTGGTAGGCGCACCAGCCGGGTCCGAGAGGTCCGTTGACAGCGGTAAAGTTAGCATGTGGCTAAATTGGCAGGGCGGCCAAATGGGGTGGACGATTTCGACGTGCTCAGGCCCACACACGCCCCACGTGGTTACTGTTACCACTAGCGACACTTCGCAGCACATGCTCCCTGCTCTCACGTCCGTCGCACTCACGCGAGCTTGCTCTACCGTTTACAGAATCTCAATCTTCCATTATTGTTAATCTCGACATGTCGATGGTATATGGCATATCCAAAAAAGTTGGAATATCAAAATTTTCTGTATCAAACCTCGTAAAAAATCTAGAAGAAATGAAGAAATCTATCAGCAAGAAAAAAACTTGAATATCACATGGAAAATCGTCCCACGTTTGTAGGGAGGTTACATTTTCTTCTAACCAACAAAATCTCCTCCCCGTTGAAGTATCTTACAGTCAACTCTCCCTTGCACTTATGGTTTCGATTTATAAACAAACTTGGGATTTGTTAAGAGGATGACTTATACTTCTGAGTTGCTTCTGACTAACGTCTTTTTTTCTGAGTTGCTTTCCATGTTTTGTTTTGACTATGCTCATTCTCACATGATTCAATGTATAGCCCTCAATTGTCGCATATCACAAGATAACTTACAATGAAATTGGCTAGAAAGTTAAGACAGACAATGACGTAATTGTGCATGATACACTATTTGAAGAAGGGATGCTGATCTTGAGATCCTTTATCCAGCTCATACAGCCAACAAAAATCTACCAGCCCGGAGCAGGGAGGAATATTTTTATTTTTTTAGCAACCAGCACGCCCTCAAATCGAGCTGAGGGCCAACTGTTCTGTGCCTGTCGGGCGAAGGGCATAGAATGTCGGCTTTCCTCGGAGGGTGAATATGACCAACACATGTATCCACTCAATAGGGGCCGTTCCAATAAGGCAGATATTCAGTGATGATATATTCACTAATGGTGCTGCATTTAATTAGTGTGTGCTTTTTCTAGCTAAAAACTGATTGTTGATGAACTACAACGATACAAGTATTTTTATTAAACACCTTTTGATTGTCTCCTAAGTAATCTCCACGAACGAAACATGGATGGAGCAATTCTACTGATAAGAAGGGTTTCAAATTTCAGTTTCGACATCAAAATACTTTTATAGAATATAAAATTTATTAAAATATTTTAATATTGATAGTATAGTATTGGAGTAAATCACTTTCTCTTTCGCCAGACGCAAAAAAATCAGGAATACGGTTAAGCATGGAATAAAACGTGAGATAGAATACCACTGGCAATATTACAAAGCAAAGCCTCACAAGCAAAGTAATATATAATCTATGCATCCATGACTTCTATCTACTCAAGCAACAGTTGTGATACTTTATACTTTGACAAGTAGGTCTATCCACAACTATAATTTTGAAATACTCGAAACGCTCTCAAGACAGAACAGAATGGACCCGAAGTGAACAAATCCTATAAAGCCATTCCTGTTTCTATACATCTGTATACGTCTGATTTGGGCAGTTTCATAGAATCTTTCATGATGGATACGGGATAAACTCTTTCCTAGTAATAAATAGAAGAGGAGAGAAATGAATTTTTTCTTCACTTGCAGGTATTATTAAATTTTGCACTAACAAATGGTTGTCTTTCAAATTTCCGAAACTACTGTACTCATATTACGGGTTTGCCGTCGAGGGTTATAGGTAGGTTATAAAAGACCATTTATACTCGCTCCCAAGTTCAGTTCGCTCATTGGAACGCGGCTGTGCTCGCAGGGTTTGGGAGAAAGTGAACCCTGCCGGCACATGAGCTCTAGAGACCCTTTTTAACCAATGAAAATGTGAAGCACCTGTAATAGGGGGGGACTCCGGCTGAAAGATCTTTTGAAACTGGTCAGAGCTGTTAAAGCTCTGCTCGATTATACGAGTGGGGGTAACGGATCCTCATCTTCAGCGCTAATCCCGAAAAATGTGTTTTGACCAACGAAAGAAACATTTACAGCTTCCTGAAAAGGCACTCCGTAATCTCATGAAAATTTTGGCAATATTTAAAACTTACAGAAATAATGCTTTCTCTTTGAATTGTGGCACAAACTATTAAAACTAAAAATTTAATTTGTTTTTTTGGTTTTGCTTGCTCATGGTTCCTTTCACAAAATCGACCAATCTTTCCATAACAGATTCACTATGCAATTTCCAACGAACGCGGCTGAATATTCCTAGATTGACACATAAAGTTTGTTATGGAGCGTTTCACATGAGACGCTTAAAAGCTATGGCAAGGGGACTTGGTTTCACCAATTTCCCGTCCACTATTTATGGATGTATCTGGAGACTCAAAAAACATCTATTATATATCAGCGGACATAGATAATGATTGGAAGGTGTTATTGTTGCTATAGATATAGCTTTGCACTTGTTTTGCATGTGGTGAATGAATACGCGAAGCTTTACAAGCAATCATTCCCGATGTCCTCTTTTTGTTGTCCACACATTTCAGTTGTATGAAACATATATAGGTACACACAGCAGGATAGCATGTCGATTACAATGATAGATTACAACTCTATTACCATTTACCATAGAGGTTGGTGCCCGCTCGCCCAATAAGTTCAGACATAATCTCTCATGTTTTATCAAAGCACAATTAACCGTCAAGGGTTATATTTTGGCAGCTGGCAATATAGACCAGTCCGTGATGGCTCAACGATGGGACTGTTGTTCGCCATGGTAGTCATATTAATCTAAATTTGCATAGTACAGTACACTATAAAAGACAATGCCATATGCGGATATTCCAGAACGCAATGTGATGTATGTATGGGAAACTGTCCTTCTTATAATACGATTATCCTCCCGAGGACGGACCAGGAGTCCTACACTGCGAATGAAAATTGCGGAACGCTGTCGCTTCGTCGTGTACGCAGTAGTCGTTCAACCACATCGCCCTTATACCAGGTCATCGATGGCTGTCACTGCCACCACGACTCCGACGTCGTTCCTCGGCATCGAGGCTGAGAATGGCAGCAGGAGCAACAAGCAGGGAGGGTGGAATTGAATCCCCGCGTGCAAATCTTCGGGAGCGCTGCAGGAGCTGGTGGATTTGAGTGTTCAGTAGTAGAGCAGGCCGAGAGCGGTGAGATCGGCGAGTGGAAAGATACAGTACTACAGCATTGTTGCATTTGCCTGTCGCAGGAAGTGGCACGTCGTCGGGACGAGGTTTTCTTGCGGTGAAGCAAATTTTGTCTTCGGGTGGTTCCAAGTTGCTGGTCATGCAGGGCTGCAGGCGTGTACAAGCGCTACTACGGCCTGCTCGTTTTTTGAATCGTAAGATGCCATCAGTCATCTTGATGCTTCGATCAACTCATTTTAGCAATTCTACGATTTTACCGTTCTGTTACTGATTGTATCGTCGCTCTTGGTCTTAATATGTATTCATGTCCGTGTACTTTTTACGTGCATATTTAAATTCGGAGGGGAATTGACATAAAACTTGCAATTTTACCGTATAGTTATATGACCGAATGGCTATTTCCGAATTTTTTTAGAAATCTTGAAAATATTTTACCTCTGTTACCCGTGAAACATATTCTTCACCGTCGTGCGCGTTCGGTCTATGTGTTCTCTCTTTGTCACCAATTATCCTTATCCAGCAGACTTACTATTTTGACCACCGTCTGTAGAACGACAACTGAGGTTCTGAATTGAAAAAATCTTGTGGGTTAAAGTCGGTGGACGATAGAACAAATTTCATTGCATTTTTTTTTCTTCTGGTTGAGCTCTGATTCGTAATGACAGTTCCTTGTTCTTGATTTAGTGTCCATATGTATCTACTGTTGGATTTTACTTCTCTGCGGAGATGACTCTGGAGTGATGTTGCCAGAAGGTGATCGCTTTTGGGGCAAAGAAACTGTACTGTTCGATGAATTAATGGATCGTTTCTTGGTTGGCACCTGAATGGTCCAAACCCCTATTTTTTTTCGAGAAATCCTCTGCACTCTTCAACAGTCTTCTCTTTTCTCTTTTCCTCATCACCCATCATCCTTCATCTTCCTTCCTCTTCTTCCCAGTCTGTCAATATTAACGTAGCTCGGCCAGGTCGCGGAGTCTATGTTCTTCAGACTATGGCAGGCATTGTCAATAGTAACGAATGCAGTTAGTTGAGATGTTGTTTCTGCACACTCCTCAGTCCTGTACACAGGTTCCATTTAGAGTTAAAATCTTAAAACTCACTGCTGACCTGGGCACCTTGATATCTGAAACTAAGACACTGCTAAAAATGTTCCAGGAAATGGGCCACTGTGGCCATCAGCGGGATCTGCCCAAATCCCCCCCCTGCTTAACTGCACGTAAGTTTGTCCCAATTTTCATTGCAACACTCTTTCTTTCTTGCCTCTCGTTCCTTCGATGGGAGATCTTTTTTTTGGCAGACTTCTGATCTCAACACGCTCATTGATTCTACAGATCAAAGAATGTTCATTATATGCACGGTGGGGATAGAGGTATGCTAGGGACAACCGTACTCTGTGTGCGCAAGGATGATAAAGTCATTGTGATAGGAGATGGGCAAGTTACTCTCGGGTCTGAAATTATCAAGCCGAACGTCCGGAAAGTTCGCAGAATCGGGGAAACTGTCATTGGAGGCTTTGCAGGTTCGGCGGATCCTTGCTTTTTGATAGACAATTATAAGGACGAGGATTCTCTTGTTTTGGAGTCAGTCTATCTTCTCCTAGTTGGCAACATCTAATGTGAGTGGTTTTTTAACATGTCATTTATACTCACGCACATTGTACTGAACTCACCGTGCCACTGATGCAGGTGCAACAGCAGACTCCTTCACACTCTTTGAAAGGCTGGAAAATAAACTGGAAGAGCACCCTGGTAAAACCTCTGTCTAGTCATCACATAGGTGGGCTAGGGATATTGACCATTTATGGCATGATGTACAAGGTAGCTTGGTTGAGAACTTCAGCATCTTCTTCAAGTTTTTAATTTAATGCACTCAAGCTATGTTGTGTGAATAAAATGTTTATCGTTGTCTTTGCAGGTCAGGTAAATTATTTCTCTGGTATCTGGCTCCATTATCGATCTTCCACCTATATGGATACGGGGTCGGGTTTAGAACTGAGCTTCACAGAGATAGATATTATCTGCTGTTCACTGGAGATCTTGCAGATGTCCTGCTGGCTGTCACATATACTAAACGTGGTTCCGTAATCTTGTGGGAGGCAATCAACTACTTTTCGCATGATAGTGCTTTTGGTTGCAGAGGCTATTTGGACGTTACCCAGTGATGATTATTTTTATTTATGATGACAGCTTACACGAGCAGCCGTGGAGCTAGCCAAAGCATGGCGGAGTGACAAGTATCTAAGGCGCCTTGATGTGAGCTAATTTTTTAGCAGCATTCTGTGAGTATCATGCAGAATGAGGGTAGGAGGTAGAGTAGCACCAGTTTGTGAACCATCAAACCGTGTGTACCTGTCAGTAGAACTCCACATTCCATGGGTCAGATGTTGAAGCGTCTTTCATTCTCTTTCAGATCCAGTATATGAAGTACCTGATTTTCTTACTGTATGTTATGTTCAATTCCAGGCTGTGATGGTGGTTGCGGACTCTGAGATATCTCTAACTATAACTGGAAATGGAGATGTCTTGGAGCCATATGACGGTGTCATAGGTGGGTCACAACTGAGATAGTTTTACTTGAAGAAGTATCATTTGATCTTAGTATCAATTCTTACTATCCAAATGCACGGGACAACGTGATCACAGGTGCAAATTCTACGATGCAGAACAATAGCTCTCTGTGTTCAAATCTAGTTTTTGTTCACATTCTTGTGGGGGGTTGCTTTCAGGTATCGGCTCCGGTGGTTCTTATGCTTCAGCAGCTGCCAGAGCGCTTATTGATCTGCCCAACATGGATGCCGAGACTATAGGTGTGATTTTGGCCAGACTGCATAAGTTTGTCAAGGAGTTTCTCGTGAATTGATTATGGCTTGAACTTATATAGCAGTTGCTTGCATCCTGTTCGTGTTTTGGTTTTACAGCAAGTCTGTTAGTTTGTCCCATGTAGAATAAATCAGCTATCAGGTTCTTCTTAGCTTTTCACACTTGTTCTGCATGTGTCGCAGCCCTGAAATCGATGAAAATAGCTGCCGATTGCTGCATATACACAAACCACAACTTCACAATCGAGCGGTTGACTAGCACAACCGCTCGAAGTTTAGAAGTTGACCGGGATGCTACAAAGTTATCAAATCCTGACTTAGAAGCGACCGTCGGCACGGCCTTGAAGGAGTCAACTTGATATCAACTTGTCTTGTGCTAGAATTCTTTTTCATCGATGTGACAAGTTAATTCCATTGTATACAGTGATGTCGTGTTAGCATCATCTTAGCAGATCATTTTTACAAATTGATCACGATAAGTCGAGCTGAGTGTAAATGTCAGAATTGATGACACTAACAGATTCTATCAACCATCCAGAGGCCCCTTGACGGTGGAAGTATAGTGACAAGATTCACCTTACAGGTGTGTAAGTGATATGAATATTGTCTTGAAGTTACTGCTTGTTCATAGTGTGGCAGCTCTTCACGTCATTCGAGGTCTGCAAAGACGCTTTGGTAGTATTTCATTGGAGAAGTCTTTAGAGCATGCCATACCTTTTCTCACTGCCTCGAACTGAAGAACTTGACGTGCTGAGTTCCGAGCTGATGTTTAACATCCTCAACTCCTTTCTTCGCATACGCATCTATTATCTTGAGATTGGAGATTCATGTTTTCACTCCTCTACCTTTACAACAAACAGGAAAACATGAAGACTTTTATTCGCTGGGTGGCGCTGATGAAGTCGTTTGGTGCGGAAATACGCTACGCTGCTTTGGTTTGTTGGAGGTCTCCGCCGTGATTCTAAATTTACATTCGAAATTGAGAAACTTAGTGTTAAATTGAGTTTATTGAACTGGCATCGACAACGATCAATATCTTTCCAATCTTGGAATATTCTGTCGATGTTTGGAGATTTATACTACTTGATCCCGCTGTTCTAACACTTACTTGTTGTTGAAGTTGACGGATTATGTATGCATAATCAGATGTTCATACGGCACGTATTCACAGTGAGGATTCATGCAACTTTTCGTGTATTTTTTTAACCTTTCCAGACAGAATGCAGTTGATATTGATGATTGTCCTGTCTACAGTCATGTTTTCGACTAGCATCTTGCTCTACATCATGCCATAAGAACTTTTGCTCTTTACCTTCTTCTATTTTGGCACCACACACTTGCACTAAGTTTTCTTCAAAATGAAATCTCCACACTCCCGTTTTATATCGATATTGATATGTACAAAACAAGCACTTTCTGTTTGTGTGCATTTGGCTTCTGATGTCCTTTGGTTTTCCTATTCCATCTACAGGTGAAGGTAAGTTAGTGTTGTTTTTTGCTTTCACTTAGCACTTCGATTGCAGTTTATGATACCCTTGTTTTTGCCCATTTATGAGTGGTTTAAGTCCCTTGGCATGATAACGTGGCCGCCTGTTTTTTATACCTTGTATATACAGCTGTCTATCATAAACCTCTTCTTTTTTTTGCCGCACGCATCACATGTTTGTTTTTATAATATGCTGGATTATTTGTTGGTAAGTTGTGACGTCGACCATTCTGAAAGAATGGTCACGTCTTTGGTTGTGAATAGGTTTTACACCCTTGATGTATCTTCAAGAGCATAGATATACGAGTGTTGTGGCGGGAAATCAACCTGGCTTCTAGTTGTGGCTAGACCTTATAGAGGCTTATTCTCCTCTGTCGGGATGGGCCTCATTTGTTTAGGGAATGGCTAGTATGCGAACCGGGCGGGGGTTGGTTGGCATGGCGGAGAGTGGTTCAGTAGTCAGACCATACCACAAACAGCCGAGTCTGGTTTAACATTCAACAGAGTAAATTTTTATTATTGATCTGGCAGGAGCTAAGTAGCCACCTTTCAATATAGTCATGAATTTTTTGTGCATTTCACCTCATTAGGTCACTAAGTTAGTGTTGTCCATATCAATCGAGGTTATCGAGAGCAAGTGCCTTCTCGTACGGTTTGTATTCCACCAAGTTCGTCTTTATTCTTAGTTGGATAAGTAAACGCTGACGTCATGAGGTTTCTTAAATGTTCTTTTGAAATATAATAATTATGCATAAGAACTCAATCACATCTTGAGATTCAATCTTAGAAAAAATATAAAAATCATTCAAACTTCAAACAGAGATATCAATCGGAGTTTAATGATATCATAAAGAGTGATTTAAACGGTGAAGAACATACTGAAAAAATTGTCTTTGAGTAGCATAATCTACAAAACTTGAAATAGTAATTATCATGATTGATCACAAGTTGTTGATTAAGTAAGATATTATCCTAATGTTATTTTCATACATTATTTTATTACATGATTTATGTTCATTTAGTTATACAGCTATTATTGATCAAAAGTAAGCTAATATTGTAGACGTTGATTTGTTTGATTTTTGAATTGATATATGAATTGAGATACATATTTTCAGTTACAATGTCAATAATGTTTATTTTAAGTTTCAAATATGATATAAGTGGGTGTAACTTATTTTTTTTAATTAATGCATACTAAAATCAAGATTTAACTATTGTCCATTATGATAATAACTTGCATCATGTTCATTTTCGAAAAGTATAATAACTATCATTGTGAAATGAAGGGATCTAGCATAATTCAACATACGATATATGTGCATACTTTATATGATTCTGTTTATTTGTAGTTAAGTGCAATGATTACAATGAATGTTATTGCTAATTGCAGTATTTTACAAATGAGCAATGTTAGGTCGTGTGGTTGATGCGTTAGGAGTACCAGTATTTCTTCCGAAGTTATTGGATTACAGGTAGCATTTGCAAGAAAAATGTGTCAAATTTTGCACTACATTACTTTCTTAACAAAAATTGATGTTTTGTGGATTGAAGGGTTAAATTGATTTGTGCAAAATAAAAATGTATGTTATGTGGATGAACTGGCAATGAGTCACTAACATAGATTTGTGATTGAGAAAATTAAGAGTGCAATGTTTATATTTATTTATTTTCAATGCAATGATCGATGGAAATGTATGTATTGGTAGTCAATTCGGTTTGATTGTTTCATGATATAAATTGTAAATAATATATAAGAATAAAAAATTATGAGACATGAATAGATTGATTTTAATGATATAAATTACATATTATAATATGGATTAAAAAATTATATCAATTATGATACTTGTGTTTTATCTACAATATATATACTATAATGTTTATCTCGTGGAGGAAATTACTTGATGAAATCTCATCACAAAAAAAATTACTTATTGATATACAAGTCTTGTTCTAACCTATAGGATGTCACCTACGATGTGTTGTTGCCAATTTCCAAAACTTGTTACTATGCATTAACTGTAAAATTCGCTTAAATCCGCATTATGATATGAAGAATTCAGTGCGGACTTAACCGTGATGTGTACTTAAGAGCAAAATTTAACTTTTTGATCGAATTCAAATCATTGATCTTTGAACATTATTTTATTCATCAGAATGAGCTTGCAACGATTCATTAAATGTAGAAGCGAGAACGATCGTTTCAACAATCGACAGCAAATGGAGATAATAACATTATCGCATTAATGCGCAATATTGCCCATCAATTCGTATTGGATGATAAGATAATTTGGAAACTAAAGTTCAACAAAGTCAAAATGCGTGAAAACTCAAAAAGTAGATCCAGCTACCCATGAATTCATATTTTGTGCATCTCATGGTACGTCACCTGAATTCGAAAAGAGATTATTTGAGTGAATTGAAGTTGATCGTTGTATCGCTTACATTGACTTCCAAAATTATTTGTTATAAAAATTAAATTATTGACTCTACTTCATAAATACCAGAGTAAAAAAAACAATGCTTCTTGGAGATGGTTTGCCAAGTTTCAGCACCAGCACAAGTTGAACTCCATAAATATTTTTTTGATAAAGTGAAAAAGTGAAAAAAAGTGATCTTGAAATTATCAAAGCTCTTGAAGAGTTGGGTTTTGATATTGATCAGTATGACTCATCTTACGTACATAACATGGATGAAAGAGATTTATTTTTTTTTGACTTGTTACTCGTGTAGAATTATTTTGTCAAATGAAGATGTTTCTACGATTTGAGGTAAAAGAAGACGAAAGACCGTGTAACTCTTATTGTCTGCTGCAATGCTACGGGGACAAAGCGAGTACCAATTACTATGATTGGAAACATTAAAGAGCCAGCTTGTATTGTAGGAAACTTTTGGCCGATTCCATATATGCAACAAAAGAATGCTTGGATTGACGTTGAGACCTTTAATAAATGGTTTGATGAGGTTTTTGAGCCTTTTGAGAGAAAACGCATAGGCCATAAAGTGCTACTGATTTTAGACTATGTGTCAGGCCATTCAAAATCTTTTGAGAAAAACAGAATTTAGGTGGTGTTTTTCCCTACCAACGTCACGCAGTGGAAACAATCTAGGGATTGTTTCCACTGCTTGGACATGGACATAATTGTCATTTCTAAAAAACGATACAAGTATCTACTATTCAAGTACATCATTGCTTTTCATGATACTCCTAAAGCCGTTAAGGAGCAATTGATCTCTTCTGCATAAAAAGTGAAATGCGGTGGTGTTAAAATTGTTTACGGCCGGCCGCCTCATTTGCGTGACGCTTCTAATTTTGTGAATATCGCACGAAATGACATCTCAATGCAAAGTTTAAAAAATTGTTTCAAGAAAGCAGAAATCATTTTTAGTTTTTGTGATATTAGAGATACAATCTACGATAATAATGATCTTGAAAAAATTGTGAATTTGTTCAAAGTTTGCTGTAAGCTTTTGAATGATGCCCATGATTCAAATCTCCACTTTGAGATCCATCACTGTTTCGACGATGATAATGACGAATTGATTTTCTGCAAGAACGTTTTGATTGAGAAGATTGAGCATGCAATGACAAATTGTAATACTCTGTCACCATTGCTGGTGAAGAGGAATCTCAAAACAGTGACAGTGAATCCGATCACAAAGCCCTGAATATGAATGAAGCGTATGTTGACCAGCAAGATGTAATCAATGATTCATTACAAGATGTTGTCAATTTGAATATTTGTTTAAATGATCTTAAGAAATGAGTATCTTTGTCATTGTAGCAAATTCATCAAGCCAAATCAGCATTGTTCACGCTTCGATACATAATGCAAGGAGGCCGGTTATCAATTACTCGTGAGGTCATGCATTGAATCAGTAATAAAAAATTTGATCTGGTTTTTTTGAAATAAATTATGTGGACTTAATCGAGATGAAAACTTATGAATGAGGACTTAAGAAAATGTTTAGATACCGAATGAGGGTAAAAGTTTATAGACTTTGAAAGTTTGTATATGATCTTATGAGAAATGGAAATATCATCATTAATTATGGGTCAAGTGCCAAACAAAGTATCCTATTGATCGATGCATTTTATCCTGAGTTCATACCATTGCACAGATCTGCACAAATTCGAATAACATTGTAATCAAACCAACACCAGACTTGGGAAAGTAAGATCTTCAAAATGGACTCAAGCCTTTCAAAGGTTGAGACAGATCGAAATGCTCACCATTTGATGTTCGACGGATGAGAGTCTGATTTGGATTTATGTCTTGGTCAAGAAGAAACGAAATGGAGGAAGTGAAGGTGTAGACTATGAAGCGTGAGTTTTATGGGAAGAACACGGGCATCGTTCAGAAGCAGATTATTGATGCAGATACTCAGAAGATGATGCGTTGTTCCGAGCCATGCACGGGAAAATACGTAATAGTCTGCACTGTCTGTTGATAATAAAATATGGATAACATGGATGACATTCTGTTGTCGGTGTGATTTCATCGGGTAAATGAAATTTAATTGGTCCCAATAGTCAATTTGTGCCAGGATGAGGTACCATCAAGTAATTATCTCGTATTTGATGTGATAATCATTTATGTTATGAACAAGTATGTAAATTAATTGTTCTCACACAAACGTATATTATAGTAAAATTTATTACAAATTGGCATTTGAAATAAATAAATTTCAAATATTATAAATATTTTTTAATATTGTATTTAAATTAAAAAAATTATTTAAATTTTACATAAGTATTTTCAAAATTATTCCAATTCTTGTCAATATGATTATTTATTTAAATTATGAAATTTTATTAATCTATCATGAAATTAAGATAATAGTATTTTTAAGTTTACATATAGATATAAGATCAATTGAATGCTATAAATCAATGCAATAATTTATATGATTTTATTTTAAATAAGATATACATATTATTCAGATATATTATAATTAGATGTCAAAATCTTAACAATAATGTAAATAGATATTTATTTCATAATCTTAGTAAATAAATATCTTATATTCCAATATTATTTTATATGTATATACATATATAAATCTAAAATAAATATCAATCCAATGAAAATGAATATTACATATATCTATATATATAAAATAAAAATGATTTTATTTTGGAAAAAAAGTTGATCATTTTTTCCTCTTATAACACTATGAAGTTATACTTTAAGTCTTTAATTGTGATTGACACTATGTGTGGTAGTGAAATGAAGGGTATGCCAATTAAATAATTGTGATGGGACTATATTGTGACAATATAAAACCATTGTCACAAATTTCTTTTAGATCAAACGCTGAAGGTTTTTAAGAAAATTCAATTCCACAAGATGAGTTTATAGTTTGATTGTTTGGAAAGTAAAATATAAATGTACATATTATTTCAAAACGAAGCAATGAATATATTATAGATGTATATGGTAACAAACGAGAATAAACTTTTATATATATATGAGGTATATTTTCATTTTGCATTCTACTCTTACTATATTGCAAATGCCTATGTGCTGAACATGAATATCCTTTACCGTTCTAACTAAAGTTGTTACAATCTGAATGTGTATAAATTTCTTTTCTCTAAACTCAGAGAATTGATTTGTCGCCCAATATAAATGAATGAAGAAAAAAATGTTTAACATGTATACAAAGCGAGTAGAAAACTTTGATACCATGAGGGACAAGTGAGTATGTTATTGCAGTGTGCCAATGGCGTCGACTGCCATTGCTCCCAGAGCGTGACGGTGGGAGATACAGTCGCGCTGGTCGTGCCTGCAGCGGGAAAGGGGGCAATTGCCTTCGTGGTCATCAGACATGCCTCGAGAGACACACGAAGGCTCGGTTCAGTGTCGGCAAGAGATGGAGGTTCATGGCACTGGTCGCAGCTGTTGTGGGAAGTATGCCGGAGCCGGGCCGTGCGTGGGCCCCGCAGTTCTGCGCTGCGGATCATGTGGAGCTCCGAATTACTGCTCCCTTGATCATCAGGTTTCTTCTCTCCTCTTCGGGGATTATATGATTTCGTGAAGCTCGAGAGTTGAGCGTTTGATTTGTGGGTGACGGCCGGAGTGGCCTTCAAATCGAAAATACTCGGGCAGTCATTAACTGACTGCACAACATGGGCAAAAGAAGCAAGGATTTTTTATTGTATTAACAAAGTTTCCTGCCGTGAGGAATTAATTCCGGAATTACCTTTGAATGTCACATAGTTCCAATCTCCAATTGGAATTCACGCAAGTGGCTGACCATCCAGATTCTCTTGAGTTACTCGCTGATATTTCTCTCTCACGTCAAATGCAGCATCCACATGTAGAAGAATTGTCAGGAATACCAAAAGCTTGTAATCTGGCCGACATGATTTCCTACCTTTTATTTCTCTAGACAAGCTCACCAGCATGAAGTTAATGGAAATTCAAGTTCCTGGAACTGAGTGGTAGAATTCCGCCGCTCATGCATTTATCCTAGGTGAGATATTGGGCAGATTACAGCCTATTCGTTCAAGTTGCAGGACACGAATCTCAAGCTTTTGTGTCTGCAGATGGCACATTGGAGAGATCATCGTCAGGAGTGTAGCCGGATGGCAGAGCAGATGATGCGGGCCGGTGCAGTACATGACTTTCCTTTCTCTTTTGCGGAGGATACGACCCAGCTGGTACGTGAGGGGGCTTTTCTCAGTTGAGGCAAAGTGGGATCGCTTCTGTATGAGATCAAGACTACACTTGATCAAGAACTCTGCGAAAACTTATGTACTCGAAACTCAAATTATTTTTGCTTGTCTGGTCAGGTGGATGTGGGAGCTATCACTGTTTGTTCTTTTCTCGAAAACTGTGATCTCCACCTCAAAGGCTTGTGGAAAGCCCAGTGTGACTGTGCTTCTTCCGTGGAAGAATTTGCGACTCCATCAGGTAAGATTATCAGTTGGGACCTCGACAGCTTTTCCTTACTATCAGCAGAAACTTCGAGCCTTGGCATTACTAACGTTATTGCCTGTCATATCCGGTTGGTCTTTCCTGGTAAATTTGTTTTCAATAATCTAATAATATCGATCGATGCTTTCGGCCTCAATTGTCTGAAGCGTAGTTTTCGATATAGTTGATTTACTATGGGATACTGTTGGTGAAGTATACGTGGAAAAGCTTTCAAGCTATTGAATATTTTGCGAGGCAGGACATGATGTTCTCTACATCATAGCTTGTTAACAATCATGCTTTGGCCCCGGCTGTATTTCTTCATTATTGCCACTTGATGTTTTTTTTCCAGAGTGGTGGAAGAGTCGGTTATCTCACAAAAATGTCTTTATTCAAGTTCATTTATTGCTTAACTTCGGCAGGCGTGGCTTCATGACTAACAGATTGGCAACTACCATCGAGGATGTGCCCTTGTACAGGTAGTCTCTGCTTTTCATTGTTTCATTCTTTTGTGACTTCATACTATGAATACGTGTTGGCTGTCGAAGTTGAGCATCATACGTGGTAAATCCTCAAGAATCTAGATTGAATCTGCAGATGCGTGCCAATTGAGTGAAAGCCATATGATGGACTGGGCAAGCTACTATAGCTGGCGGTCTCTGCCTTTGGAATCTCCTGTGGCCTTAATTTTACACTGGGTGAGTTATGTTCATTGATCATTCAAAACAATATGCTAACCGTATGAGCACCCTGTCAGCTTGTGATTTTATAACTTACTCTTTGAGCGTCGCTTCAAAATCTCGTTTTGTCGGCAAGTTGTTTCCTTAGCTACTCCCCCATATGTACTGAGCCTAATTGTCTATGTCGTCCCTGACTGCAGCCACTGACCCTGTATCATGCCTTCTGCCTCATTTGGAAACACAGTTCGACCTTCAGAGCTAATGTAGAGAGAGCCTGCGTCATCCATTACTTGGGTGAGTTGTCTGCATCCACCTGGTTTCTTTCTGTTACTCACGATATTTTACGTTCTCAACTTTTCACTTCAAGCAATAATCAGAAGGAAGTTAATTAGGGAGAGGGCAGAGAGCTTGTTCCTTGAGGGTTACCGACTGGTCGCATGCTTTTGAAGGTCCGGAGAAGGAACTGGATATGTTGGAAGCATTCAGCGAGTTGCTTGCCCTCCTCCCACATCGTCATGTCCATATTGACATGATTGGACCAGGTGTCTCAGCTTCAAGGTTTCTTGTTTTACTTCTCGAGGCAGTGTTTGTGTCGTCTCTGTTTCCAAAGTCTCCCGGTAGAGATAAACTGCCAATGCCTTGACTCAACGGGGTTCCAGATCCGCTCTTCTCGTACACTCATACTCCTTTGTATCTCTTAGCAATTGCTATGTATTGTAGTTCTATCAAGCCATAGGTGCACAAGATGAGTTTCTGGTAACGATCGGTTTCTTGTAATGGTGAAGCAACATCGTAAAGGTTTTTCTCAGGAAGAATCCCCACTCTTAGCTCCGAATGATGTGAATCATGCCCAATGCTTATACATGCCGCTTATACATGCCGCATATTCGGTTTTCCCGCCTGGATTGTGAAACTTCCGGTCTTCGTTTTGGGATTCTCATGCATTCCCCTTGTGATGCATCTATTTTACACCTGATTTATTATCACTCAATCCCACCGATGAACGCAGTGTATAACCTTTGACAAGCAATTTTCTGTCCATTGACAGGGATGGCAAAGCCTTAGATCTTAACGAGTACCCAAAATGTCTCGATGAAGACTGTCTATGCAAGACGTCAAGAGGGAGTGGTGTCAAGGTCAGAGGTCGCGTGACAATCAAATTATGGAGAGGTCTGTATCATGAACGGTATTCGGAATTGGTAAGCTCCCAGATGCCATTTTTGTTATCACGCATCATCGTCATTTTCACCCTGCACAAAGTTATTGAAGTGAAGATTGACTTGATTCTAGCTTTTTCATTTAAAATGAGTCACGAACTTTAACTACACTCGTGAGTAAGCGATGAAAGCTGACAGAACCTTCTGACCTTGTACAGGAGACTTCTCCTCACTTTATTTTTGCTCCAAATGCTGGACTTGCTGCCTTCCCCAGCTGGCAACCAACTCTAGTATGGTCTTACTTTTGTCCTATTATTTGCATACGCATGCTTCCAGAGTGTCTAACCGTTTGTTGATAGTTTTGTCATGTATCGAATTCTATTGCAGCCCATATCATTATGGAAAGAAGGAACGAATATGTGCTAGACCTTATGCAGTCCTTCCAGTTACTTACGCACTTGCAAAGATTATAAACGATTGTTAAAATTTTGTCATGTATCTCGCCCTAGTGTAGCCCATATCAGATTTCAAGATAGTTGGTTGGTATATGTCAGAGTTAATTCATAACTCTTGCGAATTGTGTGCTTGAGTTGTCTCAGTACAATGGAAGGATAGAGTGTTGCAAATTCTGTTGATATGGGTGAGTTGTCTGGTTGGACAATATACATCTTGTTCGTTTTGTTAAGTTAATCAATGTGTTGTCGCAGAGGTTAATTTTAAGCTCTAAGGTGCCAGCCATATTTACTGATTACTGCGAAGAGGCCGCTGATCTCGCTCTACGTTCCGTTTCTCCAGCTTGTTCCAGCCCTCCTACACATAATGTAAGTTGCCGGCCATCTTGGCCTCTTGAAAGCATTCTGTTTTATGTGTGTTTGACCTCCACTTAGTAGAAACGAGCAAGTTTGCTCTGCCTATGTTCACGCTTCAGTGACCCGCACCGACGGCTTTAATATCAACTATATTATGTTCCTTAGCCTGCATTAATCTTGAGCTGAAAAACGCTGAAATGCGATCAGAAACTTTGCTTCACATTTACATATCACTGAATGGACTCACGTTAGAACATCTATCAAGCATGCAGAGTAAGAAATACTCTTTCTTAAGATCAGAGGTTGGGGGCTTACCTCAACTCCTTTGTTGATTGATGTCTGAAAACTAGAAACAAGAGAAATTTCTCATAAGTTATGATATATGATGGAGAGAAGAAATGAGGACAGTGGAACCTAGTCGAAGTGACATGGCAAAAATCTTACCGGCGATCGAAGCAATGAATAAATCTCAATCACTCGCGTTTCCGACTGTGCTCTATTCTTGAAGTGGTTCCCAAGGCATGTTTGTGAATGGTTGCATCAGTGCTAATATTATACTCATGTTCCTTCTTGATGAATCCGTTGAATTTGGAAATATTCTTTCCCCACCTTAAGAATCAATTTTGTTCTGGTTGCAAGTTCCGTCAGCGGCTTTGAACACCACTTTGATAAGTAGGAGATCATGAAAAGCATGTGCTAGGATAGTCAAATCACACTGCTTTGGATGCTGAATGTCTTGCGGACAATTTCTTTTCTTCAGAACATAAATCGCCCTCCTCTAGACTCTCCTGGTGAAGAGAAAACGTCCGGATTTTATTCATGCAGGAAGAGTTAGCCTTGCTGAACTGTATGGACGCACACATCATCATCTTTTCCCATATACATCTTATCTTGGCAGGGGTGATTCTTCTAAAAATTATGAGTTTGGGTTTCAGTTGAAACATCAAGCATTATATTTATTAATTCTGACACTGAGTTTAATCCGTTTGTGCAGGTTCAGTTGAATCCTTTCCGACAACCTCTGTGTCCTCGAGATAAGCAGCTCAATCTTCCGACTTACTCGAATTGCTTTTTGTTCGGTATCAACTGAAGGATCGCTCAGAATGAAAGCGTTTTTGCACTCGGATGTTTTGTTTCATAAGGAATGCATTAGTTGTAGGTTTAACAGTGATCCTGGTTACTGTCGTCGTCTCCTTACCTTTACAACAGCCGTGCCTGTTATGGATAATGTGACAAGAAGATCATGGCTTTTATGAGATGGATGTAGTGATGCCCAAGTCACAGTATTAGTATTGTCCTGGAGCGTAGATTTTCTTAGCAAGACCCCTTGCTATGAGATACGAGCATGGTTTTGTCAAGCGGAGAATTTGACTGAACCTAAGCACTGAGATACTTGTTGTCGTATCGAGGTCTGGTGATTTTGTCACATGAAGTAAAATGAGGACTTTTAACTTCGAGAAATCTGCCACAAATTTGTTCAATCAAATGCATGTGAGACAAGCTCTAGATGTGTCCAAGCATGGTATTCCCATGTAGCAACGGATACAATCCATCTCACAAATACAGAGCTCCAGTTGTCCAATGTCTGTGTACGCTGCTGCCATCTAGCACTGAAAGCATTGTGTACGGAAAATAAACATCCGGGAACCCGCACGGACCAGTTGGCAAACTCTGCTTCAAGTATACTTATATCGAAGGTTGACTACTTGTCCCTTACATTTATCCCTTATGTTTCTATAGAAATTTTTCCGAGTTCTATCTTAATTTTCAACTACATGTGTTTTGAAATAGGAAAAATTACACGAAATACAGCAAGAAACCAATAGGTAATCAATTCAAGCTTTTTAAGATATTCTGAAAGTATATATATCAAATCAGTATACACAGGATATGTTTGAAGAAGTCATTTTTTACTTGAAATTGTCTTCTTGTGATCTCACTTACAGTCATAAGTACTTGGTAAGTTTCTACTGCAATTTAGATTCAAAGTTTGAATATATTGAGCTCTGATATTACGTGTTCATGAAACGTTTATTCAGCGTCAGTATCGAGTATCTTCTGTATTGCCATTCTTATGATATAATAAAATTAATTCATTAATCTTCTGAGTTATATGCCAGTAACCATTAACCATGTAAGAGTAATAGCCAATAATAACCATAGTTATAAGCTTTTTGTTGTACCTTGAAAATATGATTTACTATTTTCTTCTGTGATGACGGAGCTGCGAAGGATGATTGAGTAATATTAAGCGAAAATCTTATTCACATCAGCATACCTCTATCTCAAATCTCAATCTCCTAAACGACACTTACTGATTATACTTTATGCTCTAAAAGATGTATGGATTATGTGAGCTATAACTGTACACAAAATAATCGAAATGTGTACCCGTACACACATAGGTTTATATACGAACCAAGTAAAGAGGGTTTTCTAATTTGGATTATCATTCATTCTTAATTTTTTTTCTGTATTGTTTCTAATATGAGTTAAAACCCAATGCTTTCAGATGACTCATGAACACTTCAACTTGATCTACTCCAAATGAAGAATTTTGCCATGTAACTGTACTTGTTCGATTTACATTTTAGATGAGAAGGTTTTAATTCAAGAAAAAATGAAAAGATATCGTGAAACTGAAACTGTCTCTTCCCGACAGCTAGTTGATAACTGAATGAATAAGGTAACAATGTTGGTGACACATTGTGGAAAGGCTTTTCAAAGTCTTGGAAGAAATTGACAATGGCATTTATAGACTGACGCTGCCCCCCTTCGAGTGTAGGCACACTGCACGCCTCTGCTGGGTATGGCGAGGGAGCCAAGTTGGACAGCTACTTTGAGAGCCAGGTAAATTGTCAAACGTCGTTCTATTCGCTTAACCAAGAACTTCACTTCTCAGCGGACGAAATCCAGGTCCAAAATCCTGTCAGAGAGCACTGTATGGAGCGATCCTCCCACGGGCAAACTCACGACCGTGGGCGAATTCAACCGATTTCCCACCAGCTCTGTCGTCTTTAAGCTCCTGACGGGCAGCACAGCAGCATAGCACCAGCCACAGAGGCGGTCGTGCGAAAGCCAGTCACCGTCCAGAAAAGCAGAGTCCTGCCAAGAGGCTCGAGCGCATCTCGTGCCAATGGCCGGCCCGACTGCAGCGACAGTGGTGACAGTGTGCAATCAAGTCATGCGCCATGCAAGCGAGAGGGAGGGGGCTGGAGTGCAAATGGCCACGTAAAGGGGCAATTTTTTTTACATATGTCCGGGAGATAGTAAGCTCTCTCCGGACGGGCGCGCGGGCGGGCGTGCGAGAGAACTGACCCTTCACGGGGAGCAGCCTTCGTGGGCTATGTACATCAGCTCCCGCAGAGAACTCGGGTCGCTAGGAATCCAGAGCTTTTGCTCGTCGTCAGTCGGTTGGTCCTGCCATACCCATCAGTTCGAATCCTTGTCGGAATGTATCGCTCCTCTCCTCTCCTCTCCCCTCGCTCGCTCGCTCGCTTTCTCAGAAGGCAAATGCATTCGCGCTCATCGAGCCCAGGGCGACTCTCGGTGCGCTACTAACTCCAATACACAGGACTCGCCTACACTAATCTAATCTAATCTACTCTAATCTGATCTGATCTAATCTAATCTAATCTGATCTGCTCTGAACTAAACCGAATCAATCGTAACTAAACCACGCCCGCTTTGCACGGAGGCAATCTCCGGCCTTTCTCGACGACAAATTCATCGATCGATCGATCGTTCGATCAGGGAGGAGTTCGTGGCAGGTGACAGGTGACAGAAATATAATGGAGGTCTCAGTCGCCGGCGCCAGCTCCGAGATTACGGAAACGCGGGCGGGGGAGAGTGAGATTAGTTAGCGCGTGGCCCGGCAGCTCGTCCATCGCCAATTTAGGAGGAGAAGGATGAGGACCCAATCCGGAGACGCAATGCGCTCGTCGCTCGTGAGCCTCGAGGGCTGCGGCTGCTGCTGCTGCTGATGATGATGATGATTAGGATTAGGATGATGATGCTCAGCTCGCGTCCTCCTCGGCGTCGACCTTGCCGGCCTTGCCGAAGGTGAAGCTGCGGCCGAGCTTGCGCCACGAGAGGCCGCCTAATTGGAATGTGGGCGTCTGGCACTTGTCGGAGGAGGGCGTCTCGGGGAGCAGCTCCAGCGTGGAGGCCGAGGAGATTTCCATGTGCGCGACCCTAACTGCCCCCAACAGCTTCTCCGGCAGCTCGTCGTCGGCCTGGCTCTCGACCAGGAAGGCCAAATCCACCACCACCGACGTCACGTAGCCGAGCGCCAGGTGCAGGATCGCGTTCGCGACGGTGGACGAGGCGATGTCCACATCGATCTCCAAATAGTTGGGCCCCTTGACGTAGTGGCAGGTGAGCGCTCGCCCCAGCAAGCACGCCGCGTGATTGCCCGCCGCGGCCTTGACGATCCACGGGCCGCGCACGATTCTGTTGATGAGCTTGAACCTGCTGTTTCTGAAGGCGTCGTCCTCGTGGATGAATCGGTAGAGCAGCGAGCCCTGCCGGATGGGCTCCTCCGTCACGAAGTAGAACACCGCGCTGTGGTGATCCTTGCCAGGGATCTGCAAATTCACCGCGAAGATGAACGACTTGAGCGCCTCGCCCTTCTCCTGCGCCTTGTCCAGCACCTGCCGCACGAGGTTGCCCGGATGCGCCATCACGTGCTCCAATTTCCCCGTGGATTTCAACCAGTCCACTCCCAGCGGCTTCAGCAGCGAGTCGCCCGCCGGGCATTTCATCCGCTTGACGAAGTAATTCGCCGCCCGCACATTGAAATACGAGCCCGGCGGCGAGCCCCACCCATTCTTCCCCGACTCTAGATCCACTTCCTGCAGCGACAAGCCCTTCTTGATCGTCTCCTTCCAATCCAGTTTCTCCACTTCCGCTTCGTCCTCCACCTCGATCGACAATTGGCACACCTTCTCCATCGCTATCGCAATGCTCCCCCGCGCTTCTCCGATCGATACGATCTCACTCTTCCGCTTCACTCCACAACAATTGCCCTCTCGTTCTCTCTCTCTGTCTCTATGTCTCTCGCTATCGCTCTCTCTATCGCTCAAACCCAAACCGATCAGGCTCGATCAGCTGCTGAGGCACAATCCGGCCTCCACATTTGTGCAAGCTCCTCGAGCTCTTGCTTCAAGTGCGCCGCACCATGCCAGAACCAGAACTCACCGATCGAAGAGCCAGCTATCGGACTCCCATTGGCACTCCACACCAATCACTCACTCACTCACTCCCGGTACGCACCGCGCCCGGAAACCAACAAATGCTCAAACCTTCTTCCGCCCTCGCTCCGCTGCCGCTGCTGCTGCTACCACCATCAGAATCAGAAGGGGCTACCCCGAGTACGGCCCGGCAGCCCGCACAAATCGCCCTCGCAGCAGCACCAAAATCCCAGAAAAGAACCCCTCGCCTCTATCAATTCAACTCCCCTCCCCTCCCCTCTTGCTTCAATTCTCCCTCTGCCCACTCGGGCCGCAGACCTCGCCTCTCCCTCTTCTCTCTGAGAGCGATTCTGCTCTCGGTTCTGTTGCCTTGCGGTCCTTGTGGATCACCAACACCACCGACTCTGGGCGGGGCCTAATTATGCACACACGGACAGCAAGAGAGGAGAGGGGAGGGCGGGCATGCACATCCAGGTGGTAGATCGGAGTTGCGGAGAGCGAGAATTGTGGACTGCAGTGGGTGGGGGCCGAAGGTGCCTCTACTTACTCTTCCCACGGCCTCAGCTGTCAGCGGCGACAACGACAACGACAGTCCGACAGGCCCCAACTCATTTCAGCTCACTGGCCCCTCCCCGCTCCTCTCTTCGTGCCAATGCCTGCCATCGTGCCCACTGCGCTCCCCCTCGTTCTAGATTCAGTACCCCCGAGGCCCTCCGTCCCTTAGGCGGCTTTTCCAGGCTCCACCTGGCACCTCGACTGTGGGAGCCGGAGCCCAGTGCGTTGTGACCACCCTGCCCTCACACGCCTTTCGAAATAGTCCTCCGAAGGAACACGAAGTGACCCGGGTTAGCGCTGGTGAGCCCGTCGCCGGCCACGCAGTCGGCTTAACCGTGGTTAGAACTCGCGGCCTGCCGGAATTCTGGACAGTTCGAGGTAGGTGCGCGCCCGGCTCTTCTCCCCTCCTCTCCTCCTCCTCCTCCTCCTCTCTTCTTCTGTGCTCCGCGTGTCTTCGGTTATTTTCCCGAAATCGTCTGAGACTCCACCACGTTAGGGCTGATCCCATGCAGCCAAAACTACGTACGCCGTCCGCGCGGAACTCGTACTGTTGACCGCCTGTTTGGTGCGAGTGATGCTGGGCAAGCGACGCAGTTTGGCCACTGCGTCGAGGATCTGTGTCGCGACGCGACGGTCGTGTACGCAGTCAACAAGATGACTCGGACGAGTCCCGGTGAGCCAGCCCCCTTCTTCACAGAGCCCTTTGGGGTCACTGGCTCTTTCGAGACATTTCTATATTATTTCCGGATGGAGGATCTCATTGAACTGCGCTACTACTACTATCGATTTGTAATAACTCCATTAAGATAACCTGGAATAACATGATTATTAGAACTATTTTCAATTTAATTAGTATCAATTAATATTTTCAAAAAGGTTATTATATATATATATAACCTTCATGATACAGCGGTTCCCGCTCGGTCGTATGACGGAATGCTTTCGAGATATGCCAATCATAGGAAGCCATTTGCTGAGCCAATGGGGAGGACCACCTCCATTCCTAACAATAGCCAGAGAAAACCGGAGTCCGGGCTTTTGACTTTGCCAAATATGTGAGGAATATGTGGAGTCAACCACTAAATCGTAGCAGCTTGATCGCAATCCGTCCCCGACCCTTCTTGTTATCGAACTGTATGTGCGCATTCTTCGTCATCTATCCGAGGTTCCACACTTCAATGATTCCTCTACGATGCCCAAGCTTTCGGGTTGGAAGATTTCTCATTCTCATTCTCTCTACCGGTGCCGGCAGCAACTTTGCTGGAGGCAGTCGGTTGGAGTCTCCACAACTCGGACATGATGGTACGCATCTCTTTCTTCTCTGGTTCCCTTCCTGGCCGCTCCCTTTCTAGCCTGTCGGTGAAATGTGGCGCTAGCATTTAAAGAAAAAGAATCCCACACGTCAAATGAAAATGAGATTCACGAGCTGAATTTTGCGATGAAATTGTAAACCGCTTCTAGAACTTTTAGGAACAAAACGTGTTGTCTAAGTTCCTAGGTATTACTGTAAAATATGCATGTAGGCAATTTCAACTTTTATCTCTGGGGGATACAATCGATAGCCACGCTGACTACATGATTCGGATTGCTGTTGTAGACATTATACACGATGCTTATGTGGACTCTGGATTTTCATAGCGGGCATGGTGTGTCGGTCTAGTACTTGAGTGGAAAGGCCGACATTGTACATCTAAAGTTCACCTCAGGTTTGACAGCGATTTTCTTCTTAATATATAGCAATCAGATTGGGAAAGGACAAAGTGTAACCTAGAGGAAAATATATCTATGCTATTCTCTTCAAGAAAATCTAGCAGATGATTCAATATTGAGAAAAGTGAAGACCTAGAATATAATGGTTCGAAGTTAAAAAGTGTGGAAAGTGATCCTTGTTCTTGCACTCGGGGATCTGCAGATTATTTTGAACGAACGGAGGGGTAACGCAACTTTCAGCACGAATCCCCAGCTCCCCGTGCAGCCTTGGAGACACTCGAGGTTCTCAAAAAGCTTCCCCTCTGAGGGATGGGATCGCCACGTTGACAGAACCCCTCCTCTCTGTTGGGTCGTACATCTGCTTGGGGGTAAAACAGAAGAAGGTTGCCTGAGAGGGCGAGATAATTTCCAATTTCTGAATTCCCATACATCTCGAGAAACACAACGCGGACGAAAACACGAAATGGGGTCCATGGTGGAATCTCTTCCAGGATACTCATTTCGATTCCTCTAAAAATTGTATACCAACTCTTGGTGAAGCCCGGCAGGGGGGGTGACCTTCGAGGTGAAAATTTCCACCTACTATATGTGTGGGTCCATGGATAATTTCCACCTCCTATATATGTGCGTCCATGGATAATTCGATGCCTCAAGCCAGTAAAAACAAATCTGTTTGTAAAGCACCAAATACTTTCAACTCATATCTTTTCATTTCCTGTTATGGGCTACGGATGTGGTTTGGAACCCAGTAGGACGCTGTAGGATTTCCTTTCCGTAAATAGGAAAGGACGTGTATGATAGGCTTTGTTTTGAGTAATCGGGGTTGACAGTAAATGGCGAGTACCATGCAAGCAGAGGAACGAGGGGGCTGGGAAATCTTCTAAAGCACGAGGACGAGGTTATGGCGAAGTGCGTGTGAGCACCTCATTCGTCTAAAACGAGTCTCCCTTTACGTTTATTTGGTGTCTACACCGAATTCGTGTGGCCCATGTCCTTTCAGGTGTGGGTCTTCAGTTCAAATTCTGCACTGCAGTTCATGGGTAAGTTTCAAAGGCTAAAATTGATTCTCATTTCATCCCGATGATATTAAGCCGTCACCTGCCATGTGGAAATTTTTTGCAGTTATTGGACAGCACTTTCATGTATGAATGAATGGAGTGAACCTGTTGAAATGTGTCCAGTCACTACGAATGTAGTACTGGATTGATTAAGGTGACTAGTGTTCTGTAATTTGATATGGGACGCTTCTCGAAGACACCTCCTCGAATTTTATAAACAGGTATAGATCGCAATAAGTCTTGTTTCGAAATTGGTTAACTCTAATGATCACATTGAGTAGTGATATATTTATGATCATTGTGATGGATTTGATTGTCCTCATAATCTCGGACTAGCCTTTGTGACATTTGAATGTGATTAACCCATGGCAGTTTTTCCATCATCTACCTTCTATCCTTCCCTCCACAAATTCATCCTCCGAGCTAAAATAAGTGAAGAGAACAAAGGAACTGACGAAAGGATGGAAGGAAGTGGACTACGAGAAAGCAAATCGGGTTACAGACGGATTAGCGCTTTTGGAGGATCGGTCACGCAGTCTAGAAGCAGAGGGAAGAGGAGCAGAAACGAGATCATGCGCGGGCATACGATAGGCTTATCGGGAGAGATTGGTCCGCTGCCACCAGACGCCTTCAATTCCATCGCCATGATTGCAGCAGCAGCAGAAGCAGCAGCGCCTGCGCCCGTGCCCTCAGGCGGTGGCAGCACGCCTGCCCTCATCCAGACAATTTCCTCCAGGCTTGCGACATCTTAAAGCTGCCCGCGCTCCAGGGCTCTTTCGGGAAATTAGCATGGCAGCAGAGCAGAGCAGAGCCCCCCGCAAAGGGCGGGATCCTGACTCGCGAAAAAAGCTGCCGATGCGATGCGGGGTCGTCGCGTGTAGGCTCCTACTGCAGCCGATGCTGCTGCTCTGGGATGCTAACCTTGGTTTGCAGCTGTAGATCCAGATTGCCACAGATTCTCTCCAGGCCCGGGCTTCGAAAATTCATGCACCTGAACGAGTTGAAAATTCCTCTCTGCCGTCCTCTTGCTGGCAGCCGATGGTTGGACCTGCACGCCTTGACAGAACCCCGTCTGCGGTTTCAGAAGTATGTACATGGCCATCATCTCTCTCGCTCGCTCCTTTCCTGCGTGACATAATCTCCGGATCTTGCCGACGGATTTGGGATTGCTACGTGACGCTTGCAAACGTCACGCTCGGAAGTATCTTCCTTTCGATGATTCTAACGAGGACCCCGTTCGTTGATCCATTCATTCATTATTCAGCTTCCTCCATCTTACGAGAGAACCTTCTTTTCCTACTTGACGGTTTCAATCTCAAGCAAACAGCAGAGAGATTTGAAGCCAATGCAGCTGTAATTCTAAAACTTCGTACCTACCGCCTTTCGGAAGCCTCTTTGCTTTCCCTTCTTCTTCTTCTTCTTCTTCCTCTTCCTCTTCCTCTTCATCGGCGACCAGCCTTGCTCTTCGAGCTGCCTGCAAATCACCATCGCACCTGTGCATGGCGACAGGTATAACCACTTGTGGTTACCGAGCTCACCCTCATTCGTGTTCAGTACAGGCCTCTCCGTGTCCATACCTGGAGTGATTGCTCTTCTGAATGAATTCATTGAAACCCATTGGCAACATTGGAATCTCTGTGAGGAATCCACGTTGATCCCGGGCTCAAGCTAGGAACACACAGTTGCCAGACCTGGCTGCTCACATGGACTCAAGTCCAAGCCATGATCGATAGTCCAGTCCACCATCAAGCGATGAGATCAGATGTACCGGTGCGTTCACGGATCGGCAGGTCCACCGGCCCAAGCCGTTTCATGTCCTTTTAGCCTACGCGTATGAGCAACTGTAGTTCTATAGATCTGGCACTCGCTGGAATTGGTCAGACGTACAATGCAGATACAGTGCAGCGCAGATCATGGCACAGGCGTCCCATTGTGGCAGGGAGAGTGAAGTCGAAAGGGCCGTGGCAAGACATCAGATCAAATCAATGAAACAATAAACAATCAAAGGTGAAATTGGAATGAGTTTCACATTACGTTTTCATTTGAGGGCGTTCGGTGAGGAGAGCTTCTGTACGAAAAATTCTTACTAGAGCTTTTAACTACAAAATTTTGTATATTTTGTGTGCTTTGTAGTTTTTCCTACTTTACAAATGATTATTTATCGTACTCTATCAAAATTTAATTTATTATTTGTATAAATTAAACCAAAAAATTTCTTTTTTATTAATGCATCCACTATATGTTTAAAAATATGTTTTATTATTTGATCAAATCTTTTGAAAATCTCTGATAATGCTGTCCAAGATGATTTGGAAAGTGGTTGAGTCATATTTCCATCATAAATATCACAAAAGGTGTAGACTTGGCGAGACTTTGGGCCTCGGCCTTTTGCAGCCGAGGGCCGTCGTCGTGTGAGCGGCTTATTGGAGCACATGTACAGGTCACGTTGGTACACATTGGGTGGGGAGTGGGGAAGAAAGGAGCTTTGCGAACCTGCCACACCAGAAAGGTAATGTCCTGCTGCCCTCGACTTTTCTACAGTTGAATCGAGGTCTACACATTGCACGTCGGTTTTTCTGATTTTTTAATCTATGCTCCTTAATTTGCTCCTGGATACTTTATGCTCAAAACTGAGTTCCTTAATATTTGTTGCCAACATTGTGTTGCAACAATCCCCTCATCTTGAACTACTCATACTCTTCCAAGAATCTTTCTGGCAACTCTTTGTAATCTTCATTTTGGATAGACTTCAAAACATTGATATTCTTAAGATCATGTTTGTGACAATATTCATATTTTTTGGATCCAACAGAATTCACTCTATGCGATAATATTAATTTTCAACTATCAACTTACGATGTTCACAACTAATTTTTTACGCTGAATGAGTATCAATGGTTTTGATGTTTTGCATCTTTCACTTGATCCATTTGGTACCAAGAACTGAGCTTATCCACATGTATTTTATATTGATTCCAATTTATCGTAAACAGTTTAAGTAAAAGACATATTAAAGACAATTTATTTTTTTCTAAAGTCAATGATCATTTCTTCCTTCATGTTGAGTTTCATAAGCTAATAAAGACAAAGTACCTTGCTGAAAATACATCATTATTATTGTATTTGAATAGCAATTCTAGATTTATGTTGTATTGTGACACATTAAAAATAATCAACTCAGCTTCCAAATTGTTTATAAAAGCCAGACTTTACGTTATGAAAAATTACTTATCCAGATTTACATTTGATCAAAGTTGTAGCCACAACATTTTAGTATGTTTCAAAATTTTATTGTTTTATGTTACCATAGAGAGAATCTGTTCATAATGCAAAGATCAGAAAGTAATTTATATGTGACATGGGCAGGAAAAATATTGTTATAGAACTATATAATCCATGTGAAAAATCTATTTAATTCAATTGTCGCATTTCATTTCACATTGCCAATATATAAACATGATGATGATTTTTATGAAATGAATTATCAATTATTAAATATTCTTTCAATAAAATCAATTAGAATATGATATTATACATTTTTTGTTGCTTTGATTGATATCGCATGATACTTACTTGCTTCAAGCTTTAAAACTAGAGAGACTTTGACTATTTAATAATCCGAATTTAATGTGGATTGTCATTTATTCTCATTTGATAGAATTGTGCTGCATTTGGTTAAATACTATTCATTAAATATATTAATTTCATGATTAATTATATTTTCCTTTATTTACATGTCATTCAATGCTCTGAAAAAAGTTCATATATGATGTTTTCATATTTCGTGATGCAATTTTCTGACATGTTCATAGCGTAAAATGCAAAATATCTATACATGCATCAACAACCATTCCCATATATTACCTCAAATTCACTTTCAACAAATTTCTTATATCACTCACAATCATTGAAATTTTTCATAGCATATTATATCTATGAGTATGACTATTTTATCGTTTTGAATGAAATCATTGAACTTTAAAGATATCATACAACTTTGAATTTTTATTTACAACAATTAATTTTATTTAATTCATTTATATTTTTTTCATAAATCCAATTTTTATAGAAAAATATTTTACAACTCTAATAATAATATATAAATCATATATAATATTCTTAAATGCAAATTTTTAGCATATTTAAGCATCATAATTTTATTATTGACATGTTTAAAATTTAATATGCAACTTAAGTTATCAATCATTTATAAACGCTCAAAATATTTTTAGACATTACCATCGGTACTTAATAGTATTATAATAATATATATTTTTATTATCTAAAAATTCTGATAAATGTAGATAGTTATATATGTAAAATGGTTTAAAACATATTTGAGTCTAAATCAAAATCCTTAAGGTCAGTCTAAATCTAATTTTTTTTATATGTTATGAAATTTCAATCAATGTGTGAATTTGATTGCTTCACATTGTGTTATATCAAAATTAAAACAAATTTTTCATAAGATTTTTAAAATTTTAGAAATTTTTTAAAATAAACATAACAAGTACACTACAAACAAATTGTTGGTCTTTATGATTAAAATGTAAAATTTTATATAATACATTAAGCTTGTGGTTAAATACCCATCTGTTTAGATTCGCATTTTGGATAACTAGATGGTGTAATTTAATTTACACCATCAACCAACCAATTTCAAGAGTATCTTGGATAGATGTGGATCCTCGTACGAGCGAGGTGAGCTCATATGGAGTATTACTTCAAAGATACAACTGCAGTTTGCCAATTTAAATCACGAACATTTCTTCTTACGACCGCGATGAGCTCCTCCCACGGATCATTCCAAAGACACAAGTAAAGTTTGTGACTTTCCTCTCAAACCTCTTCTCGTACAAGTTCGATGAGCTACTTTGGCGGATACCTCTAAAGACACAGCTACTTTCCTCTCGAAACACTCTTCTTACGAGAGTAGTGAGTTACTTCGGCACATCGTTACAAAGACACAACTACAATTCATGATTTTTTTCTTCCATCTCTCTTCTTACAATCGCGGTGAGCCCCTTCGGAAGATACTTCCAAAGACACAACTACAGTTTGCGATTTTGCTCTTGAAATTCTCCTCTTACGAGCATGATGAGCTTTTTCTGTGGATCAAACCAAAGACACAACTACAGTTTAGGATTACAGCATGTGAAAAGTACATGTTTGTAGTAAGTACATACCTCTCGGTTAAGTATGCAAAATTTTCATGGGATCAATTTGCGTACTTAATTGGAAGATTATTGTATAAATATTTAACTAAATTTAAATATATAATGAAAGTCAAACATATAACTTAAATGAATTAATTTGATCTAAATAAATAATTATTACATTTTGTTGAACTAATGTAGATATCTAATGTTTCATTCATTGTCACAAATTTCATATATTGAGTAGAAATTTTTTGAAAAAAGTACTGAGGGTTCAATTTGACATGGGGATTTGTAATGATGAGATAGTGTAATTTAGGCATATCATCTAGTAATTTTTTCATAATTAATTTGATAGAACATCAAATTAATTATGAGGAAATTACTTGATGATATCCCCTCGGGAACACAATTATCTTACTGGAAATCCACAAGTATCATTTACCTCATCGATGTCACACTGTACAACTATTCTCTATTATCAAACTAAATACTGGAAATGAGCAGCAAGAGAATGGGGGGCAATGAAACAACCATCATAGACGCTTGCAAAGAGAGTAAGAAGGATTTAGCGAAGTAGGGTTGAGTGGAGGCCGACGAGCGCCACGAGAGTATTGTGAATGAATCCAAGATGTGATTTTGAGCTTGAAGTGGAGGTGGTCGATCTGAAACCTCTAACATAGGTTCTTTGAGCATATTCTTGATACTAAAAAGAATATGTGACGCATGAAACAACCGGAAGAGTCGAGAGAAAATCTCCAAAGATCATCCATAGATAGAGGAACAATAAAAAATTATTCAATAGATTGACTTCATGTCAAACCGACAAAAATGTCGCCTCAAGCATTGAGTTTTGAGAAGTCACTTTGTAGTTGCAGTTATTTGATGATAGTGCGATCTGCCGTCACTACCCCACACTCACTATAGACTGCATCTTGTAGTTACAAGAACTTTGTTCAGATGGTGTGCTGTCAATGGGGTCCCACTGGATAAAATGATACCTGTTGGTTTCCATTGAGCTATTTGTGTTACATAGTGATACCATCAAGTCATTTCCTCAATAAATTATTGAGCTAGAAGATATCAAATAAAACATTTATTGTATAAAAATTGTATGCAAATATGACATTTGAAATTTAAAAAAAATTATATATTATTCTTTTGAAAGTTATTATATTTAATGTTGAAGCTATGTTGAAACTCATAGGTCTAAATCTTATGGTACTATCTCATATATAAGTTTTCTATCATAAAAATCACTAATTTTTTTCATTCATATATTTAAGTGATATAAGTCCAAAAAGTTTTGCAATTACACAAAAATTAAATATTTATAATATTTATATGTTTTTTAAACACATGTACATATTATTCAAAAATATATCTAAATATATTTAATTTATATATAGTTGTTAATATTTTCAGAGCAAATTTCCATGATTTTCAATTCTTATTCTTAAATTTTTATTCCATTGTACAAAATATTTCTAAAATTGATTAAAATTGAAAATTTCACATGTTTATTTCAAATTAGGGTTTAGGGGTTTAGGGTATATTTCAGCATCTTTTGAATTCTTCAATATTGAATATTATTTTAAAATAATGAAAGTGTTAAATTGAAGTTGAGCTTCTTAGATTTATGGATTATAGTATGTTTTTTAATTGCAAAAATCAAGCAATGAATGATCATCAGTAAATATGTTTTAAAAATTACTAAAGTTTAAGTTTACTAAAGATCTAAAAAATAGGTTTTGAATTTAGTTTTCATGACAATAGGTGAATATTTATATTTATGTTATATAGAAAATGCCTTTATTTATCTACATAAATATAGATTTTTGTAATACTTCCAAATTTTGTCACAAATCTATCGTATCATTTTTGACATTTGATGTTCTAATATCTCATAGATTTATAATACATCTCACAAAATTGATGAAAATAATATTAAGCTCAAATAATATTTCAAGCTTCTAACTTCAAAAACTATGTTAAAATACTTAGAATATCAACGAATGAAAATTTTTATGATAGCATAAAAGCTGAATTGTAATTTTTTTTATCAAATAAACCAAAAATATCTTCATTCCAAATTTAGATTAATATAAGGAGACTTTGCTCTACTAAACTTAATAAAAAGATTTTCTTACAATGAAGGAATTGTTTGACTAAATTTTTAATATTTCAATAAATCTATTTATCCAAAATTTTATAATATTTTGAATGCTAATAAAATTTGAAATTAATTTTTAAAACATAGATTAATAATTATTAAAAAATAATTAAGTCGTATCTGAAGACCATACATTCTCAAATTCATAACATCTGATATTATATTTTGTATATATACAGCACCAACTGTGTTACATTAGTGTGTTTATATCTCAATGATAATGTAACGAAAAAAATATTAATGGAGATCTTAAAAAAACATAACTAACTGTTATGGTAATGAAATTACACATCGAAAAATCCTAGAAGTAGGACATTTTTCGTATCATTCATTTAAAGAAAAGTGATGACTCTATTGGAAAAAGGTGATGATATTATTAAAGAACGGAAGCAATGAGATATTCAGTGTCTCCGGGGCACGCACGCATCACATTTCAATGCCGGTCGAAGGACGTCCACCTCTTGCTCAGAGACGACGCGGTCCCCACAGCTCCACACAAGGACGCAGAATTTGTCGTTCGTTGGCAGATATTCCTGAAATCCATTCAACTCCGTTGCACGATGCGCGAATCTGTTGCCTCGTGACGCTACATTCTGCTCCTCCGAGCTGCACTGTGCATCATCCTCGTGGTGTGTGAATGGCCGAAGCCAATTCCCGTCCTTGTCAAGGGGGTTGCTAACCTTCTCTCGGCTCAACGAACACATGAATATGCGCGATTGCTTCAACGAAAGGTTTCGGCGCACGGGGTCTTGTCGTCTTGTTGGAGCAATGGCAACCGCCTTGCCCACTTCGATTTCAATTCCTCTCTTTTTCTTTCTTCCTTGGATCACAATGTGCCCAGGATTCTTTCTAGTTTTCTAAAAATTGATTGGAACTACCAACACTCGAGTTTATCATTACAGTCATGTCAATTTCATGAAAGTAATCAGGCATGGGGTTCAGGAACCCGCCTTTGATTGATTGATTGAACCTGAACATGAACGATGGCGGTTTCGAATATACGCAGTGAATCATGAACGTGCTCTGAGATGTGTACATTGACGTCTGAGACATCGATAAGATATCGATATCTAGCACTCGCACGGGCTCCAACACTCAGGCATTGGACCAGAATCCCTCGATCTTAAAATACTACTTCAATTTGACGTGCACTCATTTCCTCTGTGTGTCAAATGGGTAGAGTCCATGCTCTTCAAGCAAACAGACCACGATTTCCAAATAAAACAAATTCTTCTTCACATGCCTATCCGACAACTTTGGAGTATCCCAGCACTAAATCTTCTATACTTTTTGTCTTTTAACAAATATTACTTGGCCCCGAATCTCTCAAATCTATTTAGTTCTCGATTATTTTAATCTCCAAGAAAGTATTTTTAGCATCGCTGTCAGGTGTGTTTCGCATCCACGATAATATATGTGCAATGTATGTCAAATTTTACTATCAAGTCAACAGAATTAGGCATTCCTCACTTTTTCATGTAAGAAATTTCAATGCTTTTCAACTTCCAAGTCCATGAAGCTACAAATCAATGAAATGTGACAAATACTCGGAAAATCTTTCGTGGACCCATCGCTTAAACTTGTTCAGCCAACCGCCGGCTTCAATTCAGACACAAGTCTACTATCCACTCTCAAGAGTTGACCCTTCTTAAAATTCAGCTTCTCCTAACCGAAAAAAGATACTGACCGTGTCGAAATATGGTTATTATCATGCTTTTTGACCCATCAACTCTTGACAAGCAATGGACACTCTTACAAAATTTCCCTCGGCAGTCATGTACTAAACGCCTTCTTGTCCGCTAATGTGCAGATGCCTCAACAGCCTTGGGGATATGTAACCGAGAATATGAGCAAAATATCTAAGCATTGACGTAACCAATGCGAGTACCTTAACAGCTACGACGATATAATCGATAATGAGAGTAGAATATCCACGTGATTTCTAGTCAATGCGGGAACGAGGCGCTATAGGCAGACGCTTTAGGCCAACGCTTTTTCGAAAAAGCTGTTTCGAAGGCCGTTGTAAAAAACTTCCGGCAAACATGTTTGTGGGAGCACCGATTACAAAAGCGGCATAATCATCACATACGTATTCGTATTCCTTGCGAAAGTTGGGCGGCCATGACAGCACGCACCACCTTACACAAGCATTGCTCAACATGACTTTTCATATCAGGTCCAAGGCAGAAAATGGGCAACCATAGAGAAACGGCCATAAGATCAGGCACGATTTCGACAGAACAAGGTAAACCAACGACAATCCGAAAGATAATACTGACCGTGACGAGATATGGTTATCATCATGCTTTTTGACCCATCAGCTCTTGACGAGCAATGGAAATGGAAATTCTTTTATGCTTACAGGTAGTTGGCACGTTGGTAAGTTCGAATCTATACAGCCTTTGGCAGAACCATCATTAGTTGGTCGGTTCATGAATTACCTTGATTACACTTCAGAATTACTAAGTAGTCGGATGAATGAACATCTTGCATACGTCCATCAACTTAACTGTGGAAATCCACTATACATAACCAGATAAATCGCAGATGATTCCTATTACAACCATGTAAATTCTCAGCGCAAACGACTCAACTTGTACAAGATTAAGCGTTCTTGGATACTAGAGACTCTAACAAGCCCTCGCAAGCATCCTCCAACAGATCAAGCACCTGCACAGAATGAGAAGCAAAGAGAGACGGTGTTATTGCGACATTTTTAAATCACCTGGATTACCTAAGCTGGATCTGAGTACACCACATTCTGCCATACGGTGTCGGAAGCTTGTGTATACCAACAGCAAATCATAGAGCACGACTGAAGCTGGAAATGAACTGGTTTGCGTCAATCGAGCTGACCTCTTCAAACCCTTGAGGGCCACCGTAATATGGATCAGGGACTTCTTTCGTGTCGTGAATTTTGCAGTAATCGCACATCAGCTGCACCTGCGGAAACAAGGAAAGCGGTTGACCTGACAGTCATATAACAACACCGTAGCTCAACTAAATAGGAAATAAGCTGATAAATCTGCCCAATCTCAACTTAATCCAGCCAACTTCATCCACCATGAAACTTTGAAACATTCATGAAGAAACTACGGGAATGAAAAAGACTAGTATCTCAGGTCCTGCGCGAAAGTCAGTATGAAAGGATTTACAAACCTTGTCCGAAGTTAGTTCTGGCAGCCCTGCTTTTGATTTCCAACCTTTGTGGAGCCTGAAGAGATCCTCTGTGTAGTCAGATTCATGAGAATAGTCAGCACAAAGGCTCTATTGCTTTGACTACTTTTGGTCACAAGAGTTTTCTGACCCTGTGTATCTCAGCTGTGTATTCGTCAGGTAGTTGACAAGCTTGAAAATCACTTGTTCGTGTTCAAGGCGGGACCTTATACACCCGTTTCTAATCCCAGAGACGCAATGTTCAATGACAGGGAAATCAGATATTTTTCGTGTTTCTAAGCATTCGAACTTCGTGAATTGAAAATACCTAGTTCCATGAAGATAAGTAACAAAACCGCACTTAGGATGTCACCCTCACCAGATAGCCACACTTATAGTAAACATACAACATTACGAACTCGTATTCATTTCAAGTCATACCTCAAGTGATCTTTATCGGCTAATACCAAATTGTTGCGGCCAGAGAAATTTCAGGGGCAGGACAACTCGGATCTAAATAACCTGAAATTATTCACGTCAAGAAGCTACTGTCGGAATTTTGCCGCGCTAGCCTAGAGAGGATTACCTCTATTCTTCTTGTCCATGGCCAGGATGATGTCAAAGTCATTGAAATCCGAAGCCCGGACGGGTCTGGAGATGGATTCGAGCTTCACTCCTCGTCGAAGAGCAGCGGCCCTCATCCTGGAATCTGCAGGATTACCCTTCACGGAACAGTCAATCACACTGACTACCTCCATTGAAGTGTCAAACCTTCGAGGGCAAAGCGGAAGACACATCTAAAGAAGGTAGACCTAAAGCCACACATGCATACCTCATGGTAGTCTATTGTCCCGGCAGAGTCGATTTTGAATTTGCCTTCCAGGCCTCTTTTCTTCACGGCATTGATGAAAACTGCCTCTGCTGATGGACTCCTGCATATGTTTCCTGCAATTGACCACTCACGGGTCAAAAATGCAGCACAGGCTTTTCATCCACAGGTTTTAGGAGCATCGACGAATAGGTCAGTCCGGTGAATTTCGCAGAATAAGAAGTCATTTCGAGCATTCTCCTCGGTCTTCAAAGGTGATGCGCCGTGATCCAATGTCCCCATCGGAAGAAAACTCGTAGTCGTCTAAATTGAACGAAATAAAACAATCCTCTTGCTTGGATCGAACTCCGACGCTCACCTAAGCAGACGAACAGCACTCCATAAGGATCGGCCTTCGCAGCCATGACCGTCAACTCGATCGCCTCGAACAACTCACTGGCTATGAACTCAACTGGTCGCTGCAAAGTGTCACCGAAATCACTTGCGAACACAGAACGTTATGTCTATCCGAATTGGAGTGGCCACAGTTGCAGGGCCAGGATAGAGATAGCGCGAAACACATATTCACCTCACTCGGAATTGAGCTGATGTTGGAGATCGGAGCTATGTTGCAAACAGGGTACGCTCACGTGAAGGGGGCGTCAAACTTTATTATGTTTTGATAGAAAAGAAAAGTAAATCGAGTGGCTCGGAAATTTGAAAACCATAGGAACTGGACCAATGAACACGTCTAGAAATTTACTCAAGCATGATGCATTTTTGTTTTATTCATCAAATGAAACACACAAAAAAGTATAAATCAGTACATTTTTCCGCAACCCACCATCTTGTGCCGGGAACATGGTAGCCTCTACATAAGATGACTGACATGAACGAACAGGTGCTCAACAAGTCACTACACACCGTCCTCCAATTATGATCATGTTTCCAACACTTGAGGGAGCATTGTTGGGAAGAACGTAGCTCACTTCAGTGAGCATTATTGCAAGGTGTTATTTGCAAGTTGGGAGTGATGTATCAAGACTTGCCGCTAGGCCCAGGCCCGTGCTTTGCATGAAGACTTTATCACTCCTTGACTTGGACAACGGCGAAAGCCCCAACCTCCATCCAGTGACAAATCTCGCTTTCACCAGGTTTGGTCCCCAAGGCCATGAATCCCACTTGATCAGCACCAAACCCAGAGGTCTTCATGTGACATATGGCCGGATGTTTGATGACGTAACCAGGTCTTTCAGTAGATTCCAGAGTAGCCACGTAGACCTTGGTCTTGGGCAGCATGTGGCACATGTTAACTCTGAAAGGGAACCCCAGAGTATGACAGTTCAGGCTGGCAGTGTCTTCGTCACTCTTCAGTTCCACATTGACCACCTTGAATATTTCCTGTACGGTCAAAGTGGTTTCGAAAGGCTCACTGTCCACGATCTGCAGCTTGGCTGGACGGGTACGATCAGGTGTCGCATTTAAAGCGTTCTGGGCAAAGTCTATCAAATCCTCCATGGAGTACAAACAACGACGAACTTCACCTTCCACAGCTCGATTCACCATGTTAGTAGGACTGCAAGCTTCTATGGTTCCACTAACAGTCTTCCCCATCTCAGAGTCACTGCTAATTTGAAAATGGTGCAAAACAGCAGGAGCTGCGCCATTACTGAAATTCTGAGTTGAAGACAACAGCAATTGAACAACCGACTTTGGAAGATAACGGGCTTGACTTGAATCATTTGACAAAGCCTGAAGAAAGTTTGCTCGGAGGACTAAGGCGGGCAGATCCTTCTCGAAAAAGTAGAATTGCCTCATGAAAGTAGCTAGCCGGGGGTTTATGGCAGTATTCATATCAGTGGTCTCCAACTTAGATATCTTCTTACCACCTCTATAGTAGTACCATATTGCTGACTGATAGATATCATCCGTGTCGGCATCACATACCAATCCACCTCCTTCACAGAACCGAAGCACCTCCTCCTGACTGCCAAACAATTCTCCCCTTTGGATGTGCTTGATGGCATGAGGATCTGCTGCTATTATGGGTAGAAGTTGCTGAAAACTAGATGGAATCATCCATTGCTTCGATATCTGAATCGCGGTCGTTGTGTCAGCTGCCAAGCTGAAGAATGTCTGCAAAGAAGGTTAAAGCCATGAGACTATTAGAAAACACTTACGATCTCGAGCATTCGTTTCTGCAAAAAGAAAAACAACTAGACAGAGAATATCACTTGGATATAGTTGTTTTTGGAGTGAGCCTTGTACTATGAAGACAATGCGGGCAGCAGCTAGGAACTTACAATGATCAGATAAAATGTCCAAGAAGTTTTCTTCAGAAAATGCATCGGCACTAATCCTGGAGAAGTCATCCTTCTGACAATTGCAATTACTGAGGATCGAAGTCAGAGAGATGTATGGATGGAGAGAGAGACAGAGAGACCGAGAGGGAGGCGATGTTTGAAGTGATGAACCTCCTCCTTACCTATGCTTATATACACAGTAAGGGGTGTTTGATATGTTTTGCCAACCTACTCACACTTGAACTCTTCAAGGCCTGTTATTATTTCTATATTCCTTCATATGATGCATATCTTTCGAAATTTCTTTTTAGAATAATGGTAACATGATTCGACGTAAAAATATAGTTTAGTCATGGAGGAGAAAAGTCGGATTTCTATTGGTTGAAAAATGAGTACCTCCGAATATAGTGGAATCTAGAATGTTCCTAGAATCTACATCTGATCTGATCTGTTACGACACTGTGATGTCCATCCATAGCTGTCCATCAGGACAGCTACATCAAGAGGCTAATTGATATGACAGTGAACTAGTTCAAAACTACTACCATCTCTAATCAATGATGGAAGAATTCAGATGTATTTGCCAACTACTTACGAATGAACTCTTCAAGGCCTATTCATCTTTCTGTATTCTTTTAGTCAAATGTAAAGGTTGTCCTAAAAGTTTCGTACGCAAGAATGGTAACATGATGTGACGTGAAAAAAACTGTAACTTACATCTACTTAAGTCATGGACGAGAAAAGAAGTATCTATTGGATCAAATATAATTAATATCTCGACAAGACTTGGGATTTAGAATATTCCCAGTACTATACCAAGATACCGTAATAAACCTATCCTGATGGACAGCTACATGAAGAGTCTGATTGATCTGACAGTGAATGAGTTCTTCTTTACCACAATCTCTAATCAGTGAAGGAAGAATTTCGATTTCAACTCTTCATGACTCATTAAAAATCAAAAATTGGTTTTTCGAATATTTACAACATAACAAAATGGAAGTAACATGGTTATCTTTCTTTCCTATAATTTAAGTATTAAAAAAAAAACTGCAGTTAATACATGTAGGTAACCAAGATAAAACAGAAAATGAAAATTGCTCTGAAAGTGCTATCTACAGCCACATCTACATCAAGATAGACATAATTCACACATTTAAGCCTTTAAGGTGACTGATATGTTATTATTTAAATATCTTGGAAAGGCTACCCAAACTGATAGTTCTATGAACTTTCTCTATTCATAAACTGATAAACTTTGAGATCCATATTCTAAAAGTGATTGAGGTTGAATTGAATATTCTGGCTTTGGCAGTACTCATGAGCTTCAACCAGACAACTATATTACTATCCAAAAGAATGAGCCTTTTAATAGCTTAGAATTTTTCTCAGTAAAAAGCGCTAATACCGGAGGTCAAGTAAAATATTTCTATCAATGCTCCAGATTTATGCAGCATAGATATAGATTTACATCATGTCATGTGTACTGTGGTTGAATCATATTATATCTCGATAAAGTTAGACTTCACTTTATTACACTGAAGGTGTAGATAAGCGCATCACATATATATCACATGATATCACATGATAATGTTTCTTCTACAGTTACAAATCCATCAGTACATGTAATTTAAGTACTGTTTTGAATTCCATTCAACCTTGAGCAATTGATTTGACATTGAGAGGACATGACTAAAGAAAATTGCATGCTATTCTTCACTAACTTCTGACATAGTCCTCCAGTTTACATATTGATAATATGTTATATATACCTATATATTATTCAAATTCCGCCACAATGAATCAATGATCACACTCTAAGTAAGAAAGAATCAAGAAAGACTTAGACTTTAGGTTTTACACCTTAAATCTTTTCTTATCGCCTTGAGTTTCGTGGTCGGTGAGCTTCAGATATCAGCCGTTATGCTAGTGATGAACGAATCCATCCTACTTTTAGTGTGGAAGGCTGAAAATATCCTTGAAGGAAAGTTGTTTGGGAAACACAAAGTAATATAACTTCCAGTCTGAAAAATATAATCAAACGGCAGAAAAATCAGACATTGACTAACCAGAGAAGTTTTTTTTTGGTTTTCATCTCATAAACTTTGAAGTTGAAAGGCCAATATATGTATGTAAAATAAAAACGATTGGAGTGCAGTGGCCTCCAATACTCATAGATCAAAAGTTTAGTGGAAAGAACGGAGGAATGCACAAAATAAAACAATTTTTTCTATACAAACCTTGATGAGGATATCAAGCCAACAATGCTGGTGAAAAAAATCGGAATCAACTGATTGGCAGGAGTAAGAGAGAACCTTAGAGCGACAGGAATCATAAAATTTAAAAAATCTTAGGTACTATACTAATGATTAATCCCAGGTTCAATATATAAAATTAAATCTTTTGTTTTCTATACAGGAATGAAAACAAATTTATTTCCAAGATAAGTAGATGAGTTGAATGAGGAAAGGTACAACAAGAGATCAAGCCCAAAACATAATCCAAACTTTTCATAATAAAGAGCAAGTATACAAAGAGGTAAGCATGAAATATTTGAACTAGAACAAATCTTAGAAAAACTAGTGCTACATGCTCCTCAAAAGAACCTGCCAGTGTGGGCCGAGATGCCCCGGGCATAAACCTGGGAAACCACATAAACTCCACAGTAAACTGCCATAAGCCATCCAGGTTAGAGCTATTAACTACTGAATCCAAGTCAACAATCTACTGACTGACCATGTCGCCTACCCGAACCGTACCTTTGGAGGAGCCTTCATCTGGGTTCTACTTTTCTATACAACACTAGGTGTACTGACAAGAAAAGAGGAAGTGAAAAATACCTCATCAAATTGTAGCCACATTATACTTCCGTAATCTATTCTTGTAGATTTGCATCTGCAAAATTGTGGAAAAGAGATTTACAACGTAATTGCTTTTGTGCTAGCAAGGTCAAACGACGATATAATGTGAATGCTTGAAACGAAAGCACTGAAAATCAATTTATCTTTATCTATGAAACGAAGTCATTGACTAATATGGCCGGCCATACCCCTGATCTGTACAAAGTCAAGAAAAAAAAATTAATGTAGGGAATGCAATGCAAGAAGGTCACATCACATGAATTCTATTGAGATCAATCTATAGGAAATGTATAATCAGTAAGCGAGAACAGATATATACACTGTGATGCTTACATCAATTAGATGCTCAATTGCCTGTGCAAGGTGTGAAAAGTACACTATATATATCATTTGAGATTATAGAAAGCGTGAAATAGATCATGAACAAGTGCATTATAAACCGAGTACCTTTGTAAAATATTTGTGAATGTATCAAAGATAATGTAAGGAAACGAATTGTGTGAGAGTACTGAGAAAGCAGCTGGGAAGAAGAAATGATGAATGTGACGAAATTTCGAAAAGCGATGGTAACCTGCAAGACTTACAGAAAGAGGTCAATACCCCTTTTGGTGTTCCATTTCGGCCTTCTTGTACCTGTTCTTGTACCGTTAAAAAATATCACGACACAAAATTCACGCCACCATGCGTTATAGTTCAAGGATTAAAGCGTATATATGATTTGGTATAAAGACTCCGGTTATATGTTTCTTTTACTACAATAACAAAGAGGTGACACTGTAGATTGTCAACTCTTTGTTTGTTCAAGTGAGTTGCAGTTGCGATTCAATTCAATTAGACCTGAACGTCAGTTATACAGAGAAAGGTACGAAACGTGAATACAATATTGGTTGATATTAGGGGGCTCTCCTAAACCATCAGCATCGGGGTATTTCAGTCATTTCAGAATTGAAGAGTCGCAAGAGAACCTTGCGACTCTTCTGACTCTCCTGAAACCTTAGTTGGTGCTTGGGTTACAAGCTGGCGGTTTCATTACCTTATATTATTTATCAGTTTAGGAAGCGTAACTTGTATGTTGAAAACATAACAGAGCACCCTCGTCTATGTGCTGTATCATGCATCTTTAAATTATTAGCTTTCAATCGAATACTGCACGGGAAAAACCGGATGCGCATCTCAAAAATGTGACACACTTTCCATCTTCCCACCATCCCTCTAAGTCTTCTCATTTACAAAACAATGCTGATTCCATGTTGATATTCGTTGCACAACCCTTTCTTAAAATTTTTAAAGATAGAAATCGTTCCCGATTTGATCTGAAGATATCAACTGAATGTTTTTACTTAGAAATGCGTATATTTCCAAATTGCATATGAATGGTTCAGTCCTTCTTATAACCTCTAACGCCACCATCAGGAAATTGTGCTTTGATCTCTACAAGAGAATTAGAACTTCCTGAGAAAGATGAACAAAAAGCTAATGATCATTGACCTATATATATCGAATGGCTCACAGCTAGAAGATACATTCATTGTTTTAACAACCTACCAATATCAACACATCTAATTGGACATCACTTGATTCTATATATGTGAACAGACTGCTTTCAGATGCATGAAAAAGGACAATTTAAACGGAAGCATCGTTTGCTTTCTGCTTCTAAGGATCGAAACTAAGCAATCCCATGGCTTTCATATCAACATTTCTCAGATTCAGTGAACTTGACCAGCTATTATTCCTGCAATCAATAGAAATATCAAGATGCCTGAAAGAAGAAATGTGTGAATGCTTCAGAAAATTTCTGGAAACTTTTCAGTGAAGAACCTCCTCACGTGAGCAGGTTATTTCTACGGCTGATTCTTTCGAATAGGACTTTTGAATAGGACCTTTTCTTATGTGAACCATAATGATCTGTTCTCCCTTGACATATTATTTACATTATAGCCGCAGCTCTCTCAAACATAACTGATCACCTCAATCATGACAACGTACTGAAATTGTGCCGACCGAGCTCGTCGTCCAGAAAGAGCAAGAGATGAGTCTAGGAAGTCAATTAAAAGTATAAAAGATATCGAGTCTGCTGTGGCACTATCAATTGAAGCAAAATATCAAGCTAAAATCCAGGATTATCCTACACCTTCTGGTATGCTTGACATAACGAGTTTGTACAAGAATTTACTATAATAACTAGCATACAGTTTTGGCCCGTTATTTAAGCAAGTCCTCAATGATCCCCTTAGATTCGGAGAGGTGACAGTATCGGAGGATCAAAAGCTTTTTCATGCTTGAAACTAGTCAGGCAGATAATGTCTTTGCCATCATGTTCTACTCAATTGTCTCCCTTTAAAGTAATAGAGTAGACTGTGTAATTTTGTCCATGACCAAAAGCCTAAGAAGAGTATGCGTGTCAAACTATGATCACAACATACAAGTGGTGAAGAGGCATAGGATTCGCTTGGATATGATGCATGATGTGGTAATCAAATGCATATTCCAAATTTCAATAGTACTAGAAGCAAAGTACATCTAACGAGACCTAATAGGAAGATTATTATATATACAGTCTAGATTTTGCTAGTCAGTTGCAACTATCAGCTTAATAGGAACGACATAATAAAAGACAGCTCGTGATAGCTCAAAACTGTGTTGTTCTCATCTCCCTCATGTATGAAGCAAATTCAAGTCATAGCTTTTAGGTCAGAATGAGGATGTTAGCATGGCTTTATTTTATTATGATCGCATCGGTGTACAGTTTCTTGATTAATATGTAGCTAATTCCATACGAAGTAATTAATACAAGCCTATTACTCAGACTTGACCTTGAACAAGTATCGGTGTTCTAGCTCCGGACTGAACTCTAGCAGCTCATTACAAAAGCACACAATAAAATCCACATTGAGTGACGCAAACTTGATAAATTGCAGTAGTAGGTTCTGAAACTGGACAGCTCTTTCACGTAAATGCCGAGGTTGATTAAGGCGCCTCAGGTAACTTGCAATGGACCTGCAGAGATGTCAATTCGAGACTTCAATTTCGAGTGATACTGCAATCTGTCTACGTTTATCAGACTAAGAAATGAGAATGGATCTGTTTGCATTTTGCTTCGCGACGTGTAGGAAGGCATTCAAAATCCATAGAGTATCACATGCACCTTGAACTACACATCCAACAAAATGGTATGCTGGATTGTTTCTCACTTAAAGAAGGAGGTTGCTAACTACACAGTACTCCTTGTCTTTGTTAAAATTTGACAGATATACTCTTCTGAATTTTCAGTCTTAATCGGAAAATCTTAGAATGTGTAAAAGCTTTAAAGTATCAATAACTGAAAGCTTTATTCAAGAAGACTTGGGACAGCCTTATTTCATGACGTGTTCTGCACTACAAGCATATATATATATATATATATATATATATATAGATAGATATATCCTCATTACATTTAGTTGAATATTTTATTTCAGACTTTTGTTCGCCATCATGAACTGTATCATGATGGCTAACGTTAGTAGCTGAATATTGACCTATTGTTACAGAGTAGATTGACTAGAAACTCTAAAATCCTTGCACAAACCATCGATCATGACAACCGACCCAAGATGGACAGTCGAAGTGATAGCCGGGCTGAAAAGACAAAACGAAGTTAACAAAACAAAAAGGACATGTACACATTACGTACATACCGCTTGGCCTATTGGAATGCAATTAAAAAATAATTTAAACTCGGCATCCCAATGACAGGACATCACCATGACTTCCGAATACTTTTACGAGGATTGAGAGAAAAGATCCTAGACATCTTGATCATCCGGTACAACTAACTAACTTAGAAAATGACCGCACGAAGTCGAAGTCCAAGAGAGGATACGCATGAAGGAAATTTAGATGTTACGTATGAGAAAAGAAAACTGTCAATGACAATAGTACGTTATACATGTGAGGAATTAGGTATTGCAGCAAAGTTATGTGCCATACAGTTGTTAACGTCGAAGCAAAAAATGTGTTTTATACAAATACTTAATTCGGAAAGGAATAAACCAACATATCTGAAAAAGCGACAAAATATGAAACTGCAACCATGTCTTGATCAACTGTACTACGAGGGACGTAAATAAGACAAAAGTGGCAAATCTGAAGTCACCATCTCATATATCTTGACAAATGAGATGCAAGTGTCAGCTTTGAAATCAACTCTATCACATTAGCGAGTACTGGGGACATAGATGACCATAAATATTCCAAATTTATATATCTCCAGGTCTAGGATCTATGTAAACATAGTTTTAAAAACATTGATATTCCCCGAATCAAAGAATGTTGAACAACTGAACTTGGAATGTTGCCAGGCGAAGGCACCTTTAAAATTAAAAAATGCAAAATCCCTTGACAGATTGAGTATAGCATAACGTAGTGGAAACAGAACTTGATTCTGAGTCAAAGTCAGATGTAGTTGAAGATACTAATGTTTGTAGGTCCGCTGAAATCTAAATTAACTTCAATACTTTAAATCGCATGATCACGAAGGTCAGGAAGTAGACCTCCGATATATATAGAATCAGTTGTGATTCATAAGTTCTTGGGTAGCGCCAAGCCCATATGATTTATCAAACTCTTACAATAAATTTTTAGGGAATTGAAGCGAATTTGAAGAGTATATGGAAAGATAATGATGGGGATTAAGAGAATTTAAAATCAAATATATTTAAAAGATGATAGATTATGTGATATGATAAAGATAATATGAGAATCTAATATGATTTTATTCAAAAGATTAAGGACACCAAATTGTCATGATTTTACAAAGGTCCATATTCCTTTACTGAGAGACTTCTCAATTCAGAATATCTCAAAGCTGGAAAATTTGAATTCAATGTGATATGTTTAATATGTGGAGATGAATACGATTTATCAAGAACTTTCCCTAGCTTCAGATTATGTCAAAATCAAAACGACTTTTGAAATTTATTGAGATCGTTCATATTTTATATCAATTTCGATAGGATCAACCTCAATATTCAATGATTTTACGTCATTCTGACATGTAGGTTAAGTTTTGAAATTATTGAAGTCTATGTCATGAACGAAAAATTTGAATTAGCGATCCAATATAAGTATGTGAAGCTTCCATAGGTTAGCAGTTTTGATCTCACTGAGAAAACTAGGTGAATGTTTTTTTGTCCAAGATTACATTAAGCTCAACGAAAATATCTACGTACTTCTTTACCATATTATTTAAAATTATATCACTATATTTTATGGAAATTCTCGACATCAAATCTATGTTTATTAATAGCTGAATGATTGAATTCATGCAATATTTTAGATTTATGCAAGGGAAATTTTCGGTTTGATATGATTAACAAGTGTATAAATGAGAGAAATTCGTATCGCAACAACAACTGAAATTTATAATGAAATTATTTTTTATGTATTTCATGATAAATAAAATTTAAGTTCATAAGTTATAATTTTATTTTCAATATTATCTCTATTGGGGTAAGATTCACTTCAATTTTACACATTTGAATCGACGTTTGCATTTTCTTTTCATAACATTTGATTCATTTTTTTGGTATTAATTACAGAAGAACTTTCTCCAACTATGTGTAGAATGATGAATCTGAAATTACTACTAATTCATCATCACTATTAAATTTATTAATTTGATTCAATACTCACTTTTGTCTCTCATTTCAACATGCATGATGCTACCTGGTGGTCTATGCCTAGGCATTATTATATTTTCTATCTGACTTAATGATTTCTATAATGCGATAGATGATAAAAATTGGATAATAGAAAACATGTGATAACTGTCGAGCTCCAAGTTTTAGCCTAGTCATTTTAATATTACTTTCCTTAGAAAAAGTAGATTTCTATTTGTATTACAAACACTAAAATGAGTCTTCTATAATACTATCACATTTAATAATCCAAATTTGTAAAAATATTAGAAAAAAATTAAATGTTAAAAATGAACACCAAAATCCAGTTCGCAGTGCAAGATAATAAATTATTTATCGTGAATAACAATATGTACAAGAAAACGGATATATCGACCTGTTTCCTTGCGAAGTTCACCAACCTCCATAATGAACTCGGATCCACTTACCACCAAAAAAATTGATAAATGTATTCAAGTTTACATCCAAAGTACAGGAGTCTAGAATACCTTCAATTCCATAATCCTAGTTAAATTTTCCACAAATAATCATAAAAATACATTGATTTATATTCAGATATTATACAAAAAGTAAGGAAAAAAGAAAATTTGATTTTTATTTTATACAAAGTAATCAAAACCAATACGTTTTAAATTTTTCATGCAACAAACCCAATAAAAAAATCTTCTCTAACTATCATTGGAATCAATATAGCCCAAATTTGACAATTAAAATTTAAGTTAAACATTGACAAACTTAAAACAAGATGCTAGTTTCATTCAGTTTATGTGGCTTCAGACCTTATAAACTTAAGACATGATGTTAGTTCAATTCAAGGTTTTGAAGTGTTGATGTCTTTGCAAAAGACACATTACAACAGATGCAAATAGAAACTACATTGGAGTCTTGTTATTTGCGTCTGTTATAATTACTATGTTTTTTGTAAACACATTATCACTTCAAACTTTGAGTTGAAGTGATAATGTGCTAAAATTATAATGTCTAAAACTACTTAAATTGCATCTGGATTATATCCATTCTGAGACATTGACATAGGTTTAAGTCAAATGCAACTTACCATAAAATCAATAATATTCTAAATAATATCCAAGAAGTAGAGTTCTGAAAAAATATCCAAGTCATCAAATTAAATCATTGTGACATAATTGTTATATTAAAAATTCTTTTTGAATTTTTTAATATAGCAATTATGTCAGAATATTAATGATTCCATTTGATAAATTGAATATTTTCTCACAACTCTACTTCTAAAATATATTTAGAATATTAATGATTTTATAGTAAATTACATTTGACTTAAACCCATGTTTGAGATTTCTTAAAATGTAACCATTTGAGCATATACAGTTATCATCCATTATACAATCTATCATCCATCATACTATGTGCAGCTGGTATGAACCAAAGTAGGGTGCATCTGAATTGTAATACCAATGTAACCACTTCATCATTTACATTAATCATCCATGCTACATAATAGTTATTTCAACGGTTTATCTGCCGCTGGTATGAAGGCATGTAGGTTGCATCTGAGTTCTTACCGTAACAGGTCTAACACGGTATCCACTTCAATCGATTATCACCTTTGAACTCAAGGGACTACTTAGTCTAGCTGATTCTTGATTAATACTGTCCAAACTAATTGCGAGTAGAACTTTCGGTATCTGATGACTTAGAGTAGCTCCCAGCCACCTGTTTAGTTACTGATTCTTGATCAGTCTGTCAGTACAAATAAGAGAATTTTAGTGTCATGTGTTTCAAATCTCCTATAAATAAATCGTTAGAAGAACTAATGAACATCAGTTGATATATAATATTACATATCAAAAGATAGTCATGAAACTTATATTACCTTCAACGCTCAATGACAGGAAGATATATATATATATATATATATATATAGAAAGAAAGAAGCCGGGTGAAGCAGGTGAAAGCATCTTCTATTTATTACTCATCACCTGGATAAGAATCAGTTAGCTTTACAAGTTTTGGCATTTAGAACTCTAGACTTGACAGAGGTAATTGCAACATGCCTTTCAATTTGAAATAATTTGTACTTACCGGAGACAGATTGTGGACAGAGTTGAGTTCCAGCTCCAAATTCTGGTCCAAGTTCACCTGCACCTCATTGCCAGAATAATTTTGTCCAGAATTTTCCACCAAATCTACAGGAAGATTATTGAGTAATTCTTGCCGAGGCTGCTCGTTCACTGTATCTTTGGGATCGACTCCCCTCCCTGAATCATTCTCATCGCTGTTCATTTCTCGAGAATTGAGTACTTTCATCATCTCTTCTTCCCAAGCTGCTTTCTCTCTATCTCTTGCTCTCTCGCGTACAGATGCATTTCTTCTTCTCCTCTTCATGGCGGAGTAGAAACGGTTCTTGACGGCGTTATCGGTCCTGAAATAAGCTTCCAGGAAGTTTTAATCTTCTAAGATTGAGTTGTTAGTTTTCCCCCAATTGCAAAATCTGGATGATGAAGGATGTAAAATAGAATTATAAAAGTAATAAAAAATATTATGCTACAATTTTGACTAACCTTCCTGGTATAAGCTTACTTATAGAAGTCCACTTGTTTCCATAATGATTATGAGCCACTCTCAAAATCTTATCTTCTTCTTCCGTCCAAGGTCCTTTCTTAATGGAAGGATCAAGATATTCACACCATCTTCAAAAAGTCAAATATAAAAAAATACCAACAATTAGACATCACTTAATTTTGAGAAATAGCCAAAAGATTGTAGTTTCATAAACAGATAAAACAAAGTATTAATCTGGAATTATCTAAGTTAGATAAGTGAAGATATTTCAAATTAGTGATTGTATGAAAAAAATTGCACAATGTCAAGAATCTCTAAATTCTTCGCCTAGATAGCTTTTACACAAAAAGTTTATTCTAAAAAAAGTTCATTGCAATAATGAGTTTTATCATTGTAGTGAATTTGGAAAGAATATTGAGTTTAAGTGAACACTCACCTATCTTTACAATGCTTGTCAGTCCAGCCAGGAAAACAAGATGCAATAATAGACCAAGAATTTGTCCCGTACAAAGCCACCAGACGACCGAGCTGCTTGTCTTCCTGGAGAGCAAGAAAAGGCTTTGTTGTTTTAAACCCCAGGCCGAAATCAACTCTAACAGAGGCCAAAACGATGGCTAAAAAGATTACTCAATTCATGCATACATTTTCAATTTGAAAACTTTAACTTTAATCACTAGAGAATAGGATAAGCGCCAACCTTTTTGGACCACAAGGGCGTCTTGACACTTGGACCTGCCATCTGTATATGATAGGCATCCGTATTTTCGTCTTGCAGACTTCGTCCATCTAAGAGATTTGGTGAGAACTCCGCTGCAAATGTAGTATTGTGTCAGGATAATATTACTCACTCCACCTCCTACCCAAAATACCAAACAAGTACAAACCCAATTATTTAATTCAGGGAAAAAACGTGGCCTTGATCATCTTCTTTCCCCACCTGGAATCTTTTTCCACTTGCCCTTCCTTTTCTTCATCTCATCCAGAACCACCATCTTTTCATCCTGTATATACATGACATTGAGACTAGTTTCAGGAAATTATTTCTAGAAAGGAGATTTGAACGGAGAATCCAAAACGTAGCATGTGCTCGGGTTATATTTATAAAATACACAAGATCTTTGCTCACTCTCGTAATCTATAAAAAAACTTAATGAATATCAATGGCAACTCTGAATCTCAAGAGTTTGACCTTCAGGTTTTCAGGTGTCTTTGGTGTCTTTGGTGTCTTTGGTTGGCCGTCATCAACGTCAGCAGTTCGAAGCTTCTGTCTCTTAGATGTTAATGATGACTCCCCGCTGTGCTCCCTGCTTGGATTCAGATCCTGAATTTGGGCTTTTTGAGAGTCGGACGATATCTGTATGTGTGACAAGTCCCCCTCAGTCGTAGCATTGCACATGTCAGCGTTTGATAACTCTTTATGCACCATGTCCGCATTGCTCGTAGCCTTGTAATTCTCAGCGGTTGACGATAACTCATTCTCCTCAACCTTTTGCTTTTTGCTGATCCAGGGCTTACAGGCGGTTGAGTCTTCTGTCTTCTCCTTCCTGATCAAAGCATACACTTGCAAAAAAAGTCAAAAAAATAAATTCCACGTGAGAAAGTAGCAAGATTAAGGACGTTTATTTACACGACACGATGATGATGTTGGATGGACATTTTGCTTCATAATTTGTAGTGTTATGCTCACCTCCTGGTTGGTGAGCATATTTTCGCAATATACTCAGAGAAAGAATGTGGATTCTCTTCCACTTCACGAAAGGCAGAGAAGTACAAGTGGCTCAAAGAGATTTCGTCGCCTAAGTCCCAATCGTCCATGATGTTGATGGAGTTCGATCTGATTCACTGACTACTTTTTACTCAGATAATGTGAAGAAAGAATTGCTTTCGTGTACAACTAGCATGATAGCATATTGCTTGCATGGTGATTCCAAAATGCATGCAATATGCTAATAATCTACGTTCAATTCAAAGCTTTGCAATATATCGCAATAACATTGTATGAAAATCATCTTTAATTCACTGAAATAAATCATGATATTTATAAATTATTGCAATTTATTCATTTTAAAAAGTTTATGTGAAATACATTATATTGAAAATATGAATTCAATTATTATTTTCAGTTAGATAATTATGTTGATTGATTATTGAAATAATGTAATCATTATATTTGATTTTTTTAAAACATTTCAAATACAATTATCCAATAAATTTCTATAACCATTTCTTTATGTATTTAATCAATATTTATGTTGAAAAGTTTACTATGTTTAATCTCACCTTTCAAACTCTTCAATCTAAAATGCAAATCACCACGATGCTCCTAGTTGCTTTAAAAGTTGCAGATGATAGTCAACAACTCAGTGACATCAACTGCAGAGGAGGACAATAAGTTTCACAACGAGAAACGCCATCGCGCAGAAGATCGACGCTTTCTCAGTGTCACAGAACAACTCTGCTTCTCTCTCTCACAGAAAAAGTAGTAAATCAAGAGGTCTCCGTCAACAACTCACTGACATCAACTACAGAGGCGTACACCAAGCTTCACATTGAAAAACGACCTCGCGCAGAAGATCGATGCTTTCTCCGTGTCACAGAACAACTCCACTGCTTCTCTCTCTCACAGAAAAAGTAGTACGTCAAGAGCTCGCCGTCAACAACTCAGTGACATCAACTGCACACACTAATCTTAACAACGAGAAACACGACCTCGCGCAGAAGATCGATGCTTTCTCCAGACCTTTCTCACACAGAGAAATTAGTACGCCAAGAGCTCGCAGTCAACAACTCAGTGACATCAACTGCAGACACTAATCTTAACAACGAGAAACACGAACTCGCGCAGAAGATCGATGCTTTCTCCAGACCTCTCTCACGCAGAGAGATTAGTAAGTCAAGAGCTCGCCGTCTATAACTCACTGACATCAACTGCAGAGGAGTATACTGAGCTTCACAACGAGAAATGACCTCGCGCAGAAGATCGATGCTTTCCCAGTGTCACAGAACAACTCCTCTGCCTCTCTCTCTCTCACACAGAAATTAGTACGTCAGGAGCTCCCAGTGTCACAGAACAACTCCTCTGCCTCTCTCTCTCTCACACAGAAATTAGTACGTCAGGAGCTCGCCGTCAACAACTCACTGACATCAACTGCAGAGGAGTATACTGAGCTTCACAACGAGAAACGACCTCGCGCAGAAGATCGATGCTTTCTCAGAGTCACAGAAAAACTCCTCTGCCTCTCTCTCACACAGAAAAAGTAGCGAGTCAAGAGCTCGCCGTCAACAACTCACTGACATCAACTGCAGAGGCGTGTATTGAGCTTCACAACGAGAAACGACCTCGAGCAGAAGATCGATGCTCTCTGAGTGTCACAGAAAAACTCCTCTGCCTCTCTCTCACACAGAAAAAGAAGCGAGTCAGGAGCTCGCCGTCAACAACTCACTGACATCAACTGCAGATGCGTACACTAAGCTTCACAACGAGAAACACGACCTCGCTCGCGCAGAAGATCGATGCTTTCTGCGTGTCACAGAACAACTCCTTTGCCTCTCTCTCTCTGTGTCACACAGAAGAAGGAGGACGCGAAGTGCACCGCTCGACGAGAGAGTCTCGAATGCAAAAGACTCTCTCGACATGGAGTTTGACCATATATTGAGCTTACACCTTCACCACTTGAGCTCGCTTGCCCACACTCCATGGCATGCACCCGTAACGTCTCTGAGCCAACTCGACCCGCGCAACGATCACGCGCGAGCGCGAGAGAGAGAGAGTCTCAGAGCAAATTCGAAACGTGCAACGAGAGAGAGAGTATCAGAACAAATCCCCATCGGATGCACCTCTAACGTCTCAATGCAAACTCGAAGCGTGCAACGAACACGAGAGCGAGAGAGTCTCAGAGCAAAGAAAGAGAGAGAGAGAGAGTCTCAGAGCAACGAGAGAGAGTGAGTCTAAGAGAGAGAGAAGTCTGAGTCTCAGAGCAAAGAGAGAGAGAGAAGTCTGAGTATCAAAGCAAAGAGAGAGAAGTCTGAGTCTGAGAGAGAGAGAGAGAGTCTGAGAGCAACTAGAGAGAGTGAGTCTCAGAGCAAAGAGAGAGAGAAGTCTGAGTCTCAGAGCAAAGAGAGAGAAGTCTGAGTATCAAAGCAAAGAGAGAGAAGTCTGAGTAAGAGAGAGAGAGTCTGAGAGCAACGAGAGAGTGAGAGTGAGTCTCAGAGCAAAGAGAGAGAGAGAGACTCTGAGAGCAACGAGAGAGAGAAGTCTGAGTATCAGAGCAAAGAGAGAGAGAGTCTGAGAGTAACGAGAGAGAGGGAGTGAGAGTGAGTCTCAGAGCAAAGAGAGAGAGAGAAGTCTGAGTCTCAGAGCAAAGAGTTAGAAGTCTGAGTCTGAGATATTCTCAGAGCAAATTCTAATTGTGCAATGAGAGAGAGAGAGAGAGAGAGAGTCTGGCTCAACGTATCATCACATCGAGCTTCGCGGCCTGCAGACTTCGAGTTTCAAAAGCAGATCCGACCTTCGAAGCTTCATGGAGAGCTGGCGCTGGCGAGGAATACAACGGAAACTCTGCAAACTGCGTCGGGATAGTTCCGCCGCGGCTTGGGCCCGGCGGCTGTCGAGCACTGACGCAGAGATCGAGTTCCGTTCATAAGAACGAGGACCAAGCTTTTGGCTTCGTTGTTGATCGAGGAAGCGATCCATCTCCTGGTGGAATTGACAAGACGGTCGACTTCTCGGAGTCGTAGTATGGTGCAGGACAGATCAAGGGCAGGATTTCCTAGCAGAGATTGTCAAATTCCGAGGTGGAGAAGTAGATGTGATATGTTTGGGAATTTATGCTCGGGGCATTTCATGGGAGCAGCATCATCGGTAACAGTGGCCTTGTAGGAAGACTGAGCATTCAGTGCTGCCTAAAGCCTTGGCCGAAACGATGAGATGAGATGATGGGAGTGGAGAATCTTGAAAGGATTCTCAACTCTTCATCTGATCGCCATGAGGACTGTTCACAAGCTTGGATGGGCGTGCGTATCCTTCTTCGCGTACATTACGCTCATGCCATCTCTGACCATTATATTCATGAACCAATTGCCTCGAGATTCACCCTTCATACTCTCCGATGGAGATAAAGTCACATGTACTCCCTTCAGAGATTTGTATCCTGCAGCGACCTGGCACATCGGTCCCTCCATGGGTTTCAGGGATTCGGAAGAAGAAGGGGACTTGTCTTCCACCCGAGATTCTTCCATCAAACAAGCTCAGCAGGTTTTGAAAGTTGAAAAGCGCTCCTGTGGCACTGGTCGAGTGCCAACTCGCAGGCCAACAGGGAAGCCTTCTCTCACGATCAGACCTGGTAGAAAGGCTTACATGAGAAGAAATCTCCCGAACCCCACGCAATCTGATTCGAATGCTTTGTGGCCAGAAGACCACAATGGTCATAAGTACGCCGTAGCGAGCATAGCTGGTCCTTACACTGGGACTCAAGGTCGGTTGAATGTATGGCAGCCCTATGTAGAGGACGAAGAGTTTAGTTTGGCACAAGTCTGGGTTGCGTCGATAGACAAACATGGTTTTAGCCATTCCTTAGAAGCGGGCTGGCAAATATACAAGGATCTTTACGCTGATAAAAGGCCTCGACTTTTTACATTCTGGACTACCGATAACTATACCAGCTCAGGGTGTTATAATCTAGAGTGCCCCGGATTTGTGCAGACCAGCAATAAGGTGCTTCTTGGAGGATCTTTCGCAGCCGTGTCCACGATGGACTCGACTCAGTTTGAGATCAAGATTGGGATTTTCCTAGATAAATCATCGGGAAATTGGTGGTTGCGGCTGAATGATGAATTTGTTGGTTACTGGCCTAAACTACTCTTAGGTCCAGGTGCCTTCAACTTCACGAGCGGAAGTACCACTAGAGTTGATTGGGGAGGAGAAATTTGGCACCAGCCTGGTCATTACACCTCTACACAAATGGGAAGTGGCCAGCATCCATCTCTCGCTGGATTCCGAAAGGCTGCCTACGTGAGAAACATGGAAGTTATCACTCGTGACAAGGGACTCCATCGGGTGTCCGACCCTCATTCCATCTCCTCATATCCTAGATGCTGTCACGTGGTTGCTTATAATCACACGATAGTCTCCAAACCCGACTGGGGAACACACGTTTTTTTTGGTGGGCCCGGATTCACCAAAGATTGCTCTACAGATCAAGTTCATGGATCCGCGGGGTAATGAAACTAGTGGCAGTTATGATCCAGGACCGTAATTCTTTTGTCCGTCAATAGGTGGACGAAAAATCAACTTGGCTCATATTCATACATTGATGCTGATTGTCGTCTCGTGTTAGAAACGAACATAGAATCTCTAGAGCAATTTAGTAAATCTAAGGTAGATTGCTCCAGTATTTAAACAGACCTATTATGCATATAATGTGTTAACAAATTTCATCCCTCATTCCTCATACAAAGTGTAATGGCTACCATCTTCAATCATATGTTGCATTTATTAATCCAAATTGGATCACATTGTCCTGTGCTTGCTCTATTCAATACGCTTCACCTGAAGTTTGTGAATGATGACATCGATCATTTCCGACTCCGCGACCATCGATAACTCATTCCTCCTCTTTGTATCTGAGCTTGTGTAGCGATTCCCACACCGTAATCTATCCTTGAGCTCAATCGATCGTCCCACTTATCCGAGCTCTTTGGTCGAACGCATTGCCCTTGTTCAGAGCACTCTTCCAAAATTGCTTTATACACAATCTCGTCGATACTGCAACCAGTATGACCACTTGCAGAACACGCCATTTATTCAGGCGTCAAAATCAGCAAGCTTGAGAACCGTCCACTTGTACCGTGTTTTTTTGCTCGTGAACTTGGGAAGTGTCGCTATCACTTGAATACTTCGTCCTCGACCTCACACGATGAGTTCTTCCTATCTCATTCAAAAAAAGTTGTTTCACATGAAAACATCATTGTCAGCCCGGGATTAAAATCAGAATCAACTTTGATCTCACACAATGAGTTATTCCTATCTTCCTCAAAACAATTGTTGTTTCACATGACAACATCATTGTCAGTTCGTTATTATAATCAAAATCAACTTTGATCTCACACAATGGGTTCTTCCTATCTCATTCAAAAAAATATTTGTTTAACATGAAAACATCATTGTCAGCTCGGTATTAGCATCAAAATTACTTTGATTTCACACGATGAGTTCTTACTATCTCATTGAAAAAAAAAAAAATTCACATGAAAACATCATCGTCAGCTCGAGATTAACATCAATATCACGTTGATCTCATACGATGAGTTCTTGCTATCTCATTCTAAACAATATTTGTTTCACATAAAAACATCATTGTCAGCTCGTGATTTTAAACTAAAATCAACTTTGTTAAAGAACACATCATCGCACAATCGCATACAACCTCTTGTAGGCCCATCATGCTACAAACATGACCATCACTATCAGATCAATCCTCCCGTTGACAACACTTCCCAAGTCAAACAACCTTCCAACATACGCTGGAAGCTTAACTGATTTAACTGGAGTTGTAGTGCGTAGCTGAATAATCAGGGTATACTTACCGACCACACAATCCCTCAGCATGAGGTTGTGTAAGTTGAGTCAACGATATTCCGTATCAAAACCTCTCTCATCTATTGAGGAGTTCACTCCTCCTTCCAACTTGTGATAACATGTTGAGAATCGAAGTATGTGGAGACACATTGAAATATTTGTTGCCAAAGAAAAAAAAAATGCACATAGGTCTCCACCTGTAGTGGACGAGATGTGCTCCGAAGATCTAGTAGAAATGCTCAGACGAGAGACTTCGTGATTTTCGGATAAGCCTAAAGAACTTGTGGCAACTTCTAACAAAGTTATTTCAAGGTTGTCCATTCTTTCGAAGTTTACGGAATCCACCTCCAGAGGCTGGCAATGATTCATGAATGTACTTTGATTTTTTCCCGCTTCTACTAAGTACATGTTCAAATGAACACGTACTCTGAGAATGGTCGAGAGTGAGTCCATTTCTCGCATCCAGCCCATGCACAGCAAAATCTCTCTGACTGAAAGTGACTGAAAGAGCAGAAGCTTTGGTCCGGATTGTGAGTGGAGGAGATTTTATAGTGAATCAGATAGATAGATGAAGGGTATTGTTAAATTCACCCCGAGTTGTTAAATTAACCCTTCGCGGGTTGATTCCTCTATCGACTTCTGAGCAAGTCTCTAATGAATGTCTCCTCATCTCCCTTGCACTTGCACTGTTTCACGAGCCGTTCTTTGTACAACCGAAAGCAAAGTACAAAGAGGGAGGGAGCTAACTACAAACAAACTAAACCTGCAGAACTTTAATCTCTGTCTCCTTCCTTCGATTGTCAAGCATTTGTCGACGGTCTGTGAAGTAATTGACATTTCACTTGGATTTACTTTCTATTTTACTTCAAAACGTGGAGGCTTTCTCCCTCACACGAGGAATTCAGAGCGTATTAGAGTGAGGGGGTGAATTTAACAACTCAGGATGAATTGAGATAAATTAATCAAAGATGACATCCAGAATCCCATTCAAAATATCTCACAATATATATATCATGTCCAGGTCCAAAAATCATATTTATGATACTTCAGCTTTCATTACAGCAATTAAGAATATGGAAAAGTTTATATAATCCTTATTGTTCACTTACAGCAAGATCATACTCTACATCTATGCAAAAATATATATAATCCTTATTGTTCAGTTACAGCAAGATCATACTCTATATCTATGTCGTACCAACTTTCGACATCGACATGGATGGCGAACTAGTTTAGTATAGACGATGATGTTTTAAGTGTTGCATTAAGTCGTGCGGAGATTTTCATTGTATTTTGCATGAACGGTAAGTTCTACGTAACCAGAATAGCTCTATGACTCGAACAATAGGTTTAAGGTTAGTTGAAGCAAAAGATGATTGTTGAAGACGTTCAGTCTCCCATTTAGTGCAACTATCTTTTGGAACATCTATCCGCAATCCATGATATCCGATTGGATGTGAGGAAAATGAGGGAAATCCTCACCCGATCAAGCTGCATGGGAAGTGAATAGTCCAAAGTACTGTTGAAAATGTGTCTTCTGTCTCACGTTAAGATTTGAGGACATCAAAAGTCACTGAAAGCAAGATGGTCTCATTTTAAATAAAGTCATCGGAACTCATGTCGGTGACAAACGGTTAGCATAGACGTACAGTGTCCTCATTCGTTGAATAGTTGTGGACAGTAGACCTCCGATCTTGCTGAACAAAAAACAAAACGATGAAATTACAGCGCCTTCGTAGTTGTTGACTGTAGACTACAGGTGTTGGTCTCAAAAATAAACTGATGGAAGGGAAGCTATAACTTCATCATATGCTTAAACTTTCTTGTTTCTTACCACTCACTGGATCTACATCTAGTTATTGCTCCATCAAGCACAAATGTGAAAGCAAGAAAAAAATCAATCAAATCAGTAGACTATATATATGTAGAAAGAGAGAGAGGTGAATTAATAGTTGTCCGTATAAGGATTTTGTTACTTCAGCTTTCATATTCATACTTCAGCTGATTTCTAATATCATCGAAAAAAATTTCTTGTTGTAGATTTAAATAGAGTGAAATGCTGGTACAGTCAGCGCAACTTTATGAAATTATTGTCGATATCGTCCTTATTGTGGACGCGTACTTCGATAGTTTCACAATAAGCACTTTTCCTCTATCTATAATCGAAAAATACCTAGACTTTACTAACGAGTCGATGTTTTTATCCAGACAGTCCATTCCTAACAATTTAGCTTATGTTGTGCAGTGAACTTTGAATTGTTGGCATCCGTTCTAAGCTGGTGTATCTTTGAGGGCTTGTTTGACTTCTGTACACTGAATTTTTGGCCATTTTACGAAAGAGACTCTTTGCATCTCTTTTGGAGTCAAATTTAACAGGAGTGAGGAGTAAACAAGTGCTTTAAGTTTATGAAGTCTTGTTTGTCGATGTCAGTCATTCTCTGCTTTGAAGAGCAAGATCTGTTTACAAATTAATCAGAAACTATGAACTGAAAGAGAGGGTGTTGAGTTTTAGTGAAAGGAGGCAGATAGTGTATAAAATAAAGGTCATCAAGTTCTATCTATTGAATCTAATTATCAGCCCCTGCTCTTTGGAGTCCTGCAAGGATAGATGTTCAGAAAATTACATCTGACGTTTTGATAGGTGGCTTTTTTATCGAAGGGTAAATCTTGAGCGGTTATGGATGCAACCAAGCCATGACATAGGGCAACAAATCCCATGTCATAGAGAGAGATCTATAAGGATTTCAACAGAAGTCTAAACAACAGGCAGACTGATTATTGTGGAAATTATAAGGATTAATATCTGATGAAAATAAACATAAATCATTATCACATTCGTGTGGAAAGTAAAATTAAACCTTAATATTACTGTGAAGAGATATGAAGTATATTAGCCAACTTTCTGGCTTTATTGCGGACTTAGAAAAGAACCGCATCCTGTAATTATTTAGCGTTACATCCCCGTGACAGTCAGGTATGATCATCCGCATAATGAGTGGTTATAGAGAGTATGGGATAAGATTGTTTTTCTAATTCTTATTTCTACTTTCCAAGCTGTCAAAGAAATAGCAACATTGATACTTCTCAATTTAAATCTAAGAATATAAGACCATCTCTAAAGATATCTCGATCCCAAGGTTGAAAGAAACTGTCTCATGATTATGGGTGTGTATGTACAATTGTGGTGTTATACATGTGGTATTACACCGCTGTATTATACAGTACTTCCAAATCATATCTTGTATAATTGTTCAATTAAAAGTCTGTAGTAAACCAATTAGCAGAATTGTGAGATTTCAAAATATTAACATATGGAGACTCGACCTCCACTATCATATTTATGTGGGGTTGTCTAGTTGTCTTCTTTGGAATTCCAAGAAGGGTTTTAATATCAAGAATTAAGTTCAAGATCCAAGTTGTCACGCGAGGAATGAATGGATGAAATACTGGTCATGCGACTTGTTTGCAATCCCAGGACCGCAAACAAGTGGATTTTGACGTTTGTTTCCGTTACACCGGAATGAAACTAACTACCTGTGCGAGAAATATTATCTCCATTTCACAGGTTAAAGAAAAAAAGTCTCTACAATCGAAGTCAACAAAAGTAACTTGAACACCATCTTCTTGTGTTCAAGTTCCTTTCCTCTCGAGCTTTGGTTTTTCATATCTTAAAGTAGTTTCAGAACATGCGCAGGGAAGTTGTTGTTTCCAAGGGAATTGACATGCATGAGCATGCATGATGAAGATATTTTCTAGGCCGAGGAGGAGGTGACAGACGAGGGTAAAATTTTCAAATTAAATGGAACTCTGAGCGTTGTATAATACATTTCGCATTATACTTCGAGCCCGAGGAGGAGGTGATAGACGAGGGTAAAATTTTCAAATTAGATGGAACTCTGAACGTTGTATAATATATTTCGTATTTTTCTTCGAGACCGAGGAGGAGGTGATAGACGAGGGTAAAATTTTCAAATTAAATGGAACTCTGAGCGTTGTATAATACATCTCGTATCATACTTCGAGACCGAGGAGGAGGTGATAGACGAGGGTAAAATTTTCAAATTAGATGGAACTCTGAACGTTGTATAATATATTTCGTATTATACTTCGAGACCGAGGAGGAGGTGATAGACGAGGGTAAAATTTTCAAATTAAATGGAACTCTGAGCATTGTATAATACATTTCGTATCATACTTCGAGACCGAGGAGGAGGTGATAGACAAGGGTAAAATTTTCAAATTAGATGGAACTCTGAACATTGTATAATACATTTCGTATTATACTTCGAGGCCGAGGAGGAGGTGATAGACGAGGGTAAAATTTTCAAATTAGATGGAACTCTGAACGTTGTATAATACATTTCGTATTATACTTCGAGGCCGAGGAGTAGGTGATAGACGAGGGTAAAATTTTCAAATTAGATGGAACTCTGAACATTGTATAATACATTTCGTATTATACTTCGAGGCCGAGGAGTAGGTGATAGACGAGGGTAAAATTTTCAAATTAGATGGAACTCTGAACGTTGTATAATACATTTCGTATTATACTTCGAGGCCGAGGAGTAGGTGATAGACGAGGGTAAAATTTTCAAATTAGATGGAACTCTGAACGTTGTATAATACATTTCGTTTTATACTCCGAGTCCGAGGAGAAGATGATAGATGAGGGTAAAATCTTCAAATTAGGTGGACCTCTGAGCGTTGTATTATACATTTGGTATTATACAGCGCAGTCCGCAAAATATCCAATTATATAGACACATTCTCATGATACAGTGATGAATTCAGATTCTTATCTGAGTTCAATCAACTTGACATAATAATTGATGGACTATTATTGTAAGAATATATTTTCCACGTTACATGAGTGATGGACATTTCTCGTTCAGTTGGTCTAGATTTTAAACAATGCACATGGTTACTTGGAAGTATGGCTTCTTACTCCATGTAAGACCTCAGCGACAACGTTTAATTATGAGTTTATTGTTAGTGTCGTTCACTGACGATAAACTTTTCTAACGGAGCCGCTAGTCCTCCTGCGCACTTTTCGGGATGGAATGGATGTGGAAATAAAATAATTAGAGAGTGATAGTCATAACTCGCTGGCACCAATGTAGACAAAGGAAGTGCGGAAGGGAAAGGCTGGAATTTAGGAGGCAAAATCGGTGCATCATTCCGGTGGACGACAGATCGTGGGCGTGAATCAAAATCCGCGAAAGTGTCCATCCGATGCAACTGGGTGAGTGGTGAATAGCGGCTCGCTTTTTTAATTGTCTTGTTTTAAATTTAATGATTACAAAGATCTTGTTAAATTTTCTGATGGCGAAAGTGGAACAACAAATTCCATGTAACTCACTTCCGTGTAGCAGATCCTATATTTAACCTTCCCATGTGTGATAATCACAATTACACCTAGATCATAACTGCCATTGATTCTTGCATGCAGAGTCTTGATTTGACTTTGATCAGGATAAGTTGACATCATAGCGTGATTTTAGATGAATCATTATCTTATTCTGACATGTTTTTATATAACCCATTCGAAACAGTTTATCACGGTATTCAAGATACTCCTTTTAAAGTAATAATCGAGTTAATTCTCTACTCCCTTGACAGTAATGTTTTAAACTAATTCCCCGAATTGAGTCTGTGGTAACACACTTTTTGTTTTTTTTGCAGAATTTAAACAATTTTAGAAAAGAAGAGATTTTACCGAAGCAGTGTCTGTAGTTAGGAATTGGTACGTTAAATAGAGTGGATTGAGGAGATTGTCACGAGATCACGAAGAATCGCAGAGTTGGACGTACCAGCGCCAAACGCCTTCGGCAATATCTTCTTTGCTGAGGTGTCCCTACCCACGCGCTTCCAGCGCTTAGGGAAGGTACGCTTCCGGCACAGACACCTCCGGAGGAAATGTCGCTGAAGACATCAGAAGCCGGCAAAGACCTCTGAAGGCTTCCGACCATGAGTGCGCCTTCGGCGATGCGCCGTTGGCGCGGGAGGGAAACCTTCATAACGATCAGGATTCACGGTAGTTCTAGTTGGTTGAGGTCTCAGGTCTCATTGGAAAGAGCTTGGGACGCTCGTTCTAACGAGCCCAAAAGCGCCGGAGATGTATCAGGGACGAAGAAGTCATGAGCGTCGGAAAACTCGCATCCGGACATGCGCTGTTCGCGCTAGGGTTCACCGTCGGAAAGGACCCCTGTACGCCTTCAGCGATGCGCCTTCGGCGGAACCACACGCTCATAAGCGGAGATCAACTCAGAGGCGGAAGCGCCTTTGGCGGCTGCGCAACGGAAGAGAAGCGCCGGCCTGATGTACGCCTCCTACGTGGCGCGGACAAGCGGGTGCGCTGGCATAATTCGCGCCGGCGGGATATGCGCCGTCGGCGATATGCGGGCAAAACGGACAAAACATGTGGTACGACTACGCGCCGGCGTAACTCGCGCCGACTTGATGTGCGGCTCCAGCGAGGCGCCGACGGAGAAGGAATACGCCAGCGGAGATACGCCTCCGGCGATGGGCAGGTTGGGAAAAGACAACATAGTCGAAGCATACGCTCCACTGCGGCGAACTCGAGTCCGGAAGCCCTCGGCGATGGCGAACTCAGAGCCGGAGGACGATGGCGGCGGGAGAATTCAACGTTCACGCATGCGAATGCGCGCAGTGCGGAGTCGTGAATTCGAGCATGCGAGGGAGAACCGTTAGGCCGTATAGCCGGCTGCGTAATCAAGTTTGATTGTACCCAGTGAGAGCGTTGGGCGATCTTGAATTCGGAGAAGAAAAGTCTGCTCTCCAGTCTCATTCTCTCATTCTTGATTGTGAGTTTTTCCAGCTTCAGAGATTAAGCGCAAGAGACCTGTAGTGAGAAGAGAGAGTGCGGAGACGAGTTGCGCGAGGATCTTGACGGACCTTGCAGAGAGTTTGCGAGCAGAGAGAAATTGAGCGCGCAAGAGAAGAGAGAGCGATTTCAGTCAGTATCTGAGCGGTCAACGCGCAGCGGCGATTGTGAGAGATCGAGCGGAAGGCAAGAACGTCTGTGTGTGTGCAGGAAAAGCAAGAGAGATGTCAAAGATCCCCCAGCTGCGAGTGTCTCCACTCAGAGTGCCGTAGATCGGTCTGCGCGCATTCCAAGATGTGTTGACAAGGTTGAAGCTTGATTTCCTCCTGTGGGGATGGAATTGGACGTGTCCGGAGATGGTGCGCGAGTATTTGCAGGAGAAACACCGGCCCTCGCGCGGATTCCGCCTACACCCCGAGAGGTGGGACATTAGTCACTGGGCGCAGGTGTTAGGAAGGTGTGCAGGCGAGGAAGGGTATCTCCTCTTCGAGGCCGAGAGCGTGAAGGTGTCGAAGGAGGAAGAAGTCTCCTACAATGATCTTTTCAAAGTTGCCAAGCATCCCAAGAACGGTTTCCGGACGCGGGATTACAAAGATTGATTGCGGAGAAATGTCGCGACTACATTGCTTCAGATATTGCAGCCGACCAAGACCGCCTACATGCATGGTTGGCAAGTGGGATTTGTGGAGCTAGTGTTGTCAGGAGCTCCGGTTCATTGGGCACGGCTCCTGTGGAAGGTGACGCGCCAACATGCACAAGAAGAGAGAGGAGGGACCCTCAATCATCTTTCGCCTTACCTGATCGTGTTTTATCAAGCGATGGGATGTTTGACAGCTTCAGAGCGGACACGGTTTCCACTGCTGACCCGGAGTAATCCGGGTAGATACTTGCGGGAGGCTGAAGTGGACACAGATCCGGACGAAGCACCTGCCAGTCCAGCTCCAGCTCCGGCTCCGGCAAGAGCAGCAGAAGAGCGTCGAAGTGAGCGCGCACTGCGGAAGCGGAAATGGGATGAGAGACCTGAAGACAGGCAGCCGGAAGCTCCCGCTGCGCCGACTCGGAGTCGGCCAACCCACGAGCTTCACAGCCGGCCGAAACAGAGGGCACGCAAGATGGTGTTGCCAACTAGTAGTGAGGAGACCGGGCGTACTCCAATCCGGCGGAGTATCCTGCCCACGCAGGAGGAGATAATCGTGCAGATTCTGGGGAGGTCGGTGAACCCCTATGCGCAGAAGGCGCGGATGCCTTCAGAAGAAGACAGTCGGCCGACTGCGAGTCGGGCGACTGAAGGACGGCCAACTGAGCAGCGCGTTGAACCAGACAGCAGGCCGGAAGCAGAAGGGAGTTTGGCTGAAGAGCCAACAACTCTCAGAGGGTCGTCTTCGGCAGAAGGCGCTGCTGAGAAAACACCTCCAGCAAGCAGGCCAAGTGGAGTAAAGACGCGTAGGGTGGATCCGACTGCCAGTCGGACAACTGCTAGTCGGCCAGATTCGCCGACTGCGAATCGGACCAGGCCGGCGACCATTGTGCGGGCGCCTTCGGCGGATACACCTCCGGCGAAGACACCTTCCGCGCAGATCGCGCCGGAAGAGCAGGCAGTAGAAGCGGGCGGTGCAAGGGTGACAAAAGTAACTGCGGCGCCGACCCCTTCGGGAACCGAAGATCGAGCTAGAACAGAGGCTCAGGCAGTGGGATCCCCCACTGCCTTGGATATTTTAGCAGGGAGTGGAGCGGCAGTCGCGGCGGAAGCTGCCGCACGCCACAGTTCTAGGGAGTCGCCAAGAGATTCTGTGGCGACTGAAATCCTCGAAACAGAGGATGAGACGAGTTCGGAAGAGCAGGAAGCGGACTCTATGCGGAAGACGCCAACAGGGGTACTGTGCAAGCAGATAATGCCACTCTTGCGATATTTGGATCGCAAGACAGCAAAGTACTCGAGTTGGTCGCCATGCTCCAGAAAATCGCAGTCTTATGTGGAGATTGTCAAGAGCAGGACGAGGAGCAAGGTGGCCACCTGGGCCACTAGGTGCCAAACATTGCAGGATAGGAATACTGCCCTCCGACAGCACCTGGCGATCACGCAGAGGCTACACCAAACCCTGCAACAACAGCGGGAGGATGTGGCAACGAAAGCCCAGGCGGATGCCGAGCTAATGCGGGCAAAGATCGAGTCGGAATTGCAGGAAGAGCGGAGACAAAACCGCATTCTAACAGAGGAGCTTGCGCGCCAGACGCGCGCATTAGAGGAAAGTCAAAGCACGCGCAAGGAGGATGAGGAGTTGTTGCGCTACTTGCAATCCGCGTGCGCGGAATTGAGGGCGCAGCGCGCAGATGCGGAGGTGCAGCTAGCAGAGGTGGAAGGCGGCAGCCGGACGCGAGAGGAGTTGGTGACGCGGATGACTCCTTGTCTAAAAGGATACGCCTACTGGGAAGTGGCGGCACAAGAGAAGATCACGCTCAGGGAGTTTGAGCTTCGGGCGGCGGCGTTGACGGAGGGTGACAGTCGGAGTCGGCGGCGAGTAGCGAGGAAATTAGAGGCCTTCTTGTCGGGTGCGCGCGACACTATGGCGCACTTGGAGTCGGAAGTGACTGCAGTCCTTCGGCGGCTGGGGTTGCGCAGCCGGTCGAAAGATTGGCAGGGTAGGGTGAAAGTGCGAGGCAGTCCGGCGCGCAGTACCGGATCTGCAGAGTGCAGTAGTGTAGCTTGGTTTCGTGCAGGATTTTAGAGTAGCAGATAGTGCAACGTAGTGTTAGTTAGGACCTTAGAGGGTATAAAGTAGTTCAAGGCGTTTTGCCTTGGGATTCTTCCAGTTTCGGAAATGCAGATCAAGAACTCACTTTCTCGGCGTGTTTGTGCATTTAGTCCTGGCACCACATAGAGGAGCTGCAGCATAGTGAAGTTACCGCATGTTGTAGCTGAAGGCCTTCGGCTGAATGTTCAGAGCTAGTACACCGGTTAGAGACTTGAGTAGTGCGGATCTGCACCTGCGGGTGATTTCTGATGCTCAGAGCCGGTTGCGAGTTAGATACTTGAACAGTTCCCCCTTACACCTTCGAGTGACATATCCTGATTGTACTCCTACGGGAAGTTTCCCCTGAATGCCAAAGTGAAGTTTTGTTACTTCGTGTAAACCTTGGTTATCAATTCAGGTTATGTGTGTGTGTTACTGGATTGTGTCTCAGTTGAGTTCTCAATCGGGCCTGTACTCTCTGCGCTTGGTGTGAGTCGAGGGTGACGTCCACCGCGTATGAGTGACTTCGTTCCGAAGTGGGAAGTCCAATCCGGGTTCCCTACACTAGCAGAAACTAGCGGGAGGGTTGTAAAAGCCGGAGTGGGAGTCACTACCTGCAGAGCCTCTGAGTGTACTTTTGAGAAACTTTCCCCCTGAAATCCTAAGCGGAGGTCCTGACCGACCTCCGAGTTGTGCTTTTCCAGTTTCAGGTGTGTGTGTGTGTGTGTGTTGAGTGACTTACGCTGCACTGTGCATCCTCCGAGCATCCTCCGAGTCGAGCATCCTCCGAGTGACCTCCGAGTCGAGCATCCTCCGAGTGGCCTTCGAGTCGAGCACTGCAGTATTTCTGGGAGTGACAGTTGCCTGAGAATTCAAACTCTCCAAAAGTCTGTTAAACGTGACACTTTTTACTCTGTGTGTTGCCTCTGTCCCTGTGGGTTCGATCTTTTTACCACCATACTGCAGTTTTAGCCTTTGGTGGGTTATTACAGAGTCCAAACAAAATTTAATTGTATAAAGAATTATCTCAGATAATCTTGCTTGAACGTATCCACACTGAGTTTTATGAATTCAGTGTGGATAAAATTCAGCGAATGTTTTACAAGGAAGCCATTTCGAGTTATTTTACATATTGCGCAACATGGAAGTGATGACTCGTTCTTATATATTCTGAACCATCCAATGCATAAGTATGTTTCACCTCAATCACTGTGCTTGTGGGGATGGATTGATTACATTGGATCAATTTACTATCTCACTATATGATACTACATGATTACTTAGTTTCCCCTCTTAATTTCACCCAAATTCATCTTTTGATGGAGTTCCAACATGCGATTATATTACACTGTCTTAGAATATTCCTGACTTCATTTCTATAGTTGACATTGATTTTTAAAATTCATGCACATTGGCAATTCTTCATGATAAGTCTTCTGTGAAAAATTCTGGACAATTTAAAACATTCAGTTTAAACCTGAATATATGAAATAGATATTTTGCCCAGGTTTCATACAATGAACAAATCTTAAGGAAGGTTTCCATACTCCAGAACTTGAAATCACTATAACGGTTGATTTCTCTCTCATTAATAGAGGAATAACGACAAATTATCCGAGCTGCATGGTCTTAGAAGTATGTCATATTGCTGGCTAATACTGTCGATGCATCTCGAGTTATGAACTGAATGGCAACTCGAAGCTCCATACTTGCTTTCTGTAGCGTGTGGCTGTGGCAGACCATTATTTTTTTTTAACAGAAAGCTTCGAATTTCATGAGAAAACTTGATCTGTTTTGGCAAGTGAACCAGAAGCCATGAAATAAAAACTGAAGTTGTTTTTTACTTTAAACAGGTGAAGAGTAGACAGAAAATCTTCCATTAACTGCATCTAAAAACTGATAATTGAGAATAACAGATTCAAGAAGAGCTCTAGAGGACCAGATTATTGAGAAGACGTTATGTTTATTTGATGCAACCTCTAAAAAGTTAGAAACATAAATTAATTGCAGGTATACTTACAGAATGATAATTTTACTGATTGTGAGACTTAAATTTTAATGCAGTCGTTACACATGGTTCATCATATTTCCAGAATTTTTCCGTCACTTGTCTCTTTGTTCCCTTTACTGAAGCTTAGTCAAATGGGTGTCTGACCGCAGTTCTTGTGATGATGGCGAATGGCTCTCTCAGAATATTATATCGCAAGAAGATGTATTGGCGGCTGAAACGGTTATTTGGTTTTCACCTTAACTTACTTAGTATCGTAAATAAAATTTTCAAAGCTTACTGATCTGGGAGAGCTTGCAAATTGAAGAACATTTTTATACTGAGCTTATGAGAAGAAGAATAAGCTCGTCTTCGGTGTTGTCAACGCCCATGTCTTCTCATGTCGTACCTACTTTGTAAAATATTCAGATGATTATTGCCAAAATATTTCAAATTTAACTACATGTCGAAGTTTTAGCTCATGTAAGTAAAGCTTGAGGATATTTTTGTTTAATAGAATATCAAGATCGAAACATTCTGGCTCGAACAAAGAACGCACAGGAAATTGACTCAAGCACATGACACAATAAGACGAATGGAATTCACATTTGGTTCAACATTAATTTACTCAGCAAATCCAGCCCCAACAAACCTTTTGTCACATGCTTTTTCACTTCGAAGGAAATTTCACTGTCAGTAACAACTTGCAGTAAATTTTTTGGTTAGCCCCTTCATCTGCCCACAAGATGTTATCTATTAAACTCAAAATCATCATTAGACTCCTCTTTTCATACTAATATTGCATTGACATTTTCACATGTTTTGTTCACGCAATTGAGAATCTGATGAATATTGTAGATTTTATTTGTCATGAATATTGTAACAATAACAGATAATAATAGTAATATATCGGGTACAACTTAATCACTCCTAGTCTGATTAGGTATTTCAGTCTTCACGACTTTCAAAAATCTCACGTCACTCTTTTTATCACCACGAGAGATTGTTAAGCGAGGTGAAAGAGACTGTAAACAATCAACAACTTCGTCTTATGCCATACAGGATTCTTTTTGTCGTCTTTTCCATTCGTTGACTACGGACTGTCAAAATCATTACATCATGCTATAAGTGTATATTTTTATTTATTTTTATTCATATCTATGTCAAAACCAAGAAGCACATTAGACAATAAATTCAACCGTTCATACTGGTCTCTATCTTTCCGCATGAAAGAAAGGGAGTAGAAATTGCAGAACCAAAAGTAGTCGGAGATCGTCTTTGAAATGTCATAGTTGAATTTCTTCTCTCAAACTCATGTTATCTTGATTCTGGAACCAACATGTTTTACAAAAGGCATTCAGAGGAAGTCACGTATATTCCGCATCATGTTACTTTCAAAGATGAGCTCCTTCCTTGCACTCAGGCTCTAGAGTAGAAGAATAAACACTTCCCGAATCTCTGGATTTTTAGAAGCAAACTTGAATTTCAGACTACCAATATTTCCGAGGTGCCTTAGGTGAGAAGTGTGCTTAGCGAGGTCAATGTCACAAAGCTATGATATCGCAAACGGCTGATAATGGTGTATTTGGTCTAGTTCCGCCATTAGGGGATTAGAAAAAAGACTCTGGAGGTAGACTTTTCTGCAGAATCCAATGCAAGAGCATTTCTGTTTTCATTGCTAGTGGCATAATTGAGCACTGAACCAAACGCATCATGTTCCATCCGCCGCTGTGTGAGAAGGCTTCACTCAATTCGTTTACCGTGCATTGTCTGGGACCTATTTACGCCATGCACCATAAGAGCTGTCTCTATCTTTCTCAAAGCAAGATAAAGCATCAACAAATCCAATTGATGGTTACTAAGTTTGCCTTGAATCGCACACTGAGAGAATCTTACTCGATTAGATATTTTATATTGCAAGTCTTCACGTCGTACTGCATATTTTCAATAGATTTTGACTGAAAACTTCGACAGTTTATAACAAGTGGGAGTGGTAAAGTTCAGTCAAGATGCGCTTTTCATCATTCACGACATCGTAACCAATTGATAAGGAAGATTTCAAAGATTCCATATCTTTGATTTGTAGGTGTATAGCATTCTAGCTGCTTCAATTTAAAGTTTGTGAGACGAAGCGCAGTTCAATTGTGAATCGGATCATGGGACTGAATTGTTGTGAGTATATCAAGAGAAACTGAACCAATCCAACATCGAAAGACGTTAGAGTGCAGAGAAGTTCAAGGTCCTTTGTCAAGACGAATGCTAAGCGTCAAAGTACATAATTTTGTCCTCACAAGAACATCAGACATGCAAGTGCTTGTGCGAGTGTGATCTTGACCGAGAGATGGAACCTGTATCCTAATTTCACTTCAATTAATTCGTGGGATTGAGATTCAAGATACATTCGTCACGTTCTATAGGAGCATCGCTGTTCTAATTACCGAGAACAATATATGATTTCCTTAAAAGTAATCTCATAAAGTATGACTAGAGTTGATTTCAACAGATTTGAATAACTTCCTCTAAGTTGGATTATTTCATTCACAATTGAATACATTCATGGATATGTATAAAGTATCCTTTAAGATTTTATGGGCAAAGAAGGTGACGTTATGGAAAGTATTCCATCCCTCACGATTCTTTAATGAGGTATTGTGAAGCCCCTTCCTACTCATAAATTCTTATAATATTTTTTAATTTCTCAATGAAATTATTAACTTGATCCGTCAATAACCGACTCCAGTTTAATTATAATTTATTTTTCTATTGTTTATCTGGTCGATGATACTAAATTTACTGCATCTTATTAATTCTTAATGAAATTTTCGACATAATCCGTCCTAAACTCCAGTTTAATTACAATTGATTTCTCTATTATTTATCTGATCGATGATCCTAAATTCACTGCATCGTAAAATATTTAGTTTCTTTCACGTCCACTGCCGTATATTATGTAACATCGTGTGCAATGTATCTTGCATAGGATATGTCGTCCGACATTGTGGTTTTCCAGACAAGATCGAGCTAAGGCTGTGGATATTCTGGTGAAAGACTTGAAAGTTTTCTCCTCTTTCAACGAAGAACTGTACGAGGAGATTACCCAGCTTCTCACTCTGGAGAGCTCTCAGTAAGTTTCGAAGTTCATTTTGTAGCTTCTCTTTTGGTGTCCAATGGGGTCCTTGCATTCTTTGATGGGGGACTGTAGTCTCATGAGTATGTTGCGATGCAAAAACACTATGTCTGTTGTGTGAATTGGAGTGTACGGTTATTGCAGGAAGAACGAGCAGTTGTCTAAGTACGGAGACAGAAAGTCGGCAAGAAACATCATGCTCATCGAGTTGAAGAAGCTGATTGAAGCAAATCTGTTGTTCCATCACACGCTCACATTCCCTGCCTGAAGGCGTCCCGATTGAGGACCCTTATCAATCAAATGGACTTTACTCCTACTTCCTGAAATTCTGACTCGTGTGACTGATTGGGTTCGAAGCTACCTTGCGATTAGAATTTGTAACAATATATTAGTTCAGACTATAATGTTCCTTTGTTACACATTTACTTGACACAGCCCAAGGAGAGGAACTGGACCTGTACAACCAGTAAATGTTTAGCTTCCGGTCATTTTCTACATATGTTTGCCACAAAATGGAACGATTGCCACTTGGTTGCAAGACTCGTCTGAGAGTCTCAGTCACTCGAGAAATCCGCTGTAGACCGGATTCGTGGAGGGACTGATTTGTGACAAATCCGGCCCAGAGCTGGCAGTACACTCGGAACTCTCCTCTTTCCTCCTCTAAGCACATGCAGCCCTGCCAACACCTACAGTGGCAGCCGTCAAATTTACTCGTCACTTTGGCTTTGGAGTAGCATACATCTGAGAATGTCGTAGCTTGTAAATTTCGTGATACACTGGCGCTATGTGTAACACCTCCCTGGAAGCCTTGATGATTCCATTTTGCACAGGTTATGTACAGTAACAACGACTTGTCCTCCTTTCACCGGATTATATATACAGACCGAACTGACTTTTCGTTGTGATTCTAGAGGATTGAAACACTCTGATGGTGGCTGCTTTGGCTCCCACGAAGAATGATAATCGTAAAATTACATCAATGTGATTGCGTTCACATTTAAAACATGAATAGAAATATGACGAGAAGATTCCTAGCACTCACACACAAGTTAATCTGAAGAACTGAAAATTTAGCAAAGCGCCAACTGGATGATAACAAAGAAGTTTGGATCAAGCTTTACGAAGATGATGAGGATCAAATTACACAATAAAATCCAAAACAGTTTTCCGACCTGCCGGATTCGAACCAGCGACCTAGAGATGCCTGTGTACACTACAGTCTCCCGCTCTACCAACTGAGCTAAGGTCGGGGATGACTACCAATCAAAAATTTAATTATATAATGTAAAATTATGTACTCCTGTAATAATCATGTTGTGATAACATGATTCTGGAAAATGTGTCTAGTCTGTATTTCTATAGGAGAGAGAGACACAAGTCTTTTATAGTGATAAAAGTTTGAACATGTATAGATTTTGCTTTGAAATGAAGATATTAAGGTTTCAATGGATTGCCCCAAAAAAAAATTCTGATGTTGTGGACAAGACCTCATTGGGCTGAACCTCTAGGAGATGATCAGCTGGGCACTCCCTGGGGGCCTGGGTGAATACCCATTAGTGCTTGTATGAAACCAAAGTAGCTAGTCTGGATAACATCACCATTGTATGTTCTATTCTTCAGAATATATCCGACTATCAGGTCAAGATATGTTCAAGATCAAGGTCAAGATACTAGAATTATCACAGTTCGTGATTTATTGAAGAAGAGCTCCGTAATCTAAAGAGATTACTTGAACCAATGAAGTTTTATGGTGATGAACCCACGAGACTAGGTTCTAATAGCTTCACAATGAAAGAAGGATAGTAATCGATCGAATATATTCAAGCTATCTAAGACATCTCTTCTATATGGATAAAAATAAAAATAATTCACGTAACATCCACATAACCATCATCTAAGATTCTTGTTTTGATGTGGTTTAGAGTCATACTGAAAATTAATAATGAACGTATTTGAAATATATCATACAATTGTTCAAGGAATTGATATCTTCTACGATATTAGTTTCTTATATACTATTCAATTATAGTGCAGAAGTGGAAGTCCATATTTATATAAAATTTCGAAACTAAATCAACCTAGATAATTTATTTTTTACTCTAGTTGATATATGTTGATACTATTATATTTCTTATCCATGCTATGATTATGATAAAACAAAGAAGTTTTTTTTATTGTGTAGATTATATACAAGAGAATTAAAAGACCTTAAAACTGAAGCAGATGGTGAGGTTTGAAAGATATGATACACATCACGATCCATCCACAACATAATTAATATATCAAAAGAAATTATATATTGCTTAGCTGGTGACAAGAGATTTCGATTTGTCCCCATCTAAGATTCAACGAGATGTTGAAGTTTGGAAGAAGATATACATCAATCAATCAGGATAAAGTCTTTGTTCCTCTAGTTTAACTATCCGGATACATATACGCATGATATGACATGATATATAAATAGCACTGTTCCTCGGGTAGGTGCTGAGAAGAGACTTCCAAACTGTTCCCCTGCTGAAACACAACGAGATGTTGAATTTGGAACACATGATGCATAAATCACAAAAAATTCTTCCTTCCTTTAGTTGTGATCTATGTGGATACCCCAATATTTATATGCATGACATAACTATGATTTGCTCTCCTCCTACACTCAAGGAGATGTTGAGATTTGAAAGACATGAAACATAAATCACGAGAAATTCTTCTTTCCTCTAGTTGTGATCTATGTGGATACCCCTCATATATGCATGAAATAATTATGATCTGTTCCCCTCCTCAAACTCAACGAGATGTTGAGATTTGGAAGACATGAGACATAAATTACGAGAAAATCTTCGTTCCTCGACTTGCGATCTACGTGGATAGACCTGTACTTATATGAATAACATATTTATGATCGGTTCCCCTCCTAAAACTCAACGAGATGTTGAATTTTGGAAGACATGAAACATACATTACGAGAAATTCTTCATTCCTCTAGCCGATCTATGTGGACACACTTCTACTTGTGTGCATTACATAAATTTGATCTGTTACCCTCCTAAAACTCAACGAGATGTTTCGGTTTGGAAGACACGATGACAAAAATTACGCTTCCATTTCAAGTCCTTGCTCCTTCATGAGCCAGAGATTCCATCGAGGAGCTACGAGGGACGTGGCACGGATTACACGTGGCAGACAGCTGCGCGAACCGCGGGCAGCAGGTCGTGGGCGAGGTCCTCGACGTCCTCCACGCCGACCGAGATGCGAATGAGGCCGTCGGGAATGCCCAGGCGTGCGCGCTCGGCCGCGCCCAGAGACACGTGGGAGCTCGTGGCTGGATGAGACACAGTGGTTGTCACGCCTCCGAGGCTCGGAGCGATCTTGATCAAGCTCAGCTTGTCGAACACGCGACTGGCCCCTTCGGCGCCCCCCGCCACCTCGAAGCTGAACACGGCGCACTGCGGCGCCGCGTGCACTCTCACGACGGCGCGCTCTTCCGCCGCGACGCGCTCCGCCAGCCTCTCGGCCGTCACCCACGCCCGCTCCATCCGCACCTGCGCCACAGCCAGCTCAGCCCCACTCAGCCCAGCTCAGCCTAGCCCGACCATTTTCCAACAAACTCCATCGATGAGTGAGTGTGAGTACCTGCAGCGTGCGGATGCTTCGAGTGCAAAGCCAAGCGTCGAAGGGCGAGATCGTGAGGCCCCATCGATGGGCCACTCCTCGGGCCCGATCCACGAGCTTGGCAGGTCCCACGACAGCTCCCGCGATGAGATCGCTGTGCCCTCCGATGAACTTCGTCGCCGAGTGCACGACGATGTTTGCACCCTGCGCAATGGATCGATCGTGAATCCCCGTCCTTCACTTCAATCAATCAGAGCATAGATTATAGACCCAGCAGAGCCTCTCCTCGGAGTCTCGGGGTAAAATAAGAATCTCCTCTCGTGACTCCTGCCCATCCCCCACACGCCCTGCCTGCATGGCATTGCAGGCAGGGCCCTCTGCAGAACTCTCCTGACTGCACCTTTGCCTTCGAGCAAAGGTGCAGTCAGGAGTGGCAGACAAGCATTATAGAACCTGGCTTGGAGGCGGGTCCACTTTTGCTGCTGCAGGCGTTCCTTCCCGTGGTGGTTCACGATGACATGATTCCGAGCTCGTTCATGTCTGTCTGTCTGTGATAGTAGTAATAATAATAATGATGGCGTCGTTCACTTACCTGCAGAAGAGGTTTTCTCCTGAGAGGGGTGCCGAACGTGTTGTCGACGACGAGCAGAGCACCGTGCTTTCGGCACACAGCGCTCATGCCCGGCACGTCGGCCACTCGGATCAACGGGTTCGTGATCGACTCGCAGAACACCAGGGCCCGAACGTCGTCGTTGCGGCCCTCGAGCTGCTGCTGGTGCTGGTGGTGCCATCGAGCCAGAGCGGAGTCGAGTTGCAGCACGTCCATCACGTCCAGCATCTCGACGTGGATGCCGAAGCGCCTGACGTCCTGCTCGAAGAAGGAGAATGTGCCGCCGTACGTGTCGCCGTGCACGAACACCGTATCCCCACCCTTCAGCAGCCCCAACACCGTGGCCACCACGGCCCCCATTCCCGACGACGTTGCCAGCCCTGTGATATTGTGGTCAGATCACCAGAACGATCAATCGAACGCCAACATTTTATCACACAGCTCGTCAACGAAGCCACTTCCTCTTCCAATTCCACTTCCTGATTGTACTGTGCTGTGCTATGCTGTGCCCCCCATGAGACCAATTGTGAGCTTTCCAGCTTCTGCTCTCCCCGACTAAACGAGAGTCATTGCAGCTCTATTAAATCAGATGTTTGGTGAGTTTTAATCTGATGATGTGACGTTCATTTTCACAGCATGACATTCCAGAGAATTACAGTCGACCTCGCTGTTGTTTTCAACCAGATCAGAAGGCTTACGGTCATGACTGAGAGAACTCTGCACAGGATGCTACTGAGTGCTTGTGCGTGTTTGTGAGAGGGAGGGAGGGAGAGAGAGAGAGAGAGAGAGAGAGAGGACCGACGTTCAGTTCCTACGAGTGCCACGGGGAACTCAGCAAAAATTGCCGTGATGGATATTATGGAGGACTAGCCCACCAGGAACCAGGTAGGCACGAAACGAGTGACGTATTCGCACGAGCTTTTTGGGTGAAGCTGAAGTCAGCAGCGGCGATATCGAGATTTCGGGAAGTGAGAACATACTTCGACCGAGGACATTTGGACAGGACCTGAACCCAATGTGCTCTTCGTGGCGAACAGGGAAGTGGTTGTCTGAACGAACGAAGAACGCAGAATGAAGAATGATCATCTCAGCTGGGCCCTGCTTACGAGAGGAGCACATTTCATAATCATAGTTTGCTTCGACAGGAATGGTCGTAACCCATAACTTCCATACCCGTTCAGAGGCTGAACTCGTGAAACATTACCTGACTCGGCAGACTCGAGACATGCAAGCGCGTGAGCGAGGTCGTCCGAGTTGGGATTTCCCAACCTCCTGTACGAGTACGTCGAAGCACGAAGCTCTTCCAAGGTCTCGAATTCGTACACAGAAGCTGTGAAGATGGCTTTCCCGTGTTTAGTGCCACTGAACGCATTGCCCTCTTGACAAAATCCCGCCTGAGCTGCGATGGTCGCGTACCGGGGCTCCTTTCGTCCATTCTCCTGATGTCCGTTCTCCTTCCCCGCACCCTCATCCTCATGCAGCACCAATTCTCCCACTCTCACGTCCATGATTTCTCCAAACCTCCGCTTGGAATACCAAAACCGATGGATTCGTGCCGATGTACGAGAACCTGAGAATTATAATCTTGCAGAGGTGCTTGGGAACTCACTCCCAGATGAAGGTCCCTCGGTGCCCAGCCCGCCCAAAACTACGAGACCGCATAGAATTCTGACGATTGACTTCCCCATCGCCATCTGTCTGGACTAGCAACCGATCCAGACAGATGACAACTCCAGGAGCGGCTGGCTCCACCACCCGCACCCTGGCAGAGCTCGGATTGCGCCGCCGGCTCGGCCGAGATGGCAGATGAAGACGAGGTGCCTGCGTGAGGAGGAGGAGGCGGACGAGGAGGACGAGGTCTCGATGCCTACCTAACGCCCGTGGCCTACTACTCGGGGCTGAGCCATACCGTCGAATCACTCTGATATATGGAGCAGAAAGCGTCGAATCATGCAGCCTGATGCGTTTCTGAGCCGCAGGAGCTCACGTGCAGATCCAGTCATCGACTAAAAAACCAAGGCATGACGACGAGCCTAGAGCCTAGAGGAGAGCAGAGGGTCACGGGGCTGTGAGTCAGTGCGTGCCGTAAATGATTGAATGGCACAGCACCGATCCTCGAAAAGCACTGCTGTGAATATTTTGCGAAGCAGGACGTTCCCTTTCATGGGCCTCCTCCTGCAGACGTAGTCTGGATTTCTCGTACGTACCACGGCCTCCATGCCCGTCATGCCAACAAGAAGACGGCCCCTTTTTCCCCACACATGCAGATCGATTATACTAATCAGTTTAAAAGCATCGTTCGTCAGCAACGAGTGTTGGGTAGAATACTCAGCGCCCAAATTTTGTGTGTTTAATATAGTACTATACAAATCTGAATTTAGACATTGTTCCAAAGTGTTTAAAAAAGCGCAATGAAATGTTTTGAAATGCAAAGAACTGACTTGAAAATGCATTAATGAGATTGCAGATTCCGGATTTCCCTTGTACACCGAAATCTGAACTTTTTACACCATCATTCACCTCATATTATGCACAGCAAAACTTGAGTCAAGTTGAATAGTTCCAAATCAAATCTGAGATTACAATATGTTACAATGGCACTGGTCTTGGTCAACATGAGATATCTTATGGAGATGAGAAAAAGTAAACTTTCTTCAATATACTTTCATCACTCGCAATCGCATTGATGAAACACAAGAGCTAGAGGCGAAATCACTATAATAGCTCATGCAATATGAGGTTGGATTAGAGGAGATTGTCAAAGAGTTTGAGTTCATGGACTCAAATTTGAATTATGACTAGTTCGATTTGGTCAATAAAATATGCAAATGAGTATTGCTGGATAGTAGATTTTAATACAATTAAAAACAATGCTATTTTTCAAGTCTTATATTATAATCTATTATACTTTGTGTATAATACTTTGATTTAATATATACCCATCACTATGACATGTCAGAGGTGTTGAACATGTCAACACCTCTGACATTCTAAAAATGAAAAGGATGTTACTTTGTGAAAAAAAAAGGGTTAATTTAGAATGAAACGACAATTGTGGGATATGCATCAATGACTTTTACTTTCAATTCTTTCATGTCTATGGGAAGATCATTCGATGAAACACTTTCATGTGCCGTTCGTATTTGGTGTAACACAGACGTGTACGTCTGATCCCCGTCAACTTTCGCCCATGGGCTTTTTGCACCTGGGTTACACCTAAGGACTCTCGCTCACTCGCTCCCTCAGGACTCTCACCCACCGAAGCCACTGACAGCAGAGCTGTGCTGTCGTTGCCCATCGTTGCTTTCCCCCGTGAGAGGGAGGGCCTTCAGAATTCTACGACTGCACTCTACCCACCGGCCGCTGACCCCTTGCTTAGCTCCAGGTTACAGCAGAACAGGGGACAGACAGAATCCGACAGCCCACTAACTCTCGTACTCGTGCAGTCCCATACCACAGACGACTATTGTATTGCGTCATCGTACGCAGATCTCTCAGCCAGAGAATTCGACGGTGGACCGGACTGGAGTGAAACGAGTGAGGGACTCGATCTGGTGGAACTTGGAACAGGTTGATCATCTTGTTCGAAAATGCAGAATTTCATAACCTTAGTACGCTGAGGAATGTACCACAGCCAGGCAGAGACTCCTGTCACTCACCCAACCAGCCTCTGCATGAAATGGGTAGGCTGTGCTGAGCCATTCAACAGTTTCATGCAGATGCGAACAGATCTGCTTACGTCCGTGCCTTCGTCTGTCTACACTCGTCTTTCTGCCGCTCCGTGTGTCATAGAGCGAGGTCTCTGTGGAAGCATCGAGGAACAAGGCGACCGTGGACGTCCCTGGAACACAGGGCTGTGCTGAAAAAACCGCCAGGAAAAGGAACAAGTGTGTTGGATCGAGCTTCTCCTACAAGACCTACCGAGTGTGTGTTATAATCCTTCCGAATGTGAGTACCGAGTGACTCATTTCACATCCTTCAGACGTCCATCGATATTATATGAGCACACATGTGGAAAAGGACGAAGCTCTACAAATAGTTCGTCTTGCCACCCCCTTTAAGTGGCTTTGATGGATGCGAACCTCGCAGTCTGTAGGATGCGTTCACAAATGATGATGTTCTCTTGTATATCTAACGCAAGGCGAAGACTACTTCTATTTGTTTCGTAAGATCGAGTACAAATCCGGCAGTCCGGTACTCTGAAATCCTATGATGAACTGCAAGTTACCGAGGTCATTCACAGCACTGCACATGTGGTGCTGACAAACTTGAACCCACTTCGAGCTTCAAGGAACTCCCATGCATGCAGGCGAGTACATAGTTGGAAGGAAGGAAAGCAGCAGGAATTGAGTATGAAGTGCGACCAACAGATGTGTTGCTTGCAGTGAACCTTTTTGGTCCCTTGGTTACTTCTAACCATGGGACCAAAAGATATGTATTTTCATCTTCACGAACGGGTAAATTTTATGCCGACATCTTTCAGATATGACGTAACCACTTGTGCGCGTTGGTGTCAAGTTCGACTCCCTCTTGAACATCAATTTCACTCGGCTTATTCAGAGGAAGTCAATTATGTTGTCCAAGGAATAACTTGTCACCAGACCAACCGCCCCCCCCCCCCCCCCCCCCCCCCCCCCCCCCCTCATAGCACACATTAATTTGGGACAACCAGGAGATAAACTTCTCATATTCGAAAATAAAGGTGATTACAATCAACAGCAAGTTTTCTCTTGAGAACCGTACAGTTTATCCCCAGGTGTCTATGCACACACTAACCCGCTTTATACACAAAAAAGACTGCCTACACTCACGTCCACATGTTGCGGACCTGTCAATCACAAGAACACCCTTTGTGTTCAGAAGTAGGTCTTCCAGAGCGTGATTGCGCGGCGTGAAAGCTCGTTGTCCACACGTCAGCGCTGATTATGGGGGAATCTGGGGTAGCATGAGGTACATGACGAGGATGCTTTTCTCTTTTATCGCCTCGAATCTGCCTTAATGCATGAGGCAAGGCTGGCATTAGTGCATCCAGACACTCTGCTACTGCGTTTGGATTTCCCGGCATGTTTATGATCTGCAACAGGTAAACGGATTGGATCAGCGTCGCATATCCAGCAAGTTTCAAATTATGATTTTGGTAGAGTCCGGAGCCTGTGGGCGAAGTCCAATGGCTGCTCCACTGAGACAACACAAGGAACAACGTCTGAACCACTACTGTATCAAGATGCAAGATTCACTTACCAAGGTGGATCCTCTTATACCAGCTGCAGCTCGAGAAAGCATCGCTGTTGGCGTGACCTGTAAATCCATCAGTGTTCCGACATTAGAAATATGATATGACTTACGCTTATGATACAATCTTGTACTAACTAAAAATCCGAAGTTGAGATAGTGAGTCATTGAGATGAATTGAAATCGACAGACTACGGTCCTTCTCCGATGATGCAAGTCTTTGATGTTCTCACTTCTGTGAAGCGCAAGACAACCAATCTTTGCAATGTGAATGACGGTAAAATTACTAAAACCCGTCTGTCTAAGAATAATCGACCCGGTGCCTGGCTGGGGAAAATAACGAATGAGAAAAAAGTAGGAGGAATAGGAGACATAGTTGTTAAGCAAAGACTTTGCTGTAAAGACGTCATACCTGTAGGCTCTTGTTCAACATAACTTGTACGATGCCAGGAGCTTGTTTGTGCAACAATGGCAATGTCGCTTCTGGAGTGATATCTCTTGGAGTGAACCCTGTACCGCCTGGAATATCCACTTGGCCTCGTTTGTCAGTCATACACATAGACGTACAGAAGTTGTGGTGCTAACTGCTAGATCAGTAAAAGTGAGTGAGTTTTGCAAGTTTTTTGAAAATGAGCATAGTAATTTTAATCAGCTGACGAGGTATATGATAAGAGTTTCCACGAATCCAAATACAGCTGAGTCAGGGCATCTAAAGGGTAGAAGTACGGGCCAGTCACAAACCAGTAGTGAGAATCAGATGAACCTTCTCTTCGTCACTCCAGATTTTCAAAACTTCCTGAATCTCGTTAATTGTGTCTGACACCACTGCAGTCGCGACTACTTTGGCACCACCAAGCTTTTCCGACAAATTGTTAACAACGTCCACGGCCTTCGGACCACTGGCAATGAGCATAACTTTCCATCAGAAACAGCATATGCGTGGGTGTGACTGACGGTATGGAAGCGCAAGCTCTGAGGAAAGAATGTGAGTACTTATGCATGCAAGGAGTAAGACAAACATTCGAAGCCATATTGTGGTGACCGGTTGGAACAACAGATAAACACCACTTTGACTATTTCCTCTCTACAACAATCTCATGCTGAAATATACACATGTAACTAATTTCTAGTCTAAAAACCACGGAAGTCGTATGCACCTCAAAAATTACTCAGTAAACATCCAGAACAGAAGTTCAAGAATGGACTGACATGATGAATTGTGACTAGAGGATTCAGAGAACTAGAGAACTAGAGAACTCAGAAAACACATGTAAATATTTAAGGTTGGGACAGAGGTACCAACAACTCAAAAGACAACAGTCGCACGGAAATATAGAGGAAGGACAGGACAATATACGAAGGACAGGACTATATCAGGTGGCTGACATATTCAGAGCTGATTGTAGAGACTAGAAACATATACGTTCAAGTAGGCAGTGGCAATTACGATTCCCATGGATTCCCATATATGAGGATTTGGAGTCCACCAAAAACCCAAAGCACAAGCTCTAAGATGAGAAACGACGAGAGAAAACATTTTGGTATGCAATTTCAGGAATTACAAGAAGGACTAAAATCTTTGGGTTATCAAAGTAAAATTCACTCAGGGATTCAGATGTTTACCTTCGATCTGGACCACCACCGGATGCTACTGTGTCACTCACTGTCAAGATGGCCACCTTAACTCCCGGAAAATCACCTCCGGATTTGCCCGCTTTTCCACTGTCATGAGTTTCAATCTGGTGTTGTCGACTGATCTGTGTATTTGCTTGATTGACATGTCCTTGTTGGTGGTGATGTTGATGACGGTTGTGGGAATTGTCAGGACCCGCAAGTGGCATGTTACTAAGATCTCCTATGATAAGGGTTGGCACCTGCGTTCCCGCAGGTAACACCCCATCGGACAGAGGAAGTTCAAGAAGTGCGTTTGCAGATCTCATGCTAAGAAGCCGACTGCTGATCTGATGTCCAGTACTTTGCGCCACGAAACTGAGAGAAACATCATAGCAAAACTCGTTGAAAACAAAGAACCAATATAATAGAAGTAGCAGCAACTTGTAAGTCCTTAATATGGTTAATACAAGATACCATATGTTCCTCTGAAACAACCACTACTTGAAACACCGGAGTAAGTTACTGGACGTAAGGTGAAGTTTGATAACGAGTAGACTTTCTACCTCTTTTAGAGGTTTAGCCAAAGAATTTGCAAACCAAATAGGTGACGACCAAACGTACCCAGGATGACCTGAACCATCATCTAATTCCCAATGGATCGTCACCCGATGAAACTCAGGCCTCTCTCGATCTAAACGCATCGGTCGTGTGGTTCTGGACAGCACCCTGCAAGAGTAAAATCTGGTCAGCGGGTCCTGAACACAGAGCAACGCTGGAACCTTCGCGGTAAACATCTCCCTTCAACCTCCTAATTTCAGATTCTGGCGTCAAACTGGGTTGAAAAAATCACCTGCGAAGACGCGGATCGGACCACCCTGACATTTGCCTGATAGCAGGCAGTGCGAACAAGTAGAAGCACACGAGACTACTGACAGGATTCCCTGGAAGTCCAAACACAAGCATTGGGCGTTTACTGCTGGACTGTTGAGACGGAACATCAATTGTTGCAAAAGTCACCGGTTTTCCAGGCTTCATCAGCACCTGTGTAAGTAACAAATATTCTTCAGCCTTCTTGACAGCATCTCCCAGGTCAAGTACAACGATGAAAGAATGTCCAAAACCTATGAAACCATTTATTCATTTGTCCTTGTAAAGTCAAGTAATATTTACAAGTGACACACTACCCAACCGTGATTCTCTTCAAGGCATCTGGCAGTGGCATGTCAAACTGACTCAAAGTTACTAATAAAAAATGAGGCCTTCAAGTGAATATAAGTTGAATGGATTAGAAGGAATATCTGCGTACCTTCCCGAAGTAAACTCTTCCTCTGCGTTCAAGATGTGGCTTGACATAATCTTTGTCGCCCATAGAAACACCCCCGGATGTTATGAGCATGTCAGCATCCGCATTCACGGCACCATTTATCTTCTGCCCCAATTCGTTTTCCTCGTCATGGGAAATTCCAAGGTCCACAACTTCACATCCGTGTTGGACAAGAGCAGCCATGAGCATTGCACGATTTGAATCTCGTATCTGGGAACCCAGACGAGCCACTTGATCAAAATGTCTTCTCTCGTGCAAACAACTAATTAACATGCTTAGATTATAGTTCCAAGGTAGCTGCGAATAAGGGCTCTGCATCTCACCTGTCCTCGACCCAGTTTGGCACCTTGTACAGGATCTACAAGCTCATCTCCGGTTGATAAAACCGCCACTTTAGGCCTGCGATAAACCTACATCATTCACTTCAATTCCCACTCGTATGTTATTCGAGAAACTTCGAACACTGGATACCTGAATCCAATCACAGCAACAATTATCCTAATATCGCAGGCCACAATTCTCATCCTCAAAAAAACAGGAAAGCTTTGTCTTCTAGAGTGTACATTGCGTGATTTCAGTGGTGGTGAACTGAAACCTTCAATGGGAATTTGTATGAGGAAAACGCAGGTGGGCAGAGATCATAATCTCATACCAGAGCCTGCTAAAAACCACGACAATACAGTTCTCGGGCTGGCTTAAAGTACCTTCACAGTAGTGAAACCCATGGTAGCAAGCAGGCCTATCTCGGCAGGACCAATCTTATCCCCTGCCATCAAAACAACGTCACCTTCTGCTATATCGGAGCCCTGCATGGCATTTCACCAACACGTAAATATGTCGTGCCATTGCAATCAACCCATTAAACTGATACGATCAACTAATAACCCTCACGGAGTTCACGGGATAATCTCCACAGCGGTTGGCAGTCACATACCACTGGGCGTATATCCTGCCCCTTGGCGACTCCTTCAAGAATATCCACTTTTCTTACTCCAGTCTCCTCGAAGTCATCATCCACTGGAGCTGTCCTCTCGATCATTACTACAGCATCCGCACCGCTTGGCACGGGACCTGCCAGAAACAGAACAGAGGAGAACAATAAGAGAGAGAGAGAGAGAGAGAGAGAGAGAGAGAGAGAGAGAGAGAGAGAGAGAGAGAGAGAGAGAGAGAGAGAGAGAGAGAGAGAGAGAGAGAGAGAGAGAGAGAGAGAGAGAGAGAGAGAGAGACTAAATTACTAGAGTGTTAACACGGCAGAGTAAAGCAGGAGAATGGAAAAATTCAGAACAATTGCGGCTCATATGTTAGCAGCTCGCCTCCTGTAGTAATGTAAGACACGGTTCCTGGTCTGACCACCAAATTCGCGGCATCGTCTCCAGCTCGAGCCTCTCCGACCACGACGTACTCACCGGGACCATCAGATGCCACCACCGCGTATCCATCCTGAGGTTTCAACGACAGCAACCGATCGAGACACAGCTCAATGTCAACTGCCTCCGAGCGCAGAAATTCTTAAACCACAGAACGACGGAGAATTGAGGGAGAACCCCCAGCGACGATGAAGAAAACATTGGAACAGATTTAAAAAACCCGGATCATTGTGCAAATGCACCGCACTCGAGCATGCCAACGATCCAAACCCGAGGACATAATTCGTACCTTGATGGAAGCCGGATACGGAGGGAGTGGATCGGGAGCGGTGAGATCCTCGGCCAGAGTGCAGCCGAGAGCTCGATGCAGCGGCACGCTCACGGGCTCGAGCCGACGAGCGACGCTGAGCACCATGTGCAGCGCATCGTGCACGGACAGCATCACGGACGGCGACGTGGCCAGGGCGTACAGAGCAGCTTGCGCAGCCTCCATCCTCGATCTGCCACTCAGGAGCTGCTCCTCCGACCGACGACGAGCCCTCTCCAGTTCTCCTGCACTCACTTCTCCAGGCTCCGTTTCCTCCTCCCCCTCGAGGTCCAATCGCCCTCCTCCTGTCCTAAACCCCGGTCAGCCAACTCCGGTCACGCCTCCCCGGCAACGACCGACCGTTCTTGCCCGAGCTGCTGACAGAGCTCCCTCAAGGGGTGCGTACTGTACTGCAGGCGCAAGCTTTCGAGCGCTGAGGGGCTCCGAATTTTGCCGCGTCTGCTGCTTCCCCTTCGTCGTCTCAAGGCAGGGGAGAGGGGGGGTTTATGGACTGAGCTGAGCTCTTGAATCGTGGCCTCGACTGAATCTGGAATCTTGCGATGCAAGGCTTCTGCTGCTGCAACGTCGGCACTGGAAAATCTGAGAGGCTTTATTATCCATCTAGAAGCTCCTCAAGGACCTTCTGAATGGGAGCTTCAACTGTCCTCCATTCCCATCTCGCATGTTTCCCAGCCCTCTTGGCCCTCTTGTCTTCCAGGACGAGAGCGATGACGCCATGAGTATGCTGGCCCTTTATTTGCCAGAGAAGGCCGAATTATGCAGCACAAATTGGGCAGACGAGCGGACGATTTTGTTATGGGAAGAGGGAGCATGGTTTTTTCTTCTACTCTTGTGATTGAAAGTACTGCACTACCGATTTCGGTGGCTGTAAGTTTGGAATGCCGCGTCCCCATAGTCTAGAGTAGAACTAGAAACTCATGAACTTGATAGAGTTTCGGTCTTTTGATAGAGCTGGTGGTCACAGGCAGTGGATGTCCATATTTTAAAGAATTAATCACGTGTGCACGTTGTATACTCTCTTCTCTCCACTAGATAAAGTTTACATGTAGTACTTTCGTGAAAATATACAACTAGATTTTTTAAAAAAATTAGGGAATAGAGGACTTTTTATTCTATCTATATCCTATGATATTTCATTTCGTGAGTTTATAATCTTTCATCATAAATATGACATTTTTCGTTTTCTTTCATATACTGTGTATTTCTTTTGTCCTCCTATATCGAAAAGAAAATCTTTGAAAGTAATTCGTAAATTCTTATTGAAAATTTTACATGCAATAACTTTGGTTTTTATGAATAATCTATGGTTTAAATTTGAATTCTACTTATTCACCTATTTTGAAACATCATAAATACATAATTGAAGAAGAAAAATAAACTATGGTGATTTTTTATTAAAAATTCATACTTTCGATTAATAACATGATACTTTCATTCAATCAATTTTTCAAATCATACTTGTACATCATAGTACATGACTACATAATGGTATTGTAGATTCGTTACTAATGACAAGCAGTGAGGTCAGGGTTGGTAGTCCTGCGGTTTTTTTCCTAAATAAAAAGATTGTCAGATGTAACTAGATGCTATGTCTCACATAGCACTCGTAATAATGCTTGTTCACCAGTATTTATGCAACAAATTTTACGCCAGATTCGATAGTGATCAGGATCTATGCAAATTGAAATGAGAATGAATTAAATTCGAATTGAATTTTTGAACAAATTAAAATATTTTTTTGGACAACTTCTGGTTACGTGGCAAAGAAGCCATTCCAGTACGGAGAGGATGATGACAGCAGTTAATACAAGAAAACAGTTTTGTGCACATGCATGTGACGTAATGGAGTAGGACATGATCAGTGGCAACAGTTGAAACTGACCAAATGGATTTTGAACTATTTTTCAAGGAATTTGCACATTCTTTTCCTCACGAAGATCCTCGACTTTTTGCCTTTTCCGCTACAGGATAGCGTCCAGTGTGAGGATGTGCAATGGACTGAGCGGATTTCTGTAGAATCGATGCACCTTGTATCTATCCATGACACCGTCATAAATCTGTGTCGATCGTAAAGCATGCAGTTTCCGGATAATGCATCAGGTTGCACGGGCCATATTGCTACCGAATGTCTTCCCATAGCTTATCATTTCATCCAATACAGTTGACAGAAAGTAATTGAGCGCAATAGTTTATGCTCAACAATCGGCACAAGTGAATGACTTATTGTGAGCAACCTGTCATGTTCTTGTTTTTCTTTTAATATTCGAAGCCCATAAGTAAAATAACGAAGTGAATATACATCAACCGTATGTATTCGTGGCTACGATCTCTACACATAATCGTAATGATGTATTTCTTACTATGCAATCAATTTCCTAACAGTAATATATAACATTCTATTTTCATTCATGATTAAACCAGAATTTTTCTAAAATGATATATGATCATCTCATTTTATGTTAAGGTTTTAGTTTAATTTTTATTTCCATCTATATATTACTAACGTTCAACGAATATCTTCTATAAATTCATTGACACACATGGTGTTACAAAATAAACTGGCAGAGTTAAAATACTATGTTCCCTAGTGTATTATGATTTTATCCGTTCACTTGCAAAAAAGCACTCACAACTCCACATGCTAAGAACGATGTATTTTTCAGTCTCAGATTCGTATATATATGTCGTAAGGGTTACGTTTTGTGGACTTCAGATAACATGTTCTGATCAGAGAATGCAAGATTTGTGCAATCCAACATCTTCTTCCTCGCTGGGAATAGAGATGGTTGTCGTACAGGCACAGGCTTTGATTTCATGGGAATGACATGACAGCCATCGAGTACAGACATGGTGCAGGATCCTGCATACAGAATGAATGACCTGGAAACGTGCTTAGAGCCTCGTAAGCCCCAAAGCTCTTTCGCCACTCGACATCGGTCTTGCTGGAGTTACAGCGAGTTGTTCAAGTCAGCGTGACACTGGGAATGGAATCAGAGGTCTCGAGCACGTTGAGGCTATGCAGGCTGCGGTTGTCTACTGGGACCTGAATGCAGCTGGACTCTTGCAGGAGGAGCCTTCAGGATTCCGACTAGCCCGTGGTGGTTGTGGAGGTGGTGGTGGTGGCAAGTATTGAAACGACCGCACGAAATATTCGGAACAGATTTCTTTGGTGACTGCCTTCTCCAAACCCATAGCCAGATAGGAGACGGAGAGACAGAGCATCTGAGGATGAGTATTATGCAGAAATCGTTTACTTCTGCAATGTGCGAGAAACTACAACTGCGACAATGTCCAGCAGAAATAGTTCAGTATTCCATCTTAAACACCTGCAGTAAGCAATCGCCTCTCTGGAATCCCTGATCCTTAATTATCCTGGTAGATATGGCGATTTTCATGCTGCTCAAGTCAGGACGGCTGAAACGTCTACTCCCCTTGTGACCATTCAACTTGTTGGAGCAGAACCTGTCAATAAAAGCTCACCCACTCAAGTACCAGAGAGAGAATCGTCTGGCTACTGCGAAGCCTTGCCCAAAGCTGAGAATTGTGTCAAAGTCATCAAGCTGGTCTGCTTTAGTGGTGGTATTTCTCCCCTCGAAGTATCGTCCAGGCCCTGATATGAAGAAGGTATTATTTCATATAAGTGCAGAAAGCTGCTAGGAAGAAAAAACTGTACAAACTCGACCACAGAAAGGGTTACATGAGCGAAATAGAAGACCCAAACTTTGGTGGCATCTGTAGGATATGTGTTAGATTCAGCGTCATATCCATTGCTTCAAAGCTTTCAGGTACCTGTAAATTTGCTCGAGTAGAACAATCGTGGCCACTTGATGGTTCAGCACCATCGATGACAGTTTTATGGAGACATTTGCCCTTTTGCGAACTTGAGACCCATGACCGTAAGGTCCGCCTATGCAGAAGACCAAGGCTGAAGATCCCTGCATGTTTCAGACAGTGAGATTATGCGAGCAGTCGAGGTTTCAACGACGCATGACACGGGGCAAATGGGCCATCTTACCCTATCTCCTGCATCTGCGATCAAACTGGCCAGCTGCTCTGATGTCACATCTCGGCCACGCTCATCGAGAAGTATAACCTGGCAAAATTTGTCTCAGGTATTAGCGAATAGCAGACACAGCGTCGATTGTTTTACAAAGAGACATCATCCGAACGTGAATTGAGATCACGGTGACCTTGACTGTTCGCTGTATATCACATCCAAACATGAAAACTGACCTAGAAGCATCCAGGGAAGCTCCAACAAGTTTCTTGCTCACTCTGAGAAGAAGAAAAGCATGGAGTGTACCCAGTCTCTCGGGGATATGGCCTTCAGCACGCGTTCACCCTCGGCTTCCACTTGCGCAACAACATCACTGCAACACCCAACATATAAATGGGCTTCTAGCCTCTTGTGTGAATGTGCTCATAGAAGGAGTGATGGTGAGCAGTCCACCAGAAAGAAAGAGGCAGACTAGATTGGAACGAAGTCTTAATGCAATGCACCGGACAACTTCATCGATGACGATTGAAAGCCATGAAAATTCTACAGATCCTTCCTTAAACCTCGCCAACATTGTTCACGAAGACTGAGCGGTATAGCGCTTTTGAAATGAGGCAGTTCGCAGTGGTGCAGTTAATTTCTCGTGTAGGTACTGCTACTGGTTTGACGAGACCAGCACTGAAGCTCTCATATGACTTCACACTCGGAGACGAAGAGTCAAATTGTGGGTCATGGGAATTGGCGATTCCGGCAAGATTCTCACCTGGTATTCTTCGGGTTGGATTTGATCTGAACATCTTCGAAAGAGCAGTATCTCTTGACCTTGGATGCATAGTTGTTCACGACACTCTCGACTCCAGTGTCGAAATTTTTCCTGACCATCACCAGACGAATGGGAAGGGGCCTCTGCAACAATTCAGTGGCCAAATGGCGAATCAGACGATGCTCCAGCACCGTGAGCACACCGTATCATCGTACGCTACGAGAGGTTGGCGCAAAGTTCAGAGGAGGAAACACACACACACACACACACACAGGAATGCACGATGCACAATTGACAATGCACGACCAGGAGACAAAATAAGACGCACAGCTGCTCGAGCATAGCTGATTTCTGCTTCCTTCTCCGAGTCATCCTTCCTGGCGGCACACACTGACAGAGACCGATGCATAAACTCCTCGGAACGGAGAGAGGCCCAATTCGTGTAACAAACGGAGATCCGAGAACATATTTGATTCAGAATCAGACGCACCTCCAAATGAAACGAGAGTTAATGACGATCTGAGCGGACGACAATGGTACACAGCTATGAACGAACTCGGACTACATCTTCGTTTGGAAGTCAGATGTTTCAAGAGACAAATAGATGGAAGCTCCAACTAACCGGGAACTACAGAGGGCAGCAAGCGACACAGAGATCGCTTCGACTTCCGTTGGACTCCATGCCCCGATACAACCCACCCGTACAAACCCTCGCCATTGCTGGCCGATGAGATTATCAGCTGCATAGCGTACTACTCCTCTCGACAGCTTTCGCCCAATGCGGCTCAGTTCGGTGTCGGTATCTGTCAGCGCCACTCAAATCTCTCTATCTCTCTAAATCTCTCTCTACTGTCAAGTTATAGGAATCTTTCCCAAGACGAACAGAATCGGTGGGCTTCTGTCAGAACACATTAGCTCCCGGAGAGCACCCAAATGGAACCTCCCAATCTCGACACCCATCCATACATGGCCTCGCCATTGCCGGATTTCTCTCAGGCTCTGTTGTATTCTTCAGAACAGTGATTACATTTGCGATACGTGTGGAGACATGAGTCAGAGCTCCGCATCTATTCCTTCACAGTCGCTGACAGGCTCCACTGTTACTTCTGAGAATTGCAGTGCAGACATTCAGCTTGAAGAGGATTCGGGAGCTGCAGTTTTGCAATCCTCAAATTTGAGTCGGACCAGCCAATGGTAATCGAAGCGCTTCCGGACGAATAAACCCCAGTCCATGTTCGTTCCATTTCTCCTGAAAAGGATTGGAAATAAATAGCTTTTCCCCGGTTAGTGTGCGATGTGCATCAGCTTTCTGCTTAATGAGGACCTGACACATGGCCACGGGTCAAGACAAATGCTGCATGATGGTGAACATGATCTCGAGCTAAATAAACAGAGAGACTCGTTCGTCATTGTTGAATTCATTGTTAGCAGTCAGTGATGATATGCGACAGATGGAGCCTTTAACATTCGCGTTGAGTAACTTCAAGATCACGTGCAGATCTTGATGTGAACACTTTCAAAGCTACTACCATAAAATATATCAGGTACCACTGATAACGTCTCCTTGCACGTCCTGGAGCTGTATGAGCTGCTTTGCCCTTGTACAAAAGCTTGCACCACAGCACAATAAAAAATATTTCAGTTCAGCTTCATTTCAACAAGCTGGAAATGTCGTCTGAACCTCACTCGTATGATTGCATGATGCTACTACGGTACTCGTGCTCATTATTTCAAGACATGTATCGCACAAATGATAGAAACTGATGATCAACATTTGATCATCTGTGACAAGTGATCCAAAGCAAGTGGACTTTCGACTCAGGATTTGTGCAGGCTCATCGGCGAGGAAGAACCATGGTGATCTGAGCGACAGATGTCATTCCTTTCCTGAGCTCGATTATGGAGAGTCACCCGATCTAATCTAACACGAAGTGTGGATTCAGAAGTTTGGTGTGGATACGGTATTGCCTTCTGACTTGCGGTGGAGGAGCACATTGCCAATTGTCGCAGTTAAATTCAATGTACAGTAATCTCCCAAGCGGGTGTTTTTGGTTTGTCTATCAATGTGCAACATATTTTGTGAGTTCCCACACCTTTGGCATAAACAATAACAAAACTTTGATACTTTGATTTTATTTTTGTTCTCAGGTAATTGATATGTCTTCATCTCGCATAAGAAGACTATATCTTGGTAATAAGCGGAAAAAATAAGCCAGTATTGTCTGAGCTATAGCCACATAGAGTTAGTTTAAAGAACCGAATCACCAAGCTTAAATAAGCCAAAATTAATCTAAATAGTGTGCGGCAACAATGAGACACAAAGGTATACGTAAAAACAATTATGTTTTGTTTAGAAGGATAAATTTTTAGTCGTGAAAATAACTGCTTGACTTTAGTTAACCCATACAATTTATGTAGGTGGCAAAAATATCACTTGTTTAGCTAACTAACACGTTTACTTAGTACACCAAAGTATTCGATTGTCTTTTATAACACCTGTTTAGCAGTGACAAATACTTGATTATACTTAGATAAATCTTTTAACTACGCGACTTCCGGCTAAGTACGCAAAATACTCCAATTATCAATTTGCGTAAATCATGAGATTACCGTAGTGCTAGAGATTTAATAATGCAGGTGAGGGATTTTTTCACAATTGTATCGCATGAGGTTTACATGAATCTACATTAATATTCTTCCATGCAAGACGGCTCATTGTACCTTCCGGTTTTTTCCACAATCGGCTAAATTTTTTAATAAAAGCTTGAAAAAATATTATAAAAGCATCAAATAAATTTATTTTTTAGAAAAAAAAATTAAAATTTTTTTTTTATGGTAGTGGCAGCAAAATTATATATATATATATATTAATTATTTTGCCACTACCATATACTATTTTTATTTGTTTTCATTTCCTCATATTATTTTATGCTTATATTTGATTTTCATTCAAATAATTAGAATAATAGAATCAAATGAATTCCGCGATTTTGGATTATAAACTATGTAACTCTTTAAATTCAAATGTGACATAAGTCACAAATAAACATTTAAAATTTTACAAACAAAAAAATTTAAAAGTTTATTCTCTGCATTAATCAAGCTCAATAACAATAGTTACATTGCTCTTTCCAACTTGATATTTGTGCAAGCTCACTATCATTTTTACTTTCTCAAAAATTTACTTTTTTCATTATTTTTCCTTTTTCTTTTGATTTATGTTCATTTGATTGAAAATTCTTTGGAAAAACGATTTTTTTCATATCTATCTATATATTTTGAAATATTTTTGGTGTTCTTACATGTATTTTGATAAAATTGTCGTAAATTTAAACATCTTATATGTAAATTTAGATTTTGCTTGTTAAAGATATTGACAAAGCATGTTCTACTTACAATATTCTTTCCATAATTTTTTGATTTCTTTTTCATTTTCCCGTTAAGATTAAGAGGTTTGAAGCAACGCAAACTCCTCCATTGACATACAACTTGATGTAGTTAGTTCAACTTGTTTACTCTAGTAATCCGAGTTCCATTTGAGTTTCAAAATCTCAATGTACAATCTTGGAGCGTGAGAACCAAGTGGATATGTTAGGTAGCAGTGAAGCTTCTGGAATCCCTCCATTTGTTTGATAGTGGAGATTAGTTATTCAATAGATTAGATGTGCTGCGTCGAAGATAGTAGTATCATGAGGTTTTGCAAGAAACTTTCGTTTCACAGATCGTGAGGGTATTTAATGAGTTCACAGGTGAGAGTCTACACCTCGGATTTATGCTTCGTATGTACTAAGTGAGACTGCACTGAAAGCATCAAGAAGATTAGACTTTGAAGTAAGGTTGGATAGATGTGTTGGTATCCGGAGGTTTAACGCGTATTGTCCGCGCTTCATAACATATGTATCGTTGTATTCCCAAACAGATACACATTTTCATTTAACCTTCCTCTAGGGCGAGGGGTACATGAACATCGATATTGATACACCTCCTAGTGAGACACTGCATTGAAAGCGGAGTCCCACTAGAAGGTGTATCAATGTCAAATGAATCCGATTTTGATTCAAAAGAGCCTGAGTATTTGAAATCCGAAGAGATTTACACATACAATTCATTAGATGATGAGGTTGGACTCTACGCAATTGAAGTAATTGCGAAGTGAGTAGTTCCACTACAAAGTAAGGTGCCAAGAACATCAACTAGGGAGAAGCCAATTTTGACAAATGAAGAGATAACATGGAGATTGAATCAAATTTGACTATGTGCAAAATTGTACCTTGAGGAGCAGGATTGTTTTCGCCACGTGTTACGTAATTTCATTCATCTATTCGCTTTCAATTACAAAGATTTATGGGAAGTTACCTTAGAAACATACCGAATTGAGCTTGTCCAGAATGTAAAGGCGACCCAGCATAAACCTTATCGTATGAATACTAAATATGCTAAGAGAGTGAAGGTAGAATTGAAAAAACTACTGGAATATGACTTCATCCGATTGGTGTAGAACACTGAATTGATATCTTCAATCACGTTAGTTCCTAAGAGAAACAAAAAATTGCGATTCTGTGTGAACTACAAGAAATTCAATGATGTTACAAGAAAAATAGGTTACGTATTATGTTTTGAGGCAAAATTCTCGAGGAGGTGAGGGACACAAACTGTTCTCTTTTGCGGATTGCTATAGCGGATATCATCAAGTGAAAATCCTAAAAGAATATCAACAGAAGATCACATTCACAATCAACATGAGCTACTTTTTGTTATGAGGTAATGTCATTCGGACTATGCAATGCTCAAGCTAATTTTTAACGGCTAATGAGTAAAGTTCTACAACCATATTTAGGACATTTTGTATGAGTATTTATGGATGATTTTGGAATTTACGAGGATAGGTTCTTGCATTTGGAAAAGTTAGATAAGGTTTTTGAACGTTTGCATGAGTCAGGAATCACATTAAGCACATAAAAAACAAAAATCCAATTTTTGTTTGGTAGATTGGTGGATCACATTGTTACCAAGGAGGGGAATTGTATTGACCCGGAGAAAATAGAAACTATTTTAAGAGCACCATTTCCTACCATCGAGCGTGGAGTCAAAACTTTGTTAGGAATTACTAGCTATTATCGTTGCTTCATTTAGCGATATGCGATGATTGACAAACCTTTAACTAGGTTCTTAAAGGATGATAGTCCGTCTACTCAAGCCACACCAGAAATATTAGAGACTTTTGAGACGCTAAAGCAATCATTGCTCTCAACATCAATTTTCCGAACTCTGGATTGGGAGAAAAAAATTTTTGATTTATAGATGCATCCGGAGAAATAATGAGCGCAACCTTGGCACACTTGGATATAGAAGTATATGACACTCCCATATATTATGCTAGTAGGCAACTCACGTCCGCAAAAATAAACTACACTTTTGACTACTGTAAACGTTGTGAAGTATGTCAAGGGTTCCTCTATATGTATATATGTGTAGGAGCAACTTACATCCCATTCCTCCATTAGGACAATTTGGAAAATGTGATATTGATTTGATGATACATTTGCCAATTACAAGAAGTGAACACAATTTTATTCTAGTTGCCACATATCATCTTCCAAGGTTTGTGGAGGTTTGGACTTTGAAGATTTTGATCAAGAAAGAAATAGCACAATTTGTGTATGAACGCATTGATCTTGCTTCGGCATTTTGTTAGAGATGATCTCTGAGAACGATACTCAATTCATCAGTGATGTGTGAGTAGATTTGATGAAATGCTTAGCAATTAAACAAAGATTTACAACTATGTATGAATCAAGTACAAACGGACTTGTAGAACGAACAAACAAGATATTATGTTCTATGATTGCAAAACAAGTGGAAACAAGATTGAATGCTAGCGATTGGGATCTCAAGATCCATCATGCAAAGTGGATATATAACTCAAAGATCAAACTACTAACGTGTTGTCTCCATTTTGTTTAACCTATAGCATTGAGGCTATACTTTGATAGAATACGAATTGATGTCACTCCGCATCGCTTCAAAAACGCGTTTGGATTTGGATGAGTCGCAACGAAGATGGTTGATGCAACTTAACTAATTGGATGAGGTCCAATTACGGGCGAAACAGGCAATTGAGTTGGCTCAAGCAAAATTGAAGAAGATGTGGCATGCGTAGGTAAAAAAGTAGGTGTTCAAGACGGAAGACTTGGTGATGTTATACGATTCATGACACTTTTGAAGTCCACATAAAAAACTACTAACCAAATGATTTGGACCTTATGATATTCACAAAGTCTTTGCGTCAAACGCTCCCTATCTCTACTAAATTTAGATGGCAATAACTATCCACATAAAGTTAATCATGATATTATGAAAAAAGTTTATGTAAATTTGTTAAACTAGTTAGTAGTGAAATTTTTGGATTACTTTCAATTGTTTGATAGTGGAGATAAGTTATTTAATATTTTAGATGTAATAATTAAAATATAATAATATCAAGAGGTTTTGCAAAAAATTCCTTTTACTAGCTCTAATGCAAGTTAGGTTGCAGTAAATCAGAGTGTACTGAAGGCATCAGGAACGTAGTAACGACGTATTCGGAATTTTAACGTGTATTGCCCGCGCTTCACAACATGGGCATACTCCTCGGGTGTTGACCGGAGAATCAATCCTGTTGACTCTCTGAGCAACGTTCATACGCAGAATCTGAGACTCGAATGTCGGCCTCGCTTCGAGAGAGCGATTACACTATCCCGAACACGCCCGTTTCGCCCGCAAAGACCCGCAAAGCACAGCACGATGGATTAGCAGCAGCAGAACTGGTGCCAGAGTGAGACCCTCGCTCGCTTGCAGAGTGCAGTGAGGATTGCTTGCGAGCTCGATAGTAGCCAGCGAAATTCGCTTGTGTTTCGAGTACGGCAGGCGAGGGGGATTTGAGCTGCATGCGGTTGAGTCGTCGAGGAGATTGAATGAAAGCTGGAATGGGGTCGAAATTGTAATCGGCAGCCGGAGAGCGAAGAGAGAAGTGGTCTGAGAATCTCGTTGTGTCATTCACCGAAGGCAGAGCTTCTCTGCCATCGATTATCCGAGGAACATGAAGCAATGAACCTCTGCGTTTAAAAAGACGAGACGAGACTGGGAACGAGAAGCTACAAAAAGCGCCTGCGAGCTCATGACCGAGTCAACATCGTTCTTCGCTCTGGGCCGACAGTCTGTTGACAGACAGTCGGTTGCAGGCCAATGGGCTCTGTGGGGCCACAGAATCATGGTGGCCACTGAGGCCGGAGTTTCATTGTCACCGTCGTTGACGTTGATGGGGACGACAGATTTGTCATGACGGCTTCGCAGCATCCGATTTCCGAGACGTGGTGGGGGAGCTCATGTTGATGACGGCTCTGCTGGACGACGAAAGCCTCGGGTCCGATTGACAGACGATGCTCTCACATCTTCGAAGCATTGGATGTCTCAGAAGGAAGGACAGAGCACCGGGAGCGGGAGCTGGTTCTGTATTTCCAGCTGCGAGTGGCAGGAATTTGGCTCTGCTCCTTCCGGCTATCGGATTGCGCTCGAGGGCACGATAGAGAAATGTGCCGAGGAGTTTGCAAAAGATGATGCGGATTGCGGATTGCGGATGAGGAGCTGGATCGAGAGCCCAAGAGCTCGAGCAGAACGAGCGCAAAAGATGCGCGGGAAGAATCGGGAGGAGTTGCGTTTGAATCAGCGGGCCCGTGGGAATACGAGAGCCGGGCGAAAGGATGCTGCGTCCGAAGAGTGTGGAATCCGTGCACCGACGAGATGACATCGACGCGCGGGGGTGGGGTGGGATGGCGGGAGGATGATCTGGGGTCGGCGTCGCGAGGAGCAAATGGCCGTGGGAATCGGGGGACTGCCGCTCGTGGAGCTGGCAAACTGCTAGTGGGAAGAGGCCGGGGCTCGTCCAGGCCAGGATCTCGCGCTCTCAGGAAAAGGTGGAGAATGCAGGCAGTCGCAGGAAATTAAGAGTTGTGGACAGTCTCTCGTCGCCCCGTCTCGTCGTCGGAAGAAAGGGGAGATCCGGACGCGTGCATCCTCTGCTGCATCATGTCCCAAAGCCTCGTGGATTGTCCTCAGCTCCAGGCGTTCTCCCGACCCCGGGTATGGAAGGCTCGCGGTCTGCTCGCCGAAGGGAGCGTGGCGATGAGAAAGGCGGCCGAAAAAGATTATCGCTGACGGTTCCAATTTGCAAGGACTTTGTGCGAGGACGATGCTCTCGATCGCCATTGGAATGCCGATTTGCTCACCCTCCTCCCACTGTCGCCCTCGACGGGTCAGATCTTCATTCATTCCTTCCTTCCTTCTTCCACTTCTGTCTCCGTCAAGTCTGCCATGCTCTCAGAGCTCCCCTTTCCTTTGCTCCCCCCCCAATTCGAATCCCCGCTCGTCCACTGTCGTCTCGTCATTGCGTCCTTCCTCTCTGGCTAGACGATGAAGGTAACCTACCGCTGGAACGCTGGCAGCCTTTGCCAGCATTCCCCTTCCAGCGACTGCATGCGGTCACGTGAAATCGAAATCTGCCCTGCCTAGCGAGAATTTCTGATTTCTCAGCTGTAGCGATGTCCGAACCGAGATGACGAAGGGCATTCGGAAGTCTTCCTCGTCGAAATGTGAGCGCATCTCTTTGACCGCAATTACTCTGAGCATGCAGTTGTCTCTTCCATTTTTCCGTGTCGATGCAGGTCAGCAATCAGTCCGGTCTGACAATGGAAATCTCGCTGGGTCAGATCCGCAATGTGACATCCGAGTTTAGATCCTCGTATGATGTGATTGCCGAGGCCTCGATGTGGCTGAGCACAGCTGTGTGATTCAATACGTTGTCCCTGTTTATTGTCCCTTTCCATCTGAGAAATCTTCTGACTCACTGTAACAATTCCTCAGTCGGACTCAATCGCCTGTCGACCAGTAGTCGAGTCGAGGTTCGAATGTCGATGTTTGTCGGCGGCATGAATCGTCTCGCATGTAGCACGGTGACCAACCACTGTGAAGACCACAGGAAGAGCTAAAATCACCAATGCGTTTTTCTCTAATCGACTCGCAAGTCTCTCACATGTTCTCACTCACTGGCCCTCTAATCGGCATGTTGCCCTCGGGACCAGCCCTGTCGACAAATCGGATCTGCCCTCCCATAGTCGAGGGAGCTATTCAAACGAGAAATTCAACGAGATCCGTCCTCTCCGTTGAATCTTGTCAGTGCAGATTCTTATTTACCAGCTACTAAATGTAACCACCTTCAATATTGAATACTGGCTGTACAGTACAGTCGTGCTGCCGTAGCCTGTGCCAAGACCATCATGGATCTCGGTACCTACGACAGGGTGGAGAAATCTTTCTGCTTGATGTTGTCTCCTGTCTGAAGTTTTTTGCTGCCTCTGACCTTTTGATAGTTCCGCAGACCCGATCATCACCTCTCCCGTTAGTTTCCACACTGTCTATTCTAGGCAGCAAAGACGGTTTCCGTAGTCTGAAGTGAAAGACTGAAAGAACTCACTTCCGCTAATGATTGATCGGTAGAGTCACGTGGGCATGATTTCTTCTCGTTGGCGCAATTGTAAGTTCTCCTGTGTAACTAGCTACTTCAGATCCGAGAACTGATTCACAATTCTAAGCTTCTGAGTTGACCTGGATCGAAACATACAGGGAGGTGGTGACGGTGTGCTTTGATTCGCTGCGTGATCGTTGCATTCGAGGCCCAGTTTGTCGATATTTTCATCCGCCTCCTCATCTGCGAGCGTATGTTCTATTCTGACCTTTGTACTTGGTTGGTCATAGGATAGGCTGAACGAACCTAGCCAGGCAGTTTCAAAGTCCCTGCAGTCTTCGGTCGAAGCGAATGATATGCCCAAGCATCTCGCATGCGCCGAGGCTTAACGAGCACGTTGGATTCTTCAGTGAAGTATTGCAACGTCGTTTCATGCGAAGGACTTGCTTGACACGTTCTGGTCCTCTGCATAGGATGTAGCTAATGGGCTGTACTCAGCACATGGATGTACTTTGTTGCTTAGCAGGTTGCTGCAGGAGACGGCTGGCATTGAAACCGCACCTCAATTAGGTTACCAGCCTGATTCTGTAATTTCTCTCAACTTCTGTGCAATGAGTGAGCACTCTTTTAATGCATTGGCAAGTTGCTTTTAATCTGCTGGATCTATGACCACTGATTCGTTCTCGTTTCGTTACACCTTCAACTGGGTACGTTCTGACGGTCACGTTGGTGGAATTGGAGTTCTACTTGCAGCTAAGATCCCCCCAGAACCTCGTTCTGGGCCCAACAAGGTTATCTGCTCCACCGATTTCAGTTCCTGCTCCACTTTCAATCAAATCAACTACGAGACCATCTATAGAGGTATCGCTAGCATCGGGTACAAAGTTTGGTCAGGAGTCAGTCCTATCTTGAACATTACAATATCTCAGCTCCATCCAATCCGGACATATAACGGAAGCAAACCAGTCTCTTCTTCCAACACCATCATGATCATGTCACTGTCTTAGCCTTTAGCTAGTCTCTGTGTCAGAGTATACCAGTCAGTGAAGGCTTACACCAGCAGTGATTCTGAACGTGGGCCTCGAGTTTTCTGTGAACTTTCATTACTCCATTCCTCTTGGACAGGTTTGCAGGGATTACGTTAGAGGACGTTGCAGTAGAGATGCAGAGGACTGTCGATTTGCACACCACAACCCTACTGGTGGTGATGGAGAGTACGTCATTGTATGTTCCTATCGAACACTAGCGTCGTCTTTCAAACTTCATTCATATTCTTACAACGTACTATGGAATATGGATCTCTCTTTCGTATAATCCTTCATGACATGGATACTTTCTGAGCTGTATCTCTCGATGTTCAACCGTGATTTTCCTTGCAGGTTTGTCAGGATTTTCTTCGAGGAAAATGTGAACGAGATGCTTGCCGCTACTTACATCCGCCTGACCACTTGAGATCACGCATTCGAGATGTACGACTTACGACATTACATCATCTAGTAGATTGTCCTCGGTGAAAATACTTCATGATGTCTTTACCAGATTTTTCCCAACCTGGATTTGGGCTGATGTTGGTCTGTATGTCAAAAACTACAGATTTCTGTTGGTCCCACTCCTTTGGCAGTCGAGCATTACGATCCGGGGCCCTTTGACGCTCCTTTAAGTAATTATGCAGCTCGTCTGTATGAACATCAGGTAAGTTGCCTCTCAAAGTTTTACACGCTCGCTTTGCCTTCGAAGGTAGCGGAACTAGAATTTTTCAAAGTTTTTTGACTGAAGTATGCACTTAGACTGAGGATTCTAAAGACGTTTAGCGTCAACCCTCTCTTTCTGGAGCATAGCGTCCATTCGTATTTATTATGCTTAGTTCTGCTTGTCTCATCTCAAACTGCAGGCTGCAAAGCGCATGCGAATTGAGGAGCATGCCGGGGATCCCCACAGAAGATGCTCTCCAGGCCCTGTGAGTGCCTTTGATTTTCAGACTGGTCAAAGGATGCACGCTATAACTCATGAATTCTACGTGCATAGGGCTGTTGTCGAGTAGAGTAACAGATTGTATACGCACTGCGTATAGATCACAGTTGAAAGATCATCTAAGCGGTAAGCAATTACTGGAAGTGGAAGATCGTGCATTGAGTAAGATGAAAGTTGCCAATAATGCTTGTCTTTAGTCTTTACACTCATGTGACCAAACGTACAAAGTCGACCTTAAAGATCACGGCGATCTGACAGAATTGAACGGAACATATGAATCAAGGACTGGAGATCGAGCGCGATAGAGCTAATGGGTTTAGTGATGAGACTCAACTGACAATTGTGTTTCTGGATCACAGTTTTATAGTGCAGGGCCTGGAGCTGCCATATATTCAACACCAGCTCCACTTCTTGTTTTCCATTCTCAAGGCCGCACTTTTCATGGTAATATAGTCAAATGACAAATTTTACGACATTGCAGGAAACGTGTAAGGACTGGGTCCAAAACTATATGGGATCTAATATCTTTTATATCTGCTGTTTGCAATTTGATACTCATCGGAATTGTCATTCTTTGCTGAGATGATCGTAATGAAGGGTTGTTCAATGTAGTGCATGTTCGTACATGTCCTGACCTTCTTTACTGCCTGATCCAGATCAGGACAAACTACCGGTTTGTAGGGACTTTCTGCATAATAAGTGTTCCAGAGACACAACATGCAGATATGTCCACCCAGAGAGACATACGGAGGTGAGAAAATGTTGGAACTGCCAAGGCCACACGAACCTTTGATTGAAAAAGCTTTCTTTTTACCCTACAAACTGAAATGTAATATCAGCTGATGCATCTGATGTTTTCAGGTTATCGACAACCACGTAACTCTATGTAGGGATTCACTTCGAGGGAAGTGTAAAAGAGAACTTTGTCGATTTTATCATCCACCTTCACGAAAGTCATCAGTTCCTCGAGAGAGTGAACACAAGAAATCGTCAAATGAGAATTCCTCTCCTTCCTCAGACACTTTACACCGTATAATCTCTGGAACTGCGTCTCCGGAAGCTGAGGCAGGAAGCACTAAACAGTGAGTCCAATGAATTTACACTGAGCTGTGATGTTCACTGCATGGAAGGCGTGACAGAGCAACGTTGTAGAAATACAACCAGCCATTTATACCCTCTCGATGTCTGCTACTTATGTCGAGTTAGCTTGCTTCTGAAAAAGAAAAAGTAATGAGCTGTAGCCATTTTGACAGCGAACGTCTTCTCTGATTCGCACATGAAACTTGCTTCCGTGTTATCCTCTCACTGCACCTTTTGATTGCACAATTGTCGTCGTTTTTGCAAGTTGATTTCTTGATTGTTGGTATGAGCGTGATGCTGAACTAGGAAGTGCATTGTCTTTCACAATAAAACTCTTGCACCAGGTCAGTCCCTCTAGCCCGCAGCCTGATGTATGTAACGTTTTGTGCTTCAGGGATATTTGCGAGCATTGAACTCTTTGATCTCAACCTCTTGTTTCGTTGGATGAACAGATGAGGCATAATTATCCTGGCAGTACCGGGCAGTATTGACAGCGATCCAGTCTCTTGATGTAACAGCAGTAGACGATTTGGCTCCACTTGCTTGTAGATTGGCAGTAGAGTGTAAGTACAACCCACATGGAAAATTCCGAAGTTGCTCTTGCATCAGGTGCAGCAGGCTGCTGCCCCTTGAACTTTCGGCCGTCTCTTGGAGATGCATTGCATCTAGGCTGTAAAGATAGTATTGAACTTGTGCATGAATGGCTGTGCATTCTTTCCATGAGATCATAAATCTCATACAAAACTAAGGGATCTTGAAAACAATTCAGAAGATTCGATTCATACTGACAATTTGTCAAAAAATGATCTGAGAGGAGTTAAAATCAGTTGGCTCAGGGTCATTAGTTGTCAGAAAGCATCTCCTCCCAACGTACATAGCTGTAGATGTCTGCTGAGTCTTCGACCTGCAGATTTAGTAGATCGCGTAGATTTCCATATCCTCATCTAGTTTTAATTTTTCAAGAACGATTTTGATATGTACTCAAAGAGCGGGAGACTGTGTACATCTTATCTCAATTGTAGAGTTTGTTGGAAGTTTTATGTACGTTCATTGGATTCGCATCCCATTCCACTCACTGAGAAGTCTGGGCGCTACTCCTTTTCGTCACTCGTGATGTTTACATGCGTACCTCCCACTCTTCAACGCGTGGCACATCATGAGGGACAGCGAAATCGATGCCCGGCTCACCGTTCTCCCTCATTCAGTAAGACGAACCACTTCAAACCAACAGACTTCCAATTTTCACGATTTCGCTGATCAACTATCACCACAAATGTTGATGCAAATTGAAGTAGTTTGTGTCAACATGTTCGAGTGAGTTCTATACTCCACCATTACAGACAACTCTTCCTGAAGATGATGCCGCAAGAATGGATCTTAAATGTACTGTAACTGAAGTTAGATAGCTGCTGCTGCTGATCCAGCTTCTCATTCTGCAACAAATCTCGATGCTGCTACCTTAAAGCCATGAAAGTCCATGTGTGATTTTTTTTTCACAATGGTGGTAAGCAATCACCAATGTAACTTAGCCTATATATGCGAACAGATCTGGGCAGGTTCTTCTATAATGAAGAAAGTAGTGCAGAATTTCTTGTAAGTTATCGCTGCTGGATCAGTAGATGACATTGTATCACATTGTACAATAGATATGACAGTGGATCGCGGATAGACGGCCATATCCAAGGGCCTTTCGACACATTGTAGAATTATACAGTACAAGGATTCCTCCTAGTCCTAGCTTGGGATTCAACATAATTTTGAGAAAGCGGAATTTGCCAACCATTCAGTCCCGTATCATCCGTGTATGTCATCCACTGCTGCTGCGTCGAGGCTTGTTCTGTGAGGGTTGACCATCTCTCACTTGATATCATGATATTTTTCTGAGATTAATAAATGTCATAATCTGATAAATATCCTACGACTCAGAACTGGTCAGACATACTGTTGAATAATCTACCTTACTTTTTCACCATGTGGAAATACACTAAGTATGTATTCAATGCGACAATCCGAGCAATAATTAGAGTTTTGAGTTTCTATGTGTTCTGTCTATGACGAAGATTGTCCATGAAGTACACCCATGAGATGTGCATAGCTGCAATTTAATGTGTCACAAACAATCAAATGTAGAATGATGGCGCAGTTTGACACTACATGAAAATATTAGTATCCATGTTAAACACCGTAGGTATTTCATAAGAACTGAGCGATTTATTTACAGTTCTCAAACAGATTATTGGGTAACAATGAGTTATGGCAGGTAATTACTGAAGATATGCTTAATTACTAGGCAAATAGTATTTACGGTTCTCAAACGGATTATTGGGAATATATATATATAAGAACTGAGCTATTTATTTATGATCATCAAATGCATAATTGCAAAAATTTGAATTATGGCTGGTAGATATTGAAGAAATGCTTGATTACTAGACAAATAGTATCCACTTATGTAACGTCTCATCCACCACAATGTTGAAAATTGTGTAAATTATTGGTTTTTTTTTTCTCATGTAATTCGCTATTTATTATAAATAAAAATAAAAAAAGACAAAAAATTATATATTTAAATTAGAAATCAATCGTCCCAATATGATTCTACGTATATTTGAATATAAGAATAATATATGTCTATGTGATAGATTGTGAAATATTATTTTGAAAAACTGATCATACAAAACGTTTGGATTATGAACTTTCTTGTATGAACGAAGCGAACATTCCACTAAAAGTAGAATAGATTGCTGTGAATCGGATAAAGGACCGTGAGAGAAGATTACCCTAATAGCAGATTCGAATTACAGTCAGTCTCTGATAACGTCATCTGTGCACCAACGAACAGGAAATTTGCTTAAATTTGTTATCGAATTTCACCAGTAAAAAACGAATGAATTGGAAATTTGCTTAAATTTGTTATCGAATTTCACCAGTAAAAAACGAATGAACTGGAAATTATGAAGGTTCACCGATCACCAATCAGGCCGTTTGTCAGGAAAACTTGGGAACGGAAAGGAGGCCAAACTAGCTCCAAACAAAATATACAGCATCATTGTGTTCTTCCAAGATCTTCATTCATTTTCGCGGCTTTCACAAATGTGCTTTTAGAAATCTGTCATCAACTGTGTTCGGAATTCATTGAGAGAATAAATCTTTCATCAACAGTGTTCCGGAATCATCGACAGAGTATCAGTGTTCGGGGATCATTGAGAGAGTGTACTGTACAAAGAAATTCTTGTTTTGAGATCATCTCATCTATCAAAGAGACATGGCTTCATATTTATTCCGCTTCCTAGACAAATTTACAGAAAGGAGTCCAGGAATATATTCAAGTTCGAGAGGACTTCCACTTCTTCTAGAGAGATGTACACAAAGCAGTCCAGCTATGTATACAACTCACAGAGATGTGGAGGTTTTTCACCAAGCCCGCAGGGTTTGGAACACAAAAAATGTGCAGATCCCGTCTGCACATATCACTTCTACTCCTGATGGAGAGGAAGTCCAGAATTTTTATGGGAAAAAGATATTGGTGGAGGAGATTTCCGGCCTCAATATATTACTGGCTGATTGCGAACTACAACGAGGTAACTAATCACATGCCACAGATTTGTATCCTCAATCAGAGCACTTCCTCAACGGTAAGAATGATGTAGGCCCAGCTGTTGCACCTAGTGTACAACAGTTGGAGAGGGATTTATAAGGTGCAGGAAACCAATCACATGCCGCAGATTTGGATCCTCAATCAGAGCTCCTCCTAGATGATGAGAATGATGTAGGCGCAGCTGTTGCATCTAGTGTACAACAGTTGGAGAGGGATTTATCAGGTGCAGGAAACCAATCACATGCCGCAGATTTGTATCCTCAATCAGAGCTACTCCTCGATGGTAAGAATGATCTATGTGCAGCTGTTGCACCTAGTGCACAACAATAAGAGAGAGATTTATCAGATGCAGGAAACCAATCACATGCCGCAGATTTGTATCCTCAATCAGAATCAGAGCTCCTCCTCGATGGTAAGAATGAACTATGTGCAGCTGTTGCACCTAGTGCACAATAATTAGAGAGTGATTTCTCAGGTGCAGGAAACCAATCACATGCCGCAGAATCAGAGCTCCTCCTAGACGGTAAGAATGATGTAGGCGCAGCTGTTGCACCTAGTGTACAAGGGTTGGAGAGAGATTTATCAGGTGTAGGTGTAGTAGCAAAAGAAGTACGCTCCGATACCCTCAAACCCCCAAAGACGTAGAACTAGAACTAGACGAAGATGGAAGGTGTCAACAATACCTTTGTACAGGATTAGATAGTTTCTGTACAGGAAATTAAATCGAGAACTGGGAAGGTTCTGGAGAATATACAGAACCTGGTTCCGAAGACTCTCCAACAGGAGGTTGTGAAGAAGGAAACATTCAATGTACAATGTCCGGGAAAGTACGAGATTCTCTAGCAGCGGATGAAATTGAGAAAGATTTCCTCTTAGCTGATGCAGGGAATGGTACACAGGATATGAATCTGATTCATGATTCTGATTCATCGTCCGTAGAATTTGCTGTTACGTCTGGGAGAGAGTCAGTTGTCAATTTCTCATGTCGTTCAATTGATCATTCGGGGTATCTTTGTATTGTTACCCACATGCATTTTATGTATCCATGGTGACTACTCATTGTGAAATGCATGCGGAGAATCGCCTCATCTGTACAATCAATTCCATGGCGGTAGCTCGGCAGCGTGCCTCGTCGTTTGTACTCCAGTAGGACACTTTTCCCGTACTTTTAATTTTGTGTACTTGCAACCATTTGCAGCTAGCACTCATACTCACACCATGGCGTAACGGCAATTGTAAGCGTTTTTTTCAGTAGCGCTCCTTGCAGACTTCATCAGCTCTTCCACAATTTCTTCATGCTTCTTTATTGTAGCTATCCTGGAAAATAGGATCTCAGTGAGTATCTTCACGATGTGTTTCTGTCTGGCAAGCTCAGGTATGTCTGTGGCTATGAGTTTGATCAAGGATCATTGCACAATAACTGGCCTCATTCGACTGTCCACGATGTCATGAAACTTCCTAGTAGACATCGTTCTCCTCTGTCGTTTGATCCCGATCGTACCTTCATTGGAGCTTCTGCCAGAACTGCTTTTAGATATGACACATTAAATGTGCTGAGCTTGCCTTTGTGGCCTACAAAACGGCAAGCCTGGAGGCATATTTTCTTCCAGTCAAGAGGACGGACAGCCGCCTTGTGGTTCACAATCTCAGTGCCATGCGATGCTAGCCGACATCAGATCTTTAGCGACTGTCGACTGTTGTCAGTGCTCGAGTTGTTAATCCTTTCGGCAGCCATGCAGATTTTTCTCGATTCTTATGTTCATCACCTCGAACACTCAACGTTCTCCGTGCCTTAAACAAGTTGCTGGCGTTGCATTTTCTTTTTCTCACGGCCCCGTTCGAGCTGGCATCAATTATTCCTGGTCTTGTTCTGCGGTTGAGTCGCTTGTCAACCTGAGGCTTAGTAGTCAACACCGAGTCGCTCAAAGGTTCTCTCGAAGGTCATTTCCATTGCGAATTGGTCATTTCCGTTGTCGAATGAATTGGACTTCACCTGGCGAAAAGACGCCAGGTAAGTCCAATTCATTCGGTAATGGTCTTCACTATGGCATTTCTCTCATTATATGTTCAGCAGATTCAGCTTCAGATATCGAAGGTGAGCTTTGGTACCAAAAGATCAGATTGAAATTACTGAACGCTGCGTGCACCCAAACTACCTCGGCAATCGAAACTAGACTCGAGGCGTTTCCCAAACTTTATCATCAGCCCGAAGTGGTGCTCAGAAGGTGTGTGTCAGAATCTCGTCATTATCACCAGGGCCTCTGCCCACCATAGCTTCGGCCTTAATAGGAACGGAACTAGACACGGAAAAGCCCCAGACACCGGCCGAAGCCTCTGGTAGCATGCCCACAGACCTCGGGAACTACAAGACGATCGCTCGGATGGTACAGCCAGCGAAGACGAGCGCAATGGCCTGGTGATCGTCTTCAATTTGGACCAGGCTTTGCTCTATGCGCTCTCCGATTCAATCGACCAAATGTGGAGGTAAACAAAGAAAACCGGAGGTTTTCTGACGGGACAGAATGACCAGAAGAGTTTGTCTTGTGCGACATGACGAACTGCAATAGTCCAAACATGCGGTTTTTGCGTTGAGGCTAAGAAAGGAATCTTGTCATCGAAAGTCGTAGGTGCAAACGAAGTGACGGCTATAATCGTTGGAAGAATCTGCTTCCATTAGTTTTCCGCAATTGTTATTCATTTCACATCGATCTGGTTTCGTTTAGAGTCCCCAGGAGTCTACTCATCCACATCTGGACACTTTACACTTAAGTGTGGTATTATATAAAATGCAACGAAGATCTGGTTTTGTTTAGAGTCCCCAGGAGTCCACTCATCCACATCTGGACACTTTACACTAAGTGTGGTATTATATAAAATGCAACGATGTGTTGATATGCACATCTGGAGAGATATACACATCCATGATGACAGTAGTCTATTGAAGATGTACTGAAAATGGTAACACAGCTGACCTGCAGGTCCGTCCATGCGACCAAGAGATAGGATGGAGAGAGGTTTTATAAATCACCGACTTATTATTGCTCGAAATTGTAGATCATACTCGCATATAACTACTTCTGGCATGTAACTGTGAAGATTATGTTGTTGCATTCACCATGCTCACGAATTATAACTAGACCTGTGACTTTTTGTTCAAATTGTAGTTCAACAACTGTATAACCCCTAGGAAAATTTACGCTAAACTTTACGCAGTAAAAAGTAAAATCTACAAAAGAGCAATGATAGTTGAACTAAATACAATGGTAGTATGTGCTTTGGCTCATTGCCATCTAATCAAACAAGGAGACAAAACCTGCTTTCAGAGCTTTGTCACAAAGAATGTGGTAGTTATTTTAGTAGGATATTCATATCAAGGGCATATATGATTAGAGCGATTATGAAATTAGTGCTGTTCGTATTGGAATTTGCCTTAATCTCGAAATCACTAGTGAAAGGTGAAGGGTTCAAGATCAGAGTTCAAAGTAAGGATATTGAGGGTTCAATGAATATTAAGAGTGCAGATATGGCGGAGAGCAGAAGTGCATGATGAACTTTGAGTTGTTGAAGCATAAAGTGGACTTGGTTGGATTGCAATATAGTTTGTGTGTCATTAAAATCAGTGTCATATCTTGGTGAACATTTTGAGTTGAAAAATATTCCTGTTGTTCATTTCTGTTGGAGTATTGATCATATAAAAAAGTACTAGTTAGCATATGGTGGCGGATGTGAAAGATGTGATGCATTGACAAAACAAAAGATTGTAGAGAAAATTGTATGTTGAAATAGCTTCTATTCAAGGAAAAAAAAAGTAAAACGGAGAAGTCCAAAATTGCATTTAGAAGATCAAAGAGAAGTTTAAAGAATATTACAATTGTAGAGAAATGATAAATGTAAAAAAATGAGCATATCGCAAGGCAAAAGAAATTATGAGAATTTCCTTCATAAGATACTGCAAAACGCAAAACAATTGCAAAGATTTAATACTATTCATTTTGCTTGATGGATTAGATCCTACAAAACGCAAAATAATTCCAGAGATCCAACATGATTCATTATGGAATCTCATCACGGCCTTGGAACATATTGTCCCCATGTTCCAATACAATGTTTTGATTAGGTACAATCTTCAATAGGGTTTGAGTCCTAAGAGGGGGAGAGCATGTCCAAGCTAGAGTTGAAAACAGAAAAGTTCACATCACGTTTTGTCACAAATCGTGTCCCGCCGTAGAATTGTGCTGCTCGCAGTAAGTCGATCGATCTAGAATAAACATGACAAAAGATGATGGGTGCTTGCTGCATAATGCAAAGATTTATCGTTTGATGATTTGGGTTCGAAGTTTGAGGCGTCTCAAGCGGTGGCTCTGGTGGCATTGGCAGTGTGTGTCGTAAATAAGGTGACAAAGGCCAGATAACAAACCCGGTGATGGTGGATGCTTGTTGCACAATTCAAAGATGTATCGTTTGATGATTTTGTATAGAAAACTCAAAACATTTCAAACTGTGGCTCTTATGTATGCTCGTAGTGTGTGTTGTGAATCAAGTGGCGGAAGCCAGATTACTAGTCCAAGTGAAAGAGAATGAGCTTCATCGCGTGGCTGCCGGCAGGGTCAAATTACTGCCTCTCGCCTAGTTGCACAAGCTGCCGTACTGTAAGGTGTCAAGGATCCTCAATTTCTTTCTTGTTTTCTTCCTCATTTCATGCTCCCTTTGAACAGCCACGACTCCAGCGGTGGGTCTATCCTCTCCACCGGTTTTTATATAAGTTGTGGGGGCTTTTTCTCGGCCGAGCCAACTTTCCGATCACTTGACATGGTCTCTGTAGTCAATCGTGATGGCAACGCACACATTCATCATAACATAAATTCAAATTGTAATATATGTAATCCAAACAATGATAACATATTGTATTCTTCGACGGCAAAATTTTTGTACCGTACAAATGGATCACATTGATAAACTCGTGCTCCTCGATGTTTTGACGTCGCTTTTGCATATTTGTGCCAGTGCTGTGAGGAGCTCATGCCAGAATTTTCTTTTTTTGTTATCTCAGGTGCTCATTGTTGCTTGTAGTCCTGTTTGCATGCTTTTTGTAGGTGGTGACCGCATGAAACATGTTATTGTGCAAGATTCATCGCGGTATGACATTTTCAACTTGTTTTACTTGAATTGGTCCAATCGGATGGCCTACATCAAAAGCTCGATGCTTAAGAATTTTGTAGTGGGAGAAACATCTTGTTATAGTGATGTCAAGATAGAGTTTGTGACACGTTGTTCATACAAGGGTGCAGGGGTTAGACTCGGTTGGGAGTCCTATACAATGTACTATTGCAAGTATGGTACTTAAGAATGAGACAAGAAGAGTATGCTTAGCTCAAATTTCATTCAAAACCCATCAACAAAGACAAAGTCCGGTCCAGACAATATGGATAGATTAGACAATGAATCTCATCACAAGAGCTACAAATGCAGGTTTAGTTCCATTAAACATATGACCAATGATCACATTCCACCATGGACCACAAAGTTGCTATTCAAGCATATGTAGCTTGTCATGGCACAGCGTGTCCGGATAGTGTTGGCTTGCCATATCAGATGGCGCACAATTTATCCCTCGAGTGCCGGTAACGGCATATTTGTTATATTTTTAATGTTTATGTTATTATTACAGTTTGAGTATTATTGGCCCGCCATCTAAAATGGCACACAGTTTATCGCCCTTCATATTTGTGATATGTACAATAATTTTGTGGTTATTACAATTTGTAAAACTTTGATGCTAAGCTAGCACGTTGTCTAATAATTTCAACGTTCTTTCAAGTAAGTGAATTTGTGATGAAAGGATAAATAAATATCGTAACAATCAAGATACTAACAATGCTGTGGAATCAATGCATGGACACATGAAGAATTTTCTTTATGACTGGCGCAAGAATGAACATTAGCAACATTTGAATCATAGGAAATTGTGTAATGAGAATTTGTTACAAAGATCAAAAGAAGCTATTTGGTTTTATTTCAAATAAGAAGAAAGATCAGCGTGTGGTTGCAATGATCATCAATACATGATCTATGCTCAATGTCACTATTACTTGGCCTAATGGCTTTGCAGGCCCCACATTAATGAGCTTTACATCTAAGTCAAATAGAAGTTGTCTTGTAGATTGGAGGCTAGAAAAGTATGCATGCGAGTGCTTCTGTTCACTCCAAGGCAATTTTTGGAAATAACAAGTACACCTCAAATTGCAATTCTATTTTTAATTGCATATATTACAGTTTGACATTTGTATATTTGATCAATATTGCTTGTTTCTTGTGTGTCTAGATTCTCATTCTACAAAAGAAAGGGTGTTCTGAGACCAACATCTGCATTTGTTTGAACATACGCTTTGGTGAAATACAAGGTGGAATTAAAGAACTTTTTGAAAAAGACCCTTCATCATAGATATTTGATTTACATGAGTATCCAGTCACCTTTTGACAAGTTACACATATCGAAGTCGAAGATGATCATCATGATACTTTCAGCCCTACAAAAGGTAGTTCAAACTGTCATTTCAATGTCACAAGTGCACATATTACACATTGTGATCTTTCAATTTGCATGATCATGCAACTCTGTGAAGCTACTTAAACGTACACGTTTTCTATTTTATAAGATAGGGACAACCCTGTAGAAAAAAAAACAAAGCTTACAGATTTGAAGGAGAAAAAAAGGCCAAACATGCTCTCCATATTCAGTTGGTATGGCTGAAGTACTTTTTAGATGAAAGCCCAAGTATGAGCAAAGTGGGAGAGCTAGAGCTTTGACATTGCATTGGACGTATCAAGGAGTTTTACCCAGCATGAAATAGTGGTAGAATACTTCTTGTTGCACACATGTGGAATACAACCATGCTTGATAAGTCCACCTCATCATTCACGAGATATGACTTGGCTTGAAAAGTTAGCTGGCAATAAACGTTGTAAGCCACAAAGAGTACTTCAAAGAGAATAAAGATTTAGAGCCCCAACCACAGATTTAGGAAATGTAGAAGAAGCTGTTTTCCAGCTCAGACTGCAAAAGTACAAACAAAAGGCCAAAAAAAATCTAAAAAACTAATCAAACAATTCCTTCAAGCAAGTGCAAATAGATACAAACACAAACACAAAAAAGCTAAAATCCTAAGAGAGACTATTGACTTGATTCTTTTTTCCTAATATCTCTACTCGTGATGAGTGAATGTTGTTTCAATATCCCAATGAAATAATTTTTTTTTGTCCAATCCCACATTTCAACGTCACTATTTGCATATTACAATTTAGAATCCACAAACACTCCATTTGTTCTACTTTTCTTAATACACGCATCTCTAGAATTATATGAGTTGAACAATGCTGAAAAGAAGTAGGTTCATCTTAATTGTAATACTTGTATTACAATTGCTCTTATTGCATAAGCAAATAGATCCAACAACAAAAATGTGCAAGCAATCACGGTAAGTCATTGAAAGACCAAAGCCAGCTAACAAAAATGTTCATATACAACTCTAGTTTTCTTTCTCTCTTGTGAATGCCACGTCTTTGCTTTGCAATGGATGTCAAAAACGTTTGTGTCTGGCTAGTGCGATTCTCACCTTTCTCAAAAACTGGAAACGAGTATTGGATTAATCATTTCACTTGCTTGCTAGGCGCTAAGTCCCACCGCATCACATAATTGACGACATTGTCATTACAAATTTGCATGTATAAAGCACAATAAATTTGACATGACAAAGCATGACATCAAATTTGAAAATCTGTAATGCTATGGCTGAAATCTCAGATTGGCCGGAACGATTTACTTTGTGCAAAAAACATTACCATAAAAGGTTTAATTTGTGGACAAAAAGAAGCTCACTTAGAATTACTCGCACAATCTTGTCCATGTCTACATCATCATAAGCATTATTTCTCCATTTTAGAAAGTCAGCATCAAGAACATACGATTGCAGATTTGCAATTTGTAATCTTAGGTTCACAATGCAGATGTCACTATATGGAAGAGCACATACTAGTGGGCAAAATTTCAAGTAAAACATCAAGGAGTTGATCGAGAGGGAAGGATTGAGTTCAAATTTAGTGGAAGGTCAAATTGTGATTTTCATAGACAAGTAGACAGATATTACATATTGAAAATCATATTACATATCATCAATGGTAGTTTGCATAATTGAAAATGCTTGTTGCAAGGTTGTCCTATCCGTGAAACTTTTTCCCACAAGGATTACATTGAAAAGCATTGGAGAATGATCATGTGGATTGCCATCTCTAGATTACACAGGAGCTTTCACTTAGACCAAAAACAAATGGAATTTCTAGGAAGTTTGACAAGAAAGAGTTGATTGCCTCCTGTGATAAACATTTTGGAAACTTTTGCCAGCGTTGGGTCAAACACAAGCAAGATAAATTTAAGTTCTTCCGAGACGATGTATGCAGATGTTTCTTGAAAACTTCTTTTCTTATTTGCATTCTTTACTTAGAATTGAATTCATGCAGACACTTACAAAAATCACAATTTGTTGTTTTCAGAGTGCAATAACCGCAGACACATTGCAAAAATGACAATTTGAGTGATGTGTCCAGATTGTATAAGGGTATATTGACCAAAAGTTGTATTTTCTGATCACGGGGGAGAATACAAGCCATTTGGAAGAACTGCTGGTGATTTTGAATACCATGCTACTCGTCTGCAAGAAATTCCTTCCAAGCTAAGAGACGTTGAGAATTCTAAAGTTTGCAAAATCTGTGTTTGATCATCTGGACAAGCTGCTTGATCCTTGTAAGAGAAAGTTATAATTTGTGGATTCTATTGAGGAGTGGGTGAAGGAAGAGCAGGCCAAACAAAGTAAGAGCAGTCATGGTCAAGGTAAGAAGAATGTAGAGACTTATATTGAAGATTGAAACAATTGAAAATCTTGTGAAAACCTTATTACAAATGACAAATGCAAAGATTTGAATGAAGAGACAAAATAATGGATAGTTTTATGTGAGAAGTACAATTGAATTGAACATTCAAACTCGAATCCATCTTTGGAGTGCAATGAACGAATTATGTTGAAATTTTTGGATTATCTTTATAGTCCAACGGGAGGAAAGGCTAAACTTGATCTTGGAGAAAACATTTTGAGAAGTCGAATGAAGCGAATGGCAGACCTAAGCGTCGTCAAAGATGAACAGACAACTAAGAGAAACGTGATATTTTCTTATTCGTGACATACAGGTTTTTTAATATATATAACCTTCTACTAAATATGTAGGTATTACATTTTGGTTCCAATGTGGAAATGTTTGTTCATTCCAGATTACAATCTTTTCAATACAGTTCGACGTATGACAATTTGGATATGATCTAAGAGTAATGTGTTCGTTATTTTTACAGGGTAAAATCTTAAAGGTAGCACTTAATGAATCGAAGTAAGATGATTCCATTGAGCCTATAAAGTCTTTTTTATGTTTGTAGATATCTCAATGGGAACTGAAAAATGGGAAGCAAAGGTTGAAATAAAGAGTATGGATGCAAAAAAACGAGACATTCTCTTGAAGTGAGGAGCTAATTATAAAGCAAAAGAAGTTGACGGTTCATATAAGATCTATGTTAGCACAATTAACAAAAAAGTGTCGACAATATGGATTGTTGTTGCCATTTTGTTGACACTTTGTTGTCAATTGTGCTAACATGGATCTTATATGAACCGTCAATTTTTTTTGCTGTAAAATCAAACCCCCATTTGAAGATAATGTTTTGTTTTTTTGCATCCATCCTTTGTAATTAAATCCTTGTTCCCCATTTTTCAACCTTTCGCGATATATCTACAGACATAAAAAGATTTTATGTACACTACAAAATCATAAAACTCTTATTCATCAAGCGTTGCCTTTGAATCTCACCTTATAAAAATAACAATTACTTTATTTTTAAACCATGTTCAAACTATCATACGTCTAACTATATTGAAGAGGTTGTAATCTGGAATGAACATAATTCCACATCGAAATCAAAATGTTATACTTGCATATTTAGTAGGAGATTACATATTGAAAAACCTTTAAGTCACGAATAAGAATGTCTCACCTTTCTCCGAGCTGTCTGTTCATATTCAAAGACGCCGAGGTTTGTCATTCGCTTCATTCGATATCTCAAAACGGTTTCCCCATGATCCAATTTAGCTTTTTTTTCTTTTGGACTCTAAAGATCATCCAAGAATTTTAAGTTAATTCATTCATTACATTCTAAAGATGGATTTAAATTAGAATATCTAATCCAACTCTACTTCCCACAAAAAACTATCCACTCTTTTGACTCTTCCTTCAAATCTTTACATTTGTCATATGCAATCAAGTTTTTCACAAGATCTTGCATTGCTTCAATCTCTTCAATGTAAGTCTTTATATTTTTCTTACTTCGATCGTGACTGTTGTTACTCCATTTGGCATTTTCTTCCTTCACCCACTTCTCAATAGAATTCACAAACTCTAACTTTCTGTTACAAGAATCAAGTAGCTCGTCAAGATGATCAAACACAAAATTTGCAAACTCTGAAATTCTCAATGTTTTTCAGCTTGGAAAAAAATTCTTGCAGACGAGTTGCATGGACCTCAAAATCACCGGCGGTTTCTCCAAATGACTTATAACTCATTCGTGGTTAAAGAATACAACTTTTGGTCAATATATCCCAATACAATCTTGGCACATCACTCAAACCGTCAATTCTGTAATATGTCTGTGATTATTGCAATCTAGAAACAACAAATTGTGATTTTTGTAACAGTCTACATGAATTCAATTCTAAGTAAATAATGCAAATACGAAAAAAAGTTTTCTAGAAACATCTTCATACATCATCCCGGAAGAACTTCAATTTATCTTGCTTGATCCAACGTTCGCAAAAGTTTCCAAAATGTTTGTCACGAAAGGCAATCAACTCTTTCTTGTTAGACTTCTTAGAAACTCCATTCGTTTTTTATCAAAGAGGAAGCTTCTGTGTAAATTGGGGATTGTAGTCCGAATGATCTTTTCTTCCATGCTTTTCAATGCTATCTTTCTGGAAAAAAGTGTCATGGAAAGTACAACCTTGCAGCAGGCATTTCCAGTTATGTCTACTACCCTCGGTGATGTGTGGCACCTTCGCATAATGATTATCCAATACCGCCTCTTCTATTTCGCCCCCAGAAGCTCCCGCCATGTGCGCATAATCTGCAAAAAAATATTTCCAAAATGTAATCTCCCACTTCAAAGTATGATTCTAATATAGACTCACACAATCAAATGTTAAAATATTATGAATTTATGATTCAATGAACCTTAACTATGTCGAAACTCAAGCCTCGAGAATACAATAGTTTAGGGTGAATCCTCAGAGCCAGCACTATTCAAACACTCGTACAATTAACCCTACCGCATCAAACTTCCATCAAGTGTCAAAACAATGCGTAAGCATTATGCAAGGATCATCATAAGAGATGTTTCGCACTACAACAACTCCATGATGGCTAAACTTTGCAAGTCCAATCTTCTCCCATCAACCTGAAATCCCTTTCTATTAGGAATTTGTCCTAAGGGCTGCGCTGTGTCAACAAGAATACCTAAGATCAAATGCTACGATTCATCTATGCTACTAGTGACTAGATAGGAACGCAAATGTGTAAACGTTATAGCAAGCCGTAAGAAAAAATTACAGTATCTCTTCATGTAGTGAAACTAGGTAATAAGAATCTAAAAGTGCAGGATTACTAAGAAGCTATGTTTCAGACGGGGTGGCAAGTGGACACTCTTTATTTTGAAGTATGGCATGTTCCCCTGAAATAACAATAGAACACAACATAAGAAAAGACTAGGAACCTTATGTATGTGTCGTGAGAGTTACTTGTTACATCTTAGAAATTGAAAATAATATTGCATACTCGGCACAAACTAGTACAATTGGGCTCACATGTTTAAAAGATAGAGATACACCACAGCTGTGGAAGTCCGCAAACTTCAACATGAACATGCCACAATCACATCTGCACGTTTTAAAGCAAGATCTAGGAGCATTAATATCTAGACAAGATTGGACATATCCAGGATCAATACTGAGCAGTAGTTGACATTTTAAAAGAAAGCTTGAGCATAATTCCTTCAATAAACAGAACTCGCAAGTCAAAAGATGAAGTCGCAAATATAAATATATCTAGTAGTACATAAATGTACTGATATTCCATCGTTCAAAGTAAAAGCCGATAAACTTATAATTAAAGATAACTTTATGATATAGAACTCCCAGGTGTTAGAATTTCAGGTTCTATATTCTCTCCTAAGTAATGCGCAACAGGATGTAAATCTAGAGCCAAAATTTATCCTTTAAGTTGCTGGGGAATGTCTTGATGGAATTTATGTTCCCATGTATTTGAGTTCAATACATTTCCGTCTTTAAACTTAGTTTCATCAACCATATAGCGAGCCTGCACCACACAGATACCACCTTTTCACTACAAGGTATGCATGTGGATATTGAGAGTCTAGATACTTTTCAAAAGAGTACAATTCATGTACTAAATAAACTTTCAGAAAAATTTGACCAAATAGCAACTATTTGCAAGAAATGAACAAAATCCAAAATCTTGATCCGAATACAAATAATTAGGAGTATGAAGAAGCTTTGAAGAGGAAAATAAAGTAACGATATGAAGTCGTGTGCGCAAGGGATAGCAAACTTACAAGAACTTTCAGAATTGTATTATCACCACCTTGTAAAAAATCAAGATACTCAAGTTCTTTATTGCGGATGTTGATAACGGCTAAACATCATTGAATATCTTCATGAATTGGAACCAAAATCTGAAGAAAAAGAACATGTTGCAATGTAATTAAATTTTCATGCTTGGAAGTTATACATATAGAAGGCCTTAATACATATGGGTGATACAGGACTTTGATGATCACCTTGTTGCATTTCGATTGGACCGGACTTTGTCTTTGTTGATGAATCTTGAATGAAATTTGAGATGAGCATACTCTTCTTGCCTTTTTTTTGGAGTACCATACTTATAATAATACATTGTACACAATTCCCAACCGAACCCAACCCCTGCATCCTTGTATGAACAACGTGTCACAAACTTTGTCTTGGCATCACTATAACAAGATATCTTTTCCAAAACGAAATTATTAAGCCTCAATCTTTTGATGTAGACCATCCGATTGGATCAATTCAAGGAAAACGAGTTGAAAATATCATCCCACGGTGGGTACTGTGCAATCACATGCCTCATGTTGTCATCACACCTCCAAAAAACATACAAACATGATTACAAACAGCAATGGACATTTGAAATGACAAGAAAAAGATGAACACGAGCTCCTCACATTGGCACTACCATGCAAAAGCGACGTTGAAACATCAAGTAGCACAAGGATATCGATGTGATCCATTTATACGCTACATAAATTTTTGAATTTTTCCACTTAAATTTTTTTGCCACAAGATGTTATCACTATGTGAATTACATGTATTATAGTATGAATTTATTAGGAAGACCATGCCAAGTGGTCTTCATAATTGAACATTATCATGAAACTCAAAAGCAATTCCTAGCAAAAGCGATACAGATATTCCGAGCAAAAGCGTGAGCGTGGATCAAACACACAACCTTTAGATCTTTAGTCTTACGCTCTTCCAATTGAACTATTGCCGCTGATGTCACAACTAACGTAATGTTAACTTTTATAAATTCAACAATTTAGATTCTACTGAGCAGTTTCTATAATGACATCGAGCACAATGCTTTCCAGGTACTCGAAAAGTCGGATCCCAAAAGAAAAAAGACCCCACAACTGAGATAAAAACCGGAGGAAAGGCTAGGTCCACCGTTTCAATCACGGCTGCCCAAAGCAAACATGAAGTGACAAAGAAACAGGGGATCCCTAACACCTGAAAGTTCGGCAGTTTTTGCAACTAAGCAAGGGGATTCGAGCCGAAGATGACAAAGTTGAGATGTGCATCATCTAGTATAGAAATTTCAGCGAGCCGCAAAAGATGGCCATGCAAGATTTCTTTTCGTAAGTAATTAACTTTAACAATCTTATTTGTGTGGCTCTAAGCGTGAACTCGCAATGATGAAAGATGATTGCACTCTATAAGAAGTTGAAAGACGGTTCGGAATTGATGCCTTAATGCATGATTTGAAGACAGAGATCAATGACTTTGGATGCAATCATGCAAAATCCTATCATTGGTTGTCATCAAGAATTACTTGGTTAATCTAAATTGCATTTTTTCATAACAATCAAATATAGATTTTAAGTCAACCTCATTGACAAAGTATTTTTGTGAGATTATTTTGATATGATAAATTAATCACTTTATCACACTCTAGACAACACAAATTATCAAGTTATTGTGAGATTGTGACATGGAGTTCAATTACTACTTTAATAAAAAATGTTCATGAGCCTTAATGTCATTAGCAATATGATGGGTATAATAATATGTGGGAGAGTATATTCATATGTATGCTTTTTTGCAGGCTAAGAATCGTTCACATAAATGGTTGTTAGTGAGAATATGAAGAAATGGCTACTTATGGTAGGCCATTTTCATTCAATTAAAAACATAGAGTCACATTCGGAAAAAAAGGAATTAACTATCTAACAGTCTAATTTTTAAGTTAATTACTCCACTGCCAAATTGGCACATGGACACTTTTTATCTCAAATCTGGTTGCAAACCCAATACAAGAAGATTTGATATATCTGGAATTAGATACAGGATTTAAACATTATTTCATTTTGTGACATAAAAATTACAATTTTGGTATGATTTATTGGTATAAATAATTATATTGCGATGCGTTACATTAAACAACAATTAACGTATATCGAAATCTAGTTTAAGGGTATATGAAACCAATAACAGACACTTTTTCTCCAAATTTTCTGAAAGATGATCACTCATCTCGACAAAAGTAAATGATAAATCAAACCCGGGGGATCCAAAGGCTAAAAAACACAATACAAGCAACAACCACAAACAAAGGAAAAGATCCCAAATGGTACATTGACTACATCACATTCTCTAATTGATTGTGAAATTACGTTACACAACATATTTTCATTACTTTACAAACAACATTGTGCAACAATAATTACAAGACATCAAAACCTACAAACGACGTGACACTAGATATTCGTGTTTTCTATACATAGTTTAATTAATATAATTTGGATATCATAGATATTACAAAGCATGTATACCGCTGGAACTTAGTTTGCATCACTTTCATTTTGGCCTAAGTATCTCAATAAACATTAAAATTGGAGTTTTGTGTAAGTTGATACCTTTGATAGGAGCTTTGTGTGAACAAAAAATGTGGCCTTAGATTTCGTTTAGCACTTATTGATGGCCAGACCGCGTTCACCTGATGAAGGAAAGGTAAGCTTCTTCAAATGGTTGTGTAGGCTTCGGTCGACTGAGTATGTCACTAGCAAAAGTCATGCAACCTCGAAACTACGGAGATCATTACGTCACTGACATTCGGACGGAGAGTAATAAACAAAAGCTCTAATCTCTGGACATGACAACCACTATGTCACCGCTCGTTCTCAAACGCCTTCTCACGCCAGAAACTCGAAACGAAACACTAAACAGAAACAGAATATTCCAGATAGATCTGCATGCCTCGGTGCAATGATGTGAAAGCACAAACATACATGCAGGAACAACAACGATAACAGAGCGCAAACCTGTTCATAAAGCGAGCACGACGCAGCCCTATTTCATGTCACTCTCTCAGCGCCATGAGGTTTGTTCCAAACTCCTCACTGCTCGCCAGGTCTTCTTCCATCGCGGCCGGGAAGTCGACACAACGGAAGGGCGAAAGGAAGGAATCAGACGAAGAAGAAGAAGCCGACCCCAGAATACGCAGAGCTCGCTCACAGCTGCCAATTGTTGTTGATGTGCTGCCATGCTTCTGTCGTCCGTCGAGGGAGAGATGGCGAGAGGGGGCGGTCCGAGCGGAGGGACTTGGCATCGACGAGTGCGGATACGAGAGCGGCCATGCTCCGGCCTGAACCGGTCGATCGGGGTCGAGGCCCAGTGGACTATCCGATCTGGAGGGTATGAAAGATCGGCGGAATCCGGAGCAAGAGGAGGTGGAAACCCGGACAGAGTGAGCTGGAAGGGTCAGTCGAGTTTCCGGTGAGCGCCATGGGGTCGACCGGCTTGCTCCGGTCCTGGCTCCTCCTGCGACTCCTGCTCTCCGGTTCCGCTGCCCCGCCCGCTCGCTAGCTCGTCCGTCCATCCGTCCGGCCGTCTGTCCGTCGGGAGGGGGGCGAGTGGGCCGTTTCGCTGGAGCTCGGGGCTCGCCCTGGGTTCCGCTGCCGCGCGGTGGTCGCAGGCTCTGGCTTGCCTAGGGCCGGTCTCTGGGTCCCCTCCCCTCCCCTCCCCTCCCTCCTCCCGGCCCCCGGGCAGCGCACAAGTCAAACGGAGGCTCTGCACAGCTGGTCTGTCTGGCCGTTTGTCTGATTCAGTCCATGCTCCAGTCCATCTCCTCGCGGCACCTCCTCCCCCCCCCCGCTCTGTACGTCGCGCTGCCTCTTCTGCTTCTTCATCTGCTCCATCTTCCCGTTCGTCTTCTCGTTCTCATGATGTTCATGTCGATGTCGATGTTTGCGCTCTCGTTCGTGGTTGCCAGACTTTAGCAGGCTTTTCGTTCGTCCGTTCGTCAGTTCAGCAGCGCCCGGAGGCGTTGCTGCGGAGTCTGGATTGGATTGGGTGAGATTAGAGTGGAGCAAGGGGAGGATTTTATATTTTTTTAGCGCGGAGTGCAGCAGCAGCGGATTGGAATCGTGAGCATTGCGTCGCCATTCATTCGCGCGACGAGGTCGTGCCGCACGGGAGGAAAGAAAGAAAGAACCGCGAGCGATCTCTTTCCCCCGACGATGCGCTGCTGTTGCTGCTGCTCCTCCTCCTCCTCCTCGTCCCCCCTCGTCTGATCGCTGCACTCGCTCGATTGCACGAGGTGAGCTGCCACCGAGAGGGATCGGGTGGAATTCCGAGCAGGGGCGGGCAGCATTGCCTGGCATTGCGCGTCGGTGGGGTTGGCGCTGCCGCTGCGATGGGAGCTCGGCGCTCGCGCCTCCCCGCTGCCCTTTCCCCGGGCTGCTCGTCCATGCTCGCCCGTCTAGCTTAAGCGACGCGCTCGCAGGTGGCTGACGCACGGGAATTCGGATTATGGTTGCGCTTGTGCCAGCGGCGACTGCAGGTGCGGCCGTATGCGAGTAGTTGACAGTTTTCCGCACGGACGAGGCCGCAGGTGTCGTAGTGGTAGCTGCCGCAGGAGGGAGAGGGAGAGAGGGAGAGAGGGAGAGGGAGGGAGGGAGGAGGAGGAGGCGGTGGGGGCAAACTTATGTCTAACCATGACGTCCGGGAGCGCCACGCCCAAGCCAAAGCGCAGGTTGCCGGTCTTCGGGAGCGACTTCAGGAGAGTCGATCTCGTAAAGCGGATACGGATGGTCAGTCGGTTTTCCCTCCACCCTTGCTCTGAATCTTGCGCTAGTCCTGCTGCTCCTAGTTCTGCAAGCTTACTACTCCACTGTCTTCTCGAGAAGAAGGTTTTGCGGGATTGGACTGTCCAGATATTTTTTTGTCACCGGTGCTTTAGATCGTGGGTTTGCCGTCTTGGTATACCGCGACTGGTGCACGTCGAATTCGATTTGTCCGCACTAGTTTGGGCATCTTTCGGCACCCCAATTCGTAATGCTGCGTTTACTTTGACACGCGCTTGCTTTTTTGTCCATCTTCGTCGGTGGATGTGACCGAAAAGCAAGAAGACGTGCGGGAAAGATGAAGAAGGTGGAGGAGGAGGAGGAGGAGGAGGAAGAGGGAGGTTTTCGAAAATCGTTGCATGTAGGTTGGGTTTACGCACTTTGGACAGTGAGGAATGAAGGACGTGCTGCTCTGGACTGTCAGAGCGTCCTTATCGAGAAGCTTGCACCAGGACATGTATACAGTAGTGTTTTGTTGAGTCGTCTTGTTCTGGATGTAGTCTCTCGTTTATCGAGCTGGTCTTTATCCGAGTACTGTAGCTTATGTGGGAGGATCTGCCATGGATGTAACAGTGGCGACGTATGCAAGAGGTAATGGGCGGTCGGCTGTGAAATTCAGTGACGATTTCAGGCTCTGCAAGACTCTCCAAGGTCATACGGGAAAGGTCAGTAGATAGTTCTGTTTTGGTCGGGGACATTCTGATTGCTTGTTCCGCTTGTTCTCACGAGGCCAATTTGATTTGTCTGTTTCTTCAGTAACCGAAAATCACAAGTGGCATATGCCTTGTCATTCGCGGTATCTGTGCACTGAAATTGCGGACTTATCTCGTGGACTCAGATTTATTCCCTCGACTGGGCCTATCAAGCGGAAGACCGTATTGTCAGTGCTTCTGGAGATGGAAGACTCATCGTTTGGAATGCACTTACGAGTCAGAAGACACACGCTATCAAGTTGCCGTGTCCCTGGGTCATGGCTTGTGCGTTCTCGCCTAGGGGACGTTCAGTTGCGTGCGGGGGACTTGACAACATGTGTTCCATTTTCAACCTAAGCTCTCCACCTGATGCGGATGGGAATCTTCCAGTGTCGCAGACTTTGTCTGGGCATAAGTCCTACTTGTCTTGCTGTCGATACGTGCCTCACAGTGATAATAACATCATAACCAGCTCCGGTGATGAAACTTGCATACTTTGGGATGTGGACAGGAGTCAAAAAATTTCCACATTTGGTGGTGAAGCGACCTCTGGCCACACTGCGGCAGTAATGAGGTACTTTTTCCTGCGTTAGAGTTTTTGTTTGCTTTACCAGGCTTGTTCGATGTCCACTTACTTGCGGTGTCGTTCCAAATCCTTTCTCGTTGCGGCATCATATAAAAAATTCCGCTTATTTGCCTTATTTGCCTCTTTGACATAGTCCATAACATGAGCTCCTTCAGGAACTCATGTTCTGGACTATGTCTGTCGTGGTCATTAACGAGGAAAATTCTCGCTTGGTGAGATGAGAGTTCCACCTAAGCAAAAGAATTCGTCAACTGCTAGAAGTTTTGCAGGCTTACCAAAAAATCCACTCTTTTGTTGCGTTCCTCCTGGAGCTGGCGAAGATATCTGTCTTACACGTTTTAAGACCAAAGCATCCCGCTCTGGCTCCATGGAACGGACAATTGAGCAGCATAGTCTCTTGTTCTCTGTACAAGTCGTAGACAACTTCTTTCTCTCTGTTCCCACCTGTCCTTACTCCAGCTTAATCAACAAAGACACTTGTTAGTTTCCACTGGTATGTTTATTTCTGCTCAGTCAAGGTTAAGAAGCGGGAACTGCACTGAGACGGGTTCTTTCCCGTGAATTTCAACTCATATTCACCAATCAAATGTATCTTCTGTGTTGTGCGAGTGAAGCCGAGTGACGAATTTCTGAGAATAGCTGATGGGAATGTGCCATGTTGTGGTTTCGAAACGTCTGCATATAACAAAGTAATTTGGGTGTGCTTCGCAGCGTTTCTGTGAGCACGGTCAGTACCCCTCAAGTGTTCGTATCGGGGTCCTGTGACAAGACTGCAAGGCTTTGGGACACACGCATGAAAAGTGCACCTCAAACATATCAAGGGCATGACGGGGATGTGAATGCAGTCTGCTTCCTTCCTGACGGAAAACGCTTCGGAACGGCTTCGGATGATGGAACATGTCGGTTATTCGATACTCGTACAGGTTACCAGTTGCAGATGTACAGCCATCCTCGAGGAGATTCAGTGAAAGTGCTAGCAGTAGCGTTCTCAAGTTCAGGACGCCTAATGTTCGCTGCATATGACAACGAAGATTGTTATGTTTGGGACACAATAATGTCAGAGGTGATGCACATACCTCACCTCTCTGGTGCCACCACGTGCTGTCGATTATCTTTTACTTTTTTGGCCATCCCAATTTGGAAGCGTTATGCTGAAACTGGGCTCGTAGTACTCCCACCAGACAAGAGACACAGTCGCCTAACTGATTCTCTTACTGATACCGACGCAAACATTGAAAGTCCTTCCTTTACCTCTCTCTTGCCTTTCTACTGAGGTGATTTAGCATCGTTTGTAGTTGCTGTCTTATGTTCCCTTCTCATGCACAACTGACCATGTGCTTCAATGCATGCAGGTCGTAACGAATTTAGCTGAGCACAGACATGGCCATGAGAAGCGGATAAGCTGCTTGGGTTTATCCAGAGATGGAAGTGCACTCTGCACAGGAAGTTGGGACAATACCCTGAAGGTAAAGTTGTCTGGGCCTCTGACACAGTCTGTCCCCGTAGACACTCATTCTTTATTTCGATTCTTCATTTGGGATTTTGGTTGTCAAGCAAAGGCTCCATCTTCCCCCTCTAGACGAGAGCACCTTGCTACATAATCACCTCCTGAACAATCATCCAACTCAAACTCTGAGTCCGTAGAATCAGTGTGCAGGACCGAGTATTTCAATTTTGAGTTCTTTTCATGGCTGTGTAAAGATGTTGTGAGTTTCTTGTCTGGCAGTTGAGAAACTCCATTACATTCCAATCCCATAAATGATTTTCGGCAGAATTGCGATTTAGAACTTGTCTCTGTTCTCCTAACTTCTGTTTTATGCAGGTTGAGACAACTATTTTCAACGATTTTCTCTCACTTACTTAAAAGTTTGCCTTTCGTGTGGTTTGGTTTTGCGTTATACAAAGATCACTGCTGCGTGAGCGAAGATCTATTATGCTAATATAGGTGCACTCTGTACATGGCCTGCAGGTCTGGGCCTTCTCAGGTCGGAGAAATCGTGACTAAGGACGAGGCAGAGTTACAAACTTCCTCCTCCATACAAGAAGCTGCAAACTTTGTCCTTGATTCGTTCGCTCCTTTATGTCTGTCCGGGGGTTCTTATTTTTTTGACCTTTTATGGGCCTCGACAGTCTTAACACTAAGATCTACCTTGCAACCAGTTTGCTTACAGTGCATGGACTGCAGACGTTGCATTTGCAAGTAGGCGAGAGCTTTGACTTCTCTCGTGTCAAAGGAGAGTCCAGAGACTGCGGCACACTCCAATCTAGTTGAAAGGTGCAAAAACGAGTCGACTGCCTTTAGCTGAGGACCAGATGGCACATCGTGGATGATTGGATTTGAGGCTCAAATCCGTTCCATGAAGGAAACGACTTTGGAACTGCAAGGAGTTTTCGTGTCTTGCGAGTGCATGCGAAGTGCTGTGCGCATGCCCGGATGTAGTGTATATAGACTGGAGTACATCAGTGTTTCATGAGGTCTAATGTCAGGCTGATTAGCCCACCACGTTAGGACCATGTTTCATCCCATTATTTGTTCAAGAGAATTATAAGACTTCTTGGAACTTTACCTTCTGAGAGATAATCAAGCATCATCTCATCAACCTTTATACCTGTCTTGGTCGACCTACGGCGAGACAGCCCTCCACGAACCGAATCCCATTTATTATCGCTTCATTTGTTCTGAATCCAGGGAACGAAAGCATGTGCGCAGCTGTGACACAAGGTTTTACCTCTGGCACTTGCGCCACTGCAGAAGTCTCCCGGAAGTTGTTGACTTGAATTTCCATGTCGTTGACCCACCTTCGTCCTGTTTTAATTATAGTGTTAGAGTCTCTGTTCCACCAGCGCACTATGATAGCACTCCAGCTAAAAGATGCCCCTTGGACCTCAATTGACTACAGTTGGCCTTATGTTGAAATTGAGTTTTGACTTTGGGCCCAGCGTGTGGAAGACTCTCCCTGGTGTCCAGCACGAGCGAACCAGCGACGGCCTGCAGAGTTACAGTCCAATGTTTTTATTTCATCTAGTCAAGGGGAAAGTCGTTTCGGCACTTTGACTCCTACCTTGCGACATCCAAATCTTTCTTCCGCCTCTCCTCCTTTTTCACAACTTCTTATGCTGCAACATTCCCCTCTCTTCAAGAAGAAAAGATTGTTGCCAACTGAACATTCAGAGTGACGAAAAGAATATGACGGAACGTCAACCGATACTCGTTGAAATGGTGAAGCGTACAGTTCGAAAAGAAATTTGTCGTCTTTCCCTCGCACAAACGCAAAGAAGAATGCACAGTCATCGTGACGTTACGTTTTAGTGGCAGTTTTTCAGCAGGCTTGAACTGAAGCACAAGGATAAGTGACTGTACGTGACCAAAAGCCGGGATACCCTCGTGAACGGCACCAACATCAGAAGTGTACATAGTCCGGTCACACATTTTCAGACGCTTTTGCAGTTCAAAACCCCAATGCAAGATGGCAGCAATACTAGCTGGCAAGAGTTGCATGCATGTGTCATGGCAAGCATCTTCCAGCTAACTCGCATATCTCCCCTCCCTCTGCCTTCCTCTTCGACTACCATCACATGCTCCTGAGTTTCGGCGGGGGCCAGCAATTAGTCACACCATCTTCCATCTGTGTCTCATGGACAGTACTCGATCACTCTCTCTCTCTCTCTCTCTCTCTCTCTAGCCTACGACAGCAAAAGCAACTCACCAGCCATGGAGATCGGACCTTTTATCGACGGCATCCCATCTCAATGCATGATCAAGCAGCAGGAAAGCAAGCGCAGCACAGCACAGCAGATCTCACGCCCTATCTCTCCCTCTCTCTTTCTCATTCACAAACAACGACCCGTAATAGATCACAGCTGTGACGCTGCTCCTTGATACCAGCGAAGTGGTAGTAGAAGTGTCTTTTCCTCGTCGTTGGCGGTTGATTGCATTGAAATACACGCATGAAAGCAGCTCAGCTGAGAGTGTGAGGGAAAGAGGGAGAGAGGGAGGAAGAAAAGGAGGAATATTCACCACAACTGCAACAGACAAGTCCAAAGCCCCAGAAATGATGGGACCTTCGTTGCATCACCATCCATTGCTTGCCCCATGCAAGGGAAAGAGGGAGGGAGGGAGGGAGTGCGAGGAAACGCACTCACCCACCGAGTGACACAGAGCGTTGCCCGCACTGACCTCACGCTGGCACCAACAAATTGCAACAAGTTCGAATCACGACTTTGGAGCGCAGTCTTTCCGGCTCATCAGCTCGCAATCATGCAAGCTCGGGCCCCCTTCGCTTCTCCTCGCATCTCACCACCACACTGCTCTTCTCCCTTCCCCCTTCCTCTGCAAACGCCCGTTTGTCATCTTCCTGTTCCGAATTCCCTGCCCTCCCTCTTTTTCTCCTTTTCTGGCAGCTTTTCCCCCTCCAAGAATTCTCCAGAATCTTTCCGTCGGCCTCGAAAGCCTCGAAAGTCTCGAAGCCCACACCGTATCCCCCCAGGGGAACGAACGAACGAACGAACGAGCAGAGCAGCTCACCTCTATCCGCTCGGAGGCCCTCACGAGAATCAACAGCGCGACCGTTTCCGGCGGCACTCGAAGAATAGAAGTCGCCCGTCGATGCGGTGGACGGAGGCTTCCGGCATCTACGACGTAGCCCTCGATGCTTTCTGCATCTACGACGTAACCCTCGCACTGTGGGCCAACGCGGTCGTGAACTCTGCCCCTTTACGTTGTTTGTCCTGCGGATATTTCTGTTCCTTGGCCTTGGGATTGGCGATTATCGAGGCCAAAGTCTTCGAATTGGCCGCTTCCTTCTGCTCCTTTACGCGACTTTGGGGTTCTTTCATAAAATGGTTGTAGAGAATTGATTATTTTGTCGCGGATTCTTCCCATCTTTCGTTCGACTTTTACCTTTAGTGGTCAATTATTATCCATCGCTAGGCACGCGTTTTATTCGTTTTCATCCTTCTATGGAGACTAATTTTAATTCATGGACTTTGTTATGTAGGCAGTGACGCGCCTGATTGCCTGGATACACATCTATGAAACGGATGAGAAAAACAGACGTATATGAAAAAGAGGATGAGGAAACGCTCACGGTGGAAACCTTGGTCAGAAAGTCGATAAATCAAATCCTTGTCCAAGAAACCGTTGACGCATATATGCTTAATCTTGTGCAGGCTATATACAATGTAACTATTGAAGAAAACTGTCTTTTGTCATGTTTAACATACAAAACCACAATCTACGCAACAAAAACATAGATATTGGTAGGTTTTAGTTTGGAAAATACGCAATGCAATATAAATTTCTTTGTTATATTATATATCATATTGCTAATGTTATGATGGATTAATATTATTTTTATCTAAAATAGTTCTGTGAACCTTATGCAAATAAGGTAATACCATCTCTAAAAATTGAAGAATGAGAATAATGAAGCGATTACTAGCTAAGGCAAAATTTATGTAGCCAAAGTGAAATAATGAAGTTTAGATTCTTATCCTGGAATGCTAAGAAATGAACCCCACTAGAACTATGAAAAATGATTGTCTACATGTATCATAATTATAAGATAAGATATGTTCAAAACAATATATAAATCATTAAAAAAATGATAAGATCTTGAAATTATTTTCAAAATATGAAAAATATTAAAAATATTTAAAAGTCATAAAAATACAATTTTTAATGGAAAAAATTATTGAACAGCACAAAAAATTATGAAACTTGGTATTTAATCAAGTTTAAATTTCAATATTACAATTTTATTAAATTTTTAAAAAACTATAATCATTTTTCATATTTTTTATTGTTGAATGATACACACAATCAAAATTTTTATTTGATGATGATCAAATGCAATGAAAATAAAATATAAAAAATACATATTGACAAAACACACAACTTATGTTGTTAGACGAAAACACCTTATGTCTACACACAATCTTAGATCATGTCATAATCTACATTCTCACCAAATTTTGGCAACTGAAGCACTCACATTTTCAACTGTTTTGGGATTTTACTCCACTGAAAATACCGCAAAAAAAAATCCTTGAAGACAAACCAGAATATCAATTTCCAAATTTCTTTTCAAACCGCTCTACAAAAACACATTATGTCTATGCACGATTATAGATCAGCTCCTGGTCTACATAATCATCACCTTTTGACAACTCAAGTACTCGGATCCGAATTGATTTGCAATTTTACTCTGTTGAAATATTTTTCAATTCTCTCCAAATTTTATGATCAGATTTTCATATACTTCAATGGATATTATTTTCAAACTTCTCGATAAAAACATGTGAAACTGGTCTGAAGAGAACCAATTTGACAAAACATGTCAACTCTTTGTTTCCACGTCTAGATTAAACATACTATCACAGCACCAGCAGTAGATATCTGGTCCCAATTTTGGAGATACGACCAAAATTCGGCAATATCCGTCACAACTTGAATCCGACCAATCCACGATTATCGTTTCTAGTCTATAAAACCTGATTTCTACAACTCATCCAATCCTAGAAAATTGTCGCAAACTCCATCTTTTGCTAGTGACTCAAAGATACTGTCAAATCCATTACACCATGATTAAAGATAAAACCAATCCGCGTAAGTTTTTTGAGTGCAAATTTTTGTAGCATTCACAACCATGAGAATCATCCGTTCAAATCATCGAACAACTGCAATTCCTTGTAAACTCAACTCTCAACATGATAAAATTTTTTACTTCACACACCGATGAACAGATTCATCACGTTCGATTAATAAGCTCACATCCAGATTTGAATCTATCACTAACGTAGCTTTTCTTCTCCATCATCTCCTTTCATTTCACTTTGATCCCTCCCCTTTGCTAATAGTTTTCTCTTTGAGAATTGCACAAGAAATTGAAGTTAAAGAAATCCTTGTTCGAGTTTCCAAAATTTGATCTACAAAGCTTTAGCACAGAAATTAGATATACAAGAAGCATCAACCGTAGCACTCAAAATTTGAGCTTCTTACACACAATTTTACAATTGCAAATAACTTTCAACTCATATGGGTTTCTGTTTGATAATTTCCTCCATTCTCCAACAAAACCCAAATGAGAGTTTTTTGAATGAATTAAAACGTGCGAACCATGCTGGCAAACACAAAACTTTACATCAAGTCGAACCCAACTCACTTTGACTTAGCGACCTAGAGTTAAAGCTAGCAGGACCAAAGCTTTCCTACGCAATAGGATCAACTCAACAAACTAAACGTTCTTCGAGTTTCTCCGACTATATACCCTTCAACCTCTAATCTTAGACCAATTCAAAAAATAGAAAATTCAAAGACACATGACATGTAACAAGTGTGATAAGAAGAAGAAATGTCCAGATCCATACATCATCAACAATTTTTGATGAGATCTAGAGAGCATAATCCTGGTATTATAGACCGTTTGTGTACAAATCGTTTGCCTCGGTATCAAGATGCTATGTAACGTTCGTCACTTAGGTGGAGGTAGTAATTGTCATCGGCAGAACTTCATGATGTGGCCTTTTTTATCACATTTTCAACAAATAATATTCTTCTTGTCAAATGGCTGAGCCATAAACTAGACTCTCCTTCGCTAAAAAGATCTTGATCTTTGACTCTTCAATCCCAAACGCCGTTAATCGTTGTTATTCATTGATTGTGATTGACCTTGGGTCATAATAAGTGTTGTCTCAAAAGTGAATGGGATGGAGTAAATTAACATTTGCTACTCTACCGCAACCATTAGAAGGACATTAACAACCTCGTTGTAAGTGAATATCGTGTTTTGACGATGAAAAAGAATCTTTCATAGCGTCTGATATATAGACGGCAATGAGTTGAGAATATGCATAGCCTTCTTTGTGTTACAAGCTCCTCCTCCATTTTTTGAAGATCCACCAATAGATTTCCAAATGCATGAATATAATCTTGGATTCTAGTGTCGTGCTTCATATTGAATCGTAGCAATCACATGTAAGTGTTCATGACATTCAACCGATTCTTCTGATGGAACCGTTGCTAAAGCGCATTAAACAACTTTGACACTTCAAAGTACTACTCAACTTGCTTGAGTATGGAAGGTTTCAGATATGCCAACATTGTGCAAACTGTTTGGTCCTGAGCAGCATTCCATTCAATCTTATTTGTGTTAATGGTTTTTTAGGTCCTCACCTTCTCATTCTCTTCTTGTTTCAAGAAGGTGTCCTCACACATCAGCTTTTCATAACTTTCATTGGAAAGAAAGTTTTTGATGAGACTTTCCGTCAACGTTTCCAAAGTGTGTTCCTCCACATGTTTTCTCTTGTACTCCTGGTACCATTTGAGAGTAGAATACTCGAAGAAATCCGGCAAAAGCATAGCCCACTCGATCTTCTTCCTTTCATTGTTTCCTGTGCAAGCTCTCTTGAAGTCCCTAACAAAGCTTCTACATCCTCATTTTCCCTCCCATAAAACACCGGGAGCTTCTTCATTTCCAACTAATTTTTATTTTTATTTTTTCTATTGGAAATTTATATGGGACTCCCTAATACAACACAAATAACACTAACTCCATCTTTGAGTAGTTCATCAAAGGAACCACAAAAGGAATTGGCTCATCCAATATAGCCATAGCTCTCTCCTCCCCTAAACACACAATGAGTCTTACCCTCATCATCATCTTCTCCATCATCCGAATGATGATCTCCATCTTCAGTTGGAGCTTGTACCCGCTGAGATCACTTTCTCCGTTTCAGCACTTAGCTTACCGTCAAACCCTTCCACAAGTGATTCTAAAAGCGCCTTCACTCCGCTGCATTCGTGTCTCGCCGGTAGTCCAATCACTCCGCAATTGTCACAAAAGGTTGCACTTTGAGATTCATGTGGCAATGATAGTCCCAAGTGAAGTTTCAAATCTCCCAAGGTTCTCTTGCTCCTCAATCTTCTATCCTTGTTCCGCAGGGAACAATTGACAACCTTGTGTCCCTCCTCTCCACAATAAAAGCAAGTCTCACATTTCACTCTTGGGGATTGACTAACTACTCTTTCTTCAAACTCCACCTTGAATTCTCTTGTATTGGAGTCTAAAGACACTATAACATCCAAGCCTTGAGGTACTTTGGATAAACTAACCTTCCAGCCCCCTTGATCACTCATTTTTCCATAAGGTGGAAACCACTCAAAAGGTCTCTCCCAGAAACGTTATCTACTAGGCCAAAACTACGAATAAAGAAACCCAAAACTTTTGCTCTCTTATCTTGATTTTGTACCCCCTGAACTTCAAATCATTATAACTTCCTCTATAAATGTGATCTCTAAGTGAAATTTTGACTTGCACGTAGGTAATCTTCCAATACACACGCGGAGAAGTTTCAAAGCCTAACTTGAAATAAAAAAAATTAATTTACTCTGTACAAACTTTCCAGAGAGCAAACTTTTGGTAACTATGAAAACCCTTCAACTTCTAACTCTCATATTTTTTTGTTAACGCATGATCTAGACCTGAAACAAAAATGTAAACGTTCTCTATCTTTCACTCTACAATCAATAAAAACTTTTAAAAATACCTTCAAAAATACTTTTTCACTTTTCTCTCAAAAAGACATGTTTACGTGAACAAAACATACAAAATCACTTCTAGGTTATCATATGAAACTATTGGATAAACAAAGGGAATCTTGCTCTCAAGCACATTCTTCGCTCTTTCATTCCCCAATGTTAACAACAAGTGATTCCTCATGGATACTTTCTCTCCAGCTAGAAATCGAATCCTAAACATTCCGTACTCTAGATTGAGGTCCCGGCAACGGAACCAAAAATGTAACCTCCGGGCTGACTCTCACTCAGGTTTACCTCAGATGGCTTTTCGGTAGCTCATCATGATTCTAGAAGACTAGGATTCCGCATCATACTCATAGCCCAAACACCCTCTTACACAATCTCTCAAGGTATCACTCCAACTCACACATTTTTTAAACATAAATATAACCATCCTATGCAAATAACATGTCATCAACATTTATCTTCGATTAAAACTTCACATATCTATCACACACTCTGACACAAAACTCAATGAGCTTTGATATCAATTGTAAGTCTGAAATATACAAGATAGTGATAAAAAGACAAAATTTCACAAACATAAGTATACGAAGTCATATAACATCATTCTCAATTCTGAGTATTAAGTCCATGGGAAAAACATGTGAGAATGATTACTATAGTAATGAAAAATAACAATGATAGAATTTGAAAATTTTAAGGCTATATATCCAACATCGACAATCAAATTAATTAATAATCACTAATAATAAATATCAATAATTCTAAATAATATTCATAATCAAATTTTTTAAAATTTATAATAGATATATCCATTAAATTTTTTTTAATTTTATCATATTCATCTTATCAAATTCTTTGATAAAATTTCAATTTTTTAAATGTAATACTTATTATTTTAATAAAAATTTTAATCAATGATGAATCAATATTTAAAAAAATTTAAACATCATGAATGTAAATGTTAATGATTTTGTTTTTAACAAATGTAATTTAATTTTGAAATTAATGCATGTGATATACTGATTTTAATTCAAAATCAAAATATCATATATATTCTTCAATATAATTTATCAAGTCTATTAAAATTAAAATTCAAAAACATCATCAATCATCTAAACTATTTACATAAAATTTTATGTAAAATAGATATAAAATATAGTGAATAGATTATGTACTGCATTAATTTTATATATTAAATAAATTATAAAAAATAATGCAATCAGTATGAAATAATTCAAATTGTTTTTTGCATAATTCAAAAATAAATTATGCATAAATTATTTTTTTTCAAAAATTCTCTTAAAAATATGATTTTTAAAATGTAAAGCGTTTAAAAATACTTATGAACTCTTTAGAGTATACTTTACATCATATTGTATTGAGTCCGGTTTAACACGTAAAATTATTGTTTTGTTGTAAAAGTTTGACTTAAAGGATGGGTTGATAATTAATCATCCGTCACACAAATTGGAAATGAAATATCCAATATTATCTGTGATGAAATCAAATATTTATTGTAATTTAATTGAAATGAAATTGTTGCTCACTCCAAATGAAAATGAATTTCGTCGGAAGAAAGCGTTTGCTCGTACAAATCTTTACACCTGTTTCCTGCAACACAAGGTGGGAGTAGATTGCAACAAACTTAGATTTCAGGGTGGTAGGTTTTCTAGATGGATGATGTGGTTGGAAGGAGTGTGGTTATTAGTAGGTAAAGAAAAAAGGAAAGAAAGAAAAAAGAGAAAAAGGGGGGGGGGTGGAGGAAGTGGTGTGTATGAAACAGGTGTTGCGGTATATGATGGCAGTATGTGATGGGTGGGATGATTAGTAATTGAGATGGTGTTGTGAGGTGCAATGCTATGTGGCGAAAAAACAGAGGTGAAAGAATCAGTGGTGGGGAGTTTAGCAGAAGTGTAAATACTGTTGGGAAATGAGTATGGGGTGCAAAATGTCTACTGGTATCAGTGGTTTTCTACTCGCGTTTTCTATGCGCCGAAATGCCTAGACCCTGAAGTTTGCGATTCTTCTGTCCTTGTAGTCGGTGAAGTTTCTTGTCGATGTCGAATAGGTCAAACAGAGTTCAAAGTCATTGCGCCGAAACGCATAGACCCTTCTTCCTTCGTAGTCGATGTAGTTTCTATTCGATGTCGATCAGGTCAAACAGAGTTCGATGTAGTTTTTTGTCGATGTCGAAACAGGTCAAACAGAGTTCCAAGTCAGTGCGCCGAAACGCATAGACCTTGAACATCGTCAAAACGCCTAGACACTTCTTCCTTCGTAGTCAATGTAGTTTCTATTCAATGTCGAACAGGTCAAATGGAGTTCGATGTAATTTCTTGTCGATGTCGAAACAGGTCAGATGGAGTTCAAAATCAGTGCGCCGAAACGCCTAGACCTTGAACATCGCCGAAACGCCTAGACATTTCTTTCTTCGTAGTTGATGTGGTTTCTATTCGATGTCGAACATGTCAAATGGGGTTCGATGTAATTTCTTATCAATGTAGTTTCTACTTCTTCTGCCGTTGTGTACATGTGGAATCACCCTAAGGCATAGAGTCGAACAGGTCGACTCGCTGTTCAGTGTCAGTGCGCCGAGAACACCTAGACCCTGAACACCTAAAAACAAGAAACGAAACTTTCACTTCTGAAGCAATCCAAACACTTGCTTCTTTGCTCTTCTCACTCTCCAACGTCTCCACCGTGCTTGAATACTCTTGCGTAATAGTCTTCTCGTGTCTCCAAAGCTCAAGATCAACTCAAAAACGTCTAAGTGTCGATGTCCTAGTTCCCGCCGTTTCCCGTCGCCGAGCCCTCAATCATCGCGTTTCGCGGAGCTGTTTCTAGGGTTGAGCCTGCATGACTTTTGCTGCATTGCATGGCTTAATCTTGGTGAAAACTGTTGGACGCTGCAATTAAATCAAATTTTCAGGCGCAGACTGTAAGACCAGATATTGCATGTGTGAAATAAAACTAGAATTAGCCAAGGAGTTAATCATGGTTAAGATAGTTATGACTAAATCTAGCTAGTTATGACTAAGTCTAGCTAGTTTAGCTATAATGTCTATACTTGGCGGAATAACTAGAGAAGTTCTAGAAGATTTGAGTGAGCACTTCTATTTTGTCTTGTACAAAAGTCTAGATTCCAAGAGAAAAGACTTTTGAACTTCAGGTTTAGTTTTGATTGGTTTGACTAAAGTAAGGAGTATTCCATTGGTGAGACTAAGTCTAATGTTGACTTAGTGGAAAGTGGAAGTTCTAGAAGTGGTAAAGGCACAAATGGCATGTCGCCACCTCAATCTAGGAATTAGTAAACATCTAGAAGGTTTAGGAGGCCAATGGCATGTTGCCACATATTGATAACTAGTCAACCTTACTATGGTTTATCTTCGTAAAAGTAATTTAGATAGAAATTACCATTTGTTACTTTGGTAAATTCTCAAGTAGTATATATAGAGAGGTAGGGAAGAGACTCTCAAGCAAGTTTGGAGAGTTCATATGTAGAGACTTGTTTCATATATGAAAAAGTGACGAATTTTTAGTATCTTGGAGTGTCAATGAGTGTATGAGTTGGAGTGATACCTTGAGAGATTGTGTGAGAGGGTGTTTAGGTTATGAGTATGATGCGGAATCCTAGTCTTCTAGAATCATGATGAGCTACCGAAAAGCCATCTGAGGTAAACCTTAGTGAGAGTCAGCCCGGAGGTTGCAGTTCCTGCAGACCAAGTTAGAACATGATGATCCTAGCAAGGCAGTGGTCTCGCCCGTCGTTTCCCTGCACTTCCAAAGTTCCTAGGTATCTACCAAGTGTCGACAGTCCCTCCTACGGGGGGTGCTGTCATGTTCAGTCCGATCGCTGTTCTCTCCGTGCAGAGAACATTCGATCCTCCTTCTGAACATTCTAGTTTTCCTAAGGTGCTTATCAACCACCTCTCAATCCTTGTGACTGTGGATGTGGCGATAGCATGTTGTAGTATGCTGGCGACTTCTAACCACTGCTTCCGTGGGAGCTCAGCGCTTGATTCCTTCCACTGAGCTATAGCTTTGTCTATGGTGTTTCTGGTCCTGCCATACACACTTACCAAAGAGTTCTCATCCGAAAACACTTTTTGATTCCTACTAAGCCATAAATGCCTACAAATCTTGGTAGTAAGCATCCATTGAGCTGCTGTTACACTGTTTCTGTTCTGACTAAGCCCTAGTTCTATCAAATGCAGAAACGTAGTTGGTTCACTGAAGATTGATGTAGTTACGGCAGTACTTTTCCATTTGAGGCTGTCAGCCGATTTCCATACCTGTTGTGCAGTTGGGCAGTCGAATAGGATGTGCGCAATTGTCTCTGTAGTCGCGCACCCCCTTGGGCATCTTCCATATCCATGCCCAATCTTCGACGCCTGCTCGTTTGTGTAGAGAGCCTGTTGCAAAACCCTCCACATAAACAGCTTATCTCTGTTCACGTTCCTGCACTACCACAGTTTTGTGAAGAGCTTCTCCCACTCGTACTACAACTTTTGCACTCGCCACTTCCTATTCAGGTGCGCACTTAACACCGTAGCCTCCTTCCTCCCTCTATACCACCTGGGCGCTGCCTCAGTGAAGTTGCCATGGATCGGGCTCCCCTTGAGTTTCCAGCTAGCACTAAGTCTGAGAGGGGCAGAAGTCAGGCCTGTGGCAGAGGTGATGCAGTGCAGGAAGATGTGAATTGCTGATCCCTCCTCTCTTCTACGTTCGTTGCTCGGCCCCCGAACATATGTTCGTTTCAGCGCCTCTTTCTTCCTCCATAAAGTTGCTACCTGAGTTAACTTGAGCTGGCGCAAATGCGCCATTACTTGCTTCGTTGATGTTTCCACTTCCTCCCTTTTGTGCAGAATAAGGCCCACTATGTCCCTCAGCGTAATGTATCTAGGGATGGCCACTCCTGCCGGCTCCCATGTCACGTCGGCTTGCACCGTTCGCCAACACAGCATCAGCGCCCTGCCGATCTCCGTCCCAGCCAGGTGCAGGGGTTGTCTAGTTAAAATCAGGTCAGGGAGACTGTAATGCTTCCGGATTATGTCTGTATGGTATCTGGCCCTGCCTTGTTTGACTAAGTCTGCAAGTGCTAGGCCCCATGTGCCTGCAGTTTCGTCTAGGATGGACCCAATCCACTTACCCATCAGCGAAGAGTTTGTGTTAGGTAAACCGCGAATGCCCAACCCTCCTTCCGCCTTGGGTCTGCACAGAAGGTCCCACCTAACAAGCGAGCGTTTTGCTTCCCCATCCTTGATATATCCCCACAAGAATTGTCGGTACAGTTGCTCAACCTTTCTGCTCGTTGTTGCCGACAGCTTAATGAGTGAGGAATAGAAGGTTGGTTGTGCCTGCAGCACGAACTGCAGTAGTACTGCTCGAGCTTCGAAGGAGAGAAGTCGTAGTTCCCATCCTCCTAGGATGTTCGAAATTTTCTGCACATAGAAATCATCCTACTGCTGTTTGCTAAGGTCAAGCCTTGCAGGAGCGCCGAGATATTTGTGAATTTCCCCTCGCTGCATCAGGGCGTAGCCTGTCAATGCAAACCAGTCGTGAGGCCTGTCCATCCCAAGGAGTAGGATCGACGATTTGGAGAGGTTCAGCCTAGCACCACTACTGACCTCATATTTTGCTAACACCCGTCCGAGTTCTTGAAAGGAGGAGTGCGTGTTGTCTATGTAAACACCCATGTCGTCAGCAAAGAGCGAATAGTCGAGCAGCACCATGTCTTTCACCTTGTAGCCTCTCAATCTACCCGCCTGAAAGCTCTGTTCCATCTGCGTCATGTGAGGTTGAGTAGCCAGCACAAACAGCATCGGGGTCAAGGGCATCCTTGGCGCACTCCCCTTCCGACTGGAAACCTGTAGGTTTTAGTGCCATTAACATGGACCGCCATGGAAGTTCCTAGGGTGAGACCCTTCACCAACGTTATAAACCTTAGGCCTAGACCGCACTTTGACATAGCATCCCAGAGGTAGTTATGCTCAACCCTGTCATAGGCCTTCTCAAAATCGAGTTTTACAAACATGCTCTTATGTTTGTATGTGCGAGCCGCGTCCTGCGCCACCCACAGACTGAGCACGTTGTCCAGCATATTTCGACCTTTTATAAACCCTGTCTGCTGAGGTAAGATGATTTTTTGCAGCAGCAACTGTAGGTGCCCTGCTAAGATCCGAGCAATAATCTTGTAGTCTTTTGTTAATATCGTGAGAGGGCGCCAGTCCTTTAGTGCCATTTTGTTGACTGACTTTGGGATGAGACGAATCATCCCTCCAGTCACCGTTTCCGCAAGCAGTACCTCCGCCCAAAAGGTGCCCACCATCCTTATGTAAAAATCTTTCATGAATGGCCATGTTCTCTTTAGCGCTTCAGCAGAGATCCCATCAACCCCAGGCGCCTTGTTGTGGGGGAGACTGAGCAGTACGTCCTCAATCTCCTTCTCCAATGGCAGCGCCGACAACATACTACGTTCAACGTCCTTAAGGTGGTCTTCTACCCTACCCATTAGTTCCTGTCGCGTCGAGATGTCTTCTGTGGAAAGGGCTTGCGCCGTGTACAGTTTTGCATAGTACTGATCTACTGCACACATTATTGTCGATTGGTCTCTTGTCACTTCTCCCGTGGGTAGTTGTAGCTGAAGGATCCGTGCTTGTGCAGTGTTTTGCCTATGAATGTTAAAGAAATACTTTGACGGTGCGACCCCAAGTCCCAAGTGTTTGACCCTGGACTACAGCCTGATTTCCACGTCACGTTCATGCTCTCGAATTCTTTTTTCAGTTTCTAACCAGTTCAAGCGGACCAGTTGATGTGTTGTCAGCTTTTCAGAGGGACTACTATGCAGATCGGCTATCTCCTGCTGCAGTTCCTGAATGTGCGAGAGCCTGTCCCTCTGTTCCTTTTGCTTGGCCCTCAAGAAGTTTCTGACCTGTGTAGTACCCTTGTGGTACACCTTCCGCGGGTCATCAGTTCAGCGCTCTAGGTTCTTCCATATCTTCTGAATGCCTGCCTGAATCTGGGGCTTCCCAAGTAGTGATGTGTTCCACTTGAAGGTTGTTGGCCTTGCCAGTGAAAGTCTGCCATCAGCGCATACAAATGTACCTACATCTCTAGATGCAGTCACTGGGAGATGGTCAGACAAGGTGTTCCCCACATGGTGTTGCAAGTAGTGCGCTGCTGCTAGCCACCTTCCCCCATGCGAGCAGCAGATACGGTCTAGTCTCGCCCATCTCGGGTCACCTTCCCATGCTGATAATATGTTTGACGTGAGCGAGGTTACCTTAGGGTTGTGCATCATTGTGCACTGAAGGCCGCTCGGCCGTGCTCCGTGACTGTTTTCTCACCTCCATCGTCTGTTGTAGTCGGGGATATGGCGCCTTCATCTCCACTTTTGCCTCTGCCGGGATTATGCAATCCACTGGCCGCCCTCGCCGCTGCCTTCGCTGCTCGCATTTCACGTTTGCGAATTGCCGAGGTCTTCATGCTTAACTTCTTTGCTTCTAGTGCAGCAGAGTGCTCACGGCTTGGCTCCAGATTCCATTTGAACTTCGATCTGACGCCTCCTATTGGTGTTGAGATTTCCAGGTGCGGACCAAGTATCTTCTCGTCCCCATGCAAGTGCTTATCTTCTGGTTTTGCCTTCTCCTGTTGCACTTGATTAGGGAGGGAGCTTCTCATGCTCGATGTTGTCCCGTTGCGCCAGTGCTGGAAGCAGCTGTTTAGGCGGGAGGGGGGAGAGTGGTTGCGTTTCCTGATCACTAATCCCGCCGAGTGCGGCTCGCGCTGGTGGAGGGGCTGATCCACTCTTAGCGAATTTCGCTCGCCCTCTGATCAGCTCGCTTTCTGTTGCCGACTTGCGCTTTCCTCCTGACTCCTTTGCTTGGACCCCAGCCTAGTCTGTCGACAGAGTTCGAGATGTATCTCTTGATTTTTGACCTTGAGGTGCTGGTGAGGTGGCAGTGTTGAGCTCTTCACCCAATTCCAGTTTGGACTTACTCTATAAGGACTCTAAGACCAGCGCCTTCTTGGGTCGAAGTGGTGGTGCCTAGTCTCTCTTTTTCTCGTAGAATTGTTCTATAGTTCCAATTTTCCTTGTTGACAGAGCCTTCTGGGGGTGAAGCCTGAACGCTCATTGCTGGCGCTGGCATTGGCTCCATCTGTGTCTCGCTACGTATGAATTATTTAGATATAATAATCATTGAACTAATTACATTTTTCACATGAGAAAACAAGGGATGACAGATGTTTCAACTAGTAGTGAAATGAGAGCGTTAAAATATTTTATTTATTCATTTACCTCTGAATTCATTTTTTAAAATATTTTTTTTAAGTTCATATAGGTTTGTGTAAATGTGACAACTTCGGTGGATGAACACTTTTGAAAATTATTCAAGTTAGATGTTGTGCTATTGTTTTGGACTCAAATAGGTGGGAGTGGCTCAAATATACTTGAACAATATTAAACAATATAAAAGGGTGGATACCCTTTGTGTTTTTCGCCAAATGTTTAAATACGCGGAGGAGGGTTTTTGTTGGGGGGAAAGGTCGGAGATCTACGGGAGCAGTACGCGTGGCCCAATCATCCTCTCTGGAGTGTGTACGGTGGGTCTGTCACAGGGTTTGCGCAGTGGGGCTGTGACATCCCTGGACCCTTCTAAGACGATCTCACATGAATCTTCTAATTTATTATACCAATGGCCAGATTTGCAAATGTGGTATGTAAGAGTCAGAAGAATTTCTAAAATCCCGGACAGAAAATGATTGTCATCAAAATTTCCACCCGAGCTCGTGGACCACAGCGGGTTAAGTTCTCGCACCAGTTACAGTAGGCCACTGTTATTGCCCCCACATCCCAATGACAGAGCCTGTATCGGGAGCGGTGGTTCATAAGAACAGGGTCCCTGCAATAAGAACAACCCGCAAAGCCCGCGCCCGGATTTCCCGTTCTCCAGAGCTCCGATTTTGTCCATCCTCATTTGGCGGACCTGGATTTGTCCACACCGAATAAGTACCATTATCATGGGGGCTATCGGGCACTAACATTTATAAAATGGTGGAGATTTAAAGATTATGCTTTTTACGGAGACCTTAAGGCGGGAATAATCTCCGATGCGGCTCCCAGAGTCCGAAAGGGAGGAAGAAGAAGAACGGGAGGGCCATTACGAGGACGTAGGGAGAGTGGCAGTGTGTCAGGGACCGGCCAATGGCGGTTTCCACTTGGGAAATTATCATGTTCACGATATTATTGCGGGCCCGAATATATCAGGCCTGAGCATCCGAAACATCTATTTATAGGCCGCATTCTTAACGTCCACGTACGTCGTCGCCGGTCTGTAGCCGGTTGTGAGTACCGAAGATGCTCGGTTCACGTCCGTGGGCCGGTGCCATGGGCACGGGCGGGCGATGGGTCGCCCACTCGAGAGCTAATATAGAGAAGGCCTCAGACTTCATTCGTCGTTCAAACAAATATAAACAATCGCGAATGAATTCTTTCGCATCGCAGCAGTGATTACAAAATGCTCTTTTGCTCCCACCTTGGCGCTAAAGTATGAATTCAAGTCACTGGAAACCGTCAGTACCGGTTCGGGCCGAGGGAGATGCCACCGTCCGAGGCAGTCTCATCATGCTCTGGTGAGTGGCTGCGACCGGTAGGTGTTGGAGATATGTCTCCAGATATAACGCCACGTCAGAAATGCCCCGCCCTCCCATTCACCGAATAAAACATGTTCCCGGGGCGGGCCGTCAGACGGCGACAAAGAGTGAGGGTCGGACCAGTGGACCAGTGGACCAATGGCCCATTAGCCGGGCCATGGCGACGCGGACGCTGCCCCGCCTCCATGCATGCATGCGCATCGGAGAGGGGCACGAAGGAAAGAAGGACGCAGTTGGAGGGGACGGGAGGGGGGGACGAAGGATGCAGAGAGAAAGGGAGGGAGGGAGGGAGGGCGGGGGGCCAGGAGTTAATGCGCGAATGAATGAAATGATACTATGCGGGATCAGTGCGTCCTGTCCAGAGTATGATGTGATGTTAGCCCACGAGCGAGTCTGAGCTCATGAGCTGAGAGACTCTGAGAGAAGCCTGAGAGCCTGAGAGGCCTGGAGGGCCTGAGGAGGGAGGAGGCGAGGGGAAGATGAAGAAGTGATGGCAATGGGGAGATTGGAGTGTGGGAGTCGTGCGCCTGCTGTACTCCAGAGCCCTTTGGTGACCAGGTCTCAACTTATCTGCTGCCATACGATCTGAGCGGGGGGCTCTGGACGAGCTCTGGACAGTGCAGTCTGGCCTCGACTGAACTGGACAGAGGTCACTGAAGTGAAGTGAGCCCTGAGGAAGGGTCTGTGTCCGAAGTAATTGGAATTTTGAAAGAACTGTACCATGAAATGATTGCAGTGGTGCAGGAAGGAGAGAGAAAGGGACCCGAGACAGAGAGAGGGAGAGTCTCGGAGTAGGCAGTCAGTGAGTTAAGGCGTTCGAATTCTCGTGTTTGGATTGTGTTGGTTCGAATGTTGACTGAGAGGTGCAGGTTTTCAAAAATACCGGTCAATCAGCATGACATAGCGATTGACCAGGTTTTGGTACAAGCGCACTTGGATTCTGGACTTGAATGTTGGGTACTGTTAAATGTACTTATGTGCAGGAGTGTTTGGGATTTCGTACTTGGAAAGGGCAGAATCCCCTACAGCTATGCTCATCATGTCTCACAGAAGTGGCAATTTGTCTTCTCCTTGCAGCGCGAGGAGAGTCCTTCTCAAGTGTTGCGCAACCTTGCCCCTGGAACATATCCTATCAACCTTTTACACCTCGAAGAACTGTCAGGCCTGCGCAGTTACAATGACCAAGACCAAAGTGCACTGAAAATTCAAGACCCTCCAAAATCTCGACAGCTCAGTTGCCACGTTGTAAAAGAGCTGGTGGCCTGACTAAATGTGAAGCTCTCGAGTTTATATTATTGGATCCGCTTCAGTTGAATGGAACGAAAAATCTTCAATCTAGGTCTGAAACTTGGGGTTCACCTTCAAGACCATGGTTTGGAGTGATGGCCTCTAGCATTCAACAGCTGACACCTTTCAGTTTGGTTCCTTCTTAAAGTAGAAAGTTGTAAGAGTTGAGTTGTAAAAGGTGTAAGATGCAAAGCCTACTGAGGCGCACAAAGCCCTCGTAATTCGACATGTAGTAACTGTCTATGTTATGACCACCTTTTAGCGCTATCTACCTTTCTACAGTAAGATTTGATAAAATTCCTGTCCCACATTTTTGGACCGTACTGAGCCAACCCAACCTTCTATTCATGATTCGATCCTACCACAAGCTACGATCGGACGAAAGTTATGTCACTCGCCGCCATATGAGGACTCAAGTTGGGACTCCACCACTAAAAGAGCTATCGCTCTACCGAGTGCGCTGAAATCCCTTGGCCTAAGTAAGCGATGCTCTCATTTTGAGCTAAAGCTGAACCTCTAGGCAGCATTTGTAGTCGCAAGACTTGCACTCGGTAGCCACAAACTCTCTGCTGGTCATTTAATAAATAGCCATGTGCTCAAGTGTATATGCTGCCGGTCAGCGAGAAGGAAGGCCATCGACATACACAAACACGTTCAAGTGCTAAAAGTTACACACTTTGGAGCATGCATGAACTCGGGGCTGATGGTTGGTGCGCTCGATATGAACCTGCAGACAAGGTCGTCGATCATCAATATCATGCTCTGTACATTTGTTTTGATTATTATTTCGTTTCTTATGAGCAGGATCGGCATCATTACATATGTGGATGATGATCCATTGCAGACGTCCCCAACCAATTATACCGTGAGTGATTTTAAGCAAATGGCTGAGGAGAAGTATGCGCCCTGCTCATCATCCTTCTCCGAGGAGTGTACAAATGGAGGGAACGGAATCATTCGAGGCGAGATTTGTGGAAATCCTATGACTTGCACAAGTGATAAATTTCTTTTATAACTTGGAGCTCCGAATTCCGTTAAGATGGAAGCGGAATATTCGTCACACGTTGTCTACAGGAAGGGATGATCTCGTAAGAGAAGTATGAATGAACGAGGATGACAACGAGTGATTGGGTGATTGATTGCTGGAAGAGAGGGAGCTGGGCAAGCGCTGGAAAGTGAAGTATTGAAGAAGAGAAATGAGGACGCCAGTTGATAGACTTTTCCCTTCCCGTCGTCTTCAAACGACGGCGATGGGTTGTTGAAGGGAGAGAAGGAGAGAAGGAGCGATGGAGACAGATAGAGACGGAGTTGTGATAGTCCCATTATTCTAGTCAAGTCAACTCAAGCCAAGCTTACGCAGCCAAATGGCCAAGAATTCTGCTGCGGGTGGGTGCTCCGTAATTCTTGCATTCCAGCTCGAGATGGAGGAATGAGCGCACACCCTTGGGCCTGAGCTTCTTGTGCCGCTCACTACAGAAGAAGATGAAGAGTGTGCAGGAAGAGGCAGCGCAGACAGCCTGGGCCCATCACCCCCACCCCTACCCTCCGACCCGAGTCCCGACCCGACTCGACCGGGCCCATCCCAGGCCAAAGGAGATCGGAGCCCATAAATAAAAGGTGCTTGGTTCACTCAGTGGCCTTCCCGATAAGTAGTAGAAGTGAGGAGTAGTCGAGGGGCCGGAATCAGAAGAATTTCACCCTTTCTCTCTCCCTCTATCTCTCTCTCTCTCTCTCTCGCCATCCCTTGCTGTCGGTACGTGACTGCTGGCACAGCACAGCGAAGCACAGCACAGCTCAGACTCTCAGAGTGATTGAGTATTTGAGATCATTTCCTCGAGGTTGTCTTGTTTACCTGTTTCGTTCTTCGAGGAGGGCACGAGACTGAACAGAACAGAACAGAACAGAACAAAACAAAACAAACAGAACAGAACCGACTGCCGCAGCAGCAGCAGCAGACGCAGCAGACGCAGTCGTCGCAGCAGCAGCAGCAGCTGCGGAAGAAGAAGAAGAAGAAGCACAAGAACAAACTCGAATGCGGAAGTGATCGCCAAGGTCGTTGGGCTTGGGGAGGGGAGGGAAGGGAAGGGAAGGGAAGAGGGAGGAGAGCAGGGGAGGGGACTGGGGGAGGGCAGGGGATGGAGAGAGAGAGAGAGAGAGTGAGTGAGTGAGAGAGTCGAGGCGAGGGTAGGGAGGAGAATGTGGGACGAGACGAGTTCGGTGGAGGACAGTGCGACTGGTGGAGGAGGCGGAGTCGTCGTCCTCGTCGTCGTCGTCGGTGCCACAGCAATGGGCAGGAGGACGTCGGACTCTGGCGTGGGCGCATTGTGCATGGAGGGACAGGAATGACAGAAGCGCAGGATCGAGCATAGGAGAGGGCGAGGGCGAGGCAGGCAGCGAGGCAGGGGAGGGGAGGGGAGGGGAGGGGAGGGGAGGGGAGGGGAGAGAGGTGAGGAGCCAGGCTCCGCAGTCGCGTGGCAGGAGGAGGAGCCATGGGCATGGAGCCCGTCGCAGCGTCGCCCGATCACCAGAAGCAAGCGCACCATCACCAGTCGAAGCAGCAGCAGCAGCAGCAGCAGAAGAAGGCGAGCTCGGAGATTTCCGTGGTCGTGGCGAATGGGAATGCGAGGAAAGCAGCAGCAGCAGCAGCACCGACGAGCGCGAGCAACAACAACTCGGTGGCAGTGTCGCCGGCGCCATCGCCCGCAGCGACGGTGAGAACGCCATCGCCGACGCGCAGGAAGAGCACCGGGAGCCGGGATTCGTTCCGCAAGCCGAGCCTCCCGGCGCGGCCATCGCTGGATGGGAAGTCTTTGCGCCGGGATGGCGCCACGCCCACGCCCTCGAAGAAGAATGTGCTGAGCTGCAGCAGCGACGACGAGGGCGAGGGCGAGGGCCGCCTCAAGCAGGGCCCGTGGTTCCTCAAGCTGGCCAAGTCGTACCACGCGCAGGGCGACAACACGCTCAAGGCCTTCCAGTACGCGCAGCGCGCCATCCAGTGCTTCGAGCGCACGGCCGACGGCAAGGCCAGCCTCGATCTCGTCGTCAGCCTGCACATTCTGGCCGCGCTGCACTGCCGCATGGGCCACTTCGAGGACGCCGTCGGCGCCCTCAAGCGCGCGCTCGAAATCCCCGACCCCGACGCCGGCCTCGACCACGTGCTCGCCACCTTCGCCGGCCACATGCAATTGGGCGACACGCTCGCGCTCATGGGCAAGCACCAGCTCTCGCTCTTCTCGTACCACGCCGGCCTCCAGGTCCAGAAGCACGCGCTCGGCGACCTCGATCACCGCGTCGCCGAAACCTGCCGCTACGTCGCCGAGGCCCACCTCCAAGTAAGTTCTCAATCCTCCATCTTCCGTCCTCTCTCTCTCTCTCTCTCTCTCTCTCTCTCTCTCTTCGTCAGCCCCACGAGCGCTCGTCCAGTGCCTCGCTCGTCGTGTCGTCCGAGAGAGCGAATTCGATTCTTGGCAAAAGCCATTAATTTCTGCACCTCGCTCTTGGGAGGTTCGTTTTTCTCGGGATTTTGTTTTGTTGGTGCGAAGGTGGAGATTCGATTTGCTTTGATTTTCTCGCAATTTGGAGTGTCGAGAAGAAATGGGAAGAAATGGGAAGAAATCGGAATCGCGACTTTTTCAGTCCAGGTGCTCGAGCGCCGACTCGTGGTTCGATTTCTTCCGATTTCTTGTCGAAATGTCCGATTCTTCTCGTCGCATTTCGATTTCGTGCTCGGCCGAGGCCGAATCTGGAATCGAAATCGGGCGGAGCGCAGGAAATTGATGGATGGGGTGGGGGCGCAGGCGATGCAGTTCGAGGAGGCGGGGGAGCTGTGCGAGCTGGCGCTGCGGATTCATCAGGAGAAGAGCTCGGCCGGGAGCGTGGAGGAGGCGGCGGACCGGCGCCTGATGGCGCTCGTGTGCAGCGGCAAGGAGGACCACGAGGCGGCGCTGGAGCACCTGGTGCTGTCGAGCACGGTGCTGCTGGCCAACGGGCTCGAGAGCGACGTCGCGGCGGTGGACGCGACCATCGGCGACGCGCTCTTCGCGCTGGGGCGCGACACGGAGGCCGCGCTCTCGTACCAGAAGGCGGTCACCGTCTTCAAGGCCACCAAGGGCGACGGGCACGCGTCGGTCGCCTCGGTCTACGTGCGATTGGCCGAGCTGTACATGAAAACCGGCAAGCCGCGAGAAGCCAAGACGTTCTGCGAGAGCGCGCTCAGGATCTTCGGCGCGCATGGAGCCGGTCACTCGGTGGAGGACGTGGTGTTCGGGCTGGCCGACGTGGCCGGCGTGTACGAGATGATGAACGAGAAGGAGCAGGCCATCGCGCTGCTGAGTCGCGCCGTCGACCTGCAGGGCTCCGCTCCCGGCCAGCAGTTCACGGCGGCCGGAATCGAGGCGCAATTGGGCATCGTGCAATTCATGGTCGGCAAGTTCGCGCCGGCGCACTCGTCGCTCAAGAACGCCGTGCTTAAGCTCAAGACCGCCGGCGACGGCAAGCGCACCGTGTTCCTGGGCATGCTGCTGAATCAGCTCGGCCTCGCTTGCGTGGAGCTTTGCGAGATCGACGAGGCCGCCGCCACTCTCATTGAGGCCAGGGCCGTCATGGAGGAGGCCTGCGGGCCCCTGCACCCCGACACGCTGGCCGTCTGCAGCAACCTCGCCAGCGCCTTCGACGCCCTCGGCAGGTACATTCATCCTCTGCCCTCTGCAATGTGGATCTGGAATGAATGTGGATTTTGGAATGTGGATTTGGTGATGTGGATTTTGTAATACGGATTTGTAAGAATTCGGGCTCGTGGTGTGGATTCATCGATGCAGGACGCACGAAGCGATCAATCTGTTGGAGATGATTCTGGAAGTGAAGGAAGATCGGTTGGGCACGATCCATCCGGAGGTCGAGGATGAGAGGGAAAGGTTGACAGTTCTGCTGAACGAAGTGGGTCGGTCGAGGAAGAGGAAATCGAATACTCTCGAGGAATTATTGTCAATGGCCAAATTCGAAAGTGCGAGGCACTAGAATAATTTTTTTCTTTTTGTAGGAACGAAGTGCGCGGACTCATTCACTCTTTCACCCACACGGCACTCCAGCAGCAGGCCACTAGCTCTCGATCTCATGTCAGGCCTCGTGGCTCATCAAAGTAGTGACTTATTGAAATTATCCTCCCAGTAGCGAAGATGATGATGATGAGGAAGAAGGTGAAGAAGAAGAAGAAAAAGAAGAAGAAGAAGAAGAAAGATCTCATACTGGATCACCGAGCGTCGCCCGCAGGTGGTCGAGCGTCGAACTCACTGACGTAGAAAGAAGGTGGTGGACCTGGTAGTAGGATTGTTGGATACACTTGGGATTGCTGGCGCTGCTCATGATTATCGGGGTTCTGGATTACGAAGTATCCGAGCAGACTTGAGTCGGTGCATCTTCAAGAAAAAAATTTGAAAGAAAAGGTGAGAAGCCCTGGAGCCATGTTCGCACCGTGGCAACGCTGAGGCTCATGCATAAACATGATAGAAAATTAAAACCTTCCTTCTCGGTCTTGCTTGGGTCGAAGAGCACAGCATGTGAGAATGGATCGGGTGTGCAATGTAAGTCCAACACTACGAGGATCCACGCAGTGGCAGCGGCCTCGTTCTGTCCCTCCATTGGCCTTGTACCAAAGTACTCTTTATCCTATATGGGTTGCTCTTCTCATGGAGGGTGTAGCGTAGTGATGAACTTCAGTGTATACTAAATGTAAGAAATTCTTATTGTGTGATAAGTTAGAGTAGAATTCTTTCTAGTGCACTCGTTGACACTGAGACGAAGTCGAGGTTCAGGTTAATGGCAGACGACAATCGTAAAAGCTTAGGAAGACGATTCTTGTAGTTCGCCTATCAACGTATTTCACTATTCTGCATAGTAAGCTTTGTTCTTATGAATTACGCTGTCATCTGGGTGTGCCGAGCACAACCTTTCAGAGGCCCTTTCTGTAGAATAAGTTTTTGCCCATTTGAAGGCTGGACGTATTCCGCTGTTTGCTTTGGAGAGCCTACGGGATCGCCTCTCTCATCCAGCAGCACTACAATGATGTTTCAGAGTGCTGTCAGTTCACATGCTGCTGTGTAGAGCTATGAGGGGTTTGTTGCCACCTACCCCTCATAGCTGGAAATTTTGTGTACATATCATAGTCTTCTATTACTGGAGAAAACGAGGAGATTTGATTGGGACCCATTGAATTCCACATGACTGTCACTCCTCCTCTTGACTCCGCACGCAACAGGTGGACCGGAATCCAGATCCTTCGTGCGAAGGGAAGGAAATGCTTCCAAGATGCTTGAGTTGTGTTCTGTACTCGAGTGTACCTTACTCGGAGACAAGCTTGCAATGTCCTCAGTACCTGCACTACGGCCATTGTCGCAAATGTACTCGGAGTTAATGCTCGGCAGATTGTGAAGGACCACAAGCGTTCTGGGCTGGAAACACCCCTCGGACGCAATTTCTTAGCGTCATTATAGTGCGTACTGTCCTAGAGGGGCCCGACGTTGCGTGAGGCTCTTGACTTTGAGTGTACGCTCCGCTTAGCATTGACAGAATTGAAGGTGCAGCAGGTGTACCGAAACGACCTTCCCCGTCTTAAAACAGTTCCAGTGGCTCATGGTTTCAACGGACTCCTCTAGGTCTGGGTTGCCATTGACAAGTTGTCAATGACAACACCTTCCTGACTCGTGGAATCGACATCCGTTCCTGCAGATTGTGACTGGCGGTCATCCACGTTAAACACCGTACACCTTCCTCTTGCACGTAGCCCAAATTGGTCTCCCCTTTGAATAATCAATAAAGTTGTATGCAAGTCGTCTGCGGTCAGGCGCGGGACAAAATCGGCGTTTGGTGTCCATTGCCAGCACGCGTGGAGCTGTGCACAGACCAAGAGCATCTCAAATGTATCGCAGGTCGGAGGATGTTGAATGTGTGAGCTGACTCTTGTCTACTTCCCTGATTCTGACTTCGCTTTCCTTCCACCTTTTCCCATCTATGGAAGATCTCTGGCACTAAGCACACCCTCGCCAGCTGTAGGCATGGCTTTTCACCATCACCGGCTGCCGCAACTGGTCGAAGCTGGATCCCACCCCTGTGCATATGCACGCCCATGATTGGACCCGAGGGCTAGTCGTACATAGCCACGGTGCACTCACCGATGCCAGCTCGTTAGGCGCAAAGAACAGACAACTCGTCATCTGCAACCTGACTCAGATCTCCACTAGGTCCACCGGAGGTGGGATCGGATTTGTTCCAAAAGGTGTGAACAGCAAGCACATCGAGCAGCGGATGCTCCTGCTCTTGCGAAGACAACCGCAGCACCATAATTACTCCCCGGCCTACTGGACCGGGCCGGGATCCGAGCACCTCACTTGCATGCGCAGCAGAGAGCTATGGCCGCCGTGTATTGCAGGAGCTGCTGTCCAATGTCACGAAATCGGGGAAGAGATAAGGAGAATCGCATCGCGTTCAGAGAAAGAGCACACTTCACGTGCGCCCGGCAAGAAGATCGAAGTCCGCCAACTGCCCCCACGTTTGATGGAGGTCGAGGGTTTTCGGCATCAGAACCCACAGCAACGAAGGTGAATGCAGGAGAGGACCATCGCAGATTCAGCCGTCGAGTTGTCTGCCGATATAATGCTCCCACGGTCCAACCTGTCCTAGCTCGAGAAGCAGAACTTCTCCTTCTCACTGTCCCAATCCTGCTATCCGTGGCCGTCGCTGCTGCTGAGGAAGAGAGCGCAGTGCACCGTAAGCTCCAATAAACAACTTCTGCCAAACACTCGGACTGGGTGCCGATTGAACGGATCCACTGCCATGCTCTAGACAGCTTGCTAGCTAGCTTCCTGTATGGGCGGGGCTGACCACGCCCCGCTACAAGGACCGAGCCATCTTCTACACATCTTCCAGGTCTGATCTCCGTGTACACGATTGTGCTCTGCTTCTTATCATTGACTATCTGGTTTGCACACATCTGTCGTGAAAAGCCTGGCAAATTTCAGATCTTGGTACGCGACTTCGACTGTCCCTCCCTCCCTTCCAAGCTGGAAAGCTCTCACTGGCTAGAGTGTATCACCAGATCGGATGATTGCGTATCACGCATCTTCTTCTCGGACTTCAGACATTAATGCCACTCCGGGCGGTACGTGATCGTCATAAGCAGTATGAGCATCGTCACTGTATGAGCATCTGTCACATGGTCCAGTCCAGTAAGGAAGGCTAGGGGAGTAAGGCCCATAGTCGCTAGAAATGTGTCCACGAACTCGTCCTTCTTTCAGTGAAGAACTCATGAGTTTCGGTCGACGGTCCTTGCTGAAACCCGTTCTCGCTACAATGGAACATACACAAGTACTAACATGAGGGAAGAAACCGACAGAAAGCAGATGGAATGCCAAGAACCCACCTCGTCTGCAAAATGCTCATACTCGGTAATGTATGAAAGATTTCAGTGCAAGGAACCTATCACGAGCTGTGCACTGCAGTTCAACCGCGTGCCTTACATGCTTCATAATGCATACATTTGACCAATCGGTGAAGACTTCCAACACTTATGCTTGAAACTAGTAGAGATCTGTGTACACATTCTACACCTTAAACGCACAAGGGATGGGATGTAGGTTTGTACTAAATGATACCTCGTATTGTGGAGGCCTTTTTGTAACGAGGTTTGTGCTCCTCTCGAATCAGCTCCGTGGTCACTGAATAAACATTTTAGTTTCTTCACAGCCATCTGTGAAGAAAGCGCAAAACTCTTTTATACTTTCCGAAGAGAACAGCACTATTGCAGCTGGTCATGTTCCGTCGTTTCTGTTGTAACGGAGATCAGATATTAAGTGTTCCTTGCCGGCTAACCTCGAATTGTGGCAAGCTTTTGCCCTCATTGGTTCGTAAGGCAAATAATTTGTTCTAGAACGTATCGATATCAGGCCGCAAGCCTTCGCCGGACATGACTGAAATGACAACCAAAATTTTCGTCCACACTGCGTTCAAGATGATCGAACTACGATAGCTTTCGAATTCCCGGCAAAGGACTAATTGTTTAAGCCGGATTTTGGCAGATAAAGAAAGCAATTCCTTACAGCTCTTCAAACAAAACTCAAGACACTTCTGAATGTCCTTTATATCAGGTTCGACACATCTGTCAAGACAGGATTTTAAACACTAGATACCGCGCCATTTCTTAAAAAGTGACCTTGCCGACGATGTGAACGCATGAATACAATATGGTCACGTACAAAAATCGGTGGGAATTTCACGTATAGGATAATATGCTCAACAGTCCAACTGTATCCGGTTGTGAACTCAACAGTATATCTGTACTCGTCCAACCTGACTGGCAGATGGTGGTGCGCAAAGTAATGGAAATGATCTTGAATCATACTATCATCAGATAACTGCCACCCGCTTCCACCAAAATTGTCAATCTTACGAAACGGCATGCAGATGATTTCCTGCACGGGTTTACATGCCTTGATAAAATCGGAAGTTGGCCTATTAATCTCCCTGTGTGCTATTTGGCACACAGTTTATTTGACTGAGGTTCGTACACTCGTTCCATTCGATGGTGTGGTCTTCGAAACTACGTACTCAAGGCGACATCATAACCTAGGAAACAAAACATGCCTTGAAGAAGAAGACACATATAAATACATTCCCATACATCACCAATACAAAACAGTTTAGATTACAGTGTGAGGAAATTCATCGGCCGAATATAATACATTTTAGGCAAAGCCACGTACTCAATGAACCAAGATGCTACTGGTTCTCCTAGACTAATCGAATCGAATCGAACTGAGAATCTATGAATTGAACTGATCAGCAGAACTGCTAGCTGATCATGGGTGTTGGTTTCCTAAGCCGTTGCAGAAGGTAGGCTGAGAGTCAGGTGTAACACCATGGCTACCATAAAAATGAGGATCGGAGTTCTACAACGAGGTCTGTCAAAACTAGGAGAGGAGAAAATCTGTACCTGAGATTAATGGTGAGATTTCTATCTCCTATCAGTTTTTCCTGTGCCTCTCTTGCCAGAGAACAAGTGCTTGGGTTTGAGGTTGACGATGGTTCTGTCAGCCTCTCCCTTCTTCGCATCCTTGTTCCTCTGTCTCACGGCCTTCTTTCCGATCTTCATGGCCTTCACCTTCTGCGCAGAATCCTTGAAACCTTCACCAGGACGCACCTCCGACAGCGGGCGAGTAGTGGACCGGGATCTGGACCGCAGGCGCTTGCTGGGTTGATCGACATCCATGGCATCACCGCCTTCAGAAACAGCTGACCTGTCTCGCTTCCGCCCACGTCTGGAAACAGACCTGCTCCGAGCTCTTTCCAGGGCGAGAGTGGGGTCCAATCCAAGGCTCGATAGATGTCTGCCCATTCTACCTGCAGTAAATTCCTGATCCCTGTCGTGCTTCCTCGGTATGACTGGGTTGTTGTCAGCAGTCCTCTTCTTGCGCCTGTGCTCTTCCAGCAAAAGCTTCTTCTTTTTCCTGATTGCAGCAAGCGCTTCCAACTCCTCGGGACCCAACTCGTCCTCGTCCATCTCGACCTCGCCTTCCGCTTCGGCAGCCGCCTCCCTTTCCTCTTCCTCTCTTTCGAGCTCCTCGAGTCTCAGAAGAATATCGGGGTCGATGAAATCGGCGATGTTGTGACCATCCATAATTTCAGGAACGATGTCATTCTTCCAGTCGTCGTCGGCCAGCATGTAATGCTTGACAAGACTGGCAGAGTACACTCCTGCGCCTCCGTGAGCATTTTCCAAGTCTTTCTCAGTCTGTTTGCGGGTTGCCACTTGCTCAGTGATCCTCATCTTCGCTGCCACGCCCTCAGGGATGCAAGGAGGCCTCTCCTTGTGATCCCTGACACGAGGAACAGCGACGTGCATCCTGTTCAAGACATCGTTGATCTTCTTCGACTTCATTTTCACCTCTACACGGTGCTGGAGAAGCTTCTCACAGGCTGCATTCTTCACTCCCATCACGCCCTCGTCTGTAAGCGTGCTCATGGTCAGCAAGCACTCCTTCGCCTCCTGCGAACCGTCCAAGAGCATCAGAGAAGAGGTCTGCGCAGCTTCCTTGGCAATCTCATCTAAAAGGCGTCGGTCCTCCTCAGGGAGAGTCTCCATAGGCTGCAGGTCAGTCTTGTTGCAGGCAATGATCAAGGGTTTATTGGCGAACAGGGGTTTAATGCTCTGAAAGAGTGCGGCCTGCTGTTGAATTGTGTATCCGCAGGCGCCAGACAAATCCATCACGAACAAAACGGCTGCTCTCAAATGCACCAGAGCCATGATACTGAGCATCTCAATGGTATTACGATCCTCCAAAGGATGATCTAGAATACCAGGGGTGTCGATCACCTGCCACCTCAAGTACTTGTAATCTGTATGCCCCACAAACAGAGATTTCGTAGTAAATGCGTAGGGTTGCACGTCGACATCCGCACGCGTAATCTTGTTAATGAAGCTACTCTTTCCCACATTCGGGTAGCCACAAATCAGTAGAGTCCTCGCATTGGGATCAATCGAAGGTAGACGAGAGAGATGCTGCCTGACTTGCTCCAAATAGGCCAAACTCGGGCTCACACGCTTCATGATCGTGCACATACGACCAAGAGCGGCCTTTTTAAGCTGCTTGCATCTATACAGAGAATCTCCATACTTCAGCAGTCTCACGTAATCCTTGCTAATTTTCTCTACCAAATTCCTGGCCGTATGAAGCTGACCTAACGCAAGCTTGTAGTGATCCTTGTCGTACAGCACATTCATCAGATCTCCGTAGAAGGGATGGATATCATCAAGGCGAGGGAAGTCCTCCAATATCGTGGACAGCTTCTCGTGGAAGTTCGACTGAGTGAACTTCACCTTGCGCATGTAAAACTGACGAATCCTGGTAATGGCATAACCTTTATGCACCACAGTCGGCGTCTGCCTCTGCGTCCTCGACAAAATGATGTCGATGAAGTCCTTGCCCGAAGGCACCACCGTAATCTTCTTGAAATTGTAGAGCACCATGATTGCTCACTGTAAATCCCAGCTCAAACTAATACTCAAAGTCTCGGACGAATGGACGAATTGTCGACCTGCGAAATGTGCTGGACCGCTACTTCGGCCGTCGCATCTCCGCTGGTTCGCACAGCAGCAAATCGAATTCCCACCGAACGAATTCGAGAGCCCGCACGAATTCGGGCCTCCTTCCGACCGCGCACCACCTCTCTGGAAATCCTCGCGGGCTCTGGAGGAAAAAGGCCGAGCTCCGTGTCAGTGACGCGAACTCATTCGTTAGGGTTCAATCCTGAAGCAATTAGGGTTTCGACATTTTCGTCCGTGCCGAAAATAACCAAAGTCCTTGCCCGGTCATGAAAGCGCAGCTGCCGGGCTCCGCGAACTCGGGAGCCGGTGGCCCAACCGTTGAAACCGGTGCTAGGTTTGGCTTCTTCTGCAGCCATGTAAGGTAATTGTCACATTATTGAATAAATAGATGGAAAAGCTTTTCTCCCCCTTGTTAAGTTCAAACTGCTCATTTTCCACACATAAGAGAGGAAGAAAGTTTGATGTTTAATTTAATTATCTTTAAATACAGTTTTCAACCAGCAATTGACGCTCGGTTTCACCTCACTAACTGCGTCATTCCCCCAAGCGCAAAGATATATGAATTAGAAGTATATAAATACTTCTAAATAATATATATATACTATATATATAAAAGTATCATACTATTCTGAATTGAAATGAATTATTTGATGGAACCTGTGGAACTCAATACACTTGAAAGACCAACAGGTTTTAGTTTACTCAATACACTTGAGGGACCTGCAGGTTTTAGTCTATACGATGGGACCCATCGACGGCCTGCAACCCCACCGGCAATGATGTTCCAGTACTATCTGGGTTTTTTCGAGTAGAAAGAAATCACCGTTCAGACTCATGGTGCCCGTCGTTTTAGACATGGCTGCAAACGAGTCGCCAAGTTACTCTCGCTCGACAGTGGTGGACACTCTGCAAAGGAGTCGCCGAAATACTCTCGCTCGACAGTGGTGGACACTCTCCACTTTATAGAGCAAATCAATAGATTAAAAGAACATGGCTGAGGGTGGCCAACGAATGGGTCCCATCGGGAAATTGATACCGGTTGGGTCCCTTCAAGAGCGTTTCCAAGGGGTCCATCAAGTAATTTCCTTTGCATCTACAAGCTTTGTACATTTTGACATACGAATTCTACAAGTTGTTATCTGTGCTCTAACCAAGGTACAATACGTAGTAGCATGTCTCCTTAGGAGCCGCTTGAGGGTATTTAAATCCCATGGATTACTTCTAGCTTTTTTCCTTGCAAGGTACTTCAACTAACTCGGTGTCCAGAAAGTGTGTCTTAAATACTTGGCACAACATTCTCCTCATGCAGACAATCTTCAGAATGTTTATCCGTGTGCTTAAATTGATTGACTAAATATGTTCTGCAAGTAAGCCAGTTGAGTTCCATGTGAGATGAAGATCGTTGAAATTGATCTACCTCAGATAACAGATGTGATGTGTACTCACTTGACATTACATGTTCATCACCGATGCACATCTACAATTCCAGGTCACCATTCCGACTCAAACACTGAAACACAAAGTGAAGTGAAGTGAAGGGTTTAGGTTTAATGAAGGGTTTAGGGCTCGATAAACTCGGCTTCTTATACTCATGAAATGTGAGACAAGAAATTGTTGAAACGGGATAAAGTTATGTGATAATTTTCTCAAAGTGCTCACTACGTCAGAAGTATGCTTCATAAACGTAAATGTTCATGGAAGCTTAGTCCAAAACGAGCTCTGCAGCATCCCCATTACATTCAGGACTAAAATCTATGGACACGTGCTGCAAATTTCCAGTTTTGCTCAAAATTACGCATTGTCTATCTTCCACAAACAAATAATATTATTAGCTTCGCTTAGAAGTAGAGCAGTGCCGAATATGAGTGACAACTGCAAAGTGCATGCTTCAACACATACTCCATTCCACGACCTCTGAGGAAGTTCAAGGAAGCCCGGTGGTAAGCAATTAGTTGGGCCCTGTGAGGACGTGAGCCCTGGGGGTACTGGAGATATTAATACCAAACTTATACCGAGCAAACGTTTTCTACACACGTCTTGGCCGGGAACGAATGGCGAGAAATGTGAGTCTGTTCGATTGGTGAATCAAAACTATCTGAATTAAATCAATTTCTAATGTGAAGATAGGGGCCTAGCCTAGGCCAACACGTCTCGGGGAATCCCTACTTCAAAACCTCGTTCCAGACTTTTCGTTCTGGAAGTAAGCTTGTAAAAGATATCAATGGAGTAGCTTTCGCCCGGATCGACAAACGAAGGCTTCACGGGCACTGTGATACAAGTACAATGTCAGTTTACTATGCTAGAAATTTGAGAAGTCATCAAAATTGTTTTAAAAAAAGCTCCAGTGCACAAAACTCAGGCCTCAAATTTACTCTCGTGAAAAATATGATCCACAGAATCGCCATCTTATAGCATTCCGTGGAAATGGTGAGTCATCGCAGACCGTTGACATCCATAAAGCTTGAACTGGATATCACGTTCATCTCAAGCTCCGAAACTACGACAAAATACATTTCAAATATGTCAACAAAACAAGTCTTGTAAAGTTATCGGTTAAAAGGTGCAGCAACAACACGAAACCTCTTACTGACACCTGCAGGCAGATTACATATTCCATAAGAAAATTCAAAGTGCAAAATACATGAAAGGATTCGTAACTCTGACGCTTCCTCGACTTTGCAAGATGACCTTCATCGCTCGACGTATGGCCGTACCTTTCGAAAACCGCCCGAAGATAATGGGAGTCGCGCCGCAAAGTCATTTCTCGTGAAACCTAAACTACATCAACATCACTTTCGCAGAAGAAAATGCATGTTTGTACACCAAGAACGACGTCATGCCTCATGCCTATTCCTCATCCTCATCATCTTCGTCTTCTTCGGATGCTTCCTCGAGCCACTGAGAAGTCAAGTAGATCATAACATAACACCTGATCAGTAACAAGCGTGACGGCTTCTGATACTTTCACGTCCCAGTAGATGGAAACTATCTATCTAGAGTATATATAAGCTCTTGGAGTATATTTCTCGTTTTTTTTCTGCATTTCGAATCAGGCATAAACTGCCGTCAAAGGACAAAGGTTTGGTAAATAAGCCAACTCTTGGTCTCGATCAAACATAGATGAGATGAAAAATGGAACCAAATGCGCTTCAGATATTGACGACAAATTACCTGAATGAATCTCTCACACTGTTTAACAAATACTTTATCTGATTCATCAGCCTGCTGTTTTTCTGAGGCCCATGCAATGATTGCCTCTTCAGATATGACGTCTTTGTCATACAATTCTTGAAGGACCTGGTGAACAAGGATTCTTGTGAGGTTAGGGGACATCTAGCTACAATACTTATGTCGAACGCAGAGGCAAAAACACATCGGATCTACCTATTAATGATATGACAAAGAATAATAACAAAAGTAGTTATTGGTTCCTGCGTTCTTCAAATTTCAAGGCTTACCGAAGCAAATATGGGAGCAAATTCCCTGTTGTCTTCTACACAAATTTCTTCAAACACGAGAAGCACTTCCATCTGTGACGATTCGAAAGTGCAGAAGTAAGTTTGAGTTAAACAACTGATGTTTGCAGAACTTATATTTTACAACAATATCGACTTTACATCCATTGCATTCGATTACTCCGATGTCACACTACGGATCCGAGAAGGCCAAAACTGCAGGTTGATTACATAATTGTGAGTCCTTCCCGATAATGCACAAGTCAAAGTCCAGTTGACGAGGTCAATTGTTCACTCACACACCACATATCACCATCTCGGCCCATTCTTTACCAAATTTAAAGAACCCATTAGGACAGAACTGGTTTTCGTACCTCATCATCTTGAGATTTGAGAAACCTTCTGAGCAGAGGTCCCCATTGGACTACAACTTGCCTGCAGTTTTGAAGTAAGTCTCCTGTTGAAGATTATAGAATATGGGTTAGTTGACGAAAGAGGGAAGACTGACAAATCCAGATCTTGTGGCATCCGCGAAGCACTCTAATTGCGCACTCGTGTCAATTCAAAGAAGCAAATAAAGGGCTTGACCGAGGTTCATAAACTGCGATGCTCAGGGTGCAATTCTTCCTGTGTACAGTTTAGCCAAGCCAGACCATAATTAGGCTGCAACAGCCAGCATAATTACATTTATGTGAAAGAGGGGGAGCTCGAGTTGTAAGACTCGACGTACTTGACGTTGTATGAGGGCGTTCTGAAGCAAGATTTAGCAAGGCTGTAAACATGGCTCCAGCACAATCGGAGAACGAGCGGTCATATGCAAGCCTGCCACATCCATAGAATGACATTATTGTCGAAGTAATTGACATTCTAATTACTTTTCCTAAAGAAACCCATCTCAACGCCAGCTGGCTCGCTTTCAAGAAACAGATAAAGCACGTCAGTGCAACTCCACGACTGCACCATCATAAGACTCCGTATTCCTAACCTTCTCATGTTTCAGCGCATACACTAGTTCGCGTATCTTTGCTCCACACAGGACAAACAAACTTCTCGATATCGAAGTGCAGAAGACTTACTTTAAGGAGTTGACCTCCAACACAACATGATCTTCATGCGCGCCAGCCTCGCCGGTCACAGCTCTCCTAAAAAGGGCCTCAACCTTCATTGTGTTTGCCAAATGGGTTAAGTACACAGACTGAAGAAAATCATCATACTACGAACTTCTTCGGATTCGCCCAAGTAAAACTCTCATATTGTAACTCTTGTAATATCAACTTACATGATCTATCAGGGCTCTGTTTTTGTTCGTTAGAGCACACAACATGTCTACAACAGCAATGTACAAAGATCTATACGAGGAAAAAGTACATGATCGGTTTCATACCTCTTTGTCAAAGAACGCACTCTCATCTTCTTCATCTGCTTCATCATCATCAACCTGCTCTGCAATATTGTCATTCGTTGAAGACGCCGTCATATCCCGTGCGTCATCTTCAAGCTCACCTTCTTCCTCCCTCGCTACAATTTCCCGTATCCTTTCAGATGGAATAGGGGCCACAGAGTGCCTCCATTCTTCGTCTTGACCGGCAGACCAGTTACATCCTGCACCTGCTATTCCCACCTATATAACAAGTAGAGGAACCAACTCTTAATACAGGGAACGCATAAATAATGACCAATTCCATATTTCATTCTAGTCAAATAAGACTACATATGGCATTCTTAAAGAAATTCAGTATCAGAAAGGCTGTCGCCAAGAGCGAGAGGTTAAGAGCTGTATTGTTCTCAAGAGAAGGTGTCTCTTCAAAAGCAAGGAGTGCCAGAAGGACTTTTATTCCTGGGAAAAGTTTCCTTCCGAGGATCATAGGTTCCACACATCAAAATAAAACCTTGGAAGTTCCCTTTGACTGTATTGGGACTCACCTCCGAAGGATCCCAGCGAGGGCTTTCAGGAAGCTCGTCTCCACCATGAGCTGGGGATCCGTTTACAACACGTCCATCTGCATTATGGAACACCTTTAGTGAATTAGTACTGAATCCACGTCTATTTCCCCTAAAAAGTACGACCGTGTTTACCCTGACGAAAAATAAAACAGAAAAGTAAAGCGAGCAGTAGCTGAAGTAACTCGTTTATTTGAAGCTCAGGTGAAGTGTGTCCTGTAGAAAAAGCACAACAGTAACATCGACGTACTATAAACTTTTGGCTAATCTTAAAGGTGTCCCTTGCTTGATTATCTCTGCACTGGACTAGTAAAAGAGACGAATACAAACGAGGCGCCACAAACCGTAGAAAGGACTAGGAGGACTTTCGGCAACACCGCTGGCAGCTTCAGCATATTCCAACTCTTCATCGCTACTATCCTCCTCAGGCCGCTGACGGACGAGGGAAATCTTGGAGTAAGCTGGAACTGTGAAATTTTCTCCAATCACCACCTGCAAAGTGTTAATTCAAGTTTATTGTCTTTAAATTTGGGACCTAATGACTGTCTTATCTCATTATCTCTTGAAAACTGTAATTAGAACACTTGTAACATTTTCATGCCTTGCGGAAATCAGACCGGGAAAGGAGTTAGAATAAAGGTGCTAGAACTCGAGTCCCATCCAGACTTTGTGAAGCTCTTGACAATTTTGCACTTGGATATTACGAGGCCTATATACCGTTTTAATTCAAGAAAACTTTGGCAGCGCTCCTTACTTTAAATGAGAGAAGAACCCCGGGCTCAATGATTGCACCCGACTTCAATACGACCCCGTCACAAATTACAGCGTGACGAATTTGAACATTGTCACCCACTGTTACATTGTTCCAAATGTGGCTCCCTTCGATGTTAACATTACTTCCTATGGTGCAACCTCTTCCAATCACTGAATTTCTCACGATGCTCTTGTCACCGATCGAAGTCCCGGTGCCAAGCACTGTACTCGGGCCAATAACGGTCGTAGGTGCCAGTACAACTCCTGGATACCAACAGAAGTTCTGAAGTGAGATTCTCAAGTTCTATTAACTGCATCCTCTTCAAAGCGGCTATCTGACGGTACATAATTGGCAGTTCAAGAGTGCAGGACTCAATGCAGTAAGTAGTCACAGTCTTTGACAAGCAATATTCTTCTCACCTAGTTGTAACATGTCATATTCAGGCCCAACGTCATATTCAGGCCCAACGATTGCTACGAAGACAATACATCGATGTACAAAACAATCGAGATAGTTTCAAGACTTACTGATACAGACTCGTCATCTTGTCAGTACTTGTTACGTGTTACTCACCATCTTCCTTATATATATTTGAGCGCCCAATCTTGATCCCAGTTTCCGGGCTTGCAAATCGAATATCGGGAACCATTGGATAGGTCCATCTATGAATGATGTCCTTGCTCACGACATCATAGGCCCGCATGTTGTCTATGCGAGCAGCATAGTCACCGAAGATTTCATGTGTGTATATTTTATTTCCCATAACCTTGTAATGAACACGCACATCCGTGGTGAGAACGTGATCAAGACCATGAAAGAGGCATGCTCATAAAGCACCACTGTTATTATGCCACATAACAAAGTCGAGGTCGACAAACACCGCAGTGCGGAAAACTAGTAATCTTGCTGTCTTCAAAACGCCACCAGAAAGAAACAAACAAAATTAAATGAAAGATTTGAACCCACTTGATCACCACAGAATCAGTTAGACTTCTCACGAAAATCGTACACCAAGTTTCACATCCATGTATATCAGAGAATAAAAGCTAGTGATCGAAAAAGGCCTCATCCTCTTAGATCTGAAAATTTACAGATCAATAAATTCAAGCAATTGAGTACCTCATCGCTGAGGAGTCCCTTGACGAAGTCACGACGTAGGTGTTGGTAGTCGAAATTATCAGTGAAGAGTAGAAGAACCTCGGGAGAGCAAATATCGATGTAGCAATCCTGAAATAAAATAGTGCTTGTTACGGAAAGATCATATTTCCTCCTCGTGTGTTACTATAACTTCTTTGTTTTACTTATAAAATGTTCGGGTCGAGTTTCCCTACTTGGACAACAGAGTAAGTCATAGGCAATGCACTATATCAGGCCCGTACACTTGGGACCATTGTCACGCTGAGAACTTTAAGTGCGTGCGCTCGTTACGGTCACCGGGTTGAATCTGGATAGCATCAGGTCTCAGCTGATCAACAAGTTTATTGAACTACTTCTCTACGGCTTCTCTCAACATAAATAGATACTGAGTAAAAACAACTTGTCTTGCTGCAACTTTTCAATATCAAAGCGAGAACGTACGAGAAAAACAAGGTAAGCAGCCAAACCTGAACGTCTAAACAAAGTTGCACAGCAGGTCTATCTGCAAGTATCGAGCGCTCCAATACAACTTGTCTTGCTAGGGTTTGCTGTCTCGCGCTCTCCCTCCCACCAGCCTCTTTCAGGGAATCGAAATGCAGCAGCTGCTTTGTACTTGGATCAATTACCAAGAGAAGCTCTTCGTTTCCCAAACGTGTTTGATGAATTAGAGGGTGAGGTTTCGACCTCCGAAAAACCATGGTCATAACAGCCAGCTTGTCCTTCCTCCTTCTCTCTTGGTGTTCCTTGAGCACCTCCTTAAGAGACATATTGCTCACAGTGTCGCCACTGATAAGGATAAAGTCTCCTCGAACCTGTAGAGAGCAACCCCACTCATATGTGAAAACCAAAATACAAGACAAGGAGGGAATTCCACCAGATCAGCAGCGATTGATTTTTGCTGGTAAGCAGTTGGAGGACGGCCGCACGCTAGCCGACTACAACATCCAAAAAGAGTCCACCCTCCACCTGGTGTTGAGATTGAGGGGAGGTATGCAGATCTTCGTCAAAACCTTGACTGGTAAGACGATCACTTCGGAGGTTGAGAGTTCCGACATCGACAATGTGAAAACCAAAATTCAAGACAAGGAGGGAATTCTTCTAGACCAGCAGAAATTGATTTTTGCCGGGAAACAGCTTGAAGATGGTCGGACACTCGCCGATTACTACATCCAAAGGAATCTACCTTGCATTTGGTCCTGAGGCTGAGAGGAGGCATGCAAATCTTCGTTAAAGCCCTCACGGGCAAGACCATAACTCTTGAGGTGGAGAGCTCTGACACGATTGACAACGTGAAAACGAAGATTCAGGACAAGGAAGGCATCCCTCCAGATCAGCAGAGGTTGATTTTTGCCGGAAAGCAACTTGAGGATGGGAGGACGTTGGCCGACTACAACATCCAAAACGAATCTACCCTCCATTTGGTGTTGAGGCTGAGAGGTGGTGTGCAGATTTTTGTGAAGACATTGACCGGTAAGACCATCACTCTTGAGGTTGAGAGCTCCGACACGATTGACAACGTGAAGACCAAGATTCAAGATAAAGAGGGCATTCCACCAGACCAGCAGCTTTTAATTTTCGCTGGGAAGCAACTTGAGGACGGTCGTACCTTGGCCGGCTAAAACATCCAAAAGGAGTCTACCCTCCATTTGGTCTTGAGGCTGAGGGAAGGAATGCAGATTTTCGTGAAGACCTTGACTGGTAAGACCATTACTCTTGAGGTTGAGAGCTCAGATACTATCGACAACGTGAAGACGAAGATTCAAGACAAGGAGGGAATCCCCCCAGACCAGCAGAGGTTGATTTTTGCAGGAAAGCAACTCGAGGATGGAAGAATTCTAGCGGATTATAATATCCAAAAGGAATCCACTTTGCACTTGGTGCTCCGTCTTCGTGGTGGCCAGTAAATCCTTACATTCACATGGATCTTTTGTTAGATCAATCGTTGTACCAATGTGCGCTATTATCTCGGAGTAGCTCTTAAGTGGGAAATGATGTAACGCAGCAGCTGAGGATCGGTTTCAGATCCTCATGCTTACAGACGAAATACAACCTCGACTATGAGTGAAACATAACACAACGAGAAACAGGGACGATTTGCCAAGAGGTAAACTTAAAAGGTAGGACATCGTACCACGTTGCGTTGATCAATAACTCGGAGAGCATCACCAGCGCTCACGCAATCTCGTGATTCAATGGGGGTCACAGTAAAATTTGACTGCGAGGTCCACCGAGAATGTTCCAAATAACTAGTGACTTGCTTAGCATGGGCACAGCAGAACACAAGGACTTCTTCAACTCCGGCAGAAGCCAGCCACTCTAAAGTGTAGTCGATCATGGGCACATTTACAAGTGGTAGGAGAACCTACACATGAAACATTTGAAGATTCCATGAGTATCAATAGAAACGTAGATGAGTTTTCGTTTGTATGTTGATGCTGAATAGAACATTCTGTAATACATGTCCAGAACCGTAGAAGCGTAATGTTACGCTTCGGCAAGATGTATGGACTGTAGAGGGAGATTGCATGTGAATTCTGTTAAATCAAACGAGTCATTGAGTATTTTATAAAATCACTAGTTAGTCTGCAGACCGTGAAGCTACAAAGTTGGATGAAACGGACTGGAGTCCTGCAAGGATCGAGCGGTATTAAGAACCTGGTCAACAATTCACGAGGTTGAATTAAGAACCTGGTCACTTGTATATGTAAGAACTCCAAGAGCTTTGGCCAACTAACCTTCGGGCGCTCGTCAGTTATGGGACGAAATTGCTGGGCGAAGCTGTCGGCCAACAGCACAGCCTGCAGTGGGACATCAGCCTCATCGTCTCCTATGTCCGTCGCTCTTGTTGCCCGCTTGAGCGCCATATCTAGACGCGCAGGATTGTGAAGATTACCTGCAGCCTGCCGGTCGCAAGCTCTTCTCTCCCAAGAGAGAAGCTCTATGGCCAAACAGCAAACCTGCAGACGACAGAACTGCAGCGCATACCTTCTTCTTTCTACCTTTTGCGTCGTCCGATTGTGCAGCTCGATCAGGCAAGGTGGACTCCTACACTATGATTGGTATGTCCTTCGATATTATGGATCTGATTTGAGCCATGGATTTTCGATTCTCAATTCGGTAACCGAAAATCTTGCTTGTGCCTAGCATACAGCCCCATACGCAGCAATCTGTGAAAAATATAAACCAGATTATCAAGCGTCCTAAGCACGCAGAAGACTTGCCGAGTCATTAATCGACCAAGTTTCTACGTCCGTCTCGGACTCTCTAAAAACCCTAACTCAGCAAACGGGATCATCATTCTGTCCAGATGAATTCTATAGAGAGAAAACATCTACAGTTGGATGAAAGTATGGCAACATCACAATTCCCCACACCGTCTGACCCATCCACATGAGGTGCAGGACGATGAATCTGCCGAAAGGAGGCGATAAAATTGCAAAGCCATCTTCACCCGACACGCCAAAGAATTCAAACACAAGCCCCAAAAAAAAAAAGGACGAAAAAGGATTCGAGTGCAGACGTTTCTCGACATGCGCTTCGAATGTGGCATGGCGATGAGGAAGAAACAAACTAGAGCACGATAAATGCAAGTGCAGGGCTGGGATGCATACCGTAGGGCTGAAGCGAGTGTCCGCAGCGCAGCTGATTCTCGATCAAACGCTCACACAGAGAACAGAATGTCGTGCATATCCAGCCTGACGTCCAATTAACGACGGCGAATCTTCTGCTAAACCCTACCACTGTGACGGTGAGCTGTATCGATTCCCCGGCCGAAACGTGAGACTACCCGTCTGCTAAACTGCCTGATCCGCCATCGCCAATCCGAGAGAGTGCGTAAAAAGAAATGCTAGACGAAAAGGCTACACGGCCTCGTCTTGGGACGAAACGCGAAACCCGTGGGTGACGGTGACACCGGAACCCACTGGGTGACGGTGACGGTGAAACACCAACGGTGTACGTACGCCGTCATCCCGGAGAGCATACGGTCGTGGTTGTTCTAGCCAGAAGCTCTGCGAAGTAAGTCAAATCTGCTACCCAGTCAAGTAAGGTTTATTCAGATTCACACTTGGTTTCAAAAAACTACTTACGTTGACACACGTTCAAAACTATAAAAAGCATCATCTAGGTGAAAAGAGAATGGACCCAAAATATCTTAGTATGGTGAGTAGTTGCAATCATATAAGCTACGGAATAAGCTATTTATGATATTTTATTTGAGAGACACTTGTTTTAGCTTATTATATAATTTCTTTCACATCACGTAATTTTTTCCTCTATGCAAACATCAAAGGAGATACGTCCACGTATAACTATTTTGTGTGAAGGACTCTAACCCGAAAAAGCCATACTATATCCCCTCACATTTATTTTATGGGTACACCATCGAGTTAGATATAGTTGCAAGTACCGACTGTAACCTCAAGGTCTGAGCTTTGGCAGGCACTGTAACTCACGGTGTCAACGTCTAGACGCCACGAGGAACAACTCTTCCCTCAAGCGAACGAAGAAGCTGTCGGAGTTGACTCTGAATTACGGCGTTGAGTACCACAGTCCGAAAATCAGAAGAAGAAGCCACAAACTCCGACCACGTTTACATTGTCTACGTGGTTGGTCGGACGGACTGCAGCAGTCAGAGCTTCTGAGCAGCCGACATGAAATTAGTGCCTGACATGAAATTGGAAATTCTCGCAGAAAGCCCGACCGGGATCCAGAGAGCAAAGAGATATGGCGATGCATGGGCTCTTTCAGAAGGAGGTCCACGGAATCGCTTGCCTTGAGGCAACCAGTTCACCGTCAGCGATCGAGTTAGTCTTCCTCGAATTGCGTGGAGTGGCGTGACGTGATGTCGTGGTGGTCAAGTTTCGAGAACTTGCAGTTGACAGCTTTGGCCGAGTCGTCGTCGTCGGAATATAAATTTTAAGATGCGATTCTGCAAGCTTTTATCGCGCGCATGATAAAAGGTCAACTGGGACCGAGCGAATGGCAGCGATGTCGTATCCTGATGCCCAAAGAGCCGAGCCGAGCCGGGCGAACCCTACTTTAAAGCTCAAAAGGAAGAAATGTAATGAACGAACTCTGACAGATTCCAACATCCCGTATCGTTCGAAAAAGACTTCACATGAAACGCTGAGACGGCGTGACGGGAGAAAAAGGTTAGGACCTTCTTAGGAAATCGGCCTGAATTATCACCACCATTGAGGAATTCACCGGAAATCACGTAGGATCACCCGAGTCCGCCTGCTGATCCGGCACAGCAGCCGCCGAGTCCTGCTCCTCCCAGTATCCCTGCCACAGAGAGTCCTGTTCATGTCTGAAGCTGCTCATCGGATCGGTCACTTTCGGCACAAATTGTCGTGTGCTTGTTCACTTGTCCGCCCTCCGTTCGTCACAGTGTCAGTGAGAGAGAGCACCTGACAAATCCCACCATCGAGACAAGAAACACAGGGTATTGTGTCTACTGACCAGAATAATCAGATCTGGTGATCCGATCGGTGTTGGTGAATGAATGATGTATAGGGTCTGATGTGCATATACTCGACTATTGAACGAGGGGAGGACAGCTCGGTTGCATCTTATTTGTAAGGATCGAGCTGTTGTTGAGCAGGAGCCGGAGGTTAACAGGAACTCAAGGTGTGAAATAGTTCCTGTGCCGCTGCACAGGGCTAGTGTGGAGCTTAGTGGTGGCAGATTTGTGAGAACTTTGGAATTTGGAATCTCTGACATCGTCCTTAATTGTATGAAGATTCTAGATGACGCTTGTGTTCTAGTTATGAGGGCAGGATGTAAGGCTCAGTTATCCATGTTAGCGTGCGGATCTGTTGCGTCTGTCAGCAGAGAGAGCAGCAATAAGTCACATTGTCTTTGTTACCGGAGTTAAGGGGTTGACACAGACATGACATGGCCCGAATGGTTGGTCAGATGTACTCTGGAGAAATTTTGGTCCGTCCAATTTTAGATCTAAGCCTCTGACAGGATCTAGGCTGACAGATTAGCAAGTTTGCTTTCTCCGCTAGCTGCTCTTAATGGTGTACCTGCGGAAAGGCTCTGGTGGATGGCTGCAGGATTCATGATGTCGTGCAGCTCCTACCAAATGAAGCCGATCTGCTTTATGGCCACTCACGCCACCGTCCGCAGTTTACATGGATAGACATTATTCTTTCTGCCGAGCTTGAAAGTTTATAAAATTCAGACCGCCGATAGACCGACTTTTTTTTCGCTGTCAGTAGTTGACTGTTGCAATGAGCTCAATTTGTCATCTACAATTCTGAGTCGAAAATCCGTGTTTGAGAAGAGTGCACCTTTATCGCAAGCAACAGGAAGATCTCAGCCTGACTTAGGGAAAATCATAGAGATCAGCCTCATTCTATGGCTGTAGTATTTCGGGCCATCAGGGCCTTAGACAAGACTACTCTCACAACACCAACAGACGCAAGGGCAATTCCACTGGGACATGAGCAATTCAATAGTACTCATCTTACAAGCAGTCTCTGCCCAATTTGTTTTTGAGGAGAAACCACTCAGACTGGCTAGTTCTCGCGCCGTTGTTTCGATTCTCGAGGTTATCCATTCTGACGCTGTTCTTGTGTGGGATTTAGACGGGCTGAGCTCAAATTTTCTCGGCGACATGGCGATCAGGACTTTGTCCAGTGTGGAAGATGTACTCAAGGCTCGTAAAGAATATGCGAACCCTGCTGTGGCGGGTAGGCCTGCCCACGTTCTTATTTTGCTTTTGGAATTGGAAACAGCTCGAAATTGCAACTGTCGGTTTTGGACTGTATATTTGTGTTCGTCTTGAACGATAATTAAATCTCCTCAGTATATTACGTGAGCATGCATTGTCCGTCGTTTGTCATTGAAAAAGTTTTACACTCATGGCCATGACTTGTCCTTCTTAGATTTGCCGTTTGCTTTGACAGTTGTCCAATATCCTCGCTGAATCGTATACAATACGTATTATTGTTTGCTTTTGATTATGGTGAAATTGACCATGAGTGTGCTCTATCATGTAGCTCCCAAGTTGACGGGATTGGGTCTGAAGGCATTTGTCTGGGCACTTGAGTTTCAACCGATTGGACGTCCGCTACTCGGCGGAATTTTGAAGAAAAACAAGACCTTGGAGGTACTTTTGAATGACAGCCTTGAGAAACTACGTTGTTCGTTTATATTGAGTTACTGATTAGCACACGTCATCTGCGCAATATATCCGAACTGGGAGCTACAAGGAATTCTGAGAGCAGACACGTAATCAATGTGGTAACAGAACGTCATAATCTGATTGAACTGTTCTTTGTTTCTACTAGAGAAATAAGGCTGGTCATGCCTAACATGGGTCGTTCTTGCAAGTTTTGTTAGGCGTTGTTTTTCTCACTGTTGAATATCTGCCACCTCCCTCTGATATGATTTGATTGTAATTTCTTCCAGACTCTAGAAGAAGCAATCATTCCGGATGCACCTATGTTTTACCCTGAGTATACAGCTCAAGGTAAGTTTGACCCCTACACTTGTTGATGAAGCTTACTTCTGCTTTGCTCTAGATGAAGCTTGAAGCATATCTCTGTATGGACGTCATCAATTGTACCTCCTTCTATCCAAAGCTGAACGCCGTTTGGGTAAATGTCGACAGAAATTACCGAACCGGGAGTTAAAGAGATAGATGAGGAAAGTCTGAAGTCTGTAAGTAGAGTTCAGAGTGCGTTGGAATGTCTCCCTTCACCTGCTGGATCCCTCCAGATGAAACTGAAATCGGAGTACCCATTCGTGTACTGGACGATAAGAGATTATGCAGAAGCCTTCGCTTCAGGGCATGTGACTCCATCAGAGGTAATTGTTCAGCTATGTAGAACACGTTGCACCACTTTGAGGATTTATGGGTTCAGAATCTAGTGGGGAAGCATGCAGGATTTGAAGTGAAGTTACATTCTTTTTCTGCAGGTCGCTGAGCGCTTCATTTCAGCCATTGACAAGTGCGAAAAGTCGAATCCCCCGATGGCTTTTTTGATATCCTTCAAACCGGATGACATACGCAAGCAAGCTGAGGCATCCACGAAACGTCATGCTGAAGGTTATTGGTTACTGTATCAGTTTGATTCCTGGGCTATGAGAAGCAACACTAACATCAAAGTATAGATAGCACTCCCTCTCCTCCTAACTCGAAATCAACTAGAATGCTAGCTCCACCCTAAAATCAACAATCTAGCACTAATAGGTGTAATTATTACCTGAGGAAATTGATTATACTGTGTGATGTGAGATACTTGCCGGAAACTGTGCAGAGATATTGGCCTTCACTTATTCTAAACAAAGTGCCGTGGGAACTGCTTGAATGTGCTCAGGGAAACCTCTATCTATATTGGACGGCACTCTGTTCGCAGTCAAAGATGACATCGACTGCATGCCACATCCAAGTACAGGTACTAAATGCTCTCGTTACATTCGGTTGAACTCGAAATAGATGCAGAATGGAGAGGAAGGTACAGGAGCTGCCCTTTAGATCTCAGGGAATTGACTGATTCTGCAAAAAAATTTGTGTCTTTCGTCGAAGCTAGCATTTTTTCGCAATTGATTTCAACAAAGGCTTAATGTCCAAGGGCTTTCGTAGTTTGTCCTTCATGATGCGATATAGCCCAAACCTGGACGAGTTTAAGGTAATCTGTGCCTTCCTTTCAATCCAGTTGACTTCGACAAAACAAGGTTTTGGGGCTCGGCTCTAAGTATGGAGTGAAACACGAAGTTGTTAGAGAAAGTGCAAGGGAATCGGTTCGCGTAGCGCCCCTTGCACTTTTTGAAGGGCAAGTGCTTCACTAGAAATAGGAAATGCTAAGATTCAAACTTAGATTGTTTAAGGACTGGTCTTCTGACCTCTTGCAGGAGGAACGACGTGGCTTCACAATTTCCGAGAAGTCAAGGAAGATGCTGAGTGTGTTGCAAGACTTCGGAAAGCTGGAGTTGTGTTTGTCGGCAAGACTAATATGAGCGAGCTCGGTCTCGGTGTCACTGGTCACAATGCACACTACGGGTGAGGTCCTTATCCAGTTCCTGGAAGATAGACGCAAACCCAAGGCTCATTTGTATCCCTTGGACAGACTAGGTATATGTCTCGTCCAATATCCCAACTTTATTGCCAAATTACAAGGTTTCACTGCCAGAGAAATTACAGGCTCAACTGCTAACCGATTGTCTTGACTAGTTTCCTTGTCTCGGCTGACGATGGTCTCACACACACAGTTGTGTGAGGAATCCCCATGATACAGACCGTCACACAGGAGGATCATCTGCTGGTTCATGTGCACTTGTTGCAGCAGGATTGGTTTCTGGAGCTTTGGGAACTGATGTTGGGGGTGCGTGCCTCACTCGTTGTATGATTTAAATGTTTAGCACTCAATTATCAACAGTATCCTTGCAGACTGCTCTAAGTTGACATGAATGGTGAGGCGGTCTTGCGTGTTGGCAGACACTCGATCTTATCTGATTTACGGATGTGTGCAACTGCCGATGACTATGCTCTGGATGATGGTTGCAGGCTCCGTTCGAATACCGTCAGGCATATGTGGAACCGTGGGTCTCAAAGTGACTGTTGGTCGCACGACGCTCAAAGGGTACAGTACTTCAAGTTGTACTGATGTAGAAAGTACTTGACACATCTATGCAAGATAAATGGACATCCAGCACAGCATTTGTTTCAGCACCAGTCATGTTTTGTCTATACACAAGCACAATTAGCTGTGGCAGGCAGCAAGCATTTTAGCAGGTTAACAGATGTCAGCATGTGCAACACAGGTTGTACGTGATGGAATAGTTTCGAGTGATCTATGAGCTCAACTCTCCAGAGCATCAGAAGTTGAGAGAAAGTCAACTTAATTTTTTTGTACGACTTTTTTAAATATATTTAAAAAAGTCTCCTTTCATGAGAAAGGAGACCTTTTTGAGTCATGAGGAAGCAAGAAATTTATCAGCCTTACGAGTTCTCGTTCTGTTTGTGCAGAGTGGCAAGCGTTGGTTGGACCATGGAGTCTGTTGGACCTATTGCGTCTAGTGTTGAGGATCTTATTCTCGTGTAAGAAGTCGGAAGATTGTCTTTGTTACGAATGTTTTGGTGATGTCTGAATGTTCCTCTATGTTTTGAAACCCGTGATGACTTTGAAACCCAGGGTTGGTATAATGCTTACTTTGTTGTGTACATTACTGTCCATCGGAGGTATGTTGATAGAAAGTCTAACTTCAAGCAGTTTTCCTCTTTCTGTTGATGAATTGCACGTCATGTCAGGTATTCAGCCTTTCTTGGTTCTCTTCCGAGCGATATCTTGCACTCTAGACCTGTAAGTGTCACTGCTATGAAGGGCAACCCATGGATGTTCTTGTGTAAAGTGAGGTTAGCAAATATGTATCTTGAGCCTAAATATATATGTAGAGCGTTAGAAGAATGTTGGAAATAATTCTTTGCGATAGAGACGACCAGGGAATTCTCTTTACTTGATGTGACACCCACCCTTCATGAAAAAGTTATTGAAGTTAGTCAGCATAATAAATACGTCTCATCCATAAATTTCAGTCATAGTACCTGCTGATTCCTCTCGTTTGAATTTGTTCGTTGCTGCAGCTACCACCTTGTTTACCGAATCTGAAAGATGATCCACGGTCCTCTCTTCGGCAATTAAAGCTCGGGAAATTTTCACCTGTAAGGCATCTTATTTTGGCTAACTTTGTTCACTCGGGTTGAAAATTGCTTCATCAGTCGACGTAATTTCTACGAACTGAACCCTAGTTGAAATTTCCGGCAGTGGTTCAAGGACGTCCTGGACGCTGAAATAGCAGAAGTATGTGAGAAAAGTTTGAATTTGCTACAAGAAGGTTTTGGAACAGAGGTATGTTATACTCCCGTCAGGAAACGTTTATCGCTGAATGTATTGTCTTTGAGCGAAATCTGTTAAAACCGTCAGTGTTATATCTGGGCTGAAAAAAGGAGACAGTAGGGTATGGAGTATTTATGTGTCCATTGTATCTACATCTCTCGGTAATGAACATTTTATGCTTTGGTGTGTAGACGAAAGAGGTTTTTTTGCCGGACCTGGATGACCTCCGAAATGGCCACTTAGTTACCTGTGGTGGTGAATATGCAACGAGTTTGAGGCCCTACTATCCGACTGTGTAAGTACCTTCGACGAAGGCCACTTCTACTTGCAAAATTCAGGGCTCTTTTGATTGCTTTCGAGAAGTCGCTATTAGTTTTTGTTTAAGTGCAAAGTTGCTATCTGACACCGAAACGAGGCTCAATATACTATATGCACAACTCTGCTACGTTGTAGTGTGATTAATCTCCAGGCACTCTTAGTGTGCATGTTGTACAATCTACGCAGTGTTGTACTCTCTTTTGGTGGCTGAATAGCAGTCGACACTTTTTGCATCTTGCAACAGAAAGAAGCAGATGGGTCATGAGCCTCGGGCCAACTTAGCACTCTTCTATCACTTCAGCTCCAACGATTATGTTGCAGGACAACAGCTACGGTGAATATATTTTTCTCTTCCTACCATTAGTTGAGTTCTCGCAAAGAGAACGGCAAGAGTACAAGTTTATGTTTCCTGCCGCCATGAATATTTGGGTATACCAGCCCGTTTTATGTTACTGTCTGTCATCCTCTGGAAAACTGAAGCCGCTTTGTGAGATTGTTTGTGAGCTCCCGATTCAATGTGCTCTATCTTGAGTTGAGAATATTCTGTTTTCTGTCCTTATTGGATCAGTTGGAGAAGACATACATAATTCCTGCTTCATATATGGAACTGCAGAAGGAGACAGATGCATTATCATATGGAGGCCTTCAAAACAGTGGACGTGATTGTAACTCCGACAACAGCGTGAGTCCGTCAGATCGTGTTTGTATTCTTCTTTGTCCTGCTGTGGGCTCATTTCTCAAGGCGGTCGGACTTGAGAAATGAGCCCATTGAATTGAACTGATCTCAAGGATATCGATTGGCGATGAGTTTTAATTTAAACTAAATCTCCTTTTTATGGGGTTCCGTACAGCATGGTCGCCCCGCTAATAAGCCCAGCCTCCGTGAAGCTTGGTGAGAGTGACCTCGAGAAGTCAGGTGAGGAACACTGAAGAACAGGTCATTGTTGTTCTTGTTGGTATCAATCTGTGAATTGGAAATTTACTGTAGAGTAGAATAGGGTAGTGCTTTGTTTCTTGGTTGACTGTGATTTCTGTCCTTCACTTGGACAGTCTTTGGCATCCACCTTATGGAAATTTTGCGGTATTCCAGGAAATCTCATGCGCTTTATTCTAGCAGGAAATCTTCTCGGTCTGCCATGTGTCAGTGTTCCGGTAAGTTGCCGATCTCACGCTCGTATCAGCAGCACATTATCCCATCAACAGCTCATTCTTTACTTCATGGATTTTCGGAGACATGAGTGTTTGCTCGACCTTTCATGGAGCACATATCTTCGAAAAGGATTTTATCTTGTCGTGTCTGACAAAGGCGCCTTCGAGCTCACTTTGTGGTCTGTAGAGTGAAGGGTACATACTTCAACATTGTCAAGTGGTAGTACTACATTGACGATAGCATTATATGAGCTGCACAGGTGGGACATGATTCAAGAGGTTTACCCATTGGTCTTCAGCTCATAGGACGTCCTTGGGAGGAAGCTACCCTGCTGCGAGTGGCTTCAGCAATTGAGGTATACCGCTTATTCCTGGACTTTTCTATCCATAAATCTTTTTATCTTTTAGAGCATATTTCAGCCTTTGGACACTGTCTCTTACACTTATTACAGCCCCTCCAATGCCCTGCTTTGCTTAAAAGCATCCATAAAGTTCAGTCGTTCGCGCGGGTCGGAAATACACAGAACGCCGTCATGGCTCAAATTGGCGCCAATTTTCAGGAGCCCTTCTTGTCCGCGATACGATACTTGAAAGAAGACATCAGCTGCAGGGCCCTCATTCGATTTAGCTCTGCTGTAGCTCACTGAAAGGAGTGAGGTCCACCCATCGTCAGTGAGCATGCAGTCACTCTCCTTCTGTCGAATTCATCATCATATTAATGCATCACCTGAGCCGAGCGTGGAAATCGTTGGTGTTTGTCTTGCAGGAGGTTTGCTCCTCTCTCATGAAGAGACCGAAAGTGTTTCATGATCTGCTGAAATGAATCCACTTGCAGCAAAGAGGCTAGGGCAGGTGCGTTCTGGAATAAGCGAAGCACCCATAGCGAGAAGATTTCGGATTCGAGCTGACATTTAGCGTCACTTTCTCACTCAGTAGCTAGAACAGACTTCGCAGGCACAGAAGGAAGTGTACGGGGACAAAACCTCAGACTTCCGAATCGGACTAAATATGCTTCACTACCCTTTGTACATCACAAAATTTCTCCACAGTCTTGAATCTGTTAGTAAAGTTCATGGACAGAGCTTGCGTGTGTGATGATGAGTGACACCAATTCCTCGTTTCTTTGTCCAAGTCGAGGTTATCGGACGGAAGTTTGAGGGAACTTACCACCTGTACTCCAGAAAGATGGAATTATTTCTACACAAACGATCAAGTAGTTGACACACGAAAGCAGAAGACCCGATTCACGATGTTCTGATAGTAGATTGTATCTATTCAATGCAATCCGCTCCACCCTTAACTATACAAGGACTGCTTGAATGCGGTAAAGCGGCATTAGCTCCACGGATTGACGGAAAAGGTCAAATACCAGCATCTGAATTTAGACGAATTGAATTTCCAGCTCAAGGTATTACATCTCGACGTTCTGTTTGTGAACCTATGCAGAGAGGACTCTCGACAAATCGCCCTCGACCGAAGTCGTCGAGTTCGGTCAGAGGTAATGCGCTTTGCACACATGGCAGTTTTCAGACATGGTTCATTCATTTCCTTACACGTAGACGTGCAAAGGCTATGACGTGGCTGGATGGGCCATGGAACGCGGGTACATGTGGACGCCTGGTGGTCGCTGAGGTGGCAAAAGGTAAAATTTCCGATGCGCGCCTGTCCACGCGTGCCGAGGTTCCTTTCTCAATCCCTCGCTTCGTCCCATTTCGAGCTCCAGGAGTTGGAATTCATGCCTGGGGATCGAATTTGGAGGTCGGTGGGCGCGGTCCTGGGATCGGTTCGAGAGTCGAGACTGTGGATCAGGAATGAATTTTCAAAGCTTTTCTGGTAACGGCGGATTCATCTTGTGTGTGCTCGCTTGCTTGCATGGTAGAATGTTTCTTTCACCGACCACAACGACGAGGGTCCGCTTGTGTTTTGTCGGGGAGGATTTGTGATTGGGCAAATTTGTCAGAAGGAGGCTTTCCCTCTTCGTGGGCCTCCTCCTCCACGGAGGGAAGGGCCGAAGTCGCCCCTAGGGTGGTCCAGATTTGCTGCTGATGATCTTCATGCGAACGCGATTCGTTCCTCTCTGACGCGAGATCTGCTTCGGTTCTAGAAACAAGGGGATTCTTGCGATTCGTGCATGGATTGCACGGGGAAGGAAAGTCAAGAAACTACCAGAGCAAGCAAATGTTTTGCACTCAGGTCTTTACATTGGGAAGGGGCGAACCCTGACTTTCATTCCCCGGACGATTCCTTTGGTACCCGAGGGACTAGACATCTTTTACATCGTTTCAGCGGGGTATGAAGGTCGAGCACTCGGAGAAGCAAGAATGAAGTTTTTGGACACATGAACCTTTCAATTGTTAGGACTGAGGAGTTAGGGAACATAATAATTTCAAGAGTTTCCAATTTTCTTCTGTACGCCTCGACCAGACACTCTTGGAAAACTTACAAATCACCATCCTGATGTGTGCGGGAAGGCCTCATGAACCGAACGAACGGAGAGGACAACCATGTTAGTGATGTATATTTTGGTGTATGCAGGCAGATGAAGACACCGGGACGAAAATACTCAACTTAAAATGGTGGCGATCGTGCAGACCACACAGCATAAGTGCATCGTGGCTGAACTAGTGAAAACTTAAATCAGATGTGCAAGCTTTGCCGAGATGGTCATGAGCAGGGGTTGTAATTTTAATCTCCGCCGAACGACCTCGTCAAATGGGTAATATTATCAACGTCGCTCGTGAGAAAGGAGAATTTATCGATATAATTCGCCAAAAAGATGCTAGTGAGTTTCTCAACTTTTTCCTCGGTCTCTGTTAAAAATTAATGTTCCTGGCTCTTCGTCCCTTTGGAAGGAAGCAAGCAAGATCCATTAGAGACTCATCGGGAGTTTCGTGAGTAAATGACGAAACTCAACAAGTCCTTCAACCTGTCTGGCTTGTAGTTCTGTCAGGAACAGAAGCATGGCGAGCAAAACAAAGGTTCAAGAAAGTCGTGGATGACGGTGCCGATGGCATTGCACCAGAACAGTTTAAGACCTTGCTTGGTCCTTGTGAGCCTCTTACTATCATCAACATTGAGTGTCATAGCACCATCCACTTTGTCCACCCTTTCTCGAATTTAGATCTGGAGTTGTCAATCAACTTCTCAGCTTTATGTGCACGTGTTTCTTCCAGATATGCCGATATTAGAGATTTTAATCGAGGCATGCAGGATATCCCCTGTAAACAATCATCAAACTGCTGCAAACATTTCGAATGTAATAGCCAATGCATTCGTGAAACTCCGAGCTGTAATCAGAGCTCTTTTAAGATTAAACTGAAGATACCTTTACCATCATCCCAAGCAGAACATATAAACTATGGACGGGAGATGGGTGACCTTGTGATATAGCAGGAGAGCCGTGTGCAGAGGTACTATTCAAACATGTGGACACAGACAATAACGGATCGGTCAGTTATCAGGAGATTTGTGAGGAGATTAAAACTCACAGGTCTATGACAACTCCTGAGGCCAAGGTCCTCGGTGTGTGCATCTCCCCCATCCATCTCCCCCATCATGAATAGAATCGTGTTGCAGTAGCTGACTGTTCTAATGTTGGCCCGTAGAAGGCAGGAAATGCGCTGCGTTGTCAATCCAATTTTACGTCAAATGTCCCAAGCCTCTGGCCAAGCCTCTGGCCATTGTCCAGAACCATGTAACTTTCTTCGCTTACTATCTGAATATGGGTACAGTTCTATTCAAACTATATGATCAAGATCACGATGGTCGGATGTCGCCTTCCGAACTTGCTCGTGCCATGCAATTGGCTTGCCAAGCGCTTCCCCAGGGCCAACTCGACCAGGTGAGTCCTCCGTTAGTTTGAATGAAAATTGCACGTTTTCATTGAGGGTAATAAGCCGAAGTAGTGCAGTAATCTTGCTCGGCTGGTGCCTAAGAGTGACTCTGACATGTTTTAAATGGTTTTTACACGCTAATGTGGTCCCTGTCCTGCAAACTGTGCTCAGCTCGTTCAAGCGATTATGGAAGTCTTTGACTCTGACAAGGATGGATATTTGAACTTTGGAGAATTCTCTGCTCTTATGAGTAACTCAGGATTGGAGCTGAACGTATAAACAGCATCCTTCCTTTAAGTTGTACAGTAGGGCAGTTGCCCAGAATCACAGTAGTGAACTTTTGAGGTTATGCAGAGGCGGATGTAAAGGTTCGCAAGGAGGCAGCAGTTCGACTCCGTAGTTAGACCTGATTGGATCCAGTAGGAGTGACTCTAGATGTAGTTCCACCAAATCTGGAGGTCGCACCCATCTTCATGTGTCAAATTCAAGCCACACTTATCTTCCCCAACAAACCGTGAAGCATTACCATGTAAAAAGCTAGAACGATAGGCAATCCAGAGCCTGCAGCCATCTAAGATGTACCCCATGAAAACGAATTGCTCACCTGCTGCCTGCAACGTTTCGGAAGCAACCTACATAATCGGCAAAGCTCCACTCGATTGAGACAGAGCATATGAAAGATCACAGATTCCAACAGCTGCTAGTGATTGAAGTAGCAAATACCGAGGATGCCCGTTCCCACATCAACGTAGAAGAGACAGTCAGGAGCTATGTTCAGTGCTTTTCGACAGCCACGCCAAATAGCGGAAGCCTACCTTCGACAGAAACCTAAAAGCAATCCCAACAACCGTCTCAATGAAAACCCATTCTCTCAAATCTTTCAGTTGCGAAGACGTATGTGATACATACAGAGCGTGTACCACCAACTGTTCTGAGCCAATGCACAAGTTTACCAGATGGACCTCATACATCTTCTCCTTCAGGGAAAGGAAACGAAACTTCGGCCAAAGCGTCTAAAGCAAGCCACAATTCAACAAAAATTTGCACCATCTGGTGCAAAGAAATTTCCATCTGCCTCCAAGTTCCTCGGGTCATTAAATACGGCAACAGGGTAGCCACAAGCAAACATGGAAATCAGGAGGGTAGAACAGTATACACACGGCTTGGAGTAAACCTCGGCTGTGAAATTACCACGAGCATCCGTTGATATCCTTCGAAACAGTTGCTAATGAACTACAGTATGGCTTCCTGAAGCTCATCTAACCGCAACCCTGCGACATCAACGCATATCAGCGGACATCTGCTTACAGATGAGTGAGCACCACAGTGCGTGATTGGTGAAATGTATTATTTACATGTAATGGGGTTTGCTTCCGAGGGCAGGAAACGCACATAGAGCCATAGTTGTGAACGGAGTCGGATTGCACATCTGATGGATCAGTTACTAGGACGCCAAGGAACCCGAGGAGCTGTTACAATCAGAAGATCTTTCCTGAAGAAGAACGCGTATCTACACGAGCTTACATGTAAATCCGACAACGCAGGAAGGAAGGGTTGAATTTAGACGACATCATCAGTTTGCAGAATATATCATCCTCCAATAGTCATGTCCTTTTCGAAGTGTACCATACGTAATTTTAGAAGCCAAGTCGCCGACAGCTCCCAGATTCCTGAAGCCCAGATGCTCCAGAATTCATGACAGACGATGGCCGCTGGTTCAAGAACCTGATATTGACAGAGTGGGTAGAAATTATAGGAAAGTTCCCGTGCTATGGTTCAAAGATGAGTGGACGTCACCTAAAGTGGAGAAAACAGGATCTCTAGTACCAGAGATGACATCCGAGGGCGCTGCAGGATGCGAGAAGAGAATGAATACGACCCACCAATGGAGGGCGAGAAGGTAGAGGCCAGCAAAAGCTCGAGCCATTCCATTTTTGCGCAGAACCAAGGCAGCTCCCATTACAAGACCATCGACTTGTCGGACCAAACGTAGAAATGGCTGCAGATGAGATGCCTCGGTCACGTTCTCATATCTACCATCATCCGTGTCCCAGCCCTTGTCCTTAGCGCTGTACGTCTTGCCAAATCCATATTCCAAATCTTCGTCAAAATAGGACCAATCCGACCAGGCACCCTTATTGGGATTCCGTTTCGCTGAACGAGAGACGAGAGCCAACTTCTCTTCACGCAAAGTGTTGGACACTGCTTCAACTCGGAAAACTAGTGTGGCTTTCTCGGTAGAAAGTTCTTCAACCTGGGCCTGTTTATGTATAAGACTATCGGTGATTTGAGCCAACTGACTCTCTAACTCGAGCTGGATGCTGCTCGGGGCCACTTGCCTGTCCAGCAGTCGTTTCAGGCTGTCTTGCAGATCCTCGGCCTGCTGCTGCAGCTGCTCGATTTTCGCCACCATGCTCGACTTTTCTTCCTCCATGGATTCGGCCTCGAAGGCGTCATCTATGGCCCTCTGGGATCTGTTGGGACGAGAAAGCCTGATGCGCAGAAGAGCTGCCTCTCTTTGCAAGTCTGAACAAGCATCCACCTTGGCCTCCACCAAAGCTCGGGCTTTTGATACCTGTGACGTTATTTCCTCAAGGTCCCACTGGCTGGCAGCCAGGGATTTCGCAAGCTCAGCGTTTTCGGCCTCGAGTTTCACTTCCAGTTCCAAACCTTGTCTTCGGGTGTTATTGTGCATTTGCTTCTCCTGCTCTAGAAGCTGCATCACCTCCATCATGCTCTCGCGCAGCTCAGCTGCCATCTTCACGTGCTGTTCTTCACCCTCCGCCAGTAAAGCCTCTAAACTGTCCTTCTCCCGCTGCATTCTCTCCACAAGATCTTCTCGCTCTTTGATTGCCACCTTCGCGGCCTCCTCTGCAGCTGCCCTCGCTTCCATGGCCCTACGCTTCGCCAATTTTCTCCTTAAAGCCAATCTCTTCAGTCTTCTTTTCTCTTCATATTCCGAGTCGTCCGAGTCCGAATCTCCGTCTGTACCAGAATCTGAGCTTTCCTCTTCGCTGAGTGACAGGCTGTGGACACTCAACTTACCCTCCTCTTCTTCTTCTTCTCCACCATCTTCTTCCTCTTCATCATCCTCCTCCTCCTCCTCTTCTTGCGATTCATTCCCACCATCATCTTGTCGAAGAGAATCTCCTGTCGCCTGCAGGCGAGCGGCAAGCTCCACGACCGAAAGGCCATTCTCGTGTTCCTCCCCAGCGCTACCACCCAGTCCATTATTAGTGGCATACTCATCTTCCACCAGCTCCACCTCTCCTCTATTCACGATCCCCTCCGAGGCGACTTCGGCCGAAGCAATAGGCCCATCAGCCTCATCCAAGATGGACGAGCTCGTGTCTTCATTCGGGGGAACTCGCTGCTCAACTCCACTACCATCAGCTTCGGATATTTCGCTATCAATCTGCCGCAATTCCTTAATCTCTGATGTCTCGGAGACAGCTGACATAGCATCGTCCCTTTTCCCTGACGGTGCATCGATCCTAACCCCTTCGATCTCCGCATTATTCTCAAAGACTTGTTCCTTACACTCTACTTCCTTCTTGAGGTCGTCTCCATTCGTCAATAGAATCTCACCTGCGGATTGTACATCCTCGTTCCCCACACTCAATGCTGCTGTGCTGGTCTTCAAGTCCTTTTCCACACCCTTATCGTGCAGAGATCTTCCAATTGGATTCTCCGGATCATCTCGACCGGCATTATTCGCCTTCTCCACGGCCGTGTACGAAGATACCCTCAAGATCTTGGAAGAATTCTTCGCCGGCGTCAATTGCTGCGCATTTGGCTTCGAAGGTGTGATAGAGAACAAATCGCCATTTGAGCTAGTTCTGGAGGAGTGGGTGAGACCTCCGCCGGTGCTCTTGCCACTGACCGGCGTCTTCGTCCGATTGCTCTTCAACGCAGGACTGTAAGAGTCGAGATCGCCGCTTCTCGAACTGCCAGAACGAGAGATGGGAGTACTGCCGACGAAGTCCGTCGACCCTAAAAGCTCCGCCCAATCGTCTCGGCCTTCGGAGGCGACCATGCCCTGGGACGATGAAGAAGACGAAGAGGCCTTGGACGACTTCTGGCCGGGCGTTCGCTGCGGTCGCTCTTCGCCCGCGGTCTTCCTGCCTGCTCCGGGTTTCGAAGACTGCACGGGGCGATCGAAGAGCTTTCCCCGTCCTCGTGACGACTGCGAAGCCTGATCAGACGTAGAAGGGGATCCATAACTTTCCTTCTCCTTGCGCAGAGATTGAGAGCGCCTCTCCGGAGGTTTCTCCTCTATCAATCCCGACGAGCTCTGGCCGTCCTTATCCTTTTCCTTGTGCAGAGTTGCTGCAGCCTGTTGATCAATCTGCTGCAGGAGCTGCTCGGCCGCTTTCAATCTGGAACTGAGCCAATTTGCCATTTCCCTCGCGCACTAATCCAATTCTTCCCTACAACAGTATCTCTAATAAATCCCTACTGGACCCGATCTCTCCAGGCGCCCGCCACCGTCACCATGCCTACTCCCGCCCTTCCTTCCTTCCTTCCGTCCTTCCCTGTCACTACCCTGCGATCAAATCTCAGCTACTATCGAAACCCCGAATGGATCCGTCATGCCTCCTGGCCAAACATCCCGACGAACGAGCCCCTCTCGATGCCCTCGCTGCCCGCCTCTCTCTCGTCCTTGTCCAATGAGCCGGCGCTCGCTAACTGGAGAGGGGGACAGAGAGAAAAGAAAGAAACCCAAAGAACCGAACGCGAGGGAGTCAATGCGAAGAAACACCATCAAGAGCACGGCACGCCCCTCCTCTCAGGTCCTGAAGCCCCAAGTACAAACGCGAGCGATCCATCAAGAAACGAATCGACTGATTGATGATCCCCGCCCGCCACCGCCGCCGATACCTCCGCCTCTACGCGATCGATCAATCAGTCAGTCAGACAGACAGTCAGTCGATCCATCAATCCTTGAAGCGGATCATTTCTCGCTGCTTCGGAAAATGCATCCGCACCCCATCTCATCTTCTTCCCTACCTCCCTCGGGGCAGGCACGCACTGGAGCAAAGAGAGAGAGAGAGAGAGAGAGAGAGAGAGAGAGAGAGACCCCGCGGAATGTCGACGATCCGACCAGGAAGATCGATTGGGGGGAGGGGGAGGTGGTGCCAGAACGTACAGTCATGTCATACGATCTCTCTCTACCACCATTCCATCGTTCTCAGGCACCAGGCGGATAATGCCCCGACTCCCTCCGTCCGATGGACTGACTCTCTCTCCGCGGACGTACGCCCATCGGTCCCAACAGCCTTCAGCATCGGTCGAGAGCCGGTCACATAGCCACAGACAGGCCCAGCCCCGTTCGCAACAGTACAAACGGTCGTCGATTCTTCATTCGTTCTTTCGTTCGTTCGTTCATTCATTCATTCGCGGAGCGTTAAGTGGCAGGCGGCGGACCAGGCCATCTGAAACGGATCGGCTCGGATCTCGCTGCTTTGAACCCTTGCCGACGACCGAGCGGCTAAAAGCGGCGCTGAAAAGCTCCCCGAACAGCCCCGGACAAAACGGTGCCGACACATTTAGCTCCCTCGCTGGAGGAGGATCTCTACTCTAGCTTTAGCGGCAGCTGGCCGCTAGCTGCCAAATCTCTGGCAGCGCAGATGATGGATGGATACACGTTAACCTAACTGCCCAAGAGGGGCTGGACATCGAGAGCCCCGGTGCAGAGAGACGGTGGTTAAGCAGATGAGCACGAGCATGCGCTCGCAGGCACCGAGCGAAACACGGAGCGATGAGAGAGTGAAGAGGACGGACTCGTGGTGTGGTTAGGTCAGCCATGGCGGACGAGGCGACAGCGATGGAGGAGCAGCAAGAAGAGGATGAGGAAGATGATGAGGAGGCAGAAGCAGAAGCTCAAGGAGGAGGAGGAGGAGGAGGAGGTGCTGATGGCGATGAAGACGATGGAGTGGAGGAGGAGGAGGAGGAGGAAGAAGAAGATGAGGAGGAGGATGGTGATGACGACGACGACGACGATGGCGAGGAGGAGGAAGAGGGCGAGGCCGAGGACGACGAGGAGTTGAAGAAGGACGTTACTCCGACTCCCACTCCTCCGTCGCTGGTGGAGGAGGAGCAGCAGCAGCAGCAGCCGGCTGACTTTGCGTGCCCCATATCATCGACCCCACCCGCTCCTTCTTCGGCCACAGGTCCTCCTGCTGCCGTCTGTAAGGCAATGCCTCTCCTGCCATCCTTCGCTCTTCGCATCAAGAGAATCTTCTTCTCCTTGGCGCTGCTTGTCTCTCCTCCACTTCGGCTTCGGCTTGTGCATTCATGGTCTTCGTCCTCTCTTTCTCTCTCCTTCGTGCCTTAAAGGCGCTGGAGCGTCCTCTGGCTGCGTAATCATAGTGTCTGTCCTTCTCTTCGGTCTGAGGAGGATCGGAATCACGAAGATTGTGTGCCCGAGCAGGGCCACTCTTGAAGGAAATGGGCATGTCGAGCAAGAATGTAAGGCTGGAAGTTGTTAAAGTTGTTGATAAAGTTGATTTGGAACCGTTGTCGCTTGCGGCCACACATGTGCCGAAGAGTTGTAATTAACGCTGGAACCTGAGCCGCGAACGTCATCTGACTTTCATGAATTGTGAACTGCGTTTTATGATTTGTTCCTCGATTTTTCCGACACCACACGATTTCTGTTCTTGAACTGGGCTCATCTCCATCGTGGAGGATTTTGTGAGCATCATGACTAGCCGGCTCTGATTTTGAAAAGCACTGGGACACTTGGATTCGAAGGTTTGGTCGTTATCGAATTTTCTCTCTAGATTCATCCTTACGATTTAATTTGGCCTTTCGGACGAAAACAATGCTATTGTCACGTTATTCTAACCAAAAGACTGGGAATCCAGGAACTGCAACAGGTGGAAGTAGAGCTGCGTTTACTTGAAGCTCTGGAAATTTATCATCCATCCAAACTTCTAGGTCAGTTTCTCTAATTACTTTTCATCAATTTTTAGGTTTGGAAGATACATTTTCTTTTGATTAATGGGATCCTTATGTGAAACTTAGTGAAGCTATGTGTGAGTTCGTTATTCCACGATCATCTTGGTATCAATAGAATTCTAGTGCGCTGGAGATGTTTAGTAGCTACAGTTCACGCCCGTGATCGTCACACAGTGATGCAAGATTTCCTGAACAATGGTTGAACACGCAGGTATGCATCGGCACTTCATCCTGTACGGGTTGATGGAGTATCTTGAAAGACGGTGAGCAGTTGGTCGATACCAATTAAAAAATGTGTAACTGTCTACGTGTGTTTCATTTCTGTCTAGAATATCCAGGAAGGAAGCTTAACTTTCCTTTTTATCAGGACTTGTTTAACTGGTTTTGAAGTCGGAATATATAGGGAGACAGGATTTATGATATCGAAGAAGGCGAGTTCAGTCCAACCAATTGTTTCACACTCATTCTTAAAGTCAAATGTCGGATTTTGGGTATTGACTATTACCGTTCTTTGATATTTGTGCCGTAACAGGCTCAATCATCACTATACAGCTGAAGAGATTCTAGAACTCTTAGATCGCTTCTACAACCTAGAGCTTCTGGTAAGTAGTGCCGACGTTCGACAAGAAAACAAGTTGTTGTCAGATTGTATGAGGCAGTGTGTCTGGGTCTTTAGCTTTTCGAGCCTTAGTCGAAAGTACGTCATGAACTGTTTGAGCAGTAGACAACCCCGATGCAGAAACCTAACAAGAGAGATCGGAACCTCTGCAGAAACCCGATGAAGAGGAGCTGGAGCTGTTGAGCCAGGAGGAAGAATTTGCACTGCCTGCGTCAATCCTTGCGGTCAAGGAAGAACCAAGAGGATCTTCGTGAAAAGAAGTGCATGCCAAGTGTTTCTTCTTGAAGACCGGATTGCAGAAATGTGAGTGGAACTTCTCCTTTCGTGAACATTGTGTTTACAACACTATTTTACAGAGTCTTGCAGTCGAGTCCCCAATAGAAAGCTATTGGGGACTCGAAGACTTGTAAATAAGAAGGGCCCTAGAAGTGTCGTTTCCAGGACAAGCCTAATGTACGTTGAATGAATATCGTGCAAAATACATGTCTTTTAGTTAGTACACTTTCGTTGTTTGGCTCAAATTTGTCCTTGTCCTGCTAGCCTTCAGTCGTAGGGAAGGTTTGATGTAGGTCTAACTGTCATTTTTCCAGACAAGAACAACTCATACTATTGATGGGGCCACTTCTTTATAAGTCCGAGTCGGTTTGAGGATCCTAGTCGAAGACTTGCTTAGAAAGATTGGAAGATGAGGACTCTCTGGGATTAATCATGCAATAGGTTATTGCATCTTGCATCTCGTCTTCTATATCAAAGTAGAAGTCGTAATCAAAATTTACCACATGGCGTTTTCAAATAATTGTTTCAAATGTGTGGAGATAAACCTTGAATGCTAGGCTGAAAGTCAATTGTAGCCACTTGGATTCTTATGTAAGATGGCTTTCTCAATAATGTACCTAGCGAACCGCAATTCCATGTCTTTTCTTAGTGTAAATTGAAGCTGCTGTTATGATGTCATCAGTTTCATTTCTCTTTTCGCAGGTAACCGGTCACATAACGCTTGCTGGAGCTAGCATCTTGTCGCCATTCGCTACAGCTGCGAGCGTAGCTGCCCGGTTACATCACAACAGCGCCTGAAGGCTTGCCCTGAGGAGTATATGTATGGCTCATGAAGAAGTTCGTATAATAGAAACACATTTACCATCCTCCGGGACGAGCATTGATTTCAACTGTAGATCGAGGAATGCGCCAACGAGACTTATTTACGTTGAGTGCAGCTCGGAATATATTGCGCAGGTTCTGCCTGTGCAACATCTTTGAAGTGAAAAGGCTGCTGAACTAAATGGGAGCAACCCTGAAACGAATTATGCTCTTGACCGAGAGGGTTGAAATGATCAGGGTCAGAGTTTCTCTGGTTTCATCTCATTAGCTGACAAAAATGAACCGTTAAAGATCGAGATCTAGTTAGATGATATTTGCTGTGACGGTTTACCTGTATTCCAGTTTAAGAAGAGTTACTCGACCGTCTACCACGAATTGATGTCTATACTAAATGTCAGTTTGGATCTACTCTCAGATCTTTCATTTTTGTGTTTTTTGATACTTGACGTGACCATTTACACGAATGCATGGGATCTATCTTGTGAGTCTTGACTCAAATTTGTATTGTACCTCTATCTAGTTCAAGTGTTCAAGCTCAACCTGTGCTGCATATGCTTGTATTATTTGAGGCTATACCAGACAATTAGGGCTGTAGGACCAGTCAATTGGGAGGTAAGACGGAATATCTCTCCGTCGATGTCGATGTTGGGAATCGTGTGGTGTATGTCAGGAAAGTATGAGTTTTCTGTAAACAAGTTCTCATCATGCTGGAGTGATCTTGAGGGATGATGTGTCTGTATTTTCTGTGTTTCTAAGGCAATCTGTATAATATGCCTTTGCGATTGTAGTCTAGTTGGTTCGTGCAGTCACGTGAGCAACCCGGGGCTTAATGTCGAAATCGGACCTAAACCATCCATTCAAAGAGTCTGTTTTATGAATTGAATTGAAGGCCACTAACTTTCTTTGGACGGTGTAAAACTTTGAATGTGAAATGTGATCTAGTCATGACTCTATATCTACTTTGAGCTTACATCTTCACACCCCAATCTAGTTCAATTGCAGTCAATCCGGACAGTCAAACCCATCTTCTCCTTTTCTCTTATAGTATTACCCGTAAATTACGGGAGGATCCCACACTTTAAAGGGAGTGTTAGAACCGCACGCTCCTGGAAGAGAAGGAGCGTGCGGTTAGAGTTATAACTTCACCAAGAGCTTCTATGATGTACACCTAGCCACATCAAAACCACCCTCCGAGCCACAATTTTGCGACGTGAAGGAGAATTATCAACTTCATCCACATCATATGATGGTGGGTCAACATCACATAATGATCGGAGGAATCACAATTCTCAAGGATGAATGTGAAAAACACATTAATACCCCAAGCAGCTTTCTGTTATCTCGACGATGCAACAGAGTACGTGCAAGAACTACAATCACGGAAAGATTGTCTGCGCAAGGAGTTGCTCGATGATGAACAAATCCTTAACATTGATGCCATACCCAAGGTTAGGAAGAGAGGAGGATGCTTTCTAGACATCTAAACCTCTGAGCCACGGCTTGACATCATCCCCGAAGAACAACAAATAGAGACTCTTGTTCAGCCCGCGGAAGTAAGTAGTTTTCCACGTGATTAATTTCAATTCCTGTGATAGGCAGAGCTTTACCTTGTCGCCTTGAAGATTATCGATAAAAAGTTGAATGCTTTTGCTTTTTTCGTTAATGCTGAATTCTTTCTACTCCACATACAATGGACGCGCATTTCTATGTGGACAAAATCGATGAATCCGTATTTACTGTCCAGAGTAGACGTGAAAAGTCTCCAGCAATGTTTCTGGTCATCCTCCGCATCATGGATGAGTTAGCGATTTGTTGTCGGTCGATTCTTTGACTTAGATTTAAATTCTGCTTGTGGTGCACATTGCATAGCTTAAAAGAGTAGAATAAGAAGAAAATTATACACTTCACAACATAGAAATGACCATTATTTTTGAGATTGCCAATAGATTTGTTTACAAAACTTTGACGTATAACACACCATACTAAAAAAAATAATTTCCTAATAAAACAGTTATTTGATTGAGAAATTTTGCTATTGTAGCTAAAGAATATTCATGTATCTTGAGTTGGAAATATTTATCTATCTATTTATATCTATAAAAAATATTAGAGTCATTTTTTGCAACTTAGGATTATTAAATGATGAATAAAAGACAATTTTTTAGAGTAGTTACTTCCCTAAATCATATCTCTAAATGAGTAGTGTATATATTAGGTTGATTTTTTAATTTATTTTCTTTTAGATATAAACGTTGCCAATGATTTTAAGATTTGTTCATTTTTTAAAGACTATCTATTTCTAAGTTTTGTAATCAATGTATCTATGGAGATGATGATAATTTTATATTATATAGGTCTATCATTTACATTATGTTTTGGGTTAAAGTCTCCGAGTACTTTTCTAAGATTGGTGGGTACAATCATTGCATATGTTTGATATAATTATTCACTTCACACCAAAATCTTGACAGTGCATTATACATTCAATATGAATATAGTAATTTATAAATGGTGGTGTATTTTTCACTCGGAGCATGTGAATTTGTGATCCTTGTTGTACTAATTTACTTCTCCAATTTCGTCTGTAGTATCATTTCTAATGTGCCACATTTAAGTTTGTTTGAAGAAATCATACATTCTTGTTGAAAAAATTGAAAACAAATTCATCTTTCGTGGATTTGTGAACATGTACTTCCGGGAAGTATTATCAACTATACTAGCATGTCTCTAGGTAGAGACGTCACATTTGGCAATGTTTGATTCCATGGCAGACCATGTGCCATTAAAAATTTAGTATAATAGGAGTTTGAAATTTCTAATATGTTTATAGTTTAAAACTAAAACTCCCACCGAAATCACTTTGGTGTAAAGAATTCTGTACAGTAGACTCCCACTTAATTACGCACCCGTTTAAGTAGAAATTTTATGACAAATTTTGTAGAGATTAACATGTATAATTGTAACATACAGTATCATAAATAATAATCTGGAGAATGTTTTGGTTTTTTTAGATCTTGGTCTGGAACTCTTGAAAATTTTTTTTTGTAGCCTGTACAATGATTCTTCCGCTTCTTTTTAAATGTTAGAGCAGAGTATCAACTGTTGGTGATATTCAATACATAGAATCTACATACATAAAAACTCAAATCTACATTCAAAACTCAACAATATGGTCTTGTTGTCTTCATCCTGCTCTGCTTCATTAATCTTCATCAATTTTCAACAATAATTCTTTTCCACGTTGGACACTAGAGGTTAAATACACGGTTAAGTACACACAACTCTAAAGGTAAAGTTGTGTGCAAGCACGGGAGAATAAGAATAAAAAAGGTTTAAACTTAAGCTTGTATTTTTTTCTTTTAAAAAATGATCATAAAATAATAAATTTTCTACATACAAAGAACATATCAGAACAAAGTCAATGATCAACTGGTACGCGGGGATTTTTCGCAGCCGGTCGTACGGCGGGCCCCCTCCAGATGCGGCGGACGCAGCGTGCAATGGATAGGACAGAGATTCCGAAGAGGCGACGATGTTGCTGTAGGAGGGACAGGGATTCTAGAGCCGGTGGATTCACTCACGCGCTGCTGCCGGTGAGAGAGAGAGATCCTGTACGGAGGGGGAGGAGGAGATGGACGACGATGGAAACATGTGGAAAAGAAGGTGATGGCCAGGCGTTGCGCGATGTCTGCTGACCAGGGAAGTGAGCGAGCGTTGCCGATGCCGATGTGAGGATAGGGTAGCGGACGGGGCTGGCCAATGGACGCAATGCCTGGCCTGCTGCTCGAGCTCATCCATCCCCCTCCCGCTCCGACGGAGCGCAGCGACTGAATTCGCGCCGGGCCCAGATTCCGTCCGTCGGCCGCGGATTGGGCAGCGGCACATTTGGATCCTCGGTGAGCAGGCGAGGCGACGTCCGCGGGCGGAATTCGAATTCGATGTTGTGGAATTGATTGATTGAAGGCTTGGGATTTGGCAGACGGCGGAGTTCTTGAAATGGCGGCGTTGTGAGGTTGCTGCGGATCCATGGCGCCCATGCACTGAGGCCCGTGGACTGAGTTGAGTGCCAGATTCGAGCATCGCTGCGATCTGTTGCGACGCCAGAGCCGGAAGCTCGAGAGCTATGGCTGCGTTTCTGCCCGGCGTCCAGCAGGCCACTGCTGCTGCTTCGGCTTCTTCCGCAGCGGTTTGCCCATCCGTCGCCAAGTCGTGCCGTTCATGCCAGTCGTCTCAGATCGTGTGTGCTCCATCGCAGGTTCCGATCACTCGCTCGCTCTGCATTTTGTCATGGGAAATGGATGCAATTTTTTTCTGCACTCAATTCGAGTGCAGATTTATCCAATTTTTTCGATGTGTTTCGGAATTGGGCACGACCAATCTCGACTTGTTTGATTTTTGTAATTCAACGAGGATAGCCAGTCTTCGTTTGTCAGACTTTAATGATGTCCAGCTCTTGGTGCTTTCTCGTACTTCTGTTGAATGAAACGCCGGAGCTTGATTATTGAGCGTTCGCAGTGATCATGTTCAGTGTATACAAATGAACGAATTTTTTGGGGACGAATGGGGCTTTGAATCAAGACATTTAAAAAGAAATGAATCCATTCCACTGCCGTAAGCGAAAGAAACATTTTATTCGAGGCAGCGAAATGCGAGTTCGAAGAACTAATATCTTTCTCCTGTGTGCCGTGCGTGGAACGTGTGTGTGTGTCCGAAAACTTCAGTTGTGTTGCCGAGGATTGTCCGGAGCCTTCCTCAGAAGATCTAACCGGATCAGTTTGGGAAGAGGGTATGTTGACATCAGGAAGAGATTCAAGGGCAAATATGCGTTGAAGGCCACTGCATCCGCTGAACAACAAGCTGAGGTCTTCAATTCCTCTGGGAGTGTAGTAGTTCCCACTCCCACTCCCACACCCACTCCATTCGATGCCTTCAAATTTGCTAGTGAGGATGGATCCTCAGGACAGGCTGTGGATGCAGTTAAATATGTATCTGATAGTGGATCAGCTGGAACGCGTCTGCTAAGTGCCAAGGAGAAGTACCTTCAATCCATCAATGGCGGACTTGAGCCGCCCAAGAGTGAGAACGTGGACATGTTCGGTGGGTTTAAAGATATGTTCAAAGGCTTCGGTAATACAGGTGACTCGGTGGATAGCTCGGTCAAAGGCGATGTTGTTAAGTCTGCTACAGGTAATGACAGAGCTGGGGACGCTATCTTGAATGCTAAGAAGCAACTGCTACAATCATTTGGAGGCGGAGGTGAGATTCAGTCCCAAAATGAGGCAAATGAAGTGGATGTTCTGGGTGGGCTGAAGGATGCTAAGACCTCGGCTACGGATTCAGTGAACAACTTCTTCAAGGGTATTACAGATTCTATGGACTCGGTGGGCAAGGCGATTAAGGACACTGGAGTCAAGTCTGCAACCGAGGAAGAAATTGCTGGGGAGACTGTTTCGAGTGCCACGGAGTCTGTCCAGAATATGTTGGAAAGCACAACAGACTCCGTCGATTCAGTAGGTAATGTGATAAAGGAGAATGGAATCAAGCCTGGAGACCAGGATGGGTCACTCGGGGAGACTATGTCCAGTGTGAATGAATCTGTCGATAGCTTTTTTAAAGGACCAACAGATTCTGTCGACTCAGTGGGTAATTCAATTAAGGATAGTGTGGTGAAGTCTTCAACGGAGGATGGATCCTCGGGTGAGGCATTGTCAACCGCTAAGGACTCGATGGACAATATTTTCAAAGGCATTACGGACAATGTCGATTCAGCTAGCAAAACAGTGGAAGAAAGTGTACAGAATTCTATGGCCGAAGATGGATTAGCAGGGAAAGCTTTGTCTAGTGTCAAAGAGTCAGTGGACAATCTCCCAATCCAAGATAATGTGGATTCAACTGCTAATTCTGTCAGTGATATCGTAATGAAATCTGCAACTGAGGACGTATCATCAGGAGAGACTCTGTCAACCGTGAAGGACTCAATGAGTGATGTAATCAAGGACATCACAGATACGGTTAACTCCGCTGGCAGTTCAGCTAATGACAGTGTAGTTGTCAAGACTGCAACCGAATCTGGATCAGCTGGGGAGGTTGTGTTGAGTGCCAAAGAGAGGTATCTTCAATCCATAGGGGGTGGACTTAAGCAGTCACAAAATGAGGATGTGTTTGACGGACTGAAGGGTGCAGATATTGATGTTTTTTCTAGTTTGAAAGATGCTCAAAATGCAGTTACAGGTTCCGTAAATAATTTTGTGAAATCCATAACCGATGCAATTGACTCAGCTGGAAATCAAGTGAAGAGCTCCTACGAAAGCTTCAATGGATCCTTAGTCAAAGCGGTGAAATCAGCTACAGGGTCGGTGGATAAAAGTGTCAGTGGTCTCCAACCAAATGTCGATGGTATCAAACCTCCCAGAATTTCTGTGGACATTGACTTCACGGCCCCTTTCCGGATGGGGACGCCGGCCAATGATGCTCTCAAGGAAGTTGTCGTCGTTGTCAAAGATGTAACCGGTACTGTACTTGTAACAGCTGGAGAGTTACTCACCAAATTTTATGCTTCTGCAAAGTCTTCTTTACCAGAAGACGCGTTGATCATACTCAATGATATCGAAGAGAAAACCTCTCAAATAGCCCAGCCTTTGGGCTCAGCCTTTGATCAGGTGTGTTTCTTGGGATCTGTGCAGAATGTTTATTTTTTCGGGAAAATTAAGAAACCTCAAACTTCGTACCTCATTGTAACTGTCAAGGGAGTCTAATTGTTGGCATATAATGTGACATTTCTGAGAGCTTTATGGTCTACAGACAAACTTGTGAAGGCAAACTTCTGGTCCTACTTGCGAAGTGTAGAGTCGTCAGAAGAGGTTTGTAATAATCAACATTATTGACGTGCAGGCCTATGCAATCGTTATAGATGTAGAAAAATCTGCGGGTATCAATCCGGAAAACCCTGTCATACCAGTAATTTTGGTTGTTGGTGGTACTCTTTTCCTGAGGTACGTGCACTACAATTATGGTCATCGGAATTGGCTTGTCGTGTGATTCTTGCTGCTTGAGACTTTCAGGGCGAATTTCTTCTGTTTTTGTATTTTTTTCATCCTGGGCATTGGTAGTAACACAAATGAAACTCTCTAGTTCTATATTTCACAGAATGTAGTAGATCTTATCAATTATTGAGAGCAAGATGGCGAATGTTATGCTTGTGCGGCTTGCAGTGTCAGCTACTTTCAGAGCAAGTATGGAGGATACGCGGGAGACTTGCCTCCAAATGAGGCATTGGATCTGCTCAAGAATGAGGGCAATGTTGTGATGGTTGACATACGTCCACAGGTAAGATTGGCTTTTTCTGTATGATAATTAAGGCTGACCTCTGATAGCATCTCAATGCCTTCATTACTGCAAAGCTTGCTAGTGAAAGCTTGATCCCTTGCAAATTTCGTGGAATGACAAATTTCGTTGCTTCAGGAAATTAGGGAAGCCGAAGGAATCCCAGATCTGCGTCGATCAGCCAGATTTAAATTTGCTGCAGTTGAAGTCGTGAAGGTGAGATCGATTCGTGAATGTGATTTTCGCAGTCTTCTTAGAGTAGGGAGAAATAGATCAACTTTTGTTTCTTGCTCAAGTCAAATGCATGCGTACGGATAATTATTGTTATCATATTGCATATTCAAGGGAATCGGAAGTACTGAATAGTCTGTCCCTTGCTTCTTCTGACGATAAGCATGTAAAACTACATATCTTTACAGGCGGATAAGACGATTCGAGGCCAGCTGAAGAATGCCGGTGATATCGATAGCCTTCTCACTGCAGCTGTTATACGCAATCTAAAAAATGTCGATGTAAATTTCCAGAAACCCTCTAAAGCAGTTGTTTTTTCGTAATGTCTCGACTTCGTACCCTCTCGTAATGTTTCTCTTAGTTGATTTGCTACTGTTGGAACAGTAATGGGAGTAATGAATTTTAGTCATAGCATTTGTGGGCAACTCTCTGGTTTGAGAAACATTTACTTTGTTAGCTCCATACCATCTGAATACTTAAAATTGTACCCAGCAAGTGATGAGCATTGTTCTCACACACATCGATTTTTGGTTAGTACCCAGTTCGGACATCACATTTTGAGTTGAACGATTGTTGCAGGGTGGCACGAAGATTATTGTACTGGACGAGGACGGCACACAATCGAAGCAGATTGCTAGAGGGTTGAGGAAAACTGGATCGAAGGTACAAAAACATATCTAGAAAAGTCAATATCTGAGACGAGAGGAAACTCCGCAGGTGCATCGATTATCTCGATTAGCCAATACTGCCGCATTTTGGGATCTTTTCTAACGCCTTCATCTCATCTACGTCCTGTAACCAGCGAGCATACCGAGTAGATGGAGGATTTAAAGCATGGGCTTCTCAAGGACTTCGCTCCAAGATGGATATTCCACAGACTCCCCTTACGATCCTAAAAGAGGTACTTTACCTTCAGATGTGGCAGTAAAATCCGAATATATGACAAATCTGGAAGCAAGATGAGCATATTTCGAAAATGCGTAATTCTCCCGTTGCCTACGTTGTGCAGGAGACTGAAGCCATTGTTGAAGAAGTGAAGCCAACCGTGGCTGGCGTTGTTGGAGTATCAGTGGTACGTTGAGCTTAAGCAGTTTCTTGTATGGAGCAATCTCTCTTTTAAGTCTACCTGTTCAAGTGGTACGTTGAGCTTAAGCAGTTTCTTGTATGGAGCAATCTCTTTTTTAAGTCTACCTGTTCAAGTGCCATCGGTCTAGTGTTCTGTATAACTGATGGTAATTCACATGCGCTGGTTGTCTCGCAGGGCTTGGTGGCCGGCACATATGCTCTGCTAGGTACGGATGCAAACAAGGATCTGCTTATGAAATTGATCATATAGCTACCATTTTCAGAAAGAACTGGACTCCTAGAATTTGCCGGATCTACTTGTAAAACAACAGCAGCGAATTTCTAGATATTTACGGATGCTACCTCTGGAGAAATTTGTGTTTCTGATTAAATTGTTCGTCAACTGTAGAGTGGGAGAGGACGCTTCAACTTATTGGTGTCATCGGACTCGCTGCGGTAAATGAACCTCTCGTGCAGTTTCAGGCCAAATCGTTTCCACCTGTTCAGTACAATTTAGTTGCATATTAACACGAATGCTTCATCTTCTGGTTGCAGACTCTCTACATCAGGGTGGAATCCTACGAAAGTGTCGAAGACGTCAAAGCAGATATACAGTGAGTTGCACACTTGCACTATGACTTGTTTCTGCTCTAGATACCAAATGGATATCGATTGAGGAGTGATACAATTTGATATACTTCCTCTTTCGTATAAATGGCGCTGGTGAAGGTGCTGAAATTGTGAAATTCAACTCTCAGGTTACTGCAGAAGCCTTTCAAGTCTTTCATTCAAGCAATTCTTCTTTTAACGGGCCAAGCGGAGAAAGGAGAACTTCAGCTGGCAACTTCACCTGCATCCTCTGCCGTTCAGGGAAGAATGCTTCAGGCAGCTGCTAAACATGGACCGTTGGCTTCAGAAATGGAACAACAGCAGGACGAATCGAGTCCGACACCAGAGGACGAGATGTCCAGCGCTGTTGATAGTGAACTCAACGAAAGTCATTCAGCAAGTATGCAAGAGCCTCCGCAGTAAGACCTTACGAGAATAATTGTACATCATTAGCCTCTATTAGACGTTGAACCCTGATTCTTCGACCAGAGGAAGAGTCATGTGTGCAGGACGAGAGCATGTCAAAGACCTGGGTTGGATCATTGTGGGAAGAAAATGTTTCTGCATATCCCACCGTATGTTGATGTATTTTAGTTGAGGGGAGCGAGCTCACTTCGTACTCGCAAGTGAGAGGAGAGCTACCACAATGTATTGTGCAAAGCACAATTGTACACTTAATCTTTTTAGAAATTTCTCAAATTTGTAGACAATCCGGGCATAAGAAGAACCGCTGTGTAACTGTGAAACAACAGTTTCAAATAATTTGACGACAACATACTGTACTTTTTCTTTTAGATTCACAGAGTGGTTTGTTTTGTTCAGTAATCTTTACCAACTACGCAATATTGTTCACGAAGTTTCAATCTACTTCACAATACACGTGATCAAACTTCACAATTACTGTGCCAGAGTAACTAAATCAAGTAACATCCGTTGTTGCGTGTTTAGCCAGTTCTAACAAGTTCAGAAGCGCTGTCTGCTGGCTTTCCTCTGCATAATGGTTAATACACACGGCAGTACTAAGTTGAGCTACAATCTCACCCGTCAGCTTGGTGTTGTACTGAACAATTAATGAACCCCAGTTTGGAAACTTCATGAGGTGCCTCACGGTAGAAAAATGACGTTCGAAGGTGTTCGTAAGAACCTCTGAGCAAAAAGAGAAAAAGCAAGTGTCAGGACTGCAGTAACTCTCGTCACATAAAAATCCTCAATCATCTTGTGCAATGCGACTTTGGGAGACTAGTTGGTTGAGTCTGAGAATGAGTTTAAGTACCGATATCCAGGTCACCGGTATTCGCCCACTCACAGAGATAATCCGCCACAATTTTCTCGAAAAGCTGATATCTGTTTCATCAAGGAATGATACCACAATGACACATGCATATCGAGAATTTTTTATTAAAAAGCTTTTAAAATCTCAAGAGCACAAGCTGAAAGAAACTAACACTCACTACCTGGAGCAAGAAAAAACGTCCAGTCTCAGCTTCGAACACTAGGAAAGCACTGCAATTGACTATTTTCATACTACCTACAGGACCTCACCAAAGATGTCTCCTACCTGACATGGCACAGATTTCACCCAGAACGTTCTGTTACATTAATGGTATATATCATTTCCATTCTGAAATAAATACAGAGAATGAAACAAAATAGATGGAGATAGAGCACTTACAGGAAGTATAGATTCTCGTATGTTTGAGCTGCCCCTTCATGAAAAGGATTTAAACATACTAGAGTTTCTGTGACTTCTGCGATTAGTTTTGAAATGATGAACAATAACTGATGGCCAAAACACGGCAAACTTCCCAACTGATACGAAGTTTGTTGTATCCAAACCCGGGCATCAGGTCCTGCACCATCTAGATTCATCAGGTTGAGATTCATACATATGACAAAAAAGCATGCGATATCGGCTTTGCTGATTCAATCGAATCAGCACATTATTGACTTTTTTATTTCTTTTTCCTTCCTTCTAGCTCACCTTCGTCAGATATATGGTTCATAATTTTAATACTTAAGCTTGACGTGAATTTTTTCACCATCTCTTGAACGCTGTACTTGTCCTCGGCTCCTTTATCTATCAGTTGTATTATACACTCTGCGTAGGTAAAGCAAGACCGTCAAACAACTAGTGTGAAGGCATTGCTAGGATATGTGAAAAAAGGTACGATAATATTTTACATCTTGCGTTATAATGTTCGGGTGTAAAAAGAAATACGAAAATATAAGCATGGCGAAATTGTACCTTTAATGAATTTCACAGATTGATGGATATATGCTGAAAATTGCTTGGTCTTCGAACTCTGTTTTGCAGTCACCCCTTATAGGACTTAAAATCATTGTGAAAAATATGCACACACCAGGAACTTAGAGCAATATCTGGTACGACAAGAAACAGATATTTTCACTGTATTTGCAGCTTATGGCTTTAAAAGTTTAACCAGTTTCTAAGCATAAAGCGAAGAGAAAAAAAACGGAGTAAAAAGATCATGATAGTACAGGGAAAGAATAGAGAAACTGAAAACTAGGCCCAATGTTCAATTATTGACTGATGTAAAAGAGAAGTGAATAAATAAAAATTGTTAATGATAATATTCATCGTGAAATAGCATAAAATATGAACTTACTGTTTGCGCTTCAGAAAATAAGTCCATTATGAACTGCAGTGATAGGGCTATGTGACCTTTGAGATTTTCTTCTAGCGATACTTGCATGCCCCTGGGTATAATGACTGCAGATTTTCTTCATGGTACAATAACGTAAATCACAGAAAATAGAAGAAAATCAAGTTATGTAGATTGTTAAAAATAACGCTCTCTTCATCTCAAACACAGCCAAAAGGTAGATTACATCTTTCAAATACCATATGCATGTTCTGAATCATTAGAATTCAGAACATGTTTTGAAGCACTCTCAATGTTAGTCTTTGTTTCCATTGTCTTCTTTTACTATCTTACTGTGGTACCTCACTCAATAAATAGTGCACAAGCTTTACCTGTGGAACTTCCCGCCCTCTTCTTTTGCTTAGCTCGCATTAGTCTTCTCACTGTATACGACATGGATGTGGTACACTACTTAGTGTAGTTCATATGACATGATACTGTTCAGTTTTTCAAATTGGCTAATTTTTTGCCATTTGGCAGGACGAGACATTTTTCTAAATTCATAACTTTACTAATTCTTACCGTTGCTTAGGAACAATTCCACCGATAGCTTGTTTGTATTCTTGTCACCGACTGATGTGTTATCTATCTCTGTCTTTTGCAGTCTCCAAAGACCACCACTCAGGAAGAGACAGTCACACGGAGCCAGAGCTGGCAGCTTTTCTAAAGTGGCATGGTCTGTGTATTTTGGCAACCAGCAGTTTTTTGTCATCAAATAAACCTTATTAGTCGTGTAACTACGAGACTAGAGTCAAGCTCATCAGGAATTAGAAACTGCCTCATATCGTTGCAAGATATATATGGACTTCGATTAGTCCTTCAGAACATGAGGAAGACCTCGAAAGATCAAGTGCAGTAACCTCGATTGAGTAACATACCGTCCATCTCTTGAACCTCCTGTCTCAAGGCTTTTATTTCCTGTTTGTACAATCTAGCCTACAACCGGGAAATGTGCCTTAGAAAACCAGGTAAACCAAACACCCGAAAGTCATCAATTGCAAGGTCTCCTCAAACTGAATCGTCCCTTTACATGCTCAACATTGAACAATTTGAAACAAAAACAATTCCATTGGGGCATATATTCGAGATACAAGACAATAAGCTTCTACTAAAACATTATGCATCTACACCAAGAATGACAAGTGCACTCAACCGACACTGAATTCCAGAGTGTCAGAAATGTACAATGATATGCTATTCTAGAGCTCACGACATGAAAAGACAAACGAGAGAAACCTTCTTCTTCCAATGCGCATCTTGTTCAGCAACTTTTGAACGCCCCCGACCTTTGACAATTGCAAGCGCAAGTGCCAATCGAAATTCACTGGAAATATGCCTCTTTTCCATGTTGAACTCCCGTGTAATCATATGTGAACTTCTACCATGCACTAACGCTTAACTTGCTTTGGTGCATCACTCAGGCCTAAACCTTTTCCTAACGACCAGAGCTCAAATTTAGCTCACCTCAACTTCCGATAAACTAAACAATGTCACCAACTTTTTGAAACGCTCATTCGCATTCTTCCTCTCATCTATCGAGCAGAAAAAGTTCAAACCCGCAAGCAATAATCACTGAACCAAAACGAGATCTGAGCTTGGCCTCAAACGAAGAATCCATGCCTCCAATGTAATCCCATTCTTTCTACAATTTGTCGAAGCGAAAACGAAGCAAGAACCGAACGCATGCAGCAGGCGATTAGACTCGAAGGAAGGAAGGAAGGAAGGTGTTGAACTCTTCCGATGTCTGTACAGGGACACAGACGTTCACTGAAATCGTGTTCCTCGGGTACAGAATTCGAATTTCGAATCGGACAGCAAGAGAGCCTAGGCTGCTGCCACTTGTCAGCATGCTAACAACCTTGCACTTCCATCTTTTATGGATGCGACTCCGGAGGTCGTTCGTGGTCTGCAAAGTGCCGCATTGCGCGCACTTGCTGTAAGCTCTGATTTCTATTTTTCCCTTAACCTTGCCAAGGCCGGAATGACCTTGTACACGGCAGTGACTAGCATAATTTCCACCTATTTAGTTCATTTCTGCCATGTGTGATTTCTTTTTTAGTTTAATAAAAAAATTGCCACATTCGATAATTAAAAATTTATGTGCATTTTTGTAATGATAATTGATTTTTTTTCCATAATAAATTAAGCATCGTAAGTCTTTAATATCAACGTTTCATCTATGTCAAATCCTATTTACAGATCAACAGAAATATATAGTAATGATATTCATGTGTGTGTACATACATAGATAATGTGACATGTGTACGTACGTATGAACAATGGCATATGGATATGAACATCATGGTATGGCACCATTAAGTTGAACAAGGAACAAAATGAAAACGATATATTGGGATATGCACAAGTAGCATCGTGATATTATGAATCTAATATAACACCTACTATATTTGAAATATTAATACCGACAAGTCCTTGATTATTTCAGGTCATATTGACTAACATGATCGTCTATATATGCTTAGTGCTCTTTGTAAAGCAATGGAACACATCATTATTAACCAAGTTACAAAATATAACAGAAAATTTGATACATTCTATTGTTAAGTATATATGATTATCATGCAATGACTCACAAACATGTCAAAATTTGCATACTTAGTTTCACATAAGTCCAATTCTAAATTAACAAAGAGTTTTTTTCATTTCAAAGTCTTATATTGAAGCATTCTAATTGTTGTTGTCACTCTGGTTCATTTGGAAAGATGATTAAACTATTTGTCACATATAGTATTGCTAAACACAACATCAACAACCATAATTCTTTCAAACCATACACATTCATGTTTCATAAGAATGTCACATCTCTAAACATATTGTATGTACTTAAACTTTTACCTTCTGCATCCAACATAACTTCACATTTATGCTAGAACAATGAATATATTAAGTGAGAGGCTAGTTATCATTCACTTAGTTTAATTAGCCCTCACTCTACTATATGCATTTATCTGATTGGTCCATCCAGTGTTAGTGGATGAGTAGCAACTAATTTCAAAATAAGATTCTAGACAAAACTATAGGAGGGTGAGGGCTAATTAACCCTAATTGAGGTATAACTAGTACCTCCTTACATTAATGGGTGTAGTATACTTAAAACAGTACCTCATCATTGATATTTGGAATCGTCTAATGCATTAACAAATCAATTTCAAGAATCTATATATTGAGATATTAAAATTTATTTTTGCATAGGTTTTTAAAAATAAAATGCTAAGGTTTTTTCTTTCTTAGATTTTTATGTTAATGTTTTCATGTAACTTAAAAATTGTGTGTGTATGCATCAAAATGCTTTGCATATTGTTGCAACAAGTTTAAGTTCATTCTGTCATTTGAAACAAATGGATATTCATGTTGTGATAGATAGATCAGAACTTGTAAATTACTTAAACTTCTTTTATCAAATTATACGTTGAAAATTTGAAATATAATTTTTTCATGATAATTTTTTCGAATTATTTTTGAAAATGAAAATAAAATCAATGATTGTTATAGATTATAATCCTAAAATTTTCAAGTTGAGACATATTTTTTACTCAAATTATTATTTTTATGTGATAAAATTACATCCAATAATAAAAATAATTTCTAAGGTGTAATAAAAATGAATAAATAAATATTTATGTTTTCAATTTCAAAATAAAAATTGAATAATTATTTCAAAAATCAAGTATATATTGCTATTATATAGCTTGTGATCTAACAAATTGTACAACACTATTCAAAATAAAGGAAATTAATTTTATATTAAGATATATGTATTATTATTAAATAAATAAAATAAAATAAGTAGAAAAATTTATTGATGTTCAAATAAATTCTAAAAAATTTAAATGTTTAGTTAAAATTTTATCTGTAGAATATTGGAATCTTGTGTTCATGTATACATATTTGAAAAACTGGAAATTTTATTGATTGATTATAATGATAATTAAATATATATTTTTGAAATTTAAATTTAAATTTAAATATGGATTGAGTAAAAAATTTCCAGTCTATATAGCTATTTAGTAAAAGAATATGATTTTTAGATACCACCTGAAACTCTGAAATTGATAAAAATGTAATATAGTATATCTTGGATTTAACCCCCAAAGCAAACTGTAAACCCTATCACCTTTGATAAATTTTTTGTTTTCTAAAATAATGTGAAAGAATACAGTCGATAAATAATCATGAAGTAAAACATTGAAAACTATGTGCTGAAGCATAATACATCTCGACTCTCTTATTTTAGTTTTACTCTTTGGTGTATTTCTTTGATACCAATGATCATAGTTAATATATACATCGGAATATTAAAGATAAAAATAATGATCGAGACGGGTATTTCAATCTGATAAATAAGTGCATTATGTGTAATTTGAATCATAAATGTATCAAAACAATCATGTGTACCGATACATGATATCTGTTCATTGAAATCCGTAGATGACCTGCATTTTGTTTTACAGCATTGGAAAATAAAGAAAACGACTATCAATATCCCACCATCTATTTGTGCGAGTTTACTTACGAGTTTTGGTGCTGAGACTAAGAACAGAACAGTGGGCCATTTTGCAAATGACGAAGGCTCGAAGGCTCTAAGGCTCTACGTACAATACAATACTGTACAATACGGTACGGGACTGTACAACGGAACGAGCGAGATGAAGAGCCATTCGGCCAAGTGTTATCTTCACCTCCTAATTTGGAAGTGATCGACGCAGCCGGTCGCACTCCTGCAGTCCCGGAAGGACGAATGAGTCGACTCCACGTGGCACTTCAGTTGTCAAAGCCTAGGATCCTAGTGTCCGCGGAGCCCAGAAGTCCGAGAAAAAGAGAAACCAAACCCAAGAATAGCGTCGTGACTAGAGTTCGCGGAACTCGGGTTCGGACTGTTTGGTGGCAAGAGGGGGCTGGGCTGGTGGTAACCGAGGCGGCCGAGCGATAGAGTACGGGAAATGCCAATGGCCGGGGTAGGTCCGACGGACACCAGCAGGTCGCAGCAGGGCGGCGACCGGATGACCGGGCGGGACCGTCAGCTTTCGATGGCTTGAGCTGGGAGCTGCAGCAGCAGCAGGTCGGTCTTGGACGAGCGTGGTGGCGATCTGAGTCTGTTGCTTGTGCGCGAGGTTTGCCTGCCCATCTCGATCTTGCTCCCGGATGTTGGACTTCTGAGGAGCGGATCGCATCGCATCGCTGTGGGATTTGCGATGGCGCAATCTCCGAATTGCGCTGCACGGGGCGGCACGGAGCGATGAGATGCGCGATGGGTGCAGGAGGCGAGGTTGCGGAGGAATCGTTCGAGGGCCGAGGCCAATTGGGTTGGGGTGGCAGTATTTTCGGTGGAATCAATCGGTGATTTCTGCAGGGCCAGCGAGCGGTCGGAGAGCGCAGGAACAGGTGAGGATTGGTGCTGAGGTTGATGGGGCCAGGTTTCTGGACTGTTTCGATATTTGGATCCAGATTTTGAGGAAAGCTGATTTCGGAGCTGTCCAGGGCTCGTTTTGCATGTTGCGGAAAGTTTTTTTGTTGGTTATGGTTCTTCCTCCGTTTGGAATGTGGGGGGACCCTGGACTTTGCATGGTGCTCTAGGCGCTCGTTGTAACTGATCTCCTCCTATCCTTTATAAGTGGGAAATTTAGCTGCTGAAGATTGTGATCGATGAGAATTGTGATCTGCACTCTGTAAGTTCATCGTTGTCGTTGGCCAAATTCATGTAAAGTTAGATGACGTTTTCATGGTTTTGTTCGGGTATGATCCGGGAATGCTCCAGTAGTCTATGAATTCTACACATGCGTAGTGGGATGCTGTCACTGATTGCATTTTTGGTGAGAGACATCCGGTGCCAGAGCTATAACTTCACATTCTCTCTCCCTCTGCAAGGATGAGGATTCTCTTATGCATTCAGTTTCTCCAGAGCAATGCATCCTGTGAGAATTAGCCTTTTGCCGTACCTTTTTGTCGACTTCAAATGCGCTGCGAGTTAAAGGGAGTCGATCTAAGCTTGTGTGTGATTTTCAGGAGCTTTAATTGGGGCTCGTGGAGTTGTGGAGCACATAGACCTAAGGGCCGGGCTCAGAATGAAGTGGTAGGAACCTGATTACAGAAACGGGTCTCAATGGCGGAAGCTCCAAGAGGTAATCCTTTGTGGTTTGTCAGACCTAGATCTTGTAACTAGTCAAAATGTTAGGAGATACAGGATTTAGTGCTTTCCATCTCCGTGATTATCTTTTAGATTGATAGGGGTGTTCTACAGCTCGCGAAGTCACAGGGTGCCGGAATTCTTACTTATCTGATCCTTCAAATCGAGTCTGAGTAGTGGGAAAAAGTAACGCATGGCATTAAATAAAAACTTATTGATCATGTAGAAGGTCATAATTATATACCTACCGAAGATTAAGCAGCTAAACTTCAGCTCTGTGTCATTGTCTTCTGATTTCATGCTTCAAGTAAACGCTCTCCTGTTCGATCAATTGGTTCTTTTGCCACATATTCTTTAGATATCTCAGCACGTATGTGGGGCCTCAAATTATGAGTTTGTACTCAGAACTAGTACGGAAGCTTTGAAAAATAAACCTACAGTTCCTTTTGATGGCGTTGAATTGCACATATGAGTAAATTGTTGCAACTGATGTATGATTGCCTATATAGAAGCCTATACACCGCAGTTTTGAGCTGTCTAAGATCCGTGGTTTGATTTCCAGTCACTGAATTATAAGAGATGACGACATATACTTTCCTGCTTTCCTGCTCCATCCAGTCCATGGTCGCTGATTTAGATGGCATGAACAGCGTCTGATTGTTTAGAGCGACGCAGCCCTTATAAGCAGGAGACCTAAAAACACAGAACTGTTCCTCTCACCTTTTGTCACTCTTTGCCCTTTTAATCGAAATTTGGCAAAGCGAACTTTAGAACGTTTAGACGCTGAAGACAATTACAAATTCTTAAGGGGTAGAATGAGAACTTTTTCTCTCCGTACAAGGTGAGAAAGGTTTACGAATGCCGAGACCTGATTACTGTCACCTGCATTGGCGAATCATAAAAGTTGATCTTTCTACGCAAGTTTCCTGACAATCTCTAGTCCAGAATTCCCTTCAAATGCATCATATACACATTTCACCAAACGTTTTCTGGTTGATTTCTACAAGTAAATAATTGGAAGTCTGGATTTTCCCCGAAATAATTGCAGTGAGAGGAAGTCATCTTGGAATGCCATACCTCTTTACCAACTCTTGTTCGTCAGGTCTCTCACTTCAGGAACTGTGGTTTGGTAGATGGATTGTCCAATTTCTCAGCACTGGATCAGAGATAATTTCTACATTCACCTGCTTAGAATTTATACGAGCACTGGAAGGCCAATGAGCTGCAGGTCCTAGGATTTTGCGAGTCTTCTAGGGGCTATTCTTGAGTATCTATTCCCACGGCACGGAAAAGGACCACAATCAGAACAGGCAGCCTGACGTTCTGATTTCAGAGCTTTTCTACATGGACATGAGTCATATTTTGTGTGAGATCTCGCCTAATATGAAGGTCAGGAGAGGACATTCGGGCTTATGTCGTTTGTATGTCCTGATGAGTTTAGAAAGCCTCATGCTGCTGTGTTTGTTGGAACGTTTTCTGCATAATTCCCAGTATCATTCAGAGATCCGCTGTTACTGCTGCTGTTGACAATCGATGCATCGACATAGCAGGATTCCACACCTTCTCGCTCTTTTCTCCAAATAGTTCAGTGGCTCCATCACACTTCAACCGTTATTCAATTGTGATAGTGTAAATTATAATTCTTCGCGTTCATACTACTGGTTGTCTTCCTGTTTGTCGTATCTAGATTCACGTAATAACACACACGAGAGTTGATTCTCTCGGGGGTTTTCCTGTTAAGATTGTTGCCTCGCTTGATCGAGGCATCTTACAAAGGTATCGGATGACGAATCCAGTTAGTCACCTTCAGATGTATTGCACATTTCACCATTCCATGTGAAAATTAATAAGCTGTTTGTGAGTGAGATGTGAGTCAATCGTGCTGATTATAATACTCAATGAAGAATCTTGATGTTGCTGTATGCGGTGATCTGGCTTCCTTAATATCGGATCTGAAGAGAGCGATGGTAGCGAGCACCTGCAATGGGCTGTTGCCTCTATTGTGCCCTAGTTGCAGATTTAGTAACAGATGATGATAATTGCAATACCTGATAAATGCTTAAAGAATCTTACTTCCTGAGGGTAACTATGATATACTTAACCTGCAGATTGGATTATATTATGATGCACTATGAAAATTCCTTACCAATTGTGGCTTTGATATCTTTTTTCGATTGCTCTCATTTACACACGATCTTGCAAGTATAGAGTCTAAAGTGAGGTAGCCTGAAGGTCCGGATTTTGTAGTGAACATGATGATTAAACCTTACAAGCTGGAGTCATGAGGCTAGGTGAGGGATTCATGAAGCGTTATCCGTCACTTACATTGGAAAGCTACTAGCTGAAGGGGTCTTCTATTAATTGTTATCACACTGTGGCACAGCTTTCATGCTTCTAAGTAAGTGTGTCATATTAAAACATTTAGCGTTCTTATACATAATGAAGATGAAATTGTGTCTGGTTTTAAATGTAATTGCTAATCTGCAGTTTTCGCAAGATATTATTGTCTCTTTTGACGCGAACGCTCCCGCTATGTTGACAGGAGGAAACAGGAAGGAGACATCAGTAGTTGTACTAGAGTTGGACTCTGGTGATTTTATAATTGTCGTCAATTTATCCACACGCAGTGATACCCAAATCATAGCTGTAGACCCTACTACAGGAGCTCTGTGTTATACTGGAACGCCGGGGTTGGATGTGTTTACTTCTGAACACGATGCTTGGCGCTACATGAAGTCTCGTGGCATGCCCAGCACCAGCAAACCTCCTGTTAGAGCAAGAGCTATAATTGGTTATGCACCTCTAGGAAGTGTTGGGCTCCTGTTGGTTGCCACAAGAGTCAAGCAATCTATACCGGAGCTACCTGGTGGAGATACTGTATTTACAGTGATGGAGAGTCAGTGGATAAAAATACCTCTTAATAACTCACAATTTCAGTCCAAATCGGAAGCTGCCCGTGCTGGAGAATTGGCGGGGTTCAATATCGACGGCTTACACTATTACTGTGAAACGCGGGATATTACGAGGCATTTTCCGAGCAGTGAACCTGTTGAGAACCCAGACAGGGAGTTTGTTTGGAATTGTTGGTTGTCTGCTCCTTTCAGGTCGCTAGGCCTACAAAATCACTGTGTCGTTCTTTTACAGGTTTGTCTGAGTTGTGGATTTTTTCTCCCCTCATGAATCTTGGTTGTGACTTGCAATCTCCCGATACTATTTGTTTGCACTTTCTCTCTTCCGTGGTGGTCTGATCGATACAGATGCCTGGGCGTCCGTAAGCTCCCTCTCAACCTTCGTTGTAGATTTTTTATTTTCACCTAGTAAAACTACACTTGTTAGTTTCACCTCATACACTTTTTGTGTCAACCTGTACGATGTTGTAGAACTTGTTGGCGTAGCTCATGAAGCTAAGTTTGTAATGACTAATGTCGAGATGTAGAGTATGCACATGAGGCATTTAAATTAACTTCTTGTCAATTGATGTAATTTCTCATTCATGCTTCAAAAATGACTTTCCATTGGCTTCATCCTGCAGGGTTTTGCTGAAGTGAGGACATTTGCCGAGTCACGAGATCTCCCAGTGACGGTTGCTGTGACTGCACGAAGAAGCAGGTTACATCCAGGAACTCGATACCTAGCACGTGGACTGAATGCTACTTTTAGCACAGGTGCGTGCCATATGAAGACAGATATGTGAGCTCAGGTTTCATCTGACATGGAGTGAAGCTATAGTTCTTATGTTGAGATTGTTCACGTGATAAATTGCACTGCAGTTATATTTTAAATTGAAGTGAATATCTGGGCACTTTGAACGCTTAGGTCTTGGAGGGTTAAAACCCAGACTAAGTTTATGCTTCTATCTTCAGGGAATGAAGTCGAATGTGAGCAACTTGTTTGGCCTTCGAAAGTTACCCCGGGTCGACCCCATCCCTTTAGCTCTTATTTGTGGCGAAGGGGAACAGTTCCAATATGGTGGGGCGCTGAAATAAAATCCACCGTTGCAGAGGCAGAAATCTATGTTGCAGAAACTGATCCCTACTTAGGGTCGGGAAAGTATTATAGAAGACTTGCCCGTAGATACAGAAGTACTCTAGGTAAATGTAATGGGGAAAAACTAGACGATCAAAGCCCGAACCCACTCATTGTGTGCGTAAATCTGCTGAGGAATGCTGTCGGGAAACCTGAGACAGTTTTGGCCACACATTTCAAGGAGGCTGTGAAGTACGTAAATTCTAGAAATGAGGTTCCAGATGCTAAGCTTTGTCTCATGGACTATGATTGGCATGCTGAAACAAAGGCCATAGGAGAGCCTAACACGGTGACTGGATTGTGGGGGCGACTGAAAAACCCTACGATCGCTATTGGATTTGGAATGGGTGAGTACTACCCTTCTTCAAGTGAAAAGTCCGGCAGTGGTATCATACCAAACAAGGGATGTCAGGGTGGAGAATATATACTTTCTTCAAAACAAGATGGAGTAATACGTTTTAACTGTGCAGACTCACTAGATCGCACTAATGCAGCTAGCTTTTTTGGAGCTGTCCAAGTGTTGGTTGAACAATGCCGCAGGCTCGGGTTACCCATTGACTCTGGGAAGTACAGCAGTCCTAGTATTTCAGCGAACGGACGAGCTGGAGAAAGGGACAGGGAGTCTGCAAGAGGACCTCGGGGGACTCTCCCACCCGGTTGGGAAATGCGCAGTGATGCAGTTACAGGCCAGGTGTTTTACATTGATCACAATACAAAAACAACTACCTGGAATCATCCTTGTCCAGATGAGCCGTGGCGACGTTTTATTATGACTGTTGAAGAGTTTCGAGACGCAACTTTACCATCTCCGATAGCAGCAATGGCCGAGCTCTTCCTTCTTGCTGGTGACATTCATGCCATGCTGTACACAGGATCGAAGGCCATGCATAGTCATATCATTAATATATTCAGTGATGAGGTGGGCAAGGGTAAGCGAAGTGCTGCGACAAATATGGCTATAACTCTGCAGAGAAGATTTTTGAATGTTTTGATGGACAGTTCTCGCCAAAAGCAGCTGGAAATGTTCTTAGGATATCGCCTGTACAAATACTTCCCGACCTTGCCGGGCAGGCCTTTGCAGGTCAATGGACTTCCAGACCCCAACTGTATTTTGCATCTTCAGAAATGTCGAAATTTGTTTTCAATATGTGGCCTTTTACTTGATCACAGAATCACAAGGTTAGGCCTTGGCACTAGTCTGACTAATTTGGAAGTGAGGACAAAGAGGCCCCTCTGTTTGCCCTCTCAAAGGGGCAAGTTTATCCTTCCCATGTTTTGCTTATCATCTTTCTTTAGATCGTATCATTCTTTGACTGCTCTTCATGTTCGGCGATGTTTTTGAACTTATAGGTGCTGACGAGGCCACAATCATGCCTTTTAAACGATATCCCAAATATGTTCGCAACTCCAAATTCCCAGAGTTTCCTGCAGAGCTCCAGTTCCAGAGATTCAGCATGGGTAAGTTCGATATTCTCTGGCAATTGCAGTCTTGTAACTTTAGCGTAATGTAACGTGCTTGGATCTCGTTAGGTTCTCTTTTTGAAGATTAAGTGGAAGGATCATCGTCCTTAACAAAAGGTGGATGTATATACACAAGGTTTGAAAGCAAGTCACGAGCAGGGACTTGCTAGCCATGCAATACAATTGCGGGTGGATATTTGCCATCAAGACCCGTTGTCACCTGTCTTGTGATTGCCGTCATTTCTAACGCAATTCAAGCTGGCATTGGACTGCCTCAGGTATGCCCTGCAGGTGCAGATTCAGTGCAGCTCTTGATCTACTTGGCGGAGCCTTGTCACGTGTGTCAAATCTTACTGACAGTGGCACATGGAACTGACGATACTACATCCCCTGGTTCTTTTGATGTTTCCACGGGACGAACTCTTGAGGATCTTAAGGTTGTGTTGGAGGTTAGTACCATCTTTCCGAGTTCCGCACTATTATTTACCGCATGAGTTATCAGAGTACTTGAATAGTGACTATCGGTGAAAACAGTAGCAGTTTTCAACCTATTTTGTTTCAATGACCATGTCTGGCGTTATGGTGCTAGTTACATCAGTTTTGTCTATCAAACCTTCCTGTCATAATTCGTTTGGTCTTTAGAGAACCTTTGTTGTCCTAAAACAATTTTTGTTACTGGCTCTCAGGGAAGTAAAGTACCTAAATGTGCTCATGGTACTCTATTGACATATCCTCTGCCGGGTGCAATGGACCCCGAAGAGGTTGCTATTACTGGGTCGGGCGCTGGAGAACAAGCTTTTTCTTGGCTCTATGATTTTGAAGAGCAGGAGGGAGAGATTGACTTCTTGACCCGCTTGGTAGAGATCAAGTTCTACCCTGCAACTCCAGGCACTCCTATGACTCTTGGTCAGGTACATTTTCTAATTAGTCACATATTACAGCATTGACATATTCTTTCTCAAAATCTGCTTGTTTCGCAGCGCCTGTTGCCTGTGCTAGTGTTGTAACGACACTAAGACTTACTGTCCTGAACGTAAAAGAGAGAGGGTTGTCTCCATCCCTTTTCTACAGCTTCCCAACGAATGCTGAGGTTTATGTTTTTTTCCGTCTGCGCAGGTGGAGGTTCTGGGAGCCTCTGTTTTGTGGCCTCCCGTCTTGAGAGAATTTGACCTTTCCCTAAAAACAGTCCCCCCAAATCCGAAGCCTCCACAGTTTTCTGAGCAATCCCGAAGTATGACTCTTCCAAACATTGATTTGCTGTCATTGGAGTCGACTACTATGACGAGCTCTAGTTTCATAGATCCTTCCCCGATGACGAGATCCTATTCCACACCTAACACTGCTGCCTCTCAGGTATTTGACTTGTTGACTGGAGAATTTATCCCCGAAATGCCCTCACCTGAACAAGGTAGCGAACTTTCGACATTTAAAAACATTAATGGCATGAACAACAAAGAATCAAGCCACAAAGGAAGGAACCCAGAGGGATGGAATCCTTTTGTAACCGATTCACCTGTTACAGCAACCAACGTAATGAAGAATGTACAAAAGGCACCTAAACCTTCAAGGTCATCTTCGCAGGCGGATCCCGTCGCAGAAGTTTATCTCGACTTACTCAAAGCACTGTGTGGAAAAGTACCCGTATGTATTTCTTGGCGCCTTTGTTTTTGCACATGTTCTCTTTTCACATGTTTCTGCAGATTGCTAAGCTTAACGTGTGTTCCTTATCTTCAAATCTCCTCACCTTAAATATATATGGCTTCCACTATATGTTTTGTTCTGAAGGGGAAGTCGATAACTTTCGAAGAAGGCATGGAGTTGGAAATAGCTCGCCTGCATTTGGGTCTATCTGCTGCTGGAAGAGATCGAGCACTGGTCTCCATAGGTCGTGATCCTGCAACAATTGATCCTAACAGACTAATCACCACCGGATCGATGGCACAGGTATGCTCTAATCGAAGCCCAAATTCGATGGCCATGTGGCTATTGTGGTGGGTCACCACTGAAACATGTAGTTGAGCGGATTACAAAATTCGGATACATTATCTCTTTCAAAGAAGTGTAACGATCCAGTGGGATGAACTACGTTTCATTGTAGAAGGTATAGGTATATGCTATACGTTCTCCCTAAATATGGAATGAGGTTTCATGATTCTGTCGGTGTGTATTGAAGATGTTTCATCATCTCTATTCTCATAAATTTGAACTTGGCTCCAGAACACTAATTGTCTAAATAAGCATTTACTTGTATGTGTCTTTGCAGGTAAAGCAGGCAGCATCACAGCTGGCAACGATATCTGAGATCGATACCGAAGACAGAGATCTTTCTTCACTTGGCTTCGAGGAAACAATTTCGGAACCAGACGAGATCATGGAAAACCTTCACTGTCTTCGTATTGGTTGTTTGTCATCTATGTGCGGAGTTGCGTTCTCAAACGGGAATGGAACGTTTCGATACTTCGAGAGACTTGCTAAATCTAGTGACTTTCTAGGCACCTGTGCTATGTGCAAACGGAGGGTTTGTGCAGCTTGTCATGCCGGCAAAGGTAGTGCGCTCTTACATTTTAATGGCCCAAATCCACCCGGTAGTGTTGCAGGCAGTGGCAACTCAAAACCTGCACGTGGTCCCACGGCTGTCGATGCAGTAGTCTGCAAAAAATGCTGCGTACCATTTGTAAGAGATGTGATCCTGTTGGAGCGCGTAAAATCAGTGCTAGCTGCAAGAAGAAGGTCAAGAGTCAACGATGCTTGTACAACTGCTCTACAGGGACTTGCCGGATCGTTGTCTACTGATGGCAAGGGAGGCTCCAGAGAGTCAGTACTCGAAATTTGTCCTGAAGGAGAAGTATCACTTGCAGACTTTCCCCAGGCAGGGGTCATCTCATCAGTAAGTCATTTCCTGCAGTATTGCAGATGTGATTTTACCTGCGTCAAATCATTAAGTTTCGAATATTTGTCAATGAGTTTTTTGAACAAATTTGGCAGGTGTTTAGTTTCATAAATTGATTTTATTTCGTAGTAAAATAGAAAATGCTGCTATGAGCTGAAGAGAGCTCGGCGAAATTTATGAAGCGAAAAGGAAATGTTACTTTGACCTTAGGAGAACTCAGTCAAATCCATGAAGCAAAGATGTGCAATAGATGCAAATACTTAAGTCCAGAGAAATTGGTTATAACCAATTTCTCTGGACACGAGCTTCCACAACTTTGAAAATTTACCATATCGAGAAAGACACTGAAGCATACCATAGACGGAAACCGGTATGAATACTCCATGACAGAACTTTCCAATGCTACTATGTAATTAACATCAGCATATTTACAGAGTTAGTAAGAAGTCTTTTGAAACCTAAAGAACATCCGATCTCTCAGCTTGAGTGGGAAACACTTGTGGTTCTGAAAGCGTACTTATCTTCGTGTCTAATGTATCACAATACAAACAAGAGCTTGGCGCTGAGGAGAGCATTACCCTCGAAATTGAATGAAGCCTTACCCGCTGCTGTCGTTTGATATCCGCATGTTGAAGCAGAAGAACTAATTTCAGTTTCAAATTTGCAGAGCGAGAGTTATTCTGCCGGTTGTCAGTAATTGTACTACTGGCCTGACATGTTGGTGACCAATGTTAGAACTGGAGAGTGTCTAATCAGTGTATGTTTCTCTCGCAGGTCCCATCTGCAAATGAATCAGAACCAGTCCATTCGCTCCTTGTGAGCCGGAACGAGGCGTCTACATCATTTTGGAGAGCACCTTCTGGTATTCATATTGTTGAGCTGACTGTTGTGTTAAATAGCCTCTCTATCGTCTCCAGCATCATGTTGATGACGAAACTCGGTGGCTATACAGTCAAGGATGCTCCTATGGTAGGTCCTATTCAAAGATGTTTTCTCGGGTCACTAACTTAAGTTAGCTATGGCTTAAAGAGGAGAGGGTTTCGTTCAGTTAGATCGGATCTGATTTCATTGAAGGTCATGTTTGCCGCTGTGTTATTTTTAATAGCCTCGTAAAAAAATTTCAGCGTGTTTACGGAGTCTGGTATCTCCATTGAGCTGAGTTCTGTTTGGAAGCGCTTTTTGAACACCTAAGCATGAAAATAACGAAACGAGAAAGAGTTTATCTCTTGCAACGGTGTATGAAAGTGATCCTGAGATTAATTCTATCAGCTCTACTTATGTGAATTAAAATTTTTTTTCTTCAGGTCGACCTCTGGGGTGGCACTTTAGCTGATGAATCAGCGCGCACTTACCTTGGTCGGTTTGATGTGAAAGCTGAAATTAGTAAACCACGTTCACCAAGATCGTTACCACCGGATTTCCTCCGATACAAGCTCCGTCACGAAGTAACTTGCAGAATTATATGGATCAAATTTAGTCTCCCATCTTCGAGCGTATCGTCAAATTCGAATTTGGGTCCAGGCCCTTCAGCAGTGATGGATCTTCTAAGCTTCGATACTGCACCGGCGCAAGACTCCAGTGTAACTGGACCGTTGAGTAAAACCAGCTCAGACTCTTCTGGGAGTTCTGTATACATTCATGCCAAGAGAATTATGATTATAGGGCAGCCGATTCCCGAGGATTTGGATACGCGATTCATGACACCGAATGACAGACAATCTCTCAGGGCTTTCCTGGATCTACCACCAAAGTTGAGCAGACTAAGGGTGAGTGCCAGTCTTATTCGTTCTTCTTTTTCCAGTAGCACCTGCTTATTTCCTTCACTCCCAAGTAGGATTAGATTGAGTCATGCTGTCAAGCTTTGAAACTCGACGCAGGTGCCGTGCAAGAGTTTGAATATCTTGTATCTACAGAGTGACGGTCGAAGATGTGTTGTTCTTAAGTTTCGAGTTCATTAACAGTCACTGGCCAGTTCTTGGGAAAGATCTGGCAGGCCTTTTCTTACCTTTCAATTGACACTGAAGAACATCTTCAATGTTGTTCCAGTGATGTATCAATAGATTTAAGATGAATAGGTAGAAATATAGTAATAGATCGAACTAATATGGACCGGTGTTACACAGGTGCAAGTTGATATGGAGCGAACAAAGTCAGGTGGACGTGTTGTAGAGCAACTTGTGAACCCGCAGGCTTTAAATGTTGCTGGCTTTCGGCTAGATGCATTTGCGGCTGTGAAGAATATAGCCAAGTACAATCCAACTTGGGCCGAGAAAAGCCTAGTGAATCGAGCACTGGGAGGTGCGGTAGATGAGCTGATAACGAATCTACCAACCTTGCGAATTCGAATTTCTGCCATTCAAGTGAGTCTTGAGCTCTTGAGATCCTAGCCATGGTTGGTGACTTGAAATTCTTGCAATTTTATTGGTTTCGTGCAAGGATCAGCAGGACACGAAGGGATGACCTCACCGCACTCTCTGTGTCTTCTTCTTTCGCATCAGAGTCTTTAGTTTGGCTTCTCCTTCCACCTGCTGAAAATATTTCGTGAGTTCAAACATTTTTACGTCCAACGTATTGTCGATGCATCTGATGACTATTGGTTTATGAAATCAGGAAACGAATCAACCAGTATTTGTTGGAGATTACTTACTACCTATCGCCAAGGGAGGGACTCCTCTGTATTTTGATTTCGGGCATCCTATCATGGCAAGGGGATTGGTCTTTGAGCTTTTGGGTAACATATCAGCCTTGCTTGACGAAGAGTCAAATCAGACAGACGCGGATGGAAAGGATTACCCTCTACCCAGCAGTTTGTCTTTAGTAAATAGGATTCGGATTTATCGATACGCGTTGGGTTCGGAGCTTGGAAAGTGGCCACAGCTGAATGCTGTGTGAATTGTTGGGTTCGATCTGCTTCAAGGGAAGCTTCCATATGCCATCAAAGGGGCTACTTTTTCTTTCAGATCTGTTTGTGGCAGAGAAAAAGGTGTGGGTTTCTCCAGCCGGGCCTTACAGTGTGGACAGACAGAAGTGGAGGTGTGGTTCATGGAGGATAGGCCGTCCTGCCATCTGAAGTTAACCTTCTCCCAACCGCTGTGTTTGAACTTCGTGGAAACCGAGATGCTTAAATTTCCATCTGCGATTTGTAGAATCATACATCACGCTACCATCGATGATGTTACCATCAATGGCCGTGATCCTCCTGACAGAAGTCAGACAAGTGTCTCTGGAGCGTCAGGTGAATTCGTCGATTTCGAGCTAACTCCTGTGCAGTACTTTCGCCCAGCTGCAATTCTTTTGTTTATTGAGCTACTTCAGCACCAATTAGACCGACCTGAGTACTCGACTTGTTCGAGATTATGTACGATTGCTGAACATTCAGTCAGTAGAGTCCCTTGATTCCCTTGCCCGTCGGGCTTTGTTATGGGAGTTTTCGGGACTCTCCTTACCGCCACCTAGAGAATCTCCTTACAGATTTGTATACTTAGATAGCGTTTGGAAACGAGTAGAGCCCGTTTCCAGTTACTTAGAATCGCATATATCCACTGCCCGAAGTACGAAACTTCTGGCAAGCTGAGCTCCGTATAGTTAATGAAAAGAATTTTCGGCAAGCCGTGTAGAGTAAAAAGTACGCGTGGCACTGGAGAACTGCATCCTCATTTGAGAGCGAACAAGAAGATTTGTAATTTGAGAGCTCACCTCTCCGGCTTTCTGCCTTCTGCTCTTCCTGGACCCCTGGAATCGGGGGTTCTGTCGTGTACGACAAGGCTGACAACGATCAATGAGGGTTATCTTCTGGACACGCTGTAAGGTGTACACCTGAAGCACAACTTTGCCGTCACTATCCCGGCAGTCATCAGTGTTTCCGCGTGGTGCATTCCCTTGGTCGTGTCCAACGTCGACCAGGCTGACGTGATTTTGCCATGACCACGTGTATTGAGTCCAGGATCGTCATGTATGTGTCAGAAAGCTTGGTTCAAGCCACCATTTCTTATGAAGTTCTATATCAACAAAATGGATTTAGAGTGCCATTTCAGTTCGGTTGGGATGATAATGAAAACTCTTATGGGTCTATATGAGAACAGCATCTCGGCTCTCTTATCAATTCTCAGTCCGATGTACGTCCGTCAAATGCAATGAGCTGGATAAGTGGAAGGTCAAAAAGGTAGAGACCGAAACCCCGTCACATGTAGCCTTTTGCGGCGGTCCTCGCCCGGTAGCCTGTACAAAACGCATTCTAAAGCGCATGGAGTCCTGGGCGAACCGTATGCGTCGTACACGGATTGCAGAACCAGACCATGTCGCGCGTCGTGAGGTCATCCGCTGGAAGTAGTCTAGTGTACAACTCGAAGGTCTCGGGGTCATAGGGTCAATGAACGTATGAATGTCAACTCCGATCGACTTTGGCGTCGTACGAGATGTTGTGTCTGAGCGTCTGAGAAAGTCTACGGAACTCATGCCACCAACTTCGACCTTCGTGTGTGTTCGAGATCCTCGAATCCTCGAATCCAAGTACGGCACTCAAATTGCAAGAACAGGATATGTACGTACGCCCAGGGGAAGCATGACAGTGACGTGAACGCTTTTCAAATTCCCCCTTCATTCATTCTGGCTACCTCATGACTCTCGGCGCATGCAGATTCTCAGGCGGGGCATACAACGAAGCTTCATCTCAGACCGCGTTCGCCACTCGTAAACCTTTCCGTGGTACGTGACATGGTGAGTTAAACACACCAACTCCACGAGCTCAGCTGCAACACGGTCGACAAACATTTGACTCATTCTTTCTCTCTTTGGTTCCTTCTCCACCTGGACTGGACTGGACTGGACAGTCTTCAGAAGCTTCAAAGAGCAAACATGGCCTCACAGACTCAGCACTGTTGGGACCTGGAAATCACACGACTCCTTCCAGCCCACGGCCGACGCTCGTTTCCTTCCATGAAGAAGAAGGGCCTCGGAAACGAGCCTCGGCCGTGGGCTGGAAGGAAGCCGACAGACATCTGCAGATGGGGCGGGGACGGCAGACCTGCACGTCCGGTGCGCGCGCGGGGAGCCAGGAGGTGAGGGGGAATCAATCGCCGGGAATTCTCTGGGAGCTTCGGAGGCGCCCCTTCGGCGCCGTGATAAGCGGGGCCGAAGGCCGCCGGCAGGAGGGCACGCCATGACGTGACCACGAACAGAGCTGGGCGGGGGAGCGAGGAGACGTTGGGGGGTGCAAACGAGGGGGCGCGCCTCCGCGAGTTGATGCTGCGCTGCTGGTGCGGGAGGGAGCGTGCCCTCGTTCCTTCCTTCCTTTAATTTCAAACGCGTCCTCGTGCTCCCGGGGGCGGCCGTATCCGGCCGTCCGTCTCCGGTTCCGCCATCGGCTCCACCGCCCGATTTCGCAGCCGCGACATGGCGTTCTTCACTGGTCGCACTATTGAGACCTGAACTCCTCTCCTTCCCCCTCTCCACTCGGAGTCTCCGCTGTCCGCGGCGGGGCCCGCGGCGGCAGAGTGCAAGTGAAAGTTTCACTTGCACCAGGGGTGGAAATAACCCGATTTTGTTTTCAGGATCAATCGGGTTTTTTTTTAAAATAAAACCCGATTTTTATAAAAAACCCGGGTGTAAAAAACCGCGCCACCCCTGAGTGAAACGCCTCCGCGCTCCCGCAGCGGATTGTGGCGGGGCCCTCCAGGAACCGGCAATATTCTATCACGAGACTACGATATCCCTCATAAACTTTGGAAAGTGTTAGGTTTGTCAAAATTAGAACAATTTTGGTAAAATTTTCATCTTGATCCTGGTATTTCCAAAATTATAATATTTATAAATTTCATAGAATTTTCAATATATGTTTTGATAGGAGGGAAATCAATTAGGTGGTTCTCCAATCTTTACAATTCCATGACAAAATGAACTAAAAGTAATATTTATATGATAGTTAATATCATAAACAAAGATGAATTGAAAGATGAAAATTTATGATTTGAAAATATGAATATGAAGCAGTTAAATAATAGCAATTCTGATATGAATTTTTTTATTTCACTATTTTCCATCTGAAAGTCTTGGCTATGGCATTTTTGAACATTTTGAATAAATTCTCATGAATAAAGGAAAGCCTTGTTAGGTTGATGAGGTTATCTTTCTTTGCGTTCTCGACTTGGCCGGACAACATTACGATGTTACATCACTTTATTTTACTTTACTCCATTTTCTTACGCATTTGCTCGAATTAGATTTGGGAACACACACGTTTTTGGCTTCATGGCAAAAAGCACTTCACAATGTTGTTACATCACATTATTTTACATCACTCCATTTTCTTACGCATTTGCTCGAATTAGATTTGGGAACACACACGCTTTTTGCTTCATGGCAAAAAGCAATTCACAACGGGCTTCATTGAAATCTCCTATTCTAAATCACTCTTCATTTCGATGATTTCCCCTTTGAGCGTCCAAATGCATGGCAACTATGGGAGTGGGCAATGGCTAGAACTTTTGGCAAATAAACTTTGGCAAAGTGGTAAGATTAATTCTCATTTTAATAACGCCAGATTTTATGAGACTACGTAGAACCCGAATGACGGAAATGGCGGCCGTCCAGCTGGGGCCGGACAGAGCTATTCCCGTGCGTCGTAGAACCTTCTCCATCCATCCATCCATCCTCTCCGACGTCTGACTCTAGCGAGTGAGGCCGCCGATCATCGCCACTGCGACTCCCGCCGGCCGGCGCTCAGAGAGCGGGAGAGGCTGCGGCTGCCACATTCCTCCATCATCATCATCGTCATCGAAGCCTCAGACAAAGAGGAACTCACAGCTGGGCCCAGTCCACATTCCACTCCTGTTTGCCTGCGGGGACCGGAACAAGGAGCTGCCACGGTCCAGTAGGTCACAGCTGGGCCCAGTCACCCGCCTCAGCTCTCCATCCTCTTCTCCTCCCTCTACACACACACATACAAACATACTCGTCCAGCTGATGATTTGTGCGAGCCTCTTCGATGCAGCAAAAATTCCAATTTGAGGCTGACATTCCGAACATTTAGAAATTTCGATCGAGGCCAAAATTTAGATTGAGGCTGCAAACATACTCGTCCAGCTGATTATTTGTGCGAGCCTCTTCGATGAAGCAAAAATTCCAATTTGGGGCTGAAATTCCGAAAATGCAGAAATTTAGATCGAGGCCAAAATTTAGATTGAGGCTGCCCGAAAAGGAAGGGAGGGAGGGAGGGAGGGATCAGGCAGGCCTGCGTTTGACCTGTGCTTTAGGTGAGACGTAGTAGCCATGAAGGGTATAAATACTCCAGACCCTGCTTAAAAGACTTGGCAAGGGCGATGAAATGAGTGGGAACCTGTCATTTCCGGTTCAAATAGGGCGTGTTACTCGCTATAGCAGGTAATTCACTTCACCCTCATTTGGGTGCCTTGTTTATCGCTGTACCAGGTTACTGTAAAAAGAAGTCCCTCTGCCTTGCGACCGGTTGTGTACACGGTCTGCCCGAGCCAAAAAAAAACATGTAGCCATGTGATGGCTCTGTCTCCATCGTCGTTATCCTTTGGCCCCAGCACTTTATTTAGTCTCACGGCAGAAGTTCGATTTGGCATTCGTCATCGTAGTCGCCGTCTCGTATACTCATACGAGTGGAGATACGAGTAGAGACGAAGTGTACGAGTTATATAGCAAGTCACAACTGGGACCAGAAGCGAGTGGGGTGCCATGGCGTCGTCCGTCCTACGCCGACCACGTGGTAACGAGGAGGAGGAGGAGAAGGAGAAGAAGAAGAAGAAGAAGAACTCCTCTGAAGGGAGATGCACAGCTCATCGGCCAATGGAATTGGCTCTGCTCGGTGCTTGCTTCTGTTTGTCGCCTGGGCAAATCCCAGGACGAGGACGAGGACGCAGCAGGCGGACCTGTCACGGCCTATGTATGTGCTTGCCCGCCAGCTGAACCGAGCTCGTTCGTCCTTTGTCTGCAGCAGGCGATTGGGACCGAGCGAGGTCGGGATAGATCGATGGGGGAGAAAATACAGTACTGTGCCGTACTGTCGTGTCCTGTGTGGTACCGGTGGAGCCTGATGTGTACCGAAGATCCCTCCCGTTCCCACACACTGGCCGACAAACGACCTCTTCACATCTCGTCCATGATCTCGATCAGATAGATAGTCTGAGCGAGCTGTAAATCTTGCTACCAACCGCAGGTCCATACATGAACTGTACTTGAGGCTTCCTGTCTCCGGAGCGCGTCGCGATCGAGCTCGAATCTAATAAGATCTGCATTCCTCCCAGCCCTCGACATATTGCCTTGGAGCTTGCCGGATCCCATCCCCTGGGCCAATCTGCTGCCTCCCCACTCCAAAGTCTCCTTCCCGTGCAGCCAACAAATTCGTGGTTCTCGTCCCTTTCATGAATCCAGATACAGTACCATGAATTCTGTTTCCTCTTCCAGAACAGCCAGCCAGCCAGCCAACCAGCCAGCCAGTCAGTCAGTCAGTCAGTCAGTCAGACGGATCCAGTCCATTATGACCTCGATGGGACCTCCCTATCTCAACTCGCGGAATGCTCACATGGGCTCCGATGCTCACAAAGGTCGTGAGACTATAAGCGGACAGGACAGGATGGTGGGAATCGCCTGATGAATGAATGCTCGTACCGAATACATAACACTTTATCCACAGAAACACAACATTCGAAATCTAGTAAATGAATGAATTTGCACGCAGGGATCGATCGATCGATCGATCAATCGAGCAAGCTGACCTGACGACGAGCGGGCTGTGAGTTACGAAATGGGTGAAATCAGCAGCACTCAGGCTCGGCTCCATCGCTGGCTGGCTGGCTGGCTGCTGGACCTGGATCGTCATATGAATCGATCAGCAGCTCGGGGCCTGTAGAAGGGCTTCGTGTGATAATGAGCTCCGCCTGTTTCGGCGCCCCTGGAGGAGCATGTAGACACACAAACACGAAAAAGGGGATCCCCCGCCGCTGGGGCCAGGAGCTGTCGTGGCATGCCATTGGTCCTGCTCCGTCCGCAGAGCTGTCCAGTTGCGGGGCCTGTCCCGTTCTGCGGTGGAGCTTCACCAACGCGGCGGACGCCTGCCCGCCCTGCAGCCTTTCTCGTCACGTCTCGAGACGCAGGCCCCGAGTCGCGACCCACAGTCCGTCGTCAACCGTGTGCCCTTCTGGGCCCCGGGGAAGGATCCTGTGCTGCGGCCCGCCCGATCCGTCAGGGTGTAACGACTTTCGGGCCGGGCCGGGTCGGATCAGGTCGGCTCGGGAACAGGCCTGGTCGTGGGGGCTTCGGTAGCAAATTAACGGCCGTAACTGATGTTCCCGGTAGCACCGAGGCCCGCGCAACGGTCACTTCCGCCGTCCGGGATATTTTGAAATCGGTCACCACCGCTTGACCGGTCGCAGCGCCTTGCAGTTTACAGGACAACGCGGCCTTTGCGACGGAAGGCGGTGCGGGCCTCCTTGTCGGGGCGAAGGCCCCGAGACGATGGCCGCTCGAGGAGGCGCCAGGCCCGATGGCTGCGACGCGCGGAAGGTAAAAGTTCGTACTCGACAAGAGACGCGACGCGACATGCCGCCTATTGCTGCAGATGCAGGCTCGTCGTAAGCCAGAGCTCCGCTGCTTCCGTCGCGATAAAGTGACTCTCTCTCTTTCTCTCTCCCCACCCCCATCCGGTCCGGTCCGCCGTACAGGCCGCTGACTCGTCAGACCACGTCAGCGCGATTGCCGACGCGGGTTCACGACTCTACTCGGCTCGACGACAGAAGCTGCCGTTGAGTTTCATGACAGTCGTCGTCTTCAATGCTGGCGAAGGATTCCGGTGACCGCGCAATCGGTATCCCACAGATCGCCGCTGTCGATTCGCTCGCGATTTAATTCCTCGGTCTTTACGCGATTTCGCGAGGCCCCGAAGGTGCAGCAGCTGAGGGCAGGGGGCTCCACATGGCATAGGACCGCGACTACGTGCTGCGCTCTACCGCCTCCACAGCTCGCGCTGGCCTTCAATCGAAGTTAGGCCCCATCCCCAACCGTGGTCGTGGTCGTGGAAGTTGCTGGCCGCTTCGAAACTTTCGGCTGCCTCTCTCTGCTGGTCATTGACAATCTGCTCGAACGCAATTGAGCTCATGGCACGCCACCACGCGATAGAGTAACAAGTGGACTTCTGGCCCGAAAGAATGAGACGAGGATCGAAGTCTAGAACATTGCGATTGGGTCTCTTGGGGCAGAGAGAGACTAGACTGGTGTCCACACGGAATCGAGCACTTTGTCTCTCACCACTTTCCAGTCATTTTGTTCTCTACTGCATACTTTCTGCTTTCTTGGCATGCAATGCAATGCCAAGCATAGAGGAGAGTACCCACACATTTACAAGAATGTTCTTCTTTTCAAACATTGGGCAGTATTCAAATCCGAGTAGATTCCATTTCTGGATTTGCTTGGAACGAATGAATGTATCTCATGTGTTACTCATCACTAGCACTTTATCTTAGCCTCTCGTGAGTCATCATTGCTAGACATGGGTTGCATTGGGATGGTGTCTTCTTGTTACGGAGAGAGAAATGTATAATCTCATTTTTAAATATTTGACAAATGTATGAGTCACCCGCATTGCATGGTAGACTCTCTTTAATTGGATAGGATCTTACTCCTATGGCTTTTACTTTCATTGGATAATGATTCATCAACCTGGATGGGCCGCTAAAGGAATTAACACAATTTTGGAGAAAGATGATTATATGGTGACATATATCCAAAGTTGTAAAACATATTGGTATGTAGAGAACTTATTTGAGATTTCCTCTAGAATTGAGACTACGTAGAGATATGCACGCCAACTTGGACACTTTTACTGGCGAGTAGATAGAGCTTACAACTTTCTGCATATAAAGAGTATAATTGTCTCCTTATAGAGTGTAACTCATTTTAGGTAGAGTTGTTTGGTTGTTCTTACTCAATTCAAACTTGAATATATCATATATTAGCAATTTTCATCCCATTTATTTCAATGCTCTGTAAGTTAGGTTGAATTGATCACCTTCTTACCCAAAAATTTCAATACTTGTAAGAAACGAGATTATGGTTAGTAAGTGGTTGGTTATGTCTAAATAGTTTGGGTGCAGTGGCACATGTTTCTTAATTTAATTGTAGCGAGACCTGGACTCATCCTACCTCCTTGGCTTCATCCCTTTCCGACTGCATGGTATCTTCCCGTTATCTTTGCTGTCTTACTACTTACTTTATATTAAAATTAAATGAAACATTTGAAGTCTTCATTAAAATCTTGCGTCCAAAATTTAATGTGCTAGGACTTTTATTTACAATATGCATAGTATGACTTGAGTTGGAATATTGAGATTATTTTAATATATTTTCTAACGAGATTTGCTCAAAACACAGATCATGTGTGATCCGTCAGATTCTGACAGAGCATAGTTTAATCCACTTGAATTCATTATGTTATCATTGTTCTCTGTCAGGTATGTTTACTGTCTTGGAGATTGTTCAAATCTAGTAAAAATATAGTATCTTCATCGGAATCAGCCATGATTATATTACACAATAGAATTGCACTCTTGATGTAGGTCTTGGAGATAAACAAATTAACAGACGTGTCACAGAAAACTTTGATGCATCTCAATTTTTGAAATCAGTTACATGGAGAATACCATCCAACTTAGAATGGAAGTGCGAGGGGAATATCGTAGAAGAAGAATTCTATTATAAGAATGATGACATGGGATCCATATACAACTTTTAAAAATATGGATGTAAACTTTAAAATAGCATGTATTATGAAATTACGGACCTTTAAATCCAACGTACAATGAAAATAGGCATAATAATATTCACAGAATAAGGAGGAGACAAAACATGAGCGGCATATTTCAACTCTCATGTTAGAAATGAAATATGGATGTAAACTTTAAAAAGCATGTATTATGAAATTGCGGACCTATAAATCCAACGTTTAATGAAAATAGGCATAACAATATTCACAGAATAAGGAGGAGACAAAACATGAGCGGCATATTTCATCTCTCATGTGAGAGATGAAATATGGATGTAAACTTTAAAATAGCATGCATTTTGAAATTACATACAAAGACAACGTTTAATGAAAATAGGCATAATAATATGCGCAGAATAAGGAGGAGACAAAACCCGAGCGTCATATTTCGTCTCTCACATGAGGCGAACACATTTGCAAACTGTACACAAATAAATCATTTGCGGCAACTCCGCGGTGCAAACCGCAGCAAACCACGAGAGCGGTCGCGAATTGCGGGGAAAGTGCTCGGACGTAGCGTCAGGCTCCATCGGAGTCCATGGAGGGCGGGGCGGGGTTTCGTTGGCATCCACCACCTGTTTGAAACCCACAGATACATCCGGCTGACGGAGTTCGGCGGTCGGAAATAGGCCCGACGGTGGGGGAGAGGAGGAGGAGGAGGACGACGACGGGGTAAGCGTTAACCCGGGGAGGGCGGGAGGGAGTACCACGAACTGGACTGGCGGGTTGACAGTTAAAAGGGTAACTTCCCTAAATCCTTCTGCTGTCTTCTAATCTCGCGAGAGCGCTCCCTTCCCTCTCAGAGACTCTGGGCACACGTGCATTCGCGAGGCTACAAACGAGAGCTGTTCCGTTAACGCCAGTAGGTATTCCAAGGCCCGGTACAGTAGCGAGGGAGGGGAGGGGAGGGGAGGGGGAAAGGGTAAATGCGCATCCGGGTAGCGCCCTCTCGTTCCTCTTATTCGTGTCCAGCGGCAGCAGAGGTAGCATCTGTTACGTTAAGAGGGATGCGAGGGACATAAACAACGGGTAGTAGACAGAGAGGGAGGGAGAGAGAGAGAGAGAGGGAGGGAGGCGCAGGCAGGTGACAGACGGTAGACCAAACCTCGGGGAGCTCCGGTCCACGATGGTGAGGAGGTGGTGGTCGTAATTCTCGTGAAAACACGCGACGAGACAGTCGGACGGACAGACGGACGAGCAGAGGACGAGGATTCCGAGTTGGTTTATGGGGGATGAGATCGGGGCCTGGAGGGGGCAGGGTGGTGGTGATCAGGTGAGAAAGCGCGAGTCGCGAGGAATTATTCGAGTCTAGCGGCGAGGGAATTGGTAGCGAATCTCGTAAGGACGGTGGAGGCCGGGCGCGAGGCAGTGGGTGCGGAGCAGAAGGAGTTGTAGGTTGTGCAGAGGGCGAGGGAGGGAGGGAGGGAGCGAGGGAGGAAGCGGGCGAGTTCTGGCAGTGGCGCTGGGGCTCATCGCTTCCTCGTTGGGATTTTTTTTATTTGATTTTTTATTTTTTATTTTGAAATATGGACGACTGATGTAAAGGTATGAGTAGTCGAGGATTGGACCTGGCGGGCTGATCCCTCACTGGAACCGTCTGGTGAAGTTTTTGCGGACATTTTTAGCAGTGTATATCGTAGCAGGGCAGCTCGGCCAGAGTTGGGATGGTCTGGGTCTCGTAAGAAGCGAGGATGGGAAGCAGTGGCGGCGTCGAGATTGGATTTTCGACGACGCGTTTCACTTTCGGTTGTCAGGTGAAATGGTAGCATAAGGACTACACTGTTAACAATCATCAAAACTCTGCGAGCTGTGGGAATTACTATCAGAACAATTCAAGTTAACAAGGACTGTCACAATCGGCAAACATGCCTCCATACGTCGCCCGCGAAGCGTCCAAGGTCCCATTTTACAAAACTTTCTATGAGGTTTTCTCCCGGCTGAACCATTCGTTGAAAGGCTCCTAGTTTCATTTCACGGTCTGTGGAAAGCCGAAATCCTTTGTATTGTTCAGTTCTCTGCGATGCTGAAGGATTGTGGATGAGAATTCTGGTGGGGATTGTTCATTGATTGCGGAGTCGGGTTGTGATCTAACATCTAGTTCTTGCAGATATACCGGAGGATAGTCATGGAGACAATTGTAGAATGGCCCCTCCTTCTAGAAAAGTGGAGATTTCTTCTGTTTGGATTGGTCTTCCAGGTATTATGTGATACCAATAATGGCCATTTCTCTTGTTTCATATTGTGTCGAACTTCTCTCTGTATGAATTGGTCGTACAGAGATTTTGAAATTGATCGTACGGAGAATTTGATTTTGCTTCGTTGCAATATCAAATCTGGAGTTTAACAACGGCATCTTTTTGAAATTTTCAGTATTTTCATGGAGTGGCAGCGCGAATTGCCCACTATCTCCATCGACCTGGACCTATACTGCACGATTTAGGATTTGACCTCCTCCCCGTAAGCATGACTATTCATGACTATTCATGTTCTTCCGTATGAAGATAGTGGAACTCTTGTTGGATAGCAGTAATTTTGAAGAGTTTTGTTCTGTTCTTGAAATCTTTCGGTTTACCAGCTAAGCAGATTGAATGATGTACAAAACCTGTCACATTAGCTGAAGACCTTCCTGTCAGATATGTGATTTCAGTGAAAGGTGGCATTTCCAGGTTCCGGTTGTATGTTTATAGGCACTTGCGATTTATCTATATTGATTGTATGTATAGACTGTGGAACGTGTCAAAGTTTTTAGAGTGAAACAGTAATATTAATGTGTTATGTTGTGGTTCTTGTGAATTGTTTCAGGAGCTTGGACCTGAAAAAGCTTGGATTAGTGAGACTGTGTTTACATTCATATTCACCACTTTTGTTTTGGTCCGTTTAATTTCCACTCCATCTCCGTCTCAGGAATATGTATTTTGAGTTGTGAATGTCTCACTGCTTAGACCATAGTGATTTTCTTATCCTATGATGATTTTCCCTGATAGCAAATGTGTATCATTTTTAGTTCAACTTACCTGCTGATGCCTCGTTTTCTTACTAGAGTTGTTGATACTCATCAATACCGATTCTCGACTTCCACCTCATTCTCTAGCATTTTTGTGTTGGGTTGAATATGCAGTGGACATTCCACCCTTTTGTGTTCAACAACAAGCGCTTTTACACCGTCTATTTGTGGTACAGAGTACTTGCAATGCTAGTGGTACGTTGACCGATTGTTTTCACATTTACCTTCATTTTAATAGGCCCTAAACTAGGTTCAATGCAATATTCTTCATTTGCATCTGCAGTAGTATTATGTGATAAGCAAAGCGCTAATTTTTACAACTTGCTTCCCATTTCTGGTTTTGCAGATTGCTCAAACTATGAGAATAGTATCCTTTCTTGTTACGCAACTCCCGGGCCCGAACTATCATTGTCGTGAGGTACAACACAAGTTGGCATTTGAAGTTATTAAATGATAAGAATGTCACCCGCTTGACATCATAGTGAAGATTCTAGATGGGTATTTTGAATAGACTGCGTTTTACATTTTATCATAACCCTTGCTAAATATCAATGGGTTTTAATCGATCTTTTCTTGGAACTGACCCACAGGGATCCGCTGCCGCAACTCTTGATCCTCCTAAGCACATTAGTGAAGTCCTCCTTCTCAATTGTGAGTTTTACTCTACCCACTGTTGTAATTAGTATTGTGTCTTTGTATTGTGTTCATGAAAGCTACATTACGTGCTTTTAGAAGAGATATACTGGTCTTTGTTAAAGAACAGGCAAGATCTATGGATCACTTGTTGGTACTTTTGTATGTTCTGAACGAGTTTTTTGTGTGGGTTTGTTCAGTTCCATATGGTGTGATTTATGGATGCGGGGATCTGATCTTTTCCTCACATATGACGTTTGCACTTACGTTTGTTCACACCTATGCAAGATACGGCAGCAAGACGTAAGTTAATGATTCGATATCATTTTTACCTCTATCCTTTGCTTTTATTCTTAAGCGTACTTTTTTGTGTATTTGTTTTCGAATCGAGAGCTAACTGCTCATCTATTTTGGATGTAACGACAGTTGGAGATCGTAGATCAACAAGTGCAACTTATGTGTGTTGTGTGCATAACATTGTTTGTGTCAAGTTCGTTCGGATTGTTTGTGGATTGTTTATACATTTGCACATACTTGTACTTACGTCACCAGTACAATTTCACTTTGAAAACACAGGTGGATTAAAAGAGCAGCTTGGGTTCTTGTAGTCGTACAAAGCTTACTCATTGTAGCTTCGCGGAAACACTACACAGTTGATGTTGTCATCGCTTGGTAAGTATGCGCTTCATTATTCAATGCTCATTGCTTACAGTTAGATTTGTATCTGCCGAAGTTCCTGTTTCTCACTGTGCTTTGAAAAAGGTTGAAAGTCTTGGTAATGAATCCAAAGACAAATCAAGCCGAATCTTGTGATCCGCTTTTTTTATGAAATGTCTTAAGCTTGCTGCAAAATTTAGAAAATCATATGTACATTAGTTTACGGCGTCATCACATGAAGGCAAAGAATACGAGTTGGGATTGTATGGAACAAACACTTCTCAAACCGCATTTTGGTGATATCATGCAGGTTTGTCGTTATTTTACTGTTCAATTATGTCGGACGGAAGTTTTACGACCCAGGTATGATTTCTACATTGGTCAATCTCTTTTCGTTTCCTGGATATTTTACTATCACTCTAGTCTTCTGCAAATATGGAATAGTTGCATCGACTGCTTCTTCTACCGACTCTGCAGATGTAGAACTAAGTTGGAACTTCGTCTTATGGCCTTAAGTTGGACAATATCATGCTAGATAGAGGAAGGAATTTTCATATTATTTTGGATCGAAAGACTTCGTCGGAAAAAAAATTCGTTATTTAATCATGAACATTAAATACTGATCATCTGTTCCAATCGTGATAATTTTTCTCAATAAACAGAGTTGATGGACCGGTCTCCTTTAAGGGATCAAATACTACCAATGAATAGAAAGGATGGTCGCAACAAGGATGAAATGCAAAAGATGGTTAATGGCAACTCAGGGTATGCTGGTGGTGACGGGGTGAGCTTCTTACCCTTATCTGTTTGATTTGCAAGATTGACGTCATGGTAGCTAACAGGCAATGTTCTGGTCCATGAGATAAATTTACAAAGTCTACTGTGGGATGAGTGGTCTGCTAAGTGTCCCTTCTTCCTGACTTCGTCTCTTGTTACTCATACATTTATACTTGATTAGATTATCCAAATTTGTTTTGACAATACAGTTTGGATATTGAGATTGACACATGTATCGACCGTGACTTGCAGAGACAAAGAACGCCGACTAATGGAAAAATACTAGATGACGAACGAAGTCCCAAGACACTAGAAGTGCTTGTCAACGGAAGCCTCTGAGAACCCATGGCACACTTGATTGGAACTTCCCACCTTCCATCGTCGTTCAAGGGTTGAGTAATCTGCCTCTGTTTGTACTTAGAAGTTACGCTGACTGATGCGCTTATGCTCAGGGGCTGGTGCAAGGTAACAGACGTGAGGCCTGTCGGAGGTTTGAGAAGGAATATGCTTCTTACAATACTCGAAGTCATACCCTTGGGCCTTGTGGCTTCCTCTGAGAGTGCTAGCGAAGCCACCCAAAGATTGAATATGGTTTTGTAGCCTGCTCTGCAAGTCTGGCCGACTCCGATGATTCTCTCATTAGTGTTCTGCGCTGTGGAGAGCTGGTAACTATGAGATGTAACTACGGAAGCTTCATTCATTGCGAGGGAAGAGGTGTCAGTGAGCCATTGCAAGCATGAGTATGGCGTCGGAAGTTCGTTCCTGTGTTGCTTTTCTGTGGTTGACATGTTGGCATCCCAAGCCTATCTGGATCTTTGCACAATTTGTCTCTCCTATCCAACCCGGATGTGCCTGGAACCTTTAGTCCACAAGGTACGCCCTCGAGAGTGTGTAACAGACCTGGTTCAAAATCTTCAGTAAAATTGATGACAAGATTCTCAGTGCACATTCATGCCGTTACGGGACTACCACCACTACCACTGAATTGAGGCCCTTCGAATTTCTTGTACATTACATCTTACGATTTTCTATTCGATCGAGTAAAGCTGTTCACATAATCTATATCTGCAGCAGTTGGGCCCCGGCTTGGCATCAAGGGTCCCTCAAAGAAAAAACTGTTAAATTAGTTCTGTACTTTTGTCTATAGCTTCAACCGTAAGTAACCATCCTTGTTACGGAAGAATTTTGGTAGCGGGCTTCTGGCAAGACACAATTGTAAATGCTCCTCGTTTGTGTCGGAAGTAAGTTCTAGGTAACTGCCTCGGCAAGTCGAACTGTATGTTACCACCGATCATGTTTTTAAAATCTAAGCAATTTGTAAATCAAATCAAGCGTTTCCTTGTGTTGATTCGTCGTTCTCACGTCTCCTCCACGGCTTTGCACTAGGCGTCTGTTTACACGCAGGTACCCAGCGTCATTAGTGGATTGCAGGAGCTTGAGATGTTAAGCTTCCTTGTTACGTCAAGAAAGTTTTTGCTATGGATCAAGTGCGTAATTGATATGCATGCCGTCCAAAACTGCTGATGCAGATGGTTGTAAATGACAGAGCCCAAAAGTCTAGTTGGAAGTCTAGTCTAGTCTAGTCTCATCTCCACCCAAGCACACACTCTTATAATGACCAAGGACTGATGTGTAGGTACATGGAAAGCATATATTTAGCCCTTGCAACTCTTCTAAAAGTGATTTGGAGGTCGTAGTCGGTGGTCATACTGTTAATCATTTGTTATGCAGTTATATTTTTCGAACTTGAGCGCCAACCACTACATGGCAGTTACATCCTGGTTTCCCTGGTGTGGGGCGTAGTGGCCTGTTTACCTTGTCCTACCCATGCCCACCTGCTCCACTGACAGTAGAAAACGACGTCATGATCCAAATCACTCCAAAAGAACATCGTCACTGTAAGAGTCACAACAGAAAAGCAAAGCAAGAAAGAATACACAGGAAAATGCCGTACACTTTCGTACACTGTGGATTCACTGTGTTACTTGCTTCTCTGATAAATGTGAGTTATTGAACAAACTTCAGTCTGAAAGTGTGTAGGGTGTAGGATGTAATGGAGATCATGAACCTTTGTCTATAGGAATTTTAATACGCAGTTTACAGTTAAACAGTAGAGATAGTATGACGTAGAAGAAACGATACTAGGAAAAAATTGTCTCGTTGTTATAACTGTGTAGAAGGAAAGAATGCAATCAATCCAATCTTCTCGTAATTCCAGATTTTAGGCTCCATACCAGTGCCGCTTTCTTTCTTTGCTTCACTCGTCTGTGCCGATCCCAAACTGTAGGATCGTTTCTTTAAGTCATAAGAGATTGATACACCCACCTGGGGAGAGGTCCATCTGGACTGAACTCTGAACTGGTCGTGTCACAAAGAAACCTCTTCTTTTTCCTTGGAATGCCAGTGCCTAACAAAACAAAGATCAAGCTCAAAATCGGATGTGTAAGGGATCTTTCGCATGGGGAAGTAACAAATCTAAACAGAGAACTCGCCACTTGTCCAATTTCGGTAAGGCTTCTGTGTCGATTTCAAATCTTTGTAAGAGGGGTGGAAAATCTGGCAAGTGCCAAGCGTGTAAAAGCGTCTGCGAAGATGCTACTTTCAGAATGTTGGAACGTGGAATAAGGGGGACACAGTAAAATAACAGAAAGGGAAATGGAATTGGACATGAACTACACAAATGTAGACTACGAATTGTGGACACATGTGGCTGTTACACTTCACGCCATCAGCAGCGAAGGGAAGGGAAAAGGGTCTGTCACACACAAATTGTACGTGTTTGAAGCACTACAACTGTAGGCCTCGGGATTCGGATCACAACATACACATTACAGCAAAGTGAGCGTGAAAAGTCCAAGTTCGGTGAGACGTGCCGAATTCCTTTGACAAGTTCTTCGGAAGCAGTGTACCGGTTCTCAGCTACGGCCGAATCAAACTAAACAGACCGGGATCTGGAATTTGGACTCTAAACTCAGCTCGCAGAAAGGTCTTCCACGTGTGCGAAGAACTCGTCTCCAGACCAGCGGCAGGTACAGCATATAGCATGTACTCTAATCATAGCATAAGCGTGCCATCCAATGCATAAAGCTGCAGCCACGGAGGAGTGAAATTAACTCTGGCCTTCTTCCTCTGTATGGCTGGAACCAAGTAAATCCAGCAAAAAGGATGGGAAGACCCATCCAGTCGTGCATGGATGAGAGGGAGAGAGAAACCCCACTCCCGAATTACGAAGATACAAGTGATTCTGTGTAATGTATAACGTCTTTAGCTGATGTCAAGGAGGTCAGAATCCTTGACATCAGCTAAGGCCGCAGGATTGACGCTGCCTCTGTTCTTGCTTCTCAGAGGCAAAGAATATTATCCTATCACTTGACATTGACCGAGCGGCAGCCGGAGTGAAGCTTGCTCTCATCCATAGCTACAATCAAAAGACGAACCCACAGCCAAACGTCACGGCGCTAGGAAAAAATGGAGTAAATTACTTGATAGAAACTTGATGCATGGGACCCAATAGGTTTCATTTTACCCTATGGACCCCACAACGTCCTTGCACCACACTGTCAGCCATGTTCTAATAGAAATAGATCTTATAACCCGATAATCTGCGCCATAGTGTGGGAAGGATTTGCCACTATCGGGCTAACTTACTCTCACAGGAGAGAAAGCATTTTGGTGACTCCTTTGCAGCCATGACGTAATATAGCGACGGTCATTTACTCGCATTCTAAAGCTAATTTCAGAACTTCTTTGTGAATCTGGTGGTAGTAGAGATTGCTGTGTGATGAAAGCAGTTTACAGCAAATTTCAGGACTTCTTTGTGAGTCTGATAATAGAGATTGCTTCGTTGTGATGACAGCAAAATCTAGAGCCAGAATTTCTTTGTGAATCTATTACCGGAATCCGAAATCCCCAAGAGTATCTTGCCATGATGTAATCACGGCACGATAACGCCACGAGCTTCTTACTCGAACTTCACCGAATCATCCATCTTGAAGCATGAAACATGACTAAACCCTGCGTACTGGAACATCGTTGACTGTGGGGTGCATGGCCGTAGAGGGGTCCCATAGTGTAAAATGAAACCTATTGGGTCCCATCAACTAATTTTCTCGGAGGAATCATGACTCCGCAATGTCATACTGAAGTTGTACCTTGTCTTTTCACCTTTTTATAGAACGAAGGTAGTGCGGTGAAAAGGTGCAATATTCAAGTAAAAATTGAGCAGAGGTTTCTTATTAATATAAAGGTTAGGCCAGTGTTCAGATATTGGAGGTAAATTGCTGTGAGACATACATCTCATCATCATCACGGTATCCCGTTAATTTTTGTTTCTTTTGGCTTGATGAGATCTTCCAATGTTATAGAAAAATTCTTTTATTTGTATCAGGGGTATGAATAGTATAAAGTAGCTCGAACTCGACATACATCTTCTCGGAATTCTATAGCATCTGCATATCGCAATGAGCGAATGGAGAAATTCATAGCTGCTATTGCCTTTACTTGGTTTATTGCTCGCTCTCGTAAATCCTATAGTTCATGAATCTACCTCCTCTCGTGTATATGCCTTGATTTTCATTGATTTGTTTGGGCAAAGCTAGACGTACTGTCCCAATGGACTTCTGCATACGCGGGAATGTCTCGGTCTGAATGTTGGACATGGAATATTCGGTATGTTTCACCTCTAAATGTTTTGTGAACTAAATTTTTTTGCTCTGTTAAATGGTACAATCTACGATGTGATTTATTGGCGTTCCTCCACGATATTGTAATATACAAGACCACAACATGCCAAATCACAAATATACCGCAGAGAAATTTAATCAGGTGAATTGTACATACATCCGGGAAAGAGTGAAAAATGATGTTTTGAGTATTAAAGTAATTATTTAGTAATTTTAACGTGCTTTTGTATTAATACGTTAGTAAAAAATCAGAGTAAATTATTTTCCATAAATTTCTTATACACGAAACGCCCTCAAACGCTATCAAAGCTAAACATAATGACTTAAGACGACGGTTTAATTTTTTATGTTACACAACAGCTTTCAGGGTACTAGGCACGAGTAAAGCGATGGGTAGTTCTTGGAAGACGGTTCAGGTTTAGATTGAGCGCGGAGTTAATGCTGTGGGAGACCAAGATCGGGAACAGAAGGGTCGAAGCATATTTACGGTTCCTCTTCTTAAAATACGGATCGGTATTCAAGATTGAAAATTGAAAATTGAAAGTTGGACCAATGGAGGTCGGAGGGGTCTTCCTTTAGAGTTGCTCCAAGACCCTTCACCTTCACTTGCCAGTTGTTTGACGTTGAGCACTCCATTTTTTTCCATGAGGACGTTGAAATTGTCTTTAATTATTTTTTTGGGTATTCTTTCACTCCCATATCTCACCTCTCTATAAAAGAATACTGGTCCATGAAATTTTAATTTTTTCGGTACATGAGCTATCTGATGAATGTTGCAGAATCTATTCATGTTGAGTATAGCTGGTCCTAGACCAGAACCTAAGGAATCACTCAGAAACGTGGAAATAGCTCTGCCTGAGCTCTAGGTAGCACTACTCGTATGATGTGATGAATGTTTGCAACAAATCATGTATTTAAATATCTGGTCATGAATCTACTAATTTCTCTATGTATGTGAGCGCCACAACAAGGCCATTGCACAAAATGAAGATGTAGACAGCCAGAGAAGTAAAAGTGGCCCAATGGTTATGAAAATAGATGACGATTGGGTAAACAAGTGAAGATAGAAAACGGAAAAATAATAACGGAAGATTTTGTTATGATAATATTTGATGAAAGATATACACAAAAGTATTGAATAATAAAAAAATTACTTATATAAACGGTAATAAAATCTGATGTTGTATCACATAATATGATTATCATTGTACGCATAAACTTGAACTTTTATCGAGAAATTGAAAAATATTTTTAAAACTAAACTCCATATATAATAGAAGAATCAACACACATTATAACACGAAGTATAAAAGAAAAATTCATGACTGCATGTGCCAAGGGGTCAAATGGTTTTGACCCTTGGTCTGAAAATATGATAGACCCCTATGCTCCAATCTATATTTATAGATTGGAGCATCTCGCATGATACTCTCCTTCCACGCCCCAAAGTAGAGAACGCAACATCCTCCAGAGCCTCCATACCCAAAGAGGCCAACAAACAAACAAACACGCATCGCAGTTCAGCCATCGAACTCGACGCTCCTTCCGCCTACTGTACTGCACAGTACATGTGCCAGTCTCCGGACTCAATCCCAAGACCGCGACTGCAGCCCTGTCAGTCCGTTACGGCGTTGCTGGCAAAGGCAGGGCAGGGCAGGGCAGGGCAGGGCAGTAACTGTCGATGGCCCGTGGAGTCGGTCGGGGCAAGCACACGAAAGAAAGAATGGAGAGAGGTTTAAGGTTTAAGACTCGAGACTAAGAAGGGGCATCACGGGGAGCGACCGGAAGCGGCCCGGAACCGGTGAAGCAGGTGGGGACGGGCGGACACGACGAGGGGCAACGGGCGTAGCGTAGCAGTCATCAGGTGAGAAGAAGACTGAAGAAGAAGAATGGGAAGTGAGTGGCAGGCGGGCAGACATTCGAATACCGCGCCATAATGGCAGCGAGCGTGCCTGCGAATCTAGCAGAAAGAGAAAGAGAGAAGAGAGAAGGAGATGGCGGTCGAGGAATTGGTTCATGAAGCACGGCGAGAGTTGCTCGCATGCGGAGGTTGTGCCAACGGAGCGAGGAGGGGCGAGGGATGGTCGTCAGCAGCATCGAGCAGCGAGCAGGAGCAGCGCACTCCTCGACTCTCTGGGCCTCCTCCTCGGCTCGACAGGTCGCGTCGTCTCTGAGGGCGACGACGACGAGGGCGCCGAGAGATGCTGGCGCTGCTGCTGGATGTGGGGGCGCGGGGCGAGCGAGTTCGCCGTGAAATTCTCGTTGCGGGGCGGTCGTGCGCGGGCCGGTGTTGCCCCGGCACCGCTGGGCTCGACAGATGCGGGCTCGGCTTCGTCGTCGTCGTAGAGCAGCAGCAGCAGGCTCGGCCCTAAATGCTCATTCATGGTATTCTGTCTGTCTCTGAAGCTTGTTCTCAGAAGCATAATATGGGGAGTGGCCAACTGCGTTCCAGCAACCCTCTCGAGCACCTGGTCTAGCAGCAGCAGCAGCAGCAGCTCGTCGTCGTCGTCCTCCTCTCGGCGTCGTTCTTCATCGCGCCTCACCCCCCTGCATCCTCCGCCCTCTGTTGATGGCAAAGCCCCAATTCGTGCACATTATCCCCACATCCCAACCCCGCAGCACCAGCACCTCCCCGCTGCCAGTTTGCACGACGACTATAGTTTCGAGGTCGACAAAGTCGAGGAAGTGATGTTTCCTGTTTCCGGAGCCGGTGAGTTCAAGGGCCCCGTGCCCCAGAGGCCCGAGGAAGTGCCTCCCAAATCCAAGCGCGTGGAGAGGCTTCTCCGCGAGCGACAGCTTCGCAAGAGCAGCCAGCAAGGTCAGTTGGACGAGTGGGATGGGAAGCTCGAGAGTGAGAATGGAGGTGGAGTCGGTCCTGGCAGCGGGCGAGATGCCGGTGGCGACAATCTTGAGTTCCCCGCGGAGCGACCCACGCAGAGACTGCTCGTGGTGGCGAATCGGTTGCCCGTTTCGGCCACCAGAAAGGGCGATGACTGGCACCTGGAGCTGAGCGCTGGAGGCCTCGTGAGTGCGCTTCTAGGGGTGAAGCAGAATTTCGAAACGAGGTGGATCGGATGGGCCGGCGTGAATGTGCCCGATGAGCTCGGGCAGAAAACCCTGACTGCCGCTCTGGGGCAGAATGGATGTGTGCCCGTTTTTCTGGACGATGAGACCGTCGATCAGTACTACAATGGGTATTGTAACAACGTTTTGTGGCCCTTGTTCCATTACATTGGCTTGCCGCAGGAGGATCGGCTCGCTGCCACACGAAGTCTCCAGTCTCAGTTCAAAGCTTACAAGCACGCGAACCAGAAGTTTTCGGATGCTGTGTACTCTCAGTACCAAGAGGGCGATGTAGTTTGGTGTCACGACTACCATCTCATGTATCTGCCCAAGTGGCTGAAGGAGAAAAACAGCCAAATGAAAGTCGGCTGGTTTCTCCACACTCCTTTCCCTTCGTCTGAAATCTATAGAACCCTGCCCTTGAGGTCCGAGCTTTTGAAAGCAGTGCTGACTGCGGACCTGATCGGGTTCCATACCTACGACTATGCCAGGCATTTTGTAAGCGCGTGCACTCGAATTCTGGGGGTGGAGGGTACTCCCGAGGGTGTGGAGGATCAGGGTAAACTGACCCGCGTCGCAGCATTTCCTATCGGAATCGATCCGCAGAGATTTATCGAGGCGCTCGAGACCGATGTGGTGAAATCTCATATCCAGGAGCTTCGAGCTCGTTTCGCCGGCCGCAAAGTCATGCTGGGTGTAGACCGGCTGGATATGATCAAAGGAATTCCTCAGAAGCTACTAGCTTTTGAGAAATTTTTGGAGGAGAATATTGAATGGCGAGATAAGGTAATCTTCGTGCAGATTGCTGTGCCGACTCGAACAGACGTGTACGAATACCAGCGACTGACAAGTCAAGTACACGAGATCGTGGGGCGAATTAATGGTCGTTTTGGAACTCTGACGACCGTTCCCATCCATCACCTGGATCGCTCCCTTGCATTCCACGAGCTGTGTGCAGTGTACGCGATCACCGATGTTGCCCTTATCACCTCACTGCGCGATGGCATGAATCTTGTGAGCTACGAATACGTAGCATGCCAGAATGACAAGAAGGGAGTGTTGATATTGAGTGAGTTTGCAGGAGCTGCACAGTCACTCGGAGCCGGAGCAATTCTAGTGAATCCGTGGAATGTGAGCGATGTTGCCATGTCTATCGAAGATGCACTCACTATGTCGGAATCCGAGAGGAAAGAACGTCACCGTCATAATTTCATGCATGTGACGACTCATACAGCTCAAGCTTGGGCAGATACTTTTGTAAGTGAACTGAACGACACAATTGTCGAGGCCGAGCTGCGGACTCTGAGAATTCCTCCCACCCTACCTAATGAACAGGCTATCGAGAAGTACAAGGAGTCAAAAAACAGGCTCATGATTTTGGGATTTAATTCGACCATGACCGCCCAAGTTGAGGCCCCCAGGAGGCGCGGTCCTGACCAGATCAAAGAGATGAAACTGCGTTTGCACCCTGGCCTCGTGGATGTCTTGGATGTCCTTTGCTCGGATCCTCAAACCACCATAGTGGTACTCAGTGGAAGCGAAAGAGCAGTCCTCGATGAGGCCTTCGACTCCTTCGATATGTGGCTGGCGGCAGAGAACGGAATGTTCTTGCGACACACACACGGACCTTGGAAGACAACCATGCCCGAGCATCTGAATATGGAGTGGGTGGAGAGTGTACAGCTAGTCTTTGAGTATTTTTGTGAAAGAACACCACGATCATATGTCGAGGCTCGGGATACGTCCCTGGTTTGGAATTACAAATACGCCGATGTCGAGTTCGGCAGAGTCCAAGCCCAGGACATGCTCCAGCACTTGTGGACTGGTCCTATCTCCAATGCTGCAGTCGATGTCGTCCAAGGCGGAAAGTCCGTCGAAGTCCGGCCAGTGGGCGTCACGAAGGGAGCGGCCATCGACCGCATCTTGGGTGAAATCGTTCACACTAAGCAGATGAGCACGCCCATCGACTGCGTATTTTGCATAGGGCATTTTCTGGGGAAGGATGAGGATATCTACACCTTCTTCGAACCGGACCTCCCTCTGGAGCGGGAACCAAGCTTGAATGGGAAGGCTGATACGAAAGCAAACCAGTATGACCGAAGAATTGGAGCGAGGCAGGCATGCGACCGAATGACCAAAAATTCAAGCAAAGCAGTAGCCCGCCCCAAAATATACATGCAGGTGCAGGCGCCCCCAGAACGGAATGCAACTCATGAACGAAAACCTTCTGATGGAAACGGCGAGGCGGAGAAGGATGACTCACATGTAGCATCAGTTCTGGACCTCAAAGCTGAAAATTACTTCAGCTGTGCAGTCGGTCGTCAGCGTTCAGCAGCTAGATACTCCTTGCCATCATCAGAAGATGTTGTCGCCTTCCTTAGAGCTATCTCTTCCAGCTGTCCCAAGAAGATCAACAACAGCCAACCGTCACCCAGGTCTCTAACGAAATAGCTCACCTCATAGATCGCATGCGCTTGATACCTGACATCTTCGCGTTTTTGGCTGTTTGAGGTCCGTCTCTGCTTGTCATCGACCTTTGTAGATTGTTAGGGTCGTTGCTGGGTTCTGTCAGTTCATTTGCTGTTCTCGTTGAGTGCTACTTTGCAGCAATCTGAGTGCAGATAACGTGACGGGAAGTTTGGCAAGACCCAATTTTGTTCTTGATGAACGGGTTGGACGACGAGAGAGGCATGACAAGGATGACCTTGCCTAGTCTCAGAAGCATGGGACCGGAGTCTTGCATCTAAGTTGAGAAAACTGTCTGGAGTCCGTGAATGGATTTAGTGACTGCAGGGAAGAGAGCCAGAGACGTAAGGATTTCAAAATACAGATGTCGATGAGTTTAGTTATCGATGACAGCTCCCCCATCCACTTTGATATTTTGGTGTCAATGGACTCTAGTACATGTTTCCCCTTCCTTGTGTGTCCTGGTCCTTCTCTTTTGGGCTGTGTAATGTTATGTAGATAGGTCTGGAGACAACGTACGTACACCGGAGGGTCGTCGAGATTCCTCCGAGAGCATCGTATAATCCGGTGATATAGCTGTGCATACTTATCTTTTCCAATGGAGGATAATCCATGAATTTAATGGGGTTAACGGAAGTGGCTTTGGCTCATGAGCATGCCTTGTAGTTGGTACTGCATGGATTCTGGTGAGGATGTCTCACCTGCTAGAATTTTACTGTTTACTGTATTTTCTAGCTGTGCTTGTCATTGGGATAGATTGGTCAATTATCCGATCGGTATACAATCAGTCACCGTCAAGCATGGAAAGCATTGTAAAGAATGCTTCTCCTTGTCAACGCATCCATACCTTCTACTCATAATGAGTGCAAATAACGGTTGTAGATTGGACGGAATATCCGGAAGGATGTATGGAGTCTAAACAAATCTGCGGTAGTGGAAAAAACACTGGGGGCAGGGTTGGTAATGGCAGAAACAGATACATTTATTCAAACTCATATATGCGAGACTTGGTGATTGATACTTCCGTCCAGGACAGTGATCACATGTACCTCTTGCCCATATGATCCGGACAGTGACTTCGTCACTTTATCCCATTCTTGAACCGTTTCGCTTGGTGACTATGGACATGAACTTGAGGGGAAGAAGCCACACACGGATAGAACCAAAGCTGGTGGTGAAACTGACGGTGCCAGCTTAGATCAGGGTGCTTAGAATTTTCTGCTGATGGCAATCCGCACCCTGGAGTTCGGAACTCAGAAGAGATGCCACGAATACATCGTCGGCATTTACCGTGATCGTCCTCTCCAAAATATTAATCCACTTCACCATGGATGACTTTGTGCAGACTAAGAATCAGTGGAGCTTCGAACAGAAGCCTGCTGTAAGGACACAGGAAGGTGGAGTGAACCAATGTCGTAACTCCATGCGCTTTTGGAGGAGCAAGTCGTGTTCACGGTTAGCGAACGGGGAGTACCAAGTGTTCTGGACGAGGTGCTGTAGATTGGGGCGCGATGTGAATCCCTCTTGACCTCGTCATACCCTACGACATCCTGGGCCGTCACATACCAGAAAAGAATAAGGTCTTGCTGGTTTGATGAACTTTAGATAACATCTTTAGTGCAACATTCATACACGTGTGTGTCTGGACAGTTGCAGATTTCAGATGGTGTACTTCACGCTGAAGCATTACACCATAGAAGAAACCAGTGGACTGATAAATCTTCAACCACATCCCCTAATCTAGTTTTGTAAATAGAAGATTGCAAAGGTAAGTAAACTATTATTTGACCCCGTAATAGTAAGAGTTGATTACAAATCGAGGATATGTGTCAGTAGGTTTCACAACCGTCGAAAACCAGGTCGATAAGCGTGGTTCGACCACACTCATTAACCAGGTCAGGTAATGGATCTGTTAAAACAGCTAAACCATTTTGTATGATTAGTGCGCAACAGACTCAAGAGGATCAAGGGTCTAAACGGTGACTTCCCTCGTTAGTGTGTACCAGACTAGTGCGCACTAGTTTTCCCCTCAATAGAAACACGCAATGAACTGAGAACTGGATACCCATTATGAATGTTAATCATAACTGAGACTAAAGCAACTCATGAATTACAAGCTGCAAATACATTCCCTTCATAGAACCTCTCTAAATTAATACTCCATGATCGCCCCCACCTCCTTAATTTAGAGAGTTTATTAATCAAGACAGGAATGATAAATTATTTGATAAATAGAACACCAACAGGATCGCCCCCACCTCCTTCATTTAGAGAGTTTATTAATTAAGACAGGAATGATAAATTAATTGATAAATAGAACACCAACGACCTCACCCACAGCCACCAGGAGCAAAGCACACCACGATGATGTGGTAGCATCCGCATCGCTCTTTGTAAACCCAAATCTTGTCCAACCCCAACTTGTCAACTGGCTTCAGTAAAAACACAATCTGAAAGTTAGCCGGGTACCATCTCCAATACACTTAAGCTGAAGGCAGAATTGTTGAAGCTTGATGTAGGAGGCAAACACCGACCAGCAAGCGTCAGTAGTAAGTCAAGTATCCGTTGATGGAAGAGTCACTTGAATGGTTCAAAGAGCTTGTCAACCTGAGCGGTATGTGAATCTGCCGAGCAGATGTTCAACTGCCTGTATCCGGACCACGATTCGTTCAAGTTCTCAAACGGTTGCCTGGATGAAAAAGCGGCATGGCATTCGTTCCTACCGGCGCTTTGGAGAGAGTGGCAGTGTGAACATGGATCTCATATCAAGCAACCTTTAACACTTGCACCAAACACTTGAAAAGTACAAATGGGAGTATATTTACAATATGGATGAGACTAGCCCCTTCTTCCGGATGCAGATTAGTGTTGGTTCAAAGAAATCTTTCATGTTGTGCACTTCCCAGTTTGAAGTCTAACGCTGACTGCATCAAATGTCAGGCTGATAACTCCTTGGCAACACAACAACTAAAGGGACACAAACATAACAAGTAGCGGATCGGGGTCGTTGTCTACTCTAACGGTGACGGCAACGACAAGCTTCCTCTCTGGATCATCGGAAAGTACGCCAACCCCAAATGTTTCAAGAACATCAATGTGTGAATATCGGAACAACGCCCGGATGACATAGAGAATCTTCTTGTAATGGCTGATAGACTTTGACCAGCGCATGCCTACCCGAAAGATGCTACTAGTTCTCGACAACTGCAGTGCTCACATCCCTGTAGACGAGCTTCCTGGCCAGATCACCCTGCGCAATACAATGGTTTTCTACCTTCTTCTGAACACAACATCAAAGTGCCAGCCGTGTGACCAAGGTATCATCCGCAACTTCAAAGCCTTTTAGTAAAATCTTTTAGTCCTTCTCGACTTCCTCATCAAGCTTTACAAGACACATGTTTTGAAGGATGGTTCTCAAATGTGATGGCTTGATACTCAAGATGGAATGTCGAGGAACGACACTGGAACATGCAACCAGAGACACTTCGCCAACATCTACAAGAAAAAACTCTCAACATTCTTTGGAGCATACCTAGCACCAAAATGAAGTTCTCCGGACTTCATGTAAACCCTATGCTTGTTTACTGTCAAAAATAATATCTTCTTCTTGGATTTCTACTCTTTTATATCATATTATTGCATGACATAGAACAAGATTTCACAGTTTACATATTGATTAATGAAATCACATTGACATAAGTGAACGTTTCTTTGCTCTATGCGAGAGCAGGAATATAGAGTACAAAGAGCATGTGTTTCTTACTTGTTTAAGATATATGGATATTAGAACGGCTCGTAAGATTGTTGCAAAGAATTGTTATTTTTTATTGCAACGTGAACGTTATGTTTTAGGTTGCTACTTTAGAGATGTTCTCAGTAGTCACTCCAGTGCTCTTGCACTGGAGTGACTAGAGGGGGTTCTCTCGTTATAATGACTGGATGATCGTTTTGTGTTATTTTTAGCCTTTTTACCCTTGGGGTACCGGCTTGATTTATTTCCATTATCATACTGCCGGAATGTTCTAGAAACGATGAGACCTCTCTAAACTGATAACCCCTCTCAATTAATAGGCTTTTGTTGGGTCAAGGCTATTCATTAAGAGGGGTTTTACTGAGAGATTTGCTTGATGGGACCCCTGCGGAAAGTAACTTGCTTGATGGGACCCCTCAGGTTTAGTTTTACCCGATGGGACCCCGTCAGACATAGTTCTTGTAACTACGATTACTACTAGTTACAATGCGGGAATTACAAACAGAGATTAATCCCTGATTATAATTTCTGGTGGATTATCACAGGGACAAAGATCGATTTTGCTCGAAGTGCAATTTGTTGTGCTTCAATTCTTCCCACCGCAAAGATTCGCGGATTTCTCTGTTGCCTCCCACCTGCACACTCCTTCCGTAACCCTGCTCAAGTCTCACGATCACCCATTTGTGACGAACAAATAAACTCCGGATGAACATTTCTTTGCTCGTCTCCTTGGAGAGTGGCCGGATACAGAATAACAACATAAAAACAAGTGAGTGTGATGGAGTCCGAAGTCCACTCTGTCTGCGGTTGCGGTGGACTCGTTGCACTCTCTCTAGTTGTTATTAGAACATGGGTGACGGTGCATCGTTCATGGGGTCCCATCGGGTAAAATGAAACCTGAAGGGTCCCATCAAGCAAATTACTTTCTGCAGGGGTCCCATCAAGCAAATCTCTCGGGTTTTACTGCAGTGACCTAGACTGTTGTGAGACAACCTGACAATCACCGCAAAGTAAAACGAGCATTCGACATAGTGAGCACCGGCAACGCTCAAAATAATCATCATAAGGAGTGTTGCATTCCAAAAACCTCCCCACCACGACTTTATTTGAACTTGGAACCGTTAATCTGTGATAACAAATGAAGTTCTTGCCAACAAAGTAACCACCGTCCATAAAGGCTTCCATATATCGCTGGAATTCCCTTCAAAGCTGCACCACATCTTCAAATTCTAAACCTTGCTACGCATGTATACTGATGCCATCTCACAACAAACACCACCGGTACAATACATGAGTATCTACTTATTTCTCAAGCGGTCTTCATTGTCATCAATCCAACCAGGTAGATCACTATACTGAAGAATCATGGAATCCATCACTTCCACTCCTTCCCCGCAGAAATTTAACCAATCCTTGTCTCATAGACATTTCTCACGTCCACAACTATGGTCTACTTGAGAGAAGCGTGACTTCCTTCTGGAGTTTCACTTTGAACCCTTTCTTGGAGAATTTTATGAAACTCCTGGGCAGTGGCATGTCTTCCAGCATTGGACATCGAGGGAGGTTGTACAGAGGGATGGAGATCAAGGGTCACAAGCTCCTTGACAGCTCGTGCGGATTGAGAAGTGAATCCACATTCAGCATGAGCTTTAAGATTTGTAGGAGGGTAGAACGATGCGATCTTGAAGTAGGTGCCCGTAAACAACGAATCGGAGTGCACGAGTCTGATGTGTTCTTGTAGTGCTGTCAATTTTCCTCCAACCGTGATATTTATCGCATCCGGGGCGACTCGAATTCGACCCAACAGTCATAAGGAAGAACAAAGATAAAAAAGCCAGATCTTCATTCCCTCGGGGTAGACGGAATCTTGGCTCATTTGATAATAATTTGCGCTAAACTGGAGCTACTTTCTGACGTTCATGAGCGATAAATTTGCTCTCAAGAAGAAAAGTCTCTTGACCGAGGTTCATCATATTTTAAGGTTTGCAAGTGAGTACATTTGTACATACATACACAAATGAGTACAATAGAATGTTAAGAGTTGTAGCGGAAAAAGATTTGTTTGAAAAAACTAATCAGGTTAAACTTTTTGTTGGAAAACAAGGATCTTGGATATCAATGATGCTAAAAAAAACTCTTGTAATTTCAAATATGGAAAAAAGAAGAGACAGCTGCTAATGCAAACTGTCTCTTCATTTCGATGATTATTCTGTTTGCTAGGGCAAACAGAATAGAAACTAGTTGTAGCTTGTGTGCTTTATCACATATGTCCGTACTAATAATAAAGGATAATATAAGTATACATAATTTGAGTGGATATATAATATAGAAAAAAAACTATTTTATTGTGAACAAAGGTGAGAAAGATTTGTAGTATGTTTCATTCAATACGGTTAAAGGAAAAAAAAGAATAATCATCATAAATCTTCTATACATCTGTGCAAATATGCGATTGATGATGGCGTAAACATAGATCTGTTTTCAACTTTGTATCTTACGCCGCAATTGTGAAAAGCAAAGATGTATCAATTAATCACTGGACAGGGGCTGCATTGATTAATCTTGTGGAAAAAGGAGAAAGATCATTGAGCCTTTATTTATGTGGATACTTTGCTATTGTTAAATTCAGATAACGTCTGCTCAAAGTCTTACACAAAAAATGTTAATTCAAGTCAAATATAAAGGAAAAAGCTTGTGGCTCACTACACATTGTATTATTCGGATGAAAGTTTCGCAACATAAAAAATATCACATATCTAAAAGCTAAGAATTTGATTGTGTGAAAATCGTGCTAAGTCTTGCGATGATTACATATTCATTCAAAGCAAACTATGACCTGGATGCTTGTGGTGGCTTCTATTCACATTGGTTGCATTTATCTTTATTTTTTGTGCCCAGATGGATTGATTGGTAGAAACCTAATTTATGTCAAATAATTCTCCTTTTTTTATTTGAAATTCAAGTTTAATTTTGGACTTGAAAATCCAATAAAAAATACAAAACAAGATGAAAAACATGTAAATTGGCTAAGTTTTACATTATCAGAGACAATGGACTATCTGGTTATTTAGACTTTAACATGATTTTATAAAAAAGAATGATATGTACAAGATATGTTGGAAAGTGAGGATTATAGAAAATTAATCAAGTTGAAAATTGGTTCAATGTCAGAGATGAAAGGAAATGATATGCAAAAAACCCAATATTCATAGTTTTTTTTTTATCGCCAGCGTCATGTTACCAAGCAGTCAGGTGAGTAAAGAAATTCTAATATAGTGTTTCATGAACTTCAACAAAAACCACAAGAAAGAGTTTAAACTCGTGAATATAAATTTCTTGAAATTTATAAAATTCAAGGTAAAAATAAAAATGAAATGGGATACAAGACTATACTAGTGCTTTCAATGAACTTGCAATATCTTGAAAATGAATTTAGTAGATGGAAAAAAACTATTACATGGGGTGGGTTGGTGACGGATAAAATAAGGGTGTGATGACAGTGCGATAGATAGACAATGGCAGTAGATAAATACATAAAAAGTTATTAAAATATGATACCAAATTTTAAAGATGAGTAATATCTAGAATGATTTTTTCTTTGATATATATAGTTTAGTCTATAGTGTATGAAAGTCTATAAGACTTCCATACACTCCAAATAATGATTTCCATAAACCTTTTCGAACAAGCTGATTCATAGCAATTCAAAAGTCATTGAGGCCAATCGTTCTACATCCACACACCAATAGAGCCTTGACTTCACTGCAGCAGTTTGAGAACTCCAACCAAAATTATTAAAGTCCAAATTTGTTAGATTCATGCGAGTCAATTTCCTTCGGGACTAACAACTTTGGTTGTGAAAATATACCTCATGCCTGCATAACGCTCTCGTCCATCCGCCATAACATTATTCAATAAATAGTCAAGTTAACAGCTGTAGTAGTAAATAGCTGTAGTCAAGACTAAAAGTGGTTGAAGCATATTTGTTTCATTCAATGAAATACCGTCAAAGAAATCAAGGAGTGTGCATCAGCGTATCATATTAGTGAACACGATATATTAAATTCTCTAGTCTATTGTAAATATTGAATCAACTTGTTTTTATTGCTACATTTCACAAACCACACATACATAAAAGAGAAGGGCTTGTTTTCTCCCCATGAATACTCCAGGGCTCCATTTGCGGGGCCGTCAAGCACGCGAAATTTTGAAAGATTCGATTTGGTTAATCAATCAAATGTTTCATAATCGATGCTCAATTAAAATTATTTTTTATCAAGTTTCTTAAATTGTTCAGATCATCTAAATACCGAGAAACATTGTTTACATTTACTGCTCTAAAGTTCATAGTTCTCATGACCTAGTTTTAGTTTTCTTCCCTACACATATTGATGAAGATCCATTGTTTTTCCTATCCTACTGCGCTAGATCATAAAACAGCTTTCTCCATCCTTGAAGTTGCACCTCATATCTCCGAATGCCATTTTATTTTATTGTGACGCACTATGTCAGATCAGTTAGATACAGAGTTAGGGATTTTGCTGAACCTAAGATGGAAGACTCCCACAGTAATGAAGTCATCGATAATCCGAAGGAACCCAACTCTGAGAGAGGACGAGAGAGCTCTTCTTGCTCACATGAAATTTCTTTAAGTCCATTGAATGGTCAATGAAGCTTGGGTCAGAACAGAGAACAATCATGATTGCCTGGTCGAGGAAGCTTGGACTCGTTCGAGACTGCGAGCTCTTCCATCATTGTCATAATTGCCGGTAAGAGTCGGATTGGAAAAAGCTGATGCAAACGACGACACACACGCAGCGGAAGAACTTCTGACGCCGGAGAATTCGCGATCGGACGTACAAATCTTCTGCTCCACGGCTCTTCAAAGACGCCGGGGGCTCTGTACTGCAGAGAGTGTACGAATTGTTATCATGCACGATCCAGTTTCCGTTATGATCACCGATGTCCCCTTGAAGAGCATGCGACGTGGTTTCTGCAGGAAGTCCAATGAGCGCTCGCTCGTCGTTCTCGAGACGAAGACAGCTTTTCTATGTCGTACGAGAAATCGAGACTTAAGCGCATAATTTACTTTGGAGAGAAACAATCCAAACTATTCGAGCGATCGCAAGACGTGACCAGACGCCGACTCAGAGGTTGACTTGCAATGATTCTGAAACAGTGAAGTTCAAACCTTCTGTGAGTCATCATCATCCATCCGCTGGGATGAGGCAGGAGGCTGAAGCTTTTGTGACCAGATAATCATGATCTCCGCATGGCAGTGCCTCAATTCATAGACGATTGTGCATGTCAAGTTCGTGGTGGCTAACAACGGACTAGCTCTGATTTCAGGATCGCAGCTTTCTTCCGGAGACCCGATAGGTATCGAAGTTCTCGACTCCATCATCCGAGATTGTCTCCCAGGACTCACCAGTTCCGCAATTCCGCATATTCCGCGTTTTTAGTCGAGATTAGAGGCACCTAAAGTTTCAGGGACAATTCTGTTGTTTCCAACTCGAAAACAAGGCCCTCCTGTCACCTTCGCGTCGTTGTCTACGTTGTGGTGCATAAGCTGGCGGTGGGCATCGGGGGAAGGTCGACTGAAGGAGATTGTGTACGGGAACCGATCACCCGATGGGTCCAATCACACTGGACATGATCCGCAGACGAGCCGAGCACAACGATGGAGTGCTCGAGACGCTCGAGGTTGTAGCCACAAGACTCAACCCTTTTACCCTAACACGCATCGGTCGTATCCGTGGGGCAAGATTATCGGAAGAATGATTCGTTGGAAGGTCGTCATGATTAATCTCCTCATTCCTTTCTGTATAGTGTTTGGAGGATGGCGTGGCGTTCCGACACTGACTCTGGATGTGTACATGGTGGACAGGAGCTGGTTCTGCAGGAGGAAGGCATTGACAAAATCGAGACGCTTGGACGACTTTGCCCCAACCTCAAGATTCTCTACATGCCCAATAATCTAATCCCCAGACTCGGTACACGACACACCTTCCATCCATAACACGTGCTCGGTGAAGGCCTTCCTCAATCAACGCTGAACTCAGACAATCTTATCATTTCGCTCGATTTTGATTCGTGAATGTGTTTGGTGAATCTTGTCCGAAAGTGCAGAAAATCTGAATCGACTCAAGGCACTGGAGTACTTGAATCTAGCCATCAACAATATCACGAAGGTATCCCCATCCTGAACTGTGTTTTGAGAGAGAGAGAGAGAGAGAAGAGAGAGAGAGAGAGAGAGAGAGAGAGAGAGAGAGAGAGTGAGTGAGTGAGTGAGTTCTGATCTTCAAAACGACGCAGTTAGATGGACTCGAGGGATGTGAAATGCTCAACAAGCTGGACATGACGCTGAACTTCGTCGACCAAGAAGGACTGATCACAGCGACCAAACTTCGTGCAAACATCCACCTGAAAGAACTGTAAGCCTTTTTCATTTTTCGGACGGTTGCCTTGTCTGGAATGTCGAGAGTTTCGTGCCACAAAGCAATAAAGCACATGAACCAACTTAACGAAGAATCTGACGTCCATCGTGTGGCCGTTCAAGATACTTATCTGGCAATCCATGCACGGACTATCCGGGCTACCGAAAATTCGTCATTGCCGCTGTTCCATCCCTTCAGGTGAAAGCTAGAGTTATCTTCCGAGGAATTTCTGCAACTTGAGAATAGCTGAGCGAGGAAACAGCTAGAATCAATAGCTGTTGCTCACAATGTGTAGGTTCATGACATCCAGTCTGCAATGTTGACGTCACCTGCAAACTAACAGCTCGTTCACTATCAGTGAACCTTGAATTCATCAATTTTCAAAGACAGTACTTGAAACTGGAAACCTGTGCCCTCTGCCCATGAACAGCTCCTCGATGCTCACAAAATCAAGCCTTCGGAGAGAATAGCAGCTCAGCAGGTAAGCTCAGGGCACCACCATCACTGTCACCACACAATGTGTATCTACTTATAACGCAACCAAGTGGCCACAATAATCTGGCCCGAAATTTTAGAACGAAAGATTGGATGAATGAAGAGCACTGGAAACGACAGCGAGGGTGCGAGGGTGCTCGATTGCACTTTCGACGGGCCCCTCCTTCAGATAGACCTACTCACTATCTTACAGCAGAATCTGCTCTGGTCCATGCTCACCCGTCCACATCTCAACACTCAGCCCGCTTTTCGCACTGAGGATCGACTTTTCCCTTTGCAGGAGTTTCATCTGCTGTGTGCAGAAGTTTTGGACTCTTGCACTGCGCAACCTGTTGCAAATGTCAGCACATCGGAGCAAGAACTACCACAACTGTAAGTAAAAAACTCACAAAATATCTCCAGATGCCATAAAGGGGGGATGAATTTTTGGAGTGGATTCTGCCGTGGAATGGTTCGTCCGGCTGAATGTGAATGTGCGTGGGATGCAGAAACGAAAAGGGGGAAGTTGTCCGTGATTATACTGTGGCGAACAGAGTAAAAGAACACAATGAGATGCAGCAAATCAGAGAAGAGCAAGAAAACAAATCGAAGCCAAAAGTAAGGACTCCGTTTCTGGTTTGCATTAACAAACATGCAGCGAGAGAGAGAACTGGCCACGCATGGAGCCAAAACAAGAGAGTGACTGAGAATAGACTACTCGTGGAAGAGCAGCTCGCTCAGAACACACCACGAATGCTTCTGCTTCTCAGCCAGCGCTGCATCAGATGACTGACTGCTGGTAGTTGTTCCTCTTTTCGCTCACTTTCTCGCTCTGAAAAGCCGAAGGAAAGCAGAAAGCAGAGTAAGACTTCGTTCGAAGGTAACGAGAGTCGAGCTACGCTGGTGACTATCGTGGGTCATAGAACGTCGATGAAGATTTCTTTTCTGTTGAGTTCTCGCTAGAGACTGTTGAGCATCCTTGAGCATCCTTGAGTATCCTTGATTGATGTATTGGTCGGTAACGCCAACTTTGGTTTCGCCACCTTCAGACAGAAGAGCGAAAATCTAGGAGGCGAGCAGGCTTTGACCCATTGCCCTGCGAAGGCCGCACATATCAAAAGAACGAAGGCAGGTGTGGTCCTATTCTTCTAGCTTGTACCACTCAATTGTCCAACTCCCCAAAAAAATAAATTCGGTCGATCATCAAAACTGAAGTGCGTTCCTTGACTTGGGAGACTCTTCGTTTGCATCTAAGCTGATCTCAGTCAAGCAAGACCCGGATTCTCAAGCAGCGAAGTTTTCTCTCGATGCAGCACAGTTTAGATAGCGGGGCACGCAGATCCTGAAACACCATAACGCTGAGCTCATTCCTCTGTGTACTTGGACAGAGAGCTCACTGCTTTACTCTGCTTGGATGAGCAGAGAGTTGACGCCAGTAGTAGTTTCTCAGAGCTCAGAGTCTTGTCGCCATCGATCGTCACATGACATGAGTCTTGTCCGAAGATTGACCGTGTCCCTCAGATTCCAGTAGCTCTGCTGGCAAGAATCCCATGGTGCATGATGCTCGTGGAAAACGAGTGTACGCTGCATGACTGGTCGCTAATGATCTGCATGGAGACTGCCACCGACTTTGGTACGTATTGACATCTTTATGGGCTCGATCGATAATGATTGGCGTACCGCAGCCTGGACTTCAAGCTCGTGGAGAGCGACTGTGGACGACATGTCCTCTGTGATGTAGCTGTCGGGCGCTATCTGGACACATCCTTGATCGACGTTGACATCCAACCATCATGGATACGCATTCTTGTGAAAGGAAAGCTCCTGCAGTTGCGACTTCCTTGCGAGGTGCGTTCTTTACTGTAATCACATTAAAACGCTTTCTTAAGTCTTCAACCAGCTCTGGACCGTCACTTGATCTTTGCTTGGCGATCAAATAAAACCATATTTCGCATTCATTGCTTTACTTCGATCCTGAACTCTGGTTGAAGACAGAGCCTCAGACCGTAGCTGTACTTAGTCTATTGTCTAAAGGGAAAGATATGAAGCTGATTGTAGGTGAAATCAGATGAGAGCATTATTCAGCGATCAGCAACTACCGGGCGTTTGTTGGTGACCATGCCGAAAGTCGTGTCCGATCCTCGATGGAAGGATGTGTATTCTGCTGCTTCGGCCTTACCTCATATCAGATCCAAAACGAACAAATTCGTTGATACGACGAGAACGAGGCGTGAAAATTGTGTAGAGCCATCAGCAGCTGTCGACATACACGACATTGTGATCGATGCAACACCAACTGCCAAACAAGGCGACGCGGTGATTACCCAACGCGAGGTCAGAACCCCACAGAGCTACCTTTGTGATCAGCTCACGCTCTGTACATGGCCATGACCCGAGAGACACCACATACGTATTATTGTTCCTTTTTGGCCCTTGGACTCCTTGCCTGTTCCAATAATTGAATACCGATGTTGACCTTTTGGTTCGCTCGTTCCACTGTATGCAGCCGCAACGAGCCAAGATGACCGAACATGACGCCAAAGTGATGGAAACGGAAAAGTCCGAAGATCAGGAGCTCTCGTTTAACTGGGAGGACGACATACCCGCGTTGGAGTGAAATCGCTACATTTTAATTCTTCTCAACTTTGTGTACATTATTCGTTGCAATCTTGCATCAAAAAGGCCTATAAAGCGCAGAGGGGCACAGTCCGGGCTGCCACAGAAAGTCCAAGTGGGGCAAATCCAATCACTAACAAAGGTGATCCATTCTGTATACCTCGCGGATTACGACAGTAACTGCATACTTTCTCTCTTCAATTCCACCGTCCCCCAACATTACTGTAGTTATAAGGACCGGATTTGCCGAACGCTGACACTGTTAATTGCCATAGCTGTCACGGGCAGTGGCTGGAAGTTCTACGCCAAAGTTTTGGATCGAGGCAAGGCGGCTGCCTTGGATTATTCTGTGCATGCGTAGTGTGAGTCAGGCCAGATAATGGGACAAGAAAACTTGCTCGTTAGTCGACTGGCCTACTATGGCCATGATGACTGGCCAGGTCGAGGCCGTAGGAGGAGCCATTGATCTTGCACAGAGTCCAGACACTGGGAGTGTAAATTCATCAGTCCCGGTGGTGAGGTCCGTGGGATACAGCATCATCATTCGATCTGTGGGCTCGACATCGGATTCCAAACGTCCTCAAACTAACCAGACCCGACTACAGGCAACGATGATGGGACTTTGTTTGCCTGAAGAACGCAGCAGCTCGTTGAGCAACTGCGCCGACGAACAGCTGTGCTGCTCAGCTGAATGACCAGCGGGATTCCCTAACATCCGCTCCGTATGCAGTTTAATGATTCAGCGCGGGTAATCTCTGCGAGGACTCTGAGACTCTGATGAATGCATGCCTTCTCCACGGTGTTCACTGGACCCGAGGAATGGGCTTTGCCTGCCCACATGACCCCTAGGCCTCACGTGTGGACCAGCCTCGAATGATTTGAGAACAGGCGCCGAGCACCCGAGATCCTAATCCAGTGAAGTCCAGTGGCTCCAGACCTCGAGCCCTTCAGCAAATATCGCCTGGGGCCTGGAACTGGGACTGGGCTGATTTCCAGACATAAAAACAACTCTGTTCTTCGGCGGACAGTTTTCACAAAAAATTCTACAGATTGTGAAATCCGGTCGTGATCTCGTGAGCGTGTTCTGGCTTCTCCGATCAGATCGCCAACCAACAAACCGCAGAGAGGTCAAATGTGAAGGAAGGACGGCGGGGCCAGACTTTGTAGATACGATGCACAGCAGTGGTCGCAGCTGAGGGAAGAAGAGGAGTGAGGGTGAATTCATAGATCACTTGAGATTGCGAGAGAGGGAGAGAGAAAGAGCAAGAAACCAAGCACGTTTCGAGGCACATGGACAGTGGCGGGTGATGGCCATAGCGGATCTAGGTGATCCTCCTCCATCCCTCCCTCCCTCCCTCTGCCCATGCCGGGACTCACTCCCTTTCTCTCTCCCAACTTTAAAAGCACGCAGAAGTAGCAGGCTGTTCCGGTCTGGTCGGCTTGGGCGGCCATATCTCCCAGCTTTCGTCTGAAATGATTCGACCATGGTAGGGCCATGCCGGGTCGGAAGAGCTCACTCCATGATTGTGCCCTCGGCTCGTCTTTGCCCTGAGTGTGAGCCGGCCTCCGAGTAGTGGACGGACTGGACTGCCTGAGGTTTCATGAAGGGCAGGGGGGGGGGGGGGGGGGGCAGAAAAGGCCATGCTGCGCAGTAAAGACGACATTTACAATAATGGTACGACCCCTCGTTGAGTCCCTTGACTCCCTCCCGTACGGTGTGGAGCCCAACCCACGACCGTTAGCCCCAGTTGAGCTTGAGACCCCCGGGCTCTTCCTCAGATCGGTTAGTGGTTCCCCTCTGGCAGAATAAGAATCAGGATTCTCTACCGAGAGAGAGAGAGAGAGAGAGAGAGGGTGGGGGGAGCATAATGTACAGGAGAAGTGGAGACCGGCATGGCAACCGACTGTCCGTCCGTCCTACGACGAGATGACATGGCGTTGACGACAGACAGACAGTCTGAGCTTTGCTTTGCTCCTCGCTCCAGTTTAGCCCAAGACGACTACTGGCTCTGCTGCCACATTAGTCCGATGATGCGCCGGCCGGCCATTGCAACCCGCTGGTCCAGGAGACCGGTGCTGTATCCCACTTACTCACTCACTCATCAGATCAGAGGTGTGGGAAAGCCATCCCCGAGAGTTCAGTGAGGAGGAGCTAAGCTCGAGTCCAAGATCATGTTCCGAAGCTTTTCTCTCGTTGCCTTTACCGGCCTCTCATATGAATCGAGTGGGCCTCGCCCTTTGACTGGATCGGTAGCTTTCTCTCCAGGCCTGTCGCACTCACGCAAATGTGGACTCACGTTTCCCCTCTGTCAACTCTCGCCAAGAACATGTGTTACTGCTTTTGAGCTTGTGTTTCTGCTCTCTTTAAGCCCCCAAACGCAGACCCTAGTTCCATCGATGCGCTCCATGGCTGAGGCTATAAAGTCTCCTTTTACAGAGCTCTTTCCTGCTCATATGGAGTCAGGGCCCAAAGTGGAGGGCATCTGGAATGAACAGAAGTTCTTGGATCGTAGCTTCAACTTGATGTCACCTGCCACTAAAAGGTTGTTGTTACTATGGTGGTACCAAGGATGGCAAGCCCCTACAATCTACTAATCATTAAAGTGGGCTGACCGGTGACCTTTCAAGCTGATGCACTCTCTACATCGAGGCGTGAGAATTTGCGAGTATACATGTCCAGAACCGTGACCTCTTGCTTCGAAAGACATGCCCACTTCTTTTGCATGCAGACTCAGACAAAAGCTTGGAACTCAATCAATAGTACTTTGCCAATAATTTACCTCCCAAGCATCTGGGTACATTCATATGGAAAATGAATTGAAGTTTGGCGGCCCAGACGGTCAGGGTTTGCTTTATTTTGGTCCAGCTTGCTTATCTCTGATGACATATGAGGAATCTCCACCAGGTCTCAAAATGTCAACTTTACGCCCCCTTTTCGCAAAGTTCAAGGCACAACACTGAAAAGAACGTCGCTGCACGATAATGCTTCTCGGCATCGAACTGAACTGGACTGGACGCCTCACCGATGATCAGAGATCCATGGTCTCGCAAACGCATTCAAGATCTGAAGCGTCCTATTCAGGGCATCTTCTCGCCGTCCTCACAAAGAGCACAGTCTAGAAATCGAGACATTAGGTGACTGATTGAGCACAAGGGCATCATCATCTCACCTCCTCCTGTAATGCCCTTTCTCCGAGCCTTGCTGAACTTCTCACTCTCATTCTCTCTCTCTCTCTCTCTCTCTCTCTCTCTGGACAGCTCTTTTACCGCATATAGTAACAGCCATCCCTCCGTCGTCACTGCCACTACTAGCAGCAGCAGCAGGCCCCTGACTTCCATGTAGCCTTTACAGATCCACTTTCCATTACAACGAAAAGGAACAAGCAGCTGCTATCTTTACTGGCCTGGCCGGGCCGGCGCTCGCTAGCAAATTCACTGATCAAGTCAATCATAGATCGAAGGTACATCTTCATAACTGACCCCTCGGGTCAGACCCCAAACTCGCCACAGTCCTGTATCTTGTAGCGGCACAATACTCTTGCAGTACAGTATCTTCATTTGGTATGGGGATGGATCGGATCGAACTTTAGTGCGCATGAATTAATGAAGGGGCTCGAGATGCGCTCGGAATAAAAAGCTTGCATCGGCGATTCATACTGCCTGCATCACGAAGAGAATAGATAGAATGAGAGAGAGAGAGAGAGAGTTCCGGAGTTGATCGATTGATTCCTGCTCGGCCACATATCTCTTCCCTCAGAGAAAGAAGCTACCTATTAAAGAATGTCATAATTACCATCATGCCTTTATGACTTACAAACAAGCTGCCTTCTATAACAAGTGGTGGTGGTTGGGTGTTGTCCCGTTCTGCACTTGCACTTGCTTGCTTGGGACCTCAGCAGAATGACGAGACCAGTACACGATTCTCGGTGCATCTTGCGTCCCCTTGTGTTTCAGAGGTATCATGGCTCAGTTGGAACCATCAATTTCCGGATGTGAGATTTAGGACTTCTAATCAAGTGGTGGAACTTTGATATACCTCCACCAAGATTTGGTATCCAGTATGGACCCTTTGGTGTTCTCCAGGACCGTCATGTTTCCTCATCCCTGTTACACACCGGCTCTGTAACCATGCTTCGAGGGGGTTTGGGTACTGCTACAACCATGGGATATCCATGAAATTTTAGAACTACTTCAAGCTATATATATATAATTATACAATTATATACGTATATATAAATTCTGATCTCACGCAGTAGTAATTCTCCATTGCAATGCAAACCAGCGTTAAATGAGTTCTGCGAGAATCATGCATGATGGATGGCTGCCTCGGTGTTAGTTTACACTCCGCTCGCTTCCAACTTTGGGTGAACCTGAGTACGAACCCCCAGCCTGCCACACCATTAAATGTCCTCCCCTTTAGCTAATGTGGCACAGATTCTTTCTGGACTCCGGATATGGGTTTGGGAAATGGTAAGTATCAAGTCCCGACCTCCGGTATCAATGTCGAAACAAACCATGTCCACTCTAATCTGAGTTAATTTTTTATGAATTTTTAATTACATGCGATTACTTTAGTAATCACATATAATCCAATGGAATTGATCCATCACAGTATACAGAAATCTCAAGTCCGAGTAGTAATTAAGGAGTAGCATTGGTTATGATTTGAAATGGAAAAAACCCAAAAGTTGAGAGATATTGAGGGCTGAAGCTTAGGCTAGTAGATGAGTTTGTTCAACTATCATTGCTATTGAATGATTCATAACCTGGATACGAAGAAAATACATTCACAATCAAAGTTTTGGTAGTCCAGTGCATCTTCATGAAGATATATGAGGGAAGGTATATTTCAAAACTTTGTATAAAATTGAAATTTGTTAGAAAAAATTGCTTGGGTTCTTGGTTCCATCTTACATCATTTCAACTTTCACATATTTTGAAGAAAAAATTTCAAATTTTATCTGGATTTTGATCTGTATTTGAGAACGTAGAAAATATATGTATTTTAAAAAACAACAAAATGAATTCCTAAAATCAAAATAAATAATTACGTGAAAGTTTCACTATTCAAATTTATAAAGATATTTTTTCATATAGTAGTTGACATTTGTAATGTTTCAAAATTACAAACTTGAGATCATGATTTTTTATTGTTTTGAAGAGCATTTAATTCAAGAAAATCATGTAAATCTTACATTTATATAATAATTGATATTTTAAATATTTTTTTGAAAATAATATTATTCACAATAATATTTCAATTGATTCCAAATAATGGGGGCAAAACACCTAGTCTAACATATCTTGAATGATAATAGAGTAATTCAAAAACATTAAAGTTAAAATTTAATTTTTTACAAGTAAGTGCAGTATCATTTATAAATATTTTTGATATGATATTTTTACTGATTAATTTTAGATTGACGAATTATTTATGGGATTAATTTAAAATTTTTAACCTTTGAATTATCATAGAATTTACACAATGGTGAAATTTAATGAAGATTCAATGATATTGATAATCAATCAAAAAATACAAGTTAGATTTTTAAGAAAAAAAATTTAAATTTTTTGTGCAAAAATTCAATGTAAAAATCTAAAAGAAATTTTATGCTCAATAATATTCATCCTCATACTTTTAGTGTGATGATATCAACAGATGTGAATAAATTTATAAGAAGACTCAAGCATGCTTGATCATTGATTATTTGGAAGCAGTTGTTTCAATATCATATTGTTACATTTTTTACTTTTTGCAAAAAGGTGATTAGCACAGTGAGTATAGCACTTAAGAAAAAAAAATTAGCTGGTTTGTAATATATATAGTTATATGAAACAACAACATGAAATGAATAGATTTAATATTTGTTAAAAGATAAATATCAATGAACTTGTATACCAATTCTTCCATGAATATGAGTACATGCACTAGTATTGCATAGAATTTGGTCAAAAGGTGATTAATGAAAAGGTTACTCATTTTGCTAACACTTCAAGATCTACGTTTAGATCCATGTTATGAATCTCAAAGAGATAGCCATAGACAAGACAAAGCAATAGATCCTAAGAGCAAGTAGTATTCTTGATGACTTAGTCATAGACAACACATAGCAATCCAATACTCGAATCTCAATTTGTACATACAACATATACTTACTTTGTTCAACACATAAAGTATCGTGATACATATAAAAGATAAAAAATTCACAATGTATGACGTACACACGTTTATGAATTTATTGAGTACATAAAAAAATTATGAAATATAAATACATAATAGCAGTTGCTTTTGGTGATAATTTGTAGATTTTTTTCCCCAATGATGTTAAATGTAACGAGAGTTACGGGATTTCATTTGGTATGACACGGCGAGGATGTTGGATCCCAAAAATAGGGAGTGTGGACAAGCTGCACTCCAAATGAATGGTAAACACTCCAAACCTACCGTAATCAAGGAACCGTGGCAACCGCTGATTCAGGTCGGTAACCCTTGTCACTTGTCCGCCCGGGTTCGACTAAAACATAGCCCGCCGGAATCTTGTCCCCCGCGCGGGCGACCCCGGCACGATCTCTGGCGCTGACTATGCCCCGTTCGATGGCCGAGCGAGCGCATGTCGATGTCGTCCACGGCAGAAGACGATGAGTCGGTCGCTCGCTCGCTCGCTCGCTCATCGTCGTCGTCGTCGTCGTCACCGAGAGGAAGGCAAGGCAAGGGAAGGGAGAGGGAGGAGGAGGAGGAGGAAGAAGAGGTGCGTGGAGGGCCCCCCGGTCGACGCGCCTCGCCACTCTTTTTAAGGCAAAGCTAGAGGCGATGGTGAGCCTATCGGACCAGCACACGGAGCGCACACAGCAGCAGCAGCAGCAGCGGCAGCAAGCAGGGCGAAAGTACAGGGCTGGACTGGACCGGACCGGACCGGACGGGCTTCGGCTTGTGCTTGTGCTTGTGCTCCTGCTCGCCCTTGGGCTGCGGCTTTAGCTCGCGCCTGCTTGCGCTCGCGCTCGGGCTCGGCTCGGATCGGACGAGCAGGAAGAGGAGGAGGCAGGAGATGAACAAACGCAGAGAGTCGACGATGGTCTGAGGCGGACGAAGGAGCTCGTGGGAAGCGCAGGCAGAGATCCCATTGTGCGATTGATTGGAGAAGGGCAGGATTTCTACAGACGGACTGACAGACAGACAGACAGACAGACAGACGACTAGCTCCACCGCCGTCGTAGTGGTCGTCGTTGTCATTTGAGGGAGGGAGGGAGAGTGATAGGGGAGGAGGGGAGGAGAGGCTGCTGGAGATGATAAGAGGGCCGAGGCGGGCAAGAGGAAAGAGAGATGGATAAAGCGGGGTTCAAAGGAGTGTTTAGTGGGAGCGCGGCGCAGGAGCACGCCATCGACTGGGAGTTGCGGCCGGGTGGAATGGTAGTGCAGAAGCGAGACCCTGACGCTGTCGCCGTTGTACAGGGCCCCATGATTAAGGTCAAGGTGTCGCACGGCCTTTTCTCCCATGATGTCACCATTCCTGCCCAAGCCACTTTCGGTCCGTTCTCCACTTCCGGTTCTCCTCCTCCTCGTTTGCAATTGGCTTCGTTGTTGTCGCCTCGACAGCTGCGAGGGTATTCTTTCCCTGCTTGCTGTCCATGCGCGTTGTTTGTGTTTTGCCTTCGATTCCTCGTCGCCCATTTGCTGCACTTCCTCGTGTGTTCTCAGCTTACCGCCGGAATTTCGACCGTCCATGTGGTGGACCGTGTCCGATTCGGGGGTTAGAATTCGAAACGCTCTCGATCGGTTCTCGAATTAAATTCACCAATGTCATGGCGTTCTGTGAACATTCGTGATGCTGTTACAGCTCGCCACATTCATGGATCGGTGGAGATGCAGCAAAACGCAACGTGGCTGAGTTTGGCATCAATGCCGTTAGCTCGTGTGTGTTCTCACCCTAGAAGAATACGCAAGAGTTTCGCTGTAGAAGACTAGAATAGCTGGCCGAATGTTTCCCTTCTGAGGCACGTGCTGATGGTTGCGTCCATTGGTGCAGGCGACCTCAAGAAGTTGCTTGTGCAGGATACCGGTTTGAAGCCCAACGAACAGAGGCTTCTCTTCAGAGGCAAACAGAAAGAAGACTCCGAGTGGTTACATGTCGCAGGAGTTAAGGATAAGGCGAAGATAATTCTGGTCGAGGATCCAGCCAGTAGAGAAAGAAGGCTAGATGAGATGAGGAAGCAAGAGCAGATTGCTAAGGCTTGCAAGGCTGTCGCTGGAGTTCGATCGGAAGTCGATAAGCTGGCCGGACAGGTAGGCTGATGGGACGGAGCCATTAAAGTCCATGGGTCTTAATTTCTCTCTCATCCTGTGTTCCTAGCACCGCGAGTCACATAGAAACCGTTAATTTGTACTTGCGATCTGTACACGGTATGTTTTCTCCGGAAGTATCGTCTCAGCGAAGCGAATGTGGTTGCCAAGTGACCTCCACAGTTGTTGAGAATTGGTTCCACGTGAAGTCTCAGCTGTTTTATTTTCATTCTTTTACGAAACTCTGCCTTGTTCATCGACGCAGATATCAGAGTTAGAAGCAAGCATTTCGACTGGATTCACCGCCCATGATAGTGATTTCACCGTTTTAACGGAGTTGCTGATGAGACAACTGTTGAAGCTGGATACCATCCAAGCTGACGGAGAAGCGAAAGCATTGCGCAGGACTGAGGTATGCCATTCAGTTGTTTGATTTTTCTCCTTTTCTAGAGGGTTCATGTTCTTGGTGTACCAGGATTTGGTCTGTCATCAGCTTGCAACCCTGTCGAGACTTGCTGGACTTGGAGAATGTCAATGTGGAAGCGTCCGTGGGGCCAAAACTAGAGTCAAAGTGAATGCACATTGCATGTTTTGCCGTTCAATTGAGCGCTGGTTTGAAGGACTGGAAGGACGCCAATTCGTGTTCGTCATGTGGGAACAGGTCCAAAGGGTACAGAGTTTTGTTGAAGCTGTCGATGGAATGAAATTGCGTAATTCCAAAGCTCAAGCTCCCAGTTCTTCCGTAGTGGTTACCACTCAGTGGGAGACATTTGACAGTGGAATGGGCAGTCTTACGGCACCACCTCCATCTTCTATTCCAACCATCACTGACTGGGAGAGATTTGACTGAAAGCTTTAATTGTTCTGTCTCTCACCCAATTCTGTATCTGCACTTGTTTTGTAGCATGAGTTTGTTGTCAATAATTTTTTCTTTCACTTGTGAAATCCTTTAGAGGCCACAGTACAAAATTTGTGGGTTATACCAATATCCATCTTCAGTTTTCCTAGTTCACTTGCATGTACACATAATTAATCGATTTTCCAGCTAGACTTCCTGGATTTTACACTTTACCGACTCCGCTCTTTCTTGAGCCATCCGAATAAACGAATCAGGACTTTTCGAGTAACAGGAGATTTTTTTCGTCCGTCTCTTGGCAAGACTTCCAGTGATCATTTTATGTTGTACTCACATTTGCTGTGTGGCAGCCCAGACTTGATGTCTTCTCGCAGTCTCCCATGTACCAGATCTGAGCTTGCTATTAGGACTTGCTAAATATGGACCATGGCAACGTTTCTTGACCTCTTATTGCGATTCTCGCTCATCAAAGTCGTGAATCTGTCAACTACTTTCTTACAATAGCATGCTCCACTTGATTGCCTTCTGGCTGTATCTCACGTACGGAATAAGATTCAGACCTGGACGCATGTCTTGCCCTGTGTTTTTGATCGGCAAGTTCCCTCGGCCGTGTGCCTATCAATTGCAGTTGTTACAGGTCAAAGGAAGGTTGGTCGCAGTCGAGGTTGTCTGTCATGTTCAGCATGTGCTGAAAGTGTGATATCTCCACCAAACTTGTCATGGGAGGCCATTTTCTCTTGCATTTAGAGATTTGTCTGTGGATGTCACGATGGTAGCTTTCTCATTCTCTCAGTAAAACCTACACTCTTGAACTTGCTGGTTTTCCACGCCGTCACGGATATGGATCGTGTGGAGATGGCTCGAGTTTCTTGATGTGTGCGAAGTCATCCTTGAACTAATATAAGAAAGTGAGAAAAAATTCGACAGTGTTGCAGTAGAAGGCATGTGTCCCACGAAGTAAGTAGGTACAGCAGAGAACATAGTTGGCATATTGTTCCTTCGTCCCCATTGTCAAAAACTCGGCGAGAGGACTTGTTATGTGTTGAAATAATCTGAAGAGAAGGGTCCTCGGGGGATCTCTACGGTTGGATTCACTTCCTGATCACAGGCTTTGAGAAGGGGAAAGAGGAAGAATGTCTCGATTATGGCAGAGGATCCATCTTTTTTAACCATCAAGGGAAGGGAGTCTACAAGGGCGATAGTAGCTGGCTGGTGTGTTAATGTATCGCACCCGGGAGATCTCTGAGTTTCCAAGATTGACTAATGTAGGAAGACGAATGGAAAGAAATCCTCAGAATCAGTATAAGTCCTGACCTATACCGCCGTTTCGCAAGTCTCAAGATAAATTATACAGAAGCTTTAACTTGGTCAAATTGAACGTTTGATGATTAGGTCTTGGTACCCTTTGGAATCATGTGGTCTTCATTTCAAAATCTTGAGAAGTTCTGAAGTATGCAGAATTGTTTTGATACATCAGTTTGGATTAATCTCCGCTTTAGAGTTTTGTTTTCAATAGCAGGACATCTTGAACTATTATTCCTTTATTTAATGAATGTACGACTTTTATGGCTGGTGTCTTCCTTATTATTGTTTTGAAATTAGATTCGGAATTCTAGGGACTTTTGAGCCACCCGTCATATGCATCACTTTGGAATAGGTCTGAATCCTTCTGAATTGGTAGAACTCAATTTGGGATTTCGAAAACTCTGCAACGTTTTTATAACAATTTCACTAAGTTTGAGTAAAGTTTCAAATATCTCAAACCAGCCAGCTCTTGAACGCCAAATTGAGGTTAGGAATATATAGATTCAGCCATAATGTCGAATTGTTTCTTCGTCACGGACTAACTTATGCGTTGTACCAAACCCTAATTACTGACATGCAACTTGAAAACAAACTAGGCCACTTCGAGCGACTCCGTCTTAACTCTACTTTTGATATTCCATGAGGTGTACAATCATAACACAGTTCTTATCTGTCAAGACCCTGCACCCTGTGTAGACTCTGCAACTTGCATGTTAGCCAGAATTTGGGCAAATGAGCAATACAGTTCCCAGTAGTATCGGTGAAGTCTACGTCTTTTCCATCAGCTCGGAGACTTTAATGTCTGAGGGCAGTACCTTTCATGTAGTTTTGATTTCATGATGCATGAGAGGTTCATAACTCGTCCTACCATTGTGGTCGTTGAGTATTTCTTGTTCTCAAATTTATGATCGTGTGCCATTTCGAACTCTGCCATGGTAGACTTCAAAGTCGTCAATTGCTAAGTAGATTTCTTCCGCAATAAGTAGGTTGTGCACTTTACAATTCTTTTGGAGCGACAGCAGAGTTGATTGAAGTATAGCGTGATGAAGGGTGTATGAGTAAGTGGTGAAGTCTTCCTCACTTGAAATGAAAGATTTTGATAGAACCAAGAGAATAATGCAAAGGGTGCATTCTTTGAGTTTCATTACGATGATTCTTGGTCGATGAGGAGTATATGTTGTGAAACATGTTAAATTACTGACATTTTCCTACAAGGTTGAGACCTATTCAATGATGATGATAGTAAAGTCATCCGATAATCGCATTATGTCTAATTTCTCGGTGTATTTCTAATTACAAGTACATCGTGGATGAATACTGATGGCGAGACGAGTCTATTGAAATAAAGCTTGTAGATATGACAATTCCTAGCATGTAGATACCATGTCAATTTCATCTTATTTTCAGATAGTACAATCAACGTTGTGAAAAGTTACAATTTGAGAGCTACACTTCCAAATTAAATATTGTCCACATAAATTTTCAAAAATTTACCAAGAACTTCACTGAGCCTTTTGAACATTTCATATACATGATTCCCATGACTTCACTAAAGTGAATTCTGCATTTTTCTTTTCTATCGATAGCTTGGATACTCTAGCAAAGAATACCCCACCATTGATCTAAGAACTCTATAATCCACATTGAGAAAACATGCGCATGAAAGAGTGCAATGATGCCAGCGCTGGGATTTGAATCCAATTCTAGAATGCTTGAAACTCTTTAATATAATTTCGTGGGCTTCAAATTTGAAAGCTTTTTTTCTCACACATTCAAACACTATAACACCTAAATGTCTTTTGCTTTTCAAGTCATATTGCTTTTGGTGATCAACTATAGTCATCAAGAATTCAAACAATAATGTTGTCTTTGAAGTCCAACATTTCGTTACTACATACCATGAAGATGTTGACTTAATATCATCACGAAATGAAGATCAATAACATATAAATAAGTATTAGCGATAAGGTTAAAGAGATGATTTGTCTTAGATGATCATCAATATCAAATTTTATAGAGATTTAAGTAAATCGTATAATGTACTGTTAATATAATAAAAAGTTTTTGTGACAGCAACCAATGATACATATGAAACAAAATGAATCAAATTGTCAAAATTTCCCAAATTTTAACAGTGATAGAAAAAGTATTATATATATTAAGATGAGTTTTTTACAATATGAAAACAAAAATATGAAATTGATGATAAAGTCAATCAAGTCTGTATGTGTGATGTGGAGTGATACATTGAAAATTTGTATGAGAGTGTGTTTAGATTATGAATATAAATATGAATTTTAATTTTCTATAACCATGATGAACTATCTCAAAGCTATCTGAGATAAGCTTGAGTGAGAGTCAGAAGTTGCAATCTTACACACTTTTGACTTTGAAGAAAAAGTGCATCCGGATTAAAATTTGCATTGTGAAGAAGGAGAAGAAAGTACTTCGGGACAAATTGGAATTGTCTCAGAAAGGATTTGAAAAAAAATTCAAGCGCGCAGAGTAACTAACGGTAACTCTAAAGGCAAGAGATCAATTGCATGTTGCGAATTGGCTTTGAAGGCAAAGGAATTGCAAGATTGCAAAGCTGCTTGAACTTCGGAGTTAGAGCGTAGGAAGGAATTAGACGCAGATTTCAGCAAATTGTGTTGTCAACTGTCGGCAGTTGAGGAGTAGTTGGTCGCGGCTCAAGCAGATTTGGTGGAGACGGAGGCGACAATCCAGCAGTTGGATACTGCGTGAGGCTAGATCGATGTCTTTGCGGTTATGTGGAATGGAAAGTTCAGACCCTGAAGTGGATGAAATTGGATGAGTAGGAGCATCATCTAAAGGAATTGGGAGCCAACGGAGCCGCATGACATCGACAGGTAGCTAGACAAATCAATTCGTTCATCTCTGGTTTGGAGGAGACGAAGTAGAAGTTAAAATTGGAACTATCAGCCGTTTTGAGTAAGATAGGAGCTCAATGAACGTTGACAACTGCCGCATCTGCTGACGTCGCTCTTGATGGAGGCTTGCAGCTAGCGGATGATCCCTCCGAACGTGCGTTGTGAATAAAGAAGCCCAAGGCTCTACCTTTGGGAGGCTTTTCCATGAGTCAATTTTCAATCTTAAGTCTGCATTCCTCCGCACGTTCGTGAGTTGTGCGTTTTGTGACTGCGCGAGTTGCTTCAGTTTGTCGAAGATACCGCATCTGAAGTAGAAAGTACCATTTAGATGTTCTGAGTAGTGCATAATGTAACTCAGAATTTAAACAAATCTGTACATTGGAAGCTCGGTGCAGCCAACGGAATATCTAATATTGGAAAATTTCCCCCTTGAATATCAATTACTGAGTTGCATGCGGCTTCTATTGAGATTTATTGGATGAATTTCAGGATTCAAGTGTGATTTTACCCTGCATTGTGTCGCCTTTGGCCGTAGCAATTGCAGTCTCTTATGGGAGTGACATGTGCCTAAGAAGTAAAACTTCTCAATAGAATGTTAATTTGTGACTCTACTTGATTCTCTGATGTTGTTTATGTTTTCGTGGGATCGGAGCTTTACCATTACGTTCCATTTTGATGATTATTTATTCTTACAATATTTATTATTTATTATTTAAACAGTCTTGGCTTAAGGTGATAATGGATAATAAATTTATGTTGGAGATACATAATCATAATAAATCATACAATTATCATGTATAAAATATGATGAATTCAACTACATTAATTTTCAAATTCAGCTTATTTATGTATTACATTCTAAATTATGATATATGAATAATAGATACTTGACACTTATTGGCAATATGAGCTTGTTATCAATAGTAATTTGTTATTGAACATATTGGAACTTGAATTTTAAGAATATTGTGTTATGTTCAAGAATCATAGTGAAGCTTTTGGTGTTCAAATTCAAAGTCTCAAAAAGTCATTTGATTATGTTCATAGAAATATTTAGGAATTTTTTTATCAAAATTTTATTTTATTTTTTTATTGATGATTATTCAAGATTTGTGTGAATTTATTTTTTCACACAAAAGTCAGATCTTTACAATTTTCTAAACCTAAATGTTCAAGTTGAGATTCAAATTTGACATAAGATGAGCTATCTACATCTGATTTATAGCAAAAAATATAAGGTCATAGGAGTTTGGGAGTTTTTGCAAAGAAATATAGGATCATTTGTCACCTCTTCACAGTTAATCATTCACAGCAAAAGGCTGTTTTTAAAAGGTTTAAAATCTTCATACTGTTAAAAAAAAACTGCATAGTTTAACATGTGAATTTTTAGCAAAATGTGTCAACATTATAGGTATAATATTCTTTTTCTAATGCAAAAAACTTTTTGGTGTTGTTTAAAATTTTTAGTAATAACTCATGTTGTTTTTGTTTTTAAAATGTCTACATTAGTATTTTCAGATCTATTTTTTTATTACAAAGAAAAATTTCGTAACTTGATCTCAAGCATTGTATTTGTTTGACAGTAAATAGTTATGTTCTTGCATATGTGCGTGTATATTATATTATATATATTATAATATATATTACATGTATGTATACATATATAATACATTCTTGCAGATGTAATATATATTCAATATTTTCAGTCTTTGAACACTTGATGACATGTTAAATTTGGCAAGGAATTATTTCAATGTAAAAATGATTATATAAGTTATGGAGTGAGATTGTTAGAAATTAATAAAGATATGTTGATAATTCAATTTTGATGTTCAAAGTTTAATCTTTGATTTATTGATAATTTTTTTATATTGAAATATGTTGCTAAAATTTCTTGCAAATTGAAACAATCTTATATAGAAAATATATTTTATATATTTTATGTGACAATTGCAAAATGATATATCCCAATAAAAATATTTCACACATCAGACTTTCATACTCTACTATACTTAAAAGCTCATCATGAAAACTTTAAATTGAATAACAGACAAAAAAATTCACATATTCCAAAAAATAATTTTGATTCACTTAAAAATAAATAGATGAAATGATTTAACTTGATAATCAGCAAAAGTTTTAATCAATGCACTTTCAATAATCAACTAGTTTGGACATATTTGCAATACTGAAATTATGCTTGAAACATAGTTAGTTATAAACATAGTTGGTAAAATAAAATTAATGAAGAAAAATCTCAAATTAAAAATAAAAATGTATTTAATTGAATTATATTTGATTCATTGAAAATAAATCAGTTAAAGATCAATAAATTTGATAAAAAAATATTGTTGGACTGATTCAGATCTATTCGACAACAATATGTTTTTTTGTTAACAATATACATTATGTAATCTATCTATAATGATAAAATGAATGATGATATTGATATCTTTAAGAGATAAACATAAATATATATTAAATAAATAGTTGGTCTGGTTATCTGTTAATTACAAAATTCATCATCAAGTGATATTTTTTCTATTTTCAATGTTACAAATCTAACCTTAATTGGATATCATGAAATTTTGATCAATTAATTTCATAATTGTCTCATCATTTGAAAGAAATATCAAGATCCAAATCAAATCCAAACACAATTTTACTTTTCACCACTATCAATGACACACATATGTAAATTGACTCACAAGCAAATGCTGCTTAGCATGATTCACAGGTCAGATTACGTCCTGATGGTATAATGATTAACTAACTAGATTATTGTTAGGTAGTAAAAAAGGATATATACATCAAGAGCGACATCCACACTCTTCATAATTTAGTTGGTCTTTACTTCAACAAATCATTGACAAAAATGCCATAGCAGCAGGAAACAAGATGTACATATTGTTTGGAAAATTAGAAGATTTTCCTCTTTTGCGTTCAAGGCAGAGAAAAACAGTGGATGCCTGAAGCGAAACCTGCTCTCATGGCATTACCAACAGCGGAATGGGACGAGAGAGAGAGCTATCATCAATTGGGTCATTGGTGAAAATGATGGCTCAGTTGGGTAATTCTGTATGGCGATGCTCTTCTGCGATCTGCAAGCCTTTAACAAAGCTCATCAAGCTTCTGGAAGAGGACCCTTCGGGACTGACTGCTTTGGCCGCTACGACTTTCATATTCTGGACATTCTTCCTTATGAGTTTGCCCTCTTCTGACGACAGCACTAATCGTATACCATTTTCAACTACATGTTTATCCACTTTCAACCATATCCCTGTAATAGGGTCTCGACTCGGAAGCATCACCCCCAACTTTGCTCCGTCTGCAGCAAATCTGCATGGAAGTCAACAACCTGAAGTCAATACGGAGACAGTCCGTTGCCAGCCATGCATGAATCAGGAGTCAAATCAGAAATTTAGACATAGCACATGATGTGCAGCGATCATAGATGAAGAAGGTAGGACTAACAAAAGACAGCTCAAAGAATCGGTGCACTACTCTGCGTATTCTAGACACCCACGATCTACAAAGTTCCGCAGCAGAAACAAAATGTTTTCGGAGGGCAGAATTGGAAGTTCGAGCGTACTTCACATTGGTAGGCTGATCGGCAAAAGTGGCCCATGCTATGAACGGAACGCCTCTACAGATAGTTTCCAGAGTGGAATTCCAACCTCCTTGCATGAGGAATGCGCCAGTTGCGCGATGTTCCAATATTTGCAGCTGTGGGGCCCAGCCTCTAGTGATAAGCCCCCGGCCTTTGACTCGCTCCTCAAACCCACTAGGCAGAACCTGCTCCGCCTCTTCTGCAGAGAGTCCTGGCGGCGGTCTCAACACCCACAAAAATCTGGCTTGGCTTCCCTCGAGTCCCAGTGCCAACTCGTGCACCATTTCTGTGGAGAACTTGTTGAATCCCGTGGTTCCAAAGTTTACATACACCACCGAAGTCGGTGGCTGCTCATCGAGCCATTTTAAACACTCGTCCCCGACATCGTCGTAGTTTTCATTCGAATGGCCTTTGAAGTTCTTGGCCGGTACAATCGACGATGATAGTGGACCTACTGGTATCATGTTAAGTCCCTGACAATACGTCCATCATGTCAGCAACAACTCCCACATTCTCAGGGGTTTTCCTCTTTCTGATCGTTATGAAGTAGAAAGATTCCATACGAGTGCTCGCTGCTGGACACGAAGGTTAAGACTCAGGGTTAGTTAGATGTTACAATCGGAGTGACTTCATGAGTAGATTAACCTTCTGAACTGCAAAACGTCTCAGTAGTTCCACCCACGTACCATTCTCTGAAGCTCAGCCATTGACTCATGTTCCAGTTCGGAGAACGAATTCTCCAAGATACCTGCTGATTCGTTTGCTGACCTGTTAATGAATGTCGCACCTACGCCACTTGCATTTGGGTTGGTGGCGAAGAAATTGCTGATGAGGGGACCCGGGATGATGTTTGGCCAGTGCAGTATCTTTGGCCTCGCCTTATCTTCTTCAGTCCTTGGAGAATGAAGTCTCATCAAAAGCGAAAATGCCGACATTGCGCACAATATGTATCGAGGAATTTGCAGTCTCGCAGCTGCTTGCTGCGTAGGTAATTCACAAAGCTCACATCAATCTCATGAGCAAGTAGTCTACATCAATGCAACACATTCGTATCCTGTTCAAGCAAACACAGACTTCGACAGGTTTGCGAAGAGACTTGAATCGAACTGACCACCGTCCACAGAAGAAGGAGATCGGATATGAGGCAATGATACTGAGGTTTCCCTTCTATGCCGCCGCCCGCTCCTAGCAACTCTTTGTCGAAGTACTCGTTCACAACCCGTCCAAGGGCTTCGCCGCTCGCAAGCGGGTTCCATAGTGACAGAGGTTCCTTGCTTGGAGGCAGAGCATGAAACTGCACTCCGTCTCTCAATCCATCTGTTGGCAACCCCTCCAATAGTTTTTCGTATACGAAAATCGTGCAAGTGACTCCTTCACAAGCTGCCAATCTGTCTGCCAAATGCATCATAGGAGCGATGTGAGGGATGAATTGATGGGGTATCATCATGAAGTGAACCATCGTTGTTGGTTGCTCGCTAGAACACGAAGAAATTCCTTTGTAAAGATCTTGACAACTATCAATTCTTCCTCATCTTGTATTCTGAACTCCAAGTCACTGAAACCTTCGATCACTGTATTGCGAAATTTCCCCCTAAAGCTCCGAGAGAGACCTGGGAAGGGATTGTGCGCAGACAAGGAGCATCAATTATCATTGTTTCAGAGGTCCACAAAAAGTTTACCCGAAGAGTGGAAGAGTCAAGGCCTCGAAAGTCGTCCCTGACTAAAATGACATTATTATATTAGTTATAAGTAAGTGGACCCAATCTTTCTGCTTGGGGCAATGACGCAGTTAGTGAGATGAAACTGAGACGCGTGAATTGCTGGTTGAAAACTATTTCCATTTCCAATGAAAGCAAAATTTTAGCGACTAAAAAACATCTAGTTTTAGAAAGAGGTGAAAGACTAGATAGTAGCAGCAATGATTGAACGTTGAATTTATCAAAACCATAGATTGACATTTATTATTTCATCGTATGAGCCAAAATAATAAGATATCTTGCTGAAACTTGAACACATTATTTATATTTATATGAATTTATGATTGTAATGTCATACAATGATTTGATTTTATGAAATTTTTTAAAATTTATATCACGAAAGTGATGATCGTGTACAGTAAAATATAATTTGATTAAAAAAAGTTTTAAATCTAATTTTTTATTAAATAACTATATATAATTTAAATATAAATGAGTAATTCTTATTATTTTACATATTAGAGATTAAAATTGACACTTTTCATTCTAATTGGTCAAGAAGTTTGGAGTGATGATAATTTTAGGCCGATTTGTTTAGATTTTGTGTATTTTTGGCAACTTGTGAAAGTATATATATCAAAATTGTGGAAATTTAAATCGTTAAGGAGGATAAGTTATTCATGACTTGAAGACTTAGAAATTTTCAATGACTTGAGATTTTCCTATGAGATAAAAAATTTGTAAAAGATAATCTAGGCGCACGTTTTGAAAATAGTAGTAATTAAGTGAAATTTTTGAATTACCACAAAATATATTACGAATTAGACCTGTTTCAATGAAGAAAAATTGAGTTAAGTTGAAATTAGACCTGATGTATATTGAGAATATTGAAAAAATATAATTGCAGTCACGGGCTTAGTATCCTAAAGATGATTTAGGATACTAAATCATCTTTAGTATTTTGTTACTGAAATTTTTTTCGATAGATGTTGAATGCAATAAACTTTGGATGATAATATATTTAAGGTACAAAGCTTTTATAAATTGAGTCATTATTTAAGAAGTGTGGTAAATTTGATATCCAAAGCCTTCATATTGCCGTTTGATACTAATTGATTCACACAGTCTGAATGTGTAAAGTCTTTCTCCGAATAGACTTTACACATTTTAAGGTACAAAGACAAGTGCAAGTGTGAAATTGGAGAAAACTAGACAGTATAAGTTTTAGAAACTACAATAAATTTGTATTACAGTTTCAACAATATGAACAATCAAATGGAAAATCATGATGGGAGATTCATGTACAAAAATCCACTCAAAAGTTATTAGAATGCACTACACGTCAAGTTTCTCAAATTTCTCAAACGGCCTAAGAGTGAAATAGTGTAAACATATTTAGTGTTCATATATGTATGATTTGATTGCAAATTTGTTTAGTTTTACAACGTTATCTAAAATTAGAGGGGATATGAATTCAATGGCGTATTAAACATCTTGTATACCGCATTCTTTCAAAAAGCATAAAATAAACATCTTGGTAATATAAAATATGCTGAATATATAGAACATTTCAAAATGCATTTGCTAATAATTGAAAAAAATTGATATACATAAAAAAATCCACTTCACATATGAAATCTTAACAATAGAAATTCTTAAATTCAAGACATTTTTGTGAATATTTTCATGATTTTGGAGATAATGTCCAATAAATAAAAATAAAAACTTTGAGATGAAAAACTAAGTCATTTGTGTGATTTAAGACATGCAGCATCATACTTTTTGAATAATTAGTTACTTGTTATATTTATGATAAAGCACTGTTTTTGACCCAAAATATGACAAAATGATCACAAACAACAATTATAAACTAAACATGCTTCAAAAGACTCGAACACGATATTACTTTGCAGGTCAAAGATAATTCTTTCTCGATGTTAGAGTGCAAATAGACCAAATAGGTGAAAAAAATGAAAATATAAATGATATCAAAGTAATAGTAATTTATAATTCTTAATTTGGAAAAGTTGTACACATGACTTCAGACTTCATAAAGCCAGGTTTGGGACTGGAATAGACTACGCTTACCCTGCAGTAGATGAATCCGTACTAAGCTAATGCTAGGGTAGATAGACCTAGGCGGTTTTGCTATCTATATGAGCTACGGTAATATTATAGATTGTTTATTCAAATGTGAGAATGATTAAGGGATGGGCAAATAGATTAGGACAAAATGAAGTTAAGGTGGGGCACGCACTAGTTGACAGGATTAAAGTATCAACGCGGGACATAATATCCTCTTTACATCTCTTTGAACTTAAACCTGACACACGAACCAAGAGCAAGTTAAGAATGGATGCACCTTTCTCCTTTCTCTCCCCCTCTGATCAAGGCCTCTTTGTCGAGCCTACCTAGCTGTTTAAGTATGCACAAACTTTACATAATAGCGAGCTTTGTGACCAATTAATTTGGTAATTAAATAGTTAATATCTTTGTTTGCAATATATAGGGGACAGTAGTATGATTTGTTCTAGAGAATAGAGAGAAAAATACGTTTTCTTTTTCTAGATGCACTTTTACATGCGGATGGTTTGGTTGAAAACTTTGAGAAGGAAATGATAAAAGAGAGAAGATGTTATCACACAAATTCCTATCTGGATATCAGAGTATCGTCTGAATTTCAAGGTTGGACTAGCATAGACACTTTCACATCACCAAATACAGTCTAGAGACGAGTAGATGGACCTTGAGATTGGAAGTAATGAATGAAGTTATTTGTAATATGATAACTACATGTTTAGAAGAAAGATTTTAACATCAGAAGTTAAAAGTAACTCTACTGTTGAGTAAATTTGACGGCTCATCCCAAAACAAAGTACAATAAAAGAGTTGTCTTTGCTAGGTCCAATCCGAAGATTATGCAGTCCAAAGAGAAAGAATCCAAGACTGAACAAACCGTGGTAGCAATGTTTTTAATGGAGCTGATATTAAATACTACATTCAAGCAAATGCATAAGAGAATTTCTTTGATGTAGAAGATCAAGTAACACAAAGGGAGGAAGGAAAAATACATACATGTTAAGTGGATTTTCTAATTTCTTGTTTCTCCTGACACTTAACGTAACATATGATGGGAATTGAATTCTTGCAATTCTAACTATAAATATTTTATTTTTACCTTTCACTTGAAATGATTAGCTTTGACTTTAATACAAACAACAATGTAAATTGTAAAATTTTTCAACACATCATAAATTTCAAATTTTTGTCACATATTATAAAATTATTCAAACAAAGTTTTATAAATACTACTGTATTTTACAAGTTTGAAACATCATGAATATAGTTTGAATCAGTTTACTTGTTTTGAATAAGTAGGATTTTATTTTTGGCTATTGATTGACACCTGATTATTTGAAATTTATGTAGATTATCAAAGTAATATGACAAAATTCACTCTCACGGTTTTTGAATAACAGTCAATGCATTTTATATACATTTTTCTAGGAAAATTTATCTTAAGTCAATTATGAATCTTATATCATTTTTGTGTATTCATTAATTTTTATTCTTGTTAAAAAGAACGTTATGTTATACATTTGGATAATCTGTTTATTAATTCTACTATCTTAAATCAAATCAAGAGCATAAATATACAAGATGAACTCATGATATACAAAATGGTATGAATTTTAATTATGTAAACGCAAAACAAAAAAGAACTTAGTGACACGCTCATGCTAACAACCAAACCATCAACACGAGAGACATTAGCATAGAACGTGGTTCACCCTCAAGGGATACGTCCACAGAGGAATACACGCGAGAGACTTTATTGATAAGGTGAAAAGATAACAATGCACGCGAGAGACTTTACTGCTAAGGTGAAAACATAACAATGCGTGCAGCGTAGAAGCATCAAGGTGTATATATATTCAACACAGGCGATCAATCTCATCTATAAATAGTTACACATGAGGTTACTCCTTAACCGGAGTTAACCTCAATAATCTCCCTCTTAACTCATGTTAAGTAATCTCATTCACCTCTCTCACGTATATTATTATTTTGCAGGAAGTTCTAAATGGTATACTAACTCAAGATTACTCTTGAAACAAGAGTTAACTAAAACTAAGCAGTAGCCATAATATGATGAAGTAATAATATAAAGAGATAACAAAAAAACATGTATCTCTCTTAACTTGATTTAAACAATCTCATTTATCTCTCTAACCTATATTATTACTCTACGGGAAGTTCTAAACGTAAACCTAACACAAAGCTTAGCTTTAAACAAGAATTAACTGGAACTAAGTCATAGCCATCACAAGATAGAGTAAATATGTAAATAGATGATTGAAGATACTATGCTAGCAATAATCTATTGTGCTCCCTACGCACAACCTGCATAGTAGCACAATGTCGTCTGAAACTCTCCAAAAGAATAACTCTGATCAACGCATGAACTAAATTGAGTTTAACGTCGATATGTAAGAACAGATGTTGTATGTGTGAAATAGAATTAAAAGTAGCCAAAGAGTTAATCATAGTTACTTTAGTTACGACTAAGTCTAGCTAGTTATAACTAAGTTTATCAAATTATAACTATGTTTAGTTATAATGTTTAAACTTGGCAAAATAACTAGAGAAGTTGCAGAAGATGTGAGTGAACACATCTATTTTGTCTTGTACAAAAATCTAGATTCCAAAAGAAAAGACTTTTGACTTCATGTTTAATTTTGATTGGTTTGACTATGTACTGGGGACTTCATTGATTAGACTAAGTCTTATGTTGACTTAGTGGCAAGTGGAGTATCTAGAAGTTGGAAAGACACAAATGACATGTTGGCATCTCAATCTAGGAATTAATAAACATCTAGAAGGTTTTGGAGCCCAATGGCATGTTGACACGTATTGATAACTAGTCAAACTTACTATAATTTATCTTTGTAAACGTAAGTTAGATAAAAATTAAACTTTGTTACTTGTAACCATCTTTAGTTAGTTAGAACTAAAGTAGAGGTTACTATAAATATTGATATAGATACTTTAGTGTGCACTAGTCATAGCTGCCACGGCAGCGATCCGCGCACTTGGTAGGTACAGAGTGGATGTGTTAGTTGACAATGCCACGTCAGCAATCCGTGTGCTTGTAGTTAAGGATTGATTGTGTTAGTTGGGAGCATAACGTTAGCGATCCGTGTGCTTGTTAGGGTTATCCGCCACGTCATCGATTCACTAGGAGTGGGATGGATGGTGGGGATAAGATCTTATCTCCTTGTACTTGTTGAAGAGATCTATATAAGGAAGAGTAAAACTATTGTTGGTGACTATCATCTTCAGAGTTTACGTTTCTATCTTCGAGTGAGCTTCTCTCTAAACCCTAGTGTTACATTACTATGATATATTCTCAATTAGTATATATAGAGAGGTAGGAAAGAGATTCTAAAGCAAGTTTGAAGAGTTTATGTGTAGAGACTTGTTTCATATATGAAAACATTAACGATTTTCAATATCTTGGAGTGTCGATGTGTGTGTGAATTGGAGTGATACATTGAGGAATTGTGTGAAAGGATGTTTGAGCTATGAGTATGAGGAGGAATCCTAGTCTTCTAAAACCATGATGAGCTACCGCAAAGCCATCTGAGGTAAACTTAAGTGAGAGTCAATCCGGAGGTTGTAGATTTTGACTAGCTCAATCGTTTTCTTAGATACTGCTTGTCTAATAAAGTGATACCTGATGTCAATGTGCTTCACTCTACTATCCATGATTTGGTTTGCAGCCAAATGTAAAGCATTCTGGCTATCACAATGAAGATTGACCACGCATGTGTCAATTTCATCTCCATGATAAGCCTATCAAACCAAATAACTTCCTTTGCTGCTTCTGCTACTGCCATAAACTCAACTTTTGTTGTTGATTGAGCTACGTACTTCTACAAGGTAGATCTTCAACTAATGCTTCCACCGTCAAGTGTAAACACATATTCAATTGTAGATTTCCTTTTGTCTAAATTTTGTCCGTAGTGAGCATCAACATAGTCAAACAATGACTTGACATTGTCTAATAACCTAGCAAACAATAAGCCATAATCCATAGTTTTCTTCAAATATCTCGGAATCCATTTGACTAATTTCTAGTGAACTTTCCGTGGATTTGACATGCACCTACTCACCTTACCCATTGTTAGAGCAATCATGCCTAATGCACACCATCAAATACATGAGGATGCCTACAAATTGTTCATAAGGAACACATGATATTCTTACTTTTCCATAACATCTGTAGGACATTGACTTGGGGAGAGTTCAAAATGTGCTAGTAGAGTAGTCCCATACTCCTTTTGAATTAGCCATGTTGAAAATGTCAAGTATACGACAAACATACTTGCCTTGACTCAACCATAGCTTTTTTGATTCAAAATCCACATAAATATACTCTTCAATCCCTCATATCCTTCATCTTAAATGCAAACTTTAGTTGATTCTTGCATTCTTCGATATTGGATTGATTCTTTCCCAAGATGAGTATGTTGTCGACGTATAGTTCTAAAATGATAAGATTTAACGTTTCATCATTTACCTTCTTCATGTAAACACAAGAATCATACACGCTTTGTAAACTCATCAAATTGCGTATTCCACTGCCTATGAGTTTGTTTCAGTCCATACAGTGATTTCAGCAATATACAAACCAATCTCTCATAGTCTTTGACCTCAAAGCCAATCGGTTGTCTCATGTAGATCTCCTCATCTAAATATACATAAAGAAAGGTTGTAACAACATTCATATAGTACATAAAAAAACTAAATATTGCGGCCTGTGCACATAGTAGACAAATTGTAGCATACTTTGCTACTGGCGAGAAAACTTTGTTGTAATCCACACCCTTCTAGTGTGTGAAACCTCTAACCACCAACTTGGCTTTGAAGATTCTTGCCTCATCTCCTACTGGATTATGTTTTAGCTTGTACATCAACTTGAAATCAATCAATATCTGATCTTTAGGAAGAAAAACCAACTCCAAAGTCTTGTTGTCAATTGGTGATTACATCTCTCGCTCCATAGCAGCATTCTACTCTACCTTTTTGACCAAAGCTTAAGCTTTCCGGTATGAAGAAGGTTCATCTTCTGTCAAGATCAATGTCATATCATCCTCATACTCAAAATCAAAGTCACAATATTTGAAAATGGATGAATTGATCCATACATCAAATCTCTCAAGTGCTCTACTATAACATTGTGATCTCATAGTAGACATTTCCATTTGATCTCTATCGTTTGGTTTTGTTGCAATAGATTCAACGATAACTTGCTAGTTTAGTTTGTGTTCCTCAAAAACTAGCTTCACATGCATCGGTGCTTCTTCTTATGACATATCATTAGTGATAAATAGATCCAACTTCCCCCCAACAACATCCGTGAGTAAAGATTTCTCCTTGTCAGTACGGGAAGCCTCAAAACTCTCCTGCTCTTTCAATAAGTTAGTCTCATTGAAAGAAACATCCCTAGTAACAACCACCTTACGGGCAACTGGATCTCATAGCCCATAATCTTTCACTCCACTAGCATTTAAAAAAATGACATTTCTTGGATATAGGATCTAATTTAGTCCCGTGCTACTTAAGTCTGAGGGGATAATCAGTACAACCAAAAATTCTCAAATATTTATAATTTATCTTCTGTTTATGCTTCAGTTCAAACGGTGTTAAGAAATTGATTGCAATAAAAGGGAAGAGGTTTTCTAAATAAATTGCTGTGTTGAAAACTTCAGCCCAAAATTTCCCCTAGAAACCTAATTTGCTCAACATACTCCGCATCTTTTCCAACATTGTTTGATTGAGTATTTAAGAAACAGCATTTTGTTGTGAAGTATAAACCGTCGTGAAATGACAAATAATTCCCTATTTTGTACAATAATTATGTTATTAATCACAAGTATACTCGCCATCATTATCTGATTGTAGATTTCATCTTGTGTCTAGTCTGAGTCTCAACTTGTATGCGCCAACTTTTGAATGTTGAAAACACCTCAGACTTGTGGATAAGAAAATATTTTCACACATATCAAGAGTGTTAATCTATAAAATAGACATACTACAGCTTTCCTAATAATGAGGCAAGAGGAGAAGGTTCCCACACGTCACTATGTACATACTCCAGTATCTCCGTTAAACTATGAGTTCCACCGTCAAAAGCTCAGCAACTTCGGGCTGATTCTTAATCAAGTTTACCTCGGATGGCTTTGATAGCTCATTGTGATTCTAAAAGATTAGGATTATCCTTCATGGTCATGTTTCAAATATACTCTCACACATTTACTCAATTCATCATTCAAATTCATCCACACATCGACATTCCAAGATGCTAAAAAACGTCACTCTTTCATATATGAAACAAGTCTATACACATGAATATCCGAGACCTACTTGAGATTCTCTTTTTTACCTCTCTCTATATATACTACTTGAAAATATATTATAGTAACAAATGATAATTTTTATTTAACTTACTTTTACAAAGATAAATTATAGTAAGTTTGACTAGTTATCAATACGTGGCAACATGACATTGAACTCTTAAATCTTTTAGATGTTTGTTAATTTTTAGATTGAGGTGACGACATGCCATTTGTGACTTTTCAACTTCTAGACACTACACTTGCCACTAAGTCAACATAAAACTTAATCTAATCAATGAAATCCTTATTACTTAGTCAAATCAGTCAAAACTAAACATGAAGTTAAAAGTTTTGTATTTTGGAATCTAGATTTTTGTACAAGACAAAATAGAAGTGCTCACTTTAATCTTCTAAAACTTCTTTAGTTATTCCGCCAAGTTTAGACATTATATCTAAACATAGTTATAACTTGATAAACTTAGTTATAACTAGCTAGACTTAGTTATAACTAAGATAACTATGATGAACTCCTTGGCTACTACTAATTCTATTTCATAGATATAACATCCGGTCTTCCAGCTCATTTATGTTATTTTTTCATGATGCAATGTTCACAAAATGCTAAGTTGACTTTATCTGAACACGGTAAAAGCTTTTTCTCATCAAGAAGATATATGTACCGATCACTCATAAGGCCTAATCTGAAATGCCATATATGAGACATCTCAACGCAAGATTTGATAAAATTAACTTCTCTACAAATAGTGATGTACCTCTAGCAAGTACAGATTATTGTGCTTGTATTTCCAAAGAATAACCTTCTTATCATATGATCTAACATCTAACACGTCATCCATAGAACTTCACTCTAAGCCGTGTAAGTCCAACACTCCAAGAAATATCAAGTTCTTTCTCATGTTAGATATAAACATAACATGGATCAACGTACAGTTAACACCATCAAACATGCGGATTTTTATAGATCCAACATCCTCAATTTTACCGAGTTGGTCGGTCCTCATAAGAACTCAACCGTTTGATATAGAAAAATTACAAAAGAACTCTCTAATTTAACTAATGTGATAAGAACAACCATTGTTCAAAATCCATACATCATCAACAACTTCAGGTGAATTGCAGAATGCATACCTCTCGCATCATATGCCGTTTTTGTACAAATTGTTCTCCTCAATATCAAGATGTTCCGCAACGTTCGCCACCAAAAGGGAGGCGTACTTACCATCAGACAATACTTCATGATGTGGCTTTTCTTATCATATTTCCAACAAATATTATTCAACCTGTCAAATGGCTGAGGCATAAAGTAGAAAAATTTTTTCCTCATGAAATCTTGATCTCTGTCCCTTCAATTCCTTACGTCGTGAATCGTTTGTATTCCTCCGTTGTGATTGATTTCGGATCATAACAAGTTTCATGAAGGATTGGAGGGAGGGGTAAAACATTTCTTGCTCTATCGCGTCCGTTAGAAGAGCATTTACAACCTCGTTGTAAGTGAGAGTCGTGTTCCGACAATGAAGAAGAATCTTAAATAGCATCTGATAGATAGACGAGAATAAGTTGAAAAGATGCATTGCCTGCCTTCTTTCTGTCTAGAAGCTTCTCCCCTATATTCCGGAGATCAACTAATAGATTTTCAAATACATGAATATGGTTTTATATTCTCGTGTCGAGATTCATTTTAAATCGTAACAATCGCATGTAAGTGTTCATGACATTTGACATGTTCTTCTAATGGAACTGTTGTTGAAGCGCATCAAACAGCTGTGACACTTCACTGTATTCATCAACCTGCCTTAGTATGAAAGTGTCAACATATGCAAACACCGTGCAAACTGCTTGGTCCTCGGAAGCATTTAATTCATTCTCACTTATGTTATGAGGTTTTTTTTCCAAGTATTGATACATGGTCTGTAACTTTACTTTAACACGCTTTTTCTAAAGCAAATAATCACCTTGGCCATTGAAAGATATTATGTTATATCCAAAAGCGCCACCAACATGTCGCCTTGCCAACTCTGCACGTCAAAAAGGAGAAACAATAGCAGCTTTTGAGTCAATTTACTCTTTTTGAGTCATTTTTTAGCTCCTGAAAAATGTCCAGATGCACTATTTTCATTGAGAGTTTTTCAACGATAACCAATTTGATTGAACTTCTATAAAAAAATATTTCTAAAAATATTTATGACGGAATGATCTGTCACCGTCGTTCCCAATTGTCATAGTCATCTGCAATTGTCACCGTTGTTCGTGTTGTTGATTTGCCATCGGTTGTCATTGTCACCGTCATCGTCACTGTCGAACTTCCGTTGACTGCGTTGCCCTGTCAATCAAACGCGCTTGGCATGGCCAACCGCGTTTGACCTTCAACTACTTTTGATATCGTAGGTCGCTATCTACGCGGGAGGGTGGGAAAAAGATCACACGACTTTCTCTCCCTGCCGTGATTGATGTCCTACTGCATGTTTGCTGCCGATTTCACTTTACTAGCTCTGCACCAATCATGAACTTGTAGTTCTTTGCTTTGGTCGGAGTGTACACCATCGATCGATCTAGCTCTAAAAGCTGTTTTACTCTCCCTTCATCTCGTAACCTCGCTCAACTCCTCCCATACGACGAGTCTCGAAGGAAACCCTAAAAAGCCTTTTGAGAGAAGAGAAGATCTTTCGGAGAATCAAAATGGATTGTGGGAGAAAGGAAGGGTCGTTGCGCGCCGCTCGCAATAACTTGGAGCTCGCCTTGACTCTTCTCGTCAATCGATCGTCAAATTGCTCGACGTCATATGCTCGTCCCTTCGTCCAAAGTGGCGACCAACATGCAAGTCGGTTTCTCGCTGCTTTCTTACGCTTCCAACAGAATTCAACCGCAAACAAAATAGGAACGAGCGAATCTGCAGGTGCTCGTTGCTTTCAAAGTTTGCTTCATTTTCAAAAACTGTCACAAACTTCAAAAAAACTATCAATGTCACACATTGACAAAATAGTCACCGACAAAAATGATCTATCATAAATCATAGCTTGGAAAAAAAAACCACAGCTCTGTTTAGCAATCTTCAAAGAGATTTCACTGTCAAAAACAAAGAATGTCAACAGAATCTGACTTCTATCAAAAAACCGTCACTGTCAAAAATTCGAAACCGACAAAACCTGTCACTGAGAAAAAACTCACAAGCCAAATCAAAATCTAGTCTAATATCAATTATAAACGTGATACAAAAAAACTCAGTGACACGCTCTTGCTAACAATCAAACCATCAACACGAAAGACACCAGCGTATAACGTGATTCATCCTTAAAGGCTACGTCCACGGAGGAATACATGCAAGAGACAATACTGCTAAGGTGAAAGCACAACAATGTGTGCAACGCAAAAGCATGAGGTATACATATATCCAACATATGCGACCAATCTGAGCTTTAAATAGTTACACATGAGGTTACTTCTTAACTAGAATTAATCTCAATAAAAATAAGATAATATTATTAAAATGCATAATGTTAATATAATAATATGTTTCATGATGAAGTCTATCTCAAAAAATTACAATAATTATTTTCTTTAAGTCTGAAAATATCTGCATTGTAGAACACATTTTTTTTGTTATCTTATTGTAATAATTTATAATTCTAGCCAAAATATATAACTTGAAACATGGATGTTTTAAAATTTTTAAACTTATTGTAATAAGTCATGATTATAGCTAAAATTTATAGCGTCAAGCATGACTTTTTATAGTTTTTAAATTTTTGTAGTAAATTTATAACTTGAAACATCACTTTATGCAAGAAATCAAGGTTGGGCCATTGAGTAAGGTTGATCTCTAAGTGGAAATCCAACTTACAATCCCAAGTAGAATGATATTGCCAAAGAACAATAAAAAGCAAATGGAAGCTTTCATCATTATACTATTTTGAGTATATAGTGCTCTTGCTTTAGTACAACTGCTCTCGGTGTATGTGCAAAGATTTCCTTCCATTCTCTTGTCTTTTCATTCATTTTTTGAAAAATTTGCTTGATGGGACCCCATCAGAACGCTGACTGCTTGATGGGACCCAATATGTTCTAATTTACTCGATGGGTTCCTTCCAACGGCAGTTCAGTCCACTGACACCGATGTTCTACTGCGAGTTCTTGTTATTGCTTTCAATCGGGCTAGGAAAAGCAATGTGGCTGTTTGTTGAAAAGTGATTTTCTCCCCGCAGGCACTTCACGGACCAAAATAAGCAACTTGCGTGACTTCGGCCAAGAGTTTTAGAAAAAAAAGTAAGTAATAAGTAGATTATGCCCATACATTATAATTGTAAAATCATTCTGGAACGTGAGAAATTGGGCTCTTGCACGAGGAAGATAGGGAGCCATGGGAAATCTAACTAACTTAAATTTGGAAGGGTTTATTTTTTTCATTGAAGTGAAAACAAAGCAATTACAAGAACATAACTAATGGTGACACGTTGGAGGGGTCCATAGGGTAAAATGGAACGAATTGGATCCATCAAGCGATCAGCGTTTTGATGGGTACCATAAGCAATTTTTTCTCCAATTTTTTGGTTGTATCAATTTTCATTTTTTATACACTACTTATTAAAACAAGCAGTTTTCATTTTTTTTACTTCGATTTGTTCTTTGAAACGGCCGTCTCTTGTTTGACACTGCTTCCGGCAAGTTCAAGCTCTTCTCCCAAAACTATCGTTGGTCTCTCTCTCCCCATGGTCTTCATATATTTATTTCAACTGTAGCTCTCGACTGTAGTGCCCAACCCGCAGGCAAAAATGCATGTAAGACCTGCATTGAAGCCTTCGTGATGGCCGTTTTTACTTCGGTCTGTGCATCCTTGACTAGATCAATAAAAGCACAGGGCGTGAAACAAATTTTTACCCAACAACTAGGTAGCGGAAGATTATCATAGAAGCGCGAACAAAATCAGCATGTGGTTTCAGTTGGGTAGAACAGCGGGATCATAATGAGCACACGGGTTCAAATCTCTCTCACTAGAGTTTAGAATATTTTTTTGCTTGTCGCGAGCCGTTTATATATTTCGACCAAATTTGGGCTACGGTAAAGAGCTACCTGCGATGTTTCTCGGAGTAATTACAGCACCAATATACTGGATGTTGCATTGACAAAGCGATAAATAACATATACAATGCACCTTAGCACCGACCAATTCAACACATTGTTTTGAGTAAGTAAGTAGGTTTTGGAGGTGTGAGGTATTCAAGAATCGTTGACTGTCTTGACTATTACTTTGTCCCGTACCTATGTCACAAAGGAATACTGGAAACTATTCGATGCCAGGACCTTGCGACGCTTGGCACTTTGACTTTGGGTTTTCGATGACCGTGCAATTTTCTACCTCCTTACTTCACTTCACTTACTCACACAATAGTTCCTGAGTTTCGACAAGCATCGGTTGAGTACAACTGATTAAAACCAGTTTGGAAAAAACACACAAATGTTGAAGTAAAAAGTACCATATATTCCAAGAATCCAACAACTAAAAAGAAGTGAAAGTAGGCACACATTTCGTGATTTGCCAATGCTTAATATTGATTGAAGCATCTTTTCTTCTTTTGGGTCATGCGTAAGAACTATACTATATATTCATTCACATTGGACGTATAATCACTAATCCTATGGGCTCCAAACCAAACAAAGTCTCCGCCATGTTCCATGAGATTCAGTTGTAATCTCTAGTCCAGGTTGGCCATGAGACGCTCCTAGCAAGTTCCGAAACTAGAAAACTAAAGCCAAGAAGATCATTGGAGTTACTAGTGTGCTCTTTTTTTATAATTTGATTTGGAAGCTATGTTGTATTTACTTGATGGTATAACATCTGAACCTAAATTGCTTATGGTACTATCAAGTTTAATTTTACCCCATGGATCCCACCAATGGTACACCGTCGCTAATTTCTGAAAGGTATTCTATACACTAAAGCTCGCATAATAAACGAGCTTTAGTAAACCTTTACGATCGCAAATCTCATAACCATGAACTGTGACAAACAAACATTGTCACAGAGAGGTTTTGGATTTTTGAGCTATCGAAAATTAAATTCGTTGAGCAAGCGAAGATGTATGGAATCTGTGAGCAACAGTGGAATCTGTGGAGTAAATTCACAGTGAAGTAAGAGGAGGAGTTGTGAATTCAAGTGGCAAGTAATTTGACAGATTTTGGTACAATTGGGAATTCTCGGAAGAAGAAATGTCCGGGTGGAGTTGGAGCTGAGTGGAGATTTGAGAGATTCAATAAGAACGAGACAATCTTGCTGTCACAGTTTCTCTACCTGCAACGTTTGTTGATACTAGAACATGCATGATGTGTACATTAGGAGTGATCCCATGGGGCAAAACGAAACTTAAAGTATCCCAAAACACTTCAGGTTCGTATTGGGTTCATCAAGTAAATACCTCGCTCTAGTCCAAGTTGGCCATGAGAGTCTACTAGCAAGTTCCGAAACTAGAGGACTAAAGCCAGGAAATCACCGGAGTGACTAATGTGCTACTTTATTTATGACTTGATTTGGACTCTTCATTTCACTCTCATTAAATATCAAAATTCATGAGAGACCTCACCATGCCAGGCCATGTAAAACCCTAGAAGAATAAATCCTCAACCAGAACAATTACGAGGGTGAACATTTATGTAACATAAAAACATGTATAACATCATTTATATTCTGAAATATTAAGAAATAACATTTCGATTTTTTTCTTATCATTCGGAAGTCTCAGAAAGGACAATGTTTCCATTTGGATTTTTCTGATCAATTTCCTTTTCAGGCGATGGAAAGTACAATTAGTGCTTCAACAACACCACCTCGTGCGCATATAAGGGAATCCAGAGAGGTCGCATGCAACACCGTAATCTTTGATATATTTCTTTACAAGCGATGGAAGTTCATTTAGTGCTTCAACAACACCGCCTCCACCAAAAACCGTAATCGCATATAAGGGATTTCAGGCAAACTGGAATCCCGTGCAACCAAACACAAAAATTCAGAATAGTGTCTAGTAAGGTAATACTGTATATATTAAGAGTTATTGACAGTCATGGCGTGGAAATGGAAGCTACTTTGTCTTATCCGATTGTTAGGTGTTGCACAGAGTGCCAATCGTCAATCCTAAACACATAGACATACACCAACATCAATAGTAGACACCATTCGTTAATTGTAAACACAAAGAGATACATGCGCACCAAGAGTTGACACAACAAGGTGTTTCATCCACGGGAAATCCGTTGATTTATTTAGGTGAGAATTACAGCCAATTATTAAATATAGTAATATGTTAACTTAGTCCAATTAAGTTAAGGTAGTTTAAATTAATTTACTCTTAACAATAAACATCTGAGAGTTAGTGTATATAACTACATAGTACATTAAATCTTGAGATATAAATAGTCAATTGATTTACTATTCTCATAATTAAAAACCTCAAGTGATTAAGTTCTCATTTTAGTGAAAATAAACAAAGTAATTATACTCTATTAAAATATGTCACATACGGTATTCAGAATCATCATATTTGTTTCTAACCGAGTGTATTAGTGGTTAAACCTATTTCTTTTAACAAACTGTAATCTTGTCTGTCGAACAAAATAAAAAATAATATCACCTCATGTAGACCTTTGAACAAGTTGAGATTCTCCCTAGCTGTAGCAGTGTTTTTAGCAGAAAATAGTACTGACAGTAGTGCTCAAACCCTTGGAGGTAACAGCAGTCCGAAGCACGTGCTCATGATTTTGACACAAGTACGTGTCTTAGAAGCATTACTCGTGACTGGTTTAGACTTTTGACTGAACTTCTGACTGTATTGTCAGTGATACAATCATGCATGTACAATAATCGACATTCGAGTCACGGAAACATAGACCGTCGTATAAATTGCATAATGCGGTCGAGTCCGTGAGGTTATTTCTTTCCAATACTTTAATCGTTGATATTAACTCTTCCACCCGTCGTGATGTACTTGTGGTCCTATGAAACAATTATCGTTGATGCTCATTCTCTGCTCACCAGTTCCTTTCCAGGTCCCTCTCCGAACTTCCGCAATACAGTGATCGAAGTTTTCAGTGACTCAGAGTTCAGAATTAGAGATCAGAAAGATTTGATAGTTGCCAAGATCTTGACAAAGGATTTCGCTTACGTTCCACCGCATCGAGTAAAGATGGTTCACTTCATGATGATACCCCATCAATCCCTACCTCACATCGCTCCTATGATGCATTTGGCAGACAAACTGGCAGCTTGTGAAGGAGTCACTTGCACAATTTTCTTATACAAAAACTTGTTGGAGGCGTTGCCCACAGATGGATTGAGGGACGGAGTGCACCTTCTTGCTTTGCCTCCAATGAAGGGACCTCCTGTTCCAATGAACCCGCTTGCGAACGGCGAAGCCCTTGGACGGGTTGTGAACGAGTACTTCGACAAAGAGTTGCTAGGAGCGGGCGGCGGCATAGAAGGGAAAGCTCAGTATCATTGCCTCATATCCGATCTCCTTCTTCAGTGGACGGTGGTCAGTTCGATTCAATTCTCTTCGCAAAACTGTCGAAGTCTATGTTTGCTTGAACGGGATATGAAAGTTTTGCATTGATGTAGACTACTTGCTCATGAGATCGATGTGGGCTTTGTGGATTAACTACGCAGCAAGCAGCTGCGAGACTGCAAATTCCTCGATACATTCTGTGCGCAATGTCGGCGTTTGCGGTTTTGTTGATACTTCATCATCCAAAAACTAAAGAAGATATGGAGAGGCCAAAGATACTGCACTGGCCAAACATCATCCCGGGTCCCCTCGTCAGTACCTTCTTCGCCACCAAACGAAAGGTCGAAGGTCCGAAATTTGTCATAAATTCTATAAACGGAGCAGCAGGTATCTTGGAGAATACGTTTTCGGAACTGGAACATGAGACAATTGCTGAGCTTCAGAGAATGGTACGCGGGTGGAACTAGTTAGACGTTTTGAAATTCAGAAGGTTATTGTACTCATGAAGTCACTCCGAGTGAAACAAGTCTAAACCCTAAACCCTTCGTGTCCAGCAGCGAGCACTCGCATAAAATCTTTCTCCTTCATAACCAACAAAAAGGAAAAATTCTGAGAATGTGGAAGTTGTCGCTGACATGATGGACGTGTTGACAGGGAGTTAACATGATCCCAGTAGGTCCACTGTCATCGCCGGTACAACCGACCAAGAACTTCAAAGGCCACTCTAATGAAAACTTCAACGACGTCGGGGACGAATGTCTTAAATGGCTGGATGAGCAGCCACCGACTTCGGTGGTGTATGTTAACTTTGGGACCACGGGATTCAACATGTTTTCCACAGAAATGGTGCACGAGTTGGCACTGGGACTCGAGGGAAGCGAAGCCAGATTTTTGTGGGTGTTGAGACCGCCGCCAGGACTCTCCGCAGAGGAGGCGGAGCAGGTTCTGCCTTATGGGTTTGAGGAGCGAGTCAAAGGCCGGGGGCTTATCACTAGAGGCTGGGCTCCACAGCTACAAATATTAGAACATCGTTCGACTGGAGCGTTCCTGATGCAAGGAGGTTGGAATTCCACTCTAGAAACTATCTGTAGAGGAGTTCCGTTCATAGCATGGGCCACTTATGCCGATCAGCCTGTCAATATCAAGTAAGCTCGAACTCCCAATTTTGCCCTCCGAAGGCAATTTGTCTCTGTTGCGGAACTCTGTAGATCGTGGGTGCACAGAATATGCAGAGTCGTCCACCGATTCTCTAAGCTGTCTTTTAGTTAGTCCTACTTTTTTCGTCTATGATCGCTGCAGATCATTGTGCTATGCGTAAATTTCTGACTTGTCTCCTGATTCATACATGGCTGGCTCTGGGCTGTATCTATATTAACTTCAGGTTTTTGACTTCATTTCAGATTTGCGGCAGACGGAGCAAAGTTGGGGGTGATGCTTCCGAGTCAAGACGTTAGGACAGGGCTGCCGTTGAGAGTGGATAGACATGACGTAGAAAAGGCAATACGATTAGTGTTGTCGTCAGAAGAGGGCAATCTCATAAGGAAGAATGCCCAAAATATGAAAGTCGCAGCGGCCAAAGCTGTCAGTCCCGAAGGGTCCTCCTCCAGAAGCTTGATGAGCTTTGTTAAAGGCTTGCAGATCGCAGAAGAGCATCGCCATACAGAATTACCCAACTGAGCCATCATTTTCACAAATGACTCAATTGAAGAAAGCTCTCTCTCTCTCGTCCCACTCCGGTGTTGGTGGTGCTATGAGACCAGGTTATGAACACAGGTCTAAACACTCTTTTAAGTCATGATATGAATATCATGATAACTTTTATTGAAATCATCCGAATTTCAACAGTATGGACAAGACATCATAAGGTGAATTCTTGTTGTTTATGGATATTGATCTCCACAACTCACCTTCGCAGAACCAATGAAAGTAGAATCGAAGCTCATGATCCTTCAAGGTCTACTCTACCATCTCCACAATTGGTTCTTTCTGTTGAACTCCAACCATGCTCATTCTGTCCATATGCTTCACTTCACAATCTTCTAGTAACACAACTAACTACCCTAGAGACTTCTTTGCATCCTTTGGTCAAACAATTATAGTAACCATCATTGGATGGCACAGTTATTACCATGGATTTATAAATCACATAATCTTAATTCATGAAATTACAAATTAGAGGTTCTATGCTAATATTTACGTAGAATTTAGTGCCAGAGTATGATCATATAATAAATTTGTGAAATAAAAATATTTTAAATGGAGAAAATTATTTCAAAGAAACTCAAAACACTTGTTGAAACATGATTCATTTTATCCGATGGGAACCTTGATGCACATCTACATTCAAGTTCCGTTACGAGCTATCGGATAGATACTACCCATTGTAAGTAGTATATGCTACTGTGCATATACTCCCTACAATGCGGCTTGTAACTAGTAGGCAAAAAGAGAACTGGGCAACCGTGTAACTAAGTTCCTACAATGCGCACAAACTCTCTTGAATGACATACAAAACTTTAACGGGCATCAACAACACATCCAAAAATGAGATTTGTTGGGAATCAAAGAACTCGCAAAACACACTCTGCGGATTAAGCTACAAGCTCACAACTTTGATAGCTGCAACTACTACGAGCTCCTTCAACGTCAAGGGGAGACAAAGAGTGCAAACTTAGCTTTAATTTATCAATGTCAAGGTGTGCATGACCAATGTTATTACTTGGTTGGTCATTTTGAATTGCATTTCATCACAACAATCATTTGTAAGTTCTACTGATAATGTTTCAATCTTATGATTCAAAATACCTTTGAGAGTAACTTGGCTCAATAATGGCAGTACGTTCTCAGCACTATAGTAGTGAACTATTGGATTAAAATAACTCATATTGGATAAATGATGACGGTGGATTGAAGAAACGTTCGGATGTTCCCATCAAGTAAAATGAATTATGTTGGATTCTACAAAATGTTTTGCTTTCCCCAGGATTGTTATCAAATAATTGTATCTTTTTTATATCACATGGCTTATTTACAAAAACGTTAATACATTTCAAAGCAATTTAGAGATACTGTGATCAAAAAATATTGATAACACAATTCATCTTTAAAGTTATGGAACATTTAAGAAAATTTAAGATTAAATTGATTAAAATCTTAATTTTGCCAATGAACAATTTGCAATGAAATCCACCTTGAATGATATATATGTTGATAAATATGTTAGAAATATAATTTTAGATCTTATTTACATGAATGAAAAATGATCAAATTGCAAGTAAGAAGAATTTATCTAGATCAAAGTTGCTATCAAAAAGCTTCATAATCCAAACAAACCTCATAATCAAGACTTTAGTATTAAAACTTACAATTGCATGAGATTAAACTGAATATGTACACAATGACGTGTGAGTTTACCTTCTAACAACTCTCTCCAAATTTAACTATGTATGATCATTGATGATTATGTGAATTTAATTCATTACACACAAGTCCCAGGCTTTTTACAACTTTCAAAAGTTCAAAATCCCAAATTGAGACAAAGACTACGCAAAAGATGAACAATGAAATACAATTAATGAAGAAAAGTATATTTTTAGAAGTTTTGAGGTTACTACAAAGCATTTGTCAACATTTCAACTGAAATTTGTACTCATATCAAATCATAATCATCAGCAGCAACCTATGTTCATCCATGCCCACCTCAAGCTATTCATATTACGTACACGTGTTAAAAAATTGTGTAATGTGTATTAACCGTCTACACCAAGTTTTGTTAGATCTAATAAACAAAACGTGATAAATTATTGTTGCTGGTTTTATAGAGAAGCGTTTATTGGTTACCGACTCTCATGCATACAAGAATTTTGATTCCAATTTGAAGTTGGCAGCGATGATGCACAAAATTGAACGCATCAATCACAAAATGATGAGTATTTTGAAGCTTACTTTCTGTTTTCATCACAAGAGCATACTGAATTTAGAATTAATATCTCAATTCACTAAAATTCTGAGCTTACTGCTACCATGATACTTTTTTTTAGATCAATGATCTTGCTTATACATGTTGAATTCAAGTTCAATACGAGCGTCGAGGTTGCTAAAAATCAAGATTTCAGCCCTATTGCCATAAATTACTTCAAACTCATCGGACATAGACCTTGTATCATCAGTACAAACATTCTTTTGTGAAGGAGCCAATGCATCATCTTTCTTGTGATTCAAATTTACCAAAACCTTTCCTGTTGTTACGACATGAAGCACGTCGAGCTCCATTTTTTTTTTGCACTAAGGGTGTCAAGAGACACAAGTTATGATTGAAGAGAAATTCTTGTTCATCATGACGACACCATCGTCATCAATCACATAGTAAATATTTAGGTGCTTCAATAGTTGAAATCGCCAAAATACAATCTTGTGCAATGTATGTTCTTTGAATTGTTCAATATCCAAAGTTGATTTCTAAAATGATGCTAATAAGTTTTCAAAAAAATCTCTAAGAGTGAGGCAAATTTTTGTATTTTTCAGGTATTTTTCAGTTTATCATTCAGCTCATTTAGCATTTCAAAAACACTAAACAAGCAATAATATAACAAATTCTATATGATTGGATACTCTTGTTTCAACGTCTTTGACAACTTTGATTAAAATTTTGACTTTTAAAATATGAGGAAAATCTCTTGAGTGTCAATGAAAATGTATAGAACTGCCATGTTGAATTCTCGTCATGGCCGTGGCGATTCTCAACATGTGTATAGACGTGGCGTGTATAGAATCGCCACGTCTTCGGCAATGATGTTTAAACCACAATCCGCCATAAACCTAATTTTATCAAACATCAAATCGTTAATACCAAAGATGTTAAGAGATTGCTTGAATTTTTCCAAGATCATAATAGTTGCGTGGTTCTCATCTAGAGAAAACTTCACATGCAATTTTTAATAAAAAAAAGCAAATACTTCATTGATGTAATACGTCATCACAAATATGTAAGCTACTTTCTTGGTACTATTAATCTACAGTTCATAAGTGCATGCCATATATACATGTGTATCAATGTGTTCTTTAAAACACTTTGTTTTTAAAGCAAGGCATTTTATCGCGCCAACCGCTATATTGCATTTGGTGATAACTGGTTTATACAATAGATCATCAATCATGATTTGCTTATTTGCTTGCAACACTAATGTGCAAAGTAGTTTGAACAAGCCTTTTCAAACAATATCAGGCTATTGATTCAAATGATTGAAGGTCAATTGCGCAAAAGTTGGTAGGCGCAAATGTCATCATCTTCTTATCATGTGTAGTGAAATGATACTTGTTACAAATAATTTCATAGCTCCACTCTCTAATCTTTGAAACTTAGGATACTTGTGATTACTCACGATGTTGAAACCTATGATTTTCTTGGATGTGTATATTTTTTTTGCAATTGAAGCACCTTGCGTTCTTGCAATCCTTACCATGTTGTTGCACAATATCAAACTTTTTCCAAATAGCAGCACGGATTTTTTGCAACAAACATATACGATCGATCTTATTTGGCAATTTTTTCTTTGGTTTCTTCTTGATCATTTGTGCATTTAGTGAATTAGAGCTAATTGTCATCATCTCAATAACACAATTGCAAGTAGAATCTCAAAAACCGATGTCTACAAAATTCACAAGTATTATTGAAAGATAAGTTGTCGACTAGTAACTGCAATTCTAGACGCATATATCTCATAGTCATCAAAGCATTAAGTATAGTACCAAAATCGTCACCGACGGTTTTGAAATTTAGGGTCCTGCTAACATAAAATATCGCTAACACACTATTTAATCATAATATAAATTTATCAAAAATAAAATTTTTTATTCAACTTATGATTATGTTTTATAATAATATTTTTAAAATTAATTGATTAAATTTGATTCAAATATTAAAAATTGAAAAATATGATACAATTACATCCATAATATCTATAGTGAAGTAGAATTTTAAAACAATACATCTAAAATCATCATCATAGTAATATATCAAAAAATTCAATATTGATTGCAATCAATACAACAAACATTCATCATTATTTTTAAAACATACTTAAAATTTTTTCATAAATTTTACTAGAATCAAGCTTTATGTATCATAAAATATAAGGATATAAAGAGATTTTTAATATGTCTCTATATCCTTATCATTTCTTAATATCTCAAAACTAAATCAAACTTTGTCAAGATGAAATTACTTAATCATCAAAAAATATGAATCATTTGCAATTTAACAAATATATCAAAATAATAAGCAAAGACACATGTTATTATATTCTCTTACCTAAGTAATTGTGTGACATCATGTAATGACAGACAAATACCAAAATGGAGCATAATGATACATATCTGATCCCACGAGGAAAGAAACAACCACAAAAGTCACGATTTGTCACAAATAGCATTCTATTAAAGAGTTTCACTTCTTAGGCCAATGCCACTCCCAGAAGACACTACCCAGCTAGAGCCGAAGACCCGCGGAGTAGTGCATAACCACACTCACAGCCTGAAACTTTTCCAAACAACGCCTGTAGGAATCGCTTGCAATTCCACACTTATATTTCAAGGGGAAAACTTCCCAGCATTGCATACATCTCAACCCTCTGACCCGAATACTCAGACCCGAATTTGCTTAAATCCCAAGAAGCCTCGACCACTCAGGACATTCGTGCCGAATACTCACAACCCATGATGTGGTAACTTCGACAAACAAGAACACACCGTGCCCAATGTCTGGATCACACATCAGCACACAGACACAGTGGATACAAATTTACAATCAAGACAAGCCAATTGACAAAAAAACCCCTCAAGGAAAGAGCCTTGGGCCTCTTTATTCACAATGGCAACTCTGGAACCTCATCCGCTTGAGGCGAATCGGTCTTAGAGGCTGTGCCGTCCAATGTAACGGTTACGGCGTCGTCTGAACTACTTTCTACTCCTAGTCTACGCAACACGTTTACAATCTCTACTTCTACATTCTGGCGCGCCTCATTCAATCCCTCTGAAAATGTATTAACTAACTCTACAATATGTTTGTGTCCTGCGGATTCGCTGGTCTTCGCGGTCATCAGCCGTCGCTCGAGTGAATCTAACTTCAGCCACTTCACCGTTTGCAATCCCCACATTGCGAACCTGTTCAGGCACTTCTCTAACCGCAATTTCAACTCGTCGGTTGACTCGTCCCGCAGTTGACGGTAGGCCTCCTCTGCCTTCTCCATTCTCCTATGCGACTCATGCGATCTCATGTCCGCTTTACCTAACTGCTCCCGTAACCGTCGGCAGTCAGATTCAACTTTTAATCTACATTTGACCTCCGAAGACTTGGCCGATTCGCAATCTGCCAATTTCTTGGCCCAATCCGCTAACTCCTCTTCATGCTTCTGATTTCCCGCCGACATACTTGCTGATAGCTCCTCCGCACGTCGGAATTCCATCTCATACTTCGTCTCAATCATCAAAATTTTGCTACGAAGATCTTCTTCCGCCGTCTTCGTTTCTGCGATTTTGCCCCGAAATTCTTCGGCGATACAAACTTCTTCGGCTCTTCGGGCCTCCAACTTAGCAAGTTCCTTGATGTAATTCTTCTCTCGCTTCTCCGTTGTGGTGATCAACCGCTTCGATCGTTTGACTGCTTCATCGTAAGCTTCTTTCGATTTCTCCAATCTCGCAATCAAATCCACTATTACTTTATGTGCATTCTCATTAGACTTACAAAGTCCACCACAGGTTTCTTCTAACTCTGTACATCGCTCGGATTACTTTGCTTGATTCAGCTGCAGCAATTCACACTAAGTTTCCTTCTCTCGAAGCTGGGCTTCTCGCTCCTGCAAAGTGGCCTTCACTGCCGCGCACTCGGTTGACAAGGTTGCAACTCGCTCCTGTGCCAATGCAGTCGCGGAATCCCACTCCCTCTTTACTGCAACTGCTCTCTTGAGCTTCGTCCTGTTCCTAATCAACTACGTAGAATCCTGGCTCCTTTGATACAACATATCTCTCTCTCTTCCCATCCAAGTATTTCAATAATGGAACTACACTATCCTGCAAGAAATCAGCAAATGTAACTTCCAACACCTTTGCATCTTCGCTTGAAGCCTTCTTCTCTTCTTCGGATCTTACCCATTCCCCCGGAGATGTCGGCAGTGTAATGCCATCAGCCTCCACCACTGTCCCTCCAATCCGTGCAACAACCTGCTCCACAATCTCCTCGCTCAAAGTGGACTCCTTCTCTAGGTCTTCATTCATCTTCAGTTGTAATGTTTCTTCACCCCGCGCAGACCGTGTCTGCTCCGAAGACAGAGAAATCGGACTTATCAACTCCGTTCTCTCCTTTAAAGATTCTGCCGGTATGTCTACTGGAACTTCGATTGACACCCCCGAAGTTCATCCTATTTCCACAGACCGCGTCACCTCGCCAGCTGCGACTTCGGAAGTGTTCACAATTGGTGCCATGTCTTTTCTACGTTGCTGTCCGACACCTCAACTGTCACCATTCTCTGATTCGCCCTCTTCTTTGATCTTGCGTGTGATCTCGACTGCCTAGCTCCATCTAAATCCATGTCCACTCTTCTTACTTCGTGGGTCAATTCTTCCTCGTCATCACTCACTACCTTCCTTCTCTTCGCCAATCGTCTCTTTGGCTTCTCCCGTCTCTGCACCACGTCCACCTGAATTGGTCCTCTGGCGGTCGTATGTGTTGGGATTGAGGGGGGTCGGTTCTCGTCTTTGGTCTCTTCATTAGACTCGGCTGTCATGATTTCCCTTTCCCTCGGAAATCGCTTCTCCTCCTCCCTCGTAAGCAACTCCATTCCTCGATAGAAATTCACCAGAAAGGGAGTGATGTGATTGGTCAAAGGTCCCGTCCACCAGGAGCCCGCATTCATCCAGACAAGATCGTAAAAGATCCTTGCCCAATGTACTCGCTGTCCCTTTAGGATGCGTTCAAAGAACCCTACTTGCCAGGCCGTCACATAAGTCGTGCGCGCCGGCTGCAAGATGTGCATAATTCCCAACGTGATCGCCCTTCTCTTCGGATCTTTATAATCGACAGTCTTTCATCCGTTAGTCCCCTGTCTCCTAGACTCGAAGAGAGGCCCGTAAGAGAATTCCTCGACGCGTGTAAGTCATACGCTATTCTTCTCAAATAGAAGATCTCCGTCTCTGCCCGCACACGGACCTATTACCTTCGTCCAATGCTCAATGGTCCACAGCATGGGATTACCGCGGAGCTCTTCGCCTTCGGTCGTGCTCTTGTTCATTACCTCCTCGCCGAGACGCAATTCCAATTCCACAAAAGGAATTCAAGCCGCAATTCACTCAGCTCGCGTCTGAAGGGTTGCATTTTCGTAAGGCACCTTCAAGGGAACCAATTTATTCACCTTCTCACTCTTCTTGGGCGCCATGTCTTCAATTCGCGTTGCGCTACCCGTGAGCTGGGTCGATTTCGTTTCCTCTCTCTCTCTCGTTCTTGCTCGATATCGCAATGTCGGCGCGAAGACTCCTCATACTGCCTTTACCTTCAAAGCCCTAACATTGCCTCCTCCCGCGCCTAGTAGAACTCCCGACGCGTGCAAACGTTGCGTGATTTGAAATTGATTCCGATGTCTTCACCGAAGACATAGCTCTTCGCACGTCCAGAAAAGCCTGCGCCGAAGACACGAAGATCTAAAGATCTTTGGACGTAGACGAATTCTAACTAATTCTATCATTTCTCCTCAAGAGCTGCTCATTCTAACACGAACAACTACTTTCTAGACAAATATCTTTTAGTTTTGTTGATTTTTAAAGAAAAACAAAAAAACTAGGCACCACACATCACTGATACATTTTTACATAACTGAATCCAAACTTTTGAAATCAAGAATTATCAAATGAAAATCACGATGAAAAAGATCTCATGTATATCAATCTACAAACTTTAATCAATTTCAAATGTTTGTTGAAACAAAATGGTTTATTTAACTAGTTTATGATTTAAGCTATCAACACATAAGCTTATTTGGTTTACAATTTTTTTATTGTTGTTAATAAGATTATGAATTTTTAAAATTAAATATGAACATTTCTAATTGTCTATTATTTTTTGGAAATAATATTATTTATTCTTATTTAATTCAGATTTAACTTGTATCTATATCAACAAATGATAACTTTTTTCATCAAATTTATATGAAAGAAAAATATTTGTTTTGTTTTAAACCTCTAGAGTATCAAAAAAATGTAAGATTATTAATATTTTTTGAATTAAAAAAATGAACATTGAAAATTACAAAATAGTAAATAAATTGCAATAAGACACAGTTGACTATAACTTAATGCAAAATTAATTTCAGATTGAAAAATTAAAAACATATAAATCAATATAACAGATCTTATTACTGCCAATGTGTAAAAATAGGATAAAATAGTCCAAAATTCATCCCTGATTTGTAATTTTGAATGATTTGTCAAATAATTCCCTTTAACGAAATAGAAAAACATTTTCTTCATGATTGAGGAATAACTCAAATCTTGAATTATTTATATGATCTTTATAGTTTGAGTCTTGATTTTTTTTTTAAAGAATTGGAAAAATACAAACATGTAAACTAAGATGCAATTATTCATTGATAGAAAAAATAAAAAATTCAATAAATATTGTGACAACTAGTTTTTTAAAATTAGTTACATCTTTTTTCAATGATGTGTAGAAAATTGATAAATTCACATTGATGATCTAGATATTTATAACAAGATTTAAAGCTACAAAATATTGTATATTTTAATCGTAGAATACGCTAAATTTTGATTTTTTTTTGTTCTAGTGATCTTGTTTAGACAAGATGGATGTTGTCTAGATATTTATATGTAATAAAAAATTTCATTTTATGATAAAGTATTTATATTTCAGTTATTAATATAATTATCTTGATAAAATTTAAAAAAACTATCAATGAAACAAGCTATTACTGATTTTAAGAAACACAAGGTTTCAAATAAATAATATGGATATTTTTCAAATATGTAAAAAAGTTTCAATTTTTTAATCAAATAATTTAATATAATTTAATAATTAGAAAAAATAATTCATGAATAATAACAATAATAATAAGTTCATGACCTTTTTGATTTTCACGTTAATGTATTGATTTTTGTAAAAAAAAAATTTGTGGATGAATCACAAAGGATGAAAAGCTTTAAATAATGAAGTAATTTTAAATTTTGAAATTATGTAGATATTTTTTAAATTTGGATATAACTTTTCATCCATTCTTCATCAACAAATGCCATGACAGTTTTTTTTATGTGCAAAATTTTTAAAATAATAGGTTATATAAAATTGTCATTGATCTATACTTTTTGATTTTTATTGGTCACATATTGGTTTTGTCATTCAAAGTACAAGCTTATACATATTGAATCTATTAATGATTAAAAAAGCATTGATAAACTAAAAAATAAAATATGTAATTTATGATAAATGTTAATGTGATTGTGTTAATGTTAATAAATGTTAATCAAAATATCATTGCTACAGACAAAATAATAAAGATAATGAAAAAATTCTCAATGCATGGTTAAACAAAGATATACAAATTTGCATCTGTATAACAAGTGCAAAAGTCATCCTTAAAGGAATTTTTTAATCAATACATGTGAACTAACACATAACGTTAGCCATAAAATTTGACTATTTTTTCTCAGAACTGATATAAGCATTTAAAAATTCAGCCATATGAAATTATTCTCATATACGATGCTATGGTTATAAAATTTGCTAGGATTATTCTAAATTTTTCTGACATTTTTGCAAAATTTAATGCATGAATGATATTATATTGGAGTGAACAAGTTACAACTAATTTTAGCAAAATAAAGATAATTTTAAAAAAAGTATACATCAAGATGGTTGGAAAATAGGCTGAGTTTTTAAATTCAAGGATATTCAAAAGTCTTGTTATTACGTATAACAAGAATTTGTGACATTGGAATACATTGAGTGTATCATAGAAACATGATGTTTGAATGACAATTAATAAGGAGATTAACTATAAAAATTAATTGATGAGCAAAGATTTGTTGCTTATATTTTTTGGAAAAATATACACTGTATATATTGTTAAAATAAAAAAATAAATGAAATATTCTTTGCACTATGAAAGAAATACTAGTCCTTTAAAATTTGTCATGAATACAAAATTTTTGTCCCAAATCATTCAACAGAGCTTGTCATTTTCTATTCAACAATAGAAAATGACAAGCCTTGGGAAGAAAAGTTTATTTATTATACTTTTTGTTCAATAATAGAAGGTGACAAAAAATCAGAGTAGATCAACATAAAAAATTTCTGATTTATTTCAATGAAAATCTTTCTACTTAATGGTATTAATTGCATATTGTAATTTTTCTTATAACAAGTTGTTTCAAAGATCTCTTCTGCAAGCTCTCCTACATAGTGGTAGCAAACATAATTAACAAGCCATAGTTCAACCAACGAAAGCTAATTACAGTCAAGAATGTAATTAGCTCACATTAACATTTATCATAAATTTATCATTAACATTTATTACAATTTTAATTAAAAAAGTTTCAATTTTTTAATCAAATAATTTAATATAATTTAATAATTAGAAAACATAATTCATGAATAATAATAATAATAATAATAATAAGTTCATGACCTTTTTGATTTTCACGTTAATGTATTGATTTTTGAAAAAAAAAAATTAGCATTCGACCACATTAGCTCACATTCTTGTCCGTGATGACCTTAATTTTATGTGGGGAGGTTTTCTGGGCATTCAGAATTTCTTCGAGACTGACCAGCGTACCAATCAGCCCATTGTTGACTCGCAATTTGCCCACTCCGGATGACGTTTCGTCTGATGGTTTAGCGCAATGCGTGCACAAGTCTCCGTTGCTGGTGGCGAAGGGGAAAGGCAAAAGGGGAGTACCATTCGCCACACGATGATCCGGCTGCACGCAGTGGACATGGAGCTCGATTAGAATGTTTCTCACTCTCAAATGCAGTCGCTCGTCACAACTCATAGATCGAAGACTCTGTTCCTGACTTCAGATCCGGCACTGAAATTACTCCACGATGCGCTAGACCCTCCGAGCGTGGACCTCGAGCTCACCCTCGACCGCGAGGATTTATGTGTCATCTACCGTTTTTGGATACCTTTCGGGTCTCGCTATAAAGCTTCGCCCATGTAGTTTGGACAAGACCTCCGTCACAAGATTTAACTCGGACATGTCTTTAAGCTGAAAGAAGTCCTGATGATTCCTGATTCATGTGTTTCATGGTAGCAAAATCAAGACGAAAAGAGCACGATTCGTTCTTCCGCTCCTTCATCTCTGAGTACCAATCGATCGAAGGAGAAAGGAACTCGACATCGGTAATAATCTTGAACCATGAACAACCAAGTGAGTGAGTGAGCTCACTTCATCTCCTCGTTACACTTCATATTGATCACAACCCAATTGAAACCATGTTCGGTCAGGGTTTGAGTACCGTTGAACTTCAAAAGTTTGACCGTAAACGGAGAATCAAAAGTCAATTTGAAATCAAGAATGTTTTTCCTGTCACGCTCAAGTTGCATGTATTGACAATGAGAGCCATTTTTTATCGCTAGAATGGCCTCGAGAGTGGAGGAGGAACCTTACGATGCAGCAGTAGGCTGGAGCTGGAGCATTATCTTGCATTCTTCAAAGTCCATCTTCACAATCCATCACTTCCACACATGCAAAGAGATGACTCTTATTCCTGTTCATATAGAGAACACAAGCAGTGTGCATAGGTTTTGTAGCCACATTACAGTAGTTCTCCTTCCCAAATACATTTCGATCAGAAGCAAGCAAGATAACATAGAAGATACAACCAAGGTGTTACAGCCATGCAACTGTGCCACACCATACTCGTATCGAGTCTTGCTCAACTAGATGACAGTCTTCAAGAAAAGTCCGCGATACCGGAAAATTCGCAGTCTTGATTATCAAAATGAGTTTGTAGTAATTACAATAGCTTTAGAATACTGTGGATTCTAAGACCAAGCAACGATAACATAGCTACCTCGATTATGAGTCCTAGTCAAAAGCATGCTGCAAGGTCTGACACCTTCACTCCGAAATAGGGTCCGCCCACTTTGATATGCGAACTCGAGTTGAGAGAAGACAAGCACATGGCAAAGGGGACAGAGGGTTTGAAGAGAGAGAAGAGGCGGGAAAGCCAAGAGGTATCTCCTCCTCCTCTAGCTCAGCGCATTCAACTTTACGGACTGATTTAGCAAATAGACCGGCCCGACGATGTGCTTAACGGCGAGTCTCCAACGGTGTACGTATGAAGGGCTCCGGCCATCATCCGGTCGGGGTTGATCTAGCCAAAAGTCTAAGAAAGCTCGGTCTCCCAGAGTACGGGCTAGTGTTCAGGAAGAGCCTGAACTCGACAAGTTGAAGGTAAGATGGAATTTGCACGCGAACATCAAACTGTGCATAGCTGGCAAAGTGGTGTTCTTTTTTATGTGATCCTGTTGTTCTAACACGCATTGGATTGTCACTGAGAACCATTCGATCCATCCATGGAGCTCCAAAAGTTTAGGGACATTTGCACTTCTTGTGCTCTTCGGTGCAGACTTTAATACGTATATTACTTACGCATTCGATTTTTGCCCCGTCAAAATCTCAAAGAGTACCGCAACATGTCCTTGAAGTTCTCAACGCACGAATACAAATTTTATTGCAGCAGCCTTCCTTTAAGCTCCCCTGTTTCTGTGAGATCTGCTCCGTGTAACATCGGTCCTGTAAATACTGGAGCGTGGTCTAAAGCAACTCATAAGTGAGTAAACAATACATTCTTCAGAAGAGAATCAATCCTCAACTAGTGTCCATGAAGAGAACATAGTTGGTGAAATCATCTGATGGTGAGAAATGTCTGAGTTGAGCTTTTGAACGAAAAGAATGATCCATTGTAACTGCAAGCCATAAAATGCTTCGGAACAAAGGTTTGCAGAATGAAAGTATAAAACAAAATGCCTTCTGATCTAGAAAAGTTATGGTGGAACCATCTACCACTCAAGCACTTGTCTCTTGTTGCAAAAGTGTTCAGTGATAGCTCTATTCTTGACTAGGTGAGTTTTAAGTATAAGTTGCTCAATGAAATCTCAAAGTGTTAGTTCTGTTGTTATGTTACTTATTAGTTATTCGACCTGTAGTGAATGAACTAAGATCTGGAAGTGAGTCCCTTGGCGAGTAAAAGGTGTAGTGTTCATCCATTAGTAATCTATTCATAACATGAGAGATTCTAGAAATACAATATTACCATGTTCTGTTTCAAAGCTAGCTGAATCCAGTTGCGAAATCAATTCTCCACCAAAAGATAATTTAGTGGACTAAATATGATCAATTTGTATGAATGAAAAGTATGCTTCATTATCATCTTGAATAAACATATGGTTGTGAACATAGATTCCACTGTCTCTCTTACTATCAACCGTCATTGATAAACCACCGATCACTTATGTAGTACTGAATTGTTGGTAAAGTCGTTGATGATTATTGCTAATAAAAAAATTGGATGTGAGGGGAAATTTTTTTTAAGGAAGTGAAGTTGCTGATGATGAGAATCAGGTTCAAAAAATAAAAGTCATGTCCGCCAAAGCATACTGTGCAAAACTTAAGGCCGCTGCTTGTTCGGTATTGGCCACTGGATGCAAGGGTAAAGACATATGTACTGAAGGTTAAATCCACATGAAGTTTCAATTATTGATTCGCGACAGGTTTAGACTTTTCGAATCGATTCTATATTTTGTCAAATCAATTCGAAAAAAATTCCAAAATTGACTTTTGTCTTTTCAGCATGAGGAAACTCTACTGGTGGATGCTGACGTGTCTACAAAAAGTGCTGCAGGTAAAAGCTCAGATTTCGTAGGACTTGTCAACTATTTCCACGTGTTCAACTGCTGTGATGCTAATAATGACTGAAATACCTCTAATGATTGTTATGATCGTGTGCAGGGTATTGTACGTGTGAACCCTATCCCCTCAGACAGGGATACGGGTACAAACAGCATGGGAATTGGGAGAGGCTAGTTATTATGCATTTGGGTTAATTAGCGTCACTCTATCCCAATGAGCGTAACTCAGACGGAGATACGGGTACATCAGTGTAGATCAGGGTAAGTGTAGGGTATTCGAATCGTTTAGCTGCACAAACTTATACATAGCCCCTATATAGGGCCTTCATAGACCCAGGCAGGTGTCATCCTGCAGTGACTCGTGACAGAAGTTCTTCTTTTCGCTGCGACTCTCCTCCTTTGGACCAAAGATGGAAGAATGTGCGGGCAGGCTAACCGGGCAAGTTTTTCATTGGCACTCAATTTTCCGGTGGAGCATCAAAGTGACTGAACTAGATCGCTCCGCTTTCCGGCGGACGGATCTAGCGATGGACTATAAGAACATATGGACATCCATCCGCACTTTGCGGGGAGGGTCGGCGGACCCTACATTCCGGCAACCATGTAGAGGCCCTCAACCGGATGAAATTCCAACAATCATGTAGAAGAGAGGCCGTCATTGTAGAGGCTGCAACGTTGTATCTATTGCGTTGCAATGATCTACGCCGTAACAATGATTGCGGTCGTGTCCTGGAACGTTGTGGGAACTAAAAACTAAAACAGAATCGCAAGAGGGATAGCTCAGATGGAATCCCTAGTGTTCAAACTATAATATTTGTAATCAAACGGTGATAACATATTAAATAGTACAGCCGTTTGTAAAAGTTTGTGCAACTAAGCGAGTCGTGTGAAGAATATACAGTAAATAGTTCTATCTTGAACCCTTTTCTACCTGTATCTGTCAGATACCTGTATCTGAACACTAAAGGTTCAGAACAATTTGATTTGGAACTCTTCGATGTGCACTGAAACTTACAATGTGAGACCTATGATAGGCACGTCCAATCTCGAAGTAGATTCACTGAAAGTTTTGTGTGACTATCAGAATGTTTTCTTTGTCACCTAGGCCGACGTCTAGTGCGCCTATAAGCTCTCAGATGGCTGTGTGACTTGCATAATTGGTAACATAGTCACATATTAGAGCATATAATTGTTTAGCATATTTACAGCTGCAGTTTCGAGATAGTTTGAGTTTTTGCTGGATGTAGATAGCTCAGGACCTGACTGATTATAATCGTCCATCTTGCCTAGAAATGAGCATTTTGCAATGAGGAAAGTCAGATAACAGAAGCAATTAGATGACATTTTGTGAGATGAATTATGAATCAATGTGACTGAAGGTCCAGATCAATGATGGCTTCAAGCTCACAATCCAACACATACCGCACGGCTTGGCTGGATCTATTGGTTCCAAAGAAGCACATGTCTTTCTCCAGCATGGCATTATGGTGGTAAGCAACTTGCCCAATAAAGTTGTGCTTTCTATTCAAGCGGTTCCTACAATGCCTAGTAATCGGATCTGCTGAACATAATCGTTTTATTCAGGGTGATGAGAATTGGCTTCTAAATGCGCCCAACGAGTCCTTCGCATTCATCCTGACAGATTTAGGCTTTGACGTGTGGATTGGAAAATCTCGCGGCGTTGAGTGAATCCATGGACACGAATCCCTCAATTTCAACGATCCGGTTTGTTGAGAATCTAACTTCCCAATGTCAAGTCCGATCCTAAAATATGGTCGAGACAAGCCAGCACGATTTACATTCTCTCATTCTCAAGATCCAAATTCTCTTTTGTTCTGTATTTTTTCAAAACTTTATTTTTTGAGGATGATAAGTACTCTCTCATCTGCGAGTTGTCGAATGTATCCATGGACCTCATCAGGGAGCAGCTATCAAAGTAAGCAAACCGGAATTTAGAGAAGAACAAGAGACATATTTGTCCTAAGTTAAGGTGAATTATCTAAAACTCAAATGACACATGAAAAATTTCTGATATATAATAGGCAGACGTATTCTACAGAGCTACTCTGATGGAACTTCTGCCAGGTTTTGAGTACATCGTCGGATATGTTCTGGCCTAGAAGTTGGTCAAATCCCAAGTCAATGTCACCCACAGTTGCAAGCAAATCCTAAATTCATGAAAGAATTTTTGATTCTACGAGCAGCATTTACATTACAAATTGGTGTCTGGTCACGAGCACAAATTCCGATAGGAACAATTGGAAAAGGAGCCTTAGTAATCGAGAATCTCGATGCTCCTGAACAGAAACTCGCTCAGTGCTCATATTCATTTGGTATGCACACTCCTCTAGTTGGAGTATGATCCAAGTGTTTGATGACTATCTTAGAAGTAATCCGTTTGATTCCACTGAAATTTTTTTGAGCTCTCGATGAAATTATGCGAGGTCAGTTCTCTCACATAATTTGACTCATGGAACGCATTGGCACCAAGGTGGCCAGAGTCTTGCTATTCTCTACAATTCCCAGAAGTTAAAAGTTCTCATTACTTGTAGTTCATACGAACTAATTCAGGAAGAATGTTGACATGATGGATGATTCACTTCTGATAATGTGAACAGGTTTTGAAGCTATACAATTGAGGCCTCAACAATTCAATTGGTAGAATCAAAAGCTCCAGAAGCAGCTATCGATATGATATTCCACTCAGACCTGAATAGTGAGTCAATGGCCTTCAACTAAACCGCACCTCAGAGAAAATTGCAAACTAGATTTTTATCGTAAATTTGTGAAAGGTTTTGCTCGTCTGGCTAAGGTCTTGACTTCCGTGTTAAGGAAAATTCAAAAATGTAGATGAGAACAATTCAAGAATTAGTTTTTCAAACATTGAAACATGCTTTGTTACAAGCACTTACACTCAAGTGGTATGATCATAAGGAAAATTCAAAAATGTAGATGAGAACAATTCAAGAGTTAATTTTTCAAACATTGAAACATGCTTTGTTACAAGCACTTACATTCAAGTGGTATGATCATAAGGAAAATTCAAAAATGTAGATGAGAACAATTCAAGAGTTAATTTTTCAAACATTGAAACATGCTTTGTTACAAGCACTTACATTCAAGTGGTATGATCATAAGGAAAATTCAAAAATGTAGATGAGAACAATTCAAGAGTTAATTTTTCAAACATTGAAACATGCTTTGTTACAAGCACTTACATTCAAGTGGTATGATCATAAGAAAAATTCAAAAATGTAGATGAGAACAATTCAAGAGTTAATTTTTCAAACATTGAAACATGCTTTGTTACAAGCACTTACATTCAAGTGGTATGATCATAAGAAAAATTCAAAAATGTAGATGAGAACAATTCAAGAGTTAATTTTTCAAACATTGAAACATGCTTTGTTACAAGCACTTACATTCAAGTGGTATGATCATAAGAAAAATTCAAAAACTGTAGATGAGAACAATTCAAGAGTTAATTTTTCAAACATTGAAACATGCTTTGTTACAAACACTTACACCCAAGTGGTATGATCATAACCGTCCTATCAAGTTGACATCTGACACATAAGTTACAAAGGTAGGTGACATATTTCAACAAGAATGGAAGAACGGATAATATCTGGTTGCTTTCTATTCTAGAAAGTTGATGGCGGGGGAACAAAATTATCACACGAAATAACGGGAAGAGCTAAACATTGTGTTGGCAACCAACAATGGAAAAATTACTTGTTCGATAAAGAATTTATAGTGGAGACCAATCATAAAACCTTGGTTTATTTGGAAACTTAGAAAAATCTGTCCAACTAACAAATTAGATGATCAGAGTGGCGTCAACGCTTCAACATAAAGATTGTGTACATAGAGAGAAAAAAATGACTTGCGGATGTTTTCACACGCATGCCTTGTTTGAATCATGTTGCAAAAGTGAAAATTCAGGATGATTGATGAAGCAAGATGACACAAACCACAAAGTAGTATGAAGAGATTACTCGAGCACTACAAATTAGAAAAGCGGAGAAATCTTTACATTTAGCATTCTACAAATTACGTATATAGATTCCACAAGATCAAAATTTGCACACAATGATTTTAACCAAAAGTCATGAATAGCCATTGCAAGTCATGTGGGAGTGGAGAAAAACATGGAGAACATACAACGAGTGTACTATTGGCACAAAATATGTGAGAATGTGGAGTCTTATATTAAAAGTTGTATTGTTTGTTAACAAAACAAGACAAGTAATTAAAAGCTAGCCGGTTTATTACAGCCTCTTCCTATTTCCAAATAGCGGTGGGAACATGTCATCATATATCTCGTATGTGAGTTATCAAAGACTTCGCTATAACATGATTTAATGATGATTTTTGTGGAAAAATTGAGCAAGATGATACACATGAGGCCAACCACAAAAACGATAATAGCTCCACAACTAGCTCAATCATATCTAGATGCAAATGCAATATAAAGCTCACACTAAAATTCCTTCAAGTTTGATGTGATTTTCGAAAGGAGAGGATTTTTTGATCAAAGTTGTAGTAGCCAACGAGTTTATAAAGCATATTCACTAAAGACAACATCAAGCCAAGGAGAAGTTAGTGATAACTCAAAATCGGCAAAAACATCATGCCGATGCTCATTGTAGAGAAGTGGTTTTTAAAATAGTAAATCATGTTTGATTATTTATAGCAAATTTGTCTCTTGTAGGAACACCAAAGTTGAACCCTAGATTCATTGGTCCAATTTTTTGTTTTGAAGCATGTTGTCATACTAGTTGAAACTTCCGTCACATATGAAAATATATCCGGCATTTCATGCGTCACGATTGCAAAAACATGTACCACGATCAAAACAATTCACCAATGAGCACCACTTTCTCTTACAACCTTGATAGCAGATAATAAGGAGTTAGAGGTAGAAAAGATACTCAAGAAACGTATTGAAGGTCATAAATCTCCCAAAGTAGAGTATTTGATTCAATGTACAGTCTATTTATCATACGGATCAACTTGAAAACCGGTTGAAAATTTAGCAAATGCACCTTTGAAAGTTCAGGAGTTTGAACGTATGTGCAACGAGGACGTTGCATTTTAATAGAAGTGAGGTTTGTAACCATCTTTAGTTAGTTAGTTAGAACTAAAGAAGAAGTTATTTTAAATTTTGTTATAGATACTTTACCGTGCACTAGTCATAGCTGTCACGTCAGTGATCCGAGCGCTTGGTATGTAGACAGTAGGTGCGTTACTTGACAATGTCACGTCAAGGTTCCGTGTGCTTGTTATGTGAGGATTGAGTGTGTTAGTTGGAAGCGCCACGTCAGCCATCCGTGTGCTTGTTAGAGTTATCCGCCATGTCATACATCCACTAGGAGTTTAATGGATGGTAGGAATAAGATCTTATCTCCTTGTAATTGTTGATGAGAGCTATATAAAGAAGAGTAGAACCATTGTTGGTATCTCTCATCTTCAGAGTTCATGTTTCCATCTTCAAGTGAACTTTTCTCTAAATCCTAGTGTTATAGCAAAAAATTGACTTGAATTTCAATCTCTTGACTACGTTTGCATCCATATGAGCAAGTTCTCATTGAACATGATGTTCAATTTTCATTTCTCCAATTTGTTTGGTCTCTAGTTTTTTGCTTTCTAATGTTAAGATCTTATGTTTTGTAACTTGTTGCTTTGTGTATCCATTCGCTATTGTTTTTCTCCACTTCATTCTCTCAATCATGATTTAGCATTTTCTATTTCATTTATGTCTAATGATGTCTTCATGCTTTCTCCCACTCACTTTAGTATAAAGTAAGTATGATGATTATCCAACCATTTATCAAAGTAGTCACAAAAGGTAAAGATGATTCTACAATAGCTTTATAATAGTTTTCATCATATGTTCTCACAAAAAAATCTCTATGCACTCTTTATAATTCATAACTTATCTTAATGTACATATGTATTGAATATAATCGTGACAGTTGATTTATGATCCAAATTCATGTAGCATTTAGTATTATTTGTAGATGTTACGATTTCATGTATCTTTGTAGCTAACAATTGATAAAATCGATGGCACTTTTGAATCTGTTATTCTAATCATTAATTATACATCCCAATAGACCACAATGTACAACCAAAAATGATCTTTATTTCTAAAACAAAGTTGAATCTCAAAGAGTTTAGACGTAGACCATTGCAATGTTGGATTTCTTCCAAGCACATCCATATCTACAAACATCAAGTTTCACTTCCCTATCTCTCTTAATGTAGATCAATAATCTCTGCTAGTCATTATTTAATATTAAAAATTAAATTTTATCATTACATTCTTGTTATTTCATGAAAAATAATTGACAATAAATCAAGAAGAAGGTAGTTTTGATATTATTGTAACACTAGTGATCAAAAGAAGTTCATTTGAAGAAAAAACACAACTTTGAAAATGAAAAATTTCTCAAATGATTATACTCCTCCATATATAGATTTAACCAACAAGTACAATAAAATTAAATCTCATAATCATCATCCATTACTTTCATAATGGATTGATGACAAGACGGATAATCTTACAAACACACAAATTATTGACGTGTCGCTTTCAATTAACATACACGTAAACCTTATCTAACAAACACAGGAATTGCTTACATATTACTGTCAACTAGCACACTTATTCTCTACCTATCAAACACATGAATTGCTGACATGACAACTATGAACAATGTCTTTTAAGATAATAATAACTTCATTTTGAGTGACCACCTTATCCACGTTTGATTCCATCCTTGAAGATATACTCCAAACGATTTGTTGTTGCAAAATGAATTCATATTCAAACTATTTTGAGATTGTTTTTCAAAATTTTAAAAATCTTTTGACTTGCTTTTTCCTTCTAGAAATACACTTTGTAAATAATAATAAGATTTTGCAAATGATGACTTTTTTGGAAAAGTCCTGACCTAACATTTGTCATAGATTTTTTGACACCAAAGTATGTGTTATATTATTTAAGAGAAAACCACAAAACCATTAACTTTTTGCATGATTGAGCGCAAGCAGAAAAGTTTCCCGAAAAAGTCATTATTTTCAACATGTTTGTTTGGAGAGCTCTTTGATTACCAACAAATCTCCTTTTTAAATGTGTTGTTGATGCCAAGTTTTGTATGTCATTCAAGAGAGTTTGTGCTCTGATCTCGGTTTGCCTACTAGGTACAAGCCGCACGGTAGCATATACTCCTTGAAATGGGTAGTATCTATCCCATAGCTCGTAACGTAACCTGAAAGATGCTGTGCTCCAAGGTTCTCATCGGATAAAATGAATCATGTTTATTTTCAACAAGTGTTTTGTGTTTCTTTCAAGTAAATTTCTCCAATAGAAATATTTTTATTTCACAAATTTATTATATGATTATACTCCTGCACTAATTTTCATGTAATTATTAGCATGGGATCTCTAATTTATAATTTCATGAATTGAGATTATGTGATTTATAATTCCATACTAATAACTGGGCCATCCAATGATGGTTACTAAAATTTATTGACCAAAGGATGCAAAGAAGTCTGTAGGGTAGTTAGTTGTGTTACTAAAAGATTGTAAAGTGAAGGATATGGACAAAATGATCATGGTTGGAGTTCAACAGAAAGAATCAGTTGTGGATATGGTTGAGGAGACCTTGAAGGATCATGAGCTTCGATTCTACTTTCATTGGTTTTGCGAAGGTGAGTTGTGGAGATCAATATCCATAAACAACAAGAATTCACCTTATAATGTCTTGTCCATATTGTTGAAATTCGGATGATTTCAGTAAAAATTATCATGATATCCATATCATGACTCAAAAGAGTGTTTATACCTGTGTTCATAACCTGGTCTCATAGCACCACCAACACCGGAGTGGGACGAGAGAGAGCTTTCTTCAATTGGGTCATTTGTGAAATTGATGGCTCAGTTGTGTAATTCTGTATGGCGATACTCTTCTGCGATCTGCAAGCCTTTAACAAAGCTCATCAAGCTTCTGGAGGAGGACCCTTTGGGACTGACTGCTTTGGCCGCTGCGACTTTCATATTCTGGGCATTCTTCCTTATGAGATTGCTCTCTTCGGACGACAACACTAATCGTATTGCCTTTTCTACGTCATGTCTATCCACTCTCAACGGCAGCCCTGTACTAACGTCTTGACTCGGAAGCATCACCCCCAACTTTGCTCCGTCTGCCGCAAATCTGAAAGGAAATCAAAAACCTGAAGTTAATAAAGATACAGCCCAGAGCCAGCCATGTGTGAATCAGGAGACAAGTCAGAAATTTACGCATGGCACAATGATCTGCAGCGATCATAGACGAAGAAAGTAGGACTTACTAAAAGACAGCTTAGAGAATCGGTGGACGACTCTGCGTATTCTGGACACGCACGATCTACAGAGTTCCGCAACAGAAACAAAATGTCTTCGGAAGGCAAAATTGGAAGTTCGAGCTTACTTGACATTGACAGGCTGATCGGCAAAAGTGGCCCATGCTATGAACGGATCACCTCTACAGATAGTTTCCAGAGTAGAATTCCAACCTCCTTGCATAAGGAACGCTGCAGTCGAACGATGTTCTAATATTTGTAGCTGTGGAGCCCAGTCTCTAGTGATAGGCCCCCGGCCTTTGACTCGCTCCTCAAACCCACTAGGCAGAACCTGCTCCGCCTCCTCTGCGGAGAGTCCTGGCGGCGGTCTCAAGACCCACAAAAATCTGGCTTCGCTTCCCTCGAGTCCCAGTGCCAACTCGTGCACCATTTCTATGGAAAAATTGGTGAATCCCGTGGTCCCAAAGTTAACATACACCACCGAAGTCGGTGGCTGCTCATCCAGCCATTTAAGACATTCGTCCCCGACGTCGTTGAAGTTTTCGTTAGAGTGGCCTTTGAAGTTCTTGGTCGGTTGTACCGTCGATGACAGTGGACCTACTGGTATCATGTTAACTCCCTGTCAACACGTCCATCATGTCAGCGACAACTTCCACATTCTCAGAATTTCTCCTTTTTGTTGGTTATGAAGGAGAAAGATTTTATGCGAGTGCTCGCTGCTGGACACGAAGGGTAAGACAGACTTATTTCACTCGGAGTGACTTCATGAGTACAATAGCCTTCTGAATTTCAAAACGTCTCACTAGTTCCACCCGCGTACCTTTCTCTGAAGCTCAGCAATCGACCTACATGTTCCAGTTCGGAAAATGTGTTCTCCAAGATACCTGCTGCTCCCTTTATAGAATTTATGACAAATGTCGGACCTTGACCTTTTCGTTTGGCAAGGAAGAAGGTACTGATGAGGGGACCCGGGATGATGTTTGGCCAGTGCAGTATCTTTGGCCTCTCCATATCTTTTTTAGTGATTGGATGATGAAGTACCATCAAAACCGCAAACGCCGACATTGCGCTCAGAATGTATCGAGGAATTTGCAGTCTCGCAGCTGCTTGCTGCGTAGTTAATCCACAAAACTCACATCAATCTCATGAGCAAGTAGTCTACATCAATGCAAAACTTTCATATCCCGTTCAAGCAAACATAGACTTCGACAGGTTTGCGAAGAGAATTGAATCGAACTGACCACCGTCCACTGAAGAAGGATATCGGATATGAGGCAATGATACCGAGGTTTCCCTTCTATGTCGCCGCCCGCTCCTAGCAACTCTTTGTCGAAGTACTCGTTCACAACCCGTCCAAGGGCTTCGCCGTTCGCAAGTGGGTTCCCTAATATAGGAGGTCCCTGCATTGGAGGCAAAGCAAGAATGTGCACTCCGTCCCTCAATCCATCTGAGGGCAACTCCTCCAACAAGTTTTTGTATAAAAAAATCGTGCAAGTGACTCCTTCATAAGCTGCCAGTTTGTCTGCCAAATGCATCATAGGAGCGATGTGAGGTAGGGATTGATGGGGTATCATCATGAAGTGAACCATCTTTACTCGATGCTCGGTGGAACGCGAGCGAAATCCTTTGTCAAGACCTTGGCAGCTATCAAATCTTTCTGATCTCTAATTCTGAACTCTAAGTCACTGAAAACTTCGATCACTGTATTGCGGAAGTTTGGAGAGGGACCTGGAAAGGGACTGGTGAGCAGAGAATTAGCATCAATGAGAATTGTGTATGATCAACGGGTGGAAGAGTTTATATCAACGATTGAAGTATTGGAAAGAAATGACTTCACGGACTCGACCGCATTATGCAGTTTATACGACGTTCTATGTTTCCGTGACTCGAATGTCGATTACTGTACATGCATGACTATATCACTGACAATACAATTTCAGTCAGAAGTCTAATACCAGGCACGAGTAATGCTTCTAAGACTGGTACTTGTGTCAAAATCATGAGAACGTGATTCGGACTGCTGTTACCTCCCAGGGCTTGAGCACTACTGTCAGGACTATTTTCTGCTAAAAACACTGCTACAGCTAGGGAGAATCTCAACTTGTTCAAAGGTCTACATGCGGTGATATTACTTTTATTTTGTTCGACATTGAAGATTAAAGTTTGTTAAAAGAAATGGGTTTAACCACTATTACACTCGGTTAGAAACAAATATGATGATTCTGAATACCGTATGTGATATATTTTAATAGATTTCAATTACTGTTTTTATTTTCACTAAAATGAGAAATTAACCATTTGAGGTTTTTAATTATGAGAATAGTAAACTAATTGACTATTTATATCTCGAGATTTATTGTACTATGTAGTTATATACATTAGCTCTCAGATGTTTATTGTTAAGAGTAAATTCACATTAATCTACCTTAAGTTAATTGAACTAAGGTTATATTCAATAAGTGGTTGTAATTCTCACCTGAATAAACCTAAGGATTTCCCGTGGATGAAAAAACTCGTTGTGTCAACTCTTGGTGCGCATGCATCTCTTTGTGTTACAATTAACGAATTGTAGTCTACTATTGATGTGGGTGTATGTCTTCGTGTTTAGGATTAACGATTGGCACTCTGTGCAACACCTAACATTCCGATAAGAAAAAGTAGCTTCCATTTAAATTCAATTAGTAGTAAAAGGTAAGACCCAAAGTTTTTACTTTTTATAGCTACACGCCATGACTGTCAATAACTCTTAATATTACGTTACTGGACACTATTCAGGCATTTGGAATCCCGTGTTTGGTTGCACGGGACTCCAAATGCCTGAAATCCCTTATATGCGACTACGGTTTTTCTCAACTTCTATTTTTTTGTTCATTTGGATCTTGTGACCCACATTAAGGATTAGATGTGGATCACAAGATGTATTTACCGTGTGTTTTGTATCTTGCAGGTTCAATGGCGCGCCCTAGATGACCCAGGTGTATGCGATGGAATGAGATATGAAGAAATAAAGATCGACATGCCAGAAGAATATGCGTATGTTCTATATTTTATTTGATAATCTTCATGTATCTCAGCTCCTGATACCGAGTCTTGAAGAGAAACGGTAAAAAGAAAGTCCATTTTCACCTTTTAGTTCACAGTTGTGTGTTGAATTGGCTATTAACGAAGTACTTATCTCTGATGTCTGTGTACAGCGCTCGAAAAGCTGGACAAGTTGAGGTATCGGTATCCTCGTGGCGAATTTTACTTGGATGTTATTCAGAGGTATGGATTTCTTCTAAAATCTTCTTAACAATTCGGTATTCTTGACTTCCATGCATGCGCACAATTCACCCTGCAGCAAAATATCTGATATGAGACATTCTGCTGTTTGTATATGCAAATTAGAACCAGTGACCATTGAACTTGAGAGACAGCGGTCTCCAGTTGTGGTCATCGCTCATCAGGTAAGGAACAGTGTAGTATGCTCTTTAATTACGTATTCACGCCGAAGTTTGTTTTTTTCTTCGGATAGTAACACACCAATCAAAGCTGATGCATGTGCAAACCTGTGCAGGCTGAAATAAATATTTTTGTCTTTTCCAGGCTCTTATGCGTACTTCGCTGATAAACCACTGAAATAGGTGCTACATATTGAGGTCAGTGTTATAGTGCACGTTAGGAGATCTATAATCGCATTATCCTGTTTATTATTCAATAAAACGATCGAATTTCAAGAAAATATCAGTGTAAGCATTACCCCTTGACAAGATTCTATGGTCCGACCGCATGCTCTTTTTTCGGAAAGAACTAAATTGTCAAGACTATTTTACTGATGGTTGAGCTGGTTGTTCAGATGCCTCTACATACTATCATAGAGATTCAAATGGGTGTTACTGGTGTACAAGAAAAGCGGTACAAACTCACGGAGTAAATGTACAGAAATATTACGAAAACTCTCATAATAGCAGCTCAAGTTCCATGCGAATGGATGCTTGAGTGTTCTGGAGATCGCAAGTTTTCTGGAGAAAGTTTTGTCAGATTTTAGGCATGTGATTTGCGGAATCGGGACGTAGGGATAGTTGAGGACGCCTCTAATCACGACCTCAACGTTGTTCAGAAGTGAACAGATAGGGAGTTGCGAGAGCTGAAGGCCCACAGACAATAAATTTCTGCACAATGCTGTATCTAATTTGTAAAAAGTTCTTTATTGTGAAGCTTTTTCAAGTTTTCGCGAGAGGTGCTTACAAGTCACTTACAAATCTCAGATGGTTGTCCTCGACCCCCCTTTACCTGAAGCGTCTCAAGTCACCGATTGGAGCAAGTGGAAGCTCATCTAATAATATGAATGTGCTTGAGGTCTTGAGGATCTTCTTCCTACTTTTGTGCCTGACGACATCAATAAGAAGATAACCGAGTAGGACATCTCCCTGAAACCGGGGAAAATCATGGAGTCGATGATATGCAAGTATTACCTAACCTTGGACATGTGAGACAACCACATTTGGATTTACAGGTCGGTAAGTACTAGCTAGCAAGATTGAATCGGGTATGCGGCTCATGAATGAAGCGAATTATTAACTTGAAGAAGTTTCATGATTTTTCACGTCTGGTCTTCATAATAGATTCATCAATCTGGATATACTCACAATGATCAATATACTTACACGAAAATTTCATAGATAACAAATGATTGGAAAGAAAAACTAAAATCACACATATCTCAAATTTGATAAGAGAAGTGTTGAAACAAGATGATGTTAAGGAATTTCCATTTTGCACGTTTATAATACCTACAAAATTGCATATTGGAATCTAGTTTAACTTCCACGTACTTGATAACTAATTGTCTTGAAATTACTGTTAATTATTTAACACTTCTTAGAAATTAAATATCTTTTTCTTCAGGCTAACTCCAATCATTCACCTACCAAGTAAAATCAAACTTCGTGAATGTGGAAGTTTTAAAGCCAGCTAGCCAATTTATAATTTAATCTAAGTCAATGTTCCCCTAAAATTTGAATTTCTTTTTCGATACAAAGATACAAAAATATATAGATGTTGAGAGAATATTAAATATCCACTAATAACTTCAAAATTTTCTTCTTCAAGTAATTTGTGTGACAAATTTGCAGACAAATTTTGTTTTCAGTCTAGTTTCAACTCGTGTGAATCTCACTCATGAATCTCATACTGGAACTATGAAGATGAGGATGTCATAGTAAACAAAAATATTAGAACATCAATCTACATCTTCCCACTCTATGAAATATATTCACACGTCTTTTTCATTACCTGTGTTGATTAATGAGTCTAATGACATTATTGACAGATCTATGCATTCAATTGGTCATGATGCTTTCAAGTGAAAACGGCTGAATGTGTTAAGTTTTGTTTTGTTTTTGTTCTTTGTTTTTTTGAGTCAAATGGTGAAAATTCCATAGCAATAAATAAACATACATCACTGCTGCGACCCAGGCAAGATAGCTCTTCCATGCGGATTTGGTGAGGTACACTGTGGCATCCCAGAGCGCCTGTTCCAAGTGGATTTTTGGCCATTGGAAGTTCTGAAAGATGGATACATTCCTTCGCACCCATATCATCCACAGAATTGAGCTTCAGAGGAGTGACCTGGATTGCTGGAACAATGCAATGTCGGGATGAAGATTGTCTCCTAAAAACCACTGAGCAATGGAGAAGCGTATCTAGGGCGTTGGTCGAGTCCCCAAGTTGGCAATGTGGTACATGATGGAGGTGGCATATGCCCATGCATCCACAACAGCCTCGCAATCAAAGAAAGCATGAGTAAGTGATTCGGGGACGTCTAATGCGCAGCATGTACATCAGTCCGTTGTGCCTCGAAAAGCTACATGGCGCCATTGATTAACCGCGATGGCCCTGTGATAAAAATTCCACAAGAATGCAGCTTCCTTACGAGGTTGCATTGTATCACAGACCGCCATCTAATCAAGTTGGAAATTTTTTGGTGTAAGGCCATGCCACTTCTGATGAATTGGAAGTGTAAAAGCCTAGCGCGGGCGAAACCAGTGCCTCTCGCGTTGTGTCGTATAGGCGTGGAACACATTGCCCTTGGGCCAGCGCAACCTGCTTGGATCAAAGGTTAAAGTAGCAATGGGGCAAAATACCTGTAAGTGGCAACAGTTTGTTTGGCTACCGTTGGGGAGGTTGAATAGACTCGGACTCAAACTACAGAGCCAAAAAAGAGGCTTGGCGTTCGGCGCTATGATGATAGTTCATGTAGCGAGCGCGTGGTAGTTGTGACTCGAAAAGTTGGCAGTTGCGCCGGTACTGCTACGTGATGGTGACAACGCGTGAGAGCGGGGCGGAACTTCTTGGTCGCATGAAAGAGGAGGATTAGGTCAGAGGTAACTGCATCTTCAAAAATGCCAAGCCAATCTCCAGGTTTTGGCCTGGATAGCGTGTCCAGACAAATCACCTTCCAGGATTAGGGAACCTTGGATTGGATCAATTCAATGAGGCGCCGTTCGGTATCGTCGAGGCTGTAATCTCACTGCAAGGAGTTCCAGGGTTGAGGCTCCATCAAATCCTCCACCCAAAGGTCCCGCAGTCAAGTAAGCCCTTGAGTCGCCAGTTGATGAGCGTGCTAGAGAACCCAAAATTGGAGCCAATGTAGTGAGTATTCCACCAGAACTGAGTATTTTGGACTTATTTGAATGATGTAGGTGGAACGGCTGTGACTAGAGGACACAATAGGCGCTATGCACGTTAGAGGTGGATCCATAACGGGGAGCCGTTGGAGGCTTAGATATTCAACAGGAGGGCCCATTGGAGCCCATGTGGCCACCCGTGTTGTCCAGAAAGCTACAGGTTTGCGAATCGATGGCAAAGGAGCATGAGTAACGGAAGGATCCGGGCGTCAACGGCTTGACAATCCACTTGCATATCAGCGCAGTCGGGGCGTCGAAAGGATCAACAATATCTAACCCTCCGATCTTTTTTGATGCGCACACATCCTCCCATCGTACTCTAGCACGCACATGATTTTCCATCCCTGCTCACAGATAGTTGTAGAGTGCCCTAGATGGAGCGCAACATTGTGGAAGAACCTGCTCAATTACTTAAGAAATACCAGAGTATGGAGAGAAGCATGGAATTTACCACGACAGCGCGCGCGGTCAGCGACAAATGGAGAGATGACCAGATGACTTTGAGTTTGATTGTTATCTTCCTTACAAGAGATTGATCAACGTCGGCGATCTGTAGCGACATCTCAAACGGAGTTTTAAGCACCTTTGAAAGCATCCTAGGCGGCGCCAAGGTATAGCCAAAGGTGCGGATCCAAGCCGAAGGAGTATGCCTGGAGAATCATAAGATGCTACATTTCTGTCTGTTCAGTGTTAGACCCGTACCAAGCCCAAATGCTGCAAGCATTGTTGAAGTGGCAATTAAGTATCGCCCCGTGCCGTATAAAGAGAAAGTGAAGTCATTTGCAAACTAAGACACCAATTGTTATGAGGTGTTGTTTGGCACACGGATTCCTCGAAGTATGCCATGGTCCATAGCTTGATGAGATGTTGTCGCCAAGGCCTCCGCCACCAGCAAGAAAAGATAAAGTGCCAGAGGACAACCTTGGAAAACCTCACGGCAGATGGGAAAGTCAACAATATGAAGATCATTAAGGGAGACGCATGCAGAAGCTCCAATCAAGAGCATGCACACTATCGACGTGAAGGCAAGCGGGAGATCAATTTTGTCCATCACTCAAAAGAGGAAAGATCATCAAATTGAGTCATAAGCTATTGGAAACTCCAACTTCAACATCAGAATGGTTGATTAGTCTCCTTGGCTCACGCAATGGTCTTGTGTTGGATCATGATAGAATCCAAGATGTGATGCAATGGCAGGAAAGCGGACTGGTCGGGATGAAGAATGTCCTGCAGCAATTTTTGCAGTCGTATTTGTAGAATCTTTGCCATGATCTTATAGGAAGTTTTCAAAAGAGTGATAGGGCGCTTGTGAGCAATAAGTTGAGGTCGCCTTCTTTAGGAAGAAGGTTGATAACGCCGTGATTCAGCGCTGGAGGAAAAGATCCTTGGATGATGACCTCCCTGATCATTTCGGTAAAGTTTGCTCCAATTAGATCCCAATATTTGACGTAAAATCAGTCAAAACCCCGTCCGGTAAGATCGGGTGTTGCACATATGTACTAAGTCTTGGAAGTGATCAAGTGATTAAGGATGATTAGCCAAGGCATAGCTAAGTCTAGCTAGTTATGAGTAAACTAGTTAGTTATAACTAAGTTTATCTAGTCATGACTAAGTTTAGCTATGATGTCTATAGTTGGCAAAAGAATTAGCGAAAATCTAGAAGAGTGGAGTGAGCACTTCTATTTTTTCTTTTACAAAGTGTAAGATTCCAAGGGATTAAATATTTGACTAGAAGCTTGGTCATGATTGGTTTGACTCAATGTATGAAAGATGATTGGCTAGACTAAGTCTAATGTTGACTTAGTGGCTAAAAAGCTTTTAGAAGTTTAAAAGCTTCTAATGGCATGTCGTTACCTTAACCTCGGATTCCGGAGACTTCTAGAAGGTTAAGGTAGGTCAATGGCATGTTGCCACCTATAGTGGGTTAGTCAAACTTACCTAAGTAAAAGTAAGTTAGGAGAAATTACCACATTTTACTTTGGTCTCTTCTCAAGTAGTATAAATAGAGAGGTAGAGTAACACCTCTCAAGCAAGTTTGGAGAGTTCATATGTAGAGACTTGTTTCATATATGAAAGAGTGACAAATTTTCAGTACTTTGGAGTGTCTATGAATGTGAGAGTTTGAATGATACTTTGAAAGATTGTGTGAGAGCATGTTTGGGCTATGAGTGTGAGGATGAATCCTAGTCTTCTAGAACCATGATGCGCTACCCCAAAGCCATTAGAGGTAAACCTGAGTGAGAGTCAGCCTAGAGATTGCAGTCCGGACCGGGGCTTTTACCCAATGTCATCTCACGCAAGACTTTGCGGATCTCTTCTCCATCAAGAGTGTGATCGAGGGCGGCCAACAGATGCGGCGGGCATTGCGTTATGAATGATGATGGGATGAGTTTCAATAAGGTGTCTTTGGCGTGGACAGTCGTTGGTTTGTCATTTGTGGCAGCTAACAGCAATTTGTAATATTTGAATATAATGCCTTTGAGTCCATCCCAGTCAGTCCCCTAGGTGCCGGGGTCGAGTTTGAGCTCTGAAATATGAGATGTGGTAGAGAGGGAAGTCGGTCAGCTCTGAAAAATTCTTTGGTGATGGAGTTGCTGTGGATTTTCCATCGGATGCGGGAGCGAGCATAGTGCCCTTCAATCAGTCAATCCCGAAAGTTCTACAACGGAGGCGGCACTCACCTCGATCGTGAAGCAGTGTTGCATCGAGGAGGTTAGCCTGGGAAGCCAGTGTGAGAGCCTCCAGTTCAGCGATCAAAGCGTCTTCTTCCGTACGCAGCGCACGTGCTTTAGCTTTGCAAACGCCGCGGTAGAAGCGAGTGATGCGCCAAAGCTTGGAGAAGAAAGACATTCCTGAGGGAGCCTCTTGCCACATACGTTTGATCTCTGGTTCTGCCGAATGTGTTAAGTTTAATCGCATTGGATTACAAATGAATATTTTGATTACCTTTCATATCAAGTTATGACTAAGTTATAACATAGGGTAATCAATAATCCAACTCTGTGAGGCGGAAGTGAGAAAATTTTGAAGAAGGTTGCCTTCCAATTAAGCCAACTCAATCATAACATTCTGACCTTTTGTTTGTATGGGATCCAAAGTCCACGTACAAAAGCTACAACTCTATGTTTCAATAAGAGTCTTGCCCTTTCATGCTTGCTTGAAACTGGTACTGAAAATTACGAACTCATTTCATTCCTATGCAGTAAATATGATTGTTTATAATATCCTTCGTTATAGATGAGTATGAGACATATATTTATAATTTATAAGTATAAATTTTATTTTAAGGAATTGCAAAATTGTGTTTGCCATGAGCGATAATTATAAGAATTGAAGTTATATATTTCACAGTGGTGAGGATTTTATTTGTATATGTAAAAAAATATTTTTCTTCTGATCTACTTCAAATATTTAACAAATTAAATTTTTTTTAAACGGTAGTCTACTCTTCAAATGATATTGAATTTGCACTTGATTAGTTCTCAAGAACATGGGTATCATTTAAACTCGTTGCATAGATCGCTGTGAAAATGATTTATAATATTATTTCATGTACAAATATAATACTATTCCATTATAGACAAACTAAGAGGCACGATAAAAATACATGTATCTCTTGATATAAAGTTATCATCAATCTACGGATAGATATAAAGAAATCATTTTCATAATTTTATTTCAAAAACATTTGTTGGTGTCATTGAAAAATCTGCTTGTATACTCTTTCTTTTTCTCATAATTTTTACTCAAGAATGACTTCATTCAATTTGAAGTACATATTTTTTATTGTGGATTATTTTAAAATTATCAAGTCATAAAATAATTTCTTTTTAACGCTGATTGATTGCTTTATAATCAAAAGAATCACAACTAAATGTTGTCTTCACATTAATGTAAGAAATTCAAAATAACACACACATAACGATAGAATTATATGAATGTATATGAATGAATCATACAAATTATCGTCTCCTCGTCATCATAGTATTCAACAATTAACGTGGCCAAGTATTGACATCAACTTTCACAAAGTGTGGGCTCATCATGGAGCATCGAAATGCTCCTTCTTGGACTAGTAAATGAGCAGACCAGCGGTGATCCTTGGCGACAAAAAGATCAAAACTATTTGACGCCTTACTGTATTTGGAAAACAAACAATATATATTGCTCATAAATTACCGCGTCCTTGCGTATAATGATGATGAACGTGAATCAATGATAGTGTCTGGTTTGGATATGTCTGGTTTTATGGAGAAAGCTAGATATTTATCTGATCTCATTGACCACCTTAACTACGTTTGATTCACTCCTTGAAGGTATACTCAAAATGATTTGTTGTTGCAAAATGAATTCATATTCAAACTATTTTGAGATTGTTTTTCCAAAATTTGGAAAATCTTTTGACTTTCTTCTTACTTCTAGAAAAACACTTTGTAAAAAAACAAAAGCTACAAGCTCAAAATTTGATAGCTGTAACTACAACAAGCTCCTCCAACGTCAAGGAGGAGACAAAGAGCGAAAACTTAGTTTTATTTATCAATGTCAAGGTGTGATTTTATTGTCAATGTGATTGATTAATTTATCAATTTCAATGCCAACTTTGACTCTTCATCATTGAAGATGAGCTCGTATTCTGGTCCCTTTTTCATGTAACTCGTCAAGGCATGAGCTTTGTTGGAGAACAACAAGATGAACCTTTGATAGGTACTCTTCATACCAAGGAATTGTCTCAACTTGATTAACGTCACCGGAAAAGATAACTCTATGATCATTGTCAACTTCTTTGGATACACTATTATACCATACATGGAAATGATGTGCCCCAACAACAAATCTTTCTCCAAAAATGCATTTTTCTGGATTGAGTAAAACTTTGGCTTCCTCCAAGCGTTGGAGTATTTTGATCAAATGATCAAAATGATACTCCTTCCTCCCATACATACAAAAATCATCTATGAAATCTCTCACAAACTTTCCAATGAAAAGTTCAAACACCATATTCATAAACCTTTGAGAAGTGGTTAGAGCATTATATAGACCAAATGGCATTACTCTAAAGGCAAAAGTTCCCCATGGTGTGGTAAAGGTCGTTTTCAATTGATACTCTAAAGCAATTTGGATTTGGTTATAGCCACTATAACCATCTCCAAAAATTTAACCTCATGGCATGTTAACTCCTCTAAAATCTCATCTATAAAAGGTAAAGGATAGTAATATTTCTTTGTGACAGCATTCAACTTCTTGTAATCTACTAATACATGTAGTTTAGCACTCTTTTTCTTTAGTATCACAATATGAGATATTCATTCCGAATTTTCTACCTCATAGATGAAGCCGATCTCCCTTAGCTTGTCAATCTCCTCCTTTATCACCATAGTTGTAGGAGGATTGATTTGTTGTTGCTTCTGCTGAATAGAACGAGCTTTATACTCCAACTCGATGTGATAAGTTTTGAATGTCACGTGTTTCAAATCTTTGTAACTAAAGGCAAAAACATGGATATATTTGCGAAGTATATTCAAAAATCTTGCTTTCTCCTCTGTAATAACATTTGGACCAAACTTGAGGGTGAAAAGTCTTCAAGACATCTACTCCTCGCTCATCGCCACTTTGTCCAGATCTTTTTTCGTCCACGGTATAGGAAGCAACTCCATGGCAACAACAACTTGAACTTGTACATCATCATCAAAAGAGTCATCTGATGATGTTTCTTGATTAGAAATTGACATGTCATTCTCAACTTCTGAAAAACTACCACTTTCTTTGCTCTCAGATTCCCAATACTCGTTAGTATGTCTATCTGAGTTAGTGATCGATAGCCCTTGTGCTATCAATCAGTAGTACTCACCATCCTCAACCAAGGACGGCTCAATAGCAAATCATAGCTAGCTCCCTTAAGTACTTGGAAAGAAAGCAAAGTTTGCACTCCTCTTACACTCATCACAATTTTGTCAACCACACCAAGTGGTCTTATCTTCTGTTTGTTGGCCATACCAACAATTATACTCAAAGGTCTAGAAGATCGCATTCCCAACTTCTTTAACAATCTTTCAGACATTGCATTTAGAGCAGAATCATCATCTATCAGCACATCTGATACATCATATCCATCGATCTTCACTTCGATCTTTGAAGCATGTGTAAATACCTCCGAGTCAACATCATCCATCACACCAACTCCCACATTAGTCATGTGAGACCATCTCTTTGAACTTCATTACTTGGTCCTTGTGAAGCTAATGCCTACTCTCAACTCATCCGTATGGCTGGATTTAAAACAATGAGTTGGTGTAGCACGGCGTGGTATCAGTAATCCTTTGAAAATCACTGAGTTTACACTAAATATCTCTCAAAGTAAACCACTCCGCGTTCGTTCCCACGCAGATCTACAGTTTTCCCCCTTTCAGACAATAACAATAATACCTAATCCGACTTCGTCTCCAACTTTCGGACTGGTTCGCAGTTAGTAACCTGGCTTTAATCTTATCGTCAGGAAGCAACCAGCCCTATCCAGGAATCCGGTGTACACACGACGCCTCGTGTCCTTAAGACTACCAGCCCCTGCTACAGTAAGTCGTCCCTCCCCTCTAGCTCCTTCCGGACGTTGGAAATTGTTAACACTATACGCATGACACCTTTTCGCTCACTTCGAGCGCTCTTCAGATTCTCATCCTTTTCAACACTCTTCCCAAAGATCTACCAAAGACAACAGTACTTTGACCTATTTTGACAACCGTTCCACACATCAAAGCTATAGGTATGTTCTCAATTGCAAAACTCAAAACGAAGTATAGAAAAAGGCCCCAAATTCTGTCATTTTTTACGATTCTCCTTGTCCTCTGTCGCCGAAGCCCCCCAATAGCTCCCTTTGTTGTAAGTTCCTTGGCAAAATCCTTTCCAACAATCTGCCTAGGCCGGCAGATTCACTCGACACCCGACCTACCAGCCAACCAAACTTTCATGCTATCTCTACGTCTCCTTTCTATTCCCTGACTTTGTCCTCTACCTTCTCTACTGTCTTGCGAATTGAGTGTCTCTCCGTTGACAACTACACACACGATGCTCACACGGCACCTCAACCTTCTTATCATGTAGTTACTACATACTAACCTACAAACTTACTTATTCTATTACGAATACCTTATTTTTTTTTTAAATGTTGGCCAGAAATACTTGTTCGGCCTGTTACAGTGGAATTCACTTTCCATAGTTGGCCAACAGTTATATTGGCCTTTTGACTTTCTACATCTTCCACCACGTCATACTTAGCTTGAGAACATAAAATGAAAAAATTATTCAGGTCCAACTTCTTCCTAGGTATTCTTGGTTGATTCACTCCATTTGATCATGAAATCCAACTTGGCATGTCCTCAATGAAAATTGACTCATCTGCAAATCGAGCACGTTTCTTCTCGTATGCAAGGATATACATCTTTGTCCTTGAGCTCTCTCCTTAACAAAAGTAAATTGATGAGGGAATACATCAATGGATGCTACTTCCTTATACTTGATTTGTTGTGTGACCGGTGCATTATTGTTGTGTCGAACTCCATCATGTTGTCAAGGATTAAAACAATTTTGCTGAAAATGAGAACCGCCACAAGTAAAACAAGAAACTATAAAGTTCCCTAGAGGTGGATTTTTTTTTTAAGTATAATTTCCATACCCCCTTAGAGCCTTCTCCTACATTTTGATTCTTCTTTTACCAAAACTATAGCACATTGATCTTGAGGTCCACTATAGTCCATGTGATGAATTTCACCTCATTTTGCAAATTTACACTATGATTCATCATCATGGATTAACTAGCAGGATTTGAACCAATAGATCTTCCTACAACTGGTGAAGCTACTTCTCTAGCCATCAAGCTAAAATCATCATCTTCTAAGTTTTCCTCCATTCTAATAGCAATTCGAATGACTTCAACTTTAGATGAGAGTTTCTCATATCTCACCTTACTTCGAATCTCGGGTCTCAAACTTCTAACAAAGTTCTTCATGAGCATTGCTCGTATCCTCATCATTGTAGCATCCACTTTGTCTCTACACGATATCAACATCACGTGGAATCTAGACTCCAACTACTTAGTTTTCTCCACATAGGTCCTCACCTTCTCGTAAACTCCTAGTTTCAAAAAGTTGATCTCACACATCAGCTTTTCATAACTTTCATTGGAAAGAAAGCTTTTGATCAGGTTCTCCGTCAAGGTTTTCCAAACGTCATCCTCCAAATGCTCCCTCTCGTAATCTTAGTTCCACTTGAGAGCAAAATCCTACAAAAAAATTGGCAAAAGCATAGCCCATTTGTTTTTCTTCCTTTCATTGGTTCCTATGCAAGTTCTTGAAGTCTTTAACAAAAACTTCTATATCGTCATTTTCACTTTCATAAAACAGCAAAAGTTTTCCCATTTCCAACTAATTTTTTTTTTCTATTGGAAATTTATATGGTACTTCCAATTATAACACCAATAACAGTATTTCCATCCTTGAGTAATTCATCAAAAAAAACACAAAAGAAATAGGCTCATGCAATATAGCCATAGTTCTTTACTCCCCTAAACACACAATGAGTCTTACCCTTATAATCATCTCCTTTATCATCCGAATAATGATCTTCATCTTTAGTTTGAGCTTGAATCATCCGATATCAACTTCTCCGTCTCTACACTATACTTGACCTAAAGACCTTCCACAAGTGATTTAAGAAGCGTCTTCACTCTGTAGCATTTTTGTTCCGCTGGTTCTCCAATCACTCCACAATTGTCACAGTAGGTCGCGCTTTGGGATCCATGTGATGATGATGGCCCCAAGTGAAGTTTTAAGTTTTCCAAGTTACTCTTGCTCCTCAATCTTTTATACTTGTTCCGCAGTAAACAATTGACAATCATATGTCACTACTTTTCACAATAAAAGCAAGTCTCATGTTTGACTCTTGGAGATTGACTTACTACCCTTTCTTCAAACTCCACATTGAATTCTCTTGTGTCTGACTGTAGAGAAACTATAACATTCAAGCCTTGAGTGCCTCAAGTTGAGCCACTTTGGATAACTTAACCTTCCAACTCCATTGTTCACTCATTTTTCCATAAGGTGAAAACCACTCAAAAGATCTCTCCCATAAACGTTATCTACTTGGCAAAAATTGCGAATAAGAAAATTCAAAACTTTTGGTCTCTTGTATTGATTTTGAACACTCTAAATTTCAAAATGACATAACTTTGTCTTTAGACGTGATCTCTTAGTGAACTTTTAGCTCACACCTAGGTTATCTTTGAATACACACTTGTACAAAGTTTCAAAGTCTAACTTGAAAGACACAAAAAGTCATTTACTCTGTACAAACTTTCCTTATAACAAATCTTTGATACCCGTGAAAACCCCCTCAACTTCTAATACTCATTTCTTTCTGTTCACACATGAACCAAATCTGAAACAAAAATAAAAACGTTCTCTACTTTCCACTCTTATATCAATAAAATTTTATGAAAAATACTTTCAAAAATACTTTTTCGGTATCTTAGAACATGTTTCTGTCAAAATAACGTGTTTAGGTGAACAAAAAAATACAAAATCACTTCTAGGCTATCATATGAGACTATTGAGTTTAACTCTCAAGCATACTCTCCGCTCTTTGATTCCTCAACGTTAACTCCAAGTGATCCCTCATGGACATTTTCTCTCGAGCTAGAAACTGAATCCTAAACATTCCGGCTTTTAGATTGAGATACCAACAACATAACCAAAAATGCAATCTCCGGGCTGACTTTCACTGAGGTTTACCTCAGATGACTTCGCGGTAACTCATCATGGTTCTTGAAGGCTATGATTACTCTTCATACTCATAGCCCAAAAACACTCTCCATAATTCTCAATGTATCACTCCAACTCACACACACATCGACACTCCAAGATACTGAAATTGTAACTCTTTCATATATAAAACAAGTCTCTACACATGAACTCTCCAACACTTGCTTGAGAGGTTCTTTCCTAGCTCTCGTTATATACTACTTGAAAATTTGACATAGTAACAAATGATAATTCTTATCTAAATTACTTTTACAAAGATAATGCATAGTAAGTTTGACTAGTTATCAATATGTTGCAACATGTCATTGGACTCCTAAACCTTTTAGATGTTTATTAATACCTAGATTGAGATGACGACATGACATTTGTGTCTTTCCAACTTCTAGAACCTCGACTTGCCACTAATTCAACATTAGACTTAGTCTAACCAATCAAAACTAAACATGAAGTCAAAAGTCTTCTCTTTTGGAATCTAAACTTTTGTACAAGACAAAATAAAAGTGCTCACTCAAATCTTCTAGAAATTTTCTAGTTATTCTACCAAGTATAGACATTATAATTGAACATAGTTATAACATGATAAACTTAGTTATAACTAGCTAGACTTTGTCATAACTAAGCTAACCATGATTAACTTCTTGGCTACTTCTATTTCACACTTACGACATCCGATCTTACAGATCACGTGCTCATCGTTCACGATTATGGCGTACAAAACTCTTGCCACAAGACATATTACATCGTGCGTATGATTACGTATCACGTAATCCTACACTCACCGCCGACAGTATCTTGGATTTTTTGCGATGTTTTCAGATGATGAGAATGCATGACAAGTCACATATGGCATTGAGGAATCGCGTAGATCAGCCTTGGATAGCTTTATCCACGTTGGTTAGTTTTTTGCATCACATGTCTATTGTGATGGTAGACATGGCCTTGTATGAAATTTTTCATCGGTCGTATACTTTGATTACAATAAGACTATGAAGCTAATATTTAGGAATTTTCACATTTTGTGATCTCAAATGTGAAAAATTGTGAAAAAATATGTCACGACATGTGACAACTGCTCTAAATTCAAATATCCTTGTCATCAATCATACTGGTTACTTCAATGGTTGTCAATTTCACAATCTTCATAGACATCCATATCCATGACTTTGATTATGAATCTTTGTAACATTAGAGATGAAGAAAGTATTTCACTTGAAGATAGATTATAACTTTGAAGATTATAAATATCTAGAATGGTTTTATTCCTTCTTATATTGACTTAATCAACAAATACAATGAGATAAAACTTCATCTTTGTCATCCATTTCACTCCTAATGGATTGATGACAGTACGGATAATCCTAACAAGCATACATATTTGATGACGTGTCGCTCTCAACTAACACATTCAATCCTTATCTAACAAACACATGTACTGCTCATGTGTTACTGTTATCTATCACATTTACTTTCTACCTACCAAACATACGGATCGCTGACCTGAAAACTATGAATATTGCACTTTAAGATAATTATAACATCATCTTGAGTGATTTCTACTTTAGTTTTAACTAATTGAAGATGGTTACAAATCTTCATCCTTTTGAAACACAATGTTGTTGTTGCTCATCCATTCAAATTTTTGAACTATAAAAAATGTATTAGCTAGATTTTTAGTTGTTTGTCAAATTGATTCATATGATAGATTTTCATCTCATTGAATCAAATACTTTATTTTGGAATATTTATGGTATTAAATTTGTTTTTCCTCTACTTCAAATTCCTCATGATCAGCTATAAAGGTTGGTAGAAGAGTTAACACTGGTTGGTTTGTGAATTGTTTTGATCATGATATATATTATTGCAATCGTGACATGTGAAATACAAGATGTATTTTCATGTGTGACGGAAGTTCCAACTTGTATGACACTTCATCAACACATTTCAATATCACAAAAGAACTAGTGAATCTAGAGTTAATTGTTTACAATTCTATAAGAAATAAAATTTTTTGTACATAATCAAACATGATACAATATTTGAAAATTCAACTCTATTTAATGCTCATATGCATGTTGTATTTGTTGATTCTAAACAATCAATAACTTCTTTTTTGCTTGATGTTACACTTTGTGGATATGCTCTACAAAATTATTGACTGCAATTACTTTGGTAAAAACTCTTTTTATCTTGGAAGCTTCATCAAACTTGATGGAGTTATGGAATGAGCATCGTATTTGAAATAGAATGAAGACTTCATAAAAATGTTATTCAATGACTATGGGATGTAAAGTTTGTCCATGAATCCAATATCTCTTATAACTTCCATGAAACATACATCATACTTTGAAAAGAAAATTGTATTTATTACAAGGAGAGGTAAATTTGTATAATGAGATCCAATCCTATTTCCAAAATTTTCCAATCACGTCTTTTCTCCAATCTATCTCCAAGTTAATTTACTTTATCCATATTGAGGTTATCAAATTACTCTTCATTCAATGTTATACTTGTATCTACCTAGAGATAAATCTACACTTTGTGATATTGTATCTATTATTTCAGTTTGCTCGTTTGGCAATTCAACTTTTTCACTCAAGTCCTTCATCAACATTAAACCTAACTCCATTGCAATACTTTGTGACAAAAAAAATTCAATTGCTTTGGAATTAATCAAAAATTCATCCTCTGTATTATTTCATGCTCTCGGTAACAATCAATATGGCTTTTTTTTTTACTCCAATCATTGTCTTTTGCCAACCTCAACTTTTTTTTGGTTTTGTGAAACCTTAAAGCCGAGAGTCAAGTGCACGAGTGATTTTTATTTCTTGCAGTTACTTTGTTAGCTTCTTCGTACTCTGCATTCTTTATGTTGTTTAAAGGTTGTCTCTGCATTTGACGTCCTCCTTGAGGTCTTAGTCAAATTTGGCAAAACTTGGCAATATGAATCATTCTTCCATATGCATAATATTGATAATTGTCGCAAATTGCCACTTCTTTTCAAACCATTCTATTATCAGCATATCTTTCTTGCATATTTGAAAACATTGGTGTTCAAATATCACCTTCAAATCTTGAACTTACTCCGTATGCTAGTGCAAAATCTTCTCTACGTTTAAGGATTTCCAACTCCATTGACTTAGAATCAGATGGATCTCAAAAAGTGCTTGATGGTTCATAGTGTTTGACTTCATAACAATTCAAGATTTGTTGATCAATTGGGATTGTTTCATTCACTTTGGATGGATTGTTTTTCGTCAACTCTTTCCAAATCTGATTTTTCAAATTTCTTTTGAACACATCCAAGGCTTGTGCGCTCCACTCATATCCATGATAGAAATTTGAAGATCACAATATTCTTTAATGTAGTAATGAGTTTCTTCATTTTGCTTCAAATCACATAATTTCATTCTAGAAATTTAAAAATATATCTGTTATTCAAAACTCTATAAAAGTCTTTTCTATTTTTCACTCCATGAAATTGAAACATATCATTCCAAAAACATTCATTTCCATGTAGTGCATAAAGTGAAAAACTTGCTTGTAAGATAAAATATTATGAACAATCTCGCAATAAAATCAAAAACATGAAATTAAGGTAAACAAATATTCATCTTCATGATCCAAAACTCTAAAACTTTCATTGATCTACTCATCTTGTAAACTTACATCTTACACTATTTTACCATTCAAAGCAAAAGATTGGCTTGACCTTCAATTTCTTGAGGAAGTTTGCATTCATATGAGTTGTTTTAATTGAATTTGATAAGCTTGATCTTGAAGTTCAATTTTCATCTCTCCAACTTGTTTTATCTTTACTTTTTTTGCTTTTTAATGCTAAGATCATATTTTTCATAATTTGTTGCTTTGTGTATTCATTCACTATCGCTTTTCTCAACTCCTTTCTCTCAATCATGATTTAGCATTTAGGACCTCATTCATGTCTAATGATGTCTTCATGCTTCCTCTCACTCACTTTATTACAAAGTAAGTATGATGATTGAACAACCTCTCATCACAGGAGTCGCAAAAGTTAAAGATGACTACATAACACCTCTATAATACTTTTCATCATATCTTCTCACAAAAAATTCCTGAGCATTCTTTTCAATCAATATATTATTTTAATGTCTACATATGTATCAATTATAATAGTGATAGGTAATTCATGATTCAAATTCATGGAGCATTCAATATAAAGTGTAGAAGTTACTATTCTATGTCTCTTTGTAATTAATAATTGATAAAATCAACAGCCCTCTTGACTTCATACTTTCAATCATAATGTATACTTCCCAATATGCCACAATGTACATCTAAAGATGATCTTTATTTCTAAAACAAAGTTAAATATCAAAGAGGTTAGAGGGCAGTCATTGCGATGTTGGATTTCTTCCAGGCACATCCATATCTACGAACAGCAAGTTTCACTTCCCTACCTCTCAATGATCTTTGCCAACCATTATATAATTTAATGATATCATCATATTCTTGTTATTTCATGAGAAATAATTCACACTCAATCAAGAGTAAGGTAGTTTTGATACCATTGTAACACTAGTGATCAAAAAGAGCTCTTTTGAAAAAGAAAAAAACTTTGAAGATGAAAAATATTTAGAATATTTCTTCTCCCCCTTATATAGATTTAACCAACAAGTACAATGAGATAAAATATCATCTCCACCATTCATTTCATGGCAAATAATTCTTACAAGTTCACAAATTGCTGATGTGTCGCTTTCAACTAACACACTTAATCCTTATCTAACAAACATACAGATTGCTTCCGTGTTGTTGTCAACCTTCACACTTATACTCTACCTACCAAGCACACAGATAGCTAATATAACAATTATAAAGATTGCATTTTAAGATAATTATAACTTCATTTTGACTTACCTCTACTTTAATTGTAAATAATTGATGATGATTACAACCCTTCAAAGTTTATATCTTTTACTTCAATTCTTGTTGTGATAGATTGCTTGACAAAAATGACACACTTTGTGACTTGCAGCAAAACTATCACATGTGAAATGTGATTGTTTTACCTATCACGTTAGACAGTAAAAAAACGTTATAAATTTTCTGATAAAATGTGATTTCAGACGTTGCAATTTCAGACGACATCATCTATTACCGTGATATGAAATTCACGTTCAAGTTCTAGCAATACGTGTTCAAGATCTTACAAGTGAAGATCAATCTATAATTTGGCATATCATCCTTAGTCAAATGAACAAACCAAACGAGTGAATCAAGTATTGAAGCAGTATTGAAGATGTTTCATCAAATATCATCAAGACAATTGAAAATATATTTCTTTCTAGTCTCAAAATTTGCTTACAACAATACATTTTAAGATTCCTTTCAACAAACTTTATTCTATCCAAACTATGAATATCATCCACGATTTGATTTTTGAGCTTGAATTTGACAATGAATGTGGTCGATCACAAGACTTTTGGAGATTCACAAAGTCATGAAGACAAGGTTTGTAGAAGCTCAAAAGTGGCAGATAGAGTTGTGGATAAATTTCAAAAGCAGAATTTGAACATCTAAGTTGGAGGGAAAGTTTGACTTTTGCGTCGCAATTTGAAGACTTGAGAATCACACTACAAACTTGACTTGTTGTCTTTGATCTTTTACATGTATTAGCAGTTAAACGAGATAACATGTAGGTTGAACATGCCATCATGTATAAAATTATCCAATGTTTCATGTTTCATTGCTTGAATCGTAAAAAGAATTGACTATTTCAAGACAATTGCTAGCAATTCTATCACCAATCAAGATTAAAGTAAAGAATAAATTTGAAGATCATCTTGACTCTCACATCCATCAAAGGAGATTAGAATATCTTGTATATTCGCAGTGCTATGACGTAAGCAAACAAACTTGGCAACATGTTGCTAATCTTGCTAATGCCATCAAAATGATCAAAAACATTTATCGTCAATACTGAACAAAACCGAATGCCTACTATAATTGAATCCAACACGTGTGGATCAACATTAGCAATAAATCAAGTTATAATCATGTAAATATCACATGGATTTTTTGTAAGAGATTTTTTTAATCCTTTTTAATAATCAAATTTGTGGAAATTTGTTGATTGAAGATAGATGATGTCACGGACGCTGTAGACATTTTCCAACATGAAGGTAGCGCAGACTTTTTCCAACTTAGAGACGGTGCCGATTTTCTCACTTTAGAACATATTAGCAATATAAATAGAGAGACTCGGAAAGTTGTACCCCATTCTTGACAAGACCAATTGTACTTGCATCAATATTACATTTTGTTTTTATATCATTACTTCCAATATTCTAGCTTCGAGTATCACAACTTCTAGTTTTGGAGCTTCGAGTGTTATTCCTAGTTTTAAGGATTGTTGTTCGCAAAAGTTTAGTATTTATGTGTTTCGGCTATTAGTTTGACGCTAGAGTTTAGGATTTATGTGTGTGGACTACTAGTTTGACTCACTCTCTTGGTTTTGGCTACACTACTTAGTGTGATTAGCAGACTCGTGTGTCGAACATTTTTAGTAAACAATGAATTTTCTTGTGTACACAGCCTACAAGCAAACCACGATACCTAATAATTTAATAATTCACGCAAATCATGAAAATATAAGCATGAGCAAAAATTAATCATAGATTAATCTTTACTCATGCTTTACTTTGCTAATAAAGCATATTATTATCAAACTTTCCTGCAAATTATCCATATTTTAAATTGTAAATATATAATCATTATTTAATTCAAACAAATTCAAAAAAGTATAAAAAAACTTGGTAGAAGTACAGAACTTCTTTCATGTATATGTTTATTCAAAATTGTATAAAATATTGTCAAAATTATTACATTGACATGCTTGCTTAAAATTTGATTTACCCATAAAAAAATAAGAAATAGATACAATAGAATTATAATATACAATTTTAAATCTATTATAACAATTATTATGTAGGATTCTTATTTTTCATTGATGATATTTTTTTAGAAAGGTTTAAAAAATGATTTTTTTTAAAATTAGTAAAATATAAGTGGAATTTTGAATAAAATTTTCAATATCAATACTTTTTTTGCCATGAGAAAGAATAATTTTAAAATTTTAAAATAAAATTATAATAATTTTTCTCTGAAATGTATATTAGTCTAACTGTTTATATTCAAAAATTTCATTGCAAACCATTTACATACAAAATTAATTATGATAGTAAAAATTGACCTATCGCAATAAGATATTTCATAGATATATTACTGGGTGGTAAATATATTACCAGATTTCAATTCTCATATGATAGTAACTTACATAAGTCAAAATAATTCTCTATGAAATGAACAGATTGTCGTAAAATTATCTATATATATATATCAACAATTTTATTTGTCTGAGTTATATCATCAGTCAAGAAGTAATTTTCTTGATACAATCGTCATGTCATTGAAGTATTAATTCAATTTATAATGTAGTTTTCATATTATATTGAAGGTCATACTAAAATAACAATGTGCTTATCTTTGTGCTGAAATCTCATAATACAACTATATGTTTCAATAAGGGTTCGCCCTCTCATGCTTGCTTGAAACTGGTATTGAAAATTATGAACTCATTTCCCTCCCACCCATGACCGTTTATAATTTCATTCGTTAGAGATGAGCATGAGATATATATTTAGAAATATAAATTTTATTTTAAGATATTGCAAAAATGTGTTTATTAGAGTATATAATTCTCTTATATATTATATCATCAATCAAAATTGAATATATTGATTATATCAAATGTGTTGTCTATGTTCATAACTATCTGATGATTCATACATTTTAACAAGAGTGAATCTAAAATAGTTAAAGATTTGATTTAGAAGACCTTGACTCTTAAATTTCCAAAATGTAATTTCTTTCTATATCAGAATTCAACAAATCATGATTCATATTTACTTTCTGTGGATTTAAGAATGTAGTATGAATTATAACAAATCAATAATATATTAATTATTTAATCTAATAAACATATTTTTGTAATTTCTTAAAATATATATGTACTCATAAATTATAAATATATATCTCATGCTCATCCATAGCGATTGAAATTGTAAACAATAATATTTGCTGCATAGGAATGAAATGAATTCGACATTTTCAGTAACAGTTTCAAGCAAGTATGAAAGGGCGAGACTTTTATTGAAACATAGAGTTGTAACTTTTGCATGTGAACTTTGGACTCCATGCAACCGTAAGTCAGAATGTTATTATTAAGTTGGCTTAAATGGTAGGCGGCCTTGTTCAAAATTTCTCTCACTTCCGACTCACAGGGTTGGATGATTAGTCCTATGCTGTAACTTAATCATAATTTGGCATTAAAGGTAATCAAAATATTCATCTGTAATTCAATGCGATTAAACTTATTACTTTCAACCGTTTTCACGTGAAAGCATCATTACCAGTTGAATGCATAGGTCTGTCAATCATGTCACTAGACTCATCAACGAACACAGGTAATGAAAAAGACGTGTGAACGTACTTCATAGAGTAGGTATTAAATTATTAGTGGATATTTAAAATCTCTCAACATGTATATATATTTTTGTATCTTTGTATCGAGAAACAAAATCAAATTTTAACTTGAAACATGAAAAGTCTGGAGACTTCTTTCAAATTAATAATACGCGCTTCATTCATAAGCCGCATACCCGATTCAATCTTGCTAGCTAGTACTTACCGACCTATAAATCCAAATGTGGTTGTCTCACATGTCCAAGGTTAGGTAATACTTGCATATCATCGACTCCATAATTACTCCCCGGTTTCAGGGAGATGTCCTACTCAGTTATCTTCTTACTTGATGTCGTCTGGCACAAAAGTAGGGGAGAAGATGCTCAAAACCTTAAGCACATCCATATTAATAGATAAGCTTCCACTTGCTCCAATCGGTGACTTGAGACGCTTCAGGTAAAGGGGGTTCGAGAACAACCATCTGCGCTTTGTAAGTGACTTGTAAGCAGGATTAGCTGGGCAAAACTCCAGCATCTCTCGCGAAAACTTGAAAAAGCTTCACATAAAAAAAATGTTTACAAATTAGATACAGCATTGTACAGAAATTTACTGTCTGTGGGCCTTCAGCTCTCGCAACTCCCTATCTGTTCACTTCTGAACAACGTTGAGGTCGTGATTAGAGGCTTCCTCAACTATCCCTACGTCCCGATTCCGCAAATCACATGCCTACAATCTGACAAAACTTTCTCCAAAAAACTTGCGATCTAAAACTTGAACCTGGAACACTCAAGTATCCATTCGCATGGAACTTGAGCTGCTATTATGAGAGTTTTCGTAATATTGCTGTACATTTACTCCATGAGTTTGTACCGCTTTTCTTGTACACCAGTAACACCCATCTGAATCTCTATGATAGTATGTAGAGGCATCTGAACAACCAGCTCAACCATCAGTAAATTAGTCTTGACAATTTAGGTCTTTCCTAAAAAAGAGCATGCGGTCGGACCATAGAATCTTGTCGAGGGCTAATGCTTTTACTGATATTTACTTGAAATTCGATCGTTTTATTGAATAATAAACAGGATAATACGATTATAGATCTCCTCACGTGCACTATAACACTGACCTCAATATGTGGCACCTCTTTCAGTGGTTTATCAGCGAAGTACGCATAAAGAGCTCGCAAAATAGCCTGGAAAGGACAAAAGCAGTTACGTCAGCCTACGCAGGTTTGCACATGCATATGCTCTGATTGGTGTGTTACTGTCACAAGAAAAGATAAACTTCGGCGCGAATACGTAATTAAAGAGCATACTACACTGTTCCTTACCTGATGAGCGATGACCACAACTGGAGACCGCTGTCTCTCAAGTTCAATGATCACTGGTTCTAATCTGCATATACAAACAGCAGAATGCCTCATATGAGATACTTTGCTGCAGGGTGAATTGTGCGCATACATGGAAGTCAAGAATACCCAATTATTAAGAAGATTCTATAAGAAATCCATACCTCTGAATAACATCCAAGTAAGATTCGCCACGAGGATACCGATACCTCAACTTGTCCAGCTTTCTAGCGCTGTACAGAGACATCAGAGACAACTACTTCGTTAATAGTCAATTCAACACACAACTGTGAACTAAAAGGTGTGAATGGACTTTCTTTTTACCGTTTCTCTTCAAGACTCGGCATCAGGATCTGAAATACATGAAGATTATCAAATAAAATATAGAACATACGCATATTCTTCTGGCATGTCGATCTTTATTTCTTCATATGTCATTCCATCGCATACACCTGCATTTATCTCATCTAGGGCGCGCCATTGAACCTGCAAGATACAAAAGACAAGGTAAATACATCTTGTGATCCACATCTAATCCTTCATGTGGATCACAAGATCCAAATTAACAAGAATACAGAAGTTGAGATAGCCACTTCCTGCTGGAAGAGTTGGTTCTACTCATGCTCAATGCCTACTACAACTACTACACGCTGTGAACGAGCTTATATCAATTGACTGATTCGACAATCACGATGTGAACATTCCGGTAACCCTCACCTTGGGGAACCCAACAATGTGTCGTCCAGTGAGCACAGTCCTTTGCAACGTGCTTGTCCATATCTGTTAGACAACACAATCGAACGTCCCATTGAGCTGAAGGAATTACTGTATCTTAGGACATCCTAGATAAAGACACGAAGAACAACGTATTATCATGCATACCACAGAAAACAACTGAAGGAGATTATTCCAAGCGCCACTGATCTTACAGAAGCCGTTCGCTCGGTCTTTAATCTTTTCTCCACGAAATCAGAAAGTTTTGATGCGTACTTCTCTCCCGCTTCACTGGCAAGATTGAAAGAACAAATCACAAATATAAGAAATTAACGTAACATTCAACTGAAAGTTTCATGAATAGAAAAATAAAATTACGCTACTCGCATAAATTTTAGAGTGAATCGTCTTGATGTACATCATTGAAGTACAAAGAATATTTTTGGAAGCAGTTAGAACTGTACCTAAGGACAGGATCGCCACCAATTCGACCCCTGACGTTATCTGCACTCTCGCCATGTCGAGTTAATAGTATGGGTCTGGGAGTGATGTGCGTATTCACCTGGAAAACCACAACTAGCTGGATAAGAGACCATTTGCACCAGGTTAAACTTGACACGAAGTACGATTTCTTCAATTCCACGCAATTTAGATTTTGATTTTTTCCACGTGGCAGACGAAGCCGGGAACAGCAACTTGAAAATAAAATGAATCTCCAACTTTGAAACGTACCAAGAAGAAAACTATTCGACCAGGAAGGTATCCGCTTATATTACTGACCTGCGACAACACAACTCACCGATGAACTTCAAAGAATCGCAAAATTTCCTACTTCACAAGAATGGAACAGAGGAGAAAGCTGAAGCTCAGGTAATGAAAATAGGACAGAGAACTAATAGGAATGCTCAATCAGACAACAATGCATAGATAATTCAAACGGCCGATTACCTTAGGTTGGGATCAACCTAAGGTACAGAGGTATACAGCAATACCTGCATTTGACCACCTTGACCGCTAACCATGTCAATCATCTTGATGTATGAGCCTTCCGTCACTGGTTCATAAACCTGAATCATCACTCTCTCAGTTAGAAAGAAGTGAAAACAAAAGATCACGGGTATAGATTCCACAATAAGATCTCGTTAAACATGTTCCACTGAAACAAGTGGACGTACACATATCTACAAGTTCTGACTGATAGAAGTAACTATGTTCCCAACGGCTTATTTAGGCACCAATAACATCTCCAATACAAGATCAGTATCGTTAAACTATCGAGATTCATACCCGTTCGTAATTCTCCAAACGTGTTTTGAAATCTTGAAGAGCAACCTCATAATCTGATCTGCAAGTACAATTAGGTTATAAGTGTTACCGAGTTCTCGTTTAAACAAATGTGCACATCCTTCATTATAGATCCGGGCACAGATAACCAGCTATTCAACTTTTCATAGTTACTTAGTACATATCAACAACTTCAAATCTAGGTGAGATCCTTGGTTGGGTTATTCCACAACCCATAAACAATGAAGTCCGTGTGAGACAAGTACATAGACGAACAGGGCATGGGTTCTGTAGCGTGAAGAGACTCACATATCAGAATAGTCGGGGCTTTGCTGTATTTTCAAACGAATATTATGATCGATAACAGACCGATCATTGCATATAGTCTCTAAAAAAATCACCTGCAGACGAAAATGAAGTAAAAACTATGAAGATTTTCCTTTGCAGAACTAAATGACTCCAAAGTGTCGTTTGAATTTTAACAGCAAGGATAGTGTATCCTAGGTACTCTACATAACCGCAATATTATCAAAGTTCAAATGTATAGGTGCAAAACAAACAACAGTGACTCGGTGCATTTTATATTAGATATATGCATCCAACAGTTAGCCCTGAGGACTCACCTTGCACTTGCCTTCGGCCAACTTGATCAGTAAGTTTCTCCGCTCATTAGTGGTGTTGGTAGCATCAAAAACACCAACCTACAAAGACGCATCTACATATTAGCAGTTTGTTGATGCCAGGATCAACAAAGGAAGAGACAATCAATACAATCTATCAAAGAAGATGTAGTCGCTATTTTGAGAAGAAAAACATACCTGACCGCCTTCTGCCATCCAAGCAAGCATATCCTCCATGGCAAGAATAGCTACCTGTACAGCCGAAAATAGGATATTTGGCCTGAGAATTCAAAGGTTTATCCCATAATCTCTGTTTCTTTTCGTCCCGAAAAGCAGAGACGCTATCTTTACAAAGACGGGACAACTATTCAGCAAAGATCCGTGATTGAAACTTTAAATGTTGAAATCAAATCTTGACTCTTCTACTCTCCACCTCTGTCCTAATATATCACGTGCACAATGAGCTACGAAAGATGGGTCACAATTTGTGCGAAGTACAAAGCAGACATCGTGACGAAACATCAGCTGACACCTACCTCATTTCTTGCGTCCACACCTTCTTGATTATCTGCTCGAAAAAAGTCTGCAGACTGAAAAACAGAAACAATCACAGAACGCATGACTGCTAGCTTCTAATTCTATCTCTCTTGAAACCGTCTCTGGAATACTGCGGACCAAGCTACTATTCTCATCACGAGAAGAGATTTGCATCATGTGCTCGTAGGCGCAATAAATGATGTAATTACCTGACTACACCCATGCTTGAGGCGGCGATACTGTGAAAGAAGAAAAAATCAATTAGTGGATGTAAGAAACAACGCATCGATGGAAGGAATCAGAAACAGATGTGCTTCGAGTTCACTGCCAACTGATAAGGTACAATACGCCGCACCTTTCCAACATTGAAGTGTTTCGTGTCATGCCCCAACCAGCGCAGATATCTAGTCAGCTTCGCCGCTGTAAATGTCTTGCCTCTTGCTGGCAAACCCACCTGAACCGATTCCCCCTCAAAGATATAACGTGGATGCATGTAATGTTTGTCTCTGACTCAAATTTGACGACAAACAACAATCCTCCAAGGACGGCGAAGCACTTTCGAAATCGAATCAGAGAATCCCATTGCTCTGAGAAACTAAAATTTCGCATCTAGATGTGGTCAAAGGACAACTATCCCCAAAGATATATGTAAGAGAATCTAAAATTCAAAGACTACGAAGGATCCCTGCCGCAATCCTCACAAATAAATAGAAAGCGTTTTCTTCATGCCCTACCAGCACAATTGCCAACTGTCTCCGCTCCTTGGGACCCAGTAAGCGATCTGCTACAGCAGCTGCGGCGACTGCCCCAGCAGCTTCGGGCATATCCTGCAAGTGCCGAGTCAAATCGAAAGTAAACAACCAGAGATTCAGGAGATAACGCGCCAGCAGCCTGTACAAAGTTCTAGAGTCCGTAAGACTGGCAACAGGTCCTGCGGATCACCTGAAGCTCGTACGACATAGTTGATAGCTCACGAAACAAGTTTGCACTCATGGCTATCGGGGCTGGACGATTCGACTTGTTCGTCGATGGTTTCTGCGAGTCTCAGAAAAGGCTCAGGATACACTACAGTACAGGACCTTCCGGGGTCAACTAACAAATTGCAAGTATCAGAAATTGACAATCGAATGGTACTTCCACCGTTGTGAACTGAGCTATTATAAGTCACGCTTATTTTAGCCGCACAAGCCAAATCCTACCCCACGGGGTTCCAGATCCAGGCCCCAAATTAGATGCCGCTTGACTGTCATCCATATGTGAGCCGCTCTGAACCCCTGTCGACCGAGTAGAGATAACAAGCCTACCTCTGTCTCGTCGCTGTCCAAATACGTATCTCCGTCCATCAAACTGACGTCCGTGTTCACTCGGAAGATCCTCGGGGAACTTCCAACGCCTTTATCCACATATATTCCCTGGTGATCTTGCGTGAACCGGGGCGAAAATGGGTCTGTTCCTACTGTCTTCGATTCACCAGGAGTAGTGGGTGCGGTCGTCGGTAGGGACGATTCGGCACCACCTAGCACCACCAAATCCTGTAGCCACATTGACCAATCCCACAGATAAATTGGGTGCTCGTCACGAAGCTCGTAACCACAGCCAGGCCGAATGACATAGCCAGAGAATAATCCTTGTATCCTTGACTGAGAAACTCCGCGTTTCTCACAGAGATCACGACCACAAGCACTGGGATAAACCTACCTTAATTGACACACAACGATCTCGGGACACGTTGCTGTCCAGCCGCTTGATCATTCGGTTCCGATTTTCCGAAACGGGGACAGGCACCGATGCAGAGCGATGCAGCTGCAGGCCACGGGGGTCCTCGGCCGCGTTCGCGACGTACTGAGCTCCCGTAGGGCCAGAAGCCGGGGTCGGTATCTCGTAATGCTCAAGGTCGAGCTCGAGCGCCTGCGATCCAGTGAGCTGAAGGCAAGCAAGCAGCAGGCAGACAATAGCACAGATGTCAAGCACCAATCCACACAATGGCAGGTGAACGCGGACAATCTCAGAGCAAAGATTCCAATTTGGCGCCGAATTGAGATGGCGGCCGTGTTAGAGACGTGTGCTCGGGTGACAAAAGCGGACAAGAGGAACGGGTAGGGGAAACATTGAGTAATTACGAGCTGGCTAGGCTAATTGGGCTCACTGGCACCGTGGTCCTGGTCCTAAACCCTGTCCACAGCTTCCAGTACAACCAACCCCAAGTCTAGAAGTCTCTGACGGTACGACATAGCTCACATCTCCCGACACCAGTAATAAAATCCGGCCTCACCGGTAATCAAGCGCGCAAAGCTTTGTCCTGATTCTTGAAAAACAATGTCAAGGAAAGAGTCAACAAGGGCGCCCCAGCCTTAGCACAGAAGATGTCTGACACGCTCGCTAGAATTTGCACAAGTTGGTGTTTCTCTGACAATAAGATGCTGGCTCAGCCTCACAAAGGTGCATGATAGATAGATAGATAGCACGGATAGTGTTGAGATGGATGGAGGGGAGGGCGGGCAGGAAATGGTGGGGCTGTGGAGGGGGAAGAAGAGTGGAAGAATGATGAGTACCTTTCTGGCAGGCAGAGTAGCGGATACGCCACTTATGCTGACATCAGGAATGCCCCGCACCATGGTACCGTGGGATTGCAGATTTTCCATATGCAATCGCCAACTTGCGGCCAACGTGAAGGGCGACACTGGATCAGCTTTGATGGTGACGGGGAATTCCAGCGGGTCCAGAATGGGCAATTTGAATGAGGCTATGGGCGGTGCGTCTCCGTCCATTCGCCCGCCCGTGAGCACTCGGTTCGCCCCATCCTCCAGAATGTACGACTCCTTGTCATGCTTCGGCTTCAGTAGGTACTTGAACTCGAGCGTATCTGCACAGGCACATTCGCCATCGCACACTCAGCTTCCTCCCACATCAACAACCACTACCTTCTTCCTCCTTCCTCCTCTCCTCTCCTTCGAATGCTCCATGAGACACCGACGTCCTCTGGTGGGTGAGGTCGCCGTCCATGCACTCATCTCACCTGCATGCTGATCCTAACCTCGTCACGCTAGCTGGTCTCGAATCTTCCTGCTCGTCTCCCGTGCTAACTACGATCACTCAATTGCCCAATCTGCCCACATGCCACCGAAAATTGACGCGTCCGAACTCGGCAAGCACGGCTCCCGAGACCCTCTGCATTAGGGAGCCCACACTACAGCTCCTCGAGCGCGGGGCAGGCGCAGCGCCACAGTGACGTTCAGGCCTCTTCCGTTTGGCCAGAGGACGGTGGATCAAATGTTCGGGCGCCGGGCGAGAGAGATTCTGAACCCGCGCAAGGATTCGCAATCTTCGACCAAATAGATATGATATCCGTTCTTGCGTCCCCTCTTGCCCCGCCCTCGCCTCGCCCTGCCTGAGTTCTTTTTATAACTAGAGACGGTCCCACATATCCCCAACATAGACGACCCCATCGACAGGGCCGCTGTTCGGTTTTGTCTACGGGTTGTGGCGCATGACGAGAGGCAGAGTGGTGCACGGAGGGGAGGATTTCGCGACCGCGATTTGGCTGGCATCGCAACCTGCACGTCAGCCCAACACTCGCATATCCGAAACGCTAAGGAGGCGAATTTCAGAGCGAGAAGGTGGAGGAATGTTCGTTTTACCATGATCGGCGGGTATGACGAAGCTGAGCTCCCACATGTTGGTGGTCTGCCGTTCCAGCGCAACCTGCTCCGCAAAGGAAAGAAAACCGATTCTTCAAAGAATGGCAGCAAGCGGTCTCGAAGACAGGAAAAGCACTCTGCAGATTCGACAATCCAACACCGAATGGGGAATTCTGTCTATTGATTTTCAGCAATTGGATTATTGTACGTAATCTCTTGCTAGCCCTCGTGGCCAGCGTAAACTGCAGTTGTGCTTCAAACCAAGGCATGCAAAGAATCGAAGTCAAGGGAAGTTGAAATAGCTCAAGTAGAAAATTGTGTCGACTGCAGGTTCTGAATTGAAGGCTGCTTTGAAAGTTCAACGCGTAAAACCATCAAAAAACTACTAGAGTCCTCTAATTCTGCAACTGCTTGCCTTCCCGCAACAACTGAATTCAACCAGAAAATCAAGGATCACGAGCTACTGATAATCGATATTTCTTTCAAAGATTTTGACGCTATGAGTTTGTTCCAATTGGCGGGTTCTAGGCAGAATTCATCAACCGGAAAAATTCATCGAACAGAGGAAAGAGGCAAACCGCTTTGGACGGGTTCCAGCTGCCCAAGCAGGGCAAGGAGCCTGTGACGTAGGGCGAGTAATCGGTGGGCATGACATTGCCCTCCGTCTGGTGGACTTTCAGGGAGAGAAAAAGCTGCTTGTCGAAACCGCGCTCCCTCTCTCCGTTTTCATCGAACAGCATCTGCTCCTCCTTCGATCGAGTGTTGCCCATCTCGAATTTTTGTGCTGCCGCTCCAATTCCTTCGCACCGGCCCGCCTTCCCTCCCCCACAACTGCAGCTGCGCCTGCTGATGCCACGCCTCGGGGTCTAATTTAGCCCGCGGAGGGAATTCCAAACATTCCCATGGCGAGTTCAGAATTCCGCAACTCCCAGTCCGACTCAATCGATCGAACTGTCTTCGACTCAATTTATGCCTCACTGCTGCTGCGAATCTGCTCAGACTGGGCACTTGCTCTCTCCATCTTCCAGACTGCAGAGTATCGTTCCGTGGTACTTCGGCCGATACCCTGGTTCATCTCCTCTGCGACCAGCCCTACGACGCTAAAAAGCTCCCTCTCCCTTCAATCTCCCGTCTGCCGAATCTGCGCACTCTCAATTTACCCACGTCGGTGAATCAAGCCCAGAAAAAACAAACCGTCCTAAGACAGCGGACGAGAGAAAAGCTAGAAAGCGCCAGCTATCTGGGCCACCATATCTAGCTACGGTCTGTTGCAAGCTGTTCAGACCAAGTAAGGGAGATCTTGGGGCTAAAACGCTTTCAACCATGGCGGCACTAGCACACAGTCTGCCGGTTTCGGATCCAAACTAGAACTTAGAACCCAGAACTTAGAAACCCCGGAGAAATGAGGAAAGAAACGGAGAAATAGAGGACAAATGTTCGGGTTCGGCCGAATCATTCAACGAAGCTCCATCTGCTGCAGCAATGCAGACTTCAGAGCGGACAAAAATGGGGGATCAGGACATGGCCAGAGGGGGAGATTGACCTACTTTACTTTTACTGCCTTTCGTCCTGGCGCACTTTAACTGGGCACTTCGCGAGGTCGAGATCCAATTGGGTGCCCCAGCCAGGCCTGACTTGAGGACAAAGGCGTGGTGGGGTGGGGACCTTGACTACGGCCCCGAGCACTGTGATGCAGAAGATCAGAGATGGAGGAAGGAAAGGGGGGACAGTGATAGGCAAGTTCGAAGGACTGCGAATGAGCACGAAGGGAGCCACGGACACCTACAATAGTGAGGAGATCAATTTAGAAGTCCGTGAGCAGCAGCAGCAGTAGCTGATGATGGTGATGATGATTAAGCAAGCAGAAGAAGAAGAAGCAAATTGGTCGTAGGGGCGATTCTTCGTCCTGACATGCAGGAGGACTGGAGAGTGGAGCCCCGCCTCCGAAAACAGCTTCGCAACCACGTGGCCCAGATCGTAGTTCTCTTACAATTGTCTCGCTGCCCTAGATTTGGTGCCCAGTCGAGGGATGGACCCCTTGCAACAAACGGCAGAAACAATATCCTTGACCCCACCCTTACACGGAAAAGAAATTTCTCTTGACTGTGGCTCAGCACCACCGCTCGCTCAATCCATCATATCTTCGCTTGCATGCTTCTACCTTCCCCGGGACCGGTACTCATCCATACAGGTCCGTGCCATGCCTAATTCAGCAAGAGCCACCGGTAAACCCATCAACAATAGTCGAGTTCATGTGCTATGAACTCCGTTCATTACTTCTACACTTTAGAAGGCGTCTATTTAGATGTGTTAGTCCGCATCTTGACCACCACTTCACCACTTTTCGCGTCTGATTTTTTACATTGTATATTTGTTTCGTGGCTCGAACCTCTGATCCCTTCGGTGCCACAAGACCATCAGATGCGTTTCACGGTCCCCATTGCCGGAGACCGGCCGTGGCCCTTGTGAAGTGTGGGCCTCTTCCTCGCCGCTCCACAAACCCTATGGGAAGCTCCTCTTCGCAGGCTGTTTTTTCTCGCGTCGTACAATCACGAATGATTCTCTCGTAAGCATCTCCCCTCGACCTCCGGGACACTTTCTACAGCTTTGAGACTTTTTCTTTTGGGCTTTTCCTCTTTTGGCATTTCATCATATCACGCAGCAACCCATTATCCACTGCAACATTGTCTCGACACACTTCTTCTTGCATCTAGACCAAACGTGGATGAATGGATGGATGGATGGATGGTCCGCAGCGCGCACTTGTTCTTCTCCTCCATCTATCCGAAATTGCTTGTCTTCCAGTGTTCAAAAAATTCCTTCCTCCTTCCTGCTCGAAGGTGTCCATTTAAGTGGTGCACCCTAGGGCAGCTGCACCGCAGCACCAATCTCGTGAAATTCCGGTTTCTTGGAGCCCGAAACACCACGAATCCGTTTAGAGGTCCGTTGTCATTTGGGCGGCAAATTAGGAATTAGCCAAATAGGGAGACGAGTTTCTATTTAGGGTCTGCACGAGACGCCGGCCTCGACGCCAAATCCAGAAGAATCGAGCGTGCGACGACGTTCTTGGCGTCCAGGGTATTATCTGCCTTCCGAAGGCGAGGCGGGTGGCGGTGACCACAGTCGGTCTCTGCCGCCATTGCGTGTGTCTGCACAGTCTGCCGCGCAGTACAGCACACACTGGCCCTCGAGCCGAGGCCCATGTCGAAATCGGATTGCAGTCCAGCAGACCGACCGACTGACCTCCTCCCTCCCTCGACATGCTCTAACTTCTTTCTTATTATTCTCGCCTCTTCGAAACTTGCACCGAATCTCATATCCCACTCAACCATCGGAACAACCTTCCGAGGCAACGGCAGATCTCCGCATTTAATAGCCCCGACTTCTGACACCTCCTCGATTCAGCTCGTCGCGGCGTGCACTACCATCGCACCCAAACATAGCTCCTCGCTGCACTTACCGTGCACTTTCTCGAAATTACTCCCCGATTTCACTCTCGCATTGCTCCGAGCGTGGCTCATGGCAATCCTCAAAAATTCGGCAACACCAACTCCGCCCTTCTGACATCCGGCCGATAATTTGGATCTTTCCTCGTTGCGAGCAACTGCGCAGGTCAATGTGCAGTCGCCATCCCTCTCGTCGCAGGCTATGGCATCTGCGGATTCGACGAGCTCTCTCTCTCTGCGGCGGATAAAGCCAAGTTCATGACAATGACGGCTCTTAATGAGAACGCCGCCACGCGCAGGGAATGTGAATTTAGTGATTTTAGTGAATTTCCAATGTGGATTAGTTATTCGTGCATTTTAATCTCATGGTTTGTCGAACATGGAGTGTTTATTTTGGTTCTCATAAACTTTTACTTTTGACGCCATTTATGATTTGCTTGTTATATTGCCCAACTTGTTGTTATGTTCGTGGGCTTGAATAGTGTTCAAGATATATGTGGGAGTTTAAATGTAATTTCTTCAAAAAAAATTTATTTCCATTATGCCATCCACAAAAAACGATAAATTAAAAAATTTATTAGTGTTGACGTTTTTTTAATGCTATGCTTTGAAGAAAATGAAAAAAAAGCTTTGAGTTTTAGATTGCATAGGCTTCGGAGATTTGTGTTTTAGATGAGAAGTGTGTATTAATTTCATGAATTTGCAAATGGAAAAATTTATACATTAACAATCCTGTTATGCTAGTCATTGCTTTGTTTGCGTTCATGATATACAATGTAGATATTTTTTGTGTTTTATTCTCCTAGACTGGTAAGAAGTCACGTGAGAAAAAATTTCACAAAGATCATGAGGGAACATTGGAAATTGACTTGAGGATGAATATAATATCAACATGTCTCGCTAACTTTACACTTTTCTTCGTTGATTGTCCATGATCATAGATTAAGTTGTGAAATTGACTAGCATCTCAATCATGTTCAATTTTGAATGATATGTTTCATGTACACATATATATCATAGAGGAGAGCCGAGATGTCTGGTTTTTACCCTATGAGTCCTCTCATAATTCTATTCACAGGCTAGCTAGCGTGGATTCATCTTTCTTATCCACATGATGATGTTTGAGTTGCTATAAAAAAAAGTGTGTTGGATCTATGAAGGTGTGTAAACTAGAAATCAAAGAGTTTTGCGCATGGATTGAACTATTTTCTGGTAATAGTCCGACGACATAGCAACCTTCGACGATTGTGAGTCAATATTTTGAACATTTAAACTGGTCACATACATATTGAGAAGTATTTTGTTGCAAAAAGATTTTTTAACTGATTTTTACATTATCTAGCATGCATATACTTTGAAGATACCAATAGAGATGCTTGAATCTCTATCAAGAAACATTGAATTATATTTTTTTTCAATCGATGATCTTAGTATTTGTGAGTATGTTTATTTAGGAGAGACAGTTATATTTTATCCAGCTTTTCGCTACTTAAAATACTATATTTTTTTGCATGTATACTGCTTTCAAACTGTCATGCGATTACTCTATTTAGAAGAATTTAACGATCGAGACATTATAAGGCATGTTAATTATGTTGGAAGAAAGTCATGTTAATTGCCTTTGATTACTTGATTAATAAGTTTGAGAGTTAATGTGATGATCAAGATGTCAAAGTATAATTTAACTTCATTTGAAATTTTCATGTCCAAATGAAATAAGAATGAAAATATACTTATATTCAAATACAAGAATATGTGAGATTAACGAGAGTACTTATATATTGTTAAAATGCCAATTAAATCCAAGCATTCTGCAATACATTTTTATCGTGCATCTATGAGTATGTAGTAAACATATATTGAGTTTTTCTCTTAGGAGATAAGTAGATTAAACTTGATCTATAGTCTTCGAATATTCCTTGTTGATCCCTTCAGTTCATTATCACGGATGTTTTGTATCATTCTAGTAATCCGTCGCTAGAGTATCAAGTGTATTTTTGATGACATCATTGGAAAAAATACATCCAAAGTTGTGATTGGAAATTTTGAACATGTACAGTTCTTTTTCGATTTCATGTTCAAAGATATGTTCATTATCTTTGAACATATTCATTTTTTCAAAGACTATTTAAGGAGATCATGACTATTTCCTTTTTTTAGTCATTGTTTTGTTTTCAACATGTCGCTGCAGATATATTCAGAACTCTCATCTTCACTATTGAAATGAATATGACGGATGTGGATACAAGATTAAATATTGCACATCTACGGATTCTAACATTAGAAGAAGAGAGATGCTCAATATAACATAATTTCTACTTTACTTTAAGCAAAAAGACGAGAGTTCTACATTTTATCTTCATAAATTCATTCTTTTGAAAATTCCACATTCATTCTTGGGTTGAACCAAACTTTAAATTACTAGCTCACGTCCACTTGAGAATGCAATTCATACAGATCCACCCTGGATTTGTATGTCTTGCAATAACTAAATCTGAAACAAATTAACATCAAGTGGAGATCACCATGTCTATGTATGAGACTTCGTGATCATCGATGCAAAACGTGACATATAGCCATCTTCATGTATCGGTGGCATGTATTTCCTTCCGAGCTCTCCTAAAATGTAAAGACAGTACGAGTGTTGAACTCTTTGTTCATTTAGCTTTAGATTAATATGGATTGAAAAACCTTGACAATTTGATGAACCAATGTTTGCAGGATTTAATTGTGTAGACTATCGTAAGATTCTCACGATGTACAACGTGCAGTATATATATATATATATATATATATATCATTGTTGATTAGCCTTTGGTGTAATCTTTATAAGGCTCGATCGATCTTCTCAAATTTCTGCTTTTTACGTGGCCCCTCATAACAAAGTAAAGTGAAATGGCCAAAAGTCGGGGGCTCATCTCTTCGACAGCTTGGTTGCATCGACAACTGTGGCACCAAATACGGGAAGCACACCATTACGGCCATGTACAATGTACAATGTACAAAAGGTAGATTGCGAGGCTCGCTCGCCTTCCCATTCCATTGCAGATGAGAGCACAGAGGTTTGTGACCGGATTTCGTCCCGGCTATGGCGGAGCCCTGCTCTCTCAGCTGACTAGATCTCGTCCCCCAGCGCTAACGGCTCTCGTTCCGCCCTGCTCTCCAGGGCCATGTTTAACATGCTTTCTTTCGGCTACAGCGACTTTCTGCCTTATCGACAAATTCATCCAGTTCGGAGTCTCGTACTGTTGCACCTAATTTGGTTATTCTGGTTTGGAGCGAAAGATGCGTTTTATTCCGTTGTTCAGATTGACTTCGGAAGTCGAGGAAGAAACGCTTGTGATCTGATCCAGCCATACACGCAAGTTCACTCCTGACGAGCAGCGTTTGCTGTGAGCTTGTCGTCGTGACTTTTCAGCAATCTCGGAGCTGAACTACGTCGACAACTTCAATTTGGAAAGATGTTTTCTTCTTAAAGTGGGCTTTCGGCAGATTCTCGACATGACCGGCAGCTGCCGACGATGATGCGACTTTTGGAATCGAGAAGTAGGCTCTGGGATGGTGGTCTATCGAAATGCGCTGTTCGGGCTCCATGTGTCAATGAGGGCACCAAGTTTGATCCATCGGAATATCCACATTCAGGGCTCGTAGAGTCTTCATCATCTCCGAAGATTTTTTGGCCACCTTTTCATGCTCCTTGTCAGATTCTCGAGAATCTATAGCCTTCCTCCCGTGTCCTTATCTTGAACTTGCTAGGAAAAGATCCCCTAAAATCTGCAAATGAACATGAAAGTTCGCTTGCCTTTTGTAGGTCACGTACCTCTCGACTGGCAGATCTGCAGCCTCTGTACATTTCTTGTATCGTAGGACATGCTCATCCTTTGCACTTCCCAGTGGACCTACCAGTGAAAGGTCCACTTGGAAAGACAAACCATGCTGCTTTTGGCTCGTTTGTATAGGCTTTCTTATGGTGACATCTACTGGTGTGAAAAAATCGATCTCGTCTACCAGATTGGAGTGCGACATTTGCTTCAAAGCCTCGCCTCCTATGCCGCAGTTACATTGTCCTCCATTGAGGCAATGAGGTTGAGTACCGGAATGGAGGAGGTAGAACGGACTTTTGCCTGATGAAGAATAAATAATAATGAATCTCCTGATGCACATGAGGGAAGTCAGTTCCAATCGAGGCTAGTGAGTTGAATATTTTGCGTTGTGATATGAAATACGAACCCAAGGGGGAATGCAAGGCAAGGGAACTAATGCAGTCCAGGAAAATCCCTCGCTTGCTGTTCTATGTGATGCCCTCCAGTCAATACATGGTGTACTTGCTAGGACTTCCGTGCAGATTTTATGGAAGTGTGTCACGAAACACTTTCTGCTCTGAGTATCTTTTGCATGATCACGTGGACTGTTCGGATTTTCTCCAAAAGAGTCTTGCACACCTTTCGTCCTTTCCTATATTCATATTCTATGTCTAATGCAGGGGAAAAGCGACTTCGATGCTCTCAATATGCTTCAATACAGATGTCATCAGGTGGCCAGACACTTCCATTTGTGCGTAGTGGATAAACCGGCAAGTAAAGCATAGACAACGTCCACGGTTTTTTTCTTGCATGAACAGATGGACATTTCTGTCTACATATCTCAACATATCCAAAACTGAAAGCATCTTGTAGGCAGCACCTTTGACTTCCCAGGACTCCAAAGCAGATGACACGTATATGAACAGAGAACCATGTTTAAGCGCTTATGTGAGAATACTATTACACCTTTGAACAAAACGACTGGATAGCATATCCTGACCTTTTCTGGGCATAAATATACATTGTCATCAGATATATGATACGGCTCGCCCCCACCGGTAACCTCTTCATCCACGACCCCATTTAAGAGACAGAAAGTTTGTTTCAATTGTGACGGAAAGTCTGGACGACACTGTTTGGATTCCGAGCAATTCCTGATGGATACTTCAGTTACTCCTACCTTCACAAAATCTCTTTCTCCACAAACACGACTGTGTCTCCGCAGATGACCTCCGTGAGAATCTTGGAGAATTAACTTGCTGGTAGAAATATGTCTTGTTACAATCATTGCCAAAGTTTCAAACAAGTACACAAGAATTTCTTCTACTGAGAGCACTGTGGCACTATTTTGTAACGACCTGCACTTCTCGCAACTCAAGTGGTATAACCTCGTAATGAATAGGAGAGCAGGTATTGAGTTCCTTCACACCTTAAATAGTCTGTTGCAACGACTTCCTATGCAGTCAACGTGAATCACACAACAATGTTGTAATCTCCATCAGCTGTTCCAACTTGTTCGTTAGAAGTCATGAGCATTGACAACTAACTCCACGATCAGTCTACACAAAAGCTCTATACAGGGAGTCAGTGTGTCAGTTAAAAAATCTTCTCTAGAGTAGACAAACGGAATCTTTTTCCTCTCCACGTTTGACTCTCGTGAGACTCTCAACTTTACTCCAACTGCTCTTTGTACTAGCTCTAGCTCATTCACCGAGTTTCCAACAGACGGATTGTTTCCACCTCTGAGAGTAAATGTGCTTGCGGTTCCTCATCACCCAGAGTAAATTGTGCCGTCATAACTTCCAGATTTCTACCTGGTATGAATTTCTGATCCACTTCTGTCTCAGTGTGAATAATCTTTGGCAAATAGTTGGTAGCTGCGACTAATCTTTATCGATAGAAGCTGGCAGCTAAAAGTCTTTTCTACAGCAATAAATATGAATAACTTCAGTTCATCCTAGGCCTGATACAGTCTCTTGATGATATCTGAGTAAGTACGGTCAACCGAGAAGCACTGGCAAGTTCAGAGTAGACTTCGTGTCGATATTCAGCATTTTGCTCTCGACAAGATCTAGCGGAGAACTGCCTTTCAGCTTAACGCCTCAGCCAGCATTGCAATAAACTTCTCCCTTTCTCTCGTCTCGCAATTTCTAGTGATGATGAGGAAGCATCCTGCAACAGATTCAAACGAGTGCGCTGGCAATCAAGGACTACGTTCCAGCCACCTGAAATGTAGTCCTTGAATTTGTCCATATAACTCCAAGTACAGGCTGCACACCTGAGAGTTCCGTGTGGTTCGAAATTAACTCGAAGCGAACCTTGTGTTGGAAGAGTAGATGCACGAAAGCAGTCCATCTGGCTGCTGCACATCCTATAAAGGGAAACTAAAGTCAATTTGGATCAACACAGATCATCCATCTGAGAGATTACAGGGCACCCTGCCCACCCTGCACAGCATAAATCCTAACATTCTTGCAGTAAAGCTCACGAGAACTGCCACACATTCTTCAGTACCTACCCGAAGAAGTAACACCCTTTAATCCAAACAGCCACATCTGATCTTCATCATGAGGTCAGTTCTGTTCGGATCCGCGAAGTGAGACAAAGCTCCATCGAAAGATTCCACTAAAGTCGACATGAGTTGGCATCCTTCCACACAACCTCGGACCTCAAAAATTGAGAATGCCTATCCGGAGAATCTTTCTTTCAATGGCACTCACTCACCAGTTATGGTCCATAACTTTCACTAGCTTCAGCTGCACCTTCCACTCAACGCAGACTACACCCTCAGCTCTGAGTTAAATTGCAGCTATCCTGAGATGTAAAAAATAACAGATCGTCGATTTTCTCGCGGAGAGGAGATCTTTATGATTGGTCTGAATATCCTACCCTGAATCTACATTGTACCTTTTCTCTCTATAAAGTCATCCTCGCACATCAAATTAGACTGTTATTGAGTCAGTGTTCCTGCCATCTCTCAAACATGACCTTGCATGAGGCGTGACATATAGCTCAGCCGAACTGATCTAGACAGTCGTGATTAATGCCAGCGAAACCTTGATCTGCTGTTCAGTACTGGCTGAAGAGTACCTTACGAAAGTGTAACATTCAACCCAAACTCACTCTTGAGACGGTGGCATGAAGAAGATAACAAGAAAGGTTGGGAAGACCCCATCAAGACGCACCGACTTTTTATCTAGCATAAAGCTTACGAAGCTGAATTGAGTAAGCACCGAAGTAGACAGACACTTCTGGAGCACGAGCAAAGTCGGATCGATGGAATGTTCCCACATACACATGAAGAGATTCTGTTCCTGACGAGAAACATAAAAGGAGAAGCATCACTTCTTCGACCGTAAAGTGACAGGAGTATTCAAGACAACACGACTGCAGTACATGTGCATCTTTTCGAGATAGTACTTCGACCAGAGCTTGTGGACATGGTTTCGTCTGGCTGGAAATGGTGCGTCGATTGTTTGGGTGGATCCTCGACAGTATACCTGGCAAGTATAGCTCTCAGAGTCCGATTTAGGATATCACAACAGCACAGGCGCGGCTGATGGGGCGTCGTTGTATGATTATGGAAATCTGACCAAGAGATTCAGCGTTGTCACTTAAACTGTCCACATAAAGATGGCTCTCAATCGGAGCGAGGAATCGTGTGCGAGCATTGTCGATTTTGTGTTGGAGAAAAGCGTACCCTCGTGGTCGGGGGGCACGCCTCAAGGGTCGATGGCTGTTTGCCTGAATCGGGATCAGCACTCGCAGGCACCGAAGCGCACTGGGAGCCTTCGGAGGTTTCTGTCTTGGCTGACATCGCATTTGTTGATGTGGATTTTGTGGAGCGTGGAGTTTGGGAGAAGCGAGTCTCAGTAATAAAGAGTTTGGCACTTGATAGTCGAAGTCAGGTCATGAGTCTGATGCTGCTCAGAGATTGTCACTTCCATCGGGAAATGAGGGGCAACAAGATGAAGGTCTATGGCTCCGAGTCCACGGCCGCAGCCAGCAGTTTGATCGACTTAGAGCTCGAACGCGTCAGGAAGGTTCGGTAGTTTGACACAGTCGACTCGGAGATCACTCTTGAGAAGTATGATGATGCAATCTCACAACTTGAGGCTGCTTCAGTGCAAGTGGACAAGGTTCTGCAATGCGTGCCCTAGCACCGGCGAAGCTCGCTGAAATCTTTGAACCTTCGTCCTCGGTGATCAGATGTTTGAAGTCCTGGATAACGACCTCCGAGACATCGGTGATCACCAGGCAATGGGAGATGAAAGTAATAAGCTTGCGAACAAATGTGGACATGAATAGAGAAGTTCATCGAACTTGTTGCCAAGTGAGCAGACGACAAGTGTGTACTGGGCGCTCAACGAAGCCATGCCTTCGCTGAAAAGGTAAGATTCGACACCTTCCACCCACACGTTCCGATAGTTTGGATCTACGCAAAGCTTAGTTACAGCTGAAGTTGAATCTCCTCTGTCGAGTCCATTATCAGTTGCGGAACGCGACACTCTTTTCTGGTAAGTACTCCCTTGCACTTCGTCATAGCGAGTCTTGAATCTGTTCCTTTCGTCGAGCGCTGTCAGTGAACGAACTTTAAAGCTTCTGTGAACAGAAATGATCGTTTTCGTGAAGTCTCTTGCACCACTTTGTCATACAAATGTTTGAAAGTCGAAAGAAACATTGATTGTCCGAAAGAAATAAAAGTTTGTTCAGCCAAAGACAGAATGTGAAAGGTTTCCCTGAGCAGTCGGGCTGCGTACCCTGATGTGTTTTAGGTCGTGCGTTTCTTACATATTCGATGATTCCATTGTTCATTCCTCATCCTTGGGCTTTTGAGCTGTTCGAGAGGGAATCAGCTGATGGGAAGGTCTTTATGCAAGTCCTTTCTCGGTTACCTTGCCTCAGGGCTGCCTCTCTCCCGAATCGGCCGTTCCTCTCGATTCTCCAGAGGATTATCTGCCATCGGGTTTTCATTCCATGCGTCTCCTGTGTCTCAAAGAAATCAAATGTTCGGGAAAGATGCGAGAAATTTAGCGCTGCACACCTGTCTCCCTTCTGTAACCAGGATGAGAGCTGAAAGACGCCAGCATGACCGTCTTTTCTCAAGCAGACTGCTCCAAGAAATTCTTCGATCTTTCAACCATTTTCACAAATTTCTCCGTGTTCGAGCGATCAACCGGATTACTTTTCTAAACAGCCTCTGTGTTGACGTCACTTACCGATCACAGCAGGGGGAAAGCTCCGAGGAGCCCGTTGCCGAAGTTCGATCGCGTATTGAAGGTAGTCACCAATTCCGCAAGAAATCGCTGGCTTCACTCTGAAATGATCTGGAACCAAGCTTCGGACTCGTTCAAGCTGACCGTCACGATTTCAATGATCTTGAAGCTTGGTCTTGCGATATGAGTAAGTACCCTCGAGCTACCATACAGGGCTCCTCATGGGGTCCATACTCATATGCCAAGACCAATTTCAAGACATCCTCTGCAGTCTCCACAGCTCTCTCGTTTTCATCCTGCTGCTCCATAACTCCTCACTTTGGCTTCCTTGTCACTAGCTCCCCACCATTTTTCTTTTCTGTGAGGTTGTTATGGCCCAGAATTTCTTGTGCTCAACATTGATTCCATATTATACGAACGTGCATTTCAAAAGAAAACAGCGTGATACGCAAGCTGGAAAGCTGTGGTAGCGTAGTATGTGACACGAGCAGATGTTTGGACACACTCTCCTTCAATTTTTAACAATGAAATTTTGTTAACAGAATTTGACTCGTAGATTTTGTAAATTCCTTCGAACTCGAATCTGTTATTGAGTATTTTCTGTACCACAGACAGACAATCACTTTAGCAAAGAAGTTTAAATCCATTTCAACAAACTTTTTTGCTGCTTTGCTTGGAGTACTCTCGCCCTTCACAATGGATGCAATGAAGGGGACGAGGATTTTCATATGCCCTAGCACGAATAACAAGATTGTGCCAATTCTGATTCGTCGATTGAGTTTCATCAAGCAGTAGTAGGACCTTGATTATTTTACCAACAAGAAAGAAGCCTTCTCTGTCTCTGAAGTTTTCTCCACACACTGCTACACGTAGTGCCTTGTATTCTGCTTCAAGTCAATGGTTGAATCCGGAAGTGAATGGATAAAGAGCGAAGAAAGTTACCCTTCCCATTCTTAAGTGTATGTTGAAGTGAAAGAAACTGTTCATGGAGATTTGGAAGTATTTCTGGATTCATGGTGTTCTCTTTCTTGTGGTCTGCTCCGTTGTCTGCTCTTATCGTCTGAACCTTGATAAATTTGTCAGTTTCATGAAGTGAAACTGTTGATATCTTTTTGTAATTTATTACCGTCATCGTCAAAAGATGAGTCTCACATATTTGTATTGGATACTGAGTTGCTTGCAGGCTAGAACAAGGTGGATCTTTTGCAGATCGTGTTTCTCGCACAGAAGGTTTTCACCTCAGTATTTCTAGTCAGAACCTACTAGAGGGTTGAACTGAGTGGGAGAAAACGATGGAAAGTGCAGGAGACTCCAAAGGTTCTGTACACCCATGCACTTGCCAGAGTTTTCTACCATTCAGTCTAACTCTTGGATAAGAAGTCAGAACTCTCCATGGTTCCAGGCCAGGTATACTCCCAACAACTCCCAATCAATGCCTGAGGTGTACTTTTTGATCTAAATACTTCACCGACATACCAGCAATACATCCAATCTTCAGGGTCAACTTGGAGCTTAGACAGTCTAGTGTCTAGGCTCCAAAATGAGCCTAGATTAGTGGCTGGTGACTGCTTGTCCCTTCAGGCAACTCTGAAGTAAGAACTTACATCTGCTAACGAATAGTCATCACATTTTACAGTTTACTGTTAATGAATTTCTGTTACATCCTTAGTTGAATTCTGAACATATTTACTTAGCAGAGTACAAGTACTCAGTACTAGCGTCAGGTGATATGACGAATTTTTTTTTAAAGGTATGCTCAGACAAGGAAATGAATCTTATCTGCACAGGCCAAACGAGGTCAAGATTTGAAAGCTTGTCACTTAGACAGTATACGTAACATGCAGGCAGCAGCAGAATCAATCCAAGTCGTCGCTGTCGTAATTTAATCGATAAAACCAACGAAAAACTATTAATGATACGGAAATGCTAACCAGAAAAGGGTAGGCTGATTATAATGGTGCTCGATGGAAGTCCAGAGGCTAAAATCACACTAGAAAGTGGGCATGCTTGAACTCTTCCCCGCATTCCCAATATGTCAGCAGCCCTCTTGAGGAATTCTTTGTACAGGAGCAGTAGCAATAGTGGGATGTTCGCATCAGGTTTCGATCCAGTTGATGAGGACCTAGTATATGAGTCTCTGATATGTGGACATGGGCTACCACGAACTACTCACTCATCAAATGGCTACGTTTGCTCTTCGAACGAACGTTGTAACGTAGGAAACGTATCAATCTTCTTGTGTAATCCCGTTGTTCCGGGTGAAAAAGATTATCCAGTAGATCAGGCGTGTTGTTCAACAGAACTCATTACAGGAAAGGGCTTTGCATCTCAATTCTCCATGTTTCTGAACATTCTGTTAGGAAGCTGCACATCTTTCACGCAGAGTTCATGGTGAGACTCTACTTTGGAAAATCTTGAACACAGTAATGTACGTGTCCAAAGAAATTGTTCTTAACATTCAACATTCGAGCTTTTATTTCAAGGCCTTCAGATTCTGTTGATCTTACATTTGTAGGTTCTTTCCGTAAGTTCACCCTTCTTGCTAATGAAAGCCATTGGCCACCACCTTCCTCCTCTGTTGAACAGAGGATCCAAAGTGGATTCAGTCTTATAGACCCACTCACTGCTGACAAAAGAAGGCTTAGTCATCACTAGTACATTGCGTTGTTACAAGGTTTGGATGTGATATTCTAGGTACTAAGGTTTTGCAAACCTCTCACTACGATTGTCTACGTCGTGGACAACAGTCACTGGGTCCCAATATAATGATACCACCATCTGTACAAGGGAGGTGGTGAGGATGACTCTATCTTCCCTTCAGTAGATGCAGATGGTAACAATATGGTTAGCTACTTCCTGCCTTCAGTTGGTACTTTTTTATCGGAAATTCACATCGAATTGGATAGTTTTACCAGCGTCTTGGTAGGGTTCCAGCCTTCTGTTGCTGTGTAGTAGTTGAGCGACTTTCTTCATCATGCAATAGTGTAAGCATGGATTATTCGCCTTTATCTTTGGAAGCTCTTCAGTCTTGGAATCATTGATTTCATCTGTCCTTCAACTCCACTCTACCATTTTTTTAAGCACTACGAACTCGTTCAGGAGCAGTTGGACATCAAGAAGAAAACTGTGGTTGTAGTGGGTGCGAAACCTGGGATGGCACCTGCTGTTATCCTCTTGTTGGAATCAGCTGCATCGCCCGTGCCCATTTCAATTCTCATTTTGCCTTGCGATCCACTTTCACGAAAACCCCATGGGCGAGAGAACGACGTTCATTGCTAGGAAGAACTTGATAACCTTTGAATAGTTTTGATCGCTGTTTGGCCGTCTCAATGGCAGAATGCAAGTAAAGGTTTAATGCTGAGTTGAGTGGTAGCCGATGGGAAGAAGAGGACCGATGAGCACAAATGGTGGCAACTTAGTAGAAACGAATAGACGCAGACGTGCAGATTAACACCAACAGCAGGAAATCGGTGGAAACTTAAGTGATTGGCTTTCCAGGGGCCGTCATGATTGTTGTGGGAAACTAAGTCAGCTGTACAGGGGTGCCAGCCCTACGGAATAAGGGCATCCAGCGACCATCAACAATGACAATTCGTTCTGCCTCAGCCTCTGCCATTTCACCTGCCAGCCACCTGCATTAACTGCAGTTGATTGTTAATCCTCCTAGCGAATATCGACACTGGACCTAGCCAGGTGAAGGCCTTGCATGATATTTTTCAGAACCCAACTAGAATCGAGACGCATCTCCCATCCGCTTGTGAGTTACTGTACAGCACATAAACGTAACATCTTGCAATACAGCTTCACAAATGACCCATCCAAGGTGTCACCTGCACTAACATTGTCACAATTATAAGCTCAAATTGAGTTTCAAATTCTATTTTTCTCGGCTGCAAGGGAGGAAAGTTTTTGGAATCCAAACTCAATTATATACTTCAAAGAGTTTGTAACAGGTTACACTTCACAAACATTGGTGGATGTACAATCCCAATATGCAGAGGTGTTTACGTAAACGACTTTAGAGTGGCAGAATGAGGGCAAAGTCATCCGGAATGAAATCCATTGGGAGGTCTCGCTTGATATTTAACAATATCAGGGCTCTACACGGCATGGCAACTATTCTTAGAAGAAATTTTACAGCAATGCTTCTATGATGTTAGTAGCAGTGGCCGCCATGGCCCAGAATAATGTAAAAAACTCATCGTTGAAGGAGGATCTCCATTTCGAAGGAAGGTTTATGGTAGCGGGAAACTTGAACATTGTTATAACACTCGTGGCACACATACTCTTATAAGAAAAGGGAATGTGAGCGTCAGAGCCGGGAAGCTCTTGCACAAGATCTAGTAGACTATAAGCACATACGGAGCACAGAGATGAAAGCCTCACAATTCTAGACGACTGTTAAGCTCAAGAAATGGCATATCTTACTGACCATGTAAACAGACTGTGAGCTATATAACTCATGGCTACCAGGTTAAAGTCTATGCCTATAAGAATACTAGAGGTAAATCAAGAATGATTGGTGTAGGAGAGTTCCATTATTGTTGATATCCTAGCATTTAGAACAAGATAAGAATTTGCGTCCGGGGACAAGCACTACGGGTATTCTCTTCCACGCTAATATTGGAAAAAACAATTCGTAGATGCAAAAGTATACAAACGTAAGAAAACCATTCATAATTTTTCGTAGCGAAGCAAAAGCTTATATGAAATACCTTTGCAGCTTCTGACATGTCACCCAATGTTGAAAGGTAGACGCATGGATAGAAGGTGATCAGAAGAAGGTGAAGGTGAGCAACCACACATCGACTGGGGTCAAAAACCAAAGCAGGCAAGAAAATTCCAACCAGTGGACCAAAAGAAAAAGATGGCGCTAATTTCTATCTTGATAAATCACTATGCCTCCCACGTCAGCTCCAACGTCCCATAGAGGATACGGGGATAACATTATGTTCAGAATAAACATCACCTATCAATGCTATCTTTCCAGTATGTGATGAACCTCATCCATGGAGGAATTTTAACAATCCTCCTAAAATGATACTACACTGAATATTTTAGTGAGTGGTTAGTTATCCCTCACCCTACTATAAGTGGAGCATCAAATTTTAGAAGTAGTTGTTATTCATCCACCAACTCTATAACCATGCATAGACCAATGAGATAACTGCATACAGTAGAGTGAGAGCTAATTAGCCGTCCGTGAGGGATAACTAGCCGCTCCTATATTTTATCTCTATGTAGGAAATTGCAATAAATACATACTCCTTATATTTCGTATTATATGGCTATCTATAAACCACCCGAGTAGATCCCAGACGAACCAAAATCCCCATATCAAAATTTCTAGTCTTCAATAAGATTCTCATACGAGAAAACATTAAGAAGCCTGAGCGGACGTGTTTGCAGTTCATTTTTGATATTCGAACGAAAGTGGAGTCACAGTGGAGCAATGATACTCATGCCCCCAAAATTTTATATTGCAAAGAATCTTGAACGAAATTTTTGCACTTTCTTCAAATATTATATCCTATGAATATATCGGTATGCGATGAAGGCATTTATCAGATACGGATGTTACCATATCATTCATAGTGTACTTCATCTATAGAATCAAGTTAAAAATAAAGTAAATGGGTGCATTGTAACCTAGTAAGTAGGAGAGGTTGATATTGGTTACTCCAATAAAAAGATTTCATGGAAACACATTACCTCAAAAGGGCACATGTCATGATTGAAGATTTCTCGTTTTTGTCATCTTGGGATGACAAAAACGAGAAATCTTCAATCATGACATGTGTCGGAGTTGGGTCACAAAAATGTGAGTCAATTTATCAAACTGCAACAAGAATCTTAATAGATCCAATATCAAGAATACATCCAAAATATGGAGCTGGCAGATACTGCAAAGGAATCTTTTGAGGAGAAGGGAATGATGGCTGCAAAGAATGAGAGTAGACAATCACCAATGCGCTATGAATTTGTTCAAAGATCAAACACAAAACCTAAACAGAGAACAGTAAAATGCAAGCGGAAGTAAATCTACATATTTTCTTCTCCGATCTTTACTTTAAGAAGCAAAGATGGAATTATTAACCAGCAGGAGAAAATTTCACAACAAGTAAAAGTTGATCATATTGGAGAAAGCAAGGATGGACTTACGGAGACTCTTCCAGCAACCGAAGTCAACGAAGAATCCACCGAACAGCACCCGGTTCGAGACATAATGATTCACATGATGCAGTGAATTGAATCTCATATTTGAACGATGTGATATCCAATTACTGGAGTTCTGGTTGCTCCTGCTTATATTTGCCACATATGCTCATTCTTGCCAACTACCAAGCGAAAGCCTTCGAGCTGTTCTGCTTTCAAACTGTTCTGCCATAGTGTTGATGCTTATCGCGTCTCCTTGTCCGTGCCGTATGCCAAGTGACAGTGTGCTCAATCCCGAGCTCTTCAGTTTCGTTATAGCCCTCCTTACCAAGGATCACAGCATCCAGCTCTTCGTCTTCAACAAGATAAGCTGTCCTCATATTCTGGATTACAATCTAATGTCGTGACTATGAACTAAACTCTTGCTCGGGAATACGAGGACCTATGGACCTGACAAAATATTGGAGATGGCGGGAGCAAATTGATGCACGCTGGCTGTGTTTGTTGATCATAGAATCTGAATTCTCTTTCGCATCGATACGATCTAAGCTAACAATTACCGCTGTTCATCTCACTGCTTACGATCAACTGCCTCTGTTCTTCATCGGCTCAGTCGACGTCCGTCGTCGTCCAAGATTGATATGCCCACACGCTTCCTTTCTGTTTCATGTACCCTGACTGGGGCAACGTCGGAATCTTACGCTTCCACTTGCTTTCCCGCATGACTTCGATCGTCTTCTGTTCATGAAATTGATCAGACTGCTTTGCTCGCAGATTCACTCGCGCGAGTTCCCAAATGGATCTGCATCCGCTGCAATCATCATGGACCTTCAGTTTTTATTAAGCCTTCAATGTTATACCACATTCCCCAATGTCCTCATGGAGTAAATAAATATATATAGATACATATACATACATATTTAACTCTTTTTTTAAGGGTTAATTATCAACTTCTTATACTTATTTATTATTTATATTTTTAAAGGGCGATAAGCCTATGTGGGAATATATCATACGAAGTGACCTGAAGGATTCGCTCTTTGTGCATTCCATCTGCTGACTCACACGAATAGAAGTTGGATTGTGTTGTAATGGGTCGCCTACGTGGTAAGAGTTTCGACCATGCCGCTGATTGAGATTCAGATAAGGACTGCTGTTGCTGTAGTGACGTCGACTGCGTAGTGTCAGTGCTCGCCATGTGGGCAGTCCGTCTACTGTGGTTGTACGAACCAAGCGAGTTCTGCATCATCTTCCGATACGACTACATTGTCCTATTTGCAATCGCAGTCTTCATGCAATTCTGGCTTTGTTGAGAAGGTTTAGTGTGGGAGAGGGTTGAGGGTTTAGGAAGGTTTTTAGAGCAATCTTCAGACGAGCGCAGTCCTTTTGCCTCCCGCTCTCGTGCTGTCATTCATTTTTTTTGGATTTAGCGCACATCGAGGATACGCTGTTATGCTCTTCCGATTCCCCATCGTGATTCTCTCGCTACGTTTACTTACCTTCTCCACGCTGTCTCCGTTGGTGTTTGCTCAATCGAATGTTGTCAAACAATGTAACTTATGTAAATAATAACTGGAAAACGAAGAACATGCTTCATTCATTTTGTTTCCCACCCATTCTTAGTTCAAACGAGAGTACTCGAAGAAAGACGATACTCGAAAGGTGAAATTTGTGGTGAAAGGCGGACGACAGCATCCATGATACATCCACCCTGTAATAGCTGTTAGTTAGTCAGATTCGTTCATCATTAAGTGTAAACTATTTTGCTCCCAGGTCTCACCAGCACAGCTATTCCCGAGTCAATGTCCCATGTCAGAAGTACAGTAAGACTCGTCGAGGCGTTCTGTCACCTGATCATGATCTTGTTCTCATAAACTCCAGACTTGCGAGACGACTTCGCCCGTCTTCAGGGCTCACTAGTAAAGCTTCACTCACATTATTTTTGTCTTCATTTTTCAGTATAAATTCCCGTCCATCCGTTAATTGGGGCATTTTTTAGCTGAAACGGTGAGTGGAAATGCTGCCTGGTGCTCACAGGTTCGAGCTAGAAGAGTTATTATAAACTCCCAAAACAATGTGCTCTAGAGAACAAATCCCTTTAGTAGGGTCACCGGTTTCACCTGGATACATATGATAACTCTGGTGCAATCATACTTTTAATCCATTGTGATGATGTGGATCCAGACCCCATCTTTCCCTAAAAATTGCATCCATGCAAAACTTGCGGCGTTCGTCGTTACATTTTGCTATAATTCTTTGCTCACCTATAAATAAGTTTTTGAAAAAAGCAATACCTTGAGGTTACGTTATGACCCTGTTTAGAAGGTCATCAGAGGGCTTAACTATTTATACCTCTCGAAACAAGTTGACTTTATCTACGTCCCTGCTCTTACTCATTCCTCTTAAAAGGAAGCAACTTTTTTGTTTCTTACATTTTCGTGGGTCGAGTTTTCCGTTCTCTCTATCATAATCCAGAAACTCCATACGAGAAAGCTCGAAGGATTACTTGGCTGTGTGCGACGGCAGCTGCAATTGGATCTGATCATGATTCGCTGGAGTTTTTCTTTTCAGAGGGTCCAAATTTCGAAAATAAATCTAAAAACTGCAACCTCTCTGGACTGTGCCTGTCTGAGTTTGTCAATTCGTCTTCATTCGACAGAGGATTACAATGTCTCCTGCGGCCATTTGCATTTTGGATCCATGGTTCTCTTCACTTGACTCTGTACTTACTTGACCCTAATTTTCAATTCAATGGTGTGGATGACAGGTTCAATGTTTAAGAGCAGGCTCATGACTATTTTAGATTTTGAAGCAGCTATTTCTGAATTTTCAATTGTCTGCTTCTTCATTAGTTCTGCGGGTGCTTCCAGGGCTTCTTTGTATTCGTTCCGGGAACATGTCCGCAATGTCAGCGCCTGAAGAATTCTTCCAGAAACAGAGTCTGGATGGAAGCCGCCGAAATGGTAGACGGACACTGCAGAAAACTGGAATAAGAATCCCGAACGAGATCACCTTCATTGGCTCACTCACACCACCCTGCAATTTCGCTGCCGCCGTGCTAGCCTGCGGCCAACACATGCTAAATCTGGACATTCGATTTGACTTTTAGATGACCCGAAGCCTGAAGGATTCCTTCGATTCCTAACAACCTTCAACTGTCTGTGACCAGCTGCTCGGTCGACATGGGGCCACGAGAGTCGACTGTGGACGTATGAATTTCTTAATCAGATAAATGTTCAGACGACGCCTGGGTTCTTCGGGTAGCCTTCATTATCGGGCCCATCGCAATTTACATTTCTATTGTTGGCCGTAATTTAAGATTCGACCGAATGAATCGGAGCGCAATTGATGGGGATTTTTAATGGGCGTGTTTTCTCTTCTCGACGAGTGGGGCCAAGCGGCTCGATGTGGAAGCTCGCATGTTTCGGGACGATGGATCAGACCGGACTGGTTTCGCAGCCCAACCGACTCCGAAGATCAGGCGCTGATGCTGATGCACCTTTGACTTCCTTCACTGGCACCGGATGACGGATCGAGAGCAGTCTGCACACGTCGCGTGCTACGTCTCTGTCGTGCGGGCTCGAGGCTCGCCTGCACGACCGGAGGAGACGACCTTCGGCTGTGACGTTCGGCAGCATCACCAGAACCAGCAGATCAGATCGACCAGAGCTTCTGCGCATCATGCACATCGATAAAAGCTGAGTTCCGTCGTCACGTTCCTGTCGTTCTCGCCCTATGTCCCGTCGGTTCGACCCGAGCAGCGAGCTCCGTGTGTCACATGCATGGTTGCATGCATGCCCGGCCGCCTTCCTTCGGGAAAGCAGGACGACATCGAACCACTTTCTTCTCAGGGTCGGTCCACGACGTCGACAGCATGAATCGGTTCGCTCGACGTCCAAGTGCAGAAAAATCTCGGTGCTGCTTTCCGATGCTTGCAATCGTGCGTGCAATCCGCTTTTGCGACACAGCACGGAGCTCGAGTGGAGGACCACAAGAGGCAGATTGAGAACTCTGGAAGGGATATACTCTCACCTCCTGTCGTCTAGGACCGACCGCGAGCAATGTCAAAGAGCGATGAGAGGGGCTAATCTGATTTTGACCTCCCTGCTTACGGTGCCGTGCCTCGAGCTCAGAAGTGTTGCGTTCAGAGTTGACAATGGCGACGTACCGACCTGAATTTCGGCAGACACAGACAGAGAAGAGAGATCATGTACGCCAAAGAGAGGGGCCCGGTCGGTCGGGCCCGGCATCGCAGAAATGTGTGGCACTCTGACCTTCGGTTTGCAGCACGTCCGCAGCTTTTTCGCTACTCGCCCTCGTCAATCATGCCTCGAGGCAGAACGCCATAGCCTACGGGGTTTGACTTCTGCGGCCGATATTTTGCTGCAGCCCCCACCAGCGTGCCGAATCAAGAGGAACAGAGATTTCACGTGAAGGCTGCAGTATCTCTCGAATTTCCCTCTCGCTCACAGAAAGCACAACAAGCTTTTCCCAAGGCTTCAGCGACTGTCAAAATTCGAGCTCAGCTCTCGGGGATTCGACCTCTCCCTCGCAAAGGTGCTGCTCTCAGACCGAGCGCTCGAGCAAGTCAGCCAAGGCATCGACATGATGACGGCACTGGAGGGACTTTGTCGAGACTCGGCTAAATTTGGGGTCCGGCCAATCTCGCGGAAAGTGAGAGCAGTCGGAAAGCAAGCAGTCGGGCGCCGGAGAATCTTACTCGTCGTTTGCGGGCGGTCAATTCCGTGCTCTGGATGAGGCGCTAAGGACGCCATAAACGGCGCCTGGCTGTTCGGATAATGGGGCGCGTTAGGACACCGCGAAAGGGACCTCCGGGCACGAGATGGCGCCTTTTGTAGTGAAAGCGCCATGTGCTCGGTGCATGTCCCTCGTACCGCCGGCCACTCGGGCAAAATCCAACAGTCCATGTCTTCTTCCTCTGCTCCGGTCCAAGATACATCACCGTTTACTTCGTCTCCGACCCATCACCCTCCCTCCAGTTATGACGCCCGGCCACGCTCCCGGTAAGGCAGTCGAAGATGACCGGGTGATGCCGGTCGACATCTGCCTTCGTCTGATACACTTTTTATTTCCTTCCCATGAAACGTACCCTCTAAAAAAATCAATTCATTTTCTAAAGCTCCTGCTTATGCTAACAAACTGTGCCTCTCCTAAGAGTCGAAGCCGATGGGTGGCAAATCGCTTCCAAACAGACCGAATTTCTCTTCCTTAAATTATTATGAATTTGCCTTTTAATTCAAGGAAAGAGCAAAAGGGACAACCAGTGAAACGAATCAATTCCTCGAAAGTTAGCATAGAAAAAAGTTGAACATGCTATAAGAGAACGAATCTGACATTCAGAGCAAAACCTTCTCCTCTTTCAAGTTATAAGATTTGAAAGCATTATGTTTTAACTCATTTCATAATATAAGATACCATGTTCACTTCATTTCCCACGTCGATACATCTGCACATTCGGAATACGAAAAAGGTCCCTGTCTGGCCAGGAATTCATGCTCCGAATGCCGAGACCGAGGTGATACTTTCTGAAGATAATTCTGCTTCGAACTTTTGGCAGTGGAAGCGTCCCGAAGTGTATGTGAGTAGTGCCACGAACCCCGGCGGAGCTCCGAGGTCACTTGCACGATGGAAGCGCTCAATACGTCTGGGAAAAGCATAGTTTATATCGTGGACGGAACGATCCTAATCCGGTACGACCAATTTTCGGATACAAGAGGCAGATTTGACCTCGTGCGGAGCGGGATGACACAATCTGGACGCGAGAATTTCCATTGACCTCGACGGAGGGATGCCGGATAGTGAGCGTAGGAGAAGGTACGCCCGCCTGAGCACGAGCAGCCGGCTCCTGCTGCGTCGCTGGCGAGGGCATGGCGACGGGCCCCGGCCTGACGTGGCGAATCCGAGTCACCCGCTGCCTCAGCAGGAAGGTAATATTTTCTTACGGCCCGAGCTCAGAGCATGCGCCACTTGTCATCGCCCTCGGGCATGGAAAGCAAGGCGCCAGCCTTTCGGCCAGCTGTGCTCGGAGCATCGCCGGTTCAAATCATATCTCGCCTAGACGCCGAAGACGACGACGACCGCCATCCTCGTCCTCGTCCTCAGAGACAGAGAGAGAGATGGAGATGGAGGAGATGCCTGGAGTATGGACTGAGCTTCATGGCCCTCGGTGCGTCATTAAAACTCAGGGCGCAGACTCAGAGCACGCAGACGAGGCACGTGAAACATCCCAACATTTCTTCCACCTGGTTGCAGCAGCAGCAGCAGCCATGCCAAGCCTTGGGGGCTGGCGAGGACCACGGTCGCCGCTGCTGCTGGAAGATGTTTTGAAACCTGTGAACCCAAGGGGGGTACAGAAACGAGCTCAATGTTTTGCCGCTTTCGTGGGCAGCGGAAGGGCGAGGCGAGGGAAACAACCCGCTTCGCTGTACGATCGATCGATCCCAGTACGAAGGAAATTTCCTTCGCACCGGACACCAACATTTAAATTTCAGAAAGAGGCAAACATTATCAGAGAGAGAGACAGAGATTTGAGGGGCGTAGTCAGTTTGAACGGTTTTGATGTATATAATGTACAAAGAGGAGTGACAATGATCTCTCCCTGAAGTTGCCCTTATCTTGAGAACCTAAACGAGATATGACTCGCGGGGAAACGTATCTGGTAACAAGGGAGTTGGGTCATGGCACACTCTGGGTGGGTCTCCAGCCACCATACTTGGAATGTGAAGAGCAGGAAGATAAGCTTTCTAAGCCATCTCTACGGGATCCACATCAACTGTCTCGGGGTCGGTCTCATACGCCTAACTTCATCGGCCTGCCACCACTGGGGAGGTGGGACGGGGTGATGCACCATCGTCAGCTTGAGAGCTGCTGATCGATGACTACTGAGCTTTGCCTGCTTGCATTGCGGTCGAGCAATGGGGTGGATTGTACTACTACCTCTACCTCCACTACTCCTAGAAACTATTGCTACAAAGTTACAATGGAAGGGGCAGAACGGTGGACTGCTCAAAACTTGTCTGCCAGGGCTTCTTCAATGGGGTAATGTACAGGCATTCCAAGAGGGGCTCAAGTGTGTGGAGAACTTTATAGTAAAAGCTTTTAAGGTCTAATGCGAACTAAAATTCTGAACCGAAGCCGGTTCGCGCTTGTCGATGATGATGGCCCATATTCAGGCCAGTAGCCAGAAGTTCTTCTGCCACTGGCTGTTGATCAGGTACCCTCCCAGCCGCCTGCTCTTCTTCCTCACGGCCAGTGTCAAGCAGTCCGAGTTGTTTATGCAGTACTCGGCCAAGCTGTCCTTCTTTTTCTTCAGCAACCTGCTCGCGCAACACACAGCGATCGGATGAGAAAGAAGCGATCGGTGAAGAAGTCCATGATAAGACCAGGGCATATTCGAATTCGCAAAAGATGGGGAAAATAATCATCTGATCGCTTTTGTTCGCTCGAACGATCAGACACTGCACTTGCCAAGCTATCTTTACGAAATCAATCGAGATTTCAATGTTCGAAACCAGATTCAATTTTCAATAATCAAGATTTTGCAGACAAATCTTGGCTTGTGACAGGGTTGATGTGAACGCACATGTACCTCCAGAGGACGGATGGCTTCCGCTGCCCTATTACGAGGATAGACACTTCAAGCTTCTTCGCTTGCGCAACGATAGTAGGACCCTTGTCTCCTTCCACTACAAGAATCTCCACTTCCACCTACACGACATTGGCATTCTTCCGTCAGCAAGAAATCAATCGAAATGCGTGCAATATAACCACCCGCACGGCCCAAGTCTCGGACCAAGAACGCGCAATCGCAAACGTAACAGTCAATCGAGGGCAACAATGGATGGCTGCTCACGTCAGGTCTGCATGTGGCCACCAAAGTTTTGAATTGGTTTGCGAGCTCCCAGCCAGCGACCTCGTTCTTCCTCCTGACCTCCTCCACGGCCTTGGCGTTAAAAAAGCTGCCTGTGAAACCAAAAAAACGACGCATCGAAACTCAGTCAGCCAATCAGTCCAAATACCCACCACTACTCCAGCCTAGAACAACCCAGATATAATTCCCATCGTCGTGCTGCAAGCGTCGCCAATGTCATCGATGACAGATTGAGAGGGCCTGGCGAAGCGCCACCAGTCCCCCAAAAGGACAGGTGGCGCACCAAGGATAGAAGCGACGACCGCATTCGACCGATCTTGAGAGCTGCAGCGAGCTGCGACGAGGCCAATGTCAAGAACACGAATCCCGTGACCCGGTCGATTCGTTACTGGTATCGAAACGACCGAACGGAGGACCGAAGAACTTGACCATCAGAGGTCCAGCGACATGTATGCAACTCGCCCACTGCCTACTCAGACGGTCGATCACTAGGCCGCACACTGCTACCGAAACTGCGCACGAGCCGCAGCTCAAGGAAGGACAGTCAGAGATCTGAAGAATTAGTGACACGCGCTCGTAGTAACGCACTCGCCATGAGGCGGCAAGCGAGGGGGCGGACCGTACACCGAGAGTACTATTTACTCGGCGCATTCATTCGTTCAGCTGTTATTCGCTCCCTTCCCTTCCCTTCGCTGCTCAGAGTTGACATACATCTCCTCCGTGCCTCTACCCCAACAGTGAACTTGTACCCGCCCCCCAACCTCGCAGCAGCAAATTCGGAATCACCCGCTCAGCTCGACAGCCTCACGCTCGGCATTTGAAAGCGTCACGGGCTTCCGATGGCTTCGAGACGGAACAAATTGAAGACGCCTATCCCGGGAGATCTCGAGCGCAAACAGGTTCCCCGAGACGTACGCCTCGGATGGGACGCAGCGCTATCGTCTCGGTCCACTTCAGAGTGGAATGGTAGCAGGGCCTTGGAAATTATGAATTGGCGAGCTGCGCTCGAGATTAGTCTCGAAAGAAGATGAAACACTATGGCCCAGAGACTGAAAAAAGAAAGTAGTTTCAGGTCGACGAAAACTATGTTCGAAGTATGGCAGGAGTGATGAGAGTTGAGACGAGGCAGGAGGCGCAATGAGGACATGGGTGCAGCCGGCATTGGGTAGACAACCGGGGACGTACACATTGTGATATAAGTGAGCGACTGTGGTCAGAAACACAGCACAGAAAAATGTTTGAATGTGCGTATTTTAATGTCTGCGTGAAAAACGAGTAAATAAAGGGCGAATGCGGGAAGTTTCTCATCGAGAGGGCGAATGGATTTGCATGCTCGCTGGTTCAGTTCTGCAGCCACTGAGCGATCGGTAGACAATCACCGAGCGATGCAGAGAGAGAAAGACTGAGAATGAGGGGCGTAAATTTCGATTAGATTTACGTCCGGGAAAATTTCGCGGACAAGGAGAAGAGTCAGTACCGTGCGACGAGTAGGAGAGTCGAAGATACGGAGGCGGTTGGACATGGAGCAGAGTCAAGACGTCCATGGGCTGCACGACGTGAGAAAGCGCCCATTTGAGGGCCAGCTTGGACTCCTGAGACGCATCGACCACCACCATGACTCGCTTGCAGAGGTCCGCATTGCCTCTGCTCGAGTCCGCCACCAGGCTCTGTCTCTCGCCGGACCATCCATTCTGATGCGCCTGGTGCGAAAGCTGCTTCTTCCTGCTGCTCCCCCTTCTCGCAGCCTTCACCCTCCCTTCGCCCTCTGGCGAATGCGCTGCGAGCTCTCCGCACCATGCTCCTCCTCCCCGTCCCATCCTCTTCCGGGCATGCATCATGGCCGCTGCTGCGGATGACGACGACGGTGATGTCGGTCCTCGTCTCCCGTTCGAAAGAGTCGACTCTTGAATCCGCTGGGACTGATCCTTGCTCCCGCTGATTCTGCTGCAGCAGATTTTTAAAGAAACATAAATCCGTGCACAGCTCGCGAAATGACGGGCTTTTTGGCTTTGCGCTCGTCGACTCAGGACCGCGCCTTCGGACCTCTCAGAGTCTCGATTCCTTTTTTCTTTTTCCTCTGTCTGAGTGCCTCTGCTTCACAGCGAGCAATCGGGGACCGGCTTCCACACTCGGGGCCTGCTCCTCAACTCCAAGAAATCTCTTCTTTTAAAGCTCGGGGAATTTGCGCCAGTGCGCAAAGGCAGTCACTCCCGGAGAAGGATGGCGAGCGAATAAAGACGGAGCAAGAACGGGAGAGATAAGCGTTCAGTGTTGGGCCGACTTCTCCTTCCACTGGTCCCCCGTCTGGCCAAATTCCGCTCCGCTCACTCAATCTTCGCTGAATCACAACAGAGGCTCGCGCTATTCCGCACTGCTCAGCTGAGTGCAGTGAAGTGCAGTGCAGTGCAGCCAAGAGGCCAGGCCCGGCCAGGCCCGGCCGCCCCACTCGCCCCCTGAATCCCTCCCCCTCCTCGCTCGCTCCTCGACGAAACAACAGCGCCTCTGCGCTGCTGCACGCCTCGCTCCCCGCCACGATTCGCTCCCCCCGCCCCGATCCTCCCCCTCCCTCTCCCTCTCCCTCGCCCCCACCCCGCAATACGCATCCACCGATCGCCCCTCCCGTCGCTGATTATGCCCCCGCCCCGCACCTCCAGTCACGCAATTCTCAGCTCCTCCCTTCTCTCGCACACCTCGCCTTGCTTCGTTTCTCTCTCTCTCTCTCTCTCTCTCTCTCTCGCAGCTGCTCGTCAGCCTCTCAAAGACTTGTGCAGCGAAGGGGCCGGGGCTCTGGTGATTTGTGGGGGGGGGGGGGGGGGGCCTCGCCTCGCGTCCACTGCTGTCTTCTGTCGGACGACAACTCTTCCGCTGGCGACTGCCAGTCATCATTATTTCGCTTCCAGGTTACCACGGGCCGATCTGCGTCGCAGTCAAAGTGAACGACGGCGCCCCCAGCCCCGCCGCGGTTACTGTGGTGGCCTAACCCGAGGTCGCTTCCTTCTCGCGAGCGCGCGCCTCTTGAGTTTCCCCTCTCGTACTCCTTGGCCTCAGACCTGGGGTTTCAAATCTACAGTACCCTGCGCTGTATGATGTGCGTGGTTACCGCAGGACCCGCGCCGGAGGTGACCAGCCTACGGCGCCCCCGGCGTCCTTGCCTACGTGGTTAGCGGTTTGGTTTGGTTTGGTTTGGTTTGGGCTGGGTTGGGTTGGGTTCTGCTTGTTTGGGCGTTAAGCTGATATACGTTTAATTCACGTGTTTATAACGGGAAAGTCTGTTTTTAGCACCCTTCACGCTCGTTCCGGCTCGGCTCCGAGGTTTGAGTTGACGCGCCAGCCGGTACGGCGCAGCGGGTGCGCTGCGGCGGAGAGGAGCAAGAACGAGAGCGTCGTTACGAGGATGTGATCGAAGGTCTTGGGGTGGAGTGGGGTGGGGTGGGGTGGTCGGTCCCCTTGCCGTGCCCAAAGCGGCCAGAAAGGAAAATTCGGAACTACGACGACGACGACGACGGCGACGACGGCGTGAAGTGAAGGAGCTCATGATTGATTCGAGAAGAGGAGCTTCGGCACCCACTCATGCCCTCCCTTCTACACCCACCGCTTTCTTGGGCTGCGACTTGGCACATTTATCATTCCCTCTTGGTCACATTGATTTGCGTTGTGTGCGAGGCCGTGAGCTCACTCTTGCGCGAGCGAGAGCGAGTGCGAGTGCGGGGGCCGTCGGAAGGTTAAGGCGGTCAGGATGATCTCTCCGGGTGATGATTTTTCCATTGATGGATGAAGAAAGCTGGTTTTTGCCTCGACTTCAGGCTTCTCGTCATGAACAATCATTACCTGCTCGAATGATTGGTTATGTGATGTAAACCTGTGAAAAGCGTAAGCTTGAATAATGAAAAGCATGAGCCGCAGTTCCGACTTCGCACTTATGTGGAATGTGGGCGATGTGAAACACATACCGGAACCAGAACGAGAATCATGCTTCGTACGAGATGAGAGCAAGGAATTAAGCTCTTTGTTTGGGATGGAGGGAGACTGGAGAGAACTTGAGCACATGACACAAGACAGTGTTTACTCGACACCTAACTCACCACAGCATTACTTGCGTCCTACCATGAATAAAATTTCCACCTTTTTCTGAGAATCCATCTTATCAACCTATTGACAGATATTTTTGCCAGCAATAAGTTAGTCTGTACCGAAAGGCTCAAATTATTTTCGCCCAATGTTCCGAAGGTCTCATATTTTCTATATTGTAAACAGACCAGAAGAAAAACATTTCAACATTTCTGCACGATATCTAAATCTTGATAATGACAGGAACCACCTCCAATGAGCGATATCACCCCTTTATTCTTTTCCCCTGCAAGTGGGGGTAACTCTCTGTTGTAGTCCAAAATGAAACGCAGTCTTCGGATCTACACGCAGTACTTACAATGACAAGAATGGAAACAAAGTTCACACGCGAGATGGAAAAGACGGAAGGTGTACGAGGATATGAACAAAGTGTCCTTCAGGTTGTAGATGGGGAAAATCCCTGAGTGTAACCATGAAGTTTCTGTACCCACCAAGTTCGTTATGTTGTGTACTTCTCTAATTAGGTGATTATCTTCTTAATGAAGTGTCAGATTCGGAAGGATCCCACTAATCATGATCTACGTGCTACTTAGTGGGTCTAAGTGTTTGTGTCTCGGATGTCAGTTTACGCTACAGGACTCACGTCTTAGAGCTGGAAGCGTTGGGCCGGTGGTCCTCATGCTAAATCTGCGCTGACTAGTTCTGCTGCTCCCAGGAGGATTAACACAAGTAGAATTAATTACGCTAATATGCTCACAACATGTACCGGTACATGTGAGGGGAAACATGCAACAAGGACGCTTCAGTCAATTTCAGGAAAAGAATAGAAGAAAAGGGGGGAGAAAAAAAGTGAGGAAATTCTTAGTAAAGTGTGTGATTATGCCAAACACCAGCTTCTTCGTGGGCTTATGGGTCCGGACAGCTCAACTGCCCTCTATCCTTATCTGTATCTTCAACCCCAACTTATGCGACCATGGTAGAGAGGACACACTTCAGCTTTGAGCTCCTGCATAGAAGGTGTAAACGAAAGTACCGGTAATGAGTGTGGGCTCTAAACACAGGTTAAAATCGGCATTAGCATAATCATGGTACATCTTTGGTTTAAGTGGTGTTCGCTGAACAATGTTTTATTAATATTTCCGTGTGAGTGTGGTGGCAAACTCGCAGAAAGAATACACTTTCGCTAATGATGGTCCTGATTTAAAGTCAGTCGTCAATTAACTGCTTCCAGTCTTGATTTGCACGGAGCTCAAGCCAACTCTTCCTTACATCCTGTCATTTTGAAGGCCAGATTGTCTCATACACATGTGATGTTCGTGACTGACAATCTTAATAGTTAGCCCCTCTCGCGATCAAGAAGACACCTGGGGGTCAAATGAAACAATAGTGAAAGGATATTATCCGCACACAACAACAACCGCCAACTGTAGGACTGAATGCTTGCTCGAAGGTTTATAGCGATTGTCCCAGAAACAAGCGAATAGTTTTGATACTGTCTTTCCTTCTCTTCTACTTTATTCTAATGCGGTGAGATTCATGGAAGTCTGTTATCTGACTGGATGACCTCCAAAGCATCTCCACTTTGCACCAGTGAACTAACTTCTTAATTGAAGAAACATCATATTCCAGTTGTTGGATGAGTCCATGAACTTTGCAGCTATAAATATATAACGAGATCTATACGACTCCAAACCCTTTAAGTAAGGCACAATTAAAGTCTAAAAAGCGAGACCACATTCATTCTGATAAATTCTCCATCTTTTACGACCCTCATGTCACTTTTTTTATGAGAAACCGAGTGCATACAACCCATGCGGAAGTATCAATTTGATGAGCTACGGAGCATAATTCATCGTTAAAAAGCAGCTAGAGTGATGGTGATGACGATGTCCAAAGATTCATGGCACATTCATGCGTTACGTATATACTTCCATCCAAGGCATTCATATCGATATATGATGCTGTGGTATGCGTATTTGCGCTTTGTGGTGTTAAGGATTGTGCATGTATGAGGCCCCCTTTAGATCGAGCATTTATTTCACAAAAAGATCCCAAAGTTGTAAATGGAGACGAACTCCTTTTGCATTCGTCCCAGAATCATACAACGCTTGGCTCCGCCACAATCATCCGACGAGAGTACGCGTTCCCGGGAACTTCAAGGAACTGACTTAGAAGTATCAGATCTCTTACAAATAAGGACACTACTTTACTGATGAAAATCCTGGAATACTTGATGAGCGCATCATAACCAGCCCAAGTCCCTTTGCAATTTAATATGTTTGCCAGTGCTCTCCTAAACCGTATTCCATACGTATATCGTCTTTCGCACATGTGCGTATGCGTATTTAAGATCCACCGTCGAATGATGGTGAACGATGGCTGCTTTTTCTCCGAGGAGATCTCGCCACCGAAAGGGTTGCACTCGTCCATTCTTCGGAGCATTGTTTCCTCGACCCCCAGACTGATGGAAGACCCGCCTCGGAATGGGGAGGTGAGCTCTCTTCGACCACAATCCAATCACCCGTGACCACAGAAAGCTACCCACGTAAATTGCGAGTTAAGTGGGGAGCTTTCTCTCGGACCCATCTAATCGCAGTGCCTTTTATTCCTTCGCTCCTCGTTCGGACAATATGCGTGCAAGAGTGGTTCGCACCATCATAGTGGATTATCGAGGGTTCTTCCCCCAGCTGTCAATGGCGAATCCTCACGCGCAAAGCTCAAGAAGAAGTTGGTAAGCACTGCATGATCGACTTTCAATTGCACCCCAGCGATGTCATGATATTATGCATGCCATTATTCTCCGACTCAGCTCGAGACCACCCCCAATGAGGAAAAGGCCACCGGCTTATCCGAATTTCGACCTCCGACTTTCTCCACTCCGGTCTGCACATTTCATGCACGTAAAGATGAAACGACGTGGTTATGTAATAAATTTATCAAATTATATCCGAGATGAATTTATTATCATCTCCCTTTCTGTCATGTCGATTGTCCGCCGCTTCATGCTCGTATCTAACCGCAGGTTACAGAGATAAATCGATCTACGCTAAAGTACGAAGCCGAGAGCGAGATTCGCAGACTCCGTCGATGTCAGCATTTGAGCGCGACCTCGAGCTCGAGCTCGAGGGCGAGCAATTATGTATATTGGAATATTAGGCCTTTCAAGAGCGTTCGGTCGCGGGTCAGGCGAGTCGCGGGAGTGGTGATGTGGCGATCACGTGCCGCTTCGAGGGATCGAACACGTGATGGGGAAAGTTATGGATAACGGCACCCGGTTGATGCTGGTGACCCGGTTCCATGGCGGACGCAGTTAATGGGAGTAAAGATCTGGCCCTTGTGGGTCGGTCGCCGAGATCCCGACCTCTGGGCGCAGTCAGGCAGGCCCGACAACGCTGATTCTGCAAAGGCGCTCTCTCTCATTGACCTCGTGGATGGCCCCCGCCTCCCTTTTCTCCCTTCTGCCCTCGGACTGCTTCCAGATTTCTGACCCAACAAATGCTTCTCTTCTTGTTCTTTGGCAGCAGGTATTATCAGCTTTTCTCAGCTTTTCTCAGCTTTCCCCCTCCAGTCTCCCCATCCTCGCTTTAAATGGTCCCCAGGAGAGAGAGAGAGTCGCGAAATGATCCTGGAAATCTCGGTGGCGACGATTTTCTGCCTTTTCTTCACTCTCCATCTCTCCCTCCTTTCGATAATTCGATCGATTTCTTTTGGCGTGTGTTTTATTTCGCGTCTCGAAAAATTTGATTTTGTTTAATTTTCCCTCAGAGCGCCTCTAGGCTACCAAATGATATCTAGTATATTATTCACTCATCCCATAAATAACAGCTTTGTCCTCCTACGCAAAGAGATTCGATGCCAAGGTGCTCGCACTCATGTGCTTTACATATGAGTTCTAACGAGGGTGTGAAGAACAACATCATAATCTGTGCCCTTGACTTTGAAGGTGAAGTTAAAAGGACGTGGCGACATGTAAATCAGACCTGATTTATCAACTGGATTGGCATAGTTTATGCATGCGCACATAAAGGTTTAGCACACAAGTGCTGCAGTCGCAGTTCATGTGGACACCAGCTGGATCCAGTCCGCACATGGGTCCAAGACTGCCGGTGGCCCTATCAGCTACTACGGTAACACCGTAAGACGCGAGAAGATCGAACGTGGTAAGCAGTGCGCGAGCATAATGGCAAGAAAAGAAGTGGAATGTGATCAAAGGGGGCAATAATTTTGTGTCTTCTGTATTCCAGTTTCTCCTCATTCGCGGTCAAACTTACGATGAAAATGCGGAACGCGCCGCGATGTTCAAGTTACTCTGTCCTTGAGAAGAATGTGCGTCAATGTCTAGAACGCACGCAAGAGAAAGTTGCTGCTCAGCTCAATGTCAACGAGGATCGTCTTTTCCGTTCACCTGGATCAATCAAGAGGCTCTTTACACCACCTGAGGACTACTTGGAAGTCCAATCCTGCAAAGTCGCTCCTCCCTCCCTCCCTCCATCGCTGCAGGGTGTGCAAAAGGGTGCCCAAACTCGTGCCAGTCAAAAGTCCCAACTTGTTGCAACAACAAGCGGCTGTCGTCGACCTTCCGTTGCCCTTAATGAACAAGGGCATGAGTTTGACCACAGTATCCCAGATTCTCTGATATCCATGAAACGTTATCTTTCTGGACCACATTGGGCTCCAGTCTTTCCCGTTCCATTGAAACGATTTGTAGTCAAATGCTTTGCAGAATGATTTTGTTTTTTTTCTTTTGGATTCCAAAAACATTTACCTTTAAAGGACACAAAAGATTCTTGATTTGTCGTCATTTTCGACTTGTCAAGCCACATACATGAAATGAAATTACAAATGGATATTGTTTTTTCATCTCTAGTAGCCGAAGATAATTCCACCTTAGGGAGAGGAATAATTTTCTCTGAATTTATTGGTGCAAACAGCCAGCTTTAATTTATTTTGTTCGAATACCACTTGCTTTCAGGAGGGAAAACGTCATGTACATTGGTCAAAATGAAATGATTTCAAGTTCAATATATTTTATCAAAATGATTCCAACCGGTGTTCGAGGTTCTACCAAGCTTTCATAAGAAAGCAAGTGTGACAAATATCCCCACCCTAACACAAGTCGTCCACGACCCAATACTTGCACGCCAGCGGTCCAGCTTAAATGAGGTTCATCAACATGCTTATACTGACAGTTATATTCAAAACCAGTTATATTGTACACATAAACTCTGTTCATCGACTGTACTTCCTTCGGTTGATATCGGTTTAGGCAAAAGCCTATAAAAATTTGTCGGCGTCTGCCTCAAAATTTCTGGGACCGAAGATTTCCGTGTGCCATCGAACTCGGTGGATTTTTTTAATGGAGAAACTCAAGCAGTGCCAATTAATGCGAGCGAGACCTACGATCTCAAATCGTACAATATGTCGGCTTCTTACTTTTTCGAAAATGCCTTTAATTTTTGGAAACGAAAAGCATCCTGGAGAGCCCATCTCGTAAATAGTAAAGCAGAAGTGAAAGAAAAATAAAATATCAATCTACTCATAAGCTGCTGCAGAAATTCGAGATCAGAAGAGATTTGATTTTCGTCTTTTCGGTGAAAGCGAGGGTTATGATGAACTGCTCATTGAAAAACTAACAGGAATTACCGCCAGCCCCCGCAACGCTCCATCTCGCCCGGGGGGTTGTGGGTTGGCTATGGGTTTGTTTGCCTAGGCCCCCCGCCATGCACCCTCTCCTCGTGAGGGAGGGAGGGATCGAGCAATACGTTGGGGATGCGAATTCAGTGGCGTGAGACGGTCGAATTCAAATGTTTGTTGTGTGGGCCATGAGCCCGACCGCTGGAGCCTAGGGCTGGACGAGGGGCCCGATCGATCGGTAGGTGGGTGGAAGAGGTAGATGTTCAGAGCCTCAATGTGCCCCCCCGATCCCGATCCCATGCATTCGCTCGCTCGCTCGTTCGATCGATCGGGTGGAGGACCTGGGGCAAATCCTCCTTGCTTCTCCCGCTGGTGGAAAATTAATCTCGCCGATTATCGTTTATTCGTCCTGCGAACGCCGACTGCTGCTTAGTGAACGATGTCGGGGCATTTCAATTGGACGCAAGTTCCCGAGGTCCGAAACGCTCCACAGCTCAGGCCTCAGGCCTCGACCGTTTTGTTTTGCTTTGCTTTGGTGGGCCAGGTAGAGAGTCTCAGCCTTTCTGCCCTCTCGAATGGTCGGAGGCTCGAAGTAATTCGGCGAGACGATGGCGCATCATCGGGTAATTCGTTCCCAGTGCATGACTTCATGGTGCGTAAGCAAAAGGAAAAGTCAGTGGAAGGAGGGTGGAGGGGAGGTTATTCCCCTGATTATCAATTCTTCGTGTTGTCAAAGGGGCTTCCTTCTACTCGGCCATCATGCACTATGTGCTACGATTTGCGTATAAATGATTATGAGATTGACTTTTCTAGCCGAGGAATAAAATCTATTGTGCCCGCACATGATGTCATGGCACACATATGATGAATGCCAAGCCAAGTTATCATGTGCGTGAACCTTTCTCGAATGATGGATAGATAGATAGATAGAGAGACAGACAGACTTGAGATCGAATGAGGTCTATCATCCTGGCCTTCCTACTGCACGCTCTGGAATTCAATTTCCTCTTCATGCAAGACGTGGAGGTTCAGGACATGGCTTTACGAATGGGCAACGGATTTATGCTTCCTTGTAGTCCTCTTTTTTGTGGTAGAATCTTGAAAGTGCCAACTTCGAGTGGAGGAGGATCTTTAGGAGGAGCCTACCGTTGTCCTTGGGGTCCGAAAGAACGAGGCATTTGACAACTTTGACATTCTACATTTGGCATTCCTACAATCGACCGGTAGGATCCTACTCTCTGGTCGTGTTTTAAGAGCCAGAGTGTCTTCAACTTTTATGCCAGAATAATTCATTACTCTACTCGTTCATGTGCTCGCAAGGATGCATTCGGTCTTTCATTCTATCGTCAACACCATCATGCAGCGATGCCATCAACTCAAGAAAGGGGTGAATGGAGACCTCTAGGCCCGATGCAAGCAAGAAACATGGCCACATTCGTCCGCATGTCCGCATCATGATATTCCATGAGTTCATGTGTTGTCAAGTACAGTACACCGTTATGCACACGCTTTATGCTACTTCAGCAATTTTTTAGATGAGATTCTAGCTGTTATCTTCAGCATGATAGAATTAAAAGCTCAAGGAGTACATCGTCATTTCTCTGTTTTGCCTATGACGTGACACTCCATGATCACATACGATGGAAACTGAACAGAAGCATACTTTCGTGATGTAAGATGAAAGTGTTTGGATTAAAACCTCGATCGTCATCTTTCCTGCTCAAGCTGCTGAGGTAGGTAAGTGCAACAGCTTGAACCAATCCAGATAAGAGCACCACAAATCTTAAACTACAGTGGGTATAGCTGCCTATATGCAGCGATTCACTGACAGCTAACTGCGAGAAGAAGATACTACATCCATCTCCGGCAATTTCAAACCGGCCACGTCTAATGGATTGTGGTCGGTTGGCGACGGTGGGCCATCTAGACTCCTCTTCATTCTGTTACCTAGCTCAGGGTAGGGCTAATGTTGTCTTCATGTACTATTGTACGCGATTTACATGCAAAGAATGATTCAGCTCTGTTTATCTCTCATGAACATGAAAAGATAAACCGCTCAAACATTAACAAATCCATTATCTGCACGAGCAAATATGTTCCCTCCTAACAACATTTCAAATCCCCCAGCAGCACTTGGTTTCGTGTGCGGAGTGTTGACAATTTTGCCCAATCATAAGAAGGATGTCGTCTTCGGACTACAGTGTCCTTGCATCGATTCCGAACTGTTGAAGGTTCCCAAACTGTGGATGGAACCACGGACGATTCGCAAGTACAGGAAACAAAGCTGCTCGGTTTCGACAGCATGTCGTTCCTCTAGATTTCAAATCCTGCGAGCTTCGTGCATGTCTATGTTTAGACTCCGAGACTGGATCGGTACTGCCGACAGACGAGAAAACAAATGTCCTCTGCCGATCCACCTGCTTCCATCCAGATTTTCACCTTTCGCAGCCTGACTCGGATCTTCCTCGGACTTTCAAATGTCCCTCGGTGCTCCAAGCATTAGCAAACATACAAAATTCGATGGCGGTGATTGAGGCATCATGCATTGTGAGCAACGAGCCGAGCCTGTTTTTCTCTCAGTACCGTCGTACCGTGCTAGCCTAGATAGAGGAAAAGTCCATCACTTTGAGTTGAGGATGAGACAACTGTGCGTGCAATGTTTTCCTCAAAGGACATCGATGTCTTTCCAACAAAAGACATCACTAATTCTGAGATTCATTTCAAAATTAGAGAATCTCACAATGCATATTTATATTAATATTTGCTCCACATCAAAATCGCTCACACTTGTACTCTCATTGGCTCGGGTACATTTTTCTATATGTTTAATTATGAAGCAAATATCATATTCACAGAATGTTAACCGTATTCATTGACAATTTGGAAGACAAAAAATTTATTTGCTATATATTTTTTGTTTATTACTTGTAGCCTTTACTGAATCTGTAAATCGCGTTGAAAGAATGAGTGGAAGGTACTGCATTCATCCACAGTTGAGATGCATTGACATGTGATTTGGAGTCACCATATTACTACGGAGTACTGTATATGGTGGTTACCGATTATAACCTCTTTCAAAAACCTTTCACATGAGTATCAAAATTTCCCACATGAGTTCTGATCCTTGGATGATCTCCAAGTTTGAATATATCTTGAAAAATCAGCAATTTTTTAAGTTTTGGAATTTTATGGCACTATGTAAAAAAACTGTCAAATTTGTGAAAGAATGTAAAAGAATAAATTTTATTACAAAGTATTGTGATAGAATAGAGATTTATCAATTCATTCAGTATATTCTGTAACCTTTTAGAATATACTTGTTTCCATTTTTCCACATAGAAATGATGATATCCATAAGAGACAAATTAAGTTGTAAATGTAACCTTCTTATTGTTTGTAGACAATATTACCTCAAGAATTCTTACCAAAAACCTTAAAATCAAAAGCATATTTTTGCTATAATGATGACATCCGATCTAGCTCCATGTTGCCCTTCTGGATTCATCGTTGTACAACTGATGAAATGCCCCCATACTCTGTGAGGATATTTCTTGATCCATGTTTATTTATTTTACAAGTGTCAAATAAGCTATAGGCTAGATGGTAAAAAGCTGAAACCTGTATATGTTGGACCACGCAAAGTCAAGGTACTGATGTAAAAAAAAAATAGTGTCGAAGGTGATGAATATGTTTTGTTTCCTCACGTGAGATTTATCATCTCCTCACACTAAAGACACGTAAAAAGTATTTTAATCTTGAATGGACATCTTTCTAGGATGGGAACACGTCTTCAGGCTCAGGATCTGGAAAAGGTTCGGAAGGTGAACGGACTTCGGCACATGGCCTCGATGTTTCTGTCACACAGCAAGCTCGTTATGCATTTGGATCATCTTATTTAAGACCTTCGTATCCAACACATTTTCAAGCTAAATATCTGGATTAAAAAAATACAAATAACAGATCGTCTTCAATTTGCGCACTTTGTACAATGGCTTTTATAATACGCTTAATCTCTGACCGAGAAGTCGAACTGGAACTTGGGAACCAAATAAAGAGCATCTTGGGGTCGAATCTGACACTTCAACCTTACGCTTTCTAGGGAATGGTCGAGATGTACATGCACTTGGATTCGAATAAGCGGAGTACATGATTGGGAATGTCCTCCGAGTGTCGTCCGTAGCGCAGATAAATAGAGCCTCTGACTCTACACATAATAATACACACTTAAATAATGCAAACAGTGGGGGCACACAAAAAATAAAAAAATAAAAAATAAGAAAACCAAAAGACAGGGTCTGGATTTGCTCTCGCGGAGCTGCAATGCAATGAATCGTCTCGCAGGTGCACTCGGGGCCGTTTGAATGTGGACGAGACAGAAGGGAGGACACTTCTGTAAAAGGCTCCAGGGTCTGCCTGCACGCTGCTGCTGCTCTTCCTTCGGATAACATCGTACCGAAGGGAACGATGTCGACCGGAAAGCGTGGAGTGTCGAGAGCTTGCTTTCTAGGCCTGCCGTCGAAAGGTGTTTAGGGGGCCGCGAGGAAAATATCGACATGTCATAGGATCTCGACTGAGCCTGGAGTGTCTGGCCACGGAGCCTGCAGATCGAGGACACCTTTCCGGTTCGAGTTTGAATTCAGACAAATCCAACAATTTTTTATTCTCGCCCGCATGGAGTTCCACCACTTCCATGCTCGGTCGTTAGGCTTTTTTCAAATATCGGCAGCAACCAACTCAGAAATTCTGTCATCCGGGTTCAAATGTGGCTACAGTTCTGGCATTTGTTGAACTGCATTTTCCCAACATTATCAGGTGAATCGGCTTCTGGTGTCGATTTCTTTCCTCTCGTCGGTACCTTCTGGGTGGCAGGGGGCAGGCGACCTGCAGAAATTGACCTTCTCTGCCGTGTTAATCTGAACGTCATTTCAAGACCTTTTATAAGATTCTTTTATGTGGAGAGCCATTTGCGGTTTGCGTTCCGCGGCGTAGTTGATGTGGAACGAATGGAGTTCGACTCGGGTGGAGGTAAGGGATGTGTCGGACTTTCTTTGTCATGTCACTGTACTGTACTGGGGTCCTCGGAAAAGCTCCAACTTGGTGGATATTGCGTAAACGTGCACCCTCGTGTTGAAAGGGCCTGCACGATCGAGGGTCGCAAATGTTGACAACATATACGAATACATTTTTGTTTCTGGAAGTATACGAGGAGGAGGGTCAAGTGGCATGCGAACAAGACGAAAGGCTTGCTGGAAAGCTTGCGAGGGCGAGCTCATGCAAAGCTTTGCAGCCTCGGGACCACGAACAATATCTTGGAGTGACCCAGCGAAGATAAAAAAAATTAGAATAAATCCCCTCGGACTTAGCGACCTCATCACTCTCGTATTGGTTTCTGCATGCGCAAAAGTTGCTGCCGTCGGACCATCGTGGGCTTGTGGCACGAAGACTAGTAGGAGACACAAGATTTATCGTGGTCCGTAGCACGCACAGTTCTCGCTTTCCGACGACTCCGATCGCTTGCAAATCAAGAAGTGCAACTTGTGGCATAACAAAGACGATGTTACTCACCCTCATCCAAAACCTAATTTAAAACTATGCGCAAGGCGGAATCAAGAAACCCGCACTCGCCTCATACATTCCCCCTCGAACTGAATTTTGAAGGCTAATCATTCGATCACTTCGTCACGTCCACAATAAAGACTCCAGGAAAAAAGGCCGCAACGTTCGAATCGCAGTACTGTCCTAATCAAGGGAAAGGGGATTCAAAAGTTGCACAGTGCGGAATGGAGGCAATAATGTGAGCTGCGTTTATATTATTTGGCCTAACCTTCAAATGCTCGAGGCGGAATGTCTCGGGCTGAAGTACTATTCCGCCTTCCCTTCGTTCGACCAGACGAATTCAAAAGCCACCGGAAAGGAAGCGACCGATCTGTATGGGCGGAGCACACTTATGGCCTCATTTCTCGGCTTCGGAATTGACGAGGTGGCGTTACGACGGCTCGACTCGACTCGACCCAGCTGCGTGCACATGGAGCATTCTCATGGTTTCTTGATTTCTAAAAAAGGTGACAGTACGCCATTAATGGCCTTGTTGTCGCCCCGCCCGCCTTCAATCCTGAACCCCAAAGCCCTCGATGTCTCTCACGAGTTCGAGTCCATCCTTGAGTCGAAAGCTGAACGAAAATATTTTAGAGAATGACTTCGAGTATAGAACTCGAACAACTTTTATATATTTTACAAAAATTACATAGTTTAAAACGATCTCTTTTTATTATGATAGCTCCATTGCTAAATAAAAAAAACTTTGAGCAATTCCACAGTTTTTTTTATAAATTATTAGTCTGTGTGACTGTTTGTACCGTTCTCGTATGTCCTTCACTACGCACTACTATTTTTTAATGGCACATTTGCATGCCTCTCGGAGATATGTGATCAAATTTATGTGGTTTGTTTAAATTTGTATTTTGTCTGCATAATTCTACAAAGTTCCGAAAAGTTGTAAGGCCTTATCAATTTTACATCGGATTGTGGATTGTAACTTACATTCATCTCATCATATTCATCCTTTCAATGTAGCGAAGAGGAGGAGTTTTATATTGTATATATAAAAGGGAGTTATATTGATCTCTTGTTTACTTCTTGTACTCTCATTTTTCATACGTACACAATTTATTATTATTTTTCCGTGAATTTCTTGATGATCTAAATGACAGCGATAGTAAAAAATTATCCTTGCTTTTAATCATCTCTATGCTTTTGATACTTATGATAAAAGAAGTAATTCATTTGTTCGAAATGTATCACTCGCTGATGCAATATAGTGAATTCTACTTTACTGACTTCTTAGTGATAAAAATATATATTATTATGATAGCAGATTGAAGTTGAAAGCGAAAAAATAGACTTGCACAGCAGTTTGGACTCTAAAACTTCGATACTCTAATCATCTACCCAGTGGTAGTTTGGGGATACCCCATCTCTAGGTCATTAGTGGACGGTGCCTCTAGAAATGAGAAAATCATTCCATTTGTAGACGAAGTTATAAAAAGAGAAAAAGAACACCAAGTAATAATGACTAGAAGCAACTGCTTTGTGTTTCATAAGTCTCCTCTCCCTTGCTCACGATCTTATTTACGTGCATTAGAAGTCTCTGGCATGAAACAACATGTAGACATTTAGAATTCAGGTAGCCTGAAAATGATACTGTTTGCATTGATGTAGTTGGAGGCTAGCCAAACACAATAAGAGGCTAGTCTACATCATCAAATGCAATATTCTAAAGGAATTGCATAGAGCCTATAAAGTTCTTTTGCAAAGTACAACGAGGCCGTGCACTCAACATAAATAGGTTCCACCTATCAAATGACGACTCCATCACGATTGAAATATAACATTCACATGTAGACCACTTCCACAACAATCATCAGAGGTAAAGAAACAAGCCCACTGAAGTCACACGTAGGTATATAAAACATGGAAAAGAAATTCACCGTGGGATATGATGCAGATGCTGGGAATCGAGGGATGGAAAAAGCAATCGACAAGCTCCTTAGACAGACACCCCTCGTCGCACTTCATCGAGCCTAGCCACATCGCGCTCCAAGGTCCCTGGCCATGCCTCCATCATTCCCGAGAGAGGACGATAGATGAGGTCGAACCCGATGATTTCCGAGATATTCATCATTTGTTTGGTCTCTGCACAAATTTCTACCCCTTTGATTCGGACCTCCGACCTAGTTCGCCGACCGCTCCCTCTGCGTGACGAGGCGTCCACGTAGGAGGTAGGAGCTCTCACACGTGGCTCGACGCCGGTTAGATTCACTGCGGGGGCGCCGCCATTGTCGGAGCCGGAGATCGTCCTCCCCCGAGCTCCCCACGGGGCCCACCGAAAATGATTTCCCCTGGACCTCGGCTGACTGGGCCTCTGGCGCACCAGTCACCCGAGCTTACATTCCACGATCCACCCTGTCGCCGGTCGAGTCAGGAAGCAGGCTGCTAATGAGAATCATCCACGTGGCAAGCAGAAGCACATCAGTCAACGACGGAACGACTCGGGTCAGCAGCAGCCGCCAACCGGGTTCCATGATTTCATCTCAGGGCTCGTCCGCTCGCCCGCTTGCCCGCAGCCGAGCGTCATAGTCCCGCCACGTGGTCGCCCGTGCCGAAGTGAGGGGATGCAGCCACGGCACGAGCCGCGGAACACGCTCGGCGGCGTCGCCAAAGCACGGTTGCAAAGCTCCCTAGCGGCACCGCAAGGCGGGGCGGTCTCGGCCACCAATGAGCTCGCCCGCCCGCTCATCCGTCGCCCTCGACCGGTCCCCGCCGACCCAGGATCCCTCCTTTCCCATTGGTCGGCGCCAGCAACGCCGCGCACGCTGCCGGGATCTCTCGCCACCGGAACGACTACGCGATCCATGGAAGCCCAGCGTGCAACCCTCGACTCGGCGGCACAGAACCCTCGTGCCGAGTTTAGCTCCACGACGACTCGGGGTCCCGTCGTGCTCGAGTCGCACCTCCGTGACGTCGTGTCCCGGATGCAGTTACCTGGTCATCCGGGACGGTTGCAGTGCGGACCTTTTGGTACGAAGCTGCAGTGTTGACGCGGTAGCGACAGCGGGAGATGTCAGTGGAATCCACCTTGTCGGTGACGGTACCGCTCGATGTGCAAGCGGGTCCAAACGAAACAAATGCCCTCCAAATGGCAACCATTCTATCCATGGTTCGAGCGAAACAGCGCTCACGCCGTATCGACGTCGGCCGAAATCCTCTGCCGTGGTCAGATCTGCGTCCTTGGGGTGGGTCAGGCCGAGTGGCGAAGCGGGGGTGAACTGTACCGGAAGACCGTCGGTAGTCGGTGGTCGCGTCCTTGCGTCCTTGGAGTCGATCATAATGATCCAGGCTATCGTGGGTGATGTGATGGCATAATGAAGCGTCTCTTCTCCGGTGACCTGGCCTGGCCTGGACTGGACTGCGCTTTGCGTCTCACGTTGAGGTCATCCGTCTTGTCTGCCATGCGTTTGCGGCTGACGGAAGGACGGGGGTTAAGGGGACAAGCACTTGGGGACACTGTCTGTCCACAGATCAGGGAAAGAGGATATGGGGATGCACCTCGTGGAGGGATTTGGGGGGCCACGGAAGAATAAGAAATTGTAATTCAAAAGCTCGCAGCTCTTCCAATTCCTCACCACGACAGCTGGGACGGGCGTAGGGAAGTTACACGGGCTCGATGTAGAGCATGACCACACTGAATATTTCGAAATCCAAGCAGGCTGCGGGCGTACGTCATCTCATGGCGCACTGTGATTTTAATCTCCACCTGAAATTACGAGTGCGTCTCTGAGTTGTCCTTCTCGAAGCCCCACCCATAAGTGTAAGAATTTGCTCTGTGATAACCTGGGCCTCACCCGCCCTCGGCCCGATTTGAATCCATTCCTCCCCGAGACTCCAGGATCCATAATAATATCCCTGTACGAGTTCGTGACCAAGGCCTCCCCATGCTCTCGGTACCCCAGTCTAGGATTAAATTAATCTTTTGAACTGGGGTTTGTGGGTCCTGACGAGCTCAAGTTATGGTCCGGAGTGCGGTTTTGCATCGGTTTCCTCCCTTGATCAGCTCAACGAAGTGATCGACGAGATCACGCGAGGTCCGTCAGTAGACCTCTACTGGGTTTCAGGTTACAGTTTGGAGTGGAGAAAGTTAGTTATGAAATTTGGTCGTCGATGCTCGTCACCGACTACTCTACACGCTGCAATGGTGTTAATGATCAAGGGACTTAATTCACTCTTCGGTTTGGAAGCACATCGTGCTAATCTGCCTCTGAACACCGAGGATCCTCTTTAATGTCGATCCACGGACGAGGTGATAAGAAGGGTCTCGGGTTTAAAGCAGAATTTCCCTTCGAGGAATCTGAAGCTTCCGGCCATGTGGCGGAGTGAGGGAGGACCTTCCAAGAATTCTCGCATGATCCAGAACATGGACTTAGCAGAACGAGCCGCTGCAATCAAAACGCAGAACGATGGTTGTGGGTAATCAAAACCTCCCTCCACCAACAACGAGGAGATGTTCGTTGGCAAGCGAGACGCGGTCAAGCGTCCCACTTGGCTTTGTGAACTTCGTAGGACCTGCATAATCAGGCCGCATGAATGAAAACTCGACCCCAAGTGTGCATGGAAATCGGCGCTGGCTGCCCGCCGCACCCATTGGTTGCAGCGAAGTTCGTTGATTGGGTTCGAGCTCTGGCAAGGTGGTCCGTTTGGTTCTCCATGGAAGGACCGTCTCAGAGAATTGCAGAGAAATGCCTCTCCCATGTCAACAACAACAACTCGGTCGGTCGGTTCAGTTCAACTTACAGTCCAGCTGGACCCTCCCCTCCACTCCACTCCTCCGAATTGGGCTCATAAACTGTGCCCCCCTTTCCAGCAACAACAACAGCAGCAGCAGCAGCGAGGTGAGAAAAGGACCACCCGTAGATCCCTCCAGGCCCGCCATCCTCTTCTCACATGAGTTTAGGTGTCTGCTAATTATGGTTTGTCCACCTCCACGTACCAGTACCGGTTGGACTCTCAAGGATGGCCAGGGTGGGGGATGGGGGAGGAGATGCAGAAGACGTAGATGTTATGTCGAGAAGAGCATACACGGAGGTAAACATCTGAAGCCGATTGGTCACAGGCCACTGGTCAGAGATCACTGGCAGCGCATTGTGATTTGAATCTACAGTGATGAACGAGACGCAATCGTGTCGAGCTTGAGCCCTGCGGTTGCTGGACCCAGGGGTAGAGATTGGGGACTCCGGAACGAGGTAGTCCAGTTGGGTCAGCTTTGATGCATCTGGGGCATGTTTTTAGGTACAGTGCTGGGCGAAAGGACCATGTTGCTCGACGCTTGGCGCATGTTAGTGAGTGAGTGAGTCTTGAGTTTGGGGCTGTCGAGCTCAAGGCGAGAGTGGTCGGTTGGACTCTCAAGGAGAAGCTGGGAGAACCCCGCGAGAACATATGCGCTAGAATATATTCCCCTCGCAATTTACTCTTGTTCGACTTTCGAAACTACAGTGTTGAGAAAGGACATAGTCTTGTGTAAAAGTTCAGTTTTAGCAATTTCGAGGGAGATGTTTTCCAAAGTCGTTGCTCGGTAGATCTTCTTCCAGATGACTCGAGAGCCACTGTGGCGTTGGATTGTGTACCTTGTCGAGCCCCACATTCACATGCTTTATTTGAATTTGCGGTCACAAACTTCAAGACTTAACGTGCTCTGCAATCTTATCTATCAAAGTTATCTGCCTTTATGTCAAAAGCATAAAACTTTGATCATTTTCGTATAAATATTAACCAGCAATGTCTATAAAGTCTAGTGTCATATATATATGTATATATTTCCCAAATATGTATGAGATTTATACGAAAATTTATAAGATATCTGAGAACTGTTTTTGTACTACACCAAATAATCTAAATTTAAACATTTGCAGTGTAGAAGTATTTTCAAACCACGTTCGGTCGACGGTAATTCTGCTGCAGGAATATACTACGAACGGAATGGGTTCTCGATGATTGAGTGCTGCGCATCATCACAATTCTACGGGGTCGTTAGTCACCTTTGTGGATTTCTCGCGGGTCAGCTTTATCAAATTCCACCACCACTCTAGTGGTGCATTGATCACGATCACTGTGTATAGTGGGCTGCAATTCTGTCGAGACCAACGAGTCTAGAGAGAGGTAGGGAGAACTACAGTAAACGCAGGACAACATGTGTTGGGGAGATGCCCATTCAATGTCCCGCAGGTGTAGGTGGAGAACACTCGAGTGAGAATGTACACAGTGCATCCGAAAGTAAACGAGACCCGAGCTCGTTGGCCGAGGACACAGATAGAGAAGGGCCATGGAGATTCAACTCCAGTGGCGTCCAGACTAAGACGACTTCTGCCCTTGGAGCCTCGCCGTAAAGACGTGCAGTAGGCATGGTCGCTCTCGAGGGCATGGACCTCATGCCATTGGACTGAAATCTGTAGTGCAGGATGGAGAAACCCGCTCAACTACACCTGCAGATGAACCCCGGGTTAGTTACAACCTGAGCATGTGTTAAGCAAATTAGGAATTGAAGCACGTGGTTAATGGCCCCAAATCAGATCGAGAACATACGACTGACAGCTGTGCTGGGAATTTGGCCAAGTCTGTGACCTCGATGGGCGACGATTTAAGAATATCATTTCCCAAGTTACGTGATCTGCAGAAGTAAGAAGCTCATTGTCGATCATATTTGGGCAGATTTGAACATGACGTACCTTTCGCTTTTCCTAGTGGATGTCCTACACAAATACTGGAGACTCGCACACGGAAAAAAGGTCGTAGATTTATTTTCTCTCAGCACTGATCGTGGAAACCAGTGGACTGTTAGGATGCCATCGAGCCATATGGACAGGTGGGGCCGTAAATCACATGTAGAAGTTGTGTTTCGAAGATTCCTGGATGATGTTCCTTGAAATGAACATGATGGGCCACCGGTTCGTATACACGTCTTTGTGTTAGGTTGCGGATATGTTTCGTACTGACGGCCAGGAATTGGAAGATTCCTCAGGGGCCCGGGAGAAAATGAATGGAGAGGTCTTTCTAATTCCACTGGGACAGGTACGAGAGTGATGCCAAGGGACCGGGGCTCGAATGGTCATGAGGAATCTGGCCGGAATCCCGGGAAGCCGAGGGACGAGCCGACCTGGAGACTCTTGAGTTGCCATGGTCACAGAGACGCGCAAGAGGAAGACACAAAATCCGAGACGCTGAGAGCTGCTGGAGCTCTTCAGACATAAAGGCAACGTGACAAAGTCCAGGCTATGGAGTGCGGAAAGCGTAGGGACTGAAGTCTCTCTGGAGCTCACACGAAAATCTCATAGAAACCTAGGGACGAGCACCAAAGTGTGCGAGCAAACTCAGTTAGCAGCAAGCAAGCCAAGCAAGCAAGCTTTGTACGCTGCAGACGTCGAGGCCTCCGAAGAAGGAGAAGGAGAAGAAGAAGAAGAAGAAGAGGTGGGCCTCCTCGGACACCGAAATCGAGAAGGTCATGATGTTGGGTCTCACATTCATTCTCGGGAAATGCGCTCTTTGTTCCCATTCTAGATGTCATTGTCATGTATGACAAGTTCCTGGCTGTTGTTCCAGACCTCGCCCCGACCTTTTGCCTCGCTCCTCTGGTAGCTGAGGCGCTGCAGCCCTGCGCGTATTTAATAAGTGATGATGGTCCGCTAGCCATCCCGATCCCAGCTCTGCCATGTCTCTTTCTCTCCATTATTTTATCCCGATTCTAGCTCCATCCTACGATCCACCAAAGTGGGACCTCTCGGCCTCCATCCACCTTGTCTTGTCCCTCGAACCCGAGTGCTGCCTACACAAGCTAACGAGAGAGAGAGAGAGAGAACGAAACCTGTGGTCTCCTCTTTGCTTATACCAATAGGATTGCGTGATATATGCAATTTTTTATTGTCCTTGTTCATAGCCTTGGATGATTTTCTGCTGGCTCCCGACCCTGGAGTGGACTTGATATCGATAGTAATAAATCATTGATGTGGTGGAGGAGAGGATATCTTCATTGGAAGATATCAAAAGACAAGAGCGTGGTTTGTTTTCTTTCGAATTATTTTTTCGCCCTTGCAAGTTGCAACGACTCTCGATGTTGCTATGGCCTCGTGGAGATGAGGCGTCAGAATGGAAGGGGTCCAAGGTAGGCAAATGATGATCGTGTCTTGCCGCAAGAGTCAGGAGCTTGCCTAAAGTTGATCTCAATCTGATCATTATTTGCTGCCATGATCTGAACCTTGGTTGCGATTCGTTTTTGTTGTGGATCAGGGAGCCTCAGGTCTGGCTCCCTCCTGGATAGTGGAACTGACTGTTCTGAGAAACCTTAAGTACTTGAGGACTTGCAAATTCTTTCCCCACTTAATGTTTGAGAAATAATAATCACATTGAATGTGCATATCCTGTCCACTACAAAGCAAGGTATTTGAAAATTATATGTCAATAACCCGATTTTTTAGAACTTATACATAGCGTAAATGATGTTTATGAAATAACAAAAATCATTTTTTCATTTTCTTTTTTTTTGTAAAAATATTCAATGATAAATGTAGCAAACATAATTTTTGTTTCTAGGCGATCAAAAAAATATAATTTCAATTTCAAAGGACATTTTAAAAAATTGCAACTCAATCTATTTGTAAAAAAAGTCTACATAATATTAACAGCTCATGCAGACTTTGCTTGATAACTATGATAACTTCAATCAGAAATTCAAAAATGACGTTTTTGTAATAGGATTAGAAAAATTTACAATGTCTCTAGAATTGTAAGCTTATAATGAATTCTAATAAAAAATATTCCTATTACAGTTAAATCATAACTTTAAAGACCGTAATCTTCCATAGAGTTGAAATGAAAATTGATAAATCAACACTTCTCTCTATTATAAACGTCGAAATAACCGATGCAGAAAATGAATTACATCGGTGAAGATGGGCTCCATTTAAATTAACCACGATGGGTTTAACTTGCATCACATAGCATATATATAAATATATACAGAAATACATAAATAAGTTCATAATAGCCTGTAAAATAAAAAAATTAGTTAAAATTGTAAAAATCCATTATGAATATGTTTATTCCATTGTGTGTTAGATTTTTCTGGATGAAATCTTCAAAGATTTTTTTAGAATTTTATTCCAATGCAATATATTTTAAAATAATCAAAAATTATTCAACTTTGAAATCTTTTGTGAATATTTTTTTGACCAAAAAATAAAATACTATCCGATAAAATGCAAAAAATAATTTGAATTCGAAATCTCATTTTGATCAATAGTCAAGACATAAAAAATTTTCTGATTCATATGGTAAAGAAAATTGGAAATTTACTGGAAGATTATATTTAATACAAAAAAATCAAAATTTCTCTACATGTCTATACCAAGATGAAGCACAAAATTTTTAAAAAAAATTAAATTTAAAAAAAAAGAACTCTTCATAAATTGAAATGAAGTAAAATTTATGAACTTTCTTTATTCTTTAATTTTACATAGAATTCGCTGAAGGTTATACGAAGATACGAAGCCTCCAGACCTTTATATTTAAATTTTGTTTTTCAACAACATGATTAAGAATTTGTATGGAAATGTTATGTCAAATATTTGATGGCTTGAATAGAATAAATAGATGGCTTGAACAATATCCCACTCGATTGGCCTTCATTGGTGTAGAACATACAAAAGTTGCACACTGCTCTCAAATGTTCTAAAAATATAAACCCGAGAATATTGGATATGTATTATTATTAAACACTTGAAAGTACAGACTTCATCAATTCTAAAATCAGTTTACCTCAGGTATATAGCTTCGAAGTTCCCAGAAATTCGTCACGGTAGATACACTTGCTGAGCCTGAAACGCAATCTTAGCAAAAGTTTCCGATTCCATACCTCGACAACTTTTTAAACGATGGGATTGTAGGCAAACGATCGGCTAAAACTATCTCTTTCCAGGTTGCAAGCCTTCGAGCTAGAATCTCCTGTAAAATCGCAGGTGACACGAGACTATTGGTATAGTGCCACTTCAGAACGTACAACGCCAGCTCCAAATATTACAAAGCTCAGGATACAATGCCAGACAATGCCAGTAATGCTCACGCAGTGCAATTCTACGTCATCAGGTCCTAACCATGGAAACATGGCTGAACTGCCCTGGTGCCATGTCTTCGATCATCCGATCGATGTTTCCCAGCTGGCTCACTCCAAAGCAGTGCCCGAGCAATACAGCTGAAAAGTATCCTTCCCAGAGTACACTTTGCTCCAAAAGTTTGAGCTCGCATAGTTGCCTGCGGCTGCTGAGTCCGGACCTCAATGCTTGTCCGTTTCTCCGCTACAGACCAAAACATTCCATCTTGGAGCACGACATGCCAGTGTCACAGTAATGGGGGCCTCGAGCAATACTGTACTGTACAGCCAACAGGATGGGCCAACACCATCGACCCGTACAGGGATGGAACATGGAGCCAGGCCCCATTTTGATCCAGTCAAACTTGGATCCACAAACCGGTCGCAGGACATACGGACTCGCGTACTGTATTCATGAGAGAAGCGTATCGTGCGACATACGAGACGGACTGTCAGTGTGGTCAGAGGTGTATGTATACACGTAGCGGTCTGCGGAAGGTGCAGCAGTCAGCACACAAGGCCCTCTTTAAGGCTGCGAGATCGCCTGTACACTGTGTATACGTCTATTTTCTGGGAATGGCATGGAATGGAGAGAGCAATCATCACGTCAAGCCTTGAGACTTCACTGCTTCGGAATAACATGGCTTCGGGAGCAATGAATGGGAAGAATAAATGCAGTAAGTTACCCCGTCCATTCCCCCTGTGAGGTCAGTGGGCAAATGCCTTTGGAAGTTTATATGCTTCGCTGTAGAGAGTGGTACTCGAGAACTCGGGGATTTGTACCACCCTTCGAAATAGATTTTCGATAAAATGCACATAATGCGTATGTGAGCATGATGAGAGATTAGATTCAAGAGATTTGTATTCAAATACGTATTAAATTTTCCTGTAATATGATGGTATTCTAATCATGGCGGACGCCTAGGAGAACCTCATAATAACATACTTCAGTTTTAGAGAGAATATGGCAGGAGCAGTCACAGCTGTGTCAAGACTATGTTTACAAGGTCTCTTATGAGATCGTAAGCAAAAAGTCATTCGTCCTGATGATGTCAACAATTACGTCCATATTCAAGACTCCGGCTATTGTCCAGGTTCAAATTCGTCGGTTTTTTATTATCTTGGTATACAATTTGATGAATCTCTTACGTATGACAGCTCTCGACTGGCCAACAAGGAAATGTTTTAAAGTGTTGATAATTTCTGAAGGAGGACAGGAAAATGCGGCGAAATACAATCAGCATAACAAATTACCTCGAATCCTCGAGATAAATTAACATGCAGTTCCTGATTTTCTAGATGGCGTCTGACAGGTGCTGAGAAACTCGCTTACGTATGATGGAATTTACGAGTACGTGTTGTACGTATGAGAGTAGCTCCACATATCCACCGTATCAGATACTGTAGGCAATCTGTGATTCTATCAAACTGCAACCTGCTATCGAGGCAGGTTTCTGTACTCTTTGTTGTCTCGACGTCCTACCTACGTCTTGCAAGCACTTTGCTCCTGAGTGAGAGATTGAACGATTATAATAAGGACGGGTATGACTCTCAGGTTGGAACTCCCAAAAATACAGACAATGAGTCAAGTATTATTATGAGCTTCAAGTACAGTATTGAAGTCTCCTGTAAACCAGATTGTGGGTTGTGGAGTCTACTTCCTGCCCTTGTAATCATGTCTACCTAGAGTACAAAGAGATGCAACAAATTACAATATACACCTGCCATTGTCCATCCTCATCCAACTTCATGTCGACCAGGTGTCAGACCTTTATTTTTTTTAATATGTATCCTCTCTCTGACTGGAACATGTTTTTCTCAAGAACATTGAGGTGTATCTTACGATCATTTTAGGTTTATAAGAGTAAGACACAGTTTTGCCTCCTTTCCCACATTGGACATAACAAGCGTAATATTAAAAAAAAACTTTCTTGATCCTTCTTTATAATCATCACTTATGCACATTGAGTGATTAATAATCTGATATTCTAAAAATTTATGATCTATACTATAGAGTAAAATATATTTGGCTTTAATATCATTGTCAACCATGTCAAAGGTGTCTTATGATTATTCCACTTCTTACTAATAAATTATTTCTTCGAGAGTTTGAAGCTATCGAACACTGATATACCTTTGCAGAGGATATTCTTTACTTCAGTCATATCATAGTTTGGATCTAATCAACCTCGACAATCATTTAATTATCTATATTATCGATTATGGACAGTTGTTCCGTTTAGTCTTGGCGTGAGGCTCACTTACACGAAAGTGGTTGACAAATTTCTCATCATATAGACCAAAACAAATTTTCCCAAATCATGTCACTATATCTGACCAAGTTGTTAATACCATGCCTCTTTTTTTTTTTTTTTTCAAATTTAGCTCATGAATGTCATAGTTTTATATTGCCAATCTTCTCAAGAATAGATTGACTTGCTTGTGACACTTCTGCATGTTGAAATTGATGTCTATCTTACAATATTTGGATTCAGAGCATCTCTAATCAATACACTTTGTTTGGAAAACAATGCAGCTTAATAATAACAGTCATTTAATCTTGAATTTAGAGTGAATGTGAATGTGCAATACTTGTTAAAGAATTAAAAAGTCAAAGCAAATAAATAATTACTAAACGTACAATCTCTCCATGAGTATATTCTAATAAAAGATATTTTTGATATATTTTTATCAATATCTGGTCATTGATGACATAAGCATGAAGTTAAAAACATAAACATGATTATTATTCCTAATCCAGTAAAGTGTATATTGTTTTATTTTACAAGATGATTTTGCAACAACAGTATTTATATCTTTATTTATCTAAAATAATTTTAGAGAATATGTGAATGTGAAACTGAGTATGATATTACATAAATTGTGAACTGTATGAAACAACTTGAGAATTGTTGTATTTAAAAATCAATTCGTTGATGGATATCTTTCACGAATTCTGGGTCAACAAGAGTCATTTTCTTGTGTGTAGACATATATTCAGCACATACAAATTATTATCAGAAATGAAGATATGAATAAGAAGTTAATTTTGTTTTTGAATACCTCTTTTCCTTTCAGCTCACAACCATACAACTAATTTCTTCTTTAGCTTTAAATAAAAGTTTCTGCTTTACTTCGTAGTAAATCTTCATATCACATATCGTGAACAAGAATCACAAGTCTGAAAAGAAGAAAAAAATGATCATTTCTAACTTGGCGTTATCAATGTCTGATGTGCCCATGTTCGATCGTCGATTGCCCTGGATTTGATTTCTGCTTTGTTTTTAGAGTAGCGAACTGTCGCAACTTCGAGCACTTTAATTTACTTCCATTAAGGTCTCAGTCTTTGCTGTAACCATCATCATCCAACCACAGTTCGTTCACGGTGCAGAGCACGGGTAACGTAGTTCACCTTCACGGGAACGTAGTTCGGACTGCAGTGGTAGCGAAAACAAGCCACCTGGATGTTATACAGTACTGCGCCGTAGGCAGGGGCCGGGAGCGATCGTTCCACCGTCGAGGGTTGTGCAGTCGATCGATTCTGGCCCGCGTCGTTTGGATCGTCCGTTGGTACCCGAGCCTCGGATTTCCAGGAGGCCGAGGAATCGAGTCGAGTCTTGAATCCGTCGTCGAATTTTGCCGACGAGAAATTTCACGACACAATTTCCCCGCGGTCTGCGCCACATGGGTCGGAGGGGATTTCGACGAGAGCAGCGAGATTTTTGAAATGTAATTTTAGAATGGTGACAGTGAAACGAGCTGCTGCCGACGACAATTCCGATCGTCGAGGAGGAGGAGGAGGAGGACGGAGGAGAGGTTCCTGAGCACTCGATTCAAATGAGAAAATGATCCGCAGCGCCTAACAGACTCGAAGAGCGATAGATCGGAGCAGGTGAAATTTGAAGGTCGCGCAAGAGAGAGACAGAAGTGGTTGCCAACGAGGCTCGAGAACATTCAGTTTTTTTGTCAATTGTCAATTAGGGCTCGGCCAGTCTTGGCAGGAATGTAGTCGTTCTCTGGCACTAGGGCTAAATTAGGGCCTGCCTGTGCTCCTGGAAGATCGAAGGTCCATAATCCGCACGCAGCAGAATGCGAACCCTCGAGCAGGGGATGGATGGCTGTCGCGCAAACTGTCACCCCGACGAAAATGTCTGGCTCCGTTCTCGTTGCCTGCCTGCCTGCCGCAACCGGATGCTGTCGCTCGTCCACCCGGCCCTCGAGGTCGGCTGCAGCGGACAGCGAGGATTTCTCGGTGAGCGATATGGCTACCGAGAAGCTCACCTGGACAAAAAAGGCAACCGAGGCTCGAGCCAAATTTAGTGCCCTTCTTCTGAGGCATTCATTATGACGAGAGCTCCTTTTGGCGAAGAAGGGGAGGGCGGTCGACATGATGATCCGGATCCGCAACGAAATCTGCCTGGCTGGCGCATCGGCCAATGGCCCGCTCTCTCTTGTTGCGATTCTGTGAGCCTTTTGGACAAGGAGGCAGAATCCCTGGAGTGATTAATCCTGCCATTATGAAATCCCGAGCTAGAGGCCAAATGCGGAATCTTCTGATGCTTCTGATTTCCCCTTCGCTGTATTACTCGGTTTTGGGCATCTTCTGATGCCAGTTATTATCTTAATCTCGGGATTCAGTATGCCGCGACCCATTGCGTCCTCGGGCTCAAGGACCTGGAGGTCGAGGCAACGAGCGACATGAATTGAAAGCCCAGCTCAGAAAAACGGCGAGTTCTCCTCCAGCTTCTGCCTGCTTTCTCCTTCGCACTGCTGCTGCTGCTGCTGCTGCAGCTGCTGAGCAATATTGAGCATTAATGCGAGATCATGTCGGTCGTCAATCAGACGTGCAGTGAATCGAAGCCTACGGAGTTTCAGACACTGAATGCGGCCGGATGAGCATCCCATGTTTCCGTTCTAATGGTGCTCTAGGCACACTTATTTCGCTCTACACGTTCGAGCCCTGCATCGCCATAACCACGTCCGTGACGCTAGATCGACATCTCCAAATCTCATTACAGCCCAAGCTTGCTTCTCTCTCCATTCTCGAATTAATTGTCTCTTCGCTCCTCTTAACATTAACGTCCTCTCCAGGGCACACTTCAATAAAGTGGGTGAATTACAACTCCATCGAGCTACTTGGACAGGAGCTGCCCCCCGTTCCCAGGATCCAAGGCACGATTGTGCATTAGACAGCCTACAAATTAAATCCGAACCCGAAGAGTCTAGCAGAGGCAGTTAATTGTCCATTACACTCCAGGGAGCAGGCAACATTCTCGAGCTGAATTAATGGTTTTAGTGCTCTCCCTGAAACATGAATGGTTCAGTCATGCAGTTACTTGTTGCAGTTTTGGCCAGCAAGCTGAAGGATGCTGGTGGAAGAGCAAAGGTTTTTCCTCTTGGCCCGGTCCCCAGCACTTGAATGTCTTGAGGAAATTGTTGTGATTATTGATTGGCACGGGGTGGGGTTGGGGTTGGGGTTGGTGCCTCCATTCTAGGAGTATCAGAGCACGAGCACCGTTCCTTCAAGTTTCTTCATGCCACGAAGAAAATGTTGACGGATAGAACATTTAAGGGAGACTCTGCCTTCACATCCCAAGCATGGACATCAAGAAGTGGCATCTTATCGATCACAAACCCGAGAACGTAGCATTGGTGGACAGAGTGCTTAACTATCTAAATCCTTTCCGGTGAATTCTCACTGGTAATCAATAACCTATCACTAAAAAACTCGTCAAAGATGATTCTCTTCGTGATAAATATCATATCACACACCTCAGTACATGGTCCAAGGATGCTACCAAAGAGGTTCAATATATTAAATCCAAAGCTAAAAGGCTGATGAGTTATTACTCGATTGCCAGCAATCAAACGACACATAGAATTAGTGACGTGCAGAACTTATTCTCCGGGTTGAGTTACACATGCGGTAGGTAATTAGGAGTACACCCCAACTTTCTACAGTAGAAGCGTGTACCCATGGCTCTGCTCATGTAGAGCAATGGATCAGGTGATGCTTTTCGGAATGTTACCATACACACTTCCATCTAGATCGTTTGGTGATGCTTTGTTTGATACTGATGTAATGTGTAGACATCAGTGCCTAGATAATCAGAACATGCTACTGCAGGTCAGATGCTTGTCGTCGTGATTATATCAGACGTAGCCTTATCCTACCCCTCCTGTGTCATCCACGTAAGACTTGATGGGTCCTCCCGTACTTTGTGCTGTATTGCTTCTCAAGGGTGTCAATGCAATGTCGTCCCACTAGAATCAACAATGGGGTTCCATAAAAACATATTCAAAAAATACATTTCTTAATAAGAACCATCTCATCCACAAACTATTACTAGTCCTGGTTACGTTTTACTTCAGATTTTATGACTCGATACTGTATGAAGGGACGTGAAAGTGTGCAGCGCCACTGGATTTGAGAGTGCATCCTCATTTCTCGAGTCCACTCGGATTTGTACTCCCATTTGTACAGACCAGATTCCAAACTACGTCATCTTGCATCTGCTCTTGTACCAGTGCACATCTACGTGGTTGGTTTCTACAAGCTTACTGTTGAGCTGTGGTACAAACGTGACTGCTTCGTCTGAGCAGATCTTCAGAATCTGAGGAGATCGAAGGGGACCGTGCCGAGCAATGGCAGACGGACTCGATTCCAGTCGTGGATGGGCGATTGAACTTCGTCCTTATGAAGCGCAGCTCCGTCAACCTCGTTTTAATGTGCTCACCCAACCGTCCTCACCAATGACCGTCTAAGCATGACGTCCTTGTTTGACACTTGGTGGTCGAAGCTCAGGGGGCGCAGAATGCTCGAGCGAAATATGAGGATGCAGAATATTCATGGTCTCACTGTTGGTGATGCCCCTTGAAGATGATGACAGCAGTGAGTTGGACAGAGCATCGACATCAATTTCGCATTCCAACAACGAGCTGAATTTAGTCCTCCCGAGTCCTGATCCATCAATCGAGACCTCGTCCCTCGTCCATCGTCCATCATCCATCCGCATTTCAGAGCAGTCCACGACTCAGCCCGCGGTTTGGATTGTGGTCCCGTGAAGATCGCAGGTCTGCTTGAATCATGCATCAGCACTCAGCCGCAGTCCTCCACGAACAATGGCACTTCCCCTGCCCACACCCAACTCCTTGACGACATGCCTCGTACGATGTGTGCGCGTCTCATCGTCACGAATCAGAGGCCTCGAACCCTCGGACTGCAATGTGTTTCACACCCTCTCTACATGTGCAAACGAGCTCCACTCTCATGGTCCGATCCTGTTTTAGTTTGACATCGTGTGTACCCACATGTCGATGAAATCTTCTCGTCCTCGACCACACAACATCTTGCACAAGTCCTGTACTGGAGAAGTTTCATCTCTCTCGCTAAGAAACAGATGATGCCCCCAAGATCTTTTCACCATCCCTTGCACTATAGACATTTATGTTCTCCTGTGGTTCTTCGCATCCAGAGTCCAGAATTGACCATCAGGTAGGCGAAGTCGAGATCGACTGTTTACCTTCATGATGTCCCGTGACTTTGGTGGCATCAGAGGTAGGCAGGCATTCATGTGGCTATGATGATGACGTAGTCTTTCCAACACTCACAGTCTCGATGTCAAATACTGTTGTCATCGAGAGCAGGTGGCTTGTACACGAAGGAAGGTAAGCAGAGAGACAGCCCCTGAAGAGTGAGACGGCATCTTTGTGCTCGGCTGCTGCAACTACGGAGTAAAAGTCGTACCAGCTCTTAAGGACATGGCAACTTATTATGTGTTTCGATGTTATAGACATTTGGTGGTGCACATCAAGCGAAATGGTTCCACCATTACAAAGAATTTGTAGCATACTAGCTCATGCATTCACTATGGTAAGGGAGCAGGTTTCATCTGCATTGCAACATCAATCGATTTATTCCTCCGAGGCCACGGCAGAAAGAGATCAGAGATATGTGATGGATTCTACACCCAGTGCTGCTAGTGGACAATTCAGACTTCGTCTTTGCCTGTGATTACCTTGGTTAGCCTTACACTCAACCCTAACCTATTTCACCTCGTCATGACCTTCCCATCTTGGTCTTTGTGGCCTCGGGGTTTCATGATTTTCCATGCACCAGTCACGACCCGTGGTGCACCCGACGAGGTTCAGATACATACGTAAGAAGAGCTCTCAAGTGGCAAGATCGTTGGTCAGTTGATGGACGCCACGCAGTTGATCACCAACTGCGTGGCGTCCATCTATCTAACTAGATGGGCACATGAAAGAACAGATATTACAATTAGAGTCCATTGCGAACTAACGCAGTTGACATTCGGACTGTGTTCGGGGCGGCAACTTCGTTGTGCATAGGGCTCGCTGGATAGAAATGAAATTAGTGCTCATGGGATTACAGTATTTGAAATAAAGCATTAGATAATCCAAATACGGTGGGGTGTGGCTAGTTGCATTCACCTGAGAACAGATTGTACATTAACACGTTTGACATTATGACTATGAATCAAACGCCATTCCTAACATTGTGAAACCCTGTGTTGGGATGTGAACATTTGGTACCAAAACTGCGGTGTTCGTGGAAACTGCTCTGGACAGGATGCGAACAAGATTCAGATTTGAAGGATGCATTGCTAGCCCCTTAGCTCCCTGGGTACCGCCATACACACTGAAGTACATCGTGTTGAGATATGGATGAATAACGTGAAGCATGTAACACCAGTCCCGAGAATTTGCGATATAATCCCACCCTGTGTTTTATATGCTTAAACCTCGTAACCTGGCTGGTTTAGGTGGTTTATTTCCTGCGTTTGGTTCTCTCGGAAACTGAGTGTACGTAAAAGTTCCGTTCTCCAGTTGGACACCAAATTTCCCAAAAATAGCTGTAATATGCTTTGCGCCAAGGTTTGAAAAAGTTTGTGATCATATATTTTGTACCGCAGTCGTCCTCGCTCCACCTTTCACACTCTTCTAATAAAGCATCACAAAGTGTGGCGCTTATTTGAGCGAGCCCAACAGAGAAGAGATATCCACAACCTCCTTGCTGCTAGCAAGTAAGTTTCCTGTTCACGTAAACATGAAATCGAGCACTACTTCGTTTCTTCAGAAATTCGTTGAAATTTATGGATTGAAAGCTTCGGTGCCGATTTAGAACAGATGAACTGAATCGACAGAGGTAACTTTACTGCTCACTTGCACTTGTAGTTGACACAAGCTAATTCTCTGACTTCTACTTTGTTTGCGAAATCAACGAATAACCTTTCCTATATGGTCTCGTCCTAACTCGGCATTACAAAACACGTTACCTGCCAATCATTTTGATGAGGAAGGCATAATCGTACGCTGTTTCTTTCAGATGGCTGAAGCGACCACAATCGGAAACATGGCCAGAATCCATACTAGTCTTCAACAGAATCAATTTCGCAGGGTCTTGCTCTGCAAGATTCCTAACTCTTGCAACATATTTTGCGGCCTCCCAATATCCTACCCTGTATGGCGGAAGAGTCTTGTGTGTTAGTAAGGACGCATGAATTTATATAATCTAGACAGTTTTCTCTCTTTTAAAACCATGGGTCACGACTCTGAGTTTTTGCCCACTTATGATACTAATGGTGCTGTTTCAAGTCATCCGTAATGTTCTCGGTTGTGTCTAAGATTAGTTCCTGTCGCCTTTGAAATCTTACCATCAGCAAACCCCTGACCGTAACCTCAAGAATCTGAACGACAGCGTAACTGCGACACTGAATTCGCAACCGACTAGTAGAATACTCTATATGCTATCAAATCAGCTAAAATTTGCGCGTATACTTGAGCTGTCACTGTTTAGCCTACGGACACGACCTAGGGGTGTGTGACTGTCAATCTTCAGCGCTCGGCCTTCATCAGAATTCAACTCATTCTTCAGCCCTTAAACTCACTTGAACTTTCGATCTGTCATTCTCCACTTACATGCCACCTCGTACTTACATTCGCCACGTACATGCCTAAAGGATTAGCCGTCTGAGGGCTGAAAGGTGGCAGTCCATGATCTTAGGAGAAATCCACGATTGGGAAAGACAGGTTCAGATGAGAGTGTTTGCTTATCAGCGCTTTAATGATGGCACATATAGTTTTAAAGTCCACAGACATCCAAAAGACGACCGTAGACGAATGCGAGAAACTATACCTTGAATCAAGAAGGCCCGTTTTAACAAGCATCGCTGGGTAAGCCTTCCCTTCTTGCACGTTGTCGTAAGGAGAATAGCTTCCTATGTTGGTAAAATGTTCGGGGTCGTCTGGGTCTCCCCACTCGTCATACTCATGCACTGACAAAGGGAGGTCTGTATCGAGGAGTGTGTTGTTGATGTCCAGGAATGGGACCTGCAATGGACAATATCCATGCCTCGTCATGACCATATCCTAACTACTGTTCTCATTACTCTTCTCAGTTTACTAATGAAAAAGGAAGGATACCGACCTGGAGAATCACCGCTCGAAATAGACCGGGCTGTAGATTCACAGCACTTGCTACCAATAAACCGCCCGCACTTAAGCCCAAAGCGCCCAGTTTACTTCTATGAGCATATTTGTTTTCAATCAAATACTTCGCAGAAGCAATGAAGTCGTGAAATGAATTCTTCTTCTTCAGTAAAATACCTGCTTCGTACCAGGATCTTCCCAGTTCTCCACCTCCTCTATGAAACATAGTGCGTTACATTAATACAGTCTGAGATAATGGAAAGGTGATTTTCTCCAGGAGAAACAAACGCGTCCAGTAACAGCGTATGAGACTACCTGGCTAGAATATTGAAAGCAATGTTCAGTGTACGGGATGCCCAAAGACCACTCATTTGCTGGCTTCAGAGGAAAAAGCCTACCTAACATGAGAAAATGCAATGACCCAACCGCGGTCAAGGAGGCTGAGGTGTTCACTGCACCATTCCACCTCCAGTGTCTTGCCATACGCACCATAGCCTATCAAAAGGGCTGGATTTTGTCCGTCCTGTCTGACTCCGCTTCCACAAACTACCGTCAAAGGTACTGCTACTCCGTCGGCGGTGATCACTTCATGTCGCTGGCATTCGTACTGAGAAAGTAGACAAAGGTGAAAATCGTCCGTCGCCTCAGAGTCTGCTTTGCCAGATACCACTTTTGGTTTACGATCCACCTGGGCCTGCGAGTCCAGCTCTGATACATTTGTATGCCCTTCATCCGAAAGTCTTCTCGTCCCTTTTCGTTTCTTTACTGGTAGCTGGACGCCTTGTACCTCCTCCTGCTGTAGGACTTTGGGTTTTCCTGTTTCCAGGTGATACTCTAGAACGGTCTCTGGTAACTGGATGCACACAAGAACACGTTAAGTCAAAACCACCAAATATGATACAGAATCTGAAGATTTCAAAAATTTACAAGGATACTGAAAGTTTCAGTCGCTTTGTCCTGCGTTTCGACGTGATCCAGGCATAAATACATCTACCGGGACAAAAGCTCGACATGTAATTATCTTAACAATCATGTATCCATCTGTACCGTCCGAAATCAGAACAAAAGAGATCGCAAAGAGAGGTAAACACGACTTACGAGTATGCATGTATTACAGGACACGATCTAAGGAGAAGAAATCCAAAGCGAAGTGTAGACACAAACTTGCAGCTGAAAGACTGTGGCATCAACGTGTAGAGAATGATGAAGAATGTTCCCGAAGAACATACATTTGGTGATGATACGGTTAAACGAAAAACTGAAGAGTTGAAGTCCTCGTTTGCTCCTGGAGTCACAGTACAAACTTCTTGAGGAAGCGATAGCGTCCTCCTGGACTGAAACGTAGCCTTATGTTAGCAACAGCTTGCTGAGCAGCATCAAAAGCTGGGACCGGCACACAACATCACCGAGATGCATATAACTCGGAACACTAACAACACTGACAATTCACATAATATATCCAAAGGTTTAAAGTAACAAAACTAACAATGTATATTGAAAAATATATCCAAAAGTTACCTCGAAGCCGCTAGACGGCAAGTCCAAAACCTGGATACGAGGGAGTCCACCTCTCCGCTGGTACAGCACAAGGTGCTTTTCAAATATTTCCATATCTTCAATGAACGCTCCACGCTCCAAGCTGGCAATTTCCTGTTCATCTCAATCGTGAACAAAGTCAAGGCCAAAGGGAACACGGTCCAGTTCGTCAACAGGACCCTGTCATATGATTTTGCTGGAGCTTTACCTGCCAGTACTTAGAACCCGGGTTTCCAAGGGAACATCGGACCAGGCGGTAATCGCCCACAGCGGTTCGAGTATTTCCACCATCCATTCGTCTATTTGTTAAAATATAAAGAAACCCTTGGTGATGCTCCACGAAGTATTGTATACCTCCTCGGCGCTCCTCAACGAGTTGCAAATCTGCTTCTGGATTATCTGCATCGATCAGATACACCTGGACACAAAAAAGTTTCTGAAGTTATGCGGCATAAAATGAACCCTGCGTTCCTTATTCAATGGACATTGTCGGTTCTGTTGAGACGATTATACATTTTTAGCATACTACTCGCAATGGCTGGACAGACAGCCATTGTCACTCGTGTATTCCGCCTTTCCTGATTTTGAAAAATAAACTTGTTTGAAAGTACTTGCACTCCTTTCAGCAAATCCACGGTTAATAGCTGAGACCATGTACATAGACCATATTATATCCAGGAGGAAGCAATCTCGTGGGCTACCTCTGACGAAGTTTTTGAATTGACATTCACTGTGATGAACGTCCAGTCTTTGGTTCTCGAAACATCCAGGAAACTACTCGCATCCTTCTCTTCAAAAACAAGGATATCTTCTGCTTCAGATCCCAAGGATCGTCGATAAACTCTGCCAGACATCGCACCGAATCCACCATGAGGTACTTAAGAAATGTACTAACTCCTTGGAGAAGCACACTTACAAACCCAAACAATAGCCACAGACAGAGTTCATCTATTACATTGTTACCTCCACGGCCTCAATAATTCATCTACTTCGGTGTAATATAACGTACGCCCGTCCCCAGCCCATTCAACACTCACAACACCAGCCTTTTGTTCTTCCTTCATGATGCGACCGGTTCGGAGGTCCTTGACGAAGAGACTGAAAACTTCACGGCCAGACGTGTCCAGAGTATAAGCCATCACATTGTGATCTTTAGAGAGCCTGCAGGTCCCAAGTTGGACATATCCTGTAACAATAGCATGTAAAAGCCTGGTCAGGCCACGGACGTCATGAACGAACAGAGTTTTAAAAATGGTACAGAGGTACACACAATATCAGCGGTCTATCGACACTGAAAACTCAGAAAACCACTTCCATTATAAATATGCACTATGGAGTCTAGTCACGAAGAGGGACACCATGTAATGAACAAGCACAACTATTACAGATAAGAGTTCCGTGCCAAACTCTTCGACAAGTGCATTTTGATCGAGCAGCACTTCCTCCTCGTCTTGATAGTCCCAGCCCAAGACCGAGGCCGCCACCTTTTTCAACTTTGATTGTGTAGTGCTGATTCTTACTGAATGTCTTATCCGGCAGTACACAGGATAATCCTGTCCTTTCGGTATTCGTGTGTAATAAAGCCTGAAACAAAAAACGAAAGGGGAAAAAGAGAAAAATATCCTCAGTCATCAAGGTTCACATTCTTTCAGTTTGAATATATAATGGTAGATTACAATCCACTCCGTGATCTCAGCTTAGACCAATGATAAAAGCTATTCGTCAAACAAGCAGCATCTGCAGTACTACTGACCATGTCAACAATGTAATTAACAGCTAAGAATAGACGCAGACATGCTTAAGCATTTACTCATGACTTGTAAACGTACGATTGTTCCTCTCGCTTCACGTACTGCACTTCTGAAATTTTCGCTTTGTATCCAAAGGACAGAGATATTCTCATGCGCATTTTCTTTCAGAAAATGATGGTATTGCTCTTGGAATCAAGTGATAATGAAGACTGAGTAAACTAGTTGAAGTATTAACAGTCTTATGCTGAAGTTCACTGGAGAATAGAGGTAAGACTTGCGACGAGGCGAGCTTTTGAACCTTGGACCTGCTAGTACAGTAGATGGACATAAGAACAGTCTTTGCTAACTGTGAAGTCGTCCAGTCCACTGATACACGCTTCTCTGAACATTGTTTAACATCAGTGGACTAGACGACTTCACAGTTAGCGAAGACACCGTCTATTCCACCTCGCGTTTGTTTCTTTCCTCTGTGACTTTGTCTTCTTTACCTCGCTCTGCTCGTGGTGTCAATATTGTATACGGAAGTTCCTGGTCTTGTACCACAGCCCAGCCCAAAGCAGCCGTATATTACAGTTATATTTACTAGAACGTTTATAGTAATAAGATGCATGAGCTGAGGGCTTCTTGGTTGATGTTCAATTTGACAGATCCCACTAGAATAGCAACCTCTTCCCTCTATAGCAGTCTTTTAGCTTCTTCCAACATTCCACGTTCTGATCTTCTGGGCTACAAAAGATCAGAATGTAGCTCAGTCTCTTCATGCTAGCACCCTTCAGTGAGGGGTTCATGGTCTTCAGCCTGTTAAAGGTACGTACTTATAAAATATGCACCTTCATACTCTTCGTTCGTGACCATCTCTTACTTCCTCTTCTTCCAGTCTATTGCCATGCTTAGCTAGAGCGTATTATCTTTCTGATGGTAGGCCAATGAGCACAATTGATAGATATTTTTCGAAGGCATTCAGTGTTGCATACATCTTCGACATAAGCAGCTTGAAACTTTCCACCGAAGACTGAACACTGCTCCACCGAGGATCATATTCATTATGTTCATGCGAGCCTATCAACATTTGGATAAAAGCTCACAAAAAGAAGCTCAAGCTTCTATATCGACGAGCACACCGACAAAGCACGAGCATCGAAACAGCTGACGGGAAAGCCCGATAAAAAAAATTATAAATACGACAATCTTAATGGTCGATACTTGGTTCTTCTCAGCTCCTAGACACATTCACAGACAACTGGGCTGACTTAAATCAAGCAAAAAACGGGCTCGCTAGTAAATGAGTGGAATCAATATACTGACTGAGGAGGGGAAATTGCGCACACCAGGGACCAATGCGCTCGGGAGGAGACGAAACTTCCTGCTTCAAGCGACCAGCCATCTCTTTCTGTAGTTTGCGTTGCAAATTCAGAGAATCGGCCATGCACTTATCGGCGTAAGCATTCTCCAGCTGCAAATAGCCCACCGCCTCGTCTTTGCAAACGCGCATCCAATGGTAAGGATCATACCAAGTTCTCCCATGCTTGGTCCTCCGGAAAGGGCGGCTGACAGCAACAGGGGGCTCAATCAGGTGACCGTCTCGACACTTCCCCTGCTCCTTGCTGGGCGATGCACTGATATGCACCAAGCGATCGAGAATGACTTGACAGCCCAGAAATTGGGACAAATTCTCCGAAAACCTCGACGTCCCTCGCACACCTTTCCTCCAGAGCAGCGACATCACCACCCGCCTCTCGGCCATCATCATCACGGCCTATGCCAAACATCGACAAATTCACTCATGCGGCCCCGATTCTTCCCCTGCCTGGCTTTCACGATCGCAAGCCTGTCAGCTCTCGCCGCATGAAACTCAAATCCTCGAGCTGCAGCTCGTGCTTCTTGTATCCGGCATGCCTCCGAGAATGTCCGTCCTCCCCGAGCCTGACACCGACAGAATCTTCGTTTTGCGTTTCCGTAAACTCTTAAACCTTCGAAATAGTGTCACCTTGCGGCACCGCAGACCTCAAAATACGCACGTTTAATAACCGGTATGATGAGAGTTTGCGTCACATATTGTGATGATCCGTTGAAATGTGATCGTATAATCTCGTCCCTTGATTAATCACAACTATCTGACCTTAATACTCCTCGAAAACACCTGAATGCCTCTGTTATCACAGAGAGCAAAATTCAGGTCTTTTTCTAAGGTGAAACTTATTATTGAAGTCGTGATATTTACAAAGTTGAGTTTTTTTCCTTGTAAACTTACATGCGCACAAGGTGAATTAGAAGACACGTCTCGAAATTAAATTTCACATCATAATTATTACCCTATAAAGTCATGCAATTTCGGTGATAATTGGTATACGCCGTATACCAATAACCAGTGTACTATACGGGTGAGTATTTGGAGCTCGCCTGCCGCAAGGATCTAAAAAGATTTAGTTCCTCGTTGATCTTTGTCCACATGCCCTGCGTTACGGGTTGAAGAAGCGTTCTGGACATTAAATATAATTTTGAGCTCGTGTACTTCACGTAAACATTTCAACTCCATGGAACAGGAATGTCACATCTATTTTCTACCGTACCGGGCACATGCATCATCACACCAAAGTATGTAATTTCATATGCGAATATTCTCAAAACAACATGAAATCTGACTGCAATAATCTCATTCACACTTCACCTTGCGAACAATCAGATCCAGTAATGGACTAAGTGTAAAGTCAGACATATTCCTCTTGGAAATGAGGAAAGAAGTTCATGAAGACTAAGCGTAGAGGCGCATCTCCAAGTCTCAACACTTATGCTTCTGAAGTGCTTCGAGAATTTTAGTTAGAATTTATGGAGTTCCATTATGAAGACAAAGTGAGACACCGAGATTCTGAATGGAGGAACACTTTCCGTGTAGGTGAAATGGGCAGGCATATTATGCAGGAATTTAGATGGGCCAAGTGTGTGTAGAAGTATGGTGTGATGTCTATCGTTTCTGATGTACTCACATAACGAAACTATTAGTCTTTCTCAGAAGTCGGTTGGTGTAGCTGATTGACAGCGTCATTACAGTGGCCAGAAATCATCTTCAAATATACAGCAGACCATCAACGAGGACAAACGGTTTGGCCAAGTAATGGTGCGAAACTCATCAGGCTTAACTGAGAACGACAATACTGATGCCCTTGGGGTGATCAAAAGTGGATCATATTCATGGACTTCAACCGGGATTTTGCTGTGTATGCAAAATGCTTCTGGAGGTGAAGGAAGGACTGTTTCACCATGCTCTATTGAAAATATGAGTCTGATCGTTTAGCTTGCTGAACATTTTCTAGAAACACGCACCTGACAGATCTAAGACATTCGGGCTGTGGTGGATTCATATAACTCTCTGGTCTGGAACTGAGAACACATACGTCGACAATGCACAAGGAGCAGTTGCAAGAACGATGATTTTTGAGCTGATGAAATGGAAGAAACTCGAATCTTGTGACAGAATACTATGCACAGTCAAGGAATCTGATAGTGCTTGACAAATGTACGAAAGTGTATGACGCTTGTGGAATGAGAAACAACCCGAGCTTGGAATTGAATACAATTCTCATTGACAGAAGTAATCTAAAGCTTTTGTTCCATGATAACTGCTGTGAAATCTAGAATCTGAAGGCAATGGTACTGACTTTGAAAATTTTGTGTTCGGGCCGCATACCCTGATGCTGGATCTAGTTGGATAATTCTCACAATAAAGCAGAAATTTGTCTAGATTACATGTGTCGTTGTTTCGAAGAAGTCTTTGGGATTCTGGCGTCTGCCTTATTCCGAGAAGTGTCGTTATCAGGTGTTCGACAATGAAATCAGCCTCAGGTTTGAAATAACATCAATTCCTTTATTATGAGCATCAACGAGAGAGTTTGGCTCATTTTCAACTGATACTGAAAAGTACTCATACTTCAAGTTTATAACATTTCTTCACAAGAAAATCTTCAAATGAAAATCAAGGATCAACATCAACATCACCAATTTTTATCTCGATCTGCATAGTATATTTTTCTCACATATGTCGCATGGTACGCATGCTGCACAGTTGCGTAGGGATACAATTCTGGATCTCATGTCTGCGTCGCGAATGGCCACCATTAACAGTGACGGTCTTCTTGATGTCATGAATTGAATAAGAAACAAACTAAGGAGGAGGAGTAGACAATGGCCCGTGACAGATATCAGCCAACGACGTGACAATTCAAAGCGGCTCCCAGAAGAGATAAAGTAAGTCCATCTCGGTCACGGGTAGTCTTGGGAACTTGATGACTACTTTGACACTGATATCACTCGTGATTGGAATGGAGGACGGAAGGAACGGGTGGTCTTTGCACCGCAGCGTACAAACCCCCTCAATGTCTCCTTCGTTTCGGTCCGAGCTCGGCCCCTACTCAAGCGACGAATCCTCAAGGGCAAGTCTTGCAACACACAAAGTCCAGTAGAAATTCGAGCTTCTCGTAACAGAGGAAGCAGCAACAGGTTGCGAAGCAGCTGCAGGTACACAAGGAAAGAAGAATACTGCAGTAAGTACACGCAAGGTGCAGAAAGGCATAGTTGGACACAACCTGGTGAATTGAGACTTCAGTGTGAGACTTTTCGACTGAGATGCCACCATCACAGTCAACATCATGTTCGCTTACCATGCAAATATCGGACCCTTCTCTTCTTTTCGCCTTTTGATGAGCTCCTTCACGGTCATTTCTTGAGGAGGCGGTGCATCCATATCGACTCTGCAGAATGAGTGCCATCGCAGATCCCAGTCAGGAAGAAAATCCTAGCGAAAATTCTACAGTTATATGCTGCAATCGAATATGGGAGCTCTAGGCTCGTAAATGTTCATCGTATGTACTCAGCTGGACAATGAGAAGGTGATTGCAACTGTCGTGACTCACTGCGAAACTGGTACGGGCTCCGTTGTGAGTGTGGAGGAAACGCGAAGCCTTGCAATTGGAGAGCGGAGGGTATCGCTGTGATTGCACTTGGACTATGAATGAGAAGTCGAATCTTGTGAAGAGTCGTTGAAGATTCCGATCGAAATCACTTCATCTGCAAGAACGCCCGTCATCATTGACAGTAGAAACGCAAGCTTGATGATGCATCCACAGAATAGACAAATTGCACTCCGACTCTCAGGAGACAGGAGTGCTGGATTTCAGTATATTCCATGCAAAACCTCGTTTCTATTTCGGCTGTATCTCGAGGTTATGTTCAAGGTTTGACAGTCATGCTACTATGTCGAATTGAAGAATACAGCCGAAAGAAGACGAGATCGTTAAAATCAGCCCAAATCTACGTGCTTGTTGACACAGCTGCTTTATCGAAAGCCTGGTTGGTTGTGCTTACCTGGGCCAAGAAGAAACAGCTACACAACGAGGAGATTTGAGGTAAAGCTGAAATCCGGGACCTGCATGCTTCCCGTATATTCTGAATTGAATCGATATATACAGATTCAAAGATCTCGCTCAGTGCACATCCAAAAGCTCAAGGCTATATATTCGTCGTCTATCGTTCACAGCATCCCGCCAGCTCTTCTTATATTGCTCGTCACACTTCCCGAGAGTCAGGCTAAAGCTTGACCGAACCGCACGTTGAATTACTCAAAATAGTGGGATAAATTCTTCCAACACATATCTCAGCAATGATTGAGGAAATCATTGGTGGACGAAGCTGGCTGCAGGTGTCGAAATTCGAACATTTCCCCAGGTTATAGGCTGAAGACTACATGCGGTAGGTGGGAAGGGTAGGCTGCACAATCGGTACCTTCCCAGACGGAGTTAGTGTTCTGACAACCTGATGGCTTGCATTGATCATGAGTCCATACATGTGATGGGAATCATGAGAAATGTCGTAGATTTCTAGTCAGACTTGTTGGTCAAATTGATCAGTCTGTATTGTGTTGAGCTCCAGTACCTGCAGACATTTGACCACGAACATGATTCTGCAAGCCGTGGCGATGTCTTCAATTCAGAGACAGAATCCTGATCTACTCTTCATGGTCAACAAAAGCTGAGAATATGGACCCGAATCTCTCGTCAAAGCACTTGAATTCACCTTGGCGTAGTGGGTTGTTTGACAGACGACTATTGAACTTCACGTTTACCGACTTACAAAAATCGAAACCCATAAGATCCCGTTGAAGAATCTGTGGCAAATGTCTTCACCACGGATTCTTCAAAGATGGGACAAGTTCAAGTGTTGCGGAGCCCCGAAGTAAGCCAAGGGGCCACTAGGCAAACAGGAACTGAGAGCTAGATTGCACTGACGTTACGGTGCTGATATTATCATATAGTGCAAATTTCCAAAGAAGCAATTAATGACACGTTCATTCGTTGCAAAAATAAATATCTTGGTGTGGCGCAACCTCATTACGATTTCTAACGTAATTGTCGGTTAGATTGGAGGTATAAGAGATTAAGAATATTTTCCAGGTGTAGGTTCTCAAGAAACATGTAAAATAAAATCCTATGCATTTAATGAGGTCACCCATCATACAAAGCAGGTGATTGATGAGAAGAAGAGAGTTCTGTGGGATTATGCGTACATTATGATTCAAGAGGAAGGATTAAGCTGCCCGTCATAAAAGCTTTATACTCGATGTAGTAGTATACGTGGATACACTAGTATGCATACAATCAAACGCTGGACCAAGTCTTGGACTTCTTTGTCACCAAGGATCGGGAGAGGAAGTCATCACTCCTGTCACTGGTACTTATTCTGTCATGATCCGATGTTTTAGTGGCAATCAAATTGGTATCTCTTGGTAGCTCCCATCACGTGTGATTTCTTCGGTGTAACTAACAGAAGAATCCTCAGAAGAATCATTAAAAAAGTTCGACCAAAGAGAGAGTGCATTGCAGATTCCTCTGCAGAATTTAGTGTCAAGCGTGGACGCCAGTTCATATTTGCAAGCAATTAAAATTTCGCTTGACCTTGGTTATGACATGTACCCATTCTTGCATATCCTGTATATTATTGCGTTTGGAAGTTTCAACCATGTACTAACTAATCTGATTTTAGTTCTATGACAACTTGTTTGAAGCGTTTCTGGTGCAACGAGTTTGATTTGTTGAAGTTGTCTAACTCTACCTGATCGAGTGAAGTCGACACACAGAAGAAAAGTCTTCGTGCATGTGCTAAGCAGTTTGATTGGACTCGTATCCAACCACAGCGGCGACTTTGAAGCCTTGTTACTGGTGCATGCGTTACACCTACAGTACATTACAGGAGTATAAAGATTGCATTGCAGCCAATTACAGTCACTCCGTTCGTCCCAATACTGCAATCGTCGGAAGCAAGCCGGAATGCGAGACTCGGCACACACGAGGACCTGACCCCAATCGTGGCCAGCCTTTGGGCTGGCCAGTCGAACAAAAAACCTGTCCAATTTGGTATCGAGCATCCTGTGATCGCTTCTTTCGGATCTAGAATTCAGTATCTCCTGCAGTATTCTTCGGATGTTACCAAATGGTTTTCGTCCTTTCAGGCTGGACTTTGTTCAGCCGACAACTTCCTCTCCAATGTCATTCATGGCCTGGCACTTTCCAAGATATTCAACTTGAAGTAGGAAATCAAGTCCAAACTGTGTCTGAGACAGTCAAATTCTTTGACTCTTGAACCTTAAAATCTTCGAAAATCCGAAGATCCCGACCGCACAAAATTCCAAAAGTCGTCGACCTCAGTGGACAATTATCAGCGTTTTGTGCTTGAAGTTGAACCATGTCGTCAATTGTGTATTTGACAATCTGGGTCAATGAATGGAAGTCGGAGTTCCACCGGTGTGGGATGGTTCTGAGGCTTCTGATTCCATTATATCGGGACCACAATATATCAGCTGTCTCTCATGAAGGGAATTTCATAAAGCCCTGAATTTGGAAAGACGGATCAGCTGGGAACGAAGCAGCAGCTTCCGACCTTGAAGTACTTCAAAGCTGTTCTTTCGGGGAGTTTGAGCTTGAGCCGATTCTCAGAAATTTCGGAACGAGGGTCTCGAAGTTTCTGACAATTGGTAATTTCGAATTCTGTCCGAGTATATTCTCTGTGTTGTAGGAGCGAAAACCACCCGATTCCTGTTCTATTTTCATGCTTTTTCAAGCTAACTTCGTCCACATTCATTTCAATGACTCCAATCATCATTTTATATTTGAGATATCAAGCATGGGATTCGATAGCACAGCAAGAAATATTATTTCCAGCGATACATGTTAGTGTTGTTAGAATAACAAGAATGAATACACAGGGTGGCGAGGCGCTTAAGTAAGGGCCTTGCATGAATACATCAATGGTCCCGATTACCACCTAGAAAACTGCGACAAAGACAAACATGTCCACTGATCTAATGTTGGCTAGCCCTATTTCTCTCGTACTCATAAGGTCTTCCAACACCCCCTCTCGAGGCAATGCTTCTATAACTGACGACATTGGAAACTAGTGCCGGTCTTATAGACCTTGCGTAGATCGAAACCCCATAGCTGTTCAAACTTGGGGCGAGGCAGCGGTTTACTGAGTAACTCTGGCAGGGTAATTGTCTGTGTGAATATAATCAAGTGCTATCTCCCTCTCTAAAACATGTTATCTAATAAAGTGATGTTTTGCGTCAATGTGCTTGGTTTTAACATGAAAAACTCGAGTTTGAGCAAGTTTGACTACACCGTGATTATTGCAGGATAGATGGATGTGAGTCTCGGTGGGAGTAGCAGCGGTCTTGAGGTCTTGATGAACTTGGCTCTCAGCACAGCAGATTGGAACTTGAGCAGGTTGTAGAACGTTGAGCTCCTGAAGCAAACGTCGAATGTAGACAACATCCTTGGCACCCTCGGAAAGAGCCTTATATTCTGCTTCGGTGTTACTATCAGACACATTGGACGGTTGCTTGCTTGCCCAGGCAGCTGTTCAGAACGGAGTTGAAATAGGTAGGCACCAATTGACGGCGGAGTGTTTTTGCAACTAGGATAATTTGCATTTGTGAAACCTCGGAGCTCTGAAGGAGTGACACGTTGGTACAAAATGCCATAGTCCTTTGTAAAATTAAAATATTTAAGAATGTGAATCAGAGCTAGGGAATGCATGAATCGACTAACCATACTAACAGCATATGAAACAGCGGGTCGAATATGACATAAGTAGATAAGTTTACCAACCAGGTGACAATACTGAGATGCATCAATGGAGGGCGCCGAGTTGTCAACCTCGAGAACAGTACCCACTAATGGAGGGCGCCGAGTTGTCAACCTCGAGAACAGTACCCACTGATAGTGGAATTATTCACATGAATTGTTGCTTATCGCAAGATCATATACGATCTATATTTTTATAGTCCGTGAAGGTAAATATTTCACATGGGTAGAAAGATGATTTCTCCTAGAATTGATTAGAGTTACATGAGATATATTCTTGGATTAAGAAGACAAGTCTGTTATTACGAGCGTTGTGATAACTGGTCCCACAAGTGACTCATTATCACAATAAATGATTATACATCTTCATATAGCATCTTCACAGGCGGTGTCACCCATTCCGTCTTTTGATACTTTTCTGATCTCGTGCTTTCAAAGTTGCATAAAGCTCGACACGCTCTTCCGAGACCATTGCAGTGGCCATTCTCATCTTCTCTGTATCTTTCCAATTTTATCAAGTTGATAACTCGATGTCTCCACGAACTCTTGACTGTTATCTTTGAATGACCGACCTCAGGGTTGGTACGTCTGTATCCGGGACAGAGATCGTGAGTGCCTGCGAGCATAATCACTAACATACACATCAATCACTTCACATAACACATTCCAACTTCTGCTGACCATTCACAAATTATACACAAGTCGGAGCGACACTCGAAATTACAAAGCAAAACACAGGCGAGAATATATCGAAAGAGTGCGAGCTCTTCCTTGTGATGTTTTCCATTAATTATGGACAATTTCATCAATAAAAAAGAGAAGTTTCGACGATATGTTTTCCCTAGTGGTTTTAGAATCAAATAAGAGCTGCAAAATTACGCACTTATCAGTCCTTGTAATTTAGTGGCAAATTGTTCCGTTCCTCGCGTGGGTGACCCGGGTTTGACCCCTGTCAGAGGCGTTTTGGCCTCGAAGGCAACGGAATTTGTCTCATTAGCGACTGCAGACAGTACTACGTTGCTCAACGACAACGCGGTTTAGCTGCGGCCCAAGCCGAACTGAAGTACACTGACGAACATAATCCTTGTCCATGGTTGGGGACACCTGTCAACATCTGAACGGAAATGCGGAAACCCTACTATTCCGATGCAGCGGGCGGCGGCTTTGAGGAAGGGTCGAAGCGAAAGTTGCCTGCTGTTGGGGATGCTCGGTTCGAGTTCTTTTGATGCTGCTTACCGTTCGCGAATATTCGAATCTCGTGGGCTTTCACCCAGGTCTGCTCTTTCTCTCCTTCTTAGAGTAAATTCTTATTTGTTTCTTACAGAGGTACTTTTTCTAAATTTCGTATGATTGAGATATTGCAGACAAAATTTCTAAATTTCGTATGATTTTTGTGCTTCAGTGCGAGGTTTAGAAGTGGAAGATGTAATATACTGAATTGACCCTCAATCAACAAGAAGCCAAATGTGAGTAATTTTTTCTGCTATCTAATTAATTAGAAATCTAGCCATGCCTGAGAGGTAGCGATTTAGAATCAGAAAATTCTCCTAGTTTTATCAGTTTTGTTTGAAAATTCGCCTTACTTCCATTACTTGTATTGGTAAAAAAGCAATGTGCTCCATGATGGATCATGGACTCTATTACTTCTCTAAGTACATATCTACGAAGATACTTCCAAATCGAAAATGACGAAATATTTTCTTCCCTTCTAGGGATCTCTTTCCTTCTGATATAAAAAATGGCGATTTTCTTTCCGGTTCTAGGGTTATCTTTCATTCTCACATCGAAATTGGCGATAAATTTTCCGCTTCTAGGGATCTCTTTCCTTCTGATATAAAAAATGGCGATTTTCTTTCCGCTTCTAGGGTTATCTTCCATTCTCACATCGAAATTGGCGATAAATTTTCCGCTTTTAGGGCTCTCCTTCCTTCTCACATAAAAAATGTAGATTAATTTTTTTGTTCCAGGGCTCTCTTTCCTCTTCACGAGGATAAATGTAATTGTGTATTGTTTTCCCTACAGCCAAGTGTCAGGTTAAAATGCCGATGACGTGGAAGACTCTAAAAATTAATACGTTCTGAACGATTTCGTGGTCGTATTCAATTCGAATTTGATAAATGTAGTGCTTGCGAAGTCTGTGGGAGAACTCTGTCTGTTAGAGTCCCGGCCCGTCCTGAGGAACACTCAGACCTGGCAAAGCTAAAGACGCCATCCCCAGGATGTTCCATTTTGTCGACGAGCCCTTAAATCAGAGGCGGTGGCTTGGAGAAGGTCGCAATGCCCGCTGGCGACATAATGGTTCTGCCCCCAATCACAACCACGTAGCCCAACAAAAAAAAATAGCGGAAGTGAAGACCTGGAAGACTAAGAAAACTCGGTCTTCCAGAGTTAGGGCCACTGCTCAGCAGTACCCTGAACTCGAGAAGTTGAAGGTAAGATGTAATTTTGCACGGCGTTATTAAAATGTGCACAGCTAGCAAAGTGGTGTTCTTTTTTATGTGAACAGAAGATCTTGTTGTTCTAACACGCATTGGATTGTCACTGAGAACCATTCCAACCATCCATGGAGCTCCAGAAGTTTCGAGACAGTTGCACTTCCTGTGCTCTCCGGTGCACAATACTTACAACGCGCAGTTGTTTTCTGCCATGCCAAAATCTCAGAGAGTAGATAAGTAATTACATGTAGAGGGCAAACTGTCCATGATATTTGCACAAGGTTTGAACGCAACGCAACATGTCCTTGAAGTTCTGAGCGCACGAATTCAATTTTCATGGCATTAGCCTTCCTTTAAGCTCCGCTGTTTCTGTGAGATCTGCTCCGTGAAACATCGCTCCTGTATGTACATAAACATTTATCCGTGGCCCAAAGCAACTCATAAGTGAGTAAAAAATATATTCTTCGGAAGAGAATCAATCCTCAACTAGTGTCCATAAAGAGAAAATCATTGGTGAAATCATCTGATGGTTAGAAATGCTTGAGTTGAGCTTGTGAACGAAAAGAATGATCAATTGTAGCTGCAAGCCATAAAATGCTTCGGAACAAAATCCTGCAGAGTGGAAGTAGAAATCAAAATGCGCTCTGATCTAGAAAAGTTATATGTACGCACTAACCCGTGGAACCATCTAACACTCAAGCACTTGTCTCTTATTGCAAAAGTGTTCAGTGATACCTTTTTTCTTGATTAAGTGAATTTTATGGCAAGTATAAGTTGCTCAATGAAATCTCTCGTCTTCTTTCTGTTGTTACCTATGTAACTATTCAAGTGCCTTTTCGATCTATAGTGAAAATAATATATGACCCAGATCTGGAAGTGAATCCATCGCGAGTAAAAGGAGTAGGGTTCATCCATTAGTAATTTGTTCATAACATGAGAAATTCTAGACTTACTATCTGTTTCAAAGCTAGCTGAATCCAGTTTTGAAACCATTTCTCCACCCAACAGATAATTTTGTGTACAAAAGGTCAATTTTTATGAATCAAAAGCTTACTTTAGCAATTTGATTGTCATCTTCAGTAAACATATGGTTGTGAATATAGATTCCAGTGTCTCTCTTACAACCATCAAGCACTGATGTAGTATTGAGTTGATTGTAGAGTCGTTGCTGATTGTTGCTAATAAAAAAATTGGATGTGTAGGGAAATATTTTCCACGGAAACCAAGTTGCGAATGTGAAACAGGTTAGATACCTAAAAATGATTTCAGCTAAAGCACACCGGTCAAGATTTAACGCTGTTTGTGCATCAGTCGCCACTGGGTCCGGGATCAAGGGGAAAGACATGTATACTAAATGTTACATCCATTTTAACAAATCAAAATCGAAAAAATCAAAAAATTGATTTTTGTCTTTTTTGCAGTTGGAATATATGCTGGTGGAACTGCAGAATGATTGGATGCTGACGTGTCTTCGAATTGTGGTGCAGGTAAATGCTCAGAATTCGCAGCACTTGCCAACTATTTCCACGTATTCGCCTACTGTGCTGCTAATGATGAATGAAATATCTCTAATGATTGTTATGTGCTTGTTGCAGGAACCTGTACGTGTGAACCGTATCCCCACAGACGGGGATACTGATGCAAACATCATAATAACTCTAGAAGGGCAATACGGTCTGTGTGAAGTATTATCTACTGGACTGGATACAACCTTTAGTTTTGGTGCTAATATCCTGCATCTGATTCGGGAACGGTCGTGTTGCTGGAGGGTCCCAACCATGTGGTGTTGCCACTAGTCCGGAATTTACAGTCGTAGCGAAGCTCGCACTGGTTGAAGAGATAGAGCGGGAATACTGTGGCAGATTTGTAGTTCGAACAGATTACTTCAGAACTTCAAACTGCGCACTATTGAGAATTTAGAGGGAATAAGCAGCGCTCCTATTTCTGCTGTCAGTTGGGTTGAGTAATTCATGTGGATGTGGCTTTAGGCAGAGATAGAATCACACTGCGTATCTATTGTAGTATTAGGAGAACATGACTTTGTGACAAAAAGTACCAAACAAAGTCATAGTTATGCTCACTGGTTGAAAGCAAAGCATTCTTCGGTATGTTGATTTCTTTCTTGTGCAGAATTGGAAATGAACAAGCCATCATCGAGATTGCTGATGTAGAATCTTAGTGGTTTTCCCTACCGAGGATGCGCAGGACGTTAACGTATGTGTTCTTCGGACACTTGTCTTCATCTTCTGGCGTCGAGGTTAGCAACAGTGAGCTTCTAAAACAAAAAGAAGCTCCAGAAGTTTCAAGACAGTTGCACATCCTGTGCTCTTCGGTGCACATTATGTGAGATCTGCTCCGTGTAACATCGCTCCTGTATATACACAAACAATTGTTTCGGCTTTGGCAGTTAGAAAAAGAACTCATCTGGATATCTAACATTGCATGTGGGGGAATGATTTCTCGTGCAGTAGTTTTCTACCATACTCTTGCCACGGTCTGTGCCCATTCGTTGAGAACCAAACGGCTGGCTCTCATTTTGTGGGTGTAGTTGGTCCACCCACAGATCGGGATGTCGGAGTTGGAGCTCTGGGAGAATCCAGTTGGAACTCTCGGAGAATCCAGTTTCTCGACAAATGGCATTGAAGGTCATATAAAACTTTCCGAAGCTTTGGTTTTTTAGTTGTCTCTACGTGAATGGATCAGTGAATTAGCAGCATGCTCATCGCAATACCTTTGTCATATTGACTATAATGAGGTCCAGATAACAGAGGTTCTTTCATTACTGAGATGATATTCTTGAGGCATTGCAACGATTAAGAGCAGCGGAGACTGAATTCTTCCAGAGGATTTAGATCATCATGAAGTTTATCTGAAATATAGAAATGTGATTTGTCTCCACAAGCAGTTAGAAAGAGAAACCTGACGCGGTATTATTGTGGATCGTACCACGTTTGCTGCATGTGGATGATAACAAGAAACAGCTCCTCGTGTACATTCGAATATCGTATGTCCAACGGTGAAAGCAGAAGGCTTAAGCGTGTCTGAACCTCTAGTATCCACTTCGTGCTTCCCACGGGTTAATCAACTGTGGCTGACCATTACATGCAACCCTCGATCTGCGATATGATGCAACTCGTTACAAACTCATATGTAACCAGAAAAAACCTGTACGATTTGGCTCTCAGATGTTCAGAAAGTGGTTTGCATCAACTAAGTGAATGATGAGCTCACGCATGTACCAAAAAGAACTCACCAGAAACTGACACACTGTTCAGATTTCGGCAAATAAAATTCTCTGTAGGTTGGTTTGATCATGTCTGTCTTACAATCACCAACTAAAATTTGAATAATTTGCGTCAGCTCAATAGTGTAAGTTGTCCTCGTTGCATTACTAGTGGAGTCTAACAAGCTGCTTACTCACAATGTAAACAATGTAGACAATTTGTCAAAGTTCATCCATTTTTTCTTATCTAGTGCTTCAACTGTTGTTCAGACAGCACGAGAATTTGGAACATGGGCGGAGTGCTGAGTCGTTCTCCAACCCTCCTTTGGCAATGATCGCGTAACCAACCCTTCGCATGGGGATTTACAAGCAGTTCTGCACACTGCTGAGAGCCAATTTCTCTCCCAGTCGACCGGGTGAACTCGCTTACAGACAGTGTCGGACAACCCACTTCGGATACTCTGATGGGATCTCTAAGAGTTTAACATAAGACGTCTAACGCTAGCTCCGTGCCGGAAGAAGCCGTCGAGGATCTCAACATTCTGCGTCTATTTCTTCTCAACGAAGAATTTGGTCTAGATATTTTCTCATTTTCGACACGATTGCCTAACGACGGCATCGACATTAGCTGTGTCATCAGCATCAGCTCAGTGTACTCGTGACACTCCTCTCGGCGAGGGAGTAGCCGTCTTTCGCGATATGCTGTTTTTGGTTTCGTTGGTCTCCCAGGAGAGGGAGGGTGGGCTGCGCCTGCCAAGGAGGTAGTGCAATACCGAGGCGACACTGGCAGATCCTCGACAGCAAGCTGCCGAACTGGACCCGCACCCTGAAAGAAATTAGATTAATATCGTGAGGGTCGATGACCCTCGTATCAGATATTAAACTGATAAGAACAGATACTACACTTGATCTTAGCCAAAAGGCCGAGAAAGGTATGCCTCTGCACCCAAACTCGGAACTATATGAGGCTCGAGGGATCTCAGTCCTAGCCCATTGATCATGGGTTTTATTCTATGCAGATTTCGATTCGCTGTTGGTCACTATTTCTCGGAGCGAGTCCCTTCGTGTGCCCTCGGAAGAAAACTGACTGAGAAACAAATTGGAAGCCTATCTCCTCTTAGTCGAATGATATATCGAGTTATATCATTCGATCAACTCTAACGTAGACGGATCGTGTTGTAAGGACTTTCTATTTTTGCAAAAGGAGTGCATATCCACTTCTCTTTGGACCAATTATTAAAAGGTCTAACATGAAATTCGAAGAAGATTCGACTCAGCACACGATGATTTCATCTACATTCTGTCAATCTGTGATTTCACACATGCCGAGATGGGAATACCTAAGACTCGAGGGCTTTGAAGGCTGCGAGGTGGGGATTAACGTAATGATGACTTTCTAGAGAGACAAGATTCTTACCATAAGAACCTGCTCAGCTTTCTCATCCCATATGATCAGTGATTCCCGTTGGCACGTGGGTGTTTCAAAAATCGGCCTACGCAAGCAAAATCAGCCTCAAAGAGTGACGAGGTTCGATGCACATACACCTGAGATCGAGATGATACTACTCTGTACTTTAGGTGCACAGACTGCATACTTCATATCTGTTTTAGCCGAGATCGAAGACACACTGAACGCGCTTTCCGAATTCATATTAATCTTCGCTCGAGCACAACTGCAAGCTGTCTCTTTGAAGGAAGTCAATGTGAATGACCAGTGAAGGTCCGAGTTTCGGGAAGCAGCACGGAATTTGACGTCGAGTTTAGTATCTTTCGGATGTGAGACGGAAGTTCTGAAGGGAAGAAGATGTTAAGACCTTGACAGAGTCTTTGACGTGATGCATTATGGATCACTTCCTTCAAAGATTGTCATGATTTCCGTCACAATCGGGATTCCGGCCTAGAAGAAGTGGGTCAAATCCCAAGTCACTGTCACCCACTGTTGCACGCAAATCCTGAATTTACGAAAGAATAACCGATTCTACGAGCAGCATTTAAATAACAAATCGGTGTCTGGTCACGAGCACAAATTCCGAGAGGAACAATTGGAAAAGGAGCCTTAGTAATCGAGAATCTCGACGCCAGTGAGTTCTGCTCGAGCTCCTGAACAGAAACTCGCTCAGTGCTCATATTCGTTTGGTATGCACACTCCTGTGGTTGGATTATGGTCCAAGTGTTTGATGACCATCTTAGAAATAATCCCTTTGATTCCAGTTACAAACATTTCAGCTCTCGATGAAATTATGAGAGGTCAGCTCCTCTCAGATAATTTGGCTCATGGAACGCACTGGCACCGAGGTGGCCAGAGTCTTGCTATTCTCCACAATTCGCAGAAGTCAAAAGTTCTCATTACTTGCAGGTCACACGAGCTAATCCAGAAAAATGTCGACATTCTGGAAGCCTCATTTCTGTGAACTCATACTCTGGACAGGTTGTGAATCTGTACAGCTGTTACTACCAATTGAGGCCTCGACAATTCAATAGGTAGAATCAATGGCTCGGGAAGTCTATCGATCTGATATTCCCCTGAGACCTGAATGGTGAGTCACTGGCCTTCAACTAAGCCGCACCACGGAGAAGATTGCAAGTCAGATCTCGTTCCAGATTTGACCCGACCCGATGCACGACCGTGCTCAAAGATTGCAATCCTACATTCTGCTGACCGTCCTGGAGGGTCAGGGAGACGAGATGCAGTAGACATGAAGTCTTATTCTGAAATTCGTACCTGTGCAGGTAATTCGATGTCAGATTCTCAGATTTCTCAGACTTCGACCTTTCAGTGCTCCTTCCGAACGGAGCGGAAGGTAACCGATTCACAAATCGAACGGTTAGATTCTGTCTCTTCAAGCTCTCGCTTCTCAGCAGTAGTTCCGTGTGTTCCGAATTCGATAAATCTCATCGCTGAATTTGACATTGTTGCCTCATGGTCGAGTATTGCTCCATTCATCTGCTCTAGTTCACAGGAGCCACTGCAATTGCTTGTTGTCCACTCAGTTCTCGTTCGATGGTCGACGAGAGGTGCAGTGCATGAGTAGAGTTGTATTCGGAGCGTGAAGGCGACAATTTTTCGGATACATGGCGCGGATTGACGAGAATGGAGTGAGGCATACGTTTTTCTCGCTCGGAAACCATCACTTGAACCAATACTGTGCGGCATCATCGGCAGAGAACTTCGTGAGAGAGAAATGGGGCGGGTACGACAATAATGGTGATGAGATTGACAATTCCAGTGCCAGTGCTCAACCGAACGCGTCGGAGGAGAGCGCGTGCTGTAAGCATCTGATCCCGCTCAGCACCGACAGCAGTTGCGATCCGTGCGAGTTTTGTCGAGGTGAGGCGCTGCTGGAAGACGCGGCTCGGAGCAACGCCCTCATTGCTGAAGCAGACGAGTGCAACTGGTACATGGTACGACTCGATGCGGCCAATTAGGTTTCCCCACTCCTCCACGACTTCCTCATCTGCACCTCAATCCGAGTCCACAATCTCCTCCGTCCAGTGCACACCACAGATCTCCTGGCCTGCATCTCGGCGACGAAATCGTCACGAATCATACAGCGGATGCTTATGCTACCACCTGAAAGGCTATTCGCAGTCCCCACTCAAATGTTGCTCGAGAGAATCGTGCAATTTCGCTTAGGCTGTCGCGAAACTTTCTTCATAAATATCTGAAGAGGTGAAAGAGTTGAAGGTCGATCCGATCCAACCTTGAAAAAAGTGTTGCCACAATTTATGCTCTTTGCACCAAAACCCGTCGACCCCAGTTGTGATTTGAGCAGGAGGTGCAGCGAAGTTGCTGGCATTCGAGAGCATTCGAGAGAACTCATCACCTGCACATTCGCTGCTTCCCTTGCAGAACTTCAAGCGCCCGGAATCTGCTCAATCTGCTCAATCTGCTCAATCTGCACAATATCATCCAGCGAAAAGTGCGAGATGCGCGTTTGGGATGCTGCAGATTCTGCCGCGAAGCACTCGAACTGTGAACAAGCCCGCGAGCCAGGGGAGCAGCGAGCCGCCGCAGGTATGGACGCACGCACGCAAGCCCGTCTCACACGACAGCAATCTGAGATCCAGCTCTGCGCTACGGTACAAGGATTGAAAAAGGTCACAGTCTGCTTTCACTCGTAAATCGACACCATCGTCGACTGTGTTGCAATGTCGGTCATCTTTGCACCACGGTGAACGAGAATCCGTGCTCTGACACCGCTTCTCCACTTTGGACAGAGTCTGATTTCCAGCAAGGGCTCCTTTTTACGCACCTGAGCGGTGAAAATGGCTCTCGCAGCAGCAGCATCATCATCATCATCAGCGACCAGTGACTCGTGCTACTCTACGTCGGGACCCGAACGAGAGGAGCTGCATGCAGGCCACCGCAGCTCGTTGGGCTCCATCGTCGTCATTTCCTGGCAAGTTACCGGCAGCACAAGATCAGACTGAGTCGAGTACACCATAGCTGGCTCGATGGGCTCTCGTCTTTTCTCTCGCTGCTAACTAACTGGCGTCGTGTCCACAAGGTGGTGAGGAGAAACATAAGAACCTGGGCGAGGATGAAAGTGCTTTCTCGGCTATCCTCGGGGTGACTTTTAGGAGTTGGTAGGAGCATGTCTATCCTCATTCTAGATATTAAATCTCGCCACCGGCCTCCTCGTTGTCCTGACAAACTAGTCTTCGTGCAACTGATTCTTTACTTGGGGAACGTAAACTGGATTGAGGACTCTTCACACCAGCTCGATGCGATCCGAAAAGGTGATCTTCGGTTGCAGATTTAATGGCTGGGAACAAAAATGTGCTAACCTTCAGAGTTATAAGCTTTTGCATTTTTGTGCTTCAGCTGTTGTCTTCTGCACTGGATCCGAGAACTGCATCCTTTTGAGTATCGTGCCAAATCCCATTTTAGGCATACTTCTCAGGCACTCCACAGGAATCTGGCCACGGAGAGAAAAGTGGTCTGCTTGATATGTTTTACGAAGCTGAAGACTCTGAGTGGTGAAGATGGCTTGCCCTTTTGGAGCTACTGTGGTTGCCGAGATTCGAGCCCCTGCTGGTTAACATGGGATGAATGGGTTTTCCACTCGCAAATGATGATTCACGGGCTCCATACATTGTCGCTAAGATTGTCTTCTTCTCTTCTGGGCTCTGGGCCGTAGAAGGACGGGCCACCACCATAGTTTGTGGAGATATTTAGGGCGGACGTGAGACTGCTTCGACGAGGTTTACTTCGAGAGTCACGTTGTAAATGTGCGTTGCTCTCTCTCTCTCTGCCTACGGCCTAGTCACTCTCTCGCAGTGACGTGATCAGTCTTCTTTTCAGACGAAACGTTCTCGATTGTACAGCGACTCGTGTCCTAGATATCTATCTCCATCTCCAAAAGGGCTCTTGGGCGTGCCCGTGCATCGTTTTATATTGGTCGGTATTGATTTCATGCCGTTTTACTACTGCAGCTCATCTGTGAGGTAGTCTGACCACACTCCGAGCCGCCTGAGGGCACTGAGAATTAAAAGAACGACAAATCACCATGTTTGTAAGAAGCTTGGGAATCTTCCGATTTACAGCAGCTTGCATGCATGGTAAGTGGGAGCCAATGATTACCACACCGAGAGTGTTACACGAAAGAAGCAGCGCAGGAAGGTGTGGCATTGCCTTTCACAACCTCGGAGCACGCTTGGACACCGAATCTACAGCACCGATTCCAAACAGTATGATGTCGATATTCCCCTCCTAAATCTGGAGCATGAGATTCTATTCAGCGTTGACCTGGGACCAAACGGAGCGCAGCTGAAAATAGCGCCTACAGAAGAATTCAGTTCAGCCCACCAGTATAGCGAAAGTAGATAGCGAAAACGTGTTCGTGCATGATGTTCCAGCGATGTTGCCACAAAAGACCGGCGTTTTAAAAACATCATATCTTGAGCTGTGAGCGCGGGCGGGGTCCGACAGCAAAATAAAGCCATCCCGTACAAACGCACAGGCGCAATGAGTTTCTTAGGCATGGACTTGGGAATGTAGCCAAAGAATAAAGCTAAAGGTCGGTCGGTCGATGCGATGGTTTTGCATTCGGTTAAAAGTCGTGAGAGAATTGCAACTTGACCTTCTCAGGAGCTCCGAGTCTCAGAAGACATCGACGAGGTGATTGATTGGCCACTGATGTGCTTCGCATTCGAAGCAGGTCAGACAAGAAGATCACTGGGCCTCATGCTCAATGATATTATAGTCCTGCTCGCTGCCGTCGGGGCCAATCGTGCGTCGAGTCTCATGGTCTTTCTATATTTGACCGGCCGGTTTTCAGTTTTGGTCGCTTTATGACTTCTGTATGACGCCGCCCATCAGTCTCTACGAGATAAGAAGCTTCTGCATTGGAGACGGGCATTAGGCATGAGATATTTCATTGTAATTTTTGTAATATTGTGATTATGATGGCAGCTCAGCTTTTTGTAATAGAGAATTTGGGGATTGAGTACGAATCAGTAGTAGTCAGAGGCAGCAAGGCATGCAGCTTCGATCATGTGGAGTGGAGTGTACAACGACTGAAGAACTGAAGAGTTCAGAACGCTCAGATGTGTGATGAGACAGAAGTGTGGTATTGGGATGCATCCCTTTTGACTCCTCGATCAGACTGCCTTGCTATTATATATTTTTCTGCCTCGTACGTTTTCTGTCCTCTCGCTTTGTTCGTCCTGAGATCCCTATTGCATGTGCATGCACGCATTAGGGATCATGCTCATGCTTTCATTCCCATATAGTCCTATTTCTAATGCACATGCCCCCGAAAGACTCGGAACGTGTTTTACTGCTTGCGGCTGAAAGAAGCCAACCGGAATAGAATGCCAATCACTTGGTCTTTAAAAAGGAATGTGCCAATCACAATATGCTTCTCCCTGGCTCAGTTGGCTCAGAATATGGAAGCTGAACTTGCTTTCTTTGTCTTTTGCACGCTGAATATTCGAGCTGTCCGGTTGACATGTAGTAGCTTTCCTCCACGCAGCATCTCTATGATTCAACGAGGCTGCTGCTGCTGCTGAGCGAAGACTCGAGGCAGGGTCGCCTTGTCAGTCAGTCATACTCTCTGCAACTAACCAACAGTAACATCCTGATTCACAAATAATCAGAACGTTTGCCATTCGGATACTCACCGAGACTGAAGGCCCATTCGCAGTAACGAGGCGTTTCTCCTCTTCTGCTCCGACACCGTAAGCTTCAGACTTTCGTCGTTGAACGGATCGATTAGTCAGAAGCTAGCAGACTCTGATTAAAAGAGGCATAGAAACGGCAATTCAGAACGGGAGATTCATGGTACGTGGTCAGCCACTGCAGTTACCTTCCACACAGATGGAGCTCGACCTGCTGCTGGTTGAGGAATCTCAACGACGAGGCGGTAAATCGTTCCAGCTTTCAGAAAGCCAGCAGAAAAAGCAGTTGGGAGGAAACGCCGCGCATGGGGGCTAGGCAGGGCCGAAGTCTTGGCTCGGTCCTGAGTTGGCATGGCGCTAATCATCACAATGCTTTTGGCAGGCGTGGGCTCCTTGTCGAGTACGTAGGCTTTAATAAACACTGTATCTGACATGGAGCCCACTCGAGAGAAGGCCCAGCAACATGTTCAGTTACTGAGCCTATGGGAGCATGTCTCGATCGCTTTTGGCCGAGTTCCAACTGTCAGTGCGGCTTGTCTTCTGGCGGGAAGGCATGGCACCGGGTCGGAGATATGGGGTGATACGGAAACCCAGCATCTTCGGGGTCACCTGGCGAGTCCGGATCATCTGATTCGCAAGAAATCGGGTCGAGGGGCGGACGGACGACAGGTGGTGAGCGAGAGTCATCATCAGTGGGTCCCCGGAGAGCTCATCATCTCCTGCTCATCCATCACCTTCAATGAGCCCCCCTGCATAATCCAACAAACTGGCAGCAATTTCCATGACACGCGAAGATCACACACACACGCACACACACACAAAGAGAGCTTCGACAGCCCATCCCCATCCCCATCCCGTCCCTCCTCATGGCGACATTCTACTCTCCACAACGGCAAGTGACGGCAATCAAAGCACACCCCCCCTGGCTAGAATGCCGACGACGACGAGCAAGACGAGAGCAGACGACGAAGAGAAGAGAAGAGAAGAGCAGAGCAGAGCAGAGCAGCAACAGAGTGAGTGTGAAAAGGAGGCCTTTGCGATCGAACCATTTCATTTCTTAATCTCCTCGTCGGGGACAACGATCCCCCGACGTCGGTACTACTACACTTTATAAATTACATAGTTTCTCGCTTGCGGAGAAACAACGAATGATGTGTCCTGCCAAACGGCTATGCATTATGTCAGAGCTTACAAAAGGTACATTTGACCGTTGGGCAGACGGGCAGAGAGAGAGAGAGTGGAGGGGGGGGAGGAGAGAAGGGGGAAGAGAGAGACGGAGAGCAGCATGTTTGCAAATTGCTGAGAACCGGAACCCGAACTCGATCTTCGAGCTTAAAAAAATGGACAGAGCACGGAATCCATCGCCACCGCCGCCGCCACCGACAGAGAGGGACAGCAACGAGCCCTCCACCGTAATAAGGAACCGAATTGAATTGAGCGTCGTGAAAGAAACCCGATCCGACGAATGATCGACGAGATCGACGTGATGGGTGGAGGGCTGATCGAGGATCGGGGCAATTGAGATCAGAGCCGGGTGTAGATCCACCAGAGCAGGTTGGACTTGGAATTGCCGTCGTCGAAGCCTTGCAGCTGGTCGATCATGTTGACGGCCGGGTGCGGGTGGTAGAGGTATTGCAGGGCGTAGGTGAAGCCCTTCCAGGCGTCGGTGACGTCGGGCTCGCTGAGGCGCGGCATGGTCCAGTCCACGAGCTCGTGCACGAATTTCTCGTCCGTGAAGACGAACCCGGTCACGGGCGTGATGGGCAGCATCTGAATTCCCAGCCGCATTTCCTTGTTCTGAGGCGCGGCGAACCACAGCCCACTGTCGCGCTTGTTCGCCCACAGCACGCCCACCACTCTGTTGTCCTCCACGAACACATCGTCGTACAGAGTGCTGTGGCGCCGAATGTGCCACAGCGCCTGCGCCGCGTTGATCTCGAACGCCGTGAGCGTCAGCCCGAGCTGCGTCAGCGACGCATCCCCGTATGCCAGCCCGAGCAGCGACGCGGCGTAGTAGGCATTGATGGCCTCGGACGTGCTCTCCTGATTCCTGCCGTCCACGAAATCCGTCAGCCCCGCCGCCCACGAGTGCAGCTTGTACGCGTCGAAGTTCCTCAGCTTGGGCGAGATTTGCGTCCCGGCCACGGGATTCATGTAGTCCAGCATCAGCGCGTACAGATACGTCTTGTATTTCTGCGCCCACTGCCCATCGAGCTTCGCCAGCACCGCCCCGGCGTACACGAAGTAGCCGAAGTGGAAGTGGTGGTCGTTGTACACGCCGAGCCCGAAATCCCCACCCACCTCCGATGCGCCCGTGGTGCTCACGATCCCTCCCCATTTCGTGTCATACACCAGCCCATTCCCCTGGAACGAGTTGTCGAACCACGGGCTCATGGTGCTCACGAGAAACTCTCTCACCTTCTCCACCTCGGGCTCGCAGTTGCCGATCTCCTGCCCGATAAGCGCCAGCCTCGCCGCTCGCGCCAGCTGCTTGCCGTAGAAGTACGTGGCCGTGGTGTTGATGGTGCTCAGATTGGCCACATCTGCCCGCAAGGCCGCCACCACGGGGTCGCGGTACTCGGGCTTCTGCAGGCCCGTGTCGGAGAACCAGCCCACGGAGATTGGCGCCGTGGTGATGGTCCAGGTATCGCCCACCACGCCCTCCAGGGATCCGTCCATGCTGCTGTAGGAGAGGCTGGGAATTGACTGCACGGCCGAGAGGGTCGCATTCTCGCGCTGGTGCGGGAGGCTCAGAATCAGCAGGTCGCCTGAGCCCTCCTTCTTCCACGAGTACTTGGCCTGGAAGGGCACGGAGAAATCCGCCACGCCGCCCACGGGGTAAGCATCCTTGTACTGATCGAGGTAGGCTTCGTTGGAGTCGGTGGCATTGCCCGAGGGCAGAGCGGCGATCCGGATGGTGCCCGTGTAGCGCTGGCCATTGTTGCTGACGGCGAGGTTGCGGTCGACGGGCAGCGGCGCCGAGCAGTAGATGAGCCAGGTCTGATCGTTGTTGAGCTGCACCTTGTGCTTGGTGTTGTCGGCGTTGGACTCGACGCTCAGAATTGCATGCGACGACGAGATGACGGGAGTGCCATCGCGGAAGAGCAGCGTGACGTAGGGGCAGCCGCGCACCACAGGAACCGAGAGGCGGCCCGAGCCGTAGGAGAGGGTGACGCTGAGATCGTCGTAATTGGTGACGGTGTGCGGCGAGGTGCCCTCCTCCAGGCACGAGAGAATGAGATCGGCCACGATGACTTGGAACATGATGGCCAGTTCGGCCATTCGCTTGGGGTAGCAAATCGCCAGCTTGCCATCGGACGACTGGATGCTGTAAGGGTGCAGATACTCGGCCGTGGTGCCCGTGTTCAGCACGAAATTTTGCCACGGCGCGTTCGTGGGCATGGGCGCCACTCGCATCTGCGCGCCCCAGAGCTGGGTCGGATCCGGCGCCACCGACGTGCTCAGCAGGGGGAACGGCGGGGGAGGCAGGTAATACTCCATGTCCTTCGACGATCGACCGATCTGTCCGCGCGCTTTCTGTCGGTAAACCCTATTCCCCCGGCGCAATACTCGATCGCCCGCCCTCTTCTTCCTCTCTTCGCGCTCCCCTTCTCCTTCTCCTCCGTCTACTCGTTTCGCTGCGACAATGCCATAGATTCTGCTTCTCCTGATGCTTTTCTGCTGCCGCCGCTGCTACTACTGCTGCTGCTGCTGATGCTCCGCCCCGCTGCGGGCCTGGGAGATCCGTGAGTGAAGAAGTTCTCTCACAGGGCCTCTCCGAAAGCGGTTGCGCTCGAGCTACATATAATGCAAGCTCTAGAACCACCGCAGCTCCCGGCGATGATGCTCGCAGCTCCTTCCGGGCGAGCGCAGCAGAGCAGGCGTGGGTCGCACTGCACTGCACCGCACTGAGGCGAGGCGAGCTGAGCTGAGCTGAGCTGAACTGAAGGGGCTTGGACTGTGGCACTCCACTCTCGGAGTGTCTACATCCGCTCCTCCTCCCCTCCCCCCCACCTACTGCGAGCTTTTGTTCTCGCCCCCTTCCCTCCGCTCCTCTGTCTGTCACTAGGACAGAGACCGTACCCGGCGCGAACAGAGCTCTGCTCGTCTGCTCTGTCTCGCGCAGTTGCACGAACGGCGTGCTCGCACTGTGCTCTCCCGCGGGACAGATCCGTCTCGCTCGTCGTCGACTGCTGGACTGCGTTTACTGCGAAGGAGAGGGAGAGGGCGAGGGCGGGCCCGAGGGAGGGGCAGGGGAGGGTGAAGAGGAGCAGCTGCTGCTTTACTGGAGTGTCGAGTCGAGAGCTGGGCGCATGAGGACAAGGTGACTCATCAGGGCCTAGTCCCCCTTCGTAGACATGGGCGCCTCTGCACTTCGATCGGCGGCAGTGGCATTTCTCTCTTCCTTCGTCTCCCCTTCCCCCCCTGCCCTCCTCACCCCCTCCTCGCCCTCCCCTTCTCGCCTCCACCATAGAATCGTTAAAGACCGTTGAAGATGAATCCGCTTTACAGCCGTGACGACAGTTCCCACCCCTGCCTCCTCCGCATGTCCCCGTCCCATCGCTCTCTCGCGCAGCGGTCGCAAACAACCCCGTCTTGCGTCCCCGTCCCGTCCGCGCCCTTTGACCGCGCGGCCGGGGTCAACCGCAGGCGCGGTTCGGGTCGAGAGTTTAACTCGAACTCGCAAACTCAACCACCCCGTGAGTTATTTTCACCGCGGTTAGCCCCCCTAACCGCGGTGAAGTAAACCCATGGCCGACCGACTCCGGTTGGCTTGGGGCCGACGTCTTCTTTCTTCTGTCCTCTCTCCCCTCCTCTCGAGCTCCAGTTGTTCGCCGAGAGAGTCGAACTTGTCGCACTTCCCCCCCTGTGGGGGTGGGGTCTCCGTCGGTCGAGTACGACGAGAGAGAGAGAGAGAGAGAGAGAGCGAGCGAGCGCGCGGTCGCTTTTCGGTTGGGGATCTCGTGTCCGGTTGGGGGGCCGACGGGACGCTGAGCAGAGAGCAGCGAGCAGCGAGCGAGCGGGCGGAGTTCGGTACATGCGCGCGAGGTGACAGGCAGAGGGGCCTGATCCCTTCCGCGCCAGAGGGCTCTGGCAGAGCGCCACGTCGCGCCTTTCACCGACAAATCATCAATGACTGGTGATCCGCGCCGGTGGGCGACGAAGCTACGGGCCCGACTTCGTCATCCCTCCCTCTGCGCTGCAATGCGTTGCGCCGCGCAGCCCTCCCTCTCCCTCTCCGTGTTGGCGTCCGCCGTGTTTTCGGTCTCTGGTCGATGGGCTTTCTTTGCGTGCGTGCGTGCGTGCAAGGATGCGATTCTCGATCGCCCGCCCGCCAGCGAGCCTGCGCTGCGTGGGGGCCGATGACTGGCCCATCGTTTCGTGCCGAGGCGAGCTTGCTGCTTCGTCGGTACTTGCTTCCGACCGAGATTTATGATGGCGGAATGCACTCGGAGTAAAACAAAGCATGCTGCCATTGTAGCGGGCTAATTTTGTTCGGGCTGTCCGTCGACGAAGTCCGTGCGTACGGAAGGAAGGAAGGAAGGCCACATTTCCACTCAAGCCACTCTGAACATCCATCGCATCGAGCGAGCGAGCGAGCGGCTGCATTCGTGTATGTGTTGTGAGTCGGAAGTTACCGAATCATTTCCCGAAGCGGCATCTTGCGGCGTCGCAGGAGAATGGTCAATGTCCAGTGAAGTGTCGCTGTCTTCTTCCCCTTTCTCTCTCGCCCCTGTCGACCGACTGATATGCCTCTCTCTCTCTCTCTCTCTCTCTCTCTCCAGGCTTCTTGCGTGAGCTAATTTAGAAGGCACACTCGCAGGTCACGTAATTGGTGCTGCTATAGATGGTCTCGCCTCTGCCTGCGCCTCGATACGCGACGTGTGTGTCTTGTTTCTTGCCGCTTTTAGGCCGGTCCACCATCAGGCGATCCACGGCGGGCGAGGGCGACGGCGAAAGCGAAAGCGCGTTTCTGGCAGGAGCCAATTCCATCCTCGTCTGCGGATCCGAACGACGATCGGCACTCGCTCTTCCTCTCCTCTCCTCTCCTCTCATCTCATCTCATTTCACAAGATTTTCACGTTCCCCGCGGAGTGTTATTGTTCTCGTTGTCACTATTGGCTCTCGGCCATTTACTGACAGTCAGAGCGCCGCAGGTGTCGTGGAGCGGCGCGCACGGTCCAGTCGGGAGGGAGCTCGGGTAGGGAAGCAAGCAAGCAGTTGTGGGATGCAAGAAATGTCCGTCCTAGTGGCGCACAGCCATTAGGACGGTGGCCACTTGGTGGTGACTCGAACATCGGTGAGATTTCCTGGTGCAAGTTGAGACTGGAGTGCGACGACGGTCGAGAGAAATTGCGCCGGGCATCGACGAGGGCAGGGGGAGAATGATATGATGAACAGAAGAGTCTTGCAATTCTCTCGAGGAGTTTGCGTGGTGCCTCTGAGACATGGCCAATGAATCACATTGACACACTGCTGCCGAGCCGAGCTTATTGACTGACTCACTGACTCACTGACTTGCCGGGTCAGGGAATTGTCCATCTACTTACTGCCTAAGCTTCGAAGCTAATGCGCTTCGGTAGGTGCTGCTGCTGCACCTACCGAAGAAGCACTAGCTCAGAGTTGTCACCAACTACACTCGACCTACTTCCAGTCCTATTGCCATCGCCGATACCGAATATTCCTCGCGCTTATCCATCGCGCTGACTTCCTTCCTTTCTTCCTTCCTTGCTGCGGATCTGGTCCACTCCGTCGCTCCAATTCTGCTGGTTAAAATCGCACCCCCCCCCCTCCACAAACTGAACATTGTGGTCTATCGTGCACATCGCGGAACCCTAAACGCGCTAAAGTTCATAAAGTAATGGCTGTGGAATTCGACAAGCAGAGGATATAACATTCCATTCCTATGTATAATATCGATTGCACCTATTTGGCATCCATCCATCATCAGCGAATTGCACCCCCGAATTGCCGCCTCTGCATAGTTGATCGAACAGCGAAGTAAAGGTCCACAGTCCCGACAAGCCACGTCCGATGCGTGCGGGGCGGGGCGGGGATCCGATACTGAGGAGGGTGGTGGTCTCGTGCCTGTTCTGTCGATGAGGAGCTCCTTCGTCTTCTCGTCTGTCATCAAACTGTCGATCTGATTATTCGTTCCTTCAAGTGAATGTCCCGACATTCATCGCTCGACGAATGTTTGCGCGACTTCTCGATACTTTGTTTTTCTTCCTGCGTGGCATAGGTATTACTGCTCGAGCCCAACTCAGTGACCGGGGAAATTGGGGCTCATCCCCAGGGGAGGAATTCTGCCAAACGGTGGAGAAAGAAGTGGATTTGGATTTGGGTCGTACAGTCGCGCTGGAGCTCAGACAGCCTTCGATCTCGGGCGAGGAAAGAGGTTGGTAATTTCCATGATGGAGAGAGAGGCCTCGACGAGGACGGGATCCGAGCTCTCGACCGCGTGAGAGTTCGGGGCCGAGCGAGCGAGGGGCAGATAGATCCAGGGTGTTGCATGTCGGCTGGGCAATAAATTCTGACGGCCTCGGCAAATTAGGTCTGCAGTTGTCTCACGTGTCGTCGGCTCCGTGGCGGGGCTCACGGAATTACAGAATTGCAGAAGGGCCCAAAATCATTGGACTCATTGTATATGGACTTTTTCAACGATCTAGACCTCACTATGATTGATTGCAAGGTATTTGAAGCCCGCATTGCGTATGCCTGTACGGTGCTGGTGCTGGTGCCTGCACCGGCGTCTCGACTGCACAGCTCTGACTCGTACGCTGGATTGCACTCGAACCACACCAAAGCCCGCCAAGTACTTACTTCGGTAGCATCGCTGCCCGCACCCTCCTCGAACCCGGCCTTCTCTTCTCTTCTCTTCTCTTCTCTTCTGCTCGGCAGTCCTCGGTGGACACTGCGCTGAAAATCAGAGCCATCGCTCTAGCTCGCGTGATTGGACTTCAATTTTATAATCATCCGAATTCCCCCCCTCCCATGACATCCAAGCCCACTAACCCATCGAAGAGAAATCATCAGACGTGATGTGATGTGGTGTTCGTGATCTGCAGTCCTAGAAGGCGAGCACTCCACAAAAACAGGGCAGGGAAACCCTCGGACATTATAATACTCGAGTACAGTATTCGCCATGGAAGGTCATGTGAAGCACGTACTGAAATGAACTGACTGACTGACTCCCTACTGAGCCATCCCATCATCTATGCCATCGCACTGCGTTGGTCAACTTCTTCGAGCATCACAAGCGCCGCTCTGGCAATAATGACTGACTGACCTGACAAAGCTTTCAAGCTGGGGTCAATATTCCTGCTCGAAGGCGTTTCACAAGTAGGAAGCCATACCTGTACAGTAGTAGTTGCCATCAGTCTGCTGATTTTCTTCCCTTCGAAATTCTCCAGTTCACGCTTGCTAAGTGTACAAGAATTTGGCTCCGAATTTCTGTTGGTTTCTACGGGTCGATCTCGGCAATAATGTGGCTCAGAGGTATTGAGCTTTGAGCTCGACTGATTGTTCACCCACCAAATGCCACAGCTACAAGCAGAGAAAGCTAGACCTTTGAGGACATGCGTTGCCTTCTTCAGCAGCAGCAGCAGCAGCAATCGAAGCTCTGTGTGTTGATATGCCCCGTTCAACATCACGATGAGCTTCGTAGATCACGGACTAAAATTTTACAAAGTATCGCAGCTCTGTCGGTACCTTGTCATGGTACACATCATGCTCAGATACTGCGACTCCGTCGAGCATCGTTGTGAATTCACTTTCCGCCTTTATTGCTCTGGGTGCCGCTCACCTGTTCCCTTGCTCGCCCGGGGATGTATTTAAAGATGGAATTAGTAGAATTCCGCATGAGAATTCATTGGAGGAGGCATGTCCGAGGTCGTACCGAATTACTCTTCTTCCGATTTAATGACTCGCTCCGGCATGGCTAGCTGTAGGCGAAACGGTATCTTACAGAGCCAGCATATAAGCTAGCATGTTAGAATGGAATGGCTCTTTGCCGAGCTGGTTGAGGTGGGGTTTTCGTCAATCGAGGTGCAGATTGTGGAATTCTTGCGCTCGGGCAGCCAGACACGTCTTTCGCAGCCGGTTCCGATTGGAGGCACGGAGAAAAGGTAATTGCGTGCATGACAAAGAGCTGAATGTCAATGAGTGAATCAACGGCAGTCACCTTTGAAGCACCCGTGATTTCACCCATGGTATGTCGAGATTACATCGACTGCCCGCACTGCAAGAGGAAGATCCACTGCTCAGCATGTGCGAAGCTCGAGGATCAGTGCAAGACTCCGAAAACGCGCCTGCAGTCAGCGGGTTACGGCCTACTCAAGTGCAGAAAGTGTGCTTCTCGAGAGTGCAACGAGCTCGAAGGGCTGCGCTTCAACGTGGAGCAGAAGACCAAAAGGATTCGCGAGCTGGAAAGCGAGCTGCGCGAAGCGAAAGAGAACCATTCCAAGGTCGTGAACGACGTGACCAAGGCCAGCGAGAAGGCCATCAAGAAGGAGCAAAGGACACATCGAATTGCCGTGAAGAGAACTGAGAAAAAGCTGTTGAGCAGGCTGAATTTCCTCCAGCTGCAAGTTCCCAAGTCATTCCAAGCGTACGAGCCCGAGGCTGTAGCTCTTGCTTTCCATGGAAACCCCTGGATATGGGCTCATCGTCACATACTGGTAAGCAGGCTTCTGAGGTCCCACTACTGTCAGTCAGCTCAGAACAGTCTGAGCCTCCCATCCTTCTTCACCTTCCAGAGCTTGTAATGCGGTTGATCTACGCATTGCTCCCGAAGGAGAAGGAAGCAAGCCTCTTGTAGTTGTTGAACGCTGCGACTCATTCTCCATATCCGCGTTCGAGGACCGTCTCCGTGAGTGACCGATGGTGCACATCCAAATTTATGCGACCCCCTCCTCGATCATTAAAGCACTAGGACAAACTCAGCGCCTGCTGTCTGTGTCAGCTTTGCCCGACGTAATGAAGACTGATGAAAAGTGTCCAAATCCGGTGCCTGCAGGTTGCCAAGTCGTCTCTGTTCCACACAATGCTACAAACGGTGAAGGTGGAGAATGGGTACAAGTATCTAGCCATTCGAGACACGACTCTGACCATCATGCAGACCATGGTGAACTTCTGCTACACGGGGCTTATAGAATTCTCCGACGAAATTACTCCAGAGGCGATGCTGCAGGTTTCTCATAAATATGGCATTCCGTATTTGAAGGGCCTGTGTGATGATGAGCTTTGTAAACGACTCGCTCCTGAGAACATAGGAAAAATGATCAAACTAGCCAAAGCTTACGATGCCCCGAGGCTTAAATCTCAGACAATGGACTACTTGAAAGACAACTTCGAAATGATGCGCGATACTGTATTTGAAAGTGTTTGACAAACGTTGATCAAACTAGAATCAGCATCTACTTCAGTCCTGTTTTAGGACTTGAGGCCTAGATTGTTCACACGGAGATGAGTGCGAGTGGTTATCTCAACTTGTATGGGAAGAGGGCTGGCATACACCAACCTGAATGTCGAGGCTGTCTTCTGGCATGTGAACGAACCTCCAATGACTTCCGAGACTTTTCCATCCATTTAGATTCGATATTCGAGCTGACATGGTAAGAAGCGAGCACCCATTTTCCAATGTCTGCTTCTGAAAAGTTGATGAAACAGGACGAGAAGAGGGACACCAAATTTCTGTATGAAACCGACGAACATCCCTGCAATGTCTTCATCCGGAATGTTGAGGCGGATTTGTACCAAGTATAGCCTAACGATGCTTCTAAATAACTATTTCTCACGTTTATGAAGTCTGCAGTACCGAAGTACGTGTTGACTGTATGATGTGGTTGCTTCTGAGCACTTTGGAATATGCTTCAGAGGGTATCGATTGGACGGCTTGAACGAGGTGTGATGCGGTCTTGTAACTAAGTTCATGGTTCAAACATCTTACATAATCTCAAACGTTTGTTTCAAGTCCGTCCATGTTTTTCTCCTGCTAACGGTACGACGCATCCTACTGCCAGAGTAAATGTGGCAGTAGTCTTGTGGATGAAAGGTCCAAGCAGGACTATCACAAGAGACAGTTATTGAAAGCGTCAATCCATTTCCTGACACTAATTTCTGAATGGTACACCCTTCAAAAATTGCTGTGTTTGGGCATTCTATTTGCCTAATGTCATGATTGTGGTATTTGCGTCTTTAGGAATCTGGCAGGTCTGTAGCACTCAACTCTCGGGTAAGGAGAAACGTGATGGATGTTTACATTGAATTTACTCTCCATTCAGATCCGAAATGTAGGTGTGGAACGAAATATTTCGCATACAAACATTTGTTTCATTCCAGGACTTCTATTCTGCACGTCTGTGCAAGAACAAACTGGTATCCTGAAAGAGTGTAATTGAACGTACGTGTACAGATTTCTCATGGAGCATTTATGCGCATCATGTTTCCACTCTGAACAGTGTGTATTGTAATAGTTAGAGCGCAGATCAGTTCCAAGTGATGTTCGATCACAACATCATTAACCCTTTACATCGCTCCGGAATGCCCGCTCGTGCACTGCAGCACGGACCAAATCCTGGAAGAATTGTTTTCCGGTGCTCGGACAGCGGGATGTAAGTTTTAATATTCCTCACTCCCTTCAACAACACACATCTTCGTCGGAAATGTGGATGCGTTACGACTGTGCACACCACGACTTATTATAATCTTAAGTCCAACGAAGAACCGTACCGAAGACGGCATCTATCACTGACAGAAGCGGAGAAAGATACGGTGCACCTCATATCTTTACATGGTACTAGAATAACTGAATCCGGATTGTGAAGATTGTGATCGTTGATGGTGATGTAACGATGTCTTAAAACCTTCAATAATGATGTCGAAGACTTCGAATTTACTTGGCTCACAATACCATCAGTGATCGTACTAGTCTTTGTTTAATCCACAAACGAACCGTACCTTCGAAAATATCGAGGATCGAAATATTTATTATCGGAACACTGATCTTTCCATGACAGGGGCCAGCCAGCAGGTACATAAACGTGATTTACGCTTTCATGGCTACTTAACCGCGAGTAAGTATTGCCTTGATTAACGCACCTTCAACTCCGCCTATTGGCCTGCTTGTTCTACATATAAATCTCTCTTCAGCTCGAAGGACATTTCTTTAACCCATGGATGGGAGTGGAACAAGTTTTAAAACCTGACCATGGTACCGACCGTATCTGAAACGAAAGAAGGCCTAATCACGGCTTGCCTGCCCGGAGGATAGCGATGAGTAATCTTACTGTTTGATGCGGTGATCTAATTTCATGTGGACAGAACTTACAGAGCTTTAGCTTTTCAGAAAGTGTCTCCTACATCATCATGCAAGTAAAAGGAAATACTGCCCAAGATCTCACGGCTGTGAGCAGTACATTTTGACTCTTTCGGCTGGATACTCAAACACAGATGGGAAGAATCAAAGTTCCATAGAACAGCATGTACGCACAATCACGCCTAACAGAGGGTACCTGAATCAAAAATCGTTATTCCACACCACATGTTTCACAAATTTCTAGACTGGCAGATTGATGAATGAAGGCATGGCTTGGCTCCCGTCTTGAGCCAAACTAGCAAGTAAATGTACAATGTAAGTAGTATTGTACTTGGGTACGTATCGCAGGCTCTTTGTCTGCTGCTATCAAGATACGGACTTTCTCTCAAGGATAAGTTCAAACTGATCCAGAAAAGATAAGAAATTTACAGCATTTAGATTTAAAACAAGAACGAGGTGTAAGCGATGTTTTTTGCAGAATGTGTGAGCAGCATTGCTATTGCATGATATCTTTATGAATGTTCGAAATCAACTCTGAGGTGCGAGGTCTTCGCTTGCTCTCAGTCGACATAAATCTGATATGGTTGCCAACTCATGAAATCCCAAGTCAGTGAAGTGAGTTTCTACCCAGCAATGGCAGAGATTTGAAGAGTGGAAGGAGCAATGAACTTACCGACTGCGAAGATCGAGGTCCAGCAGCGATCTTGCATTCCCCACAGTGGCCAGAGGGCATCTACTTCCCACACAGTGACCACTTTAACCCTCACGTTGGAGATAGACTGGAAAATTCACCAAGAATCTTGGTAGCGTATGCAGGCTAATGTCTTCAAGCGTGTTCACAACTATGATCTGATGCACGTTCAATAGTTATTGGAAATTGTAATCTAAAGTCGATATGAAGCTCGCAATGCCGCATAATGTGCAGACTTGGATAACCAACACTATCATCACCAAACCAGTCGATGAGTTGACTGAAGTTTGGTCCGGCTTCTTAGTCCGGTGCCGACGCGAGTGAAGCACACGAGAGACGCCAAGCATCGAAAGAATATTAGCGAGAGGACTTTTCATTGCGTGTATTGGAATAGAACAACAGAAGTATGAAACTGAAAGAGACGCATGCCATTCCAAGCATTCATTGACCAACTTGTATCCACTTTTTTCGTGAACTATAAAATTGACTTATCACAGAAACCGTGCGTTTTTTCGAACCTAAAATTGTATATCTTACCTCTAAGCAAAAACAGCTTGGCAGCAAAAGGCGGTGCAGTCATATATTGTTGTCTCCAGGATCAAACAGCAGCAGCCTTCTAGGAACGTGAGTGGACAAGGATGGGTCTACTAAAATTGTATGTGACGACACCAATTGGAATCTACTCACTCCTCGATGACAAAAGCGTCCTCAGTAGCTTGATGGTTCAAAACTGTGATGGAGGAATTCATGCTCATCCATCATCTCACGTATTCCCAATGTACTGCTACGTACTATGATAGAGTATATCATATGTATGCCACGTACAAGACAAATGATCGGGTTCTTTGAAGTTTCATGTGACTGAAAAATAATTTCCTGAAGAACGTCTTCGTCGATCTTATCCACCAACAGGGCATCTGTAATCTGATCTGTATCCACCATTCGCACCAAGCTATCAGGCACTGCAGACAGCTCGGGACCCGCTTCAATATGGCGCTCATCAATTCTGAGCTCTACTCTTTGAATGCTGCTGTTCAAGCGTGTGCAAACTTATCATCGATCCTGGAGCGTTTGTCAGTCAGACCTGCAGTCAGACTCCGTGGCATCTGTGGAAAGCAACTCCGTCTGAACCGAGATGTAACAAAATGAAGTGTGAACCCATCGTGGGTCACTTACTGATTAGTCCGTTTCCTGCAAGTCATTTTCGATGACCCTGAAAACACAGAGCAATTACAATCTCAATCTCATAAATACATGGATAGAGAAGCCTCGTCTTTGTCCACAATCCGTTCAGAAGGCCTATATTGTATATTTAACAGAACAGACTGGATTCCTCAGATTACAATTATGTTGAAGCGTCGTGAAGGGAACAATTTCTTGCTATATTTATGGATAAAACTTAATTTCTTCCAAAAAAGAGATGATGCAGAGAAGCGAGAAGTTTCACCGGAGATGGCAAATTTGTAGAATGAAAGGTCCAGTGAAGAAGTGAACTTAATCCGTGTTCACAGGCATCCTTTCAACATGTCAACAATGCCATGGATGGGATCAGAAGAAAAGAAACCAGATTTCCTACAAAAAGAGAATGTAACGAATGGTCATAATTCTGGGATGCTCTACGACCATCTTCAGCTCTGGACCTTGACACATACCATCTCCATATCTTACTTGAATTGGGTCTGCCAAAGTAGACGTAAAGTGAAGGCTCTTTGGCTCCCAGGGTTTCGCTTGCGGGCCGGAATAGGAAATATAGCCCCTCAACTAGATCCAAGGGCAATCAGCAGTACGTTTCGACTGTGATCTCCACCATCAGTTATTCATTTCTGGATGTTCCTTGCAGTCCTAGAATCATCTCACTCAAATTGACTCTTACCTTCATCTGAGGAGTTTCGAAACTCGGAGCGCCTGGCCTGACCCTTCATCCAAGAGGTTATCCTTCATGTGACCCATGTGACGATTTAATCATTATGCTTCCACCATGATCGAAGGTTGATCAGCATTTGCAAGTGACGGACAGGATGAGATCTCGAGAATTCTCTGAGTAGGCACGAATAGTTCTAAGGGTGTGTTCATACTGCCAGAAAGTGAAGGTAGCATCTGCCTGGATGCTCTACAGGCACTAAGTCTGCCTGGCGACAAAATTCTGCTCTGTCTCGACCCAAGAGGATAACTGCAACTTATCGTTCCCTCAAGTCCAGTCCTCAGCAATGTCAACCAAACATCACTCTCGGCCTTGACAAGTGGGGCAAGTAGCCATCCTCCAACAACCACGAGGAGATGGAGTTTAAACAACATGGAAGGCATCAACAATACCAGTGTACTCGACTTGTAGCAATCTTTCTCGGAACCACCTGTTACAGCAGAGGACAGCAATCCATTATACCAATCATCGGGCGATGTCTGTCTACCTTCAGGAATGATTCTCAAGGCAAAAGGTAGATCAAATCCACATATTCCGGAAAGAATTTCTGTGAAGAACTGTGTTCTACTTGATGAAGAAGTACATATATGTAGCCTGATCGGTAGCTGCCATCACACTGATGGTTTGGGTCCTTCACAAGGTCCTAGACATCAATATATGTCTCCACTTGATATGAGTTTGAATTTTGAGTTCTTCTCTTTAGTAGAGAATATGTGTGATCGAAAAGATGAAAGGAATTGGCAACTAACTACGGTTTCATGAACTGATAAATTGATGATCCTGTAAAATGTGACCACACGAGGAGCACCTTGTCATTTCGATCATCTGAATCTCCAAACCAAAATTCCAACTCACAGCTGCTTTGGCTCGAAATCCAAGTGTCAGCATCTTTAGCAGCATCTTCTGTGAGCGTGACCGTCCTTTGACCAGCCGACTTTCATGAAATTCTGATTTAGTTCTTGGAAGAGGCAATTGTATTTATATACAAGCTAGTGTTGTTCATAGCCGTACAAAAAAAAGTGTTACCAGGGCGGCGATGATATGAGTTTCAGTGAACCGTTCATAGTATTCCACACGAAGGAGTCAACTATTAAAAACTGATCCGTATAAGAAATCTTCGCAACTTTTATATAAAGGGACTTCATTATTCATTTCTAGTGCTCTAGGCAGTAGCTAGATAAGTCTTTAGTATCATTTTCGTGAAGTGATTATTCATTTCTAGTGCTCTAGGCAGTAGCTAGATATGTCTATAGTATCATTTCCGTCGTCAGTGAATGTACGACTTGTTATATGTTTCAACCTTTTGACCATTTGGTCCCACGGGGTATATATATACCATTGCGTTTCACAATATGCAATGGATCACTCAGAATCACTCAGAATCATTTATATATAAATTGCAAGAATGTCTCAACGCTTCCGACATAAAGCTTAAACGTTTCAGTGCTCCACGCCATTCTGGCCACAGGGGTTGGGTCATCAGGTAGATGGATGTCAAAGGGCAGATCAGATGAACAAACCCAAGGTCAAGATGGAAGATCTGATCTCTTCCACCTGAAGGACGCAAAGACCCCCATCTAACCACGGTCCCTACCACCTAGGACCAATTCTACCCAGTTTCAAATCTTTGGTCATGAATGAAATATAAATATCGGTGAATGATTATACTATGATAGATGTGAATGATTGTTTTAAAATTTTTAACAAAAAAAAAATGTAGCGTATGGTGAAAGAAATATTCGTAGCTCCAGAACTGTCTTCATTTCTCAAAGAATATCAAGATATATTGAATCTAAAAGGATCACGGTGTCTATTTGATGTGACAAACTTTGCATGTTGGATAGCGAGAAAATGCATCCTTCATACTCATAAACTGAAATTCTCTAAAGTGAGATTATAAGGATAAGTTATCACTTGGCCCCCTCTTCATCACAATGGTTCAATATATGTTATATACACATACTGACATAAGATTTCCATAAAGTAGATGAAATTTAGTTTATCTGGCAATACATTTATTCAAAACTTGTAAACATCTCCAATTAATCAAATTTTAAATCTTGACCAAATAAATCTTTGCAATCTGCATTTAATATACCTATGATGAAGTATCTACATGTTCCACTCATATTCCTGCTTGTCATGAATCAACATCTGTTCAAAATAAGATAATCAACAACATCATTCATTTTCTCATATTAAAATATATTATACATGATATCATACATGATATGAGTTATCATCTCCACAAGCTTCATATCTATCCGTAAAACTTATTAAAACATGGATAAAATTTTAGAATAAAGACTAAAGATAAACAAGCAAGGATACGTAGATCATTTCAGTTCAACTTTTTAACTACAAGATGAATATATTAGCAGAAAATAATCGATTGAATCAAGATAAAAGTCAAGTTACATATTTACCAAAAAACTAGAATTTTTATTAAAAAAAAGTGTAAAATAAAATTGTTCCATTTAGATTGCTTCACTTTCAGTTTGTGCAAACGTTTGGCCGAATAAAGCTTTTCAATTTTTCTTTAATGACTTATTGTTCTTTAAACTTCTCTTAACATTTTTCCATTTGTCTGTTTCATGTAAAAATGTATGATGATTCCTTGCAGCACCTAGAATTTAATTTTACTAATAACTGTCAAAATTCTCAAAAAACCAAAACCAATTTTAATGATGATGTCAATAAAATTTCAATAGAAAATTTCTGAATCATTTATCAACCATCGAATGTATCACAGGATAGTATCCATATACTAAATAGTATCATAACTGTTGATTTTTTTTTAAAATTAGTGTCATATTTCATGACAATATATCTTATTATACAAATCTTCAAAATTATTTGAAGAAAATTCTCAAATCTAAGTTTTATTTATTGATTACACTTGTAACAATCACTGAAAATGTGCAATTCTGGTTGCTCATATTAATTCTCAACTGTCACTATGGATTTGAATTTACCTCAAATTAGTTAAATTATCAATTGTTTAATCTTTCAAGAATATTTGAAATCAATAATTATCCAATAACGTTTAGAATATGACAAACAAATCTCATCTATATCAACCCACAACTTTAAATCATTTTCACATGTATGTTGAACCAATATAATTTATCAAACTAGTTTATGGTATAAGCATTTACCACATAAGACTCTTTGATTTACGAGTTTTTTCTATTTCTGTTAATAATAAAAAAAATTAAAAATTAAAAAAAGTAATTATTATTTTTAATAATTATTACTATTTTAAATATTATTATTTTTCATTAAAAAATATTATTATTTGGCAGTAATAATATGTATTCATATTCATCTAAAGATATTTAAATTGAATTCTACATGAAAAAATAGTAATTTTGCACATCAAAGTAATATGAGTTAAAAAAATTTGTTTTTTTTAAATCTTGAATATCAAAAAGAATAATTAATAAGATTTGAACTTTGACGATTATTATATAGTAAATTATTTATGATGAGACCAAATTGAATATTACTTAACGCAGAAGTAATTTCCGATTGGAAAAATAAAAGATAAAAAATTAAAAGAACATATCTTGCTACTGCCAATATTCAAAAATAGGATAAAATATTCCAGTTATAAATATATTTCTTATCCCCGATTTGTAATTTTAAAAAATTTCAAATAATTATTTAACTGAAATAAATATAAGTTTTTAATGATGAAGTAATAACTTCAAAATTATTATTTTTTTAGTTTATAGTTTGAGTCTTAATCTTTGAAACAATTGTAAAAAATAAAAAAATGTAAAGTATGATGCAACTATTCAATGATAAAAAGGTATTTTTAAAATATTAAAAATTATTAAAATTAATATTTTTAATACAAATATAATATAATATAATATAAATTAATTAAAAATTCACATTGATGATCTAGATATATAAACCTAAAAATAAGTAGCAGTATGATGTATTTTAAAACTTTTCGATACTAAAAAATAGTGATACTTGTGTGTATTTGTTGTCAAAATATTTATTATTAATAGTTAAGAAATAAGCTCTAAGAAAAAAAATTTATAAAATAAAAAAAATTATAAATTAATTTTTTAATATACTAATTTTAATAAAAAAAAACTTATACACAATAAAAAAAGATTTTTACTGAATTTAAAAAACAAAAAGTTTCAAATTAATTTTTTAATTAATTTTTTAATTTTTAAAGTAGACTGATTTTTTGAAATATTTAATTAATTTTGTTATTAAAATTTAATGAAATAGAAAAAAAATTTACAAGTTTTAAGTTTTCTAGTTTATGAATTAATCTGTAAGTTAAATTTTCCTCAATGAAATTCTATGAATCCCAAAGGAAGAAAAGCTTTGAATCATCTTTAGAAAGATTTCAAAAAAGGATTTTTCAAATTTGCATTTTTTAAGTTTTTTTTGAATTTAGATTTTTCATCCAAATTTCATCAAAAAATGTCAAGAAAAAAAATTTGATGCGGAAATTTTTTGAAAATTAAAATTTTAAATTTTTTTCAAAGATCCTATATTTTTGGTCACGTATTGCTTTTTCATTTAAAAGACTAGCTTATACATATGAAATATATTAGTGTCAAAAAAATTTGACAAACTTTAAAATGAAATTGGTAAATTTATTCTATATTTTGAGTTTAACTATTTTTTTGATGCTATATTGTTCAACATAATTTATTGATTAGTTCAATAAATGCTAACTATGAGCAAGATCTAGATGAATATTTACATTTGAAGATGGATACATAATATTGTCAAAAACACTAAAAATCAATATCTTTCAGACGTTGAAAAACTGAAAGCAATAAAATTTGAGAACGAAACAATTTTATTACACAAAAATTTTATAAAATAAATATGCAGAATATCCACTATAATAATTAAAGTCATCTATATTCATGGATTAAATCATATACAATACAATGACATGTAATATAATATTATTTTGAAAAACAAATATTCAACATGATTCCCATGTTATCATCAATTCAATAAATTTAATAACGTGTTGAATAAATTAATTCAACACGTTATTTTGCAATAGTGATACTCCATATGAGTACAAGTATACTAGTAATCATGTTGAATCTGATTATGAGATGTCTCTATCAATTTGACCTATGGCTTCATTTTAGATTTTTCTAGTTTACAGAAAAAAATATTATATATGTTTCTTGGAATAAGTACACGAGTAATAACACGAATTAAATAAAAATACATTTTATTATTTTTGATAGTGAAGTATTTTTCGGTAGTTGAATCATGGCTTATTAAATTATGTTTGCTATCACTTTGTAGGAGAGCTTGCAGAAGCGCTCTTTGACACAAATTGTTAAAAGTAATATTACAATATGCAAATAATAACATTAAATAAACATTGTGTCATTGAAATAAATCAGACACTTTTTGTGTTGATCTACTGTGACAGTTTGTCACTTACGATCCATTAAACATCATTATTTGAATAAAATAAAAAACAAACTCTCTTCCCCAAAGGTTGTCAATTTCTATTCTTGAATGAGTTGGAAAAAAAGTTTGTTGTAATGACAAAATATTGAAGGACTAGTAGTTTTCTTGATGATGCGAAGAATATGTCACTCATTTTCTTAAGATTAAAAAAATTCAATACTTATAATAGTACTGATATACTCAATATATTCAATACTATATGGTGTACATTTGTCCAAAAACTACAAGCGGCAAATCTTTGCTCATCAATTTTATTTTAAAATTAATCTCATTATTAATTGTCATTTAAACATCATGGTTCTATGATACACTCAATGTATTTCAATGTAACGAATTCTTGTTATACTTAATAATTATTATCATAAAAAACGTTAAAATATCTTTGAGTTTAAAACTCCAATCTATTTTCCAACCCTCTTTGTGTTTACTTTTTTTTAATTTGATCCAAATTTTTCTAATATTAGTTGTATTTGGTTCACTTCAACATAATATGTGTCGTGTATTATTTTTCCTAATACCACATTTTGTTAGAAAAATTTAGAAAAATCCTAGCAAATTTTATAATGATTTCTTTTAGGACAAAGTTATTCCATATGTCTGAAGTTCTAAATGCTTATATCAGTCTTGAGAAAAAATAGTCAAGATTTCATCGTTAATGTTATGTGTTAGTTCACATGTAATGATTGTAAGAATCCACTAAGGATGATTTTTGCACTCGTTATACAAATGCAAATTTCTATATCTTTGTTCAACCATGTATTGAGAAATTCTTGATTATCTTTATAATTTTTTCTGTATCAATGAAATTTCATCGTGGGCTGAACCATTCCCTCACATCTTTTCTTCGTATTTTATTTTATTACAACAATTATTCACATAACATGTTGCTTATTTCAAGATCACAGACGGGATCTACTGTTATCGTGCGTGAAGGTGTATATTCAACATCAATAGATAGATGCTTTCTCTTAGAATTGATTAGTATTACATGAGATATATACTTGGATTAAGAAGACAAGTCTTTTATCAAGAGCGTTGTGATTACTGGTCCCACAAGTGAATCATTATCACAATAGATGATTATACATCTTCATAGAGCATCTTCACAGGCCGTGTCACCCATTCCGTCTTTTGATACTTCTCTGTTCTCGTGCTTTAAAAGTTGGATAAAATACAAAGAGCTTCCGCACGAACCAACACTCACATCAACTGAGACTTTCTTTTGCATCTCTTTTTATCTAGTCATCACCGGGCCTGTTTTTCGATTCATCACATGCGTGTTTTTCTTTTGTAGTCCCTATTCAATGTGACTGTTGTGTGCATATAGTTGAGGGATCAATGCGAAACTGCTGAGAAGAAAATTCCTATCGGATAGCAGCTGGTTGGATTCAATAGGACAATTTTATCTGCCTAGCCAGAGATTTACTGTTCGACTGTTAGCTCACACAATCCATCTACTGAGAATGTAAACTGTGAGCGTGATTGCTGCATTGTTGTCACATTAGCCGACCACTCTAATGAATATGAATCACGGAATGCGTCCGGCGACAATGAGATTTTTTTCTACACAAACTTATACTTTATAGTTTTCAATGGTCTTCTGAGGTAGAGGTTGATATCGGGTGGCTGTGGCTTACATGAGAGTCCATCGTTCCAAAGACCGTGCCCATCAAATTTCTGACTTGAATCTCTAGCTCGACCACTAGCTCCAATCTCACTCTTCTCCTCTATGTGTGGCCTTGCAATATCCAACTAGAGATGATGTTGTGTTGATGTTTTTAGCTAGTAACGTTATTACAACAAGATAGCGACAAGTGAGTGGATGCATCCAATGTATTCAAGTATATGACAACGAGATGGTTAATCTCTCTCTCTCTCTACATATATACACATATATTTATATATATGAAAACTATTCGGTTTTGGACATGTTAAAGAGATTGTGCATGAGAGGAAGTCACCACGATAGGCAACAAGAGAAATTAGTTTCGGTTGATACAGTGTACAAAAATGTTTAATTGAAGTTGTTATATTCCTCCGAGCTAATCCTACAACAGAGCTAAATGATGCTCATTTGATCCGTTTGTGAAAGTGATTCGGCATCGGAGGTATCGGGCTGGCTCGCTCGATCGCGTACAATCCAGCTCCCGGCTCCATTTGATGCACATTAGGACCACAACTCGACGGACAGCACGAGCTCGCTCTCTCTCCTTGTGCCAGATTCAGCTGCCTATGTTCTCGACTTGATTCGGATGTACAGAACGTACTCCTATGGCGTACGTCGATGGTGAGAGATGCGAATGCTGCCACATGAGCAGGGTAGTGTGACTGGGCAGAGAGCACCACTTGCACGAACAGCGCTGAGAGCAGTGATCGAACGACAGTGGCTCGAATCTCGAGGTGCCGCTCGAGTTGGACTTGTGAGTCTCGGATCGGGTGATAAGTCGGGCCGGCTCGAAGGCAAGCAGTGGTGTCCCACGATCCACTGTGCCGAGTCCACCCTGGATCGCAGAAGTCAACTCGGCGCATCAAGTGGGCACTTTGGACATTTGCGTCATTCACCTGTCACCGAGCATCGATTTGTCCTAAACGAGCGTTCTCGACGGAGGATTCGACGAATTTAGGAGAGAAGAACTCGTCAAACTCGTATTAGAGAGCTGGAACATGCTTCGATTGCATGGAATCAAAAGCTGAAAGAGATTTTGGAGGCTGAAAGCCAATGAGAGAATGAATGAAGTCTGGTACAAGCGTACAATGTACAAGTGACGAATTTTATCCAGATGTGATGTACAGTTTGTGAGTGACTGATGGTGATCGATCAATAATCGCTAAAAGTGATTCTCTACAGATTGCCTTCTGCGAATAAATAAAATGTTGACTGGTAATAGACCAAGCCCGGGGTTGCCCAAGGGTCAAAAAGTTGAACAACACAAACATGAGAAAATAATTCAAAGGTCCATCCCTAGCTAGTGCCAAGAGCATTAGATCTATAACTAGTAGAGAACATTCAGATCACGCCACATCCTCCCTCTTGTTTGTATCCACCCAAAGCCTCTGTCGGTGGTACTGGTGCTGAAGAGAAGGATGGGAGAGAGGAGACTAGGCTAGGAGGAATTGAATACATTATGCCATCGTAGCTTTGAATTTTGCCGAAAGTTAAAGTAAATGTATGATTGTCTTCTTTTTTTCCATTTAGGTTACATTCATATTCTAGTTGAAGAATGTGGAGAATAATATAGAGAGACATCATTCTTATCATCGTTCTTATACTTTGTTATTTTAGATGTGTCTGGCTTATTTACTTCATTATGATTTATTTGGATAATTTTAAGAACTGATTTTTATATCTGAATCATCAATTTTTTAATTCTTGATAGGGTTTTAATGAACTGTGCTTTTTCATACTTTTTTAGAATCATATTCACTCTCTTTCCTTTTTTGAAATTGGTTCCATTACATCAATGTGTCTCATAATCTTTTTTTTAAACTGTATCTTTTTGAATTCATTATCTTGCAAAAGAAAAATTCTTTGGAATATAATTCACAAAAAAAAACTTTCGATGATAATGCAATCAATAAAGTGAGTGGTTAGTTATCTTTCAATTTGGGATAATTATCATTCACTCTACTATACTATACAGAACATAGCTTTGTGACTAGAGCTGTGTGATATAATCTTCACAGTCATTGGAAAGTGAGAATTAATGCGCATTAGCCTAGGGTGAGAGATAATAGCCCAAACTGAGGGATAACTAGCCCCTCCCTAAATGAAACTTTGATTTCTAAAAAAATCGTGAAGATAAAGATTTTTTTATTCATTGGCTCAAAATAAATCTAAGATATAATAACGCAAAATTGTGATGAATATCACAAATATATTCAATCTGATTGAATACATGTAGAATATTGATTACTTCTCATTATATTGTATATGCTCACTTTATTAATTCTAAAATATATTATCTGATTATGTATCTCATTTATTTCTCTTTATAAAATTTTCTTTAAAATAGTTGTAAAAATTAATAATATTAATAATTCAAAGATTGCACACAAATCTCAACATTACACAAACCAATAGTTTAGGCTTGGTAGGTCTTCAAATCTTTTTGCAATATTACTTGGTCCTCATTTGTGAGAGTTGTCCGTTCACATGTAACAAATAGATGTGTTTGCATCACTAATTTTCTTAACATGATAAATTTCATTGAAAATATAATTCAAAAGTTTAAAGACTCTGATTTGAACATAAGAAGCTACCATAGATTGAGATGAACATAGGCTTGCATTTAAAGAGTACCAAATTATTGGCTAATGCTTGACTCTATATGCAACGCATCCCAAAGGAATGTTCAAAATGTGAACCACCCTATTGTTCCACAACTATACATTGAAATTTCATAGATTTAGTACCAGCAATTTTGAGCACCACTCCACTATCATGAATACTTACATATTTTAAGTGAAAACCTAGCAAAATAGCAGAAAGACGAGGAGATTAGGAGCACAATGAGCATGGGTTAATCCCAATGAGAGAACATACATAATAACGAACATAATAATATCACAATGAGAAGTGTGTCTTTTTGCGTCCAAGATTTAGTTAATATCTAGTACTATTATAAGTTGAGAAGAATAATATATTCACCGCTCTTTCACCATTTCTATGAAAGTTTACTTTCCCCAGTAATATATAGTAACAGCTTATTAAGCGTATTTTCTACAAGCATGGTTCTATAGGACTAATTAGAGAATATGTTAATATTAAATTGAATGGAACAAAATTTATTAGACATATTAGCGGCAATAATTTTATTTAATGAAACTGACAAGAATACATCCGTACCCGAGTACGTATGATACCCGAACGGACACAAGGCCGTACGGGTTTGGTATCATATATGTACAAGTTGGTATAAATTAAGTATTATCTTGCCATCCTTTGACCGGAAATTGCTCGGTCTCCCCTCCCAGTGATGGCCCAGACCAGGAAGACTGGAACTTGCAGAACCGGGAGGGACGGTGAGCCCGGTCTCTCAGGAGGCACAACTGGCGGTCACCGCGGCATCGTCGCATTTTCGCAACCTTGAGTTTGACCGATTGGGCCTGCGAGCCGGGTCCGAAGCAAAGTTTTCGCCCGGTCAGACTCGCACCCTACTCGGGTTTGACCCCTTGACCACCCAGTCCGCAAGACACGTTATCCTGCATAATACTGTGAAGTCAGGAGCATCGGAGGAGATTGCCAGTCAACTCGTTCGCTATATAAGCCGCGCAGATGCTCGGAGATGAGAATGTCAAGGTCATCCCGATTAGCTCCACAACTGTGCGCGAATCTCGACATCTTCCCATCGTCCCATCTCCCTCTCTCTCCACGGACCCGAGTGCGAGGCAGTTCGATTCGAAGCCTGGACTCCGATCGTGTTCGATTATCTGTTGACAATCCCGTCACCTCGGAGCGGCGATGAGAGCCACCTCCTGAACGCGAAGGAACTTGTTCTTGCACGTCCGTGCAGATTTGCTAGAGGGTTTATTGGGATCTCGGAATCATGGGAAAGTCCAAACATGACCAGCCGTTAGAGACCATCGACACCAAATCCTTCAGTCCGAAAACTGGACTGATCGATGCTGCTTCCATCGCCGTTTATCGGTCGATTTACAACACGTACACCGCAAAGCATGGAGGTAAGTCACATTGTTCACAATATCTGATCTGCTCAATTTGTTGTTGGTGGCGTTGAACGTAGAAAGGGCTCTATATCTGAATTCCTGTGAGAGAAAACTGGAGTTGTTGACAGTCTGACGATCTCCCACCAAGTCTAGTACAATATAGCGTATTGTGATATATGTCATAACAGTTCGTCGTACAGGCACGTGAGTTTCTGGTCGCCCTTAGTGACAACTCACGGCGAGAAGTTGGGATGGGAGTTCTAGTTTTGGATTGTCACGTCCGGCTTCAAGTAAATGGTCGTAGTCGTGCTCGCACTAGGTGCTGATGAGCACATACAGCTTACGGAGAGAAGTAATGGTGTGGATGTCTGAGGTTTATACAGAGGGTGAGGAATTAATTTTTGCATGGTTTGGAACAATTGGTAGACCTTATCTGACGCTATATGAATCTGAATCTGTACAAATTTCAGCTAAGAGTGACGCAGAGCCGCACATGAACTCGAAGATCGAGACGCGGTTACACACAACGGTGGATGAGCAGAAGAAGAAAAGAAAGAGGGATATGACTTCGGTGGCCATGTCGACAGCAGCAGGAACTATGGTTCCATTCTCGGGGATACCCATCATGGTGGCCACGACGATGGTGCAGTGTGTTGGATTCTCAGCCTCTCTAGGACTGATCCCGATTGCCAACGTCCGGTCGCTCTCGGATGCGCAGAGTCTAGCCAAGCAGCTGACGGCCACTCTCGAAAAAGCGTCAACCAGCGGATTGAAAGCTGCACTGGAAGCATTCATTCTGGAGGCGTTGAAACAAGCTGGAATAGGCTACTGGTTGTGGGATGAGATTCTGAAGAGCACCGTCACCGAGATCACTTCTGGTGTCGTCACAGAAGCAGCTTGGATCATGACTCCCTTGTTCATGGCTCCCAAATATATGCTCCATCGAAAACTGATCAAGAAAATGTACGCTTCTCTGGGAGAAAAGGCCATCGTTGTACACAAAGCCTGGGTGACTGATCATCTGATCTTGGGCAAACCAATTTCCGAAAATGAGATTCTGAGCGATGCAATTCCTGATGCTTGTCCAGCTGCTGCTCCTGCTGCTGCTGCTCCTGCGGCTGCTCCTGCTCCTGTCTCTCATAATGGATTCCCATCGGCTTATCCGGGTGGCCTTCCAGCTCCCAACCCAATTGGTTATCTAGCGACAGCCCACAGCCAACTGCAGTACGAGTCCAATTCCCAGCCACCACCGCAGTACTACAATCAGCCGGGCTATCAGGCCCAAGGTCAATACAATCAATTCCCGTCTTCATACTCTTCGGGCCAAACAAACTCCGCGACAGGACATCAATGGTATGGACCTCCGCAATCGCTGGCTCAGCAAGGAACTTATGATCCGAACGCACAAGCGCCTCCACCGGGTCCTTACAATCACGACGTGCACCTCATGCACACTCTGTCTGAGCCTCATATGCTGGGATCGCAGTCGCACGATCCTGCACAAGTGGCTCTTTTCAATGGAGCTCCAAATTATCCGCAGTCTGGCTATTACCCTCAGCAAGGGCAGAATGGTCAGAATGGGTACAATTACCAGGGGCATCAACTTGGGCACGCCCCATCTGCTCCACCTGCAGTAGCTTCTGGGCTCTCCGAAACTGCTCAACAATGGCAGAATGGCCAGAACCGCCCCGCATACAACAACCAGCCCCAAGGAGGTTACAATCCTGCATGGAATCAGCCCTCGGGTCCTGGATTCTCGCAGGAACAGGCCGGAAGTAGCCAGCAGCCACAGCACCAAGGGCAGTCGCAATCTGCTCCACAGTCCGGACAGCAGCAACAGTTTCCATCGCAGTATTCTTATGCGGCACAAAGCACGCAGCAGACAATGTCATCGTACTCTCAACCTCCTGCAGGTTACCCCGGCCACAACCAGCAGTATTCTCAGAGTGCGCCGGGCCCTTATCCATCTCAACAGGGTCCAGGTCCAGGACAGATGCAGGGAGGCCCAAATGATTACTACCGTCCTCAACAAGGACCAGGACAATGGCAAGCAGGCAGCGGTGCACCGGGAAACTATCCTCCTCAACAAAGCCATCAACAAAGGCAGGTAGATCCCAATGCACCTGGAGACCATCCTCCTCAGCAAGGACCAGGACAATGGCAAGCAGGCAACGGTGCACCGGGAAACTATCCTCCTCAACAAAGCCATCAACAAAGGCAGGTAGATCCCAATGCACCTGGAGACCATCCTCCTCAGCAAGGACCAGGACAATGGCAAGCAGGCAATGGTGCACCGCCAAACTCTCATCTCCAACAAGGCCCTGAACAAAGGCAGGCAGAGCCAGCCTGAAGTGGACCGAGTCTGGAATCTTGTCCACGAGACATTCGGATGGAGAGAACACTGAGTTCGGAAATAAAACGGGTGCTTTCTGGTGACTGCTTCGGGCGTCCTCGTACTGTACTTCACTGAGTTTTGTTTTGGGTTTCAGCACCAAATGCTAAGGTTGTTTCTGCATTGGCTGATAGCAACCAGGAAATGAGAAAGCTGCGTGGGACCAACGAGAAACAAGGGTCGGAAAATCGAGCACGTTTCAGAACAGAAACCTGTGCTCTAAAATCACTGCTCGGTCGCAGGGCATCGGTCTTTTCTGCGAGCCGCACATCATTGCACGCAATCACGTCCACTTCGTTAATGAATTAGTAGGCGGACAACATCTTGTAAGTTCGGGGAGTTCATGTACAGGTTTAAGACAGACGGACGGACGGTGGCAAGAATTCTGGTTGGGAGCTACTTCAGTCCACATCAATTTTGTTATGTACGTATTTCGAAAGAACAGAAGACTGACGCATTACTTAGATTGATCAAGGGTTTAGGTAATAAGACATATCTATAGGGCCCCTAGAGCTACCCCTTGACATCAACTTCTCCAGATTCACCCTCCTACGGAGTATTACATCTGTAACATATAGTCTTGAATTAGCCACAGCATATACTGTACGTCATTAGTGCCAGTATTACGGTATTTGTCCAGGGTGTTTTGACATCCTCGCGGGATAGCGCAGAGGATAGGCGTGACGAACTTGAGATTCCAGGTCCAGGGTGAACTCCACCCGCAGGAGTGCTTCATTAGTGCAGAGTCGACGTGACTGCCTGTGGCCAACGCGAAAACAGCGACCCCTCATGAAGGGACCCCGCACTTGATCTGATAAACATGTAATGGAAGTGATCTATTGTTTCTATTTCACGAAAGTACACAAAACATCTCCAGTTTCATGCAATCATGATAATTCCAGTTTCTTCGTCTGTAGAGCTTCGAGTGCAAACATTCAGAGTTTTCTGTCACTGTCATTTTGGCTTTTGCTCGTCTTGTCCCACCTTTAGCTGTTCTCATTTTCTTCTCTTTCTAATATCATTGAAGATGGTCAACATGGAGTTGCAGCAGAGCTGTGGGCCCTCGTATTCTCGTCTACTGCCTAGATGACTTCACACAGTCTTTTACATTGAGTGAATGAGTGTGGATCCACCATCCAACACGGATCCAGCTTCACACAATGACTCAACAGTACCCCAATTCGGTTTTAAAATACAACAGTGACCGATTGCATTGACCTACATCGCGAATCTTATTTGACACTAAAATCACTGACTGAAAGAAATGTTATTATTGTTATGCATCGTAATGGAGAGGGTAGGCACGAACCTTTGCCATCGCGGTTGCAATTGTAAATGCTCTCCTCGTTGCCACAGGGTCATGTCTGCTCACGAGACTAAAAGCGACCTGATTTGGCAGATCGTGCTTCAACATTTCAGACAGGGACAAGAGAAAATTTTAAGCATTTCGAACATACCTCACAATTTGTTATTGAGGACTGCTTCGGTCTGGGATCTGAACTAGACGCAGAAGTCGGGCAGAAGTGCCCGTCGATCCGGACTCGCACGAATTTCTTTCCACTTTGCCGTCATGATCTGCCATCGGATCGTCCGACTTGATATCATATTCAATCACAAATGAGAGACGAGGGAGACGCATGGGAAAGAGAACCACGTGCTGCTTATATCATCCGAACAAGACAGATACTCCAGGCCTGAAAAGGCCAAAACCATGGCCAAACAAAGCCAGAAATTCTCTCGGACACGAGGCCCCCTATTGTCAACTAGGATATGGGTGCCCCATAAGTCAACGTGGGAATAAAGGATTGCGATCAGCTTCACCTTTTGACTTAAATGCCATCTACACTCCTAGTGCCTAGATGAGGTTGCTATTCCTGGTGAATCTCTACGTCTTTTCCCGGACCAAGCATAATACGTATATACGGACGCTAATACTCGGTCAATGAACTAATGAGGAACCAAAGTATTCAACATTGTGTTCATATTTTACGATAGTTTTTCATTTAAACAAATGTGAAGCATGGCATACGTAAAGTAGTGTATCATAATTATGATACACTAACAAATTTGCATATGCGTATGTTTTACAACTTGATTGTTTTACTATGTTTGCCATTCACGATATGTGCTTACAAAACAATAATTTCTTTTCTCTAAAATATTTCATATAGTGAAAAGAAGAAACTTCTATAATGTGCCACCCAGAATAAAAGCATCACTTCGAAGCATACTCCCACAAAAATTGAGAAATTTTGCAGAAATATCTCCGCGTTTATCCAATATGAAACAAAATATAATTAACATCTTTGAAAAAACATCATACATGCAGATATTGGGTGTTGTACTGTAGCTCCAGAACTATAAGTAATCACTCCTTCTACTTTAAGAGTTAGTTTAAAATCTCTAGATATACCACCTTCATGATAAGTTCTTCAATAAGTATTACTTTCATTAAAAAAACACCGAGATGCATAAAATCTACCCAAACAACATCTCAAGAATACTTGAGCTCTGAATATACAGGCAAGATCCTAAAGAGCTAATATTCTTCTATACATCAAAATTTCTAATATACTTCAAGCCCAATTGATAGACAAAGTCAACAAGATGGAAAGTCATAGTATAAATTTGAAATCAATCATTTTTTCTTGTGTGATGTAAGATAACATATGAATGATATATGCATGCATGCATCTAACCTGTACATTTGATTTTGAGTTGATAACTAGCCAAAAATGACAATTTTATCTTTTATGCAAAACAATGTTGTTTCTATATGAAATCTTCAAAGATGAATGTGTTCATCCTAAAGTCTATTCAAAAACTAGAAAGTTGCGCGTAGATGACTTTATCTTTAAGGTGATAAAAAATATGGAGTACATTCTTCTTCATTATGGAGTCCAAGTAAATTATAATTTGTCACTAGTGCTCATTTATTTACATTTTTCCTGTCTCTGAAATTTTAAATGAACAAATTGTGACATCATCAGACCAATGTGTTCTAAAAAAATGTAAAATCTAGAGATTGTGAGATAAAAATATAAATGTAATGATAATTTTTTGATATTACACAATTTCAAAAAATATTTTCAAAAAAATCATGTCAATTTCATTCATTTTTTTTCAATGAGTAGAATTAAACTACGAAGATCAAGTTTTGATGGAATATATGTATATATATGGAAAATAATAAATTCTAAAGTAAAGTTTATTCAAAACTTTAGAATATGTATTATTTGGTTTTTTACATATTTTTTTCATTTGTAGTTCATTAAATCTAAAAGATTATTCAAGATGAGTTGTAGGGCTAAAAAATCATCAAGTATTGCGTACATTCACATTAAAATAACAACAAGAGTGACATATGTTTTTGCCTTATGTGTAACTTGCATATAAAAATTGTGTTATTGCATATACAAAGATGTTTACATTTTCATTTTTGCTTCTTTTTTTTTTAGACTTTCAAAAAATGTAAAGTGTTTTATCAAAATAGCGCTTGTCAATAATATTATGGAGCTGATTTACATAAGGCTACATCAAGCCAAGAAAAGCTTGCTAAAGGCTTATAGTCAACAAGAATAGCATGTAAATGTTCATTGCAAAAAGTCAATTTTTCAAATAGATAATCATGTTTGATTATCTACAACAAATTTGTAGCTGAAACTTCCATCACATATAAAAATACATTATGTATTTTATGTGTCATAATTGCAAAAATATATATCAGTATCAAAACAATTCACCAACCAACTAGTATCAACTTCTCTTCCAACTTTGATAACTAATCATGAGAAATTTGAGGAAAAACATACTCTCAAGATGCAAATTTGAAGCCATAAGTATTCCAAAGTAAAATATCACATTCAATGAAAAAGATATTTATCATATGAATAAATTTGGAAATGATCCAAAAATCTAGCAAATGCATCTTTGGTTGTTAAAAATTTGAATTTTTTTTCTACAAATATGTTGTATCTTAAATGAAACAAAGTTTGCAATCATATTTAGTAACTTAAAATTAATAAAAGTAAGGTGTAGATAAAGTTGTAATATGACAATAACACAAGAGTTTGAAGGAGCGTATTTGATATAACATATAACTATTGTAGATAAGATATAACTACAATGACTCTCTTCTTCTTAGTGAAACATTCAAGCCAAGCACGAACACGAGAGAGACGTCGTATAACATGGTTCATCCTCAAGTACTACGTCCACGGCTGAAACATGGGAAAGAGTTTAGTCACAAATGAATACAACTCGTACAAAGTAGAAGCCTTGAGGGCATATATACCCAACACTAGCGACTAACCTAGCTTTATAAAACTAGAACCTGAAGTTACTCCTCAACAGGGTTAACCTCAACAATATTTCCCTTAACTTGTGTTAAGTAAACAGTATTCTTTGTAATTTATATTATTATTTAGTGGAAAGTTCTTGAAAATCTAACACAAAGCTACTCTTTGCACGAGAGTTAACTAGAACTAAACAATAACCATAACAAGATAGAGTAATAACATAAAGAGGTAACAAGAAAATCTTTTAAAATGAAGAATCAAAAATCTCGTAACCTATATATTTATTCCACGGCAAGTTCTAAATAGAAACTTAATAGTGGAAAGTTCTTGAAAATCTAACACAAGGCTACTCTTTGCACGAGAGTTAACTAGAACTAAACCGTAGTCATCACATGATATAATAAATATGTAAAGAGATAACAGAAGTTACTATGCTAGCAAATTCTACATGTGCTCTCCATGCACAACCTGCATGATAACAAAGTGTTGCCTGAAATTCTCCAAAGGAATAACTTTGATCAAAGCATTAGTTGGATTGAGTTTTACTTCAATCTTGATTAGCTTAATTGTTTTATGAGACATTGCTTGTCTCATAAAGTGTTACCTGATGCAACAATGTTACTTCTTGTGACAGATCATTATTCACAAAATGATTCAACTCCCCCATAATAACACTTGTGACTAGATATTTTTTCTTTTTAGTATAGGGAGCCTCAGAATTCTTCCCCTCGTTCAATAAACCAGGCTCATTGAAAGAAACATACCTACTCACAATCATCTTATGGGTTGCTATATCCCATAGTCTATAACCTTTCACTCCACTAGCAAATCCAAAAACACAACATTTCTTGGACTTAGTTTAAAACTTAATATTGTGCTTCTTTGGTGTGAAAAAATAAGCACTACAACCAAAACATTTCAAACGACTGTAATCCGTCATGCGTTTATGTCAGAGTTCAAACGGCGTGGAGAAATTGATTGCACCAAAAGAAAAAAGATTTATCAAATAAAGTGCAATGTTGACAACTTTGGCCCAAATTTTCCTAGTAAACAGGATTCGCTTAGCATGCTTCGTGCCTTCTCCAACAATATTCTGAGAATTCTCTCAAAAATAGCACTTTGTTGTGGAGTATAAACCGTCATAAAATGGCGAGTAATTCGCTACTCTGTACAATACCTCTGAAACACTTCAAAAATGTATTCGCCGCTATTATTTGATCGCAATTATTTCACCCTTTGGCCAATCTTAGTCTCAACTTGTAAGCGTCAAGTTTTGAAAGTAGAAAACACCTCAGACTTGTGGATAAGAAAATATATCCACCCAAATCTAGAGTAATCATCTATAAAAGATACATAGTATAGCTATTCAGAGAGTGAGGCAACATGAGATGGTTCCTACACGACACTGTGTACATACTCCAAAATATCCGTGAAACTATGAATTCCAACAATAAAAGCTCGTCTATGATGTTTGCGCATGATGCAATGTTCACAAAATGTCAAGTCAACTTAACCCAAACACAATACCACTTTTTTTATTATCAAGAAGAAACATGTACCTATTACTTAGATGATACAGTCTAAAATGTCATACATGAAACATCTCAACACGAGATTTTGTAAAGTTAACTTCTCCACAAATAATAATGCCATCTAACAAGTACAATTTATTGTGCTTGTATTCCCAAAATGTAATATTCTTATCACATAATTCGATATCTAACACGCCATGCCTAGAGTTCCACTCCAAGCCGTATGAGTCTAACACTCCAAGAGAAATCAAGTTATTTCTCATGTTAGATATAAACCTAACATAGATTAGCATACAATTGACACCATCAAATATGCGAATTTTTAGAGATTCAACATTTTCAATTCTACAAGCTGATCATTATTCATAAGAATTGAAATGTTCAATGTACAAAAAGTATAAAAAAACTCTTTAATGTAACAAATGTTATAAAAACAAACACTTTCTAAAATCCATACGTTATCAACAACTTTTAAAAAACTATAGATGGAATATCTCTGATATCATAGACCGTTGGCAAACATGTACTCCTCTTCGCCACTGGATGTAAGTTCGTATCTCTGATTTTCATCCGGGAGTGCTCCTTGATGTGGCTATTCTTGCCATATTTCCAACACATCAAGTTTCTCCTATCATGAGATTGAACTTTAAACTCGATTCTCCTCCGCTCATGAAATCTGGATCTCTATCTTTTCAATTTGATACGTCGCAAACTATCAAGATCCGTCGGTTGTGACTGACCTTGGATCACATTATATGTGGTACTTGAAGTGAGTGAGAGAGAGAATGACAACATCTATAGTTCTATCCTCTGCTAAGAGAGCACTTACAACCTCATTGTAAGTTACAGCCTTTTATCACGATGAAGTAGAATTTTTTATAGCGTCTGATAGGTTGGAGGCAAGGAGTGGAGTAGATGCATAGCTTTCTTTATGTCAGAAGAGTACTCTTGCATACTCTGCAGATCTCCTAACAAATCTCTATAGGTGTCGTGCAAATAGGTATTGCCATACAATCTACATTGTCAAAATGCTACTCTCTCTTTCATACATACACACACACACAAAATATAAACTCCAATTTGCGATATATGTATTTAATTGTAATTTGTTGTTTAGTTTCTTATCAAAATATTTATTCTTGTGCTCGAGAGACAAATGCTGAAATGTTGTCAAATTGTTTCCATGTTGCCTCTGAAGATGCTCTTTTATATTTCAGATTAAAATGGAAAGTGAAATAGTTGAATTTTTTTAGTGCATGTGTGCTTCACACCCACATCTTTTTGGATATTCTTTCCATTGAAGAATAAAAAATGACATTGGACAATGTCCACTTGGAATAAATGATGTTGAATGCATTTATTCCAAACTATACCCCTCAGCTCTAGATTGAATGTGAACAAGGCTAACAATGTTAGCTTTGTTCAAAATAACTAGTTTATTGGCTCTAACATCTAAATACAATATGGTGCCAACACTCACATAGACAAAGTTGACATTCAGACATTTGTTTTCTATTTTGGTACCCTTTACAGGTGCTAACACTTCATGTCACGCGGTATATGGGGTCAAAGAATGTTGCCCTCCTGTATAGGAGGGTTTAATTTGCATGTAATTTTGCGAGTATTTTATTTGTAGCTTATAGATTATAAATGTTGTATAACGAAAACATAAATATATGGAAATCAGAATACATCTTTCATTTGAATATCTTACTAATATATTATTCCCGCCCAGTGCCGGAAGGTTAAGGAAGTTGCACGATCGCGTGTATCGGCATATGCATGTTCTTGTGATCTCTCGGTAGACTTCTACAGAACCGGGATCTGGGAGTCCCATGGACAGGCTGCATTAATGCTCACAACCACGAAGAGTATACACCAGTCCCTCAGAACAAACCATGGCAGGTCCAACACTGCTACCTGAAGGAGATGATTTGAGCAGGAATGTCTTTTGTATTTTGTAGAGTTCCAAGCACATTAGAGAGCCGTATCTGACGACACGGCCATTTTGTTGTTGGAAGAAACAGCAGTCATGCATTGGGGTTTGAACAAGGATTCGGATTCCTCTAGTTACAGGGATATTTTGGAATGCTTATGCATGAAGTTACTGTTCCCATGGCCAGCGAAACGCTCCCGCTGGTTCTAGGACTTTGGCCTCAACTGTCTCTGCAGCAGAGCCATTCTCTGCCTCTTCGGATGCAGACTGTGGCTCCTCACTTCTTGCACCCTCTGCAGGTTCTTTCCTAGGGCTTTTGGGAGGTGAAGGTAAAGTTTTGATAAATAACTTGTTAAAACTCGGCAGCTTCAACATCCAGTCGTTGTAGTATAGTGGTAAGTATTCCCGCCTGTCACGCGGGTGACCCGGGTTCGATCCCCGGCAGCGGCGCTGTGCAGATCATTGTGGCTGCTTCTTTTGTCTAGCTTGCCAATTTAGGCTGCATGAATGCACTACGCGGATGAGCAGCGGACCTCGCCGAACTGAAGGACAATGCCTCCCAGTACTTGTCCTGGAGGATGGCGACACCTGTCAACATCTGAACAGAAATGCGGAAACCCTTCTATACCGAATTGGTATTACATAGCCGCAGCCCAAAGCCATTGTGGCTGCTTCTTTTGTCTAGCTTGCCAATTTAGGCTGCATGAATGCACTACGCGGATGAGCAGCGGACCTCGCCGAACTGAAGGACAATGCCTCCCAGTACTTGTCCTGGAGGATGGCGACACCTGTCAACATCTGAACAGAAATGCGGAAACCCTTCTATACCGAATTGGTATTACATAGCCGCAGCCCAAAGCCAAAGCCAAAGCCGCAGCCCGCTACATTAGTAATACCAATGTAGCGGGCTGCGGCTTTGAGGAATGGTCGAAGCGAAAGTCGCCTGCTTATGGGGATGCTCAGTTCGAGTTCTTTTGATGCTGGTTACAGTTCGCGAAGCTTCGAATCCCAGGCATTCACCCAGTTCTGCTCTTCTTCTACTTCTTGTAGTAAATTCTTATTTACTTCTTATAGAGGTGCTTTTTCTATATTTCGTATGATTGGGGCACTGTAGAGAAAATTACTTTTCGGAAATAAGTGCTGTAGTGCAAGTTTATTTCCACCAAGATTTTTTACTCGGATTTGCCCCTCAATCAACAAGAAATTCTGAATAAATTATAATTGGTTAAAATTCTAGCCCGCCTAAGAGGTAGCGCTTTAGAATCAGAATATACGCCTTGTTTTGTCAGTTTCGTTAGATTTTTTGCCTTATTCCCATTACTTTTATCGGTAAAAACACAATGTGCTCCATGATGGATCATGCACTCTATTAATTTCGCTCAACCTACTAAGATACTCTCTAATAAAATTGGCGAATTTTTTTTGCTTCTAGGGCTCTCTTTCCTTCTCAAATCGAAAATAGCAAAATTTTTTGTTCACTTCTAGATCTCTCTTTACTTCTCAAATAAAAAATGGCCAGATTTTTTTTCGCTTGTAGAGCTCTCTTTCCTTCTCAAATAAAAAATAGCGAATTTTTTTTTTTCGCTTCTAGGGCTCTCTTTACTTCTCAGATCGAAAATGGCTTCTTCTTCTTCTCTTTTTTTTCGCTTCTAGGTATCTCATTCATTCTCACATCGAAAATGGCGATATTTTATTTCGCTTCTAGGGCTCTCTTTCCTCATCACGAGGATAAAAGTAATTTTATTTTTTTTCCCTACGGTCAAGTGTCAGATGAAAATGCCGATGGCGTGGAAAGATTCGGAGAACTGGGTCTGTAGGAAGAGCCTCATAACATAGAGGAAGTGAAGACTTCAAAGACTAACAAAACTCAGGGGTCATGGCCACTGCTCAGGAAGACCCTGAACTCGACAACTTGAAGGTAAGATGGAATTTAGCATGGCATAATTTAAATGTGCACAGCTGGCAAAGTTATGTTCTTTTTTATGTGAACAGGAGATCTTGTTGTTCTAACACCCATTGGATTGTCACTGAGAACCATGCCATCCATCCATGGAGCTCCAGAAGTTTCGAGACAGTTGCACTTCCTGTGCTCTTCGGTGCACACTCTTACTCGTACAATACTTACAACTCGCAGTCGTTTTTTGCCCTGCCAAAATCTCAAAGAGAATGTAAGTAATTACATGTAGAGGGCAAACTGACTATAATATTTGCACAAGGTTTGAGCACACCGCGACATGTCCTTGAAATTTTGAGGGCACGAATAAAAATTTTATGGCACCAGCCTTCCATTAAGCTCCGCTGTTTCTGTGAGATCTGCTCCGTGTAACATCGCTCCTGTATGTACATGAACGTTTATCTGTGGCCCAAAGCAACTCATAAGTGAGTAAAGAATAAAGTCCTCAGAAGATAATCAATCCTCAACTAGTGTCCATAAGTAGAACATTATGGGTGAAATCATCTGATGGTGAGAAATGCTTGAGTTGAGCTTGTGAACGAAAAGAATGATCGATTGTAACTGCAAGCCATAAACAAAGGAACAAAGGTCTGCAGAATGAAAGTAGAAAACAAAATGCCTTCTGATCTTCAGTTATACGTTATATCTGTTGGGCTGGACGCCTGACAGATTTTCCGATAAAAAAGTGCAGGAATCTGCTGTGTGAAGTATTCTCTAATGGACTGGATACAACCTTTTGTTTTGGTGCTACTATGTTGCATCTGATTCTGGAACGGTTGTGTTGCTGGAGGGTCCCAACCATGTGGGTGTTGCCGCTAGTCCGGAATTTACAGTCGTAGCGAAGCTCGCACTGGTTGTAGAGATAAATGGGAATATTGCGGCAGATTTGTAGTTCGAACAGATTACCTCAGAACGTCAGACTGCGCACTATCGATTTAGAGGCAATAAGCAGCGCTCCTCTTTCTGCTGTCAGTTGGGCTGAGTGATTCATGTGGATGTAGCTCCAGGCAGAGATAGAATCACACTGCGTATCTATTGTAGTATTAGGAAAACCACTGGGGTGTACAGGACTTTGTGACAAAAAGTACCAAACAAAGTCATAGTTATGCTTCACTGGTTAAAAGCAAAGCATTCTCATTGCTCCTGTATGTACATAAACAATTGTTTCGGCTTTGGCATCACAAAATGAACTCATCTGGATCTTTAACATTGCATGTAGGGGAATGATTCCTCGTGCACCAGATTTCTACCATACTTTTGCCACAGTGTGCAACCATTGACTGAGAACCAAACGGCTGGCCCACATCTTGTGAGTGTAGTTGGCCCAGCCACAGATTGGAATGCCAGAGTTGGAGCTCTCGGAGAATCCAGTTTCTCGACGAATGGTAGTGAAGGTCATATAAAACTTTCCGAAGCTTTTGTTCTCTGGTTGTCTCTGCGTGATGGATAAGTGAATTCGGAGCATGCTCATCAAAATACCGTCGTCATTATGACTATAATGAGGCCCAGATAACAGAGGTTCTTTCATTACTGAGATGATATTCATGAGGCATTGAAACGATTGAGAGCAGCGGAGACTGAATTCTTCCAGAGGAAATTAGATCATCATGAAGTTTATCTGAAATATAGAGATGTGATTTGTCTCCTCAAAACAGAAGGCTTAAGCGTGTCTGAACCTGTAGTATCTAGTTCGTGCTTCCCACGGTTTAATTAACTGTGACTGACCATTACATGCAACCCACGATTTGCATGCGATACGATGCAATTCGTTACTAATTCATATGTAACCAGAAAAAACCTGTACGATTTGGCTATCAGATGTTCATAAAATGGTTTGCCTCAACCAAGTGTATGATGAGCTCACGCATGTATAAAAAAGACCTCACCGGAAATTGACACACTGTTCAGAAACAAAATTCTCAGTAGGCTGGTTTGATCATGTCATTCTAAAATCCACCAACTAAAATTTGAATGATTTGCGTCAGCTCAATAGTGTAGGTTTTCCTCGTTGCCATCGCTAGTGGAGTCTAACAAATTGCTTACTCAGTATGTAGACTATGTAGACAATTTGTCAAAGTTTGTCCATTTTTCCTTATCTAGTGCTTCTACTGTTGTTCAGACAGCACGAGACTTTGGAACATGGGCGGAGTGCTGAGTCGTTCTCCAAACCTCCTTTGGCAATAATCGCGCAACCAACCCTTCAAATGGGGCTTTCCAAGCAATTCTACACACTGCTGAGAGCCAATTTCCCTCCCAGTCGACCGGGTGAATTCGCTTACAGACAGTGTCGGACAACCCACTTCGTATACACTGACGGGATCTTCGAGAGTTTCACATAAGACGTCGAACACTAGCTCCGTGCCGGAAGAGGTCCTTGAGGATCTCAACATTCTGCGTCCTTTTTTTCTCAACGAAGAATTAGGTCTAGTTATCTTCTCATTATCGACACGATTGCCTGGATGCCGGCAGCTGCTTCAGGTCATTGAACTCGTAACAGATCACTCGGCGAGGGAGTTGTAATTTTTCGCGATCTGCTGTTTATGGTTTCGTTGGTCTCCCTGGTGAGGAGGGTGGGCTGCGCCTGCCAAGGAGATAGTGCAATACCGAGGCGACACTGGCAGATCCTCGACAGCAAGCTGCCGAACTGGACCCGCACCCTGAAAGAAATTAGATTAATATCGTGAGGGTCGATGAACCTCGTATCAGATATTATACTGACAAGAACAGATACTACACTTGATCTTAGCCAAAAGGCCGAGAAAGGTATGCTTCTACTTCCGAACTCGGAAGTATATGGGGCTCGACTGATCTCAGTCCTAGCACATTGCTTATGGGTTTTATTCTGTGCGGATTTGGTTTCGCTGTTGGTCACTTTCTCAGAGCGAGTCACTTCGTGTGCCCGAGGAAGAAAAATGACTGAGAAACAAATTGGAAGCCTATCTCTTCTCGACTCTTCTCAATCGAATATTCCTACATGGCGAGGATTGACGAGAACGGAGTGAGGCGTACGAAACCATCACTTGAACCAATACTGTGCGGCATTGCGTTTCACAACGTCAGAGCACGCTTGGACATCTTCAGAACCGATTCCAAACAATATGATGTCGATATTCGCCTCCAGATTTAGGAGGCGAATGTCGATTCTATTCAGCGTTGACCTTGTCACAGTTGTGTAGAGTGTTGAAAAAATCTCAAAATAGTTGACAAAATTTCTGTTTAGTTCATTTTTCACCAATGAGAATGAAGATAGTAGATGTTGAATTCTAGGGAAACAAAACAAATGTAAATTGATTTAGAGTTTTAAGTCCAATCAAAAATAAAATTTATTATTGAACTTATGATTGTGTTTTATAATAAAATTTAAAACATTAATCAACTAGATTTGATTCAAGCATTGAAAAGTGCAATATTTAATTCATTTACATCCATAACATTGATACTGAAGTAAAATTTAACAACTTTTTGATCCAAATCATAGCATAAAAGATAATAGAAAAAAATATTGAGACTAAAGAAATTTATAAGTTAACATATGAAAACATCATCACAAGAATATACTTAAAAAATCAAATTTGATCTCAATAACCATACCAAACATATCTCATTATAATATCAAGTGAAGATTTTTTTTTTTAATTCTTGCTATCTTCTATTTAAAGTTTAGTCCAACTCCAGTTCAATCAGATAAATTTTAACTCTAGATCAAGCTTTATGTATATTAAAAAAATATCTTCATATTTATATCATTATTTTAATCTCTCAAAACTAAATCAAAATTTGTCAAAATTGAATCTACTTGTTCATAAATAAATATGAATCATTTGAATAATAAGTAACATCTTTCATATCAAGAACTCAAGGGAAAAAACATGTTACCATATTCTCTTATCTTAGTAATTTTCTGACATCACAAAAGCATTTTGACATAATTGGAATCAAATCTTTGAAATAAAGAAGTATCAAATAAAGTTTAGGATATGAGCACATCTGCTTAGTCTAGTTGTGCGCCTATAGTGGTTTAATTTAGTCGCACTATTAGATCTTTGTTTAGGCGGTGTGTGAATACAAGCTTTATTAAGAAATTATTATTATTTTATTTTTTTGAAGCAAAATGCTGATTTTATTTCACTGCAAAGTTGATCAAAAACACCTTTCCACAACCAAGCAAGCTAGCAATATCAATTTTGTTTTGTCTACCTAATAAACACATGATGACAACCTGATTATCTAGAGACAAAAGTAGCAAGTGATGGTCGCTCATACTTCAAGACTATCTCTGCGTCTCGCCGGGCGAAGAGCAGTCCTGCATGATCCCACATGGAATGAAACTATCTGGCTGCCCTTGGACATTCCCTGTGACTCATGTCTCTCCCACCACGCAATATTGGCGGATGCCGTGCGGGCCAACCCGAGTATCAAATGATTGTCGTTCAGTTATTTAAAAAATATTCAAAAGAATTTAAATGTGTTAAAAGATAACTCTTTGTAAAGAACTACATGCTTTTGAATCTCATAATTTGTGATACTTAAGACTGTATTAAATTAATGAAAAATAAATCTTTTTTGTTTGAAAATAACATTTCATATTGGAATCTAGTAGTTTATAATTATTTGTGCTAAATTCATCATTAAAATTATTTTAATTAAATATTACTAATTTGAAGAAGATTCATAAAGTAATACATAATGATATATAAGATTCAACTTTTATTACTTCACATTCTGAAATATTATACTATATAATATATATCTCATTTTAGAATTGAATAAAATTGTAGTTAAAACTTTAAATTACTTTTAAAATTTAAATTAAAAAATTTAAATTCTTTAATATTTTCAAAAAATGAAATTTTTGAATTAAGATTCATTCGAACAAGCAAAGTGAAAATTTTGCAACCACAAAGTGATTACTTCTATCATTTAGATCAATTGTTATTCAATGTAATATATAATTCATAGTGTAGAAGTAAAATTTGATCCAACATCAATTGAACAGATGAGGAATATGTTGAATCAATCAAAGTTACATATTTATTTTGACCAAAAACTCTGTAATTTTTCAACTTATTTGAATAATTTGTATATAGTGAGAGTAATTATATCTGAGATATGATTTTGTGCTATGTTAAGAGTAAAAAAGCATTGTTTATGGAAAAACGTGTTGTAAAAGATGGACAAAATTGACGATTTTAATAATTTGTCATTCTTGAACAGAACCTTGCAGAAGCAAATCACTTGTTTCTATATCAATTGTTTCAAATCCATGTAACTGTGAATTAAATCCTAACCAAAAAAAGATTTTGAAATCATGACTATATAATACATGTGAGGGTTTGAGCTTCATTGTTTCCAATGTAAATTTAAATTTTCAACCTAAGATTTTTATTGAGACTTTTGATAATGCAACAAGAGTTCTCACAATTTTTCTTATATTGTGCTAAGTTCTAGTGATTTTTTTAGATACATCTTTATTTTATTTTCTCAATCAAACATAAATGAAGATTGAGATCTCTATAATTACATAGATCAAAACACCTAAATATAATGACTAAATGAACAAGAATAAGAACTACGCATTATGTATGATCACTTCACATTCAATCCGCTGTATCAATATAACAATGTCTCTCTAGCATGTTATGAGGAATTGTCAATTTATGCAATGTGCAAATTACTTTTCATTACGAGGCTTTGTACAATTCTTTTATTTTCATGTGGGTTGATCAAATGTCTTTATGAAGTTGGACGAGAAAAATCATTTGAGTGGTTTAAACTAGCATTGTTGAAACCTTCAATCTACATGTGTTTTATTTGAATTGTTCCAGTCTTGTAACTATCATTGTTCATGGTCACATGATTATTGGTCTCTGTGTATTGCTTCTCTAATGTCGCAGAATTTATAAGTAATCATTTTTCAAAACTTAGTGAAGATCAAATCAAGTGAAAAATAGCAAATTTCAGTCTTCATTCTTTATGTGTTTCTCATATATATATATATGTATATATCACAAGTTAACCATTTCATGTCATCAACATGCGGTATTTTATCTTCATAACGTCAAGGAAAAAAATAAAATAGAATTTTTTTTTCAGTGTAATTTTCACAGCGAGAATTTTTTATTGCTCTTTAAATGATAAAATAACATTCAGAAACGTACAATCCCGCTTCTAAATAAAGTGGAGTTTCATACTCAAAACTAGAGAGCCAGTGAGATACACAAATACGGAAAGATTGTCAAGGAAAGGTAGGTTGCTGTAAAAGCTTGATTGTATTGGACGGTGCATGAAAGTTTGCATGGACTAGAATCTTGTTTCACTCAGAAGTAGTATAACAGTTGGCTATAGTTGCTTGCGAAATTGGAGTTATACCACAACCTCAAAGAATGAAATTATGAAGATAATGTACACTATAGAGGTCATTCAAAATTTGCATTTGAATAAATTGAGTTATTTCTGAATTTAATACAAGATTTTAATTTTTTATTGTAAAATGAAAGATTAAAAAATGCCTTAAACTTTTTAACCTGGATATTGATTAACTGAAGCTAGTTCAGGTACAAGTAATTATATCAGTTATTATATTTTTTAATATAGAAAAAATTATAAAAGCAATACAAAATATTAGAAATTTCTTTCATTTTACAAAAAAGTTGAATTACATAACGTTTAAATATTGATGTAGAATCTTAATAGAATATTGTGAATAGATTACATTATATTCAATAAATTATATAATACATACAGTTGTTTTATAATATATATATATATATATATATATATAATGTTTCATTATATAATTAAAAATTATCAAATAAATTTAATATATTAAAATATTCATAAAATATCTAAAATATTTCAATAATTGTAATATTCTAATAAAAATTCACGATGAATTTTCATAGATCACATGTTTTGTGCGACAAAACCTTATGAGGAGTAATTTGTTATTCACAACCTAAAATTTTTCATTCTAGTTTATATAAAAAAAATATCAATTGTTCAATCTTTTTTCTTTCAAACGGATTATGAGTATTTTTTAGACTTTAAAAAATAAGCACTCAAATATTAATAATTAAATGTTATAGAAGTTTGCTAGTAGTTGTACAAACTTATAGTAAAATCTCACTTCTTGAACATTTAGAAAAATATGTTACTCATTATTATGAATGATAAATTTTTTTTCTGATTTTGAATTAATTTGCTAAATTATTGAAATCTGATATATTTTATTTCATTTTAATATTATATAATCAAAGTTATGATTTCTATTTCCTTTTTTTTTAATATTTGTGTGGATTAATTATGCATTTATTTAGAAAAAATATACTTCTGTCATATCATTGAGAAAGATTAACTGATTTTGATTTAGGAAATTTACTTATTTATAAGTTATGATTAATTGATTTTCCAAATTTCATATTTTTAATTTTTTTGGAATATTTTTATTCAACCTAAAAATTTTAATCATTAATGTGAATGAAATACAAAGTCTAACTCGGCATTTGGATTCAGATCTCATCAATATCATTATGTTACTATTATATTTGAAAGCTATTTTTTAATTTTGCGTTTTTTTACATGTAAACATGTATAATTAGTATGATTTTAGATAATTTTAAAAAATTCTCTTTTCTTATACTTAATGAGTTTTTATATTTTATTCGATGAGCAGTATTTTAACAATATCTGATTGCTACTGTTGCATCTCATTGGCTGTTTTTTTCAATAAAATGATAAAAAACAAAGACTAATTTTTGAAGTGAAAATCATGAATCAGAGTTCGTCTTTATCCAAATGTGCATATTGATTTTGTCTACTTATCATTTAAAATCATAAATTGGTAAAAGAAGTCTTAATATTGGGTTGATTGAATGCATATCTTTTCAATCCTTTCATTCTACACATTTATCATAAATATAGAATAGAATAATAATAGAATAGAATTGAATGTGATACACCTTAACCATAAAGAAAGTGCTGATACGCACAAGTTATTGCTAAATTTTCACTGGGTACACTTTAAACAGAGACAAGTACAGTGTTGCCTCACATTACATCAATCAAGATAACAAATTTTTTTGATAATTACAAATTGAAAGAGGAACAAACAATCATGGATTGCGTTGTGATTATTATTTTGATTTTAGACATTATTGCCATCATGTATTTTAAAAAAAAACGTAGCATAACTCTCACAAAAAATTACAAATTCTTACTCCAAGAATCTAAACTTACATCCACAAGGATACAAAGTGAAATTACACATTGAGAGCATGAAGTTCAAAGTGCTATCAAAGTGGTAGACATTCGCAACTTAGTCGACGAGATTGTGATGGCCCTTCGGGCCAACCCCGAGAGTGCCGTATATTCCAAAGGTTCGACAACAGCGCAAACCGAGTTATCCACTGCGAGCGCCAATGACAGGGCGGGGTTTAGCGAGCGTCAGCTGAACTCCGATTGACGATGGCTGCTTTGTTCCGAATTTCCGCACGGGGGGTTTTAGACTCGCTCGCTGCCTGATCTTCTTCGTCGACATTGCACTCGTCAGAGCAAGCAGCAGCACGATTTCCTCGGCCGGACATTTTCTCGTGAGTTTCTGTCCCCTGTCGTCGTCGTCGTCGTCGTTGCGTGATGTGCGAAAGTGCTTGGAAGGTGATCGTTCCGCGATCGCTGCGCAGTCAAAGTGTCAGTCGTCCACATGCTCCCTCTAGATGTTTGTATGACGAGACGAAGCCTGGTCGAGTGTGAGCTGGAGATTTGGAGATTAAGGCAGAGTCGCATTTGTTTGGGAGTACTCTTGTGTGAGTTTTTGACAAGGTGGCATTTGGATTGATCAGGTGGAAGCAGAGAGGGAGTGAGCTGACGAGGAATCACATCAGAGATTTTTTTAGGGAAGGAAGGAGAGCAGAGAAGCCATAAACTATGGCGTCCATGGTACGCCGCCTTGAAATTCTGGCTGGGGTTCGCCTCTGTGATGGTCTTTCTGCGTTAGTCAATGAGATGTCTGCGAACCTTTCGACCGGAAACTGAACGATTGAATCAAAAAGAACTTTTTGTTTTGGACGACGAGACTCGTCTAATTATCGAATTATTCTGCTCTAATTCGCTCCGTCTGCAACCGTCCTGAAATTTTATCTGCTCTGATTTCTACTACGAGAACGATGTTGAGAATATGGTGCTCATCTTACGCATTGTGCAACTCTTGTAGCTCTCTCTGTCCTCGACAAGCGGCGTCCTGGCGTCTGCATCGACAGCAGGACCCGTGCGATCGGTTGTCGATTCCGCTTCGTCGAGCGGGGCGTCCTTCACGCCTTTCACTGGGCTGAGAGGAAGCTCTTGCTCGTCTTCAAATGGTGTCAGCAAAGGACATCTTGCGGTCTCTCGGTCCCGAAGCTCCCGGAGTTACAAGCAGAGACGTAGCGCAGTGGTTGCCATGGCAGCTGAGGAAGGCGCCATTCCTTCCCTGAATGACATTCCCCTGACACTGTACATCAATCAGCAAGGAAGAATTCAGCCAGCGGTTGAGAAGTCAACGAAGGCATCCGTGTTCGCAATCTTCGATCAAAACAAGAAAATTCAGTACATTGGATTTTCGAGGGATGTGAGGAACACGCTCAGAACACTGATGGGTCGTCGACCGACGCTGTGCTACTACTACAAGCTGTACAATCTGGATTCTCTGGATCAGCAACGGATGCTTTCGTGCAGGCAGCAGGTAATGTTGGCTGCAAGTGAACTGTATCTGGCAGTGCGAATGTCGTCGTTGAGCTGAAAGTTGTGCCTCCATGGTTTGCAAGCTTCTGAAATTTGCTACGCTGCGCATAGTGCAGTGGGTCTCGGAGCTGGGGCTCCCTCCTGTGGGAAATGCCGACCCAGTGCAGAAGAACCTTTGGGAGCAAGCTTCCGATGCTGGATCCATATCCGAACGTGGTAGGCAAGCGGCGGCAACTTCCATGGCTAAAACGTTTTTGCAAACCATGGCTGATCGAGGTTTGAAGGAGGAGGTAAAATCACATTCTACTTTATGCCTGCTTTTCAAAGATCTAGAAACTGTGTGCTTGTACAATGCCTCTACTAGTACAATATTTACGCCTGCTGTGATCTGTGGACACGTTCGCTGATCTGGTGTGGTTTGAATGCAGATGGTATACAATCCAGAGCTCCTGGCCGCAGGAAAGTGCGACGTTTTGCCGGTATTTTTCAACACCATCTATTCTTTATCATAGAAGACCTGTAGGATGCTGCTTTCTGATCAGTATCCTGATCGTTCCTATCAGGTCGTGCAGCTGCTTTTAGAAATGTTCCCCAAATTTCCTCCTGATTTCTCTTTGACCCTCTTACCTTGTTTCGGTGATCCAGTCCCTGGATCAAACTGCAGCCGAAATTGCCTCTGCCGCCAAAGCTCTAGCAGAGCAAGCTGCCAAGCGACGTGCAGTAGTTGTCACCTCACCACAAGGGGAGAATATCGAGTTCGAGATATTTTTCGAGTTCAAGTTCCCTACCAACGGAGGCTGGATGTATGACATATTGGTTTCCAAGGATGACAAAGAGACGAGGTCAGAGGAAGAGATAGAACCTCAAAGATATTTGCATCTACAATCTGATGTGCAAACTCGGCATTACTCTCGTTCCTTTTTCGCTTGTGGGTCTGATATATATATGAATGAGAAATATTATTGACCATGCCGGCCACGCCTTGTGCAGGCACCGAGTCATCTGTGGGCGTATATATCCTGAGGCGGTGAACATCACCGAGGACAGATTTGTGGAGATAGTCATGGGTTTCCTACTGGTAAGAACGAGAGAAAGAGCCGTGTTTTTGGTGATTTAATCTTATTCTCCATAAAGCTATATGTACACATCGTCCTGAACTCCTTGCACTAAGTTCAAATTCTCCATGCGCTTGGTGTTGCAGCACAAGAAGGTTCCAAGACGTACAGAGGGTCTGATGTCAGGCGATATGTTCCCCATCAACTACTTCGCAGTTTCAGAAGTTGCCCAACGATTCGATGACATGAAGGAATGGTTTGTCGGGGAGCTGCCCGAGACATACTGGCGGTTCAACAAGATCCACTCATACGGTCCCGCAGCTGATTCGGTCCCCGAATTGGGACCTGCAAATGTAACCACGTGGACTAATTAGTAGATCATTCTCGTTTCATCCTCTTCAGCGGCTCAACTGGTATCCCTTCCTGATGACATCGAAGCTGTTCTCCACCGCATACGGAGTTCACCTTTACAGTACCCTTTTCACGACGAAACGACACTGTTCTCAGATCTGCAAGTCAAAATCTTTTGTAGAATTAGCATTGTAGCATTGAGGTCGTTCTCTCTTTTCGAGAAGCACTTTCAGGTTCTTGCCGAGTTAGTGCGAAGATCAGCTTGCGAGCAAGCAAATGTTTTGCTAGGCTTAGTAGAGCTTCCACGAGAAGGACTCGATGGTTTCAACGGCATTCTGGCACCTCGTATTTAGTTAGAGTAGTTGTATATCGCTTCCTACTGCCACTTATGCATATGTTACATTGAGCAACTGGTGATAAAGTACAGGAAAAGATTCATGTCTCATCTACGACGTCACATTTTGTTGTTTGAGGGTTGATTGGTTGAAATTGGTGAACATTGTTGGTAAACGAGATCACGTAAATCCATCAGTCAAACAGCAGTCAAACATGATAGGATTGAACAGCCGCAGTGGTGTGTATGTGAACTCAACTTCACCTCGAGTTAGTGTATAAGTGAATAGGAAATGAGTCTACCGTGGAATTCTGCAACTTCAGGTGCATGGTTCTCTTTCTTGCTCGAGTCGAACAGAGTACCCCATTTTTCTCTAGGCACATGCCCATGTGGAAGGCTGCAAAATGTCATTCTAGCCCTCGAGAGTAGCGTTTATTTCTAGGCACACGAAAGCAACCTGTGTAGAGCACATTCAAGAAAGGGGCAAAACCTGGAGAGATGCATACTACAAAACCTGAGGAACAAAAATTTATGCTGTGGAGAGTACACCCACCAAGAGAATGCATGTAGTTGAAACTATATGAGGAGGATGAGTAATGCCTCAGTAACTGCATAGTGGGAGATATGTCCGACTGCACTTATGATAACGAACAATCTGAATTATATTTCGGGTATAAGAACAGAGTATCGAGGGATCATCAATTGGTATGATTAATCTCTTTTGGAGCTAACTATATAGTGTTTTTGGAGAGATTTGCTTGATGGGACCCCATCTAAAGGTAAATTGTTTGATGGTACCCATCAAGTTTCAATTTATCCGATGTGACCCCATGGAGGGTATGCCGTCATTGAGTTCTAGTAGGGTTATGTTCTTGTAAGAATATATAGCACCTCTTCAGAAAGCTGATCGATCATTCTAATATATTCTCGCGACATCACGCTATGAGATCTCAAGTCGAATAAAATTGGGTGCCCGAAGCTAAACTGTTCATAAGGCAGCGCTCGATCTAGCAAGCATACAAACTTAAACTTCCTCCTCTTGACGCCAGCAGCGGACCCAGCTATTTTTTCATCTTTCTCATTTTACCGTCCCATTCTTCCTAAGAAAACGGTTCAACAGGGCCAGACTCTACACAGGCGATGCGAAGGGATACCGAAGGTAACACGAAGTGTCATTCACGTACATCTTCTGTTCATATTAGAACAGTGTGACGAGTACCGTCGGTGGGGTCCCATTGGGTAAATTCAAACTTGATGGGTCCTATCAAGCAATTTAACCTTGGATATATCCCATCAAGCAAATATCTCGGTGTTCTTGATATGAAGTTCATATTTGAACAAAGTCTGTGCAATAATCTGAAATATGTCATATTTCTATTTTCTAGCAGGAAAAGTATTTGTTCACCAACGGTAACATTTTGTAGTCGGTGTTGACAGATGAGATAGACATGGTAACGAGATGCAACACGTGAAATCGGCGAGGAGTCGAATCGGAAGGAAGAAAAATTTGTCCACAAAATAATGCATAAGATTCGGAACCAATCTTCATAACGGAAGAAGTATAGTAACACCTCTTCGGTAACATCGTTCTAGCTAGGCCCCAATGGTATCACAATGGATAAAATGTACTACCACTAAATCATCCGAACTTTAAGCTCAAATTATCTACAAAGGTGAAAGAAATCAGAGAACACAAAAAGATGCAAAATAATATGAGAGTACAGCTCACGAAGGTGAGGAAGGCAAAAGTACCCTCAAACCAGAATTCGAACTTAGAAAAAGGTAGCCAAAATTCACAGTTCAGTGCTAGCTGTGGGGTTTGAACCCACGCATGCTATTGCATAGACGATCTTAAGTCGTCCCCCTTAGACCACTCGGGCAAGCTAGCTGGTTGACAGAGACAGCGAAGACAGATCTAAGATACTGTACAACTTGTAGGAAGGCAACTGTCCACTTGTGCTGCAAGAACCGTGGGCTCCACGGCGGTTCAGCTTTTTCAATTATCCACAATCCCGATGCGATAAGGGCCGTCCGATGAAGATCAGTAAATCCGCCGTAGTCGGGACCAACTACGCTATCCTGCCCTCACCGCGGCGCCGAAAGGGAACTGGATCGCTGTGGCAGCCGGTTTATCCGAAGAAGACGTGTTCTTCTTCGGATCAACCCGCCGCCCGTGACAAACCGGATTGACGCCCCGAGTTAAATTCTAACGCGAGAAGCCGAGAGCCAAGCGAAGCTCAACAAGCTGAGATTTAAAAGCTTAACAAGTCTATAAGATCACTGAAGAACTTCAATCCAACGATAGAAGCTCAGTGATTTGGGCCGTATCAACAGCTCCAGATGAATAATAGAAATAAATAATATCATAAAAGGAAGGAGTGTATGATTACTGGCTAATTGAAGTTAATTAAGTGGAGGAATTAGAGACCGGATTAGTGCAGAAGCTCCAGCTGTTGACTCAAGTTGGAGCCAGGGCACCGTCCAGTGAGGGGAAGTTTACTGCTCGTCAGACAGAAAGCGAGAAGAAAAGCAAGGCACGCGAGAAATATCTGCCCAGTCAGAAGAATCATTGATTCTGCACTTTATTTGCCCTGCACCGAAGACACCGCTTTTCCAGGATTCGCATAGCCTCCTGCTCCTACTCCCTCGCTCCCTCGCTCCCTCACCCGCACGAGGCCTTCTGTCTGCACGGCTTATTATGAGCTGAACGAGCAATTGGGCCGAGAACCTCTTGCTGCAACGCGTGAGCGAGCGTGGAGGATAGACTGGTGCGTCCGAAAGAGGTCGAATTTGTCTGCAGCCTGTGGAAGGGAGGGGGAACATTGGCTTGGACCGTCGAATTCGTGCAGTGAAGGGAGGAAGGAGGAGGAGGAGAATCAGAAGTGACGATTGCTCGTGTGGCATCAGTTGACTGTAATCAGTCTGAGTAATCGGAAGTTTTATACTGCGGGCCGAGTGGAGTGGAGCCTGCAGGAGCTATGGCGGCCAGCTGCCTGTGCTCGGGGCTGGTGCTGTCAGCTGCAGCTGGACCCCATAGAGATGTTTCCATACGCAGCTCTCGGGATGCTCAGGTTCTCAGAAGAGGAGGTCAGTTTTTCAAGCCTGTGTGCTCGAGCTCGAGTGAGCTTTTCGGAGCCGGAATGGTGTCTGAGTTGAGTTGCAGCAGATTGGTGAAACCCATTGGTGTCCGCTCGAGGACTTCCAGTGGGCGCATTCTGGGCGCCCTTGCACCCGAGCTGGATTCCAGGTAACGAGGGACTCTGGTTCTCTTCGGCTCGAGCATTCTGATTTTAAAAACTTCTTCTTCGTGCATTGCTTCCTCTGTACGAAGAAATTCGCACTGTCGTGGTCCGCCTTCACCGCCCTATCGCTTCTGCGTGGGAAGGCGAATATTAAATTGAATTAAACCTCGTTCGAGCATTCTCACGATTCCTATTCTGCACGAGCTGGGAACGGGAATAATTGATTCCACGAATAATGGCTTCGATTTCACACCGCTCTCGGTCTTTATCGTTGCCTCCGTGCGTGGCCTTTGGGAAGCAGGTTATTGGCGGAGGCGCCCAGCATTCTGGGAATAGTGAGAGGAGCAGAGTCCAAAGCTCTGCCGAGCTTCAAATGGCGCCGCGTGCTGTTGAAAGTCAGCGGAGAAGCTCTCGCAGGAGACGGCTCCGGAAACATCGACCCTAAGGTTCGTCTTCTCGACCGCAAGTTGTCGCCATTATCAGCTGCGAAATCACATCCTCGGCATTCGAACGCCCACCATGTCAATCAATCCTCGGCCACCATGGCAGCAGATGCACATAATTCTCGAAATTGCAATGTCCGGGTTTAAGAGGGTTTCTGCCAACAAGTCTCAAAATTCGCGTTCCCTGCATTCTTTTAGCTCCGTCATCCGAGTGCACCATTCTGAATTCAATTCAATTCAATTCGCTGCTGCTGCTGCTGCTGCTGCAGGTGACGATGTCCATAGCCCGAGAGGTCGCTGCAATCACTCGCTTGGGAGTCGAGGTACGTCTCTTCGTCCCTTCGTCCTCATCTCCCTGAATTGAATATGCCCTTCGGCTTTCTGCTGCCACGTGGCCATGCCTGGCGCTCTTGCCGTCTCGGAAAATTATTATCGGAATTAAATCCCGGTGCACGCGCAGGTTGCGATAGTCGTCGGCGGTGGCAATTTCTTCCGAGGCGCGTCGTGGGTCGGGTCCAGCGGATTGGATCGAGCGTCTGCGGACCACATTGGGTACTGCCCCACTTCCCCTATCCCATGATGTTGTTCCATGTAGGGACCGAGATTAGACTCACACACTTTAACTTTTCATCTGATCGCATTTAGAATGATCAGTCCATCCGTCCGACCACATTAATATTAATATCATTTGGAGAGGAGGCTTTATTGGAGGAAAGGGAAGGCAAGCTGTAAATTAATCTCCGGGATACATATAATGTCCGGTAGGATTTGGGACTTAGTACTGTCCTCAATTCGCGAGCCCAACAAAAGCGATCACGGTGGGACTCGAACCCACAATCTCCCGCTCCGGAGGCGAGCGCCTTATCCATTAGGCCACGCGATCTTGTTGTATGTGAAAGACGTTGGCCTGTTCTGATACTCTTAGTAGAAATCTTGCTCTTGCGTCTACAAAGGGCGTACGTGGGGATTTGGGTTCGAGAATACAGTATTGCAGTGCGTATGGTACAGATTTTCTGATGACACCGACGGCCCGGCAGTAGCCGGTGACCTTTCCAGAGGTGCACGGGCATGAACCGGTCGCACTGAGAACGGGGCAGAACAAAGTTTCTGGCGATTCGGAAGGTCGTCCAGGACTGAGAAATGTCGGAATTCGAGAGAGCCAATTGTGGATGCCATGTGAGACCTCGAGCGACCGCTCGATGATAACGATTTCTTTCGAAAGGAAGAGATCCGAAGCATGCATTCGATTAGTTGGACGGGAGTCGAGCAGATGCGCTGGATTAGATTAATTTTATGAGAAAGAAGATGAGATTTGAGATCTGAGGGAGAAGGAGCTTGCGGTGGCGTGGGAGACGGGCAATTCAATTCCGAGTCTAATTTGTGGGGAGGGCATGATGGATTGGTGTCAGGATGATGGCCACAGTCATGAATGCCATCTTTTTGCAGGCTTCCATGGAGAGCATCGGCGTGCCCACGCGAGTGATGACCGCCTTCCGCATGGCTGAAGTCGCCGAGCCTTACATCAGGCGTCGAGCCGTGCGTCACTTGGAGAAAGGGCGAGTGGTCATCTTCGGTGCGGGCACCGGCAACCCTTTCTTCACCACCGACACTGCCGCAGCTCTGCGGGCAGCCGAAAGTGAGTGTCTCTCCCCCCCCAATCGGTCGAGTATCGGGATACAATCCATCCCCAGGGCAGATTCTGAAGAGGGCCCGATTTTAGGGCTCAGGCTTCGATAGATCCAGGATTCCAGCTTTTCCTCGAGCATCACCTTTTCTTTCTTCGAATTAAAAACTTGAATCCTTCCTTTCTTTAACATCCAAACTTCGACAAAAATTTTCGCAGTCAACGCAGAGGTTGTGCTCAAGGCGACAAACGTGGACGGGGTTTATGACAGCGACCCACGGAAGAACCCCAACGCCATGCTGCTCGATCACGTATCTTACAGAGAGGTTGCCATCCAAGGTCTTTCAGTGATGGATATCACTGCCATAACCTTGTGTCAAGAAAATTGTATCCCTGGTGAGCCCCGCAACCGAATACCTGTCGTCTTGGAGCCTTGTGTTCTTCGCATTCGCATACATGTTTTCTTTGGATCGATCTTTGCGAGAATAATGATAGACCAGAAAACCGTCGAGTTGCTGCGTGCGGTGTCGCCCTTGTTTGGATGCTTACTTATGCGCACGATGTGCTGCAGTTGTGGTCTTCAACCTCAATGAAGCGGGCAATATCTCAAAAGCTCTGAGCGGCGAACGAATTGGTACCCTGATCGACAACGAAGGTGTCGACCACTTCAAAATACCCAAGACCGCAGAAGTAGGAAAACCATCATAGTTTATGTTCGTTACCTGTTTTGGTACACAAATTATAAATTAGTATAAAAGTATAGATGAAAATGAGTCATCAATTTGGCCACTCCTTAGAAGCTACAAATACAATCATCAAGAAGATTCAGCACGAAGGAACAGACTCGAAATTACACACCTAGTCTAGGTAGCCGGAATCATTAATATTTTTTTCGAAGACCATTCGTGGTCAAAACATGCAAGAAGTTCCTTTCTTGCATCTTGTTCTTCAAGAAATGCAAGACATGAAAGACATGAGAGTTGGACGAGAAACTGTTGACGCATCGAGTGACTTGTATCCCGAAAGTTGAGCCGAAAGGTGAAAATGGCAGTCCGTCACAGCCCAAGTAGCAGTTCTTGCTGGAGAAATTTGAGATTCGATCATGTAATGAAGCCTGTTTGGGCGGTCCTGGTTCATTGTAATGTGTCGATTGCAGGCCTCCAGTAGGTAGTAGGTTGCTGCTGCAGAGCGGCGACAGGAAGAACAGGACGGATCTCAGTAAACCTCGATAGGAATGTCTATGACAAGGTGAAACATCAAGGAGGGACATGAGAATGTACCATCAAGCCTTACAAGGAAGATTCGAAGCTCGAAACTATAGTGAGACTGTTGGGGCTTGCCCAAATAGCATCAACATAGATATCCATATCACCTGACACATCTGAACTATAAAGATAACTCCTGTTTATAAACGACATAAACATCTGACAGTGATCTAACATGACTGCTCTCTTATAAACCCCACATTCTGTTCGGCAATGAAAAGAATCGTTGACAGATCCACTGCTGATCATGTGTGAAACGGTTTTCGAAAGATGAAATTATATGACGCAAGGGGATTTCCGATTTGTAGCATACTCGAAGGACAGTAACTTCTAGCTTGCGAATATGACTACTGTATTTCAAAGTCCCCTCATTGTTTAAAAGAGAATATGCTGCACTTGGGAAGCGAATGGATCACGCTCGGAAGCATCAATCTTGTTCATAAACGATGATTTCACAGAAATCGATGTAATGTGAAACAAACAATGGTCACTCTGCGGGATCCAAAGGAGACTTCCTCAAGTGAGTCCTGGTCTCGAAACGTGTCAACGATTCCACAGCGTCGTCATGATCTAACCTTCCGAGAACCGATAACACTTATGATATGTAAAAATAAAGTAAATTAATATAAAAACACACGAATTATTTTTAAACAATTTTTATTAAACAATTCATCATATTTCGTATTAAATTTCTGATAATCAATAACACGTAAAATATATAAAAGTAAAATAAATTAATGTAAAAAAATATGAATTTTAATTTCTTTAAAAATTATCTGTATTATAAAATTTATTTTATTTCGTATCAAAATTCTAATAACCAATAACACTTAAAATATGTAAAATTAAAAAAAGTTAATTTAAAAAAACGTGAAATATATTTTCTTCCAAAATAATTTTCAATACAATTTTTTTTATTTTTCGTATTAAATTTCTGATAACCAATAACACGTTAAATATAAAAAACTAAAGAAAATGAAAAAAACACGAATTTTAATTTCTTCCAAAATAGATTTTAATACACAAATAATTATATTTCGTCGTGTGTTATATTTAGTCTTCTTCCGATATTGTCCTTTCAACCCTGTCCGATGCCAGGGTTCGTTCTTCTACTCTGTTCTTCTGATACACGAGGAGATGAGGAAGATAACGAAGATGAGAACGTGGTCACATACGCCCGAAAATGAAGCCGACGGTTTGGGGAATCCAAGTCAGTGCTGACGGGACACAATCCGGCATCCGTCCTGGAAGCCCCCCCTCGGACAAAGCTCGGGCCGACTTGCTGTTCACATCCGCGAGACAGATGTCGGTCTCAGCGGCGTCAGAAACTTGTCCGTGAACCCAGCTTAACAAACGCAGATATCAGATCTGCACGTGGCGAGCTCCGAGCAGAGCACGCGTCGAGCAACGAACCGATGTGAACACCTGGCGGTGACATGGCAGAACCCACGGTATGGAAGCCCCATTCATTCCCGCAGGCCGACCTCAGTCAGCAGGGGAAACAGATCGCAGGGCATTCGTTTATAAGACTCGATGTTGTCCCAGACTCTTCATTCTGTGGTCGATCCAACAGTCTAGTCAAGCCAGTTGAAAGAAACGCAGCCGAGTCGACGCGTGCAGCAGAAGCAGCAATCGAGCTCAGAACTCGGAAACACATCGAGCTTCAGGCCCTGTGATCTTCAGAGGTGGAAGAGATTCCCGTTCTGGTGGTAGATCGCACCGAGTCGTAATCGTTTCCGGTCGAAGAAGAGACAGAGAAGATTTGAGAGAGGAATTGCAAGAAGTGCAGCGAGCAGGATCAGAAAGAGAAAAAAATCTCTGCAGCATGGCGGGTTATTTGGGAGGGATGGTACAGCAGAGACGCGGCGAGGACGAGCGCACGTCGGAGGAGGAGCAGCAGCCGCAAGCAGCAGCCTCGGGTAGGGAGTTCCGAGACAGTCCCATGGAGCAACAGCATGTGGGTCGGGATGCCCCGACGTCGCAAGTCGGATATGGAGGAGGAGATCGCACGGCCGAGTACGTTCACTATCCTCCGGCGCAAGACGCAGAATCCGTCGTCGAGAGGAACGACGAGCTCGAAGAAGGCCAGGCTCACGGAGGGCGATTCGTAGGTGGTCATGGAATCACCGATCCTCGATTGTCTGCAGACCAGCCTCTATCGAATCCCCAAGCTCTCGGCCTCCCCGACTATGGAGGCAATGCCGGCCGCCCCACCGAGTCCCACTACAGCTCGTCTGACAGAAATGTCGACCCCCCCGCAGCCAAGTCGGGCCATGGCGCATACGCTGGAGAGGGAGCGGCGCAAAGATCGTCCTCCGAATATGGGACGACCGATGCGAATGCGAGACCCTCGGAGGCTGGGGACGGCGTCTCGGGACCCGGAGGGTATGCCGGTGAGGGAGGCTCGAAGGTGACCGGGTACGGTACTTGCGACGGGAACGCGTTCCCCAGCGAAGCGGGAACGGGGGTGTCCTCCGAGGGAGGATACGCCGGTGAGGGCGGTGCGCAGAGGTCCTTCTCCTCGCAGGAGTCGCCCTATGGAAGCTCGGTCCCCAACGCGAAGCCGTCGGAGGCCGGGACCGGGACCTCGGCCCTCGGAGGTTATGCGGGCGAGGGTGGCGCACAGAGGGACGCCGACCGGTCCTTCCCAGTGACGCACAAGTCGCAGCACGTCCAGGACTCGAGCTCGGAGTTCGGTCTGCCGACGCCCATGCGGCCTCCTGGTGCACCAGCGCTCTTGGACGAGCAGCATCTCGATGGGCCCAAATACGGCCGAGACTCCGATTCCTCGACGGCAGGCGATGAATTTCGACCCGCAGGCTTGCAGGAGGATGAAGTTCGAGCTGGGGTTCCTCATGGTGTGGTGTCAGGGCACCCTTCAGGAGCGGGCCAGGAGAATTATGGAGCTGGTGAAGTGGGCAAAGTGGGACATCAAGATGCGCAGCCACATGAGTATCATCAGACTGGATCGTTTCCCAGTCATGGTGGATCTGCTTACAGCCAGGAGTACACCCAACCCGACGCGCCCGATACTCGTTTCTCTGACCTCCAAGGTAAAATCAGATTCAGATTCATTCTGGTCTGCCTAATTTCGTTTCGTTTAAACATAGTCAATGATACTTCAATTTCACATTTTGTACATTTATCGATAATGTGATGTAACCTGTAGAGCTCATGGTGGTGGGGTATGTGGAAGACTCTCACAACCATCTTGTATCGGATCGATCATGAGATTGAAAGTATGAAAACTAAATTTTGACATTGATTGCAATACAGGGGTTGATCATCATCAGACGTCCTCGAAGCACAGTCCGGCCGAAACGACGAATATGACGCCGACGGCTGTAGATGGCAATACGCACCAGGAGGAAGGATTCATGGCCAAACTCAAGAGCCATCTCCCAGGACACAAGCAGCACCATGCGCCCATGAATGTTGATACCAAGCCTGCTACGGATCCTACTACTCCTGGGGCTGAGCACGAGAAGCCGAGTTTCATGGAGAAGATCAAAGACAAGCTGTCACCCGGTCATCACAACAAGCAGACGACTGAGCAGAAATTTTGAGGAATGGAATGCCGTGCGTGATTTGTGAGCGGCTTTTCGTTAGCCCAGTTTGTATCATAAGAGTAGACTGTACATACCACAGAATCGATTATCCGCCGTTTTGTTTCTAGCGAACAGTTTTGGCGTGGATGATCGGCAAGTTTATCTCGACTGTGAGTGGGCCCGAACATCTATGTTCCATGTCTTTCATAAAGGATAATCTGAACAGTGTAGCAGAAACAAATATGGCAAAGTACATGTAATAAATATGACTAATTGTTACCGTTCATTCAACTTTACTATCCTCACATGCCTCACCCTCACGAATGTTGTACCATTGAACGCTGTTGTCATTTCCATTTTATGTGATCTCCATTCTCCATCTCGATCATCATCTAGTTTTATTGTAAATACGTTCTGAGGTGCAAACGATTGGTTCTTGAACCCAATTTCGAAACAGGTCAAATATGTGTGTTAATTATGTAATTTTGAAAGGTGTTGTTATCACATTTTCGATTTAATGCATGGAGTTTGTCTGATATATTAAAAACACCCGATTATTTAACGGCAAAATCAATTACCTTTATGTTAGATCAAAATGTTATTACAACCATACCCCTTCGTCACACATAAGTGAACACTTTACAAAACTACTTATCAGTGAAAATAAGCTGTTACAAATCTATTCTTCCCCATTCTTTCTACTCTACTTGGCGAATAGGAACGAACTATTTGATTCTTATTCGTCTCTAAATATACCCCAGTACCATTGTAATTGATCATCGTAACACATTGCACTGCCTCATTGTCTAGCCCTGACACAAAAAAATGCTTTCTTCTTCGGAATATAGTGAGAGAAGTAGAAGTGCAGGCAGAAGTGATGTAAGTAGAAAACCCTGACAAGGTCGTCAAACGATTGAATGTCGCGTAATATAGCCTGCGAATGTTGGCATACCGAATCATCCAAATGACAATAAAAAGTCAAAATCCATCAGCAGTCGAAGCATCCTGTACACTGAGCATCGGCCGCTATGTTCTAGGTAGTTCATGCATCAGCTGGAAATGCGGGACTGGGCCTGCAGAAGAGGAGTTGTATCGTCTGGACCGAAATCTGCTGCTGCATCTCTCAAACTTCTTTGTCTCTCGAGCTGTCCTGGACCTGCAATGAATTACGGCCTTAGTAAGAAACAAGTTGCAGGAAAAGCTTTGGAACCCTGGAACTTTCGGCCAGGAGCTAATTAAGAATTCTGAACGCTTGAAAACAAATTCAGTCTCGTGAATGAGGAAGTGCATGTGAGCTGCTCGGCTATCGAATATCTAAAAGATTAAGCGAAGAGCTCGATCAACATCTCACAGGCGTGACATGAGTGACAGTACCTCTCTCATAGAAGAAGGAGAAGAAGCAGGGAAGGCATGGAAAGCAGCTCCAGCCTTTTTCATCCTCCGGATCCGTGGCGTCATCGACAATCACGCTGGTGGGCGAATGTGGCGGAGATTGTGATCGTATGCATTCTTTGTGCGCGTCGTACACCTCGTGGCGGCGCTTAATCACACTGCTTATGGCCTTCTCACAGCTTTTGCGAGCTTTGGCCAGACGATGCGCATCGTCCGTCGTACTCGATCTTTTTCTCTTTCGGATGATCAGTCGCTTGGTCACGCACGAGTCGCAAACTGGGCACGTCAACTCGTGAGTTTGTTGATGTCTGAGTATTCTCTCAATCTCATCTTCCAGCTCATCGCACTCACTCCGAGCCCCTGGTCTCATGCTTGTCTCTCGAATCGCCGAACACAATATTATAAAATTCCCACAATTCCACAGAGAGACCGCTTCCTGTCCCCCTTACGATCAGTGCTTGCTGGAATTTACAGAAGCTGCCAGTGGGTTGCAAAACTTCCCCTCTCCATCAACAGAGAGGACAGCAATACAGTGGTCGAGGAAGAGAAGTTCGAGTTTCTTTGAAATTGGTAAGGTCTTTAAGCTGATGCATGGATGGCTTCGAAGTAGTACATGCTCATCATCCGGTCGAGCAAGTTTTCCCGTGAGTTAAAGCGAGCAAGGACAGCTTGAATCTTGATGTGATTAGCCGGCTGCGAGTTGTGGGCTGTACGAATTGAGTCATGAGAAACGCATGCTTGCTTGCGGTTCCGGATGAGCAAGACCTGTTCGGGACGCCGGCACCATATCCGTCTGTCCAAATTGTACCATATGGGTTTGACAATTTTCACTAGAAGACACAGCTCAATCATAAAGTAATTGCTGCTTCGGACGACCAGGACGAGCAGCTGTTGAATTCGAGAAGACTTTCACGAGTCGGACACCGTTTGGAGCAACGCTTTACAGCTGCGTGCATGCAATTAGCTCTGAACGTCGTTGTTTCTCGAAGTCCATCATTATCTCTTCAGGCTGAATATGGCTGATTCTCACCAGGACCTGATTCAAGCAACGATCCGCAGACTGCCACAAGTGCTGTGAGAATGAATATGTGGGTGCCCTTTGAGCCTGCATTCATCAATGTCTACTGCACTATTTGCTCGAAGAGTTTTATCTCACTGTCGTTTTCACGTCGTACAAGATTTCCTGGATATGGAATTATCCATCTCGAGTACAGTACTGGTGATAACTCCAAGTGCATTTTCTAACAAAAAAGTTTCATGTACATTTGTAGAATCTCATTAGCAAAGGGATCACATTCTTACCTCAAGATACTTCGTGCACAGATACTTAAAGGAGAGGTACTGTCCAATGCATGCATTGTACGTTGGGAACCTTGTGAAATCGCTGCTTGGGATTTCTTTCCACTGGACAGTATCCGCCACTAAGTGGATTATCTTCAACGAAAATACGTTTTGCATATTTCCTCTATTACAGTAACGGCAAAGGAGTAACATTAAAGAAGCCCTCTAATATTATGATGTAAAACAACCAGTCTGCAACTAGATTCCAGTAAATCTCTAACTGGTGGGATCAAATACCAACACCTTATATGCTCTTAACTCGACTGGAGTACACACTGTTGCACTTGAGTTTCCACATCAGTGAATAAATACTCAGTAAATGAGTCAGTCCAAGTGTCCATTTGTTTAGGTTGTGGGCAGAGATAATGATTCTACTGTACATGGAAGAAGAGGATGAGAATATATTCTAAATTCTAAGCAGACGAGGCCTTTGCGAGCATGCAAATGGTGCTAATTCGTCATTAAGACCCTGAGGAGTTCAAACTACGGGCCACAGAAAGACAATGTTGCAGTTGGTCACAACAGTCTCGATGTTGAGGACAAGGGGATGAAGCATACTCTTTCGTCTTCTATGGAGACGGTCGCATGGAGTACAGTGGTCATTATTCACTTATCAGTGAGAGTGATGAGTGATATGTTATCACTCATTATGAAAGACAAAGTATTGATTTTGTCACCTCAATAACTCCCCAATCCTGAAGAGTTATTGATGGTAAATTCTATGGTTGATCACATCTATCATCATTTATGCGAGCTGATCTACTTGAAGAGTAAAGGTTCAATAAAAACAATCACAAATTGTGAATTCTTACTATGAAGTGTTGATAACGAAATTTGCGATTATTGCGTTTAAACTGAACTGCTCGGAGATGGTGAGCGATTCATGCTCGGGCATAAATCTCCAGCACAAGCAACGAGATCTACCACTTCAATGGCTTGTGTCATTCCTGTAAAAATCGAAGTCAAGACAAGGTTAAAGCAACTATGAAACGTATAGGTCTATGTCGGTGAAAGCACCTGTTCGTGGCACTTGAAAGTTTTCACACATCAATCATATGTCACAATGGGCTTGATACCTTAAAAAACGAGAATTATTATCACAAAATTGCCTACCACTAGATTGACTCGAGCCCCTCTAATCATCTTAGTTCACAAAGAAAGTTGGGTGTCAGTATCAATATATGAAGTTTCTGTTATGATCATGTTAGAAGGTGAATCTATAATTGCTACAAGGAACTATTTTATCTCAAGCTATGGATCAAGAGGTGAACGAGAAGCTCGAGTATTATCAAAGATTTACCTCATAGGAAAGAAATTTCTGTCAGTCTGGTACACATTATCAAAATTACAACATCTACAAATGAACTCACGTTTCATGATTTTGCGGTGTAATAATATTTTGTTTTCAAACGTGCACTTTGGTTTAGATACAAGTGGTGAAATCTTGTCTGAAGTATGTGTTGACGAAGATGAACATGCAAAGTCTAAACATTTCAACTGTGTCATCAACGCTTTTTACAGTATTATGTTCAAACACATCTATGGCTATACATGTTGGAGTGATTATTGTAACATTATATCTTCCTCGTGTTCTTCCTATAACTACTAACAATGCCATCTAATATTTACACCATACGGATGCTCTTTTTACACCAATTTTTTTTAATTTGAGTAAGAACATTTCCTTGATATTGTACAATGCGTTAACACAAAATTCAATGCCCGAAAAAATAACTCCTATTTTGCTAAATTGAACGATAGTCAATAAAGAAAAACAATTTGAATATATGCGGAGGAATTACGGACATCACATTCTGAGTGAAAATCTTGGAAAGTTTTGAGATATATCAAACTTCTGCCCCATACCCATCATAGTAATATGAAGTAGCGAATCACATGAATCATATTAGGGAAGGCTGAAGATACCTTTACACGCCAAAGATTTAGGCTTGTGGCTATGGAAATGAGATTGTAGTAACTATTGTGTACCAAAAAAATGCTTATATGCAAGTTTGTTGCAAGGATCTACATCTCTATTCAAGGTTTGATATGGTATTAAATAAAAATAATAGTTTCTTATGCTCGTTTTGTTTTATCTATGACCGTTGTGCTTAGCTCAAGCTAAAAAGTATGTCATATATATGTGATTGTAATCATGAGTTGTTGAAAGCATCAATTCTCTTATATTTAACCATTGAACAGTTTGGGAAGAGTCAACATATTCTTCTTTTGTATTAGAAAGGCCAAAAGTTGATGACTATATGTACTTCGTTATTATTAGAAATTTTTTTATACTGTCCCTCTAAGTTGAAGATAATATAGTTGATGATAGTTATCATTTAGAGAGATTCATCCAAAAAAAGGAAAAAAAATTTGACACAAAGAAAGTTACCGTTTGCCTGCAGTAAGTTTCTCCAACATGTGTGGCATCACTCTGAGTAGCATTGTTGTTGACTATAAATACCTGATGCCCAACTAGCTCTTGTTGATGTAAGATCGAAGTGCAAGACTTGAATTTAATCAGAGGTATCAGTGTACTCATTTTGAGGTTTAGCGTGGCTGATTTGTTGGTCAAGATAGATGGACCTCGGAATTCTCGAGTTGCTATCGTGCGAGATGATATTTGTTGTTTATTTGTTATTGGGATGAGAATCTATCACATACTTGGAAGAGTCTCAAATGGCCAGAGTCGTGTTTTCCTAACGCATATTCCAAGCTCAATGGAAATGAAACTCGAAGTAATGCTGTCTCCCATTCTCTTTCTATCATAGTGTAATATATCAAATTCTCTATATATCAGGGCCACCATTTTACTTCAAATCTGCATCCCATCCAATCCAGACCAGACCATAACCATCAGCAGCAACCTAACCCAACCCATAGCATTACCTGTGCCCACCCATGCTACTCAAATTACGCAAATTCCTGGTTGGATCTTGACAACCACTGCCCTTAGCCCTTACTTGTGCCCACCCATGGAAAAATAATGTCATCCAAAACCCACCCAAAACCCATGAGCATGGGTATGGGCACCCAATGTTGGGCTCTGAAATAAACTCGGGTATATGTACTTAACTGTCAAATTATTATTCCCATCTCGTCCAGTCACGCGTATTTTATCAAATTTGTATGTGGCTCGTGCAAGGGCTCGTAAACCTCTAATTAACATGCTCCCTCCCAACGGGCAAGAATGTGACATCGATCGATCGACTGCATCAGAGTTGCATCTGGACGTGGCGGCGGGCGTGGAATGTGCAAGAGAGGCCGACGATGCACGACACATGAACGCGAGATGGAGCGGAAAATTCAGAGCGGAGAATTTGCAATTGGACAGCACGAGGCATGAACGCGAGATAGAGCGGACAATTTGCAATTGGACAGAGGGTCAGGGCGGGGCGGGGCGGGGCAGGGCAGGGCAGGGCATGGCATGGCACAGACGCAGGCTTGAAGGTGCTTCTTGCTTCGCAGTCGAGCATGGACGATGACACGGCGGCTTGAGCCAGTCGCGGCGGATGTCGAGTGGCGTATACTAGCGCTTGCCACCATCACGCGGTATGGGCAGAATGTGTTTTCTCAATGTCCAGATTACCACCACCATTGCTTGGAAATGCTCGGATTGCTTGACCACCACGTTCTCTCTTGCGCAAATCTCCCCGTTTGTTTTTGACACAGTTGTGGTATAGTAGTTTGTTTTGATGAATGAAGAGAACAAGGGCCATTTTTGTTTGCAAGAAGGCGCCATTCACTGAAGGTGTTTGTCGGGAAACCTTCATCAGGTTCAGTGCCATAGTTTCAATGGGGTCTGGGCAGTAGAGGCGAAATTATGGAGAAGTTTGAGATGTGAAACGTGAATATGAAACCAGGTCGTGATTATGGAAAGTCTTGTTTGGAAAAATCAAGCACGAAAACGTCACCATGTGTTTGAGTTTCAGTACGTTATCGTACTTGAGCTCCAATTCGATTTGGGTAGACTTTTTGTGGTCTATACTGATCGTCGTTTACCCTTCGCCGGGGCCTATTCTGTAAGAGCATTCTGACATAGATGGTATCAATCGGTGGATTGTGGCAGAGAGAGGATCACAGGAGTTAAATGTTCTGTGTCGAGCGGGCCATCAGCGAGCTAAACCCTACCATCCGAGCAGTCAGCTCCATCTCGCCCCATATACTCATATAGGACATTAACATCCAGTCAGTCGACGACTAAATTTTCTAGCTACTTGTCGATAAATCGTTTAGAGGGGAGCAGTGGCTAGGGTTAGCTGAGAATCTGCGCAAGTTTTCGAAATGCCCCGTTATACGACTTCGCAGACGTATACGGATGGAAACACGCAGATTGTAGCTTTGCCAGAACAAAACCAGGTTCAGGGTACCGGTAACCAAATTGTTGAATATAGAGGAGATGGAGCTGTAGCTGACAGAAAGGATGATGAAGACTTGGAGGAGAAGTTACGGCGTATCAGTGAGCAGGTGCCAGTTCGCATCAGCAATACTTCAGGCAGTTCTGCTGGTTCTGGCTCTGGAGACTTTCATCAGGTATTTCTTCTAAACTGTACACACGTTCACGAAGTCACTAAAGATCCTTCCCCTCTGAGAAGAGATATGGGGACTTCTCTGACATTCAACATCCTAAGCGATTCAATTTATCTGCTCACTTCTCTCAGTTGCCTCTGTTTCTGAGCTTCAAAAGAAGGAAAGTATTGTCAAAAAGAATTTCGCCCAAACAATACTTTACATATCTCTGATGAAGGAAGAAGAGTTTGATTTTGATTTTGATTTCTGGCACTTGAATTCGCTTACGTTTATGTTTTCGTCAACCACTGGGAACGTTCTGATGATCACATTTGATTTCGGGAATCAGTATCGACAAATGCGACGAAGAGAGCAGGATCGTTTGTCCCGGATGGAGCTCGATTATATCAAAAGGAAAGAGGAAACCGAATTTTTGGCCCGACGTGAGGAGAGGATTCTCGCTGCCGAGGAACGTACAGCCAAGAAAAGAGCGAGGCGCTTGAAGAAGAAGGAGAATAAAAGGGCTAAAAGGCCGCCAAGACCACCTACAGATCAACCTAGTTCTGGGCAGAGGAATGAAGAAGATTCCTCGAATGACGAAGAAAACCCCGATGATAAGCAGACAAAGAGCAATACAGGTGGAGGAAACATCTCGCAGGATAGGACTGCTGTCGCAACTCCTCATGTTTTTTCTAAGTCACGGTGATTGCAATTTTTTAAAAGTACTCACCTTTCAGTCGCTGTAGTTTGGGTAGGAAACATCTAGAAGAGTAACTTCTGTCTTCCAGGTGCTCAGGGATGTATCTAAACTTTGAGAAATAGAATAGCAATGCTCCTCGTTTTGCAACTAGCTATCAACCCGCTGCTCAGAATATCATACCTTAATCGCAAGGATATGGGAAGAGGAAGGGCAGCACAAATAGGACGGTCTTTCTTTCTTATGAAATCACTTCTGCCATTTGTAATTTGTGGCAACGTGTTGGTTGCTAAGATGTTGGGCTGTTTTTGTCAATTGCGTCTCACTTGGCGTGCATCATCGCAGTACTGCATCATGAGCACGTTCGTACCTGCCTTTGCACGTTACTGAGTCCCATCCGCGACGTGGGACTTCCAAGTCTGTACATTTTTGCAATCAGTTTTGACCGAGTTTCGATTATTCAAGGAGGAAAGACTTCAATCAGGACAATTACGTGTGCTCTTCTTCTAAGATGGTTATCTAGTTTTCAAAGGGATTCCTCCTCACCTCCGGAATTCTGTTTGATCATGCGACTCTTAGGAGTCTTCACAGCATTTTCTGACGAATCCAGCTATACAGTACCATGAGATGAACCCTTTGAGTGTAATTCAGGGAAAGGTCAAGGTATGGTACAAAGTCAAACGCTGCCGAAGCCCATAATGCTAATCATTCTGTGGTTTATGACATGACTGGCCAGCTCGTTCATTTCTTCTTATATCATTTTCCTTTGGAACTGCAATCACTCAAACCTTTTGCAGAAACTGTCTTGTTCTGAGCTACGCAGTGTAGATTATGTGTTTCTCTCAGCCTACCCTCGGAATGTACCGAATCTCATGACAAAGGTGTATGAGTTGAGTTGCTTGAATCTCATACTACGTATACGCCTCAGGTGCTAGAGAAGACGGCCTCGGGTATTGAGTTGAGTTCTGTTCTGGGTTGGAAATGTTTCCACGGTTCTATCTTGTAAGTTTTCAAAATTTGGATGACTGTTTTTATTACCTTCATCCACCTACAATGTAGCCATTGTAGGTAGATGAAGCCTTCTTCCTCTTTTTATGTTTGTGCGTGCGTGTAATGGGATGCTTGTTCTGATCTCGAACTGGCACAACGGAAATACCACCTTGTAAGTTGTGGATGGATTCTTCAGTGTATAATTCGTTATGTTTTTGTTTTGCTTTACTGCTTTGTCTATCCGAAGATAATGTCTTTATGTAAGCAATCAGCTTTTTGACTTTCCGTATTCAATTTCACATTATGTTACGCCTGCTTATTCAGCTAGTAAAGTGTGTAAAGTAATTGAGACGAAAACAAAATAAAAATATAATAACACAAGGAAACATACATTTAGTAAATTACATCAAACCATTCTGTTTCAAGAAAGGTACATTTCCACGGAATTTCTGGTTTTCAATTTCACTACCTTTCTCAAGGTTCTTTTATTTTCAATCGCAGTATAATAAATCATTTCATAGTTTGAAGTCAACCAAGATGCGTGTCAACTGGCTTCTGTGTGCTTTCTTTTGATTCTGACGTCTTTGCTGAAATTGCTATCCACAGTTGTACCGTGGTACAAAGTTTAGGAAGAAATGTTTCAACCGTATATTTATAGCAATAATGTGGTTTGTGATACTTTCATTAACAATCATGTTATTTAATGGTGATTAGTTTCGAACGGGCAAGTTTGGTCACGTTGATAAATATAGGCGATTACATTTAGATTTACGGAACTTTATGTCACATCATCGAGTATGATATGAGTATCAAATGATTACGTTTGATTGTGCTTGACGTGTTCTTGAGTCTCATGGAAGTTATCGGTAGTGGTGCAAATCATAGAATTTAGAACATGAATCTAGAGTGCAAGAACCATGGTATGTGAATAATCCCAAGGTGAAGTTATCTTCTATTTCGGGTATAGTGACAAGCATATTTTCTATTTGAGGCCTAAGAAAAATTTAACTACATGTCCATCATTCGAACTTTGAATCCATAAATGCAAATTTTGAAGTGTTGTGCGATCAAAATTAAATTTTTGACTCAAATGCAATTGGTAACTGAGAAGAAGGATTGGAAGATATTGACGTATCCATTAGTACATATCATACTCAAGGTAAGTGGATGAGTTAGATTTTTTTATATGTCGAGGATTTAACTATTTCAAATAAAAACTCCATATAATATTAACTATGTGGAAAACATCACATCAATCTTACATTAAAAAAATTTATACCAAATAAACATAAAAATAAAATAAAATAAAAAATTATATATACAAAATATCTATCAATTCAATGGTTTTTTAAAATCTTTATATCATGTACACAATATCTTATATATCAATAGGGAGCGGCTAGTTATCCCTCACCTTGGGCTAATTAGCCATCACACTAGTATACAGACTTTAGTCATTGGACGGATAGGTCTATAGGGTCCGTTTGGAAAAATATAAAATTTGCGACTACATTTCTTTCTAATGCACTCCAAAGATGCCATGATATCACCTGTCACATAAGAAGCTGACTGCCACCTCCGCGATTTAAAAGGCACGTCAAGGTTCCTTGTGGGTGAGAACAAGATGCACAAGTGACAGTTTAAACATTAGTGTTCAATGCAAATGCGTCGAATAACTCAATGACTACATTAGTGTTCAATGCAAATGCGTCGAATAACTCAATGACTACATTAAACCTTTCGCTACGTTTCACTGCACATGCTTTTTGTCCCAGTTTGATGGAATAGCTCAATGGGATATAGATACTGTGGCTGCAGTAGGATTTTTGAAACAATTAGGGATGTTAATTTTTCGCACATGATCACTTTTGTAATGCCTAACATAGAATGTCCAGAAAAAGTCACCCCCACCGCACTTGCATTGAACAACAACTAATCCTAACACCACTTGTGACTTCACAAAAAATTCCAACCCACCAGTCCGTTTTTTAATCACTTTGAACCTTGATGCGACGTTTAGATCGTGGAATTGGCAATCAGCTTCTTTCGTGGCAGGTGACTCCATGTCATCTTTGGAATACATTAGAAATAGCTGTAATCGCGAACTTCAACTTTTTCCACACGGACCATATACTGTCTGTATACTTAGGTTGAAGATTAATCAGCCCCTGGTGATATATCTAAATATTAATATCGTAATATTTCATATAAATATATTTATATATATCACCGGGGGTTATACTATACCCATATACAGGGGCTATATAACGATATTTATATATAATACGATAGGTTCAGATATATATTTACGATATAAAATATATAGCTATAAATAAGTATATAAACTTATCAAAATGTATGTACAACACTAAATATGTCAAATATAGAATTGACAATAAATATTGATGTAAAATACACAAGTGTTAAGAAATATTTACATGGTAAAAAATACCAAAATGCAATACCACTTGGAAAGAAACTTGACATTGCCATACCGGTAGAAACTTTTTTTCCATTAATATAATAAAACTATTTTATTATATCGTTGAAGCTGCTCAAGGACCGAAGCAGACGAGAATGATCTCACGACAGCGATGACGCACTCTGTGATGCGCTTGGACATGGCGACGTGGATCAGATCAGATGGTCTTCGAGCCATTCGTAGCATGGAGTGGAACCAAATCAGACAGTGACACTTTGCTCTCAGCCATTTCGACGACGAGCGAGGTGAATGTGGATTTTCTCGAGTGTTTGTTTGTTTAGTATCTGAAGAATAGCACCGGAAGGTTTAAGAGTTGTGGTGACAGGAAATGTTGCAAATGTACCCGAGAATCGCCGCGTCTGTCGTAATTGGACGCTGAAGGTCGATCGATTGTCTTCGACTACCACCATTTCATTCGGCGAGGCTCGGTAGGGTTTGGCAAATGGCTGGGACAGTTGTTGGAGTTCATTGCGCTGAATTTCATGCGAGTGCTGCAATTGGCAAATCATGTTCACTGACTGCTGGAGACTCTAGTCTAACTGTCGAGAGGAGGTAGGTCACGAGAGAATCTCAGCGCAAGTCGGGTTGCTTGTCGATCCAGTCTTGACAAATTGCTGCTTGTGATCACAGTCAGTTACGATCGTGAATGAAAGGATGGTAGGCAATCGTATTGGACATTCGCACGAGGAATTGGACGTACTGCACTCTTTGCAAACCAGATCAATCCTCGGACTTTTTCTTTGACAGCTAGATTGGCCTCACGAAGAAGACTCAAAATCTGACCCGAGCAGCAGAAAGCCAGGAGGCCAATTTGACTCGACACAGCGAGAATCAGAAGGTTTACGAGTCGTCCATATCACTGCCCTTGAGAAATTTGGATCAGAACAACAGAGTCGTCAAACTTAAGCCTCCGTCGCGGCGGTGTAGAGTGCCGTAGTGTGAAAAGTCTCTCAAAGTTTTGGGTTTAGGGTGGATCAGCACCTCACCTTCCGTATCGACGCCATCGCAGACTTTGCAAGAGTCAAGTGGCCTGCCATGACCTAATGAAAACGAGTCTTGCTTACAAATCTCACAAATACGCTTCCTACAATTTGTGGGAATTGGCCTCTCTAGATCTCTTAAGCCAGAGTTTGTGTTTAATTCATGGCATTCATGTGACCTGCACAAGCGTGTGATTCCGTGTGTAGAGATAGAATTCCCCTGTCCTCGACATGAGAACATCACCGCAGATGAGACCATAAAGCAGTCGCTGCTTTGAGGATGCTATAAATTTACAAAAGAATCGGATTACATGTGACCACATAGATATAGACATGATGGTGAAGCACCGGACCAATTATCGTACTGATGATTTGGTTCGCATGGTGCCCAGTACAGAACGAATGTCATGCTGACAGGTGCCCGGATTTGTGAAAATCGGTAACGGAGGATGCTGCTTACCTTCACTGACTGAAAGAGCAAGCTCCAAAGAGTGCCGCAAGAATCAAGAATTTACCGGACTGGACATTGATCATCTTCGCATTCCTCTCCACGGGCACAGAAAAGAATTTCGCAACCGCAACAAATGCTGCGGCCCCAGACATCCTCTTGAAGCCAGGCGTCCATGTGGTGAAACTCTACTCCGGAGCATATCCCAATGTGATAATCACTCTTGCATCAGCATTCCCAGCGATTCCAATTTCGCCCCAACCTAAACATTGATATTGTCGGCACGACACTCTTGGTAACATCCCGAAGGCTTAAGATCGAACGGAAGAAAAAGCAAGCGGAGCACGAGACCGAAGCACAACCACAAGCGCAGCTCGAAAGGGAAGGGCTCAAAGGCCAGAGGATCAGAAGGCGAGCCCAAGGCCAACTAAGACTCGAAGCAAGGTAACCAAATCAAGAGGACAGAAACTTGGTTTTCACTCTCGACTGGAATCCAGAAACCTTCAAGCACTTCATGCCCTTGACGGAGGAATTCCTGTCACAAATGCACCTGTTGCAGGATGTCGAGGCAGTCGCTAATTTGGGTGCTCCTCTTATCAAACTAAACGCTAACATTCAACTGTGTGGGATGGGGTGCAGATGGATGATCCGTTTAAAATGCGGACGAGGAAGAAGTACTGTGTTATGGTGCAAACCAACTTCAGGGAAGAAGAAAGTCAGCATTTGTACTCAGATTGTGCGTATCATCCTGAGCCTGAACCAGAATGCTTCACGAACGGAGTTGGGCTTCACTACCCTGAAATCCGGGAAAAAGGTACTGACTGCCCTTTCGACAATTGTCTGAGCTTGTGCTGTGTTTCTGTCATCTCGGAAAGTCATTGGGTTACCTACGGATCACTACTCAGCGTCCTCGAGTTCATTTCAAACCCAGCATGCGCTTATGAGAAAAATCCCGTGTGCAAGCAGAAATGTCTCCCGAGTGCGATTCCGTTTGCTACGAGAAAGAGGAGCTTCCTTGGTATCTGTCGACCATGAACAAAATTCCTTCCTACATGACGAAGGTGGTCTCATCGAAGTCTCAGAAGAAACTTGAACTCGTCTTTCCTCACAGAAACAAGCCGCCTTTCCAAACACCCAACAAACGAACCATGGTGAGCAGCTCCTCTCCTTATCCCTCTTCGACTTGTGGGTCCTGCCCGCTTCAGTAGCTTAAACACATCAATGAGTCGGATATCGGGGTAGACACAAGAGCCCAAGCCATGTCCGCCTTTTTTACTATACACCTTCTGATCTGGTTGTTTATTTGTCCATCTTATCGTCCATGCGATTTCTGTTTTAGTGTGGCCCAAATTTACATCTCCATCAATTCCAGCGTTTTGAAGTTTAAGAGATCCATCATGCGGCGAGCTCGCAAACGAGAAGCATGTATCAACCGATGCGTTTTATGTTTGTTTTAGTTTCCTTGTAGAGAGGGAGATTTCTTATTTTTGTATTTTCGAACAATTACTCTAGATGCGTCATGGAATGCTTTGCAGGGATGTCATTAGCTCTGAAAGTCCAACAAATGAGGACTCCCCACTGCCCTGACGTTGAAAATTCCAAAACAATGGAAAATGTCTCGGCGCTGGCCACTGAGACCGCTACATGTTGACAATTGTGTTGCAGGCAGAGCAATACGTGATACTGGAGCCATTCCAAACTTTATCATATCAAGGTCATTCACTCTCTTTTGCTCTGGCCATGGCTGGAGACCCATCCTTGTCTGTCTCTCATTCTCTAGAAGAGCAACTCGGCTACTGTCGATGGTACACAGTTACAGCGTCAAAAGGTATTATAGAATCTTGAGTAGCTAAGATTCTACAACCGCTATGGAAATTCGACTACTGCAGGACTGGAGTACCTAGAATCATGTTTATCTTTCGAATCCATATTGGACAAGCTAGAGACGGGTGGCGGAGATCCGTCTGAAAGCAGATCGAGAGCTGTGGCTCTGCGTTTGCTTTTGCGACTGCCTGCACAACCACCCGGCGAACTTGAAGGACCACCCACAACATCAGGCAGACTTCACAGCAGAGTCCATCTGAGTGCCAAGGTAATCCAACCAAATATCATCATGTATTGCAGGAACCCGCTCATTTGCATGCTTGATGTCCAGTTCATATCCATACGCATGCATCTCAGTGACGGAATCACGCGTGAGTCCTTTTTACATCTGTCTTCATCAAATCGGATAAGAGGATAGAGCCCACGTAGTGATAAATCATAAAACTGATGTGTAAGTCTAGTTCACAGTTCAGAAAGGACATTAGTTCGCAAATTTCATATTTGGTGATAGATACACCCTTGCAAAAATTATACACGGTAGATGGTTATGAGTCAAGGTTTATGCTTGAAGGACCTGACTGTCTTCCAAGGCATAGTAGGCCGAGAACTAAATGAGGTGGCCTTTAATTACATTTTCTTATGAGGTTTACCTGGCTGGACAGGGCAAGCATCACCGAGTGTTGACACCGAGATGTGACACAACTATAATTCAGCAGCTCGGAAGAAAGAGCGCTATCGTTCTCTTGCAAAAGTTTTTGAGAGGCCGGGCGAAGCAGATGTCCATGACAAAGACCAAAGCACGATGGGAGGAATCGTACGACGAGCTAAATGGCTTCGACCAATGCTATAAACCTGAAGGCATGCAATGTGGGATCGACTTGGACATCAGCATAACCAAGAGAGTACTTGTAAGAGCATTTGTTGGACAGATTCTAGGAGCTATGTTTGAACCTCTCGTTAACAAGTCTGGTGTACCGTCATCCCCTCCACTGACTGGTACGACGAAATAATTCCGAGCTCCAGTTTAACATTCTGGTGTCAACCCATTTCTATATATCATCAAGCTCGACAAAAAAGTGAACTCTTTCAGTTGATTTGCCTCATCGGGCAGGCAGAAATTTTATGACTCTTAACAAGAACTTGAAATCAGAGAACAATATCTGCATTACAGTATCTTGTGGAGTCAATCTTTTTTGAACCAGCAAACAGCACAAAATCGCTGGTGGAGAGATAAGGCGACCATGGTACTCTTCTTTCAAAGTCGTTGCTTGATGATGATCAGCAGCAATACTCACTTCGCTTTTGCTTTTCACGTATTTCTCGGATTGATTGCCTACAAAATTTGTATTTGGCAAGCACTATCTTTTTGTTGGGCAATTCAAAGTCTTCGCTCTAGTCTCAAGTTTTACAAGTTTCAGGTCTACTGGGCTTGAGATTACTTCAACTCACTTGGAACGTATCTTACATGTAGGTCAGGGACAAGATTTCCTTGACAATCATTGTTCAAACCGTACTAATGCTTCAACTTGGATTCGGTTCTCCTTACATTGTCATTTTTCTCTCTTGGCTTCCGTAGCAATATTTTAATCAGCCTCTAGTGATGAAAATGGCTACATCAACAGTTGCGAGAGGTCTGAATTCATTTCATCAGTCCACACAACATATGCTACTGTCTGAAAAACTCAAGCCAGATGTCAGTCTCTAAAAACTCTTCATTAAAATACCTCCCCCAAGTTTCCAATCAAGAAATGCATCTACAATATCATATTGAAAGACTTCAGGTACTCCAACGAAAAGGTTCCTCAATCAACTGCACGAAAAACAAAAACTCGGAGACTAAGATCCTCTGATCCTGCACTAAATAGAGCCTTGCTCGCTCAAGTGTTGGACGGTGAATCAGCAGAAGAAGTCGTGGTCATAAGAAGACTTTTTAATCATCACATCGGGAGCCAAAGCAACAGTACATTAACCAGAAACCACATCAAACTCACCAAGAATACAAGTCCAAGTCCGACCTGAATACCGAACGAAACAAAAGAGTAGGTCGCATGCTCACTACCAAACATTGACTAAATCATTCATGATGCATCCGGACTTGCTTCTTCGATCATGCTACAAAATTCTCTTTACCCATTGGCGTTGTCAGTTCTCTAGTTCGTGTTGTCCATCGGCTGAGATCTGAAACTAAGAAGAACTGCCTTCATTGATACGACTCACATGGGACTAGGACTCTTCTCGTATCTGGTCTACTCACAGTCGAGACATTTTTTCGCTAATCAAGCGTTGATCTCAGTTAAAAATTTCTTAGAGTGAGATTATCTCCATGATCAGGGTTTAGTAAGCAAAAGAAATCTAGATCTGCCTGTAGCTATCTATCAACAATCATGAGAAACTCAGACGAAATCTAGGGGACAGAGCTCAAAAGGGGCCATCTATAAAGAGGTAATACATAAGACATCATCAAATTTCGTAGATGTCAATGGCCGCATCCCAAGATTGTGTCGATCTACATTCGATTTCCTTTACATCGACTGGATGATTGAAGCGTGAAGATGAGCGACTGCAGATATCAGAAAAGCATGGGAAGACATCCTCCCTTTTGGTTAGGTCGAGGTCCTAGGCTGCAGTCTGATGATTTCTATTTTCTTTGCTTGCTTGTCATCACGAAATTACTACTTGAAATCACCGACTATCACTGGGGACTTCTTTTTTTCCATCCACAAGAATGTATACATGTATACAACCCAACTGCCTACACATATCAAATGACATTTTGCCTGTGTATACTCTCTATCGATTTTCTCCACCAAAAAGCTAATCCCTAATTAGTGCATGCAACATTGTACTAGTTTTCTAAGATGTAAATACTTGTTAGAGTAAGTACATTCAGTAACGTTATGAAACACCAAAAATCCAACTGCGCAGAAAGTTATTAATTAGATATATACAAAATTGTTTACCGAATGCGAATTAGATACAATGTATTGTAAAGTACTACGAGAGCAGCGATCGTGACACTTTCTGAAATCTCTGAATTTTTTAGGGCATCATGCATCAACATTTTTTATGGTAAAAACATAAAAGTTATCTCGAAGTCTCTGTTACCTTAACAACATAGCCTCAGTATATTTCTTTTTGGCGCATTAGACGCAGATCTTAATGCCGAGTTATGATGTTTGAGAATGTTAAAAACTGAGTCCACGAAAAAATCTTACTGCACGTTATATAACATATGAAGGTTTGTACAAATAACCGTACTTTATTATTTTACGTATTTTCAGTTGTGTGTAAAAGTGCAAAAGTACATTTCAATTCTTTCCCATGAGAACAAAATTCTCATCCTTTCTTCTCATAGATTGTATCACTGAAATGAATTACTTACACTATCTAAAAGCCTTTATTACGATACTGACAAAATCAACCTTCTTCACGTTTGTCTCTTCTTGCACAGTAAAAGCGTCATGGTACAATGCTGCAAGTAGAGGGACCCTGTTTCCTCTCAAAGAAAAACGCATCCTAGCTAAAATGAAAGCATACGAAAAATTTAAATCAATCCGTTAGATTAAATTGGACATAACTCCAACTCCAGCCGCCCTCGTTGGGAGTACAAAGATCAGTCGATTTGGTGAAAGGATGAATTTGAACAAAATGCTGGCGAATGATAAATCATACGGGGAATATCATTGGGTCTCTGTGGTAAGAGAAATATGATCTCCTTGAACACGAGGCTAGTAGATATTGTAAAACAAACTTGGATAGAGTCCCCGCATAGATACAGGCACGGACTAATAACAACAAAGGGGACCAATTCGACACACAAGTATAAACAGCGGGATTGATTAATTCCCAAGTTTCATGCGTCGCCGTTTCATGGTGGATCACAAGGAACTTCTTCAGAAATTGCGAGAGTGTACACTTGTAAGACATTCGGAACGAAAGAAAAAAACATGGAATGGATTTGCACATTCGTCCGCCTGATACTACTGCAGCTTAAGAAAGAAAGCCCTTTATTGATACGTACTCTAAATCAGAGACAGTGAACAAAATTTCAGGGGCTAAGGGCAAGTCTCGACGTTGAGTAGTTCTTATTCTTTACTGCTTTCAACTCCTCCAAAACTAAAATTGAGAACGCCATGAGCTTTTGCTTGTAAGCGTATCAATTCCAACTTAACTCATCCCAATTTACTCTAATTTGGCTGCTCGTCTACCAAAGCCAAATTACAGAATTACTCGTTAGCGCCATACTGTACTTGAGTAGTATATACAGCAGACTATGTCTTCAGATAAGCTCTGCCTGAATGCCTGAATCCATGATGACCACAAATGAGACTTTTGAGACAATGTGGCTATTTGTGCATCTCCGTTAGCTCGTCAAAACTTGATCACTCCTCCCAATTACTCGAGGGGAATTAAAGGGCTCGGAAAATTTTGGAGTTACCTAAAACTATGTTCTTAATGGACTCTGCTGACAACAAAATTTGAAGTATGAAAAACGACTCAAAGAATGCAGCAAAATCCTGTTTGTTCCACGAGCGACCCTTAGAATGAATATACAAAGGAATACAACGTTGACTATGTTCATTCACAGGTGTTCAAAGGAAGCAGAACTCCTGGTACTTCGCATTCGTGAAAATCATGGAGATCCTGGACCAGTTATAGCGCCGAAGACATCTTCTGGAAGTAAAAACTTCAATCCCAATGCCTGAAAGCTCCACAACAAATAAAGCATGAGGAATTTTTTCAGCTCTCCACTCTTCAATTTAATCTATCCTTCCTATATCATAAAATGATGTATCAAAAGCATCAAAACAATGAGACATCAAAGTGTCCCACCTCGGCAAACTCTGAATCGGCAGCGCTATGGTCCCCTTCCCTTCCAGCAGCATCTCCAACGTAAAAGGACCTGTTGTAACAACAGGAAAACAGGTTTCGCATATATGTACTATTAGCAAGACCATTTACAAGCAAGCAATACGAGCCGACATATATTATTTATTACTTTGAAATATATTTTAAGTTAAGGATTCTCGCAAGGAAACTGTAATCATGTAATGCTGATAATCCATCGACAACATCTACATGCGCTTCCTGTGAACATCACCTCTCTCTGTCTACTGGCAGTCCTGCGTTGAAATAATGCTCCAAGATTTGCCACATTCCGATGGCAGGTTTCCGAAAGGAATCCCCTGTATTGGACTTCCCACAAGCAATGAAAACCTGCAGATAGCAACACCAAGAGAGCCGATCATAAAAAATAAGGTCCGCGTAGTTTATGGACAGAGACGGACCTGTTATTAAAACCTTCGCATATCTATTTCCGATGCCCACAACATTTGCTGGAGTTGCAAACCTCAACAGGTAGACGAATTCATGATGAATTTTTTGCTGACACTTAGAACCTCGAACTAAACTCATATGAAGAGAAAAATCCTCTAAGAGGATTCTTCTCTTTCCCGACTACTTCATCCTCCTCACTTCTTGTTCTTCCCTACTTTGTAACAAGCACCGTTGAGGCAGAACCCATGTCAATGCAAGGGAATTGTGATGAGGTTTAACAGCATCGTGCAAACTGAGAAGGCCTAATTGATGTAATACATTCAAACTGATCCCCATGAATAAGCTGTCACTTTTAATACAGATGTTCCACAACAATACCAGACAAATGCAAAGTTAGGCTGAAGTAATGTAAGAACATGTGTGTTTTTGCTTACCTGCATTGGCACATTTGTGATGTCCATGAGGCCTTTCAGCCGCCCTAATTTGCTATCAATGGCTGCCTGTCGTTTATTCGTAAAACGATCAATATTCGACTCATTTGTGAAGATCACCTGTACATAAGAACAATCAATCATCCACATGAGATCATGAGAATCAAGATTAGAGGCCAGTTGACATATTAGCAGTTATTTCTTACACAATCATAACAAGAATGGAAGAATACTTGAATGTCATTCCAAAATAGACTACTGCTCTAGAGCAGACTAAAAAATTGAATGGTAGGCACCTTTCGTACGAACCAGTTTGTAACCTTCGTGATGGAAGAAGGCCAACTTCTCCGCCACGTTAGGATAGAGCAGTTTCCAAGCATCTGCACCAGGTCTGTCAAGTGTAGATATGAACATTGATTAGAGATACTCCCATGGAGTAGAGACACTTCCAGGGATCACATATTTGTTTCTCATGACAAGAAAATGCAATCTTCAAACCCAATCAATTCTCAGATTCCTATGAAAACGAAACAAATCAGACTTTATTCGCAAGACAGACCTTCTAACGTTCGTATCAACCAAAGTTCCATCGAAGTCAAAAGCTGCAATCTTTTCGGAAGGTCTCAGATTATCTGCCTGAACGATCCCGAACATATAGATCAGTCAAACTCTGATCTTACACACATGAGGTAGCACTATAAACAAATGCATACACGTGGAGATTGAGTAAGGAATAGCGGCAAATAATATGAACAATTCACTCTCAAAATCAAAATATTACTCACCTCATAGACAAGGAGAGTAGAATAACTTTTCCAACCCACCGGTAATCGGGCACCCTGGTAAACGCACATCATGAGTGAAACGGCAACATAATTGGCACATTGTGCGAAGGAAGTATTGCCAACATCCAAGTTGAAACAGGTGATGTATGAGAACCTTCGGCCGGGTTACTTCACAACCGGGTTGAAAAGTAACACTTCAGCATTCAGGTCGTTACCTTGTAACTTATGGACATCTGGGGCATCGTAAAGCGCTTCAGATCTGCAGGGGTGAGTGCCATCACATTGACAGGTTTCCCAACCTGTGAACTCAGCCCACGTTTGATTACATTAATATAAATGTCCCTGTCCCTATTGGTGAGGGACATAATAGATACTAGCGCTTGTAACTTCAGTTTGATCGTCCACTTTGTGCAAGGTTGAAAGGTAACAATGATGCTCTTAGTAAAGCTGCAAGTTGTAACCTTTTGAACCTACATCCTGTGCCCTGCTTGTCCGAGGGAGAGGTATTGAGCTCATCCAGACACACTTTGCACAAGAGGGTACATGAAAAGACAACTTTTTCACATTAAGATTCTTCTTCATACATGAGAACATCAAAATGAATACCTTGGTCGGTGGTGAAACCGAAGATGGAGAAGAAGATTTTAATTTCTCAGAATTTTTGGAATCCACGTTCTTTTTCAAATTTTGTAATATTGTTTGATCCATCGTCTGTACAATACAGGAGGAGAAAACTTAAGGATCCTGAACCAAGACGTTAAAAACTTTTCACAATGCGTAACGACTACATAGACGGTGACACTATAATGTGTGCCACTGAAAACAAGGATTCAAACGAAGGGTTCTTATCAAAATCTGTCATTAACAATTCTTGTCGAATGTAGAAATAACGAAGCAGATATACAACGCTACCTAGTTCAAACTACATCCTATGCCACGGTTTATTATGACTAACCCTCAAAGCAACGAAACCGTCCATCTTCGAATAATCAGTATCTGGATAATTTTCCGAAAAACACCAAGGATGATGCCTGGATTCAAAGGACAACAGTGCGTTTGTTGGGTGAATATGGCCGTACCATCGAAAATAAATAATAACCACGAAGGTTCAAAGCTTCATTCGAGGTGAACAGACAAGGCCGTCACAAGAGTGGCCACTGATAAGACACACTGCAGAAGGCCAGCAAACTAGAGACAGAAAAAATGAACACGTTTTTCTACAAGACAAAGACTGGACGGAACATTTTCATCGCCATCAACCATCTGAAGGAAGTTCAATAAGTAGTCTCGATGTTTACCGTGAGAAGTAGAAAGGTCAGCTGAATTGACTTACAAAACTTGGAAATCCTACCACAGGGAGCTTGAAAACACTTCTGACTACAGTGAATGCACTATGACGCAGCCATATCGTGCGAAAACTTTCGCTCTGAACTACTAGAAGTCTCAATTGGAAGAGCACATCTTCGAGGTGTGGAAAACTGCTAATATAATTACAATCCCTACCAGCGGATACTCCGAAAAGGACCCTGCGCGATTGATTCTTTCCCGACTCTGACGATGTCCTTTGAAATAGCAAGCCCGCAAAGTGGACACACTGCCCTCGCAGACTTGGACAGTTCAATAACGACTCGGCCTTCCATAGTTCGCTCACTGCGTATAATTCACGTGACTTCTCAAACAAGCTCCCTGGTCCCCCAGTAATTTACAGAGAGAGGGGTCCATCACACGCCCGCCATCACATCAACCACTGGAATTGTTCACGACATTGACCAAAACACTTTCTACCTATCGTGTAGCACTAACTGCCTCCACTTCCGCTCTTCAGCAGCTGCTTACAGTGCATTCAACCTGGAGCAGACGACACCACATGATCAGTCCACAAGGTCAGGGATGGTTATATAGGAAGTCTGTCAGGGACCCCTGTTTTCTACGGAGAACACTCCAAAGACCAGAATCGTGAGAAAGAAGAAAAACGATCCTGCTTCGACCCGACGACATTGACAGCCTTTGTCATGAGAGCCGACGTTATTCTCGCGCGTAGAGAGTGAATAGGACCACTTGCTGAAAGGAAAGAGATCACGGATGACGCCAAACGCGGCTCAGCTAATGCTACGCTGCAGGACCAGGCCCCAGAAGCCAACTGCCCTATCAGTGAGGGGCACATTCACAAAATCCACCTCGACATTAACAAACCCGTCATGTCTTCCACGGCCTGCCTACGGTAAGAATTCTCTACAATCACCCTCGTTATTGTTCGCCATTTACCATAACGACGAAAGTCCACATTCAAGCGGCACTTCCGAAAAATCCCGCAGCCCTGTCCTGTCTCTCGTGAAATTATCAAAGCCTAAACTCAAAAAGTCGTTCAATGACGCGAGCACTCTACGTCCATAACCCCGGGCAGGCAGGCAGGCAGGGGCATGCAAGCACGAGCAGCAGAGTGGCGCGCTCGATAAGCATCTCAGTAAACGACCCCGGTAATGGTAGCAATCACGCAAATTCCTGGGAAAGAGAAATTCCCGTCCCAAGATAACGAATCTCAGGAACAATTGTCCAAACTTTAAACAGCCCCTTTTAAAAAAAAAAAATCACACCAACGCACGCACCTCGTGTTCTGTAGTCTAGTGCTTCGGGCTTGTGCTCGCGGCATCGACGAAGACTGGTAGTCATAATCCCATTGCTGACACCTCCTGCCTGGGAATCAACACGTGAACTGAACTGAACTGAACTGCACTGGACTGCACTGGACTGACGACACAGCGGCCCAAGAAAGCACTACACTACAACTTAAAGAATTCCAATTGCCCCGTGGATCTGCAGAATCGAGGTGAAAGGGAGGGAGGCGACGAGAAGAAGGGCGAAGAAAACGGGGTTGTACGTCGCCAACTAAACAGAATTAGCCACAACGGTGTTTGCTCATGAGCAAGACTCTGCACATTAGGCAGTTTAAAATAAATGCCTAATGTTACTAATTTCAAATCTCCTGAATCCACTATCTCAAAATTATTTTTTGAGTAATTTCAAAACGAAAAAACCCAGGACAACTTTCAATTCGTCGTATCAACACGAATATGGTAAAAGAAATGCTCACACGAGTCCGAACATTGCACTTGCATGAAGATTTTGTACAACATTTGGTCGGAAGATCAAAATTGATACAAAACTAAACTAACATCAAAAATCACCGGAAAGAAGATTATTGGTTCAGCATTTCCCGATAACTATCTCACTCATCTCAAAATCAAGCACCCAATTCCTTTGGAAGATTATTAGACTCTCTCTAAAGAAAACAAGCTGATTTACTTTGACATTGAGTTACACTTTGTGAACATAATCCTGTCACATCCGGATAGAGATACCCACCATGTATTCTACACCATTGACAGAAAGCATAGTTGAGTTCATCATTGGAGAAATGTTATGGGATCTTGAAAATTTTGAAAGCCAAACCTATGAGAACACAATGTGCTTATTCACGCTAGATACTCATACCGATAACTATTCTGTGACTATCAAAACCTTCATGATATAGAACTTGCAATTAAGTACATTGACATTGGTATTAGTCTTGGGCAGGCTACGTTCGCGCTTCAGGCAACAAAGGAAATTGCCATGGTCTCCAAGCTTGATGGGATGAATGACTTGAAAACTGTTACATTTGTACGCGTTCAATGTTGTGTCAATTTTTGAATCAATTCTAATATCTTATGCATGGTGTGGACGTTCTCAATGACTCAACTTGCATGAGTACTTCATACATAAATATTGTTAGACTATCACTTCTGTCTGACCTGGTGAAGAGCAACAACCGGCTTCATAGGTTACTAGTGAGATTGTAGCCGTCAGATCTAGTTTAGTAACCGAACACACAATTTATCTCCTTTATTCTGTTTTTAGCACCGCCTAGCAGCTCCACCATGAAACTACTCAACTCCGCTGTTGCGCTGATTAGGGATCCAACTGCCTCCCGGGATATATTAACCTGTGGAGTTGATTGTACATACATCTAGCTTATTTGGTTTAACTAGTCTTCTCGAACTGTTGCATTCTACGTGGTATCAGAGCGATGTTAGCAAGACAAGCTGTTTGGTCATGTTTGAGAGTAAATTCAAATAGACCCGATACTCAGTCCAAGAAATGAGAGATTAGTTGAAACATAAAAGCAGATCAAAAGGGGAAAACTATCTCACAACAGAGATGGCTTCTAGAGACTCAATCATGGGAGATTCTTCTAAGCTAGATGGAAACTCCAACTATTTAGTGTGGAGCTTCAAGATGAAGAATTTGCTGAGTAGGAAAGATGTGTGAAGATTGGCTGACCACCTGCATGCACTATAGCTCCTACCAACTGCAACTAGAGATCGCGACGCTCTAGTTGCAAAAGAACAAAGCTTTAACAATGATTGCATTGTTAGTGAAGGTCAATGTGATTCCTTATATTGCCAATATAACCAAACCTGACGAGTGTTGGACTGTGCTCAAGGATATGTACGCCAACAATAGCAACTCAAGGAAACTTCTACTCATGAGAAAACTTACAAATCTGAAGATGGAAGAGGTGGCATCCATGACTAAATTCCTGCAATATCTTAAGCATTTGCTTAATGAGTTCGCATGCATTGGTCAAGTCTTGTCAGATATAGAAGTAGTAGAGCATGTGCTCATGGCACTTTCAAAATCGTTTGAAGTACTTGTTAATGCTATCTTGTATCAATCAGCCCTCCCATTTGTCTCGAATGTCACCACTTTTTTGCTACAGGATGAGATAAGACATGAACTCAGAGGTTCAAAGCAAAGTTTGAATGAGACGATGTTCACAAGAATGGCATCAAGAGCGAAACTAGCAAGCCGCAAGATCAACAACGAAGAAGGACGTTCAAAGATGAAGAAAAGTGGCGAGTGCCACTATTGTGGTGGAAAGAACCACTAGATGTGAACTACCCTCAACTTGCTGCTGAAGTGAAGATTCAAAGGGCTATCTGTCAAGAACGACCGTCAGTCAATCTCGTCAAAGAACTCGTCGCAAACTTCGGGAGTAGTAGTGAAAATGAACCTGATCAACCAGCCCTTGACCTGACGGCCAACTTAACTAAGCTCAACTTGGCCAGTCACCACAAACTGCTCACCGGCGACTGGTTTCTTAACAACGGTGCATCGAAGCACGTTACCGGCCGTAGAAGCATGCTCAGCGACATGGAATTAGTAGGTAGATCCAAGATTAGCACTACTGGAGGTGAAGTCCTAAATGTGGCTGCTAAAGTAAAGGTGGCAATTCCCATCAATTTTGGAGTAATAAAGTTTGTCAAATTTTTTTACGTACTTGGTATTACCAAGAACCTATTGTCTGTATGAGACGTTACAGATGACAAAGATAGACTGAAAGTGCTATTTGATTCCGATTGTTTTTGGATACTCAAAAAATTTCCAAATCCTGATCTAAATCAAGTAGTTACCACTGAAACCCGAGGTTGAAAAAATGGTATGTATAAGTTTAGACCTCCATTATTCACCATCAATAGCATTAACGTTTCAGCAGTGTCAAGATCGGAATCGTTCAAAGCAGCAAGTATTACGTCTCAGCCTCAACTTTCGGAACGGCTCACACCACCGAAAGGAAATTCATCACCCACGTTCTCTCGTCTGGAGCATACCACTGTACTTTGGCATTGCCGTATGGATCACGCTAGCATTCAGGTGATCAACTTCATGAAAAATCACAACAAAGTTTTCGGACTGCCTCCCATCGGACCATTGCCGTTCTGCCTCGCGTGCCACACAGGCAAACAATGCCGTGTTAGCAAGCCACGTAAAGAAGCAATCACTATCAAGAAGTACAACAACACCATGAATACTCAAGCAAAGTACTGTCACATCAAGCAACCTCTAGAGATCGTTCATACAGACATTTGCGGACCACTCTCCACAAATTCTCTCTCCGGCTCAAGGTACATTCTCTCAATTATCGACGATTTTAGCCGATACACTTGGCTATACTTTCTAAAGTTCAAATCATAAGCTCTTTCCAAGTTTCAGCACTTCAAAGCAATGGGAGAGCTCCACTTGAATTTCAAACTCAAGGTTATTAGATCTGATAGAGTAGACGAATTCACATTTCTTGCATACATCAAGTTTTGCGATGAAGTTGGCATACAGCGACAATTGACTCAAGCATACACTCCGCACCAAAACGGAATTGCGGAAAGAAAGAACATGACCTTGCTTGACAGAGCAAGGAATTTGGCTTTTGCTAGTAACATCCCTGCCTTCCTTTAAACAGAGAGTGTCGCTACTGCAAACTATCTAGTGAACAAGACAACTACTCGAGTTAACCAAGGAACAACACCATATGAAAAGCTCACAAGAAAACTTCCTCATGTGGACCATCTTTGAATCTTCGGTTGCCGGAGCCTGGTACTCGACGCAACATCTTTGACTTAGCGATGCTCCTTTTGTTTGGCGACGCCACCTTTATAATTTGCATCTTATATCAATTCCATTTTACAAATCTCATGCTAGTTTGTCACAGTTGAAATTCTCTGAAAATTATTTGATGTACTCTCTCCCATATAGAAAAATCAATCAATTAATGCATCGTTAGACGGAGTTCAAAATATGACAAGTCATGTTGCAAGTGTTATCACGCGTTTTCAACAATGTTCCATGGAAGGGTTCATTCGAGTGTGATGTTTTTTCCATTCATTAGACATTTCGCTATATGAGTCATACCTGAAGCTAGATGGAGATGTATGATATGCAACACTTGTATCTATGATTTCGCACCTGCATCGACAACAAAAGCTTATTTTCAGGATGAAATCAACTTGTCCCAAGACATATGCGATTATATGGCACACCATGTTTTGTGCCACAAGCTAGTTTGATGATCATCGTCACAAAATAAGTGCACATTATTTTGAAATTCCAATGAACTTTTCTCGACGTCAACCTGAAATTGCATCTCAACCTGAAAGTGATATCTAGTGGGTAGCCAAACAACAAACACATATTCAACTACTAATTGGTGAGTTACTGGTCAAGATCAGTGCATTTCGCAATTCCAACTTTGAAAATGTAGAATCCACTTATATCATACTGAACAATTGATTTGCTTCCTAAATTGATATCACTGGTTTCATTGTAGATCTTAGGCATTTTGCTTTGAATACAATAAAAAATTGCAATGAAACAATTCGGAAAATATTTCTTCAGAACGTTGCATTTCTTATATTTGACATTGTCGATGAATTTATAGACTACGTAGCATTACAAGATGAACACGGATCAAGCATCCATCAAGATTGTCCACCCGTGTATCTTTTTGAATTAGTGAAACTTAAAGGTCGTGATATCAGCCGTCTTATTATTTAACAAAAATATCGACTTGACTGTAGTTGGTCTTCCTCTAAAATTGACAAAACTGGTTCCAAAATTGACAAAATTGGATCCCAATTTGTAAAACTTTGTACCATGTACAAAAATGTCTCGGCTTGTAAGGAAGCCATAGATTCCTGTGATCACCTTGCTCGTTGGAAGATGCGTGGTCATTGCCATGTTTATCAGGCCGATCCAATTTTCTAGTAGATTTTGTGAGCAGACTAGGTTCACAGTTTCCAAATACAGCGCCTATCGAAAATGACGTCTCAATGTTGAAATTCACGAATAACGTTTGAAACATGTCACTAACACATTTTTCTCTAGAATGATTTCTCCAATGTAAACAGTATGATTTGTTGCCCACCTTGAAACAATAAAACAGTATAACTATGTTCTCTGAGAGAATTTTTGCTTCAAATACATGCAAGCATCATTTGCTGGTTGTATGTAACCTTGTCGATCTGCTTTATGTTACGTTCGCTCATAGAGACCGAGAAAGAGAGAGTCATTTAGATAATGGGGACTATACACAGAGGTGATACATATCAGAAGAGTTCCTCGAATGGATGAAACTCAGACCCCAAACTTGGGATTCAACCAAATTGAAAATAGATCCACTGATGCTATAAAAAACAAAAGATTGAGAGAAATTTAATTAGATCAAGTTATTTTTGTAAAAAATTCTAGTTGAAATTGATTCTTTGTAAGATCAATATCTTACAAATTCTAGTTGAAATTGAATCAAATATCTGTAAAAATATATATTGAAATCATAGAATGTATGTCTTGGGTTCTCTGGAAGTAATGAGGACTAATTTCATTAAGGATTTGTGACTAAATTGTTTTGATTAGACACAAAGAAACATATGTCTAATCTCATGAGTAATTATCACCAATGAATCATTTGATTAGGGCACGTATGTAGATGTTAATGTTGCGGTTATTGCATCTTTAACACAGATTACGTGAGTCCACACTATTCTCGCGCTGAAGTCGACCCCCTGATGTTCATAGGCCCCAGTGCGCCTCTACGTGTTCATGGGCTCACAGACTCTACGACTCTGACAATGTCGTCCCCCCATCCCGTCGTCGTCGAAGAATCATCGCGCTCGTCTTCCGCCCTTAACTCCTTCACTATCCTCTTCCGCCTGCCTGCACCTCGAAGCCCTCTTCTCTGTCCTGCGCCGGACCGCGCTGCTCATAACGTCACTTCACCGACCTCTCAACACTTGTCCTCTCCTCGGAACCCCCCATCTCCGGACATCCGTTACCGGTCGTTCCTTCTCTGTGTTTCTTCACAACGGCACTTGTGACCCCCTCCTCCCGTGACCATTCCTCCCTCCCTCGACCACCGCGACGTACGACCTTCCTGTACGAGAATGCAGAGCACCGCAGCCGGTTTCCGGATCCCGTGGCCTGTGGCCGGTGGCCGAACGTCCGGTTGGGGATTCCGGAGGTGGAAGCGGTCGGATCGCTAATACAACTTAATAAAGAGGGACGGACCGAACCTGTGGGCGGGTTAGGTGACCGGCGGTCACCTTCTTCTGCGTGGGGGCGTCCCGCCGAGAATAATATATGGCCAATAATATTTTAGCCTTTTTTATGGGGCCGTCCCGTCATAACATATAGCCGTGAATTTAAAGCTTTTTCTATGGGGGCGAATTTTTTCATGGAGGCTCATGCCACTCGAGTGCGTGCTTATATTATAATCGAGGGAGCTGGAACCACTATCTCTTCTGATTTATGCGCGAGGCAGAAAATCGTGCTGCTGCTGCCCGCAGGGTAACCGGTCGCGTGCAATGCCCTGCAGGTCTATAAGAGAATTCGACGGGCTCCGTGGGGGCTCTGCGCTGTACCATGGAAAATCGCCAGAAAATCGACGAGTGCACGCTGGGCCGCTATCATGATACTCTGGCGAGCATTCTGGCCAGTTGGAATTTATGACTGCGAGCCATAGATTGTCATTTGGCTGCTCTGGCACCCACATTTTCTTCTGAAGTCAACCGAGTTGAGTGAGATGCAGCATCTTATGACGCATGACCATTTCCAGCATTGCGTCCTTCTTCAGAAATCTATTTTATTTTCTGTTCCAAGAGCTGGAGCGGGAAGTGATTCTATCATCTTCTTGGGAAAAATGATTTTCTTAATTTACTTATTTTTCCTTGCCAAAAAAACCATGTGCTTATTGAATATTTCCACATTAATATTTAAATTTGTCCTATTAGGAAACAGAATATACTATTAAATGTAGTGTACGTGTCTCACCGAATGTATATTATCTGTCCTTGCTTCTATTTACCTTATATCTAAATATAGCATGAATGTTTACTCGGAAATTATTTTATTTCACTTTATTTCTTTTGAATGATACGGAGCACATTAAATACACCGTCTAATCAAGCAAACTGAAAATATCCAATTTTAATTTCTTCTTAAGCTAGATTTTTATATCTAAATGTCACTTTAATAATATTATCAATTCACGCAAATTTAAATATATGAATTTTAATTAATAAAAAATATGAACCTTTAAAGAATAACCTTTTCTAACATTTGTGAGTTGTGTTTGGAGATAATGTCCCTATTATCATACTATATGCTGATTTGATGAAACATTTGAAATCTGGTTACAAATGCAAGTTTTTTCAAAACAAAGGTAAAGATAAACTTTGTCTAGAACACACTACTTCAACTGATTTATGTCATAACTTTGAAGCATTTTGTTGATGTATATTTACTTATCTGAAAATTACATTTGATTACAAAAACATTTATTGGATGATATCACATGTCCATTAAATAATTACTTTAAATATTGTACACGTAGATTGATGAATTAATGAAAAATATTTGCAATCCAGTAAAATATAAATCACATTATGACTATCAGTGCTTTTGTGTGTTTTATGTAAATTAACATTATATATATAAGGTTTTATGATTAAATCGTAGCATGTATTCTAAAATTAATAATAAACATAAGCAATTGAGAAGATATCTTCTCTTCTTGGATCCTTTGAAGTTGATAAATTTTTTGCCACTTTATTTATCACACTTTCAAGCCTCAAATATGCTTGGAACTTGTCAAAATAGTTGTACATGTCGCTTTAGTTTTGTTGCTTTTGGGTAAAATTTGTGTTGTAAACCTTTTGGTATTTGAAATTTTATTCAGATATATGGAAGTTCAAGGGATAGTTGATATTTAATATTAAATATCAATTTATGTTATCGATTGATAGGCACAATCAGGAATTTTCTTAGATTAGATTTTTTAGTGATCTTTTTTTAGTGTTTGATCTTCTTCTTTTTTTAAGTCAATTACATGTGAAAAACGTCTGAGTTTAGATGTTAGAGATGAATTCTAAAAAAAAATCCTAACTTTGATAATCCTTAGCCACTTAATTGCAAGTTTCAAATTGTTGCTCAGCATCTAAAAGATAAATAGACAAGAGCATGATTTGATGACATAGATATGAATTAAATGTAAAAGAAAAAATTCAATAACAGATTCAATCTCACTCATGTTATCCAATCTAAATACAAACAAAGTCACAGAGTTTGAGATAAAATTATGTTATATATAACTTCTATCAATGATTTGTTAGCCATCCTTTTTATCTTTTATCATCTTTTCCATCGAGAAGATGTCAATGATGTCATCTCCATAGAAGTTCATTTCATTTTATCCTGCAATATCATAAACATCAACACAAAAATAAATAAATAAAAATATATACACATGTATTTATACATACAACAAAACTTTGAAACATCCATCAAATGATTGCATTCAATACAAAATTGTTAAAGGAGCCAAGTAAATAACAAAACGTAAAAACATAATCATTCATGATTACTATAAAAGGTTTGACGGTCATAGCTTTTAAACCATCCAAGAAATTTCTAAAACTACGATCCTTTAAAGCGTTCATTTCATTTTATCTTCAATCTTAGAAACATCAACTTAAAATAAAACCATTGGCTTTTAAACCAAAATATCATATTAAGCATATTCATTGAATGTCCATCAAATAATTGTATGAAATATGAAATAGTCAAGGGAGCCAAGTAAATAGCAAACAATGGAATAGAAGCATACATGATATCTATTCAAAATGTGACTAGATGTCTTTTGTCTTATCCAAAAGATTTTAACAACTAAATCTTTTTGAAGTTTTCATTTGAGTTAATTATTTGATGAAACATCATAAGAATCTAAATTGCTTAATAGAACCCATCAAGTTTAATTTTACAAGATGGTATCTACTGACGACACAACTTTGCAAAATTCTAAAATGTGTTTCTAAACACATGGGCGAATTTGTCATAAGTCATGTAAATTTGCAACAATTTTTTTATCAAAAGTTTAGAAGTTGGAATGAATTGTACAATCATAATTGACTTTGCTTTTTCTTTAATTGCTTTGTATCTACCATTACAAAATGATCTCACTTCTAATGATTTGCGGTGTATTAACTTTATAAAATACGCTCTCAAAACTATGGTTTGGGAAGTGGACACCAATATGGTTTGCAATTGTCAAGCATTCTACAAATGTATCGTGTACATGCGTTCAAAAACCGATCATTGCAAGGCTTTTGGCTTAAAAAACTCCAATCGTATGTCATCTGGGCCAACACCAAAACGTACGCCGTTTTTGTGTCACCATCACATAGTAGTTTCACCGTCATTGTTACCCAGGGTGTCGCGTTTTGCGTCCTTCATGAGACATTCCAGACGATTTGTATAAGCCTAGATAGATGAAGCTTGATCAATTTTATTTTTTGTGACAAAAGATCTTAAAAATTTTATCTAGAGAGACTATGTAACTTTTAAACCAATGATTCCGATACATGCATAGCATTGTGTAAGTTTTGAACATACTGATCTGAAAGATCAAAGACTATCATGCAAAGTCACTACAATGTTTTGCAATTCTGGAAAATTGAAATGACAAACATAGCTTAACTTGTCATTCAATTGCAAATGCAAGGCAATACTGAGTTTCTGTAATATGTCTTGGAACAATGATATGAAAACATCGAATGCAAATTAATTTTTTGATTCATTTTCGATTTGAGAGGTGAACATCTTAGCACCGATAGTGTCAAGTCTACAATTTGGAATACTTTTTACTTCTTATCTGTTCACAATGTACGCCGTGGAGTATTCGTGTTGCATTCAATTTTGCCGAGTTTGTATCTTGGATGGTGCAGATTAACCTTATTGTTTCATTGTTGTTTACGAAGATTCTTAGGCAACAATTTTTGAAATATAAAAATTTAGTTTTCATAATTAGAGATTGAGTTTATAGTAAAGTTTCATAGTAATTTAAGATGATTTTTTTGTCTTGTCAATGAACTGTAACCTTCATTTAATATAATTGTTTACATGATAAATATATGCAATGGACAATAAAATTTCTATTCAATCACCTACTTCAAGCATATTTCATGCAGATGATTTGTAAGGAACTTGAAAAATGAGTCGTTCTTTCGTGAAGATACTTAGTATTTCAAATAAAAATATAGATCATTTTGTAGATAGTGAAGGCTGAACAAATATAAGTTTTGAAACAACCTTTTGGAATATACGAACTAGTAACAAACTAGGTACTAAGATTAATTAAATCAAAACCATAACTTATTGATGTGTTTTTGGATTATTTAATCATACTTTCCGGATTCCAAACACAATATCTAAGAAAGTTACCTACCATCTCTTGATATAAGTGACTCAAGTAGATCACGATCAAGAAAAATAAATTTCAATGATCATTTGAAAAGAATATGTGTTTGTTATTGTATTGTTACATATTATCAATCCAAACTGATATTGTAGTTATATATTATAGGCAAAGGTATGTATAATTTGTTTGAATGTTTTTATAGTCTGAATCTGTTGATGTATATGTTGTCATTGTGCAATCGTTATTTCATATACATGTTTTAATTATAAGTTGATTTTTACACTTGTATTGCAAAAGTCATTGTAAACTTAGGTGTCGTTTCCACATACCTCAAAAACAAATTTTGTTGAAATAATATGTCTTACATAAAAAACTAAGTACATTGTTTAAGATTGATATTCTATGCTACTTTGTGAGATTGTTTGTGGGATGTGAGAGAAAACATGTGCAAACATCAATGCAGAGCTTTGATCCATTATTCAACATCATAAAATATATGCTGGATCGCAATATGAAAGTTTGATGTATAGTAAAGATCTAGAGTTGTTTAGAATTAATACTCATATGTTAATTGATTATGGTGAATAATTGCAACCAAAAAAATATTGTGAAGAGTTAAATGTGAATCAAAATGGACGAGATTTCATATTGCATTCGAGATTTAACGAGAAAAACATTTGTGTTGAAAAATCAAGAGAAGCTTGGATGCAAATAAAAATAATGACATCGAATAGTGATAGCATAGCGTAGAGTACACTAGTTGTGATAAACATGTCTTTACATAAGTTGAAATTTTAGAAGCAATGTCAATTGAAAGAAAAAAAAATACACGATCACAACAGCCGACATGTTTATCCATCCAAGTGACTTGACATTGAGAAAAAGATTAAAGATGGTTGACAAGTATCATGACGCAAAGAGAAACAATTCAATTGTAAAAAACTTTACAAAGAAAAAACGTTATCTGATATAACTGATAGATTATATCAGAAGATTTTAACATACATTAAATTAGATTGTTTATAGTATAATCAGATTTTACATATTAGTTTTTTTTTGAATTTTTTTTTTATATTTATCGCAACTAATATGTTATCACTTGTGAAAATTTACAGGATTTGAAGTCATATTTTCAAGATGTTAAAGTTGAAAATAATAGTTATCAAAATGTTACTAATCATAATTTAGCTCGGTATTAGGTAGAAGTTGTCCAGACGTAGCAGTCAACTACGTGAAAAATGTAAGAGTAGAAAATCACAGACCGACTTGTATAAAATCTTTTTGCATGCGACTGAAATTACCATGCCAAAACGTCTAGGTAGAAGGCTTTCTGTTGACACAAATATGATTAATCTAAATGATGATCCATCATAAAAAATTGATCGATAATTAGATTTCATTGTGCTGGATCGCTTCAATCTTAGAAAGCTCTTTAGTCATGTATTTTAGTATAGGCTATATTTTGACGTTGGCATATGTTTAAAGTTCGGAGGTTATAGAGTTGACGACAATTCAAAGAACATCAGTTCTTCGAGTCGAGACTGTAGGGTTGGGACTAGTGAGTGCCCTCAAGCATCGACCTCAATTCTCAAGACGAGTGGGTTGGGCTTGGCTTATGTATGTGTGACAATTTTGTTGAGTGGGGTAATCAAGACTGGCATGTTTGCTAGTGATAAAAAACATGTTAATTTCACTCAAAGAACTCACGGATTCAAAGTTCTGGATAGCAAAATTCCTCGAGATTTGTCATCTGAATAGTTTCACTAGTTATTGATGATTTGATTCGGTCACAAGAAATTGCAATAAGAAGTGTTTGATTTGGAACTTTAGTCTCAGAGCTCGAGATGCGAGGCTACGGTGCGGTGAAGGAATCAAGTAGACATGCATGAGGCTATACTTAAAATTTGGCCGTAAAGTGGTTGTTTAATGTAGGTTGATTCTAACAGTGTTGCGTACTTCAATCCACAAGTTCTCGTTTTCTCTCAAGACTCGTGTTAATAGGTTCAAAGTTTACAGTCTCACGAGAATTATAGGTTGCAAAAGAGGTCAGCTACGTCGCACGTAGATCAACTCGGGTATGAGCTTGGTCGTGGAAATGACGAACAGGCTCCGATTTGTAGACGAGAGTGTGATTCTTGTTGTCCTCTGGATTTTTTGCCTCCTTTGCATTCTCGTCGAAGTGGATTGAAGATGTGATGATGTGACTGAAGTCTCAAGAGCAGGAGGTGATGTAGGTTGGTCGAGGAAATGTTTGGCCTATAGGGATTGGATGTACAGCAGAAGTAACATAAAATTTTGAAATTCGGAGGTGGAAATCTACACGACGGATGTTCGGCAGTAGTGCTAGTTTCGTCGTGAAGATGCTCTCGTCCGCACTCTCAAATTTCTGTGCATATATTGCGAGTTCGTTGATTTGCTAGCTCGCGTTTGTTGCCGTCTATCTATTAGTCTGCAGTTGCCCGACCGCGTGGTGTACGTGGAGCACTCTAGGAGAACCGCGAGAAATTGAAAGATTTGATATCTTCTGAGCGCATTGAGAATGCGTGTGCTGCCAGACTGCTTTTTGTTTGCAGGTGTTGAAATCTGAGTGCAAAATCAGATGATCCACTCAGTAACTGAAGCAGCAACAATTTTATTCTCATGACAAAGTTCTGAAATACTACTTCTTTGAAATAAAATATAACGAGATAATTGAATCAAAATTGAGGAAGGTATCAAATACATGAAACATGCATCTATGGAATCCAAGGAATGCAATTTTGTTCAATGTTCTAGATTGACACAATTGTTTTAACCACCTGATTGGGACACGCTCCATGAACTATATGAAAAGGGCGAGATTTGTTGAGGTTTGGCCAAAGTATGACGATAGTATCAGAGAAAATCAGAAGGTGGACAACGGAAGCAGTCGCAACATGCAATCAAGTCGATGTGAGTACCTGGAATCATTACGCGCCGATTTGATTGAGAGTAGGTAATAAAGTAGCTTCAGTCCAAACGTGTCCAAAGGCAAGGAATCAGAAGATGCAGCTTATCCAACGGAAGGTAGAATCTGAAGGGAACCTTTAAAATTACCAAGAGAGTCCATCGTCAAAGACTGCTCAAGAATTAGACTGCAATCCGCAATCAAGGTGAGAGTATAGTAAGGTCTCTCCAGATGCAAATTATCAACACTTGGAGGTACTTTATCTGCCTGTGAGCACTGATTTGTCGGTACAGGATTTGTACGTGTGAGGAAGCAACAGCAATGTCAATTACTTAATTGAAGTTTCACATTTCTTAATGTAACTTCATGTCGTAGTCAATATTCCCGGTTTGATATATCTAAAATCGTAAGTGTTCACGAAGGAGTCCATTCGATTGAGATTGTACTTGCACCTTCAAGAAAATACAAAGGAGAGAAAAAGTATACAGAAGCTGCAGTAGAATTTGATAAGTAGCGTAGGACGGATGTGAGTTCTTGGGAAGCAAAACTTGCTATGAGAAATGGGAAGAATGACCGAGGTGAATCTAGATCATCAGTTTAATGACTAGGTGGTGAAGATTCCATTCTTGTGTACAAGTTGCCGAAATCATGTTTGCAAGGGGTGCTTCTGATACTAGTCAAGGTTTACTCCTTTAAATATAATTTGATACGCATGACCTGTGATTGACATTGTGACCGTGGAAGACAAAAGTATATTGGAAGAGCAACTGTCCAAAAATTGTAAGTATAAGAGGAGGTTTGCAACACTTGTGACAGCCGGGAAGTAGTTGTTGTGGTGGGGATGAAATTATACATAGTGACACCTGCTTGTAACAGTGGTCGAAAGTTAACTTCTGTTTGAAGGTGGCGGCTGGGAAATCAGTTTTCCCGTTTTCCAATTTTAATCTACTAAGTAATGAGACCTGTTATGAAGACTGAAGTTATGTCAAGATGGCTGCTGGGAAATCAGTTTTCTTGTTTTCCAATTTTAATCTACTGAGTAATGAGACCTGTTATGAAGACTGAAGTTATGTCAAGATGGCTGCTGGGAAATCAGTTTTCTTGTTTTCCAATTTTAATCTACTGAGTAATGAGACCTGTTATGAAGACTGAAGTTATGTCAAGAGAACTGTCGGTACTTGTCAGGAATGAGGGAATAGATGACTTAAATCACTCGCAGGTACTGGCAAAGTCAATATAGGGCAAATGCATGTACAAAGTTACTGTGCATGCGGAGTATGATACCCTTCACATAGGATACACAAAGTTGATGATGCATGTATCAGTGGTTCTATTAAACGTCTCCTTTTGTTTCTAAATGGATTGATAGTAAACAAATTCTAACTGAGTTTGTGAAATAGCAGCTTGTACAAAACGACTAGTTAGCTTTAGTTCCCTTGTTCTCAAACAGAAATTGAGCAAAAGACAAGGTCTAAGATCCTGAGTGAACCAGAGCCGTAAGTATAGCAGGTTGGAGTATAAGCTTCAACAATGTTGAGAATTGTATGAAATTTCAGTTATCAAGCAATAGGTGCACAACAGTATAGTACAAACTTGGACTTCGGAAGACACTTTAGATATATGCTAGACTTTGATTGGGTATGGAGGCCGTGGCTAGCCAATCAAAGTAGGTAGGAACATTTGTATGACTTGGGAAACACTCAAAATACTTTTAGATGCTAAGCCTTGAATTTGGTTTCTTCCATATCAGTGGGATGTGGAATAGGCTTCTATCATAGTAATTTTTATAGGAGTAATCATTGTTGTGCACACTCAATAAAATCTAGTTTTCTACACAGAAAAGATGCAATCAAAATTCACTATCCTATACTTCTTGCTGCAGATTTCTTTCTTCCTCCTTTATATAAACAATCTTGATACTGACTGGAAAAGAAAAGAAAAATTATTATGAAGTGATCAAGAATTGGGATCCGGTCATAGCCACTCTAATTTTCAGGTTGGGAATATATTGTACTTATATATATATGTGACGTGGTCAAAAACATATTAAACTTTCAGGGCTTAGTGTGTTTGTTGAGGTGAAGTGTGACCTCGGCGTGGAGAATCTCTATGCAACTTGATGGATGAATTTCATCGTTGGCGCTGGAGGCAGAAGATGATAGGGGGCGATGGATATCGACTCGAGATCGCAATGCGATGCGATTTTCCTTGTGTTTTGTCTTGTTTTGTGCTGCGTTTCTTTTAGACTGAAAAGTCGTTGCTAGTTGTTTGCTTGTGTTTGGATCCTCTCCAGTCTTGCTTCCTAAGTTTGATTCCTTTTATGTCTTTTATCATACTTGAAGATGTTTGATAAATGTTTGAGTACTTTTGTAAAATTTTATTTTATTTTTAAATATGTGATAGTAATTTTACGTAAAGATTTTCATAATTGTTGCCAATTTTATAAGTTAAATTTTTTTTATTGAAGTGAGATTTTTGATGATTGAATTTATTGTTTTTAATGTGCTTGTAGAGTATTTTTATTCAACTGTACATTCTACAAATCTTTGTTAGCTTTGCATTTTATATTGTAAATAGACTCAAACATAAATAGATTTCAAATATATGTTGCAGATATGTTCAAAGATGAATATTTTTAACATCTATTATTGTGTTACATGACAAAAGTTTTCATCATGGAGACTTTATTTCTTTTTCATGTCTAGCATTATCTAGAATCGGATTGGATTCTCATTAACTTAAAGTTTGAAGAGTGTATATATATTCAGATTGAAGGGTAATGAGTAATTCTTTATGCTCTTAATTTATTTATATAGTCTTGCTCTTGTAAGTATTATGCTAGTGAATTGTAGGTGAAACATACATATGATTGTCTAATTTACATTTCTTAATATTCTTAAGTTCAAGAGTTTTTGTGTAAATCTAGTCCAAACATTTTCATCTTAGTTGCTTACATGGTAGTGTTGTTTTAAAAATGTGAGCAAATTCATATGGACTATGCTTATTTGAAGGTCAAGAATCGACTATTCATCACGTGATTTAGAATCTGTTGTTTGTGAGGCTGTTAAGAGCTAAAACTGTACAACAAATACGTGTTATATATATTGTTGTTAAACGAGGTTTACACAAATCCATACTTTGGATTTCAACTAATGTTGAACTTGAAACAATACAAAATTCATAAACTTAGTTCTAAATTTTTTTATACTAGATGTATGACAATAATCCAATGAAAGTACAAAAATGAAATATTATCTAAATTTTTGCATTTTTTTTTCAAAAAATGAATAACTAGAGCAAAATACAAAAAAGTATGAGAAAGTAGAATTATCATCCATAGTTAGGATAATAAAAATGGAAAATAAAGAATTATATACTTCTAGCTTTGACGTGTAGTGATTTCATGATGTGAAGTTGGGATGGATATCAACTAAACCTTAGAAATGATACTCCAATTCTTGCAACGAGTACGTGGAAAATGGTAGTTCAAATCTAAGATCAAAATTGCATCGAGAACAAACATTAGAGTCTCAGATTTATTCAATACATGAACTGACCATATCAAAACATCAAAGAAATCAGAATTAGCGCAAGCCAAGTGAGAGAGTTAAACTTGTCCGCTTGTTGTTTGGAATATGAACTGCTTTGGTCTATTTTTGGATAGCGATTACGCGCAGCATGTCACTTGTGGAACAATTTACCAACCGAAGATCCAAGAATATGAATCTCGAACAAAGTCTCTTGGTGCGCATACATCCATTGCGTTGATCCGTGTTTCACATCGACTATCCATGTGCCAAATTTGAATACGAACGGATGCCCGCTCAACGGGTGACTTCTTGACGCGACGATGACAAAAAAGATACCGTCACGATGATGACGATCATACGGTCGAAGTTCTTTTAGCTTGCAGTTTTGCAGGGTTTTCGTAATTCAATACACAAAAAAGTCTTGGGCTCAACTTTCTCACCTATTTGATGTTGTAAGGAAACAAATTGTGGAAGAAACTCGGTGCGCCCAATGTTTGCACAGTTTGTTGATACTAGAACATAAAGAACTTGTACCATAGGTGGGTTTATAGAGTAAAACTAAACTTAAAAGTTAGGGGTATACAATATAGATTCCAAGGTTCCATCAAGTAAATAATTCGGTTTCAATTCCTTCAACTTAAATGCATAAATTAGTGAAGTGTTAACGAGTTATAGGAAGTATTTTCACTAAAATACTCAAAACCTTCTTTACAAACGAAGATTTCATTATGTAAAAAAACATATTATTATTGTATTATGTTAAGGAGGGGCGCCAAGTATATAACAAAGAAGAGAGAGACCATCAAGCCCCAATAATGTCAAATGCAAGGACTCCCGATTCCATTCCATGATTGCCCCGAGAAAGGCCTATAAATGCAGTTTGGCCAAATTAAAGGAACCGTCGCAAAGACGACGCGAGTTCGGATTGCGACGCGCAGCTGGTCGCGATGGCATCATGAAGAAGAAAAAGCCAAAGCCAACACCAGAGCTAGGGATGCTCACGGCTCGGCTAACGTCTTGCCAGCCGGCTAATATTATTTGTTAGCCGGCTAGCCGGAACGCTCACCGAGGCCGAAAACTCGGACCGACTCTGCGTTTTCGGCCAAAAACGCAGAGGCTGATTCATCCGAAATTATCCCCCAAATCCTCATTTCGACTGATTATGTCAGCCGAAATGCGTTTTTGGCCGAAAGCCGATTACTGTAGTACACGGCTAGCCGGCTACGTGACCATGCCTACCCAGAGCCGAATCCACGCGTCGCGTCGCAGGATGTTACGTCGCGTCGCAGGAAGCGGGTCGTCGCGTCTCTCGCCTTCATTCAATTCGAGCGAGCGAGGGATCGATGGCAGATCTTGAAATTGTCGACCTCGAGCTCGAGCTCGACCTCCATCGCTGACACCGATTGTACACCAAATCTGCTTCTTGCTTGATCGCCCTCGGCCTCATCCTTTCACCATCATCGTCATCGTCGTTCCGTACGCACTTCTCGGCAATGATCGAGCTCCGGAATGGCGCACATTGAGATTCTTGGTGCCTAACGGTACCCTCTTTCTGTCAGTCCGTCGTCGTCTGCCTTGAGCTCTTCCCGAATCTTTCCTCTTTGAAGCGCCCTGCCCTAAAAGCAGAAGCCGGATCCGCTGGACGATTTTGGTTGGAGCCGTCGGCGTGGGGTATTAAAAATCTTAATCTGATTGCGCATTGAATCTTGCCTCTCGCGGTAGCCAGGACGTTGACTCTGGGAAAGTCACGGCTCGCAATCGGTTCGCAACTGAGAAAGTTCATGACCTTCTGGAATCTGGGCATGGCTGCAGTTCAGAATCTGCATCTGTTCCGTTTGCAGCCGCGAGAAAGAGCAGATGGTGACAGATCCGCAGAGATCTGGCATCTCTGGCGGTCGGGGACGAAGGCACGCGTGCGAAGCGTCCTTTCAAGGGACCGAGGAGGATCTTGACGCATTTCATCTGCGGCGAACAGAGGGTCGCGCTTTGCATTTGCCACGTTCGTGGCTAGAATCTGCGCCCCGCACACACTTGTTTCGACGAGGCTCCTTTTCCGCCAGAGTATCTCCGCTGTCGAACATCCGAAAGCGCGAGCGCGAGCGCAAGGATATAGACTGCTGCTGGGCTAGGTTCTGACCACAACACCTAGGGAGTGTGAGGTGTCCATGTTTCGCATCAAGGTGTCAACAACGTCGAGCAATCGTCCCTCGTATGGAATCAGTCAGTCAATGAGAAGATCAAGAACTTCCTTCCCTGACGTCCACGGTCCTATACTTAGGCTTCCAAGAGTATAACGTCATCCTCGTCACGTCTAAAAAAAAGGTTTCTTACTTCCCGATTGTTGGGAGCTAAACTCATTGCGATCTTGCTGCTGAAAAGTACACCAATGCGAAGCGAGTTAGTGTAGATGTGGATGAATCCGTTTGGACATGAATGTTCACGCAGCCGTCGTAAGACTACGTTTGGAGAGAGTTGGTCGAAAGAGAAGGTGGCGACATTTTATTTAGCCTGCAAGAATCTACTTGGCTTTTGAATACACGCGTCCAATTTGGTGCAACTCCTATTGTAGTCCCCTCTTTGATGATCCTGCTCGATAGCTTGGAAGCGCTGGGGTCATCGAATTGGACACTTGAGATAGTATCCCACAAGCAGAGGCAATTGCTATTTTCGCGTAGCGAGAAATTTGAAGAAGTAGAAGTTCTGTAGGTGAATGTTAATCGCTGTACCTTCCGGTGAGAGAGTGAAGTAGCCTGGAATTTACCGACGTGAACCGAAACGTAACAGAAACTGCCATTATAAATTCGCGAGGTCTTTCTCTCTCGATATCGATATCCATGTATTATGCGGAGCTGTAGTCTTTCACGTCTTCGGGCAACGGAGTACACATCTCCTGTGAATAGAGAGGTCTTGGAGTTGTGATCGTCCTGGTTTGAGACCTCCGATTTGGCACTGGTGCGCATGTGCAGAACCGAGTGCGCTTTCCAAACCGAACAAAATGCTGACTCCATCTTCTCTCGCTTTTTTCGAGAACCTGGACCTTAGTGAAGTGACGAAGCAAATTATTGCCGAGTACATATGGTTCATCTCTAAACCCTCGACTCCTGCCTTCTTGCGTTAGTTCTAGATTCTTCTTGAATGACAAACCTCGAGCTGAGCCAACTCTTATTTCTCCTTGAAAGGCCGTGGTCCAGATCGTCAGAATGCATGGCTGTACAAACGTAGCGGAGTTAAGAACAATTAATCTATTACTATTCATGTGTGGATTACGGCTGATTACAGTACCACACGAGATGCATGATTGGGAAAATTGGCGAAACTCACACTCGCGCATGCTTCACACGTTTCGAATAGGATGTTACTTCTCACTTTGCACATCGAAAGTTTGTAACATGAGTTTGATCATTCGGGACCACTTGCTCATCCAAAATCCAATTGCATCAGTATATGTGAAGTTTCGAGATTCCGTAGTAGGTTCCAGCTGATGTAACGCCAATTCTGAGGAAATCTGACCGACATTGAGATTCGCGAAGTCATGATTGCCAGTTCCTTAAATTAAGCTCTACACTGCAACTTTCGGACCGTAATCTCAGCTGATCTTTTATGGTGGGGACTATACAGGATCGGGGGATCAGGGTGCGACCTACGCAGCAAAGCCAGAGTAAGACGTCGTCAACTCTCTCTCCCTTTCTACTGGCTTCTCTGTTCTCTGTACAAGATTTCAGCTTTTTGCTCACTTAGGTGTAGATTGAAAAGACAGAATTAGCTTTTTCAATTGACGATTGACACCAGCTGGAACGGAACTTTCACAGGTCAAAGTAGCATTAGTTAAGATTCTATTATCCGTTTCTGTCCCCATCAAATCAACTGCATGCATTCATGGTGATAAAGCATCCATGCATACGATCTGAGCGTGGAGATGAAATTGGTCCCAATGGTTTATGTCTGCTCAACCTGACAGTGAGCATTGACGCAATCTTGCATGATAATGTGTGTTCCTTCTTAGACTCTATCATGTAGCATGACGAGTCCAAAGGACCTTCCGAAGTGGAACTATGATGGATCGAGCACTGGACAAGCTCAAGGAGATGACAGCGAAGTTATACTGTAGTAAGTTGAGAACAGAACATTCTTATTTTCTGATTTGACTGAGCAGTCGTTAGTGGTGTTCTGATTACGTAGACAGTGCATCACTATACAAAATCTTCCGCTTCTGGGATTATATTTAGATTTACTGAATTTTGAAGTTGAAACCGCAGCCCTCAAGCAATCTTCAGAGATCCTTTCAGAGGAGGGCACAATATTCTGGTACTTACTTTCCACCCATTGCACTTTATTGGATCTCTGCTCCTTAGTTTAAACTCTTGACATACCACTGACGAAGCGATGTGTACGTGCACTCACACGTCTCATGGCTTCTTACGGTATCAGGTGATCTGTGATACATACAGTCCAAAGGGCGAGCCTTTACCTTCGAATAATCGCGCCAGAGCAGCACGAATATTTGAGACTGAAGAGGTTGCCATGGAGGAACCGTGGTACGTAGTTTTGAACATTAATGGTTGTCAACATTTGCTGTTGCTAACTGAAAATCTGTCTGAAACCGATAGATTCAAACGGAAAGCAAATGGGAGTTTCTCGAAAGAGGAGGCAACACTAGGGAGAGAAAATTTGCACAAAGCTGCTGTCCTTCATTATGGCATTAGCCCGTAGGACCGGACCTAGGTCTTGCACCCCGACCTGTTGACCATTATTGCACGTTCGTGGAAAGAACTCTGACAATCGACAGATGGTGGTTGTGACAAAGGTTTGGTCTTGAACAAGAATACACTCTTCTGCAGAAAGACATCAACTGGCCTCTAGGCTGGCCAGTCGGTGGTTACCCTGCACCTCAGGTGATTTTTATCGGAATTCTTTAATGAATTTGTTCGAAGATGAATCTATGCAAATGAAATAGACGGAACGCGCTGCTTTTATAGGGTTTATTGACATTGAGGATACTTGATTGAACTGATAGGGTCCATACTACTGTGGGGTTGGAGCAAACAAAGCTTGGGGTCGAGATATAGTAAATGCCCACTATAAAGCTTGCCTCTATGCCGGGGTAAAGGTCAGTGGAATCAACGGAGAGGTCATGCCGGGCCAGGTAAAGCTCTCTTTTCAAACTTACAAGTAGTCAATGTTGTGCATGGCATTATCTAGTCATCTGCAATCCGCAAGACTTCCCATGTGCATAAAGTGCGGACAAACGGCTGTTCTTCATGTTCGTGGTTTTTGTAGCTGCTTTCGACAGGAGTTGGAGCAATATAGGTGTGTCAGGGATTGTAACCTCTTACACCCACACTACACGAATAAAACAAAGGTTTCAACTGGCCACTCTTTGTTACTTCTCTCTTGCAGTGGGAGTTCCAAGTGGGACCCTGTGTCGGCCTCGATGCGGGTGATCATCTCATCTGTGCTCGCTACATTTTAGAGGTATTTGACGTAACTGTACTATGTTTTTTAATTTGAATAAATTTTATACTGTCGATATAGGGGACATCTGGTTTTATGGTGTAGTTGGTTATCACGTCAGTCTAACACACTGAAGGTCTCCAGTTCGAGCCTGGATAAAGCCATGTCTTTTTGGGGCTGCTCCATCGCTGCTGTCTTTTTTTCTTTTCTGAAGGCTATCCAGCAGCTTTAAATATAATAGTGGCAGGTGCAATCGCTGGTTCGTAGAACCTGTTCACTTGCAACAGACGCATGTCAGTCAGCAAATCTCGATGTGATGGGATGGTGACCTAATACTTAAGTCTTCATCACATTTCTTTTAAGCTTGTCCACATCAAAAATTTGAAGTTGTATGTTTCTACGTTCCAATCCAAAAACTTCGTGTGGCTGGTTTAAGTACCACTTTTATTTTACAAATGTCTGATTAAAACTCTAATAGAAACTAAGTAATTAGCTGAAAACTCGTGCACAAATAGAGGGTTACATCTAAACGCGTGCCTTCTAGTGGAATAAAGCAAAAACAATTTGGCACTTATATAGTCCACGAGTCTGCAATTGTACCGTGACTTGTTCTCCTAGAGGAAAAACGCCTGCAATTAACCATCTTATGCACTTTCGTTGGTTACCGTTATCTGGATCCTACTTTACTAGGCGGGCCAACCCCTTTCTCTCTAACCCAACATGCATAACGCTCACAAGTCTCGTGTTTCATGTTGTCACTGAAATCGTCTTAATTTTGATTGCAGCGAATGACGGAGATTGCTAATGTTGTTCTCTCCTTCGAACCAAAACCAATCCCAACGGTAATCCACCAAATATCTTCCCAATGAGGTTTGTTCTAGGCATGCAAATAGCTCATCCACAAATTAATATCTCCGTGAGGTTCGCAGTTTGTCCACAGTGAAGGTCAAACTAATTGATTTCAGTTGGTTCTGCCGATTGCAGGGAGAGTGGAATGGTGCTGGATGTCACACTAACTACAGGTGAATATCTAGACATGTGGTGTGTTTTGTTGTCCATGAGGGTCGTAAATAAATGCATGTTGATGAGATAATAGATAACCTCTTTGTACCCTCCCAGATATTTCTGGATATTTCTGAAGAAGGCTGCTTTTGAACAGGCGTTTTACAATCATTGTAAATATATCCAGATCTTAGACCACCACTTTCTTAGAGAAACAACTTGGGTTAATTGTTTGAACAAAGAGGAACTAGTAAGAACTCAGGGCTGTAAGCTGTCGTACAGTTCTCCATATGAGATATTGTCACAGCGCGCAGTATTTCACCGGGATATTGTTATTTTCTCAGTACCAAATCAATGCGATCGGCAGGAGGTTACGAGGTGATTAGAGAAGCTATTGAAAAACTAGGGTTGAGGCACAAAGAGCACATAGCTCTGTATGGTGAAGGCAATGAGAAAAGGTTGACAGGAAAGCATGAGACTGCATCCATGGACAAGTTTAGCTGGGTAAGTCCGTTCTCTTTCCAGTTAGACAAGATTTTGCACAATAAACACTATCATCTTAAACTACTTAGGCTTGCTTAATTTGAAGTTCATGTAGAGTATAAGTTTTTTAAGTTGATACTAAATCGATAAAAGGTCATGCATAATCTGCATGAAACTTTTTATGCTCCAAAACGTCTCTTCATGAGAAAGGTTCACATTGTGCTTGGTCTAGAACTGAGTCCAAGGATGATCCGTGACGTCTTTGTCAGTAGACATCTTTCACATCATGCAGGAAAGGTTTTCTTCAACTTTTCAGCCGTTTTGCATTCTCTTTCTCTCTTTCTGTTATCGAAGTGTATAAGCACTAACTCTCCTCCTGTCTATTGGAGGGTCTCTTGCAGCCTTTGTAGAACACATCCCATGTCATCCCGTCTGAACCATAACGTGGCAAATACTTTTTTTGTGCCTTCCAAGTAGTTCCTTGCTTTGTACTTTGCTTTGTATCTCTAACTGAACTTTCAAAAGCAAGAAGGAAGATTACGCCTTATGGTCTGACTAGTCAGGTTCCCATGTGCTTATGTCCAACACAAATACCATCTGCAAGCTGTACCTCGCAACGGAACCTGCTCTGCTTTAAGAAGGCAGCTTCATATTTCAGCTCAAAGAGCTGAAATATGAAGCGTTTACGATGTTTCCAACAGAGTTTGATTCGGATATGGGACATGATAACATGATTTTGACAGGGCGTTGCTGATCGTGGAGCATCAATACGCGTGGGTCGGGAGACCGAAGCAGATGGAAAAGGTCAGTAAGAACCTTGCTTGGAACTTTGTGAAAGTTGTTCATACCTTTGTCGACTAAAAGATGCCTTCCCGTTTCTGGAGCCGTGGTGGGTTGAACAAAAGAGATGACGTAACAAAGACACAAACGAACTCTGATGCAGGGTATTTCGAGGACCGGCGTCCATCAGCAAATATGGATCCTTACCTCGTAACCTCAATGATTGCAGAAACAACCCTTTTGTGGAAACCTGTGGGTAAGAGACAAGCCTTCATTGTTTCGTTTCACGACGAAGGAATCGCCTTTAGCTGCAAAACACCCTCTCTGTACATTGAGTATCTTCTCTATGTTGGACTTTTGTCGATTTCCTATCAACCTGCATAAATCGGTTGCAGTTCACTTGTATGGCTATTTTCAGAAGACTGATTGATGACATTCTTTCAATCAGGCTTGAAGGAGAAGGCGTCGGCTTAGACGTTTCTTCTTGTAGGACTCGAAGAGTTCTAATCATGTTCTGCTGGAAGTAAGGTAATGCACACAAGCTGGGTCAATGATAAACTCCAAAGCATACTCCCGACGTCGAGGGTTTTCGATTTGCATGGTAGATATGCTAATAATCGCAGTATTGCCATGTTACGTTGGAGTTCAGCTAAGAATCAGAATAATCGACAGATGCGAGTGAACCGATGAACAGCAAACTTGGTGTACACTGCTGTAAATGCGATCTAATCTTAGGTCTCCATTCCCATTTGATTTGACAGCGGTTAGCGGCGTCAGCGGTTTTTTTGAATCCGCAGTGTACGGTTGTAAATATATATGAAGTCGATGGCACGTTGAAGGAAATCAATCATCAGGTCTGTCATGAGATGTTCAAACATCTGAGGGTCAAAAGCATGTTCTGGAATGTGGATAACTTCAAGCTGGTATTCTGCAACAAACAAATATGTATGTAACAAACATTCTACGATCATTGTCAACTCAAATTGAAAATAGAATTGGCTGTACGATGAGTGTGAGCGAAGGTCATGCACACTATTCGGATCTCTGTTAACTGGCATTCAAATTAATGATAGAAAATGTTGAACAAATGGGACAAATAAGTCCACGGATATAGCGCCAGAATACCGACATGTACCACGTCTAAGTTTTAGACCTTCGCCTTTGTGCTGGGTGGGGCTTCAATGCCGAACATGTCTAGATTTGTGCTTTACTATTCCATCAAAAGGTGAAGAAACTTTCCTCAACTATTGGCAATACACAATCCGACGCAGCTACAGAAAGGAAATGATGACGATGACAGCTTTTTACCTTTAGTTGACTTGATTGAGGGTAGGCCACGCCACGAGGACAAAATTTTAGCATATAGAATCTACAGTGCCCTATCGTCGTCCATGACTGAAGCTTCATCTTGGAGATGCCTTGATACTCAGAATAAATGTAGGTTAAGTGGTGACCTCATTTTCTTGTTTCGTCAAACCGGACCCACTGACTGCCATATACAAGACTGGCGAAACGTATTCTCCAGCTTTGAGTGAGTTTTTAGAACTGGACTCAATGTCGTATGTTACAATCCCACATGGATCGAATTTACTGTACAGGAGAATGAAAACAGGAGGAAGGAGGTCTTTGTTTTCCTATCATGATGGAGAGGGCGCTGGTATAGTTTCTACGGAGTTTGTTAGATGTTGTCTATTCTACCTGCCAATGACCAGACCACTAAAGACCTGACTACTACCAGCAAGGGTAGCTTCCCACTCTATTGACCCCAGCAGCAACTGTGAAAGGGTGTACACGACTTGCTTCATGTCTGGCCGAACTGCAGGATCTTCCTCCACGCACTGTCGACCCAGCGTCGCCATCTGTAGATTCATTCTTCCAAATTAGACGAAAATGCCAAACGTGCTCTGAAGCTGCTGTAATGAGGAGAGTGTGGTATACTAGGTTCTCTGCAAGCAATTTACCGGGTAGCTAAAGCAAATAAATCAGCACTCATCTTCCCATTCACATCTTAAATCCCAGATTCTGCTCTTACCCGATGAACGCAGTCTAATGGGTACATCTCCTGTAGAAGAGGATCGACGCAGAGTTTTAATTTTGCCATATTATACGGTGAGGAATCCCCAAGAGCACTCAGCATCTGCCAGAAATCATTGCATCAGTATGTTATTCAGTCAAAAAGGATCTCAAATTTAGCTGTTAGCGGGATCCTACATGTAATTTTCAGAAAAATAATATTCGTTGAATACTTCATGTCGGCAATTCCCTTCAGTAATTCGCTACAACACCTAAAATTGTCGTCTTATGTCACGACTTCAAACATAGGGCCTTAAGTTGAATTTAAACCATCATTAAAGATTCTGATATCTCAGAATCTTGCATCTCAAACCTGGATCATCAATGTACATCTTACTTTTCAGTCTTCAATCATGATCATTCTTCTTTAACTAACTGGAAGATCTTAAAACCGTATTGCACTGCTAGTTCAGCTCTAATAAGGCATTTGTGAGCTTGTTTTTCCAGAGTCTTCAGAATGACATCAAGTTCACCTCCACAATCTAAAAAAAGAATCGACCATAGAGTGAGTTTGAACTGTATGAAATTACTTAGAGTTTACACACATGTGAAAATTAAGTACGTACAATAGAGATAAGAGATCGTTTATCTGGGGGCACGTTTCCTGATGTTCTGCTCTTCGAGAAAGCTTCTTCGCCTGTGATGAGCTCAAATAGCACAACTCCAAAAGCATAAACATCACTCTTTGCGGTTGCTTGTCCATCTCGTAAATACCTGAGAACACAATTAACCAGGAGGTGTGTTTGAGCGTCGCCTGTTGGCTACTTGGACAATACTGGCGGGGACGAGGTTGGACTTCTGTCTCAAGTATGCACTTAGCCGAATTCACTGTAAATCATCCAGAGATGATGTCTATTGGGTTTCAACTGTTAGTTATCGGACTAAGCTTCTTCTCTGATGGTGCAACTCAGGCTGCCGATTTAAAGCATGCAGTTTTGGTACTTACTCTGGGGCAAGGTAGCCCGATGTTCCGACGACGCCAGTTGTTGTCGTCTCACCATCTGAAGACTGCTCAACTAGCTTAGCCAAACCGAAATCTGCCACCTGATATGCAATGCAGTAGCATTAGGCTACTTCGATTCAAAATTTTCCAAACGAACTTCCACGATAAATGGAAGACTGCAACAGTATTTTTCTGCTTAGATTTTCTATACATGACTGGGGAAAAATCGTCACTCATCTGAAATGCTTCTTCTTAGGGTTTAGGTCTTCCAGAAGAAGGGAAATAGCTTGTTTTAGTAAGAAGCAAAGGTAACACAACTCACAGCATCCTGATCTAAGCAGAAGTATATGATGAAGGTCAGACATCTATTCCTGAAATCCACATTGTTCGTGCAATAAAAGATTCTACTTGCTTTAGCCCGCCATGACCAAGTTAAAACGCGTCAAGTTAATAACAGAAATTGTCAACATCACAATACAACTCTTTCTGTTTTGAATATACCAGAAAGATGCAAAACAAGGCTGTTTCCAAGCTTACCTTTGCTCTGAAAGAAGAATCGAGAAGGATATTGCTTGTCTTGACATCTCGATGTACATAATGGGCCTTAGTGTGCTCGTGAATATATTCGAGTCCTCGAGCAGTATCCAGAGCAATTTGCACGCGTGCATTCCAGGTGAGCGGAGTGTACTCTGGAGTGAACAAGAGGGAGCAACTCAATCAAATGGGATCCCCGAAGAGATCAATGTCAGCAAAAAGACTGGCAAGATTGCCTCTCAGTGACAGGCTTTCAATGATTTGGATATCCTTTTCGAAACAAGGAGCTTCACACACAACAGTTACTTCACAGCTAGCAACTTCAGTGCTATGAAGTTCCACATGTGAATAAGCTTTCGAAATAAGCTTTCGGAGAAAACCTTTTGAAAGTGGATCATGAAGTCTGTCGCTGACCGCTCGGTTTTCCGCAAATTCGTACACCAGAAAGAGCTCGTCATCGCTTACAGAGTAACCAATGAGCTCCACCAAATTCGTATGATGCACTTTGCACAGAACCTTCAGCTCCGCAAAGAACTCCTTTCTTTTCGTGGCCTTCATTCGTTTGATTGCAACGTCCTGTGAGTTGATAAAACAGGTAGAGAAATATTTTAATCAGTTTGAGCTGTTTTCGTTGCCTCCAATTCTTTTTTTCATCTTTCTCAGAATTGTCAGCTTATTGATTATAGCAGTTTTCTAACCGAGGATGGTACTCTCTCCTCCTCCGCTTTAGACAAAGGAGATTAGCCTTCTACGGACAAACTCTGAATGTTTCTGACTGTGACCTCGACTTAGTCTTCAAGACCATACTAAAACGCTCCATAATGTCATTCCCTTCAATTCTTCAACAAGTAGTACGTTGATATTTTCAGTAAGCTCGTAGAAAAAAATTTTCAGTTCATGAATTTTAAGCTTTAAAATTTCATCGAAGAACAGACATCTTACCTGACCTCGCAGTTTTCCTTGGAAGACTGACCCATACGCACCCGCTCCTAGATGATTCTTCTCCGTGAACTCGTCGGTGGCAATGAGAATCTCGTCGTACGGAAAAATTACAGGCTTTTCCATGCCGAACACACCGTTCATCATTTCTGAAATTCGTAATGTGTCTTAGTATCCTAATGAGAACTAGAGACAGTATTGAGTTAAACCAAAAGTGCACATCAAATTCATATCTTAAACTTTGCATCATGTGGTATTTACAGAGAATTAGATCTAGATTAGTAGATTAGTGACTGGCATTATGGAGACTGCAGCATTATTACCTTTTGACAAGGATATATGCCGTTTCACGTTTGAATTTGGATTCCGAATGTGATGAGTTTGCGGCGCCCTGAAGCAGCCAAGGAAACCTTTCCAGTCCTGGAGCGTGTCACGGCTGGATGAAGAAGATCTGTCTTGATTGAACGGTGGTTTACTCCGTGCATAGCAACACATCCTCCGTTTCTGCAAAAAGAAGACAAGGGCAGCCACAGCCGCAACCAATAGTAGGCCAGTGAGCACAATGCCCACTATAGCTCCAAGAGGAATGTTCCCACCTGCTGTACTATTTGTATCTGCAAACACCAAAAGACGAGACATAGAAACACCCGAATTAGTCTCTGAAATCTGCTAGTTTGGCTACACTCAAAGAGCTTATTGATAATTGCACACAAGAGAAACACATTGTAACCGATCGTTAACGAATCTGGCGCTTGCACATTTGCAGGATTAGAACAGTATACAGGCAATATGATATTTCGGTTCGAGTTAAGCATCATTGACGATTTGTCATTAGATTTTACCACCGACGAGTAGACCCTTACCAGTCAATTGTGATCCAACGCTGGCCTGCTTCAATTCTGCAGAAATTTGGGGACGACAAATGGCGTAATCAGGAATATCCCCAAGTGAGGACGACGCTAACGATGACAACGAAAAAAAAGTGAGGAAAGAAATTTCCGATGCTACAATCGTCTGTTTGATAGATTGTTACAAAAAACTGCAACTATAAGAACTTAATTTCACAGTGTTAGCCCTGCCCCACGCGTTGATCTCATAGCTTTTTTATCAGAAGGAAGAAACAATCGTGTTCTCTAAGAAGCGGATGATGATATATGATACATCCATTCCATCCATACTACCCAAGTTGCTCAGCAATCCACTTTAAGTGGCGCTGAACGCAAAAAAATAGATGGTGAAAGCTTGTAAGATTGTAAGAAATGTTCTAAGTTTAACCGATCATAGTACAACACACGGTGTGCATGATTCGGAAGGACGGTACTTATGACCGACTACGCCACCACTTTGCAACCATCTTGACACGTATACGAGCGTGACCGGCGCTGCCGATATGAGTTCTGAATCTTGAAACATACAACGCCGGGAAAAAATCCACAATTTCTAGAATTCCGATTTACACGTCTACTGCAACGCATGAACGTTGGCGAGGTATTTCAAAGGTAACAGTCACTAAGGAAAAATACTCACGAGATTGAGAGATAGGAATGTAGAAAACCACCATGCTCGGGAAGGACCTGACATCGGTCAAGTTGTTTAGACGCAGAAGAGTATTTGTATCCGCACCGTAACGGTCCCTCAAGGCCTCGAACGTGTCTCTATTCTGAAAAACATAGCTCATAAGATATACCGAAGCCGGCGCATTATCCATACAGCCACATAAAAGACTGATCGGCAGCATCTGACCCACGCTGGTTTTTTGGCCGGTCGCATAGCCAAGGTGCTGGTATTGATCCTTGACTATAGACTGCTCGGTCATAACTTGGCTGGTCACTCGGTAAGCTGTGCCGGCTAAATACTGAAAGCTTTCAGTGCACGTACAGTTCACGGAAACCATAACTCTATCACTTGCAACACCTTTTTGTTCCATGATGTCTGAAACTTCAACTTGAAATAGATTGGAAACATCGTCAATTGTGTTGCCTGGAGGTAGTGAATACGACATGTAGGCTGGACAACTACTGCCAGCTTGTTTGCACGGCATCGGACGATTCACCTGGCATGAAATAGGATCGACGTAAAAGATTGCACTTGAAGTTGTGAATAGGACCAATGTCCAGAACCCCACCGCATCCCAGTATGCTTTCTTGACTGTCATGGCTAACATTCAAAACAATCAGTGCTCTTCATTCCTTGGTCGTAGCACATCAAGCTCGACTAGACTTGACTGATCGATGAACATCTTCGTCGCGTCCAGCATTATTATCAAAGCGACGTCACTATCCGACCCAACTCTGATTCAACAGGGATCTTCAGCATGATGAATGTCGCTGGTTCGCAGCTGTAGCACAGACGGACTAGGAAGAGCATGTTGGAGGTGGCATGTGTGCTATATTACAAGGATTCAACTCTTTTAAGCTGTACATCTAAGTCCGTATCAGCTCGACATCATTGAGCACTTTGTCCCGCGCAAGAGGAATTTGACCCGACAAAGCTAAAACAAGTCCTTGTGATCAGCATCCTCCGGCGGACTTTACGTCATATCTCACGCTACAGCTTCGGACAGCATAACTCTTGGTAACGTTATCAAGGTGCCCGTAAAACTTGCAGTCTATCGGGGCTCCTCGAAAATACAAGAAAGCAGAAATGAACAGAAATGCAGATGGCTTTCTACATCCATAAGCTGTCAGCATGATCAGGTGGTGGTGCAAATTGCTGAATCAAAACACTTCCGAAGTTGAAAGATCTCCATTCGTCACTTCAGAATGTGCAGAACGAACCAAATGCGTTGACGTGAACCCGTGCGAAAGTCGTCAAGGCGACGTACAGTGATATCTTTTTCTACTTCATTGCTCTGAAAATCCCCTCCTCGCTGGTCCAGCTTGTTTCTGAACACCGCAGCCGCAGCCGCCCATCCTGCGAGCCGCGGTTCGCTGAGCCCTTTGTGGCGACAATTTCTTAACAGGTGAGCTGTGCAAGACTACCAATCGCACTCTACAGCGATTCCATCAACAATCACTCTCCACTCGCAGGTCGTAGGACTACTGCATCTATAATTCGGAGAAGGAGACGTCAAAGGCGCGTGGAGTTCGACACACTGTCTTCCTTCCGATCCGCCCGATACCCGGCCGATATATAAGCCTTCTCGAAAGCTCCGAGTCGCCAGACAATGGCCGCAAGAAACCAGCGAGAAACAGTTCCAGCCAGGTCAAGGCGAGGTCAAGGCGAGGCTGAACTCGAACCGAATGAACACGGGCTCCCTTTCGATGATCTCACTCGCAGAAGAAGGCGGAATAAAACTCATGAACAGCTGGTATTATCACGCCGCGACCGGCTCGAAAACAACAACAACTGACATCCGACTTTACACGTCCGAGCGAGTGAAGTCAGTCAGCTCCACAACGACCACGAGCCTGCGGGCCAACAAGATTGCCTTGCCCTGACCGATCGATCTGCAACTCACTCACTTACTCATTCAATCAATAAATCAATTCGCGCAAATGAATCTCCTCTCGCTCCCTCTTCCCGTCGCCCCTCACAAATATTTCCCCTCGTCAGCCGACGCCGACGCCCGCAAAATTGCGCTGCTGATCGAACAAGAAGCGGCTTCGAATCCCGCCATTCGCCCCGTCGCTGCGTTTACTCGAAAACACGACAAATCACGAGAAATCTTCCACAGCTCAACGTGTCTCCTCTCGTCGACTCCGCTCGACCTTCTTCCCTACTGAAGGCGGCCGACGAGCGTCGGAGGAGCGTCGGAGGGAACGTCTCTGAGCGTCGGGGGAGCGTCTCGTCTCCTGTCTCGACGACGACCGACGGGAGCCTTAAAAGTACGCAAGCATTTGAATTTAAATGTATTTCCGATCCCGTTTCTTGAAATGGGCCGATTTAAAGTGGCCGAAATTGGAGCTCGTCGGGGACGACGGTGGAGGGGGACTGCGTACTGTCTGTGTCCTTAGCTCCTGACCGGAGCGCGTACCTTATCAGGGACCGGATGTTAAAAATCTGCGTCAACATGGTCACGGAGGGACCGATGGTCCCATCGGATGGCTGTCTGGACACCACTCGATGTGTATTGTCTTCGACGCCCGGGGATAAAGACGTACGCGAGTGTACAGGGCGACCGGGTAGTACCGGATGTACGGGACGGGCCGGGACCCCGGTGACATTTAGTATGTACAGCTGCGCGCTGCTCTTATCCGTCGCACCCCGCAGCATTAAATGCGTCGAAATGATTAAGGAAGAACGAGCGAGACAGAAGTTCCCAGGCCCGGTGCGGTCAGTGTCTCAGTCGCCGGTGCCCCCGACCTCGACCTCCCCACGGTCGGCACCCATGTCCGGTTTCTCCCGGCGGTGGTCGCCTCTGGTCCGAGAGATCCATCGAGGCGGCAGTCCATTTTGAATGGTAGCATAGATTCCAGAGAATCTTGCATGCTTATTATTCTCGTCCCTTTTCTCATCCCCAAGTCTCCTCGTTCTCCTTTTCTCGCTCGGCCTTGCGGAATTTCACTCCGATTGCTCCTTTCGTGCTTCGGTTGCTAAAATCAGGTCGTCTCCACTGACAGATACATGTGGAAGAATTAAATAAAATTTCCAGAGATAACATTTAGGCCGTTCGATAAATCAGATAACAGAAGCATATATTTCCCGGTGTGATGCTATTGGGGCATTGCCCCATCGCCCCTGCAACTTGATGGGGTCTCCCATCCTTTCTCTTATATTACTCGGTTTTCGATCACCACTACGTCTTCCGCAGATGTCCCTTAACTCGAGTTCGAGCTGCCATTGGTTCGAGCTCTTCACACGAGCCGAATACAAGCCTGGCCTTGACACGCGAGCATTAAATGCTGCGACCCGACCACGAGTTCGGGAGTTCGGTCGCTCCCAGCCACGTGTACACGCGCATTTCACTCGGTTTGCGCATTGCAGTTTTCCTGTTCATGTGCCGGCCATAACTATGGTACGAAGTTGGGTAACTCGGTACGTCTCGAGACCGTCCTGTCCTCGTATGGACCACTGTCCACCAAAGGTGCAGCATTCGCGCGGTACGACGTCCTCCACCGTCGATTGACGCCCGAGTGACGAATCCGATGACTCCAATGACTCCGACCCGGCCCGATTTAGGAAGGCCGGTGTACACGACGACGTCCAAGCCATGTCGAATCGGTGGGCGCTCTCTCGTACTCGATCTGATGTAAAGGACGACATTGGGACAGAACCTCGTTGGTCTTGCGTGGGCTCTCGGACCCGCAAGGAGGAGACGGCCTGTCCTCGTGGGTGCGGCTCGCTTTACTGCGTCTGAGGGTCTGATGCGCTCATGCAGTCACATGCGCCATCCTGATCCGAGTATGCGTCGAGAATGCACTCGGGTGAACAAGTCACCGCAGTTACTGCGACGGCGACGTCGAGTGCGATGGCTGCTGGCGTGACCTGCGACGGAGTACGTGCAGGGAAAGGTGCAAAAGCGCATGGTGTTAACCGAGTAACATTTCTGACAGAAGAGCGCACTAAACCCATTACTACATTCTCCGATGACGGACGTACGATGCATGGTATGCAGCGATCGCTGGTCGTCGAGCGTACATACTGTGGAGGTGGTAGGCGTATGTACGCTGGGGTCGATGATTCGCGGAACCTGGCGATCGAGTGCTGGGTCATGGTTTGCTTTCTGCGCTTGACCATTGACCGAGTCAGAGCGAGGACGAGCTCGAAGGAGGTCATCGGACGTCAACAAGGCCGATCAGCGATGTGGCAGAATTGTGCACCTCGAGAGGAAAGAGGAAGGACAGAAATGAGGATTGTGAGTTGTAACTCCCCTGTTGGGTGCGAGAGAATGGTACATCGCAGGCTGGAGCATTCAACTGCCGGGCTCGCCTTCGAAGCCCATGGCAGCAACAGACGTCGCCGGCTTCGATTGGTCGGAACGCTGCAATTTCGAAAACTCTGCCGCGGAGGGTACACATTTCTGCTAATGTAGGCCTAGAGCCTTTGACCCGAGGTTCTTCTCTGCCACACTCGGGCCAGGAGTGATGGTGGCGCAGAGGCTGAGGAATTGCGCATTTCCCTGCGAGCACACTCTTTAATCCTTTTGGGCCTGGTAGGCATCCTCGGGGTTCTACCCGCCTACGGAATGTCCTGATCGTCCATCACTCTTCTTTACTCCGCGAGTCCGTGGCTCCCAACTGCACCTTGCATGCATGTCATGTCCTCGCAACGAACTCCTCTGCGGAGCCATTCCACGACGTGGGGCAGCTTCACAGCTTACTCAGGATCATCCTCCATCACATTTTCGGGACCGTAGTAAGTACCGCGTGCATTCACATGAAAACACAGGACAGAACTCCAGAAGCCCATGAACTGCAGATCTGTTCGAAATTTGTGATTTTCTTCTCCATTAACGAAGTGTCAATTTGACTCTCCGGGAATATGGAAAAATCTCTTCCCCTACTTCTCTGGGTAAAAGAGGACTTTTTTTCCCCTTCATTTGATGTCCACATTCTGAATTTCCTTTCATTGCGCCTTATTTTTCCTCCCACTTATTCCGCGTTTCTTGAGATGATACAATTTTTTTCATCTCGCAGTCTGAAGTTGGAACTTAATAAAGTCTTGGAGAAATAATTTTTTATTGGGCAATATTGGGTTGCCTAAAAGACAAAGCTTAAATACAGTAATACGAAGCAATCCGGGACACTAGGGAACTGGGCACCTGGATATGGAAAAATTGGCAAGACATGGCCCCAATCCAGACAACAGCCGCCTTTGATTCGCAATACAAAGTTTGTTTCACCATAAAATAATAATGTAAATTTACTTATAAAATAAATGGGTTGGGGACAGATTATGCGTGGCTCTTACGTGGAGCCTAGTTGGGAGCAATAATTTGTTAATAACCCATGTCTTTCTATCATATCTCAAGGTGATGCTAGAAGTAGGATTCATCAGCTATATCGGTAAAGTATTCCAACGCACTTGCCATGATATCAACAATCTTACAGTTATGATGATTCAAGCATTCATTGATCAAGATTGATCAATGAATGCATGAATCATGAAATTAAATTTCCCATCCCTCTCAAGGTACTATTGGTTTCATAAATTACTCCATCAAGTTCTTTTCGTCAATTTCATTTCCTGAGTTATGCCGCGCCTTTTCAGGTGCAAGGAATCATTTCCAGTTGTAGAGTGTAAGAGCAGCGGCAGAATCTTATTTCCAAATTGCGGTTGTGGTCTTTTCAGTGACTTTATTTGGTCGATGATTAGTTTACGATTCTACGTTGCTCATAGATCATATTCGCATGATAACGCTCGACTGAAGCGCCCACCTTTGAGTAATTTCTGTTGAAAAGGTTCAGGGTGTACATTTCAGAAAGTGTTCACAGTTTCACTCCACACGATTCTCAGTGGCCGCCCATTAAAGCCTCGGTCCTAAATGCGTCTACACATGTTCAGGCCCGACCGCAATGCTGTGAAGATTTTATTACAGGCACATTTCCACCTTCGCAGGGGGACTTTGGCAGGCCAAAAGCTACGCTAAAGCCTTGCCGGCTAGAATCGAAATCATACCACAAAAGCGCCACATCAGCCCCCGTCCGAAGCACAAGAAGCCCAAGAGGAAGATCAGGCGAGGCCTCGGGTCGAAGATGGCAATAGCGCGCGTCGCCTGCGAGGGGGGATGGTGTGAGATTTCCCACCATTCGAAGCAGGCCGGTGAATACGAACACGTTCGACATCCACGGCGCATGAAATATCTGCCATCATTCATCATGATAATGCTACAAAGTATCAAGTTGTTGTGCCTCGCAAACGGAAGGGCTCGAATAATGAACTGCCCGATAATGATGTTGGACCTCGTGCCTAACACAGAAATGCATCCCTGGAAGCGGATATGACAGCCCCGGCACTACGTCGGGCATTCTGCACCTTCAGTTTCAAAGTGTATTTTCGCACGCCACAATCATTAACTCGTCAGGTTTGGATAAAAAGCCAGAGCGCAGCATATCCGGAATTCAGATTCCAGAAAAGAAGGCGATTAAAAGTGGCCGAAGCCCCGAAAGGCATCTTGTCGCCCCGCCTCGTGGTCGCTGCCCTCCATGCCATGCCACCGAATATTCGCGCATCTTCAGGAGCTCCCATACGACGACGGAGCCCCGCCAAGGAGACGAATCTCTGACCGGACCTCGGGCCCACCGCCGTTAGGACCGCAACCCAGAGATCTGAAGTTCCGTAACTTCCTTCGCGGGGTCTCCGTCGCTCAGATGCAGATGTGCAGATGACACAGCTCATGGCTTCGAGATCCAGCCGTCGATGCGACGCTCCGGACGTTGTAATGTGTCGCATGTGGACACGTGCCCGTGGTGGGGCAAGAGGCTGGAGACGAGAGACCACTGTTCGCCGGTGGGCGGGGGTAGAAATCCCGGTCAAGGATATCCTACGCACCGGCGCTACTGGATGACCTGATGACCTCAGCATGCCGTCGCCGGTGGGGAGCCGACATCTGATCTCGATGCTTATTCGACGGTTTCGCCCCTTGACTACCGACCGCTTCTTCTCGCCTTTATTCCTGGCTCTTTCCGTGTTTCTCCGTCTCCCGGGGTAGGGTGGTGGTCCTACCCTTATTATGTAGGGTAGGACCCCCATCCTACCCTACAGAATTAAAGAAAATCCGAATTCCCGGGATCTCCAGAAAACAATGGCAGTGCGTGAATTTTGTCTACGCTCGCGAAGTGACGAACGAATTGCATCGAGTGTGTCTGTGAAACGCTGCAGGGATTTGGAGGCTTTGGGAAAGGAGGACGATTTGTTTGACCTGCTGACGGCGTAAGCTCGAAACGAAGTACTTCGAGGGAGTACAGTACAGTAATGTCTTTCCCATCAGAGAGGTGGGAGATAGGAGAAGGTGTCTGGCACCACTTTAATGCTCTCCAGCCCGCATTCTATTCATGTACCTGTCCCTCGTTCCTTGTCCGGTTCTGAGAGCTTTCTTTATCTTATCTCCTCCGATCTTGTTAGGTTACTGTTCTCCGGCTGTGTAAAGGTTTTGGCTACTGATGCTGAGGATTCTGATGAATGCGACTCGCACGCAAAAGCGAGAGCTGAATTGAAAGATCTAGAGGCTGTTTCATTTTGTACTATGCCTTGTTCTAGCAATCCGTCATTCATATTCCTATCGTCGGTGCGTTCCTAAAAGAGAAAGGCACACCTCATCTTCGCAAAATGCTTTGCCAGGAGTTTGAACTGTAAATGTTTGATTTTCTTGGGTGTGTGCTCATAGATGAAACATGGAAGCTCCACTTGTGGCGTCTAGCAACTTCTTATTAACGACGTGATAGATTGGATCACTTTCTTGAATCCTGTCAATTTTTTATGATACTACAATGTACGTCAGAATCTCACATTCCAGCGCTAATTTGCACTGTAATAATGTCGAAAACCGAGTGGGATTGTGGGCTTTCTTCTAATATGGTTTCATGGTCCTTTGACATGGCGTCGACGTACTCCTCATAACCAATCACGGTTATCGAAGATGCAATCTGTGCTACAAGTCCATGTTAATGCCCCACCAACTCTCACTTTCCCACCAAGAAGGTATCTTGAGTCATCACTTTTATTAAAGGTACTGGCTAGTTGTGAACAAACGTGGACATTGCAGAGTACTAGCTGGATCACATAACTTCCGTAGAGGACAGAATAAACTGATCCAGCGCGATACCAAGCGTTCAAATCAGTTCTCTTCCCCTAAAGTACTACCGACTAGTTTATACATCAGCACTGCACAACAACAACTGTGTGGTCATCTGCATATTTTAATATCATGTACCTCCAAGATTTTTCGCTGATGAAAACTTGCAAAATTCACTGTGAACTCGTAATTTCTGCGTCATTAGTTCTTTTCTGAAGGATATATTGTATCTTAGACGCATATACTGAAAATAAACATATGTTGGACTTTTAATCGAAAAAGCCAAGCAAATACTTTTTGGAGATCCTCCAGTAGCCATGTTGTCATTTTCAATCCAATGCTTCACGCCACCAAGATTCCCCATAACAAACCTTTGCATCTTGCAAATCTTGGAGCACAATCCTGTCCTCCAGCAGTTACATCTTTCACCGTTTCAGTTGCGTTCTTTAACCATGTTGGGCTTGAAATATCTGATTGTCTGAATAAGTTGTTCGCAGGTTATTCATAACATATGCATTGCTTTGGACGTTAAGGAAAATATTTAGAAGAGATGTGCGCATGTTCCGAACAAAATATTACTTACTCTGGTTTTTTGCAAGGAGTCAATCAGGAGTTTACATATCATCGGATCTGCCTCATAGCGGAAACCAGTTGATAATCTTTAATCAGGTGATGATGATGTTGGTTCTGCAATTTGTCCCCATATAGATTATGAAATAGAATACCATTGTTCTACATCTATCAGAATTTTTCTTGTAAAGTGTTAAAGTGATTCTACGTCTGGAGACAGTAATCAATAATCGCTTGATTATTACAACCTCCAAGGTACTGATGACGGTGGGCTTTTGATGCTAAGTTGGATGATGATCCAATTTCTAATGTTGTATATGAGATACGCAGTATTTAAAAGTTCTGAAGGTGACATCATCACCAATAGAGACTTGCAATGCATATGCGTCATGAAAACCTCATGATGTAAGTCCTGAAATAAATTCTAATCTGCAATGAGAGTCATTTGACCCTCTACGATTCAAATTTATCTCAATTGAATTTTCTTCAAGATCTTACCTCATGATGTTGCACTTGGTTCCTACTTGACTGTACCAACAATTGTGTTTCAATTGAGATTTTATTGGTACCTAAATTCTAGACGTCCGAATGACATATTCATGTTGGCTGCATGTTTCCTCTTCGGGCATCTACTCGTCATGCGCTACATGTCATCTACTTGTCATTTTCTATAATGAGGCTAAAAGGGTTTTTGTTTATTGCTCAATAGGATAGCATATGATTCCATGGAAAAAAAAGCATGGTTTATATTTACTTTATCTGTGCAATTTCATCTTTGTTATAAATGAAGTGTGCATCTGCACATAGAAAGTTGGCATCTAGACAGAAAATAGTATGTGCATTGTTTTAGTTCATTTGTTAGAGACTTTTGTTTGAACTATCTTTTAGGTCTGAATTTAGCCACATAAATTTTTGAACAAAACTCAATTACAACAATGTACGATATTAGAATATGAGAGTAAGAATAATAAAATCTACAAAAAATATTATTCATGACTAACACTACATAGAAGAATGCATGTGCTAAAACCTATATCCATTTTTATGAGAGGGATTCTTCGTTTAAAAGTTATATCGTTTAAAAGATATCAGCTAGAGTAGTCTTTTCATCTTGATTTATAAACTTTTGCTTACTATTCATGCAAAAGCTCCTCCTCATATGAGTTGTATTAAATGATATACCATAGCTAGTGTGTCAAGAATGTATACTTAGCAAGTGTACATAATCATTCAAAAATAAGCAAAGATCATAAAGCAGGTATTAGATGATTAGAATGATTAGTGAGAATTTGCATGGATAGTGGCAATGGTTTGATTTCACTAATGTTTAATTTTATGAATTTTTAAAACCAAATTTTTTTTATATAATCATTTGAATACCTAATTATGATGCTAAACGGGTTTTCATTTATTTCTGAATAAGGCAGCATATGATTATCATGGAAAAACTAGCTTGGGTTTTTTTAGATTTATTTTCTATAGAATCATGAAAATAATTTTTTTAGATGAATTTTTTTATATATCTCTAGTATGTGTCATTTTGAGTGTGCAATATGTGAGCGTATGTTAGCTTACTGGTGAAAATCCTTCAATATCATTGTGTTATAAACAACATGACAATTAATATTGATATATGAAGGTGTCTGAGTCAAACAATGTGACCGCGGTATGGTCAAACAATGTGACAATTGTGTCATAGACAATGGAGAGTGAAGGATTTGCAAGCACTTTGTTGGCATTCATGTGATGATTATTTATGTTGTTCTCAAGATGTTCGTTGCAGTTCAATAAACTTGGATAAATATAGTAAAATATAGTTTTGTGATTTTGTTGCGTTTGAACAGCTAAATTTGTAGGATTTGAACTACATGGTGATCAAATTTGCCATTTGAAATCTTATAGTTTCATAGCGTTTGTAGACAAAAGTAATAGAAGTATCTACAAAGTATAACAAGTAAGAATGAAACTTTTCACATTGACCAGAAAATTTAATATGACACAAAAATGATGAAAGAAGTTATTCCCAAGATGAACAAAATTTAACAGTTTCATCATTTAATGTTGACATTGAAGCAAAACAATAGATCAAGCCAATGCAATTGTGATATGTAGGCTTCATCATTTGTGGCTCTAACTTATATTGAAGACTTAAAAGCTGAATTTGATCTCATTGTATGCATTATTAAATGAATCACTTAACATGACATGGGATAGAATAAGTTTGCTTTGACAATTTAGTCAAAGATTCAATTTACTGGTCTAATTATCTCGGTATTATTAAGCCCAAAGAGTGCAAGATTAGTATCTTGCCCTGATATATTCACAAATTAGATTGTATTGATATTGTTTTCAGATAGAAAAACTTCTACGTACAAAAAAAAACGGTGAGCTTGGAACAATCTACTTAAGTGGATATTGATAGTAATTACTTCAATGAAAAAGTTTTATAAATTGTTTGAAAAATTTTGTGAAATTTTTGTAAACCAAAATCATTGTTTTTTATTGTGATGATTGGAGTAAATAGGAAGCAAAAAAATATTCAATAGAGATTTTAATTGTATTATTCATTTTAGATGTAATATTTCTTTTTTTTTTGAACATCATATAAAATCTATTTCAATATTTATCTTGAATTTAAAAAAAAACTACATAAATCAAGATTAAAACTCTAGAGCCAAATAATATTTTGAAAATTTTGTGAATCACAAGATTATTTCAAAGAGATCTTTGAATACAAGCTAAATAAGTACAAAGTTATGAGTATTGTTAAACTACATTTGCTTCTTTAATCTTGAAAAAATATATTAAAATGATAACCATACTTTGTTATTCATTATTTTTAAACACCGATTGCATTGCAAAAAGTTTTCAAACAAGTTGAATGTATAATAAAAGAGTTGGACACAAAGATCCAAGATTAAATTGATGTTTTTGATGATCTTGTTACTGATATTTTTAAGCTTGAGTACAAGTGATAGAGTTTTATTTTTAAATTCTAAACTCATTAACTTCAATTTATAAGTATTTTTCATGTATATATTTTAATCATGATAGGCAACCAATCACTTACAAGAAAGTTATAAGTGTTTTATTTACTAATGGCAATGTCATTTTTTTCATCCAATACAACTTTGAATGCAAATTGACAATCATCATAATAAAAAAATGACAAAAATGACAAATGTTATGAATCTCATGTAGATTTTAGTTTACAAATTTTTTGTAGAAAGTAAATGAAATTTTTGTTGAAAATATGACAAGAATGATCATCTGAAAAAAAACCGTCATATCAGAAAAAAAGATACTCTTCTAATCAATGTCACTCAAGAAAAAATTTATTTTGAGAATGATGATTTGCTAGAAAATGGACTATGAATCAAATGTATGTATTATGCAATTCATCAAAGAATGTTAATAACTTGCTAAAAAAATAGACTATTATTTCATATGTATGTTCCATGCGATACACAAAAAATTGCTAACGACATGTTGGAAAATGAACTACGATTCATGATGTATATACTATCCAATTTCATAAAAAATGTTTGTGATGTATGAATTCTAGAAAGTGGTTTTTAATCACCATTTTTATTAAAATTTTATTCTTGTAATTTTTATTATCAAATGATTCAAGTTAGATGATTAATCTTGTAAAATTATAGTTATTTCTTGAATTATGATTCATTTTTCTTACAGAAAGAGACATATTAACGAATTAAAAAATATTTAATTAGTTATAACAAAAAATTTTATTTTTTAGATTCTAAAGTTCTTGAATGAAACTCAAAAAAAGAAATGCTTAAACTTAGAGTAGGTTATAGGATTATGTTAAAAGGTTACAATTATAGCAAATGTTAGTTGTAGAGAATTTATTTGAAGTCAATTTAATTAGATCTTGAGTTGAAATGACTTTTGTATGATATTTGAACTTAGATTACATATGTAATATGTAATCTAAGTTCAAGTACATATGTAATATGTAATATGTACTTGACACTCTTTGGCTATAACAACTTTTTGCCTTGCATAAATAAAATCAATTCAGAGTTTTGTGAACATTGTGATATGGGCAAACATTATAGGTAATTTTTTGATGTTGAAACTTATATATTAGAAGAGATATTTAAGTTACACATAGTGACAATTGGTTAATTTCTTTAGAAGCCTTACTTCATGAAAAGTTAAACTATGTATCATTTACTAATGAATATTTAAAATTTGTGTAGAATGAAATTATTGAACACTAGATTTTATTTGATACATATTTTCTTCTTGTATCAAACCTTACAATATTGAAAACGTTACTTTTGATTTGTAGAGTATTGAAGGTTTTCTAGGTATTTCATCTTATGTGAAATGTCGTGCGAATACATATCGCCATACACTCTACATTGCTGACATGCTACTCACATACACATACGCACACACATACACACATATAAGGCGCGAGAGAGTACACACTCAAATGTCACAACTCGGAGAACTGAAAAGGACGGGAGATTCCCCACTGGAATTTCCGTCGGTCAATTACCCTACTGGCAACAAACCGTCACCGTCACAAACATGAGTCAAGCCCAACCCACTCCACACTCGGAGAATCCAGGTCGACACAAAGGGGATAGTCACTCTACGCTCCCAACTCTTCCAGGCTCGACTCGAAGAACTAACGTTCTTCGAGCCGTCCCCGACTCTATACCCCTCGTGACCCGAACCCTAACTTCACGTCTAAATATAGTAAGTGTCTAAATTGCGTGAGCCGACTCGTAACTACATGAGAGAAAAAACATTGTAGGCTAGAAAACATGAAATTGACTCTAGACGTGTTTATTACAAATTGAAAGATATGTTTTGATCATAAATTCTCATAGCTCATGTGTCAATCGTCATTCTGACGCGTACAAATATTTGAAATTTGTGCATACTTTGAAGGATAATCTTTAGATTTCAGTGCTAAAAGAGTATGGATGTGTGTTTAAGACCAAACATGAGACAGTATTTAGAGCCACCCTACTTACTGTGCCACATACAAGTTGCCTGTTGCCATAACTCTGACCATACATTGCCCTTTTCTACTTCTAAAAACATTCAAGACTAAAATTCTTAGATTATACTCTTGTGTTGTTGTAGATGTTTCTGACATCTTAATCTACTTTTGCTAATCACATAAATCAGTAGCACCTCGTAGAGGCATACAGTAATCGGACTCAGATGTCAGATGACGTCAGACAATACATCTCGCCTCCTGTACTTCTTAGACTCGGAGTCTGCACGTGGGTAATATATATTATATAGGGTAATATAGATTTCATATGTATATAGAGAATCGATCCGTTGTTGCCAATGGAATTGTGTGGTATACACTTTTCGGACCGACGAAATTGGTCGTTCAAAGGACTCAACACATTATCCTGACTTTTCCCAACAATCAGATATCCAATTAAGCTTGAAGGGCGGGAAGCGAATATGCGATCTTGAGTTTTCGGAATCTCCCTGGCCATATCCGAGGAAAATACAACCAGAACAACTATAGCTCCCAGGTCGAGCCAAACTATGATTCCAAATTTTTCAGCGATCTTGGCCAGGGTGTTTGGTGCAACAACCCAGATATAAGGTGATGGAGGTGGCCAATCATCGGCAAAGATGGAAACAATGGTCTAATCTTTACTCTCTACTCTTCTGCTCGTCTTCCAGTCGTTTGTTCGGGCTACTGGATCACACCCTGTGTCTTGTCGTGACCACAAAAGTCCTCCCTGTCGGTGGAGATCAACGTAGATCATCATCACATCCCCATGCAAAGCGCTTGCCGACTTCACAATTTTCAACTAGTTCACCCATTTACCATTTACATCATGGAGAATAAAATCAATTTGTAAGAAATAAAATTGTATTTTAGATCTGGTTTGTGAGTTACATATGTTCTTAGAATTATTGTGACACTCAATCTTAAGCATGTAGGAAAAGTGAAGTTGAATACTACATGTACGTCTTCTGGGATTTTTGAATCCGTTCGCTTAAAATGATAACTTATACCTCCAGTGAGAAAATTATGTTCAAGACTGATTGCACCGTTGTTTATATTGTTTAAAGTCTACAACCTTCTTGACCTAGAGGAGTTTTCATAACAACGGAGATGATTGAAAAACCCATGGGCGACACTTCCGTCAAGATTGCTGAATATACTAGATACATACTCATCACAAATAAATGAGTCTAAAAGCAAATAGAATGCATACGCATTCTTGCAATTGCTTGTTGATGAGACTGCGAGCTGGTGAGAATTTTAACAATTTAAATTATCATCTACATGTCTGAAAATTTGGAAATCTGTGCATTATAGAATTGTAAAATATATGACAATATAAAATATATGTCGGTGGAGATCAACGTAATATCTCGGGGTACCGACAGTGTTCTTCAGTTTAAGACTGTGCGGTGACACTTCATTCCACTATTTAGTTCGATGTTCACACATTCTTCGGATACCGTGATCTGCTCATCAGTGAAGCCATTGCTTCACTCTGTACGACTTTTAATCGATTCTGATTTTGAGTTGCACAAGACATGGGCGATTCAAACATGGAGGGACTTACTGCCATATTCAAGAGCTGGTCTGTGCATACTGTTGCAGCAGTCGGTTTCCTGTACGTCTATCTGAAGGTTTTCAGGAGAGTTACACATAAGTCCGGGAGAAGACCTCCTGGGCCTCCGTCTTTGCCATTGATTGGCCACCTCCATCACCTTGTATCTGGGTTTCCTCACCACACCCTGGCCAAAATCGCTGGAAAATACGGACCCATAATGTGGCTCGAACTGGGAGCCGTAAGTGTTGTGGTTGTGTCTTCCTCGGATATTGCCAGGGAGATTCTGAAAACACAAGATCACATATTTGCTTCCCGCCCTTCAACCGTAATTGGAGATTTCGTTTTTGACAAAGGACAGGATCTGGTATTTAGTCCTTGGAGTGACCATGCTCGTCTACTCCGAAAAGTGTGTATTACACAATTACTTTCGCCACAACGGATCAATTCATTTAAGGTCCAAGTCAACATTTTTGTGTATGAGTTTATTCACGTGTACCATCTCTTTTGAACACACTATGATTCCGAAGTACAGGAGAGATGTCTTGTGTGACCTAATGTCACATCTGAGTCCAATTACTCAAAATTGGTGAAGAAACTGCTATGCGAAGTGATACTGATTTCTGTCCATTTAAGCCAGAACGAAATATTAAGCCTTACGTCCTGCATGTTATAGGTCGTTCTTCTCATCTTGTCTTGCTTGTTCTACGCCCAAGTACACACTGCAAGATTTGGCTCAGATTTGAACTTGGCAGAAGAGCTGGTGCTTGATCTTGTGAGTTTTTCGCACTGCTAACGGAAGTTACTAAATTGTGTAGGATTTGAGACGAGAGTTGCTGATGGAAACGATGTCGACAGCATTCGAGGAGGGTCATGCGAATCGTTACATAAGCTTTGTTGATATGATGAACGAACTGTTTATGTCCATTACGACCAGAATGCTGTTTCGAAGGGGTGCAGGTGCAATCAAGACACACAATCAAGACTTTATCAAAACCATGATCGAAATATCAAGCTCGGGACTTTTCTTCATAGAAGATTTGATCCCTTTGCTGAAGCCGCTGGATCTGAGTGGAAATTTAAAAAAGCTGAAAATGGCAGCTGAAAAACATTACGACATTATGGAGTCCATCATTGACAACCGCCTGAAGGAAAAAACCAACTCGAAGTCATGTAACGAGGAGGACTTCTTGGACGTGCTGCTGGCTATGAGCGACTTTCCACGTGATCAAATCAAATATCTTCTTCTGGTTTGTGATAGATGCTGATCTGTTTCGCTCGATAACTCACTGCATGAGGATCGTCTTTCGTTTTGAGTCGTAGAAGTTCACTTTATATTTCAAGGTTTATGTTCAGCCCACTTTCTTGTAGAAATTCATCCACATGGTCAAGTTCATCATGAGTCTAGTTAGATATATTTTCGGTAATGAAAGTTCCATGCAAAAAAGAGTGTAAAGATGAAAGTGGTGAAGATGCTCAGATTAACGTGCCTGTGAATATGAATATAATCAGTCGTTTTATCATCTTGCATCTTCAATGCACTGGCCTACTGATGTTGGTGAGTCTTCAATCAGGACATCATTATTGCTGGAACAGAAACCACCTCTGAAACGGTTGTGTGGGCTATGACTGAGCTTCTGAGGCATCCCAACATTATGGAAAGACTTCAGAGTGAGCTCGACGCTGTGATCGGTAAAGAAAGGCTGGTTGAAGAAGCTGATCTCCAGAAACTCGAATATCTGCAAGCAGTAGTGAAGGAGACACTACGGCTGCACCCAGTCGGTGTACTCGGAATTCCTCACTTTTCTAGGGAAGCAACAAAAGTAGCAGGATACGATATACCCGCCAACACCCGAGTGGTTGTTAACCTATATGCCATTGGTAGAGATCCTAAGGTTTGGGAAAATCCTCTGAAGTTTGATCCTTCAAGATTCTTAAACAGCTCTATCAATGTGAAAGGGCAGCATTATGAGGTTCTGCCCTTCGGTTCTGGGCGAAGGAGGTGTCCGGGCATGAATTTGGCGCTCGTCTCTCTGCCCTATAACCTCGCCCAGCTGGTTCATGCTTGTTCAATCTCCCTGCCCGAAGGCTTGACTCATCTGGACGTAGATGTTGAAGAGAAGTTCCAAATGACCGTAGGGAGACAGAATCCTTTGAATGTACTCATAACGAGGCGACTGCCTTTGGACGTCTACCGCAAGGTAGGAATGAATGTTATTGGCCAGTAAAGATTTAAGATCTTTATAATTTTTAAAAATAAAAAAATCTAAATATAAACTAAGATTGAACATAAGATGAAATATATACAATATAGTGTTGAGTTTAGGGTTAATTTACAACTGCTTATATATGTATAATTATGCATACCCTAGCTTAATTTACAACTGAAGTTGAATATGTAGTGTTAGAGAAACAATTGAAGAATACTATTATTTTGAATAGATTTTTCATTGAAATAATATGAAAACAAAAGGTTATTAATCTTTATTGTGATAATCAAAGATTGTTACATCTTGCTACAAATCAATTATGAACATCATAATGAAAAATATTTACATCAAATATCATTTTTTAATCATTAAAACTTCAAAATTATTAAAAAAATTTCCTTTATTATGCTAAATTTTTTTTCTATAAAATTGAGATTATCAAATCCTTCAGAATATTCAAATGTATAATAAAACATTACACAAATATTTTAATAAATATTATAGTAAATTCTTAATTTCAGTTTTAATAAATGGACATTTTTATTTTGACATATAATATTCAAATATTTATCTCAAAAAAGTTCAATTTCAAACAATGTTTTTTGTCTCAAAAGCTTTTTCAACACCATATCTGTAATGCATTAAGCTTGTAATAATTAATAAAATCTTACAACTTTGATGATGTATTTTAGTTTAAATAGACACATGCATTTAAAGCTATGTTATTTTATTTTATGTTTTTGATACAAAGAAGAATTTGAAAAATAATTTTTTTGATAATTCAAAAATTACATAAATGTTTTCAAATTACTTAAAACATGAGACTAGGTTTAATTCAACATTACAACTTTGAAACTGCATTAGATAGCTTATTATATCTTACAAAAATTTTGAACTCATGTCAAACTTATCAATCAGTTTTTTAGCTTATCATTGTTATTTCAAATATATTGCCAAAAATCAGAAAAAAATTTAGCTTTCTGAAATTTCAAAAAATTTTAAAAAGCTGTCCAAAAGCTCTCATTGGAAATAAAAAATATACATATTATTTCAAACTTATATCTTCATGAAATAAAACTATATTTTAGCAAATATAAATGAATCAAAATAAAATATAAAATAATAATTTAAGTTCAATAAAATATAAAATATTCATTCCAATACAAACAAGTATTCTTATTTATATATGATTACAAGATCATTTGAAAATAAATTCACTCAAAGAGAATACGTTTTTATCAAAATCACTGAAAATACAACTTATTATAATAGAAATGATGAATCAATGTACAGATTTTATTATGCGCAATAGATATAAAATTTAATCATTGAAATATAATTATATTTAGCGTACATATTATACACCATATAAAAAATTATAGAAAGTATACATTGAGAAAAATTTGTAAATTTTCTTTTCTAATAAAACATCAAATCTTGGTTAAAAATGGGATTAATCAACAGCTTTTATAAATTTTGTACAGTCCTCTATTTATAGTGTCACTTCATTTTTATTTTAATGTCATAATTTTTTAACCTTGAATTACAATTTGTGTAACTTACAATTTAGTAGTCAAAAACATACTATCATTTTTACTGCTCACAACTAAATCAAATTTTGTAAAAGTTGAGATACTTTATTGTCGCCACTAATGTTGAGTCATATTTAATCTAAATTATATATCTATATCAATAGATTATGAGAGAATTCGTATTTTTATATTTTTTTGGAATATATTTGACAACACAACATCATGTTTTTAAAATTTTTGGATAGATATAAATGAAAAGAATTCATAAGTATATTCAAGAATTTATAAATATTATAAATTTCAATTAAAACTTATTATGAAATCAAGTACTTCAATCTTCATTTTTTTCAAATTTTACAAAGAACATATGTTTTTTTACACATCAGCTTATTGTAATACATTTCACATCATATTAAATTTTAGAATTACATGTAAATTTTATTCATATAAATAATTTTTTTATAAACATAATCATAGATTCATAGATTCTAACAAGATTAACATATATATCGCTTTAAAAGCGATATATATTGATAAAATAAGAATTTGTTCAGTTTTTTTATGGAAAATTTGATCTCAATTTGAAAAAAAAGATCTCAATTTCACATAGAGTTATAAAGTTAAAAAAATTTTAAAAATTTCAAAATTTATGAACTTCATAACTTAAACTCCATAGGTTATTGAATTATTATTATTTTATGTAAACTGCATACTACAATTAGTCATCATCTTTGATGCATTTAAGGTTCATATCAATGTAAAATATTTTATTAAGATTTCACTACAACTGTATGAAGTAATTTATATTCTGAATATATTTGACAATGTTATTTTCAACACCTCAAATTCACACTTTAAGAATAATCATATCTTACAGGTTATTTAATATAATATTAAAACTAAATATTTTTTCATATTAAATTTTATTTTCAAAATTTTTTAATTATAATTGTCACAAAGGTGGCATTTTTTCATTAATGCCAATTTTTATGAGTTTTGCAATAAAGTCAAACACAAGTCATACCATCGATTGTACATATCATAACAATATTAATTTTCAATGATTAATCTATCATATTATTCTATTATGGACACTCTGAATGGGAAGAATGTTGTTTGTATCCTTATATAAATATATTAAACGGCACTATGGATCAAAATTGGGATTTGTTTGTAAAAGAGTGCGCAATATTAATGTTAATGATTGTAGATAACTAATGAACATAGGTTGCTACGTTATACACTCCAAATGCACAAAGTTTGTTATACTCCCGTATGAAATTATATGTAACTATGGAGTCGACATGTGATTCACATATCACATAAATATTGCTTATTTACATTTATAGTGTATCTTAGTTATAGAACGTGTTTTCAATGCTCTGAACCAATCTATTTTGTATTGTATTTAAAGTATTCGTTTCCAATTCTCTATTGAGAACCTTGGCTAGTGATATACACACACTTGTTATCATATCAGTTGATAGTATTTCATATGCTAATGTTATATACGATTAATATTAGATTGTTTGGATATCGTAGATGGTGTAGTGAGTATTCCACGGTGTGAAGATTGAGGCTAATCACTTGCCAACAATAAGTTAAATAAATTACATGCCTGGTACATCTTGATGGGCCTTCCCATCCTCTCTTTTTTATTTGAATGACTTACTTCATATTGACCCCTATTGCCGATGAAGTAACATCCCTCAATATAGATGCGTGATGGAGATGTACATGAGTGGACCACTCCAACGAGAAATTGCTGTAGAATAGGTAGGTGGTGAGAATAATCGTCAGTTGACGCATGAGAAGAGCTAACTGACAACGACAGACAAAAAAAATGAATTTAGATTGTGATTTTGCTAGTTGATCCCCGAAATTTATCATAATTTGACTCTACTTCATAAATTGAAATAAATTTTTAAATTTTAATTTATTATTATAATAAAATATTTTTTTATGTCATGGTAATCATGTTCTAGTTTCATTATAAAAAAAATAGTTGTATAACATATTCATTCAAAAATAATCTCCATGATTTTAAAGGTATGCACATTATATAGATATATTTTTTTTAATAAGATTACCCTGCATTTAACACATTATCAAGTTCTAACATCGATCACATTTAGTAATCTTATCTTAACTGTTACAATCAAAATTTATATGCTAATAATTTTTTATTAAATATGTGTTAATATATTTCAAGGATATAATTCACCAATCACATTTTCTTAAAATGAAATTTTTTAAAATTTATTAGATTCCAATAAATCATTCCCATGACAGATTAGATCTAGGCATTGCAAATGACACTTTATTTTTGATAGCTTTTGAGAATTAGACTAAAAATACATATTATAAATTTTATTGAGAATTCGTAAATCTATCAATTTCCAGAATAAATTTTATTTTTAAAAAAATTAAAATGTTAATTAATTATTCATTTGAAAGTGTAAATTAATAATATTTCAATAAGTATGACGAAATTGTAATTGTACATCCAAAAAGATTTCAATCATGAACATCATCTTCAATACGGTTATACAATTTTACATCAACTTTTTATCAAATTTATTCAATTGATAAAACTATGAATTTAAGCAAGACCAATTTGTAGATATATAAAGCCTCAATCTTAACTTGTATCAGTAGATGTACATAGATCTATACTTGTCTATTTATTTTTATCTTAAATTTCATTGCACAGAATTTATAAAAATACTTCTAAGTCAAAGATTCACGAATTTCTAATTTTTCTTCATCCCTTATTGTGATTATCTCTATATATAATTATGATAAAATGTATAATAATATATACATGATTAACTTTATTGGATTCTTTGATAGATGTTATCAAAAAATTATAAATGCACTGAATTCGAATAGAAAAACAATATATGATGTTATATCTTTTATGCATAAATTAGAATAATTCAATTCGTATAACTTAAATGTCTTTTATAAAACTAGAAAATTCTAATATTTTTATTTTCTGAATATAAAATGCAGATTTTTATGAATATTTGTTAAAATTAAGCTGAAATATGTATATATTTAAGCCTTGTACAAACTTGTTACTGATAGATTAATAATTTTAACTTATATTTTTCAAAAAATATTTTTAAAATATTAAAATTAGAATTATATTTTTAAGAATTTGAAATATACTTTAGGATTAATTTAAGAATATGTATAATTCAAAAGACAATTTTAACTATAAGTGGATTATGCTTTAAGTCAAAAAAAAAATTAGATGTAAAATTTTTTGATAGCATCATAATATTATTGAATTTTCGTTTAGTTATTAGATTGTCTTAAATTCTAATATTATGTTCAATCTATATTCAAATATTAAAAAATATTTTATAATAGAAATTGTTATCTAGATTTTTCTAGATTGCATTTCATTCATATTAAGAAATTTAATGCTACCTGATTTCTGAATTTTATGACTTTAATTAGATTCAAAAAGCATATGAAGTTTTTGTTCTTCATCTTGATTTTTAAAATATTGAAGACCTTAAAGCATTAAAACCAGTTCTTTGCTATTTTCTTTGATGCTAATCTATATTATGCCAGTTCTAGTAGCAAAAGATTTAAACACTTCTGTACAATTACATTTTGGATATATTAGATTGATCTGAATGTGGAGAACTCACACATACGCTTATTAAGGAGAGAAAGCTTGAGATTTTCCCATTTTATTTGATTCATTCGATATGCATTGTTACTGTCCCCTTAGTTTTATTGGGCTTCACTTTAGAACTTTGATGTATATATATAGACAGTTTGGAACTGAATATGATTCTTCATCAGACTTACCTCTAATATAATCATATTGCGAGAGAAACATTAGCTACGGTCTACCAGCGCCATGTATAGAAAAACGATTTTAAATTGATCGTACTGAATTTTTTGTAACTCCTAGGTTACCAAATTCCGGAAATGGATTATAGCACTTTTCTATCAGCATTACATGCATATTTCTACCTTGCCTTTGACACGTATCAGAAATATCATTTTCTATCCGTTTATTTTGTTAACTCTAGTCAACAAAATAACTGGTTTAGTTTAGTTTCACCTCCTAATGCTGATTTTTTTTAAGAAAGATCAGGGAGTATTGAAAGAAGAGGACAATACAGACAATTTTCTTCTTCTTTTGTAGAGGTTAAAATAGTATATTACCATCGATAGCTCGTAAGAAAGATTGCATGTGAGATGTGAAGATCACATCATTTTTTCCATGGAAAATAATGAAACAAATCTTCAAAATATCATCACGAATAATACTTCATAAATTTTAAGAAATATAAAACATGCGAACGATAAATATCAATTGGTAGTACTTATTGTTTTCATGTTTCCATTTTTATTAGAGGTGATGTGATCACAGTCCGTCTAAGGCATGTCGAGTTGCTGCCAATGTCATTATGAGTCATCGTAAGGCCTTAAAAACTTACCAAACCACATAATTAAAGAATCATGAACAGTGTACAAGAATCATTCTCTCTACCGCGAAAAAACATAAAAATGACACTTTGGAAAAATTTGTGTTGCACTAACATCATGAAAACGTAACAAGTAACAGAATTAGAGATAGACTATATTTGTTCTACCAAATCTTATTTTACAAGGGAAAATGGTAGATCTTATTCAAGAATTACTAACATCCCAACCCCCGTGTCATTACCAATATTAAGAAAAAAATATGTATTTGACAAGACGCCTGAAAGACTATACAATCGTCGCTCCCATTGTGTTGGAGAATCTTGGGACCTGATACTGATTGTGAACTTGCCACAGGAACTTCCTTCACTCGACGCTTCTCCACTTCTTCACAGGTTCCTAAAGCATGAGATCTTCAATCTGATATGATGTAAAGGTGACTTCATCCCTGAGCAAGCTTGATCTCCATGACTCTCTCGGCCCCAAGAGGAAACTGTGGAATGGAATGCCATCCTCTCCTCTCCTCCTCCATGAATGATATGATGAACCCTCGATTCGAACCGTGTGCTCAAATGCAGATTCGGTTGTGCTCTTGGTACGAGCTTGTATGGAGAGCAAATGAGCATCAGCCCACATCTGGGCACGGCCACAATGTGGGAGTTCGACAAATTTGATGCATAACAGAAAAGCAAAAGAAGTAAAATAATTTGAGAATTAGTGAGAGAACTGAGGTGGCAGCTATGGACAAAATCTAGGCTCAAGAGCCTCCCTGCAGCAGCCTGGGTCATGCTGCCAGGACGCCAAATATTATCCTAGAGATGTGCTATGAAAAGTAGGAGTCCAAGAATGTTTGGTTGCCCGAGATTAATCTTTCTGCCTAAGACCCACGAGGTTGTCATGGCGCAGGAAAGTTCATTCCTGGCGAGCACAATTGGGAAAACTCCAGAACTTTGTAAGGCTTATCAGTAGCTTGAATAATGCCCAGCTGTTCGCAATCTCTGTCCCTAGACAGAGTAGAGAAGATCGAAGAAACGGACGCGGTTGTTGGACGAGAATGTTTGCTCTCTGTATGGATCTTGACAAGCAGGAGTGAATGCTTGAAGGAAATCCCTTTTGGTCCCGAACCATCAATCGCAGTACTTACCTGCGCAGTGCGACCAGTGCACTAGACGGAGTGGTTGTAGTGGCATAGACTTTGCATGCGGAGCTGAAGGATCTGCATTTTGGAGGCGGCGACAGAATGCGGGCCAAGAAAAACAGAAGAATACAAGGTTACGCTTTTAGAACATGGCTTGTACATGACACCGAGAAGTTACAAAGAAGATGTGGTCAATGGGATGAAACTCGGTCCGAATGGTTGTTGCCATTGCGATTGTAGTTCAAGGCGAGCTAGATGGTTGTAACTGGAGTTTCGCATAAGGTTAGATACACTTGTGTCTTAGTATAATAGGAAAGCGGTGTAATATTGGAAATATATGCATTCACTTAGTGAGGTCAGTAATATATTGGTAGAGACACATAGAGTCGAGCTTGTTTCATTCTGCAAGAGACTTTCGATTCCAAAGATGGACATTGTCTCAGTTAACACCTTGATCACTGATGCCTTGCCCGTCCCATGGGCTTGGCATGAAGACTGTTTCGAGGTTGGAGGCAAGGGTGGGGACACCCATAGGCTCGAGGATGATTTATGGTTTAGATTGAGGGATTTATCGTTGTGATTTTCTGATTACAGACTTTAATGCTACACTGTGGACCATGTGACATTCTGGGTCTGTTAGCTTGACTGAAACGAAGGCCCTAGAAGGATGGCGAAAGCTCGAAGTCATGAGCTCATCCTCATTTGCGCGCAGCGCACTGAGTGTCTGGAAAAAGCGTTCAGAGCATAAACCGGAACCGACAGAGCAGTATCGACAATTTTGTGTTCTGTTGAATAAAAATCACCGAACCGACAACGTCTTGCAAGAGCTCTTACTAGACGAGAGAATGGAAAGAATGAAATCGGCTTTCTTCCATGACACTGTGGATGATCTCAGGCTTCGGAATAGAAGAGTTGTCAGACCTCGACCCTCTCAATCGCCAGATGATTCCCCCTGTGTGTTCTGTACTTGAAGGTACAATCGAGGTCTACGGTGATACAGCGGCAGAATTCAGATGAGAACTCATCATGGAAGAAAGCTTCGAATGTGTGTAAAGTAATGGAACCACCTACCAACCGACTGAAATAGATCATGAAAACTCAGTGGGCTGAAAATATGGCTTTCTCGTACAGTAATTGTGACTATCATACCATTTAGAGCACTGGGCGAACCTGGGATATGTAAGTCTGACACGGATTCTGTTGTGGCGAATCCATCCCCACCTGATATCAGAGTCAGAACCGACTCCGAGTCCAGGGTTTGAAACGAGTTATCTAATGGCGCAACAATTTGTGCACACGCAATCTCTCACTGTACTTGCACTGGGAGTTAAAAAAGCCTTCGAAATATCGTCAGTCATAGAACATAAAAAAATATGTTGCGAAGAGGACAAGGAGTACATGGGTGAAACTCAAGAAGTAGCAGGGTGCTAGTCCAATTACATCATGATGTGACATATGGAACACTACAGGTGAGTCTCTTGCTAACTCTTTGAAGTTGATGTCCATGGTTGAATAAATTCCAAACCTAGATTAACAAAGACGTTAACTCTCTGGATACACATCTAATTGAAAACATCGGTTGATGTTGCATCAGCGAAAGTCCAAAACATAGTGTATGATTTGTAACCATAATATACTTAATAGTAACTATCTACGCAAAGGGTAACTTGAAGATCCTGAATCAAATTTAGGGATGATCCCAATAAAGCAGACCTCATCAAAAGTGGCATTTGCTACTTTTGCCACTTTTCTCTTGATTGTGGCGCCCAAAATTTCTGAAAAGTGGTATTTGTGACATTTGTATTGAAAAACTTTTGTGACAATCTTGAAACCATAAAGGATCGAGTTTATTCACGAGAACGTCAGACAGGGTGGTTTCTCCGTTGTGGCTAGGTTAGGTTCCGCCCTCATGTTATGTTCAACGGACAACTAAAACCGATATATAACGAGAATTTAGAAGAGTCCATGAATAGGCCACATGATTATTCACCCTGAGTATACTCAAAGCATAGAGCGCTATTCCCTTGAGAAGAAATGAGTTGGAGGTTTTTGATAACCATGAGTATATTACACTTCAACTCAATTGTGCCAACTTTCAAAATACACGAGACGTGAGTTGTTTTCCTACTCAAAACCTGAATGATATCAACACTCTTCAATCCTAGGTCTGGATTATAAACTCTGGCATTAGAGTTTCAGAAGATTTTCGCTGTATATGTAATATTCTGTTCTTTCGAAAATAAGATGATCATGCCTTACTTCAATTTATGTTCACAATCGCCTCAAAAACATAGATCCAATTATTCTCTTTCCAATCACTTTCAGGATAGTGACGGCAATGCAATGTAATGCTTACTTGGTTGTAATAATTACATTCTTCCGTCATCCCCTGCGCACTTCGCAAACTTTTCGCAATGTGTGCTTTTAGCTTTTAACAATTTCAGCCTTATATTTTCAATTACATCCAAAATGTCACTATAGGAAAAGTCTTAATTGTGACATCAACCCAATTATAATTGTCACAAAGGTGGCATTTTTTTTAAATGCCATTTTTTATGAGTTTTGCAATAAAGTCAAACACAAGTCATACCATCGACTGTACATATCATAACAATATTAATCTATCATATTATTCTATTATGGACACTCTGAATGGGAAGAATGTTGTTTGTATCCTTATATAAATATATTAAACGGCACTATGGATCAAAATTGGGATTTGTTTGTAAAAGAGTGCGCAATATTAACGTTAATGATTGCAGATAACTAATGAACATAGGTTGCTACGTTATACACTCCAAATGCACAAAGTTTGTTATACTCCGGTATGAAATTATATGTAACTATGGAGTCGACATGTGATTCACATATCACGTAAATATTGCTTATTTACATTTATAGTGTATCTTAGTTATAAAACGTGTTTTCAATGCTCTGAACCAATCTATTTTGTACTGTATTTAAAGTATTCGTTTCCAATTCTCTATTGAGAACCTTGGCTAGTGATATACACACACTTGTTATCATATCAGTTGATAGTATTTCATATGCTAATGTTATATACGATTAATATTAGATTGTTTGGATATCGTAGATGGTGTAGTGAGTATTCCACGGTGTGAAGAGTGAGGCTAATCACTTGCCAACAATAAGTTAAATAAATTACATGCCCGGTACATCTTGATGGGCCTTCCCATCCTCTCTCTTTTATTTGAATGACTTACTTCATATTGACCCCTATTGCCGATGAAGTAACATCCCTCAATATAGATGCGTGATGGAGATGTACATGAGTGGACCACTCCAACCAGAAATTGCTGTAGAATAGGTAGGTGGTGAGAATAATCGTCAGTTGACGCATGAGAAGAGCTAACTGACAACGACAGACAAAAAAAAATGAATTTAGATTGTGATTTTGCTAGTTGATCCCCGAATCAGAAGATATCTTAAGCCAACACTTCACCTTGAGCCTGGGCAGGCGCAGATTGCAAACTTACACAATGGTTGCATGTAGACGATACGTGAGAAGATTCAGTTTTGATGCAGATTCAGGTCCCTCTCGTAGAGTGCAAGTCTACATCGTCTTCTCAGAGAATGGCTCCGTGGTCTTGTGGGATCCATGAAACTGTCGTGGACACTGCACTCAGAGGAGGCTCTGGCTCGTGTTCAGAATGGGTCTTTACTGGAGAGGGCCTGATTTCTGTTCCTGTTCGTTGTGGTCGGTGTCAGAAAACAACACTTATTGCAAGTTATTGTGCCTGAAAATGTAGTTCATGTAGTGCAAATGTCTGACCACAGTCAGATTTTGACTAGTCCTCGCTAGCCAGCCATGGCCTGTGCCTGACATATCCTCAGATTGGGCCTGAGAGGACTGCTGCTCACTTCTAACTCGCCACAACAGAAGGCCAGGAGCTGATAAGCGACTGTGCAGGTTGGAATGGCTACAGGGAGGAACAGCCAGTGATCTCCCTGCATAATTAGGCCTGCAATTTCCTCACCTGATCAGGTTGCGCTCTGATTCCAATGACAATTCCGCATACTTCTGTAGTTCCAACATCACGAGGCACATGGGAATCTACGAATCCTCACCTGTCGAGAGCAGACAGACAGACAGACGTTAGAACGAAGCGAAGTTGCCGTGCTTCATTCGAAACAGGCGCAGCAGCTAAGCTTCTGTGATGGGCGTAGCCTCCAAAGCTCCCTCCCTCCACCTATGGCTGTAAGGAAGGTACAGGCTACGCTTTGGGCATTTTTTATGGTGTGACTGCAACTTTATCTGCTAATTTAAAATTCACTGCGAGGTCTGTCAGTCGTCCGAGAAATTCAGGAGCGAGGAACAGATTCATCAATCGCTAGGATATGCAAGTGCGCGCCGTGATGTGAACCAAGACCCATCCCAAGCTCCGTCAATGCACAACAGGGTCTGCATTGATAATACAGAAAGTTGGACCACGGCCTCGAAGGAGTTCAGCATTCCGATTCCCTCGTCTTAGCTCTATCAAAGCACGAACATTACGCCAGAATCGATCCTCTGCAGCGGGAGCCCGGACGTGGTGGCAATCCTCGACTCATGCTCACAAATCCATCTCGGCAGCTCGCAGAGCAAGGCGAGGCAGTGCATCTGGAGACTTCCTATGCAGCCAATGTGGCTTACCCTCTTTACGAGAACCGTTGAGAAGCGAGGCAAACAAATCCCGTCAGGCCGACAAATCAGGAACGAGGGGTCTCGAAAAGGGCACGACGTTCAATCGGCGTATTCCGGAAATGTTCGCATATACAACCTTTCACCGAAGATGAAGGAGAGGTAGATGTAGGAAGTAGGAACTCGTGCATCGTTTCGGTCGACGGCAGGTGCTGCAACTCGGAGATTCAATTCAAAATTCAAAATTCAAAATTCAAACTCCTTCCCCTTTCGATCGATCGAGACTCTCAAAATCAGGTCCGACATGGAACACGTCCGAATTCGAAGCCCGGAAGCGGGGTAGAAGATCATCACGGAGCAATCGAGAGCGAAATTCGAAATTCGAGATTCGAGTCCCGGAAAGCTTTTCGACGCATGCGACCATCGCTCTGCGAGAATCCGACGAGGCTGATCGATCGCGATCGAATTGGGCACGGGCGGAGGCGGAGGGCGAGCGAAGATGTTCAGGGACGAGAGGGAGGAGAGGAGGGAGGAGATGGAGAGGAGGAGGCAGGGGATCGAGGAGCCGGATCCCTGGTACGGCCACACGTCCACGGACGTCACGCACTCGACGGTGGCGTCGGTGCCCTCGCACGCGCGGCAGGACGGCCCCGTGCCGTGCTTCAACCGGTCGGCGTCGGACGTCACGTCGCAGAACGACGGGCGGCCCAACAGCCCGGCGCACGGGGACTACTACTATGGGAGGACGGACACCGATGTGACCCGGCATCTGCAGGTCCCTGTCCCGAAATTCGTTAACCCTTACGGACAGAACAATAGACGGAAAAAGGGACACATCACGCCCGAGCGCGCGCACGCCTACGACGGGCGCGCCTTCGACCTCATGCACCCGCTCGGAACGCACCGGCCCTTCCCGCTGTCGGACCTCTACTTCCACGGCGTGGCCATGTACGGCGCGCCGAAGCGACGGTCGCGGTCCCCCTCCCCGTCTCGCAGGCCCAGATCGCGCTCTCCGTCGCCGTCGTCGCCGAGGAACGCCCTCCCGGCCCCGGGGGGCTCGCCCCGACGGCGGTCTCGGTCGCCGCCCCGCTCGGCCCTCCTGCTCGAGGGCAATCGGTCTCGATCTCCCACGCCGCCCCGACGTAGATCTTCTCGGTCCCGGTCCCGGTCTCGGTCGCCTAATCCTAGGCGCAAGTCTCGCTCGACGAGTCCCTCGGTCGCGCACAGCTACAGTCATCTACCGCAAGATCACCGGATTCCCCTGCGGTACTTGCAGTGCCCCAAGAGATGCCAGTTGTGTCCGCCGTGCGACGACTGCACGACGCTGCTGTATAACGACCAGCGAGGCTCGCGCTCGAGCGGGTCGCGGGTGCAATTCTCTGAATCCTCCGCCCAGTGCCCGTTCCACGGCCCGTCCTTGTGCCCGTTCCACTACGGGCTGCCGTGTTACGGCGAGCGCTCGTGGAGCCCTTCGCGCAACAGCAGCAGCAGGTCCTGATTTCCTCGACCGGCGACGAGGAATTTCGAATTTCGAATTTCGAATTTCTTCTCGTTCTCGACCGTCGTCTCCTCGGCGCCGCCACCACCTCCTCGTGATTTGCTTCGTCTTCGTCTTCGTCTTCTTTGATTTCTGCACTGATGCCGTGTCTGATGTCTCCGCTTACATTGTACGTGTCGTGATTTGCTCAGGATGAGTACACTGACAGGTTCCTCCGCTTCGGGCTCTCCGGAATGCCGCAGTAAGCGTCCTGGTTTAGATCTCTCGTCCATGTCCATGGCTAATCCGGGATGATTGATGATCCGCAGTTGTGCAGTTTGCGTAGAGTTTGCTGTAAATCTCACTTTCGTTGAGCTGTGCAGATCCTGAGAGCTCTCTCTTCGTTCGGTCTCGTGTTTCGAGTTCTAAGGAAGAGGAATAACCTAATTTGTCGACCAAGTCTTTCTGTGCAGATTAACATTGTCGAGTGGAATCAGTACAGGATGGTGTTACAGGTCGTTTCGGAGATTTGGTGCTTGCAGAGATATTCGTGTAACTAGAAGGTTATGATGATTAATTTGACTCGTTTGTCCTCTGTCTGCATCGGCAACAAACCGCTAGAGGATTGTAAGCCCAAATTTCAAATTCCAGTATCAAAGACTATCCCATTATGTGTAGATGACCACTTCGACTTAGATTGGAGCAGCTTCAAGATGTAAATTGGCCATCTGCAGGAGTCCATGCAAACTGTTTCAGGGACACTAGTAATTCATCGTCATGGAAACTCATTCGTTTCATTGTTCAGAAAACGGGGTGGGAATGGGAGATAGTAGCATTCGCATGAAAAGTATGTCGCTGCGCATCAAATTCAAGGGCAGTTTGACACTGGAGTAAAATCATGCGCAATCTTGGAAGAAATGAAATCTTGGAACCTCTAAAGATTTGGCGGTAACTCGGAGCTTGTTGATGTGTGTGGGTGGATGATTGTTGGACAGAGGCATGATACGCTTGGGTTTCCTTACGACATCAACGCCGAGAAGAGAAGGGCAGCAGAGGAAAGGTACAACACGGAGTTTCACATCAAAAAACGACCTTGGCTGCATCCAAATCAAAACTACTGGAACAAAGAGTTGGAGATTGTGAGGGAGAAGGAACTTAAGAAGCGCCGGAATTTTCACAAAAGAATCAAATCCGCACCTCCGATCGGCAGGAAAACCGACGCGAAGTCCATCAAGAAGTCGTCACAAGGTGCAGATGGATCAACAACATCGCATGACCAGCCACCCACTCACGATGCTAGTGGATCAAACAACTTTCTGGAGGATCGTGAGGAAATTTCCAAGAAAGCGGAAACTCAAGACGGCACTCAAACTCAAGAAGACTTGGAGATTACCGAGTCGGTTCATAATGACGATGCGGCCATTTTGGCCCTTACGCCAGTGCAAACTACGACCTTTACCAACAAGCCCCTGAAGAAGTCGTCAAGTCTTTCAGACCTAGATATCCTGATTGACCAGCTCCCCGAGTCAGTCAAGAAGTTTTTTAATTGGAATTGATGCGAAATGGCCGGACTATGGACCTAGAGCTCATTTCACTCGTCTCGGAAATGAGGGAGTGGAAGCTGTGATCGTCTAACACTCATCAATTGCTATAGTTTATGAAGCTTGAGTGTGCCAGAAAGCTCGATGTCGACTGAGTCGCCCTTTCATGCATCCAGCAATACAATGCATCTTCACAAAACTTCAAGCCTCGTGTATACAATTCTAGTAACAAGAGCAGGTTTTCGCATGGGCTCGCTGCCATGCCATATGGATCACTTTCAATACTCACAGCTTGGAAAGTGAAGAAAGCAAACATGGTAATGAAAATACGAATATATATTAAGTCAAGGCATAGATTACGGGTTGCTTTCAGTTGGACTAAAATAATTGATGCTGCGCGTTATACTGACTTGAAATATATGCATTGAATCGAAACTCATCGAAACTCATTAAATGTTATCAACTGAATATAGAGTGACTTATAAGAGAATAAATGTTTTATTGCAATAAATAGTAGTAGGCTACTAGAATTTTTTGATTTGATAGATAATGATTCTTCAGTATTTCGTTTTATAACATTTATCTTTCTGTGTTAATTATCCGTATTATTGCATGTCTCCTTCAGAATTTAGTCTTAAGTGATGCAGGAGTTAGTTAATTTGAATATCAACTAAGAAATTTTTTTTAAATAATATTGCAAATAGTTACTCGTCTATGTTTGACCTCATGACTTTTCCCCTCACCTGATTACAATTGTAATATTATTAGTTTTATCAAGTTGGCATCATAGCCTTTGATGAATTTAATTTATTTATACAGTAATAATTACCCTGATTCAACCTCATGTATGCATAGACAAAATGTTTCATTAACAGTAAGAACCAAATTACATATAAGATTTTAGAAATAGAGAGCATCGAGTAATCAGGAATGATCCAAGAGTTCCCAAAGTCATCGAGTACGTTGTTTTGTAATCACGATTTCAATGAAAAACGTGCTACAATCTCTTGCTGTAGAGATTATGCAGGACAGAACTCATACTGGGATCGAGGTCCATGATCCTCCAATCACCTCCTCCTAATGGTCCTCGAGGTCACACCATGTTGGTCGGAACGAAGCGTGGAGATTCTGACCTCCATGGGCATGGCCCTGTGTGTGAAGTAGATGGCAATTGGTATAGTCTACCATGTCCAGTCCATGTATCCGTAGTCGTGTAGCCTGATGGGGTCCTGAGAGCTTCAAACAACCTGCGAAGCACTCCCCGAGTAACATACAGTAGAAAAAAAGAAGCATCCAAATCCACCCTAAAAAAGTGCAGAAAACATCGAGACTAAGGACTTCATCAACTTTTTCTTCTGTGTTTATTTTCGCGCTTCATGACTTGACATTATCCCTGTTCTGCTCCAAGTAACGAAACGCTCCAGAAAGTACACATCTGCTGTGTGAAGCTAGAGATCATCAACCTCCCCATTCAAAAGCCCGAACTGAAGGCGCCCCCTTTCCTCACGACAGTTATGAGTTCTCTCCTCTGTTTTGGCCCCCGATGGATTTCCTTGATTGCTTTGGCTTTTGCTTTGTGATTTGGTCTTTGTATTGGTTAGTAAGTTCATGCCATGGATCTCCCTTTTGTCCTTTTTCGCATGTGATGCTTCGAAATAAAGAAGTGCCACGAGAACACAAACCTGCTTCATGGAGAGCAGCAGCAGGTTAGGATATAGAAAGCAAGTAAAATTGACTCGATTGTCCATTTAGTATGCACTAGAGAGAAGTTGTATCGTGTCGATGCTTCTATGTGTATTTCGCTAGATGCCAACTGAGGCTCAACTAACTTCAGTAAGAAGAAAATGCTGCACCGAGGAGTGAACAATGAAAACCGCACCAGATCGAGATAGGAATTGATCACTATGTCGCAGAGCATCTGTGCTTGTAGAAGCGAGTGAAGTTTTCTTCATCGACCTTTTCTAGTCCGTCGTTTCTCGCTCGTTCTTATGGTACTACCGAACTGGATGGCTTATCCTATGGCACAGTCGTCGACATGGTTTCTGTCAGCACGTTACTGATTGATGAGGCACAGCAGAGACGGAGCAGGCAGTACCGATCGAAAAGTAAGAAAAGGATCCAAGAGAACATCCTGCTCCCCGACATCAGAACAGTCACACAAGAATCGAGCCATTTCAATCCCAGCAGGTCTACACAACGAGACTGGAAACAAGCCCAGGAGGACAGGGATGGTGCAGTTGGCAGCTCCGGGAGAGCACCACGTGGCCGCTTGTGACAGATCCACGACGATCGTCTCGCTCTCTGCCACACATCTCTCTGAAAAGCGAAGGATTGCCTTGTGCAGTCAGCGTGAGCACTATCTTCGGCATCAAGCAACGAGATGGTCACATCGGTGAACATTCTTCGCCTGTGTACACATCGTGGTGCTGCTTCTGCAAAACTGTTTTCTCACGGAGCTCGGACGCAGGACGGTCAGGAAGAGAGAGAGCTTGAGAAGGGTGAGAAGCTCGGCCAGCTTGTGTCATGTCAGTGATCTAGACTAGATCGGTACTTGAATTGGGAGCAGCTTTGCATGTTTGCTCCACAGCTGTTGCGTGGAGCTGTGATCGTGCTGTGACTACTAACTGCTCGCTTTGAGTGAGTTGAATCGCTCGTTGCTAGCTTGGGATTGTTAGATCTGAGCGTGTCTCCCTTCTGCATCTGGTGACAATCTGCCTCCTGGACGTTCGATGTCGTTCTGGTGGTGATTCCGACATGAATGCCTATTTGGTCTACGGCGTAGAATTCGCGTTTTAGATGCTTTCTATCATGGATGGGGTTCAGCCAGTTGCACTGATTTCGTGGTTTCGATTGGATTGATTGCAGGCAAGCGTGTAAAACAGTCATCTCCCTCTTTGCCGATTTGTAGGGCAGATTCATGGGTTCAGTCATCGGGAAAATTGACGTCGAAGTTCCCAAGCACAGAGTGATTGAGAAAGGAGAAAATTATGAAATCCGAGAGTATCCGGAATGTTTAGCTGCGGAAGTCACGTACGACCCCACGACCTTGAAGCAGGGCAGAGATGGTGGGTTCATGATTCTTGCAGGCTATATTGGTGCAGTGGGAAAGCCGAACAACACCAAGGTATCAGATCAAGGAGTTGTAGAAGGGGAGAAAATTGCTATGACCGCTCCAGTTATCACTCAAGAAACCCAGGGAGAGCCTGAGAAGATTGCCATGACAGCACCTGTCATCACTCAAGAGACTCAAGCCGGCGAAGCCGATCAACAGAAGAAGCTCGTGACCATGCAGTTCCTTCTGCCCGCTCAATACAGAATGGACAATGTTCCCAAGCCTACCGATGACAGAGTTTCTGTCAAGGAGGTTCCTGCGAGAAAGTACGGGGTTCTGACCTTCTCAGGAGTTGCAGATGACACTCTTTCGCAGCAGATGCTCGGCAAGTTGACCAGTGCTTTGCAGGAGAAGGGCTACAAGATCACCGGCCCCCATATCCTTGCGAGGTATAATCCCCCGTGGACGCTCGGATTCCTGCGCACGAATGAGGTTATGCTCCCCGTGGAGTAGACGCCACCAGCTATTGCTGATCACGTTTCGAGGAGTTCCATCTCCAATCATAAAGCTGTGCAATGCTCAATTTGTATCAACTCCAAGACGTGGACAACATGCCAGTGCTTCTGGATACTCTGATCGAATTCTTCCCACTTCTAGCAGTGTCCGTCCTGCAGTATGAGCAATCGACACAACGACAAGCTGGGGACTGCCAATGTCTCTGTTTTAAATCTCCTGATTCTGAAACTGGTCACAGGGACCAAATACACGAGGAAACCCATACCTAAACATCTACCGTGTGGTTGTGCAACGATATTAGAAGGGCATGACTGGAAAAAGTGATTCAATGACACGACTTGTTCGCCAAAGTTATGTAAAGATTGCTATCCCCTGTTGTTCATTATTTGACAACAAAGATGGTGCGAATTTATAAAGTCCACCTGTTTCCACTGTTGTACCATATTGCTTTACTTTACATTCCCAGGCATTCCGCCCTCAATGAAGTTTGAGAGTTGTCGTGCACAAAGGCACATTGTTTACCTCGATGGTACTAGCTTGCGGTTTCTGTTATTTATGACACAAAATGAATGCATTATGTTGAGCTCCAAGGCTGCGAGATTCGTAGTGCACTATACCATATGACAACTGGGTCACTTCCGATTTCAGTATTGGGACAAAGTATTTCTAGTATGCTAAAGAATACCTGAAGCTTTACCTCCTAATAACTTTCACCTCAAAAGCCTCACTCGTTTCCAAAAATATGTGATGTGCTTTATCTCGTGTACGTGTGTTGTTCCATTTACTTCGTTTATTTTTTCGTCTTACTTTTTATTTCTCAGATTACTCTAACTTGAAATAAAGTAGAATGGTAACAATCACTCAATCCGTAGCAATTCTTAACAATAAATCACAAAGAGATGTTGTTGTTCTAACTGCACATCAGTACCTACAATTTTTACACCTGGAGACACTTATCTGATGATTATTGTTCACAAAACTCTTAAATTTAAACAATTTATCAATTAACAACTGCAAGGAAAATTGCAATTTAGTACTACTGACTGATATGTACTGACTTCTGAGATCAATATTCAATGTAATGATCATCTTAACGTGGTATCATTCATTGTGGGACCTTTTTTTTGTTTGAATTGTCTTAAGTGTATAACTTTCTTGTTAATCTGTGCAGCTTTTTTAGCTCACAATCTTTACTGAAAAATACAAAAAATGATGCATCGAACATCCAGAATTAAAGTACTATAATACTTTATGAAAAAATGATTATTTATTATTCCAAATAAGGACAAAACAGAAGCAAAAAAACCCTCTGTTTGGAAAGTTCATGAAACTCGGTCACTCAAATGGCTTGAGCATATCTTCCTATTGGACGTCTTGATCTTGAGCGAAATTCTTTGAAGATTCCAGATACGCGGAAACTAAAGCTGAGATTTGTGACACAACAGATCATAGGCTTCAACAGAAGCAAGAGATCTAGAAATTAAATTAGTGAGATAGCAAACTTTGCTTGTTGCATGATGAGTTCCACGGCAAACCAACGTGGAATCAACCGTACATTTAAATCCATTGGATGATTTATGCCATACTAATAGACAACATTGATAATCGAAGTTAACAAGCCTTTAGAAAATTCTAATTATTATTTATTTATCCATTTGTGTGTGTATGTTTAGAGTTCTGTCAGATTTCGGAAATCCTTTAAGTATATACAAAAATCAAATATCCAAACCTTTATGATGCTAGCCGTATAGTTGAGATCTTTTAAAACTGCCCAATATATGTCATAATTAATACCCAGAACTGACATTATATGATAATACTACAAAATGGTTGATATTTGAGACTCCAAAAGTTCGAAACAACACATCCTGTCCTTACTATCATTTCTATTTCAAATGATGTTTAGAATTGAGCTAAACTTCCTAAACCATCAACACTCTAGTCAATTGTCAACCACAATTCCGCACTGTTTAGGCACTGAGAGAAAAAAGTAGAGAAGTTCGAAATAGATGAAACCAGCTTCGAATGTGCCTTATTGGGCATACCTGTCATTGATAATGATATTGGACTGCAGAGTACACTGAATCCATACGCAAACAGAACCTTGGACATAAGCTATAAAAGTATGAAACAGTCACAACAATAGTTTGCCGATAATCATGAGTACCTCTGAGGAAGATTGGTAATGTCTGTAGAAATCATCGGGAATTTATGTTTGATGTGACTTAACGGTTCCCTTTGGCTTCAAACGCATAGAATCGAAAATTATTGTAATTTAACTTGAATATATTGTAGAATCTGCGACAATCCTACATTAGAATGAGTAGATGGATGATACCGGAGTATTAAGACAAATTGGTAGCCAGAACAATATAAGTTATAGCATCATGTTAGGATTGTAGGGACTCTTTCGAGCTGTTACCGAAACTTCGAAGATAATAGAGGAGTATGCATATCATGAGTTTTGCAGCAATACCAGCCATCATCTGTCTGAATCCTAAGCATTTGAACCTTCGAATCTCATTCTTGGAGTCCCTTAGGATACAAAAGAAGCAATTGTTTCACAAGAATTCATTCCCAATCGTTTCGAAAGCCGTAGGTTGTGAAATTTACTCCATATGATATCTATACCAACGACATTGTTAACAAAGACATGCTGACAAAAGCACTCATTTTTTTCATATATTTGTCGATAGATCACCATCTTACTTCAATACAAATATTTGCATCACAGCTGCAGTTTTCAAACCTGCAGTTAGTTGTGGTGGTTCAATTAACACAACGGTCTTTACACATGAGCTAGTTAATCTGATGTTTATTGATCATGTTTGTTTAAGCTTTTAATGCCTTACAATTTGGAAACGTCTTCGAACGAACTTCTCCCATGTGATCCATGGCCATCTATCCAATCCTCGAGATATTCCTTTGACTAAGATATGCTGTCGATGATTCAATCCAAATGAAGTCTTATATCTCATCTTTCGCGCACGTTAATCTTCTTGAAGTTGCCCTGTAAACTTATTTCTGGAGGTGCCCACCCTAATCTGATCATTAACGTTGCTTCAGCTCCTGTCAATTCATCCAGGAATGATGGGCTTTACAGATACCCATCAAAGAAATCTCATAATTGCAAGGCACAGGTTTACTGATCCGTAAAAGCTGGCAGACTGAAATTGCAGACTGCTTAGGGTGTAAAAACTACCAAGGAATAGTATGACCACCTCTCATTTGTCGATCGATTCGATTTCCAATTCTAATATAACACTTTTTCGAATCAGCAGTTGTGTGCACGATAGTTGGCAGTCTGCCAACAAGTTGTACGAACATTACTTGAATATTTTGCTGCTCAAATAATCATCAGCTATAGGTCATAGGGACAGTGAGAGCCATGTAACAGCGGATATTCAAAGCTCAAACGTTTTTGCAGCCATTTGACTACAGGAACTGTAATTTATTATATACTGGAGGCTGCAGAAGCGCATGGTTTGTAGACAACCGAGCCCTTCATGAGGCAGAGTCGCATTCTGCATACTCCTTGAGGCAGGAATTAGAGTATTTTCAACCTTGCTATCAGCCACCTTGCCATGTATGTTAAAGTCGCAATACTGTGTGACAACTATTTTTCCTCCTGGCAGCATAAGTTCGTTGGAGTGTATAACTGAATAGCAGCTATTCAGGTTCTACCAATTGGAACATGTGCTATGGCAATTGATCAAGGACTGTTGGTGCGAAGCTTAGTTCTGCTTGTGCTTGTGTCAACCTGCTGGAAACTATTAGTGTAATATTACTTAATCTTCGCAGCTTTGTAGCTCACTGTACTAACGATAAGAACTGTATATGTATGGGTATGGTACGTCTGAAATTAACGACCTGGTGTGAAGATGGCAAGAGAAGGCTGGAGAGAGAGTTGTTCTCAGATGTGTTTTACTTCTAATCCTCTTCTGTCCATTGCCATGCCCCTGAGTCTCACTACTCTGAAACAGTGTACCACTACCACTTGGAGAGATTTGGGAAGTGTTCCAGATGATGCTGCAGGAATTCCTAAGTTTCTCAGTTCGATGGCCCAAACTAAATACTGTGTAGACTTTTGAAAGTCCCTGACAAACAAAACCTTTTTTTTGGGACGGGGTAAATGAAGTGCGAATCGACGGTTGGACAGATGCCATGGTCACAGTAATGGGCACTTTTGCTCCTCCGAAGAAAGTGCTCAGGAAGGCCCACAAGCATATGAAGAGTGCGGAGTTGGGGTCTTAGTTCTCATATGTCCTCCGCCAGCGACTAAAATCACAACCATCATCCATCCGGTTTAAGGAGTCACTGGCAGCATCGATCAAATTCGTACTTCGACGACAAGGAATAAAATTGAAATTGGTGCCATAACGTTGAGCTGAAGTGAAGATTCTGGCGTTCAATTCTTGCTGATAATCATCCGAGTCAGAAGCGTATTCAGTGAGCATACAAGAAATGTATATTGAGCACCTATCGGCCTGAAGCACGTAAAAATACTCAGTCGGCAGGAGATTTAGCAGCATGCCTACGGGAAGTTCTAAGCGACTGTTGGAGAAACGAAGAAATTTACATCAGCTAAGAGACCAGGAGATCAATCTGGGAATACGTTGACCACAAACAAAGTGCCGTATGAGGAACTGATCGACTAGGTTCACGGAGATCAATATGTACGTAAAGAAGAGGATCTCAATATGAAAAAAAATTTCACTAGAAAAGATGGGATCGGAAGGTTACATAGCTCCAAGCATGACCGAACTGTTGGAATTTCTGATTTGTTATCAGGAAGACTGTTTTACTCACTAGTAGTGCTTGTACATATAGTGTAGTGTTTTTCAAGTGGAGTTTCTAGACTTCGTAGTTCAAGATAATGCCTGTGCTCAGTAAACTTCAACCTAGGAAGAGCCTTGGTCAGCATATCTGCTGGCTGTAATTTTGTGGAGAGGAATCTAACTTCAATCTCCTTCAAAGCTATCATTTCTTGACAAAATGATGATGGATACCAATGTGCTTGCTCCTTGCATGAAATACTGGATTTTTTGCAAGTTTTATAGCACTCTAATTGTCTCAGTGAACTATTGTGCATTCAGTTAGTGAACTGGAAGTGGGAAGTGCAGAAATGATCTTGATGTACTTGCAGGAAAGAGGAGTTGGTATCATTGCAATTGTAACTGGATTGATTTCATGTAAAAATTGACGTAGCCAAATAGATTCCTGTGCACCAAAGGACAAGGCTTTATATTCACTTTCTGTAGAAGAGAGTGAGATAAGATTCTGCTTCTTAGAACACCATGATATTGCCCCTCCAGCAAGTGTAAATACGTAAGCACATGTAGATTTGAATGTGTCCTGACAAGAACCCCACGTGGCATCTGTAATGAATTTACTTGTTTGTACAATATCTTGTGGTCTAAGGTATACTTGAGGTACTGCAAGATTTGGAAGCCAATTTCTAGATGAGACTCTGAGGTGCTGTCATAAATCGTGAGAGTTGTCTCACAGCAAAACAAATATCAAATCTGGAGTTAGTAGCAAACATCAGTTGTCCAACTAGTTTTCTGTAAAATGTAAGATCTACAAAGGGAGTGTTAGTATCTTCTTGCAAATAATGTCCAGCATCGATTGGTAAAGTAGATGGCCTACAGTTAAGCATATTAAACTACTTTAAAAATTTTGTGATATATGACTTCTGCTAAAGTAATAACCCTTGTGATGATCGAGAAAACTCATTTCCTAAATATTTCTGAATTTCACTTAAATCACTCATTTCACACTAACGCATTAGATCCGACTTAATCTCGGAGATTTTTGATTGTATGTTCCCTGTTATGTACATATCGTCCACATAAAGCATCAAAATAACAATGAGACAATTCAACCTTAAAACATAAAGATTAGGATCTGAGTGACAACGTGTCTAGCCTGCTCCTCTTAGGTTTAAGTCAATACATTTGTACCAAGCCCTTGGAGCTTGTCTCAAACCGTAAAGTGCTTTGTTCAGTTTACACACAAAATCCTCAAAACCTTTTCTAATAAAACCAAGTGGTTGATGTACATAAACGTTTTCTAAGATAACACTGTTTAAAAAGGCGGTTTTGACATCTAGATGATAAATTGGCCATTCGCATCCACCGGCAATGGCGGATACGGATTTAACCGTCGACCACTTCACAACAGGAGCAAAGGTGTCGGTGTAGTCCTTACCTTCTTTTTGTTGAAAGCCTCTTGCTACAAAACGAGATTTATGACGAGGTGTAGAACTGTTCTGGGCTTCTCAAACCTGAAATACCCACTTGCATGTAATTGCCTTTGCTCCACGTGGTAATCTAACCAGAGTCCAGGTACGGTTTTTATGGATTGAGTTCAACTCATCAATCATCGACGTGTGTCATTCAGGTGTCTTAAAAGCTTTGTAGAAGGTGAGTTGCTCTTCCATTGCTTCTTCGATAAGCTCAACTTCATTACAGTTAAATGTATTTCTAGTAACCTCGGCACTTTAACTTACATAGTCCTTCTAGTAAGCAGGGGGACGTCTAAAGCGAGGTGTAATGAGCCGACTGTTCGGCATATTTTCAATAATATGATTTGAACCCGTTGGTGTGTTTATGTCAGTCCTATTAACAATAGGAGTTTCAAACCATTTATTCTCAGCAGTGGGTTCATCTGGTGGAGGTGGGAGAGGTAAAACTAAAGAAGTGAAAGGAGATGTTGATGTCGTGTCTACATCCGATATAGTGGAATCCTGAATGTACGGAGCTATCGTTTGAGAAGGTGTGGTTTCAGGAAATGAGTGAGATGTAGCGTCAGTAGGTAGAGCATTCTCAGAGTTAACATTGACAATGGAAGTCTTTGACTGAGGTTTTATTTTTTGAGGAAGTAGTATATCCAAATCGTCAACAAGTTCAAGATCATGTCTAGCTGCGAGTCAAAAAACAGACTCGTTAAATCTTACATTTCTACTTATATACACTTTTTCATTAACAGCATCATACACACGGTAGGCTTTTGACTGAGTATCATAACCTATAAAAGTAAGTGGTATGGATCTAGCAGAAAGTTTGTCGAACCTGGTTGTAAGGAGTACAGAAGATGCACATCCAAAAACTTTAAAGTGCTTAACATTCGGAATGAAACCTGTCAACCGCTGGAAGGGTGTTGCCATATGTACTGCCTTTGTTGACAGCCGATTTAAGATATAAAGAGTTGTCATTGCTGCCTTTTCCCAAAGAGCCTTAGGTAATTGAGCATAAAGTAGTAAACTTCAGGCCATCTCAAGTATAGTCATATTCTTTTGTTCAGATACACCATTTTGATATGGCGTGTAAGCACAAGTTAAGGCATGATGAATACCTGATATTACGCAGAATGCATGATATGCCTTGGAGAGATATTCTCCCCCTCTGTCCGTTCGTAGTGCTGCGATCTTGTGAGTGTGACTATTCTCCATCATAACTTTGAATTCCTGAAATTGCTGTAGTGCCTCATCTTTAGTCCTGGGAAAATAAATCCAAGTATACCTCGTAAAATCGTCAACAAACATTAGTATATATCTTTTCTTTGTTAAGGATTCAAAAGGGAGATGCCCGCATAAATCAGAGTGCAACAATTGTAATGGACGGGTTGTTTGAATCTTAGAGTGTTTGGGGATGCGCTCTCAACTTTGCTTTGCTTTTAGACAAGTAGGACACAAAGACCTAATGTGACATATCTGAGGAAGTCCGATAACCAACTTCGTAGAGACCATCAAATGCAGTTTTTGATAGTTTGCATGATCCATCCTACAATGCCAAAGTTTTGCCTGAGAGACTTAACAGGTTTGAGTATCGGGTTTAGGTTCTTCTATATTCCAAACTTAAGTGGAACAAAGAAGTTGTGTTGAAGAAGATGGCGTTGTGATGGAAGGTGAGAGACCTCTAGGCTTAGTTAGCTTGTATAAACTATTGTGTGGATCCTGTTCTCCTTGCAATAGTATGCTACGTGGATTTTCTCTATCAAATACATAACAATTCTTGGAGTTAAAGAGTGCTACATGGCCTAAATCAGTCAAACGTCCAACAGACAGCAAATTTTTCTTCACACTAGGCACGTAGAAAACATCAGACATCTTCTTCTGATTTAATGTAAGTGAGACTTTTCCACAAACTAGAAGAACCTGATTGACTGCAGTTCTAACTGAGATATGATCAGCCTGATTTTTGATATTAGTAAGAAGTAAACTATCTCCAGTTAAGTGTGAGGAGTCTCCACTATCAAGAAACCATGACTTTTTTCTTCTACTTGACTCTGAAATGCAGAAAATACATTTGCTGCATCGTTAGCTACTGTACTTTCTATGACAGAAGCATCGTCATTATCAAGAAACACATCATCAGCTTCCTCAAAAGTAACCTTGCGATGGTCATCATGGCCGTCGAGGTAACATTTCATGTTGTTTGCCTCAGACTGCCTAGAATTCTTCATAGTGTTGTAGGAAATTTGAAGCGCTTCGAGCTTTTTCTGAAGTTGATGCTGACGTCATTTGTACGACCAATGTCCCACCTCTCCGCATTCATTGCAATTGCTAAGTTTCAGGCTTGGAGAAGTAGACGGTGAAGAGCTATTTCTGTTGTAAGATCTATCATGAGAACGCCAAGGGGGATTACGATTGTTAGTGTATCTCTGAGGAGAATAATTCTGAAAATAACCACGAGATGCATGGCGGTTGTGAAACTCAATGTGATCTCTGTTGCTCAAGTTTCTTCGGTCAGATCCGTTGTAGTCACAATCATTGTTGGATCGCTGGAATGAAACAGATCTCCTTTTATTTATATGATATTATTGCTTGTCTTGCCTGCTGCGCTGGGTGGTGGCAATAAAAAACTCGGCTAATACGCCGGTTCGGTTGAATCTGACCTCTCGGCTCATTTCTTCATCAGTAAGAAGAGTAAATAAACTGTGAAAGCCTATAAGGATTATGAACAATGCTAGCTTTAATGGAAGAAGCAAATCCTGACCAATTGGTAGGCAAACTCATCAGAATGAGAGGTATAAGTTCTAAGTCTTTGACCGTATCGTTGCAATTTGACAGTTGGTTAGTGAGGTTTTTTCACAACACACATGTGAATTTTGACAGACTGGCCCTCCCTCATTGAGAGATTGGACAGTTTTTGTCGCAAGAGCTGGCGTCTATCCTCACTAGCGGACGCAAATAATGTCTCTGACTCTTTTCACATAAGATGAGGATCAGACATTGCAGAGATATGATGAACAATGTGCTTGCGCACATTCATCAAAAATGTAGTACACAGCGGCATCACGCTGTTCAAGAATAATGTCAATTTTCTCCTAAATTTCTTCATTAACGGCCTCTCGTTCTTGCTTGGCCGTGATTGCATTTTTACGTGCATGGTCAGACAGTCCTTCGGGAACTTCAAGTGCAAGTAGTAATGTCGGTAAAACATTGCTACGTTGGACTGCTGCATAACACTTCTTCTTGTGTAAGATGGCTCGCATTCGCGCAACCCAAGCAGTGTAGTTGTCGATGCCCTCCAACTTTTGTGTTGGATCAATATTCTTCGCTTCCCTCGAGAAATCCGTGATACCGAACGGAAGAGAAAGAGAAAGAACTTCAAATACTGAGATCATCAAGTTAAGGCATTTGCAATCTTAACTAGAGTATCAAATAGAACTTGGCTCTGATACCATGTTGGAATTTCTGATTTGTTGTCAGGTAGACTGTTTTACTCATTAGTACTGCTTGTACATATAGTGTAGTGTCGTGTACAACAGGAATCTATAACGGTAATGTAATGGATAACAAGTAAGGTGTGTACACTCCTTTTGGACACTGTATTTAGCAATAAGAGTATCTAACTTATTCTAACACAAACTTGATGCCATTCAATAGAAACAAATACATCAACATCAGCATACATCAGCAAAACTTGAAGCTTGCATATAGAGGCAAAGACTTTACGCTTTTATTGTAATTATTCAATAAGTTGATATTATTGCTTGAAATGTGTCAGAAATAAAACATGATAAAGATTATGATCATCTTTAAATCAAATGGATATTTGATACTGATCATTGCAAATATTTTAAAAATATATTCACAATATAAAAATTCATTAGATGAAAGATTAATATGATTTTACTAGAATTTAAATAAAATCTTTTGAGAAAAAACTTTGGAATTTTTTTCACAACATTCTCAATCAAGAACTTAATATGAATTTAGATGGAAAGTTTGAATTTTTCATATAGTAATCTTTGGATTTTTATGAAATATAAAAAGGTTGCAACTCAATTTCAAATTGGAGTTGTATAAAAAAAAGTAAAATTATTGTGATCAATACATATCTTGAAAATTAAATTTTTTGCTAATTTGGGAACGCCTGCATATTTCCAAAAATAATAATTGAAATGCCTAGTTTGATTCAGATCATGTTTATCTATTGGCATACACAAATTTCTAAAATATGATACAATTTAGAGTTTTATATCAAGACTACAATATAATAATTAGAGTATTGCTAGTCCAAGATATGCAAGATAGTCATAGCCAAACATATAAACAAACACAACATCCAGAAGAAAATGTGGTTCATCCCCGGGCAGGGTTACGTTCACGGCTGCAACACGCGAGAAAAATATATTGCAATGACCCAAAAAAATCTCTTACAATTTGAGTTCACTAGCATTGAGTACGACTTGACAACTCATCCTAGCTATCTTTAGCTATGAATTGAGGTTACTCCTTAACAAGAGACCTAAACAATATCACCCTTAATTCATGTTAAATGAACAATAACCTCTATAATCTATATAATTACTTCGCGGGGGTTAACAATTGGCGGAAAGTTGTGTCAACATTACTCCAATTT